>CM069533.1:67107500-71907500 GCA_035773235.1 Eospalax fontanierii
GACAGAAGGGTAGGTAGCAGGGGGTCAACTCAGCTAAATTTAGAAACCAAATCCATTCCAAAGTACATCATGGGCCAGGTGTAGTGATGCATGTCTTTAATTCCAGCGCTCATTTAGGAGGTAGAGATAGGTGGATCTCTCTGAGACTGAGGCCAGACTGCTCTCCATAGTGAGTTCCAGGCCAGCTGGCACTACAGGAAAAATAAGTAAGTAAGTAAGTAAATAAATAATAAATAAGGACACCCACAAGAACAATTAGTGCTTTCTCAGGACAGACAGTCAAGGTCAAAATTATTTAAGATTTTATTTTCTTGTCTCTTCTCTTGGTAGTTATTCCAAGAACTCAGCTCTCGGAGACAGGATAACAGGTGCTCTGATTTTCTTACATCTGTGTGCTTGACAGCCACCACTGTGTCTCCCAGAGACTAATGATGTCACACAGAATGTCACATTGAAAAAGACTGCCAGGCATGGCGGTGTAGCACTAGGAAGGCAGAGGCAGGAGGACCACAAGCTAAAGTACAGCCTGAGCTATGTAGTGTGACGCTGTGTCTAAATTAACTTCTGTAATTTCTGTTTCTTTATATTTTAATATTGTATTTATTCTTTTTATTTTATGTGTATGAATGCATTGCCTGAGTGTAGATAGGTGCACCTGTGTGGTACAATTCCCAAGCATGTCAGAAGAGGCCATCGGATCCCCTGGAACTGGGGTTACGGACAGTTATTATCTGCCATATGGATGCTGGGAATCAAACCTGGGTCCTCTGCGAGAGCATCCAATGCTCTGAGCCATCTCTCCAGTCCCTACTTAAAAAAAAAAAAAAAAAAATTGAACAAGAACAAATGAGCCGGAACCTGGGACTGAAGGTCTGTCCTCCCTACCTCCTCCATTTCCTCAGGTGGAAAACTTGGCCGCACTCCTGTGTCTTACCACACAGCCTCCTGGGTGGCCACTCGGGTGGCCACTGCTCAGAAATCAGGCTGGTTAGACTGCCGAACTGACTATTTCATTTCATTTTAATTTAAAAACTGAAGCATGGGGTTAGGACAATAGTTCTGTCTATAAAGTACCTGTATGAAGACTCAGATTTGATCCCCAGAACCCACATAAAAAGCCAAGCATGGTGATGCATGCTTGTGATCCAGGAACTGAGGAGACTGAAGTGGGCAGATTCCCCAGGATTCACTGATGAGGATTCACTGATCAGCCAGCCCAGCCTGCTCAGAGAGCCCCAGGTTGAAGTTAGAGATGGTATCTCAGAAAACAAGAGTGACATCTCCCGAGTGACTGAGGTTAACTTCTCACCTATATACGCACACACTCGAGTACACACACACACACACACACCACAAAGTCTGAAGCATGTTAAGCATTTTCCCACCAATACAACTTGATTCTTTGCTAAAGCTATATTTCATTTTGACCACATTCGATATGTATGATTATATATTACACGTGTTTTGAGCATTGGACATAAACTCACCAATGAATTTCTTCAGCTCAGTGTTTGCTCTGCACATATGTCACATTGTAATACACTGAATATTTTCAACTGCCATTTAGAAGTTGTGATGTAAATTGCCATTGATAATTATATTAAAATTCTTATCTTAAATATATTTCAATTGTTTTTCTCATTTTTTAAAAAAGTATGAACAGCCAGACATGGCGATCTCTAACCCCAGTACTTAGGAGGTAGAGGTAGGGAGACGAGAGGTTTGAGGTTAGCCTGGGCTACATAGCAAGACTGTCTGTAAATTTTTTAAAAGTTATTTTAAAAATAAATTTAAATAAGATTTGCACTTATAAATTTGGAGGATTTTAAAGAGCTGAGATTTTTACATAGAGAGAGACATTTTCAGAAGAAATGCCCCCCACCAAAAAGTTGAATTTCAATAATGGAAATACTGTTAGAAAATTCTGAAGAAAAGCACAAAAGACATTTTATAAAGAGTGAAAACTCTTCAATTCAGCCAGCAAATAATTGCCCGTAAAATACAGAGACATTTCTAACAATAGCAAAGGCCAATCAATACACTTGAAAAATCACAAGTACTTTTCTAGTGTTAGATGAGTCACGTACTGTAACAGACACGGCCCAATTAATGCTTGGGTACATCGTGTCTTGAAGGACCTCCCTTTAAGAAGAACCATTGTCAATTAGTGGCCTGAAGATAAAAGATCTAACACATGGCATAGACATTTTTTAACCTTTTACCTCTGTTGAAGAATTCCAGTAAGATAAGAAAAAATTAATGTCTTTCACCAAAGATGTTAGTTCTGGTGTGCTAAGTGAAAAAAAAAAAAAAGTTTCCTTCTTCTGTTGCTTATTCCATTATATGGTACATTTTTTTTAAATAAATTTTTTAGAGACAGTGTCTCCCTGTAACCCCAACTGGCCTAGAACTCAGTATGTAGACCGGGCTGGCCTGGTTCTCACAGAGATCTGCTTGCTTCTACCTCCCAAGTGCTGGAATTAAGGGTAGGTACTTATTTTGAAAGTATTGGCAGTTAGTTTTCTTTTGTGTGTGGTATGCATTTGTTCATGTGTGTGTACATGTGTGTGTGAAGGTCAATGTCAGGAGCCTTCCTCAATCCTCAGTCACTCCGGAGACCATTTTTGGTTGGCTTGTTTGTTTTGTTTGTTTGTTGAGACAGGGTCTTTCACTGAACCTAGAGCTTATTGCTGGCTGCCCAGTTGAGCTCCAGGGATCCACCCGTCTCCATGCCCCTGTGCTGGAGTTACACATGCACAGAGTCGGTCCTGACTTTACACAGGTGCCCGGGATGCGAACTCAGGTCTTCCTGCTTTGTGACAGGCACCACGGGGTGAGCCTTCTCATCTTCTGGTTCCCGTGTTTCCTATAGCAGACTCTAGGAAAAGCACCGTGGAAATAGCTGTGGAAACCACTCGTTTATGCACTCAAATCCTACAAATCACCTCTGTTTTTTAGAACATTTGGAAGAAGTAGAACAGGAGGTGTGGAATGTTTTTTTCTTCTTTGTCAGTGTTTCTTGAGCCATGGAACAGTTTTAGAAGGACTTTCTGTGTTTTTATTTCCAATTTAGAAAGAGGATGCTCACCAAATGTCTAATAAGCAAAGAGACCCTGACAGCAAGACCCGTGTCCTCTCTTCCCAATCAGACTGCCTGTGCATGAGTTGAATCTGATACAACAAGGCAAGAAAAAAAAAAAAAAAAAGGCACGGCGAAGACATTGCCAGAAGGTTTCACAATTTATGGTGAAACAAACTTTTTAATTTTTAAAATATCATATTTACTTTTATTATTTTATGTGTATGAGTGTATTGCCTGCATGTATGTAAGTGCAACCATGTCATGCAGTGCCCATGGAGGTCAGAAGAGGGTATCAGATCCCCTGGAACTGTTGTTACAGATGGTTGTTAGCCACCATGTGGGTGCTGGGAACCAAACCCAAGTCTTCGGCAAGAGCAGTCAGGGCTCTTAACTGCTGAGCCATCTCTTCAGCCCCTGAAACTGAAACTTTTAAAACACAAATAATCATTAATAACAGCTTCATCCTCTTTTTCTGGCAAATAATGTGCAAATTACTGTCTTTCTCCAAGTGTTGCATGAATCGGCCACAAAGACAGGAAGACAGTGAAGGAATGTTGTGTCGGTGCTTAATCTTAACCTGCTTCTCAATCTGTGCACTATACTTCCAAATTAACTTGACAGTAAGTTGATTTACTTAATTTGGCAGAGGTAGCTTTGAAACCAACACAATTTTGTTCCAAAGTCAAATAATTTTTCTAAGAAAGACAACGAAGTCTTATTAACATGAATTAAATGTTAAAGAACGACTCTTCGGTACTATCATTTATTTGTGTGTATGTATACAGTGGGTATATCTATACATTCATGCGTGAGGGCACCCGAATCCCACAGCACTCTTGTCACAGTAGGAGGACAACTTCTGGTGTCAAGCCTCACCCTTCGAGTTGTTTTTATGAGGCCAAGTCTATCCTGTTGTTAGCCACTGTGCTATATATTCCAGGCTAGCCCACAAGCTTCTAAGGGTTTCTCCCAGCTCCACCTTCCACCTTCAAAAGGAGTGCTGGAGATAGACACCCAGCTTCTACATAGGTTCTCAAGACTACCCTCAAACATATAATTCTCCTAACCTCACCCTCCCGCACTCTGGAATTATAGACGTGCATTACTATGTAGAGCTTTGGGGGGTAAATTTTGATTAATGGATAGCAGTTAAGTATATTTGGACGATATTAGGTATGTGAATATGCTTCTTCAACTGTAAGTTTCATAAAATGAAATGTAGATGAAGCATTTCAATGAAAATTTTACATTTAAATCCATATGTGCTATAAATAAAACTAAACCCTAAGCTTCCCAGATTTAATATGAAAGATTATATAAAGAATCTCATTCATGATTATTTATATTAATCAAATGTTGAAATGATCATATTTTGGATATTATTAAATGAGATATATCATTAAAATTAATTTTACTTTCTTTTGTTGTTTTGGTTTTTTTGAAACATCTCCCTATAGCACCAGCTAGCCTGCGACTCACTATGTAGACCAGACTGGTCTCGATCTCACAGAAATCTGCCTGCCTCTGCTGGGATTAAAGGCACACACCATCACGAATATTAATTTCACTTACTTTTTAATGTGGATACTAAAACGTGAATATGCATGCACATGCATGTCTGTGTGTGTGTGTGTATTCGCATGCACACATGCATGCATAGGGACCAGAGGATAGCTGCAGATGTTGTTCCTGGGAGCTGTTCACCTTGGTTTTTGACAGGGTCTCTCACTGGCTTGGAACTCACCGAGTAGAACAGCCTGGCTGGCTAGCGGGCTCCAAGGCTCCATATATCTCTGCCTCTTCCCAATGCTGAGATAACAAACACAGGACACCCTCCGCCCCCCGCAGTGCTTGTTGCTGTGGTTTTTTACATAGGTTCTGAGGGGCAGACATAACAAGCACTTTGCTGTCTGAGCCATCTTCCCAACCCGGAACATTAAAGCATTTGGAAGTACACAGGTGGGCTGCACTGTGGTTTTAACTGGATTACTCTTACCAAGAAAGCTAACTGTTATGGCTCAAGTGGTGGCACATGCCTTGATTCCAGCACCAGGGAGGCCAATCTCTGGTCTAAATAGTGAGGTCCAGGTAAGCCGAGGCTAGGGAGACCCTGCCAAAAAAAAAAAAAGTAGCTGCTGGCTGCTGGGCTGAGGATGTAAGTCAGAGGAGTAAGAGGCACTCAATCTGTCAGAGGAGAGAGAGAGAGAGAGAGAGAAAGAGAGAGAGAGAGAGAGAATGTAACTTCCATAAACCATAATCCTTGCACTCAGGAAGCTGAGGCAGGTGGATTATGAGTTCTAGCCTAGCCTGTGTTACACAGATTGGCCTTGTTTCAAAACAAAAGAAAGAAAGGAATTTACAAGCTCAGTGGTTGTCTCACACATATGAGGTCTTCAGTCCATTCCCCAGCAATACAGAAAAGAAAAGAAGAAAGGCAGGGAAGGAAAGAGGAGTGAGTGGGAGAAAAAGGAGGAAGAACACGGGACTCTGGGGGCTGAGGGCACAGAATTTCAGAATTTACAAAAGGGGGCCAAGGAGATGATTCAGTATGTGAAGGTACTTGCCACCAAACATGACGACCTGAGTTTTATTCCTAGGACCCAGAGTCATAAAGTAGAAGAAGAGAAACTCCCTCAAGTTGTCCTCTGACCTGTACACATGTGTGTAGCATGCGCAAGCCTGTGCGCGCGCGCGCACACACACACACACACACACACACATAATTCATAAATAAATAAATATGTTTTTAAAAAGAATTTACAGAAATGGCTGGACGGGCTAGGTCCAGGCCCCTGGGGATCGTGCCTGGACCCCTGCTGCAGCCTCCCAAGGAGCTGCCTCCATCAGAAAGGGACCAGCTCAAAGCTGCAGACTCCACTGGCTGCAGCTTCACATGTTCATCAGACGTATGCCATGCCCTGGAGAGCCAGTCCAGAGAGAAATAGGTGACTCAATGATGCAAGACTCTGGTGGTTGGCCAATGGAATGCCCTGCAGGAACTGCAGCAGCGAGACTGTCCACGGGGCACCAGGCAGATACCTTCCAACCTCATGCCAGTCCATAAAACCTGAAGCACGCCTGCTCCACCCTCCTCAGCCAATAGACTCTGGCATAAACATCCCTTGCACCAAGAAGCCTTTCCTGACTTCCTCAGACTCTGTATAGTAAGCTTTCCACTCACTTTATTAACTTAATTTATTCTGATGTGTTTGTCTTTCTCTGCTGATGGACCACTAGCTCTGTGAGGTGAGCTGGGCCTGCTTACTCACCATCGCATCCTCCTGGTAGGGGCCAAATCACATGGACTAACTAAATGAGTAAGGTAATGAATGAACACGCAAAGGTTTGAACCCATCTTCTCCCATGCCACAGCCCCTCTCAGCACCCACCTACACGCCCCCAGCAGGAGTCTGACACCTGCCAGGCAGAAGTCAAGCTTGGCACACCCATCAGCAGGCCAGAAACTGGCCCTTTCAGATGGCCTGAGGTCATTTCTAAGAAACACCAAGAGAGTGTGGTTTGCACCATGGCTTTCAGGAAAATGCCACTGGCTCTGGAACGCTGGGCACCAGCCGAGGCTGCACATCAGCCAAGGGAAGACAACTGAATACAGTGCCAGACACTGCATAAGGCATATCCAGCCATGGCTCTGCCATCCGGATGCCATGTGGACACTCAAGTGACAGACCCAGAGGAGGAGCAGCTCATACAAGTGATGACATTTGGCATGGGAGCATTTCCACAGCTTGTGAAACTCCTTCAGCGTACTGACTCACCCATCATGACCACCGTCGGTCATGTGATAGACGTGGAAACCAAGGCATCGAAAAATGAGCACCTTGTCCAAGGTCAGGGCATGAACTCAAGCAGCCTCACACTGTGATTACAACGCAGGCTGTGGAATCACACAGAGCCAAGTTCAAAGTTGTCTTTGCCACCCAAGAGCCAAGTGCCCTTGGGCCTTCATTCTTCTCAGTCTCCATTTTCTCAAGTCTGACATGAAGAGGTTGATGTAATTTAAATGAAAAAGTTTATATAAAGAATTTAGGCCAGGCTTGGTGGCATACACCTTTAATCCCAGCACTCAGGAGGAAGAAGCAGCCTGATTTCTGTGAGATCAAGGCCTACCTGGTCTAAATAGTGAGTTCTAGGTCAGCTGGGGTTACAGGGAGACCTTATCAAAAAATCAAAGAATTTGGCGCAGTGGTTAAGGACCACTAGCTGCTCTTGCAAAGGACCTGGGTTTGGTTCCCAGCACCCTTAGACTGCTAATAACCATCTATACCTCCAGCTCCATGCGACCTCCCCAGGCATTGCATACACATGGTACACTTACACGTAGGCAAAATACTCAGACATATAAAATAAAAATAAACAGAATTTAGATTTATCCATAAATAAAGAAATATAATGTGGAGGTGGCGGTATATACCTATAACCCTAGCACTCAGGAAGTGGAGGCAGCAGGATTGCAAGCTCAAGGTCAGCCAGGGCTACATGGTAAAGTCCTGTCTTAAATAAAGCAAAACAAGCCAAGAGGATTGAGCTCCTCACGTCGGCGGCCTAAGGATTCAGTGAGTGACATCCATGACTGTTTCTATTTCAAGTTTAGGACTTTCCCTGTTATCTGCCTTCTAATTGCTCAAATTTATGACAATATTTATAATTTACTCCAGAATACTCCAAGAAACCAAATCAACATGAACAAAGGAGGGAAGTTACTGGACTTTAGCACTTTTGCTGACACCTAGATGGGCAGTGCACATTCCTGGGCAGGTGAGCTCACCATACCCAAAAGACCATCCCCAGAGATAGTGCAGTTGCATGTACCTCCTCTATGCTTCATGTCCAATCAACATCCAGAGATTTTGCTAACCTATATCATGAACATTAGAAATGGGCTCCAACTGGGGACACTTAAAGACTTGCTGATTTGCATGATGGATGGATGTGCTCCCACTGATCCAATCAGTGCAAGTAATGCATACATAAAATTCAAGGTACAATGGTGTGGAGATATTTGCAGCCCTTGCTAGATCCTACACTTTTAACTCTTGAGGATTCCACCAAGGCTTGGTTTCTAAAAGCCCCTGTGTCCCACCAGGTGCCCTGAACACAGTGGTCACTTTAATTAAGTTCAGGGGATGGGTTGTTGGGGTTCCAAAAGGAAGGAGGGGCCTGGAGAGATGGCTCAATGGTTAAGAGTCCTGGCTGCTCTTACAAAGGATTAGGGTTCAGTTCCCGGCACCTACACAGCAGCTCACAAGTGTCTGTAACTCCAGGGGATCTGATGCCCTTTTCAGACCTCTGCAAGCATTGCATGCATATGGGGCAAATACACACATGCAGGCAAAAATAATAATAAATCTTTTTAAAAAATGGAAGGAGAACTGGGAGTTCACAGACCTTCCAGAACCACTGTAAGGCTATCCTGGGGCTACCCTGGGCCCAATGGTTGATGCAATGTGCATATGCAATAGCACTAATTCTCATGCTTTCTTTATGCCATAGTGGGGAGATCCTAAGGTGTAACCAACTCACACTTGATTCTATCCTACCCCCACCAAAGCTCCAAGAGCCATATCTGAGTGCAGCAAAGGTTCTGCAAGTAACTGGCAGGTGTTATGGAGCCCCACCAAGAAAGTGGTTACACCAGGCCCTGACAGGTTGTAAAGAACCATAGGGGACAGCCACGCTGCAGTGATACACATGGGTAATCTCAGCATTCGGGAGGCTGATACAGGAGGCTTACTGAGAGTTCAAGGCCAGTCTGGGGTACAGTGAGAAAATAAACCAAACAGGGCCCCTGGTGCAGCTGCCAACTGCTTAGCTTCCTCTGCACATTCTTCAAGATTCCATCTGGAAGCCCTCTCTCTGGAGCAGTCTCCAGCACTCTACAGCCCTAAATATCTGGCCTTCATTGAGGACATCCATAATGTGTGTCTAGCTTCAGCCTCTCCATTGAACTGCAGGCAGTGCATGCCCAGCTGCCCACTACTGAAGGATGTTCTGACAGGACCCTAAACTTGCCATGGCCAAAGCTCAGTCCTTGGCCCCTCTCTCCCAGTCTCCAAGTCCTCCATTATCATGACCTTAAAGCTTAAAAGATAGTGCTGCTCAGGCACTGTGGAAGTACGTCAGCCTTGACTCCCACCTCACCCTCCCCCAAGTCTGGTTCATCAGGCTCTCTCCTGAGGCTCAGACAAAACCATTCTAGCTTCTTTTTCTCACACACTCCTCAGAAACCTCCTGTCTGGCCTCCCTAATGCCCGCTCAGATCTCGCTCCAGCTTCCCCTCCCCTGGGGGCTGTTTCTTCTGCTGCTGTCATCTGTGGCCACTGGATTCTGCCCGCTTCAGCCTTTCACCACCGATGGGTACCAGCAAGTTGTGGGCAGCTTTTGGACCTTCAGGAGGCACTGGGCTGCACCACTTGTTCCGAGGCCCCGCCCTCCTGCCTGGGAGATTTTTCAGTCTCTCGTGTCTTCCATGAACCAAATCTTATAAATCCCTCATGATGGGAAAGAAAGGGTAAATCAGACTGTTTGGCTTCTGTGTGAAGCCTCCAGTGGGCTGCTGTCATTCCCACTGCCCTGGCCTCCACACCCGTCCCCTCTAGCCCAAACTCCTCCCATCCACATCCAGCTCACTTTAGTCTAGTTGCACGGGCTCCTCCCTCTTCTTCCTCACTCAGTAAGGACCTATGGACCTCAGCCTTGAATCTTGCCTCTGGCACCAGTTGGACCTTCTCTCCTGGGTCTTGCCTTACTGACATCTCTGTATAACCCTTCCAGCCAACCAATGCAAAGAAAGTCAGCATCTGTACAAACCACTATTGGACCACTCTGCAGCTGGAATGTGCTCCCAGCACTTCTCAAAGCTGCCTTCACCATGCCTTTGATTATTTGTAGATTTCCTCTACTAATGCTAAAGTCCCAGGAGACAGGCTTCTTTTACTCACCAGGGTCCCCTTGTACTCCAACAGTGCCAGGCAAGGAGAAAGTTCTAGAGAACCATTCGCTTAATGAATAGATGATATATTTATGATCACTTATTTTTTAGAAATGTTATTTTATCATTTTTATTTTATGTGTATGAGTGTTTTGCCTGCATGTATATAAATGCACCCATGTCATGGAATGCCCAAGGAGGTCAGAAGAGAATCCCCTGGAACTGGAGTTACAGACAGTTGTTAGCTGCCATATGGGTGCTGGGAATTGAACCTGGATCCCCTGCAAGAGCAGCCAATGCTTTTAATTGCTGAGCCATCTCTCCAGCCCCATGATCAGTTCTACAACATTTGTAGAAATGAAAAATCCTGCCCATGAAGACAATATGGTACACTCATATAGCAGAATACAGTCAACAATGAAAAAGAATAAAGAGCCAAAACATATGGTAAGTAGGCACACAAGAATACAAACCACATAAACTCTGCTCATATGAAGTGTCCAGGACAGCCAAGTATGGAGGCAATGTCTTTAATCTCAGAGGCAGGTAGCTGATCTCTGTGAGATTCAGGACAGCCTGGTCTACAGAGCAAGTTCCAGTCCAGATTTCCATGGTTAGATCCTGCCCAAAAAACAAAGACCAAACAAAATGTCAAGGACATAAAAAAATCAATCTATGGAGTTAATAGCACTTAGTCCTTTCTGGGGTTGGGGACTGACCAGAACAGGCATGAGGAACAAAGCTACTCTGCCTTGACTGTAAGTTAGGATACAAAGATTTGTGTATTTGCCAAAGCTCATCGAGTTTGTACACTTCCCTACAGGCATTTTCTTCAAATTAGAAATCCACCATATTCTTGTAAATTGAATGGACAAGTCTTAATAGCAACCAATTCAAAATGAAATATCAGTTTAAATAAACCCCAGGTTAGACACTATTTTCAGAATTCCTGGTTTCATTCATTTTATATTTACTGAAGCTTCTTTGACTGTTTGTTAAGAAAATGTTTGGCTCTGTTTCTCTTTCTATAGAAATCATCTTAGTCGGTGTGAATCTTTCTGCTGAGGGAAGACTCCAGGTCTGGTTGCTTCGAGTTGCCTTGTTTGCTAAGTAAACTCACCCTGACCCTCTGGCTCCTGGGGCATTTGTTCGCCAGGCCAAGTTTCAGCCAGATGACTCCTGCCACAGGCATGCTAAACAGCTGGAACTTCTGACCAGTGTTCCTGAATAAAGCTGAGCATCTACCCGAGGCTGTCACCTTGAACCTGTCCATCTGTCAGACCCAAAGAAATGAACTACCAATAGTCACCATGTTTCGTACTCTTTGGGGTCTTCTTTATCTAAAGTCCCCCTTACCACCACCTGGGAAATGAATACCACTTGCCTAGTAGCTGTCTTAGAGCCTGACAGAGAGAAGACGAGGAATTCAGGACTGATGTGAATCTGTCTCTCAGACAGCCAGGCTCTGTCCCTCCTCAGGATGAGGGGAGGAAAAATCCTTGTTTTAAGCCCCAAAGAGTGCAGAGTAGAGGCAAAATGCATGTTCCAACAAGGACTGTACCCTGCAGGGAGGTGTGCAGGGTGACCTCTTCTATCCTGGACCTTTCTGAGTATCAACATATATATGCTTAGCCATGTCTTCCCCATAGGCAACTTCAAGCTCCAGCTTCATATCCCCTCTGTTCCTTCTATTAGGTTACAAAGGACTAGTTTCTGTCTGCCCACACCTTCCCTGAAAGATGAGTATCTCAGACACCTAGAGGCAGGACGCTGGGTCAGCGTGATTCCTGTGAGAGATAACTGCCATTCCATTCATCCCCGGGAAGTCTCAGAAGTCACGTGGGGACCAAAGAGAAACGACTGGGATTCTGCCACAGCCCACCCGGAAGCCCACTGCTCAACCTTCCTGCGAAGGCCAGGCAAAAGGGCCAAATAAGGAAGGGGGCGTGGCTTCCTCTGAAGGAACTAAACAGCTCTTCTGTTCAGCCTGGTGAGGTTTAGCTAAGCTGGGGGTGGGGTCAGGTGGAGTTTGGAACATCGCTATGTGTGCTGGGCACTCAGCTACTATCTGCATAGGGAAAATTCTAGAGGCAAATTACAATAAATAAGAGGAAAAAGTCCAGGTTCTGCCAGCCTTTTCTCTCTCAAATGGCTCCCCAGAAGGCTATTGCTGTGGTCCCGGGCCTGAATCCCATTGGTTGTATGAGCTTGGGCACATTCTTAACTTTCTGGAGCCCCAGTTTCTCCACCTATAAAACTATGCTTAAATTTCAGGGTTTATTGCAAAAACCTAAGTACATGTACATCACTTAGCACAAATGTCTGGTACATTTTTAAAAAGAGCCTCGTAAATGACCTGCATTTACTAAGTATGCAATGCAGATACTAGATCCTGTACCAGGGGTGATTAACTTAACTCAATAATTGAGTTTAACTATGTGGTTTGTTTAACTAGAGGCAAAAAAAAAAAGGTATTTCCTGAATTATTAACCCATAATTATAGCCTCTCTGGTTTTACCGAAATGTCTCCAAGCTGACAGTAATTTCTGGGAATATTGCTTATTCAAAAAGGTAACTTCACAGTAGATGGTGTGTTGAGAAGCTTGAGAAGGGAAAAAAGCTCTTAAAAGTCTGTCATTGTCTCTAACTCAATGATCTGATGTACAGATTTAAGGATTCATTGTTTTAAAGGTTAGAATTAAACCTAATTGGATGGCCTTGTAGGGAAGAGAATTCTTTCTTTCCTTTGTTCGAGACAAGGTATTATTCTGTAGCCTAGGCCTGCCTCAAACTTCTCCTGCCCCAGCCCTATGAGGACAGGACTTACAGATGTGCACCATCATACCTGGCAGGGAATAGGTTCTGCCCAGTAAAGAAGGGCTTTTTGTGTCCCAGGGCTCTCTAAGATAAAGGTGCTATCTCTGGATGAAACAGGCTCCTCTCTTCATTGAAAGTAAACAGCCCTAGGCAGGATGAGCCCTTGTCGTGAGCCCTTGAGCTCGGGGTCTGTGTGATGCTTTCCTGGTTCATACATACACATAAGTCATCAAGGAATCTTGTTTTCTTTCTCTGCTCCTTACAGACCAAGAAACCGAGGCATCGGGGGTATGTCATTTGACTAATAACGTATCTTTGGGAGGAGGCACCACCAGCATTGGACCTCTGGTCTTCTTACTCCAAACCAGTGCTCTGGCCACTCTGGCACACCTCAGTGACAACAGACATCCACTAGTTCCAGCTTACCATTAGGTACAGTGGGGACTTTTTGGAGAATGCAGATTCCTGGGTTCTACCCAGACGTCCTGGGTCAAACCTTCAGAAATGGCACATGATGTCAATTTTTTTTTAATCCCCCTAACTGGAAAGATAATAATCAAATTCAGAGTTACCTCTGGCATGTGAAAGAGAAAGACTCTGCCCCTGGGGTCTGATGGACCCTGGGAAAGATGGCAACCATGTAAGGAAAGACACAGTCACATGGTCCTTACCCTGTTCTGATAGAGTCAACTGATAAAAGCTTAAGCCCTCTGCTGATGCTGCACACAGAAAGCTATGGGATCCATGACTTAGTCTCTGGGTAGTTCTTTACCCTAAAATGATCTAGCCTGAAGCAGGGGGAATTGCAGCGATTTCTGAAACTCCATAGTGATCTCAGGAATTAATCCGAGTTTCTCCAGGCCTACTAGACACAGGGAGCACTCCACCCATTCTGGGGTCCTCACAGGCCCCAGATCATTTAGCGAGTCTGAAGTCAGCTGCCTTCGGTGTTTCCTGAGTGACCAGCTTCCTGGCTGCTGGAGCATCCAAGAGGAACCCCCTAATGAGCTCAGGTTAGTCCTGTGTCAAGAAGACCACACTAAGGGGCTAGAGAGAGAGCTCAGTGGTTAAGAGCACTGGCTGCTCTTGCAGAAAAGCCAGGTTTGGTTCCCAGCACCCATATAACAGCTAACAACTGTCTGCAGGGGATCTGATGCCCTTTTCTGGTCTCTGTGGGCCTTGCACACACATGGCACTTACATACATGCAGGCAAAACACATAAAATATAAATAAATACTTTTTTTTAAAGACAGTGCTAGCAGGAGAGGCCTCCATTGGTATCGGCCTCGCTGGTGTGGGCAAGCCGCAAGCCTGTCTTTAAAGAGTTCTGCCTTAATCTGCTGGTTGAAATGATGGCAGGTTTCACCACACAGACTGACACGCAGCCATCCCCACTGGCCACTGTCTCTCCAGCTAAATTTAAGCTCTGTGAGAGTTGCCTGGGCCCAGGGACATGCATAAAAAATGAGAAGCAGAGCTCAAGCACCAGTCAACCCGTCATCCCCACGAGTGAGCGGGCAGGACTGGCCCAGAGGCCACACCTGACCTGATTACTGTTTACTGCAGGGAGGCCGCCAGGTCTGTGTGGAGATGAGAGAGAGGTCATCCGGGTGTGAGAGAAGCCACCCACAGAATCCCAGCTTCACAGGTGACTCAAGAATCAGAATTTCTACGGGACAGGGGACTTCCTGTCACTGCCTACACCAGCAGGCTCCAAAGTGAGGCGAAGGCACCTCAGAGTTCACAGGACAATCCATCTGCATGCAAGGACACATCAGAACCTCCATTTCTATGCATTATTTTTCTCAACTTTAAATTTTAAATTTTCCTTTATATTTTACATCGAGCCTATTTTATTGCATAGCAGTTCTAATAATGAGTAAAGTTAATGAGCTCTAGAACACACTCTCTACTCCTTGTTATTCTTTTTCACTAACTTACTAGAATCCATCTGCACAGCCTTTCTCCCAGGAATTTAAGTGTCATGAAAAAGGTGAATTGTATTTCCAGTTGAAATGACACAAGTTATTTGTGGAGAACTGATTTATCTATCTACAACATTCAGTCTTCATGTCCAGGAATTTAAGATGTCTCTGTTTGTTAAAATATCCATTTATAGACATGAACATCTTCTTAGATTGTTCCTAGGTTCCTTGTTTTGATTTGATTTCAAGGTGGTGGTTTGTGAACAGAGGTTTTGAGACAGGGTAACACCAGCTGACCTGAAATTTACTGTGTAGATCAGCCTGGCCTTAATCTCACAGAGATCTGCTTGTCTCTGCCTCCTGAATACTGGGATTAAATGTGCCTGGTACCATGCCCAACTTTCTGGGCATTTTATAACTTATTGTTGATATATAGAAAGATCACTCACTGTTTTAACACTGATATCCAGAAATCTTACAAAGCTGTAGTTAGGCTGAGCATAATGAGGCATGCCTCTAATCCCAGATCTCAGGAGGCAGAGGCAGGCAAATCTCTATGAGATCAAGGCCAGCCTGTTCTATATAGTGAGTTCTAGGTCAGCTACGGCTACAGGGAGACCCTGTCTATAAATAAGCAAATAATAAATAATCTGTAGTTAGGGTATTTTGTTTTTTTTTTTAGAGAATGTACTTATTTTACTTATTGCAGTGCTGAGGATCAAACCCAGGCTCTTGCTCAAGTTAAGCAAGTACTGTACCACTGGCAGTGGTTTGAATGAGAAATGTCTCTCATAGGTTCAGGTATTCAAACCCTTGGTCTACAGTTGGTAGTGCTGTTTGGGGAGGTTATGAAACCTTTAGGAAGTACAGTTTTACAGATGGAAGTGGGTCCCTGGGGGTGGACTTTGAAGGTTGATAGCCTCAGCCCACTTCCAGTCTACTCACTCTGCTTCATATGTGGGACTAAGATGTGATCTCTCAGATTCCTGGGTGATGGAATGTTATCAACCAGCTTCCTGCTCTGGTTACCTGCTGCCGTGCCTGCTGCTGCCATGGTCACCTCCACCATGATGGACTCCCTCTGGAACCATATTCCAAAATAAACTCTTCCTTCTATAAGTTGCTTTTATTCATAGTATTTTATCACAACAGAAAAATAACTACTACAATCATTGGGTTACATCCTCAGCACCTACTTTCATTGGCTAGACAGATCTTTGAAAAGTCAATTGAATTGCCTTGAGGTTCTTAGCAGATTGCTTTATCTGGAAATAACAACATTTTATGTCTTCATTCATTAGCTTTGTTTCTCTGGTTTTGTTACAACAGGAAGGACCTATCTTCCTGTAGCTGGGTTTTAGCACATTGAATATTTATGGTTGTAGACAGTGTTCTTCTCTTATCCCCGACTTTAGTGGGAATGCTTTTAGAATTTCACTACTAGTATGATATTTGGAATAGACTTCTGCAAGATAACCTTTCTGAAATAAAGTAAAGTCTTTTCAGAACTTGCTTAGATTTTTTTAAATCACCCATTGGTATTAAATTTAATCAGGTATCTTTTTATGCCATTTTATTCAGATAACCATAATTTTTTCTCCATAAATTTATTACTGAAAAGGATTTCATTAATAGATTTCCTCATGTTGAACTTTTCATGAGGCTTTGGAGTTAACTCTGATGGATTTTTATTATTATTACTATGTTGAGGATTCAACTTATGTTGTATCTAGGATATTTGCATCTGAGCTCATAAATATATTGGATAGAGCTTTTTCTCTTATCCTTTATGTTGTCAACATCCTGTTTTATGGCATTATCAAGTGGTGCTAGTCAAGTCAACTGAACTGAGGAGTCCTTCACTTTCTCCATGATCTGAACTCAATTAATAAAACATTTGGCAATGCTTAAAGCTTTCCTATAACTTGACTCTAAAACAGTCTGGCCTAGTGGTTTTTCTTCAACTACAGGAGAAGATGAGGGGAGAGATTTTTCAAAGACCTTTTAAATTTCTTCTAGGATTTATTCAATTATTCAGATTTTCAATTTCTTCCTCAGTTAATTTTTAAATTTTCCTAGAAATTGGCCACTTAATCTTTTAAAAAACAGATTTCCTGAAATATAACTCACATACCATACAATTCATTCATTTGAAGTGCACAGTTCAATGGTTTTTATAATATTCAGAGTTATGAAACTGTCAGTTTTAGAACATTTCCATCAATCATGCCAATAGGAACCACTGCCATTAGCAGCAGTCCAGTTTCCCCTCCATTTCCCAGTCTCTAGCCCTAGGCAGCTATTAACTGACTAAGTACAGAAAACAGGTTGCCTGAATATGGAGAGCTTTGCTTCCTCCTTTCCAATCTGGCCGTTTCATTTCTTCTCCTTGCCTACTCGCCTTGACTAGAACTCCCAGTGCAATGCTGCACGGAGGTGGCGAACATGGACAGCTTTTTGTTTTTGATGTTCTGGGTTTTTTGTTGTTGTTGTTTTTGTGAAGACAAGGTCTCACTATGTAACTCTGGCTAGCCTGGTACTCATTCTGTAGACCAGGCTGACCTCAAACTTACAGAGATCTGCTTTCCTCTGCCTCCCGAGTGCTGGTATTAAAAGCTTGTACAACCAATGCGTGGCTAAACATGAACATTTGTATCCTGTCTCCGATCTCAGGAGCACAGCACCAGCCCTTTGCCATTAGTTGCTTGTCTTCTATAAATACCTTTTCTCTGATTGAAGGTCCTTTATTTTTCTGGGTTGTTGAGCCTTTCTTTCTTTCTTTCTTTCTTTCTTTCTTTCTTTCTTTCTTTCTTTCTTTCTTCTTTCTTTCTTTCTTTTCTTTCACCCTGAAAAGCTACTGAATTTTGTTGACTGTTTTATCTGTGTCCACTGAGATGATTGTGTAATTACTTTTCTTTATTCCATCCATATAGTATATTAGCCTAATGGACTTAAAGATTTGTTTTATTTTTATTTGTGTGTGTGTGTGTATGTGTGTGTGTGTGTGTGTGTGTGAGAGAGAGAGAGAGAGAGAGAGAGAGAGAGAGAGAGAGAGAGATTATGTTTGTCTTGCGTGGCTCGACCTATGGGAAGAAAGAAAGGCTACTCACAGCCAGCCTTTGGCCATGTTTTGGGGAACAATTTATACCTCCTTTTTAGTTTACAAAAAAAGAGAAAAAAGTCACTCTGGTAGAGGTAAGGGGCAAAAGGCTGAGGCAGACACTTCAGTTTTCTCTGAAGAATGCATATTTGCTGTCTTCTGATGCTGTGTGGACAAGAGGCTTAAAAGAGTCACAGAAATGAAAGAAGTGGGCTAAGGGTGTGGGTCAGTGCATTTGCCTAGCGCATGTGAGGTCCTGGATTCAAAACAAAACAAACAACCCAAACCAGTATGTTGGAAAGTGAATGCAGGGTGTGAATTGTCTCACAGTAATGGAGATACAAGGACTACAGTCAAAACTTACTAAAAAAGCTTGTTTAATATTCCAAATTCCCAGATGGGACCCCTGGGGAAAATCTATCATAAAAGTTATGAGAAATACTAACAGAGAGTCCAAAGAACCAAAAGCCAAGAGGGAGAAGTAGGCAGTAGAAATAGGTGACTCTGCTAGTGGACCTCTTTTAGACAGTTATTATTGGTGCTTTTCCTTTTTTTTAAGTTTTGTTGTAAGTGGTGTTGTTGGATTTTACTTTTGGTTATTTTACTTTTGTTTGTTTTACTTACAGGTGCTGTAGATCAATTCCAGGGTCTTGCACATGCTAGGCAAGCGCCCTACCACGGAGTGACATTTCCTAGCTCTTTTCTAATGTTTTCTTTATAAGTTTAAGTAGGTTGTTTTCCTTGTCTAGCTCTGAGAAAAACAGATGGAGAATGATAATTCACCATTGAGATGGTTAATCTCATCAACATCACTGAACTTAGAATCTGCTAAGCAACACATCATCTCTGGATGCAACTGAGAGGGCGTTTCCAGAGAAGACTGGCTGAGGAGGGACGATTCCCTTGAGTCTGCCTGCTGCGGTGCCTTTCGCACTATGATGGCGCATATTCTCTATTGAGCCAAACTTTCTTCCCATAAGGTGCTTCTTATCAGATGTCTGGTCACAGCAATGAGAAAAAAACTAATACGCCCATATAATTGAAGCTGTAGAAATAAAATTAAAATGCTAGGACTAAAAAAATACTGTGTTTGAAAGCCATGTATGGTAGTATATGGCTTTAATCCCAAGCACTCGGGAGGCAGAGGCAGGTAGATCTCTTTGAGTTCAAGGCCAGTCTGGTCTACATATTGATTTCCAGGCTACTGAGCCTACAGGGAGATTCTGTCTCAAAAAAACAAATATGTATATATTTGTACTATATGTACTATATTTGTATATACGTACTGTATTTGAAAGGTTGAAATCTTTAGCTGATAGATGAATAGCTGATAGATTCAAGCCAGAAAGAACAGATTGGTAAACTGAATGACAAAAGAAACATTCAGACCATAAAGACAGAGATCTAAAAATGGTAGATGGGGGGCTGGAGATATGGCTCAGTGATTAAGAACACTGGCTGCTCTCACAGAGGATATAGGTTCAATTCCCAGCATCCACATAGTGGCTAACAACCATCTGTAACTCCAGTTCCAAGGAATCCTCTCTTCTGGTCTCCACTGGCACTGCACATACACAGTGCATTTACATACATGAAGGCAAAACCCAAATAATTTTTTTAAATGATGGCTACACAGGCTGGGCATGGTGGCATGTGCCTTTAATTCTAGCATTCAGGAGGCAGAGGCAGGCAGATCTCTGGGCCAACCTAGACTACATAGAAAATTCCAGGCCGGCTAGGACTACACAGTGAGAACCTATGTCAAAAAAAATAATGATGTATGTACATAAAAGAGAGCAGGAGACAAATGAAGCACAGTGAAAAGAGATAGTGTATATGAAGATAGAGAGAACAGGACAGAAACAATATTTTAAAAGATAGTAGACAAAAATTTTCTGAACTGAGGAATCATATTGTAACTGAGATTCAAGTTCAAAAACTCAAGAATAAAGAAAACCTCATTGAGGCAGATGATTATCAAGCTGAAGAAAACCAAAGATAAAATGAAACTTCAATGGAGTAACATTAAAACTGCAAAGCCATTTTCAACAAAAACAATATGACTCAGGATAAAAGGTAGTAATTTCCAATCTAGGACTGTATTAGCCTTCAAAATTAAAGTTCAAAAGACAAGAAAAACAGAGAATCCTTAGCCGGGAGAATTGTACTGAAATAAATATAAAAGAGTTCTTTAGACAGAGACAGCAACACAGAAGCCCAGAAAGGAAGGGGGACCCCATAGAAAATGTTCATAAGAATGAACCTGGGGGACTGGAGAGACTGCTCCGTGGTTAAGAGCACTGGCTGCTCTTGCAGAGGACCCAGTTTCCAGCACCTACATAGAGGCTAATCACTGTCTGTAACTCCAATTCCAAGGGATCCAACACCCTCTTCTGATCTCTGCAAGCATTTTACAACATGAGTGCACTTGCACACAGGTAGGCAATATATTAATACACATAAAATAAAAATAATAAATACAGTATTTTTAAAATAACAAATAAAAATGCATCCATGTAGTTTTAAAAAACGAACATGGACTTTAGAAACAATAATAAAGCAGGGCCACACCTAGAATCCCAGCATCTGGGAAGCAAGACAGGAGGACTGAGTTTAAAGCCAGTTTGGGCTACACAACTGAGTTTGAGGTCAGCCAGGGCTATCCAGCAAAATCCAGTTTCAAGTAAAAAAGAAAAGAAGGAGGGCCAACAAGATGGCTCAGCCGGTAAAAGTGCTTGCAGCGAAAGCTTGATGACCTGAGTTCAGTTCCCAGAACCCACAGTGGAAAGAGAGGAACAGCCCCCAAAAGTGTGTATACCCACACTCAGAGACACGAATCAGTCCACATACAATAAGTTAATTTTTCTTATAAAGGAAAGAAAATCAAAATGCATATCCTTTGCAGCCAGCAATTACACACTTCTAGAAATGCCCATAAATACACAACTCTGCACATTCCACATCTCCCTTGCAGATCTACTTTTCCTTCTTCTGAACTGAGGGGCAGGAAGAGAGAGGGGTTGCCGTGTGTCCTTCCTGATCCCTTTACCCTTTGATACTGTGTTTCTAGAAGCACATAGCTCCTGCTAGGTGGCCTTTCCTTGGTTCCATGGGTACCACTTTCCCTTCAGGACTGGAGGAAGTATCAAATTCCTGCTCTTGTCAGACCCTGAGCATCCATTATGCTTATGGTCCCTAACCATGCCTACCCTTCGGTCACATGCCAAGGATATCCTAGTTTGAACTTACTGAATTTCAATGCTGTTTCTTTCCAGAATTCTGCCTGATGCAGACTCAAATACAGGGATTTTTATTGAAATACTATTTATAACAGCAAAATACAAGACTCTGCCTAATATCTACCATTGGGAAAGGAATGCATTAATATCAACAGTGGAGCATCGATGTGATGAAGTACAACCCCATTGTTAAAAAACAGAATACACTGGTTTAATAAGGATGGGAATAGAAATGTTCTCCAAGATTTATTACTAAAGTGAAATAAGAGAAATCAGTGTGGGTGTCATAACTGATTGCATAACAAAGATATTTATTTGTATATATAAGTACCTCTACAAGAACATACAAAAATGTGGCAATTCACTTGACTTGTTTGCCCTGTTTGAATTTTGCTCTATTGTGTGGATGTTCTCATTTCTCAAGAGTCCTTTAAAACATATTTTTAAAAAGAAAATATCAAATTAAAGTCAGAGCCGCCGTTTAATTGTTTCCTTTCTCGCCTTAGCTCTTGAGAATACGGCATCAGCCAGGGCCAGCCTCTCACTTCAGCTGGACTTCAAAGGAACTTGAATAACTTAGAGGAAGAGAGACATACCGTGGGACCAGGTTTCACCGACCTTTGCCAGGCATCTGTGTGACTTTCCTCCTTCTCTGGGAGATAAGTCTCCTCAAGGTTGACAGAAGGACAGGAAGTGGCTGTTTACATCCTCTCCCCACCCATTCCTGCCTTGGGTGAGTATCACTTAATCTGCAGAGGTTTACACTCTAGATGTTTCTGGGCTGGATGAATTCCTGGTCAGCTCTTGCTGGAGATGGATGAGAGCAAACGCCAAAAGCACAGCTAAGCTCCCAGGGAGCACGGCTAAGGGACACCACGTGTTTAATCTACAGAGAGGACAAAAACTAAAGCAGATGGCTTCACAGTTGCCTTTATCCATGACAAAGAAGTAGAGCTCTTCTGAAAATACTGTCTAATGAACTCCTGGGGTTATAACTGGCTGTGCTACCATCTCTGCCATGGCGGGCAGGAAGCTCAGAAATCAATCTGCTTCCCATCTTCAAAGTTTTGGGTTTGAGTTTTTGATTTCTTTTTTTGAGACAGGGTCTCATGTAGTCCATGCTGGCCTGTAATCCATGATCTAGTAGTGAAGGATGACCTTGAGCTCTGATCCTCCTGTTCAAATACTACTTCTAGAAGTCTCCCAGAATGCCCCCAAGTTGAGTTATTCAGGCATGTCTTTGAGGTCCTGGATCCTTGCTCAGATAACTCTGTTGTTAACGACATAACCAGCGGCTGGTTGTGGATCCCTGTGTGTCTGATTTCCCTCCAGAATTGCAGCTTTCTGAAAACTTTGATTAGAGCAGGTGTTCAATAAATAATGACCATGGGAATGAAGTGTCAAAATTAATAACTTTGTAGCTCGGGTTCACTACCTTTTTCACACCCTATGAAACATGCTAAAGTGTTTATTTTTTCCTGTTTGTCTAGTTAGGAACCCAAGAGTCAGGCGCAGAAAGGAAATAGAGACTAAATACATAGCAGAGCCTTGAGTAGGGTCTAATCCACTTGATGGGCCATTCGTTTGGCTCAGTTGTACTGAAAGTCTTATAGAGGCAGAGACTGCAGAGCATGAAGAAATTCCAACGAGTGCTCTGAAGGATAATGAAAACAGACAAGGTAGAAGGTACTAGAATGAGCATCAGAATGAAGCCACAGCAAGTAGAGGAGCTACAATGATGGCAAGTGCTCTGACCCAGCACTGCCTTCCAACAGCAGGTGAGGAACCTGCACCCGTGAGAGGAAGCTGCGATGGGAGTGCCTTGAGTCATCACAAAGTCAAAGTCTTGTCAGCTGAAGGGATAGGGCTGTTTATTTTTGTTGTTGTTTATTTGTTTTGCTGTTTATTTTGTTTTGAGACAGGGTCTTATTTATCGAAGGCTAGCCTCCAACTCTGTATGTAGCTGAGGATGCCCTTGAACTTTGTGATCATATGGCTTCCACCTCCCAAATCCTGAGACTACAAGACATGTGCCACCATGATTGGTTTTTATGGTGTTAAAAGATTGACCCAGCGCTTCATGCACAGGAGGGAGGCATTCTACCAATGGAGCTGCAGCCCAAGCCCTGAGGCCTTTTTCTTATTGTTACAACCAACTGCCCAGGTTTGCTCAGGATGAGAAGTCCCAGAATGTTAGATGTCTAGAACTGATAAAGAGTAAGTTACTTGATAACTTACAAATAAGTAGCTCTTTTTATAAGTAGCTCTGTTAACTTGTAAGCATGTAGTGGGTGTGAAAAGACTTCAAGTTACATTGTCATTCAGGGTATATACATAGCTAGAGGCTGCCAGAGGCTGGTGTCCAGCTGAATAATGATATTTGAATGTGAGTATTCATTGAAATTTCTTGGACAACTAAGAAGTGTCAGAGTTCTTATCTGAGGCTTCCACAGAAAGGAAGAGTGGGGCCCGAATTCATTAATCATGACTGGTTTCTCTGACCACAGACAAAATCAGTTGTTTGTGTATTTTTCAATGATGAGGCAATCGAGGCTGATTGTGGCCATGAGTCAAGGGGATGTGAAAATGTCTGAGGCGCTTACATCCATCCACATGTCTCCCTACCTATCTCGAATCACAATACAGTGGCTAGATTCAGGCTGCACTTTCATGTACTGAGACCTGTAATTAAAACCGGAGATCTTAGGTCAATGAATGGCTGTCTTTCATTAGCTGAGCATAAAAGAGACTTCATGCATTCTAATACTAATTGGCCTTCCGTGATACTGCGTAAGGCCAGCTAAGATTGCTTGTAATAACTTGTGGAGTAACAGCAAGCCAGAATGATAAGTAAGACGCAGAAGGAAAGCTATATATAAGCCCCACACAGAAAAAAACCATTGTGAGTCCCTTGTCAACTGTAAGATTAGCCATTTTTATTAAGTGCTTGCTGTGTGCCAATCATGATTCTAAAAGTTTCAAGTTCATGGCTTTGTTTACCCTCTGAATCAACCAGAGGAAATAGATTCGGGTTTTTTGCTTTGCTTTGTTGGTTTTGCTGTTTTTGTTTGGTTTCTTTCTTTCTATCTTCCTCATCTTCCTCTTTTTCATTTTTTTTTTTTTTGAGGTAGGATCTCATGTATCCCAGGCAAGCCTTGAACTCACTATGTAGCCAAGTATCCCCTTGAGCTTCTGACTCTCCTGTCTCTACCTCCAGCGCTAAGGTGGCAGGTGTGCCACCATGCTTATTTTATGAGGTGCTGGGGCTTGAACACAGGGCCTCATGCATGCTAGGCAGGCACTTTACCAACTGAACTGCACACCCAGCCCAATTCTGGCTTTTTTATTCTCATTTTTACAAAAGAGGAAACTGAGGCCCTATGACATCAGACAATGTGCTCAGAGTCATGAACTTAGATGAGTAAATAGAGGAAGGGCCAAGCAGAGATTGTGAACCTCAATGCAAAACATGGGGTGGTAAGGACCAGTTGGTCCCGAGAGGCAGAGGTGATATGCCATTTGGGACTATACTGTGCTGAAGGTGCCTTGAGATGTTACTCAGGAAGACGGGAGTGGGGAAAGCATGGCAGTAACGAGTGCAGAGGGAGCAGGCATTGATTGCATTGACCAGTACGAACAGACAACTCAAATCCCCGAGGAAGACAAGAGTAGACCCAAGGCCTTGGAGTGCAGTGTGTGAACGCTGTTCAGACAAGTTTCCCTTAGACACTAGACAGGATTGGATATAAAGTCTTAATTGGGGTCATCAATTCTTTTTCTTATGATTCCTTTTAGTTGTTTTTTGTTTCATTTTTGTTTTGTTTGAGTGCTGAGGTTCCAGGCACACACCACCACACCCAGCTTTTATTTTCACCCTCGTTTTTAATAAAATATTTTAAAAGAGTAGTTTTAGCACCATAACAAAAATTGAGAACAACTGATAGGTTTCCCAAACTTTTCTTCTCCCACACAGGCCCAATGCCTCCACTGTCAACATCCCCCATTAGAGCAGTACCCATGTTAGAAAAGATGGCCGTGTATTGGCACATCACCAACCAAAGTTCTGACTCATTTATTTTCTCAATGGAAATAAATGCATCTCAATTCTACTATTCCTAGACTATAATTTCAAAGTTTGATTTGGGAATGCTTGGTGTCATGCTTAGCCAGAGCCAGCTTGTTGCGACTCTTTGACTGGGCACCTCTGTTTTCAGGGAGTCATTATTTAAGTGCCACAAACCTAATGCTTAAAAGTCCTTCCATTCTTAGAATTCAGCTGAGCATCTGACAAGATTTCCACCATGTGTGTTTCTCGTCACTGAGAGTAGCCAGCTCTAATAAGCATTCACTATCCTCTCCCCGCTCCCGACCCCCGGAGCTTTATAGAGCTCATTTCACTTAGGATCATAGCAATCAGGAATGTTAGGTTTTCAATGTACTGGTAATGAAACAGACTGAAGGAGGCAACCTTCCCAAAAAGCAGGGAGTAAGTGCTGAGCTTCTCCAAGAATCCTGCCTCCCTGACTCAAGCCTCCTCCACCCCCCAGTCAGAAGCACCCTTCTTAAATGAATACCTCTTTAAAAACAAACAAACAAACAAAAACGGAAGTTGAGGCCAGGTGTGGTGATGCATGTCTTTAGTCCCAGAATCCGGAAGCAGAGGCAGGTGGATCTCTGTGAGTTCAAGGCCAGTTTGGTCTACATAGGGAACTCCAGGCCAGTTGGGGCTATAGGGAGACCCTGTCTCAAAAAGACCAATAAATTAGTTAATTAAAAAGGTAGTCGATAGTAGAGGTTGAATATTCTTAACCCAAAAGCTGAAATCTGAAATGCGAAATGCTCCCAATTTGAAGCTTTTTTGAAAGATCATTTGACTCTACAAGTAAAAAAATTCCATACTATGAAATTGGTTCACACACAAAACCATTAAAAATGTTGTATAAAATTACCTTCAGCTGTGTTATAAGATATATATGAAATATAAATGAATTTCATGTTTATGTTTAGCTCTCACCCCAAGACACCTTATTATATATATGCAAATGTTCAAAGGTTTGAAAAAATGTGAAGTCTAAAACATTTCTGGTGTTTTGAGGCCCATCTAGATTTGTTGTGGCACCAGAGCAGACTGAGACAGCCCACAAGCTCCTTCTCAGTCATTCCTCTTAAGATGCTATTTTAGCTACTTTTCTAGTTACTACAGCTAAATTCCTGACAAAAGTAACTAAAGGAAGGAGAGGGTTGACTTGGAGTACCGTTTGAGAGTGCCGTCCATCACGGTGGGGAAATCCTGGCAGCAGGAGCCTGAGGTAGCTGCTCACACTGTGCCTGCAAAGGTGAACCAGAAAGAAATGAAATCCATGCTCAGCTCACTTTCTCCTTTTATTTGATCACGGACTCCTGCCTCCTGCCCATGGGATGGTGCCACCCACATTAAGGGTGGGTCTTTCCAGCTCAATTAACTCAGTCTAGAAACTCCCTCACAGAGATGCCCAGGGGTTTGTCTCCTATATGATTCTAGACCCTGTAAAGTTGATGATATTAACCATCACAGAGGCCATATTCCTCCTGGAGTATGACCTCACCACACGTACAACAGACCCTTAGGAACCAGCTTAGATAGCAGTGCATGGAACATCACCACTTCACACAGCACACAGAAACACAGTCTCCTTCTTGATGCAATGTGAACCCATCAACTGTCCCTTTATATTCAGTGGGTGGAAAATACACTGTCACTCCTTCCCAACTCTCCCCCTTCTCTGAGACAATTAAGTGTGTTGAACAGCGTAATGGCTCCATTTAAGCTGTCTCTCTAATTTACAAAATGATTTGTAATTGGATTCTAGCATTAATACCTGCTCAGGCCAGAAAGATGAATTTTAAAAGAATTATAAACATCACTCTTTCATTACTCTAGATTTTCTTTATTTGAAAAATTTACTCTCTTACAGTATAGTTCGTTCTCCCAAAATTTGTGCTCCAAGAATGAGTGTGGCTCATATATGGAATCTGTCCTCTGTCATGATATGGCTTACAGTATTGAACTCAGAGCAGTCTTGATGGCTCACATGATGCCCTCACAAAACAGACCCCACAGACATTCCCTGGGAAAGGGGAGGATGGTCCCTGGAGGCTCCCAGGGTTCACAAGGTAGAGAAGGTCTCTCCATCCCCCAAGGATATATAAGTAGGTAACAATTGCTAGGGCAAGGGAGACTCTTTTTCCATCGTTCAACTACCCATAAGCATCTCTTGCCTCTCTGCCCCGTGCCTGCATAAGTAACCCCAATTAAATTCAGTGATCCACCAGGCTGTATTTGGGTGGACTCATTACCTTTGTCTGTTGGTCTGTTGCTGGTACCTTATCTGAAGGAAGTAGATGAAAGGGATATTTGATGCCCAAATAGGGACACAACAGAACCAAAACTGAGTTTGGGAGGAGTTCCATAGACCCTGCCTGCTATGATGATAAACACAGAACTGAAACTAAGCCAGCTGAGTGAGAAGTGTCTGTGGGGACAACGCAGCCACCCTGCCCCACGCGCTGTGGGCTGGCACGCCTTCCTGCTGAGGTAGCAGTTACATTGACCATATATCACTGTCACTAAAAAGAGCACATATTTGACAGGATTGTAAACTGGCTGTGGTGGCACAGGCCAGTAGGCTGCTTTCTGGAGAAGAGGTCAAAAGGGTAATGACAACCAGTTCTCCAGGCTGGATAGGACTGTGCTTACTCAAGAGCTAAGAAAAGAGCCCATGCACCAGGGACCTCGGAACTCATACCGGGCTTTAGTGGTCTTGCTGAATTTCATGATGGAACATGATCTTTATGATGTGGGAAAGGCTGTGGTTGTTTTGAATGATTTAGGTTGGCATGTAAATTGTATTTTTAGGTTTTAAAGCATTCAGCAGGGTATAAAGAAGAGAATCAGAATGGGCGCACATCTTTAATACTAGCACTCGGGAGGCATAGGCAGGCCAATCTCCATGAGTTCAAGGCCAGCCTGGTCTATACAGTGAGTTCCAGGCAAGGTAGGGCTACAGGAAGACCCTATCTCAAAAAGACAAAGAAGAAGAAGAGGAGGAAGAGGAGGAGGAAGAAGAGGAGGGGGAGGGAGAGGGGAAAAGAAAGAGAGGAATTAGATAAAGGGGTCTTATGTGGCAAGGTTTGGGTCAAGCCAGAGTTCCTCAGGAAAGAAATGAACAGCTAATGCTGTGCTTGTGAGCTTCTGAGGGCCTTAAAGCCTGAAAAACAGTTCACCAAAGGCATGGAAAGAGGTGAAGTGTTTCACTGTGTCTGCTGCTGTGGGGGAAGGAGATCTCATGAGGTGGCAACTGTCTCAGCAGCTTTCTGAACCAAGGTTACCTGCAGGTAAGGACCATGCAGGGTGACCAAAGATCCCATGTTAAATTGTAGAATTCTTGGTCCTTTACTAATGTGTTGAATATTTGGGCTTTGGTGGATGCCAGATGTGTCTTGGCTCCTGGTGGCCCCCAGGAGCATCAAAGGCAATGGTAGATGGAGATAGACACAGTGGTACTGATGAAAAGGATTGGGTTGACCAAGGATGGACAATTACCACCCAAGGGTATGCTGTGTGCATTTCTTCCCTATAAGAAGTACCCTGGAGTAGAGACTGTTCACTAAGTCTGGAGACCTTTCAGCATCCAGGGGTAAGTAAATGTGCCAAGATCTGTGTTGAGTCAAAGTTCAGTGGAAACAAACTGATAGAAAGCCATTTGTGTTGCTTATGAACCTCTGGAAGGCTTTAACGTGTGAGTAAACATTCAGTGAGAATTCAAACGATAGATCAGTGCAGATGGAAAGATTAAGCTGGTTTCCGAGTATACCATGCACATTTCTTCCCTAGAGTTGGAGATTATTTGCCCAGCCAAGGACTTTTCAGTTGCCAGCTGGAGCACTGGTCCAGAGTCTCTCGATATCTGGCAAAGGCACAGCAAATGAGAATATAGCCCCACTCCTGGCTTGGCTGTGAGATGGGCCAAACACAATGAACTAGACTGGCCAAGTCCCTTGGAGATAGGGAAGAGCACAGTGACTCCAAAACGGTACCCCAGGATGAGGAGCCTGACAGCTCATAGAGAAAGACTGTGGATTATAGAGCACTAATTAAGGTAGCGCGTCTTATCCACATTGCTGTACCCAACATTGTTTTTTTTTGAGGAAAGAATATAAGCAATAGAATTTTCTCATTGTGGGTGGATCTCCATCTCCAGCACTGCCATTATGCTCCAGCCATCCCAGAGAACAGAGGACCGTTGGGAAGAATTTCCCAGGAGACTGCGTCCGTGGACAGTTCACTTATTGAAACCAAGGCAGGGGTTTATATAGGGAGGCCTTTCTGGCCATTACAGAAAGTGGGAAAGTTAAAGGTGGTGGTCTTTTAGGGGCGGGGAAGTTCTAGAGCTGATGTGGAATTAAGGAATGAGGAAACGAAACCCAAAACCTGGTTTTGGTCTGGGGTGATCTTTGTGGGGGAAAAGAAGATTAAGCAACTACTGAGGAACGAGGATGTCGTATCTGCAGTAGCTTTCTGGGACCTAGGTTATAGCTTCAGGCAGAGCAGGCCAGTTCACCTGCTGTCCCTTCAGGGTCTCCGGGGTCACACTGCCCGCTCAATGCCTTTACGCAATAGGCCCAGATCCCACATCTCATGATGTATTGGACCTTGCTAATGTTTCTGTTGTTTTTGTTCCATTAAAGGTTTATTTGTATTAATATCTCTTTAAAAGGTAGCTTGATACCACATACAAAAAAGATTAAAAGAAGGGTTTTTGAAACTATAAGAAAAGATTTTAAAGTCATGCTGCTGCCCTATACAAATCCTGTTTAAAGGAATTTTAAAGAGCCACATTTTACTGTATCAAAGCACACGAGCATATTTGCCTAAACATTCTGTATTTTGTAACAAGAAGCTCTCCCCTTTTTGCTGAGGTTCACTCCTATCAAGCCTAGACTGTGTTCAGTTTGGGGCAAGGGGCAGGTCCGATAATGAATTTGTGAACTCTGTCTTTGGTATATCTTCTATTAAACTGCACTGTTTTGTTTAGTCAAGGTAAATACGTATTTGAATAACTTGGTGTGTCCTGAGAGTTGTGGTGTGAGAAGCATCATAGTTTTTCTAAACTAATGAAGTGCAAATAAAATTTTGTATTTGTGAATGACACACACAAAAAAGAATCTTGAGCCTGAGACCAGTTCTCATTTGCTTGGAACAGAGATGGTAGGCCTTTGGATATCTTGCCCATGCTTTATAGAAAAGGTTTCATTATAACCCTCTGAGGGTTATATCCCTTTACAGACCAAGAAAGGCATCTTAAAGATGTAAAAGTGCAAGGATGGAGAATCAGTCCATACAACACACAAAGGCCAGGCACAGCTGTTAAATTCTGGAGTGTTTTATGCCCAGATAAAGTATAGATAACTGACTAGATGATTGAAAAACTGCTACAACAGTCTGTGCCTGTAGATGTCTGTGCCCGTAGATTAGTCAGAGGTTGAACCCAGAAGATACTTTACATAGGTGGGAGAAGGCATGCCTAGAAGCCAGTGTTGGCCAGGAGCTCCTGAGGGCCTGATATAGCTTGTATTCATTATACCTGACAAAACCAACTTAAAGAACGAAGGCTTATTTTCACTCACAGTCCAAGGGTAAAGTCCAACGTGACAGGGATGGCTCAGTGAGGGAGTTGAGACAGGATCTTACTTAGGTAACCCTATAATCTAGAACTTGCTATGTAGACCAGGCTAGCCACAAACTTGTAGCTAGGATTATAGACATGCACCTCCATGTCTATTTTGCACCTTGTTTTTGCACTTAGCACTATATTTTAGAATTGTTCTTATTATACCAGAAAGGCCCTCATCCTTCTTTTCAGCCAGTTAACATTTAGTTGTATGAATGAACCATCATTTTTTAAAACAAATTGTGTTTGTGATTATTTCCAGTGACTTGAAGCCTAGGCACATCAGGATGAATGATCTTGAGGATACGTCCTTGTATACATGCACAAGTTTCTACAGATAGATTCCAGGAAGTGGAAGCAGAGGCAAGTGCAAGCATTGTACCCTGCCATGATTCCTCTCAGGAAAATGTCTGTGTGTGAGAGACAGAGAGAGAGAGACAGAGACAGAGACAGAGATACAGAGATACAGAGACAGAAAGAGACAGAGAGACTAACTATGCAACCCAAGCTGGCTTTCAACTCTCAGGCTCTCAGTCTTCTTGCCTCCCAAAGACTAGGATTACAAAACTACAATACCTAATGGGCACTGAACTTATAACCACCCTTATAGAATGGAACAAGAATATGCCAGTAACCTCACCAAGTCTTGCCAGTTTAAGAGATGAAAATGATAGTGTAGTGTCTATTTAATATTTTTCTTGTTATAAGAAAAGTTGAACATATTTTCATGGATTTCAAAAATCCATACATAGAGCTGGAGAGACGACTCAGCTGTTTAGAGCATTGGCTGCTCTTGCAGAGGATCTAGGTTCAGCTCCCAGCACCTACATGGCCGTTAACAATCATCTGTAACTCCAGTTCCAGAGGATCTAACGCCCTCTTCTGACCTCTGTGGGCATTGCATGACATAGGTACTCTTACATACATGCAGGCAATACACTCGTATACATAAAATAAAAATAATAAATAAAATATTTAAAATAAGTAAATAAAATAAAAAATCCACACTTTGTTTTAAACAGTCATTTATCCATTTCTTTATTTCTTTACTTATTTATTTTGTCTATTTTTTTCCAGTGAATTTGTTATCAGTCTCTAACAACTTCACATCTATTGGAGAAAGAAGTCATTTGTCTATTCTAAAATTTCATACAGTTACATTTGTCTATATAAACGATCATAGCTTTTTAAAAATAGAAATAAAGTATTCCATACGCTCTTCTCTCTCTGTCTCTCTCTCTCTCTCTAACTATATATATGTTTAAACATATATATTTGAACAAGACTCCTGCCACCTCTAGAAGACTCACATTTCATTTATTTTGTATGTGTGTGGATGCACACATGCTTCCATGAACTGGGGGTCAGAGGACAGCTTTCGGGTATCTGTTCTCTCATTCAGCCATGTAGGTTCTGTGAGTCAAACTCAGCTCATCAGGCTTGGCAACAGATTCCTTTGCTCACTGAGCTGTCTCACAGCCCTCTTCTGCATTTTGTTATTTTATGGAATTAGATCTTTGATTTCCTTGGAATTTATTCTAGTTCATAGCTCTCTAATGCGTGTTTTAGAGGAGAAAAGTGGGTGATTTATTTTGTTTTGGTTTGGTTTGGTTTTGAGACAGTCTCTCACAATGCAGCCCTGGCTAGACTGGAACTCACCGTGTAGATTAAGGTGGCCTTGAACTCAGAGATCATCTGCCTCTGCCTCCTAAGTGCTAGGATTAAAGGTATGTGCCAACACACCCACCCCAGAAATAAAAGTGCTTTTAGCTATTAATAAATTTCACTTTTCTTTCTTGTTGCTGTTTTTATTGGTGGGGGACGTAGCACTGGTATCTAGTTTTTGTTTTTTGAACGAGGGTCCAGCTACATAGCCTGGCTGACTTGAATCTCACTGTATAGACCAGGTTGGCCTTCAGCTTGTGGCAATTTCTGGGATTACAGACATGTGCCACCATGCCCAGATGCCCTTCACGTTTCGGTATTTTTTTCTAATAGGACTGTGGTGATTTGAATGAGAATGTCCTCCATAGGTGACAAGAATTTGGACACTTTGTCCCCAGTAGGTGGCGCTGGTTTGGGAGGTCTTAGAAGGTGTGGCCATGCTGGAGGAAGCAGTCACTGGGGGCCGGCTTAGAGCGTTCTTAAGCCTTGCTGGATCTCCAGCACTGCTTCCTGTGCCTGCTGGAGGATACGAACGCTAAGCTGCTCCATCCACTCTAGCCACCCCTGCTGCTGTGTCTCCCGCCATGATGGACTCTTGCCTCTTTGGAACCATAAGCTAAATAAACTCTTCCTTTTATAAGTTCCCTTGGTCAGGGTTTCTATCACAGCAACAGAAAAGTGACTAGTACAGTGACCTTTGTATAAACGCTATGCTAGTTCTTCTTCTAAAATTTTAATAATTCAGTGGGTTAAATTTGCCTGGACCGTGGCTGGAAAGATGGCTCAGTGGTTAAAAACACTTGCTGTTCTTGCAGAAGACCTAAATTCGAGTCCCAGCACCCATATGGCATCTCACAACCCTCAGAGCTCCATTCCCAGTGCCCTCTTCTGACATCCACAGGCATTGCACAACGCAGGTGCCCTTAGATACATGTATACCTAACACTCATACACCAAAAATAAAAATTAATTAATTAAAAAAGAATTCCCAGACCATTCAGACTTCCAAACTCCCAGATCGCCTCTTCCCCGCAGTCATGCAAAATGCTTCCTGCAGAAATGGTTTCACAGTGTCCGTCTACCTCACTGACCTCACCACTTCTCTGAACATGATTGTGTTCAAGGCAGTCCCCAGCCCAGCCCAGCCCAGCCCAGCCCAGCCCAGCCCACTTCCCTCTCAGTGGGGATATAAGCAAGTCCTTTTGAGCTGTATTGTGAGTCTGTCCTTCTAGAAACAACTTTCCGAGATATTCTAGCACTGGTCCCTGGGTTATCCACCCTTGGTAGCTCCTCCCTACTTTCTTTCTTACTTTCATGTAAGTTCTCACTTTCAGTATTTGGGGCCACCCTGGTACCAGCTTAGAGTTTATGGGTCATTTGGACCTTTTTGTCTGAACTGTAAATTATGGGAAGGATTAGGGATGAGGAACATTTGTCGATTCGTTTGCTTCTGTGTTGTTTCCAGATAAACAAATGAGAATCTGGTCCTGCCTGTGTGGCCATGCACACCAGAGGCCTTCTAAATTATGTTCCCTTCTTCATCGCAGTGGCCTCTCTCCAGATGATGCCACATCACTGGCATCCTTGGATCAGACAAAGCAAAGCACAGCATAGTAGAAACACTTGGGTTCCAGCTTCGGTGGCCGGGTGCAAGTTCTTCCTCTCCCCCTTCCTCACTCTGTGTCCTTTTCAAATGGGAACCACCACATTGGTGACTTCCCAGGGCCAGGGCAGTAGGTACTATAATAACTATCCAGTTGGTTGTTAGTGCCTAGAATTCCACAGCACAGCGCCTCCATGTCCTCTCTGAAGAGGCTGCGTATGTAAAGAAGACAGCAATGTGGACGCGGTTCTGTTATTCTTTACGCGTCTTGCCTCAGCACAGGGGAACATGTGCTCTTTCAAGGCCAAGATCAACAGCCAAAGGGAGCTGGAATAATATTGATCCTGTGATAGGAGAACACGAAATCCCACAGAGCACACTAGGCTTCCCACACTCCCCACTGCCTGCTTTGCCCAGGGAACTGCCTGAACAACTTGCAGAACAAAGCCTTACACATGGAGCTTCACTGGACCCTCCCTGCCAGTAAAATGCCACCTGCTGCTGGGGCTTGGGCTCATGAAAGAGGAAGGCAGGCAGACACAAAACAGTGGCCAGACAGCAACTGTTCCGCTTGATTTTGTGGCGGGGTTTCCAGACTCTGCTGGGGAAGGAAGTAGAAATGGAAGGCCAACCCACTGAAAGGAGTTCTGAGGCTGGGATGTGCCCAGTGTTCTGGTGCTTTTGGTAAACTAAAAGCAGCCAACACTAGCCTCCCTCCAAGGTTCACTGGTCAGTGCTTGGACTGAAATGTGTCTCTCCCTTCCCAAACTCATATGATAGAATTCCCTCCGAGCGTCACAGACCACAGCCATATTCGGAGATTCAGTCTTGAAAGAAGAATTCATTAAAAGGAAGGACCCTAATTACATTAGGACAAGCCGTAGTTCACTATAACTGGCACCTTTATGTGAAGAAGAAATATATGGACTCAGGCAGGGAGAAAGGCCTGGACTAGATACTGTCAAGGCACTGAGAAAGAGCCAACCATACATACTTCTTCATCTCAGACTTCCTGCCCCCAGAACAGAGTCAATACATATCTGGGGATGTGCTTAACTTGGTTCATTTTGGTTTTGAGGCAAGGTCTCATCACAGAGTCCAGGTAGCAGCAGCAGCCTTCACAGAGGTAGCTTAGGCCAGGTCATGCTAGGATTCTGCCCCCACACCAACCAGGTGGTACCTGATCAGTCTTCACTGTGCCAAGGCCGTTACTTCCACAGACCTTGAAGAAGTCTCTCTTTAATAGTCTACAGCTCTGAGGACAACTCCCAACATGATGTGTCTGCATTTCTTATCATCAGCCTTCTGTGAAGGGACAGCAGTGTGCACATTTGCTATTTCAAGATTTGTGTGCGTGCATATGCACGTGTATGCGCAGGAATGTGGAGGCCAGAGGCTGGTGTTAAATGTCTTCAGTTGCTTCTCTGTGATAGTGCCACGTTAAAGAAAACATTCTTCACTATTGGAATAGTTTAACCAAAAGTGGGCCCGATCTGTCCTGAGTTCTCTCAAGCCTACCCATCTCTGTCCTATTCTCCCTAATAAGGGCCTCCTCTCTTACTTATTGAGCTGCTATTTAAACCTGGTGTGGGAAAGATATGAACAATCTTTGATAACAGTTTTACAAAGGAAGAAATTGTTTTTCTGGCCCCACTAACTCAGAATAGCACACAAAGCCACAAACAGATATCATCAACCTCCCCATGGGGGAAACGTCATTTCAACACGATCTCACCTTTCATTTTGGGGGTGGTCTTAGGTCTAATCTCTCTCTTTCTCTCTCTCTCTCTCTCTCTCTCTCTCTCTCTCTCTCTCTCTCACACACACACACACACACACACACACACACACTGTTCTAAATCAAGGGTACAACAAATCAGGAACACAGTAAAACATTAATCCGTGCATTCAGCTTAGTTTGTTACTTACATCAGGATTCTAAACCATTGTAGGACTGATTACATTGTTTTTCTTAGAAGGAGCACACCATGCTAAATGTTCTCAAAACATATGATTAACCAGGTTTGCAAGGTTATGTAAAACTTTAATTTGTAAAAGTTTATTACAAAGAGTCTTTTCGAGAAAAACCATTCCCACAGTTCTTCACATTATTTTTTGAGACAGGGTCTCTCACTGAACCTACAGCTCACTGATTCAGCTAGACTGGCTTGGCCAGCAAGCTCCAAAGACCCACCTGCTTCCATGTCCTCAGCACTGGTTTCCAGATCTGGGGCAGGATATCTGGCTCCTTACACGGTTGCTAGAGAGCCAAACTCAGGTCCTCACATTTGCATAGCAAGCACGATGCTGTTCATTCCCCCAGCCCTGATGTATCTCTAAAATTTGCACACATACTTACACATAAAAATGTCTGTTGACTTTTCAGTCTATATTTGAAATAACAAGCTGACAGGCAATTGTTTATTTGTGGTTTTGCTGCACTATTGCAAGTTCCAAGGGGGCTTTGAAGAATATTTTCATAGGATTCTTTTGAGGGAAAGCATCAAATCTGTGTCAAGGCGGTGGTATGAGGAAGTCTCAGCTATGACTTGCGTCTACAGTGTTCCCAGCTCACACTGACTCCCAAATCTGTCAACTAGAAATCTTCTTTATATTAAAAGACCTTTTAAAAATGTGGGATCTTGCCTAGTGTGGTGGCACACACCTTTAATCCCAACACTCAGAAAGTAGAGGCAGGTGGATCTCTGTGAGGCCAACCTGGTCTACAAAGAAACTTCTAGGCTAACTGGCACTTTAGGGACATCCTGTCTCAAAAAAAGACCTTTAAAAAAAGCAGGCTCTTGAACTAGGGAGATAGCTCAATCAGCGCAGTGCTTGCTTTGCAATCACAAGGGCACAAGAATCCACATTTAAAAATAGCCAAGGCCCAGCGTGATGGCACACACCTTTAATCCCAACACTCAGGAGGCAGAGGCAGGTCAGTCTCTGTGAGATTGAGGCCAACCTGGTCTACATAGTAAGTTCCAGGCCAGCTGTAGGTAGAGGGAGACCCTGTCTCTAAAATAAAATAGGCAAGGAGGCTAGGGGGATGACTTAGTGGTTAAAAGCACTGACTGCTCTTCCAGAGGACCCAGGTCTGGTTCCCAGTACCGACACAGTGCCTGACAACCACCTATAACTCCAGTTCCAGGGGATCCAACACCCTCTTCTGACTTCCTCCTGCACTGCCCACACCTCACATGGCACACTTACATCCATGCAGGAGAATACTCATACACATAGAATTACGATAAACAAAATCTAAAATAAATAAATGTAATAAGAATAAAAATATGATAAATAAAAAGTAGGTGGTATGTGCTTATAGTTCCAGTGCAGCGGGGAAGCAGAGATAGGCAGATCCCTGGGGCTCATTGGCCATCCAGTCAACCCTAATTGGCAATTAGAATTAATTAATGAAAGACTTAGGAGTGATACCAGAGGTTGTCCTCAGGTCTCCGCATGCCCGTGCACACATTCATACACAGAAAGAAATCCCCAAAAGCAGGATCTTCAATTGTTTTAATTCAGTAAAGTAGTAGAGAGTGAAAAGAAGAAGAACATCAATAAAACAACAGTGACAACGGGAAGAGACAGACACAGCTGAAGTCCAGAGTGGCTCTATGAAGCACTTCAGCCCCCCAGCTCAGGAGGGACCTGATATCTGGTGTCAGCTGAAGCCCTGTGGGCTCAGGGTGCCTCGAGTTGCCTCTGACTCAGAGGCATTCAACCCCAAATGCCTCCCCGTCACTTCCGTGCCTTGGAAGCGTTGTGGTGATGGGAGGGTGGGCCTGACCTCCATAGTTGGTTCTTACTCTCTTCTGTCCAGGCAGAACAGGGGCTGGCAAAGGCTATGTCTTCTCTGACTGATTCCAAGCCCTGCAGAAGTGAGGGGAAAGAAGAGTAACTGGTTCCTTCATAAGCCTCAGCCCTACTCTCTAATGAACTGGCCCCATGGGCAGCAAAACTCAAAAATGAGATGCTTCCAGAAGAACCTGAACTCCCTGCAGACTGGGTTCTGTTCTACCTTGCTCCTGATCGCATTGCTTTCTGAGCCCCCAGAAAAACCCATATAAACATCCCAGAGCTCAGAATTCGGGACCCCCATGGTCAGTCAACGGGTGTCTGGCTTGCCAGCTACTCTTCCTGTCCTGGAGCATCTCTTTTCAATGCTTGTCTCCTCCATTCAATGGGGATGTTGTCAAAGTGAAGACTGCACTCACCCACCTGTGAACAAAGTCTAAGGTTTGCTCTTTCCATACATCAACTCATTTAACAGCTCTCTATTACATGCCAGGCACCATTCAAAGCACCAAAGACCCATTAAGAAAACAAAAGAGGCCAAATGCAGCCAGAGTTTATTAATGGTGTTCTGTGTCCCAGGCCATAAGGACAAAGTGATCATCACCAGCATTGTGTTCCTAGTGGGATGAAAGACAGTAACAAGACAAGACACATGAACTCCCACAGATCGTGAAAACACCGGCCCAGGCAGTGTCAAGAGGTCAGCTGATGTATAAAATGGCATGGCTGCTATGGAGTAAGTATGTGTCTCCCCAAGCTCATGTGTCAAACCCCAATGTCCCACATGATTGTATGGCGTGTAGAGAAGGGTATGTGCAAAGTAATCAGAAAATGAGAGTGCGTAAAATTCATGAATGGGATTAGTGGCCCTTCTTCCATGTGAGGACACAGCCAGAAGACAGCCACCTGTGAACCAGGAAGCAAACTCTCCAGATAAGGAGTCTGCTGCGTTGGTCATGAGCCTCGCAGGCTCCAGAACCATGGGGAAAAGATTTATTTCTATTGGGTACAAACCACCCAATATCTGTTAGAGCAGTCATAATGGACTGAATTGCTACGACAAGAAACTCCAGGAAAAAAGTGGCCAATGTTCGTTTTCCTATGATGATAGGATAGTGGCCATTAAATTTAAATATGTGGCAAAAAGCTAATGCTTAAATGAACTCAATGCATATGTTTCTGTGGAAAACTATAAATTCTTATAATTTGCAAACAAAGAAGAGGTTTTCTTTAAAAAAAACAAAAAACTGATCAATGTTTGAACTCAACTCTGCCATCTACCAGCTGAGGATCCTTGGGGCAGTCATATCACCGCTCCAGGACTATGCTTCTTAGACTGGTGGCCTCATTTCATGAAGTCATTGTGTAAATGAGATGGCTATATAGAGAAGGAAGGAGGGAAAGGCTCTAGGGGAGGGGACAAGTTCACTAGTTTAGAAGCTCATTAAGAAGACAGGTTGGCAGTGACATAGACTCATCCCCTCCCGAACCTGATACCAGTCAAAGGCAACAACTCTGCCATGCCCCGCCCCCCACTCACCCACCTTACCCAGGCTTGGTGAGACACCTGGGATTGGTTCTTCAGGAATTTGCCTCCAGCATTCAGAGTCAATTAATATTAATGTTCAGATGAAGAAGTTGGACCAACCCCTTTCTGCCCCAGATCCAAATGGGCTTAGCCATATCTCTCTGGGCCAACCAAGTGCACACATAGCCCACTCCAACAACTAAATGCAAGACAACTCAGTGCACGGACTATCATGCTTAGGGAGCCATTTTCACATCAGATCAAATTGGTAATTGGTCATCCACCCAGTCAATGAATATTCATTCCAATGTCTATGCAAGCAGGTCTGGCTGGATACAAGATGACTGGTGCTTGCTCATGCCTAGCTTTTTTTTTTTATGTGTATGAACGTTTTGCCTGCATGTATGTAAGTGCACCTTTGCATGTAATGCCTGCAGAAGTCAGAAGAGGGCACCAGATCCCTGAAACTGGAGTTATGAGGGGCTGTTAGCCAGCACGTGGGTGCTGGGAACCCACCCAGTCCTCTGGAAGAGCAGCCAGTGCTCCTAACTGCATCACAGTTCATTTACGTGGGATGTGCTTAGGAGTTTCTACATCATCACCATTGCCCACCTGCCCACTTCCTTCCAGGCTACATTGAGATCCATCCAAGATCCAAGAGGACTTGCTCCTTTCTGAACTGAGACCCTCTGTGCTGTGCCCCACTCAGCCCACCTTGGGATTATCTGTGTCCCACGTGGTAACCACAGGCCTTGTGGTCTTCTGCTATCCCCAGACTGCCCTTCCTGCAGGTAAATCTTGGTCTTTTCTCATATATACATAGGGCCAACCCAGTGCTGTGAAATGTATTTAAACCTTGATAAATACATATAGAATGGCTATTTTCAATCCAGTTTCCCAATTACAGATTCAAAAAAATGCTGAATCTGAAATTTTGGTTCATAATATATAAGCAAGAGTCCTTGCTATGATCTGTTCTGAAAATACTCAGCTGAGTCATAAAGGCTGTGGATATAAAATACTCCATAATGTGAAATACAGAGCAGGAACTGGGTAGATGATGGCTATTAGTATCGCTGTTATTACCACTTTGATGTTAATGATAATGACAATAACAAGACACTTAAATTTGTCTGGAAGGAGGGAGTGGAAGTCAAGAGAGCTGAATTTGACTCTCAACTGTGACTTTTAAACTAGTAGTGTGGTAATCTGGCGGGCGGACTATGGGGGTGCTAGGGTGGGGTCTAAATATGATTAAGATGTATTATATAGAATGCACAAAAATTCAATTAAGACATATATTGAAAATAAAATCAAAATTTAAATACCTTGAATCAAAAAAGAATAGGGGATGGAGAGATGGCTCAGAGGTTATTTTTTTGCACTACCCGCTCTTGCAGAGGACTTGGGTTCACTTTCCAGCACTCACATGGTGGCTAACAACCATCTGTAACTTCAGTTCCAGGGGAATCCAATGTCCTCTTCTGACCTCTTATTTTTAAAGAAAAAGAGGAGAATTATTTTAAAACGAATACTCAGAATACAGTGATTGTCACTGGAGTTAAAGAAAATTCATAGGAGAGAGTGCAGAGAAAACAGGGAGGAGAAAATAATTTCCAAACTGAAGAACATTTCTCAGGTTTTAAGGCTTTCCAAGTACCTGCAAAACTGAACTAAAAAGTGCCACGTAAACTCTTACTGTCATGAAACTTCAAAACTTGAAAGTTAAAAAGAGAATCCTACAAGTATCTAGATTAAGAATCAGAAATGATACAGGGAACTTCTGATGGGAAATTACATTAACCTGGAATCCTGTGTCTAGTCCCAGAGGCAGAAAAGTGGCAGAACGGACAAAAGGCTACTTTTATTTTTTAAAGATATATTTATCTTTTATATATGTGTATGGGCACACACATGTTGGGGGTGCCTGCAGGGAGCTGGAGTTACAAGTGGTTGTAAGCCACCCAAATTGGGCGCTGGGAATAGAACTCCAGCTCTCTGAAAGAGCAGCAAGCACTCTTAATGACGACCCACCTCTCCAGTCCTCAAAAGGCAATTTTAGATGTGAGCTGCTGATCCATCTCTAACCCTGTCCTCCCACCGCTGCACACAGCGGGGCAGTAACCTATTTGCTGAGCATTACAGTAATCTTCACTGACGCCAGGTTACTTCTGAATAGAAGAAGACTGGTTCTTGAAATATGAAAATCCTCTACGCTGTTTATTTATAAAGCATAGTTACATAAAACAACATGGAATCAGATATACAGAATACGTCTATGGCATGACAATTATATGAAAGAGAAGCAATTAAGAAAAAGGTCAGGAAGACTTCCTCAGTGACACACTAATCAAACACTCAACATAGGTTTAGTTAGCAGACAGAAGACATGGCGGGGGACTGAGAGAAGTCATTGAAAATGGAAGCCTTTCAGGCTAGGGATAAAGCTAGGTTGGTAGAGCGCTTCCCTCACACGCATGAAGCCCTGGGTTGGGTCCCCAGCACAGCATAAGACAAGCATGGCGGCATATGCTTAGAATTTCAGCACTTAGAGACATTTGAGGCCAGCTTGGGCTACAGGAGACTCTGACCCCCTGCAGCCCCCAAAGCATTCTTTTGATTCTGCCTTAGGCAGCATCTCTGTCAATAAACCAGCAGCTATCCACTGTTTCAGTTATCCACGGTCAACTAAAGTCTAAATTCCAGAAATATATTATTCATGAGTTTTATTTGAGTTTGGATTGTTTTTTTAATATTTTATTATTTTTTATGTGTATGAGTACATTGCCTACATGTATGTAAGTGTACCCATGTCATGCAATGCCCAAGGAGGTCAGAAGAGGGTGTCAGGTTCCCCTGGAACTGGAGATATGAATGACTGTTAGCCACAATGTGGGTGCTGGGAATTGAACTCGGGTCCTCTGCAAGAGCAGCCAATGTTCTTAACCACTGAGCTATCTCTCCAGCCCCTAGTTTTGATATCTTAAGAAAAGGTCTTACTATGTAGCTAAAGTTGACCTGAACCAAGACGGTCTTGAACTCCTGCCAGTCCTCCTTGCTCAGCCTCCCTGGGTGCTAGGATTACTGGTGCAGGCATGTACTTCTGTGCCCATTTCTATGCCCAACTGCATTCATAAGTTTTCAACTGAGCTGCATTCTGAGCACCACGATGAGATCTCTTGCTGTGCTACCCTGTCCTGTTTGGGATGTGAATTACCCTTTTGCCCAATGTATCCACACTGTAGACTCTACCCTCTTGTTAGTCACTCAGTAACTGTCTCAGTTGTCAGATTAATGGTATCACAGTGCTTATATTTAAGTACTTTCCCATACAAAACTCCCTGGGGACATTTTGTCCTTCACTGAGGTCCAGCCCCGCTTCTCAGGACAGCTAAAAAGAGGGAGGAAAAGTCTTTTCAAAAATCTGTTCTTACTTCTACAGGGATTGACAGGACACAGCTTGTCCCCCGCCCCCATTCTTTTTTGGCCTCTCTTAGCCCAGATCCTACAAGTCACTGTCAAGGAAAAAAAACAAGCTGGAAAATAGTAGGGATATACGTGTGTTCAACTGACAAACTCCAACCAACCAGACAGCGCTCGCCTTCAGTCCCAGCACTCAGGAGGCAGAGACAGGTAGATCCCTGTGAGTCCGAGACTAGCAGAGGGTGGAGGGAAGATGTCGAATTCAGAGTTGACAGCCCACGGCCCCTCACATTGCATGCAACCCAGGACAGCCATGAACATGGCCAAGACACAATCATAACGTTACTTAAAACTCCATTTAGGATTCTGGAACATGAACTTTGCAGATGATAGCTCTGTCACAACTTCAACAAAATGAGCATATGTTAATTTAAACATAGGTTAAACCCACAGGCTGCAGACTGGATACCGCTGGATTTAATATGTGGCCCAAAACAATTCTTTGTCCAATGTGGCCCAGAGAACCCAAAAGATTGGACAGTCCTGATCTACAGTAAAGACTCGCATGTTCTACCACTGAGCACTGAACTCTGGATTCTTTCTTTCTTTTTGTGTTCAGTTATTCGTCTTGTCTTCTGACGTGGTACAAAATGTAATGGGAAAAAAGCATTGACATTCTCTTTGCTTTTTAAATATTTGTTTATTTTCATCTTATGTATTTGAGTGTTTTGCTTGCATGTATGTAAGTGTACCATGTGCAGGCAATGCCCTTGACAGTTATAAGAGAGCTTCAGCTCCCCTGGAACTGGAGATACATGTGGTTGTTAGCTACCATTTGGGTACTGGGAACTGAACTCAGGTCCTCTGCAAGAGCAGCCAGTGCTCTTAACTACTGAGCCGTCTCTCCAGGCCTTCTGTTTCTTTATCCCATGTGTCAAACAAGATGGAGGGGGAGGTAGTGAGAAGATGGTGGGGGAGGTAGTGAGAAGATGGAGGGGGAGGTAGTGAGAAGACAGAAACGAAGCACACATTTTAACGTGAATAGGGGTTGGAGTTCACCTGAGGAGACTGGGCAACTTTTCTTCTCATTTTTTTCTTCTTGTTTATATTTTCTACTCTTTCTACAGTGTCTGTGCTTTGCTTTTAAATAAGAACAAAAAATCACTGTATACAAAGCAAAAGCTGCAAGGCTTCTTTTGTTTGTAATAAATAAAAAAGACTAAACTAGAAGATAAGGTCATTGTCTCTGAAAGATTAGATTTGGGGAGCTTTTTTCTTTCTTTCTGTACATTTCTGCTTTCTAAACTTTAACCATGAGAAGTTATTACTTCTATAAGCAAGAAAATGAAGGTGGTTTATTGCTTGCTTCCCACCATCTACCCTGTCACATCTGGAACACCTCAAGAGAGTTCTCAAAGTCCAGCAGGAGCCAAGAGCCCAGAGCTGTCTGAGTGATTTCAGTTTCACTTTCTCTCTTCTCCTTTTTATTGTGAAGGGGAGAAAGAAGCAATAAAAACTATTTTTAAATGACTTTTTAGGGGTTGGAGAGATGGCTCAACAGTTACAGCACTGGCTGCTCTTGCAGAGGATCCAGGTTTGAACCCCAGCACCCAAACAATGGCTAAATAGTCTGTAACTCCAGTTCCAGGGAATCCAATGCCCTCTTCTGACCTCCACTGGTATCGCACCACATAGGTACATTTACACACATGTAGGCAACACACTCATACACATAAAATAAAAATAAGTAAAAATTTAACTGACTCTAAAATCCATTCTTGATTTAATTCTAAACTGCATTTAAGAAAACTTCATATATATTTATAAATTTTGCCTCCTTATTTTAATTTTTATTAGCATTGCTTAAAAAGATAATATGATTATATTTAAAAGCTTTGTATAGGTTGGCGAATTTAAAAAGGGAATGAATGCCAAACATTTCACAGCAACAGTGAGAAAACTCACAGTATTGTTGAAGCTTAGTAGTGAAGTTTTGTCAATAAATAGTACTCAATAAGTATCATGGGGCCAGGCATGGTGAGGCACGGCTTTAATCCCAGCACTCTTGTGGCAAAGGCAGGTAGATCTCTGTGAGATCAAGGCAGGCCTGGTTAGATTGTGAGTTCTAGGCCAGCTGGGGCTACAGGGAGACCCTCTCTCAAAAAAAACAAAACAACAACAGCAATAAGAATTATAACAGGCACATAGAATTGTGCATTTGCATTCTAAAATACAAGTACATGCTTTTAGTTTGAGAGTTAGATTGGTTTAGTTATTAAAATACTTTTAAATTTTTTTTAACTTCCCAGATTGTGATTTTTATCTCCAGAAGTTCAATTCGGTGTTTTACATTTTCTGTAGGGCACAGTTCAAGGTGTACTCGGGCTGTAGAAGAGTAATAGAAAAATGATGGAAAACCTCTTGGTGCCTGGGAATGGGAAAAATCCAACATCAAGGCCTGGGTGCCCAGGACCATGTGTGGATCAAGAGTATAGCTGGTCATCAGGGGAGATGGGAAGCCCATTCTAGAGATTCAGTCCACCCAAGACTAGAATCTGCAAACAACAGAAACCTCCCCAGTTCCCAGGGCGGGTCCAACACAGAGGGAAAGCCACTGCCTTGCACAACCTGGGACCTCAGGAGACGGAGCTGTGGGGAGTGCAACCATGCAGAGAAGGCAGAAACAGCTGCACAGTACTGGGAAGTCCTACATCCTCCAACCCCTCCACGAGGAGCCCACCACCAGAGGAATGTGGAATTGTGGCTCATGGTTGGGGATCACAGCTCCAGCTCAAGGGAGTGGGCCACCCTCTAGGCTCAGAGGAGGGGACCACAGCTCCAGGTTCATGATAGGAAACCACAGCTGCAGCTCACAGGAAGGGACCGTAACTCCAGTTCACCTTTACTCCAGGCTCAGGGAGGGGACCACAGCTCCAGGTTCATGGGGACAGCCACAGCTTCAGGATCATGGAAGGGGACTCCAGCTCTAGTTTAATGAGAGACACCAGAGCTCCAGGTTCACACAGTCCTGGGCTCACAGGAGAGGACCACAGTCTGGGGCCCACCAGAGGCAACCATAGTCCCAGCTCATGAAGGGATCCTAATTTCAACCATGATGGTTCTTACCATTTTCCTGTCTCCAGTCTCCATCGCTCTGTTCTCATGCCTATACTTATGTTTAAGAAAGAACATCTTGGCTTCCTTGCAGCAAACAGAGGTAAGAGTTACTTGCTGGCTTGAACTTCTCACTGGAGAGACATCAGTATGGGAGGAAACCACCTTTTGCCTTTGCTCAGAGAGACAACAGATCCAGTCTCTATCTTCATGGTCCAGGATCCGGCTGGCTCTCTTGGTGTCTGCTATGTTCATATCTTCCTCCATGCCCAGAGATCCGGGGACGAGACACCTCTTTAGTGGAGTCACATTTTGCTGAGAGCTACCACAACTGCCATCATGACTCTAGTACCCACAGTCACACTGCCACCATCTGTTTCTCCAATTATTTTCTTTCTTACTTGCCAAGTCCTTTCTTGCCTGTACCTGGTAATTGGCCCTCATCCTCCTTGGGGTTGGTCACCTGGGTGATGACGGCTGGACTATCCATGGGTACATGGCATGGTGGCCGCCCACGAGCCCACCTGTATGTATATATAAATTTTATGTGTATTTTTTATTTTTATTTGTGTGTGTGTGTGTGTGTGTGTGTGTGTGTGTGTATGACTGACACATGTATGCAGGTGCCACAGAGGCCAGAAGAAGGCATCAGATCCCCTGGCGCTGCAGTTTCAGGTGGTTGTGAGCTGCCCAACATTGGAGCTGGGAACAGAACTCAGGTTCTCTGGAAGAGCAGTGAGCACTTTTAACAGCTGAGCCACCTTTCCATCTCCCGAGAAAATTTTCTTCAATGGGTTTCTTTGTTTTTTAGTTTAAACCAACAAATTTGTTTTTCTAATAGACTATAGGATCTTTGAGGGAGGAACTACTTCCTGGCCACTTTTATGACCCTTGTACTGTCTAATACATTAGCTTTAATAGGTAACAGGAGCTTCATCATCCAGTCAACCAGCCTATATTGTGGGATCTACTGAGTGTCACAGTTCACTGAGCTCCTGGGAAATAAGGACCAGAGCAAGATTCACCCTAAAGGACCCTCTACTTTCTCCCATCTTTGTAGATAACACTGATCAGATGAGTTGGTAGCAAGCTTGCCTAAGATGTGTGAGCCCAGATTTCAGCTCCAGCACTGTGTAAAACAGGGTGTGGTGGCCAGCACTTGTAATCCAGCAGTCAAGAGGTGGGATACAGGAAGAACTATTGCAAAAGATTTGACAAAAGCAATTTAAGGAAAGATGTATTTGGGCTTACAGTCTGAGGGATGCAGTCCATCATGGCAGGGAAGGCATGGCAGCAGGAGGAGGCAGCTGGTCACACTGCATCCACAGTCAGAAAGCAGAAAGGAGTATATGCTCATGCGCAGCTGGCTTTCTCCTTTTCATTCCACCCAGGACGCCAGCCTGTAGAATGGGACCACCCATTTAAAATGGGTCTTCCCACCTCAGTCAACCTCAACTAAATAATCCCTTACAGGCATGCCCAGAGGTTAACCCAATCTAGATAGCCCCCTCACGTGCATGCCTAGGTGATTCTAGATGCTATCAAGTTGACAATATTAGCCATTATAAAAGTTATTCTTGGTTACACAGCAAGTTGATGTCAGTCTGGGCTACATGTGACCCTGTCTCACAAACAAAACCTTATCAGATGGATGCAGAATCCAAGTGCACTCACTACCTTCAGTACACAACAGTCTGGCCACACTCTGGCCTTCATTGATGATCAACCAGGTAAGAGCAGATACTGTGCATTTTTTTGGTTTGGGTTTTTTTTTTTTTAATCTGTATGTGTGTTTATGTGTGTGCATGTATGTGTATCTATGTAGGTATATACCATATCTGTAAGTGCCAGAAGATGAGGTCAAATCCCCTGAGGCTGAAGTTACAGGCAGTTGTAAGCTGCCAGATGTGGGTGCTAGGAATCAAACTTGGGTCCTCTACAATAGCAAGCACTCTTAACCATTGAGCCATCACTGCAGTTCCTGAGACCTGGCATTCTTGTAGAAAAGACAAAAGAGTTCTAGTGTCCTTGATGGGTTTTTGGAACCTAGTCAAATCTCCAATGATGACATGTTGACTTGTATGCCCCTGCCATGTGCCCTGTGGAGAAGCAGGAAGGTGCTGGATAGTGGCTCAGACACTCCAGTCCTGATTCCTAGAAGGCTCCCATGCATGCCATTCAGTCACTCATCCTGTCAACAAATACTGATTAATTACTTACCATAGGCCAAGATGAGCTTGGCTGGGCCCAAGAGAGGAAAAGCTGTTGTGAGTGGGAAGAACAAAATATAAACAAACAATTATGCAATATGGAAATCCCTCAGAAGCAGATGGCTGGATTCTAATAGAGGGGTGGGAGGCCTCGAACTCTGGGCTGCGTCAGAGGTTGGCACAGAGAAGGAAGGCAATCAACATTAATGGAGAAAATGTGGATAAGTGTCTTGGACAGTGAGAGGCACCAGGGGAAAGTGAAGGTGTGCCAGGGAGTGGCAGAGAGCAAGGGTGTGCAAAGAGAGGGCCAATGCCGGAGAGCCAACAGGCTAAGAGCAAGTGCCAAGCACTGACGGGAGGCAGGAGGTCTCACAGAAGTCCAGAGCCAGCCCTCCGGGAGCGTGGTATGCACATAAGAAAGACAGTACTCTATCTGTAGGCACTGGAGTCACTGAAGAACTTGGTACAAAGGAATGAGCCATCCAAGTTGGGAGAAAATTTCAAAGAAAATACAGTAGAGTGGTCAAAGCCCACTGAAACGAAGCCAGGTGTGATGGCACATATCTGCAGTTCCAACACTCAGGAAGCTGACGCAGGGGGCAGGAGGAACTGCTACAAATTTGAGGTCAGCCTGGGCTACAGAATGAGACCCTTTCTGAAAAAAAAGCAACACAAAACTCAGGGCTGTAGCTTGGTGGCAGAGCCCTTGCCGGTCATATATGAGACACTGGGTTCCACTTCCAGCACTCCAAAACAATAAAATAAAATAAACAAATGAGATGAAGCCAGGCACGATGGTGCCAGTTTATAATCCCTGGGCTCTGCAGGGTGAGGTAGAAGGATCTCCAGCTTGATGCCGGCCCATGGTGCACAGCAAGACCCTCCCATCTCAAAAAATAGACAAGCAAGCAAGCAAGACCATCAAGGGGGCTGGAGGGATTTTACACAAACTAAGAGCAAGTACTGCTCTTCCAGAGGACCCAAGTTCAGTTCCTAGCACCCACATCAGGCAGTTCATGACCACCTGTAACTCCAGTTCCAGGAGGATCTAATGTCCTGGATGCATTCATGCACACAAACACACATACATAATTAAAATAATACAAATAGGAGCTGGAGAGATGGCTCGGTGGTTAAGAGAACTGGCTGCTCTTGCAGAGGTCCCAGTTCATCTCCCAGTACCCACATCGGGTCTAACAACCGTCCATAACTCCAGTTCCAGGGGATCCGACCCCCTCTATTGACCTTCTCAGGCACTGCAGGGCACAGGTGCACTTGTACACATACTCTCATACAGGCAATACACTCACACACTCACACACACACACACACACACATAAAATAAGAATAATAAATAAAACACTTCAAAATAATACAAATAAATGTTTTGAAACCAATAATAATAAATGAAGTAAAGGAAAAGCTTGGAAATTCCTGCCTGGTGCATATGTCAAGCGGGGTCAGCTGGGGCCTGTGGAGGCGGGAGGAGCACTTGGGGAAGGGAAAGGCTGCCATAGTGGGACAGGAAGAGGGAAGAGGAAACCGCTGAGCCTCAACCAGTGTGCGCTAATGGTGACGGAGAGAATGGGACAGATGGAGGACAGACTTCGAGGGCAGAATTGACTAGATTTTGTGGCTCATTGTACATGGGAACAAGGGACAGCCTCAACTGAGAAATGACCCTGGACTTGGCCACATGAGGACATGAGAACACAGGGTAAGAGAAGGTTCTCCACAGTGGTAGGAACAAAGGGGTGAGTGTCACAGAGACCTGGAGGGCAGGAAGCAGAATTTTGTTAGGTAAACAGAGGCAGAGCTCTAGCTGGAGGCCACTGGGGGTCAAATAAGGGTATTGGATTTAAAGGTGGAAGAAATCAACTGACCTTTATATGCTGACGGAACTAAGCCCAGAGAAGGAGGGGCACTAGGAAAAAAAGAAAGGCAAGCAGGATCTTCCTGGAAGAGCCTGGAGCTCCTGAGGAGGGGTGGGAGCACAGGCACACGGGCAGGAGCCTCTCTTCTGTTGCCCCTTTCTCCTCAGGGACATAGAAAGCTGCAGCATGACTGAGAATGAGGATGAGAGGGTGGTGCTGGAGGGCTAAGGAGGGAGGAGAAGCAGAAACAGCTCTTCGGGCAGCTGGCGAGCCTGTGGGGCCTGGGAAGGGTGCATCTGCACAGGAAAATGAAAGCCAGGCGCTTCAAGTGGCCACAGATAAATGCAGGGGTGACCAGGGGATCAGCAAGTGACAAGGACAAAATAGCACAAAGTGGGATGCTGAGGAGATGAGAAGCCCTTCGGTGTGACTACAAATCCCATTGCAGGGCTGGAGAAATGGCTCAGCAGTTAAGAGTACTGGCTGCTCTTCCAGACGACCTGGGTTTGGTTCCCAGCACCTACATGATGGCTAACAACTAGTTGTCTGTAACTCCAGTTCCAGGGGATCTGATGCTCTCTTCTGATTTCTGTGGGCACTGCACAACATGGTTGCACATACATATGCGCAGTCAACACCCTCATGACATAAAATAATTTTTTTTTAAATCCCAATGCAAGCATGAAGAATGCCATCCTCTCTGGAATCGTGGGGAGTTGCAGAGAACGAAGGGCAGACTTTAGAAGTAGAGTGCTTGCTGGTTTCCATTTGGAGGAACAGAGGAGGTGTCAGGAACAGCACCAATGACAGGACTCTGAGGGCACTGTGGGGAATGTGAGAAGAAACTCAGCAATCGTGACAAAACAAATGGAAAGTTCCTTTCTGACTCATAGAAAACATGCTTTCCTTCACAGCTTGCATCCGCAGCCAGGAGATTTATTGGATGGATGATATGAATGAATGAATGAATGAATGAGGGATGGTTTTCCTGGGTCTTCTAGTGGCCCTTTGTTCTTTTCAAACTGACTATGATTACTAAGAGCTTATCCCCAAATAAACCATGGAATTATTTTTTTCATTCATTCACCCATTCATTCATCCACTTATTTTTTTTGTGTGTGTGTGTGTGTGTGCACATGCACACTCGCATGTAGAAGCCAAAGGGTAATTTGACAATTTACAGGAGTCGGTTCTCTCCTTCACCATGTGGGTGCTGGGGCTCAGACTTAGGAAGTCAGTCTTGGTAGCACTAGCCTTTACCCACTGAGCCATCTCACAGTCCCTAAACCATGAAGCTTCCTCTTCAAGAGCATCAAGACATGGTTTCTCCATTCTTCTGGAGGGCAGGATGCCACCAGGCCAAACCCGTCTCTGCTGCCACACACAGAGCGCCAGCACTTCCTGCCAAGACACAGCTCAGCAGACACAGAAATGGGAGTGCATTCTCCTTCCCCAGAGGACAGGCTGGGACTTTCCAGCTCAGGAGAAAGAGAGGGGCAAGAACGGAAAGGGACAAGCACCGTGACATGGACTATTTACACAGTTCTATCAAGCATCTGGATGGGATTAATGACTCCATCCTCCTCCGGGTTCTCAATGTCAGCCCCACCCTCCACCTCACCACTGGGAATTTTCACTGTGTCTAAATATTTGCAGTCTTTCCCCAACTACGCCCTGTCAAAGAAAATCCATGAACACCCCCAATGGTAAAACAACCCCCTGCCAAAAGGCTGCAGGATCTGTGCCAGATTCCTGATTTTATATCAAACACAGGTATTCTCTTAGCTGTGTGGCCAGTTGCTGAGAGCCAAAATGGGCATTAGCCAAGGCTTGCAATCTTCTGAGAGGCTGAAAGAGAAGGGCTGGTTCTACAGCATCCTTGATGACGAATGGTCTGCACCCAGTGCTTAAATGAGGTTCTGTTGTCGTGATCCACCGTGTTCTAGAGGACAAAGTACCTCTTAGAGGAGCCAAGACAAGCAAGAACAAGGAGACCTGTCCTCCCTGGAGAACACAGAGCTCTGGCATGGACAGGCTTGAGTTCAAAACCTGACTCTATCATTTTTGTGGTTTTTTGAGTAGTGACCTAACCCAGTTAATAGGAACTTAGTCTTACACATGGAGGGCGAGGTGCTCAATTCATCTCTGCCTCCATCTTATTCCAGTGTAATTATAATGATTTTAAACACTAATGTGGAATTCCAGTCACAACCAACCTGGTTTAGCACTGGCTCATGCATCTGCTTGGTAGCTGAGAAACAGGGAAGGAAAGGCTCCTAGAAACAACTCTCCATCCTCTCTGGGTCTTCTAATGGGCCAGCAATGCTTCTCAGGCCTCCATACTTTAGGAAGTAACTGAATTTCCTAAAGGCCAGTGTACTCTCAGGCCTCTGAATCTTTGCATATGCTGTTCCTTCTGTCTGGAAAGCCTTTCCTCCTCTTCTTTATCTGCATCCTCAACCCATTCATTCCTCAGAACTAAGCCAGAGAGGCCATTCCTCCTCCAGGGAGCCTTCCTGGTCTCACATGCCTGGGCTGAGCTTTCCTTTCCTATGCTTACATTGTCCTGGCACTTGGGATACAATATCATGAAGCATCTGTATGCTGGGCCATCTCCCTGCCAGACCAGGATCCCTGGAGCCAGTGCCTGACACACAGAGGAAACCCAAAGTGTTTGACTCATTCGTTCACTTGGTGTTTACTGAGCATGTGCAATGGAGTCTGGTGGCTAACACAAAAACCAAACTCCTTGCCACCTTCAAGTTTGAGTCTAGGAGACAGGACAAGAAGTGAATGGAGCATTCTCATGCCAAATCAAGCTGTCGGCTCCATGGTGGGGAGCCCTGGGCACGGCGTGTTCACCGTTGAACCACCTTCTCCTAACCAGCCAGCCCGGGGCTCAGCATCTGCTCACTGAGCCAATGAACTATTCAGGAATGAACTTGTGGCTCTTCCTTCCCAGAGAGAACTGACCTCCCTGGAGTCCGGAGCTGGGCCTTGCGTGTCATGAAGCCCCAGTCCATTCACTGCAGCTGCTTTTGTACACGACTTCTCCTCTGTGACTTTTCTCCCTGAGAGCAAGTGCCAGCTTTGAATCCCAAAGTACCTACTGCCTGCTGAACAGAGACACTCACTCAGTAAGGAAACTTTGCTGGTGACGGCTTCCTACCTGAGATTCCCTCCTTAAAGGACAAGGTAAACTGGTATAACCTCCAGGGACCAGACCGGCCAACTCCATGTATTTTCTTTTACCTAGTATTTCCTCTCTCACTTTATTAAGATGGGCCAGCATAGAGACAAACTGAAGCCCCAGGCCAGGTATGGAATGATGGTTCATACTTACAATCCCAACACTTAGGAAGCTCTCGCTTGATTTCTGAAGGCAGCCTGGACTACAGAGTGAGAACCAGTCTCAAACAAACAAGGAGGTCCCAAGTATGACTGCTTCCTCAGGCATCTTCAGAACCTCCCCGATCCCAAAGTCTCCAGCATGGGACTGGAGATGGCTCAGTGACTAAGAGTACTTGCTGCTCTTCCAGAGGACCTGAGTTCAGTTCCCAGTATCTGCATCAAGCAGCTCACAACCAGGGCTTTATCCATGAGAGGCAAAGGCTCTACCACTGAGCTATATCCCCGGGCCCCTTTTTACTAAGTTGCCCAGTCTGTTCTTGACCTAATCTGTATCCCTAGGCAATATTTGAAGTTGCCATCCTCCAGCCTCAGCCTCCCAAATTTCTGGGATTCCAGGCCCACTCCACCAGGCCTGTCCTTATCTATACACAGATAATAAAGTTCCTGTGTTCCCACTGAGCAAAGTACCAACTAAGAAGCATGTGGAATAGTAACTGCCTCTTGCCACAAGATTCAGGATGATAAGGAAGATGGCAGAGTACTGTTATTGAGGCTTAAGCAAAACAGAAGGCCTGGAGAATCCAGAAGCCACAGAAGTTACCAGTACGTCCCAGCCACCAGCATAAGCTCAGGATCTAAGTCTGAAACCAGGATCTCAGTTGGCCAAACATCTCAGTCTATGAGCTGTGTGGCTTGGGGAAAGTTTGTTTGTTTGTTTGTTTGTTTTAACTTTCCTGTCTGCAAAATGAGGCTAACCATAGCTCTTACTTCATATGGTTGTATGAAACAAATGGATTAATGTACTTAGAATCTGATGAGTATCCAGTATCAAAATATATAAGGAAGGGTAGAGATGTTGCTCAGTGGTAGAGCAGTTTGCCCAACATGGGTGAGGCCCTGGCTTCAGTACCCAACACCCTGGAAGGAGATATGTATGTATGCTGAGGGGCCGGTATAGAAGGACTTATTTATTTGCCTTAATACAGGCTCCCACCAGAACAAAGAAGCTGACCTGGCCAGTTCTCCCCACTGAGAAAGACAGAGGTCTCTTAATTCCTTTCCAATGCTGTCTGGGTTGACGTGCTCCCATAGCTCACCACTAGAGGGAGTCTCTGTCTCCTTTAGCACACGGAGTGTCTCTAGTCTTTCTGAAAGTGTTGACCAGGAATCAGACACCCACTCAGGCAAGTTGATTAGAACTGTGACTTCCTTCCAAAGAGTACAGTCTGGAACTGAAGGGTGGTAATGTTCCAGTGGGGACCCCTGCCCAACACTGCCTCAGCTAGGTGACCAAACTTTCTTGAACTGATAATAGGATAAGTAAAATTATATTTAAAGACCATGTTGGATCAATAGTTGTGATAAAAGTTCTCTCCCGGTGTCAGGAGACACCGCACACACATGTGAGTGTGTAAGTAGAGTTCTTTTAAAATTTTTTTTAATTAACTTATTTTTATTTTATGCATATGAGTGTTTTGTCTCTGTGTATGTGACTGTACCACGTGCATGCAGTGCCCATGGAGGCCAGAAGAGGGAGTCAGATCCCCTGGGACAGCAGTTACAGACTCTAGCAACCGTGTGGGTGCTGGGAACTGAACCTGGATCCTTTGCGAGAGCTGCCATTGCTCTTAGCCACAGAGCCGCCTCTCCAGCCTCCAGGAGATTTCATTTTAAAGGAAGAAAGAATGGTATATATGCCATTTTGTAAGAGCAGCAACATATAATGGGATCAGTTCCGCCATCCCTCAGCATCTGTCCTGGGTGTAGAAAGGAAGAGGAATGTGTGCAGACACTGGGGTGTGCTAGGAACTGGGGGCGAAGCTCCCCAGTCTCTCAGTGCAAAATGGTACAGAGACTCTCTGGAGGACTAAATAGGATCAGGTGTGGGGCGCCCAGCACACTGCCTGGCAATGAACAACAGCCATTGGTGGTTAAACACTCCTGTTCTGAGGCTGGGGTGGGGGTGAGAAGGGGCGGTAGGAGTGGTGGATGTGTTGGAACCCGGGCAGCAGGGAAACAGCCTTGCATGGGCCTGCTCCTGCTTCCCGGGGTGCTTCTGGGAGCGCCCCAGGCTAGCAACCCGGTAGGCTGAAGGCCTCGCTTGGCACCCCTCTCAGTCTCTACACTGTGGTGCCCTTCACTACAAGAAACAAGATACTGGGACTGCAGAGGAGTTGGGGGCAGTAGGTACAGCTTGGGATAGACAGGGCTGAGTTTGAATCCTGGCTCTGCCACCATGGTAGGACTCTGAGCAAGTCTTGTCCACAGCAAGTCCTCCAAAGTCAGCTAAAACGCCATGTCCACAGAACCCAGTTAAACAATTTGGCAGCACTAAAGGAGATGTAGGACTACAGGAACTGTTAGAGGTGTTGGGAGAGTGAATGGGTGATGTTCACTTTGGAGAGCAAGTTGACACTATGCAGTCAGGCTGTATTATATCATGTAATAAAAACTATGGCTTGCCTGAGACACACAAACTTTAAAAGCACGACCATCTTAAAAATGTCATGGAGACAATGTATATTCACAATGTAAAACGTGCCTGGAGAAAATGGCCATGTTCGGCGAGAAGGAAGAGAAAAGACTGGGAGAGGTTATCTGGGACACTTCAACTGTGTCTGCTGTCTCCTGTCTTTTTATATATTTATGCATGGCACATGTGTGAAGGTTGAAAAGAAAACCTTCAGAAGTCAATTCTCTCTTTCCACCACATGAGTTCTGGGGACTTAGGTCATCAGGCTGGGCAGCAAGTGCTTTTAGCCCTAAGCCATCTTACCATCCATCCCTAAGCCTGTCTTTTATTTACAAAGAACTGGAAGAGGATCTGACCCATGTTAACCCCAGGTAGCAGGCACATGGCTGACATTCTAACACTTGCTCTACTCCTCAGCTTGCTGAAATCACACACAAATTTCAAACATCTCTAATAATTCATGAACTTTATTCTGGAGACCCTTGGGCTTAATTTCTTCAGTCACCCTTTCATTAACTGTCCCAACTCACTTCCTGAACCAGCAAGCTGCAGTCCTGTAGCCCTGCTCCGGATGCTCAGTGAGGAACCCTGGGTGGTCAGCTCACTGGTGCGGCACACTGAGGTGCCCATCCTGTCCCTGTGAGCACTTGCTTCTGTCTCATGATCTGCAGTCATTCGGGAGTCCTTGGCATGGGTCTCTGGCTTCCTGGAGCCATCTCAAGTGCACAGAAGGACCAGAGACAACACTGTTTTTCTTACCAATTGACTGTCCTCAATAACAGGTGCCAGGAAGCTTGAGGACACTTGTCCAGAATCAAAGCTTTCCCAGGAAGTGTCGTTAAGCCTCATCCAGAAGGCCAGGGACACTGTACCCACTCCTATTTCCCATCAGAGCCACCTGTCCCTCCCTCTCCAGGAGGCTGCGTTCACCACAACAAAAGCCACTCTGAGGCTTCCACAGGTACCAGGGAAAATGAAAGCACTTACCTTCCAAGTGGATGGCCCAAATCTACTCTAAACAGGCACTTAAAATAGCTCATCAGCTTGGCCTTGGGTTCTGTAAAGAAAAATCCAAACTACCTCTTGTTGGACTATATCAGAGTCCCCCATCGGCAGCTCAACCAAGCCTCCCTCAACCTCTTCCACAGCTAAGAGAACTGGATAAGCCCGAGTGGAATTCAGGGAGGAGCAGACAGTTAGCTGAAAAACAGATACCTGTCTATTCTGTTCTCGCCACCCTTCAGTACTGGATTCCATTCCCTCTCCTAGGACACCACCAGCTGGGCTCTGTGCTGCCACCAACAGGAGCTGCTCCACAGGCAGGTAGACAACAGGAAGCCAGGCAAGAAAGCCCTGCCTAGTGGAATACCAAGCGAGAGGCACAGAGGAGCACTGCACACTGATGGCCAAATCTGGAGCCCTTTATTAATGGTCGGTGGTCAGAGAGGGGCCTGATGCCCAAAAGAACTCTCAACTCTGAGGAGAAGCAGGACAGGGTTTATAAAGCTTAAAACCACAATTACATCATGCCAGGGGCAAAGCCAATAACCACAGTTACATCAGATCACCATAGTTACACCAGAGCAGGGGCAGGTCAGTTAACAAAGAGGTTTTCAGTTAACAAAAAGCTTGGATAAGGAAAAATGTTTCTCAGAATCGTAGAAACAATAGGCTCCATAGAGAAGTAGGTACAGCTGGAAAGGAGGATGTGCAATCTGGACATGGCACCCGGTAGAAACAATGTACTTCCTGAAAGCACCTGCATGAAGCACTCTGCCTGGCTGGTTGCAGTGGGAAAGTCTGGGCAAAAACACAGGATAAAATCAAAAAGCTGAGGGCCGGAGAGATGGCTCAGCTGTTAACAGTACTAGCGGCTTTTGCAGAGAACTCAGGTTCAATTGCCAGCATCCAAATGGCAGCGAACAACTGTCCTAACTCCAGTTCCAGGGGATCAAATGCCCTATTCTGATTTCCACAGGCACTGCATGACACAGGTATACTTACACATGAAAGCAATATACTCATACACATAAAATAAAATAAAAATAATAAAATATTTATTTTATAAAAGGAAAATGCAGGGGCTGGCGAAGTGGCTCAGTGGTTAAGAGCACTGACTGCTCTTGCAGAAGACCTAAGTTTGATTCCCAGCACCCACATGGTGGCTAACAACCATCCGTAACTCCAGTTCCAGGGGAATTCGAGGCTCTCTTCTGACCTCTGCAGGCACTGTATGACACGAGTGCACTTACATCCGGGCAATACATTTATACACATAAAATACTTTTTAAAGTTTTAAATAAAAAATAAAAATGCAAAAAGCTAGAACAAAATGGAGTTAGTTTTGTCACTAGCAGAGCTTACACCCACAGAGATGGGTGAGTTACACAAACAGTCACAACCATAACGTAAGGCGAGTCTGTGTTTGACAGAGAAGCAAAGCCTGCAGGTGAGAGCGAGGCAGCCTGGCGCAGAGGCGGCACAGTGGCGTCTAAGGGAGACATGGCCTGCCGACCTGAGAGGAGGAAAGGAGACATGCTGAGACCGCTTGGGGCTGACTCTGTCGTGGGAGAGCAATGTCATGGCTGCTCTCTCACAGAAGAAGAAACTGAGGGTCTGAGAGGTGACAGGGCTCACCAAGGCCACACAGCTTAGTATGTGGTACTGCAAGCCAGGTGGTCTGACTCTGGGAGCTATGTATCACGTACGTCCATAGCCCCAAATACTCTTATTTTAGACCGCTCGTGAAGTGCAGGTGACCATCACTGGATCCCCTGGGGAACCTGGGCTACATGCCACAGTCAAGTACATCAGTATTTCTGCAGTAAAACCTACTAATCTTCGCCCTCACGCGCAACGCAACACTGTTAATAGTCTACAGTCAGGTGCGGGTTCTAGCAATCTCAGGTCGCGTTTCAATTCCAACTGCCCGCTAACTTTCAGAGTTCAGAGACTTCTAGCTTCCCGCTAAAGGCCTTGAGGACACAGCCTCACAGATTCTGGAGGTGGAAGGCAGTGAAGGAGACCGGAAGCTAGGCCCCCATAGGTACATCCTGGCAACCGCCTGGCCTAGGCCAAGAGCAGTCAACAGGCTGAACCATGCAGGTGCGAGCTTTCACCTGCATGGAGCATGCAGCTGTAGTGGCCTGTAGATGCCGACTTGGAAGTCCAGCTCCACTGCCAAGTTAGAAAGCGTACAGGGGCGGTAGCTCAGGGGGCCCTGGGGAGATGGCTTAGGGAGAGCTGGAGAGATTGCCAAATTGGGAAAATGAAAGTGGCTGCTGTGTAAGCAGGAAGACCGGAGTCCAGGCCCCAGCACCCAAAGAAAAAGCTTGAGTGCGGCGCACCAGTAATCCCAGGGAGTGGAGCTCACTGCTTAGCCAGCCTGTCTAAATCAGGGAGCCCTAACTAAAAGACAAGGTGGACAGCTCCCACCCAACAACACCTGAGGTTGACCCCTGGCCTCCACATGCATGCACACACATGTGCACCTGCAAACACATATGCATTCACAACCAAACATTTGTACACACACAAACAAGAGAAAGGAGGAGAGGGGAAGGGACAGGGAGGGGAGGGGAGGAACCAGGGGAGGGGAAGTGGTCCCTGAGTCATGGTGGGTCCTATCCAGGGACACGCCCTCTGTAGTCTCATTCTCTACTCTGACTGGTTGTGGCTCCAGCCTTAGCTGAGGCACCATGGACAGCTGATTACTGTTGGGTGAGGGAGAGTTGATCTTCTTTAAGGGAATGCCTCCAGATGGGCTCCAGAGGATAAACTTGTACTGAGGAACATGTGGGTACAGAAACTTGACTTGATAGGGCTTAACATATATGACAGAATGTATGAAATCTGGGGGGGGGGGGATTCAGTGGGGGGAGGGGCATAAACAGGACTAAGATGTAAAAAGAAAAAATAAAGTTTTTAAAAAACAGAAAGTAGTGCCGACAGCCGTGCTCCTTGCCTCCTGAGAGGCGCGATGCTTGAGGGAGAGAGACCCTTCGTCCGACGGAGTGAGGACACGGGAGAGGAAGCTGCGGCCAGAAGCTGGATTGCGTCTTATCCCTCAGCACTGTGGAGGCGGAGGTGGTTGGGTTTAGTCAGCAAAATGGGGAGGACCTCTCTGGGGCCATTCATCCTGCTTTAACCTGCATACTTGCTGCTCTCAAAGGAAGGTATTGTTATTACCTAGGAAGGGCCTAGGGGTCTTCCGAAGTTAAAAAAGAAACAATATGTTGTGAAGACAATACATGCCACTGGATTTGTGAAAAACCAGCCCAGCCTAGCAGGAATGATGTCTCCTGCCTGTAATCCCAGCACAGGGGAGGATCATTGTGTGTCTGAGGCCAGCCTAGGCTACGTAGTGAGTTCCAGACCTGCCTGAGCTACAGAGTGAGAGAGCCTCCACAAAACAAAACAAAAACCCAAATGGCAAATGGTATACTATATCAATATATGACCACAAATCATATTTTTTTTTGTAAGAAGCCAAATGCTGTAAATAAAACCTATAGTTTTGTAGGTGAGGGAATCAAAATGCAAAGGAACCAGAAGGAGCCCAGCCCTGACCTCTTCTCAGGCCCCCAGCTCCTCTCAACCTGCAATCCTGGGGTCATAGGATACCCCAAATCCTGAGGGAGCCCGGCCTTAGGACTCCCTAATGATTCCTCGCCTCATCTGTAGTAAAGAGCTGCCAGGCCCTCTTCCTGCTCTTTATCCAGGCGGCCCGGCCCTCGCTGGACTCTTGCAGACCTGGAAACTTGCGGGCACATTCCCTGCCGCAGGCCTCTGCCAGGCTCCGCCCCCTTCCCGGACCGCGCTCCCTCACACTGCCTCGATGGCTCCCTCCTTCCTGCTACACTCTTTGGCTCAGTTTGAACCCTGCTTTAAAACTGCAGTTCCTGGGGCTGTAAAGAGCACTGACTGCTTTTTGCAGAGGATTCAATTCCCAGCACCCACACGGTTCAATTCCCAGCACTCACACGGCGGCTAATAGTTGTCAGTAATTCCAGTTCCAGAGGATCCAAAGTCTTCTTCTGATGCCACAGGCATCAGAATCATGTGTTCACTTACACACATGCAAGCAATATACTCATACACATAAAATATTAAAAAAACAAACAAAACTGTAGTTTTGTAGTTTCTTCCCAGGCGGCTCTCTGCTCCACCTCTGTGTGTAATGAAACCTGGAGTTTTATTCATGTCTCCATGTGAGAACAAAGATTCTTGTTGTTTTGCTCACTGACGTTTCCCAAACTCCTGCTGCACAACACTCACTCAGCAAACACTCGTAAAACTGTGGGGCGTAGCCCAGTGGTACAGCTCTTGCCTACCATGTGCAAGGTCCTGGGTTTGGTCCTCAACACTGTAAGCAAATAACTATCTGCAGAAAATGAGTGCATGAATGACCAGCTATGGCCCATAATGTCCCAAAACTTGGGCCTTATCATTTCCCTCAGTGGCCTGAGTCCCCTGGAATCAAAGCTGTGACAGAATTCGAGAGTGGGCTGGTGTGAGTCTGACTTGGGTGGGGATGACTGCCAATGCCTTCCCCCAGGCCAAGCACAGAGCAGAAAGGAGGAGGGCATTCTTTGAGCCTGGCGCCACTGGTCAGCACCAACACCCCCCACCCTGACCACCACCAGCAGCCTGTTTCTGGCTCCTCTAAGGCACCAGGAGGAGAGGAGGGTACCAGGGCAGTCAGGAGAGAAGCCACCAACAACCTCTGAATTGATCCACAGTTCTCAGAAGGGACAAACCAGGAGGACCAAGACTTGGACCCTGAAGTAACCAAAAACTAATTAAGGATTGGGAGATGCAGCTCAGTGGAAGAGTGCTTACCTACCAAGGCCTGTGGAAGACCCTGGGTTCAATCCCCAGCACAGGAAGAAAAACTGTCTCAACTGTACATTTTGGTTTCTAACCATGACTGCAAACACAGCCCAAAGCTGGCAAGGTTACAAAGAGAGGTGACAGGGAAATGTTCATGTGGGCAGCCGAGGGACTCTGCCTTTCCAGCTCAGCCTCCTGATCTGCCCTCCATCCCCTACAGTCTTCTTGACAGTTATGAGAGAGGTCCTTTTAGCAGCCACTAGATGGCATTCTTAGAGGACGCCCTCCCCACCCTCCCCCACCCCCCAGTCACAGCTTCCATGGCTAAAGCTGCAGGCCTACTGCATCCTGCAAGGTCCCCTCTGCCTCCCGCCCCCCACTCCTCCCACTCCTGTGCACACACCCTAGAGCTCTGCGGCTGACATTCTGCAGCAGGAGGAAGCCTTCTAGGTAGTCAGCTGGCCTTTCCACCTCATTTAGGTCATTTCTCCAATGTCCCGCCTAACTAACATAAAATAACGTCTTCTTCCTCCCTCTCTGACCCCTTAACCTGCTTCACTTCCATTTACACGTGGGGCCACTATCCCAGACATGCCTGCGGGGTGATGTGCTTCCTTGGTTGTTGTTTATCCCTGGCCAGCAGTTTGAATACAAGACCAGAGGGTGAGGATTGGGTGTTGATCAGAGTTTAAAACAAAGAGAGCACACAGACAACACTGTCAGTTGAATCAGTAAATGGTACTCTAATTTTGTTGGGGTTATTTTGTTTTGTTTTTTTGAGAGACAGAGCTCCCTCTAACCCCAGCTGGCCTGGAACTTCCTATGTAGACCAGACTGGCCTCCATCTCACAGTGATCCATCTGCCTCTTGCTCCCCAGTACTGAGATTAAAGGTGTGCACCACCACACCCAGCCACCCTAACTTCTTGGCATGGACTATATTTTGGTCTCTGCATGGCCTGACCTCTGCCTACCTCTCTGGCCAGACTTCTTGTGCATTAACTCAACTTGCAGATCGGAGGGAATAAGACCAAAGCAAACGCTTCCAAGCCTTCGCAGGCTTCACGTTGTTTGTCTGGTGTGCCCTTCCGTATCTGGGGAGGGAGACTCACTCTGATTTCCAGGACAGAGCTGCCCTCCTGCTCTTTGGGCTAGTATGCCCCTCAAGATGCCATCTCATTCGTCTTTGACCATCTGCGCCCTCCTGGAGCCACTCAAGGAGGACAAGGACTCCATCTTGCACCTGCACGTGTCTGCCTAGAACCTAACCCACAGAACACACCCAAGTGCTGACTGAACCGCACAAGTCAAATCTGAGTGTGATTTCTATAACACTACACAGAAAATGACAACTGTAACACATGCTGCTTTTAATGACTGTGCTTGGGGAGAAATAGAGAAAAGTAAAATCTCCTAAATGTTCCAGGACTCTATTCAGCTGCTCCCCAGTCCCCAGTTACGTCTCTCAAGTAGCTTGGGGGAACCAAGGCAGGGGCCAGGAGTTTCAGTGAATAGTGCAGGCACCAGGACCCTGCCAGCTTCCAAGAAGAGTTCTACTATAGTGCCAGGCAGAGAAGGGAGGGAGCCCCTGGAGCCCACAGAGGAGGCTCTGAGGCAGCCTTGGCTCACCCAATGGTGGCTCCTTTCCCTCCACCAGAAACTCATGGCACTGCCTGCTGTCCTCTCCTCCTGGAACTGAGGGAAACCTGAAGAGGCTGCCTTCCTACCACTTCAGCCTTGCTTATCCTCGGATTTCCCAGAGAAGCCAGTTGATATGACTATCAGCAAAATGAATTTGTTGAATGCTCCATCTTTGGGTTTAATTCAGGTACTGACTTTATCAGAAACTCTAAGGATAAACAGATTCTTTCTCAAGCTGGACCTCCCTCTGATCTGGATTCTTTTTTTTCCTTACAACAGAAGCAGTTTTGCTGGCACGCTTCTCCTGTCAGAGTGAGTGAACCAGCCAACTATCTTCTCAAAGTTGGCATCTCAATTAGTTTCATCACCAAGAAAAGATGGTCTGGTTGGCAGACACTGACTTTAAATTGCAGAGAATCTTCTTTCTGTTTGCAAACTGTGATTGATTGATCTATTTATATGTATTTATCAGTACTGGAGCTTAAACCCAGGGCCTCATATAGGCTAGACAAGCACACTTTGATTTTAAAGGCATTTTCTTACTAATAAAAGATGGCAATGAAATAACAAGACTAATGGATAGTTGGCAAAAATCATGACTAACATTATGATAATGGTGCTGTTGAAAGGAAGATTTTCTTTTAAGTAATAGAAATAAAAGGGAACAAAAATGAGAAGTCATGTCAGGTCTACAAACGTAAAGTCAAACCTGCAAGCATCATGAGGGGCTGGCTGCACGGCATAGTCTGTCACCCAACTGGACATATGTCGCCCTCTAGTGGACAGATGGATTTTTGCACTGGTCACTTCACTAACGCACAGGCTTTGGCTGTAAACCAGTCAGGAACTGTAGCCTGGAAAGTGTACTTTTTCCTCACTGCCACCTCCAATCTTTCCTGGCTTCTAATTCTCAGCCCTACACTTCTTCAAGATCTCTCCCTAAGTTCTGTGGCTGCGTTTTTGAAACAGTTTCTTCCTGTAGCCCCAGTTGGCCTGGAATTCCCTACGTAGACCAGGCTGGCTTTGATCTTACAGAGTTCCAACTGTCTCTGCCCCTTGAGTGCTGGGATTAAAGGTGTGTGCCACCATGCCTGACCCCCTTCCATAGGTTTTGATGACCAGATGTATCAATCTAAAATTTCAATATAAACACATTTGTCCAATAATCCAAGGTTTGCCATGTATTTTTGCATCAGTTATCTGACCATATACTTGTAAGGCAGATCTACTCACACCAAGCAGACTGAATCTCAAAAAGGCAGAGTGATTTGCCCGAAACAACCCAACTTTTAAAAAATTCACTCCAGCCATGAGCTTTTCCATTTACATTGCTGCAGCCTTTGAAAGGGAGATACTGTTTGTTCATTTGAAATACAGACATGTAGAAGAGTCAAAGTCTGCCACTTTTATAAACGTCACACAGGGGCAGATATACTTAAATGACACTGTATGTGGAGAAGGTACACAGCTTCTGGTCAAATACAGGCCATGGGCTCTGAGGGGCTGAATCACATAGGTTCAGTAGTGCTATAGTCTGTGACTTACAGCATATTTATTGTAAAGTCAGGCTATGTCAGAACTGGTGGTTGGAGTGAGGATGCCTTTCTAGAAGCCAGGCTTGGACACAGTCCCTAATGTGTATTTCATGTACTCTGGTATACAGTTGCCTGGCAGAGAGAATGTCAGACAGAGGAATTTTCCAGCTGTGAACAGCAACAGTTGGTCTTTGAGTACCAAATGTTCAGTACACTGGTCACACTGGTGATCCCCAAAGTTCCTCCTGCTTTGCTTTTGTGAGCACCACTGGGGGAGGGAGGAGGAAAATTGGTACAATATTTATTTATTTTATTTGTATTTGTTCAAGTGTTTTGATTGCCAGTATGTGTACAGTGTTTGCAAAGGTCAGCAGAGGGCAACAGAGCTGCCATGTGAGTGCTGGGAATTGAACCTGGGTCTTCTGAGGAACAGCAGGTACTCCTAACCCTTGAGCTACCACTCCAACCTCAAGTACAATCTTTTTGAAAAATGTTACTATGTGCCTTATGACCCATTCCTAGTATGTACCAACTGAAACAGTCAGAGATATTAACCAAAATAAATCTACCAAACGTCATGGTTGCTTTATTCCTAATATCCCCAATCTGGAAACAATCCAATGTTTAACAGTAAGTTGGAAGATAGAGTTGAGAAAGCATTTCATAAAATAGTGCAAAAAGGCAGTAAGATAAAAAGCAGAGCAGAAGATGTTTAGAATGAAGTAAGAGACACGTTCCTGGGAATACCTGTGAGGGGTTTGTTGAGCAGGTTACTCCAGATGAGGAAGCCCCACCCTGGCACCTTGAGTGGAAGTCCAGGGAAAAGCTTTGCTTCTGCCTCATCGCCTTCGCAGCTCACTGGCTTCAGGCTCCTGCTGTCTGCACTTCCACATCATTATGGACTGAGTCCTGGACTGTGAGCCAAAATAAACCCTTCCTTCCTTGAGTTGTTTCTGTCTGGGTATTTTATCACAGCAACAGAACAGTAATGAAGACACTACTCAAAGCAATCTACAGACTCGTTGCAGACTCCATTAAAGTACCAGTAAGATTCTTTACAGCACTAGAAAAAGCGTTCCTAAAATTTATATAGACCCACAAATGACCACAATTTATATGGAACCACAAATACCAAAGCAATCCTGAGCAGAAAGAGCAAAGCAAGTTTTGTACTACCTGAATTCAAGATATATCAGAAAGCTGTAGTCAAAACAGTATGACGCGTGGTATTGGCATAAAAGCAGACATGTCTGGCCAGGCGTGGTGGCGCATGCCTTTAATCCCGGCACTCAGGAGGCAGAGGCAGGCCCATCTCTGTGAATATGAAAGCCAGCCTGGTCTACATAGCAAGATCCAGACCAGCCAGAGCTATACAGGGAGACCCTGCCTTAATAAACATCAGACATCTGGGCCAAAGAATAGAATACAGAACCTAGAAATAAACTCAAGCTTCTACATTCAATCAATTTTCAACAAAGACATTGAGAACATGGGTGAAGAAAGAACAATCTTCTCAACAAATGACTAAGATAATTAAATATCCACACGCAATACAGAGACACTAGACCCCTCTCTCACCGATAATAAAAGTCAACTTCAGGGCCTGGGGAGATGACTCTGGGTAAAGTGCTTGCAATGAAAGCACGAAGACCTGAGCTCAGATCCCCACCACGCACATCAAAACCTGGACATGTCTGCACACCTATGTAACCCCAAGACAGTAGGTAGAGACAGGTTCATTGGCCAGTCAGCCAGCCTAGCTGAAACTAAACTCCAGGTTCAGTGAAGAAATTCTGTTTCAAGTCAAGGTGGAAAGCAACTGAGGTATGTCAAATGTCAGCCTCAGGTCTCCAGAAGCACACACAAGGGCACACGCTCATATGCATGTGAACATGTACATACATTGCACACACACAAAATCAACCTCAAATAGATTTAAAACATCAATGTAAGCCCCCAAATTAAGAGACTACCAGGATAAATGATAGGGGAAATGTTTCAGAACATCAGAAGCAGCAAGAATCTTTTGGCTAAGATTCCAAAAGCAGACCTAAAATAAAATAAAAGATAAATGGAATTATGTCACATTTAAAAGCTTTTGGACAGTACAGTAAAATATCTAAAGTATATAAGGAACTTCCCCAAACAACCCTATTAAAATATGGAAAACAGACCTAAATAGACATTTCTCCAAGGAAGGTTATTTAAGTAGTCACAGGTCTTATGAAAAATGCTGAATGTCACTAATGACCAGAGAAAAGCAAATCAAACCATGAGCTCTCATCCCACTACAGTACTATCCAAAGGACAGGGAAAACACAACACGTGCGCCAAGGACGTGGAGGGAGCCCTATGCACGCCTTTCCCACTATGAAAACAGAGTGGACGTGCCCTTTCCCCCAACTAATCCTACAGTAGGATTGCTGTACGTGACTCAGCAATCCTACTGCTGGGTTCATATCCAGAGGAACTGAACTCAGCATATGCAAAGTAAAAATGACATGTCATCCTGTGTTCACCGAAGCACCGCTCACAGTGGTCAAGAAACCCCAAGAGCCTGTGTTTATCACTGGACAAGTGGCTAAAGGAAATATGAGGTCTGATGTTATAGCTCAATGCTAGAACACTTGCCTAACACGTGCAAGGCCCTGGGTTTGATCCCCAGCACCGCAAGAAATTAATAATGCTAGGTGTGGTAGTACCCACCTGTAAGTCAAACTAGGGAGGCAAAGGCAGGTGAAGCTCTGTTGAGATGGAGGCCAGCCTGGTCTATATAGAGAGTTCCAGGCCAGCCAGGGGTATACAATAAGACCTTATCTCAAAAGAAAGAAAAAACAAAAGGAGGGAAGGAAAGAAGGAAGGAAGAAAGAAAGGAAAGGAGGAAAAGAGGGAGGGAGGGAGAGGCAGAAGCATAAGGCTCATCACAATTTAAAAACCAGCCTGAGCTACATACTGAGTTCAAGGACAACCTGGTCTGCACAGACGGCCCCATGTAAAAAAGAAAGAAAAGAAAGCATAGTATGCATACAGAATGAAATTCTATTCAGCTGTATGAGAGTAAAACCTTGTCATTTGCAATAACACTGATGGAAGAGGAGACCATTATGTTAACTGAAAGAAGCCGGGCACAGACGATTGCACCACGATCCACCCATCTGGGGATCTGAAGAGCTGTTCTTACGGAAGAGTAGCATGGATGAGAGGCTTGGGCGAGCAGGGAACTGGAAGGGTGGGGCGGCTGGTCACAGGTGGATGGAGGGGGGCTCTGGGTGCTGTTGCTCAACGCCGTGCCTGAAGAGAACAGTAAGTTGCTGCACACAATTAAAGCCAGGAGAGGTTTTTGAATGTGTCACCACAAAGATACAACCAATATCTGAGGAGACAGATACATTCACTGTGATTTTAACTTCACACAGTGAGTGGTTTTATGTATTTATAAAAAAATAACTGAAAAAAATCCTCCATAACTGAAGCCCTGGTGATGTACTGGGACACCTGGTTCCGGCTCAGGAGAGCCATTTTTTAAATTTTCAGGAGCTTTTCAAACTGGTTATGAAACACAGTTATTATAAAGTTTTATCAATTTGCTGGACATGACAGTGCATGCCTTTAATCCCAGCACTTGGGAGACAGAGGCAAACAGATCTCTGTGAGTTCCAGGCCAGTCTGGTCTTCACAGTGAGTTCCAGCTGGAGCTACAGGGAGACGCTATCTCAAACAACAGCAACAACCAAAGTTATATTAATTTAAAGTTAAATAAATTATATTGAAAACAAATGTAGGACCAGCAAGATGGCTTAATGAATAAATGTGCCTGCCACCAAGACTAATGACCTGAGTTTGATACCTGGACCCACACGGTGGAAGTAGAGACTTGACTCCTGAAAGTTGTCCTCTGATCTCTACACATATACACACACAAAATAAATGTAAATTTAAGATATACAAAATCCCAACTTCCTAATTATTTGATTTTCAACATGTTACCACTGTCCATGATTTTGAGGATATTAACTGCATCCTGGAGGCTGACACAGGCCTTTATTGTTTCTCTTTTATCTTACCCTGTATTACAAGTGAAAATATCAACTAAAATCCTGTCAGTACACTCAGTCATTTTCACATGAGCTACCGCACTGAGCTAGACCCTAAGGAAATGTTTATTTATAGCATGACAGTATCTAACTGCATTGCTGGAACTGAAACTGTAGGTTGGTTATAGTATAAGAGGTTGATGAAAAGTTGCGTGTGGTGGCTCAGGTCTGGAATTCTGGTTTTCAGGAAACTGAGGCAGAACTGTTTAAGGATAACCCCTGCTATATAGACCTGTCTCCAAAAACAGAGGTTTACGAAAGAAAGAAAAGGCAAGGGGCTAGAGACGTGGTTCAGGGATTAAGAGCACATTCTGTTCTTTCAGAGGACCCAAGTTTGGTTCCTAGCACCTCCTGTCAGGCATCCTAAAGTCACCCATAATTCTAGCTCCAGAGGGAGCTGATGCCTCTGGCCTCCACGGGCAACTGACCTTATGGGTACATGCACACATATGCACCATTTTAAAATAAAATTAATCTTTTAAAAATAAAAGATGAGAGTTAAAAAAAGAAAGTAAGAAGAAAGGAGGAAAGGAAGGAGGGAAGGAGGAAGTGGGTATCTGAGACCAAACAAGCAGGGCGGGGCACCTGACCAGGAAAGGCTTTTAGTGAGCACCTCTGTATTTCTCTGGCCACCGTGAGCCTTCGCAAAAGTGGTATGGCTGTGTAGTTGACTTGAGCCACCCCTGAGGCACCAACCAGGCCCAAGAGTCTCCACACTGACAGTGCCATAGCACGGAACAGGGAAGAAACCGAAACAAATGGGCGGCGGCAGTTCCTCATGACTGCCGGTCCCTAGGGCCGCTTTGATTTGTGGCCTTTCCCCAACACTATGCTTGTCGAGGTATAACCAGAGAGCAAAGACATTCCTTCAGACCCGTGTGTGCAAATGAGTCCTCCCCTTGTAGATGGCCACCCGAGAGGCCATGCACAGACGCCAGTCCACACAGTTTCTCCTAAAGTTGAAAAGATATCCTCAGGAGCTGTCAATGGGCACCAGGGCATTTCCATCAAATAACCGTCAGTGAAGAAAAGACTTCGTCATTGAAGGTCCAAAGCCAGAGAGAACACTTAAACAGGGAAATTTGCATTGATCAGAGAAAGTAATTTAACCAGTGCGATGAGGAGGGGTCAATGAAGAGTACTAACCATGTAGGTAAATGCTGGCCCAGCACACATACTGCATTAGCTATTCTTCTCACTGCGGTCACAAATTACCTTCCTTAAGGAAGGAAGGCCTTACTGTCTTTTTAAAATATTTTATTATTTTTATCTTATGTGCATAAGTGTATTGCCTGCATGTATATACGTGCACCCATGTTGTGTGATGCCCACAGAGGTCAGAAGAGGATGTCAGATTCCTGGAACTGGAGTTACAGACAGTAGTTAGCTGCCACATGGGTGCTGGGAATTGAACACGGGTCTTCAGCAAGAACATCCAGTCATCTCACCAGCTGTGGGTTTACTGTCTTACAGTTTGAGGCTACTGTCCGTCACGGCAGGGAAGACATGGCAACGGGACCATGAGGCAACTGGTCACGCTGCACCATAGCCAGGAAGTAAAAGATAAACACTATGCTCAGGTTTCTTTCTGCTTTTTGTTCACTCAGAACTGTATTAGAACTGTATTCTCTACTGCTGTGATAAAAGACCTTGACCAAAAGTAACTTATAGAAGAGAGTTTGTTTTTGTTTATGGTTCCACAGTGAGCCTGTACTGGCAAGGAGGGGCAGCAGTAAGTGGCAGGCGTGCTGAGAGGATTCAGAAACAGAGCTCACATCTCTGCCCACACTCAGAAAGCAGAGAGTAAAGCGGAAGTGAACAAGTCTATAAACTCTCACACCAGCCCCCACTAATGCACTTCCGCCTGCAAGACTCCACCTCCTAAAGACTCCATAACCTCCCCTGAAAAGTGCCAACTAGGGACCAAGTGTTCAAATACCTGAGCTGGGTGGAATTTTTATTTAAATCACAAGGACCCTCCAGCCCATGAAATGGTGCCACCTGCATTTAAGGCGGGTCTTTCCTGCTCAGTTCCATGTTTCTGGAAACATCTGGACAGATACATCCAGAGGTATGATTACATGGTAATTCTAAACCCAGTTGAGTTGAAAATGAAGATTAGCCATCACAGGGCTACTTTACCAACTTCAGAACTTTTAGGGAGGGAAAAGCAGCAGACTACAGTGAATCCCCAACTCCTGTGGAGACCTAAGATGAAAGGCTTCTACTGTAATAGTGTTGCTGGGTCAGTTTGCAGATCTGCTCCTCTGATGGCCATTTCTACGGTGGAAATGACATCATCCCATTTCCTACTCCATCCAAGATAGTCCCGCCCCATCCAGTTCCCTTTCCACACTGGATAAAGAGGAAAATCAGTCAGTGGTGTTCTATCTGGTGTAAACACATAATGTAAAAGTTATAGGCCTAGGGAGATAGCTCCACAGGCCTGAAAAGACTAAAGGCCAGCTTGATCCCCTGGACCTGTATAAATACCAGGAGGGTGTGGTGGCCTTTCTGTAACCCCCGTGCTTCAGAGCTGGAAAGAAGAGACCCCCAGAACAAGCTGGACACCCAGACTAGCTGAATTTATTGGTGCTGAGTTCAAGTAAGAGACCCTTCTTCAACATTTAAGGTGACGAGCACCCATACACATGGATACATACACACACCACACACATGTGAAAAAAACGTTATTTTCTGAATATTGTGGTATGATACTTCCAAGTTTTCACTTCATGGGTCAAATGTGGATCTTTCTGTTCTGTTTCTCTGAGTCACATAGTTTAAGTTTTCCTGTAGCAAACTGCAACTCTGCCTTCAGCTTCCCTGGTTTGTTCATTCTGAAGAATTCCCTTTCTCCTCCCCAAGTCCCACTGCCTTCCCTGGGGGCTGACACACTGGAAGCCTGCATATCAGCAAATGCAAACACAAATCAGGAACCAGGCTGAGAGTTCCCACAGTCCACTGCCCTTTCTTCTGCCTCATGAGCTGGGCACCTCTCTGGGGACAGAACAAGCTCTATCTCTGTCAGAAAACACAGGAGAGATCTCTAGAGGAGACAGAGGTGACACATGGGACATGCACAGTGGTGTCACATGAAAGGAAACCACATTCAATAGTCAGAAGCTGGGTTCTGTTCCCAGCTCTGCCGATGCCATTTCCAGTTTGTAGAGGACCAAAGCATCAGTCCTTCATGGGCTGCTGAGAAGCAAAGACTGCAGAACGCTCATCATGAACATCAGCCTCCATTGCCACTCGCCTGAGCCATAGACTACGCTCAGGACTGGTGGTGGCCAGGGCCAGCAGCTGGCAGGGGGCTAAGGGAGCAGTGGAAGAACCCAAGGCCAGATATACAGTGGCTACCCGTTAAGCAGGCTCTGCAGTTGGACCACGTGACTGCACATCTTGCTCCACTGCCACAGAATGCCCCATTGCAAGTTGTCAGTGTCCCTGTACCTCAGTTTCCTCATCTGTGACACGAAGCTAATAATAGCACTTGTTTTCGGGATGGAGGTAAGGTTTGAATGAGTTGTCATAGACGTACTTGAAACACTCCTGGCTCTTACTGAATGTTCAGTCCCTGTTAGCAACACTTCTCAGGCGAAGTCTGGACCATCATTTTGTTTTGAACCTTGTTCCTACTAGCTGTGCAGCTGGGACAAGTCAAACCAGACCTCTCTGAACTTCACTTTGTTCTCTCTGTTCTGTAAAATGAACTTAGCCTTCCTTCCCTGCAGAGTTCATCAGAGAACTGTGAGACAGTGTCTCCCAAGTGCCTTGCACCCTTTCCTATTCTCTTAACCACAACAGATTTCTGCAGAGGACTTTTAAAAAGCCAACTGAAGACAAGGTACAGGGTGGTAAACAGGTGCTGGTGAGGACCCTCGGCAGCACCATGGGCCTGAGGGCTGAGTGGGCCCTAAGAGCACAGGATTGTTTGTGCAATTTGGCAGGTGCAGAAGTTTCCAGGTTCAACAGAGTTGAGGTCCTGCTGAGTCTGATAAGCAGTGAGTCTGTTTCATCTCCTGGGATGGAGGGATGTGCTGTCTGGATTCCCCACATATGCATCGCTGCCTGAACTGGGCATTTCCTCCTGAGGAATGCAACTGACCACCCAAGAAAGGCTTGGCCATTTCGTTCACACTAACCCAGCACTCAGGAGGCCCTGACCCGACATCACACAGGGCAGGGATTCTCATTCTTATGTCCCGTTTTGCCCAGCATCTTGACCCCAGCCTTTGAGCAGGGCCTCACTCAGGCCCTCTCCAGGCCCTCAGCTCAGGTGGCCCCCTCTCACTGGGCCCCATGTATGATCAGCAGTGCACTAAGGACAAGAGGAGGCAGGGCAGTAAGCAGCAACAACTCTTTCCCAGAGCCTTTGCCAAGAGGTGCTGTCTCCAGATGTGCTTCCACTGTCCCGCAGTCAAATCAGAACTGGCCCTGCCTCTACCACAGGCCTTAATGTTAGGCTGTCAGAAGCACAGGCCTATGGTTGGATTGATGGAAAGGCACTGCAGCCCCTTGTAGGTTTGTGCAGTCTTTTGGTTTCACGCTGAGTCCTTTTACACCAGGACGTCTATTACTAGCGCCTCTAGGGCAGTCAGTGTGGGGCTGAGCACAGCTCTGCCCTGGCCTCCAGGGCCCAGCCTCACTACAGATGAAATGACCTCAGTGACCACTCCCTCAGCCCTGCAAAGTCCCTCGTTCATGGTGACCTCAGCACTTTACTGTTGCCACCATCACTGCTACATCCTTTTAAAAGGTGACCTTGACTGTCACAGAGACGAGCCATCCGAAACCCTGGCCACTCAGCCGTTGAGCAATATGCTAGTCAGCTTTCCTTTACTGTGACAAAATACCCAAGATAATTCAATTAAAAGGAAGAGAGGTTTCTTTGGGTTTATAATTTCAGTTCATGGTCATCTGGCACTCTTGACCGGGGCCTGTGGTAACAGTAATCATGGCAGGAATGCACAGTGGCAGAAGTCTGCTTACCTCAGGGTAGTCAGGAAGCAGAGAGAGAAAGAGGAGGCTGGTGTCCCAACAGCCCCTTCAGGGACATGCCCCCAATGACATAACATCTTCCCATGAGGCCACACCCCCTAAAGGTTCCTCCACCTCCCAACAGCACCTCAGGCTGAGACTAAGCATTCAATATATGAGCTTGTGGAGGATATTCATAACAGACTATGAAGCAAGCCTTAACATCTTTAGGGACAATCCAATTCCAGACTATAGCAACCTCCTCAACTCCAGTGTTCTGTCCTTCACCCAGCTGCAGCCACCCAGTGCCACGTTTGCACTTGTCAAGTTCACTTCTGTGAGCTTTACTGCCATTGTCCCAATCTGATCAGGACCTGTATTCTATCCTTCTAACTTTAAACACTGTAATTCTCCCGCCTCCAACCCTACTACTACTCTGACCCTCCCCCTGACTCCCTCATAACTAGTTCCTGCCAGTCTTGGTCTTAACAGTCTGCTAAATCCCATCTTAACCTTAACCCTAACCTGCCACCCAAGCCAACCCCACATCTGAGCAGCTGCAGAAAATGATCTCATTTGACTGGGTTCACTCTAAATTTACCTCACACACCTTCAGTGGACCCTCAATACTAACACCCCCTCAGTGAATATGCTTTACTATTAAGGTGACTTTCACACCTGCCCTCTCATGGGGGAGGGGCACGGGTGAGACTCCACTATGCAACATCTAGTTCACCAAGGTCCCCTTGCAGAGTCAATGAGTTTACTGGGCTTACTTACAGAGCAAGGGTGAGCCCACACTGGAAAGCATCCACACTGGAAAGTCTTTAGCAAGCACGATGACTTCCCCAAGGTTGTGGCGCTGGAGCCCCTCCCCGAGTCTTCTCAGCCTAAATGGACTCTAGCCCCTCCCTGAGAGCCCAAGCCACATGCAATTAGGGCAGAACTGCCCACAACTGGTTGGGAGGAGTGGCTGGATCCTCACTCTGGTGAGGGTTCCATGACCACGCCCCCACGCTCTCTGCCCACCCTCTCACCCGGGTACCATCAACAGTCAACAAGCCCAGCTGTGATCTTTTACAAGCAGGCAAGTTCTGAAGGAGGCAGTTGTTTGGCTTGAAGGATAGTGCTGTATGACTCCTTAGTGAGACCTTGGTTTCAATGTCGTAGGAAAACCTGCACCCACCCCCCTGGACCCTACCAGCACCTGTCCCCACATGCTCCCTTCCTGTTAGGAGGGAGAGACCTCGTGCTCTACCATGAGGCTGCCTCACCACCGCCAGCCTTAACCCTTCCTTCCTTGAGACAAGGGTTTCACTCACATTTCTCTGCTTTCTCTAGAATGATCAGTTTCTCCCCATTTGAAAAACCTCTTCTATCAATGGGTAAAGATGCATTAGTATCATCCATCTTTTAAAAACAGTCCCCTAACACCCCTTCCCTCTCTGGCCACCACTCTGCTCCTCTGCCTCTCATAGCAAAAGCCATTTACACTGGATCCGATTCTCTCACCACACATCCTACCCACAGCCCAACTCCTGCAGAGGTTTTTACCAAGGTCTCTGATGTGAACGCCTATCTCGTCCCCGCCTCTCCCCACTTGCTGGCAGCACCTGGCATGCCTGATTCCTCCAGTCTGAGAGCGCCCAATCATCAACCTGTCACTGGGGTCTCCTCCTCATCTCTGATGGTTTCTTCAGCTCACACAGAGTAGTAAACAGCCCAGTACTGTACAGGACCACAGAGGGCCTCAGTCCTTTGCTAGCCACACTGACTCCTGGAAAACCCTGATTTATCCGCCATGAGAAGAGATTGCTTTATATGCATTCCTGACTCCCCACACCTCTTCCTGTAACAAGTGGGTAAAACCAGAGGCAAAGAGGAGAAAAAAAGCACCTGCATGGTTAGGGTTCTGCCATCTAAAATTTACCAATGATCAGTGTGCACTGCAGCGGTCATCCACTCATTTGGCCCCCGAATACCTACTGTTACCATCAGAACTGTGGAAAGAAAAAGAATCTGATCAAACAGTAACATCTGCTCAGTAACAGGAACCAGGAACGCAGAAAGGAAGAGAATCCCTCACATTTTCAGTCCTATTGGAGGATGGGTAAACACTGTAAATTTGATGGCAGGCAGTAGCAACAACAGACTTGCCACCTCATTTTAGCATTTAAAATATAACACGCCAGTAAACACGAGTTTCTTGTCGTGGGGCAGATTTATCATCTGTACAACAATAAGTACACATTACACTTTGTGTCTTGGGGCATGAGTTCAGTCTGACTGCACACACCAGAGGAAAAGTGACATTTGTGAACTGTAATGGCTTATTACCAGCAGGGCCATACATATCCAACTCGGCATCCACTACTCAGCGTAACATAATCTTGTTAGAACTGAAATGGGGCCCTAAGGGATTCATTTCTACACACTGCAGTGCATAAAGAGAGTTGGGGTACAATTATGTCTCTGTCATTTAAACAGATTTATAGGTGTTCGAGCAACTTGCATGAGTAATTAACTTCCAGTTAGGATCATTTTTCAAGAACAAAAAATAATTTACCATGTACACAAGGCAACAGTTTATGACCTTACAACTACAAAATTTCATTTCTAAAAAAACAGCTTTCATGGCAAGTAGCTCTCAACCTTAAATGACAGAAGAATGATTGGATAAATTGGTCAAAACTGCAGAATGGGCACGAGCCTCCTACCCTGATTGTGTGAGCTGAGAGTCAAATGCATGGATTTGCAGTTTTAGTCACTGGCTGGGGCAATTCTGATGTGAGTAGAGTATACTTCATGGTAGTTCTTAGAGGGAAATAAGAAAATAGAATGGATTGTGAAGAGTCTGAGGTGGTAGATGAATACGAGGAGACTGTGTGGTAGTTGCATGCATGAACCCACAGCACTTACATCATGCACAGGACCTGTGCAAATCTAAGCCAGTCCAGCATGAACGGGGCAGAGGGCAGAAAGCCCCAGCCCTAGCTGAGGATCTGCTGACAAGTGATGGATGCTGAGAGAGGGAGAGTTGATTTTCCAGACTGGTGTGACACCTGGGAGGTTGACTGGACTCCAAGGGCTAGACCTACATCCAAGAGCACTTGGGAAACACAGATCAGACTCAATAGGCCTCTAGGAAAAATAAAAAAGACAATAACAGAGGCTATGGGGTAGTGAGTAGTAAGGCCCAAATATGGTCAAAATACATCGTATTAAATTCTCAGATCTGAAAAAAGTGGAATATAAATACATACGACCTCCCTAGCTTGTTGACACATTTCTGAGAATCAACCACTTAAATTTCGAGCCAGGTCTTATGGTTTGAGTGTGAAATGTCCTCCCTGCCAGCTCATGTGCTAACAGTGCTGTTTGGGGAGTTGTAGTACCTTTTGGGCAGGAGCCCTGGCTGGAGGATAGAGGTGGGTCATTGGGGTGGGCCATTCTGGGTGTCTGCTTTCTGCTTCCTGTTTGCCACTGTAACCAGCCACTGGACACTTCTGCATCACCGTGGACAGGAGGAGTCCTGCTGTCATGCCTTCCTGCCACAGTCAACCGCGAGCCAGTGAACCGTGAGCCACAGCTAGCCTCTCCTCCATGAAGCTGCTGCTGTGAGGTGTGCCAGCATCACAGCACAAGGAAGCAACCAACCCTGGGTGTCAGGGTGGACGCTGCCGTCCTAACAGAGAGGCTGAAGTGGAGTCTAGTGAATTTTAAGGTCAGACTGGCTACACCCAGAGACCCTAGCTCAGAAAACAAAAACAAGTTCCTGGACTGAACATTCCTCATGATGTCATTCTGCTCTTACATCTTCCTTGCTGTCTGTCACATTATAAAATTTTGATGACTGTGGCAGTGACCTATATGCTAGCTCCTTATGCTAAGAAATACTTAGCATGCACATCTGCCAAACTTCCCCCAAAGTATAAAAATATTTAGATGAACTCACACATATAACGCCCCCATTTAGATCCTGTTGTAAACTCAAGGCTATATTGCACTATTTGCCTTTATATCTATATGCAAATATTCTGAATTTGATAGTATGCATTAGCATTTTGCTGAGTGTAACATTTTTATTTTGGAAAAAAATTCAAGAATACAATGGAGAAAAAAAAAACCTATGAAGTCAGAGAATTAGAATGTATCACAGTTCTATTATGTTGGTATAAGGAAAGGGGTCTGGAAAATCAGCACAGTGGTTATGAGCACTGGCTGCTCTTGCAGAAGACCCAGGTTCAGTTCCTAGCACCCACATGACAGCTAACAACTCTCTGTAACTCCAGTTCCAGGAGATCCTATGTTCTCTTCTGGCTTCTGTCGGCATTGGATGCACATGGTACAGACAAAACACCTGTACACATAAAATAATAAATAAATCAAAAACAAATAAGGGAAGGAAGAAAAAGAGGATAAAGAGATGTCTCGGTGGTTATGAGCATTTGCTGCTCTTCCAGAAGACCAGAGGTCAGTTCCTAGCACCCACACAGGGCAGTTCACAACCACCTGTAACCAGCTCCAGGAAGCTGGCACACACACATCAATAAAAAGAGAAGAGAAAGGGATAAAAGGAGGGAAAAGGAGACGGAGGAAGGGAAGGAAGGAGTCACTTAAATTTCTAAAGCTTCCACACAATTTATCCTGGAAAATAGCAATATCTGCAAGGTTAGGTGAACTTACGCAATGCATTTACTTTTAAATACACAGTATATCTTCAGCCTATTATCTCTCCATAATCTTTCTTGCTCATAAAAGCTGATTTTGTCAGGTATGTCACATGTGCCACCAGCAACATGTCACAAGCCCCTCCCTTATCGTCAGGTGCTCCAGGGCCCCGCAGTTTGGGGGCAGGCGCCCAGCGTTTCTTCCACACAGCCTATGCTGCTCCACTGCCCACACCCTCCATCACTTCTCCGTCCCTCCACACTCACTCCACTCACTAAACTCTAAATGCAAAGTCAACATTTGTAGCCCTCCATACTGAAGTGACAGTCTGTAATGCCAAAATCAGTGCTAATATTAAAGTCAATGTACCTGGCTGATGATGTAGCTCAGTGGTGGAGTGCCTGCCTAGCATATGCAAGGCCCTGGTCTTGATCCTCAGCACTGAGAAAAATTCAAAAAACAGTGTAATGGTGTAAACAATTAGAGTATATGTACCCAAAATACAGCGATAAAAAGTTCTGTACATCTTATTAAAATATTACTCAAATTTAAAATGAAGTTTGGTTCTCAGCTTAAATATTTTCATAATATAATATGGATCTAATTCCTAAATATCTGCTAAACATAGGAAAAGCATTAATGACAAAAAGTGCTCTCCCATAATTAGGCATGGTTAAAATTAGTCAGTTTTGCAAGACAACTGACACACCCATAGAAATGGTACTGACCCTGACTCTAGGAAAGTCTGGGAATTTCAGTTTCAACTTAAGTCTCTGCTGAAACGACATGAAGCCAATGTACACATACCTGAAAAGTAGTCTTTATAAACCTAGGTTGAAGTCCCATGGGATAGATTACTGGCTAATAAAGAGCTTTTTTATTTGAAATAATTCATTCTAAAAACAATCTATGTTTATTTGTTCCCCAAGTCCATTAAGCTTAGGTGAACTTGTGCAATGCATTCACTTTAAAATACTCAATATATCTACAGCCTATCACTTCTTCATATTATTACTCATAAAAGCTAATTTAAGATGTTTTATATTATACTATAAACACTGACCAAGTATCCAGTCATTTATGTAAATTAATGACTAACCAGGCTTCAGGGCTACTATGTGCAAGGCTGTGAGCCAGTTTGCTCTCCATCTCATATATTGAGGCAAGCTCTCAATGAATCCAGAGCTCTCTGATTTGGCTGGTCTAGCTGGCTGGTTTTCTCTAGGGACCCCTGTCTCTGTCTCTCCAGCACTGGACCTACTGATGGACCATCACACTTGCCCTGCATTTATGTGGCTGCTGGAGCTATGAGCTCTGGTCCTCATGCATTCTGCTCAAGGTCACAGCCTGAGTGAGTGCCCTGCACCTGCAGTGTTCTTTCCAAAGCCCAGAGATTTGACCCATGGAAGCAGCCTGAAGGACCTAGACAAAACTACAATAAATAAACGTATTTAATTGGCTCTACTTTGTGATGCCAGAATTGAGCAATATTTAATTTCATAAAGCAGAAGATGACCTGAGTAGAAGTTGGTTTTGTAAACTAGGGTTGATGACAATAGAAACAAGTAACAGAAAGCACTTCAAAGTTAGGGAGGCAGGACATTAGAAAGACAACAGCTAACATCAAGTTACTTTTTTGTGAGGATTTAGACATAATTGTCATGCTGATTGAAATGAGCCAGTTTGGGGAAATTGGGCTATCTCTCTCTTCTGATTTCTCTCAAGTTCTAGAAGGAACTTTCCGGTGACATGAACTTGCTCTATGGAGGCCAGTACAGAAGCCTAGTCTAAAACAATGGGTTCCTGTACCTTTTTTTTTTTTTCCAGAAAAACTTAGCAGGCTTATTTATAAGTTGTCATAAAGTTGAACTGTTGAAACTGTTCACTGAAACATTTTGACTTGCATAAATCCACACACAAATGAAAAGCAAAGTGCTAATACCCGATTTCGGTCTCCTATTTTTCTATTCACAATCATATACATAAGTACCTTTTGCTTTTGACTCCATGGGGGAAAATATGTAACATTCAGAACTACGGACAACAGAGAAAAAAAGAGGGGAAAATTATGTTTTAGAATGAAATGTTTCCCTCACAGAGGATCCTTCAGCACACTCTATACTCTATACCCAACGTGCTAGCTAGGTATCTTTTAGCATAATTATCACACATTCAGCATGCAGAGCACACAGGCTGCTATCTTCAAAAAGGTCAACCACATAGGCCTCATTGCTTCTTGCAAAGCACCAGTAGTCACACCCTGGAAGTACAAGTCTGTTCTGAAGTCCTGAGCAATTTCTTCCAGCAGACACTAGAAGGGGAAATTTCTGAATCAGAAGTTCAATGGACTAACAATAGTGTCTAGTTTCAGGGAGTACCACATGCCTGAGATGAGGTTTCTTCACCTTTCCAGTAGAGGGCGCAGTCTTGGGAGTTGCTTTTGTAGCCAGTTGTTTCCTGGGTGCTTTACCACAGTAGACTTGCAAGCAGTCTGCTTTGCATGCGCCTGGTAACAAACACCTCCTTACCCTTCTCTTCAGATGGAGCGCAGTGAGTGAGATGGTGCTGGTGTTAGAAAGGGGCAGAGGGGCAGGCTTGAGAACTTCAATATCGTACTTTTCATGTACTGTCTGTACTCGTTTTTGTCAACTTGACACAAAGTAGAGTCACCTGGGAGGAGGGACCCTCAACTGAGGCATTACCTACATCAGACTGACTTGTGGGCATGCCTGTGGGGTATTTTCTTGGTTGTTGGGTGATGCTGGAGGGTCCAGCCCACTGTGGGTGGTGCCACTCCTGGGCAAGTGGTCCTGGTTCATACAAGAAAGCCGGCTGTGCAGGGGCCAGGAGGCAAGATAGTAAGCAGCATGCTCTGTGCTTCAGTTCCTGCCTCAACTTGCCTCAAAAACAAGACTATGCTTTGGAAGTATAAGATGAAATAAATCCTTTCCTCTCCAAATGGTTTGGAGGAGTGTTTTATCACAGCAAAAGAAAGCAAACTAAAACAAAACCAAAACCCAACTGTCAGCGCCCTACCTTTTAACAAACTACACAGCAAACTTGTGGTTACCCACTCACCTGGTCATTACACAGCTTCCTACCTAAAGAGATTTAAAGCTTTTAAAAGTGGTCCTTTCATTTATCTATATTAGAATTCATATATACACTGGAATTTCTCTGAAAGTCCCGTGAGAATCCAATTCTTTTGCAAGAATGAGCGGTAGGAAATCACTAGGAGCCCACTTCCACTAAAGCAAAGTTCTATCTAGTTGACCCACACTTCTCATGCTCCCAGGTAGCCAAACGGGTTTGTCCTTAACCAGGCCAACACACAGCTGAATACCCTCAGCGCTCACACTGAGACACAGTGAGAGAAGACAATCATGTGGGCATGAAGCAGTGTGGTGCTATTTAAGTCATCAAACGCAGGTTTTGCCATTTTGCTTAGCATTAGAGTAAATCAAGACTGTTTACCTTAAAATGTAATTTTGAAAGTATTCTAGAGACCTAAAACAAATTAGAAAAGGGAGATGAGAAATAGGCCTAAATACTGTTTTATTTTAATGCATCAAACTATCCAGTGATAGATGATTATTTAAATTTAGCTCAAGCTGGCCAAGAACTTTAGCCTCCTGTCTCAGCCTCCTAAGTGCTGAGATTACAGGAGCGTACCATTTGACTTTTCAAAGTTAGTTGCTCCCTCATACAGGAACAATTCTGGACACTTGGACAGAGAACACTCACCTTTTTCTTCAGATCCAACTTGTATTTTCTTTAAATGGTAGCTCTGCACAGTATTAAAAAGTATGATCATCAAGTAGGAAGTCCATCATAGTGAGCATCCCACCAAGAAGATGAAACAATATGAAAAAGTAAAATTTACTGTTTATTTCTTTGTTACATAAGGACAATTAAATGTGGTTCAAACCATCCTAGTCCACTCTCTGTGTCTTTTTGCCACATTAACATTTACTGTCAAGCTGCATCACGAGTCCAATTCAGGGTCAAGTTTTTCCACTTTGATGACTATCTCTGGGGTTAGGGCCACAGTTGGGTGAGCTTCTGCCTCTGCCTCTGACAATACTTCCTCCTTGATCTTCATGGACTTCCCTCTGGCTTCCTCCTCATCTGAGGACTCATCGAGCTCCCATTCGTCGTCAATGTCCATTTCAAACACCCTCACGTGGCGGAGGTTTGAGCTTAGCTAAAGAAAACAAGGCCAGATGAAGATTTCTTAAGTGAATGACTTAGTAAAGCCATTTTATATTAAGGAATTCAAACCAGAAACCTGGATCCAAGAATAGTTTTAGAGGAAAGTCATATTCCATTGCAGAGCCACCCAACTAGGCTTTTATTTTCTATAAAGGATCTCCACATAAATCAGTTCCTAACACTAGCAAATTCCAAATTTGCTTTTCTCTACTTAGTGAGCTTTCTTAGAGCAAAAAACTGAAGAGTCAAGGCCCCTAGATGCCCTCAATCAATAGAAACTCTGACTCACACAACGGCATAAACATACACATCATCTATCTGATGAAGGCTGCACAGAAACAAGGCCACGTGCTGCCTTGTCTGCAACACTTACCACACAGGACACTTTTCGAAAGCCATTCCCAGCAACATACTGTGCTCTCATACTTTCCAGTAACCTCCAGTGCTTCTCGAAATGCATGGTGCGCGTGGGAATAATGCTGCACTGTTCATCTAGCCTATAAGAAAAAGCAACCAGCACTCAGAAGGGGCGCCCTCCTCCCTGGATTGGGGGTGACCACTTCTACCCCTACTCCCATCCTCAGTAGAAGTCTAGGAGCCCCTAATTAAGACAACTTCGACAGAACAGTCCATATAAACACTTTGATTTCCAAGAGAATATAATGCTAGTGAGGTTTTGAGTCCCTTTCAAGGAAAGAAAACACATTTTATAATTAGAGAGCATCCAGTTGCTTAAACCACAGTCAACTAAACTCACCTCTTAGAACATATATTTCAACATGAACAAAGATGCCGTAATTCTGGAAAATACTAAACATAAATCTAAACTGATCAATTCTATTACCTACTAAGGTTAATAGTACCCTGGAAAATGAATTAAGAAGTCCCATTCTCCTATCCAAATAGTTCTCCAGCTTGTCGAAAAATACTCCATCCCCCTTTCATCTCTTGGTTGTTTTTGAGACAGGGTCTCCCTATAGCCGCTCAGCCTCCTGAGTGCTGGGATTAAAGGTGTGCACCACCACACCCAGCTTCTTCACCTACTCTTAAAGCAAAGGAATAGGAGAGGGATCACAGTCTGCAGTTTAAGTGATTCTAAGTGATTCGTGTGTGTGTATGTGTGTGTGTGTGTGTCTGGGTATGGTATGGGTATGTGCACATGTATGCAAGTGCTCACGACCAGAGACATCAGATCCCCTTGAGCTGGAGTTACAGATGATTGATTACAGGCTGCCTGATGCAGCTCCTGGGAATCAAATTCTTTTGTATAAGCAGTATGTGCAAAGTAGGAGTATTTCTGCCAGCTACATCTACGATTGTCCCTAGTAACTAGGAAACCATTATCCAGCATGCCTAAAATCACAATCTTTGATGTATATTTTTAAAATGGTTAATTGTGAGCTAGGCACTATATAACAGTAATTCTAGAAATTTGGCAGGAGAATCATGAGTTCAAGGCCAACTTGGACAATGCTGTGGGGGGGAAAGAGGGGAGAAGGGAGGGGAGGGGAGGGAAGGGAAGGGAGGGGAGGGGAGGGAAGGTCAAAAGAAAAGCTAGTGATTTTATGAGGCTGACAGTTTTTTAATGAGTTGATTACCTTGAAGAGTAAGTCCCTGTGAACTGATATTCTGCAGAATCTTCACCGTTATAGACTAAAGACAACGGCAACTGGACCAAGAGTCTGTCTCTTCCTTCGCGTCCTAGGGTGTCTTTAAGAATGACCGTTACAGTCTCATCATCGTAAAACTGGGCATCTAAACAACTGTAGGTGCTAAAAGTGAAATGTTGTGTTGTATCAAAAATGATCATGACTGCTAAGAAATATTTTGTGTATCATACTGGCATCAAGCAGAAAAAAAAGAATTTAAAACATTGACATTTAATGACAACTCAAATATTCCATCATATTTTAATAAAATCACCAAACTACCTTTTGTACAAAATTTTACCAGTACAACTAGATCTTAAAAACAGGTAATTATGAGAAAAGAAAAAGAAATTGTGAGGCTGGTTTATAGTTCTACAAAAATTGCCATCAATCACTAAGCCATAAGCCTATGAAAACTTCGTGAGTGACATTTATGCATACCCGAATGAACAGTTAACAGACTGAACGCAAAAACATTTCACACATGAAAAACACATATCTCCAAAGTACCATTAACCAAAAACACTGTAAGGAAAACAGAGTGAGGAAGGACAAGCCAGTCCCAGTGTCAGCTCCTCCTCAGCACAGCCTCAGGGACAGCTTAGCTTTCACTAACCCCAGAGGATGAATGTAACCACCTTTTTTTTTTTATTATTTTATTTTTTCTTCTTTTTGTTTTTGAACAATAACAAAAACTTTGGCTTTCTAGGCCATTTGCTTCCTGATCCACATCACATTCCTAGCTCAGAATCATGGGAAAGCACAACACATAAAGATACATGGATTCTTGCAGACAGTAAGGTTCTCTCCAGTTATAAGTCAAATCATTCTCTATGTACAAAATATATCAAGAAGCCTGCCCCTCTGCTGGTAGTGAGAACCCTTAGGCCCATACCATCCCTGACTGAGTCTGACACCTTCTACCCCATAACTGCAGTACACAGGCACACACACTCCCCGTGGTATCTACACCTAGCATCCAAACCAGGATCAGGACTTACCTTCTTCTGACTTTTTCAGTTGTGGCATATGTGAAGCTCCCAAATTTAATAGCAATTAGCCCACTGCTTACAGATCTTGAAGAAAAAAGAAAAACAGATTTTGTGGAACAAACAGGACAGCCAATACTTTACATGCTTGAAATAACAGTTGACAGTATTAACACACTCACTTGGTCTCATATAAAAGCACTATACTTTTATTATAGAATCCTTGTATAAGGCTCAAAAAACCCAGATGATGATAAGCCATTTTGGTTTAAAATCTTACAGTCATCAAAGTAGCTAGATACTTAACTAAGGACATCTGAAGAAGACATTGTTTCTCTCTAACTACAACTCTCTCTCTCTTTTTAAAATGTGTATGAGTGTACTGTCTGCATGTATGTAAGTACACCAGTGTCATGCAATGCCCACGGCGGTCAAAAGAGAGTGTCAGATCCCCTGGAACTGTAGTTACAGATGGTTGTTCACCGTCATGTGGGTGCTGGGAATTGAACCCGGGTCCTCTGCAAGACAGCCAGTCCTCTTAACAGCTAAGTCATCTCTTCAGCCCCTTGGCTATATCTTAGTCTCAAGAATGTTCCTTCAAATTGAGATTAAGCACCAATTAAGATGCTAATAGAACTGTGAACATGATCTTCCTTTACAACACATAAATAGGAATGTCAAAATAAGTTTCTGTGGGGAAAGTCTCTTGTTTAATGAAAGATATAATTAACCCAAGATGAAAAGCCTTTCCATAATGTGCCCAGTAATGCAGTTTTGAATGTCTAAAAATTCTAGAACAAGAAGGTATCACACAGATTTCTGATTCAGCATCATCTTAATGATGCGAAAACTACAATTTCGAACAGCCAAGTGACAAAACACAGCCATGAGGTAGCTTAATCAAAACTTGAACTATCAGAAGGGGAGCTGTATGTTTATTATTAAAGAGAATAGTCTTATCTCTACAATGCAAACTTTAAATGAATACTTACTGAGAAATATCAGTATGTCTCCTTAAGATGCACATTTTATAAAGTGAATCTTCTAAAATAGTAAAAAGAAGATAATGTACATTTGAAGTTTTATTATTCCACCTGAGGAAAAAATTTAGTGTCAGAATATGATATTTGGCCACAAAGATTAGAACAAAAATTAGATTGCTTACAAAAGACAGGAAGAAACACTTACAGAAATGGAAATTTTAACAATCTACGTGCAGAATCCACACTAAAACAAAAAGAAAACAAAATGAGAAAATTTAAATACACAGCTAAATTTATAGCACACAATAGGTAAAGAGGATTACCTCCTAGCATCTCTATATAATGGAATACAGACTGCTTGATTCATCGATCTTCCAATTACATCCTATATAAAATAAGATTTAAAAACAAAATTACCAGGGCTGGGGATGCAGCTCACTGTTAAAGAGTGCCTAGCTAGCACGCACAAGGAGCTGAGCTTGAGCCTACCACCACCACGACACACAGAGGCATATATACATGCAACACAAAGGAAAACCAAAAAAAAAAAAAAAACACACACACACACACCATAATCAGAGCACTGATACGCACAGATACTCTACAGAAAATGTGATTGTCACGATTAAAATTTGGTGAAATAAAATCATCCATACTATTCAACTTTGCACATAATAAACCTTAATGACAGAAACAGTAAGGAAAGGAAAAAGATAAGGGAGCAGGCAGCCAGGCACAGGGCAGGTGAGGGTCTCAAACTAGTCTCCTGACATCATCATGTCTACAAACAAGACACAGCTCTGAGCTAAGTCTTCATGAGTTTACTCTGAAAGCAAACAAACTACTGATGATGTCAAGACTTTCAATATCCTATCTTTAAAACCTGTGTAAGAAATTAGCAAGATGGGAAAATTTGAACCATAAGAAACTGCACACTTTAAAACAGTTAAATACTGGCAATTACGGCAATGGATACAGTGGGCCAGATATTGCAGCTTTTCTTGCTTCTACATAAAGACACATATTTCTTTCAAACTTACTGCGGGTTTTTGCAAACACTGATCAATAATCTTCTCCATCCTTCTTTTCACAAAATGCAATGATTTTCGGGGGTAATAAGGAAACAGCAAAGGACTTTCTGGTTTCAAACAGAAACAAGACCAAAAAGAAGTCACAGCAAAGCAATGACTAGAAGACAATGAAGAGCCAGTCCAGTTCATCCCACAGTGGAACTCTTCTGATACCTCATACACCTCCTAAAAACGACCACAGCCTCCGCCTTCCATCACCCCCAACTACCAGCCCACTAAGCCCACCACACAAGACACTCAGACCCAAACCCAACAGTATGTTTCTGTTGGCTTTAGGAAAGAAACAGTGGGCCCACGAGATGGCTCAGCTAGTAAGGGCACTTGCTACCAAGTTTGATAACCTGAGTTTGATCCCTGGAATCCACATGCTCAAAGAACAGAACTCTCGAAATTGTCCTCTGACCCTCTACATCCATGCTGTGTCACTCTACTCCCTCCTCCCCAAACAAATAAATAAAATACGATTAAAAGAAAAAGAAAGAAAGAGTTTGGGGAATCATACGGTACATAATGAAACAGTTAACTCTGCTCTGTTCTTTGCTATGATGCAGTGACAATGACAGCCAGTGTTACTCTAAGAAGTACTGTATTAAAACAAAAGCAAGAGACAAGAAACTAGCTCTACCTAAATATCCTATTACTTTCAAAAACTGTTTTATCAATAGAAAAATGATGTAATTTAGCATTCTGTGCTTCCTATTCTGCAAGATTCTTTTGGTTATGTATTCATTTTTATTTTTTTAATTAATTTATCCATTATCTTTTCAAGAACAGGTCTTCCGGGAACCCTAGCTAGCTTGGAATTCGCTATGTAGACAACGCTGGTCTTGATCTCACAGAGATCCACCATGCCTGACTCATGTATTTATTTTTAATTATGTGTGTTTGTATCTGTGTGTAGGTATGTACATGTGAGTGCCAGTACCCAAGGGTAAGTGTCAGTGCCCATATCCCCTGGAGTTGGAGTTACAAGTGGATGTAAGCTGCCCAACATGCTAGGAATCAAATTCAGGTCCTCTGCAAGAGCATTTTGTAGTCTTAACTGGTGAGCCATCTCTTCGGTCCCAACAAGAGTCCCTTTATCTATTATTTCTGTTGCTTATAATAGCTGTACAAGGTAAGCATCACATTCTCCAGTTTACAGATTAAACAAGAGACTTAGCAAGCTCAGACAACTGCCTGTAGTGAAAATGACTACCAAGAGCTACAAACCCCAATGGGCTGACTCTGAAGTCCAGCTCTCCCACGGCTCTGCAGGTGTTCCCGACACACAAAAACTCATGCTGAAATGGGATTTTAAACCATCAGTCTTTTAACCTCCCACCAGAGACTGGTATCAGAGAAAGACAGAGATCTTTTGTCCCCAAATCCTGGAACAGTTCCACCAACCCTTGGAATTCCCCAAGTGATGAGACTGTTGAGATCTGTTTTGCTAAGGCAAGTCTGGTAGGCTCATGGATGGCCGCAGGATGGGGCTGGCTGCCAAGACATCGGAACTTTGATTAGGAGTTTGTCCTTTCCAATTCCACCTGCTAAGCCTGGTGAAAGGGAGAGAGGCTGGAGGCTGAGCTCACCACCAAGGTCAATGATGTAATCAATCACATCTATGTAATGAAGTCTCTATTTTAAAACCTAATTTTCTGTGGTTTGGAGCATGTCCTGAAAGCTGAGCACAATGAGTATACTGGGAGGGCCTGGAAGCTCTGGCCTCTCGTACTCCATGCATTTCCTGCTTGGCTGCTCCTGAGTTCTATTTTTTTTTTTTTTTTAATTAATAAGCAAACCTGAGTTTTTTATCTGAGTTTTGTGAGTTTTCCAAGCAAATTATCAAAGCCAAAGGGAAGAAAGATGTGGAAACCCTCTGTGGCCTGTCAGACAGAGGCATGGGTAAACTGGGACCTAGTTGTTTGGGGGCAGCCTGGTGGGGGCTCTGGGCCCTCACTCCTATGGACTCTGATGCTCATTTTAGGAAGTTAGTGTCTTACTAAAGTGAACATCAGAACACTCAGGTGGAATGGTGACTGGGTGACGTCATGAAAGGATATGGAATCACACAGTTGATTTTTCACAGCAGTTTGTTTCAGTGTTTTCTATCCATCTTGGGAGTATCAAACCCTGTTTATTTTACTGCCTCACTAATCAAATAAAATGGAGATAAAAAGTCAGCTTGAAGAAGTCAGATGAGCATTCAGTCAGCTGCTCTATTGAGGACCTGGTCTCAATTAATGACAGGAAACTAAAGTACCTTTAAGGTGGCTGCTGCTCTGAAGGAAGTCGTACCACTGGTTGCCTTTCGTGTTGGGGGGTGACATAAGATCATCATCTTCATCTTTCAAGTACTACAATAAAAGTTGAAAACTGAAACTCAGTCATGAATTAAGTTTTCTAAACAGCCTATTTTCTGTTTAGCAAGTTATTTTGCTTTATTGCCAAATTCTCTGAAATTACATTATTGTTCTAACTAGAGGGACCAAAATATGCTAAATGCCAAGCAAAGAGACAAACTATAAATGATTATAAAGGTCAGAATGAAGTGGGTATAGAGACCACAAATGGAGTGTAAATTATGTGGTTTATTTTCATGAGCATATTTTAATTTAAGGGCTTAAGTTATAAATTAAGTGCTGTCAATACACTCCATGGACGCTCTCCCCAAAGTGTAGCCACAGACCCCTGGGAGTCCTCAAGACACTTTCAGCTTTGTAACCATCCAAAGCTTTGTCACTCATCTTTTGCCCTACCTTGGCATTTGCACTGATAGTGGGGAAAAATGCTGACGTCTTCACCACAAGTCAAAAAAGTACCCTCATCAAACAGGCAATCTGCATTCTTTCACTGCTACACATTCACAGTTCTATTTATCTTTGAAGGGGATTTTGAATTATTAATTCTCATTACATCTCAACCTTGAAGTACCAATCTTTAACACTCTATGTGAAAGAATTGGGAAGAAAACACATTGCATTGTGCTGTACACCAAAGTGAGAAAATTACCCTAGGAAAAAGTACTTGAGAAATTGCTTTGGTTCTAAATTACACCACATTTTTTTTATTTAAAAAAAAATCACTGGAGGACAAAATTTGACCGCTCATATTTTGGTATTTGGAAGATATTTTCTTGAAGATAAAGTAAGCCTTCATTAAAGAAGCTTCCTCATGCAACAGAGGGTCAGGAACACAGAAGGTCACAAATGGCTAAAGCATGGAGAGTAGGAATCTGCAGAGTAAGGGTCCCAGGACAGGATCCCTATATCAAGCTTCACTCACGCAGGGCTCAGGGACCATTTCGGAAGATGGGGCAGAAAGATTCTAAGAGCCACTGAGGAGGTGTGTGACCATATGGAAAAAGAATCCTATAAACTTGTAGGACCCTGCTCATGTGAACCTACAGCAATGATTTCGGCATGCTCAAGACCCATGCAAAACTCAAGCAAATAAAAACCCAGCGTGGAAATGGAGAAATGGATTGGGATGGGGACTGACGGTAGAATCTGTGCCTACCATGCAGAAGTCTCTGCCTTTGGTCCCTAGCATTGCCTAAATAAATAAATAAATAAATAAATAAATAAATAAATAAAGTAAATATATTTATGGCTAAGATCATAGCTCAGAAATCACACTTACCTAGCATTCAAGACACCCTGGGTTTGATCCCCAGCATCAGAAAAAATTTACCTTATTTATTTATTTATTTACTTACTCGAGACAGAGTCTCACCATATAAACCAGGCTGGCCTCGATCTCACAGAGATCTGCCTGCCTCTGCCTCCTGAGTGCTAGGATTGAAGGTTGGCACCATCACATCCAGCTTCAGAAAGTTAAAAAAAAAATTCCTTAGTGAGTGCTGCTTGTATGCATGTATTTGCACCATATTCATACCTATTACCCAGGGAAGTCAGAAGAGGGCATTAGATCCCCTAGACCTGGACTTACAAATGGTTGTGAGTCAACATATGGATGCTGGGAATTGAACCCTAGTCCTCTATTAACCACTGAGCCATCTCTTCAGTCCCAGCTTCAGAAAAATTTTAAAACAAATATACAAAGTCCCAGCACTGGGGAGCAGCGAGCTAGTAAAGTAGTCCCTCTGAGGCTGGGACTTGAAGGAGAGGGTTGAGGGAGGGTAAGGGCTGATAGAGGCTAGAGCAGAAATAAAGTGTTCTACCTTAGAGGAAGTATCAGGGTGTGGCTGGGAGTTGGTTTGAGGGAAGAGCCAAAAGAAAAGGTGGAAAGGGAGGGGAGATCCCTAACGGCGTGCCCACTCTCTTTAATGTATTCCATGAACAGTTGAGTGAGGATGAGTTGACCTTCCTAAAGCGAGGGACTCCAGATAGGTGACTAGACTTCAGTGGATGAACCTGCACTGAGGAACATTCGGGAACACTAACTTGACACAATGGTCCTTAACATAAATGAAAGAATGTATGAATTCCAGTTGGGGAGGTACCAGGGCTACCAGTGGGGAAGAAGGTATAGAGATGACTGAGATGATTGAGATGTTCTGTATGAAATGTACAATGATTCATTTTAAAAAAAAAAAATAGAATTGCATTTTTTATTTGAAAAAAAAACTAGAGGACAAAATTTGACCATTCACATTTTGGTATTTGGAAGATATTTTCTTGAAGATAAAGTACGTCTATCACTGAGTAAAACAACCAAAGTATTTTGTGCCAATGATAAAATTTAAACTTTTAGCTGGGTGTGGGCACACACTTATAATCCCAGCATGAAGATTCAAATTCAAGCAAGACTGGAGTACTTAATGGGTCCCTTTTTCAATGAACAAACAAACAACTTTTAAATAAATTAAGGGAACTAGGGACTGAAGAGATGGTTCAATGGTTAGAAGCTCTTCCAGAGGATCCAGGTTCAGCAGTTCCTAGCACCCATATGGCAGCAAACAACCATCCATAACTCCAGTTCCAGGGGATCCAGTGCCCTCTTCTGGCTTCCACAAGTAGATGACATGAGTGTACTTATATACATGCAGGCAAATACACATAAAAGAAAATAAATTTTTTAATTAAAAAAATTTTTGGAAACCCACCAGACATTACAGTGTACACCTTTAATCCCAGAACTCAGGAGGCAGAAGCAGGTGGATCTCTTTGGGATTGAGGCCAGCCTGGTCTACATAGAGAGTTCCTGGCCAGCTGAGGCTACAGAGGAATCCTGTCTAAAACACACACACACACACACACACACACACACACACACACAGACAAAACTGCACCTGACAGCTTGTGTCTGACAGCTTCACAATACTAAAGACTTCTTAGATTAGGCTAATGAATAAGAATGTAACTTTTAAGTGTGATGTAAGATGTCAACACCCTGGGAATCTACAGATCTCAGAGAACCACTACTTCCAAACAAGAAATGATGCTATGAAATCATGCATGAATAAAAGATCCATTCCAAGTGCAAAGAAGATGAACAGATTCCAGTGTTAGAGCATGCTAAGTTCAATAATGGTATTTTATATTATACACTGAAACTAACCTCTGAGATGCCATCACTTGGGATTTTGTATTATATCAAAAGATATCCAGAACCACCTGACAAGCTATCACAGTGCTGTCTCCAAAGACAGACCAGTATGAGGCCAGATTTTCTTGATATACATTAACCAAATCAATGTATCAAAGCAGACTGAACACATAAGTGGACAGGAGAGCTAACAGTCTTCTACTAAGGTCGGCATTGAAGAGACTTGTTAAAATATAAAACAATCCATTAAAATTTTTAAAACAAGGTTTTTTTTAATAAAACATTTATGTTACATCAATGATAAGCTGCTTTTTTATTATTTTTATTTTATGTGTATGAGTATATTGCCTGTATGTAGGGAGTACCCATGTTGTGAAGTACCCGAGGAAGTCAGAGGAGGGTGTCAGATCCCCTGAAACTGGAGTTATGGACAGGTCTTAGCTGCCATTTAGGTGCTGTGAATCAAACCTAGGCCAGATCAGCACGATCAGCCAGTGCTCTTAACTGCTGAGTCATCTCTCCAGCACCATAAATAGGTAATTTTTACTACATTAAGGAAGGAATTCATACTTTTTTACTCAACAGGTAACAATAATCACAAGTGATAGCTAACAATTCACCTAAAGTGCTTTGGGGTCCTCAACTGTTAAAAATGTCAATGGGTTCTGAGTCCAAATAGTTTAATAATGTTGATCTTTGGTTATTTTACTAAAAGGGTAGGACTGCAATACAGTTAATATTAAATTACTTTCCATAAACTTTGGATAATAAAGATTAACATTACATGTTTTAAAGACAGTTCATAATAAACTAAGTTCAATCCAATGTCCATACCTGACCAACTCTTTCAACATTAAAGTATTTTCCTTTCCGATTATAAAGATCTGGGGCCTAGAGAGAATAAATATAGTTTAGTTCTGAAGTCAGTTTAAGAGGGGAGAAAAATGTTAAATTTAAACCAAAAATGCATTTTATGAGAAAACTGTCAGCTGCAGCTACTGTTTCCTGGACTATGACACACAAACAGAAGTTTACTTCAGGCTTTAAGTCTATTAACTAAGTACTGCCATTCATTAGCTGAACAGTTGTTTTTAAAAGTAATTGCTAAAGGCTTCAACTAAATTGACTAAAATTAATTACCTCTTACCAATATCTAAGGATAATTAAATTATTTTTTAAAAACTATAGAATATAAATTTCTTACCTCATTGAAATGCTCAGTGAGAAATTCGGCAACAAATGTGATATCTTTCTGAGTCATCTAGAAACAAAAAGGGACAAAAAGAAAAAAAGTCAAGACGAAAGAAAGCTTCCCAAATCTACCTGAACAGAAGTTCAGAATGGACAGGGCTTGCTTCGGGAGTCAAACAGGAACTCGCTCCACTCCTAGTCCATAAGATTTACCTGGAGGGATATTGTTACCATCTGCCACAATCCTGACAATTAGAAACTGTGTTCACCAAGCTTCAACTTAGGTCCTCAAATTTAAATAATTTTCAAGGGATATAAACATGCATTTAAAACGTAATCGAGATGTGGCTGGAGAGACGCTTCAACAGTTAAGAACATGTACTGCTCTTGCAAAGAACCCAGGTTCAATTCCTAGTACCAACATTAGGTGACTCACAACTGTAACTCCAACTCCAGGGAGGTCTAATACCAGCATATATATAGAATTTAAAATAAAAGCGAATCTTAAAAAAAAATTAAGGGGCCAGGCATAGTGGCATACACCTTTAATCCCAACATTTGGGATATAGAGGCAGGTGGACCTCTGTGAGATCAAGGCCAGCCTGGTCTACATAGTGAGTTCCAGGCTAGTTGGGTTACAGGGACTCTGTCTCAATAAGACAAAAAAAGGAAAGGGGGTGGAGTATCTGCCTAGTGTCTACAGCCTGGCATCCCATTTGCTAATGAATAGTGTAAAAATACCAGGAAGGACAGAAAAGCTTAGCTCAACCAGTAAAATAATGATACATCAGACAAATAACAGGTGCCTGAAGGTATCTGTGGGAGATGGGTTTCCAGACCCACAGACACCAAAATCTGCAGACACTCAAGCCCTTTATGTAAGAAAGCACAGGCTCCTGCATAATTTAAACCATCTCTAGACTGTTTATAATTCTGAAATGTTATCTAAATAGTTTTTATAGTGCTGTTTAGGGAAAAGTGACAATAGAATAGTCTGCATTTGTGCAACACAGACTTTTTATAAACATCTTTCATCTGAATCTGCTGATGTGGACACACACAATGCTCCTATACATGACCTCTTTTTTTTTTTTGAGGCAGGATCGTGTAGCCTTGGCTAACCTGGAACTCACTCTGTAAACCAGGCATGTCCCTGCCTCCCGTGAGTGTTGGGGCTAAAGGTACCCACACCACACGGGCCCTCTACACTACCTTATTCAGTTCAGGAAGCACATGGTCCTCTGTCATTCTCAGCATTGCTGCAAAGAGAAAGTTAAAAACTATCTTTAAAGGACGACAGAAAACATTTTTTTGAGGGGTTAGGGGGTTGTGCAGATAGGGTCTCCCTGTGGAACCCAGCTGACCTGAACTAGCTATGTAGATCAGATTGACCTCGAGTTCACAGAGATTCACCTGCCTCTGCCTCCAGAGTGTTGGGATTAAGGGGATGCAACACCATAGTCATCCAGAAATAGACAAAGACTAAACATGTTGCACTGGACTATATCTTTCATTTTCAAGAGTTTCTTTTCACTAAGAAAAACATATTTTTTCCAAAAATTAAAGAATTAAGAATTTAAATATGACATATTTTCAGGATCAAACTGTGGGTCTAACTAAACTCTTTTCTTTTTGTCCTTCAACTCAGGTGTCTTGCACTATGATCACACTTGCAGGGGTGCCTCCTACTCTGGTAATGTTTCCTCTTAAAATATTTCCTCCTTTCAAAGCTTTACAATACCAAAGAAATGTATTTCTTTCATCTTTCTTGCTCTATAAAGGCACTTGCGCTTATGTGTATGCACACATCTCCATGTGTGCAACATGCTCTCTTTGCTTTCAATGGAGCCTGTGGCGAACTCTTCTTGCCCTTTCAGAGGTTGTCCTCAGCAGTGTGTTTCCTTTTACGTCAATTCAAGTCAGGAGTGAATGCACTGCCTATGTTTCACACAGTGTTTGGATATACTTCTTAACTGAGTCTAATCAGTGACAAGCACGTCAAAAGCACTCTATAAATAGACTATTTCAGAAACGTTTTACTTAATTCAAACCTCTAAGTCACCCCAAATCAGGCTATAACCTACCCTTCTCATTCATCCCTCTTCACCAACAAAAATAAAAAAAGCTTACTGACTGTGCTATAGGTTCTAGGGACGCAGCAGTACAGCAGACACCGTTCCTTCAGAGAGACACAAGACTGCCAAGGCTCGCAGCTATGGCTAGTAAAGAGCCCAGTTGGCAGACAGCTAGGTTTCCAGTTCTCCCATCCAGTCTTCCTCTTTGTTACCCTCTGACAGTAAGGACTGAGCAGTAACTCATTTCTTCTCCTAGGCCTCACTGACTTCCATTAGGATATGCCATGTAAATGCAAATTGCCTAGATTACCTCTGGTAATTACAAGTATGCATTTCTAAGGTCTCTTTCAATTTTAATATGTTAATTTATTTGAATTTTAGATTCAGATTTTAAACAGACTGGCCTAAGAAACACCCTTCCTCATTCCTGCTTAGCACAGGGAAAGCTTCAAGAAATATCTAAGAATTTCAAATATAAACATCAGATCACATTCTATTTTTTAACAAACGCAACCCTATTAGACTGAAACATACAGATCTGCCTTTGTAACATTATAACTGAAATCTCAGCATTTATCTTAAAAATATTAAGCACATCAGAAGTAATTAACCTTCTGGTTCACTCTTTAGAATTTTAACAAACAGAATAAATTCCATTTATAGTTGAATTCTGAATATGCTGAGGGAAACATGTGCTGGATTATTTCAAGGATATTAACAGATCACAGAAACTGCAGTATATATATTCACTACACAGTGCATTTAATGTCAAGACAGCAAGTGTCTCTCAATGAAACCACCTACCCAACTGCAGAGACATGAGGAGGTATGAAGAAAGACCACAACAGTCTGCACCCTGCATACCCCCAAGCAGACTAGTAAGAACAGTGCTTCAATTCTGTGCTGCACACCCACCTGTGAACCAACCACCTGTGACTCTGGAGAACTTCAAAGTGGCCAGACTGACTAAAGACCTAAACATGCAATTACATATCATTTCAGTTACTTTAAAAGCCACATCCTTGGCTACCTCCAGGGATGACATCACTCTATACCCAGAAGACCAAATTACAAAACAGGACAGAAGTTACTCAAAGGCTTTTCAAAAATCTCACACTAAATAGTGTCAAATGCATAGCAGAGATTTTAAAAAAACTGATACTAAGTCAAGGAAATATTAAAGATTTTTTTGGTTTTGTTTTTTATTTTAAAGGGAGAGAGATTGGCAAGACAGCTCAATGGTTAAAGTGAACTAGAGTTCAAATGCTCAGAACCCACATAAATGCCAGGGGGTGTGGAAGCCCACCTGAACCCCAGCCTTGGACAGTGGAGAGGACATCCCCAGAACAAGCTGGAAGGGTAGACCAGCCATGGGTGAGCCATGGGTTTGGGAGAAGAATGATCAAGGCAGATTCCTGACAGCAGCCTCAGGCCGTCACACACAGGCACACATGTGCACCTATACACATTCAAAATGTGTACACACATGTACACACCACATATACACAAATGAAAAAGAAGGAAAAGACTGGGCATGGTGGCAGACATCTTTAGTGCCAGCACTCGGGAGGCAGAGAAAGGTGGATCTCTGTGAGTTCAAGGCCAATCTGGTCTATGTAGGGATTTCCAGGCCATCTGGGACTTCAGGGAGATCGGTCTCAAAATGACCAAAAAACGAAAGGTGAGTTCTCCGTGGCAGGGACAGAGGCTCTATGAGTTAGCGCTATTTCCACGGGTAAACGGGGCTGGGGAGAGTTAGCTGGATAGGGCTGGCTGTTGCTGACAGCCATGAAGCAGGGTGAGACTCCTCACAGCCCTCTCTACTTTTAGTAGTGTCTGAATCTTTACTGGGATAATTCAAGATGGTATTTCTTTATTTTTTTTTTTCTTTTAAAGCATTAAGATAACAAGAACATGTCATTCAACTTACCCACATAGAGCCACCGGAAAAATGCCTTGAAGTTCTTCATACTACTATCTATAACTCTAAAAGATAAAAATAAATCAGAAAAAAAAGATCATGTAGGGCTCACATATTGATTGTTCAACTGTCATGGAATATACTAAACCCTACAAATGATCTATTTTATCCTACATGGATGACATTTAAACCCCTGGAACAGCAGATTTTACAAATCAAAGGCATCTCTAAAAATACATTAAAAAAAAAAAAAGCAAACTACTCTTTTCAAAAATAAGGAAAGCCACACAGATTATAACTGGATATAACTGCCTTACTATGAACTGTGTAATAGTCTTTCTCAGTATTCAGCAAAAGGAAAAAACAAAACAAACAAACCATAAAAACAGTTTTCAGCATTTATCTCAGTTTAAAAAAAATATTCACTGGTCAGTGAAAAGAAAAATATCAACTCCAACAGGAAATCAACATTACAAATTTGTACTACGTATCAATGCAGTGCACTTTTTTTTATTCTGACAATAAATGAGATCTCAAAATTTTTATTTTATTATTGTTATTACATGTGTATGAATGTATTTCCTTCATGTATGTAAGTGCACCACATGCATGCAATGCCCACAGAGGCCAGAAGAGGGCATCAAGAGTTCCTGGAACTGGAGTTACAGGCAGTGGTTTGCCACAATGTGAGTGCTGGGAACTGAATCTGGGTCCTCTACAAGGGCAGTCAGTGCTCTTAACTGCTGAGTCATCTGTCCAGCCCCTGTGATGGTTAATTTAATTGTCAACTGACAAAATCTAGAATCACCTAGGAAGAGAGCCTCACTAAGGGATTATTTAGATCACATTGGCCTGTCTATTGGCCAGTGGGCATGTCTATTCTTACTTTCATTAATTGATGTGGAAAGACCCAGCCCACTGTGGGTGGCACCATACCCCAAGTTCAGGTCTTGGACCGTGTAAGAGTAGAGAGGGTGAGCAATCGAGAGCTCGCATGCATTCACTTCTCCCTGCTCTTGATGCAGCCAGGTATTTTCAGTTCCCACCACCTTCTCTGCTATGATGCCCTGTAACTTGGAATTGTAAACTAATATACACCCTTCCTCCCCTAAGGTGCTTTTGGTAAGGGTATTTTATCACAGCACCAGAAATGAAACAAGGACAGTATCTTATATTTCTGAATAAAGGCACTTGACATAGCTGTAACATTGCCTCCATTACCAAGTGATATAACCCTAACTCTCGGAGAAATAGTGAGAAGACAAAGTCTCTGTGTCTTTTCCAAGTGATCTCCTTAGCTCCACCACAGGCAGTCAGCCTGACATCTCCATCTGTAACCGACAGTAATAGTGGTGTATTTTATTTACTTGAAAGGAAGAAGTGGTTCAGCTATTTTTCATTCGGATTGAAGGTAATCAGAGAGCTTAGGTCAAGAGAAGAAAAGCAATGTTGTTTCTCCTCCCAAAATTTTGTCTTCTGAGCCTCTACCTTCTAGTGCCACATTAAGGGGACAGAGGGGGCTATGTGGGTTATAAACTCATAAAACTAAAGAGAAGAAATGAAAACAAATTTCAGAAATGTCAAGGAGTGGGGATGGCAGAGGCAGTGTGGATGGCGCATGGAGCTGGTGGCCAGCAGCAGAGTCAGTGCATGTGGCACATGGAGCTGGCAGTCAGCAACGACCAATAGAGATGACAAACAACAGGGTGAGAACCCTTGGGCCTAGAGACACAGCAACCAAGAGCCTAAGTTACTGCCCTAGGCACTTTCACAGCACTTGCAAAATCCAAAATGACCTTCAGGCTGAAGTACTGCATCAATGCTGAAACCCTAACCTTGGTAATTATACTCTGGCTATGCAGGAAAATACACCATTCTCAGACAGCACACAAAAATGTCTTGTAGGAAAAAGGAGAATAATATACACAATGTACTCTCAAGTGTTTAAAAAAAAATAAGCACTATCATAAAAGAATTGTAGTTAAATAGTAGCGAAAAACATTTAATCAGCCTCTGCCCCATCTATCTATATAATCTAGTCTCAACACTAAGTTCAAGGGGTCTTTGTAAATCTAAGTCTCAATAACTCCCCAAGGCCCTCTTCATACACCCAGAAAAAAGTCCACACCTGCTCCATGCCTGTGGGCTCTACACACACAGCGCACCCTTCTTGTTCTTCTCAAGTCATTTCCTACCTCTAATGCTCTCCTTCAATTCACTTTGGTATGTGGCCCTTAAGTCCCTCAAACATGCCAGATAAGCTCCAAATGCAGGGTCTCTTCTGCCTCCAAACATCAGCAGGACTCATGCCTTCCCTTCCTGCCTCTAACTTCACTTCTCCACAAGGCATCTCTGACACCAGTCCTTCAGTATCTCAATGGACTAGTTCCACAATTCCTCCTCCATGCCAGGTATCAATACCCAAATCCAGGGATGTGTAGTGTTTGCATGGAAGCTGCATAGATTCTTCCCATATGCTGGAAGTCTCTAGATTAATTACAATCCCTACTCTATTGTAAACAAATACTGTGTAAATAACTGTCCTGTACTGCTTAGGGAATCACAGCAAGGAAAAAAGTCGGGACTTGTATGATACAGATGTAATTTCTTTTCCTGAATATTTCTGACCTACGGTTGGCTGGATCTGTGAATGTGGAATCCATGTATGCAAGGGGCTCACTGTGCACAAACTGCATCTCTTTCTCTTCCTTGCCTGGCTTTTCTCATGGCTACTTATTACTATCTGACCTCTATGCATTTTAATTATTTATTTGTTTATTGTCTTGTCTCACCACATTACAATATAATCCTCACGAGGGAAGAGATTTTTTTAATGTACATGAGTGTTATGCCTGCATGTGTGTAAGTGCTCCTGTGTCATGCAGTGCTCACAGAGGACAGAAGAGGTATCAGATCCCCTGCAACTGGAGTTACGGATGGTTGTTAGCTACCACGTGGATGCTGGGATTCAAATCAGGATCTTCTGCAAGAACAGCCAGTGTTCTTAACTTCTGAGCTATCTCTCAAGCTCCAGAAAAGATTTTTTTTTTTTTGATCAGTTCTGCTCATTGCTATATACTCAGTGTCTAGAACTTCTTTAAAACACAATCAATTTAAGAATGTAAAATAGTAGGTTATACACATAATCCCAGAATTTGGGAGGCAGGAGCAGAATTGTGAGTTTCAGGACAGCCTATATAGGGTATTCAAGGCTAATCTAGCCTACAAGTAAAACCCCGTCACAAAAACAGAGGTAAGTGACCAACAAATACCATTTGATAAGTGACAGTATTGGACAATTAGCCAAGAAATTTTTTCAGAAATAAAACGTCAAAGATGAAAATGTGAAAAAAAAAAATTAGAGGACATAAAGGAAAGAATCATGAAGTCTATACTACGTGTACAAATAGATTTCTAGAACAAGAACTTAATAAGAGAGAAAAGAAGAACCAAAATAATGAGAGTGGGATTCAGTGTTAAACAGCTCTTAATTGTTACCATCTAAAACTGCTGTTGTGAAATTTTACGATACCAAGGATGAAGACTAATGTTTTCAGAGATGAAATAAAAGATAGCCTTCAAAGGCAAGAGAATCGGGAAGTAAGAGGCTATCTGCCAAGAATAAAAACCCCAGAACAATGGAACAGTGCTTTAAAATTCCAGGAGCAAATGATTTCACCTTCAGGTCTGAAATTCAGCCAAAATCATCAATTTTGGATAAGAAGAGAAAAGACAGGGAAAAGTTTATCTTCCATGTCTGCTTTTGAGAAAGTTATTTAAGGATAGTTTTCAGAAGAACAATTAAAGAAAGGAATAGAGGTGATCCTGCAAGCCTGTCCTAAGGTAGGGAAGCAAGGGATTCAGCGTCCCTGAGAGCCTTGCAGCGGAACAGGACATGAGGTCCAGGGAGAAAGGGGGAGGTGGAGAGGAGATATCAGGGACAAAGCACTACTCTCCAGACAAAGGGTGGTAAAGCAGTGGTAAAGACAGATGGTGCAAGAAAACAAGGAAGTCTGCAGGGCATGGTGGCGCACACCTGTAATTCCAACACGTGGGAAGATGACCAAAAAGGCCAGCCTGGGCTACAAAGGAGATCCTGTCACACAACAAAGCAGATCCTGTCACACAACAAAGTAAAGCACTATGCAACAAAACAAGAAAGGCAACCGTGTTCGGAAAATATGTGAGGATAACTTCCAAAACTTGCTAAGTATAAGAACTACAATAGAGCCACGGTTCAGGAAAATGGAAGTAATAGAGCTAAACACAAAGAGAGTCACAGAATGATCCCCCTTGAAAGACCAAGGATAAGGATGGGTGGAACCAGAAAACACCATTTTTCTTTAGGTAATCTCTGTGCTGTTGGTTTGCTTTAACTCACAAACATAATTCTGATTAAAAAAAATTTTAATCATCTTAAGAATATCAGGACAACTTGCTGGATTCTTAGCTCAATAAAAAAGTAAGTATTCTCACATCAGTGATCTTAGGTGACCCATTACTTACTGGAGAAGTTCATTTGCCTTGAGGATGAAAGAACCCACAGCAGTAATAGCATCTGAAGAAAAAGAGACAAATAAGTATCATTTGTTGAGTAAGAGAAATGAATCTGACGCATTCTACTGAGAAATTGAGTACCTTCAATTCCCACAGCATCCAGTCCTAGAGGTTCGTACTTTTGCTTCCATGAAGCCATTCCTTTCAGCTCACTCAAATGATACAGTAAAGACTCTGAGCCACTAACAAAACAGCAGAAATAAATATCATTAATATCAAGGTGATGCCCAGCCACTATCCTGCTGAACATTACTAAGTTTTCAGAAATAAAAAATACACATACCTTAATATTCTTTCTGTAAGAAAGAATTTCACCCAAAACTCTTTCTAGAAACTAGAAGATTCAATTGGTCATCATATAACTAAGATGAAAATACAATGTCACCAGATTAAATCTGTGAGATGATCAGATTGTGTTCACGGTTTTCTGTTCTGTCTTGTTTGCAGTGCTAGGACCCAGAGTCTTTGGCATGCTAGTAAAGCGCTCCACCCTGTTTTCCTAATCCTGCCACTTTTACCATATGGCCATTTGTTCGCCTAACAACTATCTACTTAACAGTCAACAATCTGTCTAACTGAATAGTCTCACTATGTCACTCTGGTTGGCCTAGAACTTGCTATGCAGACCAGGCTGACTTCGAACTCAAGAGATCTGCAAGTTTCTATTTCCGGAGTTGCTGGGATTAAAGGTTTATGCCACTAGCCCAGGCTAACACTGTTTAAGCTCTGATTTTATGTCAGGCATTGGATGCTGGGTACACAACTGAGAACAATGGCAAAGGTCCTCCTAGCACTTACTGAAATGACGTGTCCTGCAACACATCATCCTAACTATTATTAGTGCCTTGAGGTAATGCAGAGACTGAAACCAAAGAACCTGAACTACTCTGGGAAACTGCAGAGGGCTTCTCTGAAAGGAGTCATGGAGCCCAGAGCTGAAGAACTCAAGTAAACAGAAGGTGGGAACACTCCAAAAGGCAAGCAGGATGTATAAAAGCCTTTGGGTGGAGCTGGGGTTGTAGGTCAAAAGTGGGGTGTTTACCTAGCCTTAGACCCTGAATTCCATTCCCCACCATTATAAATAAGTAAACAAATCAGCAGGAGATATTAAAAAAAAAAAAAAAAAAACAGGTAAGAGACACAATGACAAGTTTGCAAAATCCAAAGGCCACTAGTACAGACAAAGCAGAGACGCTAAAGGCCATGGAAAGTTCTTGGTTCTAAGAGCAAAGCACAAGAACCACACGTTTTTTAAAGAGTTGTATCATTAGGTTCACAGTCAAGAGACATAATGTGGTCTAGAAGAGACCAACATAGAAAGTCCTCAGGGACCCAAGGGGAATAGGGGCAGAGCTCGGTACCCAGCACGGACGACTTCACGAAAACAGAAAGGAAACACTCAGCAGTCATTTGCAAACTACTTCAGTGAGGTTGCTGTGGCCAGTAACAGCACAAGACTTGGAAAATCCAGGAGGAAGCCTTGGCTTGACACTTAGGAACTCTGGGCCAGCAATGTAACTCTCTGTTCTGATTATCTTCATTTCACACAAACTGCCAAGATGTTAAATGAAAAAATACCAAACATATTACAAGCTGTAAGAGAATATAAAGATATACCTAACTTCTTTGCTCAAAAAAAGGGTGCATGGCCAATTTCAAAATGTATCTCACAGTTATGTGAGAAAAGAACTCACATGGTGAACCAGCATGATGCAAAGACACTGGAAAATTATCTTATAAAGAATCATAACTACTGACTTTATTCTTGTGTATGCCATGACTTCCTTCAAATGCTAATACAAACAGCTAGAAAAGGCCAGAAAAGAAAAAATCAACAATGGAGAGAAAGAAGAGAAAGAAAACCAATGCCAGCAATGTGTGGATACAATACCAAAAAATTCTACATCACCTCCATACCTCTGTAAGTGACTTATAACCAATTTTTGTATACTGGAATATGATGACTCTATAGACTGGCCAAGCTTTTTTAAGCCCTAGTTAAGAGAAGAAAATATATTTAAGATATTATATGTTGTTTTAAAAGAGGAAAAAAAAAATCAGAATGTGCTCATAGCTATTTAAATGCACACAGACACTTTAACAGACCTTTACTGTTAACTGGTTCATCAAGAGGGTCTGAAGTTCAGCACTACAATAAAAAAGAAAGGTGCTTTAGTCATTTCGCCATTTAAACTCTCAACGTACCGCTTAAAACAAATTTCAAAGTACAAACAAGATTTTTAAACATGAACAAATAGCCCAATGAAAACGAGGATTTTGTTGTATTCACAACAAAGGAGCAAAAACAGGACACAATAAAGTCCAGAAAAAGACTGAACTATTCACTTACAATCAGAAGGATAATGTTCAATTATCACTCTGGACATTTATCTATACAAGGTGCCATGAAAGAAAAAAATTACTTAAGCTACATGGAAGTTTTGAAATTCTTATATATTTAACAAATATAAATACATACAAAATTATCACATTTGTATATAAAAATGTTCTTAGAAGGGCTGGAGAGATGGCTCAGTGGTAAATAGCACTGACTGCTCTTGTAGAAGACCCGGGTTTGGTTTCCAGCACCCACACGGTGGCTAACAACCATCTGTAGCTCCAGTCCCCAGGGGATCTGATGCCCTTTTCTGACCTCTGTGGGCACTGCATGACACAGGTGCACTTACATGCATGCAGACAACACACTCATGCACACAAATAAAAACTAATAAAGTATTTTTTAAATTTCATAGAAAATCCTAGACATACATACACCACTCTTTTTGATGGTAGCAGAATTTTCTATTTTATTTTTATAATGAATATGTTTACTTTGAAAAATTTACTGTTAATAGAAAAAGAAAGTAAAGGAAAGTCAGATCAAGAGCACCTAATGTGAGTTTATTACCTTGCTTTCCCCCACAACAGCAAGTGCATGAATTCATCTTGTACTGATGTGGTTGTTGTCTTTTCCTACACAAAATGGAAAAAAGTGAGTCATATTTTATGAATTACAAGCACACTTATCCAAAAGTATAGGGACATGGGACTGAAGAGATGACTTGGTGGCTAAGAGAAGTTACTGCATCTCCAGAGGACCCAGGTTCAGTTCCCAGCACCCATAAGACAGTTCACAACTACCCATAACTTCAGCTCCAGAAGATCTGATGCACTCTTCTAACCTCCATGGGCTCCTGCATGCACATGGCATACATAAACCCATGCAGACACAGGAACACATGCTCACACATACATATGAAAAAAGGAGTTGGAGAGAGAGCTTAGCACTTAAGAGCAGGTACTACTCTTGCAAGGGACCTGGGTTTGGTTCCTAGCACCTACATGGTACAAATGGTGTACATGTAAATAAAACACTCATACATATTAAAAAAAAAAAATGAAAGGAACATGATTTCCTTCCTTTGCTTCACCTTTACTTCCAATCTTTATATAAAGTGACTGGATATCAAGTGACTGAACAGTCTAGTCCTCTACCAACATCTGCCCTTACTCCTCAGCCAAACCTGTTTCATTGCACAATCCTGCCCCAAGTCATACCAAAGTGAAGAGAGTCTACTATGGTTTGGATGTGGTTGGCCCCTCACAGGTTCATCTGCGGGATACTTGGTCCTCAGTGTGGTGATGTTTAAGATGCCACCAGCCAGGAAGTCCACCGCAATAGAGAGAGAACCTGGACAATCCCAGACTTCCAGCATTAAAACTAGCTAAATAACTCTCTCTTCTTTTTTTCTTTTAATTAGTATTTTATGTGTATGAGTGTTTTGACTACATGTAATTGTATCATCATTGAAAGGCCTGAGGAACCCAGAAGAGGGCATCAGATCCCCTGGAATTAGAGTTACATACAGTTGTTAGCTGTTGGCATGTGGGTGCTGAGAACCAAACCTGGGTCCTTTGGAAGAACAGCTGGTGGTCTTAAGTGTTGAACCATCTCTCTATCAACAAACTTTTAATTTAGCAGATATATTCATTTTTTTCTAAAAGCTACTCAGTTTTACATTATTTGTTGTTGTTGTTGTTGTTTTGATTGTTTGTTTGAAAGGGTCTCACTATGTATCCCTGGCTGGCCTTGAACTTACAAAGATCTGCCAGCCTCTGCTTCCCAAGTGCTGAGACTAAAGCCGTGCACTCCCATGCCCAGACTCTCTTCTTGATATATTACCTAACTTCAGCACTTTCTTACAGCAACAGAAAACTGATTAATACAGTTTTTTTTAAAAACCTCTTCTAAATAATAGTGAGGTTAAACCAAGATATCTGAAAGAAGCAATGATCTTTTACAAATTAAACTTCATTTTCTTTCTTTCTTTTCTTTTTGAAAAGGTTTATTTGGGGCTGGAAAGATGGCTCAGCAGTTAAGAGCACTGGCTGCTCTTGCAGAAGACCTGAGTTTAATTCCAAGCACACACAACAGTCCATAACTGTAGTTCCAGGCGATCTGCCGCCCTCTTCTGAGCTCAGTGGGCATTGCATGACACAGGTGTGTTTACATACATGCAGGCAACACACTCATACACATAAAATAAAAATTACTTTTTTACTTTTTAGGGTTTATTTTATTCTTATTGTATGTATATGTCTGTGAGGGAACATGAATATAGTGCTCAAAGAAGCCAGAGGTACTGGATCCCTCTGGAGTTGTAGTTGTGGGCTGCCCAACCTAGGGTCCTCTGGAAGAGCAACATGCACTCAACAATGGAGTCATCTGTCTCTCCAACCACTTCCAGTCCCTTTTTTTCAAGACAGGGTTTCATTCTATAACCCATGCTGCTGGCCTTGAACTCACTGAAATCTTACTGCCTTACTGGATATAGTGCTAGTATTATAGGCACAAGCCACCAGGTCCAGTGGTGGCTTATACTCAAACTCTCTATACAACAAAGTTCAGTTATTAATATATTACCTGCACAAACTTAGTGAGACGAGAATCCATCTGCATCAGTATTTCCTCCCATGCTTCACACATACACGTCAGTGACAGATTTATATACTATTAACAAAAATAAAAAATAGTAAAATAGCAAATATTTATAGTGACATGCTAACTAATATGTTCTTTGGTTAAGTGTCATGAAGAAACCCTGAATTTACTTTCGATCACTCTTTTAACTCAGTGAAACTCTAGGAAGAGAAACCATGGCTACGCTTTGACAGTCACTTAACTAAGAAACTGCAGAACATCCAGGGATTCTCACAAGCTTACAGTAAGACATCCCTGGGTCTGTATCTGGTAACAAATATCCTCAATCTTTTTATAAGCTTTATGTGTACTGTCAAAACGCTGCTTTGTTCAGCTACTTGGCTGTCAAAGAGGGTCTTAAAAAGATACCAATCTCTAGAAATCTTTAACATCAAGTAAATTACTGACTAACCAAACAAACAAAAATAGTTGGAATTCTTTGGAGGTACTCCATCCTTGAATCTTGGCTGGTGTGTGTTTTGCTCTAACAGAACAAAGCAGAAACAGCACTGGTGAGCCCAAGGTCTCAAAAGTCTTTGCACATTTCTATTCAAATTCTTGAGGATCCAGCCGCCACTACCATGTGAAGGAACACAGACTGACCAGCTAAAGAATGAGGTATGTGGAGCAGAGATAAAGTCATTCCAGCCTGGGGACACACAGCAGCGAGCATGACTTGCCTCCTTAAGGTGACTTACACCAGGCCTAGATCTACAGAGCCATCTGGATGAGCGCAGCCCAAACTGTGGACCTACAAAACTATGAGCTGACAGGGTGGGTTTCTTAGGAACAAAAGCTAACTGGCATGAAGACCTTTTCCACAATCTTATTTGTAATAAAATCTAAGTTATATTTTAATTATGAAAACGTTTTAGAAGATTTAAAGTATTTTTTTCCTTCTCTTTCAGATGTGGCAACAAGGTCTGATAGGAGAGTCTCACGCTTTACTATTAGAAGAGGATCAGCAAACTAGACACTCCTGTTGCAGGTGGCTCTACCTCTTTATGGAAACTTTTGACACTTACAGTAAATGCTAACGTAAGGAGGCTGTGAATACATACCTGTAGAAGAGCTGAAATGTGAGTGAACTTTCTAGCCATTCGAGTTACTTCAGGTAAGAAGGAGTACAAAAGATTGGTTTCGAGCTTTAAGGTAAAAAGGATAAAATGAATCACAAGCATTTGCATTCTTTTAAAGGTAAATTACTCTAGCTCAGCTAAAAAATAATTCCATATCTTAGAGAACAGCTTAGACCTAACTACATGCCAGAAAGACTGTCAGAATTCTGCCCTCCTGTTAGGATAACACTAACAGATGACCACCTCAGGATTTCCAACTAGGGCAGGACTCTGAGTTGTCACTCCCTTGTTATGTAGCTAAACATGCAATAACCTATTTTGAATACTATTGTGAGAAAACTAAAAAGTGACCCACAATGAAATGTAAAATTTTCCAGCAAATAGAAAGAATTAAGGGTTACAGAAAAGTACAAGAAGAATAACAATGGTATGTGTTATAGCTCAATGATGCTATCAGTAAAAGTATCTATTTTAAGCTGGGTGTGGTAGCAAAGCCTTATTCCAGCACTCAAGAGGCAGAGGCAGGAAATCTGTGTAAAATTAAAGCCAGCCTGGTCTACACAGTGAGCTCCAGGCCAGCTGGGGCTACAGGGAGACCCTGTCTCCAAAAAAAAAAAAAAAATTGTTTCTAATTTAATGTCTGGGCTTGGTGACACATATCTGTGATCCCAACATTTGGGAAGTATATGCAGGATAATCAGGAATTCAAGGTCATCCTCAACTACAAATAGTAGATTTGAGATAAGCCTGGGCTATATAGAAATAAAATACAGAAACATAAAAAATAAAAAAATCTATCACAAACCTCACAGAAAAAAGCAAATAGTTTTCCTAGAGCTCAAATGCAAACATACTAGTGAATGGTTTCTCAGTCTGACAACAAATGTGAACAACCACAGTAGTAAATCCCAAGTTGAGGGTTCTTTGATGTTCTGACCACAGAAACTGTTGGAAGGAATTGTAAACATCACATCTAGAATATTTTATATACTTCTTTTAAGAGTGCAAACATAGTTAGATTAAAAATCTGTTTTTTTCAGAAGAAAAATTTGGGAATATTTCTTGACAAAGCAAAGATATAATTTACATCCATAAATCCAAACACTTTCTTAGTCTATAATACAAGCCACATACAAGTTTTAAAATTTTCTATTTACTTATTTTTATTTTATGTGTACTCAAGTGCACCTGTGTCATGCAATGCCCACGGAGGACAGAAGAGGGTGTCGGATTCCCTGGACCTGGTACAGAGAGTTGTTAGCCACCATGTGGATGTTAGGATTTGAACCTGGGTCTTCTGCAAGAGCAGTCAGTGCTCTTAACCACTGAGCCATCTCTTAGCCCACAATTTTTTCAAATGTTTTTTCTTGATACTAGCTGATTATTTTACGTAGACAGCAATGCACTAGCTAAGAGCACAGACTCCAGAGCCTAAAACTCCAGTATCACTTCCCAAAATCTGACATGAAACAAGTTTTATGGCTGCTCTGTGTGCCCACATACTTATCTACAAATGAGGACAAGTTATCGGCCCATTAGATTGCTGTATCTGAAGCACTAAGTACTTGGCACATATCAAGGGATCAATAAATATTAACTTTCCTTATCACAAGGGATAGAACCTAAAAACACACTTAGCATAAAGTTAACCTGGTCTAGTAACCCAGTGGTATGGCCATAATAGACCATCAAAACAGTTTTTACAAAAACTAAGATTTAGTATGTAAGAAATAATGCTCAGTGCAATAGCATTCAATACATAAATTTATAGAGATCCCAAGTAGACTTTGGCAGTTTTGGTAATTATTACGCTCCAGTGATATGAGTAATAAAAATCTGGATGAGTGAGTGGGTATCGCTCAGTGGTAGAGAGGTGCTTAGCATGTATGAGGTCCCAAGTTCAATCCCTAGAACCAAAAGACAAAGATCCTCTAAGTAGTTACAGCACCAACTGCTAAGTTTCTCACCTGAAAGTAAGAAACTTCCGAGGCACCGGCAGTAGAAACCTCTGTGACCACAGATAAGGACTTCAAATCGCTTGATAAACACAGAGCAAGACAAGTGCCAGCAACCTGCAAAACAGTCATTCCCGTGCCCCGACATATTTGGTGTTACTGACAGGCTGCATCTGCTTAACAGTGAAAGCAAAACTGCCATAAAGCTTTAAAAAGTAAAACCCACATCCCTGGGCCACACCTATGGAGCGGGTGAACGTCATGTGTCCTCCCACTTGGCCCTTCCCAGTCACAAGGGCACACTAACACTCTGATTTCTGTCCTCCTTCCATGAAAGGTCCCACAGCAAATAATGGAGAACCAATACCTTCCCCAGAGCCTAGTAACATTCTCCTCCTTCAGGAAATGAAAATTTAAAACTACAGAAAGACTAAGACTTCACAACACTGGGAGACTTGGTACTGAGCTTGGAACCTCTTCTGCTGACCCCCTGCACATCCCAATCACAAACTGTAACTCCTATCCACTTCAGGCTTGAAAATCAATAAACCATCATCAAGTAGAGCACATCAATCATTTTGAAAAAGGAACAAACTTGATTTGCTACCAACACTATAGCACAATTTTATCCTACTAAAACTAACCGCTAAATATTTAAGAATTAACTGCAAAAAAAAATCTTGCTTTATTCTTATTCCATAAGTAGCTACCTTAAAAAGAGAGAGAGAGAAAAAGAGAGAAAGACAATAGAGAAAACTTTAAAGAAAAACTTACCCCTGTGACTCGAGCAATTTTGAACATCCCATAAGCATAAAGCTCAATAAATCCAGAGCTTCCTCCAAGGACAAGAATGTTAAGCCTAATTTTTAAAAAAATGCAACAGGCTAAGAACCAATCAACAACAGAGCTGTCTACATTCTTAAACCAAGACAGGAACTGCACCTGCTCTTGACACCTATAGCTACCCTGCAGAGGGGTCTGGAAAGCAGGCAGACAGGGCTGCTAAGGACTCAATGACTGCAGACCTTAGCACTTTTTTTCTCAAAAGAACAAGAGAAGTTTCCTGTAAGCTAAAAAAAAAAAAATCATTTACAGTAAAAGTACATACGATTAATTGTATTCATATACAATAATACAGTGCCATCAGTCTTGCCATGGAGATGATTGAAAATATATTAAATAGGCTTAAAGAACTTAGAAAGTTAAAATTCAAGCTAGAAACTTTTACTAGCATGTCTGTCCTCTTAGAGTACACTGTAATATTACTAAAATCTGGCAAAAATAAAAAAACACGTAACAAAAACAACAGACACTGATACTGTGAGTATTCAGAAACCACACAACAAGGGATCGGCTCTTCAAAGTCCTGAAAACCAACTGCCTCAAATATGAAATATTAACTTCAAGAAACCAGACTCCAGGTATCTGTAAAATTTACCTGACATCTCCCAAGAGCTTAATAATTTCCTCAGAATTTTCTTCACTAAAATACAAAAAATAAATTGGGTTATCTTTCAATAATCATACAAATAATAAAAGACTACTTTATTTGGAAATAAAAAGGTTTACTTACCTAAATATTTTTGAGGTGCTGTTGTAACTAGGAGAAAACAGAGAGAAGGGTATTTCTTCAAAGATACACATAAGAACGCTGGGACAATGTCAAAAGCAGAAGAAATCCACAAGATTACTTCCAAAGAAATAAAACTGATACATACTTTTTTGGCAACGTAGGCAGCTTAGGCAAGAGAAGATTGGATTCATCCTCAGCATTATAAAAGGATGTTAAAACACTAAAAGGGAGAGAAAACCAAGCATTACACAACAACAAAGATCCCATTTCTCTTTCCAACTAAAAATGTGACTTTATTAAGACTTCCAGTTTTATAACTTTACCACATAAACTTAAAAATAGATTTTTAAAAATTTATCATTTAAAAAACCCCACGTGAGAAACAGAAAAGGAGGAATTTGTGGTTTTTTTTAAACATATTGGTCTTTACATATAGAATAAACATTATTTTCTTAGCATATGAAACATATTTACATGTATTCAATATTCAGACTGAGAAGCAACAATTGCTTAATTCTCATCTAAGAAACCAGACCAAATACACAAGTACTAAGAGTCATTTTAAAGAGCACTACAGTTACAATATTTAATTACTGGTTCTGTAGCTTATGTACACTTGGGAATTCAGCAAATCAGAAGGTCTATAAGCCCAAACCATGAATTTTGAAATAATCTTCACAGTTGGGATTATAAGTATGTACCACTGCGCATGGCTCAGGAATAGTCAGATTAATCACTTTCTGTTTCAATTCTCTCCAAATATGGTCAGAAATAAATGAGTGAGCAAGTGAGAAACTGGTGACTTAGAGAGCATGTTTCACACCTGGACACAAAGCACTGTCCTGAGAGAAACTAGAAGCTCCAAGGAACATGTCTAAGCCATGAGAAACGTACCTATGAAGGTACTTAGCAGGTAACTGGCCTGGGATACAAATTACCTAGCATGCTTGGTTTCTCTTGCCTTCTAGAAAACAAGAATCATTGCAATCCTTAACTATTTGAGGATGGATTAATCATATGTTTATCTATAATGACTTTCAAACTTCAGGCTAAATCCTTATCGTTTCTTTTAGGTTCCACTTAGGAAAGTTGTCAATTAACATTTGGAATTTACAAGTTCATTTACATTAACTTATAAAAAATTAGGAAGAAAAAAACTTTTGAAAAAAAGACTTAAATTTTCAAAAAGCTCCTCCTTCCCGACTAGCCAAAGTCACTGATGTTTAGTCCATTTTTACTGCTATTCTGGTGCAAGACCTACCTATGCAGAAAAATGATTTCATGAAATAAGGAAAATATCTGGACCAGCGACACAAAAGCAACCTATTCACATCAGGATAGTACACTCAATCTAACATTCTTCATGCTCTAAGAATATTTACTTAAGACACGTGACAAAGCTCCTCACAAAACAAATGGCAAAACTTCCTAAGCAGAAATTTTAATTAATAAAATCATTGATAAAACAACTGAAAACAAGAGAAAAATTTTAGCCCCTCAGGTATTACTGCTTCAATTAAAAAAAAAAAAAAGTTTTGTTGTTGTTTTTTTCCAGAAAAAAAGGAATCTAACACAGTATTAAAACATTTCATATTGTCAATGGCTTATGCCTGTGATCCCAGTGCTTGCAAAATAGTGGCAGGAAAATCAGTTTAAGGCTATCCTCAGCTACACTGTAAATTCTGAACAGCCTCGACTACATGAGACCCTGTCTTAAATTAAAAAAACAAAACCAAAAACAAGAAAACAACCCCAGGATGTCTTAGCAGGGATGGCCCATGACAGAATGAGAGAACCAAGTTTCAAAAACTGTCTGCTGGCCTCCACATGTACTGTGAAACACTCATGTACACACACACAATAAATAAAAGCAACAATATTGGCACAGCCATTTCATCTTGATAAACTTCAACACTGCAACGTACACACACTCAGAACATGACATTTCCATTCCAAAAAAATGAAAACTCCAGCCTGAAGTGGTGATCGAGGTGACAATCCCAATATGTGGAAGGCTGGGAATAGGAGGATCTCAAATTTGAGGCCAGCCTAGCAACATAACAAGAACCAGCCTCAGGAAGAAGCACAAGGCCAGCCTGACATTTTCCAAGAATCCCTTTGAGACACTACCTGCTTTCCACAGTCACTTCCATCCAATGCATACAGGAAACTGGACCCTCCACAGAGAAAGAATGCAAGCTTTCAGGCTTTTCTACATCACACAGAATAATTTTCTTGGTATCAGCGAGAGCAAAGGCCAAAACTAAAACAAAGATAAAATAGGAAGAATAAATTAGCATTACATTTGAGAAAAATACATGGGCATTTCACTTACCGTTCAGTTTTACTATTTCAAACATATCTCACTTATATAAATCACTTGACATAAAGATTATTCCTCTAGGGCCAGCAAGATGGCCACCAAGTCTGAGAACCTGAATTGGCAGGACCCACATGGTGAAGGAGAGAACTGACTCCTGCAAGTTGTCCTTTGAGTTCAACACATGGACACACGCATGAATGCAGACACACGTGCACACCCCCACATACGGAGTAAGTGTACTAAAAGTTATCTAAGTAATATTTTAATAACTAGAGCTCTTTGCATATAGTTATGTAATACTAAGCCCATTTTCAAGTACTCACACTACATGACTATCTTTCACTTACTGCATTTACCATCTTACAGAACAGTTTCTAGAATAGAACCCTCTTTTTAAGCAAGCAATACCTAACAGATCTCAAGAAATTAAATCTTACCAAGAGACATATTGGCCCCATAAACATGTCTAAAAGCCAGGAAGTGGCTACATCTGCTATGTTCTTCAAATCTTTGTATTCTCCTTTATTTCTATCTCATAACAAGAGGCAAGATCATCTGATATTATGAATCCTTTTCCTGACTGTGGCTGAATTAGCTAGCACAGTTTCTCTATGTAAGTCACTAATATCTTCCTAACATAACCAACTTCAGAGCTTCATAAGAAAGAAATGTGTTTCACTGCATATTACTATAAGCAACTTTATCTGATAGGGGCTAGCCTAGTCTGCTTTCTTTTTGTTTGTGGTTTTTTTTTTGTTGTTATTTCATTTTAGTTTTTGCTGTACTGGGGATTGAACCTAGGAATTTTCACATAGTATGCCAAGTACTCTAATACTGAACACAGCTTCTGCCTGCCTTTTTTTAAAAAAAACATGAACATTAAAAGCATCTTTATTTGTAATATCTAGCTATTGGAAATGACTTGGATATTCTTCAATGTCCAGCCCTCTTTTTATTTACAGGGTCTCACTAAGTTACCCAGGCTAATCTTGCACTTACTATGAGTTAAAGCTCCTCCTGCCTCAGCCTGCCCAATAGCTGGGATTACAGTCCTGTACTACCAGGCTGGGTTCCAGTCTCCTTTATCAAAACATGCAAAACCTTTGAAATGATCATTTTCTAACAAAATACATAAAATAATCAGTTTAAATAAGATACTTTTTAACCCCCACTTGACTTTCATATTTAATCTGGGGATCCTGTACTTTTAGACAAGTAATACAAGCAGGTCCTCAAAACATTACTTTAAAAATCCACATTAGGGGCCGGAGAGATTCAGAGATTAAGAGCACTGGCTGCTTTTGCAGAGACCTGGGTTCAATTCCCAGCACCCACATTGTGGCTAAAAACTGTCTGTAACTCCAGTTCCAGGGGAATCCAACGCCCTCTTCTGACCACAGCAGGCACTGCATGACATAGGTGCACTTACATACATGCAAGTGATATACACACACAAAATAAAAATAATGTTAAATTTAAAAAATATAAATTTTTTAAAAACCTTATAAGCTAGGTGTGGTAGCTCTGACCTGAAATCCCAGCATCTTGTGAGCATGAGGCAGGAGGATTGACATGAGTTCAGTGTCAACCTAGGCTACAAAGTAAGACCCTATCTCAAAAAACCAAAGAATAAAACCTGTAACTTCAGGTCTAGGCCAGAGTTACAGATTAGTAATAGAGCATATGCCTAGCACATAGGGGGATCAAATTGCTCAATTCCTTTATTCCATTTATTTACTTGTGTGTGCATATCTATGTACTTCTGTGTATGAATGTGGCACATGTGTGTAACGGCACATGTGCGAAGGTCAGAGGACAACCTGTGGGAGTCAGTTCTCTTCTTCCAACATGTGGGTTCCAGGGATCAAAATCAGGTCATCAGGCTTGGTGGCAAGCACTTTTACCTACATAGAGCCATCTCACATATTCTATACATCTTCTATGAAAATGAGTAAAAATGAGTATGGTATTTTTAAAGCATTCCTGGAAATTCTACTTTGGGGACTGAATCTAAGGAGTTAAGCAGATAAAGTTGGTTCTGAAGATTCAGAATGTTTATGCAGCATTGCTTATAATAGCCACAAAGCAGCAATGAGTTAAATGTCTACCACATGGGACAGATGAAAATTACAACACAGTGGATTAGTATGCAATCATTTAACATTAATGTGGCAAAACCATAAATTACCCACATTGAGCCAAAATGAAACCTCTGGATAGTAGTAAATTAGTTCTGATGAAAGAGCTGGACACGCATGTATTATATCAGGAAATGTTGTCAAATTGCTCATCAAACACAGTTATCACTAGTGATAGGCTTTCAAAGAATTTTTAAGTGTTTATACTTAGCTAGAAAAAAATTAAAGAACCAACAAGACAAGCTCATTTTATAAAAACAATTTACTTTTTCCTTAAAGTACAGGTGTGTCCAACCTTTTGACTTTGTGATACAATACTGTTATCTACAAAGTTTACACTCTGCACAATCAAGTTACAAAAACATTGCAAAAAAAATTCTAACTTTTAGTATATTTACAATTTTGTATTAAGCCACATTCACAGCTATTCACAACTCCATGTGGCCTGTAGGCTGTAGGGTGGATGCCCCTGAGAGATGAACTTTGAAATGTAGGATTACAGCATTTTACTCTATTGACTGTGTGTACAACAGCTCAATATGACTGTCAGGGTAAAGAAAAGACACAGAAGAAGTTCAGCTCTCAGAGCCACACCAAGCTATGAAAGACAGCAGGGAAAAGACCAAACAGAAATAGAAGAGAGTCAAAGCTGATGGCCCCTCCTGCATGGCAAACAGCATACAGAGACTATTCATGAGCCTCACATTTAGTACTAAGTACATTTGGAGGAAGAAATAGGCTATGACGCTACTGAACGGACTGGTGAGGAGCAGGTGGCATCTGGATCAAATGCTGTAGGACAAGAGAGCAGAAGAACAGAAGCCAAATATTTTGAAATTCTATTAGACTTCACTTCAGTTATATCTGCCAAGAAGCCAGTGTTCATTTACGAGTTATCTTTACCAACAATGGAGTTACATGAAAAAAATTTATAGGTTTTCCAAAAAATATTTTTATTATTGTTTGTGAGTAGCGTGAGGGGTATGTGTGCGTGTGTTCAAGTTCATGCATGTGCACATGTGCATGTACCGGTACCTGAGGAGGCTGGAAATATCAGATACCCATGAAGCTGGAGTTATGGGCAGTTGTGATCCACTAGACAAGAAGGCTGGGAATGGAACTTGGGTCCTTTGTAAGAGGAGTACATGCTCTTAACTGCTAAGCCATCTCTCCAGCCCCTGAAAAATTTACAGTATTCTAAAGAAAAAAAAAAAAAAAAATCTCAAACTAGTATTTGTAATTCTAATACAGGACTGGGCAGAGTGGTGCAAGTCTTTAATCTCAGCATTCAGGAGGCAAAGGCAGGCAGATATCTGTAAGTTCGAGTCCAGCCTGGTCTACGTAGCGAGTTCCAGGCCAGTGAGGGTCACAGTGAAACCTTGTCTCAAAACAAAACAACAATGAAATGCAATTCTAACATACACCAAGAAAAATTTATTCTTATTGAAAATAGGCTTTCTTTTTAGAATATACTTTATGAAAACGACAAAGTATTTTTATAGTATTATCATTACGTTTGCCATCTGGTCTCCAAGCCAGACAGGTGACTTCTTTCCCTGTATTTTCATTTGGTGGAAAACTCCAAACTCGTTGAAAACTTGCAAGTCGATGAAGTAAAACCTAGGAAAAAAGATGTAACAGCCCAAGTCATAAACTCATTTTCAGAAATAAAATGAACCTAGTACACAGAACTACCACAGTATACTCTGAATATACCATTTAGTGATCAGAAGGAAACAGTGTCTGAATGAATGCAGGACATTTTCAAAGAAATGTGTGAAATGAGAAGGCCCACTTTAACCCTGCAAGAGACTTACCTGTCAGAAAGGGTGAAGAAGGCTGGACAAGATCACAATAAAAGACAGAATTTTCTAAAATTTAATTTTAATTAAAAATAATTTCTTCTGGCCTCTGCAGTCATTGCACATATGGGTGTGCCTACATTATATGCAGGCAAAACACTCATATACATAAAATTAAAAAATTTTTAATTAAAAAAAATTGTGGGGCTGGAGAGATGGCTCAGTGATTAAGAACACTGGTTGCTCTTGCAAAGGGCCTGGGTTTCGATTCCCAGAACCCACATGGCAGCTGATAATGATCCTTGACTCCATCCACTTCCAGGGAATCTGACACCCTGCTCTGTCCTCTGCAGGCACCAGGCATGTATGTGGCACACATGTAGGCAAAACATTGATACACAGAAAAATAAATAAAACTCTTGTGTTAAAAAACTGCAATCAAACCAAACCTCTAAGTATCTGTTTTCAGCCATGACACTTTCTAGCCATGGATGTTAGAGAAGTCACTTATCCATCCTAAAGTTCCATTTCCATATAAGTAATACCTACTTAGAGGGTCAACGTGAGCCCCCACATCTCCTTGTGTTTCAAAACTCTAGGCCAATACCACCACTGAAAGAAGACAAGGCTGAGACCTTGCTAGGCTCCTGAAAAGATCTCTTCCCGCCCACAGACAAATCCTCATCACAGCCTGCTGCCGCCTCACCAAACAGAATGTCCTCCAATTCTGGAGACATCTGTCATCATAGGGAACCCAGGACTCATCTCCTGGGTTAAATTCTCTTCACTGGAACCAATTCCACCATTCGTAACTTTCAAAGCCCCCTATGCCACTGGGAATGCACAGTCAGGTGCCACAATCACCTACTTTGTCCTTTTTGTGAAATGCCTGTCATCACCTCTCCAAGCTAAATAGGCCCCTCATCTGAGGGTATGTTTGTGACATTCTCAGGTGGCAGTGGTTTGCACTCCAAGTCCCCTTGTGGGCTAAGAGACAAAGTAGACATCCTCAATTCTTGACGTCACTTCTGGATGACTTCTCTAATATCGCCTAACTTCGAATCTCATGCAGTCCAGAGTGCAATTCCTATTAACTGCAGTCAGCTCTAGGCCCCTGGGTCTTTCCCTCATTTCTTGATAAACTAGACTCCTGACTCATTTATACTTCCCAACATTTGGCGGGGTGGGGGGGTATTTATCTTTATTTTATGTGTATGTGTGTTTTGCCTGCATGTATGTAAGTGCACAATGTGCACCCTGAGCAAAGCTCGAGGAAGTTAGAAGAGAGCAGTAGATCCCCTGGAAATCAAACCTGGGTCCTCTGCAAGAACAGTCAATGCTCTTAACCACTGAGCCATCTCTCCAGCCCCTCACTGTCATTCCTGCTAACAGCTCTCAATTACCTCTCTTCCAATGATCACATCTACCTCACTTCAACCACTTGTAGGGTCACATCTTCAAGCCTGGCCATTATGGGCAACTACAATGCTGCCAAAACCTGTTTCAACCATCCGTGGGCACTTTCTATCCACTGCTCTTTCCAGCTCATCAACAGGACACACAACCTATTGGTTCACTGTCCCTCATTCTATATATGCCCTCGTGTCTCTCCTTGATCCAGGTAGAATCTGAGGTTCATCTTCAACTCTCTTATATCTCTTCTGCCTTGCCATAATTGCAAAAAAAAAAAAAAAAAAAACCTTATTAAAATACACGATGCATGCACTCACGAAGTCAAACAGAATAAAGACATAGACCCACAAAACAAGCCTCATGTAGCTCTTCAAGTGACCAGCAATAAGTGGTGTGAGAGAAGATGTTCAATGTACATTATACACTTATGTGAAAATGTCCTTACGTAGCACAGTACCAATTTTCAATGAATATAGAATGAAAACACATTGTTTAAATGACCAGCAAACCTATTAGGTTTTGAAACCTAGTGCACTCACTTTGGCAGCTTTTTTCACAATCTCTTCTTTCTCCTCAACCTCCCCAAACTTTCTCCATAGTGACCCTTAGACAATGCTCTGGCTGTTTCTTAGACAACATGAAAGCAACAGTGCCCAGCAGCACATCTAACCATGTCACTGTTCTGATGCCCAAGGCTCTACTTTCCTACCACCACAGCCATACGACTGAGCTGTTTTCTAAGGCCACGAGAGTTTCAAAGAATATCCTGGCAGAGGATGGAGAGTAGAAGATTCCTGAAGAGCCCTGAGAATCTGCACACCAATATTCTAGAGGTTGAGTCAAGGCAGAAAACATGGTAACAGTTTCACAGGCTAAGTTTCCTTGGCTGCTAGGATTTCTTTACGACACAGGTTTCCATACTTGGCTACACACACACACACACCTTGGCTACTAGCAGGAAAACTCAAAGAGGCACAGGTGAAGGTTTCTTTACAACATGGCTGACAGAAAATACATCTGAACAGAAAGTTGGGCTGTATCTGGTTATACCTGATGAAGTATGCTCACATTTCCAATGTGAGTTAGAAATTCTTATTGACAACATTGACACGCATTTTTGTGAGGGACCCAGTAAAGCATCGCTTTCTCTGGAGCAACTTCATGAATGCACACTCCCAGTTGGCTTTGACAAATTCTTCATTCTGCTACTAAACTCAAAGTCAACTCAGGGCGGAGTCTGTGGACCCACTGGGATGTTGCATCCCACGCTAAGGAGGCAAATTATTGGAGGCTTGGGAGTGCAGAACTTTGTGACTGTTCTTCTATCAATACAGGAAATGGGCATACAAACCATGTTTGGCAAATACGGTCCTTTACATTTTCACTTAAAGTTAACAGCCATACTGAGAAGTAGGGGTAGGGGCAGAAGTTTCCCCTTCTAACACAGGCAGACTCTGCATCGGCACACTCACCTCGCCTGTAGTGTTGGCCAAAGCAATGAGGTCCCGCTTCGGGGACCAGACAAGGAAAATGATCTCGTGCGGCAACTGCTTCTCTCCTACCACCCGGAAGGATGGGAAACAGGTCGGGAAACGCAGCATGGGGACGGCCCTGCAACGACGCCGTTAGAAGCCGCGGGAGCACCGGCCACCAGCCTTGGGCGCAGAGTCCTGCCCAAGGCGGTACCCGCCAGTCACGACCCAGGCCTACGCAGCGGGCCGCCTTCCCCGCCCTCTCCCTCCGCCCGCCACCCTGAGGAAGCTTCCGGTGCCGACGCCAGAGCGTCCTCGCGAGAGAAAAGGCAAGGCGCGGCAGCGCAGGGGCGGGGCGGAGCGGGGCGAGGCGGGGCGAGGCGGGGCGAGGCGGGGCGAGGCGGGGCGAGGCGGGGCGAGGCGGGGCGAGATAGGGGGCCAAGCCGACCGGTGTGGCTAGGTGGGCTGAGCTTGGGAAGGGGGCGAGGCCGAATGGGCGGGGCGAGCGCGAGGGTGGGCGGAACTAGCGCCACGCTGACGTCAGAGCGGGATGGGCGGGGCCTGAGATGGGGCGGTGTTGACTCAGGGGTCCGAGGCTTGGGACTCAGGCTAGAGCAGGGGTGGGCGTGGTTGGAGTAGCTTTTGGGGGCGGGGCGTCGTGGTAGGCGGGGGTAGGCGGAGCGTGCTCTGGATCCGCTGAGTGTGTCCCCGGGACACTGTCCAGTCACTCAGAGGAATCTGTGTATTCAAATCTCTGGCCACCTTCGCAGGTCTTTTTCCATTTTCCCGGAAATTAGCTACTGTGGCGAAAGGGACCGTCAGAGGTTGAGATCATGATTAAAACTTCGCTGAAGCCTCCTTTGACAGCTTTTTGGTAGTTCTTAGCCTGGTTACATAGTAGAGTTTTTAAAAATCTCCCTGTCTAGGCAACGATCCAGTAGACTAATTAAAACGGAAACGACACTGAGTGAGACCCACTATTAGAAAAACAAAACAAAACCTGAATGGTTCTGGTTTACAGCCGAAGTTCAAGGTATGGAAAGCTACTTACAACCTCCCAGACACGGACAGTATTTTGATTCCTCGCCCCACTTACCCAGCAGTTCAAAACTTGTAGCAACCCACCATAGATAAGGGGAGCTGTAGCTCACACGAGATTTATTAAACCTAGCTAAGCATTTATTATGAAAGAATGTGGGCTACACAACTCCACGTGGTAGGAACAAACCCAGAAAACCTCGGGCCTTGGCCATTGACCCATTCGATGCTCATTTACTTTGGTGGCTGTTTTAGTCAGTGTCTTATAGCCCAAGCTAACTTCAAACTTCAGCTGAAGCTGGCCTTGAACTCCTGATCCTCCTGCCTCCACTTCCCAAGCTCTAGGATTACAGACATGTGTTCCAGCTTCCCTTAATGTGTGTGTGTTGTATGCATGCATCTATGAGCAAGTGGAGGCCAGAGAAGTATGCTGGGTATCCTCCTCTATTCTCCATCTTACTCCCTTCAGACAAGGTCTGTCACTGAGCTGGGAGCTCACAGGGTTTTGGCTAGGAAGGTACCAGGCCAGTGTCTTCAATCCCACTTAGCACCGAGGTTATGGCACACATGCCTGGCTGTTAAGTAGGTGCTGGGACCTGAACTCAGGTTCTCATATTTGGATAGGAAGCACTTGTACCCACTGAGCAATCTCCAGAGCCCATTTCTTTATTTTTGCTTACTTATTAGGGTTTGGGGGAGGAAACGGGGGTCTTGCTATGTAGCTCAGACTGGCCTCAAATATATGATCCTCCTGCCTTGGCCTCTCAAATGCACATTTGCTTTCCCCTGCCTCCACTGTTTGGGTTCTCAAAATATCTCATTACATAGTCCAAGATGGTCTCAACCTTGTGATTGTACTGCTTTAGTGTCTGGAATGCTAGGACTACAGGTGTGGGCATCCGCACTCTGCCAAGAACACATATTGGCATGAAGAACTTGACTCTTGGAGTCAGGTGTCATCTGCCTTTCCCTTCTTTTGTGCATGTGTATGTGGGTACAGGTGTGTACCTTGTATGTGGAATCTGGAGGACAACCTCAGGTGTCATTCCTCAGGTGCTATCCACTTTTTTTTAAAGATAGGGTCTCTCACTGGCATGGAACTTGACAAGCGGGTTAGGCTACCTGGCCAGCAAGCCCTAGACACCCGCCTGCCTCTACCTTCTCAGAGCTTGGATTACAAGCATATCCCACAAAGTCCAGCTTTAAAAAAAAAAAAAAAAAAAAAAATTTTTTTAAAGAATTCTTGAGATCAAACTTGGGAAGAGTTTTCGAACTGGACTACCTCACCAGCTCCTTTCACTCCTTGATCAAAGAAACAAGAGAAAGAAGTAGTAGGACCTTTATCTTTCAACTAGCCCTCTCTGTGGAACAGGTCCCTGAGGTGTTAGGCATTGATTCATTCATTCACCAACACTCACCCAGCAGTTTTGTACCAGGCACTGACTGTGACCTACCGTGCATCCTCTCAGATGTGGACATTTGCTACCCTTGCCTTTTTCTACAAACACTTTTGCAACCTTAACTAAGGTAAAATGAACTGCATTGTCAGGTGTCAGTATTTGGGGGTGATAATGTGGATCATCTGAGTGGTGGGTGTCCACCCTGCTAGGAGGACTAGAGGCATCGCTCCTGTGTGTGTGGCTCTGCTCTGGCTAGTTGTGAGACCAGCATCTGGAAAGAACCTGCCTACCTGAGGAGAAACTTATTTTTGGGTGTATTTGGGACGCCGCCCCATAAGGTCATTGGCTATCCAGACCTATAAGAGCTTGTGCACCTATTCAATAAAGGAGTTGGAAGCGCCATGCGCTTGGCCTGCTTCCCATCCATCTCCTGGAGTCTGCAGCTTGACTCTGCGTCTACTCGTCCCCAACCCCTCGGACTAGCCCCCCTCGGTCCCCTCGGGCAGGCCCTGAGTGCTGCGACCCTGATAACTGGTGCCTGGAACAGAGACCCTGCCCCTCTCAGTGAGTAGACCCCCGGTTTGGTCTTGTGTGCGATTCGGTCCTTGTGAATGGGCAAGGACCCCCTCGTTTTTGTTCCCCTTCCTGCATTTGTCTCCCTATCCCACAGGAAGCACACACCGCCTCACAGTCCCTGAGACCCGTGTTGGCCCCTCCCTTTCTTGGTTCATCCCATCGAAATCACATGGGGGCTTAAACCTCCTGATTTGGAACCCAGGCAAAGTTATCCAGCTAAGCCTTTCTGGAAGAGACACGGTGTCTTAACACTCCCAACTCTGATTTAAAACTGCCCCAGCAGGCTCCTGAGGATGGGGCTAAGGCAGGACACAAGGGGCAGCAGAGCTAAAATTGCCCTCCAGGCTCAGCCGCTTTAAAGCCCCGCCTCTCCAGGAGTGGAGAGGCAGCTTTGTTTGAGCTAGCAAGGACCTTTCAAATGTTAATTGCCCCTGCCTGACTTTACCTGCAGTGCTTTTAAAAACTGGCACAAAACTTCTGGCCAATTTTTTGTGTGTTCAGCCCAGGGAATTCCAGAGGCTGGAGTGGAAATCCATGGAAGTCTCCCAGTGGGTCATGGGGCAGCTGGGCCCCCAACATTCTGGCTGCATGTCTCTATGTGTTCTGATGTTGTCCATTTGGGCCTGTGTGGTAATGACAATCTCCCCTCCCACCAGGTAGCTCCACAGCTGCACGTACATGGGGTTTTTCTTCTGCAGCTTGTAAGGACACCTCCCCCTCCCCCAATGTGCACTGAGAAACCAGCACATCCTTTACATGCTTGGGCTTCTCTTAGTCCTTGGGTGGAGTTTCATCCAACCCACCCCCCTAGACTCAGGCAATAGTTTCATCCCTTTACTTAAGATTCGACTTTATTTCAGACTTTGACTTTTGCATTACCTTCAGTAATTCCACTTTTGTCTAATCCCCTCTAAAGTAAAGTTTGATCATGCCATTCCTGGATGTGCCTCTGAGCTTCCTCCATCAGCTGCTCATGGTCTCTTGGGGCACAGGCTAGAGTCTCCAACATCAAGGCCCTTGGTCACAGGCTTTTGTTACCTGCCTTGCCCTGGGGTGCTTTCCTTTACACAACAACTACTTAATAGGATTTCAGCTTTTTTGCTTTGCAGTCTTTTACACTGGGAAAATAGCTCACTAAGAGGATGCTTGCCTACCATACCTAAGGTTGTGAGTTTGATTCCCACCTACATCTCCCATTCATAGCTTTGATCTTATGTGTATAATTTGCATTCCATGTTCTTTCAGTAAGATGATGCTATACAGTACTTGTCTGAGCCATAAACAACTGCCATCTTCATGACTTCAGCCGTGCCTACTTAAAAAAGATAATTTGTTGACTGCTGTATTCCTTCACTGAAGGAAGGGTAAGCAGAGTCATTGGACCTTCACCTGAGTATCCAGCCAATCCTTCCAATCAGCTGTATGTAATTTTTTAATGTTATTACATTTCATGGTACTAAGAAAGAAAATGAAAAGGTGAAAAAAAATGATGTTCAAGAGATATGGGAATGGAGATAATTTAAAAATGAAAAAGTCTGTAAGGTCCGAGTATATATGTCTAATCAAGGTTTATCCAAGAATGTTTGGTTTTTGTCCAAGCTTTAACTACATAGAATACAGTAATTAAAAATGCCAGACTGGTGGAACTAACCTTCTTGGGTGTTTAACAACAATATTTAGAGGCCTCTCATCTGGTCAGAGGAACTTAAAGGGGCAATTTTTTGTCTTTTGCCCTCCAAGGTCAACTAAGTTCCAGGGAACTATGGGGCATCTTTCAAAATGTCCTGTAACTGTGATGAGTCACCTGTCTTCCTGTTCAGGGAGGTCGTGGAGACCCCACTAGAAGGACCTGAACCAGTGTCCAGTCTGCAAAGAGGAAAGTCAGCACAGGAAAATGTTTCCTTGATGCTTCTGAGTGAAGCTATAGTCTAGCAAGACCTTCTGACTTATCTTCACATAGATGGAACTGGTAAAACAAAGGCCTAGGGAGCCAAGGGGCCTCTTCAAAGCCCATGTGACACCCCAGAGGAACAGATGCACAACTGACCTTAAGAATAAAAAAAAGTTGATTTATTTGGGCCAATTGTATGATCTTAAACACTCAACAGGAAAGTATAACCAACGATTCCTACTTCAGCTCTGCAGTGCATACCTACAGTCAAGAAAGTCAAGCTCACCATTGTTCTAACCTAATCATTAAATATTGGCTAATTTCTTTTCTTTCTCTTTCTAGAAGCCATTTAGGAGGAACTTATGTTGGTTCTAGATCAAAGTGCCTGAAAACAAATCCTGACTTCAAGACTCTCAAAAGAAAAACAAGGAGGAACCCAACATATGGATGTTCTTGGAAGTCCTAAGCAAAAAATTCTAATGGACTTTAACATGGACATTTGAAATTTTCCTTATTTTGACTTTTCTGGTTTCCCATCTAAAATGTATAAGGCTAACTACTCTTACTTTTAATAGTTATGCAATTCAGGGGTCTTTTAGATAGACTCACTGAGGGGGTACTCCCATTGCCACAATCTACGTCCATTTTTCAGCTTTTGAAGAAGTCAGAGCAGTCATCGCCCCAATTCCCTATCGGCAATTGGAGTGCCTCTTCAGAGGGTAATGTGATAAGAATAGGAGATAGAATTTGGCTAGACAGTTTAGGGTAAAAAGACCCCGAGGAAAAATAGCCAGTCCTTCTTTTTTGGCAAAAAAAAAAAAAAAAAAAATTAAAACAAAAGGAGGATATGTTGGGCATAATGCAAGGTGGGCCTAGCCAGACCACCTGCTAGGAGGACTAGAGGCATGGCTCCTGTGGGTGTGGCATTCTGCTCTGGCTAGTTGTGAGACCAGCATCTGGAAAGAACCAGCCTACCTGGGGACAAACTTACTATTGGCTGTATTTGGGACCCCGCCCCATAAGGTCATTGGCTGTCCAGGCCTATAAGAGTTTGTGCACATATTCAATAAAGGAATGTGCAGTGCCATGTGCTTGGCCTGCTTCCCATCCAACTCCCAGAGTCTGTGGCTTGACTCTGCGTCTACTCGTCCCCAACCCCTCGGACTGGCCCCCCTTGGTCCCCTCGGGCTGGCCCCAAGTGCTGTGACCCACGATAAAGCTGGATTTTTCTTTTGCATTTGGTGGAAGCTTTCCTTACCTCAGCAGCTCCAAGTGTGATGGCTTCTTATGTAGGTCACATAAATACTGAGTCAGTATTTATGTGCACTGACTACCAGGAAAGCATGTTATTTTGGGCGCCAGGTTCCCATGAATAGAGAGTACATATGTGATGATGACAGGAATCTCTGATCAAACCCAATGAGGGCAAGAGGCCCTGCCATCAATTTCTACTCTGTATGGAGCTAAACAAGTACATCAAGTCCTCTTACTATAGGGAAGGATTTAAGTACCCTAGAAAAAAAGTTTAAACACACATACTACACACATACACACATACACACACACACACACCACACAAATTGTAGTTTCATGGGAGAGAACAAAAGGGACACCAAAAGAGATGGAAGCAAATCAGGGCCCTTTCTAGGCTTTTTTTTTTTTTTTTTAATTTCATTTTCTACATTACATTGAAGGCGCTAGGCATCAACTCAAAAGTTTTTTCCTCGCTCTAAAAGCCCGACCATTTTAAGTTTAAAGACATGTACACAGGCTACCAACCTTCTCCAGCACACCCGACATTAGAACAGCCCTCAGACCAACTCTACATCTGGCCCTATGTTACCTGGGCCTCTTTCCCCTTTTCCACTCCTTTGGAGCAGCACACAGGGGCAGATCCTCTCCCCATCTCAGCTGTGCCTACCGGTGCCAAGCCTCTAGAAGATGTGGTTCTTTTGCTGAGTGTCAACAGAGCACAAGAGACAAAGGATAAAATGATCAGACACTGAAAGCCTAGTTTTCTTTGGAGAGAAATAAAATCTGCAAACATAATCACAGAATACTAGGTAAGTCAAAGTGCCTCTCATACAGTGCAGAACGAAGAAGAAGGTATTGCTATACCCATCAGGCAGGAGCCTGTGCCAAGCAGGAAAGGCAGTAGAGGGCGAAAACAATAGGCACACTAAGTATTAGATTAATAAAGAAAAACCTCTGAACTGTGATTGGTGAAGACCTACAGAATGACTCTGGATTCCATTAAAGTCTATAATATATGCACCACAAATGTTTATTTTAATTTTTATTTACTTTTTATGTAGTGTAATCATGAGCAAATGTGCTAGGTCAGAGGACAACTGGCAAGAGATGGTTCTCTCCTTCCACCATCGTTAAACTCAGGCTTGGTGGAGAGTGCCTTTTCTCAATGAGCCATTTTACTGGCCCTAATACCAGAAAATTTGTAATATAAGTAGAATTAAATTTACCTATAATTACTTATTTTAAATATCCCTTTAAAGAGATGAGAAATCAGGGCTGGAGAGATGGCTCAGTGGTTAAGACTCATCTAGCTGCTCTTAAAGAAAACCTGGGTTCAGTTCCCAGCACCCACATGGTGACTCACAACCATCAGTAACTCAAATTCCAGGGGAGCTGATGTTCTCATCTACCCTCTTTGAGCATCGTAGGCACATGGTACACTGACACACATGCAGGCTAAACACATAAAGTAAAAATAAATCTTGGGAAAAACCTGGAGCTGGGTGTGGTGGTGCACGCCTTTAATCTCAGCATCAGGAGGCTGAGGCTGGAGGGTCTCTAAGAGTGCAAGGCCACACTGCTCTATATAGTGAGTTCTAGGCCAGTTGGGGGATACAGGGATACCCTATCTCAAAAAAGACCCCCAAAAAGGAACTTTAGGAATCTTCTACTGCCATGTTGAGCACGTTTCAATGTTCAGATACTCAGATTTCTAACAAAAACAACCGAGTCCACTCTCAACTCATTCTTCCTCCCAGAGACACAAATGACATTTTCCCATTGGTTTGTTCTCTAAGAACAGCAGTTAAGTCCTTGCAATCAGTATTAATTGAATAGAAGAACAGAGTCGCCATATCACTTAATTTTTAACTTTCTTAAGAAAGTAGCTTTAAATTTTGTTTTCTTTTTTATTTTTTTTATTTATTTATTTTTATTTTATGTGTATGAATGTACTGCCTGATGTATATAAGTGCACCTATATCATGCAGTGCCCTTAAAGATCAGAAGAGGGCATCAGATACCCTGGAACTGGAATTACGGATGCTTGTTTGCTGCCATAAGGGTGCTAGGATTCAAACCTAGGTCTTCTGCAAGAGCAGTCAGTGCTCTTAACCACTGAGCCATCACTCCAGCCCCGTTTTCATTTTTCTGGTCACAAGATTGAACCCAAGACCTCACACATGCTCTACCACTAAGCTATACCCCATCTTTGTGTTGCTGCTTTTTATTTTAGGCAAGGATTGGCTAAGCTGCCCAAGCTGATCTTAACCTTCTGATCAGCCTTATCTGTCTGAACTTAGGTCACAGGCATGTGTCACTGTGACACAAAGTTTTAAAGTACACTATTCTTGACTATTAATAAGGCTTAGGTTCCTCATTTCTAAGATATAATTTTTCTGTATTTCAATATTTCTAAAATCAGAAAAAGCACAACAAATAGTATGTGGAAGTAATGAAGTACTGTTCCTTTTCCCCCAGGAAAAGCTATGATTGATAAAATCAATGCTGAATTAGTGTCGTTCCCCCGCCTCCCAGTGTCCTACCGTGAACTAGGCCTGAACCCTAGGGTCAAGCAACCCTCCGCGACTGTAGTTGTATGCCACAGCATCCAGTTCAGGGGTGAATTTTATAGCTTATGTTATCTTAAGGAATATGGAGATAAAAATGACCACTGGCTGTCAGGATCCAGTTCCTCAGTGGTCCCAGATCCTCAGGTGTCTGAGTTTCAAAGAACTCAATAGATACAACCACGATGTGGTTGACACAGTAAAATCATAAATGTCCCTACCCAGGTTGGAATCAATGAGGGAACTCACTGATTTCCAGTTCATATCTCATCTAGTCACCTCCAGAACCACCTCTCCTATCACCACAGCAATCTGTGCAACAAAATGGACAGGAAGGGGCTGAGGGTGTAGCTCAGCAGTACAACATTTGCTCAGCACACACAGATCCTGGATTGTTCCTGGCACCACAAAAGGGAAACCAATCAATTAACCAACTACAATGTATAAGGTTATAAGAGAAGAGTTTTTTGAGGCTTATTAAGTTCCACAGATTTATTATTATTATTATTATTCCTTTGAGAGAAAGAAAGAAAAAAGAAAGGGGGAGAAGAAAGGAAGGAAGGGAGGAAGGGAGGGAGAGAGAAAGAGAGCAGAGGCATGTGTGCCACAGCATGCATATGGCAGTCATAGGACAACTTTAGGGAGTTGGTTCTCTCCTTCTACCCTGTTTGAGGCAGGGTCTCTCATTTCTGCTGTTGTGCTGGTACTCCAGGCTACCTGGCCCACTGAGCTTCTGGCAGTTCTATCTCTGCCTCCCATATTGCTATAAGAACACTGGGATTAGAGGTGTGCCCTGAGTCCAGCTTTCACATGGGCACTGGGATGAAACTCAGGTCATCAGGCTTGCACAACAGCACTGTTACTCACTGAGCCATCGACTCGCCTTTTGATGTGCACCACTTCCTTTCTGACCTGCACCATGTGTACTGTGCTCCATGTACCCTGAAGTCCTGGTGTACACCACTTTCTTTCTGACCTGCACCATGTGTACTGTGCTCCATCATGTACCCTGAAGTCCTGGTGTGCACCACTTCCTTTCTGACCTGCACCATGTGTACTGTGCTCCATGTACCCTGAAGTCCTGGCTTACCAGGAGAAGATGCAGTACCACAGGGCTCCAGCCTACCCCAAGAAGGCTTCACAAGAGCTCCAGAGCAGGTGTTTTGGAACAAGAGAAAACTCATTATGTAAATAAAGTCATTTAAAACTATGAGGTCTTAAAGAGATAAAGTCAGATACTTGGCAGAGAACTGGAGGGCTGGTGAGACGGCTCAGCAGATAAAGGTGCTTGTCACCAAGGCTGATGGCCTGAGTTCAATTCCTAGAACCCACATGATGGAAGGAGAGAACTGACTCCCACAAGTTGTCCTCTGATCCCACACGCATATGCATGCTGTAGTATGCAAGCGTGTACGCACACATACATACACACACACACAATAAATGTTAAAAAATAAATAATAAAAAAGACAACTGGAAAAATAACAATTTAGTAACAAATGACAATAATTACAGCCCTTATGTCTTTAGGGTGCCTCTATAAAAATTCTTCTTATCATCTTTAGATCAAATCTATAAATAATTATACAGCACACTTTCTTTTGGAAGCTTGGGTATGTCGAACCTTTTGATATTGCAACATGACAGTGTCATCTACAGAGTCCCCACTCAAGAACAATGCAATTGAGCTGTGAAAAACAAACCACATACAAAAATCCTCATGTTTTAAGTAAGTTTATGATTTTGTATGGGGCCAGACTCATAGCCATCCTGGAGCACATGCGGCCAGTGCACTGTTGGCTCGATATGCCTAAATGCATTGTTTGGTATTTCAACGATATATTTACATCTGAACTGACATAAAAGCTTGAGGGAAGGAAAACTTTCTAAATTTTCACTTGCATTATCACCTGGTATTATACATAAAAGAATTTTGTGTGCCCATTTTTCAGACAAAAGAAGCCAAAATTAGATTGGAAGGTATTTAAAGAGTGGAAAAAATTAGGCAGAGAGAGCCAAGAAACCAGCTGAGGGTGGAAAACTCCTGGGTCTCCAGAGAGGCAGCCGAGGGGACTATAAACTAGCTAATGCGACCTGCCTATCATTGAGCACAGAAAGGTGCGCACCTTTGAAAGCAACTGAATTTAAGTCTAGTGTGGCACATGCAGAAAATGGCATCAAAGGTTGGACTATAAATCTTCTTTATTCTCAAGTCACTGGACATTTAAGAGCAAGGATACTGATGGGCTCTTCCCCTCCTCTTCTTTCTCCTTGTAGCAGATGCGTGATTCATGGATTGTCCTTTAGTGAGCTCCATTTTTATCTTATTACTTTTTCTTTGCTTCTGCTTTCTGACAGCTCTGAAAAGCAAGGTGCTAAATTATTTTATGGAATGAGCACAGTGAATTATGTAATTATGTTGAAGTTTAATTAACTGGCTAACCAAATAAGAAAATAGAAGACAGGAAAGAATTTACTGTGTTATAAGCATAAATCCTCAGTATCCTACCATGACAACAAGGAAACAGTCAGAGGCCTGATCAAGCAAAATGCTTCAGAAGGCATTTCTTTAAAAGATGGTTACTACAGATTTAGAATGAGCTATTCGGGACAAATACACCACAGAAGGAAACAGCCACGCCAATGAGCTGGTCTCTTTGCTACATTTATGCTGCTCAGCTCAGCACTTCGATTTCCAAATCCCTGAATGAGATTTTTTTAGAAAGGGATTAATACATGTGGCAGTCAGCAGGGATAGAAAAGTGAAGCAGCACAACAGAAAAAAACTGACCATTTTAGAGCGAGCCCATTCCCTAAAGCCAAGCAGCTAATTTTCCTTTCCTTCACAGGTGTAAAGTGCCAGCACGCACCTCAGAGGATGCCCAGCTTTTATACCCCTAGGTTCTTGAAGATAAGCCTCCAAACGAACAAGCTGGAACTCACCCTCTAAGAACACTCCACAGTGGACAGAGAAGACCCTTTGTTTCAGTGCTGTTTCGGTGCTCTCTGAGCTAAGTTACAGGCACCCTGTAGATGGGCAATATTATTGGCCCATCTGTTTACTTCTCCACGCTAGCTGGATCAAATCACTCACCTAATCAGGACTGGGCTGGCATCATGACACTGGCATTCCTAAAAATGGGCCCAACTACCCTGTAGTGTCAGTTGTCGAGAGTCACTTCCTGTAAGCTATAAGAGGTTTGGCCCTTCTTGATCTTCCCAGAACAAAACCTGGGGAAAGATCTTCATGAACAATATGCAGTCCCGGAATGGGTCACATTCAGGTCTCACTTTCTGTCCACATTAGGTGTCTGGGATACAAAAATGAGTGGACGAAATCTTTAACTTCAAGGAATGGAGAAACTAAGCCAGGCAGATGTCTCTTTTTCCCCCGAGTGTTTTCGGTGAAAGCCTTGAGGCTCTGCAGTCCTATAATCATTCAGTGAGAAAGTGGTAGAGACAGCCTGACTCTGGACCCTGTGCCCGTCATCAGCTGATGGTAACTCCTCAGCTAGTAAAACGCAACCACACAGGGACCCCTTGGTAAACTTCCACTATGCAGTGTCACCTGGCTAGTCGGCAGAGTCTGGCTGGACGACTTATCTGCTTCCACATTTTGCACTGGGAATACCTAACAGTTCAAAATAAAACTCTCATATACTATTTTGTGCATGTTACATAAATCTCCGCTTTCAAGCAGTCATTGGCTTAACGTAGGATAATTTCCTGATAAGTAAGGACTTAGCAAATTTAATGAAGTAAAGTATAATCTCTAATAGAAAAGTCAATGAAGCCGTGTGTCTCTCTATTCGAATTTAAAATTTCTCTTTGGTTCATCTACTAATAATCAGGGTTAAAAATGAACCAGATTTCACTAGGGAATACAGTAAGAAACAAAAAGGAAGAATCTGAAAATATTCAGTTGTAATGTAAATAAACAAAGGTTTCCAGTGATAAGTATTTGAACTGTGATGAATTGAGTAAAAGTAATCATTTTAGTTAGCCTAAAAATTATATTGACCTACTATTTGTCCTTTAAATTACAGGATTTACGTAACTGACAGCTCATTAGCTTACACCACAAGAGGGAGCCAGCATCATTCCAGTTCACATCTAAAGGAAAATTAACACTAAAGAAAAACAAAATGTAAGACAGCTGTAAAATGCATAAGACTGAAAGATATTTTATGTCATATATGCTCAAACATATATTAAAATTATTAGCTACTATTTATAAGTAAAATATTTTTGTCAGTTTCCTTATACAATTATTTTGGAAGGCAATAGCTTAACAGGAGTTTTGAAGATCCCTCTGGGTGAAGAAAGTGACACTATTTAAGATCCATCAATTATGACACATCTCAAAGGATTTGTTCTTTGGGGGAAAAAAACCTGATAAAATCTAATAGTAAATGATTTTCCCCCAAAGAAAACAGTATGTTGCAAACAAATAAACTAGCTTTTTCAAAAGCAAAAACGAGCCTATAATCTATTACTAAAATGCAGCTGGGTGTAGCAGCACAGGCCTGTAATCTAGCACTTGACAGACTGAGGCAGGACAATGGGGTTCTGGGCCAGCCTGGCCCATATAACAAAACTATCTCAAAATCAAAACTCAGACTAGAATGAAAATTCAGTTTTCATGTACATTTATCAACAAATTAAAGGCTGTGCACTTAACTCCTGATTCTACTCAAGATCACACTGTAAATGATATAAAACTCCTAGAATAATCAGTAGTTGGGCTATATTCCATTCTTGAAGACCTGAGGGAAAATGTTTTGTAGGTGTCTTCATTTAATTATGTTTTGGGGAAAGGGGTCTTTTTGAGACAGTATCTCCCAGTAGCCCCAACTGGCCTGGAACTCACAGAGATCCACCTGCCTCCATCTCCCAACCACTAGGATGAAAGGTGTGTGTTACCACGCCCAACTCAATTTTAAAAAATTACTCTCCTATGACAGCCAGGCATAAAGGTGCATGCCTTTAGTCCCAGCACTTGGGAGGCAGAGGAAGACAGATCCCCGTGAGTCTGAGGACAGTCTGGTCGACACTGCAAGTTCGAGGCCAGCCAGGGCTACATAGTGAGACCCTGTCTCAAAAAAACAAAATAAAAACATACCAGAAAAAATTATTTTATCCTACACTACTCAGTGGAAATAATTAGAATATATTTATTAAAAATGCAGTCTAACTATTAGGCAGAATTATTCAACTGGCTGGACCTGAATGGAAAAGAAAATTTTCCATTGTCTATAAACAAATAAAAAAGATTATAATCACAATAACTAACACATCAGATACTCCTCGTTGCTGACTATGTTTGTTTAATCAAAAGTCATATGGTAGCTCCAAATTTTTACCCTATTTTTAATTTTCAAGTAATGGTAAATTTGGCCATTTGGTAATCTGCAGAGTGTGTGATGCTAAAAACACACTAAACACAACTAAACACAATCACTATCACCAGTTTTAGTTTAAAAAAAAAAAGAGGTGTAATCACTCATATTAGTCCAGGTGATACAGAGAGTAATAAGCTATTTTTTGTGGAATAATTTTACTCTGAGTTATCAATACCAAATGCTATTGGAAGATGTGAAAATAATCATAGAAAAAGCAACAATATATGTAAAATAGTTTAAGTATTAGAGTAATATTTAAGTGTGTCTAAGTACTTTCACTTTTTTTGTTTTGGGGGAGGTGCGATCAGATAGAATTTACAAAACTATTATCATTTCACAATTTTTATTGCTATGGATTACGTGCTCTATTCAATCTGAAATGCCTTCTCCATCTTTTCCTGACACCGTGTGTCTACATCTGATCTATGCCCCAAATCCTCCCTTAAGTATCATTTCCTTTAGTACAGTCTGAACTTTTACCCCCAAATTATAACTTCATATGACACAGGTGAAAAGTTAATCACTTCCTCCCCATATTTTGGTTATTTTAGTGTCTGACTTCTTCAGCTGTGAACGCCCTGAAGCAAGCTCCTTGACTTGCCTTAGTATCTTCCCTCCCCAACCATGTTTGTAATATGTAATAGTGAAAGTAACATTTGAGCACTCCTGAATCCTCTGAACCCCATGTACATTAGTAGATGGCCCCCAGAAAGGTTGGCACAGGAAATCTTTTTTCTAGTAAGCAAAAAATCCAGTTCACCTGCTAGTTCTCTTAGAGGTTGCGCTGTTAGGACAAGTACTGCGTTTGTGATCTAATTCGCCACAAATAAAGCAGCCTTCTTTAGGGCCTGCACAGGAATGATCTGGAAGAGCACAGCGGTTACAAATGCTACAATGAATCCAGGCTGTAAAAGAAAAATTAAGTTTTAGAAGAGGGTCATTTAATGTAATGTTTTCATTTTATTAACTTTTGAAGTAGATGTATGAATAATGTTTACTTCAAATATTGTGGTTGGTTTGCATGGCTCACTTTGATTTGGCTAAAGAGATCAAAGTGAAGTGTTCAAATCCCACATGTACCAGTAACATCTTTCTGTAATAATGCAACGAAGTCAGCCTTTCCCTAGACGGTCAAGAACTGACAGAGCTGTCACAATAGAGGTTGGCTATGAGGCAGTGTCCTGTTAAAGTAAACTGTGCAGAAGGCTACACCGACACAGGTCAGCAGTCAGCGTGCCCTATGAACAACACACATGTTGGTAATTTAAAAAACTGAAAAGTAAAGGAGGTCTCGACATAATTTTTCCTGAATATGATAAAAATCCTATTTTCATGAGGGAAGACTCCAGCTGTTTTCAGAGGATCTCAAGTGGTGAGCTCAGTACTTACAAGGCTTTACACACTTTTTGCAGAGAAAGCAATGGTTCCATTTTCTGCCATCCTAAAAAACAAATTTTAAAATGTTTAATTTGTTATTAAAAGCCAAATTCTACAATTAAAAATTAAAATGTCTTATTAAAATATGTGTAAATTATTCATTCCTTATTTCTCCCTTTCCTGGGCTTCACAATTAAATACTTTGATTTTAATTTATGCATTTCTCCACTTAACTCAAATGCCTCCTTGATGGGCCTCAATTTCCTTAACTGTGAAACTAGATTTATCCAAATGATCTTGAAAATCCACTCCACTTCAAGCCATGCAATCTTCACAAAGAAGGACTCAAATGAAAATTTCAAGAGAATTAATGATTCCTAATTTTTGTATCTATACTACATAATTCTTAATGAAATTCATATTTAAGAGCTTCAAGTAATTTAGAGAGAGAGATTACAGGTTACTATTTGAGTAATTTTTAAATGTAAAATTAAACATGCCTAAAAAAGTACATTAAACACATATGTCCACTTCACGAAAATTAAAGGAATCACTGGTGAAACCCTCCATGTCAAGGAACCTCCCCACAGGCCTTCTCAGAAAGGTCACCTTCTTCCCACTGTGTCAACTGGTTTTTGTGACAGTCATTTCCCTGTTCTTTATTTTTACCATGTGCCCATTTCTAAATAATTAAATTTTGTTTCCTTAACCTTAAACTTTATACAATCTCAGCAAAATACAGACCATTTCTAGACTAATTGAAAATACATAATCAGATATCCTACTATGGTTAAAATTCTATACAACCAACAATAAAATTATCTAATTATAAAAAATGAACATCAACTTTTCTTTGGAAAATAATTTGTGCTGTTTAGCCAAACTAAACTCTACATGTTCCTTCTGACTACATTTCATTAAAATTAACAAAGTAGCTTAAGGGTCATCATAGCTTCCCCCCAAATAAATGATTGTTCATAATTGCCCCAAATCAGAAGCAAGCAAGCAATCCTTCAGTAGGTGAATCGTTATAGACTGTGGCACATCCAGACAATGGAATATCACAGACAAGAATGGGCCAGTTAGCCAGGGAAAGACAGGAGGAGCTTTAAGTGCCCATTACAAGTGAAAGAAGCTGACCTGAAACACAGTATACGCGCTGTGTGACTCCAACATTATGACATTCTGCAAAAGGCAAAACTACAGAGAGAGCAAACATCAACTGCCACAGGCTAGGCAATGGGAAGGATGACCAGGCAGTGCACAGAAACGTTCTAGGGAAATGGTGAAGTCACTCTGTATGATCCTACGATGGCAGATGCAAGGCATACATTCACCCAGCCCAAAGCATATACAGCATCAAGAGTGACTCTGAAAGTAAAGCCTGGCCCAGCTTAGTAATGTGTCTGGGTAGGTGGATAGGCACATCAACAGTTACATAGGTATGTATACGCCACTGAAGGATATTGATACAGAAGACATACATGGGAACGGAGGTAGGAGGTACATAATAAAATCTCTGAACTTTCTGCTTAATTCTGCTGTAAATATAAAACTGCTTTCAAAAACTTAGGCTATGAAAAAAATTGCTAAATCCATAAATAAGAGACAAGTTTCTTGCTCTCTCACCTCACCTGTAAAAAACAGAGTAACCATGCCCACACCTCATAAGACTATGCTGAGGATTAAAGCTATCCGCCATGTAGAGATGTTAGGAACAAATCGAGCACATGAAAGGTGTGCAGAAGACGTTATTAATCATTACTTTATCAGAATAGCAATGGTATCTAATAGTTCAATGCCTTATTTGAACCACCATGATTTTACCCTCAACAGATTTAGCACTTAGTGCCTTAGATGAAACATTCCCAGTAAGTTCCACATGGAAATGAACTGAAATAATTAGTGATGACAATGAAAGAAATTAGGTACTTTAAAAGGCCTGTTTGAGGCTGGGCATGAATCTCCACAAGATGGAGGCTATGTGGTCTACATACAGAGTTCCAGGCCAGCTGGGGCTACAGGGACACCCTGTCTCAAAAAATAAAATAATAAACAAAAGCCTATTTGTAAGATGACTTTACGGATAAAGGTGCTCATTGCCAAGCTTGATGACCTGAGTTAGATGACTGGGACCCACAGTGGAAGATAAGAAATGTCTCCTGCAAGTTGTCGTCTGACCTCTACACATACACTGTGGTATGTGCACCTGCACATGCACATACACAAACACATGCACATACACAAAATAACGTTAAAAAAATTCTACAATTAGAAATATAGTACTACTAGAGCTGGAAAGATGGCTCAGCAGTTAAGAGCACTGGCTGCTCTTCCAGAAGACCAGAATTTGCTTCCTGGCACCCACATGATGGTTAACAACCATCCTTAAATCCAGCCACCTTCTTATAACCTCCGTGGGCACTGCATGCATAAATGTACTTACATGCATGTGGGCAAAACACACACACAAAATAAAAATAAATAAATCAAAAAAGAAAAAGAAAACAAAGTATTACTGTATTGATGCATAACAGGCAACTATACATATTAATACAAACTAGCATCAACAAATAATACTTATAGTAAAAGTAGCAAACTAAAATATAACTAACATTTGCATAAACATGTATCACATAAGAAAAACAGACCTTAGAGGTGCAAGAATTGCAGTGCTCACAATGTCGATTCTCAAGAGAAACATACCGTTGACACAGGGAGCAAAATCTAAAAAGAGAATCAGGGAAATCAGCTGCAGGTATCTATCGAGGTTCACAGAGCAGATCAAAGCGAACAAGGCACTTGCTCCAAAAATTCAAGGTTATCAAAATTCAATTCAACAGGAAATTATGGACCAAATTTAAGAGTACTACAAGAACCAAATGATTCAATAGTGAGAGCATTTTACTGTGAGACACACGGAGCTGCCTTTTCGGGTGACCTGGAAATTTCAAAGTCCTACTGTGCTCTTGCCTGTATCCTTCTTCGGTAGGAAGGATTATCTTGTTGGGTGGAATGTTGGTAAAAATCCGCACAGGAGACTGTTTTCGACCTGTCTTTCCGTGTTTGTAAAGTGCATGATTATCATAGTCTACCTAGAAAGTAAAAAGAAAATTTACTCAAATGAGTCAACATCACTAAGCCTCTTTAACCAATAAATAAACAAGCTGATGCGAAGACGCAGACTGAAGCAAGTAGTTAATAAGAAATTCCTAAAAGCAGATTTACTCAATAACAACCTCGGAGAGGCCTCCATGGAAGTCGAACTTCATCATAACTAGGGGAAAATTTGCTATAACATATTCATGTCTGTGCTAAGGGAACAACTCTAACCTTTCATCTAAAAGGCTCTATCTGCTCATTGTGTAATTAGGAGCTTTATTTTGAGCTAGCTTTCCTGAGCTTCCCTGAGACTGTCCATTTTCATGGGGGAAGCTGGTATGTGTCGGTGGCCAGCTCGCCAGGTCAAAATGCAGCTTCAGTCTAGCCCTCTATTCACATCTGTCCCCTCACCTTCAGATGGAACACAGGTTTAGGAGCCAGATGGTGGCTCTTGTCACTTGTTAGATGACCTCAGCTAAAATCTTACGGATTTTTAACTGTAAAAGGAGGTCCCCGGTTCTGACATAGAGCTGCTGTGAGGGCCAACCCTTAGTCCAGAGTCTGGCATATGATAGAAAGGTGGAGATGAAGAGGGGCACACCACTCTAGGTGCCCCCACTGTGACTGCTTCGGGCACTGACCTCTCCCCTCAAGATCTCAGTTTATGATTTCAGCTGATTATCTTGAAAGTGAAGCTAAGAAGTGTTACTTTTTTGAGTCAAGATGCCTTCTCCTCCTTCAATCTACTATCCACACACATTCTCAAGTTGGCCTTCAATCTGTAAAGAATCCACTTGGCCAACAAAGTTGCCTTTCTTTAGATTAGTAATTCTCAGTGTTTCAGCAATACCAACATTACCCTGGATCTAGTTAGAATGCAAATTCTTGTCCCACCTAGGGCCTACTATATCAGAAAATTGGGAGTGGGGCCCCACAGTTTGCTTCAGCAAGCCCTCGTGGTACACTCCTGTTAGAGAACCAGCTTTAGATTATTCTGAAGAATACCATGAGGTCGTTCCAAATTCAGCACAGGTGGATCCCAGCTTCCAAACAAGGTGTAATTGTTTCAATTAGGAACAACTTACAGGCTAGCAATTTAGCAGGTGACTCACAATCACAAACATGTAGATAACCCATACAAGGAAGACAGGCATTTTCTTATTTTTTATTTATTCACGGACAATTTCATACATGCACACTATGTATCTTAATCATATTCAACCCAAATTTCCTTTCTCCCTTTGTCCCTCAATCCTTTCCCCTCCCACCTTTATAGCTTTATTTTAAAATTTATTTCATTTATTTTTATTTTATTACAGGTATGAGTGTCTTGCCTACATGTATGTAAGTACACCATGTGCATACAATGCCAGTCAGTGGAATCCAAAAGGGACATCAGATCCCCTTGTGCTGAAGTTACAGATGGGTGTTAGCCACCATGTGGATATTGGAAATTGAACCCATGTCCTCTGTAAAAGCAACCAGGGCTCTTAACCACTGAGCTACCTCTCCAGTTTCTAGTTCAAGATTTTTTAAAAAATAACCCACTAAGTCCAACACGTGAGTGCTGCCCGCATGTGCATGGGGCCATTCACCAGAGCACGGACAACCTACCAGGGGCTAAACCCTGGAAGTAAGATGACTCTTCCTTCTCCAGCAGCCATCAACTGCCAATAGTACCTCTGCTAGGAGTAAGTCTCCTGAGCCCCTGCTCAATCCATGTTGGAATACTGACTGGGATGATCATGTGCAGGGAACCATAGCCTCTCTGAGTTCATGAATGCAACAGCTATGTCACGTCCAGAAGACAGCATTTCACGGCATTCTCCACCGTCCTCTGACTCTTAATGTTCTTTCCACTCTCTCTGCCATAATGTTGTGGAGTTGTGGGGACACTGATATAAACATGCCCTTGATGGGGGTCCAGGAGGAGTTAGAGAGGGGAAGTGGTATATATGGTATATATGTATAAACTCTCAAAGAACAACAAAAAAATACATTAAAACATGTCCCATTTATGGCTGAACACTCAACAGTAACTTATGCTCAGCATGTCGACCAGGCACAAGACAGACAGGCTTTTGCTGGCAGATTGCTTGGCTTTCTCCATGGCCCTATCGAGCTTAACACTGATGCTATGAGATTTACAAGTAAATGCATTCATGAAGGCTCACTAACAAGCTTCTGCAGGCAGGAAAAACTAAGATGAGGTGAGGAGCAGCAAAGGGAGGTGAACAGCCCCCGGGGCTTCTGGTTGGCTGCCAGCAGGGGGCTTCCTCTGTCTAGCCTGACTATGGAGGTCCATGTGGGCAGGCAGGAGGCCTCTACAGAAGCACAGACTCCTGACAAGACCAGGTTAGATCCCATTTGCAGCCCTGCCTTCAGTCCCTAGTTTTTAAGAGAGACATTGATAAAACCAGTTCATTTCTACTGAAAATAATGGCAATGAATAGGATTTATAGTTTAACAAATTGGGGGTGTTTATTCAGAAAGAACTGGGAGGAACTGACAGCTATTTTATAACTGAAGGGGTGTCATAATGAATAGAAATTAGACTTATCCTTTATTGCCTCAGAGAATAGAACTAGGACCAATGGTTAGAAGTTAATGGGGAGCATATTTTATCTCAATATGAGAAAATTTTCTAACGATTAGAGCTATTAAATAAATTGAGTTGCCTTGTAAGGCTGTAGGACTCTGCTCACTGAAAGCATTCAAGTGAGGCTAGATGACTGTCATGAATTTAGTAGAAAGGGTTATGGCATTGGGAAGTCAGCCCAGGTTACCTCTCTGTTGCCTTCCAACCTTCAGAATCCTAGGAATATATGTTCCCTACTTAGAGGCAAGACACAAAAATAGATTTTACCTCAAAATCACCTTAAAATAGTAGCTTAAGTAGTTTTCTTTTAAAGTGACTTAAATTCATAATTTTTCCCTGATGTACTCCTCTGTGTACTTGAATATATATGGCACCTTATTAAATTCAACAAAAGATATTTTGCACATAAACTTATGAGTGTCATAAGAAAAAAATTCTTCCCAAGAGAATCTTATGAAGACTTTCAAATGCTGGAAAATTATATTGTAGGAAGATTTCTACTACATGGAACATTCCGTGCAATATAATAACAGATGGAAGAGAGGGGGAAGAAGAACAATTTCTTTATGGTTACCCAAGGAGCCAGAGAATGTATGTGTCAGGAAGGTGGCTGATTGCTTGATTTTGCATAACCTAATTGAGATTATTATTATTTTTAAATGCGGGTTTGTTGTGCTAATTAACTATAAACATATGGTATGTAAAATGCATGCTGCTAGAGTAAATTAATGTACCTCTAACATACATCCATATTTCATAGCTTCATCCACACAAATAAACCTCCTGTGGAAGTGCTGTAAAGCAAACACAATTTTGCAAATTGCCTATCACTAGTAGTAAAGCTGATACACCATTTTCCCATCATTATCCCTGACATTTCACTCACAATGATGATGAGAGGCATTTTCAAACAGAAAATTTCTCCCACGGAACTGATTAATGTGATGAAGTACTGTATAGAAATGAGGGAAAGCACAAAATCTCTGCAATTCCTAACTTTTAATTTGATCCATACGCAAATGTCTTCTCTAACATGAGACTAAACTAATTATGAGGAGCACAAAGATGTTCAAGGCCTGGTTTTGTACCTACTATGTCCCAGGCACTATGTTAGGCCACATTAGCATCTGCACACAACTCCCTAAGGACTGTTCTGTGAAATCTCACCAAGGTCCTAAGAGCACCAACAACCAGCTCCATCACCACCAGGTTCTCAGATCTACCAACCAGCTCTCACCACCAGAGTAAGCACTGTGGTCATAACCCCACATCCTATAAAACCTGACTTTAAATTCCCATACAGATCTCATCCCCTTTTACTTCATATCTATCAAATCTTTAAAACACATAAAGTTCCAAGAATGCTGGTTGCCATCTTATCATACGCAATGATTTCCCAGAATTCTGTCAAAATAACTTCTTTTGCATACAACAAAACTAAGATTGAAAAGGTTTTCTAAACAGGCTGACTGTAAAAATAGGACAGCTTTGACAAAATAAAGACCTATGCTTTCAACACTCAAGACAAGTGTTCCAAGGTAAGAAGAATTAAGAGAACATTCAAGGAGGACAAGACATGAAACCATCTCATCCAGATGCAGTAACTACATGACTCCTGCCACTCACTGTCTCTGGCTCCTGGCCCTTCTATCACTAATCAGTCCTGTGACTCTGCCACCTGAGCCTGGCATTGTCTTAACAAACTTGCCAGGAAGCCACTATGGATTCTCAGGCTTAGCACTTCAAGGGAAACCTAGTTGTCACCCTTTTTTGTTTCAATCATTTATTTTTTAGCTGAGGAAACAGAGACCTCGGAAGACCAACTGACCTCTCCCACATCAAATCATTCTAAAAGGCAGTGCTAGGACTCCATTTTCTAAGTCTAAATCAGAATCTCCTTCCTTTCTAATCTGCTCTTAATAAAACAGTGGTTAGGTCTCTGAGTTTCTGATAACTATTTTATTGCCTACTTATCTAGTACTTTATCACTGTAGTCTACATGATTTATATTTTATGAATATTTGCAGCATCTCTGCCTTCCTCTTATCTGAAAAGTATTTCTAGAGAGAGAAAAAAAGAGAGATTTGGTGATTTTGATATTTTCTTGCCATATTGTGGCTTGGGGACTTACAATCATCTTGGTAATTGTTGGGGCAGGGGATAGAACTAATCAAAGTCTACAGGAAAAGATCTATGGTAGAGCCAGACAAGGCAGTTTCACTTGTTTTGTTGTTTTGTGTGAGGTGCTGAGGATTAAACCCAGGACCTTGGGCATGCTGTTTTCTCTTAAGATCTTGTTCTCTCTCTTTTTTTTTTTCCTCAGAGGTTGGCTTTTGATTTACTAAAAACACTGCTTTGCATCCTCTCAAACACACATGACCTAGCCAGAACATCTTTGTTTTTTAACCAATACAGTGAATTGTACAATTATTTCCAGTAAGTTTGGGCTGACAATTACTCCCCAAAGTTCTTTCCTGATGACACAGGCTGTCTAAGCAAGTCACACGTTAATATCATTCATCCACCTTACTAAAGACCTGCCTTCCTTTGCCCCCTTACCATTTCAAATTCTTGGCTACTCTGAAAATATTTTTCTGCCTGAGGACACAATAGGAGACTTGTGCTATTCAATTTGAGTGTCTTGTAGGTATGTAAGAAAGGAGAAGAGCAAGGAGTTCTGTTCCGACCTTAGGACTCTCTGAATGATGGTAATAATAATGATAAGAGCAACAGCCCAGACTCTCCACACTTGCGTATGTCAAGGACTGGGCCACACCTTTTCATGCATTACCTCCTGAGGCATACTTATTATTACTATTATTACCATCATTATCATTAATATACTCATTAAACAGGTAAGATGAGCTTCAGAGTAGTTAAGCAGCTGAGCCAGGACTAAAACCTAGATCTTCTCAATGCCAGAGTCTGTGCTCTTTTTCATTCATTTCATTTGACAGGTATGGGGCACCTACTGTGTGGCAGGCATCACACTGGAGTATCACTCCCTCCAAAGGCAGCAGGGGCTGCTGCAAACTGGAACCAGTCTGCTCAGCTAACATCTTTAGATTAAATCAGCTGTATCTGCCTTGCAAATGCCAATTCTAAAAGCATCACAAAACAACAAACAAAAGCCTGGAAGCTCTAAAAAGGAGAGTAAACAGCTGTACTGAAAATTATGATGTAGAGTCTATTTTGCCTGGAGCAGAGCTCAAGAAGTCAAGGTCAAAATGGCTTACATTACACACTTTTGGAAAGAACCCTGTTAATATGGCTTAACAACCACATTAAAAAAAAAAGCCCATTAAACTCAAGAAGGTAATCTCAGTTTTCAAAATTTGTATTAAGGAAATTGCAGCAAATACAAAAAATTCTATGTATCAAAGATGTTTCTGGAAGTCTCATTTGTAGTACCTTAAAGAGAATCAGGGAAAAAGAGAATGATAATGAAAGAAGTTAAAAGTACTAATGATAATGACAATGACAATGAAGTTAAAAGTACTAATATAATGTTACACCCTTTAAAATGTACAGTTATACACGACAGAAAAGAACTCAAAATTGTCTTTTAAAATTGATTGAAAGTATTCAATCCTCAGCAACATACACAAACAAAATAAGTAAAAAATAAAAATTGTAGTATTTGCTTTTTGATGGCAGTGTCACAGGTGTGGTGTCCCCTCATTTTGGGTGACACTCTTTAATTTTCACAATGATACATGCTTTTGAGAGTAGAGAGATGAGAGCAAGTGATATCTTGCAGCAGCTAGTCAATTATTCAGAAAACTCAGAAGGAAACATACCATCACAGAAAGAGGAAACTGAGTGATGGTGATAAGGGGGTTCACTTTAGAACCCAAGTTAAGAAACACTCTGAGGGACAAGGTGGAGCTTTGATGGCCTGGCCTCTAATTCATCCAGGGCATGTGGGAAACAAAGGCAGTGCCAGGAAGGATGCTCATTCCAGTGGCTCAGCACACACACAGCCATCTTTGCCTCCTCTGACACCCCACAACTGGGATCATGCCCCTCTTTAAAGCTCTTAGCATCCCTGAGTGACACACAAAAAACACATAGTGTTCTACCAACCAGGAAGGGCAATTTGCTTTGCTGTAACCTAAACTAAACAGAGAAAAGCACCTTTGGATGGTCCTGGGGAGCTGGTGCTGATGGAGAAATAGATAGGCTGATCTAAAACCTTGCTGCACTTCACAGTCACCTGGGAAGCTTGGAAAAGTATTTTGTCTCAGGGCTTTTCCCTCTGGTACTCAAGAATCTACACTTTTAGGAAGCACCCCAGAGATCGCTGACATTAGGAGCCATGGACTAAGGTATATATAGGATAGTTTTAGTGTTTAATATAGTTCAAAGTACTTTAATTTACTAAAATTAAAAGATGCCCCTATGAGAATATTTTAGCAGCATATCAATTCTCCACCATGCCAGAAAGAATATACTGTACCTGGTAATCCAGCATGCAGAAACTTGGGAAAAACTGACAAATTCGGGTCTCAAAAAAATAGGGGAAAATCCAGAAAATGGGCAGTTCTTTGTGACTGTCACCTAAAAGATCACACAAATAAATAAAAATAAATAAATACAAAAAATAGATTGTAATGAAAAAAACATAGCGTTCATTAAAAAACCACGGTTTCCAGTAGAAGTTTCAGCTGTTCAATACATTTATCTGTCATAGAAAGGGAAGGTCTACTATAGTACCATTTCAACTTGATCTTCCCAAAGGTTAATGGAAATATTATATATCTAAAACAAAACACAGAATTTATCTGGTCTGATTAGTGATATTCATAGCAGCAAATAAGTAAGTGAAATACTTAACAAAATGAGTCAGGCTTCAAAGTTCCTCTCCACTGTCCTCAAAACACATTACTTATGTAGCTCAGTATTGGAGAAGCTTGACTACAACCATGGACACCTGTGTAATCAATCAACTCCTAGGCTAGGAGCCACGCCTAAAAATGAATGGACTGACTAAAGAGATGACTGCATAAAACACTGTGAAGTAGTCAGATACTTTAAATGACTTTAACCCATCTCAGGGCTGGCAGCCTGCACGTCCTATTACTGATGACTGCCACTAGGCATCCTAATCCCACACAAATCTTGGCAAAGTTTAAGACTCTGGGCCTGAGGTTGGACATCCTCTTAGAGTCCTGAGTAAAAGAGTTTAGGGGAAGGAAATGTAAGGGTGATGGGGCTCATTAATCTGTTCTTAGCACCTGAACAGTACCTGCATAAAGCAGCCACTCAGTAAGCATTTAGTGACCAAATGACAACAGTTCATAATCTAATAATATCTGCCAAAGCAACAACGTTATTTACAAGCCATTTTATAAACGTGACTAGAATAATAGGAAGTGTCCCATAATCAGGAAGTTCATCTATCATCAAATCAGCCTGCCTTGAAAAAGAGCCTGAGCCATGTACTCAGAGTACTGAACTTGGCTAGCACTGGACAGGAAGTAAATACACAGATACATGCTCATTTTGGAATAAGTAAAAAACCACACACCTCGGCTCTGACCTTCTTTCCACATAGCAATTAACTTCTTGAATGTAATGGCCAGAGGTTCAACCAAGCCACCAAAAGGAGGGTCTGTCACCATAATGACTCCTTCACCTTTCTCTTCCTGCAAGAATGCTCTGCATACTTCAAGAGCAGCCTGAAACAAATAAGACTTCATTTCCAAATTAGAACGAGAGTCAGACCCTTTATCCTGCTGGGAAGAGAATGTATTAAGCTAGGTCTCACTCAGGACTGGAAACAGCACCAAGTCACCTTGCCTCTACAGAGCCCCTCAGCGACACTGTGAAGCCCATCCCATCATATTTTATCTTTGGGTTCCATGATAAGCAGGTTTTTAAAATTGCACATTCAAATACCATCACTATCAGACAACTACACATTTCAAATAGTTAAATTAAAAAACTAAACTTAGTAACCCAAAAGAAAGAAAGTCATCACCCATGAAAACAACCTCAATGTTCAATTCAACAACAATAGCAGGGACAGAGCTGAGCCCTGGAGAACAAGGAAGAACAGGCTGTGCTTTTTGCTATCTGGTTTCTCCACTGCCATGAGTTCAGTTAATAACTGCTGCAAGCTAGCAGTTAAACAAGCACATGCTTCTAAGTATCAGGTATATCTGAGCATGTGTTGTCATTGGACATAAACTAAAGTCCACAATGGCAAAACCTGTCCAGTCCAGGAAAAAGTGCCAGAAACGCTGTCCCAACAGACTGCCATGAGTTTTTAGTAACCACCAAGCTAAAATAGCTAGAATACTTATCATTTTCTGCTTTGAGTGAAGTTAACAGGAGGTACACCGATCATCAAATACCTAGTTTACAGGCTTGGAAGTAGTTTTCAAGATCCTATCTACAAAAGCAAACTAACACTTGAATATACAAAAGATCTTAAAGTTTAATGGAATTTTAAGCTTTAATAAGTTCATATGTACTCTGTAATCAAATGTTTATTATTCTAGGACTAAATCAGTTTAGGACATCTAGATGATAGAGAACACTCACCCACCCTCCCAGTCCTTCCTTGCCAGTCGCTGTCTACTGGACTCCTCCAGCAGGGGCAGAATATCAAAAGACAACTTGTGGGTGCTGGCAGCTACTTGCTCACTCCCCTTGCCGAGCAAGCATGGAAGCGCAGATGAGGAGGTTTGGAAAGTCGAAAATAAAGGCCAGCCTTGGTAGTGCACACCTTTAATCCCAGCACTGAGGAGACAGCGGGGAGCTCTATGAGATCCAGGCCACCCTGGTCTACTTAGCAAGTTCCAGGCCAACTGGGGCTACAAGGGGACTCTGTCTCAAAAAAAGTAGAAAACATGCAAGGCCTCAGCTCCTAACTTAATCTGAAAACCACTGAAGGTGTGAAGGTGTGAACCTGTGGTGGAATGACCTGCGGAGCTGCTAAGGAGTCCTAGCTGCTACCTATGGAAAACAAAAGTTTGCTATGCCATCAATGTTAAAAGCGACCTGCCTTTTCTTTTACCTCAGTCATCACTAAAAAGTGCCCAGCATCTCACTTAGCCATCTATCTTCTGTACACTCTTAAACTCTCTTGACCATCATGCATAGGACATGTTCACTGCTTGAAAGACTGTTTGGCTGTGCAGAACCCTATGCAGGGAGCTGCTGCCTTTTAATCCAGGAGACAGGAAAGCACTGAGCTCCACAGACAGAGGCTTGCATTCTCCACAGCACCCTACACATCCCCAAACATCAGAAGATACGCAGATACCTAGAGCTTGATCAAGAGATGGTAAATCACTACAGAAATCTCTAACTCCTGGGACAGACAGAAAAAAAACAGATGGACAGAAAACTCATTTCTACATAACAAGACCCTGTCTTCAAAAAAAAAAGCAATGAAAAAGGAGTTAGTTACAGAGTCACTTTTAGCTGCTCAATAAATTCTCAGTGAATGGGACAGATGTAGCTCAGCGGCAGAACACTAGTAACTGCCTAGTATACACAAGGCCCTAGGATCCACACTCAGTTCCACAAAACGGGGGGGAAAAAACCAATGAATAAACAAGAATAAACACTAATAAATGATATAAAAATAATAAAATGGTACTCTTGAATCTGTTAATCAACAGTAAGAGAAGAAAGAGATAACAGTCATAAATCTTACCTTTCCATCAAAGAAATGATGATTAAACATGTTATAACGGCAAAAGCTATCTTCCAGGTAAAACTGGGAATACCTGTAAAATAATTCAATACTGAAGTAACTCATCCAAGCACATATATGTGTGTGTATATATGTACATATGTGTATATATATATGTATATATATAGTAAATGAACATATGCTGAACTATATTTAAAGTACAAAATCACACTTTGAGTAAATAAATTTCATTATTCTTTTATTGTTTTCTAAAATAAAGAATACAGAATTTCCAGTGAATTTGTAACAGTACATGCTGAATTTATTATCCCTAATAAGCCAACAGCAAAACCTCAGAATACTCACATATAAAAGGTATATATTCGATTGGGCTGGCCTGCAAGTCCTGCTACTCAGGAGGCTGAGAAAGGAGGATTTCAAGTTCAAAGCCAGCCTGGGCTATAGAGTGAGTTCAAGGGCAACTTAGTGAGACCCTGTCTCAAGAAAAAAATTTTAAAAAGGTTGGAGATACAACTGAGTAACTGAGCAATTGTCTAATATTCATAAGGTTCTGGGTTCAATTCCCCATACTACAAAACGAGCAAGCAAAAGACATGTTCTTATGCGCCAGAACATTATACATAAATAATTGGACTAATGACAAACTATAATGCAATTTAAGTTTGCAATTAAAATCTCTCTCTCATGGTTAATATTTTCTTAAAAGACCTTATTATTTTAATTATGTATATATGTGCATGTCCATGTGTGTGTTTGTGCACCTGAAGCCAGAGAGGGCTTCAGATCCCCAGAGCTCATTATACCTGGTTGTGAGCTGCCCAGGGCACATGTTGGGAACCAAACTTGGGTCCTCTGCTACAATAGTACATATTCTTAACCAATAAACCATCTCTCCAGCCCCTTATGGTTAATAATTTTAAGGAAATATTAAATCAACATTTCTGCTCAACAGCTGTTATTTCTACTGTGATTAGTAAAAAAAGTATTTAATGTGAAGTTTCCCTTGTCTAAGGCAAATTAGTTTAATAAAGTATACTTCTTAATGTAAGATTAAAGGACATAAGAGCATTTCATATTTGCTGCATTTGTGCCTGGAGGGAGGGTATTATTTACAGAATGAGCTATTCTACTCTGCTAACCACTACTCTAAAATAGCATCAGAAATGATCGGGAGTGGCAGCCAGGGAATTCACATTCTTTATTTTTATTAATTAATTTTTTATGTATATGAGTGCATTGCCTGAATGTATATAAGTGCACTCATGTTGTGCAATGTCGAGGAGGTCAGAAGAGGGTGCTGGATCCCCTGGAACTGAAATTATAAAGATGGTTGCTAGCCACCATGTAGGTGCTGAGAATCGAAACTGTATCCTCTGCAAGAGCAATCAGTCAGTGCTTTTAACCACTGAGCCATCTCTCCAGTCCAAAGGAACTCAGATTTTATAATTTTTTTTCTAATTTGGTAGGTAAAACTTATACCAACCACCTAACAGTTTAAATTTGTATTCATTTGACCATGAACAAGACGGAGTTTTCTCTACTTCTAGTGCAGCCAAACCGCCTCTTTTCTAACTTCACCGTGTAGCTGGGTCTTGTCTTCACTACTGCTTTCTGAGTTTTTCACATAGTACATGTAACTTTTGTTACTTCAAAAGAATCCTAATTTTGTCTGTCTTATTATAAAAATAAATTCAAGTGTGAACCACCTCATCCTTCTTGAAAAGATTTGAAAGAAAAAAAAAAAGTCAGGGATACAGCCTACTTCTACAAGCCCTTAACCAAATCATGGCAATGACATGTTGCTTGTACTTTGAATCCCTTGCCATGTGTAAATGGATTGGCCTCTGGCAGTGAATACTTATTATGAAGACAGCATGATCCTCCCTCTTCTGATTATAGTGTTGTTGGTCAGAAGAAGGTCTGCTATCAAACTCATGTGCTATGTAAGCTCAGGAAGTAAACTGTTCCACCTACTGAGCCTCAATTTCTTCATCTACAAAATGGGAAAAATAATAGTTTGCTAGGACTTCATAGAGTGAGATAATGTATATAAGCTGTTTCACACGATGGCAGCTACACAGCACACACTAAAATGTGACTTATTTTAATAAGTATTAGCCACAAAGATTTATATGTTAATACCACCAGTACTAGAAAATTATGTTCACATTACCAACATATACTCTAAACTTATCTCTTCTTGCTGTATAGAGATGGAAGAACAGCTGTTCACCGTTCTTAGTGCAATATCTCTAATGTCACTTAAGAAGCAGTTAGCATATCTGATGATTTCATAAAACATTAATTTACACTTAAGAAATAAACAAAGGCTTGGGTAACTTAAAAATAGTCAAACCACACAGCACATTTAATGACCACTCTCAAACTATAAAGCAATCCCCACTAGCAAACAAATCCATATTCCCATTTAACTAGAATTCAGTTCCACTGGTTTTACTTGTTATTTTTTGTTTTCTGAGAAAGGATTACATTCTGTAGCCCAGGCTGGACTTGAACTCACAGAAATCCCCCTTTCTAGGCTCCCAGGGGCTAGGATTGTAGGCGTATTCCACCATGCCTGGCAACATTCTTTTAAGTCAATACTAGTAGAGCCTTTGGTCTGCTATTGTTGGAGAGTTTTCCATCTCACACTGTTTTGCGATTAAGAAGAAAGGAAAACACAATCCCCTTTTAATTTAGTCTCTGTTTTTTATATTGCTTTATAAAGGCACTTTTAAAAATTAAGAAGAGAATCTGATTTACATAAAATCCAGCACAGCACACCTGCCCCCAGCATTCTGGGCAGCAGTGTGTTAAGCCAGAGAGAAAAAAAAGCCAAGATTTCAGTTCTAAGTTTCCATCAAACACAAACAAGGGAGCATAATTATTCATATTTTAAATTATATTTTAAAAAAATACCCAACATTACCCTCTTAAAATGAAATTGGCCACAAAGAATTATTCTCTCGATTGAACAAGGCAAACAAAACCAATCAGGAACGCATGCACTTGAAAACTGTTCAAAAGGACATGCGTTTAATTTGGCCATTCATTCTCTTTTAAATGAGAGTCAGTCACCAAGTGTGAAGCCCGCTCTTCCACAGGAAATGTAATCAAGAGTTGAATAAAATTACTTCATAAAATGAACCTAAGAAATTCATTTCTTGCTCTAACTTTATTTGGATAATAGTTTGCCAAATAGAGTCTCACATCTTTCATGCTAAAATTAGCACATATAGAAATCCATCTTAGCAAATGCTAAGTTCCCATCACACAGCTCCTGAGAGGGATATTTATTGCTCATGAACAGAGAATGCTGTAGTTGAGGTAGCTGTACAGCCTTGGACAAGCATTTCGCAAGGCAACAAAAAATTAAAGTGCCTTAAACTTGTTGTGGCTGGCCTCCTGCTTCAACCTCCCAAGTTCAGAATTACAGGCCTGGCTCTACAAATTTTTTGTGAGAACTACCTTCAAAAAGCATGCCTCCTACTGAGAACTTCCCATTAGGTCCTAACTTGAAAGGTTCCACTACCTCCCTATCTGGGGGACACTGGGAGCCCAGCCTTTAACACATGGGCCACACTGGACTAAATATAATATCAAAACCATAGCAGTGTATAAATAAAACAGAATATCCACACCTATTCATATATTTTAAAAAAAGATGTACTGATACATGCTACCACATAGATGAACTCTGAAAAGGCCATCTATTGCATGGTTCCTCTTAAATGAAATACCAGACAGGCAAAAACACAAAGAAGGCTGAAAGCGGTTGCCAAAGGCTGAGGCAGGAAAGCTTATTGGGAGAGTGTTTCTGTCAAAGGTGATAAAAATGTTCTAGAATTAGACAGTGATGGTGATGCCACATCTTGCGAATATACATAGAAACCACTGCTTTGTATGTGCTAAATATATCTCAATTAAAAAGAAAACCACCTAAAACACAGGGGGAAAGATACTATGTCTATTTTTTAAGATGTTTAAATGCATAAAGATTTTAAAAGCCAAAAATCTGGGTTTAGGCAGAATTTTTTAAAACACAGTTTTCCTGCCTTTAATCCCAGCAGTCAGGAGACAGGGGCAGGTGGATCTCTCTGAGTTTGAGGGCATCCTGGGCTACACAGTGAGTTCCATACTAGCTGAAGCTATAGGGAGACCCTGTCTCAAAAAACAAACAAACAAACAAAAAAACAATGATGATAATGATGATGATAACAGGGGCTCAGCAGTTAAGAGCACTGGCTGCTCTTGAAGAGGAGCTGGGTTCAGTTCTCAGCACCCACATGGTGGTTAACAACTGCCTATAACTCTAGCTCCTGAGGAATTCGATGCCTTCTTCTGATTTTCACGAGCACTGTACAACACAGGTGCACTTACACAGTCATACACATAAAATAAAAATAACAGGCCAGGCATGAGGGAGCACACCTTTAATCCCAGCACTCTGGAGGCAGAGGCAGACAGATCTCTGTGAGATTGATGCCAGAGCGGTCTATATAGTGAGTTCCAGGTCAGCTGGGGCTACAGGGAAACCTTGTCTCAAAAAGACCAAAAATAAATAAATAAATAATAAAAATTTTTTAAAAATGTAAAAACATTTTCCGTTAAAAATAAATCCAAGATCCGTGTAGTTTGAAAAGTTATCTGAAGTGATACAAGATGATTTTTACTAGTTTTTTTCTGCTTAACTCATTCCACAACTACCTTCACAAAAGATTTTCTTTGATGAAGTCAAAATCATCATGAAATTTCTTTTTTAATTTTTATGTGTATGAGTGTTTTATCTGCATACGTGTAAGTGCACCCATATTGTGCAGTGCCCAAGGATGTCAGAAGAAAGAATTAGAACCCCTGGAACTAGAGTTACAACAATTATTAGTCGAAATATGGGTGCTGGGAACCGAACCAGGTCTTCTGCAAGAGCAGCCATTGCTCTTAACCATTGAGCCATCTCTCCAGCCCCTCATTATGAAGCTCTTAATGAAAATTCAAAGAACTACATGCTATGGAAAGATAAGACTATACCATTTCCACTTGAGTAAAAACAAACAAGAAAGGTAGGAATCTGAGTATTCTTTTGTCTTAAATTATTCAGTCACAAGTATCAGCTTTTTTCTCTAGTGCTTCCATCTTCCCTCCTTCGTCACACATCTCATTCCTGCAGAGAACTTACTCTACCTTGTTGGTCACAACCTGGCCACAATGATAGCTCTAGCATGGGAAGTGGCGTGTGACTCGGCCAAGCAAATCAGAGCATTCCCTGAGTTTTGTTGCCTGGGCTCTCAGGAAAGACTATCTCCTTCCACTGTCAGGAGAGCTGGGGCTGCCACCCAAGCACCCCACAATCTGAAGGGGGCCAAAGGAAGCCATCTGATTTAAAAAGCCAACAGGCAGGGAGAAATGGAGGTCTAACAACATGGTATAAGGCCCAGGGCAGTGACTTGACCAAAACAGGCTGTGTCCTGGACTCTAGTAATGGGAAGCAACAAATTCTTTTATATGAATGAATTTCTGCGACACCAATGAAACATTTCTGACCAATAAGACTGCCTTACTCTAAATATAAGACTAACCTGGCAAAAGTTATTGGCTCTCAAAAACCTTTGTGAACTAATGCAAGATAGAGGGAGGAACAGAGAGGGGGAAGGAGCAAAGAGAAAGGGGCCAACTAAGAAAGGTATACATACAAGTTCAAGAAGAAACACCTCCACTAGGAGTTAAGACTGCCTGGTTTTGAATTCTGGCTTGGTGACTCACAAACTAGGATTGTGGTTAAGTCATTTCATTTCTTGGTACCTCAGTGCTCTCTTCTGGAAAACAAGGATGGGAGCAAACCATCTCCAGGCTACTGTAAGATATGAGCTAGACAGGCCCTGATGCATGTGACAAGAACTCAAAAAACGCCAGCTACTGTTAATACTGATATGGTAAGAACCACAAAGTCAAACCTCTACACATAAAATAACGCATTTGGGTTGGCAATAATATCTTAGGAAAAGAACATAGAATTTTGAAAAAAAGAAGTTCCATACAGTAGAATAGTAAAGAGCCATAAAAAGAATTAGGTACTGCTGTATACTGTATGTACCAGCTGGAAAACATTGTGCTAACTGAAAGAAGTCAGGCACAAAGGTCACATATTGAGTGATTCCACTATAAAATGTCTGGAATACACAAATCCTTTGGAAAGATCACTGCTGTCAAACATGCTAGTTGGCCACACAAATCCTATCAACGAGAGGTGAGTGGTTAACAGTTAACAGGCCAGTCCTTTTCACAGTGGCTGAGGAAGTACAGTGAAGAACTAAGAAAACTAGTTGTTTGTAACAGATAATATAAAGTTGACTGGAAATATAAAGAAAAATAAATTATAGAAGTTATACTTTTTCAATCAGCAGATATATCTCTGTGAGTTCCAGGCCAGCCTGGGGAACATAATGGGTTCCAGACCAGCTAGTGACACATACTGAGATCCTGTCTCAAGAAACAAAACAAATAAAGCTGTACTGGGCGGCAGAAGGGTATATGTGGAGATCAGAGGTCAACAGTGGGGGTCTTCCTCAATCATTTTTCCACTTCATTTTTTGAGCTAGGCTCTTGCCTGAATGTGGACCGCCCCTTTTCAGTTAGGCTAGTGTGCTTGTTAATTTCAATTATCAACTTGATACACTGGGAAAAGGCAATCTTAACTGGGGAATTTTCACTATTAGACTGTCTTGAGGCATGTCTGTGAGGCAATTTCCTGACTGGTAAGTTATGTGAGAGGCAGTGCCACGCTTGAGCAAGCGGTGCTGAGTTGTACAAGAAAGAGGGCTGAGCACAGCCACAGGAGCAAGTCAGTGAGCAGTGTTCTTCCTCATTGTCTCTGCTCAGCTCCTGCTTCCAGGTTCCTGCCTGGAGTTCCTGCCTTGGTTTCCCCCAAGATGAACTGTGATTGGAATGTATAAGCCAAATAAGCCCTTTCCTCCCCACACTGGTTCTAGTTCAGTGTTTTTATCACAGCCGTAGAGAAGCTAACTACAACAGCTAGCTTGCAGCAGGCCTCAGAGCTCCTCCTGGTTTCTGTCTCCACAGAGCTGGGGTTACGAGCACATGCTGCCATGTATGGCTTTTACTTGGGTGCTAGGGACCTAAACTCAGGTCCTCATGCTTCCAGCAAGCTCTTTTCCCACCAAGACATCTCCTCGGTCCCAAAGCTGTGCTTTTTAATGTGGTGTTTACCTTTTAAAAAAATTTGTCTTGTTAGTAGGAAAAGCAAGCATATTTAATGTCACATACTTTACCAAACACTGTAGAATTGGCCAAACAGACATTATTAGATCTAAATTATAAGAAACACAGGGCCTAATTCCTTTAATATAGGCAAGAACATGTAAAAGAGCCTAAGAATAAGTGTCTTATAAAGTCGCTATGAGGTAGAACTCAAACCAGTATTAAATTAAGAGGAGGCTTTCGACTCTTCATACTTAGTGGGTGGACGAATGTGTCATCTGTGCTGAAAGCCTGTATCCTCTAAATTACCACTGAAAGTGCATCCTAACATCAGATGCCATCTAATTCTCACAGATGGCTGTCTCCCACAAATATACCTGTTTTCTAGTTCTGGAACTTGCCTATTCCCTAGTAGCACTCCCTCCATTTCTGGCTATACAGGGAGGCAGTGCCCACATCAATGGGTAAGATGTTATTTTTTATATCTATTATATTTTTAGTTGATATGTATGAGTATATTGCCTGCATGTATGTAAGTGCACCTGTGTCGTGCAGTGCTTGCAAATGTCAGAAGAGGGCGTTGAGTTCACCTGGAACTGGACTCACTGACTACTGTGAGCCACCATGTGGGTGCTGGGAATGAATCTGGGTCCTCCTCTGCAAGAGTAGTCAGTGCTCTTAACTACTGAGCCATCTTTCTAACCCCAAGATGCTATTTTTTAAATGTCTTATCACATGACAATGATCTGAAGAGGAAATGAAGTCCTGGAAATCTGACCAAGAATGAGGGAGTTTCAGCTTACCTTTAAACATCAGCACATGAGAAAAAAACTACATTCAGTAAGAATTCATCTCCAATTTTAAGTCACAAAACAAGCAGACACATCCACAGATGAAAATCTAGGACACACACTATCAAAATAAGAAATCGACTGTTTCCCTGTGTAAAATCCCAAAGACTGTGTGATATACAGGCTGCAAACTCCTTAAGAGAGGGACCAGAATTTACATGATTGATAAAGCGTTCATAACCTACAAGTACCTCCAAATGTTAATTAAGAATATGACAGATGAGAAACAATTAAGAAGAGAAAAACATAAAAAGAAATGAGATAATAGAGAAGAAATATTACATTCTATAAACTTACCGAAAATCAATATCCAATAAAAGGCTTTTCATGTTGGCCTGCTCACCTGCTGCGGTCAGCCTGATCAGCTCATGCAACCTAAAGCAGGTAATGAGAGAAAATTTAATAAACTACAAATGTCACAGGCAGTCAGCAAACAACCCACTGTTGTTCTCATATCTCTGATATTTTAATGAAACACAGATGAGTATTTGGCAGGTTTTCTTTTTGCAAATACTTTTTAAAGGGCAAAACTTAACAGAGAAATCTAACATTACCAGAAAGTATTCACCATGTATCAGGAAAGGAGTCTGTCAAGGTGTCTCGCAATGGAATACAAGCTGCAAACTCCTTAAGAGAGGGACCAGACTTTTCACTTGCTCTTACATGCAGAGTTCCACACCCTGCTCCGCACAGAGTAAACAACTGCTTCATAACCATTTTCTTACACATAAAGCAGCGTTGATAGGAGAATTTTTTTTTTAATGGAGAACATACCTTGGGGTTCCAACACACAGAACTCTTCTGAATCCAAGGGTGCAAAGGAGATCTGCCAAGAACTGGCAGCTCCTATTAGCAAACAGGTACTGGGCATTTGTCTTTTTGTTTTGCAGTGGGTAGAGAAGCTGACTGGGCCTCCTCAGCTGGGTGACAGAAACATCAGCCAACAGCTGGTGCCCACCGTGTTCCCCCCAGTCCTCAGGCAGCAGCAACTGCTGGCAACTTTGACAGAACTTTCTTTGAGTCAAGGACAGTTCGATAAACCTCAGGTACCTTCAAGACAATGGAAGACATGAAAGTATGTTTTAACTTTGTGGTTGTTTATTCACAAAGTATTCTTACTTCCTAAAGAGTACCGCATACAGAAGAAAAATCTATGGAGTGTTGGCTAGAATTTATGTCTGGCTGTATACCTACAAAGTGGAAAAGAGTCAGCAATTTCATAAGAATTGAGATGCTCCAATTTCGTCACTGAATGAAGATCAATATCCATTTAAAATGTGAATATAATATATTACTCAAACAACTTAGTAGTAATGGCAACTACTAGCACATTTAAATTTATTGACAAATCCATGTGCTCTAACTCTGACATGTTAAACAGTCTGGCTCAGCTGGCAGTCATTTTAAAATGAGAAATTAAGATCATTCTTCAAGTTCTTATGGCATACTTAGCTGGAAAAATTACCTCCTAAAAGAAAGATGCTCCTACAGAGTTCTCTGCTCTTAGTACTGATAGAGGTGGATAGATCACCCCAAAAGCAGCACAGCAGTACTCAAGTCTTTAAAAAGACTATTTTGAGCCAGGTGTGGCAGCACACATCTGTAATCCCAGCACTCATAGGGCTGAAACAGGAAGAACATGAGTTCCTTCCAGCCTGGGCTACACATGTTGAGACCCAATCCCCAAAACCAAAACCAGCAGGGCCTGGTGGCACATACTTTTAATCCCAGCACTCAAGAGGCAGAGGCAGGCAGATCTCTGTGAGATGGAGCCAACCTAGTCTACACAGCAAGTTCAAGTCTAGCTGGGGCTATTGGGAGACCCTGTCTCTAAAATTAAAAACAGCAAAAACCAAGGACCATAATGGATACCCCATGTGCTTTCTTTCAAGTCATATAGACATCTGATTTGGAGAAAGAAAATACAGCCAGTATGTCTTACTGATAGTTAAAAATACAGTCAGGATATCTAAAAGACTGATAGTTTTTCTATATGTGATACCAGCTATGAAATCAGAATAAGAACACAAAAGAAAAAAAAAGGAGCTCAGTGAGAAGGACACAGAGAGGATCAGCAGTGTCTAAATCCGAGCATGTTACACAGTAGTGCACTGCAGGATTCCGGTAGTTTGACAAGTCAACAGTCGCAATGGAACTCAATCTGGGAGCGGCAAGGTAAAAACTAACATGGAATCCAGTAGGGCTCAACTTCTAAGTCATTTCACTTCCAAGTTCTAAGCAGTGAAAACAAACATTCTAAACTGCTGCAGCCAGACATCAGCTGCCTGCCAGCAACTTCACTGTCTCTGTCCCTGTAATAGCCTTTCCAACAGCTTTATCCACCATGAGAAAGAAAAAGAGACGGCGAGACTGGGAAGCTTCTCAGTAACAGAAAGAGATGACCTCAAAGAAATGCTCCTAGGACAGAGTTGCCAAAGGAAGATCCGCAGACCCTGGAGAGCAACACAAACACTCAATTTCCAGTGGCTGCCCTCTCTCCTGCTGAATGCTACTTACTGAAGATTTTGGCTCACATTCAGTAGCAGATAACAGACCAGACGTCTGGCCCTCAACTGACAAAACATAGGAAATAACAGTTTTCAGACACTGCACAACTGGTAACTTCAAACAATGACCCCAACAGGGACCGACATGCTTTGTACAGATAAAGAACTAGAGGGAACATTATGAAGATGACCAGTATCCACCCATTGCTCAGAAGTCTGTCTACCAAAACACCAGAGCAGAAAAACCTCACATATACAAACCCAGGGGAGCATACTCAGAAAGGTTCAGTCCCATATGTCCACAGTGTGGAATAAATAGTCCTGAGGGCTGGAGAGATGGCTCAGTAGGTAAGAGGCTTGCTCTCCAGGCACGAGGACCTGAGTTCCATGTACAAAAGCTGGACCTGGTTGTGGGTGTCAGTAGCTCCAGAACTGGGAGGCAGAAGCAGGCAGATCACTTGTATCAAAATCAAAAGGAACAGAACAGAATTTCTACAGCTGGCTAAAACTCATCTAAGTAAACCTCACAGCTATATTGTACCTAAGAAAGATTCAATCCTTTTGCCCTAAGCTTGAACAAATTATTTTTGCCTTCTCTATTCAGGGTCTGCTAGAGTTTCTAGCTACTTAAGACAAAATAAGGGGCAGAGGAAACACTTAACACTTCTTCAGTCATATATGCTTAGAGTCCAAAGGAAATCTCCAAAAAGGCTGCTAAAACTAGTAAGTAAGCTTATCAAGGTTGCAGAATAAAGGACTAATGTCCACAATGAACTGGACTGGTACAAGCTGCAATGCACACAAGGTCAGGCAGTTAGTCTACAGCGCTGTCAAAAAAAGAATCAAAAAAGGAACAAGAGGGACAACTTAAATACTGTATTGATTAGTTTTTATTGTCAACTTGACAGACTGGGGTCACTTGAGAAGGGGGAAGCTCAATTGAGGGATTTCCTCAGTCAGACTGCTGGTGGGCTTGTCTGCAGGGCACTTTCATGATTGCCAGTTGATACAGGAGGGTCCTGTTCACTAAGGGGAGTACATCCTTACACAGGTGGGTCTGGACTGGATAAGAAAGCTAGCTGAGCACGAGCCAGTGAGAGCAAGACAGTGGCTCTTCTCTATGGTCTCTGCTCCAGATTCCTGTTTCAGTTCCTGCCCTCATTTCCTGTGGTGATGGGCTAAAAGATAAAATAAACCCTTTCCTCCCCAAGCTGCATTGGTCATGGTGTTTATCAGAGCAGCAGAAAAGCCAGCCAGAACACTGATCTCAAGCAGTGTTAAAGTTTTTTACAGAATCACACACCACAAATGCATAAACAATGATCAGATTTTGTCATCCTTTTGTCATCCTCTAGGCAATGGTCAATTACTGCTAAAATCATCAGAAGAAAGGCTGATAGGAGACCTTATATAAGTTAATTAATTTTAATACCATAAAAACTGAGCAACTGTGCTCAATTAAGTAGCACATATACTAAAATTGGAATGATACAGAGAAGATCAGCATGGCTCCTATGCAAGGATGACACACAAATTTGTGAAACATTCCATATTTTTTCTGAAGAAAAGAACGACTATACCCAAGGGGCAACAGAAAGAAGCTAAACGAAGGCATGAATATGGAAACACAAAGTCAGACCAAGAATGCAACAGAAATTAAAATAATAGGAATCAATACACATCTTTCAATAATAACTTTAAATATCAGTGGACTGAACTCCCCAGTCAAAAGACACAGGCTAGTTGAATAAATTAAGATCCACTTTTTTGTTGTCTGCAAGAAACCCATCTCACCTTCAAGGACAAGCACTATCTTAAGGTGAAAGACTGGAAATGGTACTAAGAAGCAAGGAGGAGTTACAATTCTAATATCTGACAAGATAGACTTCAAACTAGAACTAATCAGAAGAGATGAAGGGGTAGGGGCACTTCATTCTTATCAAAGGAACAGTTAACCAAGAAGATAGTACAATCAAGAACATTTACACACCAAACTCCAGTACAAATAACTACATAAAAACAATACTACAGGACTTTAAGACACAGATTAATCTCAACTTACTAAAGTAGGGGACTCAAATACCCCATTTTCTCCATAAGACAGGTCAATCAGACAAAGAATAAATAGACAGACATCTGAATTAAACAACCATATGGGGACCTGGGCCTACTACGTAAAAGCATTGAGCAGGCAGTGTGACCCCAGAGACCTTAAAGGGATGGCAGGTGTCCTGTCCTGCTCTGCCTGAAGCTATAACCCAGCTCCCAGGAAGCCACTGAAGATACAACATCCTCAATCTTCAGCAGTTGCTTAATCTTCTTTGCCCTCCACAAAGATGACCCCAGACTAAAACCAGGTTTTTGGGTTTCATTTCCTTGTTCCTAATATCCACGTCAGCCCACAACCTTTAACTTTCCCACCTTCTGTAACAGCCAGAAAGGTTTCCCTATATAAACCCCTGCCTTGGTTTCAACAAGTGAGCTGTCCACCCATGCAGTCTGCCGGGAAATTCTTCCCATCGCACTCTGAGCCACTGAGGACCTGTTCAACTGCCCTCCATTCTCTGGGATGGCTAGAGCATAATGCCATGCTGGAGACGGAGACCCACCCACAACCATACATTAAACAGACCTAACAGACTTCTACCAAATAGTCCCCCGAAGCACCAAAGAATATACCTTCTATACAGCACCCCACTGAACTTTCTCTAAAATCAACAATATACTAGGGTACAAACCTCAACAAATATAAAAAAAATTGAAATAATTCCATGCATTCCATCAGACCACAATGCAATAAAGCTTAAAATTGACACCAGAAGAAAACCCTAGTAACTACATGAACTCATGGAGATTAAACAACATACTCCTGAATGATGAATGGGTAAAAGGAGAAATTAAAAAAGAAATAAAAGTATTCCTGGAATTAAACAAAAAGGACAATAAAACAGAACAAAAAACCTCTGAGACACTTTAAAAGCAGTCTTAAAAGGGAAGTGCCTACATTAAAAAAATCAGAAATAGCAAGTAAATGACTTTATACTGCAGCTCATGACTAACAACAAATAAAATCTAAACCCAGCAGACAAGAAGAAACAGTAAAAATTAGAGAAGAAATTAATGAAATAGGAACAAAGAAAACAATGAGTCAATGAATCCAAGAGCTGGTTCTTTGGAAAGATAAACAGGATAGAAAACCAACTCTTGGCCCAGTTAACCAAAAGAAAGAAAGAGCAACTCCAAATCAACAAAATTGGAGATGAAAGAGGAATCATCACAACAGACTCTAAAAAGATCCAGAACATTATAAGGAGATACTTTAAAAACCTATTCTCTATTAAATTTGAAAGCCTAAAAGAAATGGATTTATATCTAAAATCGTGGGAATCACCAAAACTAAACCAAAAAGACATCAACAGCTTAAACAGACCCATAATATACAAGGAAATTGAAACAGTAATACAAAACCTCCCGGCTAAAAAAAGCCCAGGCCAAGATGAATTCACAGCAGAATTCTATCAGACATTTAAAGAAAATCTATAACCAATCCTAGTTAAATTATTCAAAAAGATAGAAACAGAGGGAGAACTCCCAAATTCCTTCTATGAAGCCAGCAATCACTCTAATACCCAAACCAGGCAAAGATACAACCAAAAAAAAAGAAAACTATAGACTCATATTCTTAATGAACATAGATGCAAAAATTCTCAATAAAATACTTGCAAACTGAATACAAACACACATCAAAAAGATCATCCACCATGATCAAGTTGGCTTTATTCCAGAGATGCAGGGATGGTTCAATATATGTGAGTCAATAAATGTCATAAATCATATAAATGGATTCAAAGACAAAAATCACATAGTCATCTCAATAGATGCAGAAAGGCCTTTGATAAAATTCAACATGTATTTATGTTAAAAAGTTCTAGAGGGAATTGTACTGGAGGGAACACACCTCAACATAATTAAAGCTATATACAATAAACCCATAGCCAGCATCATTCTAAATGGAGAAAAATTGGTAGAATTCCCCTTAAAATCAAGAACCTGATAAGGCTGTCCACTATCTCCACTCCTTTTTAATATAGTGCTTCAAATTCTGGCTACAGTAGTAAGACAGAAGAAGGAAATCAAAGGAATACTAATTGGAAAAGAAGAGGTCAAGTTATCCCTTTTTTGCAGATGATATATTATACCTAAGAGATGCCAAAAAGTCCACCAGCAAACTCCTAGAAATGATTAACACTTTCAATAAAGTGGCAGGTTATAAAATTAATCTGCAAAAATCAGTAATCTTTCTAGATACCAATAACAAGCAATTGGAGAAAGGGTTCACAGAAACCCTCCCTTTCACAATAGCCTCAAAAAAACTACAATACTTCAGGAATAAACCTGACCAAAGACATTAAAATTCTCTACAATGAAAAATTTAAATCTTCAAAGAAAGAAATTGAAGAGGACACCAGAAAGTGGAAGGACCGCCCACGCTCATGGATTGGAAGAATTAATATTGTGAAAATGACCATCCTACCAAAAGTCATTTATAGATCCAATGTAATACCAATCAAAATTCCCATGACATTCTTCACAGAATTAGAAATAACCATGCTAAAATTCATATGGCAGCACAAAAGACCTCAGATAGCCAAAACAACACTGGGGGGGATTACTATACCAGATTTCAAAATATATTACAGAGCTATAGCCATAAAACCAGCATGGTATTGGCACAAAAATAAGACTTATAGACACATGGAGTATAACTGAAGACTCAAACATGAGTACATGCAATTCCAGCCACCTGATATTTGACAAAGAAGCCAAGAATGCTCACTGGAGGAAAGGTAGAATCTTCAGCAAACAGTGTTAATAAAACTGGATCTCCACCTGTAGAAGAAAGAAACTAGACCCTTACCTTTCACCTTGCACAAAAGTCAACTCCAATTGATCAAAGAGCTCAATATGAAACCTGAAACTCTGAAACTGTTAGAAGAAAATATTGGTGGTAACTTGCAAGATAGAGGTGTAGGAAAGGACTTTCTAAATTGGACATCAATTGCTCAGGAATTAAGATCAACAATCAACAAGAGGGACCTCATTAAGCTAAAAAGCTTCTGTACACCAAAAGAAACAACCAGGGAAGTGAAGAAAAAAACCCAGAGTGGGAGAAAATCTTCACCAATGACACAACTGACAGAGATTTAACATCCAGATTATAAAAAGAACCCAAAAAGCAAAGGAATCAAGAAAACAAGTATATAACACTGGTGCAGTAGTGGCACTTTTATCTTGGGACAATCAATGGCTTCTTAATTAGACTTAAAGCCCACTCTACAGGAGGAAACTCATGTGTGGTACTTTATTCATAGTCAAATACTCATGGCTGAAGAGGTCAAAGATCTTAGAGAAATCCCCAATGCTGTCACATCCCTAGGCTAATGAAACTTCTAAGTGCAAAATATGTTTCCTTGTATTTAGAGTCGAGTATCCCAGTCACCACTCATCAAAACTTCCTTTGAACCAGAGACTACTACAGAGTATCACAATTGGTCACACACAGAAATTGTCTGTGACTTGCCCAAGCCTAAGCAGCATATCTACAGTGCAACCTCTACACCTAAGGCTTACGCAACATAGGACAAGGGGTAAAGAAGTCACTAACGAATCTCTCAACTCTCATTAATGAAGCTCCCTCATGCAACAGAGGCCAGGAATACAAAAGGTCACAAAATGCCAAAATGTGGAGATTGGGAGTCTGCAGAGTGTGGGTCCCTGGACAGGACTCCTTTATTAAGTTTCACTCTCCCAGGCTCAGGGACCTGGTCCTTCGAACACTGTGGAGGAGGGGGTGGAAAGACTGTAAGCACCAGGGAGGGGATGGATGACCACAGATAGAATTCTACAAGCTCTCGAGACCCTGCTCATATGAACCTACAGTAATGGTGTTGGCGTGCTCAAGACCCATGCAAAATCAAGCAGACAAAAATGCAGCATGGAACTGGGTAATCAAGCACAGAGCCCACTCTTGGTTGAAGAAATATTGGTGGGTAATTACTGTTGGATGAGGAAGAGCTTATCTTCTTAAAGCAAGGGACTCTGGATAGGCTGACTAGAACTCAGTGAATTAACTTGCACTGAGGATTGTCTAGAAACACTAACTCGGCACAATAGGCCTTAAAAGAAATGAGAGAGTATATGACTTCCGGAGGCAGGGGAGGGGGCTATGGGAGGGTGCCAATGAGGAAGGGGATATAAAAGTGATTAAGATTGGTTGAGATGTTCTGTATGAAATACACAAAAATTAATTTAAAAATTCAATAATAAAAAAGAAGTGAACAATCATTATCTGCCTTTTGATGGTATACAAAAAGTAGAAAGGTGAAGCCTAAAAGAATTGTCCAAAGCAGTTGACTGTTGCTATTTCTGGGGAGGGGACAGGGAGTATACACACTCACCAAATACAACAATAAAATATTTTAAAGTTTCAACAGTAGAGCAAAAATATGAATCCTCCCAAAAGGGTAAACTCAGACTTTGTAAAGAGAACACAAGAGACACAATAAATACAGAAAACAAATCAAAAGCATGCAGAACAGTTACATTTATGATAAAAACAGGCTGAATCACGGTGAGAAAGAACACAGAAATGGCTTGTGTCCAGCACCAGAGGCACCTCGGATACACTTAAGTTTACCAGACTACAAGCAAACAAGAGGCACCCGGCCCCTGTCTTACCTGGCGGCCAGTGCTTGCTAGCCTAAGTGCCTGGAGTTTAGCTTAGGGTTAGAAAATTACACAGCCATGTGACTGAGCCCATTCATCAGAGAGGTGGAAAAAATCTGGAGCCCCAGTAGGATGAGGAATTTGAGGTGAGGTTATGCCAGACAATAAGGAAGATTGTGCCTCTCCCTTTGCCCCCCAATACTCAATACCAACAAGAGTCAGAATCTGCATTAGGGCTATAAAAGCCACTATTTTGTGTCAAGCATTTTTTTTTTTTTTTTTAAATTTTTGCCTTTGTTTAGGCTCCAGCCAGTTCTGGAGAAACAAAAATCAAACTGCCACACTTTCACTATCTGGAATCTCTTATCACAGAGGAGGGGTCTTGTTTCTCACAACCACCCCATTAAAGAAAGCCCATCAGCTAGACCAGAGCAAGATTCATACACCCCGATTCATCACCTCAGATCACTTAGCATGGCTCAGTGGTGAAAGCACTGGCTGCTCCTGCAGAGGACTTAGGTTTGGTTCCCAGCATCCACATGGAAGCTAACAACTGTCCATAACTCCAGATTCAGGGAATTTGATCCCTCTCTGGCCTCTGTGGGCACTGCATGAACCGGATGTACTCACATACATGCAGGCAAAGCACTCACATTTTTTAAAAGTAAAAATAAAATTTTAAAATTTAGAATGTATGCTACTGCGGTTAGGGGGTAACTGCTCTCCACCAGAGGTTCAACTGTCTGTTGATAAGCAAATTTGGTCCCAGTTCCTAATACTGTCATACATTTGGGTCAGTACTGGGCAGCACTGGAAGAAGGTGAAGAGCTGTCTGTCATCAACATAGCTCAGCATGGAGACAGACTGCCATTCATACAGTGGATCACAGTTCACATTAGAGAAGAACACACTCAAAGGAAGATCCAGGAGCTGGTTAGTGTTGACTATCAACTTGACAGAATCTGGAATCATCTAGGAGACAAGCCTCCAGGCTCATCTGTGAGGGATTGCCTGGACTGGGTTAACTGAAGCGGGAAGACCCACTCTAACTGTGGGCTCTTGTTCAGACTGCATGAAAAGGAGAAAGTAGCCGAGCACCAGCATTCATCATTCTGCTTCCTGACTGCAGATGCAAATGACTAGCTGCTTCAAGGTGCCAGGAGGACTTCTGTGCCAAGACAGACCATATACCCTTGAACTTTTGTCAGTGAACTTTATCACAGCAACAAGAAGGGTAACTAAGACAAACACACATGTAGATGAAGTTCTACAAGATTTGGATACTCTAATATGGTCAAAGGATCAACTATTGCATGAACAGCCAGCTGAAGGCAGAAGCTGCAGAATCACTAGGAAGAAAGGAAAGCAAGAATGGGTTGGCAGAACAATTCACCTACCTAAGGTAGCTAGTATCACCCAGCGGAAAGAACACTGCTGCCCAAATCTACATCCACACTATCTGCAGGCCTCTTGAATACTTCCTCCTTTTAAGGTCTTCCAAGCTACTCTCCAGAGGGCCTCACTGATAGCAAAGTTTTCTTTACAGAAGATAAACTGAGACCTGTGCATATTTCATACCTCATGATCATGGCATCATATTCACTTACACTTTAAACTAAACATTCAGACACAGACCTTCAAAGTTAGGCAGAAGAAAGAGCTCAGGATTACTCAGCTCCTGACTCGTATTTCCTGCACGTGCCCTGGGGGACAGGAAACTTCATTCTGCCTCATGGCTCAGCATGATTCACAAATTGCAGGCTAGCATTTTGAAATGTCATTTTTATTGATCTCCATTTGATGTTCCATTTGCCTTTCCTGGAGTACACAAATTATGTTTATGGCATTTCTCTAACAGCAGACCTTGAAAATCTAAGTTTAAATGAGTTCTGGAAAAAAAAAATAACCAAATGAAATATCAACCAAACAAAATTATCTGGATGCACATAAATTAACACTGATTTCTACACTCAAATTTATCTTCCCCTCAGACTTCATAGGTCACAATAAGGATGGAAACATTACCATATAATAAAATATTAACACATATCAGAGCATAACAGGCAGCTAAAAACTATAAGGAAAAGCAAATATCAGGCACAAAATGTAAATCTGTCAACCGAGCATCTATGAAATATAAAGCATTACTCTAGGAGCAAGATTAGAAAAAACGATCATCAAATCTCATTCTGTAAAGGAGAAATCTGTGCAGCATTCTCAGGCCCGTTATAAAAACTGGGTAACAAAGATCAATTTATCTCACTACTATTCTCTTTAACAATTCTAAAACTACATTAGCCAGCCAGGCATCATGGGACATGCCTATAAGCCCAGCACTTGGGAGTTGAAGCATGAAGATTACAAGTTCAAGGCCAGCCTGGTCTATACAGCAAGACCTTATCTCAATTCAAAAACAACAAAAAACAATGAAAAGCACTTGCTACTCACAATGAGATCAAGTTTGCTTGATATTCTAGGTATGAAATTTAAACACGATTTAGTACTTGCAAATACAGTTCTTTAATAAGCTAACTTATAGGTCAGTTGCACATAATTAAATTACAAAACTTAGAAAGCAATTACAATCTCAAGAGTACATCAGCTTAGGTCCATTCACACACAAAAATGACCTCTTAAGTTTCAAAGTGAAGACATATTAAGGAAATAAATAATCTATTGAGCTTTGACTTTAAAAAGCCACAATTTCAATAGGACTTATCTTAAGGCAAGAACGTATTTAGAAGAATGACTGATTTCAAACTTTTATTCCATAAAGAGCATCAGCTAGAAAATGATGCAGTGAAATCAGTGAGACCACATTTCAAAAAACTTCAGCTTCAACTCATTTTCCAAAACCGGTTCAAGTTCCATGTCTTTAAAGTGTACTGGTCAGTTAATGCACAGTCAGCAGTAATGTGTCTCACATCCCTGAACACTTGTCATCTCAATGAATATAGCTGAAGCTTAATATATTCTTCTTCACACTGTACATCTTTTTACACACACACACACACACACACACACCATATAATATCTGCTGTATGAACAAATGACTACACAGATGGGTGTGTCAGATAACAAAACCTAAAGTTGTGGTGAAACATGGTTTAAGATCTTGATGGTAATTTTATTAAAACATGCTCTCAAGGGATCAGCACAAGACAGGTGAAATAACTGTTTCCCAAACATAGCCTTTTGGAAGTTCTTCAATATTTCATAATTTAGTCAATGTTTCCTATTTTAATTATATATTTAAAAATTCTTTACCAGGTCTGGGAACATAGTTGAATGGCACAGTGCTTGCCTCGAATACATGGGCATATATGAAAAATAATTCTTAGCCATACTGGCAGTACAAAAACAGGAAATGTGCTCTAACTCCAGACTAAAATTTCATTATGCAGAGAAATAAGATAACCTAGATTTCCTTAGAGAGTCTAACAGAATCACCAATATGCTTATGTAATAACACAAAAACACGCTTAGCAGATAAAAATAGGTGACACCAGCAAAGTACAGACTGTGGCTACAACTCTACAAAACAAACAACCCTTAGCATAGAGGGGAAAGCCAGGAAGAACTACACGAATCCACAGAGGGGCTCTGATCGTGGGCAGAAGCCACAGGCAATGTTCTACCTCCCATATCATCAATGCTCTATTTCCAAGGCTTAATTTCATCCTGACATGTCTCTATATACTCTGCACTTTTTAATCTCCTGTCTATACTTACAGTAAATCATTAGCTGTCACTAATTACTATCTGCTTTTATGTTTTAAAATGACACTTTAGAATCAGAGAGGCTTAAGCATGAGTCACAGCTCAGTCATTTTAACAGGAAGAACTTCAAGTTACTTCACATCTAGAAGCCTTAATTTTCCCATCTAAGTAGGCCACCATGGCAGGATTCAGCCAGGTAAACGCAGGTTGCCAACCTCACAGTAGTGCTCACACTTGATCCCTTTTCAACATTTTTCATTGTTGGCTTAATTCCTATACCTTAAACAGACACCTCTGGTAAAGCTCTGGAGTGAAGGGACAATCAAGTCATCTTTAAAAGAGCAGACTCTATCGGAAGTTTTCAAGTCTAAAAAGCCAGGCGAGATACTTTAAACAGGTCCCAATACTCCTTTACCCTTGGCCAGAATGGGGCCTCACAGTGCCAAATACTGCAGCCCACACAGCAGGTGGAACAGCCATCACAGTGAAAATGGCTGCCATAGCAACCCAGACAGGTGCTTCTTAGGAGAGCTTTACCCAGCACATGGAGCACTGTGCCTGTACGACAGGACCGAAATGAATTCTTTTCACAAGTTAGCTAAAGAATGAAGTTTATGGCTCAATTCTAATGAACCAAATAACATTTTTAGCAAAGCTGAGTTTTAAGAACAGATGTTTATGACTTTAAAAAGGTTTCTTTTGCTTAGAATTTCAAGGAACATCAGAGGTAGGCATGGTGGTGTACAACCTATAATCCCAACATTTTGAAGGTAGAAGCATAACCTGAGCGATACAGTGAGACCCTGTCTCCAAAAACCAGGGGCTAGGGATTTAGCTCTATAGCAGAGAACCTGCCTAGCATGTACAAAATCTGGGTTTCCACCTCCACCACTATAAAAACAAAACAAAAACAGAAGCCTTATAGTAAATGTTCATGACAATGGATTTGGCGATGGATTCTCAGCTATGATAACAAAAGCACACACCACAAAAAAAAAAAAAAATTAGATAAACTGGACTTTACAAAAATGTCAAGCCTGTTACACATGAAAGGACATTATAGAGAAGTAAAAAGGACAACATACAGCTTGGAAGAAAATTCTTGTATTACATCATTTGATAGATATAATATTCAGAACACATAAAGAACCATGACTTGACAACAGAAAGTCACAGAAACCAATTAGAAATGGGCAAAAGAACTTGAATAGATATTTCTCCAAAGAAATCATAAATGCCAATGCACATACAAAATGATGGCCAGAATCATCACTAATTAGAGAAACAAAAATCAAAACCAGAACGTGCCACTTTCCAACTACCAGGGTGCCTATACTCAAAAAATATGTGGGCTGGGGATGTGGCTCAGTGGAGGAAGTGCTTACTATGAAAATCATCAGGATGTCCTGAGTTCAAATCCCCAAAATGCACATAGAGCTGGACACAGTGGCTCATGTGTATGTAATTCCAGTGTCCCCACAGGAAGATGGGAGGTAGAGAAGGGAGGATCCCTAGAAGCTTAAGAGACAGTGAGCCTGGCATTCACCCCTGTGAACAAGAGAACCTCTTCAAGGTAGAAGGTGAAGACCTATGAACACCAGAGGTGATCCTCTGACCTCAAACAACACACTGTAGTGTACTCACTCACTCACTCTGTCTCTGTCTCTGTCTCTCTCTCTCTCCCTCCCCTCCCCACACAACACACAACCACATATTTTTAAAAATACAAGATGTAGCTCAGTGATACAGTCCTTGCCTAGCATGCATAAAACCCTGTGATATTTGATCTTCAGTAACAAACACACACACTGAGTTGGCAAAAATATAGAGAAAATATTCATTGCTGATAATATTAAATATTAAACATTAGAATGGTGCAGCCACTGTAGAAAAATCTGGCAGCTCCCCTAGAAGCTAAACAGAGTTACCACATGACCAAGCAAAGCCCTCCTAGGTAACCACCTGAAGGAACTGAAAAGAGATTTAAACAGGTGTTTGCATGCCAGTGTTCCTGGCAGTCATAGTAGCCATAACAGTGTTCATAGTAGTCAAACAGTGGAAACAAGCCCAGTGTCCACCACAGTAAGGCGATTTTCAAAATGTGGTAGATGCATAAAATGAAATATTATTCAATAAAAAAAGAAAAAAAAAAGTCCGTCACATGCTACAATATGGATGGATATGCCTTAGATATATTAAATGTAACAAACCAGAGATAATACCAAACATTACATGAGCCTATTCATATGAAGTATCTAAAATAGCCAAAGTCATGCAAGGTTTGGGGGAGATAGAATGAGGAGTTGTTACTTAATAGTGATACAATTTCTGATTGGGGGATGAAAAAGTTTAGCAAACAGACAGTGGTAATGGTTGTAAAACACATTAAGTGGCAAGCCTTATGTTAACAATAAATAACTAAACTTAAAGGAACATTAAAAAATTACATTACTGCTGAAATAATAAAGAAAAAATATACCACATCCATACCTTTCTACACACTGTTTTCGGGATAGAGGAGGTTGACATCTTTGGTTATGAGCTTCTCGTGCAGCAAGTCTAGCTTCTGACAACTGAAAAACAGTACACACCTCATTTTAAATTTATTATCACAAGGGTAGAACACACCATTCCCTCTGCCTCTGATCTTGGACTTTCCAGTCTCCAGAGCTCTCCGAGATAAACATCTGCTGTTTTATATAGTGTTCTAGTTACAAAAGCAGAAGGTAAGACACGAGTTAGCCACCAATACTAACACATCAAATCTTCGAGGGAACTAATTTTTTTTTTGAGACAGTAAGATATTAGTGATCAAAGCTTAAAGTTGAATATTAATTCCATTCCCCAGAATTTTTTTAAAAAGTATCTTCATTTCTCTTAATATAATAATCTCAAAACTGGAGAGGTGATTCATCAGTTGAGAGTATGTACTGCTCTTGCAGAGGACCCAAGTTCTGTTTCCAGCACCCACATCAGGCAACGTTTACAACCTATTATATGACACCATCTTCTAGTCTCTTTGGGTACTTGCACTTGTGTGCACATACCTACACACAGGCACACATGTATACACATAATTAAAGTAAAAAAAATAATCTTGTTGAGCTTGGTGGCATATGCTTTTAGTCCTAGTATTCAGGAAGGAGAGGTGAGGCAGATCTCCATGAGTTCAAGCCCAGCCTGGTTTACTTTGGCCAGTGCTAGGTCATCTGGGGCCACAGGAAGACCATGTCTCAAAAATAAAAACAAACAACAAAAATTCTTTAAAAATCTTGCATATCAATGTATTTAGATAGATATTTCACGTAATGTTTAAACTGTTTATTTAGACATTCTCAATAAAGCTGACCAAAAAGTTATCATACCTTTTCATCTTCCCATTGAAAAAAATTACAATCTTTTCTATCTCTACAGGCTGAGCAGGCATAAAATTTCCGTGTTTCTTCCTTCCCTTGGCTCACTTTTACAAACAGAAGAGTGGGCCCTGGGTCCAGAACAGGAAAAATGCATGTCAAACAGAAGTTCTACATCAAGTTACTTGCTTTCACTCCCTTCAATATAAGTTGCTTAGGTTTTATGAGTAATTTATAATTCAATTGCTCTTGGAGCAATTTTTTCCTCCTCAGTCCCAGCATTCCATTATATGACTACTTAGAAATAATTTTGAAAACTGGTCTCTCCAGAAACAAAACTGTTGTCTGTGTAGATACTGTCTACATTATGAAAGTCACAAATCTGGGTCCAGAGAACGTTAAAACAAAGAGACCCATGAGAACTGAGAGCTTTGCCACTACCAGGGAGGTTACACACTGTCTTCAAGTTGGAAAAGTGGGGTCTGGTTTGAAGGTAAGAATTCTTTGCTCATTCTAATATATGTTATACATGCGTGTCGTTCGTGTGTGTGCAAATCAACAAATGAAATCTCCCAGGATCTTGTCCACGGAAATTCTTCAGCAGCGTGCACTATTGGTTCTGCCTGTCCCTAACCCTTCCCCTAAAGGAGAGCTCTAACAGCCTTGAGTCAAAACCACATCAGTCAAGCAAGTAGGATGAAAAGCACATTCTGAAAGGGGGTCATTTTCAGCCATCGCACAGGTGGGGATGAGAAACAGAGAAAACTCTCTTGCAGAGGAAAGTCCTAAAAGCCCAGAGCATCCATGTCAACCCGCATTAGAGCGCCAGCCGGCGGGGCTGAACATAGACGCCGACCCACCGTGCGGGCACAGCGGGGCGAGCGCAGCGGGATCTGCGGGGAGAGCTACCTCCACCCCCGAGATCGCCGCGCGCCCTGCGTTCCCGTCAGCTTCCACAGGATCAAGAGTGGGCGCCGCCATCTTTCCGCCTACGACCCAAAAGCCTCTGTCCCAACCACCGAGGCGGAGAAAGAGCGCCACACTGGCACGTGGGACCACAGCGCCACCCCGCGTCTGGGAGGAGTCACGCCTCCAAAACCAGTCCGGATGCCCCTGGAGCTTCTCCCAAGTGGTCTCCTTTGGGTGTGGCAGGTTGTTGGATCTGTGCCAAGAGCCTTCTCCTCAGCACCTATAAATGCCTTTATTTAGTAAGAATATAACCAGATGAGATCAATTTAGGGGACAAAGATTTCGTTCGATTATATGTTCAAAAGACAGCTCCACCACCGAAAGAGCAACAGAGCAGAAACTGCTGAACAGCTCTACCTGTTAAGAGCTGTGCGGTTTTATGACGTCGGAGTGCAGTCTAGACTCTGTTTTGTTTTTGTTGAGACACTGTCTCATGTAGCCCAGGCTGGCCTCCAACTCTGCACATAACTGAGAATGACCTTGAACTTCTGGTCTTCACCCCTCCACCTCCCTAATGCTGCAACTCTAGGTATGCATCACCATGCTTGGAGCTCATCTAACTCTTGAACACTTACTTTCAATAAGAAAATGTCTCCTTTTGTCAATGCTTGCCTATATAGAAAATCCAAAGAAAGTACAATTTTTATAACTTCCAGCTTAAATTGAGTTTGGCAAGGTGTGAGACAAACATCCCCAAATCAGCTGTCTTTCTGTACACTAGCAATGGTCATATAAACATTACAATTAGAATACTACTTAGAAGTCTCAAATAAATGAAGCATGGATGAGTCTAATATATACAGATACAGAAAACTACAAAATGCTGCTGAAAAAAAATCAAGAAAGATCTAAATAAATGGAAAGTATTAGTATTCATTGGCAGAAGACTAAACGGGAAAGATGTCAAGTCTTCCCAGGTTTAGTGTGGATTGTGTGCAATTTCTGTCAAAATCCCAGCCAGATATACAAAACATTATTCTGAAATATATAGGGAAAGGCAAAGAACTAACTAAAAGAATTTTGAAAGAGAATAACAGAGTGGGAGAAACCAGTCTGCCAACTCTATGTATGATTATATAATTAAGATGCACTCATACACACATAGGATTGTCTATGAAACAGTCAATTGTGTCCTTATAGATCTAAAAAATTAATGATGTATATATCAACTTATCCTGGCACATACCTACGGTGCATTAGTTTAGAAATACTGTCCTTGTGATATACTATCTCACTCTCATTCTGCATCTGCCTGTGGCTACCTATATGTATGACTAGCAGTGCCCTTTCTCACTATGTCTAGCATGAGTTCCCAGAGAACATTATCTGCACCTCTCCATCTTTTGAGAGACAGGAAACCTTCTGGATCTATGCGTGATAATGCTTTGGGGAATTTTATATCAAAACTTAACTATCCACTCATGCTAGCACTTATTAAAAATACTTTTAGAAAGTAGTATCTCTGCAGACTTGTGATCTGTTTAAGACTAGATTACAGGGGCTGGAGATATGGCTCAGCAATTAAGAGCACTTGCTGCTCTTGCCTCAGGAGGAAACGAAGGAAACCAGAGGCAGAACCGAAACTAGGTCTGAGCACTGGGATAGACATTGACCAGCTAACTCGTCACCCAGAGTTTGTTCCTAATGCTGCTAAGACTCGGTGAATGCCATCACTCCTCTCACAGAGGCTCTGGACAAACTAGTGAACTCCAATAAGTATCAGGAAGTTTCATTCCAGTGTCCTTTGAAAACCCCATTCCTAAATTTCCTTCAGAGAAAACAAACGAAGCCAGAGGACCATTTTGTAGAGGATCCCTTACTATTGTCTGTGTCTTCCAGTGATCGGTGTCCTTAAGCTTGGTCCTCCAGGAATGCTAATGCTGCAGTTACCATGTAGGAGGCCTGTATTCATCACTGTGGTGCTCTTTTCCAGTCAAGAACAAAACCTTGTCCTGCGGGCAAGCTCTGTCTACTGGATCCCCCACCCCCATTTTCCCTGGCCTTTTGGTGGTACCTGGTCTCTCCAGCAGCCTTTGTCCTATTACTCCAAACTAAGTTCACAGACCATTTCTTTTTAAGGGGAACCCATCAGGGGAGAGCATCAACAAGAAAGAAATCCAGCAAAAATATTCCCTCTGGGGCCTCTGCACTAAAAATCTGGACCCTGATGTCCCGCTGAGCTGCCCAGGAAGACCCTTAAATGGCCTCTCTCTACGTTCATTCTCAAGAGTGATGCCAGATCCCTCCCAGCTCTGAAAAGGCCCAACTGTGGGAATTTGGCTGGCAAAACATGAGAGCCTCCTGAGATCTTTGTAAACCAAGGACAACACCACGAAATCACACACCCTGGAACTAATGACACCTTCTTAGGAACGACTGGAAGTCACTGGGCTTTTGTTTTTTTGTAGTTTATGTAGTCCTATCTGGCCTTGAATTTGCCTCTTGCCTCTGGTTCTGTAGTGCAGGGATTACAAGCATATGCCACCATACCTGATCTTTACCAAGCATGTTTGATGTGCCAGGTGGAAATAATGTAGGATGCCAGTATACTGCCCTGGAAGCTGGTATATATTATCGTTCAGTGACAGAGTGGCTACCTAGCATCCAGGAGACCCTGGCTTCTGCAAAACAAAACAAAACTAGTTCTGCAGACAAGGCAGCTCCAGAAGGCCTTCCGGCAGATCTTGAAGAGCCGCCCTGCCCCTTCTTCCTACCTGTAATCTTCTCTAGCAAGAGAGCTGCGGAAAGGGGTGGAAGCAAAGGAAGCATGTATGAAAATGACCATCTCCTGTAGACACATGGAATAGAAATCTTGAGCTAAAGAAGGCAAAGGATTGCTTACAAATGGTGGGCTGAATGTGTCCCCCAAGATTCCTGAACACCTGGAACCTTACATTACCTTCCTGGAAGCCAAAGTCTTTTCAGAGCTGTCAGGTTGATCATCAAGATGGTGGCAGCTTAGGGTGGCCCTAAACCCAATGCTAGGATCCTTAGAGGAGGAGGACATGGGCAGGCAGCATGGAGACCGCAGAGAAGGTCATGAAGAGACAGAGAAAGGCTGAGCTTGGAGTCCTCTGTTAAATCAAGGACCTGATGGGGACAAGAGGGATGGCAGGGACACTTCCATATTGTGTATTATAAACACACACTTGTACTTCATATTGTAAAAGGAATAAGTATTGCTAGGTGTGGTGGTGCACACCTGTTATCCCAGCACTCAGAAGCAGAGGCAGGCAAGTCTCTGCGAGATCAAGGCCAGCCTGGGGCTACAGGGAGACCCTGTCTCAAAAAGACCAAAAAAAAAAAAAAAAAGAGAGAGAGAGAGAGAGAGAAAGGATAATAACAGTACATGCATGTTATTATCAGCTTAGCACTCAAACACTGTTAATGTTGGTTCTGAATTAACCCCCTCCTACCCCGATGGCTCTGGAGGGGTACAGGGTTGACACCTGCAGAAACTAACTAGACTTCAAGAAGTGCCTGAAACCAAACATCCACAGAGGAAGGGAGAGTGACAGGGTGAAAGGAGAGAAGCGCAGAGTACATCACAGGCAGCTCTCCTTCTACCTCTCAATTATTTACTTTATTTGAAACTGAGTGTTTAGAGGCTGGGGATGCAGCTCAGTTGATAGAATGCTTGCTTAGCATGCACAAAGTCCTGGGTTCAATCACCGATAAACTGGGTGTGATGGTAAATGTCTGTCAAGCCAGCACTTGGGACGAAGAGGCAGGAAGATCAGGAGTTCAGTGTTCAAGGTCATTCTCAGGTACATAGAGTTGAAGGTCAGCCTGGACTATATGAGACCCTTTCTCAAAAAAAAAAAATCCTGTTTAGATTGATCACAGTAATTATGAATTCCATCTCAAAAGCGTCAAGAAGGTTCTATGAAGAAGGGGCCTCTATGCCCCCAGAGCTGAGAACCTCAGAGGCAATACAACATAGTCCAGGCAGAGGAACTGTAGGGCTGAGTCAGAGGGACCTGCATCCACACCCTGCACTCCCATATATAAATTACTTACCTTTGGGCAAGTAGTCTAACAGCTCTGAGCTTTTCTCAGGTGTATACAGGGCAATAACACATAGCTCATCTGGAGGCAATAAGAATCAAATGACGTCACCTGTGTGACATGCAGGACCCTGATTAGAATCAGAAGACATGATCAAGAGAAGTACTAAGAGACATTTCATAGAGGGGAGATTAGGTTTTTAGCAGAGGGCTCAGGCAACCATGAGAAACTCTCAGATCAGAAACTGTGAGTAGAAAAGAAAATTATAGAGGATGGACACACACACACACACACACACACACACACACAAATGGAAAGAATCCCATGCTCTAGTAGAAGAGTGCTGTTGAGATGCGCATGCTCCCAAAGTGGTCTACTGCAGCTGGGTGATAAATGCTCCAGCCTCCCCTCCACCTTCACCCATGCGTCTTTCTTCTGTTTGTGTCTCCTATGTGTAGAAAGCAATATAAAGTGAGAGGTAGGGAAGCTGTTGATGGCACATAGTAGGCAAAGAGAGATCTACAAGGAAAATGGACCATGTCAGGGCAGCCACAGTACCCAGGAAAGGTACACCCTGCTATGACGGGTGGCACTTTGAATATATGCACAAGCCCAAGTGTTGTGTATATTTATGATGCACATACCTATACATACACTGCAAATCCAACTCCTGGTCCCACTGTGCACAGAACCTGCACTGTGACCTGTTCTCCAAGTCCTAGGACTTCTCCTTGGTGGCCCTTGGGTTTACACCAAGTTTTTGCATGGATGCTGATAACTCAACCTGCACTGCAGGCATCTGACCTGTAACATCAAGGCTGTAATACCTGCTGTGGAGACACGTGATAGGGAAGCCATTCCAGGAAGGTGGCAGCATCTTAGCTTGCCATCTGACGCAGTATACACTCCCATCTCCTAACAGAGAGCACAGAGTTAGAGAAGCCAGATGCTAAATTGTTTAGAAGCCAAGCTATGCAGTTGCCAGTTCAGCCTGAACCAGCATGTGGCTTCAGCACTACAATTTAAACTAATACTTAAAAGGGTAGGATAGCTTTCTGGAATGTTCCCCAAACCACACTGAGATAAAAGACAGTGTTGTTTACCCCAGTGGCATCCAGGCACAGCATCTGGTTAGACCAGTTTCCTAGGCCAAGTGCCCTAGATGTTTATACAACTCCCTCCCCCTGGAGCTGCCTCTTATTTGCTGCGTCTTTAAGTCATGGGAACTTCTAAAGTTCTGTCAGGTGACTTCTGCTTTGTAATAGGAGCATCAGCAACAGGCAGGGTCCCTGGTGTCAAAGGAAAGATAAACACACCTCTTTGCTTGTGGAGATTACCTGCTTCTTTTTTAAAAACTACCTTATTATTTTTTATTATGTGTGTATGAGTGTCTTGCCTGCATGTATGTAAGTGCATCAGTGTCATGCAATGCCTGCGGAGGTCCCCTGGAACTGGAATCACAGATGGTTGTTAACCACCATTTGGGTGTTAGAAATTGAACCCAGATCCTCTGCAAGAGCAGCCAGTGCTCTTAACTGCTGAGCCATTTCTCCAGCCCCTAGCTGCTTCTTTTGAAATCATGTGCTTTCAACCCTCGGATCTAAAAAAAACCATATGAGGACTCCCTGAAGCCCTGGCGACCTCAGCCGTCAGCCTAGTATTTCACAGGCTAGACCCCGGCTCCAACACCTTCTGAAATGCTGCTCTTTCTTCACTAAGTCAAGTTTAGATAAGTCTCTTCCCAATGACCTCAGGTGCCTTTTCCCCAAAATACCCCATTAATTCTACATTGTCAGATAAGAGAAAAGCCTTAAAATAGTGTTGCAGTTCCAGAATTGTCACCATAGTCCAAGAAAGGCATATTCCCTTTGTGCAATAATCCAAACCCAAACTACAGTTCATGTCTTGTTTCATCTGCTGAAACCAAAAATCAAAAAATACCCTTAATCCACACAGACAGCTGCTGCAGTGGAAACTGAATGTGTAACTAAAAGCATTTGAGTACATTTCTCACAAAACTTTCCACATTTTGTCCTCAGTACAAATCTCTGCAGTGACTAAGCTCATATATTTTACATGTGGAAAAAGTGGGTTCGAAAGTCTGCAAGTTCTTCCAAAAAGGGGCAGAGCTAAAATTTAAAAATTGAGACCTCTCCATGTATTTCTGCATGGAAATCACAGTGAAACTCTTTAATCTGTGAAAAAAAAAATATATATATATATATATATATACCTCAGGTCCTTATCCAAATCTCAAACTCAAAAGAAAATTGTACATAATTTCCAACTTTTGAAGATAATATTTAAGAATGTAAAATAAGGTATAGCACTATAAAATAATAAAAGGTAAGCCAATTGGCATTGCTAAGTTTCTTAGTTCCTTTTCCTGTGGCTGTGGTAAAATACTCTGACGAAAGTAACTTAAGGGAGGAAGGGCTTATTTTGGCTCACAGTTCCAGGTTCTCAAGTCACAGGGGAAGGACCTTGAGGGTGTTGGTCACATCGCATCCTCAGTCAAAAAGGAAAAACAAATGCTGTGATCAGTTTCTTTTCTCTCCATTTTATACAATCCAGGGTCCCCTACATGGATTCTAAAGTGAGTTAAAACTTGTTCATTGGATAAAGTAGTGTTAAAAATGCTGCTGCATTTTTGTTATATAGTTTCTCTGTTCAATCCAAGATTACTTAACATTAAGATTTCCAAATGAGAAGCACTGTGTACAAGCAAAATAGCTCTCACATCAATGAATTAGAGTATATGACTAGGAGTCAAATGCTACTTCATTGTAATTTATTTTGTTCTTCTGAGGTTTTTGTGCTCATTTGGCATCATTCAGTAAGATACTCTTTTGATATCTGTGTTAGTCAGCTTTCCATCACTATAACAACTACCTGAGACAATCATTTTATAAAGACAGACAGGGTTGTTTTGGCTTACAGTTTAGAGATTTCAGTGTTTGGTTAATTTGTCATGTTGCTTTGGACAGGTGGTGATACATTATGGCTGGAGTATGTGCCAGAGCAAAACTGCTCCCATTGTGGACTGGAGGGGAAAGAAAGGAAGAAGAGGAATGATGCCCCACTATCCCCTTCAATGACATGCCCCCCCCGGACCTAAAAGCTCCCCACTCAGGCTTGCTTCTCATGATTCTATAACCTCCCAACAGCGCAAGGGCAAAGAGGAAAAGTGTATCACATAGTTCTTGGGGGAGAGGATGGCTGAGTATGATCCCCGAGGGAAGCAGGGCTTCATTAGCTTCCATGTCCCTGAAATGACCCTTTCTGTACCCAAGACTCAATCCAAGCCAAGAGAGCAACGGAAGTCCAGCAGGCGTGCCAGAGCCAGAATGGCCAGATGAGGCTAGCTCTCTCAAGGGCACTAGAACTAAACAAGCCGGCATTTCCTGTACAGGTAACCTGCCTCCTACAGCCACACTAAGTCAACTGCCCCTCGGGATGCTGGTCGTACAAGGACAAAGGAAGCTAAGCTAATGATATCACGGCTATGTGTTCCAACAAAACCCTTCTTCCTGCAGCAATCAGGGTGTTAAAGGATAGCCACCGAGAGGACAAGCCTATATGGTCTAGCTGCTGTCACTGGACCTGGCAAGTCTTCTGCCCAGCCTGTTACTAGTGTTATTGATGAGAACAGGAGATATAAACTGGTCAGGTAGAAAAGGGACCCCAAAGAAACAGTTCTAAGAATGTCCTGGCTGGAGGCTAGCAATGCCAGAAGAGAGTTCTGTTTTCCAGTTCCTTGTTAGCCTTTATCCTTGTCTGGAAACTAAACATGAGTCGTGACTAAAATGGAGAGGAGGCACCTGGACACTTCCCAGTTGGACCAACTAGACTAACTAGCTCATCATCCTCTCTATGCCTCATCCCAGTTTCCGCCATAAGCCCTTTTAAAAGCCCGCAGACTAGTGGTCCCCCATCCCTAGGAACTCACTTCTGCTATACAGGAGCTCTGCTTTCTAAAGTTCACTTTCTGTGGTCCATACATTTCATTCTTTGAATTCACAAGACAAGAACCTTAAAGCCACTGACTTGGGGTAGCTTTTGCGGCCATTGAGTTTTCTGGAACTCTAGTTACTGAGCTAAGCTCACCAAGAGCTGATAAACACATGCATCAGTGAAACAGAGGACAGCCCAGAATGCATTCACACTTTTTTGATTAAAAGATTTTTTTTATAAAGACGCCAAGAAACACAATGAGGAACCAAGTGCACTGGAAAATATGAATGTCCACATGAAGATAGTGAAATTAGACTCTCGTCTCACACCATCCACAGAAATCAACTCAAAATGAATGAAAGACAAATGTAAGACCTGAATTTGTAAAATGATTAGAAGAGAATGGAGAGAACATTCCATGACGTGGGTCTGGGCAATAATTCTTTGGCTATAGCTCCCCAAACCACAGGTACCAAATGCAAAAGCAGACAAACAGTATTAGCTCAAAAAAAGTGTTCTGCACAGTGAATAACACAGTGGAACACAAACTGTGGCACAGGAGAATATATATGCAGACATACATTTGGTAAGAGGCTAATAGAAACTCAGTAGTAAGTAAACAAATAACTTGATTTTCACACAAACAAAGGGGGTTCAGCCAGTGAAGTGCTTGCATCTGAGTTTGGATCTATGGCACCCACATAAAAGCTGGGTGCAGCAATGTACACTCATAGTCCCAGCACTGGGGAGGTGGAGACAGAAGGATCCCTGGGACTTGCTGGCTAGTCAGTCTGGCTGAATTGGTAAGCTTCAAGTTCAGTGAGAAACCCTGTCTCAAAAAATAAGCTGGAGAGTGATTGGCCAGTGTCAACCACTGTATCCCATGTGCACACACTTATTTACACACTTGGAGACATTTTTTATTATCTTTATTTTACTGGTATGAGTGTTTGGCTTGCATATAAGTGTGCTGCATGTGTGCACTGCCTGTGGAGTCAGGCAACAGCGTCAGATCTCCTGGAACTGGTGTTCCAGATAGTTGTTAGCCATCATGTGGGTGTTGGGATCTGAACTTAGGTCCTCTGGAAGAGCAGCAAGTTCTCTTAGGCACTGAGCCATCTCTTCAGCTCCCCTCACCCCCCACAAGGATTTCTTGAAAGAAAAATGAGCAAAGAACTTGAACAATATTTCTTATAAAAAGATAAACAAATGGCAAGCATCAACTGAGGATACTTGTGGAGACTAAAATCCCAGAGCCTGGAGTCAGTGGGCACTGAGGTTTCTAGAACTGCCTCTGTTGTGTGGTTTATTGCTGGTAGGACCGAGAACTCTGAAGCTCAGATCTAGTGGATCTCTCAATTTCTGCAGCCTTTCCTCAACACAAGATGCCACTGCCGGGCAGAACTGACAGCTCTGAGACAGATCCCCCAGTTCAGATCTAAGTACACTACTTGCTTCTCCCACAATGTAATGCACTTAGGAGACACACCTTAGCTTGGACCTTGACATTCCAGTATCTATGAACTAAGGAATCTCTGTAGGAGTGAGAACCTTCCTGGCCCACAGGCTGCAAAGTTAAGTGCAGCCAGAAATGGCTCCTGTTATACAACGAAGGGATGTACATAAAGCAAATGAAACCTTGACAGACAAGCCCTTGAGATGGTCCAGGCTCAGCTCCAGCCTGAAAGCCAGGAAAGATGAGACTCCAACTGGCCACCCCTCCACCTGGATGATCCCAATATTGGAAGGGCCAGAAAGGAACTGCTATACTGTTTTTTTTTTTAACTTTTAAAATATTTTATTATTTTTATTTTATGTGTATGAGTGTATTGCTTGCAGTACCCTTTGAGGTCAGAAGAGGGTGACAGATCTCCTGGAACCGGAGTTATGGATGGTTGTTAGCTGCCATATGTGGGTGCTTGGAATCAAACCCATGTGCAGCCAGTGCTCTTAACTACTGAGTCATCTCTCCAGCCCCATGCTCTAGTATTTTGCCATGTAATTTTTTTCTTTTATTGACACTTTAGTTTCACATCTTTTTATTACAGTTCAGTATTATTTATACTTTAATTTTTAAAAATAGCTTGTATATTTTAAGCTTTTATTTCCTTTCTTATGTTTATCTAATTTTGCTAGTGTTTTTTATTATATTAGCAGATTTATTTCCTGATCTCTTTAGTCTTATTTTTTGTTCTTTTCTTTTTATAAACCTTCTATTTCCCCTTTTCCTGCCCTTTCTTTTTATTTCATTATTTAAAGTCACTGACAAGGCAAGTTTAAAAGCAGCTGTAATTGTAAAGGAGATTAGTACCTTTAAAGAGAAACCTGGCCCTCTTCACTGGAACAATATGATGCCCTGAAAGTAAGACTGTACCCATCAAAGTATCCAACTTCAAATTTATTTGAAGAAAGCTTGAACCTAGAATGCAACAGAAAAGATTCTGTGCAGAAAACAACTACCTAAGAAAGCAGTTTTTGCAGATTCCATCATAAAGGCATACAGAGGACACTACACATTCAGTCCAAGGGCACAGGCTCCATCCTGAGTTGGTAGCAGAACTTGGCAGAATTGACCATAAATTACTGGATTTGTAAACACAAAAGACACAAGATCCAGGGGGTCCTAAAATCTTGCCCCACAACTCTAGAGAGTTGTTGAGGCCAGGAAACATTGGCAGGATCAGGTCCTAGGAAGGTTCTGCAAAAGGTCCTAGGAAACCCTTTCAGGGTGCTGTGAAGGTAAAGCCTAAGTTGCGATGAAAAACTTGGAATATTAGAGATTCAAGAACCAAGGGATGTCTACTGAGGAAAGCTGCCAGTTTGGAGTGAAGCCAGACCAAGAGAGGCAATGTGTGCTACAGACAACAGAGCTGAAGGGGCAGGGCTACACAAGCTCTTTGAAGCCTAGATGATTCCATCAAGAGCTCTAGATGCTGGACATGGAGCTACAGGAGTTGGTATTTGCCTTGTTGAGTTCTGGGTTTGCTTTGGTCTAATCATCCCTTCCTACCTTTCCCTTCTTCCCTTTTGGAATGGGAATGTTTCTTCAGTACAACTGTATATTGGAAACATGTAACCTGTTTTTTATTTTATAGAACTCACAGTTAAATGTCTTGAGTCTTAGATGAGACTTAGACTATGGAGCTGTAAAGTTTTGGAACCATTAAAGACTATGGGGACTTTTGAAGTTGAATGGATTACATTTCTGCATTATGATATGGTCAATGGTCTGTAGGGACAAGGAGTGGGAAGTTATATGGCTTAAAAATAATATGCTTATCAAGTTGACAAGGGGTGTAATTGTGATGGTTAATATCATCAACTTGAGAGATTCTAGAATCACCTTGGAGAGAAGCCACTTCTGGACATATCTGTGAAGGACTGGCTAGATTAGGCTAACTGAAACGGGAAGATCACAGTTAGGTGGACAGGAATATTTCACGGGCTAAGGTTCCCGGCTGAAAGAAGGAACATGCAAGTGAGCACTAGCTTTCAAAGCCCTCTTCTTCCTTACTGTGAATGCAAACTTCCTTACTGTGAAGGCAGCTCCTGCTGCCTACCTTTCCTGTCATGATGGACTGTATCTCCTTAACTGTAACATCCAGAAACACTTCCTTCCTTACATTGCTTTTGTCACAGCATTTGGTCACAGCAACAAGACAAGAAACTAACAGAATTAGTTTCCTTCCCATGTATTGAAGAAATTTATAATTTAAGAAACAAAGGTAGACATGCATAAATATAAAATTATGAAAAGATTAGGACATAATCCCTCATAAATATTTGACTCTGGACCTATTACTATTCTCAGATACCTCCCACCTGCTTTGAACATTATTTGAAGAATGAAACTTTATTTTACTGATTTTCGTATTTCTAGCACTTTACATTTCATTTGTTCATTATTGTGTGTACGTTTGTGTGTTTGCAGATGCAGTATATGTGTGTGGACATGCATGCCGCAGCACACTCGTGGAGGTCAGAGGACAATTTTGTGGAGTTGGTTTTCTCCTTCCACTTTTATGTGGGTTCCAGGGGGTCAAACTCAGATTGCCAGACTTTTGTGACAAGCCACCTTTACTTGCTGGGCCATCTTGCCAAACCCAACAGTATCTTTTGAAGATAATATATGTTTAAATTTGATGAAGTATGACTCACCAATTTTGTGCTATTTTTAATGTCCTCTTTCACTTTCTGAGGATCTGGCACAGAATACCCAATGTTGAATTAAATGGGTAATTATGTCTATCACACAAAGTGTTTCATTCAAGAGTTGGAATTTGGGGGCTGGAGAGATGACTCAGCAGTTAGGAGCATGTATTGCTCTTCCAGAGGATATGGGTTCAGTTCCCAGCACCCAAATAAGGTGGCTCACATCTGCCAGTAACTCCACTTCCACTGGATCCAACACCCTCCTCTGGTCTCTGTGGCACCTTCATGTACAAGATGCACACAGACATGGTGCACACACACACATAAATAAAAATGAATCTAAAAAATAGAGTTGGAGGAGGGGCTTGGTGGTATATACCTTTAATCCCAGCACTTGGGAGGCAGAGGGAGACATACAAACAGGTGGATTTCTAAGATTCTTAGGCAAAAACAGTAACAAAGAGTTGAAATTGTGAGGGTCAGATACAAGCTAGAGCAAACTTAAGCATCAGCTATAACTGAGAAATGAGCTGTTCTGGTTCACAGATATGTGTAACAGAAAAATGGGCTAAGTACTATGCAAGGAATCCATCTTAGACTCCTTTATAATATCACAGGATAGTATAAATCCAGGTTAAAAAGTTCCTACACTTAAGAAAAGTTTTCAGATCTGCTCCTGAAATTACTTTCAGATAAGACTCAGTTTCAACAACCTGATTGTACTACCTCAATTTTCTATAAAAGATCTGACCAAGGACAGATCTGGGGTAATACAAATTTAGGTAATTAAGATCTGAAGACCTTGGGTGGCATTATAGACTGAATTATGTCTTCTCCTCCTCCCAGTGTGACCTCAGGTGCAGGTAGTTAATTGCTACTTGGATAATGAAGCACTCCCCTACAACAGTTTATGTGCTGAAGGCTTGATTCCCACTTAACGGAGATGGGTCCTACTTGGATGAAGCAGGTCACTGGGGACAGGGCTTTGGAGGATATATTTTGTCACCAGTCTCTTCTGCTCACTCTGGTTTGCTGCCTGCCAAGCAACCATGGACTGAAATCTTGAAACCAAAGCAAACTTTTCCTCTTTCTGGTGTTGGGTCCCCATGACAAAGAAGCTGGTTCACATAGAAAATACCAGGAATCAGGGACACTGCTAGGACTCCCTGACCATATAGTTCAGATGACTTTGGAACTTGTTTGTGGGAAGAATTCAGAAAAGTTCAGAGATTCAAGCCAGAGAAAGCTTGGAATGCTCTAAGCATGATTTAAATGGTATTATTGTGGGAGTTCAGAAGGCCAGAAAGATATTAGGAACGCAGAGAGGTTCGAGATGGAAACTGGACTAGAAGCCAATTGTGTCACATTCTGGCAAAAAAACTTAAAAGACATTTGTTCATGAGACTATGTGAGGCTAAATTTTAAAGCGGTGAATTAATCAGTCTGCTAGAGTTAATTTCAAGAGAGTACAACATTCTGGCTATGGTGTTATAGCACTAAGGGCCCTGGGAAAGACCACTGAGACTCAGATGTTCCAAATCAAGTTTATTTAACTGGGCCAGTACTGCACTTTCTTGGCCAAGAATTAGCATAGCACTGGGAGGTGAGATTGCAGGCAAAAGAAAACACTCACTACCTCATTAACACACTAGGTATTCTGCCCATTTATTGAGCAAAAATCAAGGTGACCCTGTCTCTGTAGGGGTGGTCCTATGACCAAATGATTGACTAGTGAAACTAGAAAGCAAGGTTATTCTCAATAGATACACTGGAGATTGTTTAGTCTACCCCAGTTAATTTTCTGGGGTTATTTGCCACTTTAACAATAGCATGTGTATTACTGGCTGGTTTTAGCCAGATTCGCAGTGAAAGTCAGAAGCAAAAAGCAGATAAGGATATTTAAAGCTTTCAGTTTGTCCCCAAAAGGAGCACACTGAAAGTTGGGACCAAAGAAGATGAGGTTGCTGAAGAGGTTAGCTACATTAAAAAGAAGCCAAGACAACCAGGGACAGCAGGACAGCAGGAAATGTGCCTGGAAGCCATTCAGGAATCAGTGGCTCCCACACACTGCAGGCTCAAGGGTGTAAAAAAATGTAACCTCATCTCAGAGACTCTGAGTCCGAGCTTCTGTGAGCCATCAACCCTGCTTGCAGAAGGCCACTTAGGGAAGTGTTTCCCGGCATTCAGCCAGTAAAGCATGGAGAGTGACTCCTGTAGCCATGGCCCAAGTGGGTGCAACTATCGCAGCAGCTTTTGGACCACATGATGTAAAACCACATGATGATGGTTTTACAAGGCAGACAGAATGCAAGAGTTGTGAGATGACAGAGGCTTTCACCCAGATTTCAAAGGAAATTGTAACAGGCCAGGCCAGAACCCCCACAGGTAGCCCTGGGGCAGGGGATATGTGAAGCTGTGGTCATGAAACGCAAAGTGCAGGATGTCGGGAAATGTCAGGAATATGGAACTTTTGCCAGTGACACTGTAGGCTGCGGGTACAGACAGCCAGGAAAGAAGCTATGTGGGCTTCTGTTGTGTGACTTTTTCTGGGAAGAATGTATTTAAATCCAGACAGAGGGCGACAGTAGACCAAAGGAAGGATTATGTTCAAGTTCAGCTTGGTAAATTAATGAATGTATTGAGATTTCTTCCATGGGTGAGGAACCACTTACAGGAGTGTGGGCGACCCAGGCAGCTGTGTCACTGAAAAGCTTCACCTCAGCATACGATGATGGTTCACGAAAGCTGTCATCTAGTGCACGCTCCTGGGCAGCTACACCACCAAGTCTCCTCTTCCCCAACAATAGCTCACTTCTAAGAGAACTCACAAGGGGGCAGGCCTTGGGAATTTCATGAGCTTCCTGAGCCCTCAGTCTCCCTCCATGAGGGAGTGTTCCAACCCTGAGAACACAGCTACACCACAGTTCAGTTACCAAAGCTCTGTGGGTGGGGCTGCTCACACCCTCTGAACCCACATCGGGGCACCCCGCGCTGCGGAGACCGGACAGACAAAGCTGTGTCGGCTTCCCCATACTGGTGCTGTTTTTGTCTCGTCTCTTCTCCTATGTTCCCACTTCTTCCTTTTAGAATGAGAATGGTCACCACTGGATGATCAAAGCGTAATTTTCTTTATAGATAAGAGCTCATAGCTAAAACTCAGCCTTGAGTTTAGAAGAGATTCTGGATTTTAACAATGCTGGAAACATTTACAATTGGGGGGCTCTTGGAGATGGACTAAATACATTTTGCATTATAAAACAGACATGAGTCTTTGGGGATCAAGAGGTGGACTGTTATGATTTGGATACTGTAGTGCCCCCCTGTGAAGATATCCTAGTTTCTTTGTATTCCTATGATTAAAGCACTGATCAAAACCAACTTGAACGAAAAGGTTTATTTTATCTTACATCTCCCAGGCCACAGTTCATCAGAGGGAAGTTAAGGCAGGAGTCTGGAGGCAGGAGTTGAAGCACAGACCACAGAGGAACGCTGCTTACTGGCTGGCTCCTCTATCCTATGTTTAGCCTGCTTTCTTATACAACACCTGCCCACGGGTGGCACCTCCCAAAGTGGGCTGGTCCCTCTCACATCATTCAACAATCAAGACATACCCACAAAGGCACTCCAATAGAAGAAATCCCCGAGCCTGGGTTCCCTCTTCCCTGGTGTGTAAAGTTGACAACTAAAGCGATTCAACAGATGGCTAATCTCAGTCATCAGCGTGACACACCTTAGAGAACCTCAGTTGAAGAACTTCCTCCATCAGACTGGCCTGTGGGCACGTCTCTAGGGCATGTTCTTAATCGCCAAGCGATGCAGGAAGGCCCAGTCCACTTGTGAACAGTACCATCCCTAAGCGGGTGGGTTTGAGCTGTGCTGGAAAGTAGCTGAGTGCATGCCAGAGAGCAATCCAGTAAGCAACATTCCTCTGTGGTTTCTCCTTCAGTTCCTGCTTGTGCTTCTGCCCTGGCTTCCCTAGAATGGACTGTAACCAATAAGATGAAACAAACCCTTTTCTCTCCCAAGTTGCTTTATACCTCAGTGCTTATCACAGCAACACAAAGCAAAGCAGACATCCTCCAAAAGGCTCATGTGTTAAAGGCTTGGTCACCAGCTGGTGGCACTATCTAAGCAACTTGAATTGACATGGTCCTTTGCAATGATGAATTCATAGTTGAATGGGCTATTAGGAAGTGGAGGCTGTTGGAGGACTTGGATCACTAGGAGTGTCCCGGAAGTGGACGTATCTTCGCCCCAGCTCCTTCACCACACACTCCGCTACACCATGCCGCTTCACCAGCACAAAGCAGCAGAGCTTGCAGAGCTCTGAAACCTCTGAAACTGTCAGCGAAGACACCTTTCCTCCTGCTGGTCTTCTCAGGTATCTGGTCACAACAGAAACGTAACATCATATTTAAAACCTCTGAAAGGGTAATGAAAATGTGAGGTTATGGAACTCCTACCCTCCTCCTTTCTGGGCCATTAGGTGAGTGGTTTGCTCTGTCCCTTCCTCCAGCTATGATGTGCTGCTTTGCCACAGGCACAAGGATAGGGAACCATCGACTGAGGCCTGGAACCTATAAAATTATGAGCCAAAAGAAACTATTCCTTCCAAGTTATTTTGGTGAATTAATGCAAAACTAGCAGATGTTTGGTAAAAACTTCTTTCAGTCTGTGGCTAGAAAATCTATTTCCTTGAAAGCTGGTGCTACAGGAGACAGTCTCATGAAGATAAGAAAGAGAGAGACAGAGAGAGAAAGGTGGAAAGCAATTAAGGACATAACCTGACCTAACTTCCAGCATCCATGTCTCTGTGCATACACATGCACATGTACCTGCAAACACACAAACACATACAAACATACACTATACTATGTTAGATTTGGGTAGGTACAGTGCAATCAGTCTTTAAAAATGAATTGTGCTAACTGTGGAACCCCAAATTTGTACTTCCAACTAGTCAAGAGGCTGAGGTAAGAGGATCACAAGTTCAAGGCCAGTATGGGCCCCACCCCTCTGCCTTTTCACGTCCCTGCACCCCAAAATGAAAAGGTAAAACACAGCTGGGGACATAGCTCTGTGGACGAGCACTTGCCTAGTATATGCATGTGTGAGGTCCTAGATTCAACTCCCAATACCAAAAAAAGTAGTAAAAAGAGCAGCTGGAGATGGCTCAGCAGTTAAGAACACTAGCCGTTCTTGCAGAAGACTCTGGTTCGGTTCCAGCTCCCACATGGTGGCTAAACCATCCATACCTCCAGTTCTAGGGGATCTGACACCCTCTTCTAATCTCCTCAGGCATTACACGGCATGGGTGCACTTACATACATGCAGGCAATACACTCATACACATAAATTAAAAAATTTTAAAGATAGCAAAAAGACGGTAACAGAGATTGGAGCTGAGGGATGTCAGACGTCTACTGGAAACGAAATGATTCTGTCCTTGAGCCTCCACAAAGGCACAGAGTGCTGCCGCGGTTTTTAAGTTCACTGAAACCTATAACAAGACCTGTAAACTGTAGATCTGAGAATCATCTCTAGGGTTTTCAAGTGTACTTGCTATCAGTCTTTTGTGCTATCTGTTTGCACCTGTGTTCTTTCTGGTTCATCTTTGAGGCACGTTTTTAACATTCCCTCAGAGTTGTCAGCTCTCAGGTATTGAGAGCTTGCCTCTGTGGCATGCCCACTTCATTTAGGTATTTTCTGATTTTGGTGTTATCACGTTCTTTCTTAGCTGCTATCGTTTCTTAAAACTCCTTCAGCATATTTAAAGAATCAGAGTGAACTCGGTGTAGTGGTGAGCACTGTAGTCCTACCTACTGGGGAGGCTGAGAGGATCATGAGTGCAGGATGCTGTGGGCACATGGGGAGACGCCATTTGAAATATTAATTACTGTTTTCTTCCGCTTCACTTGTAAACCTCCAGGATGTCTTCAACTGGTTTGTGTGTCACTGGCTCCTAATTCGGACTCACTTGCACCGTCTCCCACCAGCACTGGCACCTTTTCTTTACCCGCTAGGCTTTCACTGCAGGAGCACTCTGTTCCAGTGCTGTCTCAATACAGATGCTGAGAACCCTGAGCACCAAGTGGCCCTGTCCCCTGGCCATGCACAGGCCATGGCTGACTGTGGTTACTCAAGTTCCCAGCTGAGATCACTGCCCCTACCTGGCCCCCTCCTCTGGGGCTGAGGACATGGGCCAACACTGGGCTCTCTGGCGCTCAGGACTGTAACATTGTTTCTGTTCTCCTCTCAGCTTCTCCACAGCTACTGGTCTCATGTGGATCTTGGTGGAGTTCATGCAAATTACTCCAGGTCTGAGAAGGCAGTGGCACATGGGTCTTCGTTTTGCTTTGCTGGCTGATCTATGGGGATTTAAGGAAATTAAAAAAAAAAAAAAGCCACCCACTGCTGCTTCCATCCTGCCTCCTAGCACTGTAAAAAATTTGAAGGCGATCTACAGCTGTGCTTTCACATTCTCACTCAGGACAGGACAGTCTACACTACAGTAACAAACGCATTTTGGTGAGCAGTCGTGGCTGTTGCTCCTGTGACCATCCCATGCCGTCTGTCAGGCAGCTCGTCTGGTGCTAACTCCTGTGCCCAAGCTGCTTCTACCCCTCAAATGTACTTGTTCACTTCACAGCCAAACGAAAGACCGGAGCATACTCAACCTTGCAAGTAGCTTCACTGCTGGCCTGCAAGTCGAATGCACCGATCTCTCTACACCTCATTGGTCAGAACACAGTCACACACTAACTGGAGAGGGTGGAAAGGTAGAACAGCATTAGGAAAACCTGTCACAGGTCTGTATAGTTGCCCTAGCAACCTAATGAAAGCAGCAGGCGATAAACCTACAAGGTGCTGTCTGCCACAGGTCTGTGCAAGGGCTGGAGATGGTACCTCACCAAAACACGATGGTTTGATAGTTTTAAGTCCACAAGCATAGTATTCTATTTTTTTTTTCCTTTTTAGACAGGGTCTCACTGCAGCCCCTACTGGCCTGCAATTTGCTATGTAGACCAAGTTGGCCTAATCTCACAGAGATCTGCCTGCGTCTGCCTCTCAAGTGCTGGGATTAAAGGCATGTGACACCACGCCCAGCCACTGTACTCTAAATTTTAAAAAAGAAATTGAGACTAAAGGTAGAGTTCATTGGTAAAAGTTGTCTAACATGGGTGAAGCTCTGTATGCCATCTCTAGTCACACACGCACACACACACACACACACACACACACACACAACCTTTGATATAGCATGTCCAAGGCCATGGGTTCCATTCTCATACTACACAGTAATATCCAAAGTAGGAAAAATGTTTGAGTGGTTTGAATGTGAAATGCTCCCCCACTGGATCATGTATCTGAATATTTGGTCTTCAGCCAAGGGTGGGCTTTGAGGTGGGGTCTCACTAGAAGAGGTGGGTCACTGAAAGAAGGTCCTAAGGTTTCTTAGGTTGGCCCTACTACCTGTCTAGTCTCTGCTTCTGACTGTGGGGACAGTGTGACCAGCTGCCTCACTCTTGCTACCATGTGCTCCCTGCCATGATGGACTATATCCCCTCGAAAATCAAACCCCTTCCCGACTAAGTTACCTCTTGTCAGGTATATGATCACAGCAACAACAAAGGTAACTAATACATCTGCCATCACTTATAAACACCATCAGAAACATTTTAAACATTCAACACATATACATGGGGCAATCTAGCCTCAAGACAATGATTTTTATTCCTTTTGTTCTATCATATTTGACAATATAAATATACTCACTGAAAAAGAACTCCACAAATTTTAATGAGAATTAAGTTCAAGAATGTTTATAAAACACAGCCAAAGTACTTTCACTTATAATATTAAATATCTCAACTTTACTATTCTGGCATGGTCAGACATTTAAAAATATTCTATTTTCATCTTAGAATACAAAACAGTAGCGATTTACTAAGTTATTTATTATAAAAATTAATATAGCACATCTCAAAATACTGAAAGTTGTTTTGTGAAAGCTGTACCCCATCACAGTCAACCATTTCCTTTCTTCCAGAACACAAACTCACAAGGCATCTATCAGTCACTAATATTTACTTACAGATAGTATGTGAGCCTCGATATTCCAGTCACACCTCCATTATCTCAAATCTGAGCTAGTGGAGGGTCAGAAGAGATGGGAGGACACAGGTTTCACACTGACCCCTCAGGGTAGTGGTGTGCTCACTCATCATGCCCACCAAGATGAAGACAGATGAAAGAGAGATTGTAGGTCTGACCCACACCTCAATTAATACCTGGATATGCCTCATACAAAAAAAGCTCATTGAAAAAATCATAAGACAACAACCAAAAAAGAAAAAAAAGAAGTTCAGAACAACCAGCAATTGTCCAGTTATGTCAGGATACTGCTGTTATTTGTTTTAGACCTGAAGATTGCATTTTTCTGCAAGCACATTTTCCTTTAGGGCTCATTTTGATTGAAATTTCTTCATGACTTAACAATGCTACACATTAAGATGTAAGACACACGTTCAATATAATATGCACAAGGGTTTCCCTTCAAATGGGGCTGATAACCTAAACTTTACTAATCATATGAGCTCTCCTATCTTAAGACTTTACGACCCAGAACCCCAAATTGAAATTCAGTATACACTTTAGGGTATGGTTTACTTTGAAGTGATGTTTAATACTAACTGAAGTACTAAACTGAACAAGATTAGTATTTTGAAGTACCAACTATTGATTCTGTGTGAGAAACAAAAAGGAAATTAAAAAAAAAATTTTATGTGTATTGCTTGCATGTTAAGTGCAACTGTGTCGTGCAACACCTGAAGAGGTCAGAAGAGGGTGTTGGATCCCTTGGAACTGGAGTTACAGATAGTTGTTAGCCACCATGTGGGGGCTGGGAATTGAACCTGGGTCCTCTGCAAGAACAGTCAGTTCTCTACTGCTGAGCCATGTCTCCAGCCTCCAAAATGGAAATTTTTAAGGCAATTTTGTAATTTCAAAAAACAGGAGATCTACTTTTATTTTATATTACTCCACTCAATTCTCAACTATTTCCTTTAAAAATAACAAAAAAAAAAGAAAGAAAAGAGGGGGATATCTAGATTTTTCTCCCTCACTAAAACAAAATTCATCAACAAAGATACCAAAGTACAGAAAACGAAAATGGTCATCTATGTTACTTAGGCAAAATTTAACTTTCAGGTCCCCAATAATGAACCTTAGGGATACTTATTCCAGTTTTAAAACAGCAGCTTTTAAAATTAAGGTTTATGCTTACTGTTGTTCTACTGATTGTTCTGTTAAGGTTTATGCTTACTGTTGTTCTACTGATTGTTCTGTTAAGGTTTATGCTTACTGTTGTTCTACTGATTGTTCTGTTAAGGTTTATGCTTACTGTTGTTCTACTGATTACTCTGTTAAGGTCCACAGGAGCAGTTTCAGGCCTGGCCATCCTCAAAGGTCTTTTGCAATGAATGTAAGATTTACCATTAATATTTTCCTCATGTATAAAAAGTATACAAAAAGTTACCGTACTCAAAGTCAACCTTATTTTTCTAGCTGGAATTCTGTAGAATAATTACAGTCATGCTAGCTTGTATAAACCATGAAATTACTTTTAACACTAGAACAACATAAAATAAAATTTTTCTACAAAAATACAATATAGAAGATATATCACTTCTTCCCTGAAATAGAAATTTAATATTTGGACAAAAAATCGTAAACTTTTGATTACATTCAAAATATAGTATTGTTTTGTATATATTTAAAGACTTGAATTATTTGAGGTTTTGGCAACCGGTGCTCTCAGCAGATTTACATTACTGAACTATTTTGTCAGCACCACAATGCCACACAGCTGTTCCCCTTACATCTGCTACCAGGAGGAAAAGAACGGCTTCCTGCAGTGGACAGTCTGGGTGAAGGAGCTGCCAAGGTGTACAACCCGCCCCTGGCTGCCACTTGTACTGCGCTCCACAATCACACATGGCATCTGCACCAGCTGCACAGGGCTCTTCCCATCTCTTAGTGCCTGAGTGAGGTTTAAGATCTGCGGAAAAACAAGAGACTCATCAATTTAGAAAAGACCAAAAAAGCTCACCACATTGGTATTAAATTAGCCATTTATTGTGTGTATGAGTGTATTGCCTGCATGTATGTGAGTGCACCCATGTCATACAATGCCCACAGAAGATAGAACAAGGCATAGGATTTCCTGGAACTGGAATTACAGAGGGTGTTTAGCTTCCATGTGGGTGCTGAGAATCGAACTGGGGTCCTCTACAAGAGCAAGTGCTCTTACCCACTCAGCCATTCCGCCAGTCCCAAATTTTTATTTCATTCACTTATGTACAACAACAAATTCTGGTGAGGAATATAAGGAGTAAGTGCTATATGTAGGCATTTACAGGTTTAAATACACACAAATGCACAGACTCAGAACTAAATAGCAGTTACCAACAGATAATTCTAAATTACTGTTGAATGTGCCTATTTCTAGGAGCAATGAAATCAGAGACCAAAAACATGAAATGGTTCCATTGGTAGAATGTGTTTAAATACTTGCCATATCCTCTCATTCAATGAACTTACTGCATGCCTCCTATCCTTAGGCTGTGAGTGCTGGGGACATGACTGCTAAAACAAATCAATTCCTGCCTTCCTTTAATAAGGGGAGGGTCAGTACAGGTCAGTAGGTAAACCATCTTCAAAGTCAAAGTCAAAATCCCACAGGAAGATGGGAGTAGGTTCAAACTGGATTAGCAGATTTAGGAAGGTATCCATTTAAAATAAAGTTTTATTTAAAAAATTACTTTTAAATAGGAAAAACATGATTAGGAAAAGTAGAATCCATGCCCCATGATCATGCAAAGATATTCATAGAATTTCTACCCTTGAACATACAAACAAGTTTATGAAACTCTAGTCATAGCTTATAGGCAATTCCACCTTTTGTTCAGTTTTTCTTTTTAAAAAATTTTTACTTAATATTTTTATTTAGTTTCATGTGCATGAGTAAATTGCCTGTGGATATTTAAGTACACCCATGTTGTGCAGTGCCCACAGTCAGAAGAGGGCATCAGATCCTCTGGAATGAGTTATCGGTGGTTATTAACCTTGATGTGGGTACAGGAATGAACTTAGGGCCTCTACATGAGTAGCCAGTGCTCTTAACCACCGAACCATCTCCTCAGCCCCATTTTTTTTTTTTTTCCTTTTTTAGTAACATAGTCTCACTGTGTCGTTCTGGGCAGCCTGGAACTTGCTAAGTAGACTAGGCTGGCTTCAAACTTGGAATGGTCCTATCTGCCTCCTGAATGCTAGACTTGTAGGCATGTCCAGCTACAGATAAAATTTTAATTACTTATTTTCCCTTTTCTTACATATTAGAAAACATTTCTCTTTATTTTGTACTTTAGGCATAACAACATCTCCCTGAGGTATCTGAGAACATTTAATATACACACTATGCATTTCACTGGTTCTTATAAAAAATGACAAGCATGTAAAACCTCAACAGAAAGCCACAGTGGTACATAACTTCATAAAACTTTTAATAGCATAAATCAGATGTGTTCTTAGATTCAAGAAGATCTGAATATTTAACATATCAGGGAAATAAATCATTACTAGCAATAGTGGTTACAGATTACACTTTAGAACGGCTTTTGAATTCTTTTTAAAAAAACATAAAATTTGGGCTGGAAAGATGGCTCAGTGGTTAACAGCACAGACTGCTCTTGCAGAGGACTTTGGTTCAATTCCCAGCACCCACATAACTGCTAACAATCATTCCTAACTCCCGTTCCAGGGGATCTGACGCCTTCTTCTGACCTCAGCAGGCACTGCACAACATGGGTGCACATACACACTGGCAGGTAATACACTCATACATACTAAAAAAAAAACATGCAAACAAAACATAAAATTTAAGCTTATAGCATCGTGTATATCACAAACATAAAATGTGGAACAGCATGGCACAGGTATGAGTATGCGGCATTCTGATTAGTTTCTTCTAATTAGCTTGGGTTAAAAACCTCTATTCCAAAAATGTTAATCTAAAGATACCATTTTAAGAAATGCATGGTATTTTCGTGACTCTGAAAACAATATGCAACTGTGGAACTGTCACAGAGAATCTGGAAGACAGAAAGGTACAAGAAAATGAAAAGGTAAGTGATAATTTTCAAGTTATAGAGTAGTAGAAACTGTGTAATCCTTAACTGCTTTGACTGTTAGCATTTCTTTGAGAGTTCACAAGACACTTGATAATCTTGCATTTACTACTGAAGAAACATCTACCCAGCAGTTGGTGCTGGAGAGGAAACTCCATAGGAGGGAAAACCACGTATGTCCGGGAAGAACTCCAATTCTAGAAACAAATGGCTACGTCAGCAAATGACCAGAAGGCAGCACGACAGACAGCACCTGCCTTATTTTCAATCAGATCCCTCCCTGAACATTTCACCACTTTTTTCACTGCTCAAGGATATGCAATTTAATTATGTGCTTAAATCTGAAAGAATGGTGGTCTCTAAAAAAACATTTATTAATGTATGTGGGGTGAGGCATGACTGCAAACATGTGTGTGGAGGTCAGAGAGCAATTTATAGGAGTCATTTTCTCCTTCTACCACGTGAGGTCTAGGGGATTGAACTCAAGTCATCATGCTTGTTAACAAGAGCTTTTACACACTGAGCCATCTTGCCAGCCCTTAAAACCAAATTTCTAAGTAAAATATGACATGAATATATTTCAATGTGACAAAAGTATGTCCCAAGAGCACTGTGAGGTCAGGCCTAAGACTGTGCTTGACCTGCTCCCTAAAGAGGAAGCACATGCCAGGGCACCACTTGGAAGTGAGAAGGAAACGCGAAAGTGCTCAGCTAGAGGGAGGCAGTGCAGTGACTAGAAAAGGGCACCTGGGTGGAGCCACACTAGCAAGGGCATGGACACAGGGCCGTATCACAGGAATTCTGAGTCACAAAAACGCACAATCCATGGAGATGGTTCTTGGTTTTTTGTTTTGTTTTGTGGAGTAGGGGAAGAAGCCAGAGCCTCTCATATGCTATGTAAGCACTTTCCACAGCACTGTACTATAGCCCTGATGTCACTCTACTGTAGAAGATGGACAGAAGACAGGCATTGATGCCACTTAGAATGTCCCGACTTCCAGAGGAAATGGTGAGGCCCCAGGAAGAGGCACTGCTTAATGCATTTCCCAGATGTTAATGGGTTGCCTAACCCCTCTGGGCCAAGCTTCTTCCACAGAAAATGCAGCCATGTGGTAAGAATGCACACATGCACACATCCAGCAATGCTCATATACTCAAGACTCTGAGGTGTTAACTTCACTTTCTTTTTATCAGCACATAATCTGCGAATGTGTTTCTCTGGATTGATGATCACTGAGCATGAGTTCCCTGTGTTTTCATAAAAGTTTTATTATTTCTGCCATTTCCTTTTCAGATCACTAAACTGGAGAGAGAGGAGACAGGAATTAACACACGTTTCAGGACTCAAGGAAGTGGCCAAAATGATGCTGTTGTTTGTAGAAAACGAACAACACACTGCTATTTTGTTATTGCTAAACCTGTTTTCTAAGTGCTAATTAGTTTAAAACAAAGAATAATATCTGGCTTTTAAAAAAAAAGATGGCTAGGGGCTGAAGAGATAGTTCTTGCAGAAGACTTGGGTTCTCATCCCAGCACCCACATGGCGGCTAACAACCGTCTGTAATTACAGTTTCAGAAGACCCAACACCCTCTTCTGTCTTTCTTGGGCACTGCATGACACAGGTGCATTTACACACATGCAGGCATAATACTGAAACACATAAAATTAAAATAAAATAAAACAAGAAGGATAGCTAAAATCAGAGTTACACAGTCAGGTCCATGGTCAAACATACATTAATTAGAAAATAGGTCTAAAAGATGGCTCAGTGGATAAAAAGCATGAGGACCAGGGTCCAGATTCCCAGAAAGCATATGAAATCTGGGTGGGCTGTAATCACAGTGCAAGGGAAGCAGACAAAAGAGATCCCCAGAGCAAGCTGGTTAGCCAGACTAGCAGAAATGGCAAACTCTGGGCTCAAAGAGACCCTATCTCCATGTGTAAAATCAGTCAAGGAAAACACTCTCAACCTTGGGTCTATATATCCATGCACATACATGTGCACATGTACATCTGAACATACACACACACACCACACACATACATATGCAAATAATAAAAATTAGAATAGCAAGTCAAGATACTAACATTTCCTTTCTTGACTCAGATTTTTGATCCTGTCATGCATTTTTTTATTTCTCTCTCCTTGTTTGGAGACAGGATACTGCTCTGAAGTCCACACTAACCTTCAACTAAGTAAAGAGCCTTCTGCCTCAGCTTCCAGAGCACTGGGATTATGAGCATGTACCATAAAACCTGCCTCTACACACACATTTTTAACACTTCAGCTCCTTTGTGAATGAAACAGTCATGAATAAATGAACCCAAGACCTGCACTGGCATTTCTTTTTGACCTCAGAGTTGAAGATCCCCTGAGGTAGACAGTTTTTACTTTAACTTTAAATTTGAATTAATTAATTTTTATGTGTATGAATCTTAACGTTTACATGTGTATAAATGCACTTGTGTTATGCAGTGCCCAAGGAAGACAGAAGGCATCAGATCCCCTGGAACTGGAGTTACAGACAGTTGTTAGCTTACAGGTGGTTGTTAGCTGCCACGTGAGGGCTGGGATTCAAACTCAGGTCTTCTGCAAGAACAGCCAGTCCTCTTAACTGCTGAACTATCTCTCTAGCCTCTCATTTTAACTTTAAACTTCTCATGTGCTAACTTTCACCAATGAAACTTGTTTACAGAATTTTGAATTTAAAATAATGCTCCTAAGATAAACCAGAAGTTCCCACTCATCTATGATTTCACTTATCTATCACAGCCAACCTCAATCTGGAAATATTAAAAGGAATTTATAAAAACAATCTAAGTTTTAAAAAATTTATTTATTTTTATTTTCTGTGCATGAATGTTATGCCTGCATATATGTAAGTGCACCTGCCTCGTGCAATGCCCAAGGAGGTCATAAGAAGATATGGGATCCTCTGGAACTAGTTATGGGCAATTGTAGCCACCATGTGGGTGCTACGATTTGAACCCAGGTCTTTTGCAAGAGCAGCCAGGGCTCTTAACCATTGAACCATCTCTCCAGCCCCATCAAATAACTTTTATTACAATATACTATTATCACTGTTAATGATGTTAACAAAAACTTAGTTAAAATCCATTTTGAGATGGTAACATTGCTATATAATTATAACCATGGATCCCTCATATTCCTTCCATTAACCCTGACAGTCTCCTAGCTAGGCTCCTTAGCCCTGGTCTCTTCATCTGTGAAACCAATATGCAAAATTATGTAGTTTCACTTTCTGCACAACCACTTTAGGATTAGAGATCTTGCTGCAGAGGTGTCCTACCTGCCCCTCACTCAAAATACATGTAAATACAACCCCACTGACAATGTAAGAGATTACAGGTAAACTGAAACCCAAGATAAGATCTCCCCTTCAAATATTTCCTATTTATAACCCTTCTTTAATGCTAAATTCCTAACTTCTCTAATCCCTTCCAGTGTAGGATTTACATTATAGTTCTAAAGGCACTCTGCATTCTAGCTCTATCCTAGTTCTATTTGCAAATATTTGATGAATTAACAAACATCTGATTTCCTTATATTTATCATTATATTTCTGTAAATAACAGCATAAAAACCAGACTCATTTTCACCATAACATGGAGGCAAATGTCTGTCTTGCATTAAGTACATGCTTTAGAGTAAGGTCATTAATTTGGAGTCAGTTAAAGCCAAGAATTTGTTTTTGGAATACAGCTAAAGAAGCAGATATCACTTAGGAGTCAACAGACTTAAAGGTCCACACCAACAGACCTATGGCCTTTATCTCTCATTGGAGGTGCTCAGAAGGAGCAGGTAGGAGGAGCAAGTTAAAATTATGTAGTTCTCTCACAATCATTTAATTGTTCTAGAAAAGCCCAACATGTTCTAGATGGAAAATGATCTACTGGTAATTTGGTATTGAAATGCACAAGCAAATGGACCTGAGGAAGAAATGGTCACTGCAATGGAACAAACAGAGCTGAGGATGTGGTTCCACCGGAGAATGCTTGTCCAGCATGCACAGTGCGTGAGGCTCTAGATTCCACACAAAACCCAACAAGGGGGCAAATAATCACGCTGGGGAAACAACAATTAAACAACACATAAAATTAAAAAGTAGCTAATTTATAGGGCAATAGAAGAAAGACATTATTCCAATCAACTTCACTTATCATCTGGCTATAGCTTGGCTCAGCATCACAGGTAGTATTAGGAGCTCCAATTCTGTGTCAGTGGGAGAAAAACTGATACTATCTCAAGGAGACATCCTCTTAGTGGACAGTATCATCACATAGTGACCTACCTGTCCTCTCATTACAGACATCTGACTCTCAAAAGCGGCTTTGTCAAATCCTTTGTCAATCTATAACAGAAAGAAAGAAAATTAATACAATTCCAAACATCAAAATCTTTGAAGCAAATACAGAATTTTAAACCAAATGAACTCTTCTATGTAGCAAATAAGGCCACAAAAGCTTTCCTGATTGACAGAATGACAAGAGCATTCTAACCTGATATATTTTTGGAAAGCCCCAGAATGACAAGAAAAGTTTTGTATCATAACTTGTTCCAGAAAGGATTTTAGATGATTTTCTAGCCAGTGAGCTTAGGTGTTTTACAAGAATTAAATCATGAGGCTGGAGAGATGGCTCAGTGGTTGGTCCATAATAGAAGACCCGAGTTTAAATCCCAGTACCCACATAGTGACTAACAACCTTCGCTAACTCCAGTTCCAGGGGATCCAATGCCTTCTTCTGTCTTCCGAGGGCACTACATGGCATGTATACACATGCAGACATAAAAACACTCATACACATAAAAATAAATAAAAAAATTTTTCAAGAAAGAAAGAAGGGAGGGAGTACACTTCCTGCCTTGGCTTTCTTCAAGGATGGACTGTACCCTTTCCTCCCCAAAGTGTTCTTTGGTCATAATGTTTATTACAACATAAGACTAAGTCAAATATCAGGCCACCAAATACATATTACAATTTAAAGAGTAATTCTGTAAAAATTCAATTTTAAAAAATTAATTCTCCATTTAATACTTAGTAAATATAGCCTTACCAATTTATGCTACTGTAAAAACAAAAGAGTTAACTCTGCTATGTCAGATTCTTCTGGAATAAGTGACTGCAAATGCAAATTCTTAAAATCTTTTCTTTAATAATCAAAGCCTAAACATTTAGAGAAGCAGTATGTGGACAAATGTTTACTTTATTTTTTCCTCTCTGAGAGTTATACCCATACACCCACAGCTAAGAGTAAGATACCAGTACTAAGCAAAAATAATGCTGTGCAAAACAGACATATGTTTGTATCCCAAATTTGGGCAATGAACTTGACCCTTCTCAACACTGATTTCATCAATAGTTAAAATGAAATGGTAAAAAGAGTGCTGTAGGGAGGTTTTAAGTTAATATAAATAGGAAAGCATGGCACTTACTGAATATTTATATGTCACCAAATTAATGTGATGAAATCTCATCTCATGATAAGGGATTTGAACAGGGGGGTCTCTTGAGAGGTATTCAGGATATAAATGTGGGCCTCACAGGAATGGAGTTATTGTCCTTCAGAAGCAGCCCCAGAGTTAGTTAGTTTGCTCTCCTTGGAACAGGTAAGGCCATAATGAATGAGTAGAAAGTCATCCCCAGCTGCCTGAGGCCACTCCAACTCTGATCTCAGACTTCTAGCCTCCAGCACTGTGAGAAAGAATGTATATCATTTAGCTACCCAGTCTGGGCCCCTTCTTATAGCAGTTTGACCATTCAAAACAATGTCAGGGCTGGGGATGCAGCTAGTGGTTAAATGCTTGTCTAGCTTTCAGAAGGCCCTAAATTCAATCCTTAATGCCACAGAAATAAAAATAAAATTTATTGTGAAAGAAAGGTACATTGTAAGCCAAAGACCCTCTAAATCAAACATTTGCCTACCTTAAAAAGTTCATAAAGATCTTCACACAAATCTTGTACAAAGTTCATGTCAGAAATATAGGGTAGAATCAAGTTTCTTATTTCTTCAGAAAAAGGAACTTTTGCTTGAGGAAGCCAAGCCCAGTGAAATGGATCTAACAGAAAAGATAATTCTGTTAATCAGTGGCAAGAAGTAGTTTATTGAAATTGATACTCATCCCGTTTCTTCCTGCAATTCCTGGATCCTCCCAAATTAAGGAAAGAGAAGTTTTCCAAATATAGTCATTCTTTATAATACAAGTTCAGATGGCCAAATAGAATTCTAAAGTAAGTTCCTACCTGAAGTAAAGAACCAGATTTGATACAGCATTTAATTCAAATAGCCCCATCTAGAAAAATATCTGAACATATCTAGTTCTGTGGTTAGAAACTGGTCATTTCACAGGCCAGACTGAGTGCCATGGGTGAAGTTACCCTGTCTCCACAGCCACAAATGATCAGGAAATGAGCCACTTGTACATATAAAACACTCTAAGATTTTAAGTCATTAGAAACTAAAAAGATGGCTTTAAGGAATTAAAACAATCTTGACTCTGGACCGGAGGTAAGACTAATGGAATCTTCTAAAGAGAGAGAGGTTACATAAATAGATTCCAGAATCCGCAGTTGAATGACTCTCTGTGTGACAGTTTCAATGTGAAATGTCCCCCACAAGGTCATGTATTTACATGGCAGTGCTGCTTTGGGAAGTTGGGAACATTCTGGACGTAAGACTTAAGGGGCAGATATGCAGGACCATATGGGTAGGGCTAGTGGATTACAGCTCCAAGCTGCTTTCTGAAGGGTAAAGATATGAATCTACCTCATGTTTTTCATGTTCCCTCTGCCCCTCGTTCCCTATTACAGACGGACTGTATTCCCCAAACCATGAGCCGGAATAAATCCCCCCTCCTTTGAATTCCTTCAGGTATTTGGTACAGCAATGAGGAAAATAATCTGTCATCGGATCCTTCCTTCTCACTTCTATTCACTGCTCTTCACGCTGTGGGAGACACGGTGCGTTCTCCATTCATGGCCCTATCCCCTTGATGCTGTCCAGTTTCCTTTTACCATTCTCTAAACAAGTTCATAAAAGAAAAGCTCTTACTGTTTGCTTATTTCTACTTCTAATCCCTCTCCTCCCTCTATCGACATCCAAACATCTCCCCAGAACCTCTGACAGCCCATGTGCAGTCAGGCTACTGAGCCTTAGGGCAGTGCCCATCTCATCTGCTTTATGAAATTTCTGTGGCTTCGGAGAGATCAAAGTTTTCTGTCTTGTAAGCCATTCCCCTCTTCTACTGGCTTTTTCTCCCCTCTTACAACATTCCTGTTCCCCAGGCTCTATACAAGCCTTTTTTCTCCTTCATTTATTAGGCACTCATCAAACTTTTATTGAGTATTGTTGTTTCTGGGACTGTATTAGGGGACGGTGGCATTTGTATGACAGCAAATAATGTCATAGCATTCCCTATCAGGACAACAGCTAAAAACCCCACACCCTTAACAGTGATTCCTCTGCAAGCTCCAAACTCTTAATCCCCATTCATGTGTTTGGCAAAACTTCCCAGATGTTTTATAGGAAGACTATAAACCTAACACTTAAAAAAAAAATGCAGTCTGGAACTAGGTTTCAAAAGCTTAAGGAGAAAAGAAAATGGAACCAAAACATCTCAAATCAGTTCCACAAAACATAGGAAAGGGGTAAAAAATGAGAGTTTATAGTTGAGTACAACAAATAAGGCAGTACAGAAAGTTCAAACTTACGGATACTTTAAGCTACCTACTGAAAGACTCAGACTGGATTAAAAGAAACCAACTATTGTTTTATGTCATCAACTAAAACAAAATGGTGGCAGTTAAAAATAAGGAATACTACTAAGCAAAGCTAACAAAATGAAAGGAGGTGTAGCAACATTACAGTAGAGGGGAAAAAAGCTAAAAACGACTGAGAATAAAAAATGATCCATTTCACACTAATAAATCCAAGGATTTTAATTAAATATTGGGCCTTTCAGATATTAAATGCAAAGCCAAAAATACAAGAAATTGACAAAAAACAGTTATGATGACCTCAAAATACCTCTCACAAGGTAATAGATTGTCAGACATGGTGGCACATACCTTTAATCCCAGCACTTGGGAGGCAGGGGCAGACCTTAACTGTTTATAGTGAGCGCAACATGAAACATGAGCACACAGGTCTACCAAAATATCCAAATAGATGATTCCTATGTGATATACACCTTAAAAATTACAGTTACCAAATCCATTTCCCAAGGCTCATGAAAACTAGAACTCAAAACTAAACATGTTATTCAAAAGTAAGCAAACACTGCATAGCAAGACCCACACAGTTTGTACCTTTGAAGACCCAGTGCCTAGAACTGCCGTCACACCTCATCCAGCTTCTTCTGCCATTTTTATGTCTGTCAATTCTGTACCCTTTCAGTCTGGGAAGACACTAATTATAGAATCTTAAATACTCACATGTCCTCCATTCATCAGGATGTTTAAAAGGAAACGCTAGACCATTATCAATTGCAGCAATTTTAATATGCAATTCTTTATCATCAATCCAGTGTGATTCCTAAATAGGAAAAAAATGATCTGTTGATAATAAAAACTACAAAAATATTTCCAAAGAATAAGTTACTGACAATTAATGAGATCTGATGACATATTCTCTTACAAAGCCATAAAATTTAAGTTTTAAGAAAGAACACAAATTCATGCAAAAAGAGATTATCTTTCAAAAAAAAAGGCATTTCATAATTGCTATTAAAAAAATTTCCATTATATGCTTATTTAGTATTAGTTTCATTTTTTTCTCTCCAGAAGAAAGTTTATAAATATTGACTTTAGAGATAATTTAGACAATCTATTGCTTAATTGTTTGATATTTGCCTACTATTTTGCCTACTATTACTGATTTTGTCTTTTTGAAACAAAAGGCTGCCCCTGTCTGGCCTGGAACTCGCTATGTAGACTAGGCCTGCCTTGATCTTAAAGAGATCTGCCTGCTTCTGCCTCTTGAACGCTAAGATTTAAAGGCATGCACCACAACACCCAGCTATTATTGAGTTGTTAGGATAACAATAAAATTACCTTACTGAGATAACATCTTACTTAGAGTACCACAGAAATAATTAGGTCACACAGAAGGGATTTCTAAATAATACTCTGCCAGACATGACTAAATGTAATAAGGTCTAGCGGAAGGAACCTCAAGATAGTTTGATTACAGAATGTAGGCCATTCCTCACTTCTATGTCTTTCTGTAGCAAAAAGGAAGACCCTGAAAGCAAGACCAAAGTATATCCTATTAGTAGTTAAAGACTAATTACTAGATGTCCTGAACAAAACAATGAAAAGTAAAACAGGCAATTTTTAAGGTAAAAGTACTACCATAAATTCTGGTGATATATGCCAGGTTTCTTTTAGTTTCTATCAAACATGTTACCTCAGTGAACAAAATACTCAGGAGCAAAAAAAAAAAAATGAAGTTTCCTGCAAAATCTAATTACAAATGTGCACTTGGCATACATTTTAAAGTGGTTGCTGTTATAAACACCATCATTTATTTCTATTATTCTACTGTAACCTGACTGAGGTTATAATTCACAAACAATAAACCCTGTACTAAAGTGTACAACTTGGTAACACTTGGCATCTGTGTAATTTCGCCTATTTCCTTGTATTTCTTGGCAGTTTTTACCTCTTTTCACCCAGTGCCAAGTAACTGACTAGTCCACTTTTTGTGGCTGGAGCCTCATCTACACATAATATTCTCTTAAAAATATATATATATTTTAATTTAGTGTATATGAGTGTATTGCCTGCAAGTACCTAAGTACACCCATGTCATGTAAAGGACAAGGAAGTCAGAAAAGAATGTTGGATTCCACTATAACTGGAGTTACAGATGGTTGTTAGCCATCATGTGGTTGTTGAGAATCGAACCCAGATCATCTGCAAGAGCAGCCAGTGATCTTAAGCGCTGAGCCATCTCTCCAGCCTCAGTATTCTTTTTTTTTGGTCTTTTTGAATCAAGGTATCCCTAGAGCCCCAGTTGGAACTCACTATGTAAATCAGGCTGGCCTTGAACTCACAAAGATCCACCTACCTCTGTCTCCCAAGTGCTGGGATTAAAGGCATGCACCACCATGCCCCTTGAGCCCCAGTATTCTTATATAGAAAGAACCATACAGTTACCTCTTACAGCTTCTTTTGTGTTAGCATACTTTAAGATCTAGTCATGTTACTTTGTGACTAAAGTTTGGTTTTTGATATTGCTAAGTACTATGCATATTCTTAAATTTCCTGGATAAACACTTAAAGTACAAAAATTTCAAAGTGACACAACAGCTTTAAATGCAAATTTGGGAACAAGTTATTGAGGAAATGACTTTTAAAATTAAAAGTTTCTACAGTGTATACATTGTTTTAAACTTTTAAACTATCTAAAAGTGTATCTTATGCATACATTTAAAATATGAACTTAGGGACTCAAAGTTGGTAGCACTGAATCTGAAATCTATAATTCTGATAGTGTTAGGGGTATATGTAATTTATTGTGTAATTTTTAAAAATGTTATGTGTATGAGTGTATTGCCTCCATGTATGTAAGTGTACCCATGTTGTGCAATGCCTGCAGTGGTCAGAAGAGGGTGTCAGATTCCCTTAGAACTGGAGTTATGGACAGTTGTTAGCAGCCATGTGGGTGCTAAGAACTGAACCCAGGTCCTCTGCAAAAGCAGTCAGGGCTCTCAACTGCTGAGTCATCGCTCCAGTCCCCTTATTATGTAAGTTCAACCAGGCTTTTACAAGAGGTAGAAGTTTCTTTTTTTTAGTCCAATAGATATGAAATCACAAATAAAATACATGTTCCATTTTATTATGTAATATTGTATTCCCCTAATATTGAATTAAAATATTTGGAAGAAACTGAATTAGTAAAACATAAAAATGTCCTCAGATACCAGACACCTTTATTACATAAAAGTAAAATAAAACTGGTATTTCTATAAATTTTCAAAGCTCTGCAAAAGTACTGAATGAACATCATTTTTGTTCTCCAACACAAACCCTTTCCCCAACACACACACACACACAAAAGTAAGCTGCAGGCTTCATTTCTGATTACAGAATCAAGATACACAATCCAGAGCTGGGGAGATAGCTCAGTTAGTAACATGCTGCCACACAAGCACAGTTCCTGAGTTTGAGCCCCAGAACTCATGTAAAAAGCCAGATATGGCAGTGCACATGTATAATCCCAGTGCTAAGGAGGTAGAGACAGACAGATCTGGGGCTCAGTAGTCAGTCAGTCTAGCCTACTTAGCAAGCTCCAGCCCAAGGAGATATCCTGTCTCCCAAACCAGGCTGGGTTACATGGGTTGGAGGAATGGGACAGCTGAATAGAGGATAGAATAGAGGAAACTCAAAAGACCTGTTGAAAAAAGTCTTATGGAAATTTACTACTGTTACACCACAATGAGGACAATGGCCCTATGAGATATCACAGACTAACAAACAAAAAGCCCAGTGCTGAGAAGGAGATACTTCTTTTGGAGTTGTCAGATAGTGAGGTCCCACAGACCTCTGGAAATTATAAGCTATTGCCATTACTCTTGATTATCCTTCAGAACTTGATGGTAAGACTCTATAGCTAAAGACACCACATATGTGAGTCACAAAACATAGAGAAATCAAGCTGGTACTGACCTGAAAGCTTCATTCCTGCTGGATAGCTTTCAGTGCTGGAAGGTGCTACCACACTAAAGCGCAAAAGCAAAAATCAATCTTATCCTGCTGTTGTGAACCTTGCATTGCAAGCTATAATAATAACTGGCCTGGTAATATGTGTCCACTGGTACAATAGTGGCAGAGAGGTTATGGGAGTAACCAACCTCCCATATTTATTTATTTATTTATTTACATTTTATGTATTTGAGTGCTATGCTTACATATATGTTAGTGCATCCATGTCATGCAGTGGCTGCAGAGGACAGAACAGAGCATTGGATCCCCTGGAGACAGAATTATGGATGGTTGTTAGCCATCATGTGGATGCTAGGATTCAACCCAGGGTCTTCTACAAGAGCAGCCAGTGCTCTTAATTGCTTAATCATCTTCTCCAGTCCCACCAACCACTTTCTGATGGACTAAAGGTCAATTCCACAAGATGAAACCCATATCTGGAATTGTTATCCAAACCAAGAGCCTGTGCCTAGATAGGTCATAGGGCCTAGGACAGAATTATTATTCTGCTAAATGGACATGGCATTGAATCACCTCCTAATGACTTATCAATATTCAAAGATTAGTGCATCTGTCCAACTTCATCAGATGGAGATAAACACAGGGACCCACAATTGCTCAAGGTACAGAGAATAAGAGACTTCAGAGTGGTCAGTCAGTCCTTAAATGGGACACCAACAGCATACCCCCTCCCCTCAGCACTCATGGATCACCACGGGAAAGGGGCATAAAGATTCTAAGACCAGGGGGCAGTAGATGACTATAGTAAAACAGTGCTTTCCAGACACAACAAGGCAGCTGCACATTCTATCTCACAGCAATTGTGACAACATGCACAAAACCTGCTCAAGTCAAAACCACCCCAGCATGGAGGGGGCAGTGGGCAGGGTGCTACCCCTAGCTAAGAAGCTATTGGCAACTGACAGCTGCTGGGAGAGTTAAATTTTCCTTTTTTGAGACAAGGTCTCACTATACAGCCCTGGCTAGCCTAGTACTTACTATGAAGACCAGGCTGGCCTGGAACTTATAGAGATCTCCCTACTTCTTGGATTAAAGGAATGCACCACCACACCTGGCAAGAGTTAGGTTTCCTAAGGGGCATGGTCCCAGTAGGTTGTCCACACTCTGACGGACAGCCACAGTCCACTCAAGAAGATTTAGGCAACACAAACTGGACTTGATGGGTTAAAAAAGGGTGGGGGGTGCACAAAGTTGGGAGGGTAGGAAGGCAGGGTGGACCTGGGAGGAGTTGGGGGAAGTGGATAAGCATGATTAAAATACACAGTACAAAATTCTCAAAGAACTAATAAAAGGATTTTTTAAAAAACAAGGTGGATGGCGCCCAAGGAATAGCATTCAAGGCTGACCTTTGGCCTCCACACATAAACATAGGAATACACATACGTACATACATATATACATACACATAAAATGTAACATTAAAAAATGACAGAAAGAAAAAGGATGAGAATAGAGAAAGGGGATCAGAAACCAAGGCTCTCACTGGCTGGGTGGGCATACACCTGCAATCAGATCAGGTTCTTGAGAAGAAGAGGTGAGATTAGTTTTAAGGTTATCCATGGCAGCCTGGGCTACATGAGACCCTTTAGAAAAACAAACAAACAAAAACCAAACTAAAGCAAATAAACAACAAACCTACCCCCCCAACCACAAGATGAAGAAAAACTTCAAAAAACATTATATAAACTGAATATATACTTTTACTTGTTTATTGAAATTTTCCTTACCTTACATTCAATTTTCTTTTCACGTTTCGTCTTTTCACGTTTCGTCTTTTCGTATTTGACTAGCCAATTATCATTTCCTCTGTCTTTCAGAAGAAGTAAAAGTCTGTTAGTTGTTTTGTACAGATATTATAGTTTTATATCAGGGGATAAATCTAATCACTTCCTAATTTTTGATATTTTCATTGGTAGCATACATTTATCATAAAAAAGTTTCAAGTTAACACAGACTTTAAAAACCTCATAAATGTGAACTAACATTTACTGAACAGAGCTCTCTGTGGCAGGCATTGTTCTGAGTGCTTCAGCTATATTAACTGATAAACTGATTTAATGCTCTCCCTGAGAAGTAGGCACAATGTTAGATGAAGGTTATTAAAATCATTACTTCTCTTCACTGGAGGAAGAAAGCCCTGACTCCTGTTGCTAGGCACATTTCCAGGCAGCCTCACCCAAGGTCAACACTGGAGTACTCTGAACCAGTTTTACTATTAACCTAAGACTATATTAACCAAGAAAGTCAATTGATAAAATTATATGATGCTTTTCAGAAGCTAATACAAGTGATGACAAAAATACTTTAGACAAGTGGTTCTCAAACTTTAGAGTATCAAAATCTCTAGGAGGTCTCGTGAAACACAGGCCTGGTCCCAAACTTGCAGAGTTTCTCCATTTGTAAGTGTAGGGTGGTGGCTGAGAAAAATGCCTGTTGGACAGGTTCTCATGAAATGTTGACCCCAAGAGTCTGGGGAACCACAGCTTTGGGTTGTCCACATCACCACTCCCTTACAGCAAAGCACAAACGAAAACTAAAAATTTTATAAATTGTACTGACAGTTATATAATATTAAAATAAGGATCTAAAATAACATACAATCTTTGATTTTTCATGTTATATGGATATTTCTAGTCTCTGGCTGTGTTGTGCTTTAACAGTCCCACCTTAGGGGACAGGAAGTGCTGTCTATGGCCTGGTAGAAGCCTGCTATGAGTCAGGCCCTCAGCACAGGTTAACTCTGCCCAGGATAGTCATTGTTATACCTGGTTCCCTAAACCCGAACAGGAAGTGGCCTTGGGACTTTTGCATCAACATTTTATGGCTTTGGTTTCAACAATAAGAATTGAGTTTGACAACTAACAAGACTGAATGAATAAGAGAGAACTTCAATACCTGTATTTCTGATGATGTAATCCAAAATAACTAATCTCTCAAATTGTGACTGAAATTGTTTTCTAATATTTTCAGGCAAAGGCTCAGCTTCAAATTTCCTAAGCCAATATTCAGCTTCCTTGTAACCATCGACAAATAACTGAAAGGAACCGATCTAGAATTTTAAGAACTACAGTTAGAAAACCAAGTACAAGCACGAAAGCATTATTTTAAAAAATTTCTCAGCAGTACTGTCACAAAATGTTACGTTAAATACACTAAGAAAAATAGAAATTAACACGTTAATAAGCCACATTTGCCAATGTTATTTAACATACTGACTTAATCACAAGAACATACAGCCAACTTTTAAAAAGGCTCAATCCTTTTTTAAAGGATTTTAGGAGCTACTTTCAGATAATTAGAAAAGAGAACAAACACATGCCCTCCAGGTGACACTCCTTGGAATGATGCTTTCTAAAAATACACATCAAAATGAATTTAATTGAAGAAGCCAAACTGTATACTTTTCTTGGTTATTTTATAACAGTGCAATTTTATCTAACTGAAGCAACACTGCATGCAGTATTCTTTTATATCATCAAACACAGAGAAATAATTTTTAAAAAATGCAATGGATTCTTCAGGTAGATCAAAGACCATGTCATAAATGTTAAAGAATTAATCAATTGACCATAGCCTTCACAATGGATTCAGAGTCTTCCTTGAAGACATATTCATTTTAAAATGAATTTTTGTTATTAAAATTACAAGTTAACATTAAGTAATTTGATGTCAGAAAACAAATTTCACCAGCAGATGACATACAGGTAATAAGTGGCCTATTCTGCCTCAAATGCAAGCAAACAAATCACTATAAAGAAATCTGTTTCTTAGCGTTAACACTCTATATGCGTCTTGAAGTTTTCAACAATTTCCTAAAGACTTTAAAGCACTTATAATTAAGCACAAGCAGTCAGAAATATGGAAATTACAGTCTCCTTAATATACACTTATTTCAGCATATCCAGAGAAGAATACTTGAAATATAATTAAAAAGTAAAAAGAAAAGTTGGGTTAATTGTGAATTTCTACTCAAATTCTTTTATCTATATATTTTCACAACAACAAAATTATAGGTTAAATATATTTTTAAAAAATCTTGGGGATTTTTCTAGAATGCTTTTCCCATTTGCCTTCTCCACTCCTACTTAGCTAGCTGCCAATCAGCCCTCAGATTTACATGAAGTTGGTAAATAAAACTCAAATCTCAATGGTAGCAAATGAATGCAGAGCTACCATTTATTGAGCCTTACCATGAGCCTAGTATTTGACATGAACTTCAATTCATCCTAGTAAACTAAGAGGCAGTTGCGTTCATCCCCCCCCCCCCTTTTTTAAATTGGGATTGTATACTAAGCAGAAAGGCTGGAATTGGAACCTAAGTCTGATTCTAGACTTGTACTTTTAGCAGTAACTTTATAAATCTTCTATGCAATATCTTCTTGACTCCTACTAACTTGATGAGGTGTGTCATCTGTCAGTCTCTCTCCTTTCTAAGGACTGGATTTAGGACTTTGCATATTTTAGGCAAGGACTGTACTACTAAACTCCACCCTGTTCTAGCTAGGCATCCTTTTTCTATCCCCTCAGAGCTCCATGGATTTACCATCTTCTAAACAGCTTTATCAAACTGCATCAAAATTACTTGTTTATTGTAAGATCCTCAAAGAAGATAAAGTGTTTTCTTTTTTATTATATCCATAGCCTTTGGCAACATGATGCCTAGCCAGATGCCTAGTCCTAGTCCCAGGAGCTCAGGATATACTGCCTTGAAAGCAAATCTTATTAAGAGTAACTTACCTTGGGAGGAAGTCCTATCCGATGAAACTTTCTACCTACTTTGGGAACTTTCTCTAAGGCATACTTTTTGCCTCTTGATTTTGCACGGTCAATTGTACTATAGTTAAATGTCTCACTGACAAGCCAAACCACCTAGAAACAGAGTTTTTGAAAAAGAGTTAGAATTGGGATTATGGTTATAGTCTGCTTTCTCATGCTATGATAAAACACTGAAAAATCAACTTGGGGAAAAGAGGGTTCATTTCAGCTTAAAGTCCATCAGGACTAAAGCAGAGACCCTGGAAAAATACTGCTTACTGGCTTGCTCACTTCTCCCCTGACTAGACCCTGATACATCAATTAGTAATCAAGGAAATACTGCACAGACAGGCCCACAGGCCAGTCTGATAAGAGGAAATTCCTCAATTGAGGTTCCCTCTTTCCCAAGTAACTCTAGCTTGTGTCAAGTTGACAAACAATAAGCAGCACAATGGCATTTCTATTCACATACAACATCAAATTCCTTCTATTGTTCTATATGAGCAAAACCTAACCCTTTAAGACAGTTTCCAGAGAATCTGCAAAAAAAGGTCAAGAGATTTAAAATGGCACAGTATTTCCTTTAAAAAAAAAAAAAAAAAGGTATAAAAGCAGCTGAAAATTTCCAGTGGAAAAAATAAGAGTCTTGAAACATAGAATTAGTAATGAACATTTTGAAGAGGGCATCAGATAAAAATATATAAAAGCCCAAAGAAGACACTTGCAGTGCTGTGGGACATTAGTAATCTCTCTCCTCAGCAGGACATTCCCTGATCTGCTCTCTACATGCCAGTCTTTCCCCCATTCTGCTAGCTTCCTGCACACACCGGAACGAGAGACATTCCTTGAGCCACCGGGCTGCTCAGGAATCTTGGATTATGACAAAAGGGACTTGACCTTAGACTCTTATCATTAGGAGTTATTACTCAAGTGTTCACAGATAGAGTGGGCTATAAGCTCCAAGTAAAACTGAAAACAATTTTTCCTTTACCTTTGTTTTTGGAACAATGTCCAGCTGAAGCTTTGCATCCACCAGGTAGGCACCAGCTTCGGAAAGATATCCCTGGTTAGGAAGCAGGCAGCCTCGGCCAAAGCAGCAGGGGCAGCACACCTTATGAACATATTTGGTCCACTTTGGATTCAGTTGGCCATAAGGCTCTTCTGACTTGGGTTTAAACACACCAATAATATTCTACAGGAGAAAAAAAAAGTAGAAATCCTATTAGACTCTACAGATGGATGACAATCTCCAAAATGTACTGTAATAAATAAGATTTAAGCATAACTCTCAAGTATTAACACTCTAATCCCAATCACACTTTAACAATTATTCTTGCTCAACAATTTCAAATCAATAATCCTTTGGATCAGAGGTTTTCAAACTTTTCTCTGAGAAACCTTAGACAGTGAGACAAGGCTGCATGCCATTTAACCAGATTAATCAATTTCATATGCTGTGTATTACAGGGCATTCAAAATAACATAGGATTCCACCACATTATGTTGTCCAGGCAGAGAGAGAGAGAGAGAGAGAGAGAGAGAGAGAGAGAAAGAGAGAGAGAGAGAGAGAGAGAGAGAGAGAGAGAGAGAGAGAAATATAGAAAGAGGAATCTTGCTATGTTGTCTAGGCTAATCTCAAATTCATGACCTCCTGCCTCAGACTGCTTAGTAGGTAAGGCTACAGGTATGTGCCATGAGACTGGGCTCTCCAGATTTTTAAATATTTGAAAACTTCCACTTTACATGAAGCAGTGCCGTAATAACGCAGCAGCTATTAGGAGTCACAGTATAGGCTTGCTTAGTGTCTCTTTCCCTGCTGTGGTAAAATTCTGAAAAGGCAAGAACTCCATTAGAACTGCATCTCTATTACTAAGAACAGTGTCCAATACATAGTAAGCAACCAAGTAATTGTTAAAAATATTAATTAAATCCAGTAATAAAAAAATAGTTCTCTAAAGAAAGTAACCTAATAAGATAAGCTGAACATCTATGCTGTCAGAACTGCTCATTTAAGGCTTTTTGAGTTATGTTTTTCATAAATCAATTTCATTTCATTTATTTATTTATTTAGGTTTTTTGAGACAGGGTCTATACAGCCTTGACCGGCCTTGAACTCACTGAGATCCACCTGCCTCTGTCTCTGCTTCCTGAAAGCTGGGAATAAGGGCATGCACCCCCACCCCCAAACCCTGCCAGTATGAACCAATTTTTAAACAAACTTGCCAGAAGAAAAAAATTTAGCCATAGTGGTGGTGCACACCCCAAACCACAGTACTTGGAACAATAAAGCAGGAGACTAGTTAAGTTGTAGGCCACCCTGAGCCATATGGCAAGACTCTCGTTGTAAAGGACAAAAGAACTGTTTATAGATGTCTAAAAGTTTCTATAACTCTTAGTACTAGTCTAATAAAATATATGGCTTAATTTATGACTTAATTATCTTAGATAAGAAATAAAATTTCTTAATTTTAAATATATAATTTCTTTATAATGCAACACATTATGAATAATTAACTTTAAAAGTAACAAGAACAAATTAAGGCATCAAGCCTAGAAGCCAGGCATGGTGGCTTATACCTATAATCTCAGCATGTAGAAGGCTGAGGCAAGAAGGTAACTGTAAGTGTGAGTCTAGCCTGGGCTACAAAGTGAATTCCAGGCCAGCCTGGGCTATAGAATAAGACTCATATCCCCAAAACCAAACAAACAACCTGTAATAAATACTGATGTTAACAAAAGACAAATTAACATACTGTATTTTTTAAGAAATGGGGGTCTCAAGCTGGATATAGTTCAGTTGGTAGAGTGCTTGCCTAGTATGCATGAAGCCCTGGGTATTCCATCCCCAGCACCACAAATAACTGGGCAGCATACACCTGTAATCCCAGTGTTTGGGAAGTTAGGAGTTCAACAGCTGGGGACACCTGAGACCATGCTTTAAAAAAAAAAAAAGGAAGGCAGGGGAGGGAAGGGGAGAAGAAAATAGGTTTCACTATGATGTTTAGAAGATGTTGGTCTTAAGCAATTCTCCATTCTCCTGCCTCAGCCTCCTTAGTGGCTGGAACTATAAATACATATCCTTATCCTTATACAAATATATTTAAATTTCAAAAACCCTTACAGAACTATTGTTTCAAAAATCACTTTTAAACTATAACTTCAATTCTGGGGAAAAAAAATGAGTGAATTATAAACTTTCTCATCAAAAAAGAACTGCTGGTTACAGACTATGCAAAAAGCTTTTTAGTAAAGATAGTACCGATTTTTGAAAAATTCTAGACTAAAGAGAAGAAAGTATACATCAAGTTCTGTTGGTGCTGGAATCCCCATTCATCTTGCTCTGCTGCATCTCAACACCTTCGAGCTTCAAGCTGCCCAGTCTCCTTTCTTTGATGTAACGCAAGAAAAAAGTATTCCTAGGGCAAAATACACCTTTGAAAAAAGTTAAGCATTTAGAGATGACATCAGGGAGGTTTTCAACGTTTTAACTTCCATTGTACTTGGTTAGCAGAAAGACTACAGAAGAAGGACTAGGCCTATACACTTAACAATTCTACAAGCAAATATGGATATAAAACAAATGCTTGAAACCCAACAAAATATCAGAACGTGAAGCTCCAATTGGAAATGAGCAGCTCCATTTCTATAGAGTGCTTTAGTAAAACAAAACAAAAACCAAACCACTGACCTTGATCTTGGAAAAAAAGGGTACAAACAAATTTAATTGGAAATACCTTCAGAAACTCAGCCATTTCACATTTAAATTAGTGTCTTCCAAAAGACACATTTCTGTAATACACAGTACATGTGAAATCCTCACCCTTTTAGAATCCTTCACAAAGTAACTTCCACTTGATCCTTGATAGATTCTTTCTGGGAAAACTCCAATTTCTATTGCTTGTTCTGCTTTCAATACAATATCAGCAAATTCTGGATCATCCAAGAATGCATTCAATTCTGAAATAACAGTAATTACTGCATTATGAAGAGCAGCTGTGAGGGAGCTCACAATAACGACCCAAATGTGTGGATTAAGACGGTAAGGTACAGAAAAATTAAATCAAGTATCAGAGAGACTGCCTTGGTCCTCCCCACTGACCCCACTCTCACTGTGTGTGTGTGTGTGTGTGTGTGTGTGTGTGTGTGTGTGTGTGTGTGTGTGTGTGTGTGTGTACATGAATGGAGGCTAATGGTCAATCTTGGGTGGTGTTCCTCAGGAACAGCCCACTTTTTTTCCCCCTTACTGTGCACACACAGAGATTTCATGATAGCTTATGGGAGCTGGCTGTCTCTTTCCACTTTTTTTTCCCCTTACCACACACAGAGATTTCATGATAGCTTATGGGAGCTGGCTGTCTCTTTCCACTATGTAGATCCTGGGGATAAAACTCAGGTGGTCAAGCTTGCTAGCAAATTCTCTTACTTTTCTAAATCATCTCACCAGCTTCAACTTTTTGGGGGGAGGAGAGGTCTCTTACTGGAACACGGGCTTCACCAATTAGCCTAGGCTGGCTAGCCAGAGCCCCAGAAATCTGCTTGTGTCTGCCTCCATGGCACTGGGATTGTAAGTGCACTTATATAAAGTTTCCCCCTCCAGTTCTCTACACTTCCTCTCCTACCTTCTCTTTCAGCAGATAATCCAGCTTCCTGTTTCATGAAAAAAACATCAGCCTTCACCATCTACAGACTGTAATTCATGCTCCCCTTCCCTCCTTTCTCAACACTCCTCACTCCCAAATTTATATCTCAAGCCTTGACTTCTGCCTGAACTCCCATTGCAGTACTCGACATCTCATCTACGCTAATACAATTCAGGCTGTACTACCCCAAGTTCAATTCCTCAACTCTACCACCTCTATCAAGCACAACACCATTCTTTCCTGTTTCAGCTGTTTCAAACTCAAAACCTTCCAGTTGCTTAAATCAAAAACCTTGGACTCATCCGTGATCTCACACTCTCACTTTGCACGCCCAACCTATCAACAAGCCCTAAGTATCCAGAATCCAAATTCTTATTGCCTCCATTCCTAACAACTCTTGTCTAAATCATCTCAAGTCAATTCACAATCACATCACTCCTCTGTTCCCCACAGCCCCAGGGTTTCCCTTGTCACTCTAAGTCAGAGGTTAAGTCCTCAAGACCTCTACTCCCTTTACTCAATTGCTGCTTATCTCCATTTGAGATTTGAGCTTATCACTTAAAACACTGCAGAGTTTATTTATACACTGAGCTCTGAGCAGACAAGAGTTTCTTTCACTGCTGTATCCTTAGAATTTACACAATTCCCGAACACAACAAGCACTCAATAATCACTTCCTGAATGAATTAGTAATGAATCATTTAAAGTGGAAGAAAAGCCAAAAGCTATTTCCATTTTAATTTGGAAGTTATTTCAATTCTATATATATTATGATGAAAATTCAAAACAATCAACTTCCCTTACTTCAGACAGAAATAAACCCGTTATTTATTAATTTTAAATAGTCTGTGCTGAGAAAAATACTACAAAAAGGGCTATGTGGACCTATTTTATCTCTTCAAAAGAAGTAATCCAAGTACTTTAGTCATGTCTACATAATAGAGATGCTCATTCCAAATCATTCTTATCTGGACTTGAAAATCCTTAAGAGTGAAGAAAGGAACTTTGTGGATTCTGGAGAGGGACCCGTATTTGGTGGGCATTTTCAGTTATTTGAGTAATATAGGCACTAGTAACCAGTATCATTAGTCAAATGATATTTTTTACAGGCGGGGGATTCACATTCTCTTAACAACATATCAATTATTCTCAAATCAAAGCAACTGGGTTTTAGTAGCTAATTTTTCATTAACTGCACCATTACCGGCAATTACATTCCAGAATTCTCTGGTTACTTAACGAACACTGGTAATGAGCTTAACTTGGAGGATACTCACAGATACTACGATGCTTCGTGCCCAGTGTGCTATGGATGATTTAAAGGTTTATTGCTGGTATGTGGTTTGAGTTTTAATAGCCAAAGACATAACCATATTTTCTCTCTTTTTTTCTGGGGGGGGGGTGGTGCTAGTGAATAAACCTAGAGTCCTGTGAATACTCAGCCAACACTATTACCGAACTACACTCCTGGCCCTTGTTGACTTTCAAAAATTAAAATTATGTTCTGACTTTTTTTTTTTTTGTCTTTTTGAGACAGGGTCTCCCTGTAGTCATAGCTGGCTATGTAGACCAGGCCTACTGAGATCTCACAGAGATCCAACTGCCTCTGCCTCCTAAGTGCTGGAATTAAAGGGTTTTCTGTGTGTGTGTGTGTGGGGGGGTGTTGCCTGAATGTGTAACTGCATTCATGTTGTGCAATGCCCCCAGAAATCAGAAGTGTGTCAGATTCCCCTAGAACTGGAGTTATGGATGGTTGTTAGCCAGTATGTGGGAGTTGGGAATTGATCTTGGGTCCTCTGCAAGTGCAACCAGTGCTCTTAACCACTGAGTCATCTCTCCAGTCCCAATGTTCTGACTTTTAAGGAAGTATGTTGTTTTGATTTGTGCCTGTGTCAGGAAATTCTCAAAATTATTTTCTTTCTTAAAAAACAGTTACTTTATTTTTAATTTATGTATGTATGGGGGCAGGGTGTGCATGTATGAATGCAGGCACCGGTGGAGTTCAGAAGAGGGGGTCAGATCCCCTGGAGTTGGAGTCATAAAGCAGCTGTGAACCACTCAACATGGGTGCTAGGAACAAAACTCAGGTCCTCTGCAAAAGTAGTAAGCAATTTTAACTACTAACCCATCTCTCCAGTCCTCAAAAATACTTCCTACAGAGACTCTCAATTTTATCTCTGCATCTGCATCAAGGAGATGACCTTAAGAGGGTCACCTCGAAGAAGAGACAGAGACCTTGCAGTCAAGTTCCAGCACTATTCAGGTTCCTCACTTTTCAGAAATCCAGTCTACCCTTTGATGATTTTACCTCACAGATATGCAAGTCTCCCTTCTCACAGCTCTCTTCATCCACTGCTCACACCTCCAACTCTAACAAAATGACAGACATACGCTATAGAAAACAATAAAGAGTAGCATATGGAAGACCTTTAACAAATTTGTCCAAAAAATTGACAAACTATCCATTTGACCACAGCTAAGGGTTACTATTGATCTTTTGGAAAATACAAATGGAAAATGGATTCTGTGAACTGCCATTACTTAGTATATTATAGACTGGATTAGATAAATATAAATACACATGGTAACTTATCAAGTTTTCATTTTAAATATGAAATGAATCCTTCAGGTTCTCCCTGGAGGATTAGAACTATACCTCAATCATCTTCCTACATCTTCCCCACTAACTACAATACTTTCTGGAAACCGTTCTGAGTTAGGTGACTAAACTTGCCTTGGGGTTCCAATGCTCTGTCCCTCACATCTCCATCTGGATGCCACTTCCTCTGTTAATCTTTCCTGGCCCCATATCTGGGACTCGCTCCATGCCTTCCAGTTTTTCCCCATTGGAGCACATGCACAGCTCATTAGCACTGTGCTAACTGACCACTTCCTCCATGAGGCCAAAGCTGGTAGAGATGCAGCAGTCAAGCAGGCCTCCATCTGACACAGGTCACTATTTTGTCCTCAAGGTCTGCTTTCACAGGCACCAAGTAGGCACTCAAATATTTTGTGACTGATATATTTCTGTAATAAATGGAAAAAGAACAGCTGTCTGTCTGTTTTGTTTTGTAATTCACAATGTAGCTGAGACTCAAACTCATGATTGATCCTAAGTGCTGGGGTGCAGGAATGACTGACCATACTCAGTTTGGAACAGCTGTTTTTTGCTGTTGATTTTGTCACTGTTGTTTGTTGTTTCGTTTTTGAGACACAGTCTCCCTATAGCCCCAGCTGGCCTGGATCTCACTATGTAGACCAAACAAGCTAGCCTCAGTGTCATCAAGATCCACCTGCCTCTGCCTCCTGAGAGCTAACATTAAAGGCCTGAACCACCAGGCCCAGCAGAACAGATGTATTTTGAGCAGTGATGGTGGAAAAATGTTCAGCACATCACTGCTTAGTTTCAAAAGCTCAGTTACGGTGAACTGCCGACACATGAAACACGATCTCTTATAAATAGATTGTCATTGTCTTGAACCTAGATCAAGCAATCCTGTTATCACTAGCTAGTAGAATCTCTGCTGAGACTGGCTTCAGGAACACTGTTCAGCAAATAGTCTGTTCTCCAAGAGAATATGTGACAAGTTATTCTTTCAGTTCTGTTTTGGTTGAAATAACCAGTTTTCTTTAACTTTGTGGATATAATTGGTTTCTCTCACATTTTTTAGCTACTCAATGACCTTCAAAGTCAACCCTGTTGGGTGCTGCTATCCTGAGTCTGTGTCTTTTGTCTACTCTTACTCCAGTATATCTAATTCCACTCATCTTCGTATGCCCACTTTTTCTTCTTATTTTAATTATTTTTCTTGTTTAACGGATTATAAGGCCATCTTTCTTCTTAGAGGTGCTGAAAGCCATGAGGATGGCTTGTAAATATGAATCTTCTCTTACACTGGTTATTCTGTGAATTCTGTCTTCTGTTGGACTCTCCAGAGGCTGTGTGTTCAAAGACTGCACTAACTAGACCCGTGGATAAGTCACTTTACCACACCCACCTTTTGCTTCTTTACTAAGCCATTTTATTTTTATTTTTACTGTTCTTTTTAGACAGTCTGGTCATGTAACCCTGGCTAGCCTGGTACTCACGAGATAGACCAGGCTAGCCTTGACTTCATGATTGTCCTTCTGCCTTAGTCAACTCAGTGCTGCCATGCCCAGCTCTCCTTGGGAATACAGAAGTATTCACTTCATAGAGTTAGTTATAAACTATTACATGTGAAGTACATGGAACTACGTCTAGCACACATGACTGGTATACAGGTATTAACTACATCATCTTTATTACAACCTGACTTACTGATTAAAATAACTGAACTATGACCTAACAACTAACTCTGCAGCTTATACTACATCTAGACTTTTCCAACTTCCTTGTTCTATAAAGATAACAGACTTGTGACACTCTTCCAATGGCTCAAATACATAAAGCTCCTGTTCATATAAACAAAACAGTTAAGCACCCCAAATGTCAATATTAATCTAAAAGCAAGAATGTCTTAGAACTAAAGGTGGTTTCATGGCAACTGAGTAAGAGGGTGAATTAAAAGCACAGGGAAGTTAACAGACATTAAGAAAGGCGAAACTCAAAAATCTAGCTCAGTTATTCAGTTGTAAACACTTTAAGAGTCTGTTTTAACATTTTAAGCAGTTTTTATATTTTGAAACTCTTTTAAAATCCCATTACAAAGGAAATCAATGTAATACCAGAAGGAGCAGATGTTTTGTAACACAGGGATCATAGCAAACGCCGGCTCAGTTCCAGCATTATTACTTACCCCTTAAGTTCTAGGAATAGCAAAATCATTACAGCTTTATCCATTTTCAACTCTCACAACAAAGATGAGGGTTCATAATAACTAGCCTACTGTGAGAACTTGTGAAATGTCAAAACCCATCTTAGCAAATGGTGAACTGTGATATAAATATCACCACTGGAAAGGCAGGAATTCTAATAAGCTGTGTGCTTTCTAAATACCATATTCTTATCCAGACTTTGATTTTCTGTAGACTTCATATTGTTTATTTAAAAAAAATGTAATGGGTTAGGGATGTACCTTAGTGGTAGAGTACTTGCCTAACATGTGCAAGATCCTGGGTTCAATCTCTAGCACAACAACAAATAAATCTCTCAAAAAAAATTTCTGGGCTGAGAGATAGCTCTTGCAGAGGACCTGAGTTTGATTCCCAGCACCCTCATGGCAGCTGACAACAGTCGGTAACTCCAGTTCCAGGGGAGCCAACACCCTCTTCTGACCCTCACCCTCACTGCACCGCAGGGGTGCACCTACCTACACTGTGGGCATTACACTCATATACATAAAATAAAAATATTAAAAAAATCTTTTCAAACAATGAAGGCACTCTAAAGTCCTTGGGCCTTATTTAAATCTAACCACACACTAACTAGGGGCAGAGACATGCAAGACAAGCCATATGGATCTTGGTACCTCACAGATAGGACACTACGTAACATATGGCCAGCATCCACTAGCTAGTTGAACCTGGGGACCATTTGTGAAGATGTTGAACTTTATGTCTGCTTGCTTAAATTGTTACTGTAAATACATCCATCACCTAAAGTCACAACGGTAGCAGACATGCCAGTCAGATCCATTTCAGAGACCACTTTCTTTGGATCTCTCTGATTCATTCTAGAGAGCCTATGTTTGAATAGAAGTTCAGCTAGAATTTGAGCGGCGCTCTGTCCCAAGGCACACAGCCACACGGCATGGTATTCTGGAACACTACACACACCACATATTTGGATCCATCCTAACCAACAGGTAGGAGTTTTTACAGACAAGCCTGTCCCCATTCAACAGAATTTGCTCAACTCCATCACCCAAAACTCACTTCACAGAGATCCAGGCCTGCAACAGCATATCTAAATTTTTCTTTAAACATCGTTTATCTCTTAAAATCCACTTCAAATTTTAAGGTGCAATCGCACAAATACAGAATTGACTCAAGAAATACAAAACTTTCCCAGAGCAGGCTGCAAGATTTCTCCTGCTTCTGCCCCCTCTGGCTAAACGTCACAATAGCAACATTTAATAGAAAGTTTTGAAACCCGTCCCGGTGGCGGCAAATGGCTATTCTTTCTATGCATCTCTGTGCTTGTCATCCACCTGGCAAACTCACTACTCAAGAGAACTTTCTAGATAGTCCACAGTTCTGAATTCAGAACTCAAGTCCGAGCTTGAACAAACAACTTACGTCACGGTCCCGTGCTAAGTTTTCTTTGGAGTTTGGTCCCAATAGGGACTTACTGCGTGGGGAAGCCTATAGAGTCCGAAAGGAAAGCCACAGGCGGCGTACGGCAGAGGGAACGTGAGAGCAGGGCAGGGAGGGGCAGGGCAGCGAGTGCGAGGCGGGAAGGGGATGCGCGCCGAGGGGCGGCCCACGCGGGACCCGGGCCGCACCTGAGTTCGTCGTGCGGGTCCGGGAGGGCTCGGAGGACGGGGCGGCGGAGGCCCCCGAATCCCGGACCGGCATCCGCGGCTCGTCTCCGCCCTGTTGGTGGGGGACGGCCGCGCCCTCCTTCGCCTGCAGCCTCACGGCGCTCCCCGGCGCGCCCCTCCGCGGCTCGGCCCAGGAGGTGCGCGGCAGCAGCGGCTCCCGCTCCTGGTCCTCGTCCTCTTCGGGGCGGCCGGGATCGCTCGGGTCGGCCATGGACTCCGCGGGAGCCTCCGCGCTCCGGCCAGATCACAGCGGCCGTCGGGTACCCGGCAGCGGCCTGAGCATCGCGCGGAACCGCAGCGGCTCGCACCGACGCCACCTCACCAGTCCACCGGCCCGCGCGCCCGCCCCACGCTAGCCCTGCCCTGCCGCCGACCACGCCCCGCCTCTCGCTTACCCAGGGCGCCCTCCTCGCGCCTGCGCAGAAGGGCCGGTGCGCCGGAGGCGGGGCTAGAGCGAGGGCGGGGCGGGGCCAGACACCTGTAGCGCGGCTCTGGAAGGTATCCAGGCCGTCCCTGTTGCCCCTCCAGGAGCACTGGAATCAGAGCCATTTCCGTAGAGGTGCGTCCCCTCTAACCTCAGTAGTCTTCCGTCTCTGTTACCATACATTGTTTAGATTATATAGATTTACTTGAATAGCATTTTCCACTAGACGTCCATGAAATTAGAGAGCTTCTCCTCAGACTTTCTTGACCCCTGTAGTTTGTAGTTGTTTTTTCCCTCCAACTAATCTAGCTAGAGGTCTACCAATGTTTAATTTTTTTTCAAAAGCCATATATTAGCATTATTAAATTTTGCTTTCTAGCCCATTGATTTTTGTCCCTTATTTCTTACTTATTTCACTACCTTTTCTCTGTCTAGTAGTTTAATGACTATTACAATATTGATGGAGGACTGGCGTACTTTTAAAATACATGCCTTTAAAGCTACGAGTTGCCCTCCAAACATCGCTTTACCTGCATTCTATTATTGTGGATGTACCGTGATTTCATTTTCATTCAGCTGAAAATAGTTTCTAATAACTCTTAGGTTTTTGTTTTTGTTTTTTCTTTTGCTGTATTGAAGACTGAACTTGGATCCTCATGCCTTCTGAGTAAGTGCTCTACCACTGAGCTACATCCTCAGGCCAGGATTTCTTCTTTGACCTATTTCTTTGAACTGTGTTAATCACCAAATATTTAAAGGCTTTTCCAGATAGTTTTTATAGTTTAAGTATGCTGGGGACAACAAAGGTGCTCAAATACTGTAGTCTTGTGAAGTGTATTTAAGATATTTCATAGTCCAGCATGTACTGTAACATTTTCCATGTACATTTTTACAGAGAAAATGTATTTGTAGTTGAGTGATTTTATCTGTTGAGTCTATAAATCATTGTTGTTCAGGTCACCCGTATATTTATGGATTATTTTTTCATCTAGTTCTGGTAACGAAAGGAAAGTATTACAATCTCTATTATTATAAATTTGTCTATTTGTCCTTTTAGTGTGATAGGGTTTTGCTTCAATTGGCTTTCATGACTTCATGATTTGACCTTCTTTTAAAATTATTTGTTTACTTTTTTTGTGTGTATGAATGCTTTGCCTCCATGTATGTAAGTGCACCATATGCATGCTGTGCCCAAGAACGCCAGAAGAGGGTGTCAGATTCCCTGGAACTTGAGTTACAGATGGTTGTGGGATGCCATGTGAGTGTTGGGAAAGAACCTAACCCAGGTCCTCTGGACAAGCAATAAGCACCCTTGATCACTGAGCCATCTTAGCAGCCCCATCTTTTAAATTTTTTAAAATTACATTTATTAGAAAATTACATTTATTAAAAAATTACATTTACTTAAAAATTACATTTATTTTGTCTGTGTGTGCCAGTGTGTGTGTGGTCAGTTCTCTCCTTTCATTATGTGGGTCCCAGGAATTAAACTCAAATCATCAGGCGTGACAGCAAGTGCCTTTACCCATTGAGCCATCTTGCTGGTCCTGATTTGACCTTTTTAATAATTATTATGAATTATTTTTTCCTATCTCTCTTTATATGCCTGCCTTAAAGTGTATCTTGTCTGATGTTAATGTGACCACTTTACCCTTCTTAGGCTTACTGTTTGTCTTAGATAAATCTTTCCTCGCCTTTTTCACTCAGTTGTGTCTTTATATTGGAATTTTTGTCTCCTGTAGATGGTTTACAGTTGGTTCTTAGTTTTTAAACCTAATCTCTCTGCTTTAGCTAGAGTTTTTAGTCCATTTATATCTGAGTATATTTAGATATTTTGCAGTTTTAATCCAGTTTGTTTCATCCTTTTTTGTTGCATCTGTTTTTCTTCTTTCCATAGTGTTAATCTAGTATTTCTGACTAGTTCATCTTAATCTCACCATTGGTTTTCTGTTATACATCTTTATATTTACTTTTACTGGTTATATGAGGACTGATGATTTGTATCCTTAAATTAACTCTGTATTGAGAGCTTATATTGTATTAATTGACATAAAATATAAGAACCTTTCAAAACGTAGTTCCACTTTATCTAACATCCTTGATGTTATTATTGTCATGTATAATAGATCTGCATATTTAAAGAGGAAGAACACATGGGCCTTAAACAATCATGCATTTCAAACACATTAAGAAAAGAATGCATGGTATTGTATATTTACTTTTTCCAGGGTTCTCCATTCCTTTTTATGGATCTTATTTTCTGTCTAATACCATTTCCCTTCCCTGTGAAGAATTTAATGATATTATTTATAATGCAGACCTGAGGATAAAGTCCAATTTTTTTTAAATTTGAGAACATCTGTTTCACCATTATTTTCAAAGGAGATTTCCTATGGATAGAGAATTATAAATTGACATAGTACCTTTCTTATTACTGTGATCAAAATACCTGGCAGAAACACGGTACAGGAGGAAAGACTAATTGAGGCTTTTGGTTTCATAAACATCAGTGCATCATAGTGGGGAAGGCATGGTGGAGCTCACAACAGAAGTGTTGGACTGAGGCTCCTCACAGGAGACACAGGAAGCAAAGACCAGAGGCAGAAAACCAGTAATAGCTCGTCATCCCCCAGCCAGTGCTACCCGCTCCCCACAGCCTCTCAAAACAATGCCATCAGCCTGGGAACATGGAGGCATTTCTGTGGCCGCTCATATCTATTCAAGTTCAGCTCTGAAAACATAGCTCCCTTATTCTGTGGTCTTCCTTGTTTCTGAGTCCACCAACCTATCCAGTTTTTACCATGGCATTTTTTTCCTACACAGTGCTTTGCTTTCCTTTTTAACCCTATCTTTGGTTTTAAACAACTTGATCATGGTGTTCATGGTGTGATCTTCTTTAGGTATATCCTGTTTGGGTTTTGCTGAGTGTTTCGAATCTGTAGATTTCTGGTTTTTGTTTTTTAAAAGGGCCAGTGTCAGTTACTACTTTCTCAAACATGTTTCTTTCCTGTTTTCTCTTTTTCTTCTGAAATACTTATTATACATGTCAAACTCTTAGATATTGTGCCGAAGGGCAATATGTTTCTTCTGCCTACCTGTTTACTTTTTAATTAGTTTTTATTTCTTTTATTCAGATTGGATAACCCCATCCTCCCTTTCCATCTCTCTCTTTTTAAAAACTATTTATTTATTCATTTATTTATTTAATGTGTATGAGTGTTTTGCCTGCCTGCTTGTAAATGCACCCATGTCCTCCAGTGCCCATAGAGGTCAGAAGAGGGTGTTGGATCTCCTGGAACTGGAGTTACAGACAGTTGTTAGCTGCCATGTGAGTTCTGGGAACTGAACCCAGGTCCTCTGCAAGAGCAGCCAGTGCTCTTAACTGCTGAGCCATGACCTCAGCCCATGTTTCTTTTTAAGACAGGGTCTCCCTATAGCCCCACTTGCTATGTAGACCAGGCCGGCCTCGATGTCACAGAGATCAACATCGGCCTCCCAAGTGCTGGCATTAAAGGCATGCACTACCATGCTTGGCCTAGATAACTTCTCTTAATCTCTTATATATTCATTGACCTTTTGATTATCTAATAACTCTTCAACTCACCTAGTAAATCTTTTTAAAACATTCATACTTTATCATTTTCATTTCTAGAATTTCTGTTTAGTTCATTTTTAAGTTCTTTCCCTGCTGAGATTTCCCATGTATTAATTTCTTGTGACCATACATTTTTCTTAAGTCCATGAAAGTATATACTGAATGTTTAAATTGTTGCTTATTCTTCTCTTTGGGCTGCTTACATCTCTTCACTGCCTTTTTTTTCTTCACTACAAGTCAAAAATTTCATCTGTTGTTTTATTATATACCGGACCCTATGGCTGATACATTGTAAAACCTCTCAATCTTGTTATCTCCCTTAATGAGTGCTGTTCTAGCAAGTAATTAACTTTCCTGGAGTCAATTTTCCGATAACTTCAATAATTCAACTGTTACTTTTTGTTGGGTTCCTTTCACTGTCTCTCACCCATGCAACCCAGTTCATAAGTCAAGCAAGGATTTAGGTAGCCTGTTTGTGCTGATTTGGGGGTCCTGTACCGCTATAAGTCATTTTCAGAACTTCCTGCCTCTATTTTCAGAATCCTAGACTGCATCCCATAAAGTCCTTAACCCAGTAAGACTGTAACTTTTTGACTGAATGCCAGCTGCCTTTCACATTGCATACTAGGAAGTGCCCTCAGGCAAAATGTTTGAACATAAATCTCACTCATTATGTTTACAGCCTTTGAAGAGTAGCCATCCCTTCAGTTTCTGTCTGCCTGCCTTTGGCTGTCTACCAGCTTCTTTAAATAATTATTTTTATATTTTATCCAAAATTTATAATTTTTAGCCATAGGAGGATTAGTCTGATATAATCTTCTATGACATTTTATTGCTAATGCATCTTTTAGGGAAATGAATAGTGTTATGTTTTTCTCAATTCATGGGTTAGTAGAGAACTATTACTTTTATGCTATGAGACAAGATTCAGTGTCAATTCTATTCACCATTTTATTTTTTATAGATTTATACACTGAGAAATAATCTGTCCAGATAAATAGATGGATATGGCAAACATTTTGTAAAGGCAGAAATCACTGCAATCTTATTTATCTCCTTCCAGGATATATACTAAAAATTGCATAGTGCTTTGTTATCAAAAATTATTTTTATGATCTATTGTCAGGCAGTTCATCTATGTCCTCTTTGTTTAAGTTATTCATTTGCTCAATTTCTGGGATGTATGCCAAGAGGATTTTAAACTACTTAACAAACAAAATCTTATCCAATTTATAAATAATTACACTATAACTCTTCTCAAAGAACTTTTTTAACTCAAGAGTTGAGAAAATAGAAATTTTAGCGTTTCTACAGGTCTCTTGTACATATAAAATTTCTTGCTTAAATATTTTATTATAATGAGCTTTATATGTATTTTTGTCAAAGCCTTTGGAAGTACAGATTTGTCTTCATTTAGTGTATGGAAAACATCTGGCTTGTGAGTAAATGGGCAGTGCCAGTCTGCATTGTCAAGCCAATCAGCCAAAACAGACTTGTTTTCAGTTATCATGAACTTTTAAAAGTAAATACCAGTATCAGGCTAAAGATATAGCTCAGTACTAGAGCACTTGCTTAGCATGTGCTAAGTTCAATCCCTGTCATCATACACATACATACATACAAGAAAATCATCCATGTATCTGTCTTTCTTTTTTTCTTTCTTTCTATCATCTATCTATCTACCTCACTGTGTCAACATCTGTCTGTCGGTTTCACTGTGTCAACTGTGAACTTTATAAACACCTCTACGTTTAATAACTCACACTGGTACTTTCAGTGCTTTGTTCCCATGTGGTACCTACTTAGTAGTGCTTTCTTTATCACAGTCAAGTTTAGGGGAGGCAAAACCTTTAAGGGAACTTGTCATTACTCCCACAACTGCATTTGACAGTGCTTCACAATGTGTACTAACTAGCTACTTCTGCATTGCTGTGACCAAAACTCTTGACAGATTTAATCTAAATGAGGAAAAAATGGGGGCTCATAGTTTGAAGGAGTTCAGCTCATGATTTCTTGGCTCCCTGAGCTTTCTCAGAACATCATGGCTGCCAGAGCATATGGTAGAGAAGAGCTGCTCACATAGCAACAGACAGGAAGTGGAGAGTGCCAGAAAGCATCCCACAATAAAAGACTTTCCACACTTCCATATTATTTCCTTCTGTCAGTCAGGCCCCACCTGCCAAGGTCTCCAGAACCTTCTAAAGTAGTCCTTCCAGCTGAGGAAGCAAGTGTCTAAAGCATAAGTTTGTGAGTGACATTTGAGATTTAAACCATAACACATGGACAGAAAGGTCCTCATCTTAAAGATGGCAGTGTTGATAAGGGGAAAGAGCAAGGGTAGAATTTATTCAGATTGGGAGTTTGATTTTAGATAGTACAGGGCATAGATTAGGATTGAGCTAGGATTGGTAGAAACAGCAGGACAGAGTTTTTGAGAAAAGTTCTATTCAGGTTTGGGTCTGTCAGGAAGTTCCTGAATGGACATGAAATTATATGTTTGAACAAGAGTTTGTTAGAATAATAAAACTGTACTAATGATAACATGGGGTTAATGATGCAGATCTGGGAGAATAGCTCATTTCTTTTCCCAGTGAACAATACATCTTTAAATGTAGACTATTTTAATCAGAAAGCACAACTTTCAATAGTGAAAGTTAAAATTACTTTATACCTAAAGTTTTTAAGGAAAATGTATAGCCGTCAGTGTCAGTTCATTATACTACCAAATCATTGTGAAACTGATTTCTTCCAGAGACTTGACCTCCAGTCTCCTGTCAGTATGTTCTAGAAATGACCTCTAAAAATCACGTGAATCTGAAGGAAAAGGAGAAATGGCAGTACCTACATTAAGCATGAGCTCGATGCTGCTCCAGAGCAACTGCCACGTAATAGGACCATGTGTGGTTCATGTCACACCATCTTTTTACCCTGGCCCTGAAAGGTTCTTTATAGATCTTCATAGGTTCTATGAATATCCTGAGATGCAAAGAACATAAGTAACTCATCCATCTGTCTATAGCTGATGGAAGAGTTGGGATTTGAACCCAGGTTTCATGGCCTCCAGAGCCATGTTACATGGTTATATTCTATCATCTGTGATAACTTTAATTTTCAATGGATACTTACAGGTGAATCCCTGTATCATCATTCAGCTGAGCCATCTCACTCGCCCCATTTGCATTATTTTTAAAATATTTTGTTTTTTAATTTTATGTGCGTGAGCGCTTGCCTGAATACTGTACATGTTCCACATACATGCCTGGTGCCCTTGGAGGCCAGAAGAGGACATCAGATACCCTGGAACTGGAGTTAAAGACAGGTGTTAGTCACCATGTGAGTGCTGGAAACCAAACCCAAGTCCTCTGGAAGAGTAAGTAGTAAATGCTCTTAACTGCTGCATCATCTCTCCATACCCCCATTTATGTTGTTATTTTTAAGAAAATGTTTCTTAAAATTACAGCTACAGAAATAAATAATTCAATTTTGTTTGTTCTCATTATGATAGAAAACTGAAATACCAGCCAGATATGGTGGCGCACACATGTAATTCTACCATTCAGGAAACTGAGGCAGAAAGATCATCATTCTGAGGTCAGCCTAGGCTACCAAATGAGATCTTGTTCCAAAAACAAGCAAACAAAATTTACACACAAACCCAGTATCAATATATAATTCCAGACACTAGATAACCTATTTGTGAACACTTTGAAATTTCCTTAGGATTTTTATTTGCATGGTTGGCTGTTTGTCTCTAATAATACTAGAGTAAAGATCCTGCAGACCCTGACCTGGACTAGAATATAGTGATGGTGGAGAGAAGGAATGTTATAGGTGGAAAGCCAAAAGGATTGTGAGCTATGTTTAGTCACTTTGATAGCCAGTTATCTTATATTTTGTGTGGGTGGGTCTCATCTCCAGCATGGCTGTTGTGCTCCAGCCATGCCAGAGAACGGAGGACGATCGAACGGGACCTCAGGTGGCTCAGAATGCGGCGGGAGGAGGAGCTCCCGGGATACTACATCAGTGGGTAGTTCGGTTATTAGAGCCAATGCAGGGGTTTATACAGGGAAGCCTTTCTGACCGTTACAGAGGCAGGAAAGTTAAAGGTGGGGTTTTGGGGTAAAGGTGGGAAGGTTGTAGGGCTGATGTGGAAGTTCAGGAACAAGGAAATGAAACCCAAAAACCTGGTTCTGGTCTGGGCTGGGGAAAAGGAAGATTCATATCTACAGTAGCTTCCTGGGACCAGGTTATCACATCAGGCAGAGCAGGCCAGACACCTGTCATCTCTTCAGGGTATCTGGAGTTGCTTGACTTGCTCAATACCCAGACCCCCACATCTCCCCCTTTATATATACCTCCCCATTTTATATTTATATATATATGAGAGAATTTATAGGCTCTCAGTTAACTATTTGTTCTCTAACATTCTCCTTTTGAAGAGGTTATCCTAAAATCTTTTAGGAATTAGATAAGAGCCCCCAAATACTTTGGACATCTTTGGCCTTTGATATAGAGTAGGCTGCTGAAGGGCACAAGGACAATTTCTGGTCTTTGGGGTCTTTTTACCCTAAACTGCCTAGCCAAATTCTACCTCCTATTCTCATCACACCACCCTCTGAAGAGGTCACCCTAACTGCCAGTAGGGAATTGGGGCGCTGACCGCTCTTGGTTGCTTCAGGCTGAACAGGGATGTAGGTTGTGGCAATTGGGGTACCCCTTCAGTGAGTCTATCTAAAAGACCCCTGAATTGTATAACTGTTAGTTGTAGGGAGAAAAGAAAGTCCTTGACTGGTGCCTGGAAGATGAAATAAAATAGTCATAACAGGGAAAAATTCAAATGTCCAATTCAAAGTCCATTAGAATTTCTTGCTTAAGGACTTTCAAAGGCTTCCATCTTTTGGGTTCTTCTTTGTTTTTCTTTTTGACTGCCAAGGCTGAACTTGAGAGTCTTGAAGTCAGGATTTGTTTTCAGGCCCCTCGATAGGCTTCCTGGAGTGGCTAGAGGCAGAGTAAGTTCCCTCCTAAATGGCTTCTAGACAGGGAGAGAAAAGAAATCATTTAATTTGGGAGTTAGAACAATGGTGGGCTTGCCTTTCTTGGCCACAGGTATGCACTGGAGTGTTGAGGTAGGCCAAGAATTGAAGTCTTACATCTGAGTGGCATTTCCTTATTAAGAACAAAATCATTAGTGAGAAATTGTGTAAATAACATCTTATATAAACTTAAACTTAATGTCTAGGAAGTGTAATTCCTTATAGTCTTAAAGAAGCATACTAATCACTTTAAGTTTTTGATTATACTTTCCTTTTGGGTGTTTAAGATCATATAATTTGGCCCAAATAAACCAACTTAATTTGATTCTTAAGGTCAGTTGAGTATCTGTTCCTCAGGGGGATCACATGGGCTTGAGGAGCCCCTGGCTCCATAGGCCTTTGTTTTACCAGTTCCATCTATGTGAAGATAAGTCAGAAGGTCTTGCTAGACCATAGCTTCACTTGGAAGCAAATCAAGGAAACGTTTTCCTGTGCTGACCCTCTTCTTTGCAGACTGGACACTGGTTCAAGTCCTTCTAGTGGGGTCTCCATGACCTCCCTGAACAGGAAGACAGGTGACAATCACAGTTATAGGACATTTCAAGAGATGCCCCATAGTCACCTGGAGCTTAGTTGACCTTGGAGGGCAAGAGACAAAAAATTGTCCCTTTACGTCTCCTGACCAGATTAGAGGCCTTTAAATATGGTTATTAGATACTCAAGAAGGTTAGTTCCACTAATTAGGTCCTTTTAATTACTGTATGTTATGTAGCTAAAGCTTGGGCAAAAGCCAAACATTCTTTAATAAGTCTTGACTAGACATATATTTTGTTCCTTAAAGTATTTGACTGAACTATTACTTTAGAAACTTTAAGACTATTTAGACATTATCTAATGCTTCCAATATTATAACATATAAATTTAGATCTTTAATCACTTTCTTATACAATTTTGTACCTGACCTAAAGTTCTAATGATTAATAAAGTGCTTAGAACATGTCACTAATCTTAGTCTGAATCAATCCTAAAGCTAAGAATGCTATAAAACAACAAACCTGAAACCATAGAAGAGATTTTCCTGCTTTGCTGTAGTCTGCCTACCTGGTTCTCCCACCACTGTAATTGGGAAATGTCTTGATTTATGACTTTACTTTGTTATGTAACTATAAAAGTTCATGTTACCTCTTCCATGGTGGAACATATCATTGAGGGTAACGTGAATCCATCCATGTTCTTGGTCATGGCCATTCATAGCTGGCTCAGAATAAACTATTTTCCTATTTCCTTTAAAACAAGGCTGCTTACTTTATGTGGACCAATCTTTTGTGTCCTTGAGTGATGGAGACTTCTCTCTAAGTTCTCCTCTCCTGTCACTTGGCTTCTCTGGGGATCTCTATGTGTCTTCCTCTATTCATATCAGGACACCAGTCATTGGATTCAGGACCTACCCTGAATAACCTCACCCTAACTATGTCTGCAGAGATCCTGTTTCCAAATAGAGGAGGGAGGAAGCTATCCGACCCGTTATAAAGTCCATCATAGCACCTGTTATCATTTGGAATGTCTCCCGTCAAGCCTCAGTGTATTTAATAGCATAGCTTTCTTAGAATCTGGGACTATCTCGTAAAAGGAACCACTGAGGCTGGAGAGATGGCTCAGCAATTAAGAACACTTGCTGCTCTTCCAGAGGACAGTTTGGTTGCAACTGCAGCTCCAGGGGACCTGACACCCTCTTCATTACAGGCACTTACACACACATAGCTTACATTCACAGACACATGCATATACTCACATACATAAATGAAAATAAATCTTAAAAAAATAAAAAAGGGAACCACTGAATAAAGCTAAGAAGTAGTCACAATAAAGACAGAACACAGGGAAAGCACTTCTGACATATAACCAGATGGATGAAAAACCCAGGATTGCAATTTTTTTGCATGTGTGTATGCATGTGTAAGCATGTGGGCTCAGGTGTGTGTGTTGGTGTTGTACATGTGTACATGTGCAGGCCTGAAGTTGGTGCAGGGTGTCTTCTATCACTCTCCACCTCATTCACTGAGGCAGGGTCTCTGACATGAATCCAGCTCATCTAGCTAGCAGCTTGCTCCAGGGGTCCCCTGTTTCTGCCTCCCACACTCTAGGATTATAGCCATTACATTTATGTGAGTGCTGGGAATTTGAACGCCAGTCCTTACATTTGCATAGCACATGTTTTACCCACTGAGTTATCCTCCCAGACCTCATGAGCTTCATATTTTCTGGTAACCAAAGATCTTTTTGAAAACTTATCTAAAAATCTGCACATGGAATAGCACATTCTCAATGTATTGACTTAACTCTTTAGAATATCTTGAATGCCCTGGCCCTCATCAGTAAAGCCTTCCTTGAAGGCTGTGTGACAGGCCCTCCCAGAAGAAAGTGAAGGACAGGACAGAATGTACAAACTTAGCCACACATCCAGACCTCAGTGGGCCATCAAGGGAGATGCCCCAGTGACCTATACAACTCCCACCTGGAGCTGCTTGTCTGCGAGGCTTTCTCAGCTAGTCTCAAATGAAAGGAACGTTGTTTCTCCAGGGAACCTCTGGCAACTGGAAGCTATCACTCTTGACTCCGTGGAAACACTTGAGAGTGAGTATATAGCACTTTCTTGTCTGTGAATTAGACCATTATACTCTAGTACATAATAATAATAAAAAAAAAACCTCACATACAAGTACTACTTTTAATTTCTAATCTCAGAGTTTAAAATGTTGGGCAATAAATTAGATACAAAAGAACACCAGAGGTACAGTCACAATCATTCCTACTTGATAAGAAATTTCAAATGTCATGTTAAGCTGTTAAGTCATTGTCAACGTGTACTTAACATTCCTAATGATTTATCCCACCCATCCAGCCTTCCATAACCCATCCTCCACCTCATTAATTCTACATCTAAAGTAGCTCCTAAATCATTCACTTTTCTTCCTTTCTACGACTACTATCATAGTTTAAACCATCCAGTTGCCTAAAAGTCATTTCCCACTGTGAAAGTACCCACCGACATCCACTCCCTACTTGCCCATGTGTGTGCTTGTTTGAAGCAAAGTCTCACATAACTCAGGTTGGTCTTGAACTTGACATATAGTGGAGAATGGCTTTGAACTTCTGATCCTCTTGCCTTCACTTCCCGAGTGCTGGGATTACAGGCATGTCTCACCATGCCTGGTTTCCCCTTGTCTTATGAAGGAAACATTTAAACTTCAGCCATTTTATGGCCCTTTTATGAGAATTTCATTTCTTTGATGACTCTTGCGCATATATTAACACATTTGTCTGCTTTTTCTCCTGTTAATACTATTGATTTGTAAGACTGGAGAGATGCCTCAGTGGTAAAGAGCATTGGCTGCTCTTCTACAGAGGACCTGGGTTTGATTCCCAGCACCCACACTGAGGCTAACAACCATTTGTAACTCTAGTTCCTGGGGATCTGACATCCTCTTCTGACCTCCTCTCAGGCATTGTATGACACAAGTGTACTTACATGCATGCATGTGTATATTATATATAACTATATATATAATATTATATATTATACCAATATGTAAAATAAACATAATAAAATATTTTTAAAAGACTATTGATTTCTTTCCACATATTCAATTTCCAAATTCTCTGAGGGCAAGTTTGGCAAGTTTGGCAAGTTTGAACCTCTAAACACTTATTCAAGTGTATAGGCCCTGTGGTCTTTGGGTACTGTCTCTCACTGACATAAGCCAGTCCTTCTGACTCCTCTTCATCTTAGGACTTGGCTATATTCCCACACCTGGGCTGCATCAAAATTCTCAAAGAAACAGAATAATATGATAGACAAGATTAATTTTAAGAACTTGGCTTTTGAGTTAGTGGGGCCTGGCACGTTTAAGATTTCTAGAGCAGGTGTGCAAGTGGGTCATTCAGGAGGAGAAGCTTTAATCCAGAAGCAGAATTGTTTTCTTGGGAAATCTCAGTTGCTCTTTTGGCCTTTCAGTTAAGTAGATGAGGTTCATTCACCTTATTGAGGGCAATCTCCAGTACTTAACATTAACTGACTGTAGATGGTAACCATATTAACAAGGAAAGCATTGTGTCACAGGCCTTTAATCCTATCCCAGCAGTCCCAAGGCTAAGGTAAGAGGATCTCTGTGAGATCAAGGCTAGCCTGGTCTACAGAGTGAGTTCCAGGCCAGCTGTGACTACAGGTAGATCCAGTCTCAAAAAACAAAACAAAAAAACCACCACTACCATGACCCAAATAAAAGTAACCATATTTACAAAACAATTTCACAGTAACATCTTTGTTAATACTTTAAGTGAACTTTGTAGCCTGACCAGTGGGCATATGAACTAACTATCAGATGGACAACTCTTCCCCAGATCAGCCAGAACACATCTACCATCACTGTGGTGGACTAGCCTCACTCATCTTGGTCTTAGTATCGAGGAGTCTTTAGTGAGGCAAGTCTTCCGAAGCCAGATCAGACATCTTTCTTTTGGTTCTAAATAAGCTCCTCTACCTCTAACATAGGTGTGGCAGTTAGTATTAATTGTCAGCTTGATAGAAACTAGAATCATCTAGGAAATGGCCCTCTGAATTGCCTGTGGAGAATTCATTAGAATACATTTGATTGCATTGAGGTGAGAAGACCCATCCTCTATAGCTGGCCTTATTCCTGCACTGGGATCTTGGACTGTATAAATGGAAAAAGGGAGGTAAATGGTAACGTGCATGCATTACTGTCTGCTTCCTCTTTTTTAAAAAAATAATTTATTATTGGGGTGGGTATGTGTGCCACAGTGCATGTGTGGAGGTCACAGGACAGCTTTGTTGAGCTGATTCTCTCTTTCCACCTTTACGTGGGTTTCAGGGATTGAATTCGGACCCTCAGGCTTGTTGGCAGCACCTGTACCCTCTAAGGCATCTTCCCACAGGGTCTTTCTCCAACCTCTTCTCTTCTTCTTGATTTCAAGTGCATCGTGACCTGCTGCCTCCAGCTCCTGCTCCCTTGACTGCCTCACCATATTGGACTCTTTACCTCTGAGCTGTGAGCCAAAATAAGCCCTTTCTACCTTAAGTTGCTGTGCCGTAATATTTCATCACAACAACTGGAAAAGAAAGAAAGACAATAAGTTCATGTGTCACCATTGTAGAATGACGTGCTTACTACTTTGTATTATGAATAAGATCCTACGAACCAAAAATCTATGCTTAATTCACTCTGATGACCCATAGTCAGGTATTAGACTCTCAGTAAACACAAGATGAATGAATCTCATCCAACTCCATTAAGTGGTAGAAGTAGTGGGCTTAGAGATATGAAAGCCCTCATTCATAATTAGAACAGAAATAGTAATAGAGCTGGCCTACAGCACACACTCCTGCCTGTAAACGGGCTTCTCTATTTGACAATTCTTTGTACAGCCGCCACATGTGCACCTTTTCAAAGTGTGTGTACTCAAGGCCATACCATAGCGTATTTGTTGTAACAGGGTCTCCCTGCGCAGCTCTGACTGCCAGAATCTGCAATCCTCCTTCCCCTGTCTCGTGTGTGCTGGGATTGGAAGTGTGCACTACCTAACACCCAGTTTATGGGATCTTATTGATGTTTTGGTTTTATTTTGTTTTGTGTTTCTTTTTTGCTTTATTCTTTGAAAATTTCTTACATGTACACAGTGTATCTTGATCATATCTACTCCTTACTTCCCCCTCCAGCTCCCTGAGAGACCTCCATCACATCTCCCTCCTAACTTCATGTCCTCTTTTTAAATATATATATGTATATATATACATTATATTTTATATATATGCATATATTGCCTGTGTGTATGTACGTGCACTCATGCGGTGCCTGAGGAGGTCAGAAGAGGGTGATGGAGCCCCCAGAGCTGGAGTTACAGATGGTTGTTAGCTGGGACTCAAACCCTAGTCCTCTGCAAGAGAAGCCAGTGCTCTTAAACACTTAACCATCTCTCTAGCCCCTTTGTGTCCTCTTTTTATGTTTATTTAACCTACTGCATGCCATCAATGCTGCCCATATGTACACAGATGTAGGGTCATTCACTGAGGCATAAGAAATCTACTAGTGGCCAGACTCCTAAAGAGAACTTTCCTTCCTCCAGCAGCCATCAGCTGCCAATAGCTCCTCAGCTATGAGTATGATTTTATTTTTATTTTTTAGAGACAGGTCTCATGTATTCCAGTCTGGTCTCGAACTCATTATGTAGCTGAGGATGACCTTGAACTTCTGACTTTCCCACCATCACCTCCCAAGGGCTAGTTTTGCAACCCTGTACCACCATACTCAGGTATGCAGTCCTGGGGATCAAACCCAGGGCTTCATGTACGGTCAGTAAAGACTCTACCAACTGAGCTATACACCTAGTTGTTGTTTTTTCTATGTGACCCATAATGATAATAGCAAGTTCGTGAGACAGGAGCTGCCATCCAGCTGGCTCAGAAGGAAGTGGACCAAGTCCTCAGTTCTCTCATTGTCCATAAGTGCCAATAGCTCACCAATTTCCTGGTATCCTCCTGGCTCCACTCTGTCCTATCTGTTCTCTCCCTGCTGGTGCCCACCAGTGGTCTGCCCTCTATTTATGCCTTCTGAGCTCTGACTCAGTTGCTTAATTATAATAGGCATTCATTCATACTTTCGCTTTGCAAAATTTCAGCCTCTCTTCCTGCTACCCAACTGTTTCTTTTTTATAGTTTCTAGATCTCGTTTCTGCCCAGGGTACTGTGGTTGACCTCCTTTATCACCATCCTTCTTTTCTTGGTAAAACTTTTCGTGTCTGAGTATTTTATAAATTATCCCATAAACTGCTCTGTGGGGCAGGGGCGGGGGGCATTGCATGTGCATGTGAATGTGTCTGCCTGTAGAGACCAGATGACAATCTTCAGAATCCTCCTCCATTGCTCTTTACCTTAGTTTTTGGTACAGCTTCTCTCATCTAAACCTGGAGTTTGCCAGTTTGGCTAGATTGGCTGGCTGCAGCACTCTGGGATTCCTCCTGCCTCTGCCTCCCCGGCACCGGGATTGCAGGTGCTCACCACTGCATCAGGCATTTTTTCTATGTACTGGGGATTTAATCTGTACTTGGGTCCTCATGATTGGTAAGCAACTGAGCCATCTCCTCAGACCCAAACTGACTGTTTTTACAGGTAATTGATAATAACATGGAAAGAAAGAGGCAGGAAGATCATATGGAATAGGATGGGTTTTCTCTGCAAAGATCACGGGAAGCCTTTTCCCCTTTCTTCTCTAGTGTCTGAGAGTAAGGCGGGTGATACCATTGACCTATCCAGTGCAGTAGTAAAAGATAGCCAGTGCTTTGGATGATAGTCACACTTAGTCCGTGTTCCATTCCTGTAACAGATTGCCATAGACTGATTAGTTTATAAAGAATAGGGGTTTATGCTGCATCATAACATGGTAGAGTACTTGCTATGGTGACATAACTTAAGTATGGTAGTTTGGGTCTGTCTTTTCTTATCAGGCCACAGATACCACCACAAGGACTCCACCCTAATGACTTCATTTGATCTTGATTACCTTCCCCCAAACATCCAGATACCTTTAACATAAGTTTAGGGACTAAATTCCCAACATACAAACATTAGAAGGGTACAATCAAAGCATGACATGACCCAAAGCAGCATCTGAGGACAGGACATAGTGGTATTTTTATTTTATTTTATTGGCCTTTTTGAGACAGGGTCTCACTGTAACCCCATCTGGCCTGGAACTTACTGTGTAAACCAGGTTTACCTCCATCTCCCAGAGATCTGCCTGCTTCTGTCTCTTGAGTGCTGGGATTAAAGGCATGTGCCACCATACTGGGTTCATGGTGGTATTTTAAAAATTTTATTGTTATTTTATGTGTATGAGTGTATTGTCTGCATGTGTGATTCATTCAGTGTTGTGGAGAACACAAGAGGGCGTCGTAGTCCCTGGAAACTGGAGTTACTGACAGTTATTAGCCACCATGTGGGTGCTGGGATTTGAACCCAGGTCTTCTGCACAAACAGCCAGTGCTCTTAACCACTGAGCCATTGATCCAGCCCCTGATAGTGGTGTATTTTAAAGGCTCAAGCGCCCATGTTTCTGGGATATGGGAGCTCACAGTTTTCCTCCTCAGGGTAAAGAGCTGAGGGTGAGCTATGTTGGAGATGTAGGGCGTGGAGGATGGAGAAACCAGACAGTGACAAGAAGCAAAATAGCTCTGAGACTGCAGGCCAGTTTGACTGGGACGATGACAGGCGGATGTAAATGAGGCTAGATCTCAAAAGTGATGTCTATAAAAACAGACAACTAAGTTTTATTTTCCTTTCCTTGTTTTTAAAAAGATTTTAATCTAATCTCGTAGAGTAGAAGAAAATAACTCAATGTTCTGAAAATAAATTTCCCCAAGGAGGCCATTAAGGCAGCCCCTTTGTTTCCTGTCATACTCTGAATCAGTTACAAGGACAAACTCTATTTGTTTGGGTACATTAATTTTGCTCAATGGCCTTTCTATAAAATGAGCATCAAATTGATGGGACTGGACCTCAGTAAAGAAGAAGTTCCAATTTTCTCTGGATGGATTGTTCTGGACGTGCAGTGGAAAATTATTATTAATAGCGATTCATGTTTACTATCCAGTGAGCACAAAAGAAAGATGGGGCTCAAAAATGCATCTGTATCGCACTAAGCTACGAGTGCCACAGACAAATTAGAACGAGGACCCGATCTTTGACTTCTGCAGGGTGAGGCCCCTTGGGCCTCATTTGGTGGGTTGGAGCATAGTTTTTCTCAGACTGTGTCCTGGGTTAAGGACTTCAGGGAAGCAAAGAAGTTTTCAGTATGATTTAGTCATTGAATTGTGTTCATGCAGGTGCCTTGTGGTGCTGATGCTGGATATATCTGTGTGTATTTCAGTCCGTATGTGTGTGCCGGCTGCAGGTTTGCCTCTTCAGGTTAAGAGGCTGAGCTAGACGTACTGGAATAGGGTATGAAGAAGGCATAGGAAGTGGCAAAATGACTTCATCTTCCTGGGGCTCAATCTGAGCTCAGCGGTTAGTGGACAGCGGGGTGTGAAGGACCACTGTCATCAGCATTTCTCAAAAATGGAATGATCTTAATTTGAACCCTATGTGTTGATCCCATCACTTAGACCTTTCTCTCTTTTTTGTGGACATAAACAAGACCAACCAATGAAAACAGACAGGGGGTGCCTACTCAGAGCTGACACAGCAAGGGACTCTGACACTGTCATTTAGACTTGACGGAGACAGGGTGGCAGCTGAAGTAGGCAAGCTTCTTAGTGACAGCAGCATCCTGAATGGAGGGTGCTAGCCTGTGCAAGTCGGGGTGGCTGACTCCAAGCAGGACATCCTGTGTAATTGGTTTAGGGAATATAATTGGCTTTCTCTGACTGGCCCTGAGTTTGAAGCAGGAACAAAAATTAGGGAAGTGCTAGTTATTAATAAAATTCTGGCTATTTTGCTACAACAGTTATTGTTTGACTTTGAAGGTTGTTTGCTAGAGATAATGGGCTGGTTGCTATGGACTATGGGTCAGAGTTCAGTGTTTCCTGTTGTCTGGCTGTTGTCTGTTTGTATATTTAGCCTCTCACTTGTTATTTTCTCTAGGCGGTTCTGAATGTTTTAACTTTGAAATCCTCACTTTTAAACATCCACTAAGAGCCATCAGTTCTGCAGTCTTCATGGTACATCTTCACAAAACTTTTCACCATAAAAATATTGCACATGTGTTAATAAAAATTGGGTGTTTTTTGGATGTGTATGTGTGTGGAGTGCATGCATGTATGCATGTTCAAATGTGTATGGGTGCATTTGTACATATGTGTGGATATGGAGACCAGAGGTTGGTGTTGGTGTCTTCCATAGCCCTCTCTGTTTTCTATGTTAAAGAAGGATCTCCAAAGTTCATTAATTTTGCTAGTCTGACTAACCAGCGAGCTCCAGGGATTTCGTACCTCCACCTCTCCATTGCTGGGATTATAGGCAGGATGACCCACCCATCTGGCATTTACAAGGGTGCTGGGGATCTGAACTCTGGGTCGTCACATTTGCACTCTGCAAGATCAATACTCAACTGAGTCATCGTTCCCTCATTAAATAGAAACATCTTTAGAATAGACTTGAAGAAAGAAAATAGTTCTGTAAGCTCCCGTCAACCACGTTCCTGCTGACAAGTTGCTCTGTTTTCTATGCAGATGGTGTCAGTGTAATCCCAAAGCCCTTTGTACATTCAGAACTCTTACAGTTGTCAGTATGTTTTTTTCCCATCAAATGGTAAGCATTTTTTTAATCCAACCCTTATTCCTCAAATCTCACATGGTATTTAGCATAACAGCCTGTTTAATCATTAATTGCATGTTTTTGTTGAATCACAGAAAGTACCTTTCTTGAAGGTCAAAAATGACCAAACAGTGGCATTTTGTGAAGTCAAACTAGTGGGCAGATGGAAAGGGAGGGATGGATGTAAAGCCTTCATTTTCAGTTCCGTTCTTTGTAGCTCACGATTTAAGCATCAGCACTGAATAGATGTATGTGGCCTCTTGACTGACTCTAAGGGAACTACTTCTGACTTCTGCTCTCAACTTAGCTATTTCTTCCATCTGTCCCTGACTGTTATTTAGCCAGTTGCCACATGGCTGTGTGGATCCTATTGACTCATGCGTGCATTCAGCTTTTTCTTATAAAACAGCGTTCTCTGTCATGAGTGGATGGATCATTGTCATTTTTCTATTTGAGCTTTGGTTTAGGACTTTAATGGTTTTGCAGGACATTGATTAGAGAAGCCTTTTTCTTTCCTTATTAAAAGTCTGTATGATACCATCTCCGCAGCTATTTTATATTTGTTTCTGGTAATTGTGAATCTAAATATACGACCGTGGTAATCTGTCATATATTATATTGTCTAATTTTTTTTCAGAAAGCAAAACAGCTTTTTAAAAAGCCATCTCAGAAGGTTGTGATTAGTTAGACTAAGTATTTTGCAAGTAAATCTTGGTTAAACGAAATTGTTTTCAATAAAATACTGTAATAGCGAATCAGTTTTGTCAACTTCTATCAATATTCCTCTATAATAATATCTGTGTATAATACCAAGAGAGGAGTTGCAGCATAAATTATTTCCCAAGCTGTGACCTCATGTCTTGGTTATTAAAAACCAGAGCTGGTAGTATGTATGCAAGATGGGAAAACAGAGAGGGTTCCCTGTGTTTCCAGGTCTGAGAACTTGGATGTATTATCTTTCTGGTACCTCAGTTACCTGCTCTGTAAAATGGGGATAGTGTGATTCTGGATAGTCATTCATTGTTTTGTTCAGTGTTGTTTCATTCATTCATTCACTCATTCAATACTTGCAGATGTATCCAGGCTCTACTGTAGGCAGTGCTGTTGGGTGCTACAGCCCCAGACACAGAGTGTTCCCTTGCTCTTGAGGCTCTGGGGCTACAACTTAGAAAGCAGCAGACAAGGCTTTGCTGCATCTTTTGTTGGGACACCACTGAGGACTCAAGATATAGGCCACTTTCAGACACTGGTTGATGTAGTCGGAGGAAGGAGCATTTAAATCCATGGAAATCTGGTTTGGGGAAAATCTGAACTCTTCCCTCTCAACTACTTCTTGAGAGTGCTATCATGAATTAATTAATGATGGGATTTGATCTGAGGAATGTCAGTGATTTCACCACTATACAAATCTTACAGGATATACAAACACAAGCCTTGATGGTCTAGCATGCTATACACAGGCTACATGACCTCTGTGTGGTGTAGCTCAATGCTGGTAGGCCTCTGTAGTAGTCAGTCTTTACTGTCACTTTTACTGGATTGAGGGATGCCTAGATTAGCAAGCAGATTTCCAAGTGTGTCTGTGAGGACATCTGCAGAGACAGATTAGGACCTGAGGTTCTGAGCTGATAGAGAATTAACATCTTGATAGAGTCACAACATGACGGTATTACTGGTAGGAAGATATGATTGGTAGGAATGGGCCTAGTCAGAGGAAGTATGTCACCGAGAGCATGTTGCTGGAGGCTCTACGTCACCCTGGCCCATTCTTGACTTTTCCTTGTCTCTGGCTTCCATGATGTGTTTACTTTGGATCCATCAATCTCTCTTCACCATGGTGGACTGCTGTCTCTAAAACCATGAGCCAAAACAACTCCTTCTTTCCCTAAGTTGTTTCTGTTAGATATGTCGTCATAGAGTCAAGGAAAGTCACCGACACATTCATGATGAGTGAAATAAGGTAGGATTAAAACAAGCACAAGACAGAGCCATGCAATCCAGAGATGTGTGGGATGGATGGGCCTGCTGTCAGTAGTAAACGTATTTGTTACTGAGTTGGAGAACACTTGACAATAGTGATGAAATGTGTATTAACATATAGGCCAGTAGAATAGTAAATGACTGTTATTGGTACTGGGTACTATGCAAAGTACACAAGCAACACTCTTACATGATTAGCAATGCCATAGGTTTGTTTACTCCCACATCACCATAGACACGTGGGAAATGTGTTGAATAGGACATTGTGATGACTACCTCATCACAAAGTAGGAATTTTTCAGCTTCATTATAATCAGGGACTTCCATCATACAAGGTTCTCTTGACAAAATGTCATCATGTGGCACAGGAATGGAGTGATTTCTGTGTCCCTTACTGTCCAGGAGTGTCTAGGCAGCTATACCGGTTCACAGTTTACACTCATTACCTCAATTAAATGAGATCATCAAAAGATACAGTCCTCTGGGGCTTGAGAGATGGCTCAGGGGTTAAGAGCACTAGCCGCTCTAAAAGAAGATTCGGGTTCAGTTCCCAGCACCCACATGGTGGCTAACAATTGTCAGTAACTCCAGTTCCAGGGGAATCCAACGCCCTCTTCTGATCTCCACAGGCATCGCATGACTTATACACATGCAGGCAATATGCTCACACACATTAAAAAATAAAGTAAAATATCAAAAAAATAGCTCTTGCACACACCCTTTGTAAGCTTATGAAAAAACAAAACTCAGATTGATTCAAGGAGATTAGGGATAAAAAAGTGTGTTTCCTGGTTAGCAAATTAAACTTTCCCAGAGAAATTGGGGGATTCTTCTGTGCAGCGAGCCTAGAGAACTTATGCACGGCATCCCCATCTTTTTATTCTCTACCTTTTTAATGTATTGGCATTAACTGGGAAGCATTCAAAAAATACCCACACATGGGTCACACCTGAAGGTATTGAATTATAACCTCTAGGGTGGGGTTTTAAAGAATAAAACTCCTCTGGGAACTCTAAAGTGCAGCCAGGGCTGAAAAGCACAGCCGCAAGAAATGTTTTTCTAGCCTAGTACCTGAAGTTCTGCCAGGTGAGCGTGACAGTCGCTCTGCGTGGGTGGTGGTGATTCACCTGGCTCTCCTCCTCCTTTCTGGAAGGTGGCGGTTGCATAGGAACTGAGCAATCCCGTAGGTGGTTAGCAGATCCGCCCTCTGCCACTGTGAAATGGCATTGCCAGCATTTAATATGTTTTACAGTTGTAATAAAATCTCTTTTATAATTGAATGCTTCACAGCATACAGAGTGCCTTCAAGAGCATGATCTCCTTGAAATAAGTTTACTCGAAAATTTCGACTCAAAGAAACATATGCTTATTATAGGAATAGTAGAAAGCATAGAAAAGCTGAAAGACATCCCAAGCCATGCTGTAGTTCCAGTGGGAGGCTGAGGTGGGAGGATCACATCACTTGAACTCAGGAGTTCAGGCCCAGTCTAACAGACATCCTGTCTCTTAAAAACAATAATCATTAAACAACGACAACAACAACAAACATCCTAAATCCTAATAGCCAAAGGCAACTATGGTTAATACTTTACAAATTTCCAAGTGTTATTAATATATTGATTAAATTGTTTGCCATAAAATTTTATGTGTTCATTTTTTTAAAAAATCTAATGCTGAAGACACAAACACTTTGGTTGCAGAACATACAAAAAGTAAGCTGGAATTAACCTGGAAACTTCCTCACTGCTGGCTAGCTTTCATAGTGCCCAAACATGTTTTGCAGACCACTTAGGGAGAAAAGTCATCAGCAAACTTACTGATAGGGGGCTCTGAATGCTATGCTGACCTGCCAGACAAAATGAGCCGACTTGTGCAGTAGTTATAATAGAAAGCTTATGAGGGCAACCAGCTGTTTCTGATTGAATTTGAGGTCTTCTTCACAGGAGGGAATTCATGTTTAGTACTGGTAAACCTGTTCAGAAGTCCATGGTTAAAGAGGTCCTAGGTCTTAGTTGGGGAACCTGTTACTCTTGTTTTCCTAAATGTTCATGTTGTCAAACTGCTTTCTAAATATTTGGGGTTTTTTTGTTGTTGTTTTTTAATTTTCTGTGTATGAGTGTATTGCTTGCATGTGTGTAAGTGCACCCATGTCATGCAATGCCAGAGGAGATCAGAAGAGGGCATTAGATCCCCTGGAACTGGAGTTACAGATGATTGTGGGTGCTGGGAACTGAACCTGGGTCCTCTGCAAGAGCAGCCAGTGCTCTTAACTGCTGAGCCATCTCTCCATCCCCTAAATATTTGTTTATACTCATAGATTGATGCTACTTCCAACTTTGGTCAGAGAAGCTTCATTTTGCAGTGGGCTGCAGTTAATAGACATTCATAATTGGTCAAAGTGCTGTGATTAAGTGACACTGAGTGCTGAGCCCTAAATAAGACCTCTGTATCAACCTCTTCAAGGCTCAGGAAACGTCTTAGAAGAGGGAACATAAAGAACATGCGAGCTGGAAGCTGGGGAGGAGTGCTGTGAAATGCCTTCTGAATATTACATGTCATAATACTCATGAACCAGAGTAGCTATGGCTACCTTCACCAGATCTGCACAGGATCAAGCCACTCAGTATTCCTGCATGGATGAGGAAGGGGGTCCACCCAAAGCTGAGGAGCTATTGGCAGTTGATAGCTATTGGGGCTTGGGAACACTTTTCTTCAAGAGTGTGGCTACTGGTAGGTTGCTCCAGCAGATGCTTCATACCACTGTGTGTGGGGGCAGCCTTAACTGGACTCAATGGGTTTAAAAAAGTGGGGACTGGAGAGGTGACTCAGTGGTTAAGAGCACTGACTGCTCTTGCAAAGGATCCAGTTCAATTCCCAGCACACATGTGGTGGCTAGCAACCATCTTTGACTTTACATCCACGGAAATTTGGCACCCTCTTCTGAGTTCTTTAGGCATTGCATGACACAAGTGCACTTACATGTATGCAGGCAATACACTTATACGTACAAAATAAAAATAAAATTAAAATAATAATTAAAAAAAAGACTTTTAGGTGAGAGGGGGACAGATTGGGGACGGTGTCTAGGTGAAGTGGAATGGAGTACTTAGAGGTGGATATGATCAACACACATTTTATACATCTATGAAATTCTCAAAGAAAAAGTACAATATTCCAAAAAAAAAAAATCAAGCACAAAGTTTGTAAAGAAATGAAATCTCCTTCCCTGCCCCTAATTCCTTCTCATGTCCACTCCTCCCCCACCTTCATCAGAGAAAGACTGATGAGAGTTTCTTCACACAAACCTTGTATTTCAGGCTTTTCTTATTATGTACAAAAGCTGAAATGTGTTGTTTTGGTGGCTGTATTCTGCTTTTTGTTTGTTCTTTGTTCTTTTGTTCTGATCTGTTCTGTTTGTTTTGTTTTGTGTTGTTGAGAAAGTCTCACATAGTACAGGATGGTCTTGAACTCACTATGTAGCTGAAGATGGCCTCAAATTTCTGATACCCCTGCTTCAGCTTCTGAATGGTGGAATTACAGATGTACACCACCAGTTGGCTCCAGTGTTTTACTATTATGAATTCTACAATTAGTCTCGTTACATATGTAGCCCTTTCTGTTTTACATAGGCAATTTCCACATTCTAAGAGAGGATCATAGAATTTTGATCTATCTCTCCCTTCTAGTTACTCTGAACATTGTTGCACATGTTCCTAGTGGACACAAAACTCATTTCCTCTCTCTGAATGAATGAAACCACTAGGTTACAGAATAGATGAATGTTTAGCTTCAGTGTTGTTTAACTTCTAGGAAGACAGGTTTTGAAAGTCATTGCTATGATCTGGATCTGGTTTGTTTCCCACAGGTTCGTGTGCTACAAGCTTGATCCCTATGTGACAGCTTTGGGAGGTGCTGGGCCCTTTAAGCAGTGGGGGTAAGTGTGAGATAATTTAGGCCACTGGGACCATTACCTTGCAAGAGATTAAGGTGGTTCTCTTGGGATTTATTGAGTTCCTGAGAGCAAATATGCTTAAAAAAAAGAGCGAGCCTTGGGGCCCTGAATCTCTTGGTTTCCTGTCTCATCATTTAATCTCTCTCTCTCACATGCATTCCTACTGTGATGTCATTCACCACAGCCTCAGAGAACCAAAGGCCAAACAGTTGGGCTGTCCAACCATGGATTTTCAGCCTAAAAAACGTGAAACAAACAAACCTTTTTGTTTTATGAAGTACATGACCTCGGCAACCCATTTTTTTAATAGCCACAGGAAGGGGACTAATACAGTAATGTTGAATGTGTATGATGGGGTGTTTTAATTATCAACTTGACACAATCTAGAATCGCCTGTGATCAAATGTGTAACTAGTAGAAGAGCTGTGAATCCCACTGAAGGGGGCCATAAAGTCACAGATTCTTTGAAGTAACCAACTAGCTCCAGGTCTGGCTTCACTTAGACCCTTATTGGACAGTCACTCCCAGAACTAAGGGAGGTTGTTTGTGGAACCAACTGTCTCCTTTAGGGCCTTGAGGCACCAGCCTGCTCTCCGGGAAAGGGAATCTTGAAAGAAGGTCTTCCAGCTGGAATAAAAACTGTCCCTCTCCCTCATTAGGTTGTAGAGGCTTCATGTGCTGAGAAAAATCTACCCTGGCTCTGTGCTTATATTAAAGTATACATTCCTTGCCTGTTGCAGTCTGGCTCTGGTTTTTGTTTCTTAACTCTAAACCTAACTCTAAACTCTAAACCCCCTCTCCTGAAATCTAACAACTTGGGAATGAAATCTTAATGAGTTATTGTTTAGGTTAGGTTGGCCTGCAGGCCTACCTGTGAGGAATTTTCCTAACTGGGTTCACTGAAGACAGAAGACCCAGTTTGAATGCGGGTAGCACCTCTCATAGGCTGGGCTAATTGAATGAAAAGTGAAAAAGCATGCCTGCTTTTATTGGTCTCTTCTTCTGACTACATACTTAATGTGACCAGTTGCTTCACATTCCCGCTGTCTTGACTTTCCCATAAGGATGAACTGTAACATGGGATTGTGAGCCAAATAAACCCTTTCTCTCAAGTTGCTTTGGCAAGTTGTTTAAAATAGGAATAGGAAATGAAACTAAGAATGTACCAGGTGCTATACTAAGTCCTGAGCTGGGAGAGTCCCAAGGTTAACTGAGGGGTTCAAAGATGTCATTAAGGTCCACTTTCTTTTTGTCCCATCTTTAGTATGCAGGGGCACTGAACTTTATCTTCAGGCTAGTTTTCTTATGGTATCAAGATATCTGCTGCAGCTCCAGGTCCATTATAAGACTGCATCCCAAAACAAGACAAAGGGGAGCAGGGAAGCATTCTTCCCATGTGCATGCATTTTATTTTGTTGCATAATCAGGGAGAAATATTTCCCCAAACTCCCAGCATGCATACCCTTTGTGCCCAATGACAAGGTTGGGTGATCAGCTCAGGTCCCAATAGCAAGGATGTCTGAGACATCAGGTCAGTGAGAAGCGTGTTTAGCCTGTAGAGAAAAGGAGATTTGTTATCAATACCAAGTAGCAGTGTCTGCCCTAGCTGTTTTGCAGCGGTTTAAACTTGAGTAAATAATTTACTCTTGTTGAAGCTTTCCCATCAGAAAAATGGAGACGATAAAACTTGTTTTAAAGATAAAAGTCAATATGAAATGGAGTAGACTAACATCTGATGCATGGATACATAATAAGCATCAATAAATGCTAATACCCTTCCTTGATGGTCCCTCATGCTCCCACAGTGCAGGGTCTTTGTAGAGATTTCATTAAGAATAGTTTAAGTGAGAGACCGTTGGAGAAAAGCAAAGGGAAAAAACAACACAATTCATATGATACAAATCTATGCAATTTATAGATGATGTGACTGGAGAAACTGTAGTTTATTAGTTCAGGATGCCAGAGAGAATGTGGAAATTTGAATCAGTTACAGGGAGCTGGGTTGCAGTTAACCAAATTGTGCTGCTCCACAAATACATGAAAAAATATGATCAGGCAAAGGATATTGGATACCAAATGGGCTTTATTTTTAACTGTTTGTTTTAATAGCTCATGAAAATATGGTGGTGCCTTTTATGACTGTAATGAATTTTAGGAATATGAGACTTCATTGTGGCTTGCTAGTGCTAAATCTTTTTAGTGGAGAGATAGGAGACTTAGTGTGCCATTGTCTCTCCGTCCCTGCTGGTTGCTGATTCTTCCTTCTGCTTGTGTTCCAGTGTTAGAGTCCGAAACTTTGCAGGGTGTGAGTGTGGGTAGAGAGCGATCAGTTCAGGATTGAGGCCTAGGGAATTGGTCACATCCCTAATGAGCTTCAATTGTCCTCTTCAGGTTGAGTCTCATTTCTTAAATACAAAATTTTCCTTTCTAGTGCAAGACACATGTTGGTTATTTCAGTTTGGGAACATTAAAAGGAGCAATAATGTGTAGGTGGATGTTTAGCATTGGTAGCTATATCTTTTATCTTCTAGGAAGAAAAGATGCTGAAGGCTTACAGTCATTGCTATGCTTTATGTACTGGAAGCTCAGAGGTGGCTGGCCCTTTAAAAAGAAGTGCCTGGTGGGAGAAAGTTAGACCTTTGGGAGCATCATCTCTTTGGTTTCAGTATCTTAAACTCAGCTTCTTCATTGTAAAAAAGAGAGTCAATTGGCTCAAACAACTGAAATGTCTGGGCTGCACTGACTTCAGGCAAGGCCAGAGCAAATACTCTCAGAGGACTGACTTTTGTCTCCAGTCTTGCCCATGTTCCTCTACAGTGGCCCTGTTTTCACATAGGCCTTCCCCTCGTGGTGGCAGGGCACCTGTCCGTATTTTGTCTTCTTAGCAAGTCCAGTAGGAAAAACCCCCCAAATCACAAACCTCATCCTTTTTTCCAGTAGTTCCAGGAAATGTAAGCGTCCTCTTGATGGCAAGTGGTAAAGACAGGGCTGACGCTGAGCCATCCAGCACCAACACAAGGGGACAGTACTGACAGCTGGCCTCAGCCAGTGCTGTGTCACTCTTCCTACTTGTTTTGAGGTGAGAAACAGCAAATGATGTTCTTTTTGAATACTTGTTCCTCCTCATCTTCATTTGCCCCTCTAAAGTCTCAAGAAGTGGGTGGGTGACTGTTATCCTAGTTGGGATAAATGAGTTTGATTGAACTGCAGAGAGTAATTTGCTTGTGGTGGTGATCCTGGTTTGGGGGAGGGCCCCAGCTGCGACTGCCCCTCACAGATTCCTTTCTCTAAGAAGAAAGTAGGGAAAACTCTGGGTTCATTAGAGAAAGCACCTGGTGTCTCATCAGTCATCGTATTGCCTGTATATTCTGGGCCAGTCCCTGTATCCTTAGAAGTATTCACCAAATTTTGTTGAAATACACAAAAGAAGACATTTGAAGAATCTATAGAATACCCCCTTTAGTTGTCTTAAAGAATGTGGGATGTTGATGGAGTTAAGAACTTTCATACTGTTTATAGAAGAAGAGGCTGCAACAGAGCTGGAATTTCATGTGACCAGGGCAGGGAGAATTAAATGACTAGTTTAGTTATAGCAGAATGTCATGAAGAACAACAAGATAACCCATTTAACAGGGATGCAGAGAATTTGGATAGAAATTTCTTAAAAGAAGATACAGAGATGAGCAATAAAAACATGAAGTATATTCAACCACACTATGCATCAGAAAAATGCAAATCAGAATAACAATGAGGTTTGAGGCGATGACTCTCTGGAAAAAGCATTTGCCATGAAAGTGTAACTGCTGGAGTTTGGATCCCCAGAATCCCCCCAAAAGCCAAGCAGTTATGGCATCTTCCTGTAGTCCCTGCACTTGGAAGCAGAGTCAGAGTTTCCAGAGTAAACTAGATTAGCTAGAATAGACAAGCTCTGGGTTAGGCGAGTGACCCTGCCTCAGTAAATAATGTAAAAGGCAATTGAGAAAGACCCAGTGTTAACTTCCAGCCTCCACATGCATGTGCATGTGCATGCACCTGCACACACACTACACACACGCACATCCAAAAAACCCCACCATGAGACAGCATACCGTACCTAATAGCATAGTTATAATTAAAAGGAGAGGTAATAAGTGTAAATTAATATGTGAAGACATTTGAACACTTATTCATTGCTAATAGGATATAAAGTCTTGCAGCTGCTCTGGAAAACTATTTGCAAGTTGTTCTAAAAGTTAATCCCACACCTACCAAATGGCCTATCAGTGTTATTCCAGAGAGCACTGTATATATATATATATATTATCCAAGATCATAGAAATGATATAAAATGGTATGACATTTCTGAAGAGTAAATTAGAAATATTTATCATAACTTCATATATATATATATATACATGCATATATATATATATATATATATATATATATATTCGTCTCCCCATTAAATCCAAGTCTAAGAATATATGCCAGTGAGGTACATTAAGGCAAGAGTTCAAAATGTATATATAAAATGTTCATCGATACATGATTCATTTGGAAATAACCTAAAATATCTATCAAAGTAGGTAAATTAGGATACAAGTTCCATCAGAAAATAACCTGCTCTTGTGTAAAAAGATGTTGTGTTACTGAGCTCATGACCCCCTGTCCTCTACATTCTTTGAAGATGGAATGAACAGACTGGGACAAATAATCTGTATTTCTTACCACCTCTGAGCCCCATTCCCAGAAGATGAAGGAACAGAGGGTAACCTGCAGTGTCGCACGTTCTGTGCGGTCAGCTCCCCTTTGTTGGAGGGCATGCTGAGTTGCCTGTGTGTTTCTATTTGAGAACTGGGAACAAAGATGCCCGATCCATGTCCTAAGGGAGGAAGAGAATAATAACCAGAAGTGACCAAGGTTTAATAAAAGAGATAAGGACTGCTTTCCTATGGAAAGGTCAGCCCCAGTGGCCTGCAGAAACAGACCAGCAGGACACCGCGAGTCCCTTGCTATTCCTAAATCACTGAATTCTTCTCTGACATTGAGGCAAAGGCTGGAAACAGTTTGGGCCAATGCCTGTTTGGATTCTGCTTAGAACTGAATGCTGTGTCATTTGGTTCTGAAATTTCCATGTTGCAATGAGTTTAAGGCAAATGTAGCCTTGTGGTCAGCATGGAGGAGGCCAGTCTGAACATACATCCTGATCTGTCTGTGCTCTGATTTGTCCTCCAAGGTTCTGTGTGCTGGAAGCTTGATTCTTTGGTGGTGGTGTGGAGGTGGTGAGATCTTCATGGAATGGATGTGAGTGATGGTAAGTAAGTCTGGGGTTCTACCCTCAAGGAAAGAGTAATGCTGTTGCATGAGAACCTGTCAGGTTTTGTAGGTTCCAGATTACTTGTGAGAAATGGGCTGTTATAAAGCAAGCCTGGCACCGCCCCTAATATCTGTTACTGCATGCATTTCTGCCATATGATGCCATTCTCCACAAGACTCTCACCAGAGCCAAGCAAATGCCATGTTTTTGAACGTCCAAAACTGAGAAAAATAAACCTCTTTCCTTTACAAAGTACCTAGCCTCAGGTTTTTTGTTATAACAATACCAAACAGACTAACAATGTATTTGTTGGATTCCGCTGGAATTGGAATTATGGATGACTGTTAGCTGCCACATGGGTGTTGGGAATCAAACCTGGGTCCTCTGCAAGAGTAACTAGTTCTCTTAACCATTGAGCCATCTCTCTAACCCCCTATGTTTGATTTCTTTTCTGCAGTGAGCATATATTTTATAAATTTTTAATGTTGATTTGAGATTATCTAGCAGATATTATTGGTCTCAATAGATGGATTTTGGAGGCTGGCAAATCCAGCTATGACATAGGGAAGGCACAGCTCAAAGGTGATCTGAGATTGCAAGGCAGGTGGTGTTTACTTCTTGCCCTATTTGACCTGACTAGATACTGATGCTCATGTCTCCTGTGTCATGGAGAAGTTAAAGGGATGCCTGAAATTGACTTGCTAAATAGAGTATTATGGGCTGTATGAGTTGAACCCTCCAAAATTCATAAGTTTAAGTTCTTATCCCCCATTCTTCAGAATGTGACTCTATTTGGAGATAAGGACTTTTAAAAGATTTATTTTTATTTTTTATTTGTGTGTGTGTGTGTATGAGTGCACATGCATGTCACACGTATGCAGGAGGGCATCAGATCTGCTGAAGCCGAAATTACAGGCAGTTGTGAGCTGCACAGTGAATCCTCTGGGAGAGCAGTTAAGTGCTCTTAACCCTGAGCCACCTCTCCAGCCAGGAGACAGGGCTTCTTTCAGAGAGGTTCACATATTAGCTTGGTTCCTCATTCAATCTGATAAGTATCTTTTTAGGAATTGTTCTGTTGTTAATAAAACCTGATCTGTGATATTTAGTTACAGTAACTCTAAGAAACCAATATGAAGATATTCACTATCTTAAGCTTTTGTAAATATTTCAACTGAAACATTTTCATTAATGCTGTCTTTTTATTTTTTAAAAAATATTATTTTTATCTTATGCATATTAGTGTATTGCCTGTATGTATCTAAGTGCACCCATGTCATGCAATGCTAGAAGAGGTCAGAAGAGGTTATTGGATTCCCTGGAACTGAAGTTATGAACTGTTGTTATCTGCCATGTGGGTGCTGGGAACTGAACCCAGGTCCTCTGTAAGAGCAGCCAGTGCTCTTAACTGCTAAGTCATCTCTCCAGCCCCACAGATGCTGTCTTTTTCATTTTCACTTGGGAATACCTTTCTTCAGCAAGCACTTTCTAAGCAAAACCTCATCAAATAAGTTGTCTATATTTATGATTTCTGTAATTATAGGCCTCCTCAATTTCATTCCATTTCAGAACATAAATTTATCCAATTAAAAATCGGTGCTTAACTAAATGATTCTGCAAGTGGAGACATTCTAAAATGCAGTTATAGAATTGCAACATCAATATTGTATACCATTTGAAGATCCATCGTTCAGTTGTTCAGTGTTCCTGTACCTACCCTAGGCAAGCTTGGTGTTATTTATTTTTTCATTTTGGGGTGATGTTGGTGCTCACACACAGGGCCTTGCCCATTCCAGGCAAGCACTGCATTGCTGGCATACGTCACCAAACTGTACCTATAAAAGGATAAAGTTCAAGTTTTCCATTTGCAAATCATGTTCCTATTAACTAACTGTGTTCTAGCACTTCATTTGATAGGTACTTGATATGAAGAGGTGCTCTGTTTTATTAGTTATCAGAAAAATGTCAGTTCAAAGTTTCGGTGAGATAGCAGTAGACACTAGAATGGATCAAGCCATAAAGACTGACCCTGACAAGCAGACGGTACATATGGAATTTAAAATGCATTGCTAATGGGAATGCAAAAATGGCAGTGACTGGAAAACTCTGTGGCATCTTTTTTTCTCGCCAGAACTGGGGATTGAACCCAGGGCTGCATGTGTGGTAGGCAAGCACCCTACCACTGAGCTATATCCCCAGCTCTGACATTGTCTTTTAAAATTAGATTCATTGCTACCCAGCCTTGAAATTCTACTTGCAAGTGTCTACTCAGGAGAAATGAAAACATGTATCCAAATAATATATGCATAGCAGCTTTCTCCATAAAAGTCTCAAGTGGAAACAACCCGAATGTTCATCATTATTTTGGATAAATTAGCCAAGTATAGTATATCCATGTCTTGGAAAATCAGACATCAGAACTGGAGAGGTAGCTCAATGGCAGAGCATGTGTTTTGCAAGCACAAAGCCCCAGGTTCTATCACACTGTAAATAAAACAACAGCAACAGAAAGCATATTCATCAGTAAAATGAATGCCATACTGATGTAGAGAACAACACAGATACATCTCAAAGATATAGTTTTTAGAGAAAAGTTGATCACAAGACATTTCATACTATATTAATCCATATATATATATATGTATATATATTAAACTGCAGTAACTATGTAAAAGCAAGAGGATAGGAGTTCAAGGTCATCCTATTACCTGAGACCCTGTTTTAAAAGAACAAAAACAACTACAGTAAAAGGCTGAAGATACACCTCAGTTGGTAAAGTGTCTGCCAGACCCTAACTGCGTGGAGCCTGAAGCAGTGACTTGTGATGCTCTACATAGACAAAGCCCAATTTTCCAGTTGTCCTTGGTGCCTCATCCCAAATGGCCGCCTCAGGAAGGACAAATAGTCTTATAAAATTTACTACGTAGCAAGATTGTGAGCAGACCACATCTTCTCTATTCAAGTACAACCCCAGACAAACAGCCCAGAAGTCAAGACCTAGAAACTTCTCTGTAAAAAGGATTGCATTCCCTTGGGCAGTGATGATTTTGTCTCCCGCTGAGAATTATTCTGCTGCATTTCTGTCCACAGTGTCTAGTCTTTGTTAAAACTTTCATAGCAATTCTGGTCTGGTACATACTTTTACCCCTGTACCTTGAACTTCTCTCAGCATGGCAGGTTCCATCACCTCCCAGTAGTTGGGGACCAAGTATTTAACACATAAACGTTTGAGAGACAATCCAGGTCCAAACACATACAGATATGAGGAGACTTTCCAGGTTGAGGAATGACTGAAAAAATTTACAGAAATGATGAGCAGAGAATAAGAGACTTAAGAGTACTTATTCCTGAATTGGTCACCTATATCAAACATCTGCCCCTCAAAGCTCAGGAACATTGTGTAAGAGGGGGTGGAAAGACTGTAAGAGCCAGAAATGGTGTGAATAACCACAAGGAAACAGCTGGGCAGTTACTCAAGGCAATGGTAATAGTATGTACAAGTCCCATGAAAACTTAAGCCAAACAAAATCCCAGCATAGATTTGAGGAAGTGGGTAAGAAACTCTAACCCTACCTGAGGAACTATTGGAAACTAATGACTGTTGAGAAGGGGAGAGCCAATTTTTTTTAAGGGTGAGACTCTTGGTTAACCAGGCTCCAGTGGATGGATCCACACCAAAAGACATTTGGGGACACAAATTTGGTTCTATAGGCCTTAATACAGACTATGATAAATTGGGTGGGGGGAAATAAGGTGGTGAAGATAAGGAAGGGAGCGAGCTATGATCCAAATATATTGTGTAAAATTCACAAAAATTCAATTAACAAAGGAAAGTAATTGTGAGTGCACACATGTTTGGAGATCAGCAGATAACTTCTGATGTAGGTTCTCTCCTACCATGTACATTTCAGAGATCAAACTCAGGTTAACATGCTTGGTGGCAAGTGTCTTAACCCTCTGAGTCATCTCACCAATCTTGAAACATGCTCTTTGACTTCATTTATTATTTTTAGTTTATAAGTATCAGTGTATTGCCTGCATGTATCTAAGTGTACCCATATAATGTGGTGCCCGTGGAGGTCAGAAAAGGGTATCAGATCCTCTGGAACTGGAGTCACAGACTGTTGTTAGCTGCCATGTGGGTGTTGGGAACCAAACAGAGCAGCCTGTGCTATTAACCTCTGAGCCATCTTTCCAGCCCTAAGTATGCTTTTTGTATGCAACATCGGCATTGTCATACTATTTTGTAATTTAGTTATTTTGTGCATGTGTAAAAAATACAAATTTTGGCAAGTACAGTTTAGTTTTGGTAGCTAAAATTATTTTTTGACAGTTTGAATGTAATTATGAATTCTATGTATATTGCATTTCAAGTACATCTTTTTATTATGAACATCAGTTTTATCAAAAACAGAGTCATCCTGGTCTGCCTAGCAAGTTACATATCAGCTGTCAAAAAAACAAAACAAAACAAAATTATTCCTTCTCTTTAGTGTTGAGGTTTTACTTGATTATAGAATAACATCTATAAGAAGTTCATTTTGGGGGCTGGAGAGATGCTCAGCAGTTATCTGTATTGAATGCTCAACTTCAGGCATAGACTTCTTAAAATATCTTCTCACATTAAAAGTAAATGCTGGCCCTTTTCCAAAATTTATACTTCTTTACGTGATCAGCAAAATTATTTGATCCCTCATAATGATGGGAAATGTCCACAAATTTTATATGAAAGTACCCTATTGTTATAACTTGCTGGAGAAACAGATATTCAGAACTAAATTTTTCATTACATTTGCATTTTGTAATGCTTAGAAAGTTATGGCTTAGAAAGTCTACTTTTGAACTGGGCACTATGTGAAAGAACGAAGTCACTGTATGAGTTTCAACTCATTTGCTCCATGTTCTCCTTAATGTCTCTGTTATCAGCCTTTTGAATATGACCCATTTGGGTACCTGTGAAAATAATACTGCACTGTAGTTTACATTTGTGTTTCTCTGATGATTTACAAGGTTGGAGAGCTCTCAAAGGTATCTTCTTTGATGAAGTGCCTGCTCAGATCTTTTGCTCATTTTTTTGGAATGAGCTTTTTGGTGTGTAAGAGGTTGTCACATATTCTGAGTGCAAGTCTTTTGCTATATGTTTGTGTTTCACATTTTTCTCCCATATTCTTGCTTGCCTTTTTGTTTTCTTAATTGTATTTTTCAAAGAGTAGAAGTATAGAATAGGGATGGAGGAATGGCTCAGTGGTTAAGAACACTGGCTGCTCTTAAAGAGGACCCAGGTTCGATTACCAACACCCACGTGGTGGATAACCACCGCTTGTAACTCCAGTTCCAGGGGAATCTGATGTCCTCTTGTGACCTCCCAGGGTATTACATGACAAGGATGATATACTTACATACAAGCAGGCAATATACTCATACACATAAAATAAAAATAATAAAATATATTTTAAAAGAAGTATAGATAGTAATATGGCCAAATATATCAGGTTTATATTTTATAGGTAATGCTTTTTGTGTCCTAAAATGAGTAATTTTCTCTCTTTTTAAAAACATTTGTTTTATTATTTATGTGTATATATATGTGCGTGTAGGTATGTGTGTACATTTGTTCCGGTGTCTGTTGAGGCCAGAAGAGGGTGTTGGATCCCCTGGAGCTAACTGATGGTGCCAGGACCCAAATTCATGTCTTATGGAAGACCAGCAAGTGCTCTTATCTTAACTACTGAGCCATCTCTCTAACCCCCTAAATGAGCCACTTTCTTAAATGCATTGGATGATAGTTCTTAACTTTGATGGAGTCTACTGTATAATTTTTTTTCTTTAAAGTTAATGCTTTTGTATTTGTACTAGGAAACTTTTCGTCTAGCCCAAGGATAGAAGCTCATTATCCTGTCTTATTTTCTAAAACTATTATAATTGTATCTTTTATGTTTGGGTGTATGTATGGTCTCTGATTATGTTTGTGAATAATATGAGGTGGAGATTAGAGTAGTTAATTTTCATCTACACCAGGCAGTGTTTTAAACGTCTGAGTCTCATGTACATATCTTCAAAGTGATGGAAGTTGACCTCTGAGTAAACATTTTATTAAACAAGTTAGTAGAATTTATCACAGAGTAGGTGTTGAATATGTAGTTCAACCAGGATCATCTTAGATTTTTGTTCATCCCTTGAATGCTCCACAAATAGTCCTTCCCATTTCTCTCATGTTCCTATTACTAGGCAGGACCCTCAAGATTCAAGCATTCCTCTGAGTAACATTATGGCACTAGATATACATTGTACCAACCCTTAGAGGAAGTGCAGTCTGTATTATTATGATAGTGCTAGCTGAGAGTATGGGGATAACTTGCCCAAGGAGATGGCCAACAAACGTTGAGACCATCTTCCAAAGTGGGCCTGAGTTCAATACTCACCTCCCATCCACTACATGCCTTTGACTTCATAATTGGTCCTGACATTAAACTGGATTTTCGGAGTCTTTTGAACCCATTGTGAGAAGCACGTGAAGATAAGTTTTAGTGTCTGCTGTTGGAAATGCTGTTCCCTAGAGCATCTCCATGGATGATGTTGCTGTGCCAGCAGTGTTAGGTTGAGCCTCAGGTCTCGCCCATGCTCCGAGCTCTGTTGTATCACTCCTCACATTCCGCTTTGCGTCCATCAGTGGTGTACACTCAGGAGTACATGAAGATGTGTGAGTGCAAGGGAGAGGTTTGCACCAACTGGCACTTGGTGGACAGGGTTCAGGGAGGTTAAATATGTCATGTCAGATGAATCATTCAGCCCTGAGTGCCAAGATTTCTTCCTCCATATTGTTGGCTAAATCCTGTCTCTAGACCCAGTTCAACTCACCTCCTCTGTCAGGCTTTCTGCCCCAGCCCCGGGTTATCTCTCTAAGATGGTATTTTGTGTCTCCTGCTTTCTTTCTCTTGGTGTCAAACCCTGTCAAGGATCATTGAAGGCACTCTGGCCTCAGGAAGCGAGTCTGCTGTTCAGCTCTATCTCGCACTCCAAGAGCACAATGCTTCATTTGCTGAGCCACTCAGTCAAAAAATGATTTAAAAAGGCTTCAATCAGTAGAGCTGTCGGGATTTCTTTAGGGGTTGTAGTGAGGGGGAAATGAACAGTGGCCTTTCTGCTAGACGGAGTATAAATATGTATGCTACAGATGCCTGTGAGAGAGCAGGAGGTGGGGCAAGTGGGATGTGGGATCTCTACAGTGGCTGACCCTTGCCTGGGGCTCAGGGCGGTGACAGTCAAGAGAGAGCAGAAACCTCCTGTCAGCACTCCATTCTGCACGGACAGTCATGGTGATTCATGCACCAGGCCATTAATCCAGTAAGAAGCCACTAAATGGGCAGACGAACAAAAACAGGAGGCCCTTCTGAGAGCCGTAAATTATCTCTCCTAGCACCTTTATATACTTGAGAGTGAAGGATATTCCAGGAGTACCATGGAAAGTAGCCAGAACCTCAGTTTCTAATAGGAACCTGGGAAATTTGATTCAACTGCTAATAAATTGAGGACTTATTTTATACAAGTGGCTGGACTGGCACAGAGATGAATAGAAAGAGTGTAGTTAATCTTTTAGGAGCTTAGAAACTAGTGAGAAGAGTTCTTGAGCGCTGCTTTCCCTCTTCTTTCTCTCAGAACCAGTCCTAAGAAGCACCCCCTTAACACCTTCTCCAGACCGTGGAACATTCACCCCTTGCTGATGCCACATTCTGAAGTGTGGATGTTGCTGAGTCAGCCTTTCATCTGGTTTCCCTGCCTAACCCTGCCCTTGCCTCTGTTTTTCAGTGTAGGGAAGGGAACAGGGGCTTGCATATGCTAGGCATATACTGAACATGCACTGTACTGTTGAGTCACATCCCAGGCCTTCCACTCCCATTCTAATCTGGAACAGAACACCAGCAGGTGTTCCCCAAAAGCAACATGCTTCTATCGCAGTAACTGGTGTGACGGCTTTCGTAGCTCCCTCTTATTTTAAGGATGACATTTGGGCTCCTTGATAAGGCCCTTTACTTCATCGTACTGTTGGCTTCCCCAACCTTTCTAGAGTGGAATTCTCTAACCCAGACACCCCATCTTAGTTACATTTCCTGTTGCTATGACAAAATACCTTCACAAAAGCATCTTAAGGGAGATAAGGTTCATTTCGTCTCACAGTTTGGGGTTATAGTCTATCCTGATGGGGAAGTCATGGCAGCAGAAGTTGAGGCAGCTGGTCATACTGTATCCACAGTCAGGAAGCAGAGCACCATGAACGAATGCTTGTGCTCAGCTGCTTCTCTCCTTTTTAGACAGCCTAGGACCTCAGTCCAGGGAATGGCACCACCCATAGTGGGTGAGTCTTTCCATCCCAATTAACCTAATCAAGATAACCCCTCAGAGACATGCACAAAAATCTGTCTTCCAGATGTTCGTGGATCTCATTAAGTTGACAACTGAGATTAACCATCACACCAGATCTCTGTTTCAAACAGTTGTTCCCCCTCCAGTGTGTCCCAGACCCTGATCCTGCTTGCCAAGCTTTCAAGATACCTCTGTCTCCTCTTACTGCACCCGAGGGAGGAGTGCTCTCCCTGTGCTTTCTTCTCCATCACATGTACTACATTTCTCTCAGTCCAGCTTGGATGGTCTCAACTAAATTGCAAGAACTCTGATTCTTCTTTGCACACTCAGCACCCAGCAGAGTGCTGGGGTACCTGTTAGATGCACCAAAAAAAAAAAAAAATGTTTGCTGACTGTACCTGAATGAGTGCTTCAGCAAGGTCATAATAAATAAGACAAGAATGGCTTATTCAGGGACGACTGTAATGTGCATTTATCTCTATGTAAGCTCTGCTTTGCTTCTAATACTGCACTTGGAAAAATTGTCATGGGCAATTGAATACTTCATTGTTCCTGACTGATGTATGGGGGTGGTATGGTCTCAGAACAGAGACGAGGTTTATTTCCTCTAGGAAATCAAAATATAAGTCTCCAGCATAATTCTATCTCTCAAGTGATATGAAGAGTTGTGTCAAATGGCATTTGCATAGAAGGTCTATATCCTGGCAGGTTGAATGTTTTGGTTAAGTACTTGGGTTTGAAACTGTGATTTTATTAAGCAATTTGCCTCGCTTTTAACTTAGTTTTACTTATAGGATCGTGTATCAGTTTCCTGGGGCTACTATAAAACATGCCACAAATTTGATAAGTTAAAAACCTATTCTTCTGAGCCAGGTATGGTGGCAAATGCCTGTATTCTCAGTGCTAGGGAGGGAAAAGCAAGGGGGATCTCTGTGAGATCAAGGTCAGAGTGGTCAACATAGTGAGTTCCAGGCCAGCTGGGGCCACAGGGAGACCCTATCTCAAAGAAGAAGACAAAATAAACATATAGAAAACAGACCCCACCTATTCTATCACAGTTCTAGAGGCCAGAGGTCCAAACTCAAGGTGCTTGTATGTTATCCCTCCCTCTGGAACTGCCAGCAGAGAAACCTCCACCGCCTCTTCCAGCGCTGGTGAATCCAAGCAGCCTTTGGCCTGTAACTGCATCACCCCAATCTCTGGCTATGTCTTCATAGGATTTTCTCCTCTTCTGCTCTTATAGGGATACTTGGCATTGGACCTACATAATTACCTGGGTAGTCCAGAATGACCTCACCTCAAGATACTTAATTGTATCTGCAAAGACTTATTCCAAATAAGGTCACATTAACACGTTCAGGAATTAAAATGTGGACAGATTTTAAAGATCAGAATTCTGCTGAGAGTAGTCTTTTTAAATACAAGAGTTATTTCTATTTATGTGTATGTGTGTGTCTCTCGGTGTGTGCATGTACATGTATGTTCTGCTGCCAGCAGAGGCCGAATAGGGCGTCTTCTCCTCTGGAACTGGAGTTACAGGAGGTTGTGAGCACATGGCATGGGTGCTGGGAGCCAAACTCCAGTTTGCTGAGACAGGCGCAAGTGCTCTTAACCACAGAGCCATTCCTCTAGCTGCTGTTTGTCTTTTAAGACGTAGTCTCTTGTAGCCCAGGGTAACCTTCAACGCCCTAATGTATCTGAGGATGACTTGAGCTCTTGGTTTTTCTCCGTCTTCTTCTCAAGTGCTAGAATTGCAGGTGTATGCCAGCACATTTGGCTAACAGTAGTCATTGTAAATGTTAGACATTTGTTAATGTCACCGAGATGAGGCCAGGCTGCATTATTTTACCTTAATTTTAAAGAAGCACCCGATATACTTAAGAGTGGCCTTGATTTTGGAGGAGGATGCAACTGGGGCAGCATGTAGTATCAGTATTAAATAGGGATGCCACCCACTGGTTGCTGAGATTCCCAACTGGCAGAGCTTTGAGGAGACTATAAATGAAGAAAAAGCCAGAGTAGCACAGATAATAAACTCAAGCTTGTGGCACGTGTCAGCATATTGTACAATGTGAATGGCTGTTTAGATACAGCTCTTTTCTTATCTTGAGCCTCAGTTTCCTTACCTGTCAAGATGGGAACTCACATTTTCCATCATTTATTGCAACACTGTTATTTGGGTCTCCACAAGGTAACAGTGGCTGGAAATGCAATGATGAGCAAGCAGGAATGCAGTTCCTTACAGGTTTTAATTCCCTTTCATTGGATTGTCGTACCGATAATACGGCCTCATTTGAACAAAGGGGCTGCTGTAGTAGTTACTGACATTATTAGCTAGCCTTAGATTCTATTTGATCCAAATGTCTACTTACAGCAGGCCGTCTTGCCACTTGGATCTTATTCATTGAAGATGTCCAGCTTTGAGGTGGTAGATGGGATTGTTGGTTTTATTCTCTGTTGTTTTTTTTTCTGGCCTAAAAAGGTACCATATCCTCTCATCTACCTTGGGTAACTCTTCACATCAGAACAAATTATCAAGTACCTGGAATTTCAAAGCAAAAGGAGGAAGGGACCTGAAACGCTCTCTCCTTTTCCTCTCTCCATCCCATTCTGAATGCCCTTTGCATTCCTAGGAGAGAACTTCTATTCTCTTGGAATTGCTGAACATTCTTTGCACATTGAATAATGTACTGAATGTAGCCTATTCGAAAACAATGAACTAGGGTCCTTAGAACTCAAAGAAAATTCTAAATCCAAATTCTAAAAACAAACCAGGCAGACCTCAGTGTCTTTAAGAAGAAAAATGTTCTTCAATAGGTGTTTGGGGACAGTGCTGTCAAACCTAAGTCTCAAGAATTTTATAAATTGGAATACAATGGAGTCTGTTTTTGGCTAAGGTCAAGTGTAGTTGCTATGCCCTTTTTCCAAGGTCAGAATATTTGAAGAGATAGAAATGCTTACCAGATACAGACATTATACAATGTTTTCCTGTATCAATACATAGTGCCTACAGATATACATTCTCTGATGTGGCAGTTAACAAATCCAAATGCAACACAGTTTCACACAGGCCTGGGATTTTTCTTGATGTTTTAATCACCTGTCAAGAAGCTTTTTTGCCTGCATCTAGATTCACTTGTACTTCGACTGGACTCCTTAGAACATTGTGAGGAGACATTTCCAAGTCATGAAAAAAGTTGGAATGTGGGGCTAGAGCGATTGCTCAGCAGTTAAACTCATACAGACACATACATAATAAATAAATAATAAATCTTTTCAAAACAAAGAAGTTGGAATGTATTTTTCAAAAGAATATTTTCCAACATTCAAGGAATTTCAAGAACAGCACCATTTGCCTAAGGGCAGGTGATTTAAAGCTCTCAGCTGTGCTAAGTGGGAGACTGGAAGGCTGATGCCTGAGTTCAAGGCCTTATTACTCTGCAGTTGTGTTTCAGAGAAGGAAGCTAGTTAAGGGAACGTTTTCCTCCTAACATTTTATGCCTGCTGAAATAAGTCAAAATACCCAGTGTTCTTTTGCATTCAAAGGTGACACTGGGACAGCACAACTGTCAGCTGCTGTCAGTGGCCAGCTTTGGAAGCAATGTCACCGTGCTTTAACTTCCTTTTACTTTGCTCAGCATGTCTTTGAAGCATCACCTCAGCTGTCTCCGCCACAGCTCACTGTTCAACCAAATTGCACTATTTCAGCAGAAAGTCAACTAAATACTTAAAAGCTAGTGGGACAGTCTTTTCCTTGTTGAGGATTTAAGCCTATGCTTTTCAAAGAGTAGTTCTCAGAGAGACAGCACCGACATCCCCTGCGGTGGATGTCACACTACACATGCCTACACCTCCTCCTCAGACCCAATGTCTCAGAAACTGTGGGAGCAGGCAGGTGCATTGCATTTTAAAAAGTGCTGCCTTCTGAAGCTGTGCATTGATGGGTTTAACATCTGAATCGAGGGATTCTTCACTCAGCACCTATGCTTGGTTGAGTCATCTGTCTTCGTTTACACATGGGGTCATCAAAAATCTGCAGTACTTGTTCCCAGAAACATATATGAGCATCTCCACAAATGGGAGACACATACAGCAGTTGTAAGCTTTCCTTCTAAACCCTTGATCCCTTAAATAAAATCCTTGACAATAACAGCTTCCTAAATGACCAGGTAGATCCTGAACAAATCAAATTCAGAATGTTTCAAATTCAAAATGTACTCTGAGAGAAGATCAGTTTGAATAATGGAGTTGAATTTTATGTGATCTTTGGTAGCAAAAGAAAAAGCCCTTAGTTTGGGCGATTCACAGAACTATTGCTGGCATGTGTTTGCTTTGATTTGTTTTTGAGAAAGTAGCCCCAGCTGGCCTGGAACTGTCTATGTAGACCAGGCTGGTCTCCATATCAGAGATCCTCCTGTCTCTGCCTCCTGAATGCTGTGATTAAAGGCCCACACCACCACACCTGGCCTCATTTCTGGTATATATTAAGAAAATACAAATAAGGGCCCAGGGGAGCATCCTTCTGGAACAGGTGCGTTCTAGGTCTAGCCAGGAAAGATTTCACTGCCCTTTCTAGTTTCCTAGATACTGTCCCACTGCCTCAGAGCTCCATTCCAAACCATTGCTAGAATTCTACTCAACTACTGTGTGTGTGTATACCTGTAATTGCACACGCGTGCATGGGGAGGCCAGAGGACAGTCTCAAGTGTCATCCACCTTGTTGTTGTTCTTTTTTTTCTTTTTGAGATAGAGTCTCTCATTGCCTTGGAACTGGCCAAGTAAGCTAGGCTGACTGGCTAGTGAGTCCCATGAATCCACCTATTTCTGCCTCCCTAGAACGGCGATTACAAGCGAGCATGTGCCACCGTGCCTGAATTTTCTACATAGGTTCTAGAGGATTGAATTCAAGTCCTCAAGCTTACAAGGCAAGCACTTTACTGACCGAGCTCTCACTCCAGCTCCCTCAACTATTATTTTTAAACTTATCATTTTGAATAACTATAGGCTTGCAGGAAATTTCCAAACAATAAAATAGTGTATAGAGAGGGCTTGTAAACCGTGTCCATTTTCCTCCGTAGATGCTTCCTGGCTGTAGTCCAGTGTCAGTGTCAGGAAATGGACATTGGTCATTGGAATGACCCACAGAGCTGCTTAGATTTCACAGTTTTAGGTGCAGTGTGTCGGGGGGTGTTCTTTGCAAATGTTTATTACATATGGATCGGAATAGCCAGCACAAGGTCTCCTTCATAGTCACACACCGTCTCTTCCACCCCCATGCTGAGCCCTAGCAGTGACTAATCTATTTTCCATCTCTATAACTTCACACAATCATTTTTAATAGCATTTTAATAGCCTTGAGGCAACCTCCAACCACGCAGTGCTTCCTGCCTAGACCGTCCAAGCATCTCTCAAGATACCAATTACTGTTTTGGTTAATGCTCTAGTTACAAAGTTGCATAAATTTTTAGTGGTCGAACTATAATCCTAATATTCCTAAAAGTGTTCTTTTTAATGTATAATTTTGCTGAGTATGTGGTTTCCAGCAATATCTATTCTGTGCCACAGGAGAAATATTTGCATAACAACTGAAATGTAACAGAAGTTTAGCTTTTACTCATGGAAGAGTTGAAGTGTTTAGCAAGCATTTTGTTTTGGTTTAGGTTTTTGTTTGTTTTGTTTTCCTTTTTAAGACAGGGTCTCATGTAACCCCAGGCTGGCCTTGAACTTCCTGTATAACTGATGTTGGCCTGGAACTCCTGATCCTCCTCTTCCCATTTCCCAAGTGCTAGAATTAGAAGGGTGTACCACCATGCCCAGTCATGGTAAGCATTTTTGTTATTGCTATTCTTGTTCGTAAGCTTTCAGACATGCTGTTTGCTATTGATGTAGTCCTTTTTGTTGTTGGTGGTGTTACCATAACAGAATATTAGAGACTGGGTCTGTAAAAAGGAATGAGGTTTATTTTGGCTTATAGCTCTGGAGGCTGGGAGGCCCAAGGTCGAGAAGTCATACGTAGCAGGGACAGATGGGGAAACACTTTGAAGCCCAAAGGTGGCATACGGTATCACAGGGGGAGAGGAATGCTTTTAAGAGATAGAGGAGTTGGTTATAAGAGACAGACCCACCCTCAGATAACCCATTAACCCATTAATCCATTAATCCCAGAATGGATTAATCCATTGATGGGGGCAGAGCCCTCAAAACCTAATCTTCTCTTAATAGGTCCTCTTCTTAATACTTCACAATGGGGATTTCATTTTAATATGAGTACCAGTGGGGGCATTTAGACCACAGCAGTTATCATTAGCTTCCAGCCCAAACGCTAATCTTACTTTAAAAAGTCACAGATTACAATCTGTAGTTTTCATTTTGACAGAAGGTCACATCATGAATCAGACTTCATTAAAGAACATTTCTAAACAATGTGGCTCTTAAGAAACTGCTAAGCAAGGACGATGACCATATGTTACAGAACTCATTCCTCTCACGTCTGCCACAGACACACCTTTCTAATCCTGTAGTTTCTCTAATGGTGCTGGGGATGGAACCAGGGCCCAGCACATACACCAAGCATGGACTACTCAGCCACACAGTGCAATCCTGAGTGTCTCCTGGTATATTCCCATAACTCTCCTGTCCTTCAACCAGCCAGACCTTCTTCCCTCTCTTTGGTGAAGGCTGACTGCTCTGCCAGTGGGAAGGGAAGAGACTGCCTGGGCCAATACTGATCACTGGCAAGTCTGGGTACTTCTGGGTCCTGCAGAGGAAGCCCATTTGGCAATGTCTCTGACAAACTTTATATGATTAAAAAATAGTATTTTAATCTCTAACTGCCTTATATGCTCCCCCACAGAGTCTCACTCTGTAGCCCTGGTGACCTTGAACTTGCAACAGTCTGATTCCTGCCTTAGCCTCTCAGAGGGCTGAGATTACAAGTGGAAGCCAGCTTTAAACATTGAATATGGGTGGGTCATTGGGTAAAGGCACCTGCTGCTAGGGGATGTAAGCCTGATGACCTAAGTAAGCATGGAAGGAGAGAACCAACTCTAAAAGTTGTTCTCAGACTTCTACATATGTTCTGTGGCATGTACATCCAAACACAATATCATGCACACAGCCCATATGTGCAAGCTCTTTGTGTAGTTCTAATTGAATCATACAGATGATAGGAATTTTTTTAATTGCCTAAAAACCTGTCTAGAGCAAGCACTTTTATTTCTTGGTCCCTACTAAAAGTTCCTAAGACAGGCCAGAGATGGCTTAGTGGTTAAGAGCACTGGCTGTTCTTGTAAATTTGGTTTCTAGCATTCACATAGTGGCTAATAACTGTCTATAACTTCAGTTCCAGAAGGTCTGATGCCCTCTTTTGGCCTCCACAGGCATTGAACACATATGGTGCACTTATATACATGCAGGTAAAACAGTCATACACAATGAAAAGAATCTTAAAATTTAAAGTTCCGAAGAAACACGTACACCAAACACTTTTTTTGATAATACAACTTCAAGGAATAAAGGTAACTTTTTTTTTTTTTTGAGACAATCCTGGCTGGCCTAGAACTCGATAAATAGACCAGGCTGTCCTGGAACTCATAGAGATCCATCTATCTCTGCCTCCCAAGTGCTGGTGTTAAATACCTGAGCCACCATATCTGGTCTAAAAGTAACTTTTTGTTTTGTTTGCTTTTTGACTTTTTAACATTTAAATTTAAGTTTTATGTATGTGTGAGCGTTTTGCTTGCATGCATGTAAGTCCACCTGGGTTGTGTAGTTCCCACAGAGGTCAGAAGAGGGCATCAGATTTCCTGGAACTGGAGTCACAGATGGTTATTAGCTGTCATGTGAGTGCCAGGAACTAAACCCTGGTCCTCTGCAAGAGCAGTCAGCGCTCCTAACCACTGAGCCATCTCTCCAGCCTCTACTTTTTGACTTTTTAGAAATGGAATGGGTAGAAACAGGGGCAAGAAGGATGCTGACATGTCTAAACAAGTAAAGAAAGCTAGTGAGACTCAGGAGGGGGTGAGTGTCCCATGTGAGGCGATGGTATTTTAGAGACTGAATAGTGCTTGTCATGCTGCCACAGTGCCACATAAATCCAAAAGGATCCCCAGATCTGGAGTGGGGCCCACTTCCTACATGTGCAAACCTTCTGAGATATAGAGGCCTTGAATGGGAGGCTGAGATATTGTGAATTACTGTCTTTTACCCTCAGTAATCACTTGTCAGCTTGTTTATTTTAAGGGAAATTTATATTGATAGTTATTTTGATTAATCTAATATTTATGAATGATCTCCAGTTCCCTCAGTATACAGCCATCTGGATAGCATTTTACACTTGCTCCTGTCACTCACCTGCCCATACCTTTTAATAGTTCCCTGCTATCAGTAATGTATGTGTGTGCGTGTCCTGTATATATGTGTGCTCATGTTCATAAGGCATGTGCTCTGCACATGCAGCAGGTGTGTGAAGGTCAGAAGTAAGTGCTGGGCTTGTTTTCCCAATCGCTCTCCACTGTATATTTGTTTCAAGATAGTGTCTCTCACAGAACCTAATTTACGAATGCCTCTAGATTGACTGGCCACAAACCATGGGGATCTTTCTGTCTCTGCTGCCTTGGCCCTGGGATTACGGAGGCTCAACACCGCACCCAGCTTTTTCATGGGTGCTAGGGGTATGAACTCGGGTCTTCATGTTCTACATGGCAAGCAGAAGACACCCTAAAATATAATGGCTTAAAGTAACCATTAATTTTGGTCAGAGTTCTGGATCAGACTCAGCTGAGCAGTTTTACAGCTCTTGACTAGGCTCACCTGTGCACCTGTGACCAGCTGCAGGAAGCTAGACTATGGTGACTCTATCAACGCTGGCTATTGGCTGGGACATTGCAGAAACTGGTTAGAGCAGGTTTGTTCCCAGAGAGGCAGAAAGGTTCTAAGTTGACTGTCAGCCTCAGCCCATATGTACAGGCCCTTCCTTTGTGCAGTTGTACTTGAACCACACTTGTTAACCAGTTATTTTTGTCTCATTGGTCAAAAACAGTGGCATGGCCAAGTCCAGGGCAGGGTGGGGCAGATGTGCCTAAGGGCATAGATGTTGCCAGTAGGAAGCATTTGCTACTGCTTTTGAAATCTGACTGTAAATTCAAGTTGGCCTTTGAGATTGGCCAAGAAAAGTCTGTCCAGCTTTTATTTTCCTGTAGGACGCCACCTATTTCTCAAAGGGCTTTGTTAATTTTTGAATTCCTTTAAGACCAAACAAATGTCAACTCCTATTATTTATTGAGGTCAATTGTTTTATGCATTTTAACTCATATAAAGTAGATATTCATCTTGATTCCTTTTTTCAGAACAGAAGACTGAGGCACAGAGAAGTGAAACTGCTGATCCAAGATCAAAGAGCTAGAAAGCTTCAGACATATGACTCGAATCCCCGTCTCTCAATTCAAGAGCCTGGCTGTTTCAATTAGGCTCATGAATAAGCTACATGTAGATAATTAAGAATTGACCAAGGAATGTGTTTTTTGCCCTTGTTTTGACTGCAAGTCAGGCTTTAGGGATAGAAGACCATCTGACAACTAATGAAGTTCTCACTTCAACCTCAGATTTTGGACATAGATCTATAGTTTAATTAAGACAGGCAAGGAGTTAGGGAATGGGGAGTGCTTGCTGAAAACTTTTAAATGCTGACATTTCCGCAAGCACTCCTCAAATGACTTGTCACTTCTCAGTTAAACATGAACCAGCTTAGGGCTTTGAGGAGCTAGAAGGGAAACTGATGACAGCAGATTCAAGTAGCTGTGCCTTCCTGACCAAGGCTTGCAAAGCTGAAAGGTAAACACACAGTCAGAACATGGTTAGGTCTCTTATCTCCAACACCTAGCCCAAGTTGGCAGCTACACAGAACAGCCTTTGACTGACTGTAATGCTAAACAAACAGTTATAGAATGTGGTAAATCATTTCTTTATTGGCTGACTGAAGAAGGCTGGGCATACTTTTGCCCTTAAGGCCAATACACTTTATACAGTGTTCACAGTGACTTTAATAAAAGCCTCAGTGGACAAAGATTCAAGTGACTGGTTCTTAGTTCTTTTCCCAGTTCACCCACTTTGCCCTTTCTTGAATGGTACACAACCCTTTTTCCTGGACTCTGGTTTCATCAAAAGTTTCCTTAACCTTTCTTCTGTCCTCCATTGTTTTTGTTTTTGTTTTTGTTTTAAATGTGGGAAGGTACTTTAGGGGAAGTGTCTTAACCTCTAGCCCTCTCATCCAAGGACCGAGGTGATTCTCTTGATTATTAGGTAATAGCTTCACAAATTTTCCTCAGGTCTCTTAGAGATCAGGCTCAATTAAGTTGAATCTGTTGTGATCAGGCTGTGCCCTCTTCTAAGTTACTCCATATTGTATTAAGCTAGAAACTGTACTGTCAGGCACCAGTCATCCAGCACAGGCTGATAACTGACTTATTCCTGAGAGTAGAAAAGGAGTCACCCTATAAGTTTATTGAGGAGAACAGAAACTGTAGAGGCATGTGAGTGGATTGAAATCCTATCAGGGAAACCAGGCCCAAGAACTTATTGGACACATCAGACTGAGAAAGAGGTGAAACTCCATTGCCCAAATCCCATAAAGTGATGAGCACCTAACACTGTGATGGTATGGCTCCACACTTAACCTATCTATCATCTGATACCTGAGGTATGCTCCAAGGACCAAGGACTCATCAATTTGGCTCGGTCCTGATGTTGATGCAGCCCATTGGATTGTCTGCCCATCCACCTGTTCACCTGTCTGGACCTGGACTGACCAGCTGTTCCCTACTCCTGCCCCATTTCCTGCTCTGGACCTGGTTTATTTGTACCTTAAGGCTGAATTCTGTAGCTGTCCTCTCAAACCTGACTCTAGCACCTCTACCAGCAGTTTCCACCAGGAACTCCCTCTCGGCCCAGGTCTAGTTCATTATCTATACTGTCTCTTCCTCAGCCCACTTCTGAAGCCTCTTGAACTCAGGAGCTGCATATTTAACTTATGTTCATTCTGTAATCCATATGTATATATAGAGGTATATAGATATATTTACTGTGTGCTGTGTGGTATTGTTATAATAAAGAATGTGATCTACCTCTAGGTGTAGATATGCCCTTGTCTCTTCCTTTAAGAGTTCATCTAGTTCGGTGGATCAGGGACTTGGCCAGGGGACCATTTTTAAAAAAGCAAGTTCACCTTAAGATAATGTGCTTTTCCTTCCCAGAATTCCTGCCTCCCAGTGTAGTCCCTACTAGCCACCATGTGGTTTGACTGGCTTTTGATGTCAGGCGTAACTATTACTTTTCTTCTCTTTTGTCTTAAATTCTGACATGTGAAAGACACAAGCATGTTCTTCCATGTTTCTGATATAACACACTCAAGACAGGATCACTGTAGTCAGTGTCACAAAGGGCTGAAAAAGAAAAAAGCTAGACTGTCAATAATTAATACAAGAAATAAAATAGGGGCCTAACTCAGTGGTTAAGAGCATTGGCTGCTTTTATAGAGGACACAGGCTTGATTCCCAGCACCCACATGACAGCTAATGCTGTCTTTAACTCTGCTTCCAGGGAATCCGATGCCTTCTCCTGACCTTCACAGGCACTGCACAGCACAGGTACACTTACATACATACAGGCAATACACTCATACCTATAAAATTAAATTAAGAAATAAAATATTTTTTAAAAAGGAATAAAATAGAAATGGTCTGTTTCCAATACCAAATGTGCCTTATATAGACATGTTTACCAGATCACAAATAAGCATGAGGCACTAGGCCCCTGCCCTAACAGCTTGCCTTAGTACTTTTATCTTAAGGTTGAAAAAATTACCTGGGACTGGAGAGATAGCTGCTCTTCCAGAGGACGAAGAGTTGGATTCTCATCACCCAGAATCAGCTGCTCACAACGGCCTGTAACTCCAACACCAGGGACTCTGACATCTCTTTTGGCTCTGGATACACATACACATACATACATACACACACACACAGCATATACTCACACAGACACATACACCTGCATATGAATACAATTAAAAATAAACTTGAATAAAAGAAAAATTACAGTGTGCTACATGACTATTAAGGATGGGGAGCGAACCTCAAGCCCTAGACTATGCACCAAGTAAGACTTTGTGTCCTCGAAGCGTGGAATCAAGACCAAGTGTACACTGAACAAATAGGATGAGGAATATAAAATGGGGGTTATACTTGATGATTGGGAAGATTGTACCTCCCTGAGTACTCAGCCAGTGAGGAACAGAGGGTAGAATTTGTGCTTAGAACCAGAAGCAGCTGTTTCTAGTGCTTGGACAATGTAATAGCCATTTTGCCTTAGTTTAGCACGGTGCCCAGTTCTGTAGCAATGAAAAGAAATTGCCTCTCTTTTGCTGCTGGAGTTTCTTGAATTCGCTATTACATAGTGAGGGCCTTGTTTCTCATGATTAGCATCTGGAAAGATGGAGAAATGCCACCCTTACCAGCACAAGCAATAGAGCCAGAATGACCAACAGTACAGAGACTCGGGGAAGATGAGAAAACTGCGGCGTATTTACTTCCTGCTCCTTCCAAAAAGGATCTGAGCCCGCGGCAAAGGGAGTTTCCATTTTTATTTATTTATTTTTATTTCTTTGGTACTGGGGATTGAACCCAGGGCCTCACATGTGCTAGGCATGCCAGGCCAGTGCTCAACACTGAGCTACTCTAGCCCAGAGTTTCTATCTTTAAAGGGCACAATTACCAGTGTGGCACTTTAGGTCACTATCCATCAAAGGCCTGGACCTGCTAAGGAGACTCATGTTGTCTCCAGGACTCCATCTCTCTTAAGTGATGCTGGAGAAATTCCCAACTTTCCATTTCCAGCATTCCACGAACGTATCTGTATTCAGCTTCCCATTATTACTTTGGGGGTTGGAGTCTTTCCTGTGGACTCTGTTATTTCCCAGCACTCGAGTTGCAGTTTGGGCAGCTGGTCCCAGGGGACAATGATGCCCTAGGCTTAGTTATATAGGAATAGGATGGTTGAGCAGTCTTTCTATTGGTACCAATAACTCATGACAAATAACATAACCAGGAGTATTGGATGATTTTTTTTTTTTAAAAGATGCTTCCATTTATAAAAAATGCAGTTCTTGAGACTGAAGGAACGCACTGCGGACACCTTCATTGGAAGGTCTTGGGGTATGGGATCTAGACTTGGTTTCTAGAAAGAACTCCTAGAATATTGCAGAACTGAGCTAACTTCTCAGAGACCACTACGAAGCCTGCTGATTCTAGGAAACCTCTGATGAGACTGTGGTTCCCAGAATCATGAATTCACATGGCCACTTCACATTGTGTCAGACACCCAGAGGTCGAGAAGAGTGGACATCAGAAGGCTCAAAATCTTATATTCCTGTTACATTGTCTGCTAGTGATAACAAAGAGTCAAATGAATTGGGGAGGCTGGCCTCCACTGGATCCACCTCTTAAACCTCAAGGCACTCCCGCCATGGTAATACATGGGAATGAGTTCTAGGACTCCTGAAAATGATCAAACCTCTGATCTTCAAGTGTCCTTCATAAAATAGTCAGATATGTGCATATAACCTATGTACATGCTCTCATCTACTTTAAAAGATCTCAAAATGACTTATAACACCTAAAACAATGTAAATGCTATGTAAATAGGTGTTATATTGTCTTGTTTAGGGAAAAATGATAAGGGAAAAAGTTTGTGCCTAATTGGCTCAGATATGAATATGCCTTAGATAGACAGGTTTATCAGATTACAAATAAGCAGGAGGCCTCCAGCCCCCATCTACCCTTGCAACTAATGCCTGCTTGTCTGGGGGCTTTTATTTTATCTTAGAGTTGGAAATTTACAGTTGGCTATGTGACTGAACCCACATATCATGGAGGGAGAGGGAATCTAGAGCCCCAAGATGTGGAATTTGAGATAGAGGGGGTGACGGGGAAGGCTGTAATTCTCCAAAGTACCCAACCATTTGGGGAAGAGAGGGCAGGAATTTAAGATTAGGAATCTGAACACCACTGTTCTGCACCAAATCAGTGTTTTAGTCAGTTTTTCCCTTGTTTGAGCTGGAGCCTGGTTTTGCAGAAATGGAAAGTAAACTGTCTCTCTTCTGCTACTTGTAGTCTCTTTAATTAGTTATTACAAAGGAAGGGTCTTGTTTGTCACACGATAGGCCAAACTTAATTTGCGTCTAGAAAGCCAATCGGGATGGGATCTGGAGTTTGTTGTTTCCTGATAAGAAGACTGAAGGTGTAAGAAATGAAATCTTTTCTGTCAAAAACATTTTGGAAGCTTGTCTTTCTTTTCAAACCCTTGTTACAGGATTAATACTTACCATGATGTTGTTTCTTGGCATAGCCACATCGGATGAAGTTTTTGTCTTTCATAACCCCCCTTCCTCCTTTTGTGACTTTTAGACTCTGGCTACCGTGCCAAAGCCCCACACTTCTAAATGTCAGAAATTCTTGATAAAATGATTCCTTTCTTTCTGAAATTAGCCAGTGGGGTTTAGATTGTGCAGTTGAACTTAACCAGTGAAGAACAGTCTAGCTCTTTTGTAACAGGTATAAAAGGAAAAGGCCCTCTTAAGAAGGTGCGCTTGCTCCTTTGTTCTCATGAGACTTGCACCCTTCTGATCAGAAATAAAGTGTGCCCTGTGGAAAAGATGTCTATTGGGGTGATGGCCTCTTTCCTTTTTTTTTTTTTTCCAATTTTATTTTTATTTTATGTTTTGCCTGCAGGTATTAAAGTGCACCAGGTGAGTGCAGTGCCCTCTGAGGCCAGACGAGGGCGTAGGATCACTTGGAACTGGAATTATGGATGGTTGTTAGCTGCTATGTAGGTGTTGGGAATAGAACCCTGGTCCTCTGCAAGAGCAGCGAGTGCTCTTAACCGCTCATCCATTTCTCCAGCCCTGTGATCTCTTTGTGATTCTATATTTACTTCTTACAAAGGATACAAACCGCTCTCTGTACACCTCGGATCAAATCCTAAACCCACTACTACAGCTAGGACCAGCTGTAACCTTCCTTCTTTCTCACAAGAGCACCCTGAACTGTATCAGCTTGGGGGTAATTTGTACAAACATCCCCTCGAAGAAGAGAAAGTGGGCTCTGAATTCCAGGAGCGTCAGGTAGGGATGTTCCTGACTGCCATCCCTAATTCCCACCTCTGCCCGCAGCCACCTTGGAGTCTCGGGACCCACCCGTCCTTCACTGTCTTTCATCTGCTGGGGTGTTCACAGCTCTGCGGGTCTCCCGGGGCTCTTCTCTGTCTCTGGCTTTTAAGACGAACTGTCACAGCCTGCATAGTTTCCGTGCTGGGAGGAAGCGTTCACCACACAGCACTTTTCCTCTCAGGAGAGAAAATTGCTTCGTCATCCCAGGGAAGCTCTTAACTGGCGTTGTGCTACAGTCACATCACTTTTCTTCACCCCTCTTGTCAGAAGTCGAGAAGATGAAGGCAGCACCCTGCTTTCTGAATTCTCTTAGTCTCTGGAAAATGTAATTTACTACTTTTTTTTTTTTTTTTCTTTTTCTAGCCACAGGACGCTTCCCTGGCAACTTAGTGATTTTTCTCCTTTCTCCATTTTCCCAACTGCTCCTGGAAGCTTGCCTTTGGTATGGCAGATATTTTACTTTAAATTGCTTAAGAGGCCTCATTAATGAGACAGATGACAGCCAGATCCTGCCTCTTAAGAAACTTGACATGTCCCCCTACTCTAAGCATTTAAAACACATGGGAGTGGGAGTGGGAAACAGCCATTACTCTGTTTACATCAATTATTGGAACACATCTGAATTTAAAATCCCCTCAGGACATGAGGCGTCTCCTAGTCCTGGGATCTATCTCCACATTAGCATTCGCTCAGCAGGTCCCACGTGGTACCAACCTTCGGCAGCCATTCCCACTACCTAGCCATTCAAAAATAAGTGTGAATCTTCACTGTGCGCTTACACTGTGCTAAATGCTCAGAAGAGGAGATGGGTAGTTCTTGTCCCCAGCGGCTGCACAAGTTTACATTCCCAACAGCAAAGCAAAAGAGCTCCCCTTCCCCACCTTACCAACATTTGTTGTCATTTGTCTTCTTTGTGGCAGCCATTCTGACTGTGCTGAGATGGCAGCCCGAAGCAGTCTTAATTTTCATTGGCTAAGGATATCGATCGCCTTTTCAAAACTTGGCCATTTTTATTTCTTCTTCTGAGAACTATCTTCCGTCTATTAGACCGTTTTTTTGACTGTACCCGATGTGTGGTTGGTAGGTTTTTCCCGTTCTCTAGGCTGTCTCTTCACTCTGATGATTATTTCATTTGCTGTTCAGAATCTTCAGTTCATGTAATCTCATTTATCTATTCTTGTGATTACTTCTGGTATTATTTAAGTCTGCTTCACAAAGTTCTTGCCTGTGCCTCTGTCTTGAAATGGTTTAGCTGTGTTTTCTTCTGGAAGTTTCAAATGGCAGGTACTACATTAGGGTCTCTCATCCACTTTGAGTTGGTTTTCGTACAGAGTGAGGTATATGGATCTAGTTTCAGTATCCAGTGTGTCGAAATCTGGTTTTCCTAGCATCATTTGTTAAAGAGGCTGCTTTTTCTGCAATGTATGTTCTTAATAGCTTTGTGAAAAATTAGGTGATTGTAGCGGTTTCTGGTTCTTTATTCTGTTCTGTTGGGAGTTTTTTGGTGGTACCATGCTATTTTTGTTACTATGATCATGAAATTATGGTATTTCCAGCATTGTTCTTGTTGCTTAGGATATCTTTAGCTATTTAAGGTGGTTTTTGCTTCCATATGAATTTTAGGATTTTTTTCTAGTTCTGTGAAGAATACCACTAGGATTTTGACAGATATTGTGTTGAATCTATAAATTACTTTGAATAATATAGCCATTTTGACAGTATTAACTTGGCCAACACATGAACATGGGAGGTCTTTCCATGTTCTAGTGTCGTCTTCCACTTCTTTAAGTTTCTTAAACTTTTCATTCTAGAGATCTTTCACATCATTGCTTAGGTTTATTACTAGGTTTAGTTAATCAATTGTAAAAGATTTGTCTAATGGGTATGTGGGTTTGCCTGTGTGAATTTATGTGTACCATGTGCATTCAGGAGCCTGAGGAGGTGAAAAGAGGACATTGGATCCCCTGAAACTGGAGTAATATAGGCAATTGTGAGCTGCCATGTGGGTGCTGGGAAGTGAAGCCAGGTCCTCTGCAAGAGCAGTAAGCACTCCTAACCACTGAGTCATCGCTCCATCCCCTTATTAATTAATTTTTTAAGCTCTGATAAATGGAATTTTCCTCAGTTTCTTCCTTGGCCGCCTGTTATTGGTATTTAGAAAAACTGCTGGTTTTGCCTGCTGCTACCTTTGCTCAGGGTGTTCATCAGTTCTCAGAGTTTGCTGGTGGAATCTTTGAGACCACATCATCCACAAATACAGATAATTTGACTTCTTTTCCTGTTTGTATCCCTTTTATCACTCTCATCTTACTGCTCTGGTTAAAACTTTAAGTACTATATTGAATTAGGTTGGAAAGAGCGGGCACCATTGTCTGATTTCAGATTATAGAGGAAATGTTTTCTGTTTTTCCTCATTTAGTATAATGGTGGCTGTAGGTTTGTCAAATGTCGTGTTTATTAACTTAAGGCATGCATCTTCAATTACTAGTTTCTTCAAGGCTTTTATTAGATATTATAAATGGATGTTGAACTCCATCAAAGACCTTTTCTTTTTCAATTGAGATGCTCATGAGATTTCTGTTCTTATATCTATTTGTTATTTTTACTGACTTTTTGAGAATTTCATACAGTACAACTTGATCATATTTAGACCTCTTCCCTAACCAAATCCCTCATAGCCCCTCCTCTACCAAATTTCATGTATTCTGTCATATATTAAGGCCTATCGAGTCAAATTTGTGTCCCCAAATGTCCCTCATTGTGAGTCCATCCACTAGAGCCTGGTCAATCTACCTAGTGTCACTCCCTTAAAGAAAACCAACTCTTCCTCTCCCAGCAGTCATTGGTTGCCAATAGCTCCTCAGCTAAGGCTGGGGCTTCTTACTCCATTTCCCCACTTCTACGCAAGGATTTTGTCTGATTTGAGCTTCCATGGGTTTTGTGCATGCTGTCATTATTGCTCTAAGTTCAAATCAGCCACTTCCAGTCACCTGGAAAATTCTGTTTCTTGTGGTCATCCACCACCCCTGGCTCTTATAATCTTTCCACACACTCTTACACAATGGTCTCTGAGTCCTGGGTGGCAGAGGTTTGATATAGGTGTCCTACCAGAGAAAAGCACTCTGCAGTCTCTTACTCTCTACACTTTGGTTTGTTGTAGATTTCTGGGCTAATCACCATCTGTTGCAGGAGGAAGCTTTATTGGTGAGAGTTCAGAGATGAATTAATATTTCTCTGACCCTGTTCTATACTATGTTCCCTGGGCCTTAGGTGTAGAGGTTCTATTGTAGATGTGTCACTTAGGACCGGGCATCTCACAGACACTTATTCTTTGCATTTGACCATTTGTGGAACTCTGTAATAGTCCCTGTCTCGTGCAGAAAGAAGCTTTTTTGATGAGTGGTGAGAGGTACTGTTGTCTGCAAGTATAAGGATACATTTAGAACACAGTAAGAAATTACATTTGTTTAGGGATGTAACAAATGTAGGGTTTTCTCTAGGATTTAAGACCTTTCCAGTCATGTGTATTTGGCTATTTTTATAGTACTATACATGAGTTCCCTCCTATTGAGGCTTTAAATTCAATTAGATAGCTGTTGATTACCCCCCAAGATAAAAGTACCACTACTGGACCAATAGAGCAGTTTTCTGAACTGATCATTGTTGTGCTTATTAGTCTTTACAGCTGGTTAGGGCCATTGATTGAGTTTCTCTCTTGGCCACTTCGATAGTATCCTCCTATACTATGAGAGCTAATCTTCAAGGAAGAGACCTCTAGATCAGTTCCAGCTCAATTGCTCCAAGTCCTGTGTCTGAACAATGTTGTGTCTTCAGTAATAGGGTCTTACCTTCAAATTCTGGGAGGCAGTCAAGGGCTGTGACAAAAGCCTGGCTCCAGAGTCTGATCTACACCCTGACCTTAGGCTCAGAGCTATGAAAATCCAGGCTGTTCTCAGATGATGCACTTTGTTCCTGGTCCTCCTCCAAGGGTGGAGCTATCTTGCTTTACATACTTCGCTGCTTCTGCAAGTCTCTTGACATCTGCCCCTTTTGGTTTGTCTGTGTCTAGCCCTCCTGCTCTCCACAGCTACCTCCTTGGGCCTTCTCACCTTGGAACTATGGGGGGCAAAATTGAGGCTTCCTAACTTCTGGCTGTTCCTTGTTCTCAGATCCCCAGGGTAGCTTAGTTTATAAAAATAGGTTCTTTCTCAGGATGGTGTTTGGTTACTACTCTCCAAGCTATAGAGAATGACAAAATGGGATTTTTCTCCATTGCTGAATCACTGTCTCATCAAAACCTGTGACTGAACTTGAGGCTTGTGGGCTTGTCTTGAAGGAGGGATTATCTATTTTCTTGCCTGATTTGCCTTTTGTAAGTGGCCACTACTTCCAGGCTGTCCTAGGGAGCTGCATAGTTAAAGCTGTGGCTTGTGCACCACGCATCTTTTTTGGACCTTTTTTTTTTTTTTTTTTTTTGCTTTTTATATATTTTTATTTTTTGTGTATGAGTATTTTGGCTGTATGTATATAAGTGCACCCATGTCATGCAATGCCTATAGAGGCCAGAAGAAAGCATTGGATCCCCTGGAGCTGGAGTCATAGAAAGTTGTTAGCCACCATGTAGGTGCCGGGAACCAAACTGAGGTTCTCTGCAAGAGCAGTCAACTCTCTTAACCACTGAGCCACCTCTCTAGCCCCTAGGCACACTTTCAGGCATCATTTCATATCCTTTGTGGATTTCCAAAGCTCTTCCTCTTTTTATCTTTTTAGGATAGATTTTATGCTTTCTGGCTCTGACTTCTCTTTTTCCTCAATATTTTCTTTATTATTTTTATTTAATGTGTATGAATATATTGCCTGTATGTGGATCTAAGTGCACCTGTGTTGTGCAGTACCTGCGTAGATCAAAGAGGTCATGAGATTCCTCTGGAATTGGGGTTACTCACTGTTGTTAGGTGCCAAGTGGGTGCTGAGAATAGAACCCAGGACCTCTGCCAAAGCAGTCAGTGCTCTTAACTGCTGAGCCATCTCTCCAGCCCCACTAACTTTCTTCTTTACGTGGTCATACTAAGGCAGCTTTTAGCCCATCATACCTGGAAGTCCTTATGGTTACCTTTTAAAATTGATGGTTTGATTTCCAAGTAAGTAATATAATTTCTGAAGGAAGAGTGTATCTTGTACTTTGTGATGTTCAACACCTAAGTCTCTGTACAAAACAAGGTTCTATATATATTATGCCAATAAATTTGTTTTGATTTTTACATTAGTTATTTTCAGTATTCTTTAGAAAGATCCAGTAGTTGAATAAACAATACGTTTTTTATCATTGGTCACCTTTAATTTAATGAAGGGTAGAGAAATAAATACACATTACAAAATGAAAGCAAGAGGTTGTTTATTGGAAGCTTGTTATATCAAGGAGTCAGTCATCATTTATTGTGTCTGACAGAGACTCAAAAGTAGTCAGGGGAGTGGGAAAAAATACAGTAAAGAAAGATTATAGGTGTGCCCTGAGTGAGGCTAGTTTGGGAAGCTAAAGGCAACTAACAGGAAATGGGGCCTCTTACATTACTAGCTTGGCAATGGGTGATCCTGAGTTGACTGTGAGGACAAAATAAAGAAACTAATCCCTGATCATGTCCTGACTGTCTGATAATGCAGAGTCTGTGGTTTAGCATCCTAGGCTGGCTTCTACAGAGTTTGTAGGTCAAAGTTCTATTGTCCTATGGGACTTGGCTATTGCTTATTTGCACAGTCAATCTTTCACTCTTATTGGGGGGAGGTTAATTTTCTTACTTTCAAGAGATCAGTCAAGTTAGAGAAGGATGGGGTCTTAATCTCCTGGATACTATTCATTTGTTTCCATGTTCAGTGTTCTTATGACATCTTTTTGACATTCTTGTTTTAGTGTCAAAGTGATAGTTTGGGAGGATGTTGGTACAGAATTTAGGACTGACTGTATTAGTCACTTTTCTGTTGCTGTGGTAGAAACACTGACCAAGGGAACTTATAAAAGGAAGAGTTTATTTAGCTTATGGTTCCAAAGGGGTGAGAGTCCATCATGGCAGGGAGGCATGGAGGCAGAGGTGGCTACAGCAGGAGCAGAAGCTGAGTGCTCTCATCTTTAAGCAGGCACAGGAAGCAGAGGGCAACTGGAGATTCAGCAAGCTTAAGAACTCTCTAAGCACGCCCCCCTCCCATGGCATGATTCCTGCAGTATAGCCACACCTCCCAAAATGGCACCACCAACTGGAGACAAAATGTCCAAACACTTGGAGCCTATGGGAGACATTCTCATTCAAACCACTACAAGGGCCCTAGACAGAAGGCAAAGAACCAGCATCATTACAATAATGGTAAAACAACAGCAAATGGCAATTTCTTCAAGGAATCCAGCTGCCCAACTCAGCCTTAGAGCACAAATGTTACAAGCTGTGTTGATCAACGGAAGGCAGCAAAACAGCTCTTTCCTTAAGGCTATATAGACTTTTCTCCCTTGCCTTTTTCAGTGGTACAAATAGAGCAAGACATTTTTTGCAGTGGTGCAGGTACCACTGTGACTGGCCAAGGAGAAGTCTAGAGCCACAGGACTATCACTGCTCATGCTCCTGATCTGATTCATTGAGTGCAGGAGCAGTGTCCATGACAACTCTTGCTTGGGTTAATGATAAGTTGCCTGCACTCATTTATATTTGTATCCCTCTCAATGGCATCAACAATGAATCAGTAATTCCCTTAAGGAGCATGACTGAATAATGATGAATGGCCTGTTCGGGGAGCTTGAATGAGTCAGGATTTTTAAATTTTGAATTGTTTTTTTATTTTATGTATATGAGTGTATTGCCTGCAATGCATGTAAGTGCACCTGGGTCATACAGTGCCCACAGAGGTCAGAGGACACTGGATTCCCTGGAACTGAAGTTACTGGCAGTTGTGAGCTATCATGTGGGTGCTGGGATCTGAACCCTGGTCCTCTGCAAGAGCAACCAATACTCTGAATATAAGAGAACATGCTATATTTGTCTTTCTTAGTCTGGCTTCCTTTGTTGAACAATAATTTTTATTTCTCTTCATGTTCATGAGAATGTCATGATTTCTTTTTTCTTAAGGCTGCATGAAATTCCACTGAGTACATCTACAAGATTTTATCTATCCATTCATTCATTGATGGAAGTCTAGGCTGGTTTCATTCCTAGATATTACCACTGGTACAGCTATAAACATCGATGTGTAATACGTCTGTTGTAGGACTTAGTCCATTGGATATACACTTAGCACTTGTCTAGCTGGATCTAATACTGTATTTTTAGTTTTTAAAGAAACCTCTCTGCTGACTTCCATAATAGCTGCACCAAATTAATTCTTTAGTTGTGAAATGTGAGTCCAAAAGCTGAATTCCATGGACTTTTGTTGTAGTTGATGTTAATCATACCAAATACCTCTTTCTAGTGAGGTTCAAGAAAAGTCTCTCTCATATAAGAGATATGAGATGAAGAGATGAAATTTCCTTGTCAAAGATCATCAGGCAGCTGCTTAGGGGGTATACGGGAATATTAAAGACCGTGGTGGTAGAACTGGGTGTTGACCATGAAACCTTGAAGTATTTTATGTCTATGTGGCAGGACAGATTCCTTTTACTTTTGTATGGTTACCAACCTAAAGAAATGAGAGCATCTCAGCATTCCTTGACTTCTTGTCCACTTTAGTTGTGGGCTCCAGTAGAGATGAGGAACTCTCTTTTTCCTTCAGATATCTCAAAGTCATGTCCTATTCTCAGAGCATACTTGTCTCTCTTTCTTGACATGCAAGTGCTGTATGTTCTGTCACTGGCCAGTTCTGACCTCAGGTGGAGGACTACATTCAAAAGGTAAGCTTCAAATTTTTATAAACATTGGTAACCTCCAGGCTCTGGTTTTAAGAAATTATTCATCAATAAGTAATATTGGGCCAGAGTTCTCAAAGGGATTCGGTAGATCAGAATGAAGCACAGAAAGTTCTAGAACTTAGGTAAGAGACTCATGAGGCTGTTCTCACAATAGCAGGAGATAGAATCAGGGTATTGAAGGGGTGAGGTCTCTCTAGCTTCCTCTAAACACTGCACTCACAGGCTCATACACGATAAAAAAGTAAATAAATAAATAAAATTAATTAATTAATTAATTAATTAATTAAGGAGCCAGTGTGGTGGTGGATGCCTTTAATCTCAGCACTCAGGAGGCAAAGGCAGGTGAATCTCTGTGAGATGAAGGCCAGTCTGGTGTTCATAGTCACCTCTACAGGGAGGCTCTGCCTCAAAAAAAAAATTAGAGAGGGAGAGAGAGAGAGAACTACTTTTCCATGCATTTGAGATCTGTATTGTTTGCTGATTTCTATGGTGTAGATGCTACCATCATGACTAATTTCAGATTACCAACGTGATGTAAAGATGAGTTGGAAAGATATCATCAGTACACCACTGCATTATATGCAGTATACATTTACATTGTACTTCAGTACATACTTTAGTTTTAAGTTATTGCCTGTTATATTTAGGGAATTTTGTTGTTTGTTGGACATTCCACAGCAAAAACCAACGCCCTCCCATTAGAAAGTTTAAATTCATTGATGTGTGTATAGGCAAATGTCTGTCATGTCAGTTTGTGGGTGACAAGTGTATCTGTAGTACAAAGTTGAAAAATAGTGGGTGGGCTCTGTCATGTCACTCAGGCTGTCAGGCCGTAGTAAATGTTGAAATACCAAGTTAAGATTGGAAGGTTCTGGGATTTGATACAATCTGGGCAAGGCTGAAGCACACATTCTGTACGAATTAACCACTAGCAGGAGTGGAACACAGCACAAATCAGAAAATTTTATTTCTCGAGAAGACCACACAACTGTACGTTAGTCTCCTCAACCCTTTTGTGTAAACGCAAAGTCCTTTCTTGAATTCCTAACCCTGTCACAACACTAGATTTACCTAACCCCAAACCAATGCAGCTAACCTCAGCCCCGCCCCTTTCTCCTGCCTGAAGTTTACGGGACCTGCTTGCTGATGGGTCCCGCATACTCAAATACTCCACAATCTTTTCTTGGAGCCTAGCGAGATGCTTCGCGCATGCGCAGAGACTGCGCGCAGTGGTTTGCCTTTTGATTTGGCCCCTAGGCCCTGCCGTACCATCTGTGCGGCCCTTTGCGTCCTGTCTTCGCGGCCGGTCCACTCCCGGGCGCTGTCATGAACGCCGAGAACTTCGCGATGGGCGAGCGGCGGGTGACACCGGCCTACGTGCGGCAGGGCTGTGAGGCCCGCCGTGCGCACGAGCACCTCATCCGGGTGCTTCTGGAGCAGGTACGCCCCTCGCCGGCTCCGCCCGGGCCCGGCGCCCCTGCCCGCTGCGCTGCCCGCTCCCGTCGCTGCGCGGCTCCCCGCGCCGCCCATCCCGCCGGCTGGTAGGACGTTAGAGGGGCGCGGGGACCCCGGTTCTCCGCCTTCCCGGGAAGGGTATCGGAGCCAGGGCTCCTCACTGTTTGCTGAAAGCCAAAGTCCACGTCTTCCCCTGCTCCGGACAACTCCGGAAACACGTGCTGTTTGTGGTGAACTGATTCCACCCGCCAGGTTCGGACCTCCCCGCCTGGCGCCTGCATTTGAACCCCAGCAAAGTTTGACAGCCCCCAGTTTGAGGACCCTCCCTGAGGGTATGGCACGTAGACTTTTCCGTTGCTGTCAGTTAACAGATTTAAGAATCCTAGTAAATCCCCGCGAATGTATTTGTCACCACCCCTTCCAGTCAAATGCAATCAAATGTAATAGGAATGTTTAGCCCATTGGAGGTCTTAATTGCTGAGTTTATGCCTGAGTTTGAGGAATCAAGGAGCCTGGCAAAACAAAACAAAACCACACACACACATAAAAACATTCAAGTACTTGGTTGTTGGATTTTCAGGACGAGTGATTTTCTGAATGTAATTATTTTTTTAAGGGCAAATGTCCAGAGGATGGATGGGATGAAAGTACACTTGAACTCTTTTTACATGAGCTTGCGATCATGGACAGCAACAATTTCTTGGGCAATTGTGGTGTGGGAGAAAGGGAAGGGAGAGTAGTCTCTGCCTTGGTTGCTCGACGTCATTACAGGTATGTTTCTCAAACTACTGAAAGCACTCCCCCCTTAAACAACAATGGCAGCGCGCTTTTTAAATCAATCTTTTCATTTCGATTGTAGGCTTTTTATTTATTTTTATTTTATGTGTATGAGTGTTTGCCTGCTTGTATGTAAGTGCACTACCCATGTGCAATGCTTGTGGAACCCAGAAGAGGACATGGGACCCCCTGGAAGTGGAGTTACTGACTGTTGTTAGCTGTTGCCATGTGCGTTCTGGGAACCAAAATGAGCCCTCTGCAAGAACAACCGTTGCTCTTAACCACCAAGGCAGCTCTCTAAACCCCCGATAGTATTCTTAATAAATTAGGAAAGTGTCCATTTACAAATCACATCTTCTCTAGTCAAATGGCCATGGCAATCAATTGTAAGAGAGAGGGAGAAACAGTTTGAGCAGGTGCTTTTCAACAACAGAGAAGTTCTAATATGTAGTGGTTTCCTTTTCAGAGACTGGGTGGTTAACAGGACAGGCTCTGTGTTCTGATAGTATTTAAACTGATAAATCTGTTTGGTTCTAAAAGCTTAGTGTTGTCAACTCAAAAAGCACAACTCCTCACATCAAAGGGAGTAAGAGTTATTCTAGAGACAGATATGAGTGACCATGACACAGAATACAAGTTATCCCAAATATCACATTCTACTGTGGTAACAATTGCATGAAGTTTTTATATTAAAATAATAACAACACAGAAAATCATAAATTAAGACACTAAATTTAAGTCCTAGTAGGCAGGTTACAGCAAAGCAAGGAAAAATCTGGTGTAGGCCTCAGATGTTGTCTGATGACATTCTAAGCCTTTGTGTTGGTGGAAGCTAGAGTCTTTGTATTCCAGAAGGATTTACCTGAAAGTCATGGGATGTTAAATTATACACAGAGAGGATACTTTGGTTCTGGATCTGCAACATTCCAAAACTATGCAAGTTTTAGTCAGCTTTGTAGAATGTTTAACGTATGTGTCCCCCCTCCCCCTTCCGGGAACTTTAGTTAACAACATCATCGGTGATTGTAGTTGTTTATAATTTCCCATATTTTCTTCTTTTTTTAGACAGCATCTCACTGTGTAGCCTTGGTTGGCCTGGAACTCAGTATATAGACCAGGCTGGCCTCAAACTCAAAGAGATCTGCCTCTGTCTCCTGAATGCTAGGATTAAAAGTGTGCACTGTCATATCCAGCCATATTTCCTCTTAGTATTTCAGGTTTTATTGGATAGTAATGAACTTCAAAGCATCATTCATCAGTATCAGAATCCCACTTTATAAATACCTCTTGTTTTTTTTTCCAGTCAGTAGAAGAGAAGGTATATTAGATTATTGAGTTATTTGCATTATTTCAGAAAGCTTTTTATCAGTTCTCAGCACCATTAATTATTAATTGATAGTGCTTTTGAATACATTTGTTTATTTCTATCTTCCAGTCTTTCTGTGAAAAATAAGTACTCTCTTAAGAACTTTTAAGACATTAGGTCTTAGGACTTTCTAGAACCCAGAAGGTCCAGTCACTTTTTCCATTCTTCCCAGTCACCAGTCAAGTCAGTCAAGACCTTCCCCAACCCCCCAATTTAGAGAATTAGACCGTATCTCTTGGTGAAAGGCTACATGTGAGAGCTGATAATGGCTGTCTTTGGAGATTAGCTACCGCAGCATAATTAATGAAGTTGTTTCAACTAGGAGTTTCACATTGCTAGTCTATGAAATTTATGTACAAGAACTGAATGCTGCCTCTGGTAATTTTTGGCCATTATATTTGTATACCTGTATATTGACTATTTGAATACTGAATGTATTTGTCCAGTTTTTGGCCCATTCTTTGCATAGGTTCATTCATGGAATTGGGCGATCTGGTGATATCTCTGCTGTGCAACCCAAAGCTGCAGGCTCCAGCCTTTTGAACAAAATTACCAATTCTTTGGTGCTTGACATCATAAAGCTGGCTGGTATGTACCATGTTTTCATAGTGCAATTGGTGAGTAAGCAGCATGCGCCTGCCTAATTTCTTGTATTAACACTTATCAAAAAGATATGAGCAACTTTTAAAAGGGCACACATGTAAAAAGTGTTTCAGGGTAAGACAGAAATCAGAGCCATAACCCCAGAGAATGACTTTAACATTGAGTTTCCTAAGAGGAAATGTAGAAGAGCTGCTAGGACCCCAAGCCAGATTATCTGAAAAGGAATCTGTGATCTCTTCAGGAAGGGTGTTGATTTTTTAATGGGATAATGAATTCCTCTTATTTCTTGTTTGTAGGTGTCCATTCAGTGGCCAATTGCTTTGTTGTTCCCATGGCAACTGGTATGAGTTTAACCTTGTGTTTCTTAACATTACGACACAAAAGACCAAAGGCAAAATATATCATATGGCCACGAATAGACCAGAAGTCCTGCTTTAAATCCATGATCACTGCAGGTAAAAGAAGAGAAACGTCATGTGGAATGTTTTTAATTCTTTTTTTAAAATATAGAGATAGAAACATGAAAAATTAACTGTCTTCTGTATTCATACTTTAAACAAAAGTTATAGTTATAACGTAGAATTTAGTATATGTTTTTGCTTTATGCAGCTTTTAAGTATGTAGATACTTAAATATTTACCATCAAAGCTTACATAATTAGGTGTTCTCTAATTATGTGCTAGTTAAATGTACTATTTCAAAAAAATATTTTTTTTTTTTGGTCTATTTTGAGACAGGGTCTTTCTGTAGCCCCAGGTTGTCTGGAACTGCTATGTAGATCAGGATGACCTTGAACTCACAGAGATTCACCTACCTTTGCCTCCCAAGTGCTGGGATTAAAGGCGTGTGCCACCATATCTGACTCTAATTTTTTTATTTAATTTTTTTCTTGTATAACTGTGTTTATATAAATGCACCCATGTCATGCAATGCCTGTGGAGATCAAAAGAAAGCACTGGATCCTCTGGAACTGGAGTTACAGACTGTTGTTAGCTGCCATGTGGGTGCTGGGACCCCAATCTGGGTCCTCTGCAAGAGCATCCAGTGCTCTTAATCACTGAGCAGTATCTCCAGCCCCTGAATTAAAAATTTGAAAACACGTTTTGCACTTAAATTTAGAGAAGGCTCTTGTGAGTGATGAGATGAGCCAGCCAATGATCCTCAGGCTATTGAAATTAATTATAGCCTTCTTTAGTAGTAAAACATTAAGTTGATGATTGTGATTCATTTCAATATCTGAATTATTAATTATGCATTATTATTTATGTCCACATGTGAAATAAAATGAACTCAAATAAAACTGAAATATTGTCAGAGAATGTGCAGACTTCTTTTTGTAGACTGATACTGAAGGGACTGGTTTCCTTTCGTTATTAGTCTCTGTAGCTACTTCCGTAAATATCTGATTAGCATTTCCATTCCTTTATAGAACTTTTCTTGTCACATCAAAGTGTTAAAGAGTTACAGTCCTAATTGTCTAGTTTTATGCACACTATTTTGTCCTGTTTGTGACTAATGCGAGTGCTAAGTCATCGTGAGGATAGGCTTGTCAGTTAAAATAATTATTTAAAGTTCTTGAGTAGAGTTGTGTTGCTTTGTAGAGTCTATAGTCTTCCTGATTTAGTTCACTCTAATGCTTTGATTTCTGGTTGCCTTGGTTAGGTTTTGAGCCTGTGGTGATAGAAAACGTTCTAGAACGGGATGAGCTGCGTACGGATCTGAAGGCAGTAGAGGCCAAAGTCCAGGAGCTCGGGCCTGAACACATTCTGTGTGTTCATTCTACTACGTCCTGCTTTGCTCCCAGGGTGCCCGATAGGTAAATGCTTTGTCAGTACTGATCTAGGTGCTTACCAGTCTTTTAAAGCAGATGCTATACACTAATTCTCAAATATGTTTAAATAACATTTGGTGATAAGTGGTGAATGTGTTTGCCCGAGAGAACCAGTCGACATGCAGGAGAAGGAGTGCATTGGCTTGGTAAAGTCTGATGCAGAAGGCAAGATGGAGATCCCATTCCCTTACTAGACAGTGTATTTCCTGCTCTTTATGGTGCTCCGGTCTCTTAGCATCTTTTCCCTTGTTACTTAATGTTTTCCAAGCTAGGTGCTGGTTAGTTGTTCCATTCCTGTCTCCACCTCTTTGACCTTGCAGTGCAGTTTCATAAGTAGGAATTATCAGTCTTAACAGTTGGTAAATAGAAAGTTTTAGGATTATTTACTTTTCTTTGAATTTCTTTGAACTGGGACATTAGCCTAGGTATGCACTATGCTTTGTCTGATTTGAGGATAATATAAATAAGGAAATAAAAAGCCAATGTTCACCTTTCTAGAGAATAACCAAAACCGGGTGTGGTGGCGCACACCTTTAATCCCAGCGCTTGGGAGGTTCAGGAGGTGGATCTCTGTGACATCGAGAGCACCCTGGTCTGCACAGTGAATTCCAGGCCACGTGGGGCTACAAGGAGAGCCTGTTTCAAAAAATAAAAACAAACCAATAAAAAAAGAATAATTATAAATTTTGATTTTAAAAATGTCAGGGGGCCTAAGTACATTAGCACAGATTTCTCTTTTTACCGGCAGCTGTTTGTCTCATTTTAATAATTTGAACGGAAGTATAATAAAACACCCTGATTGTGAATTTTTGTTGCCAAGTTCTGCTTTGGTTTTCATAGAATTACTGTTTGACAGTCAGTGATAAGTGCATGTTAACTTTTAGCATCTTATAGGCGAATTTTGAGAGTATTTTAAAACCATGCTCTTGAAAGTTTGCCTTGGCATCATTCATGAACCTATAAATTCTGTTTTAAGATTGTGTTATATATACATAAGTGGTTTATTAACAACCAGTCACTATAAGTTTCTATTGAAATAATAAATATTCTTCTCTGATTGTTTTGACATCTAGAAAATTTTATTATGAAAAAAAAATTCCCATTTCTAAAAATAGCTTATGGGTTTTATGCTAGCGGTATTTATCTTTGGAGAGCTTTGCTTCATTTTGACCAGTGTTGACAGTATGCCTGGCACAGCAGTGTTTTTATGTACCCCTGTTAGAACAAGCATCATGAAGTCTTTTATCAGCAAATTCTCCTTTCTTTTCACATATTTTATGTGTCTGGCTGTCTTGCCTGCATATATGTAAGTGCACCTGTGCATGCAATGCTTTTAGAGGCCAGAAGAAGGCGTTGGATCCCCTGGAACTGGGTTATGGACAGTTGTTAGCTGTCACATGGATGTTTTCAAGAGCAGTTTGTGCTCTTGATTGCTGAGCCCTGTTTCCAGCCCCACATTTGTCACTTTTTACTAGTATGGTACAGTGAATGTTTCTGATGAATGAAGTTATGAAATGGCAAGGAACAGTTAGTAGTATATTTGAATTTCTGATTTTATAGTCTTAATTTTAATGGTATAGTGTATACTTTGTCTTTACTAGTCAGTTATTTGAATAGTTATTAAATAAGAAATCTGGTTATAAGAATGTCATTTCTGATAAACTTTTAATACAATTGGATTCATGTGGAAATTTTTTTTCTGTCTTTCATTTAATACTTTTAAAAACATCCTATTAAGATATTTGATCAAATCAGATAATTTAAAATACAAGCAGTTTTTCTTTTTTCCTTTTTAAAACAACTTTAATATTATAGTACCTTATTTTCAAGGAAGTTCTTTATTAGAGAATGCTTTCTTTAGATCACGCACATGTGAAAGTACCCTTTGTTTTCTAAAGAATATACATGTGTGTAGTGCAAGTCTATTTTGTTAAAAATACTTTGGATTAGTTTAAGTAACAGAAGGAATTTCTATATCGATTGTGAGATTTATGAAAATGAGTGAGAAAATGTGCTTGTGTGTGTATGCGTATGTAAGCTGGAGATGGACATTGGGTGTCTCCCTGGTATTTTTTAGACAGGGTCTCTCACTGAACCTGAAGTTTCTGGATGTAGCTAGATTGGCTGGCCCTGAAACCCCAGGAATCGTCCTGTCTCTGCCTGCCAGTGCTAGGATTGCAGGGTATATTGCCATAGCTGGGTTTTTTTATGTGGATTCTAGGGGATTGAACTCGGTTCCTCTGCTTGCAAAGCAAGCATTTTACTGACTGAGTCATTTCCCCACCTCTAAAAATGAGTTTTTCATTAATAAAATTTCAAGGAAGCAAATTGAAAATTTCTGACAAATGAACATAATTTTATTCCAATGTACAGTTTAAAAACATACTAATGCACATCATGAATAATCTGTAATAAAACCATGCCCTGTATTTCAAATACATCCTTTTGGAGAGAAACATCTTAAAATGTTTTGCTTCTACCATATGTGGTGGCACATGCAGAGACAGAGAATATCTGTGAGGTGGAGGCCAAACTGGTCTACATCGTGAGTTCCAGGTTAGCTGGGGATGCGGTGAGACACCGTCTCAAAGAACAAAATTCAAAAAAGAAAGTTTGGCTTCAAAATTCTGTTATTTTGTGAAGTAAGATTTAAAAAGATGTTATTACAAGTTAGGATTTGGTTTTAGTTTTGTAGTGTGTTGACATTTCCATTACAGGTAGCTTTAGTCAAGAGCAGTACTGGCTCTTGTGAAGGAACCTTTATTGTGTTCTGAAGTTCATTATCATACATGGCATCAAGTTCGAATCTCAGCTATTCAGTATGAGAGGTGTCAAATGGAAAGGAAGAGTGAAGTACAGATTTTAAACCATTAGCTATTTTAAAGATGGTTCTGTAGCCAAGTTGTTGGAAAATGTCAGTGATATTTAGTATTGGGATGTTTTGACATTCTGTATATATTTTTTTAACATTGAGGTCTATTTGAAAGTGAATTTTTATTTTGCGAGCTGTATTAATGTGAGATTTCTTAAGGTTTCCTGATGTGCTACTCACCGTGCCCGTACTAGCTTCAGGATGGGTGAACAGTCAGTGCTGAGAAGGCGCACACCGCCGTGCAGGGGTCGCATAATGATCCTTTTGCTTTGTGTGTAGGAAGTTTGAAAGTCACCATCTATGTAAACTTAGAAATTTTCTTTTTCTTATTTATTGGTACCATTAAAAGGTTTTGAGTTTTTTCTGAAGTGCTTACTGTGTATTTCCAATCTGATGAGTTAGATGTAAAAGATATTTCAGAAGAAATTCAGTTTGTCGCTCCCCTTCTCCTGTATCCTTAAGATTGATTGTTAAAATTTACAAGTTTCCATAATTCCTACTTAAAGCACAGTATGAGCATATCTCTCTGTTGAATATTTATGTTTATAGACTAGAAGAACTGGCTGTGATTTGTGCTAATTATGACATTCCACATATAGTCAACAATGCTTATGGAGTACAATCTTCAAAGTGCATGCATCTCATTCAGCAGGTGAGAGTTTTCAAAGATTCCTCCAAAAGCTCTTAATGTATTATAGGTGCTGACTTTTTTTTTTCTTCACAGCCTAATGTAGTAAAAGCAGCTATCTATCAGCCTTTACTTCAGGGAGAGTTGGAAGCTTGTATACAGTGTTCTCTTAGTAAAAGTAATGATTCCTAGGTAGTGTGATGGTGATTGGATAGTAGCTTTTAAAGACTGATTAATTCACTTGTTTATTTATGTGTGCATGTGTCTGTGTGTGAGTGAATGCACATGTGCTCACATGAATGCATGTGTCTTTTTGTGCACTGGGTGGCCAGAAGAGGGTGTTGGATGTCTTCCTCTAGTCCACTGTGGCAGGGTCTCTCCTGAACCTGTGGCTCACATTTTCACAGCTAGATTGGAAGCTAGCAAGTCCCAGCAATCTTGTCTGCATCCCCCTCAAAGTGGCATTTTGGGTGTGCATGAGACAGTTTGTTATTTGAGTGTCAGGATCCAAACTCTGGTCCTCATATTATGCAGAAAGTGCTCTTAACCCATGAGCCATCTCTCTAGCCCGTGGCTAATTCAACAAAGAGCAAGATGTTCATGTTTCTACTATATTGGATTATAGTACTTTAAAAACTATATTGATGATTATATTTTATATAGGAGAAGAAATAGAAAACAGGAGGAATAAAAATGAACCATGTGCATAAATTAAAATGCATTTTCAAATCTTAAAATATACAGGACATTAAAACATTTCAGTACCAAAACCACTGATTATTTTCCAACAACTTGGATACTATGCTAAACTATGTTTTAAATAGCTGCTGGTTTAAAATTCTATACTATACTTATTCCCTTGTGTGTGTGTATGTGTGTGTGTGTGTGTGTGTGTTTTAAGATAGGATCTTCCTGTAGCCCCAGCTGACCTGGAACTTGCTGTGTAGACCAGATTGGTCTGAGATGCATCTGCCTCCAGAATGTTGGAATTAAAGATGTGGGTTACCATGCCTGGCCTTTTTTTTTGCGGGGGGGGGGAGTTCAGTGCTTTCAAAATCTAACATTTTTTAAAATTTAGAAAAGGAAGCTTTAACAGCGTAGGAAACAGCAACTTGTTGAATTGGAGCAGAGTGTTACTAGTGCTTAGTTACATGCCTAATTATTTCACTTGGCAGATTTACTGCATTCACTTTGTGTGCGAGGTACCAAAATGTGTGCTCGCGATGCAGCAGTGCGTCCTGCTCCACTTCAGCTGTCCGTCTTCCTGCTGCCTTTTTCTTTTACTCCTTAGTGGCGACCTTTGTGGTTAGTGTGGGAATATGGTTCTTGAACTTTTTCTGAGGTACAGTCTGGCTCCTGGTTTAGGTTCAGGTTTCCCTCAGGAAGCCTAGACAGCATTTACATGTTAACAAGAGACTCTTACGGCACTTTGTTCTTAAATGGAGCTCTTGATGTGTGCTCCAGTTACTTGTTCTCTAGTTGGGTATGCTCCTCTCTCCTTAGGTGTAGACTTTTCTCTGTCATAGCTCTTTAGGAAGTAAGAAGAATCAGGGCAAGATTAAAGCTTAGACAGTCAGATGGTGGCTTCTGGGTGGCCTGCTGCCCTCTCCTGCTCCTGCCACCACTACTGTTTCCCACATCTGGTCTCTCCGATTAGGCTAGTTATCTGCCATTCCCGTTCTCCCTTAGATGCGGAGATGGGGAGAAAGTGTGAAAATGAAGGTCAGATGTGGTTATAGTAGTAATAGGAATGTAGACTGTGAATAAAGATGGGAAATCTGTGGCTGCAGATAAAGAAAGAAAAACTATCTGAGTTGAAATTTAGATAGTATTTCATTTTTAAGAGAAGAAAATTGAAGCACATTAGACAGGAAGTCATAGCCTATGTTGGATGGGAACCAGAACTTAACTTTGCATTTCTAGTGGGTTTTTTGCTAGTCAGGTTTTTTGCTAGAATATTAGATTTTCATTTGAAGTTCATTTGCAGTGGAATGAGGTCATCTAAGATTGTAATGTTAAGGAATGCAAGTTATGAGATGCATCACTTTTGGAATTGCCAGGAATATACAAATAAAATTTCCATTAATCTAAAAAAAAAAGTTTCCTTTTCTTCCTTGTTATCAGAGGCACTGTAGGAGTAGAGCTTGTTGTTTAAAGGTAGTCGATTGAGGGGCTGGGATTGGAACTCAGTGGTAGATTGTGTGCCTGGCGTGCATGGGCACCGTGGGTTCTAGCCCTAACCCTGTGCCCTCGCCCCCAAAACTTAAATGGACAAAAGAAAGTTAGTAGATTGTCCAAGTATCAGAGAGGGGTACTTAAATGTCATCTGTTTGGCCATTTGGGTGACCACAGTTCATTAGATTGTGGTGGCCACACTCAGGGTATTTAAAGCTGTTTAATCATTGCAGGCCCCACTTATTGTCAAATAAACAATGCAGGTGAGAGGCATGGGAGAAATGTGTTGTCTCTTACTCAGTTTTGAGGTAAAGGCTGTTTCACTAGAATTCCCAACTGATAATGAAAACCTGCCTGCTTCACAGGGTGGCTGTGAGTGTTGGTGACTAATGTGTGAAAGTTGATGTTGACTGCACATCCTGTGTTTTTCTGCTTGTGATGAGCACCATTTAAAGCTGTGGTTTAGTGTCAGAAAACAGTTTACTAGCACTCCTACAAAAAATAACAGTCTCTGACCCGCTTCTTAAATTTCTACATGCTGTTTTAATAGCATTCACTTTTTTTTTTTAATTAAGGTAAAGTTTGTGGTAACCATTGTTGTTAATGTGGGAATGAAATTGAATATATTTGTCATTTTGTGCAACATAATGTTTTGAAATAATGTCTTGTGAAATGGTTAAATCAAGCTTATTAACACAGCCACACCCTTCGATATTTATCATTTCTGTTGTTGTTGTGGTTCTTATTTGTTAGTGGTGATGACTGTCTGCCCTCCTAGCAACTAAGATATAATGCACATGTTATTTGATTCCAGGGGGCTCGGGTTGGTAGAATTGATGCTTTCGTTCAGAGCTTGGACAAAAATTTTATGGTTCCAGTAGGTGGCGCTATAATTGCTGGCTTTAATGCTGCCTTCATTCAGGAAATCAGCAAGATGTATCCAGGTAAATAAGTTGCTCTCAAAAAAAGTAACTAATAAAAATCTGTTTGCACAGAGCCTGCCATAGTTAATCTTAATTTCCAAAGCTCCCTCCCCCAGTCCTCCTTTACCAACCTTCTCCATCCTCGTTTCAGGAAGAGCTTCAGCTTCACCCTCCCTAGATGTCCTTATTACTTTGTTATCGCTTGGATCGAATGGCTATAAAAAGCTGTTAAAGGAGAGAAAGGTAAACTGCTTTAGATGGAGCTCAGTACTCTTAGTTGGAGCCTTGGTGTTCTGGCCTGTTGTTTGTCACATTGGAAGTAGGTCTCTAGTTTGATCTGCTGGATTTATTCAGAACAACAACCAGGTAGGTATATTTTTCATATGTAATTTGTCCTGTAGGAGCTAATCATCATCCTGTCTGTCCGGATATTCTGAAGAATGTTATGGATGAATTTACTTTTACTGTTAGAATCTATTATTTAAAAAATGTTTGCATTAAGGATTCTTGTTAGTTAAGTAAAGTGTATCACCTAGAGGTAGAAGACTCTTCTTTTCATAGTATTTTTAATTTTTATTTTTAAAATTGTATGTGGGTATGTGACTGTGTGTGTCTTAGTGTGCACATGCCACAGTGTGTGTGTGTGTGTGTGTGTGTGTGTGTGTGTGTGTTTGTGTGTAGATCAGAGGACAACTTGTAGGAGTTGAATCTCTCCTTCAACCATGTGGGTTCCAAGGATTGAACTCAGGTTGTCAGGCTTGGAGTTAAGTATTTTTTTTATCTGCTATCTGCTTTTATTTAGTTAGCTGGGTTTTTTATTGTTGTTTGTTTGTTTGCTGAGGCAGGGTCTTGCCATGTCGCCTTGGCTGGCCTGCAGCTTACTTATGTAGACCAGGCTGGCCTCAAACTTTATGGCAATCCTGCTCTCCTACCTTTGCTTTCCAAGTGCTGGGACTACACACATGCGCCACCACTCCTGGCATAGAGGGTCTTGAAAAATAAATGGAGGTTTTCTTTCTAGTTTTTTTGAAGCCTACCTAAAGACTTTGGTGTGAGACGTTATTCCCAAGAGGAAGAACAAAGTAGGAGTTGGGGGTTTCTTATAGTAAAATGATAACCTGCTCCCTTACCACCATGAAGATGCTGGACTCATTAGTTATGTTGGCTGTGGAAAAAAAAGTGATAAGCATGGTGGTGTGGGCCTATAGTAGTCCTAACTACTCAGGAGGCTGAGGCAGGAAGATCTCTGAAACCCAGGAAGTTTTGGACAGCCTGGGTAATGTAACAAGACCCCATGTCTTCAAACAAACTAAACTTTGTTTCCAATACAGAAAAGTCTCATTCAGGATGGTTTGTAATTGTTGATGGGGTTTGTAATTGTGGATGGGTCAGGTCAGATTAAGATGTTTATTCATCTTCTGTCTGGGAGAGTCCATGAATAGTTTTTTTTTGTATGTGTGTGTGTGTGTGTGTGTGTGTGTGTGTGTGTGTGTTTATGGCATTTATCAGCAATTTTAGCCCTTTATGTTTACATATTTTAAAACATTTTCGTATATATTTTCTCATAGATCTTCTAACAGTCTTATTCATCAAACATAATTGAGGTTTAACGAGTTTGTGGCATTTTACCCCAATCTTCCTTTCCTTATTAATTTAAACTATGAGCAAGTAGTTTTTTATGTTTTATGGTGAGGATATTTATTAAGATTTACATGACAGAGGAAAAGATGCTCAGTAGTCATTAGAGAAATCTTAGTTAAAACAATCAGATACCAGTATACACTTATTAGAAATGGCTACTGTGCCAGGCATGGTGGCACACACCTTTAATCCCTCCACTCCAGGAGGCAGAGGCAGGCTGATTTCTGTGAGTTCAAGGCCAGCCTTGAGGTTAGTGAGTTCCAGGGCACCTGTGATTAGATCTCTATAAAACTCTAGAACTGAATCTTAAAGGGAGTCTGTTCGTATTTGCCAAACCTAAAACCCAAACATCCATCATCTGATGAATGGATGAGTAGGCAAGTACATCTAGATTCAGCAGTGAACAAACTACTGATATATACAGCACAATAATGACTCCAGTGTAGTGCAGTATGAGGAATGAGATAAACCAGACTCAAAAGACTGTGTCGCTTGTGATTTTATTTATATACCATTGTGGAAGAGGTTGAAACAGGGACAGAAGAAGGATTAATGGTTCCTGGAGACTAGAGGTGAGGGAGTGGGCCTTTCTGGAGTGATGAGATGTCTTATGGTCCTGTCTTGATAGTCGAAATGGTTGTGGCTGTGTATGTTTGTCAAAATTCATAGAAGTAGACATTTAGAAAATGAACACCTGAAATTTTACTCTATATAATTTGTACTACAGTAAACCTGACAACAAACTTTTAGACAGGAAGAATAAAACTATGGTTTTATAAGCCCCTTAAAGTAGTCATCACTGTTACAGATTGTTGTAGGTAAGAAGGCAAGTTTTGGGGGGAATTTTGTCCAAATAAACCAGTATCCTTAGATGGCGAGTTTGCATATGGGGAAAGCCTGTTGTTTATAAAAAGTTCAGTTGTTTCTGATGCCAGTGAGTCTTAGCTATTCTGTGGCTAGCTGAATACTTTACCTTGGAAAATGAGCTTGTAAATTTACACCCACCCCCTCTGTGTAAAAGTTGTTATCTCAGGCCATGTTTATATTTAAAGACTTTATATATAAGATAAAGTTACTTTCTGAGTTTTGGACATTTAAGGCATATTAGTGTAATTTAGACATCAGACATTTTGTTAGTATGAAATTTTTCTTTAGAAAATGATAGTCTCGTCTCTTTAATTTCATGGAGCCTCATATTCATTTCTGCTACTGCTGGGCTCTCTTGCCTCTCCAGTTAAAGTGAGAACTGGGGCTGTAGAGATGGCTCAGTGGTCAAGAGCACTGGTTTCTCTTGCAGAGACCCAGGTTCAATTCCAGCACCATTACTCCAGTTCCAAGAGAATCCAGTGCCCTCTTCTGCCCTCCATGGGCATTGCATGACATGGGCGCACTTACATACCTGTAGACAGTACACCCATACACATAAACCAAAAATAATAAATAAACTTAAAAAAAATGAGAATCCCATTTAGTATGGACCAGTGTTTCTATTGAAATCAAAGTAGTGAAGTTAGGTGTGGGAGTTTTATTGAGTTCTACTTATGTAGCTTGGTATGTATCTACTGGGTATGTATCATATATCAGATGTGTGTATATGGATGTGTAGCTATTGATACCTTTATATGTGACATGCTAAGGATACCAGCAGGTAGCAAATAATACACATAAGATCTTCTTGAAGGTGAAAAATGCTTTAGCAATAAGAATGAGTGAAGGGGATTGGAGATGAAGATGTAGTGGTGGGAGCTGATCCGTAAATGCAGTAGTTAGGGCCAGCTTCTGTGAGAAGGCCGCATTGGAGCTGCTTGAAATTTGAGGGAGTATTTTAGATAAAAAACTGGTAGGTAGGATCCTTGGGTAGACATGACCTACTATGAGGAGCAGCAAGAGGCTGATGTGCCTGGAGCAGAGTGAGTAAGAAGGAGCAGACATGGGACTGATCATTAGGACCTTCTTGGCCATAAGGTTTTTGCCTCATACTCGGGAGCCACTGACAGGTTTTGAATCAAGTAACATGGTGTATTTTGAAGACTCTGGTTATTGTTTCGAAAGGTAGGGGCAAGGATAATAGCTGGGATCTTTAGGCTTTCACAGCAGTCAGGAAGTGATCTTTGGCTTGGAGTGAATGGTGGCAGTGGAGGTGAGTTGTTCTTAGACTCTAGATCTATGATGAAGATTGAATCAGCAGGCATTCCTAGTATGGATGTATTTTATAAGACAAAGGCATAAGACTGAGAGCTTTCTTTTTCATCTGAGAAGTTGGAAGAATGGAAGAGCTATTAATTATGAAGTGGCAACGTGCTGATTTGGGGGGAAGGGGAGGGGTTCTGTTACAGACGAAATGAATTTGGGGTCTCCATTGAGATCAAGATGGAGCTGGTTCAAAAGAGAGTGAATATTAACAGCAGTGTTAACCTAGAGAGCAGGCTGGAATGCCAGTTTAGGAGTCTGTTGGTCAGAGAAGTAAGACTGTGAAGGTGTCAAGGAGGAACTCTAAGTGCTCCAAGATCTTAGAAAAGAAAAGAAATGGCAAGGAGACTGGGGAGACTAGTTAGGCAGGAGGAAGACCAAGGGTGGGAATCCTGGAAGGATTCAGGAGAGGAAGTGTGTTCAGAGGGAGTACTAACAGCCAGTGCCACTGTAGATCAAGTAGGGTGAGATGAAGATTTGAAAAGTGTCGTGGGGATTCATTCTCACCGGAGCCTTTCAATTCAAGGTATATGCTTACATTCACACCTCAGTGTACGTGTATATTATGTCCTGACATAATATACACGTACACTGAGAAATGTAGTACCAACCGTTTACTAGTGGCAATCACTGTTCTGTGCATATATTCATGTTGGAGTTAATCCTCATGGCATCCCTGTAGGGGAAGTTTCATGTCACCCTCGTTTTTTATAGGGAATGGAGGGCTAGAGAAGTAGCCTGTGAGGTAAGTTGTAGAACAGGAATGTGAGTCTAGGCAGTTGGACCTCTTACTATTATGTGTAGTTTAGTACTCTACCACAGTAGCTGTGTAGCTATGTAGAACTATAACTGTGAAGACTATGCGGATGCAGTTGATGTGTGGGTGAGTTACATGACTGCTGGTGTATGTGGCAGGCATTTGAACCTCTGGGAGTAGTGTTACCTTCTTTTATTACACCAGGGTTCTGGAGTTGTTGTTAGGATGTTCTTTCATCTTCTTGTTTCTTAAGAGTTTCTGTGTCTTGGTTCTTTCTGTCTTTGGCAGTTTGAGTTTGACTTTAAAATTTGCATCTTGTAGATGATTCTAAATCATAGATGTGTACATTTTGTTTAGCACGAATGGCAGTCTCCCACCGTGAGAATGACCTGCAGGAACTACGAATGTAGCTCGGCCACTGAATGAATCTAAAGGCAGCGTGGCTCTGTCTTTTACTAGGGCCTTGTTCTTTATTGTGATCAAGTGCAAGCACTTTATGAGAAAATGTATATTCAGGTGGTATTCATGAGGGCTCCATCTCCACTATCAAGAGTTATAGCCCTCGTTCTCATCCTTTCATCTGTATAGCAGGAGTAGAGTAAACAGGGCCAGGACCAGGGGTAGAGTAAACAGGGCCAGGACCAGGGGTAGAGTAAACAGGGCCAGGACCAGGGGTAGAGTAAACAGGGCCAGGACCAGGGGTAGAGTAAACAGGGCCAGGACCAGGGGTAGAGTAAACAGGGCCAGGACCAGGGCACCGTTACAGCAACTGGAAGATGGCACATGTCTCCAGGAGTCCTGAATAAACAGCCTGACTCTTAATTTTAGTTTTTAAGAATGGGCCTGAACTCAGCACCAATTTCCCCAGGTTATCTCCTAGAGCTGTGCCCTGGAACTGTGTCCTGGAACTCTGTCCCAGAGTCAGGCTTCACCCATACTTTTAGTCCAAAATATCTCCTAAACACAATGTCAAGCATTCTTTCTCAATCTTCTTGTTTTCAATGGAGATTCATGCCCTGACGTTCAGTACTTTCATATTAATTCTCACACATATATACATTCATTATCTTTGGGTGGAGCAGCAGATTGAGGTTCCCAGGAATCAAAGTCAGGTGCCCAGGTGATAAGAGCACATGATTCAGTCAGTTTACCAAGGTTAATTAAAAATCATTAGAGAGATTCTGTCCATTTTTTTGTCATTCCTGCAGAGCCACATCTCGAGACCCAAGTGTTTTTTCTCTTCTTTCAATCCTAAAAACTTTCAGGTTAAGGTAAAAGTAGATGACTGTGGGACTAACTTTTTATGAATATCTTCATGCCAGAAAGCTGTGTCAGATTTAAAAAATTTTAAAATCTAATTAAAAAAATTAATACTTCAGTTAATTCTTTGACACTTCCACTTTGATATATTTTGTATCACATTTACTCTTCCCCATAACTCCTCCTAGATCCATATACGCCCCTCAACTTCATGTCCTTTCTTAAATTTAATAGGTCATTGATTTGAATTCATTCTATTCATATACTTTTGGGTGGGGACCATCCATTGGAGTGAAGTCAGCCTATCAGGAACCACATCCTTAAAGAAAATGGACTCTTCTTCCCCAGGAAACCATATTAGCATAAGTGTGTGTGTGTGTGTGTGTGTGTGTGCATGCATTCACGTGTGTGTTTATGCGTGAGAGTGCAGATGACAGCTTTGAGGAGCTGTTTCCCTCTTTCCACTGTGGGTTCCTAGGACTGAACTCAGGTTGTCTGCCTTGATGACAAGTGCTAAGCCATCTTGCCAACCCTGTGCTAGATTCATTGTATGCTTTATTTCATGCAATATTCAAGTTCATGAGGTAGGGATTGTCCCCATTTTACGTGTGAAATTGTGATTGGGGAAGTTACATACTTTCCCAGGGACTGACTAACCACGTACAAGTCCTAGCAGTGCTGGTGAGGCCGGGTCTGGCTGCTGCCAGGTTTGTGTGTTCTGCCATGGGCTTCTCATGTTCAGAGTTACTCATGCAGTACTGAGGTGGTGGTCGATTCCTCTGTGCTAGGAAATAGAACCATAAAGATAATTAACCCTTTGACCCTCCCACACTATCCAGTGGAGGTATTTAAAACCCAGAAACTCTCCAGTATACTAATTGGCTTTATTTAAAATTCTTTGTATAGACTTTACTTAGAAGAAAGACTGTCTAATGGAGTAATTTTCAAAATACTTAAATACTGGCCTGAGAACTCTGTTATTGCAAGTAAATAAAACTGTTCTCTAATGTCTTTACTCAGTAGGTCTTCCTATTGAAAAATGTGGATGTCCTCCATAAACCATAATTGCGTATGTGTAGCATAAATATTGTTTTTTATTGGATTTTTTGCAGAAATGAAACCTCTTTTATTTAAATGGACTTGCTTCTGGACTGTGAAAATTTCATTGTGGTAGTTTATTGGTTCAGCTGTGGAGAAGCTGAGGCAAAGCTATTTTGTGCCAGCCAGAGCTATTTATATACCATCACTGAGAGCTCCTTTTTATGTTATTGGTGTTATGTGTACTAAAAAAAGGAGTGTTAAAGGAAAACTTGGGATTTCTTTTTATTTGATGTCCTCACCACAGGGATATTTTTAGAGGTTATTTCTTCCAGCTCTGTCTCCTCAGAAAAGGCTTTATCTTTGTCACTATAGAGGCAGACAAGAACTCAGCTTGAAGCCTTTCCTTTTCTCAAGGTTTCCCTTTGAAGGGTGAAGGGATCAGAGAGAGTGGAACTTTGCGTGTGAATGGAGCGTCTTTGCCTTAGCACCTTCCTGATGAGCACATCTTCTTGGAGGGGAGGAATGACCGGGAAATTAAGGGGGAGAGGTGAACATACAAGAGACTGTCTCTCTGAGTTTCTCTTGCAGAAGGGAAGATTGGCCTTAGGAGTTTGTCCTCTTGTCCTCACTTCTGCTTTGCTTCTAGAGAAGCGCACTATTCTGCTTTGCTCCTTGTAGAAGCGTTCTTTGCTGCGTGGGTAGCAAACAATCATTGATTGTTGCAGATACCTGCTGAATTGGACAAGTTAGAGGAGGAATGGATTTGTGAACTGAAGCTTAGATGACCTGCTAAGTCCTAGGATCCCATACTCAGCTTCCATGCCCTGTGATGGAGATAAGTTTGGTAACAGTAGGACATTCGTGCCCTAAAAGTGAAAATCTTGAATCCCTTGAAGATGTCACATTTCAGACCTGGATATGGTACTTCAAAAGCTTGCAGGTTCTTTGCTTCTGAGGCTGAGCGCATGGTCCTTGGTGCCAGCTGCAGTTGGGACCACCTTATTTAACACTGTTTTCCTCAGATGTGGGCATCTGTTTGTGTGAACCCCACTGCTGTCCTCAGAGCCCTCCATGACTTCGTTCCTCACCTGAGACACCACCATCAGATGGGGAGTACTGTTTTCATCTTAACCTATCACATGAAACTATATTTCAAAAAACATCACAAGACCTTTTCTTTAAAGTTCAGTGAACTGTGCAAGTCCGTATAGTCTAGGTGTTGGGTTTCATGATTGAAAAAAAATCAGTCTGCAAAAGATAATGCTTAATATAATTCAGGTTCTTTTTCATTAACATCTTGAACTATGGTATAAAGTTTTATATTCTAGAAATATAGCTGACATTAGCATTCAGGTATACAGTTCAGTTTATCTGTCATGAAAGTCTTTTAAAATTAAGTTAAATACAGCACAAAAGACATAGAAAATCAATATTATTTCATTTCTTTTAAGTAAAATCTTTCTATATACATTTGCTTGGGTTGCTTATAAATGTCCTCCTTTGTAGAAGTATTTCATAATAAGTGTCAGTTATAGATTTAACTGTAGCAAAAAATAGTTCAAGTTCTGTAGTACCTTTAATATATCAGGTAAAAAAGTGCTTAGCTAAGTATTAGTGTGGGATAGTTGTGTAGTCTCCTGAAAGATATTAATAGAACATTTAGGACCTTAATACATAGAGTACTGTTGAGTTCGGTATATTATACTTTGAGATACTGGTTTGCCAGTCATATGCAGAATAAGTATACAATAAATATTTGTTAAATGTGAGCTTTATTAAAAAATAATTTAAAAAAATCTAATACTAGTGATATGTGAATTTAGTTACCTTATAACTATCTTTATCATCTAAAGATTTCTATCCTAATATTAATTACAGTTAAAACTGAATTCTAGCTAGAGGTGGAGGTACATAACCTATAATCCCAGCATTCAGGAGAGTAAGGCAAGAAGGTCACAGGTTCTAGGCTAGCCTAGGCTACATAGTGGGACTGGGTCTCAGAAAACAAGATTGACCCTCTGAATTCTGGTGGCATTAGGCAGTGAATGGTAGGACTGATTAAAACTAATTATTAAGTATTAGAAATTGAACTTGTGCAAATTCAGTTTTCTAATAACTATGTGTGCATGATTACATTTAAAGGCCCCCCTCTAGGGTGTTACTAAGGAAAAATTTCCTCTTTTTTTTTCAGAAATAAGTAACTTAAGTACAAATTAAGTACTCACTAGGTTCCACTCAGTCTACAGATGTCATAGCCATACCAGATGGAAAATTATTTTAAATTGGGCTTCTGCATTGAAATGTATGAACTGGAGAAAACTATGTTTCATAATACATGAAAGGTGGAGGTAGATGTAAGGGTCTGTAAAGGGCATTTTCCAGCTACCAGATTTATTTCTGCTATGAGAGAGGTTGGTGAATTTTAGAGTAGGGAGAGCTAAACCAACTGATACAAGTTAAGATTTTAGTAAACAGTATAGATGATGAAAAACTGACATCTAGTTTCTAAGTGGAAGTATGGGGCTGCTTAAAGTGCAGAGCATTTAAATTAGCAACTCATGTACTTTATAGTGGATGAAAATAGACATGGGTTCTACCTTTATAAACACTGCTGCAGTAGAGGATTAGGGTTTGTTCTAATGGCCATAAAATTGTTTGTGTTTTTACTTCCATTTGGGTCTTACTTTCTATTTTTTTGAAGAAGTATTAGAATATTGGTTTGTGGGTGATCCAGGAAGATCTTTCTATGTCCAAGAAAAAGTTAACCTTTCACAATGCTTTCTCATTTCTGAAAATGATAACAACTGTCTTAAATATTCCTCTACATTTTTTTTTAATGACAAGAGGAAGTTTTATCACTTCTAACAGCAGTAGTTAGGTAGCTTCTGTCAGGATGGCAATTGTGGATCTTAACTTTTTGGACATAAAAATAACTGATTTGATGACCTTTATAGTAGTTCATAATTCTGACATGCTAAGAATTTTTCTTATAAAATATCCTAAAACTTAAGAATGATTATTGATGTAAAATATTTTAGGTGAGAATATTAAGTATATAGTGTTGACAATGATAAAAGTGTTTGTGGTCATAAGGAAACTGATAATTCATAAAACTGGACTTTTCCTTCTTTTAGTCTTTATCTGTTATAAGATGGAGTCAGTCATCTACATACTTTAGACATGAAAAAGCTATTTTGGGACCCAGACCCTTACTTTTGGGAAAAAGCGAAAGCAGCTTTTATGGCCTTTGAACTGTCATTTCCTTTCTTAGCCTTGGGTATGTCTTTAGACTCATCCAACTGCAAAAGGACTTGGACAGGTTTTCATTTTAGCATCTTTTCAAATATAGAAACAGAAGAAAGTAAATTTATTTTTTAAGTTTATTAAAAAATAAAATTTAAATTGTAAATTACTCTATCTTAATATTTACTTTAACTTCATCATACATGATCTACATCATGCCATATACATGCATACAGTATATTATACTTATACTTAGGAAACCTTTCTCATATTTTCTGCTGTTGACAAAGTAGGACAGACTGTAGTTGGTTTAGTTTATGAACTGAGTTAAGGGAATTATTAACTTTAGCTTTGTGTACCCTGAAGGGAATACATTTTGGGCTGAGGATACAGCTGAGAGGTATGCAGGGGCCCTAAGGTTTGATCCAGAATATCACACACAAAAAAACAAACAACAAACAAACAAAAGCAAAAAAAAAAAAAATTGGGGGACTGCCATTTCCCGTGTAACTTGTATGCCAAAGTCTGACACATTTTTTGGTGCTGGGAGAACTGGTGAGGAAGGCAGAGCTCCTTCAAGGCATTTTTCCCTTTTAGTAGATAAGGATGGACAGTATTTATTTAAGCATTGTGGTCAGTATAGTGAAGAAACCAAATTATGTAATGTGTTGTAGGAGATTGGGATTTGGGAGTGGGCCTAAGAGTTACTTTCATAGGTTAGTCACAAAAGAGGTTCTCCTTAGAGCGTGACTAGAGGGTCCACCTGGGGAGTGATCTGGGACGCACAGGGGAAACTTGTTCCAAGGCTCAGGGCTGTAGGTTGGAGAGCTGCTGTGGCTTGTGGACAGAGTACTGGGTCACAGTGTCAGCACTGGGTATGTTGTCTGGGTCACATCACGTGCAGAAGTGCATCCTCTAGTTTATAGTCTGGAAGGAGCACTCAGGCCTCTGTATGTGGAACAGGATAGAGGGCAGAAGAGTTGGAAAACATCTGCCATACTGCTGTCAAGGGGAGAAACAGCTGACTGCTTGGTTGGGTAGAGTGTTGGTTCTTTTGGGGTGTGTTGGTGTACACTTACCATCCCAGCTACTGGGGAGACTGAGGCTTGAGCAAGAAAGCAGTATCCTGCCCTCCCACTAAAAATAAATGCTGGAGTGGTAACTCTGGAAGATGAGTTTATGTGATAGATAAACATCATGGCCCAAGCAGGAAGGAAATGGGGCCAGTTCTTTGCCTGCCTCAGCCCTGTCTGTGGTTCCAGTATGAGGCAGCTCTGAAGCTCACTGTATTGTAGCAAAGAGAGCACATGGATGGGATCATTAATAGCACGTTTCATACTGATCAGATTTGTATTATTAAATTTGATTTGTATTCGAATTTTTGTTGTTGTTATTGCAGGAAATGTTTTCATATTTGTCCACTGAACTAAAGAAATTGGCAGAGGCTTACAGTGAAAGACTGTTGCAGACACCTCACAATCCCATATCACTAGGTAATTTTTTTCGTACAAAGAAAGTACTTCTGAGCTATCTTTAGGAGGAAGTTGTCATTTATAGAAAAAGAGTGAATTTGTTTTTATTATATTGATAATTCTAGTATTAATATTAAAAGTCATTCCAGTATTAATTGGTAAATTGAAAAAAATTTTCCTGGCCTCTGAAAATGCTTTATAAAATGTTTCTCTAAGGTAAAAGAATCAGAATCAATATTAAACATAATAAATACACAGAAAATAATGTCATAGGACTTGATTCTGTGTAAGAATTGAAACTTTCTCAAGTCACAAAACACCAAAATGCTGTTTTTAATGTCATTGCTTGTTTTCTTCAGCGTTTGCATATTAAGAACAGCTGTATTGTAATTTTATTTCTTTCTATAAAGACTGCATTTTTGTCATATAGTTCAGGGACTATTAAAATGAACATTGGCATATATATATATATATATATATGCCTAAAAGCTTCATAATTACCTTTTATCTTATGAGTATATGAAGAATATGCTTTGTATTTCTCATATAGCTGAGGAAAATGAGTCATTTATAACAGAAGTCTTTCAGAAGTGGGCTTCCCTGGAAAGCCATTTGGGTACCAACATGTATTACAAACTATCCTAATCTTTTGGTTGGATAGCAGGTGATGTTGGGTAGTTAGAACATTAATTCTGCCATGTTCAAGTCTCGAACCTCCTTTTCCCATCTCTGAAATAGAGATAATGATCCATCACATGCAAAATTATTTTAAAATATTGGTTGAGATTATGCTTGTAATGTGTCTAACATGGTAAGCCAGCCTTAGATATGTGACAGCTATAGCAGTGGTGGACATAGGATGCAGTTTGCCACATGGCCATGGAATGATGTGAGCTATTTATACATGTAGAATTGATCTTAGTCTTAGATATGCACTGCAGGAAAGTGTTTCCCATTCTCATTTTCTGAATTCTTCAAACCTGGTTGAATTTGAGTTAGCACCTCTACTGAGCATTGTGTACTTATTTCTAAAAGAGTGATAAGGGAATTCTGTTCACTATTGTGAACATGTTGTTTGCATGAAACCACATTTGTCCCATATGGAAACAAATCCTTGATGTGATTTATCAAGTACATTAAAGTGTTACTGTGCCATGTAACAGGGACTAAAAAGTAATTTTTCCATCATCATTTGTCTTTGGATGGTTTTGTGCTAAAGTAAACCAAAGCTTATTCTTTTTTTTCCCTCCAGCTATGACACTTAAGACACTGGATGAATACCATGACAAAGCTGTCACTCAGCTTGGCTCAATGCTTTTTACCAGACAGGTTTCTGGAGCCAGGTGAGTATATTTGAGAGATCAGAGGACTTCTCTGTCTTTTAACATTAACGCTAGGACATTCTAGTGCCTGCCCTTGGGCCATTAGGGGGCCTCTGAAGCCTTTGTGGCAGAGCTTTTTTCTTTTCATTGTATGGTTTTTCAGGACTTTTATAATCTCATAACTAAGATCAACTACCTAAATTTTAAGAATTTTAATTGAAAATTTAAATGGAATGTGCTGTTTATAGACTTACTGCCAAATGAAAACCCAGCCATCTTGACAGATCTTTCTGAGTGCTCATTGAGAAAATGATGCTGTTGTCACAGCTTCAGCATCTCCTGGGTTCTGGTGCTTGACTTTCTCTGCTGATCTCAGTTTCTCTTCTCACCCTTTGCTGTCTAATACAGTGATTTGGTGAGATAAATCACTCTTCTGTCCTTCCCTTCCACTCCATACCATGTATAAGTTTCAAGTTTTACTGTTGTAATAAGTGTTTTGTGCTGGCTTTTCTTTAAAAAGAAAAAAAATCAAGTTGAGCTGGAAAGATAGCTCAGTGGTTAAAAATACATATCACTCTTGCAGAAGCCTCAAGTTTGGTTCCCAACACCCACATTAGGTAGCTCACAGTCTCCTATAACTTCAGCTCCAGAAGATCTGACACCCTCTTCTGGACTCTGTGGGCAGCTGCACTCAAATACACATGCCTACATATAATTAAAAATAAATCTTAAAAAACATGAATTCTAATCAAGTGCCTTTCCTCAACAATAGTTCTTCATGTATATGCTGAGCAGTACTTGAGAACTCACTGTAGAGTCAAAGACAATGAGCTAAAGAGTCTGTAAGGTGATTAACGTCCCACTGTGGACTTTCTGTTCTGTGATTGAGAGTCATGAAAATTCAGGAATCTAGTTTGTTTTAGTACCTCTCTGGTTAGATTTTTTTTTCCTCTTCTTTAGTTCTTGGGATTAAACCTAGGGCCTCAGGAATATTAAGTAAATACTGTGTCCTTAGATACATCCCCAACCTTTTTATTTTGGGACTGGGTCTCACTAAGTTGTCCAGGCTGACCTTGAATTTACTCTATTGGCCCACGCAGGCCTATGATGTATAAGCCTCTTGTCTTAGTTGCCCAGATAGTTGGGATTACAGACTTGCAGCACCAGGTCACACTTCTGGATTTAAGACTTTCTTTTTTTATTTTTGTGTGAGTATACTGCTGGTGTGTGTGTGTAAGTGACCCGTGTCATGCAGTGCCTGAAGAGGCCAGAAGAGGGTGTCAGAGTCCCTGGAACTGGAGTTACAGATGGTTGTTAGCTGCAGTGTGGGTGCTGAGAATCAAACCTGGGTCCTCTACAAGAGCAGCCAGTGCTCTTAATCACTGGGCCATCTTTCTAGCGCCCCCATGATTAGGATTTTCATTTGAATTTTGAGGTGACATGGCAGATAAACAAAACCATTTGACTTACATATGTGAAGTCAGATTCTAGATTTGGCACAAAACCAAATACTTTTCTTTTTACTTCTTTGAAGAAAATGTAAAGGTGTTTGGAATTCCTTGAGTTTGTTGCTTGGTCATAGAGGCTAAGTAGATGATCATTGCTAGGCAAGACTTTCTAGTATAAATAGCAGCATATTATAATTTCACTGTAAACTGACATAGTTTGTTTGCATAGGCTATGATTTATACCCACCTGTGAGCTTATTAATCAGTGTCTCCATGGCTCACTTAGACAGGTGTCTTGTTTCTGGGTGATATTCTGTTAGCATCACCAGAAGCAATGGGTTAATAAATCTTTTCCCTTTCAGGGCTGTGCCTCTTGGGTCTGTGCAGACTGTGAGTGGCCATACTTTCCAAGGCTTCATGTCCCACGTGGATAATTACCCCTGTGCCTACCTCAATGCTGCAGCAGCCATCGGGATGAAGGCGCAGGATGTGGACGTGTTCATAAAGAGACTTGACAAGTGCCTAAGTGCAGTGAGGAAAGGACAGTGTAAAGTGAGTGGTGTGTCTGGAGTTGACAATTTCGATAAAGCTGAAGATATTGAAGAAATGGCTTTAAAACTAGATAGTGTACTTCATGACACAGACCAACATACTTCTTCATGACGTGGACTTCTTTTTGTTACTGTATATACAAGCAACTTAAGGGCCAGACTTGAGAGTTTTGAATTGAGAATTTTATAGGGAATATTTCGTGAAGGAAGAGACTGTGATCTGAGTTAGATGCTGGTGATTCCTGGTTTTATTCTTAGAATGTCTCAGTCCTTGTGATTCTTAACAGGGTATATAATATGCAGTTAGCAATTTCTACTTAGTAGAATATTTATCAGTTAAGCAATATGATTCAGGTCATTGTTATTAATACAAACCATGAAATTGAAATGTAGAGTGCTTCTTCCTGGCCATTCTCAACAGTTTCTGATCACACAGATTTGAGAAAGATCTCTTTGTAATGCTGCTAAATCCTGGATGTTTGTTTAGCTGTTTCTGTGGCGATAGAAGGGACATTCCCATGGAAGCAGAGCCAAGGAGTAAACTTAATTTAGAGTTAGGGGCAGTTTATTCTCAACTGGGACTGATTTGATTATTCATGAGCACCACACAAGGACACTTTTGGCAACTAAAAGTGAGTTGCTGTTGACATTGAGTGGCAGAGACCAGTCATGCTGCTCAGCTAATGGCATTGCTATCCACAGTGGGCTGCATGGACGGCGTGGTCCCAGCATATCTTAGCACCTAGCAATGTCCTGGCCATCTTGGTTTGTGTATGTACCTATCATATTGTTCACACAGCTATAAGATCAGCTAACTGTTAAGTGACTTAGTTACTTGTGACTACACTTCAAAGAAAGATAGCTCAGTACATGTTACCAAACTATACTGCCTAGAGAAACATGTCATTATGTATTATTTTATATAGCACCTGCTCATTTTTCCCAATGAAACTTGATTCCATTAACTGTCTTGGCTGTAAGCAGCATTTATACCTGACTTAATTTCCTCAGGTGTCATGTGTAGCCACTGTCAAGACTCACTATATGAGTAGTTTTGAATATGTTCTTGCTAAGGAGGTCAAAATGATACAGTATGAAAAACAGGTATATTTTTCTTTTTCTGCCCATATACTCTTTTTTTTTTTTTTTTTTTTTTTGAGTGAAGCTTTGTATGAAGCTTTCCTTGTGCGTGATCTTAGAGGGTTTCTAAACGTGAGCTCAGACAGTGCTGCCGTTAGTGTAGAAGTTAGACTATCAAAGACACTGTGATGCCTGTGGATGTCCAGGCTGGGTAGAGATAAAGTAGTTACAAATAAGACTATCAAAGACACTGTGATGCCTGTGGATGTCCAGGCTGGGTAGAGATAAAGTAGTTACAAATATTTGGGTGATTCCTAAATGTATATAGCTTTTTAAACCAGACATTGAAACAGCCCTTAAACAGCTACTGTAACTCATTTCAGTTCAATCCTGGATTGGAAAGGCACGTGCTGTTTTTTGTGTGAATTTAGGACTGCACTATAGACCTGGTGAAGTCAAAGAGGCCCAGTTCCCCTGGAGTCTAGGAAGGTCAGATGATGGTTCGGATGGAAATGCTGGCAGAGCAGCTTCCTGTGCATCAGGCCCAAATGGTTTTCTAGAACAAGTGATCTATATCGTGTGATCATCATTTTGCTTAAGAAAGGCCAGAGTCAAGAGACTGAAGATGCTTCCGTATCTGCCGAGTATCAGCAGTTCTTCAGCTGCTGAATAGATAATAATTCTAATTGGAGATAAATTACATGAACCCACATGTGAATGATAGATATGGTATAACATTTTATTCCTGATGCATAAAATCAGCTGCAGTTTTTATTATTAACCCTTTATTTTTCAAGCAGAAACTCCAGCCTTGTTCTTTCTGGCTTTGATCCTGAGGTCACAGAATTCACAGTTTTTGAAAGGCAGTAGTTTCTGTGTAAGTCAGCTTCCCTTTGCCCCCAACCCAGTATTGTTTCCTCTCATGTCCACATGTGCAAATTAAAAGAGCACTTATATTGATTGGAGTTTTTCATGATTGGCCTTTTCTATCTGAGGCAGAGGCGATAGAAACTGCATTGTAATCATTCCTAAGATGACTACTTCTATCTTTGTGGCCCTACTACCCTAATCAGTAAGGCCATGAGGTAGGATTTTAGAGGTTGGTTTTTAAAGTCACTGGACTATAGTACTCTACCTAGAAAAAAAATGGTATCACACAGAATGTTCTGGTCACTGATATTACTCACACTGCAGGGAGAGGTGTTTTCTATCTGACTTCTAATTCCTCCTCTCGCCTACTCTCTTCCTGAATCAGGGTGTCCCTGTAGCCCCTAGCTAGCCTGCAACTCGCTATGTAGACCAGGCTGGCCTTGATCTCACAGAGATTCACTTGCTTCTGCCTCCTGAGTGCAGGGATTAAAGGTATGAGCCACCTCTCCCAGCTTCTAGCTGAGTTTTAATCTGGCTGTTGGGTCCTCTGCTGAGGTGTTCTCTGTTGGGTTCTCTGCTGAGGTGCTCTCTGTTGGGTCCTCTGCTGAGGTGCTCTCTGTTGGGTCCTCTGCTGAGGTGTTCTCTGTTGGGTCCTCTGCTGAGGTGCTCTCTGTTGGGTCCTCTGCTGAGGTGCTCTCTGTTGGGTCCTCTGCTGAGGTGCTCTCTGTTGGGTCCTCTGCTGAGGTGCTCTCTGTTGGGGAATTGTGTGACACTGGCCTTGTCACCAGTGCTAACTTTACTCTTCTAGTTGCTAATGTTGAATTAAATTCTAGAAGATGAGTTATATAATACAGTTTTGCTCCACCAATAGGTATTTGATATACAGAGTAGTAAATTTAAACATGATTTAAATTAAATATTTCTACTACTTTGATCTAGCACAAATTCTTAAATGATTGCATTCCTTTAACCACATCAGGATAAGAAATATGATTTAGTCTTGAGCTACAGAATATGCCTATGCCAATGGCTTACCTAAGTTTTAGTAGAATTTACCCAAATATATTTTTATAGAAACTAGTGATAATATTGAATTAGTGACTTCATCCTGAAAGTTAAATTTTGTGTCCTTTTACTGAAGTAGACAACCAACAATTTAAAATTGCTACAAAAATTGCTACAAAAAATAGCTACAAAAATTGTCGATGGATCTAATTCATATTCTATTGGGGGAAAATTTTGAAATACATACACATTTGGTACATAGAAAAGTTGGGTTTACTTTTCTCATAATCTATGATGCACTAATCCCTGCCAAGCCCACAGATGGTTTTATGTTTTATATTGATGAGATTGACCTTATTTTGTAGATCAGAAGTTTGATAATCTCTGAATCCTTGGAATCCTTGGAGGTAACGCTGACAGAACGGATGGGAGGATGGGGAAGGAAGGGGAGGGCTATTGAAACAGGTGTTTCTTTGTCTACTTGCTGATCCTCCTGCCACCAGCCTTCTCCTGCAGCTCTGACTCACTGCATCCTTTTGTGCCTTACTTTTTAGTTTCACTTTCCCCATCTTGGGCTGTACAATATAAGGTAATGATTTTACAGCTAATGGATATGTCTTTGTAGTTTTCCTTCTAATATTCTGAAGTTCAAGCTAAGACTTTTGGCAAAATCAGGAAGTGTTTACACTGTCGGCTGCTTCAGAAATAAGTTTTGGCATAGACTGTTTAAAAATAAAAATTAATTGTATAATTTATTACATGAAATAAATTTTTAATAAATCACTGACAGTACATTATATTATTTTTCCAAATCATCACTCCAGGTGAAAACTGGAAGTACACTTAGCCCGGCTAAACTATTTGCCCTTTTTTTGATTCCATCATCAGTATCAGCTTGCCCAGAAGTCAGCAAGATAAGTCTGACTTCAGTTGAGAATCATGAGTCACGGCTATCGACTGCAGAAGGTTGACAGTCAACAGTGTTTGTTTCTAAAAGGAACACTGTGGAGCCACTGAAATGGCTCAGTGGATTAAGGTACTGCTACTCCACCTTGTGACCCTCAGGGTCTAAGTTTGAGCTCCTGGACCTACATGTGGAAGGAGATAACTGACTTTCATAAGTTGTCCTCTGACCATACATACACCATGGCGCACACACAAACAAAATAACAAAAATATGATAAAAACTTTTAAAAATTAAAAGAAACACTGTCATTTATTTGAAAGTAGGAGAGATTTCTTTCAACGTCAGAGTTCATTTTTGGTGAGGTAGGCTGTTGCGGTTGATTGGGAGTTGGGCCGTCCGGCACTGCATCCATGCACTCAAAGAGTACAGTGTCTCTCCATCCTCTGTCATATGTAGAATGGAGACCACTTTATAGCATTGACGATCAAATGAGATGACGATAAATGTCAGTAATAATAAATGTTTCAGGGCCTGAAATGGTATGAACTATAAGTAACCATAGCAACGTTCTGCATAAAGCTGTACCATATTAAGTTGTGCTGGATTTAAATTAAAATGTACTCCAAGGAGAGTTATTAGTGAATTTTACCAATTCTCTAGCAGAAATTAATTTTTAAGAATACTTGATTTTAGATGACCATCTTTTTATTTTAGAAGGGTTTTCCTATTTTGGTATTTAGTGAGTTTCCTTTGGTTTTACGTTTATTTTTCAGAATTTTAAACATGTTAAAAGTGTACTGACTGTCGGATACACCTGCAGTCGCAGATCGTAACGTAGGAGAGACGTCCAGAACAAGTTCATGTCGCTGTGCCTTCTGCAGGAATGGATGTGTTCCCTGCCAAAGGTTTTGGTTTGGCAGACTTAGCAGCCTAACTGCTGTGCAGTGTATACAGCCTTATTTTTTGTATGACTTGGTCACAGAAAGCTGGTCAGAGCTCCTAAATTTACAGCCGTAGCAGACCTCCCTGAACCTCGCACAGCACACAGCTGTCGAACTACCATGTCTTGGATGTGTGCTGGACCTTCCAAAGACAGTTCCTTGTCTTCCTCCCAAAAATGTGTTCATCCACGACCTTTCCACCCGAGTTGTTCACACTTCTTCCCACTGTGTAGGTAAGAGGCCAGAGAGTTAATCCCTGACGTCTTGTTCTGTATTTAAATCCCAGGGTGCGTATGGTGGTGCATGCTTGTAATCCCAGCACCCAGGAGACTGAGAGGGAGGATTGTGAGCTCTAGACCATCCTGGGCTACTTAGTAAGACCTTGCTAATAAATAAAACAGTCATGGTGTACCTTCCTTAGAAATTCACCCAGAATCAAGCCATTTCCCTTTCTTTGTAACAGTTGTTAGACCCTACTCTCAGCCCGGGGACTCGAACCCCAGTGGGCCGCCTGGGTGACTAACGTCGGGGAGCCTCAAGCCCACTGACCTCACTCAGCCCAGGGGACTCAAACCCCTGTAGGCTGCCTGAGAGTCAGTCCCAAGAATCCAGACCGTCAGATGCAAAATGCAAGAAGTAGGTTTATTTCACTTGCGCAAGTGGGGACCTCAGTCTCGTTCATGAGACAAAGCCCGCCTGCCTTCTGCCAGGCCAGGTTTTTATAGTAGGAACTCACAGTATTTTCATACATTATCATATAGGGCACTTGTTACATTTGGATTGGCTTTTGGCCTACAGACCAGGGTCACAGAGAAGACAATTTTACATAGTCCAGCCTTCTCTCAGAAATGCCACATACATTATTCTGCAGTTCACAGGAGGTAAACCTTCCCATAATTTATGGATGGGATAATGGAGACTCTTCCTGTGGAATGTTAAGCCCACAGACTTTATCTTGCATACCAAGGGATGTTTACACAACTCTTGAATACCCTGGGTCTCTTCCTCCTAGTCTTATAGTTTCTTAGTTGCTGTTTTAATTAAGGGGGGAGGCCGGGCTCGTATCACCGAGTGCCTCACAAAACAAAGTGTCTCACAGAATGTTTAACCCACAGACATTATCTCACATACCATGAGATGTTGACATGACCTTTGTGGTCTCTGAGATTTTCTAGTTGGGAGGAGGTAAGCTAACAAAGGGGACCAGGTATTTTTCCATGAAAGCGGGAGTCCTACACAGTCAAGTCTGAGCTGCCAGTGTTTGTGTTGTTACAGGACCTCCTTCCCTCTCTCCCCCAGGAAATTCTTCATGCTTATCTTTCCCTCCCCTTTACAGTCTATTCTCAGTGCAAGGCCAATGTAACCCTTTAGAAACCTGTTCAATAATTCTCTGTACCACTCAAGTTCTTACTGTCTGCAGAGACCCTTCCACATCTAACAGTCTTGTCCCTATCTTCTTCCTTGTCACTGTCCACTGCAGACAACCTGGCCAGCTTGCTGCTGCTCAGTCCCCCAGCGCACACTGCCTTAGAGCTTTGCCTCTGCCTCTTCCCTCCGCCTGGCTAACTCACTTCCTTTATCCCCTTCTCAGTGAGGTCTGCTCTGACTACCTTTGTGGAGTGCTCTCTGTTCTCTGTCCCTTGTCTTCAAGGGTGTGGACTGAGTGCTTGTGTTTCTGAAAGTCGTCTGGAGTTTGAATAGGTTGGCTGGTGCCGCTGTCTCTAGCGCACGCCTCAGCAATGCCTGTTCTGTTGGTTCATGCGTCATGCCGAGGAGCAGCAGTCCATCCAGCACACTGTGTAATTTACAGATTTGTGATGCTGTGTCTGCCCCTCTTCAGGTTGAGCCATGAGCATCACCAGAACTGTTCTGTTCACTCACATCACATATTCCAAGCACCCAAACAGCACCTGCTACACGACACACTCAGATATTTATTGTATGAAAGATTGAAGAGGGATTAAATATTTATGTAGCTGTGAATCCCATCATGTCTGATTGAAACTCTCCAGTAGTTTTCCATCTCTTAGAATACATTCCAAAATTTTTACTTGAAGTGCAGACACAGAGGTGTTGCTCAGCTCCTCCCTGCAAGGGAGTCTCTTTCCCAGCCGCAGAGAGCAGCCTCATCCCACAGCCTCCCTGTCCTTACCTCCTTCAAGTTGACTCAGGCCTGTGACTCCAAAGCTATGCCCTCCAACCAGCATCTGAACATGGCCGCCTTACAAGGGGGCTCCCCACCAGGCTGTCAGATGGGCTGTCAGTCTGATGACCCCACTGCCCTGGCCTATGTGCCCTCTTTTTTTTTTTTTTTTTTTCTGGACAGGTGTTGCTCCCCAGTAAACCTTTGCTTCTCTAACACGGCCTCATCATCTGCTCAAAGGGTCTGATCTACAACTCCTGTGACCTTCATGTCCCCATCTACCCTTTACCCTTATTCTTTAACTCTCACCTCCCTCCCAACTAACCCACCAAGCCCGATGACACTGCCCACTTAAAATATTCCGTCAACACTCACCAGCATAGTTTATTCACTGAGGAATCTCATTTATTGGCAATCACAGATTCTGAATCTGGCATAATTTGTGTGTGTGTGTGTGTGTGTGTGTGTGTGTGTGTGTGTGTAAGCCAGAAGTTGAGGTTGACTTCGGTCACTCTCCATTGTATTTTTTGAGGCAGCGTCTTTCACTGAACTGGAGTTTACTGTTTTGCTCTTTAAGTAGACTGGCTGGCTGGCAAACCCTCAGGATACACACGCACACACACACACACACACACACACACACACACACAAAACACTGGGGTTACAGGTATCTGCTGCCATGCTCAGCTTTTATGTAGGTGCTGGGAATATGAACAGAGGTCCTCACACTCACACAGTGGGCATTTTTCCCACCGAGACTTCTTAACTAGCCCCTAGTCTGGCATCATTTTTTAAGTTATGATTTAAATCTACAAAGTGAGAGGGCCACCTTCAGTCCAGCTCTGCCACATGTGACAAGTATCCTTGCTAGTTTTTATTGTCAGTTTGACACAATCGAAGTTCACCTGGGAATTGAGACCTTTAAGTGAAGAATTCCTTGATTGAATTGGCTGTGGCCATGTCTGTGAGGAATTGTCATGACCGATGTTCATGCAAGGGCCCAGCCCACTGTGAGTGTCACCAGGTAGGCCTGGGCTGTATAAAAAAACAGAGCCAGCCAGCAAGCAGTGCTCCTGCATTGTTTCTCTCTCTGAGTTCCCACTCCAACTTCCCTCAGTGATGGGACTGTGGCCTGGAAGTGTAAGATGAAATAACCTTTTCTTTCCCGAGTTCTTTTGGTCAGAGTGTTTTATCACAGCAACGGAAAGGAAACTTGTAACCAGGCATAAGTTAACTCTTGACTCATTTGTGAGGCTAGCAAGACCTCGGAGGACTGAAATAAACATCAAGTGAAATTTTCTGTGTATGTGAGAACTAGCAAGGGCAACCCTGCAGCCGCGTCTGACAGCAGCTGTTACCGAACGGTGGCTAACAGCAGCACAACAAAACGGAAAAGGTCTTTAGTGAAATAGCATCAGAAATGGTCTTTATAAAACGCAGCTGGGTTGGCCTGAGGGGCTGAGGCAGCTTCCCCCAGCTGGCCTTCCACTCCTAGCCTCCACTGCTGGATTCTCTTTGTCTTAAGGCATTTTTCTACTGTTAAAATGCAGGTGCTTTGGGAAATAGATAACTGCTTATCCTTATCAGTTAAGGGCTTCCTGGTGGGGAATGTTTATCAGATGTTCATGAAGAATGGGCTTTAAAAAAAACCAACAAACTTTATCTTAGAAACTTTGAAACACACCTTGGAAAGCCAAGGTGTTATCTCACTAGTGTCTGCCACTCAGTGTGGCATTTACCAAGTGCCTTTTTGTTTCCTGGCGCCATTAGCCACAACTCTCAATTGCAAAGTAGATCCCAAGACATTTTTGGGAAAGGCTCATATTTCAAGACATGGCCCCAGAGAAAAGGACACCCCACTCCAGTGCTGGAGACTGAGCCTAGGGCCTTTGTATGTGCTTAGCAAGTGCTCTTTTACTGAAACATCCCAAGCTGCTTTTTTATTTTGGGACAGGGTCTTGCTAAGTTGCCCAGGCTAGACTAAACTCATTCTCAACCCCCGCCTCAGCTTCCCAAGTAGCTGGGTGACAGGCTTGTACCAACAAATACAAAGTTCTTGTTTCTTAGTCATGGTACCAACTACATTTGACAGTTGTATACCTTTCTGTTCCTATGATACAACACTGTGACCAAGGGAACTTACAGAAGGAAGAGCTTATTTGAGCTTTCTGTTCCTGAGGAACTGGTGTCTGTCAAGGCATGGTGGCAGGAGGTGGCCAAAGCAGAAAGAGGAGTGCTCACATCATCAAGCAGGCACAGGAAGCAGACAGGACTGGAAACCCAGCAAGGCTTAAAAAACTCTCAAAGCCCACCCCGGTGACATACTTCCTCCAGAAAGGCCACACCTAAAATCTCCAACAGTGCGGCCAATCTGGGAACAAAATGTCCAAATACTTGGCTCCTGTGGGGGACATTCTCATTCAAACCAGTTTTTTCACTAGTATTACATTTGTATTCATAATAAAAACACAGTCATGCATTGATGTCAGATATGGAGCCAGTACCTGTTTCTTGAATGACCTTTTAGACTGAGTCAAGATCCAAGCAAGATGGCCTGCGTGTAGGTTTTTTAGAGAGCAAAAGGTAAGAATTGAGACACATTGGGAGGAACATTAGGAACCACTGGAAATTGGGGAAGAGCAGAGAATAAGTTCAAATACTGGAGACTGTTTTTCTAACAATTTATGGAGTGATGAGACTGGATTTCAGGGGTGGGTGAGGGGGTCTGTCTTCCCCACACACTCCCACAGACCTCCCCAGTGAGGGTGATGTTACAACCTGACTGGTTCCAGGTACAATTGGCTGTCACTAGACATGGATTTGAGCCTATCTTGGACGATAGTAAAATTTTAATGCCAACTCTCCTGAAGTAGGAGAGCTGGGGTCAGAATTGCAGGTGGTCGAGGCTTCTGAGGTGGGTGGCAGTAGTCACCCAGCAACGCTGAGGCCGCCTTTACCCAGAACTGGATGGAAGGTGAATGGAGCTACGTCAGGCTCGGGAGCAGTGGAAGGGGAGGCGCAGTTCCATCTCAAACCAGTGTTGAGAGAGGAAGGGAACAGGAGAGCCTGGGAGGGAGGGAGTGGGCTGCCCCCCGGGGAGAATCCCGGTGGACTGGTGATCTACAGAGACAAAGCAGTGTTGAAGAGGAGCTTGGGGCTTTGGAGGAGATCCGAACTAATGGTTACTCTATACTCTGCAACAAGCTTGGTCACAGGCAATTCATATGTCTTTGTGCCATGGTGGCAGAAGGTACATTTACTTAGAAGGTTATCAGAAGCGGGCAGGGGAAGCAGCTCAGTCCACAAAGTGCTTATGTCACAAGCACCCTTATTAAAAACTGAGCGTGGTGGCATGTGCTTGGAATCTGAGCACTGCGAAGCCAGAGGCAGGAGGATCTCGGGCTCACTGGCCAGCCTGGGTAGCCTACTTGGTGAGTCCCAGGTCTAGTGAGAGATACTGTTTCAAAAAGAAAAGGTGGCTGGTGTTCCTAAAAAATACTAATGGTTGTTTTCTGGATGCCACGGGCACCTGCACAGACAAGATGTAAGTGTACATGTACGTACAAGGCTGCCAGAAGAAAACCAAACCAGACCGCTCCTTGGAGAACTTGCCTGGGACCCTGAGTGCAGGCTCCCCAGGCACCCATGTGTCTGCTGGATCTTCCCAGGTTAGAAAACAGATTGGGAAAAGTGCCAAGCTGCCTGAGGAGGGTCCTGGAGGTCAGAGAAACCCATAGGTATGTCAGGGTGGGAGGGAGCAGGCCCGAGGAGGTGCAGAGACCCACACGAGATAAAACGTTGACCCAGAACACCTTTGCACAGCGTGTGGAAACAGTTCATTTCTCTACAAAATGTTCCCATCTTTGTTCCTTCACTTTCTGCTGTCCGCACTTACTCCACCCAGATGACCTAGCGTTGTCCACTGCCTGAAGACTCACCCCTTCCTGGGGTGGGGTGAAGTGGGCCAGGCCAGGTAAAGCCTTTTGAACAGCAACCTCCACTTACTGTTGTTGCAGGCCAGTGAAAATACCCCTCCATTTTTATTTACCAACTCAAAGCAAATGGACCTTTTAACACTGGGAAATGCAGCCTTTTTGGTGTGCATTTATGATCATTGTCTATTTCCTGTTTATTTCCATTTATTTGCAGCAACTGTGTTTTGGGGCCAACTTGGTTTCTGTCATTCCCTAGGGGGCAGAAAAAGGAAAATAAAAGTAGAACTCGTACCAACCAGACCGCTTATAGAGCTGTCCCCACGGAGCCAGCGCTTCCTAGGCATGAAATTGACTGACGCGCGGAGGCAGCAGGTGCGGGGCCACATGCCACTAGCTGCCTTTTTTCCACTGTATGTTTATAATCAGTAAATGGCTTTGGATGTTTAAATGGTTCCCTAATACTGATGGAGAGCGGATGCCATTATAACTTGAACTTGTATTGCCATGCAGATGGTGGAAATAAACATCCAGTTCGGCACACGGTTTTGTTTGTCTCACTTTTTAAGATCAGCTGAGTGTCAGGCATCCCCGGTACCAGCAGGGGTGTGGTGAAGAGGGGGAGGTGACTGCGGAGAAAGGGGAGGAAAGGCACGGCAGCTTCCCTTGTACGCAGGAGGGCTCCTGTGGCAGCTTACCCCACCCAGCAGTTGGAGGGAGCAGTTCCAAATCCTTCCCGGGATTGAAATGTGTCTCCCTGACACCTTAGCTTGTAAGCTCTCACCCATCCCCACTGCAGAATGACCCCAGCCCAGCCACCCTTGAAAACTTCCTCTTTCATGCTGTTGAAGGTCCTGAAACAGGGCAGGCTGGAGTTCAGCAGGGTGCCCACCACACCACATTCCATCTCACCCTCCTCACCTCCTGCCTGTCCTTCCAATTGATGCCTTCCTGGGTCCCACTGCTCTGCTGTAGGTTGTAGGATCTTAGCAAATATTTGTTCAATGAATGACCCTTTAATTTCATGATGCTATTGAGACAAGCCACAGGGTTAACATTAGCTGACTCTAGAAGTAACAGTTTTGTCAGGTTTGAAATAATAGAAATGAATGGGAAATTTTTGCAGATCTGAGCAGAAAGCACAGGGTGACTCTGGAGGCAGGGATTCTGTCCGGCCCCTTAAGATCATCCTGAGGGTGACTTTCTCTCAAGAATCCCACTTCTGTATCTATTATCCCTGTACTAATAAATCTATGTTAAAACCTCTTCTTGGAGCCAGGTGTGGTGAAGCACACCTTTAAATTCCAGCACTTGGGAGGCAGAGGCAGGTGGATCTATCTCTGCGGGTTCAAGGCCAGCCTGGTCTACATGCTGAGTTCCAGGCCAGCTAGGGCTACTGGGGGAGATCTCGAGATCTTGTCTGAAGTGCGTGAGTGCGCGCACACACGCACACACACACACACACACACACACAGCCTCCTAGGCAGGATGTAGCAGTATACTGCTTTAATCCCAGCACTTGGGGGGCTGATGCTGTAAGATCAAGGCTAGCCTGGTCAATATAACAACTTCCAGGCCAGCTGGAGCTAACAGGGAGAACTTGTCTCAAAACAAAACAAAACAAACCCAACCACAAAACAACTCTTCTTAATAAACTCTAGTTTTGCATGGGGTGGGGACAGGAACACTGGCCCCAAGCGTACAGGCTGAAACAAATCTATTCTTCAGAGCCAGTTGCTGCACAAGGGAGCAAGGGGCACAGGGCTTACTTAGGACAAAGGCCGTGTGTCCAGGAGCGCCGTCTGTGTGTTGCTTACTTTTCTTACTGCTGTGACAAGATTCCTGACAAAAGCAGCTGAAGCAAGAAGGTCTACTTTGGTTCACAGTTTCAGAATTCAGTCCATCATGAGGGAAAGCATGGTGACAGGAACTCACATTGCATCTGCAGTCAGGAAGCAGAGTGCGGAATCCTGGTGCTCACACAAACAAGGCAGTCCCCACCTACTCTCTCCAATCGGCTCGTTTCTTTTCCAGGTTATAGAAGGTTCCTCCCACAGTATTCTGCCTTGCATTTCCTGACACCTTGTGGCCCATGGTTGGGTGGGGCGATCATCTATTTTGCAGCTAAGTCTGAGAGAATTTGGGTGACTGAGATGGCTGTTTTCTGTGACTGTAACAGAATACCTAAGGCTAGGTAATGTTAGGAACATTTTGGCCCAGTCCTGGAGTGGGCATGGCACCAGCATCTGCTCGGCTGCTCGGTTGTTCTGCACTTGTATCCACAGCAGAAAGCTTTAACCAGAGAAACAGCACACACTGACGGCCTGCTCTAGAGCGGCTGGCTCTGGTCACTAACCCAGGCCCACAGTCTAGGAATGCACTCCCAGGAGAAAGACAAGCCGTCTTATTGTCCCCCACCTCCCAGCACTGCCAGAGGCTGACAAATTCCACTATGGTTTCTGGTGGGCACAAACCCTGCTCACAGCATCACCAGTTGCATATTGGATAAGGGTAACATCCTGTGCTTTAGGGCAATGTTGTCTGCAAACGATGTCTCTAGGGGAGCCAGGTGGTGGATTTGAGGCCACTCTCTGTTGTAACCACTCCAGAGTCTAGAGATGAATGGGCCCATTGTGTCCCAGTGAAACTCTAGATGTGGACAGCTGAAATGTGAATCTCAAGTAATTCTCACAAGCCATGAAATGCCCTTCTTTTGATTTCCCCTTTTCAGGCATTTAAAGGTATCAAGTCTATTCTTAGTTCATTGGCCATATAAAAATAGGCAGCTGATTGGATCTTGAGAGTGGGCCGGGCTGGTTCTGCCCTGATTCTAGTGGGCCACTGTGCACAGGTCTCACGATTTAGTCTTGGAGTCCTCAGTTATGAGATGGGGACAGCACGAATTGCTGTCATTTTTTGGGATGGGAAATGAAGTGCAGTGATTGTCGTAGGTGACCCTCAGGACACGGGACAGTTGTGACTGGGTCAAGTTAGGGTCCCCCAAATAGTTTGTCTTCCCCAAATCCACATATTGGAAATACTGGCCCTTCTTGCCAGCTCAGCCTTTCTGACTTCCTGTGCCGATGAAAAGGCAAGGTGATGTCCAAGCATGCCCTTAGCTTGGAGGATGTTTTTTTCTTAAACCCAAGCCAAGCGTTTATGTATTTATTTATTTTTTAAAATGTGTAACTTATGTCTGCATGTATGGAAGTACACTCATTTATGCAATGTCCTTAGAGGCCACAAGAGGGTGCTGGATCCCCTAGGACCAGAGTTACAGATGGTTGTTAGCTGCCATGTGGATGCTGAACCCAGATCCCCTGGAAGAGCAGCCAATGCTCTTAAAGAACAGTCAGTGCTCTTAATGACTCAGGCATCTCTCCAGTCCCCCAAACAAACTTAAAAATAGCTCAAGAGCAGCCCCAATGGATGCACATGGATGTATCTCTACTGAGGGCTCTACACACACACACACACACACACACACACACACACACACACACACATACATATGAGCTGGTGGCCACTCTAAGGGGGTGTTCCCTGAAGGGTCAAGAGCTGCAGAATTTTCTGAGGTTTGGGGAATAAGGTCCAGTGCAGGAAGGGCTTGGACCTGACCACAGACATCGACCAGGGTCCTGTTGTCATCACCCCATCTTTCCTGTATCACCCATCAAGGGGAAGCCAAAGAGCTCAGCTGATGATTTACAGCACAGCATGCAGGCTGAGTGCTAAGAGCCCAGATCTATAGCCATTTGATCTTCACAGCCTTGTAGAGAAGGCCACTGTTCTTCCACAGAAACCCAGAAAGAAGGAAGCCTTGAGCCCAGGGAGGACCACACTCAGGGACTGGCAGCCAGGCCCACTTAGCCCTGACTTTCATTTTTTTCCTTTGCTTTCCTATCTGCCTCTTGCTTCTGGATGGGATGAGACAAGCCACCTGAGCCTCTCAGAGCAAGTGGAGCAGTTCAAAAACACCATGGGACCCAGGACTCCAACAGTCCCTACTGGGATAGCTGGGCCCTGGGCCAAGGAGGGGACTTCAGGGCACATCCTTGAATGGAGAATGACCCAATGTAGTGGTTTCAGGAAGTGGGAGGAGTCTGGTACTAGAAGAAGGGGATTTATATATATATAAAACCCCCCTTTCCCATTGCTCTGTGCTGCATACTGTCAGTTGTCAACCTGACGTGCCTAGGTAGAATGAACCTCAACTGAAGAACTGGCTCCATTGGAATGACCTGTAACCATGTCTGTGGGGCATTTTCTTGATTACTGAGTGATGTGGGAGGGCTGCCCACTGAGGATGGTGCCATCCTTGGCCAGGTGGTCCTTTGTTGTATAAGGAAGCAGTCTGAGCACAGGCCTGGGGAGCAAGTAAGTATCATGGTCTGTGCTTCAGTTCTTGCCCTGAGTTCCTACTCGGAGTTCCCTCAGTGATGAACTGTAACCTGGGAGAAGTAAGATAAATCCTTTTCTCTCCAAGTTATTTTTGGTCAGTATTTTTATCACAGCAATAGAAAGTAACTAGGATATCTGCACGCACCTCCCCCCCCCCCGCTTTTTCTAAAAAGGGTCTCCCTATGTGGCTGACCTCAAACTTGAGAGCCTCCTGTCTCAGCCTCAGAGTGCTACGATTCCCTGAAGACCCTCTCCCTCCCTCTCATCTGTCACCTGGCTTTGATGGGAAACAAAGTGCAGACATCTCTATGCTGACCCTTGGGCCCCAAACTCACCATGGCTGTGAGATGAGAACACACAGCAGGACAGTCTCGGCACAGACAGGTTCCTGGGTGCCTCCAGCCACCACTCCTCCCACCTTTGTCTCTCCGACGGCCCTCTGCTCAGGGCCCTGGCAGGGTGGGGACAGCAGCCACCACTCCTCCCACCTTTGTCTCTCCGACGGCCCTCTGCTCAGGGCCCTGGCAGGGTGGGGACAGCAGCCACCACTCCTCCCACCTTTGTCTCTCCGACGGCCCTCTGCTCAGGGCCCTGGCAGGGTGGGGACAGCCTTCCTAAATGCAAGGGTGGTGGCAACAGACTGAGTGCAAGAAGGAGAGGACATGTTATCATGTGGTTCTAGGGTGGAGGTCCAAGGTCAAGGACCCGCTGGCTGGCTCCTCCAGGTCTCCCTTTGCCTTCTTGTAGGTTACTGGCCACCTTTAAGCTCCTGGGCCTGTATTTGTATCTCCCCACATCTGCCCTCACCGTCCTGTACTTTCTCTCAGTGTGCCTCTGTGTTCAAGGACACCTCTGTATAAGGACCCCAGTCAGTTGGGTGGGACCCACCATCCCTCTGTGAGTTCAGCTTCGCTAACTGCGCCTGCAGTCTGTCAGAGTCAGATCACTACTGAGGTACTGGGGCTACTGAATGTGGCAGAGGCATCAGTCACACACACTGAGCTTTGCATTGTGGGAAGAAACTTGTCCCTGCTGTCTATCTCATATGACCTGTGGCTTCCTAAGGGACCAGACGGGTAAAGTTGAAGGGGAGCTGCTTGGGTTTCCTGGTGAGGAAGAGCAGGCCAGGAAGATTCAGGAAGAGCGCTTTACCAGGGTGAGCCCACAGAGGCCAGAAGACGGGGACGCAAGGTGGGGGAGTTTAGGTTCCCTAAAGACTGAGGCCAGTCACTGCTGCAGCAGCACCTGCGAGCGCTTTAAAAACAAGTGATCCCGTGACACAAAGCAACCACCTTTCCCTTCATTTCATCCCCCATCACAGAGGATTTTCTGAGCTAAGCCCAGAAAAATCAACAGAGAATGAGCAGATCTGTGTGGGCGCTATGGTCTAGGATGAGGGTGTGAATAACGTGTGTGCTTAGCTGTGTGGCCTTCCCTGTGCTTCAGTGTTCTCTGTGCAGGATGGTTAATTACTGAAGCTGCTTCGTTGACGAAGTCCATGTGTAAGGCCCTACCACGGTGCCTGGAGTCAGTGTGCTCTTCAGAGGATGTTTCTGTCATCCAGCAGTGAGCAGGTGTTGAATCCTAGAATAGATCAGGACCACATTAACTTTGCTTCCAGCTTCTTCAGGGAATGAGCTTGCTGACTGTTGAGGCCAAGAGACAGGAGAGACCTTCTACTGCTGGCTTAAACTAGGGGCATTCCCAAGGCTTAGCTAGCTCATCCCCAGGATGATGAAAATCTCAGTGTTTCAGCTAAAACCACCGGGTGAGATCTTAAGAGATCATGAAATGCAAGAGCGCGAGGAGAGAGCTGGGGTCCTAAGTTTCCCTAGTCCTTTATTTTTTATTTTATGTGTATGAATATACTGCTTACAATGTCTGAGGAGGTCAGAAGCGGGCATTGGAACCCCTGGAACTGAAGTTAGAACAGTTGTCAGGCACCATGTGAGTGCTGAGAATCAAGCAATCAAACCCAGGTCTCTTTCAAGAGAAGTCGGTGCTCTTTTTTATTATTTCGTTTATATGAGTGTATTGCCTGCATCTGTGTAAGTATACCAGTGTCATGTAGTGCCCACAGAAGACAGAAGAGGTCATCGGATCCTCTGGAGCTGGAGATATAGATGGCTGTTAACCACTATTTGGGTGCTGAGGATGGAACCCTGGTTCTCTGCAAGAGCCATCAGTGCTCTTAACCACTGAGCCATCACCATCACTCCAACCCTCCCCCCACCCCCTGCCCACAGGGCTTTTGAAGGAGACAAAAAAGGTGAATTGTAGAAACTGCAGACTGGCATGGTAACAACCCCTTATCAAGCTGTCAGACAGATGTTTCACACTTGTACAAGCAAGAAGTTACCTAGACCTTTGTTAGTCACCAGAAGTTAGTCAGGCCAGTTCCATCCCTTTACTCTTGAGAATGGGCAAACTATGGATTAAGGAAATGCTCAAGACGCAGTGGACCTTGACCTTGACCTTGACAAAGTGGAAGTTTATCCAACACCTCCACCATAGTCCTTCAGATAGGAAGGAGAAATGACATTACATAGTGGGCCGATTTCTTTTTAGCTGCGGCAGGAGTGTTGGATCATGACCAGATGGATAAGAAGGTGTTCCGAGCCCAGTCCCTGGCCAGCTCTCTCTGCTTGCCCCCATGCCGGACTTTTTTGTTACACAGGATCTAGGGATTGGAATTGAGATCTTCATGCCCGCACATCAAGCACTTTTACCCTGGGAGCCATCTCCCCAGTCCACTGCCAACTCTTTGGTGGTTCTTGACAATGGTGCTTATATTCTTCGAGGCTGTTTCCACGGCTATGGAGTAAGGATACCAAAAATTACTTTTCCTTACCCAGCTGTGAATCCTAGGAACTACAATAACAACGGTAACAACTGGCCTGCCAAGATATGCACACCAGTACAATAGTGGCACAAACACAGTGGGAGAAACCAGCCACTCTTTCACTGGATTCAAGGTCTGCTTCCTACGATGGAGCCCACACTGACACTGATATCAGGCTTAGGAAGCTGAGGCTAGACAGGACATGGGGAATGCGGAAGAGCCTAATACTAGTTTTCTACTAAATAGTTATCAGATTAAACTGACGTTTAATGACTTACTGTTATAGCCATTTATTAATGAATCTCTCTACTCTCATCAGAGAAGTTTCCTTATGAACAGATGATGAAACAGAAACCCACAACTCGCCAATGTGCAGAGAACAAGAGGTTTCAGAGCAATTATCCCTGAATAGGACACCTGTATCAAACTTCTGCCCCCGAAGGCGCAGAGAACATTGCCCCCTCAGAAAAAGGCAGACAGACTGTAAGAGCCAGAGGTGGTAGATGATCACAAGGAAACAGAATTTTCCAGACAGTTGGCCAGTTACACATATAAACTTGCAGCAATGGTGATAGCAGGTGGAAGTCCCATACAAGCTCAAGCCTGAAAAACATCCCAGCACAGACGTGGGGAAGTGGGTAAGAAGCTTCCAACCTCACCTAAGAAAACCATGTCAACAGATGGCTGTGAGGAGGACAGAGACGGTCTCTTCATGGAGGGTAGGCTACTCAGGCTCCAGTGGATGGACCCACACTGCAGGACATTTGGGGACACAACTTAGACTATAGGACATGTATATAATAGAGCACCTTAAATCGGGAGGGGACAATAAGAAGTTGGGATAGGACAGGGGGTCTAAATACTATCAAATTATATTGTTTGAAACTTGCAAAATTCAATAAAAATGAAAAAAATAACTTTCAAGACAAGGACTCAATAAGAAAGAGCAGATTGTTGTTGGATACAGTAAGTGCTCAATCACGGCTGCTAATGTGATTGCAGGAGCTCAGTCATTGCTCCATGCCTGTGCACCTTAGGCTCATGCCCGCTCAAGGCCTCCTTCATGCACTCGAGCTGTATTTTTGGCAGACTCATTCTCTATCCGCTCAGCTCACTAGTGAGCTGTCTTCACTCTCAGATGCAGGGATGGTTAGCTCTGCGGCAATCACCTCTCACACTGGGGGGGGGGGTTAGAGTGGTGAAAATATGGCTCTGAGACTGCCATGTGCTGTCCTTGACCCCTCCCCCTCGTGGTGAACATGAGAGGCTCTGATTGGCCTGCTCTCTGTGTGGCCCACCTAGAGCTGGGGATGGAGTAGAGATGAAGAGGCTGGCTGAGGTTGGCTCAGGAGTGACCCCAGGGGAAGCCAAGGTGGGGTTTTGTGACAGTGGAGAACACGGTAGGTGTCCTAGGTAGCCGGAAGTGTGAAGAACTGAATGAGACCAGAGTGAGCTCACTGGCTGGAGGGGTGGTGTGGGTCTGGGCTCTGCTCCACAGTAGAGCTGCCAGCAGGCAGCTGTACCCAGCAGGTGCAGCCACTCAGGTGTGCTCAGTGGGTCTCTGTGTTGCTAGTGAGTTGGTCCAGCATTTCAAATCATTCCATTTTTATAATGAGTTATTTATGCTTCTGCTACAGATTCCTCTTCCTCTATTTCAGTCTCTCCGTCTTTCTGGCTGTTTCTGTCTCTTTGTCTCTGTTTTTCTCATGCTTCCCATTCTCCTGGTGTCCTTCCTTCCTCCTTCCTATGTGACTCCTACGCATCCTTCAAAACTCCACTTCAAACCCTCCTCCTCCGGGAAGTTTTCCAGGAGTTGTTTGGTCTTCTCCCCTGGCTACAGGAAATGCTTCAGATGGTAAGCACTGCTTACCACACTATTTGTGTCTCTTACAGCATGCACTCCTTACCTGTGCCTACTATTCTCATGTCAGTAGCCCCTGACCACCTAGAAAGCCTGGTCTTGTTCAGTTCCCATGATTTCATTACAGGGAGGATTTACTGTAGGTGTCAAATTGGCTGAGCCATGGTACTCAGATATTTGATCAAATATTCAGAACATTTCTGTGAAGATGTTTTTGGATGAGAGCAATGTTTAAACCAGTGGACTTTGAATCAATCAAATTGCCCTTTAAAGTGTGGGTGGGCCTCATCTAATCAGCTGAAAGTGCCAGCAGAACAGCAAAACCTGATCTCCCATAGAAGGAATTCTGCCAGCAGCTGGCCTTTGGACTCAGCTGCAACATTAGCTGTTGTCACTTGTCCATCCAACAGATTTGAGACTTGTTAACTTCCGTATTGAGTGAGTTCCTTAAACTTCTCTCTCTGTACATACTCTTTTGGCTCTGTTTTCATGGAGAACATCGGCCACAGTACAGTGACCAAGCACGGTGATGAAAAGTCAGGGCTCAGAGAGTCTTCGTGAATAAGTGAATACATACATGTGTGCATGAATGAATGAACACAAGAACCCTGCCCAGCCCTTGGGTGTGCTATATCCTAGAGTAACCAGTTCTGCAGCTACAGCACCAGGAGGACTGTGGAAGCCTGCTGTTTGCTTTAGAATCGCTTCTTCTCTTTCCTCTTTGGTCACCTCCATGTGGCTCCTGGTTCTTGGACTCCTGCCTTTTAAAATGGCCCTCCTGGGCCACCAGATACCTTATTCCAAACCACTGCCCAAGCCTCATTTCCAAGTGCCTATTCCTGAGCTGCCCCTTGGTGTTGAGTTCCCAGCCTCAGGTCGGTCTCTGGACCACCAGGTTTGAAGTTGTTCCTCATTAGATGGAAGGACGTAGAGGGGAGGGCTGTTTACTGTTGTCTTTTCTTTCACCGAGAACAAGTCATGCAGCTGTCCAGAACAGGAAGCCTTAGCAGAGTGAGGTATCTCCTGCCAGTGTGTCTGGTATAGGAAGAAAGCCTGTCCTCCAAACCCATGATGTGGCCAGGATGGGTTACAGGCTGCCCAGAAAGACTCTGCCCAGTGAGAACAGTGTCTGAAGCTGGGCTCAGGCCCCAGGGGAGAAATCGCCTCAATTTGTCGCAAGCCCAAACAGTTTGCCTCCAGTCAGAGGCTGGCACTGTATTTGAAGAACAATTGAGAGATGGGCTGGGTTTGGGTTTATGAGTCAGGATTTGGGCTTAGCACATTTGAATAAAAAGGGGTCTTGGGCAGGGACCCACAACTACACTGAATAATCCTGAAATCCTGACAGCTGCATGCATGGCCTGGCGATTTGATGGCCTCAGCTGTGCCCGGCTGGCCGGCAGATGGGAAGCAGAAGCCAGGCCCGTGTCTGCAGCCTGTGCTGCACATTCAGCTGCCTCAGACCAGGAGACTTGGAAAGAAGCCTGGGAAGGTTCTAGTTCCCTGCCCTTGCCTGAGGAGATCCAGGAACCGCTCTAGAGTGAGAGTTCAGGCCTCAGGAGCCAGCAGGAGGACAGAAACAAGCCACAGTTCTTAGATTCTGTGGGAGTGCCAGCCCCAGTCCCTCCTGTCCACAGGGAGGATCCTGTCTCATCCTTTCTCACAGGCCATGCAGAGCAGTGGCCTGAGGACGGTGGGCGTGGGTGGACCTCATCTGGACTGCCAAAATGGCTGTGCTGCCTTCCAGCCCCGGCTGCTGGGGTGGGTTTTACTGGAGTTCTTTTTCCTGGTTTTTGCATCCCATCATTCACTCTGCGCTCAGAGATAGTGTTTGTTATCTGTGCTTATGCTGTTGGAGAATATGTCAACACTGAAAGGCCAAAGAATATAAACTCTCTGTCAACCGGAAGCAAAGGCTTTGACCATTCATCCCATGGCTAACAGGAGCTTCGGGCAGCCTCTCTCCACGTGGCTGCTCATATGGATATGTGTATGGAATTCTGCTTGAGGAGTTCTCTGCTGTTTCCTGCTTTATGCTGTGCTCAGCAGCTTCACAGAGACCCTCCTCCAGCAATGGCCATCAGTGTTTAGTGACATGCTAGGCAAAAGTGCACTGACTAGACCACCCCTGTACATACTCAAAAGGTTAAGGGCCTTTTGTTCAAGACCCATCCAAGTGGTCCTCTTGAGGCCCATTACCATCTGCTGGTCTTGATCAAGTTCATTTTCTCCTCCAATTAAAGAATGAAAATGCAGGAAGAATCTCAGATACAGCAGACAACACACTTTATTAAAAAGTGAAGAAACACACACACATACACACACTCACACAGAGAGAAAGACTCTCCACAAGCAGAGAGGGGATTCGGAACTGAAAGACAAAGCCCCTATGAAGACCTGGGTCTTGAAAACATTCTTGGTGGAATAGGGCAGGACCTCCTCCTAGTTAACATAAACAAAGAAGAGATTACTGAAAGGTCACAGGACCAGCCTCAGCTAAACTGGTCTGGACTGGTCAGCCAGAAGAGGGGCCTTACGAACAGGAGAAAAAAAACTTTGTCTCAAGTGAAGAAACAGGAAGTTTGTCATCTGTGGTGGTTTGCATAAGTGTCCCCCACAGGCTCCAGGTATTTGGACATTTTGTCCCCATTTGGTAGTGCAGTTTTGGGAGGCTTTAGGAGATGTGACCTCGCTGAAGGGAACTTGTCACTGGGGGCCTTGGCTGATTTCCTGTTTCTCTGTTTCTTTCTGCCCCTGCTTGAAGATGTGATCACTTGGTTTTCTTCTTCAGCCACCTCTGCCACCACGTCTCCTCTGCTGTTACAGACTCTTACTCCTCTTGGACCATAAGCCAAATAAACCCTTCCTCTTACAAGTTCCTTTGGTCATGGTTTCTTATGACAGTAACAGAAAGATGACTAATACTCCATCTTTGTTAAATACCAGTGGTCCTGTATGCTTGTCAGAGATTCATCCTTCAGACCCATGCACACTTGGACACTCTCCTGCCTGTTTGATTCCACTCTCACCTGGGACCCTTCACCGTGACTGTAGTCAGTTCTCAGGGCTGGAGATTTGTGGCATGACTTAGCTGAGAAGCCTTGTGTCTTCATTCTATTGCCTCCTTAGGGAAAGTTCCAGAAACTGAAATCTGGGGGTCCTAGGAAACAGGCCTTATGATGTTGGTTATATGTTACCAACTTGCCTTCTAGAATTTTCTTATCAATTCACAATCCTATGCATATAGGACTTTTGCCAGAGTTTCCTCTGTGTCTGCCAAAGATGAATATTTTTCTTTTTCTATCTTGGCCAACCTAGTAGTTTTGATGCCACCTGCTTTAAGCTGTGCTTCTCCATTTGGTTTATAATTATTAGTTCACCTTTGCTCTTCTCTTCATCACCAGTCAGTCCAGGGCCAGAAGCAAGGCCACTGCTTAATAACTACATAGCACGGTTGCATCACAGTACTTACAAAACAGGTCACATGATGAGTACCCAAGGACACCCATTGGGGCATGTCATTATGAACTGAAAAAAAAAAAAGTTAAGCATTCTGCAAGGCTGATTGTTGATCAGAACTTCCGTGTTTGTTGGCATGTTGCAGATCCAGAGTCAAATTATCTTGGGTCACTTACCGTCCACCTCTGTGTTTGACCTAACATCCTTGTACTTATCAAGTAAAATTGTTTTGGAATATAAAATCGGGCCTCTTAGCTTCTACTACCCCAAAGACTAAGAATGTCATCAGATAACCCCTGAGGTTTATGGCAGGGGTCCCCTGCTTTGCTGCAATCCAACTATCTGAGATTTCCACCAGTATATTTGAAAAGTACCTTGATTTATGATTTTCTTTTCTCTGTTACTATAAAAACTCTGGGAAACTGTATTCACATTGGAACATAGTACGTGGGGTAACCTGACTCCACAGGCCATGGTAACTCATATCTGGCTCCAGAATAAACTACCTGTTACTCCCTTTGAGGTAAGAGCTGTGTTTTTGTGGTGACACTATCAGTTTTACAGCTGCCCACAGAGAGCTTGTGACTCAGTGCACCTGACACCTGCCTTTGGAAAAAAGCAAGAATGCTGTGTGAGGAAGACAGGACACTGAAGGTCCTTCTCCCAGGGTATGACGGATGCATTCCGGAACCCACATGCTCCCGAGCAGCCGACAGTGAGGCCTGCCTCAGGGAAGAGGGCATCGGCACTGTATACTGTGGTTGGCATCTCAGCCACAGCCTTGAACGGGGGATTTGAGAAAGGAGGAAGGATCCCACTTAGGCGCCTCATTCCTCAAACTACAGCCTAGAGCAGCCGACAGGAAGGACCTGCACAATGCTTTTCTACAGTCAGCAGCTCTGGGAACAGGGCAGGTCCTGGCAGCCCCACCAGGAAATCCCCCTACAAGCCAAACCAAGAAGTCCTGGCTCGGGGCCACATCTGCTAGAGAGAAATGGAAAGAGGATTAGGGCTTACACACACATAGCCAACCAGTTGTCTGCAGCTGTCTTCAGCACCATACCCTGCCATCTGCTCCATTGTTCCGTGACAGACAGTAAGGGGTGTCTGTCCCCACCCCCACCCCCAGCTTCTTGAGCAACTCTGCTGGGGTAAACTTTCTTTGTCTGGAGGGATGTGATGCGCCAGTTCAGTGTGGGTCAATCTGTCTTCTCCATAGCCACACTCCCCACGACTCCTTCGGAGACTCTGTGTGGCTCTCCACACCTGCAGCGTTCCTTTAAGGTTTCTTTGGCCACTCAGGGGAGGGCCTCAGGTCCTCTTCAGTAGTCAAGAGGTAGGCACGCCCTGCCCTACCTGTCTTTCTTCAAAGGACCTTCTTTTGCCAGGGCAAGACAGGACAGAAGCAAGAGTACCTTCCAGAACCTTCTCAGGCCTGAGGCATGAGCCTCAGATCAAGCCTAAGAAAAACTCAGTCCATTGGCCACATTGGAAGAGCTGTGGAAATGTCCTAAGGCACTTGGTGCACGTAGACCATGCCACTGGCACGAACCTCCACTGTCCTGGAGTGGCAGCAGGCTCAGGCTTGTGTGGCCTAGTGGCCCAGTTCTCCCAGTATGGCACAGAGCTGAGGGCAGGAGAAGCAGCGTGCCTCAGTAGTCACCAGACTCCACGCTGGACCTGGACGCTGCACCAGCTTGGGCTGGATGGGGAGAGATCTGTAGACAGAACCGGAAGGAAGTGCAGAGCAGGTCCTTCGCCCTGTCCTCTATCAACCTTGGGAACGTGGCAGTGGGGCTCCAGGCAAGTTATGGACTGAGACCTTGTCTCCCTCCTTGCCTTCTGGACTGGTGCCCTGAGTGGGGTGGCAGTGAAGGGAGACTGTGTAGCTGTGGCTTCTTAGGCTTATGTGGCCTAGTAGCCCAGTCCTCCAAGTGTGGCAGAGAGCTGAGGGCAGGAGAAGCCGTGTGCAAGCCTGCCCGGGAAGGCCGTCCACAGAGATCCAAGCCAGCTAGCAGGGACAGCCAAAAGGAAGGGGCGGGGTCTTGCGGCTTATTATTCAGAGGCTACTAGACCCTTCTGGCGGTCTGTTTTTTTGGAATAGTCTCGGGTTTGTGCCCTGAATACCGTCCTCAGCGCCTTGTCAGACCCCAGCACTCTCTCCAGGCGTGCTGCTGTGTTCTGTGCATGCACATATCCACATTGGTTCTGTGCCTTCCAACCGGGGGGCCCAGCAACACACATAGACTGTATGCCTGGAGACTTCACAAAAGATGTCATAGAGCCTCTGTCCTTCATCTTCCCTAGGGCATCCTTGGGTGTCAGTTTTCCCATGGAGGTGCCTAGGTCACCATCTTTGGTCCTCATCTGGGAATTTGCTATAAAGTAGATTTATGGAAAGAGATGGTGGGGTACAATGATAGGAAGCTGTTTTGGGGGGTGACATACCCTCAACTTGACAATGAGGGGTCCAGACAGGGGGTGGAGTGGGAAGGTAGGTGGTGAGAGCAGGGAATGGCACAATGGGCCCTGGAAAGCCAGAGGCCTGCTCCCCTCCTGCTTAGCGACCTGACGGCAGGAAGGCCGGGCAATCATGCAGGACTGGATGCATGTCCTCAAGGGTCTGCTCCCAGCTTCCCAGGCAGGCCCTAGAGGTGACTTTTCAGGATATGTGTGCACGTGCTGGATCCAGGTGTCTGAAGACAGCATTACCAAACCACTCTCTGGCCCAGGACCCATGTCCACAGGACCAGGATCTGCCTGGGCCCATTGAGACCATAGACTTGGCCAGGGGGCTGGAGAGATGGCTTAGTGGTTAAGAGCACTGGCTGCTCCTGGGAGGATGGCTGGGGCTCAGTTCCCAGCACCCACATGGCAGCTAACAACCATCTGTAATTCCAGCTTCAGGGGATTTGACACCCTCTTTTGGCCTCCTCAGGCATTGCTTGCTTGTGGTGCACTTACATACATCTAGGCAAAACACTCAAACCCATAAATAAATAAATAATAAGTAAACACAAATTTTAAAAAGACTTAGACAAGTGTGGCCCATTCATCACCCACAACCAGTCAGGGCCACCAGATCTCTTCCCCTGGTCTTCTCTGGACTGCTATGATTCACAGAACTGGATCATGAGGGAATCAGTGAAATCAGGGGCAACTTGAGGGTGTGCCATGCATCTTGAAGTCTGTGTCCCAGAACTTACTCTGCCGACACCTGGTCAGTCTTTCATGCCATCTACCAGCCACTGGCCTGAAGGTACTTTCCTGCCTTCTGTTACTTCATGCCAGCTACAAGGGAGGTAGGGCTGTGCCACGAAGAAGCTGAGCTTCAGCCCGCGGAGGGTAGAAGGGTGGGGCTTGACCCCAAGGCGGTGTGTAGTGTGTTCTCAGGGTTGGGGACTGTGCAGATGCCAGGCTCATCAGCAGGGTGGGGCACTGTCAGTGTTTTCCTCTCCCTCCATCTTATCTGTCCATCTCTCCCTCATCTCTCTCCACCTACTGTTTCCATCTTCACTTCCTCCATCCTCTTTCCCTTCGCCTTCTTCATTTCTATCCCCGCCCCTCCCACCGCCACTTACTCTAAGCACTCAGGTGCCCCCAGGGGGATAAACAGCTCTAAGCATCTCTGAGTTTATTTACTAAAACAACATTATTATTATTATTTTTTAAAGCAGGACTTGTTGCCAGTGAAACTGACAGCTTGGGTTTTATGTGGCCATTGATCTTTAATCTGAGCCCGCCTGGAGGTTTCCTATAACATCCGGGCTCCCTGGCCCCAGGTGGAATCGGGCACTGGAGTGAGTGGCGGCCGGGCTGCTCTTTTTCTCATCCGAGCATCACCGGAGCAGTGGAAACGGCTGCGTGGTGGGTGGAAAGTGCTGAGGTGTGGGTTCTATAAATAGCTGGGCTCCGGAGCTCACGACGCTCCGGCGCGGGCTCCTCGGGGTGCCGGGCGGCGCGGATCTGGGGGTAGGGTGCTGGGTTGCGGCCGCGGGGGAGGCTGCTATCTATAGCGCGCTATTTTTAGCCGCATCAGCCCGGGAACCTGACAGCCGGTTAATGACTGCCACCCGCCGCGTCTGCGCGCTGGAGCTCTGGCACGCCAGCAGCAGCTGCGCCAGGCTCAAGGTTGTCGCCTGGTGAAGACGCCCTTCCCTCCCCGGGACGCACTGTGGGAAGCGGGCGCCGAACCTTGCCACCCGGGCCCTCCAGTTTCTTCCTGGTGCCCGTTTGTGCGGCAGTGAACTGCGTGGTCCTGACCACGACCCTCCCCCATCCTTGAAATGCTAGTGTAGCTTGGAGAGCTGGGAGCGGATGGAGAGGCAGTCCTGATTGCCCACTCTCCGGATACCCGGGGGGAGAAGGGGACGCTCAGGCACCTGGCCAGAAGACTAGGTACAGACACTTTGACTCAGAAGCTGAGGAAAACCTGAGTTTGGGGAGGCAATGCCCTTCAGAGGCCCTATGCTGTCACTATTTTATAGATCCCGCTACTGTGCAGAGAGGCTGAGGGAGCTGCCCTGGGCCACACAGCCTGCCTCCAGTCTCTGCACCCTCTGAAACTGCTGCACCCAGTCAAAGGCCCAGGGACAGGCACACTTGGTAGGCCTGAGGAGGCGTTCAAGGAATGACCCCTTCATTCTGTCCCTCACTCTGCATGCAAGGGACCAATGGGCCGGCTGGCTACCAGCTAATCACTCAGCTGGGGTTAACATGGTGGCTGTGTCCAGCGGGACTGTGTTAGTTGCTCTTCTGCTGCTGTGATAAAACACCACGAACAACGAAACTTATAGAAGGAAGGGTCTATGGTTCCAGAGGGATAAAAGCCCATTATGGCAGGGGGGCATGGCAGGAGGCCTCCAGAGCAGAAAGCTGGGTGCTCACATTTTAAAGCACCCACAGGAGGCACAGAGAGCCACTGGAAGAGGGGCAAGGCTATGAACTCTCGAAGCCCACCTCCAGTGAAGTGCTTCCTCCAGCAAAGTCACACCTCCTAAAAGGTTCCACAGCCTTCCCCACCATCAACTGATCACATGCTAAATACTTGAACCTATGGGGGATTTTGTAATTCACACCACCCCAGAGACCCTCTGTCAGTCTCCTGCATGTCACAGACAGCTGATGGGTGTGGCAAGTGGGAGTGCCAGAACACAGTTCCGGGCCCTAGGTTATACAGATTATCTTCCTTTCGGTTCTAGAGTTGTCAGTCATCAATACTCTCACTTTACAGATGGAGAAAAGAGGTTAAGTGAGATGATCAGGGTCACCCAGCTAGGAAGTGAGGGACTGAAACAGGTCATCTGGCGCACAGGGCAGTTGTGCCTTTAAGACCTGATCTCTGCTGCCTCCAGGTAAGGACAGTCTAAATTAGATCATTCAGTGAGGCCAGATTTAAGGGGTCTGGAATTTGGTACAGGCCTCTTACTCCCAGGCCTCCCTCTTACACTGTGACAAGGGGACATTCTAGATCTGTGCAGTCCAGGAGGGAAACTGCCAGTCATGTGCCACTCCTGACTTTCTGAAAGGTCTGAAAAGTAAGTTTTAATCTTAATTAATTTCCATTTCAATAGCTACATGCAGCCCATGACTGTAACATAGGACAGAGCAGATCTAGATACTGGCTGCAGAGCTTTGAGATTCAGCCTTGAGAAAGAATTCCTACATTCTCATCCACATGGTAGCACTGGCCTGGGCATCGACAGCCCAGAAGTTAAGGTGCAGCCCAGTGGGGAGACATGGACTTTATGACATCCCTGGCCACCCCACCCTCTGGCCAGCAGTCTTGTTAGAGAGCAAATACCTATTTAGCTGGGACAGACTATAAATTCTCTAGTTTATCTGTTGAAAGACCCACATTTCCAGTTTCACTGGTCAATCACCTGATCCCAGGACCACCCTTAGGAAGGTGGGTTCTACTTAAGCTATACTAAATAGGTGGGCGGAATACAGAGTGTGTTAATGTGTTCCTGGGTGGAATCCCACCTCCCGGGGCAGTTCTTCTGGACCCGGCCACAGACATGTAGCTCTCTGTAAGTCTGCCCACTTTTCTGAATTCTTCAGAAAAGCGGAATCTTTCCTTCTCTTCTTCACATCCTTTTTCTAACCATGCTTTCTTTAAGGCTTTGGGTTGCCCTAGCGTCTTGCATTTCTCTACTTTTTCTCTAAAGTTCCTTCTCCCAGCCATATGACTGCCAGTCCACCACGTGTCTGACCCCATGCAGGCTCTAAACCTGCATGACTTTGGCTTCTCTTCTTCTCCCTCTGTTCTCTTCCTCCAGGCAGCTGCTGAGATCCCCAGCTTGCCTGTCTTGAGGATTTTTCTTCAAATTCCAATAAAATTGTCTTAAAGCTTCTGATTGGGTCCATTCTTAAATTCTTTTATGAATGAGACTAAGAACCCTCTAGGGGATGCTCTCATTTCACCCCGTTTCATTGTGATTACACTGTGGCAGAGGCTGGGGAGTGACTGGTTTTAGTACCTTTCCCATCTTATACCCCACCGCTATAGAGACCAGAAGACTAAGTACATATCCTGCTTCTGTAAAGGCCATGCAGCTGGATATGGCCCTGGGATACTATTCTAGTACAAGAAATATAAACAGAGTTCTATGTGCTGCAAAGTTATATCCAGCATGAAATTGGACTCTTTATCAGAGAAGAATTTTGCCCTTTCTGGTCAGCATACACATAGCAACAAACAGACGTTATCAATTAATACCATCTATTGTTTGCACCATAACTGGGATAATCTTTATATCTTTGTTGTTCCTAACCGATACCTCATGCTGTTTACAGTGCTTTCTTGAAGATACAGAACATCCACACACTCATTCATGCATTAGTTTGGGTCTAGGACAAGGAAGGGTCATTAGGGGTTAAGGCCACATGCCCAGATCACAAGAGAAGCACACCACCTACTGAGTGTCTACATTATAAACAAGCTAAGATTAGCTCTTTGGTTGCAAGGTTAAGTAAAAGTCATTTGCCCAGAGTATGTCCTTATAGGAAAAGACATCCCCACAATCGCCTACTTTTGGACTTCTTATCTTGGGGAAATATATGTGTCTGCTCGAGTCACTCTGGTTCTGTCTCCTGCCTCTTATACTCAAAAGCATCTCTATCACAAGCACCTTTTTTCATTAGATTTGAATTCCATGTATATGAAGCCAGTTTACAAACTGTACAATGAATGAATGTGTCTGAATTTGGTTTGGATATATAGCCAGTATCGACCTTGTGCAAGAGATCCAAACTGTGCTATTCCAGGAAAAATTGGGGCAAGTTCTCAGTAGGGTTTTGGTTATAGGAGAAGCAGAGACCCAGGGACAATATGCCTAGCTTGTCTGCCTAGCCCAGGACATTCTCGAGTCTAGCACTGAAAGACTTGTGTTCCAGGAAACCCCTCAGGTCTGGGCACAGGTGATCTTAACCACTAAGGCATCTCTCCAGCTCTCGCTCCCCAACTCTCTACTATCACTTTGGTCTTACCTTGCTCTTCTTCCTACCCAGAGACATTTACATTTTATCATTTATCCACCTGTCAGTCGTAGCAGCTGTGTAGCCAGGAATAGGAGGAGGAGGTTCATCCAGCAAGGGTAGTAGTTCACAAAGCAGGAAGAGGCCTCCAGAGGCGACCCAATGCAGGGCTGGTTTTGCAGGGGCTGAGGGTGGGTAGAACCCTGGGCAACGGCTCCCAGTAGCCAAAGCCCTGAGGCCAGGCCCATTTGGATGTGGCTAAGAGCCTTCCCGACTGATGTGGAGAAGATGTGGTCCCTGTGGAAGGTGAGGCCAGACTCATTCACTCAACCAAACTTGCTGGGTGTGCACCGCCAGCAGAACCAGGTGTGGGGTTAGCAAGGGCAGGGCAGGCGTTGTCCCTCAGGAGCTCTTCCCTGTGACAGAGCAGGCAGTGAGACTCTCGGGAAGGGTAGCGCGGAGAGGGAAGCAGAAGTGGGTGTGGGGTACGCGTGCAGAAGAAGTGGGTGTGGGGTACGCGTGCCGCTCCCTCCTCTTCTTTCCCTGGGGATTGAGTGTCCTCTTCTCCTGCCCCCTCCCCACCCCCGGGGGCTGAATGTCTCCTACCTTTCCTAGGTGAAAGAGTGCCCTCCACATAGAGCCACATGGGCCAAGAATGCCAGGCCTGGTTGCTCTTTACTGAGGTCTTTTCTCAGGTTGTTTGCAGCAGAGAAACCCTGGGACAGGTTTGCTCACTGTCCCCCATAAGAGGGATCGGTTCCCCTAGCAGAGTTTGTTGACAGGTACGTAGCACCCACCTGGACCTCCTGATATCACTCTCATGTGACGTGGGTGCTAATGCCAGCCTCATGCTCAGGTACTTGCTGTGCTATGACTAAGCAGTCCTGTTGTCTCTGAGCCAAGAGTCACACAGGTGTCCTGCCAGGGTCGGGTCCATGGGCCTATAGAGGGGCTCACATCAGTTTTCAGGCAAGGTGGATTCCTAGCTTCTCCCCAGCCTTGACAGGGTAGCAGCTTGGGGAGTTTGAGGCAACCTGATCTTAGTCACAAGAGCTAAAGAGATGCCCCCTAACCTCAGCTTTCCTGTTGTTTAAGTTTTTTTTGTTGTCATTGTTGCCAATACACAGTGTTATAGACAGGCTATGTTATAAAGAAAAGAGGTCCATTTTGGCTCATGCCTCTGATCTGAGATCAGGGTTCTGTGTCTGGTGATGGGCTTCTTGATGGAGGAGTGCCAAGGTAGCATGGGGTATCGTAGGTCAAGACAGAGAACTGTTCTGCTCTCTGTCCCCCTCCTTTCTCAGTCACCAGGAGTCAAAATGACAGCAAAATGGCAGCTGCTCTGGTGTTAACTTGTCAAGTTTTATCAATCCAGAAGCTCCACCCCTAAACACCGCTTGACTTAGGTTTCTGTTCTTCTCATCCCTCAAGGGGACGCCAGACCCCAGGGGAAGGACTATATCAGGTTCAAACTGGTGTACACATTGAAGGTTTGGGTGTGAAAGAAATTAGATGTTTGGGGAAACTTCATCTGGTGACTGTGGGACAGACAGAGCAGACTACTAGGCTGTGCCCAACGTCAGAAGGGGGTGAGGAGAGGCCATGTGTCATAGTGTCTGTCCTTACAGTATTCTAGCAACAGTGGTTAATAGTGAGGCACATGTGACTAGCTTCTACTCACACTCCAGAGGTGTAGACACCCAAAGACATCTGATCAGACATTCCAGGTGTTCTGGCAAGCACCTGATAGCTGCAAGTCTGAAATCCGAAACCTGACTTCTTTGAGGAGACTACCACAACCTTTTAGGATTTTTGGCCTGGAACAGTGTCTTCCTGTGTAGCTTAGGCTGGCTTCTAATTCACTCTATGCCCCAGGCTGGCCTGGAACTCATGGTCCTCCTGCTTCAGCCTCCTAAGCACTGTAGTTACAGGCCTGTGCCACTGTATGCCCCTTCCCCACCCCAGGATCTTTATTTCAAGGCACTGTCAGAAGCTTTGTGAATTCACAGCAGCTGCTAAGGATTGTTGTCCATTGGTGAAACGAGTAGTGTACAGACGAGCATGGACTTTTTCACTGGACTCCTGCGCTTATAGGACCAGAATTTAAGAACTCAGGAAGGGCTGGGTATGGTGGCACACGCCTTCAGAACCAGTACTTATGAGGCAGAGGCAGAGGCAAGTGATCTCTTTGAGTTCTAGACTAGCCTGGTCTACATAGTGAGTTCCAGGTTAGCCAGGGTTACATAGTGAGAGTCGACTTGAAAACAAAAAGATCCCAGGGAGACCCATAGTCCAGGATCTTACAGAGTTGGCTGACAGCTAAAATCACCTGCTGGGAAGCTTTTTAACCATGATCAATCACTACCTGGCTCTACTTCCAGAGACTGGCTTTGTTGGAGTGCTTGTAGGATGCAGTGCATTAGTGTGCTGCTGAATGCAATCTGAGCATTGGGTTTTGGAAACTTCCATGTTTTCATGCACATCAGAATTTGAGAAACATTGCAATACCTCACACTCAGATTTGGCAGTTTGATGGTGGGACATTGAGCAAGTTACTTCAACTTTCTGAGCCTATTTCCTCCTTTGTAAGATGGGTGGAACCATATGTCAACCTATCTAGTGGTCATGGGGATTTGGTGAATTAATCACAACACCCTTAGAAGAGTGCCCAGCAAGAAGGACGTTCTCAATTGATTGTTAGACTTGACTATATTCTCTTTATTTTATTATTTATTTTATGGATATGTGTGTGTGCCTGGAGGTACACATGGAGGCCAGAAGAGAGTGTCAGATCCCCTGGAACGGGAGTTGCAGTTGTAGCTGCCATGTAGGTGCTGGGAACTGAACCTGGGCAGGTCTTCTGCAAAAGCAGTAAGCCCTATTAAATGCTCAGCCATCTTTCTAGCCTCTGATTATATCCTTTTTATTATGTATTTATTTGCATTTTTAAAAAAACATTAAAAGTATTTTATTTATTATTTTTATTTTATTTGTATAATGTGTTGTCTGTAAGTATGTGCAGTGTACTCAGAGATCAGAAGAAGGCATCAGATCTCCTGAAACTGGAGTTCTGAATTGTTGTTAGCCCCCATGTGGGTGCTGGGAACTGAACCCCAGTTCTCTGTAAGAGCAGTAAGACCTCTTAAATGAGAAGCCATCTTCCCAGCCTCTGATTATATCCTTATTTAGTACTGTTCTTCTCCACAATACTTTTAGCTTGATTTGCAGAAGTTTTCAGATTATGATTATGGCATCTCACTGATGTCTTGGAGAATTCATTCATGTCAATCTCCTGTAACTAGTTGACTGAAGCCTGCCAGTAAAATATTTGCCTTGAATGAACTTTCCCTGTGAGACCCTATTAGAATGCCTGAGAAGACAGAGGGGCCAAACCTTGAACTTACTCCTGGAACAAGTTGTGGGAATGGTTGGCTGGGAGACCAGATTGTTAGCAAACATCTCTGTGGGTGGCAGTGGCCAGCTGGAAGCTTGCTGTCATTGACGTGGAGTTATTTCCAGACCACCTCTGGCCTGGAGCTTTTCATCCTTGCAGGGCCTTGGGTCCCTTTGCAGTCTGTGGAAGCCTGCAGAGACCTGTGAATCCCTTCATTGAATTGTGTTCTGAATGTATAAAATGATCACAATTACAGAGGAAAGCAATCAGACAGAAGTACAAATATAAACTCATTAGAAACAAGTGCAATAGCAATATATGAACTTCACCATTAGCATCTTAAATGAGGTCCTACAGAAAAAAGCATTCATTCTCCATATCTGCTAATGCCAAAATTGCAAGCCCTTTCTTACTGCTGTGACTGTTGCTTCATCCTTAATGAAAGTCAATGCTAAAAGTTCAGTTAGTGTTCACAGAAATGAAGATGCTAACATTTTCCTGACCTAAGTTCATAGCTTCCCATAGTCCTCTTATCAGAGCCCCAGAGGGCAGCATGCCAACAACTGCTCAGCTGGTCACTGGTGAGACCAAGCAGGTTTACCCTAGGATGATGGGAAGAAAAATCTCCCATAAAGAGGATCTGTTATTGTTGTTAATAGCGCGGTATTCAAAAGACTCCAAACCATGGCGGCAGAGGCCTGATTCTGTCTGGCCAGCTCAGTGGGGTGGCTTTCTGTGCTTACCTGAGCTTCTCATGTGTCCGGTTCATGTGGGCACTTGCCTAGACCCCTATCCTCATGGTCTCTGATCCTGTACACATACTGTCTGAACTTCCTCACAGTTTGGGAATCTGGGCATCCCTGAGAAAGAATCTGCCAATGTTCCTGAGTCACGGTCTTAGAAGTTCCACAGACTTGCCTCTGCAGACTTCTAAAGGTCAAAACAAGTCCCAGTCCCAACCAAATCCTGTGTCTTCATCATTCAAGAGTCGTATTCTGGTTAATGGGTTCATGGGGTTCAGTCTACGGTTACTACTCTGTTGCTTTGGACCCAGAGAGACACAGTGCAATGGGGAGATGTGGCAGAGGTTGATTGTTCACCTCATGAGTGGAGAAGCTTGAAGGCTTGAGTCTGGAATCTCCCATGGGCACGTCTAGGTTTCTCAGCAAGTGGCAGTCTTTTGAAAGGCTGTGGAGTCTTTAGGAGGTGGGGTCTAGTTCGCAGAAGCAGGCCACTGGGGGGGGCACTTTGAAAGTTATACCCACCCCGGTTCTGTTTTCTGCTTCTTGATCCACCACGAGAGTAGCCACTGTCCTATGCTCACACCGCTCCAGACAGAATGGCCTCACCCTGGCTATGATGGACTGCAACCCTCTGGGACTGGGAGTCAAAATAAGCCTCTTCTCCCTTAAATGACATTAAATGACATTAAAATGATAAAAGTAACTAACACAGGGCAGGACAGAGACCGAGAGAAAAAGAGAGAGAGACAGAGGAAAGGAGGGAGGGAGAGAGAGAGTAGTCCTGACATTTCCTTCAAGGGTGATCCACAGCAACCCTGTGTCCTTCCAGTAGGCTCCACTCCCTAAAGGTTCCACCGCCCGTCAATAGAGCTACAGGCTGGGGACCAGTTCTTCAACACATGGGCCTTTGAGACATTTAAAATCCAAAGTGTAGCACCAGGGGACGGGAAACAGACTCCATGTTAGAGGGAGGAATGGCACACCAGGGAGGGGAGACAACTTTCTGGACTGCATCAGGCCCTCTCAGCAAAGAACACTGCTCAGACAAGGGGGACCCAACATGCCTCAGAGCTCCCCTGGTGGGGACTGGCTCTTGGGGCTCCTGTAACAGAGCTTCTGAAAGGGTTTCACTGAACCACCAAAGTGATCCTGAAGGCTCGAGAAGTGTTGATCTAAATGAAAAAATGTGCCAATGTTATTAATACTCATTAACAGACTTAATTATGCAGTGTGTCCTATACTGTCAATAACGCGGCACTTGCTGCTTGAGGAAGGAGTCACACTCACTGTCTCTTCAATTCCTTTAGGGTGTGGAACAACTGTGATGGCTGAGCATATAGGTCCTGTCTGTACCCCAGTCTTGGTCACACAGCCTCTCCCCAGGTTTTTGAATCTGCTGTGATAGCCTGATGGTGGTAAGACCCCAGCATACAAACCTTCTTTGCTCTAGCAATGTGGGACTGGAATGACCTCTTAAATGCCCTTCCTACAGCTGGTTCCCTTTGTGACCACACACTTTAGATGCCTCTGGGGAACTTTAAAAATAATACTACCACCTGGGGCTTACCTGCTGAGATTTTGATTTCGTGGGTCTGGAGTTGGTAACGCTTTGATAAGCTCCTTGGTCATCCCAAAGCACAGCCAGGGTAGAAAATGATGACCTTGGCCTTGGTCTCACAGGGAGCATAGGCTGGTACACAGTAGATACTTAGAGCAAGATGAATGAGAGAGGGGCGCGGGGAGGGGGAGGGAGAGAATGGTGCTCCCTCTGAGGCTCTGGGTGCTGGAGAAGAAACTGAGCATTTTGGTTGTTCTGTGAGCAGGTAAGAAAAGTCTTTTTAGTGATTTTTGCTGTGTTTGTTTCTTTCTCTCCCTTCCTCTAAAAGGAAGCAGAACCAGGCATTTGAACTTTGAAAGGAAATACTCTTGCTGTCCTTGGGAAGAAGAGGCTCCAGCTCTGATTAGCCCAGGCTATGAAGGAGAAGCAGGAAGCCCTCGGGGTGCTGGGGGTACTCTGTTAACAATACTGCAAAGGGGAACACTTAGCATTTTTTTGGTGCCAGGCACTAAGGCCTCTATATTGTTTCCTAGTTTGTTCCTTCTGAGAGCCTCATAAAGAAGACAACTGTTTTTCGTTTTAAACAACTGAGGTGCTGAGTTGTTAGGTGAGTGACCCCAAAGTGGCAAGAGCTGGAAGGAAGGGTCCTCAAGACTGGGTGGGCGGGTATGCATTTGAAGAAAAGTGGTCCGGTCTGAACCTCTTTTCTGAGTCCCAGCTGGTAGAGCCATCTTCATTTTCTGTGTTGTGCATCTGGAGCTTGGGCTCTACCTTACAGTGGGCTCTTCAGTATGACACACCCTCCCCTTCTATAAACTCTTGGTGTCCTCCTCCTGGGGCCCACCCCAGCATGGGAGGGATCATTCCAGAGGCCTCAGCTGCTGGCTGCCTTGACCCACATTTACTTTGTAACAAATGAAATGATCTTATATGAGAATTAACACTCCCAGCCACAATATCAAAGAAGGTCTAAGGGCCTGGGATTCTGGCCATCTTGCTTCTGGGCTCTTTTTCCTACTCAGACCAAGTGCAAGGCCCCCTCTATTGCTGTACTAGCTGGAGATGCTCTTTCCCTAGGCTCTACCCCTTCGTCTCCAACAGTTTCCTACCAGTTCCCTCACCTGGCCCCAGCATGCCTCTTGCCTCAGCCTGTCTGAATCGGGATTGTTTGGGGAAGAATAAGAACCAAATGTGGCTTAACCCAGACAGGCACCAGCTCGACTGCGACTGTGGGAGCTACTGGGCTTCGACCTTCCTGAAGGCATTCATGTAAGCCATGGTGAAGGGCCATCCCCATCCCATTAAAACTCCCCTCAAACTTCTTGGCAGGTGCACACGAGGAAGACATCTGCATTTGATTGTTTGTAGTGGTGTCTGGGGTTAGTTAATAGCATTTAAGATGTTCTGAGAGAAAGGAGTGTATTAGGTGAGCAGTGGGGGGCTGGAAGAGCAGGGACTCCTTAGGGAGAGACCAGGGCCCTTTCCTGAATATTTCCTCCACTTAGGAGTGGAACCAATGTCTCCTTAAGCCAAGCAAGCACCCCACTGAACTGTGTCCCCAGCCTCCTTTTCCTTTTTAATTTTTATTCTACGCTTATGAGCGTTTTGCCTGCATGTATGTAAGTGCATCTGTGCTGTGACATGCCTGTGGAGGTCTGAAGCGGGTGTCGGACCCCCTGGAACCGGAGCAAATGGTGGTTAGCTGCCATGTGGGTGCTGGGAACTGAACCCGAGTCCTCGACAAGAGCAGACAGCTTTTTAATTTTTAAGACAGGGACTTACTAAGCGTCTCAGGCAGGCCTTGGATTTGTGACCTTCCTGCCTCAGTCCCTCAAGTAGCTGGGATAACTGAATATAGATTTGTGCCACCAGATCTGACTGGATATTCCTCAGGGGTGTGTGTGGGTGTGTGTATGTGTGTGTGCGCCCAGGTCAGAGGACATCCTTGGATGTTATTTCTTGGGTGTCATCCACCTCTTTTCAAAACAAGGTCTCTCTTCACTGGCTTGCTACACACTGAGCATCAAGCTCCAGAGATCCACCTGTCTCTGTCTCCCCAACTCTGGGATTACAACTTTTTTACATGGGCTCTGGGAAATGAACTCTGGTCTTCATGCTTGTAAAACATGCACTTTGAGGACTAAGTCATCTGCCTTCACCTACGTCCTCCTTTTTGAGGTCAGGAGCTCGATGGAGCAGAGCAAATAAAAAAATGTGTGTAGGGAAACAACACACTGGTCCTTTAGTAGACAGTAAGAGTAAAGGATGTAGACAGCATACACTATACCAAGAACCACAGTTTCTCATGCCTTCACCAACTCTCTTCCACTGTGCAGATGGAAGAAGGAAAGACCAGAGACGTGACACAGTATATTCCAGACCACACAGCAGAGAATGACCATGATGGGCCACAAGCCTGAGCCTATTAGAAGTGCCCCCTCCTTAAGGCTCTGCACAAGATGGATGAGAAGGCAGAACAGACTGCTTTCAGTTCTTCTCAACCTGCCTGTACTGAGGATCAGCCGGGAGCACTTCAGACAGCACTGGGGCCAGGAGCCACCAGGGAGAAGCTGGCTTAATTGAATTGTGCTGCAGGCTGGGTAGCAGTTGTTCCTATAGCTCCCCAGGTGGATCTCATGTGCAGCCAGGCTGGATGGAAGCGGCTGAGTGGAAGTCCCTGGGTGACCTGGCTGAGGCGAGTCCAGGAGACAGAGGAACCAAGAGCATAGAGGAGGAGCCCCAGAGACAGAAGACAGAGAACAGTTATGTGTCTTGAGAATGCTTTTCATGAAAAATGACTCTGCGTTAGATCTTCAGGACTTTAAATACCACATCTCCCTGGATGAATTACCAAGGGAGAGTCATCTGTAACTTCCTCAGTTTCCTCAGTAGTTTAGGCCCAGAATCAAAATGACCACTGTCACCTGTCCCTGAGTCAGGGAGCTACCCTAGACATAACTTTAGCACAACATATTTGTCTCTAAAACTGTGAAAACTGGAGATAACACAAACAGTAAGCTTCAGCCATGTTTAGACAAACAGCTCAGCTGAATGGCATTAAGCACATTTCCAGGACTTTTCACTGTTATACAACCATCACCACCATCCATTCTTAGTACTTTATCTTGTAAAACTCAAACTCCATGTCCACTGAACAATGGCTCTGCCTGACTCCTTCTCTCTCTCAGCTGTTGCCGGCTTCCTGTTTCCAGTTTACTTTCTGTGTCCATGAATTTCTCTACAACACTGCGGGAGCCCGCTGGCAGAAATCAGACCACACCCAAAGCGGGGAGTGAGGATGAGAAAATGTAGAGCTATAGAGAGAGAGATATAGAAAAAATGGGACAGACTCAGGAGGACTGTCAGTCATACTGAAGCAGCTTGCCTTTATTAAGTCCCCCCTATTTATATTGTGAGGTGAGCAAAACAATACTAACACAGGCAAAATAACTTAAGACATGATTGGCTTCCTTCAAAGATCTTCATGTGACCTCAGTCTTAGGTGAAAAATAAACTTCTCCTCAGGTGTAAATCATTTGCATAATGAAAACTCCTGCTTCCAATAGCACTTCTGTGCACGAGATTGTCTTCTGCCTAACCCAAAACTAGGGCATAGTTCAAGGCAGGCACACGGCCCCCAACACAACACGGACCTAATTTTATGACAGATCAGTTACAACCATGTCAGTCTGAAGTCAAGCAACAATAACTACCCTAAAGCAAACAGGCAGTGATAGCCACCCTTGACTGTACTGCTGTGTGTGTCTCCTCAGACTGATATATACTGTATTTTATCATACTGATGTGCAGATGCCATGTCACGTGGTAAGACTCATTCTCCCACCTTTAATTGAGGTGGTTATGTGTCTGGGCGGGGGAGGATGGGGGGATGTCCTAGCTCTGGGCTCAGCCAATAGAAAATGAGCCAAAGTAGATCACATGCCTGGTCATCCCTGTCCTTCCTGCATTATATGATCTCCCAAATTCGCTCCTTCCACAGCAGCCTCAAAGTCAACCACATGTTCAGGTGGTTGTGTTAGTGGAGGACAGACGCTTCAATTCTTAAGTCTCTGCTTGGAAAGAGCCACCAAAAACTGAGGTCCCACCAGTGTCCAACTAGGACATTAGTGAGAAACCAAACTGAGATACTGAGCTTATGGAGATTGTTACTGCAGCCGAGCCTGTCCTGCCCTGACTAATACAGAGAGATTAAGGAGCCTATCTGTTATAATGCTAATCACTGCTGGGGCCAGAGTTCAGTCCTAGCCCTCTAAAAGAACAAATTTGGTATTCTTAAGTGCTGTACTCTATTACTATTGAATTGTTTGTATTGCCTTCAAACTACTAATTTGAAATCAATATGTAATTAAAAGACAAAAGTAGACAGCCCTAATTATGTAAAAGAAGTATTTTTAAAATTAATTAATTATTATTATTTTTTTAGACAGAGTCTCCCTATTGCTTCTCCTGACCTGGAACTTGCTTGAACTGGCCCTAAACTCACAGAGATCCGCCTGCCTCTGACTTCTGAGTACCAGAATTAAAGGTGTGTGCCACCATGCCTAGCTAATTTATTTATTTTGAGTCAGAGCCTCATTACGTAGCCCTGGCTGGCCTAGAACTCACTGTGTAGACCAAACTGGCCTTAAACTCACAGACGTCCACATGCCTCTGTTTCTCAAGTGTGGAGGTTAAAGGCATGTACCATCACACCATCAGAATTATGTATTTTAGTGTCTCTGTCTGTCTGTATCCAGTCTTTCTGAAAAGAAAAACAATGCAGACTTCTGCTTTGCTCTGTCCCCTCAGTCAGCAGGAATCCCAGGGACCCCCAGTATTTGTGTCAGGCAGACATTTCAAGATATTCTCTACGAGATGTTTCTAAAGGAATTTGCTTTCTGTTTCAGTTTATTTTCTGCCCATGAAGGATAATATTGTATTCCTTCACCCCATTGTCTTGCAGTTACCATCCTCAAACAATACTTGTATTATTCATTAGAAGAGCTGCCTCCACAGGCTGTCAACCAGCAAGGCTGCTGTCCCGAGACCTTGCTGGAAACATCGTTCCATTTCTTCTCAGCATGTCACCCTCCCTCATCTCCTCATCAGTGAGTATGTGTGCATTTTAAACACACTTCAACTTTCTTTCTCCTCTGTTCTCTCTCAATACAGTATGCACCATGACACGGGGAGCAGGCTCAGGCCTGGATAACCTTTTTTGGAGAGCTTTGAGGGCAGAGGAGAAAAATGGCCCAGAGAGAACATAAATCTGGGGACTTGGAAACAGAAAAGCAAAGCTGGATCAGAGCATCAATAACAGTAAGAAGAAAATGCCAGAAAACTTTCCATATTGCATTTCACAGAGATAAGTGACTTCATTCAGGTACAGAAGTCAGGGATCAGACTCAGCAAGTAAAACACAGGATGTTCAGTTCAATTTAAATCTTCAAAACTTTTTTTCTCCCTGTTTTTTTGAGATAGTGTCTCCCTGTAGCTCCAGTTGGCCAGGAACTTGCTATGTAGACCAGGCTGGCCTCAATCTCACAGAGATCTGACTGCCTCTGCCTCCTGAGTGCTAAGATTAATGACATGTACCACCTGACTGAATCTTCAATTTTTAAAAGGAAATCATACTTATTTTTTGCAGGGGGCATGTACATGCCATGGTACATGTGTTGAAGTCAGAGGACAACTTCCTGCTTGATTCCACATTAGAGTTATGCCCGGATAACAAACAGCTGGCTCTTTGCATCCATTTCAACCAAGAGCAGACCTGAATTCCTGAGAACCGGCTCCTCCATAGTTCTCTGGAAATGGGCTCCCCCACCACGAGGCCCCGCTCTTCTTTTGATTGAAACAGTATATCCAGAATGAAATGAGGATGTAAAAGTCAGACCCTTATCTGACCAGAGAATTTTGCCCTTTCTGATCTTAAACCTAGACCAACACACAAACTATTCAACCATAAATAGACATTATCAATTGATTCCTATATATTGTTTACAATACAAACAGGCTACTCTTCATATCTTCTTTGTTTCCAAGAATAACTGCTTTTGCTATTTACCATATATATATACACATACACATACATACACACATTATTCTGGGTCTGGGGCAAGGAAGACTCAAGAGGAATTAATATGTTTAGATTATAAGAGAAGCTCAAGGCTCAGTGAACTGCTCTATACTATAAACAAACTAAGATAAGATTAACTTTTTGGTTGCAAAGTTAGGTAAAAGTCATTACCCTACTGCAGGGTCCAAGCCAGAATGTTCCATCAAGTTTGGCTCCAAGTACCTTTACCACTGGCTCTCAAGCTGAATGTTTAGAATCTGTTTTGCCTAGGCATATCTTCTGCAATTTGGGGTATATTTATACTAACAAAGTCATTGGCCAGATTTCCCCCTTCCCCCGGGTCTTGAATGACACTTAAGTGATGGTTGGCTTGTAGTGGCCACTCTACCTCTCTGCTGGCTCCCAAGCACTTAGCCACTCTGTCAATTCTCAGGCTGCTGGAGATGGGACCCCATCAACGGAACAGCTGAAGTCTGTTCATTTGCTTTCCATTGTCAGCTGGATCTTCTCACTTGGTGCCTTTTCTTATTTCATTCCCTTGGTTGCTCCATTTAGAGATAAATGATACTGGCAAATTACAAAAGAAAAAGAGAAAAGGGAGAAGGTGCATTGGTCCCGCTGCTCTTGAGTTCACTCCCTTTCGGCACCGCTGTGTATCAGAAGGCGCTCTGTGCAGGCTGGGCGCCCGGGCTCCGGTGCAGTTGCCCTTAGTGGCTCTGACCACATGGGAGGCAATGGTGGGAGGCTGGAGAGAGGGAGCTACCTGAGCGCGCCCTGCCCTTCTCTGCCTGCAGCGCTTCCAGCGGCGGCTGCATCCTCTCCCGGATGCTTCTTTCAAGGGTCCACCTGGGTCCTGAAGGGCCCAGAGTCCTAGAGTGTGAGGGGTAGCCCCCATAGGGGGTTGCGTAACTGACCGTGAGGGGAGTGGGTCGTAAGAAATGGCAGTAGTAAAACAATGTCCAAAATGTGCAACAACCAGAAATTAATTTAAAAATCAAACACACAACGAATCCGAGCTGTTTCTTTCATGGAGGGACCTCACTGCAGCTTTGGTTCTGAACATGCAACACATGCGCCTCAAGTCATGTGCCATCGACAGCCACTGTCCAGAACATCTCAACTTGGATTAGTGTTATTGTACATACATGGTTTTCTGCTTTTATAGAAATATAATGATTTAATTATGGGAAACAGAGACTTTAATCTCTCCCACCACCATTTCTCAGCATGGACGGGTTGCAATGCTTAATTAAAAAAAAAAATCTATTTTGAGTTTCACACACAATATTCACCGAATTTTGACTTTGGATTAGGTCAGAATTTGCAACAATTTCTGAGATAGCTCTAAGCATGCATCCTTCTATCATTTTGTACTACATATGTGAGGTAGCACTTGGAACACTGATGATTATAAAATAGAAATATTCATCAACTCTGAAAAACCTCCAAGATGCTCTATATCCTGCACTATCAAATGTTCCACTAATATTTAAGTCTTTGTATAAAAATAAACATACACATCCAACTCATTATTAGTATACAAGTTTGCTTTCCTTTTTAATAATAATTGATGCCATGTAATTAAAATAAACTGTGATTTATTATCTCAGTTTTTTCACCTATCTCATATTCCTAAATATGTGTAGAAATTTCTCAGGTGAAAAGGTCATACATGCAAGAAGTTTAAGAAGCCTGCTGTAGTCCTGGCTCTGAGCTGTGGTGGCACAAACTCCCTCTGTGCACTGTATCCTAGGAGGAGTCACCAACCCTGTGTAGGTTCTTCACACCTCTGTATTCATCAGCTGGGCTGACTACCTTGTATTACATTCCTTCTAACTGAAATACTTACAGTAGCTTCTGTTTACATGGAAGGTACTGACCTGACCCAGAAGAGGACCTAATTTGTTGAGCAAAGACATCTGAGACCCAGACCAGCCTGTGAAACTATTAGCAAGGTATCCAACAAGATTCAGTTCAATTAATATTTAATGCAGTTCAAACGAACGAGTACCACTGAGCATTTTATTTGGAGGAACAGCACAGATAACAGGGATAGAAATTCAAATGGCACACCAAAAGGAGTTGGTGATTTGGTGCAGAAAACAGGAAAACGGAAGAGTGAAGTGTTCTGCAGAGACGATTGAAATGAAGACATTCTGCATAGGAGATGGAAGCGAAGGGCATTATGGGTGATCCCGAGGGAAGGTGGTGCAGTGCACTTCTAGGAAATAGTCCTGAGATCAGAAAGTGTAAGAGAAAGGCTGGCAGGCAATGAGGATGGCCCCACAGACACAGCCTGGCGGGGAGACAAGCAGTCACGAACACATAACACCAACAGTCCAGCCTCCGAAAGCCACCCAAGCAGTTCATGAATGGAGAATGGGGCAGAGGAGTTAACTCTGACAGAAGCCTCAGGAGAAGCCTTATACTGAAAGGCTTCACAGCAGAAGGGGAGAAAGGATGACTGAAGAAATATGTTGAAAGACTAATTATTAGGGGAAAATATATATGTGGGTTTGCCTCATCCCCCCACAATAGTTGAAGAGTTAATCGCTTTTTCACCCAAACCCATAAACTGAGACAGAGAAAGACTTCCTAAAAGCATGGAACATGCTACGAAGAGGAAAAAAGTAATAGTTCTAGAAATGTAACCCCACAAACAACGTTAAAGTGGAATAAACTACAATTGAAAGTTTGCAACAAAATGACAGAGAATTTGCATTAAAAAAATTGTGTGTATGAATGTTTTGCCCTGCATGTATGTAAGTGTACCATGTACATGCAGTGTCCTTGGAGGCCACAAGAGGGCGTCAGAGCCCCTGGTACCAAAATTTCAGAGGGTTGTTTTCTACTATGTGGGCCCTCAAAACTAAACTGGGGTCCTGCAAGAACAACCAGTGGTCTTAACCACTGAACCATCTCTCCAGCCCTGGGACTTATATTCTTAATATAGAAAGTTTATATACCTGTTATATACTAATAGGAGACAACAACCCAATGGAAAATAAAAGTTAATGAAATTTATAAAAAATTGTAACTAACTCATAGCTGGAGATGCATAGGTGTTTGGCCAATTAAACAATAAGATTTCTGGTAATCAAAATGGTGAAGTAAGTTTTGTTGTTTAAACATAACACTGGTAGGCTTGGTGTGAGAAGGATCCCACCGTCATCATTTCTGGTGGGAATGCAAATTGTTACATTTCTGGAAATACTTTTGTGACATGTGGAGACCTCAAAAATGTTTTTGACTTTCTTGTCTGTGTAATACCACGGGGTAGGAATGTATCCAAAGTAAATATCTGAGCCAGGACCAATCATCCCTGGATTACCCAAACTGAAAGGAAGATAATTTGTCGTAGAGAATGTTGTAGTCTAACAGCCACAGCAGCTCATGTTACATAGCAATACCATGACATAAGTGCACATCATGACAAAGGCAGGGCAAAGGAAAGGGAGAAGCCAGATGAGAAAGGGGCCATTTGGCTGGAGGTGTCAGGGAAGTTCTAGTAGAAAGTATGCTATTTAAATTAGGTCCTGAAGGATGAACAGGAGTTTACCCAAAGAATGGATGAGGTCCCAGGCCGAAAGAACGCATGTAAATGTGGGGAGACCTCGAAGGAACAGTAAAGAGCTTGATGAAGCTTAGGCGGTGCTTGATGGGACGGGGAGGGACGGTAAAAGGGTGCAGCCAATGGGAGCTGGAAGGATCTGGGTCAACTCAAGCTTCTAAGCAGAAGACTGGGAAGACTAATTTTGTTTCAAGAGGCTCTTGAAGCACCTGGAAGACAAGGGGACATTCAGGAGGCTCAGTAGGAGAATCCAGTCCAGACTTGCTGAGGTTTGGTCCACAACAAAGTCTGGGGAAGGATTAGAGAGATAAGACTGAGCAACACTGTCGATATAGATTAAGCAGACGTCTTTCCTGGAATTGCAGAGCTTTCAGAAACAAGTGGGAATATTTAGAATTCAGATAAAATGGAGGTTGGAGATGCTCAACAGTTAAGAGCACTGGCTGCTCTTGCAGAGAACCTGTGTTCAGTTCCCAGCAGCTATATGATGGTTAACAACCATCTAAAACTGCAGTTCCAGGGGATCTGGCGGCCTCTTCTGGCCTCCGTGGGCATTGCATGATACATGTGCCCCTACATAGATGCAGGCAAAACACTCATACACACAAAATAGAAATAAATAAAATTTTAAAATAAAAAAGAATACAGATGAAATATACATCTAAGGGGAATCCAGACCAAGATAGTAAAGGAAGTCCTAGACACAACAGGTGATCTGAAAGAAAACTTTTGTACTTGTCACCAGTCTTATGTGGTAAAAACAAAGCATCTAGAAACACCGGGAAGGGGAGTGAAGTCTATTTGTGATGACCCCGAGGGGGCCAGAAGCATTGTCTATCTGATAGTTCCAAAATGCTACCTTGGAATTTGTGCAGATGATGTGAGGCAATGGGTAGCCAAGCACAAAGTCTGGATTTTCTGTTACTACCTCCAATAGCCCCTTCTCCAAATGGATGAATCAGAGTGGACAATGGAATTGGATGTACACACACACACACACACACACACACACACACACAGAGCATTCTGCCCCATGAAACAGCTTCATATATGTTGCTGTGACACTCTCATTTGCATAGGAGTAAAAAGGGTTTGCGGTTGGCCTGTGTGGCGGCATGCTGTGTCTGGTGGTAAGGCCCCTGCATGCAGGGGTGAGTTCCCCACGTTGAAGAGGCTGCCTTCTCAGGCTTGTCAGAGAGAGGAGGACTGATGGCTGAGGGCACTGCTGTCACTGGGAATGCAGGTAAATAACCATCCAGCGAACGTGGTACAAAGGAGATAGGCTTCCACTCCAGGCTGGCAGACAGGGCTGCGAAGCAGAGCTCAAGGCCCGGAGCTGAGGCAAGGAGAGAGCACCTGGCTTATGTGTTTGGACATTTCCAATTTATGACAGTCACCTGAGGGTCCAGTTACTCAGGTGGCAGAGAGAGCTGGGTGCATACTTGGAGGCCCGTTTCCAAACAGCATAACCATTCCTAAAAGCTTTAAATCACCCAGAGTGACACATATGTGAACATTAGGAAAGGCTAGCAGTTAACATCTGTGGCCCTTCTGACCACTTGGCTCTCTCACAACTGAGTGTACAACCACATTATACACATGTAGTTTTTGGCGAACTTCAACCTCTGGGCCCCAGCCCTCAGCAAAGCCTCAAAAACGTCTTTTCCTGACTTGTACGTCACTGTCCCACCAGAAATACTCCATCTTGGGGGCCACTTACTAAAGTTTTATGTTTTAGAGTTAGTGCTAAACTATGGTAAAGAGACCTGAAAATACAAGATTTAAATGTCTTTCTCAAAGAATGCTTTGGGTATAGGAGGAATTGTCAGGCTGGGTGGGCTGTGCTGCCCTGCTGAGAGCTGGCCAAGGTCTTGGGTCCATCTTCATGTGAATCTCCCTCTAGCACTCTCTGAAAAGGGTCAGGCAGCAGATATTTGCAGCTTTGTGGCCTCCATTGGCTCTATTCACATCTACCTTTCTAGTATTAAACTATAAACAAATAGATGTGGCCATGTGCCAATAAAACTTTATTTACAAATTAGGTAACTGGCTGGATTTGACCTTGTGGCCATGTTTGCTGAACTCTGGAAACTATCCAATGGAAATACCACATGAACCACATGCATAATATTTTATTTTTGAGTTACTACATTAAAGAAGTACAATAAATCATGTAATGAATTTTAATATTCATTTAATGCAATATATTTAAGATCTTATTTTGACATATAATCAATATTTAAGAGTTGTAATGAGACATTTTATCCTTTTTTTTTTTCATTTTGATTAAGGCTGTTCACCAATTACAGAATCACAAGTTAGCAAACACCTGCCAACTTAGATTGGTTTAGATTTATCTTTCAGCAGAGGGGACCAGCCTCCTGTTTCAGGCCCATTCTTCCTGACCTTTATCCAAACCATTCTATCCCCATCGATCCCTCTCTGTCTCCTGCACCCTTCCATCTGCATAGGTGTCCGAGTTTGCTTTCCTGTTGCTGTGATAAACACTATAACCAAAAGCAACTCGGGAGAGGAAAGGGTTTATCTGGCTTATTCTACCACATCACAGTTCATTATCGGGGAAATCAGGGCAGTAACTCGTGGCAGGAACCTGGAGCCAGAACTTGTGTAGAAACCACGGAGGAGTGCTGCTTCCTTCCAGCTCCAGGCTCACGTTCAGTCAGCCTTCTCATACAGCCCAGGCCCACCTGCACGGCACTGCCCTGTGGTAGTTGGATGAGAATGCCCCCCAAGAGGCTCCAAGTATTTGAGCACTTTGTCTCCAGTTGGTGGCGCTGTTTGCAGAGGTTTGGGAAGTGAGGCCCTGCTGGAGGAAGCATGTCACTGGGGGCAGTCTTCGAGAGTTCACAGACTTGACCCGTTTCTAGTATCTATCTCTGCTTCCTGCATGTGCTTGAAGATGTGACTGTGGATGCTCAGCTTTCCGCTCTGACCTCCTCTGCCATCATGCCTCTCTGCCATGATGGACTCTTATCCTTCTAGAACCGTAAGCCAAATGAACCCTTCCTTCTATAAGCTACCTTGGTCATAGTGCTTTATCACAGCAACAGAAAAGTAATCAGTACATGCCTACAGTGGGCTGGGCACTCCTATGTTAGTGAAAAATCAAGAAAATGCTCTGCAGACATGCCCACAGGCCAATATGATGGAGAAAATTCCTCAAAGTTCCCTCTTCCCAGATGTGTCAAGAAGACAAGCAGGATTAGCAATCACACGTCTACTCCTTGTCAAACCTGACACATAAACACATCACTTTAAAAACTATAACTTCACACACGCATACACATATAATTTAAAAAGTTAAATAATAAAAGGGACTGGAGAGAAGGCTGCTCTTGCCGAGAACCCAGGTTCAGTTTCCGGCACCCACATGGTAGCTCAAAACCATCCATAACTCCAGTTCCAGGGGCTCTGATACCCTTTTCTGCCCTCTGTGGGTATTGCACACATGGGTGCACTTACATACATGCAGACAAAACACTCATATACATAAAATAAAAGTAAATAATAAAAAAATAGCTGGGCATTATAATGCATGCCTTTTCAAGAGGCAGAGTCAGGGCGATCTCTGTGAGATCCAGGCAAATCAGGGCTTCATAGTGATACTCTGTCTACAAGCAAACAACAACAATAATAAGTCTTAAACACCCCTTGATTCCTAGACTTGTAAATTTGGCTATAGGAGGAATAGTACCACATTTGGATGACAATTCAAAGCATAGGCTGCCTTGACTCAGCCTTCCAGGTTATTGCCACTGAAGTCGTCCTATCAAGCGAGCTGCATCAGGATGGTGGGGAATGTAGTGAGTCTGGTGACGTCCATGACGTCATGAGCATGAACCCACTGCTGCATTTCTTGGCTGTGAAGTGAGTTCTTTGGACAGAAGTGATACTATGTGAAATACTAGGATGATGGATAAGGTCTTCTGTAAGTTGGCAGATGGGTAGTCTGGGCAGAAGCATTATGTGTAGGGATGATATTTATTCTATAACCAGAATAAGAATCTACTCCAATAAGGACAAAGCTCTGCCCTCTCTACAATGAAAGTAGTTCAGTGTAATTAACCTGCTACCAAGTCTCTGGCTGGTCACCCTGGGGATAGTACTACAGTGAAGGCTCAGGTTAGTCTCTGCGGCTGGTATATTTGACATTCAGAGGCACACATCGCCAGGCCAGACTTACTAAGTAGAAGTTCATGTTGTTGAACCTATGCATAATCCCCATCTCCGCCACCATGGCCACTTTGTTCAACAGCCCATAGGGCAATGACAGGAGTGGTCAGAGAAAGAGGCTGACTGCCCACAGAATGGGTTATCCTATCTGATTTTTAATGCCTCCTCTTCTGAAATCACCTTTAAAATTTTTATGTATTATTTTTATGTTATGAGTATATTGCCTGTATGTGTGTAAGTGCACCTGTGTCATTCAAGGCCTACGTAGGTCAGAAGAGGGCATCGGATCCCCCAGAATTGGAGATATGGATGGCTGTTAGCTACCATGTGGGTGCTGGTAATCAAAGCTGGGTCCTCTGCAAGAGCAGTCAGTGCTCTTAACCACTGAGTAATCTTTCCAGCCCCTGAAATCACCTTTTAATAAGCATTTACATGAGACACAGTATATTCAAGTCCTCGGCCCATTTAGAGAGATCTATTTACATACTTCTTCCCCAAATGTCTTTCTCACCAATTTTCTAATCATGCTCCTTCCAAGTCCCTGACCACCCAGTGACACCATTAGCTATACAGCCCATGAATCAATATATAATAGTATATCTGGACATTTTTCCTTCCAAGCAGGATGTATGACCACGTGCACTGTCTGAAGTTGTCTCAGAAAGGAGTTCTAATGCTGCAGCTGACCACTTCTGGGTGGTGCCTTCATAGGTTATAAATTTTAAAGTGATGTGCTTGTGTGTCAGGTTGACAAGGGGTGTACTTGTGATGGCTAATCTTGGTTGTCAACTTGACACACATGGGAAGCAGGAACCTCAACTGAGGAATTTCCCTCATCAGACTGGTCTGTGGGGCAACATTTTTCCATGGTCTCTGCTTCAGTTCCTGCCTGTAGATTCCTGCCTTGAGTTCTGCCCTGAATTTCTTTGATGATGGATTCTGATCTGGGAAAAAGAACATAACCCTTTTATCTCGAAGTTGTTCTGGGTTTGTGTTTTATCAGAGTCATAGAAAACACTCTAAAATAATAAGTTTCCCAGGGCTGCCATGATGTGATCACAATGTGGCTAAAAACAAAGGAATGTAATCTCTTACGGTTTTTGAAGTCAGAAGTCAAAATCAAGAGGAGCACTAAGCTCCCTCTACAGCCCTAGACGAAAATCCCTCTTTGCCTGTTCTAGTTCCTCTGGCTCCTGGTCTTCTGTGGCTTATAGACATATTATTCCAGCCTCTGCTTCATGTTCACGTTTTCACCTTTTCTGTGTCCTGTACCCTCATTTTCTTTGAGTTTCTGCCCTCAGCCCAAGATGATTTCATGTCCAGATTCTTAACTATTCACACCTGTAGAGACCCTCTTTTCATATAAAGCCACTGGAAGAGTCAATCTTGGTTGTTTACTTGATGAGATTGAGGACAATTTAGGAGATTTACCATGGAAGCAAACCTCTGGGTATGCCTGGGAAGGATTAGCTAATTGAGGTGAAAGACTCATCCTAACTGTGGATGGCTCCAGCCCATGGGCTGAGGTCCTAAACTGAATAAAAAGGTTTAGAAAGTGAGCTGAGCCCCAGCACACATCTCTCTCTGTTTCTCGACCATGGATGTGATGTGACCAGTTGCCTCAAGCTCCTGTGGTCATAACTTTCCATCATGATGAACTACAACCTCAAATTGTGACCCAAAATTAGCCCTTCCTTAAGTTGCTTTCGTCAGGTATATTGCCTGAGCAGCATGCAACGGAAGTCATATCGTCATGTTACATGTATATGAATCCTCAACTACTTAACCGCTATGGTCCTTTACCAAGACTTGGAAATATCACCAGCAGCTTTCACATTTGCCCAGGGCCCTGAATTTTTGCCACTTCAAGTCCTTTCTAATAGGGTATCAATCACCAGGGATGAGTGCAGGGAAGCAGAAGACCCCCCAAAAGAGTTCAGAAGTCTGTACAGAGCTCTGGAGGTAGCAGCAGGACGAGGCAAGAGAACAGAGAGGGTGGAGACCATCTTCATCATGAACCAGCAAGTGGGGCCATCCTGGTCCACAAGTGGGAATAGATGCAAAAATCACACCCTGAGATAAAACCAAAATCAGAAAAGCTGGCCCATGCTGTCTGGTTCTAGAGCATGAAGTAAAGGAATCCTGGAGCCCGTTCTGACAGCTGCTGATGACCCAGCAAAACGCTCTTTTCCCTGGTGGGCTGGTGCTGATCCAGGTGGGCATCTTCCTGTGCCAACAGCTGTCGTTCCACCAAGAACAGTCACGTGGGAAGCTGTCAGCCTTGCTGGCTTGGCGGGGTTGTGTTGTTTCGTTTCCTTGTGAGTAGGTGTTGTGGTTTTTCTTTTCTGGCTTTCTTTCATGGTTTTGCAAATGGCCCTCTTGCAATTTTGCCTGGACCCTTCCTTTCACAGATCACAGATTCTCAGCTGTCATTCGTGGGAAGGTGACACTGACCAATGAGAGGCCTCCCCTTCTCTCTAGGTCCTGTTGGCTCCTGACTGTTTCTTCCTGTTGCCCCTTTTCTCTGTTCCCACCTCCCACCCATGCTCACCGGCCACCTGCTTTACAGTTACAATTCAAGTTGGTCAGTTCATAACTGCTCTTCTCTCTACAAGAAGTCCCTCCCTCTCTCCCTCCCTCATTGTTGTTGTTTTGAGCCTGGTCTCTATATGTCATCCAGGCTTCAACTTATCATTTCAGGCTGATTTTGAACATGTAGTAATTTTCCTGCCTCTGTCTCCCAAGTGCTAGGATTACAGGTGAGCGCCACCACACCTGGCTTTGGACAAATCTCTCACTGAGGTCAGACTGCCCACTTTGATACCTGTACCTGATGATGTTATCTTCCTGCTTCTCTGTCTCCCTGTTCTCTTTAAACAACACCAAATATATGCATAGCACTAGTGTAAGGCACTGTTCAAAGAAGTTTACACATGCTGGTATTAATTTAATCATCCAACTAACATCTTCAGATTTCACATGGGCAAACAGGGACATTAACATAGTGGTAATGCCCAGGGAGAACACTTCTAGAGTCTCTTTCCCACCTGCCTAGTGGCCTCTGAGACCCTCGATGGTATCCCTACCACCATTCAAAGAAGCCTCACTCCTGCACTCGGAGATACTTGGATGCTTGTTTTTCTTTATACTTTCTACTTTCGCTACCACAGGGCCTTTGACTACACTCTGCTCTCTGCTGGGCACACTCTTCCTTTCCTGGAGAAGGAAACTGCTCTTCACTTTCCAGGATGTGCTTTAAGGCTGCAGGGTTTGATCTCCTGGAGGAGATCAAACTCTCTTAGAGACTTTCATAGCACCAGGAACCTCCATAGTGTAGCACACATTCTGCCATTTCTTATTGGTCAGGGTGATTATTTGACAATTCTTTGCCACCTTTTCTTTTCTAGTCCAGAGCATGGTGTTATGTTCTTCACCCCTTCGGGGCCTATGCAGGATATGTTTATAGTATTTGTAGAATAAAAATATATGAGGAAGATGCCTGTGAGTTAGGTCTAAAACACAGGCCACACTGATACAGGTGACGGAAAAGCCGAGAGTTTGCCCGGTAATGCCTGTGCTGCGCAGCCCTCCTATGGTATAGATAAGGAGTAGAGAAAGGTGGGCCGCAGGGCAGAGAGGCTGGCTTGAGGCCAGGCAGACCTTGAACTTGTCCTCTGGGATGACAGACAGCCCTGTTTCTGTGGGTTTCAAATGCCCTGTTTTCCCCTTTCAAATGTTAATGTTTTTGAAAGGAAAACTCATCTTACAGCAGATGGGTATGTTTGATGAAGTGCAGGTTCTGCTGGTCCCTGACAGGCCGCCATGAGGTCAATGGTGAGGCCTATAGTCAATGGTGCTCTGGAACTGAGGAATCCTACTTTGTGACCTTGGGTAGATTCAGAGCTTTTCGGACTTCTAATTTTCTTACCGGTCAAAGGGTAGGAGCATGGTCACTAGTGGAGATGCACACGTGGCCTCTGTCCTGTGGGGGTGGCACATTCCTCCGTGGCAGGTCTGTTAGAAGTTTCAGAAAATATGGGTCAGAAAAAATGTTTTGCTAGAACAGTTTGCTGTGTGGTCCGTCTTATATATTTGGCTTCTTACGATTCAGAGGAGAAATGAGAGAGAGAGAGAGAGAGAGAGAGAGAGAGAGAGAGGCTATTCACACATTACTAGGGTGTGCTATGTTTCATTTTGCTTTATCTTGCTTGTTTTATGAGGCAGGGTCTCCTGTAGCCCAGGTTGGCTTTGAACTCATTATGTGGCTGAGGCTGAGCCTCTTGCCTCTTCCATCTAAGTGCTAGGATAACAGGCTTATTCCATCATGCCTGGCTTAGGCTGTGCTCTGAATGCCCAGAGTTTTTTCCTCTCCATTGTCAAGAGACTGTACGCACATTCTATCCATATAGGGCCTCACCTGTCTCCTTCATTAAAAATGTTTGAGAATTTGACTCATCTACAAAGCACATTATTTCCAGTTTTTAAAACTCAGGGTAATTACTTGTTCTATTTCTATTCCAAATGATCTCTCCAGTTTATTCTTGGTGAGCATTAGTCAGTGTAACTATATTTTGGTGAAAATGTCTGTTTCTCTGAACCCGTAGCTGAGGTCTAATCTTAGAGAGCCATCTAAAGTCTTCGTTGACGTCACCATTTGCTCTTTGGTTGACTTGAGCCAGGGCACAGGCAATGGTATATATTAAGCCTTCAGATGATTCTGTGAGAAATTATACATTGATGAATGGCCTCCCTTACCCTCCAGTAACGTCACAGACTAATAGATGTCTTAACCATGTTTAACTTGGCAGACGTAAATGCATACTAAGAATAAACTAGAAAACATACATTCAGATTAAAATAGGAAAATTCACTGCTAGGGTGGGGCAGAGAAGCATAAATGAACCAATGACACCTTTCCACAGATAAATCCCAGTCTGTTTCTGTTGTTTAAGGTGCCAGGCACGGGAAATGAGAGAGTTCAAAGACTACTGTTTCTATTGATCAGTTTTGGAGGATGTTCGGATAAGTATCCTTTTCAGTATTTGCTGAGGGACATGCTGTGTGTCTTTGCAAGTCAACCTCTAAAACAGCAAAAGATACTGAGTGGAGTGATGGAATTCCTCTATGTGTGTCTGAGTGTGTGTTTGTGTGTGTGTGTTAGAGAGAGAGAGAGAGAGAGAGAGAGACAGGGACACATAGAGACAGATACACAGAGAGACAAAGAGAAAGAGAAAAATAGAAAATAAAAAAAGAGAAAGAAACTGAGATCTGTTCATTTGTTCTCTAACAGTGAAACTCATTGCAGTAGGTTAAATGGCACTCCTGTCCACAGGATATGTCTATATCTTTTTAAATGCTTTTCTTATATTTATTTATTGTATATGTGTATATGCACACATGTGTACATGTGGGAGTCCGTTCTCCCCTTCCACTGTGTGGGCCCAGGGATCAAGCTTGTGGAGTTAAGCTTGGCAGCAAGTGCCTTTACCTGCTAAACCATCTCATTGGCCCCCATATCGACATCTTAACAGGGGGGGCTCTGAGACCACCTTTGTAAACAGGATCTTTGTAGATGTAATTAAGTTAGGCCTCTCTCAATGTGATCATCTTGGATTATCATGAGGGGCCTTAAACCCATTGACAGGTGTCTTCACATGGGAAAGGCAGAGAGAGATCTGAGCCAGCAAAGCCCCTGTTGAGGATGGGAGTGGGGACTGGAGGGCTGCAGCAGCAAGCTAAAGGACGTCTGCGGCCCACATGCTGGCAGAGGCAACGACGCGTTCCCTCTTAGAGCTCTCTCACGTGACACAGCCTTGCTCACACCTTGGTTTTAGACTTCTAGCCGCCAAAACTGAGAATAACTTTCTATGATTTTAGGCTACTCCATTTGTGGTCATTCATTACAATAATTCTAAAAAGCTAACAGACTGGTGACCTTTTTCTGACTGGAAAACTTGGTGCTAAGACAATTCCCAAGGAAAAAAGAATTTCAGAACTTAATTTGAGTAGTGACAGAATCATGAAATAAAGTCTATTTTTACCTGAAGCTTATTTAATTTCTCACCAACCTAATCAATCATAATCTAAACAGGAAAATAAACCATTTCATGTTTGTGTAGCAAGGGAATTTAATGAGGGAATTGGTCACACCAGTGGCAGAAGGGCTGAGAAGTCAAAAGGCCACTAGTAGTCCAGAAACTAGAAGGAGCAGGAGGATGCCATGAGCACTACAGGAGAGGAGGTGGCATCGTCAGGGCCCGGGCGCACTCCCAGGAGGCCAGGCTCGGTAGGTGTGACTTGGTGGTATGCCGGAGCTCAGGGGACACTGGGTCACTACTTGAGGTTAGAGGAGAGTGGGAAGTACCTGCTCTCTTCTCCTTGCCCTCCTGTCCTCACCAGTTCCTCCCATTGTCTGACTGCACCACAGCTCTCTGACAAGGTAGCCCAAGGGTCAGCCACTGGGAGACAAAGCTGGGAGGGGCAAGGGGCAAGCAGTGGACCATAAACAGAACTCCTAAGACCTGACACCCCTGAGAAGACTCACTTATGGAAAGGCTGTGAGCTGCGCAGCGTCTGGGGCATTGCCCAGCCACCTGTCCCCACTCCCCTCCTCCGATGTCCCTGTGTGAGGCAGGCAGGGCAGTGACTCCCCAACATGCCTGTACTCTAAACCCTGGAACTGGGAACAGGTTTCCTTATGTGACAAATGGAATTTTTCAGGTGAGAATTGTGAGGACTTTTGAGATGGGAAGGAGATTCTGGATCATCCGGTGGGCTTAGTGGGTCACCGGGGCCTTGGAAGCAGAAGACAGGATGAGTCTCATAGATTGCGGAGAAGTTACAACATAAACAGGCTGTAGTGACAAGAATGTGGAAGCCCATAGAAGCTAGAAAGGTGGAACACAGGTTCTCCCGAGGAGCTCTAGCCTTCTGCTCCAGGAGGCTAGGCAACACGATAAAGTGAGGGGCGCCATCCAGGCTTGGTGAGTCAGGTCGGCAGCAGGAGAAACACGTGATTGCCTCTTCTACTTCAAGTGTGAGGGTGAAAGAGCGGCCCGGTCCTCTCTCTAGCCAGCCCAGTGAGTGGACTCTCCCCTTTTGACGCATTCCTGGATGTACCTCCTCACCGTCAGAGATCAAGGAAAAGTCGAATGGACAAGAACGTGATGGTGTTGATTTCATGCAGTCTGGTGGACTATAACCCATACTACCTGCACTAAAAGATGTTGTGGGCTAGGGCTGTGACTCAGTGGTACGGTGCTCACCTACCACGCAGGAGCCCTAGACATCTTACCCCTGCATGGAGTCAGGAGGGAAACTCTGTACTAAACAACGCTACACTGATCTTATGTGAAAGTTTGACTTACACACACAGATCAGCATTTAACCCAGGGTCTGTACTCAGTGGGTAACTGCACTATGCTCTGACAAATGCCCCATCCAACCTGGAGGCTTCATGGCTTCACTTTGGTTTGGCATTACCAGGGTGATTGTTTATTAGCTCTGCAAAATGTCTTATATGATCAGTTGAATGTCCTCATTAAAGGAAACTAACTTCATTTGGATAAATGACGTGAACAGGATATTTCCCGACATAATAGTTCATGTTTTTGCCAGGATTTCTACAGTCTAATTAATGACAGAATCCCATGGTTCCAACGTCTCTCCTCCATTCTATAGAAAAAGAAATCAAAAGAAGAAAGAAAAGCAGGGGAAGCCAGATTCCTTTATGCCCAAGGACAACAGACAAATAATGGCAAGCATCATGATATAATGATTAATTTAACTACATAGACCCCATGTTGAGAGAGTGGCTTTGCATAACCTTCTCATTTGGTTTTTACAGCCTAGTCAAGAGGTTTGATTAGCCACATCTATAGCGGAAGCAGTTGAATCTTGGTCAAGTTCAATCAGGTAATAGGACTTGAGCTGGAACTCTTAAATCAAATATTTTAAGTACTATTTTACTATTGTTTCAACAAATAATCGCTTGGCTGGCTGTCTTTGGATACTGGATAATACCTCAACTTGATGATAATTTATTCATGGTGGTTTACTTCTTATCCCATTCACGTAGGAGTCAATGAGTAAGAATCACTGTCCAGCACTGCATTCCCAGGCTGTCATCAGCTCAGTTCTGTTCCTGAGCAATGGGTTGTGGACCAAGAGGCAAAACAGCTTCTGGCTGAAAAAATACTGGATGACTTGAGCTCAGTTATTCATTCATTCATTCATTCATTCAGCCCTTTATTGAACAGTTGTCACTGAGGGCTTACTATGAGTATGTGCTGGGCTCCCAGGGGAACCACAGGTAAGGAAAATAGTTTCCTCTCTTGGAGGTATTTGTTGGTCTTTCTATAGAATTTGGAAATCTAGCTTGTGCTGATATCTTGGAAAAGACCCTGGACTCACAAAGCTGAGCCCAAAGGGGACCTTGGACAGCACCTTTGTGACTCCGACTAGGAGCCACAGAGGTCTGGTTCACATCCTAGTCTATTACTTCCTACCAGAACTCATTGGCTACCTCTGTTCAGATAGGGACAGACTGAGTACATACTGAGGTCAAAGTGAAGTTTAAATGAGTGACATAATGCGGTTGGCTCAGGATCAGCTTGAGGTAGGAACTCAGTAGCTGAACACTATGCTACTATTGCTTTCATCGGTCTGTCTGCAGTTCTTTCTGCCACTGGTGAAGGCTTAATGTTGTGTGCCCTATGTACTTATTAACACAGTGGGTACCTCTTGGATTAGCAGCTACTAAATGATGAGGCTACGTATCATTCATGAGTCTTGGGACTTAGAAATGGTAGCTGACAACCTCCCTAGAACTGTGACTTTTTCATACCTGTGTTACACCTCTGTAGGACCCTTCTAGAATCTGACGTTTCTCTTCCCCTTGCTCGCTCCAATCTGTCTTCTGCACAGCACACCCTCTGGCAGTTGTGAGGCCCAGCTTACCATTCCCTTGCCTTCAGTCACCCCCAGTGACTGCTCACAGTGCCCACAGGCTCCCTTGGACTGCTCTGACGTCAGCTTGCCAATTTCCACTGAGATGGCACAGGGCTATCTGCCTCAGCCTTCTTTTCAGCTCCTTGCACACAGCAAGCTCTCTCCTGCCCAAGGTCTTTTTGCCTTCTGTCCCCTCTGTTCAGAATGACCTTCCCGACCTTCCCCAGGCTTGTCCGGCTTCTTAAATGGCACCTGTCTCCTCAAAAGCCCTTCAGGGCCCTTCTCACCACATGTATACCTGTCAGACTCCCACAATGGAGGGGAAACTGCCTGGTCCCTGCTGCAGCCCCGGGGCCTCAGATCAAGCCTGGAATGTATTAGGCACTGAACAAATGTCTGTTGAATGAACAAATCCCTTACTACAGTGGTTCTTCTACTTTGGAGTTTGCGGAGACCTACTTCATGATTCAGCATAATTATAACTATCTCATTTTAAAATTAGACATAGTTGAGCTGCTACAGTCATTGACCAACAACACCAGAAAGCTAACTGATATAGGCGCCCCCCCCCCAGAGTAAATATGCACCCCGGTTTATCCATATGCAAGGTGGAAATCAGGGTGTAAGTGCTCTAAAGCCCCAGGCTGGTCAAGAACAAAGGATTGTTCATAAGGACCTTAGAAAGTGCTTAGGTTCCCCCAGGGCTGTTGGACACCCTGTGAACTGAGAAGAAAGCTAAACTGGGAGCTGGGGTCCTTCTACTTTCCCATCAGGAAGCCATCTAAAATACCAAGGGGGCCAGAGCTGCCAATGGGAACTCTTCTGCAAATACACTTAAGGCCCTGGATTCATGGTACTAGTATGTTCACAGGACACACAAGGCAGGGAGGCCAAGCGAATTAGATGGACAGAGCAAAGCCCAGGGTCGGGGAGATACAGCATGAGAAAGCAGTGCAAGGAGCAGAGCCACCACCAGGCTGACGAAGGACAATTCCAGGCTCTGTCTCCGACATGCTACGTTGCCTGGATAAGTTGTTTAACTTCTCTGAGCCCCCATTTCCTTATCGGGGAGAAAAGAGTGGGACCAGACATTCTATGAGCATGGGCCTGCCCAGTCCTACTCTAGGACAGCAGTTTCCTTCCCCCTAAGTCTTCCTTAGACTGTTAGTTGCCAGCATGAATCCATGAGGTTAGGTGGTTGAGGAAGAACAGAAGTTTACCTAGCTTGTGGCTCTGGAGTCTGGGAAGTTCAAGGGCTTGGCATGAGCATGGTTGATAAAAGTTGTACTGTGCTCTGGAGCAGAACAGTGCAGGAAGAGGGTTTCTTCAGGCCTGTTTAGTGACTGCAAGACTTTTAAATGTGATCTGAAAACTTTAGACTATGTGGTTCTTCAACTGGAAATGTTCTACGTAGCAAGCAGAGCTAAAATGTAACTGATGAAAATCTAGTGCTGTTAAAGTATAAACAATCATTAGTTATAGAACACATCACTATGGATTACACCATCAGTGTGAAATTCATCACTGAATTTGAAGAAAATAAAATAGCTCAGTAATTTAGATTGATCAGAAGAAGAAATGAAAATATCTTGAGTAGCTCCTGGGTTGACTCATGGAAGCTCTAACCCACAGGATCTGACTATGATTGTGGGGAAACAGTCACTGTCGGTGAACTTATTCAGATGAGGTGGGACCACAGGACAGAAGGTTTCCAGTTTACAACATGATGTCCCTAGTAAAGAATTCCTGGCCTTGAAATGACCTTTCAGGAAAATCCTATTAACTATCTTATGTGTATACACGACAGGTGTACATATGCTTAAAATCATGACTGTAAAGCCTGCACGTGTGCAGATTGTCCAGCGCTATATGACAGCCTGTGGTGGTTAATCTCAATGGTCAAAAGAGTCAACTTGATGAGATCTAGAATCACCTTGGAGACAGGCCTCTGGGCATGCCTGTGGGGGATTATCTTGACTAGGTTCTCTGTGGGTGGCACCATTCCTGGACTGTATAAAAAGGAGAAAGTGAGCTGAACACGGGTATTCACGACTCTCTGCTTCCTGCCACCATGACTTTCCCGCTGTGATGGACTGCATCCTGGAACTGTAAGACAAAGGAAGTCCTTTCTCCCTTTGGTCAGGGTATTTTTATCACAGCAAAGGGAAAGTGGCTAGTATTAGCCCACCGGTCAATCAAAATAAGGATCCTTTTGAGTCCATTCCCTGGGATTGGCTCCTCCCTCGATCTACACTCACAAAAAGAACTCTGGAAAAGAGCTCAGTGCTGCACAGCCACATGCCCGCTGGGGTCTACTCTCATTCTGTGGGGTGTGCTCTATGGTTTCTTTCTCACTTTTCATAAATCTGTATTTTCACCTCTAAAAATGCCTGAAGATGAAGAAAAATGACTTGAAGACCAAATAAACATCTACAGACAGCCAGTACAGTAAAGGCTGGGTCACAGGCCTGGGGAGATTCTTCCTCAGCCTCAGAAGAAGCCAGCCCCCCTGACTCTCAATCTTAAGCTTCCAGCCTCTGGAACCATAGGACAAATATTCCTGATGCCTAAGCAACTCCATTTGTGGTGTTTTGTCCTGGTTGCCTGAGCAAGTCCAAACATTTGAGTTAAATAAAATACATTGTTGCAACTGTCACCATGTTTCCTTTCTTAAAAAGTGTGGTTAATAGAAGTGTGGTTAATAGAAGTGCGGTTAATAGAAGTGTGGTTAATAGAAGTGTGGTTAATAGAAGTATGGTTAATAGAAGTGTGGTTAATAGAAGTGTGGTTAATAGAAGTATGGTTAATAGAAGTATGGTTAATAGACGTTTAAAATGACAAATATAGCTTGTACTTGTTTGTATTTGGTTGCACTTTTCTAGGGTATGTATAGATACATAGGTTAAGGAGACTTGATCTGTTGGATGTGTGTGTTAGGAAAAGCTCCCTGAAGTAATGATGCTTAAGACTGTGTATAGATGGTCATCAGGGCTGGAGGGAACAGAGCTTGTAGGATGTGGATGGGGCAGGAGGAATGGCTTGTATAAGCATGGAGGTAGGGTAACGCATAGCTGACTCTCCCCCAACCCCAGCACGAACGTGGTCCAAACTGTCCACATGAATGACTCCCTCGGCACAATCCCTTAACCTCTATGGGATAAACGGCTGCCCACCTCTGGCTGATGACGGGCACTGCGGAAAAAGTGGTCATAGAATTGTACAGAAGAATTTAAGCGGTTCATAGCTTATGGGAAATAGTATGTATAATTGAGAGCTTACAGTAAGTAATTAACCTAGTTATTTACAAATGTAAATAATTCAGGCACCCTCAGAAGAGGAAGTGAACCTGCTATTAACTGAGTGACTTCTTTCTTTTCTCCTCCTCCCTTTCTTGCTGTTCTCATCCCTCCCTCTTTCCTGTGTTTATGGAGCCCAGAGAGATGTAGTAATTAAGTTCATAGCTAGTGACAAGATGTAGTAATTAAGTCCATAGCTAGTGACACAGTCTATCTACTTTGGCTGACACCTTGTTCTTACAACAGAAGCAGACAGGAGAAGCCAACCTTCACCCATGGCTAGAACATCCTGGCTTAGACCTGAGTTCAAATGACTCCAGGCGTCTAGAGAGCTCATTTTCCTGGTTTCTCTCTCTGTGGCTTTCCCTGTTTCACATTCATTGCAGTGCCCTGTCACCATCCCAGTGCTGTCCAGGACACTCCCTTGGCCACACTGGAGGACACTTGGATGGACATGTGCTGTGTAACACTATTCCTGGGGAGAGGTGAACAAATATCTACTTACTCAGATACGGAACTAACAACAGACCGAAGTCAGGATACACCAAGGGACAACTTGGTGAGCCAGTGTTTTTGGGGGTTACTTAGAGGAGAAGAAATGACTCTATGAGAGCTGTATCACCAGAAGCCTACCTCAGCATTGGTGATGACTTGAGAAAGCAGGAAAGCCTGGAGCTCACTGCACAACTTGTAGGCAGCTTGATATCTTGGAGAGTGTCTCTTCTCTGCAGCTCCCAGGCACCTTGGCTTGTCTGTCAGTGTCTCTCAGAAATCTTTATTGCTTATATATACATGTGGGGAGGGAGAGCTTCCTCAGAGGATGGAATGTTTCACCTCCCTTTAGAGCATCTTGTGATTTTCCATTCAGGATGGAATATTTTATCATGGAGGAAATTGCTATCTAACAACACGGGTCCTGACTTTATTTCCTCATTTATTTATCCAACAAATATTTGAAGCTGTGCTAGGCAATGGGCTGTGATGGGGTTCTGCCTTGGACCTCTGCAGCAGGAGTCTCAGTGACATCCAGTACCATCCATGCATCCTCTCTTTCTCCAGTAGGGGCTGTCTTGGGCCTCAAGGGCCTCTGAGCAGAGAACAAGACAGCAAGACCCTGTTTCCAGGAAGGCCATTCTCTAATGAGAAAATGAATATCAAGCAAAACGAATGTGCAAATAAATACAGGTTATGGGCAAGTACAGGAGCCACCAGGGAACAAAAAGCTGTGTGCACCAGTGGAAGTATTTCAGAGGCAGAAGGACAGAAAAGGCCTGTTTAGAAACAGGATATCTGAGAGATGTGAATGAGGTGAGGGCCAGGCTCAGTAAAGGTGACAGATAAGTCACAAGGGCAGAACTGGACTCACTTGGGGTCTCAGTCCTGGGCACCTGAGTAAGAACTTTACTAGTCAGGTCGGATCTGCCCAGCAACTCCATCCATCCCGTGGTTCATGAAGTCATTTCTGAATGCTCAGTGTCCTCTCTTTAGCTAGAGACAATAGTGACGGGGAGGCAGTCACATAGTGACAGAAAGGAGGCCCCCACCCGCACTCACAACCCTTCCATCTTCTGCGAGTCCTTCACCCGTGTGAGGAGGGGACAGTCATTTCCTAGAACTGCTCCATCACAATCTAATTATCTCTGGGGCCACAGGGTTCCTGTCACCTGGTTCTGGGAATCGGGTCAACAGCCAGAACAGAATGTGCTGCCCTGGAGAAGTGGGCAGCCTTGCCAAGCATGCACCCCAGGGTGGCCCACTTGACTTTGAGCAGAGACGCCTACACTGGAGAGCTGAACACACCTGTGCTGAAAAGGAACCACAGCTGCCCAGACTTAGGAGCAGGAGAACAGGATCAGGTCCTGTGCTAACTCCCTGGAGGAACCTTGCCCTTAAATGGACCAGCCCATGATTCCATGTTCACAGACACTCAGGCTCAGTACTCGGTGACCCTGGGAGCTGCCCTCTGTAACACTCCTTTGCAGCGAAGCTTTCCAGTTCTTCTTTCTGTAATTCCTTTCCATCCCTTCCCCTCCAGTGTCCCCACGCTTGGCAAATGGGGCTGCTATGGGATCACTGGGGCCGGGATCCCTGATGGGGCCCCAAGACTCAGAAGCCTTCAACTGATTGCCAAAGGCCAGCAGTTGGTCCAGGCTCCTCCTTAGTTGCAGCCTCCTTCACTGGGTGTGGTGTCCTCTGCAGCTTCAGTGGTGGCCTCAAACAGAGCTCTTTCCTCAGTTTACCCTTGCTTTGCCCTGCTCTGTGCTGCATTTGAGTCTCTGGCCTGTGACAGGCTAGGGCCCCGGCTGTGCTTTCTACAATGCCTGGATGTAGGTCTTCAGCACCCCTCTGCCTGACACTCTACCAGTGAGCTATACTCCGTCTTCTTTTCTGTCTTTTCTACCTATGACATCAGTTCCCATGGAGCAGTGACAGTCAAAGAAAGAAACAACTGCTAACAGCGGCTTCGAAAAACCAGAAGCTTTTCTAAAATTTTCACTGAGTTCCTCTCCACTTTCGTCACCTGATCAAGCCCAAATGTGTTTTTGAATTTCCATAGCAATTATCTCAGAGTTTCTTATAATATTTTGATGATGGGTAGGCTATCTTTGTTTCTCTGCAGGCAGGGCTTGAGCGTCAGGCGGCTTTGCAACTCAGCCCATCAATCAGAACTTGCTAAAGTCAGGGAGCCAGTGCATACATACAGAAAGCTCTCTGTTATATTCATTCAGGCCAGGAGGAATCCTGAAAGAGCAAGCGCCATCAAGTCCTATTGAGCGTGGAGTTCCTGGGAAGGGTTACTGCTAATATTGTGTAGGTCCACAAAGGCCTGGGGAGCTGCAGCAGGTTTCACTGAGGTCCTCTCTATGCATATCCACCAACCCAGCCCAAATGCCTCACACTCCTTGTAACAGACCCACAGAATGGCACTTCAGATGACTCTTCACGAAGAGACTGACTGGACAGGGGCCAGCCATGTGCTTAGCTGACAACCTCCAGCTGTTTGTCCCATGGGTTCCTGCTCAGCTTACAAGCCAGGACTTCTTCCTCCAGGAAAGCCAGGGAGTGTAACTAAGCAAAGTGGTGATACAAGACCTAGCCATGTCCACTTGCCTAGAACTGCTGGAACTGCTCCCCGAGGCAGCTCCCCCTCCCCCACTGATGGGCTGGCAGAGACCATGTGCCACTTTGCCATGGCTAGCTCCCCAGTCCAGGCTGTGCTTCTGAGCAATGCCAACACACTTGCTGCCAGACAGTGGTCCAAGACAGCCTAGAGAGAGTGTGAGGGCTGATGGAGTTCCACATTGTGGCAAGTGAAGTCACTGAGTACCCCACTTAGGGCTGGCAAGATGGGTCAGTGGGTGGAGGTGGAAGCTGCCAAGTCTGATGACCTAAGTGCAATCCCTGAAACCCACTTGGTGGAAAAGAGAGTCTATTCCTGTGAGTTGTCCTGTGACCTCCACATCTGTACTGTGGCACACCACCCTACTCCCTCCAAATAAACACATTTTTTAAAAAACGAAATAAAAGAAATAAAGAAAATAAAGACAAGAGTATTCACTTGATCCGGCAGCATCAATTTTGGCCAACCAAAGGCCATGAGGCGCCCTTTCCAGGGCCTGTCCATATCCCAGAAAGGACGCTTGGAATCTTTAGAATCTTCCTGGGGAATCCAGCTGTAATTACATTGTCCACAATATTATAGTAAAATCGATCCAAAAGGATGCTAGTCTTGCAGCACATTTTCTGATTTCCCAAATGAATCTAAAACCAAGACATTATTGATGAATCCTATTATTTCTCTCAGAGGATAAGAAATAAAAATAAATAGTGCTGTCTTGGATGGCCCCTCTTGGGAACTGCTGAGGCTCATACCAGAGCCATGAGGGTCATGGAAGGTAGCTTGGAAAACTCTTCCAGATGGCTCTTTCTGGTCTAGAGCTCTCAGGAATGGTCTCCAAGGGCGACTACTTCTTTTCCTCTGTTCTTTTTGACCTCTTGGCTCCTGGGGATTCCTGCTTCAAGGCAGGCCTTAGTCATATTTGAGGGAGTTTGTAGGGAGTTTCCCTCAGTAACTCTTTCAACCCTGAGCTGGGGCCTCCTGGGACATTTGAGTAGGGTCTTCTTATAATTCCTGTGTAGAGTCATCAGCAAACCACTTTCTGAGGGGCTTAAAGAATGCTCACATTCATCTTGTTTTTGGATAAATACTAACATCAATGATGTCTTTGAAAAAGTTGGGATGGATCCAGGCATGGTGGTGCATGCTTTTAATCCTGACAATCCATGTAGAGGCAGGTGGATGACCAGCCTGGTCAAGTCCCAGGCCATCTCAGGCTACAGAGAGACCCTGTCTCAACAAACAATCAGAGAACAACAACAACAACAACAACAACAACAAAAGAGAGAGTTGGGGCCTGGAGAGATGACTCAGCAGTTAAGAGCATTGACTCCTCTTGCAGAAGACACAGGTTCAATTCCCAGCACTCACATGGTGGCTAAAGTCTTCCATAACTCAAGTTCCAAGGGATTGACGCCCTCTTCTGACCTCCCCAGGAATTGCCCAACATGGGTGCACTTACATACAGGCAGGCAATACACTCATACACATAAAATAAAAACAATAAATAAAAATATAAAAAGACAAAAAAATTGGGATGATGGGACTGGAGAGATGGCTCAGGGCTTAAGAGCTTTCACTGCTCTTGTAAGAGGGCCCAGGTTTGGTTCCCATTACCACATGAAGGCTAACAACCATCCCTAACTCCAATTCCAGGGGATCCGACACCCTCTTCTGGCCTCTGCAGACTGGATGCACTTATACACATGAAGGCAAAGCACTTTTACACATAAAATATAAATAAATAAATATTCTTTTTTAAAAGAGAAAAGGTTGGGATGAAATAGAGGAAGGAACAGTTAGGATTCTTCTGGAAGAGTATGGAAACATTAATACCTTTCCCCTTTCCCAGACACCCCCAGCAGCACTGTGGACAGAGGAGAACTCTGACCAGTATAGGCTTTGGACACGTGAACATTAACCACTTGACCTGTCCAAACCTTGTTTTTTCCCTTTATCTTAGGGTTATTGTGAGTTTCTGTGAGATGACAGGGGCAAAAAGACTTTGTAAATGGTGAAATCTTTTTTATCAATGTCACATATTGTCACTGTGCCCTTAAAGGCTACTTCTTTTCTTCCAAGTAAACAGATAAGGTAAATATTTCAACAGTGCTCAGTGCTTTAAACAGATGCTCTCAGAACTTTCTATTTGGCAGAAGGCAAGACTCAGTCTGACATGAGCTAAGATAGTCTGCTGGGAACAAATGTGAGATTTATAACTGTCCTTTCCTTGAAGTAACTTCTCCTGTATGACAGGTTTTGGGTCAATAGAAACAACCTTTTGCCCTTCCATAAATGATGGATCATCCACTATCCTGCCAAATTAGCAGCCTTCACGAACCACATAAATTCTAAGAGCCAAGGTCATTGAAAGACAGAGAACAAGGAGGCTTTAATGTGTTGAAGGGATGGAGAAGTATCTCTGTACAGTGGTAGGTCTGGTTTTGTCTTGGTATAAGGACAGTGGTTGGTAGACGAGTCATTAGCAACCCCAACATCTTGTCCTCTGACTGGACTCCTGAGAGCCCTATTGCTGGGAATTCAAGTTGTCCACTAGAATCACTTACCTGCAAGGCAGGCTGAAGACAGCAGGCGTCATCTTGTCTACAAGTGGGTTCCAGAGGCCAGTACAGTGCCTGGCCCATAGGAGCCACTCAGGAAGTATCTGATGAGCAATTAGATGAAGGAAGCTCTCCAGCCTTCAGCTGTGTGCACAAATTTTATCCCTTAGAGCTTTGGAGAGAAAGTGCTGAGGAAGAACTAAGATACCTCTGAGATCCTGGCAGGCTTTTTTTCTTTGGGTCCATTTTAAGCTTCTTGAGGAAGATTACCTACATCTACAATTATGTCAACCAATACCTCTACTTATTTATCCATTATTATATCTGTATCTGTAGTAACATATGGTTCTCAATAAATAGGTGGAGACCAACTCAGTACCCATTTGCTTAATTTATACTGAGTATAAGGTATTTGCACATCTTCAACTGAATTTATCCTTCTATCAATCTAAGATGTGGTGCATTGCCCTCCGCCTCTTACAAATCAGGAAATCCATGAGCTTGGGACCAGTGGAACTGAGTCCAAATCAGGGTCTCTGGCCCAGTGTCCCATGCTTCTTGCTCTTTGAACTTAAAGTACTAGATTCTGAAGAGCTCTGAAAGGAACGATGCAGGGGAGGGTACCAAAGATAAGCTCTGCCTCCTTTATTCGGAGAAATTCTTCCTATGAAACAGGTGGAGTGACTGGGTATGGTGGCTCATGCCTTTAATGGCAGCACTCAAGAGGCAGAGGCAGAGGCAGAGGCAGGTAGTTCTCTGTGAGATTGAGGTAAGCCTGGTCTCTGTAGTGAGTTCTAGGTCAGCTGAGGCTACTGAGAGACCCTGTCTCAACAAGATGCACAAACAAATAACAACAAAAACAATCAAAAACAGTAAAGAGGATATACCCATAGCCAAGACTACAGTGGAAAATGGGGTCAATTTCCTGACTTCGGGAATGCCTTTCTACCATGCCTGCCATGGTGCTTGTCTGAGGTCTAAGAGCTACGTTTCCTCCTGCCAAACAATTCCAAAGACCTAAGAACAACATGGTCAGGGTTCTCACAGCAATAATCCCACTTCTGGTACCAATTTTTCTGTATTAGTTACTTTTCTTGTTGTAATAAAATACCTGACAGAACTTAATGGAGGAAAAGTTTCAGAGAAATTTCAGTCCATCATGAAATGGCAGTGGAAATAGCCCTGTGTATGGCAGGGAGAACGGGGCAGAGGCTTCTCACATCCTGAAGGAAGCAGGGCATCCTCACCGTGATGGACCGTACCCTTGAACTATAAGCCAAAATTAATCCTTTCCCCCTTAAGTTGTATTTTCAGAGTATTTTGTCTCAGCAACAGGAAAAGAAACTAAGATGGGAATCATTTCAGATTCAAACCATGCCAGTTCCACCTCCCACCCCAAGCCTCAAAGGTTCATGGTCATCTCATAATACAAAATACATTTAGTTCAACTTTAAAAATCTCTGTAGTCTTAACACTTAGAACACTATTCAGAAGTCCAAAGTTCAAGGTCTTTGTGAACCCCTGTAAAATAAAAACAGAAAGTTGTACACTTACAATATACAATGGAACAAAATAAACATTCCATTCCCAAAGGGAGAAAAGGGAAGATAGCAAGGGAAAACTGGACTAAAGAAAGAATGAAGACCAAATCCTGTAGTTCAGTGTCTGGCATCCAGACATGTGTTAGCATCATCTATCCTCCAGTGGGCTTAGGAAGTGCCACCTCTGCCACCTGCTGCCTACAGGACACACAAGCTCTCTCTTAGGCTGGTTTAACTTGGTGGTCACAGTTTTTCTCAGCAGCTCTCCCACATTCTTGGCTTCCCCAACATCTTGGGGTCTCCATATTACCCTCATTTGATCCTGCATATCCTACTCAGGGTTTCTTTGCAGTGAATTTGGTCTTCTTTGTTAATGTTATCTGGCCTCAAAGGCTTTTCTCCGGAACCTGAATGTCAGCTCTTATGGCCCTGTGACCCTTGCATTCTGGATGCCCGCAAGACCAGTGCCATATAGAAATAGTGCCAAATGCTGTTGTCAGCATAAGTAGCCAGGCCCCCTTGGACCACAGCTTCAGCAACTTCTGAGTGCCTGGGCAGCTGAGCTGGGAAATACTTCTGTTCAGGCAGGGCATCCTGGAGGAAGTGCTGTCTTTTAAAGTACCTCTTTTCAGGTACTCTTTTTTTAAAGGAATGTCTCTATGGATTTGCATTTTTATACTCTTTGATGGGAAAAGTCAGCTTCCTCAAGCACCTTTCCTACTGTCCCAGGGCAAAGCACATGATTTTTCTTTAATGGCACTATTTTTAAACAATTACAACTGTTGCGTCAACTGAACCTGCTTTAAATACACGTGTGCTCCCCGACTGTAGGTTTTCAGATCTCTCTCCCTGCTCTTTCACCCTAGTTCTCATGATAAACCTCACTAGAAGCAGTGTGTAATAACCAGGTCAGGGTCTCTTGTTATTTCTTCCATCAAATAAATTAGTTCATTACTTTTGAACTCAAATTTATTCAGATTTTCATGACTGGGCAAAACTTGGTCAAATTCTTTCCAAAATACAACTCAAAAGGCTGTATAATAACCAGGTCAGGGTCTCTTGTTATTTCTTCCATCAAATAAATTAGTTCATTACTTTTGAACTCAAATTTATTCAGATTTTCATGACTGGGCAAAACTTGGTCAAATTCTTTCCAAAATACAACTCAAAAGGCTTCTAGACTAATTGTTAGTAAAGTCCTTGCTCCCATTTGAAACCTCATGAGTACAATCTTTATTGTTCACTGGTCTAGTCTTTTGTTGTTTGTTTTTTTAAATTTTATTTTATGTGTATGAGTGTATTATCTGTCTGTACATAAGCGTACCCATGTTGTACAATGCTCACAGAGGTCAGAAGAAGGTGTTGGATCCCCTAGAACTGGAGCTACAGGTGGGTGTTAGCAGCCATGTAGGTACTGGGGCCCAAAGCTGGGTTCTCTGCAAAAGCAGCCCATGCTCTTAACTGCTGAGTCATCTCTTCGGCTCCTGATCTAGTCTTTTGAACTCTCACTAGAATGTCCATTAAGCTTTGCTTATAGCATTCTAGGACCTCTCCAGCATCTCCAAACTCTTCCACATTCCTCCCATAAACCAATTCTGAAGGCTTAAGAGTCATGCAGTCAGACTGGTCATGTAAGTGGCCACCCTCCCGCTACCAAGACTGTGTACTAATTTTTTGTCACTATGGCAAAATACCTGATAGAAGCAACTCAAAGGAGGGGAAGTTTATTTTGATTCCTGATTCCAAGGGATTTCAGTCCATCATCATTGGGAAGGTATGACTGTGGAGCTTTTCTATCTGTGGTAGGTATAGGGCAGTTCCATTGGTAGCAAGATATGAGGCAACTCCATGTATGGTAGAGTGTAGGGCACATGGCTGGGCTCCTCACACCTTAGTAGACCAGGAAAGCAAAGAAGCAGGCTGGAGACAGGGACAGTTATAACCTTCAAGGGTTCACCACCAGCCAGGTCTTACCTCCTAAAGGTTCCACAGCTTTCCCAACAGTGATACAAGCTGGGGACCAAATGCTAAAAGCATGAGCCTGAGGGTGGGGGGTAGATATTTCAGATTCAAACCATGACATAAGGGGGCGCCCAATAAATAAGCAGTCCTTGGGGATAGATGTGGGTGCCTTTCACATGTTCCCCTCAGAACACATTCTAATGTAGGCTGGACCATTGATCATGTGATCACCAAATGATTCAGATGCTGTGGAACAGGAAAATTATAAATTCCAAATTTGATTTAAGCTTTGATTAAAAAGAAGTGGAGATCAAAGGCTACAGTCTTCAATAGCAAGAATCTCGAGAAGACACAAGGCCAGAATACAAAGTATGGGATTCACCTTGATTTTAGGATAAGAGAAGAGCTTAGAGGACATTTAAAGTATGTTATTATAAATTTAAGCTAAATTTTTACTTCACAGCTCACTCTAATAAAGTACAAGTTTTGCTAAGCATGCTCACTAAGAAGAACGAAGATAGAGGTGATGTGTGTGTTTAGGACTATGAAGACTTTTTGTGCAGAATACTGTGTTTGTTTTAATAGATGTAATCATGTATCCACTGCATATGACTCACGGTATGCTTCTCCCTCATTCAGCCCAGCTAGATTTAGTGTGTTCTCCTAGAACTTAGGAACATAATTAAAGGTATTCTGGTTTGTGAAGATAAAGAAACATGACTTGTAAAGTGAAGTGACTAACTAACTGATTTCATTAACAAAGTACAGCATTTCAGAAGAAGCAGAAGAAAACAAGTGAGGAGAACAGAACACAGCAATCCCTGACCGAATGGAGAGGAGCTGCAGAGGAACAAAAATGGAAGCCAAGGGAGAAGAGAGTAAACCAGCAACGTAATGACTAGGTCCCTGGAGAAAACTAACAACAGACAAAGCAGTACCTGTTGAAGAGAACAGGCATGGTGGTGCACGCCTTTAATCCCAGCACTCGGGAGGCAGAGGCAGGTGGATCTCTGTAAGAGTGAGTGGGACAGAGAGCCCAAATTTCTTTTCTTCTTAAATGTTAAATAAAAAATTAGCATACATTGATTATAGAAGTGATGGATTTCATTATATTTTGATACACGTATATCATGGACTTTGCAAATATTCATTACATACTATCCTCTTTGTCTCTCCATCCCACCAGTCCTCAGCTTCCCAAACATTATCTGTATACATATGTACACACATATTACATGTGTGTGCACATATATGAATTTATATTTCCCATATGAGAAAAAGCATGTGATGTCTTTCTTTCTGAGTCAGACTTATTGCATTTGACATGATCGCCACTTCTGTTCATTTTCCTGAAAGTGATACAATTTCATTCTTTTTATACTGAATAAAAACTCCAACAGTTATATGCACCTTTTCTTTATCCACTGATCTATTGATGGCCATTTAGACTGGTTCCATAATTTGGCTATTTTGAATAGTGCTAAAATAAACGTGGATTCGCAGGCAATCACTAAAAACAGAACGACCATATGAGCAAAATTTCTTTAATAAAGGGGACAGAAGGACATTATAAAATTGGAGCAAGAGGGCCTGGAGAGATGGCTCAGTGGTAAGAATAATTGCTGTTCTTCCAGAGGCCCCAGGTTCTAGTCCCAGGATCCACATGGCAGCTAACAACTGTCCTTAACTCCAGTTCCAGTGGATCCGACACCCTCTTCTGGCTTCTGCAGGCTTTGCACGACATGGGTGTGCTCACACACATGCAGGCAATACATTCATATACATAGATTTAAAAAAATACGGTAAATAAAAATACAAAAAACAAAACAAAACTGGAGAAAGAGGCCTGGGGAGATGGTTCAGTCAGTAAAATATTGCCACAAAATCATGAGGAGCCAAGTTCGATCCCCCAGAAGCCATGTAAAAAGCAGGGTGCAGTATCCAGTGTGCCTGTTTTCAGGGCTGAGGAGGCGGGCAGAGACAGGAGGATTGTGGGGCTTGCCGGCCAGCCTAGCTAAATCAGTGAGCTCCAGATTCAGTGAGAGATTCCAAAACTAAGGTGGATGGTGATGAGGAAGACAGCAACGTTGACTTTCCGCCTCCACAGACATGTGCATATATGTGCATACATGCGCATGTGCATCTGCACACATGTGTACACATACATACAAGCAAACAAAACAAAAGCAACAGTGACAAACAACTGGGTAAAGGGAAAACCACAGAGAAAACAGAAGCTGGGAACTCTGACTTTGAGTTTTGTTCTTTGAGTTTTCCCTAACCCTAACCCTAGCCCTAACCCTAATCCTAATCCTTGTGTTGTCCTTTGCTATTGATTATGGCTGAAGGGATGAGTTAGGACTCATCTGACTGCAAAAGAACAAAACCAGATTCACACTACTCAAGCAAGAGAGGACATTTGTTGCCTCACATAAGTGGAGCTGAATGGACAGTTTGCTTTGAGACCCCTGAACTGCCACCAGCAGCATTTCATCTCTCTCATGTAGGGACTTTGCTCTCTAGATGTATGGATTCTCCAACTCACAACAACACAATGCCCTAGTCAGTAGAAAAGCAACCACCTCCTCGTATTTCATGAAAATCTGCGTCAAAGGTTTTGTTAGGCCTCAGTCTTAGTTTCTAATCCTGTTGCTGAGATAAAGTACCCTGACAAGAGCAACTCAAGAGAGAAAGATTCTTTACTACGTTTACTGTTCAAGGTACAGTCCTTCATGATGGGGAAGCCAAAAGAACAAGAGCTTGTAGGAGCTCTTGCTGTAGTCAGAAGAGCAAGGAATGCATGCGCGCTAGCACTCAGCTCGGGTTCCTCCACTCTCCCAGTGGTCCTGGCCTAGGGAATTGTCCTATCTACAGCAGATGGAATTTACCGCCTCGATTAACATAATCAAAACAATCCCTCACAGGTGTGCCTGGAGGTCTGCCTCTTAGGTGTTGAGTTGACATTTGATACTAACATCACCACATCGGTTGTTGTGGCTGAGAGAATGGAGCGTTCTGGAACAATCTAGTCCAGATGACATCTGCAATGGAAGATGAAAGCCAAGTGAACCTCATGAATAGAAAGTTGAAAAGAGTTATTCTCTCCAATGCAAAATCGTACGCTGTTGTCATGAAGGCAAGGGCAAGGCCTGATGGAGATTCCATTTCACAAGTGGTGGGGAGGAGATGACAAAGGTTACCAGAAACTGGTCCCAGTATCTTGGGGGCTTTTTAGTTGACTCAGAAATAGGGATAGACAACACCCACAGGCAGCCCTTTGGGACTTGACTGAATTCAAGGGGAAAATTAGGGGTAGCTCAGAGTGACTTCTGGGCCCAGAAGGCCCACTGAGTTTCTGAGGAAAGGCAGTGCTGGGAAGACAGAAACAGCTTCCATGTCTGTTTGATCAGCGGCCAAACCAAAGAGTGGCATATGGGGGTGACATGGTCAAAGCGGCATTGGCAAACTCTGCAGGGGTGGGGGAAGGGGGAGGCCAAGTCCAAGGAATCCAATGTGTAGTCATTCAAACCAAGTGCCTTTGAGGTTTGGATGGGGTAGCTTCTCTTTAGTTGTTACAGTAAGCTTCCAGCCAGGAGCATTAGATGTTAGGATGGCTTTCCAAGGCTTGTGGTTTGTGGCGTTGGAGGCACAGTTTGGTTGGAAAGTTGGGAAGGCAGATTAATGCATGAGGTCTCTGAGATTCTCACAAGACTTTTGGTTAGGATTTGAAGATAATTTGTGATCTAAAAATATATCCCCAAAACTACAGTATTCTTAGCCCCACAGTCTTCTGTAATATGTGAATTGTTCCTGGCTGACTGTTCTTGAGACATCTCTTCTCTCTAATGTACTTCTAAAATGTTACTCATTTAATCAATCAACCAATATTACACTGCAAGCTTAGAAAAAGTCAAGGCTCTTTTTAGGATACGAAGACCAGTTAGCTGCATCTAATCATCTGGACTGGTCCTCTAGGTACCCTCTCAGCATGTACATGACTTGCTTGCTCCATGGACATTTGAAACTCAGCATTCCCAGCATGAAACTGTTGACAATGCTCTCTTGACAAGCCTTCTTCTCTCCTAGATCTTGTTACCTTAGGGAGTGGTTCTGCCAGCCACCAGTCTCCAACCCCCAGCCACCAGCTAACTACTTGCTCTAGTCTCACTGACAAAAAAATTATTTATTTAATATAAATCGGTGTTATGCCTGCACACATGTAAGTGTACCTGTGTCATGCAGAAGAATGTGTTAGTTCCCTAGAACTGGAGTTATGAACAGATGTTAGCAGCCACGTGCGTGCTGGGAATCAAACCTGGGTCTTCTGCAAGAGCAGCCAATGCTCTTGACCACTGAGCCATCTCTCTAGCCCCTCTAGCCACATCTTGGGAGGTAAGCTTGGCATTTCATTTGACTTCCCTCCTGAATCTAACCCTGCTGACCCTGCCTTGAGGAGGGCTCTTGGAACTATTCCACTCCTCCTTGTCTTCTCTGCCATAGATTGAGTCCAGCTGCCACCTAAGACTGGTTCATTCTCTGCTTGGCAGTAAGAAAAAACTGTTTGGAAGCATATGACATCGTGCCAATTATCTGATCCAAGTCCTTCCATGGCTCCCTCTGGCATTGAGAATGACAGGCTCCTTGCTTTGACTAAGGGAGTCCTGTGTGATCTGGCAGCCCCACCCTCTAGAGCTCACTCCATCCCTACCTCCCTTCTGTCTCTGTGCTCTGGTCATGCTGGACATCATTTGTGCCCTGAGAAGCACTCAGGTCCTGGGCCTTTGTGCAAGCTGTCTTCTGTGTGCACCGGCCCTTCCTGGGCCTCCGCGTCCTCTCTTGCCCCCTTTGCTTACCTGGAGCCATCTTCTTCCAGAGCGTCCAGTGAGCGAGGTCTCCCCTCTCCTCCTCATTGTAACTGCATGTTCATTTGTGCATTCTTTTTATTTAATGCATCTCTCCAGTGGAGGTGCGGAGAGTGTCCGTCTTGGCATTATTTTGTGGTGATATTCAGTCCCTAGTAGATACTCACTGGTGGTTGAATGGAGAGGCATGAATGGACAGGATCCTGAGCTTGTAGCACAGACCATAACCTAAGGTACAGAGAGTGTGGGACTTCAGGGAAGGGCACCCGAGTTGTACTATAAAGGCACCTGGGACAAGTGTCCATCTGAAATAGGCTTTTACATTCTCACTAACTCTTGCTAGTTCCTGGAAACAGACTGTGTTTCTCTGATTGTCTATTAAGTTTTTTTTTTTTTCAAACTGCTGAAGATCTTGGAACCAAACCAAAGTAATCTACATTTCCATTTTTATATCTTAATTTATAAACTGTGTCTTATAATTTACAAGCACTCACTTACTTAGTGTCTCTAACAGAGCTGAAACAAATACCAGCTTTGCCAGCCCTGCCACCCCTATCTTTCCACTGCTCAGGATGGGCTGGAGCTGGCCCTAGCATGTCTAAGAAGGCAGGACGTGATAGGGAGCCAGGCTTTGACCTTGGGTCTCTGCATGTCCCCATGCCTAGAGTCTTTCCAGAATAGGGACTGGTGATATTTTGGGCTGGATCATTCTTTGTGTAGTACCCTCTCCCATCTAATGCCCTCCCCAGACCTCAGCAGCCAGTTCTGGAGTATAAAGAGGTCCTGGGAGATCTTGGGTAAAAACATCTCTCAGTTGAGTTTTCCTATCAACAAAATGGGAAGACATCTCAGGACAGAGGTGTGAATAAATGATGATGATTGACTGCAGACTGGTTCACATCAGTGCTGGGTGGTAGATACAGAGTCCAGCCACAGTGAAGTGTGTGATGGTTACTGTTGATTGTCAACTCGACAGAGTCTGAAATTACCCAGGAGACATGCCTCCAGGCACACTCCTGAAGGATCATTTATGTTATATTAGCCTCTAGGCATGCCTATGAGGATTAATCTTGACTAGGTTACTTGAGGTAGGGAGATGCACCCTAAAGTAAGGGGCACCATTCCTTGGGCTTGGGTCCTGGGCTGCATGAAAAAGGAGGAATGGGGTTGAAGAGATGGTTCAGGGGTTAAGGGCACTGACTGCTCTTGCAGAGGACCTGGGTTCAATTCCCAGTACCAACATAGTGGCTAACAACAGTCTATAACTCCAGTTCCAGGGGAATTCGACAATCTCGTCCGACCTCTGTGGGCACGGCATGATATGGGTATGCATTACATACATGCAGGCAGTATACTCATACCTATAAAAGTAATAAATTAAAAAAAATTTTTTTGAAAAAGGAGGAATCTAGCTGAGCATGAGAATGAGCTTCCGTTATTCTCTGTTTCCTAGCTTGCAGTGCAACTTGACCAGCTGCTTCAAGCCCCTCCTACCAAGACTTCCCTGCCATGGGCTAGACCTCCAATGTGAGCCATAATAAATCCTTTCTCCCTTAAGTTGTTTTTGACAGAGTATTTTATCACAGCAACAGGAAAAGTAACCAAGACTGTGTCTAACTCGTTCCACAAAGTTGCCTCCTAGCAGTCACTTTCCATCGCTGAACCCCTTAGACAATCTGTAGCCCGATGAAGGTTCTCCTGCTGGGCTATCTACCCAGCTGGACTTCAATCTCCCTGTCCGTAGGGACTGTTCTTCTGTCCTTTCCCATGGGGAACGGCTAGGTATTTTCCTTAGGAATGGTGCTAAAAATGATCCAGGAAGAAGCCACCCCCACACCAACTTCTGCGTGGGTTGTGCATATTAGGACCGAACCGAGCTAACATCGGAACGGTCTGCCGAGTTTGTAGCCTATGGTCAAGTCCGAACTCTAAGCAGCTGGATCTCTTCGACCTCATTTTCTTTGCTTTGGCCCGCTCCTCCATTTCCCCAGCTGCATGCTACCTTGGGGTCTCACTCAGGTTCCTAGAGACAAATTCTTGGAGTGGAAAGGGGGTCCCTTGGAGCCTCGTTACCAATTCCCATCCCAGGCTCCAGCCTTTCTCTTCTTCAGCATTTACTATTATACCCGACCAGTCAGTGATGCCTTCGGGGCTTCGGTTTCCTCATCAGTGAATGAGGGACATGAACAGGAGCTGCAGAGGGGCAGGTGAATCAGGCTCTGTCAGTCTTGACAGGGAGTGGGACCCTAAGCCACTACGCTGAGTCAGGCGCTTTTCTTGGAGGGCCCAGGGTGGCCCAGGCATGCACGCTGCGGCAGCCTCTTTCGCTCTTCCTGGGCTGTGGGGAATGGTAGCTTCCGCAAGCTCAGGTGCAGCGGAGACCCAGCCAGCCGTCCCTGTCACACTGGAGATCCCCAAGGCTGCCTGCTGAGCCCCCTCTCACGTTCACTCCGCCTTCCTCAAAATGAACAAAATCTGCTCGACTGACTGGACTCTTCCGAGACCCAGGGCAGAGACCTCTCACCTGGGGTCAAGCCAGTTCTGTCCCTACTTTTCGGAGGGGGCGGGGTCGGGTGGCGGAGGCCCAGTTCTTCCTGCTCCTACTTTTTGTTTCGATGGGGGAGCGCTCACGTTTCGTCCCCACTAAAAGGAGTCTTTGCAGCCAGTGGGGGCGGGGGGACTGCCGGTACCTGCTCCAGCGCAGCTCAGCCTAGCTCCCCGGGGGTCTGCGCCCCGGCCCGCCCCTCCCCCAAGGTCACCCAACTTTTCCCTCCCCTCCCCCGCGGGGCGGGCCCCCGCGTGCATTATTCATTGGCCCGGGCCCGCCGCGGGCGCGGGTGCTGATGTCAGGCGGCCGCGGGTGCGGCGGGTGCGGCGGCCGCCCAGCAGCCCGGGCGCGGGTGGGGGGGCGCCGAGTGGGGGTGGCGGCCAGCATGCTGCTCGGCTGCGGCTCGGCCTCCCACACCCGCGGCGCCCGCGTCCTAGCCGGCAGCGGCGGCCGAGCGGCGAGCGGCGCCCGCGTCTGCAGCGGCGGTCCCGGCCCGGGTGGGCGCCCGCGGAGCCGGCATGGCGCTGCGGAGGGGCGGCGGCGGGGCGCTGGGGCTGCTGCTGCTGCTCGCCGCGTGCCCGGTCCCGCCGAGCGCGCAGGTGAGGCGGCTGGCGCGCTGCCCCGCCACTTGCAGCTGTACCAAGGAGTCCATCATCTGCGTGGGCTCCTCCTGGGTGCCCAGGATCGTGCCGGGCGACATCAGCTCCCTGTGAGTGGGACCCCTCCGGCGCCCGCCCCGCCCCGCCCCGGCTCGCTGCCTCTGGGGAGTTGCCTCCGGCACCGGGCAGCGCCACCTGCCCGGACTCCCTTGCCCCTTCTTCGCGTGTGGGTTTGGGGCGCACCACGGGACGTGGGTGGAGTCTGCGCCCGGGGGAGGATGGAGGGACCCCGAGCCTCAGAGTGTGGGAACCTAGGCAGGTCCGCGTGACGGTGTTTCTCGGTGTGGTCCGTGGGCCACCGGCATCAGACCTACCAGGGGGTGTTGCTGCAGACTCAGGGCCCACCGTGGGGGTAGGGTCTCTGGAGTCCAGAGTCCGTACGTGGCGTCTCCGGGTGATTCTGGGGGTGCCTTAAAGTTTGAGAGGCTTCGTGTGCGTTGTGTGGTGGGTGGGTGTGTGACTGTATAGGGCATGTGGAGGAGCAGCTGAATATGCCCGGATTGAGCGCGCCAACTGGGGCTGGTGAGGCCTCACCACGGTCTCAGCGGCGCTCTCATGCTGGCCCCATGGCCTCCTCCCGACCTCTCCACACTGCAGACTGGGAAGAGCCTAGTTTGGGCCAAGGCATGAAACCTCTGGAAGTGGAGAGTCGGGAAGAAGAGAACCTAGAGGGCTTCGCAGAAGCTCCGTCCCGCAGGCAGGAAATCAACCTGATTTCTTGCTTTGAGTTTAAGAGGGCCTTTCTTACTGACTTCCTCCTATGTGGGTTGTATTTTCAGTACTGGTGGAACTAACCTGAAAGAGTTACGTGTGTGCTTGCTAAGGTGCTTTCTACTTGGCCTCACACAGTCATGCAGGCCAAATGACCACGTCTCCTTATGCTGTGGGGTTAGGAATCTTTAGGTATCAGGTTTGCCAGGATGAGTCCTTGATCCGGGCCGAGGTGCTGGGGTGCCCCATCAGTTGTAGAGGCGGGAGTCCTGAGCCTGACGGGGGACGTTGCTTGTGCTTTCTCCTGTAGGCCGTTCCCTGCTCATCCAAGGCCAAACAGGAGCCTGGTTCAGGATTGGAGATGGGGCTGGGGGTCCTTATTTATATTTGTAGAAAGTGGAACAGTCTGGCTGTGGGGAACAGCAGGCCTGTTTGACTCTAAAGTATTGCTAAGTAAGATAACATGGAGGATTCCAGAATTTCTCTTGTTAAACCTTTCTGTGATTAGCAGCTGCTTAAGTGATCTGCATGTTAACTCAGATAATGTGTGAACTCCTTTCGTGAACCAGAAAGGGTAGGAGACCTGAGGGCAGAAACAGCCAAGCCTCTTTCCCCTGAGTTGACCATTTATCTGGCAGAAGGCATTGCCTCCGACTTCACAGGCAAGTTCGGATACCTCTGAGTTTTCCGCAAGGCTTTCTCAGTGCATTTAATCAGAAGTGCTCGGAGTGTCTTTCAGAGATGTGCTCCCAAGGGGCATGCTTAATCCTACCCCAGAGTTTCGTGGGCCAACATTAATTTTGTGTCTGCACAAACAGAATCTTGGGCAGAGGTGAAGTAATTATCCATCTTCAGCCGGGGCCTCCCGTAGTTAAGTGAAGCAAATAAGCAAGGGGTTTGATTTAAGCTGACTGAGCTAATGTCTATACAAGGAGCCAGCCGGGTGGCTTCTGTTAGCCAGACTAGTCTTCCTAGTGATCAATTACACGGGAAAGCAATCTGCCTTTTCTCATCCTGTCCCCCCTGGGAAGATGATGGTCCTCTGTATGAAGCCTCCCAGAGAGGAAGAGTGTGAAATTCAGGTGGAGGATGAGGCCAACTGCCCACTTGGCCCTACATGTCCTCAAAGAAACCTGGGCCTTGCTCTCTCTCTTTATCCTGTAGGAGCCTAGTAAATGGAACATTTTCGGAAATCAAGGACCGAATGTTTTCTCACCTGCCTTCCCTGCAGCTGCTGTGAGTAGGGGGAGTCCTGTAAGACATGGGAGTCCCTGAAGGGTGGTCCCTGCTTCCACAGTGTGGGTCTTTCCTATGGGCCCAAGTCACCTCGGCTGATTTTTAATGTTACCTTGCCTTATGGTTCCACAACAAATTGCCATCTCCTTGCTCTGGTTTCTCTTGACTTTGGTCCAAGTTCTCTGCCAGGACTTTGTGGTAGATCCCACTCATTGATCAAATAATTGGGAGGTGATTGATTGCATTGATCGTGACCAGAGTGTCATTTCAGTGAACAGATCCCCAAACATCTCACTTCAGAAGAAACTAATCTTTAAAAATCTTAATATTACTGTGGAGATAGGAAGATAATAGTAGTCTGCCACATACTAAAGGAAGCAGGCAGCTTACTCAGGTACACAAGTACATGGTTTTAGCTCATTGACATGGCATTTCTTTAGGAAAGATACTTTTGTTTCCCCATTTGACAGATGGAGAAACTGAGGTTCAGGGAATGAAATACCTCCTCCCAATTCACAGAATAAGGAGTCAAACCCAAGGCTGAAAGTCCACACTCATGATGATTCTTTGCCTCATCTCCTCTTTGGACCATGTCCAAGTCACTGTGGTGAATGCCCACATAGGGCCCTATAACTCAAGTCAGTTGATGTTTGATAATGAAAATAAATGTCCCCAAATCACTTTTGGAAAGCAACTGAGTAGGTCAGTGTGTGAGTGTGGGGAGGCTGTAACTCAGTGGTAGTGAGCTTGCCTACCTGCTTCCTGCTACCCAGAAAGCCCTGGGATCCATGGTTAGAACTGCATAAACAACAGAAACCATTAGCAGGGCAACTTGAGCACATGGAACAGAATCTTCCTTCTGTTTCTCACATTTGCGATGAGATCGTAACTACAGCAAGCAGAAGGACAGAGAGAAATACAAATCACTGCTTGGCTGCAACAAATTGCTGTTGATAGTTTTGTTCGTGACAAGCTGTGTACCTGGTTATAAAACTGTGCTTGTCATTTGAGAGCCTGTTTAGAGGTTCTAGCAAGGGAGGGCAGTTACTCCTATACACCCTTGACTGAAGACTGGTCCTCCTCTGTTGGAGAAGTTTGGATGCACATGGAGCATTGAGGGAGGAAGGGGACACACACCTAGCCAGCCAGATGAGCCGACTCAACCCTGGAAATTAATGGGATGACAGATCACAGTTGGATCACCTCACATTCTATGCTTGCCATTTGAGATCTCAGTTCTCATGCCAACAAGATGGCTTAGTAGGTAAATGTAGGGCACAATGCAGGATGGGCCTTAGCCAGGTCACCTGCTCTGAGGAATAGAGGAATGGCTCCTGTGGGTGCAGCACTCCACTCTGGCTAGTCGTGAGGCCAGCTTCTGCCCAGCATCTGGAAAGAACTTGCACTGAGATGATCTACCTGGGGACAGATTACTATTGGCTGCAGTCAGGACCCCACCCCATAAAGTGGTTGGCTAACCAGACCTATAAGCCCCTTGCACTTCGTTGAATAAAGGAGCTTGCAGCACCTTGCCATCCACATGCTTGTCACTCAGTTCCCGGAGTCTGTGTGTTTTGATTCTGTGCCTACTCACCCCCTTTCTGTGGAGACCCTTTCTCTGCTCGGGCTGGCCCCGAGCACAGGGACCCCTGTTGGGAGTCCCAGTACTCAGGACCAACACGAGGGGGACAGAAGGAGCTCCTCCATAGAGGAGGGGGTGAGTAGACGCAGAGTCAACACACAGACTCCGGGAGTTGAGCGAAAAGCCCCCAGTGGTGATCTGCTGCAAACTCATTTATTCAAGAAAGAGCAGAGAGTCTTATAGGTCTTGTTAGCCAATAGCCTTATGAGGTGGGGTCCTGACCACAGCCAATTGCAGTTTGTTCCCAGGTGGATCAGGTTCCCTCCAGGTGCTGGGCAGAAACTGGCTTCACAACCAACCGGTGTAGAGCACCACACCCACGAGAGCCATTCCTCCATTCCTCCTGGCAGGTGGCCTAGTTAGGCCCACCCTGCATTATGCCCAACAGACCCCCCAACAGGTAAAGGTACTTGTTGCCAAGCCTGATGACCTGAGTTCGATCCCCAGGTCCCACATGGAGGAAGGAGAGAAATGACTCTCGAATGTTGTCCTCTGACTGCTATATGTGCCATTTCATACTCTTGTCCACACATGTATACACACACACACACGTACAGTGTGAAATAAATATAATAATAAATTTTAAATCTCAATTCTATTAAAATAGTAATACAGCTTTGGTTAAATAAACATAAATGATTTCTATACCAATTACATATTTATCAAAAGGACTTACATGGCCACTCAAATAGAAAACAGCATAGCGATATAGAGAATTTTCTAGAGTTCCTAAACTTTAAAACAATTATTATTTCTCATGAGAGCATAGAATGTGGTAGAAGCTTTTTTATTATTATTATTTTTTTCTGGTCCTTGCTGTATGACTTAAGTCAGGTCACTTATATTCTCTGGGCTCAAATTTCTCTAAAAACACAGATGGATCAGATCCTTGAAAGTCTGTAATTCCATGATTGCTTGAGATTCAGTAAGCAGTTGTCTTAGTCTACTTCTCCATTGCTGTGACAAAACACTCTGACCAGTATCAGCTTGGGGAGGAAAGGGTTTCTTTAGCTTACATCTTCCAAGTCACAGTTCATCACTTAGGAGTTCAAGGTAGGGATTTGGGGCAGGAACCTGGAGGCGAGAGCTGAAGCCCAGGCCATGGAGGAATGCTGCTTACCAGCTTGACCCCTGGCCTAGGCTCAGCTGCTTTCTTAGACAATAGACAACAACTTGCCCATGGATGGCACCGCCCACAGTGGGCTGAGCTCTCCCACATCACTCAACAATCAAGAGGATACCCCACAGACATGCCTAGAGGCCAGTCCAATGCAGGCAATTCCCCAGTTGAGGCTTCCTCAACCCAGGTGTGTTGGGTTGACACTAAAGCTCTCCAGCACAGCAGTCAATGGTTATTTAGTTGTGCCTAGCAGAAAAATGTTTTTTGAGTAGCACCTATCAGTTCATATTTCTTCAGATGCCCCCTGGGGTGAGAGAGATAGTATAGTGCAGATTGCAGAGAAACCAACCAGAAGGGATCTCTCCCCCTTGGCCTCCATCCCAGTGGCAACGGCAAGGTGGGGACCTGACGGGTTGTTCTTAGCCTGAGAAGATCCTATATTTGCCCACGGATCAGAGCGTAGCAAAAAAAACAACCATGACTTCACCACATGTCTCAACGTTTCCATCTCTGTTGAAACCTGTCTTGTTTGCAGATTGCTGAATTCGAACTCATTCACAGTGATCCGGGACGATGCTTTTGCTGGCCTTTTTCATCTCGAATACCTGTAAGTGTTGAGGTGTCCCTGTCCGCCCAGAGTTCGGTGCCTCAGAAGGCTTTCTGGGTTGAGTTTTGTGCTAGATCAGCCTTGGAGGAGAGTTAAGGGTATGGAAAGCCCCATTCTCTTGCCAACACTGATCTTTGATAGTTGAATTGCTTCTTAGCATGCTGGGGCAGGAGGAGCCTGGAGATGAAGCTGGGACAGGAAGCAAAGAAGGAAACTCATTCATTCTCTGCTGACATTTAATTTATCATGTAGTAAGCACGACTGAAAACTGTGTTGGATATTTTTACCTCTATAACTAGGCGTGGATTTGCTGGTCAGCCGGAAATAGAGCTGGAGGGTTCTGAGGGCTAATTATTTTTAAACAAAGTTTCCTTATTTGGGGGTTAAACCGTGTGCTTTTTAGGCAGCTGTCCCACATTCCATTTGCCCCATCTCCTATGAGTTCTGTTGAGGGTCTAATTAGATATTCTTTTTTCCTAAAAAACAAAAACTCAGGGAAAAGTGTTATTTTTCCCTCCAGATGTGCAGTTTCCCCTTAGCAATGAGCTTTGCCGCTGCTCTTATTTCCGCCTTTTATTACACTCTAGTCTTTTTCTTCCCCCTTAAGTTCTCCCAGCCTTGTATTTGGTAAGTTTGTAATAACGTTAATCCTTCTATCAGATGGGATTTCCTTGCTTAGCATTCAGAGGATTTGAAAGGCCTTGTCCTGGCTGTCTTATCTGAGGTGAACAGGTAGATGTTGGAATTCTAGACACATCTTAGGTAGAAAAAAGCTCGTGCTGAAGCGAGTTCTCAGGGAATGATGTCTCGGCAGGAATTCTTCCTCCAGAACACGCTCCCATAATCCAGTACTTTGACATGTATTTGATATGGAAGGAGTGTCGCAGCTCCAGGGTTGAAGCCATCAGGGTCTACAAAAAGCCCACGAATAGCCATGGGGCCCCTGGGTTTTTCTCCAGTGGGGAGTTCATGTGATGCCCAGAGCATCCGGGAGGAAGTTAGCTTATCAGATTCTGCTGAAGTCTAATACCAAACAAACATCAGAGTTAAAAAAAAAAAAAACAGGCATCAGAGAGTTCTCCATGGGAGAACCAGCTCATCAGTGGCATCAAGGTATGGCAAAGCCTTGCCCTCAGACAGTCTGTCGAAGACCTGCTTGCATTTGACTCAGCTTCTTGGACCTAGAGAACAGTTAAAGTGCATTCCTGTCATATGGAGTTTGTAGCATAGTCAGTGTTGTTGCTTCCAGATCTGTGTGCAAGCCCTCTGCCCTTTTAGCCCAGAGAAACTCAGTCTCTATTGCCTGCATTGCCCTTCCTGCTTACTGTTGGCACAGAGAGCCTGAGAGTATCCTGCTTCATCACTATTTGCCCAGATATGAGGCTGTGTGGGACACGATGAGCTAGAGATTGCTGGAAGCCGAGCTTAATGGAACTCCTCCTCAGCAAAAACCACAATACGGAGATATAAAACAATGGGCTCCCCTCAAGGGACGATGATATTAACAAAAGTATGAATAGATGGGCACTGAGCAATGTAAGAGGAGCCAAGAAGAGAAAATGCCAGACACTTCCAGTGTGGCGGAGTTGGGGAATTTCTTGTCTCTGTGCTTTCTTCTCCCTTTCTTCTCTCCAAGATATTTTTGCTCACATTGCCAGCTCTGAATTTAGAGACATCTATGCTGCTCTGGAAGGAGAGAGGGGCTGGCATTCATGTGTTCCTGCACACACACACACACACACACACACACACACACACACCTGGTTTCCCCATGGAATTTAGTATAGTTCAGTGTTAACTTTAGAGTCTCTATAGTCCATGAGGGCTTTCAGATTTACTGCAGAAGCACATTAATGTCATTTGTTAGGGTTACTAGGAAGAAGAAATTCCATCAAATCATTATTGTTTCTCTCCCTAGGTTCATTGAAGGGAACAAAATAGAAACCATTTCAAGAAATGCCTTCCGGGGCCTCCGTGACCTGACTCACCTGTAAGTCCTATCAAAACTGTTTGAGGGCTAGGGACATAGCTTGGTCTGTAAAGTACTGACTGTGTGAACATGGGGACCCAGTTTTGATCTCCAGAATCCATGTATAAAGACAGGCAGGCAACTTGATGTGTACTTGTAATCCCAGCACTCGGGAGGCAGAGTTGGAGGATTCCTGGGCTTTGCTGGCCAGTCAGCCTAGCCCAATTAGTGAGCCTAGGCCCCGGGGAGAAACTGTCTCAAAATCCAAAGAGGATGGTTCCTGAGGAACAGCACCTGAGGCTGATCTCACATGCATGCACACTCACACACACACACACACACACGCACACACACACACACATGCATGTATGCACACACATGCGCATGTGCACACCCATAGTTGTTGTAAATCCATCTCCTGCTGCATTTCTCTTCGTTTCTATTCCATATTGCAGTATTCCTCAAAGGAAACTCAGCTCCGTGTTCCCCAGGAGGTCCCCACAGTGATAGGCACCATTCATTGTGGTGAGAGCTCATTGGTGTCATTCCCATTCCATCATCTTTGTCACCAGGGGATGACATGACCTCATGTGAAGTAGGGGCCCATCAATGCTGTGAGGACTTTGTGCTGGCAGAGGGAGTGGGACAGAAACGTGTTCTTATGCCCACTTGATGCCAGGTGCCAGGCTATGTACATAGAGGCCATCTCCTCCATGTCTTTCTATTCTGAGAGTTCCCATTTTACAGAATTGGGAATGAAACCCGTAACTCAGTGCAGAATGTCACCTGGAGGGCAAAGTGGAACAGAGACATCATCGTGAATCCTCTGATTTGGATGCAAGTCGCTTTTTTCTTTTATGTTGGATTAATCTACTTCAGCTAAGCTCCCTGGTTCTTTAATAGCTTTCCAGAGACAAAAAATTAAAGGGATTGACTTGAACTGACACATCAGAGCAAAGCAAGTGCACATACTTAGAAAGTTTAGGAAACTGGAAAAAATAGTGGTTGTGTTTTTGAAAATGCAAATGCAGCCATTTTCATGGTAGGAGTCATTTATCTGCCATGACCTGGGTTTTATTTATAAGCACAATAGATCATTTTGTCTAAGGTAGGTGATGACTCTTATCTCCATAGTCCTCCTGTCTGTAGTAAAGAGTAAGGATATAGCAATCTAACAAGAGAGTCCTTCACATCAAGTCAAGATACTGGTGGAGGCATCTGCCAGCAGGCATGGTAAGCTGGGTTCTGCCACTAAGCAGAAGCCCTGCCTGAGCAGGGGTCTGGAGAGCAAGAAGGGGAGGAGTGACCATGGGAGGTCCAGACCTCTTCACCATCACAGTGCATAGAGGAGAGTGGGTGACTTGTTGACATCATTGCTCCAAGTTTCTTGTTTGTTCCTACAGACTGAGATAATGGGCTTAGGTTAAAAACTCCAGGTCATCACTTACTGATGTGCTCCAGTTTCCTCATCCTTAAGCTATGGAGTATTAGGGGATAGAGAGATGGCTCAGTGGTTAAGAGTGCTGGCTGCTCTTGCAGAGGATCTAGCTTTGGTTCTCAAGATACACATGCAGCTAACAACCATCCATGGCTTCAGCTGCAGGGGATCCATCACCATCTTCTGGTCTCCATGGGCATTGCATGCACAGGTGCACTTACACACATGTAGGCAAAACACTCATACACACGAAGTAAAAATAAGGAGGTCAATTTTTTTTTAAGATGGGGAGGATTAGACTTATTTTGCAGTTTTTGTACAAAATGGGTTAATGATGCCGCTTGCAAAGCACTCAACCCATTCCCTATAGTAAATGCCCAGGGAATGACTGACTCCTTATCCTCCCCTCCTCCTTGGCCTCCTCCCTTCACCGCCTCCTTCTACATAACGGTATTTGGTCATTAAGACACTTGATTTTTCTCTGTATAATGCTAAGTGGCCTTGGCTGGCCATTTGAATGTTGCGCTGGATAGTTTCAGTTGACATACCCGAGAAGAGGAAACCTCAGCTGGGGAATTTCTTGTATGAGACGGGCCTATGGCCATCTCTGTGGGTCATTTTCTTGATTGTGAGTAAGGTGGGAGGGTTCAATCCACTGTGGGCAGTACCACTCCTGGGCAGGTGATCCTGGGTTGTATAAGAAAGCAGGCCGAGCACAGGCCTGGGGAGCAAGCCATTAAGCAGCATTCTTCCATGGTCTGTGCATCAGCTCTTGCCTCCAGGTTCCTGCTTGAGCTTCTGCCCTGGCTGCCCTCAGTGAAGGACTGTGTTGTAAGCTGAAGTAAATTCTTTCTTCCCCAAGTTGATTTTGCTCGGTGTTTTATCACAGATTTATAAAACTAACTAGAACAGGGGGTATATGGGTGGGTGTCTGCTAAAAGGACAGCTCTGGGTGTCTGGAGAGGAATGGCTGAGGCAGATAAATCTTGGTCCCAGAAGTCAGGAAGGATCAAAGGTCCTGGGCAGATTTACTGCATTGTTTATAGACTGAACTGTGTCACCCCCCACCTCCCTCCCGGCCCACTATTAACCCTCTCACACAAAGAAAGCCTCTTCTCTAAAATTTACTCCTGTGCTTAGGGAAGTTGCTACTGGAATCCGCTCAGTTAAATTAAATATGTGACGTTTGCCTTTTCTGAACTTTTCCAACGTTTAGATATCCACATTCGTAGTAAAGTGACAGAGGACGGCTTCCAAAGCTAATCTGTAACTAAAATCTAGGACATTTGTTTTCCAGCGCTCGCATAGAACCCAGGGGACAGGGAACTATTAAATAGTTTGAGAAATGAAGTAAGTACCATGAATTTATAGACCAAATGAAATTGGAAGGAAGATGTTAAGCTCTTGGCCTTGGTGGGATGGACATCCCTGGAGATTATGCTGCTTTCTGAAGCCGAAAATGCAGGCTTGGACTGATTGTTAAATATTCTGGGTTTTTAAGGCTGGGGAATTGAGCTTTTCCATGTATCATTACTATGTCAGTACAATAGCTTTCAGTTAGACAAACTTAAAAAAAAAAATTTTAGCTAAAACATTTTGTGTTTCACTTTCCAAAACAAAGCAAACACCCTTTCTTTTAAAGTTCAAAAAGCTACCTTCAGAGTGTGTTCAGTCTGATTATATATGTCTATTTCCTAACACATAAAAAACGTGTAAATCCATCAGTAAGGAAAGGAAGGTAAGTAGCACATGAAGTGATATGTTAATCCATTTATGGTTACTGGGGCGGGAAGAGGGGCAATTACAAACTACAGATCTTTCCATTTTCAGTTGATATTTGAAGCACAAATGTTTGGAGTAAATATGGGCTCAAACTTTGTACCACACCCAGCTGACTGTAAAGAGGAACTTGTTTCTTTATCCATCTTTTTGGTATGGGCCATGACTGTTGCGAAGGAACTTCTTGGGAGAATACAGTGCATCTTCTGTTGTTGGTTTTAGATTGATGCTTATTCATTCATTCATTCATTCATTTAAGTATGACCAGCCTTATACATGTTTTGAAGAACTGGTGCTGAGCTGTCTCCATCTTTATCATTTGTGCATGTTGCCATTTGTATTCATGAGTAGAAGAAAACTCTGGAAGAAGAGATCTGTTTCTTGACTGACTCACATTAGCATATTGTGCCTGGAGAAATCCCAGACCTGATGGACATCATTTGTGCACTCAGTGTCTTCCCATAACAGTGCTGCCCCGTGGGCATCAATCCTCTGCAGGATGGTGATGCACACTGCAGGATCCTGAATCATCATCAGGGGTTGATCACTTCATGCTGGCTTACTTGCTGGAAGTGGGTGTGGACCACTGTCTCAGAAAGCTCTTCAACACTAAGAAGAAATGTGGGAAATGATTCCTCATTAGCCTGTTAATGAGAAGATGAAACTGATCACAACCAGTCATTCCCTAAACATGCTGCTTCATTGAGATTTTATTATGTTCTCCTTGTGGGTCAGAGCTGAGTGAGTGTGTTTATTTAAGTGCTCGTTGAGTCCTTTTTAAGAGTCACAAGTGGTCAGATTCACATGGATGGATTGTGAAGGAACTTCTTGGGAGAAGATAGTGCATCTTCTGTTGTCAGTTTTAGATTGATGCTTCATTCATTTATTCCCGATCCAAAGTAGCTTATCCATCTGCTTTATCACCAAGGGTTTCCTGTGCTGGCACTGTTCTAGAGATGGAGTAAATCATGGACAGACAGACAACAGTCACTCATGTGTCAGGAGGGTACACAGCCAAGAAACAAACAGATAATTAAAAAATATAGTCTGCAAATGATTATTTTCTAGTGAAACTCAATAAGCAGTTAACAGCAAGGCCTGTGGGGGTGGTGCCTAGACTATGGAGGGTCTTACACATCATCAAAGGGACTTTGGCCTTTATTCCGAGACCCATCGAAGCCATCTGCAGTCTATACATGTGTCTAAAGAGCTAAAGAAGTGGTTGTTTTAAAGACAAAACCAAAAAAATACCTTCCATTCGATCCTTGTTATCTTTGTGTATGAAATTCATGTCTTTCTCTCAGTATTGATGATCAAAGCCAGGGATTGAGCCATGTTTTGATGAGGAAGTTCAGAGCCCTACCTAAATCATTAACTGTATTTAAAGGGACTTCAGAGTGACCGGCAGGAAGACAGTAACCACATTAAAATGTGATTTTCTGTTTCTAGTTCGTTGGCCAATAACCACATTAAAGCACTCCCAAGGGATGTCTTCAGTGATCTAGACTCTCTGATTGAACTGTAAGTCATGCAATTGAGTTTGTGTGTGCTTGTCTGTCACGGGGCCCTGATTAATCATATTTTTCAGTCCCTACTGCTTCTTGACTTGATTTCTTTTATGTTGTAGTTGACCGTCAGCCACAAAGTGGTGCACACTGGGAAACCGCATGTATGTTGTATAGTGTTAGATTTTGCCATTGGATACTGTGCTCAGTACCCTGAAGCCGGTGGTAAATTAGACTTGCTGGATGGAAGGTCCTCTCATACCTAAATGGCCGATCCATCTGCTTTATCTTCTCAGGTTTCACTAGCAGCCTTATGAGTGTAGCACATCTTACTGGATGTTGTTTAGCAAGCTTTCCAGTTGTGTTTGTGAACACTGTCTTTCTGTATTACAGCTTGTTTTCATATAGGGAAACTTAGACTGGAACATTCTTCTGCCATCCCCCACAGCATGGGGACAGTTTTAAGAGGAATAGTATGTCATCTCTGAGAGCTCTGTATGCCATGCAGTTAATAATCACTATATTGAGAATATTCAGTAAAGACAAAAATAAGTACAAGAAATAGGATGCACGAAATTACAACCATTTAGTGTATTTGTTTTTTTTTCCCAGAGACTTAAGGGGTAATAAGTTTGAATGTGACTGCAAAGCCAAGTGGTTGTATCTGTGGCTGAAAATGACAAATTCCACTGTGTCGGATGTGCTCTGTATTGGTCCTCCAGAATATCAGGAGAAGAAGCTCAATGATGTGACCAGCTTTGACTATGAGTGTACCACCACAGGTAGGTGGAGCCTCCATCCTTGGAGATGGAGAAATCCTTTATTATCCTTGCAGACTGCTAACAGCATGTGCGGGAAAGTGAATGTAGATGTTTTCTATGAAAATTATTTTAGAGACAGCTTAAACATTGAAAAAACATGACTCAGTGTTGACAAGATGTCTTCTCAGTGGATAAAGGTGCTTGCCACCAAGTCAGACAGTTCAGAGACCTGACTTCTGTACATTCTGTTCTGACCTGCACACATGCATTGTGCCATACATCCTCATATATATACATGCATGTACAAACAAATAAAAATAATAATGTAAAAAAATGTTTAGGAAATGAATCAGGTGCTGGAGAGGTGGCTCAGCGCTCAAGAGCATTTTCTGTTCTTCCAGAGGACCTGAGTTTGGTTCCCAGCATCCATGTTGGTGGCTTAGAACCATCTGTTACACCAGTTCCAGGGGATCTAACACCCTCTTCTGATCCTTTTGGACAGTATAGCCACATGCACATGCTAACTCATAATTAAAAATAAAGCAATTAAAAAATGAATATGATTAGGAAAATATCTCAATAGTTGGGAAGGAGTTTTGTTAACTGTACTGCTTTTAATTTAAATTTTTTCCTTCCTTCCTTCCTTCCTTCCTTCCTTCCTTCCTTCCTTCCTTCCTTCCTTCCTTCCTTCCTTCCTTCCACAGGGTCTTTCTATGTAGCCCAGGTTGACCTAGTACTTGCTGTGTAGCCCTGACTGACCTTGAATTTGAGGTAGTTATCCTGCCTCAACCTCCTTAAGTGCTAGGTATTGCAGGTTTGTGTTGCCAAGCCTGGCTTAATTTTTGTTCTTTTCAAAATTCAAGTTCTCTGAATTTTCATTTCTTTTTTGTGTGTGTACCTGTTCCTGTGTGTGCAGGTATTTCTCTCTCTCTCTCTCTCTCTCTCTCTCTCTCTCTCTCGTGTGTGTGTGTGTGCATGCATGTGCATGGATGTGCTTATATCCATGGACATGTTGATATCAGAGGTCAGCCTTGGGTGTTGTTCCTTAGAATGCCGTGTTTTTTGAGACACAGTCTTCCATTGGTTTGGAGTATGCCTGTTTGGCTAGGCTGAATGTCCGTTGAGCCCCAGGGATTAGCCTGTCTCTGCATCCAGAGCACTGAGATTACAAGTGCCCTCCCCCACCATGGCTAGGTTTTTTTTTTTTAATTGTGGGTTCTGGGGATTGAACTCAGTTCCTCAGGTACAGCAAATACTTTCTTTCTGAGCTAGTTCTCCCTCCCTCCCTCTTTTCTTTCCTTCCCTTACAAGATTGAAATATACACTTGTGAATTTGGCATGAGAGCTCCTTCAAGCCAGCCTGCCTTTCATGGAAAGCCAGTGCAGAGAGGTCTGGAATGCTGTTGTTCTTCTTTTGATTCAATAAAATGATGTTTATTGTAAATTTACAAACATTTTATTATTTTAATTTTTATGTGTATGGGTGTATTGTCTGCGTGTATGTAAGTGTATGCACTACTATATCCTGTAGTGCTCATGGAGGTTGAAGAAGGCATGGAATTCCCCTGGAACTGGAATTACGGACAATTGTTAGCTCCCATGTGGGTGCTGGGATTCAAACCTGAGTCCTCTTCAAGAGCAGTCAGTGCTGAGCCATCTCTCCAGCCCCTTAATGTACATTTAATACAAGACTTTTATATCTATAAATTATTTTCATAGTTTGAAGTAGGAAGAGATAACTAAGTAAATTATAATCAGTGGCAAAGTAGAATGTATAAACTGGCAGATAGTTGTGGAAAAAAAAGCTCACATTGAGGGAAAAATGTAAAGGCATTTTGACTTTTTTCTTCAGAGCCTGCCTCCAGGTTTCCCCTTCTACATTTTTGAGGTTGTAGAATAAAATTAAGATGCTGACTGCCTTAAAGTCTCCACAGGTAGTAGGTGTCGGGGGGCAGCTCTGTATGAAAGGACTGGGCAGGTTTTTACTGCTTCTGAAGTGGGTTTTCAAGGCGAGAGGATCAATCCACTGTCTGCAACTACCTTCTAGATATACATGAAAATAAATATTTAGGTGGGAGTTTACTATCTTTAAAGCCTTAAGGCATGTGAGGAAAAGCAGCAGAAATGAGAACTCAGAAAAGTTACAGAAATGCAAAAGACAAAAATCTCAAGAAGAAAATATCATATTCAGGCCCAAACCTCTTACTGCCTTCCAAACAAATACACCAAAACCCACAGAGTAGAAATTAATTCTGGATTTTTTTTTTCAACTAAGGGATCCTACAAGTTCTGCTTTTTTGTAGAAGCTGGAAATTTCAAGAAAGTGCCCTTGTGTTTCATCATGGAGCCAGGGCTTATTCAGCTGTGTAATTGGCAGGTGACCTGTACCCAGCCGAGGCCTTTAAGAAGTTATTTATTGTGCTCTAGGGCCAGTGCAATAAATCAAAGGTCATGATCAATGACATTTGCACAAAAAGGTGTCATTCAAGGCCCTTGGTACTAAATGCTAAACTATAGCTTTCCAGCGCTCCTCTTGGTCTTAAGTTTTTCTGGCGAGTTCTGTAAAGCGGTAGGTAAGGTTGACATCTCCCATGGTTCTGTTCACACCTGGCTAGCAGTGTGAAACTTTGAAGACTGATGTGGGGTACAGAGAGCCCGGAGAACAGGGCATCATTTATACAAGAAAACAAGATTTCTGACATTGGGCCCCATGGGTGGTTCTAATTGTGTTCCAGGACTGAGAATTGTTATTGGAAAGGACGTGGCTTGGAACTGAGGTATCCAGGTCCTGAGCCCCAGAATCCACGGGGATTGCATGAGACCCCTAACACATTTTGGGCCTTTTCTGTCTTGTGTGTATTTGTCTTCACTAACAAGCCTTGTGCTTGTATGGAAAGTCTGCAGGAGTCTTTCAGATAAGAGCTGACAGTTTTGTCTCTGTTGCCTTAGAACTCATGGGCATGCTATAGCTCTTCTCAGCTTCCCCCTTCACAAGTAGGGGTGGGGGATGGAGGGGATGGTGGCACAACATGATTATCTGCCCCCAGATATAGTTTCTGCCACCTAAGAGTGTGATTAATAACCTGTGAGATTGTGGGGCTCTTGTCTTTGCTCAGGTCAAGCCTCGGCTGCTGATCTATTATCAAAGGCTGGGGAGGACGTGTGTGAAGATGACTGAAGGTTGGAGAGCCAGACTCAGCAAGAGAGCTCAGGGCATCCTTTATGGTTCCCTTCCTCTGGAAAGAAGCCATTTCCTGTTAGCCCAGATCTCTCCTTGTTTGGCCCAAGAGAGGAAAGCATTGTTACCACACTGTTCCTCCACAAAGCGGGGTGATGAGCAAGCAGCCGCCCCTGGACTGCCTCAGCTCTTCAGATTAATCACCGTTCTTCCACACCCACCCTTCAAGTCTATTTTTAACCATGCAGAGATCCCTGTTACCTGCCCATGATCCTGAGTTAGGTGGATAATTCACTAAATCCCTTAGAGGGAGTGAGTTTTGCATCCTAATTGTCCTGTTAGCTTCCCTATTTCAGGGCTGATGAAAATGCAAAGAGAAATAATGCATTAATGTGCACTCTTTCCCCATAGGCTTGGCATCATGTATAATTTATTTTCTGCCAGTGCTATAAATAGCTATGTAAAAACCTGTGGATTCCAGCGGGAGAAAGGCCTAAATTGTAAGAGACCCACTGACATCATGAACTTGATCTGGTGTGAATGGAGTAACGGTTCTCCTGGCAGAGAGTGCCATTAATATTGTAACACTGGAAAATTGATGTCACTTGAGTATGTGTGTGCTCTTTGAGGTCTTTCCACAGTGAACATGCCTTTGGCTTTTGTAAATGTTGTATTCAGATGTAGATAGGAAAAGATATTTAAATTCTTCCAGTCCCGTCCTCTAAAATATACTGGTGTATCAATCAGTGTCTCTTGGTTGTTTCTTTTATTTTCTCCTTCTCCTTTTATGGTGGGACTGGAGCTGTGTCACCTATTCAGGGTTAGATGTGTCATCCAAGTGATTTATCAGCCTATGTCATGCCAGGTAGTCAGTGTAGAGAAAATAGTATGAAACCATAAATTAAATTTGGAAAAAGAAATTAATACAAGGCCACAGAAGCTTGATTTGTAAGGTGTTTTTCATTCTGGTAAATTTAAAAAAAGATTTATTATTTTGATATGCGTGTGTGGGTATGTGCACATTCATGCAGTGACTGTGGAGGTCAGAAGAGGGCGTCCGTTCTCCTGGTGCTGGAGTTACAGGCAGCTGTGAGATGACTGACCTGGGTGCTTGACCTTGGGTCTCAAGGACTCTTAACACTTCTCTAACCTCTATTCTGGTAGCTCTTTTTCATTTCAGGATTCTTCAGTAAAACTGGAAACTTTTTGCTGTGAATTTTAAAGTGTGTGTGTGTGTCCAAATGCAAAGGCTCAGGCTTCTGAGAATTTGAGAATTGCGAGAACATGTGGGAGAGGAATGGGACCAGTGGGTATGAGAGGACGGCGTCAGGATGGACAGGGCCAGGTCACAGCCATTGTGGTTGAAATTTACAGAGCTACAGGGAACCTACAGGAGCCACCTCTCTCCTGTCAGGTCACCTGCCCTTGAACACAGCAGCCAAGCCCAGGAGGTTTTTGGCCGCCTGCTGGACTGGTGTGGCCATCAGTTTGGGGGTAGGTGAAAAGCCAATGCTGGTCTGCCTGACCTCCACAGGGGCCCTCCCCTGGATGCTTTGTACTTTGCTGGGGCGTGGGACACTCTATCAGTGAGAACCACTTGTCCTGCCCCGTAACCCCAGTCAGTCGCTCACTGCCTGTTGGGAACCTCTTCTTGGTTCCCAGTGACATAATTTCTCTCCCATATTCCCCTTCTCCCAGCACCTGCCTATCGTATTCAACCTCTTTCTTGTCTCCCATAATCCCCCACAGTGGGTCTGGGTCAAGGCATATCCACTCATTAAGTCACAAAGTGTATGAACACTTAATGTGCACCCCAAATGGGAGAGGGGTATATCTTTTTAAAAATAATGTTTCTTAGATTTGTATTAATTGCTTAAATGAAGGAATGCATGACTCTTACCAAGAAGACTATACTTGCAAATCTTCAGGATTATTAGCTTTAAATTTTTTCCACGTGGTTTAGGTACAGAGAACAGTATTAGCTCTAACCATTTAGAGTTTTCCGTTCCTTCTGATTTTCTGTGTGGCTAATCATGTCTTCCCTACATATCCCCTCTCGTTATTTTCTTCCCTTTCCTCATTGTCTGCATTCTGGGAAAGTCATTTAGGTTTATTCTCCATACACTAGCTTAACTTTTTTCCTTTTGTTATTGAATGTCTGTTAATTTCGTATTCTAAATATATTCTTAGATCCCCTCCCCTATCTGTGCCTCTTTACTACCCTCTGCCAATTCCCTATGGGTCCATCCACTGGAGCCTGGTTAAACTACCAAGAGTCTCACCCTTAAAAAAGATTCTTCTCGCTTCCAGCTGCCGTTGGCTGCCCATAGTTCCTCAGATAGGGCTGGGGTTTCTTATTCACTTCTCCGTGTCTATGCTGGGATTTTGTCTGGCTTAAGCTTACGTTGGGCTTGGGAAAGGGCACATGTTAAAGCGAAGGTGTTCAGAGAGCTTCCCTTTGTGCTATGCTAAGTGGCGTGTGTGTGTACGCACCCAGCACACATATGGTGTGCGAATGAAAGCCGAGAAAGGTTATTTGAATTGTTGAAGGTCATTCAGCAAGACAGGTGGCTCCACTCCAGCGTGTTGTCTTACATGCTATTAAAATAGACAGTCCTCAAAAGATGGGCTAAGACATAACACAGAGGTAGATTGCCTGTCCTTGAACCTGAAGTCCATACTTATTAATGTGCTGAGCCCTGGGGTAGGCATTTTCACCCACATGAACTGACCTGTCCCCGTCGTCAGACTTAGAGGGGCAGCGTCTTTCCCTCATTTTGTGGCAAGCGAGCTGAGACCTGGAGAGGTGACATGCTCAGCCCTATGTCTTAAGAGCAAGAAGTTGTTCGGGCCGTCTGCCCCAGGCACAGTGTCTCTGGTGTCTCACGTAGCTCTTTCCTGCTACTGCCTTTACTGTCCCTTCCCATCCCTGTCCCCACACATTCCACCTCAGTCCTTCTCCAGTTGCTGTCAGCTTTCCTGCCTCCTATACTGAACAGGCTCCCTCTTTGCATGTCTCGTGTGACATCTTTGATATCTGTCTTATGAATTCTCCTCTTGCAGTGAGGCCAGGAGTTCAGCCCATCCCACCCCCAGGTTTGAACCAATTGAGCGAATGGAGAATGCTCTCCAATTGGAGAAACGAGTTTATTCCAGGTTACTTACAAAGAATTCATCCCTGTGGAGAGAGACAGAAAGTTCATGTGGGGGAGCCAGCGTTCTGATCAGAAGCCCGGTGGACCTCTGGCACACACACCCAAGATGGAGACCCGCGGTGCCCTGCCCACATCTTCTACACAACTTTTTCTACTTTCCCGCTGGACCCTCTCCCCAAGACACTCGTTGGTTGGAAAGTAGTTGACAATATTGGCTTCATCTGTGTCAGTCACATTCTTGGAGGCATGTTCCTCAAGTCAGAGAGAAACTCTGTAAATTTACACCAACAATATCTCCTCATTGGAGAGTCATGATGAATAATCAGATTTAAGCCATAGTGTCCAGTGATGAGTCCCGGTAGTGTTGTGGGGCCTGATCAGAGAGGACCTTGCACAGGACATGAACCTAGGTGAGGATGGCTAAGGACTGGTGAGAAAGAGGCAAAGCCGAGGATTTTGTCTTGTCAGAGAGGGATTTTTCCTTTTTGACCCTTATTGATCGAGAACAGCATACAGAACCACAAACAGATGTTATCAGTCTAATCCCAGCTGTTGTTTGCAGCACAAATGGGATAGATAAATCTTTGCTTCCACTGGTGTTGCTTTCAATGATATTTTTACAACATACATGCATTTATACATTATTCCAGGTCAGGGATTATGAGGAATAAAGCTGGATGTTGAGCTTCCAAGAGGAGCCCCAGGTCTAGGTACAGTGTGCCAAGTCTAGTGGTCAGGGAGCCCATTTAGGTTCCTTCCAACACCCCAAGATGGGTTTCATAAACTTCTGAGACTCAGAGAGGAAGTGGTTTGGTCCCCATGCTTACTGAATGCCCTGTGTGGAGTCGTGTTGCAGTGTTTGCTGTGAACTGTAGGGGCGCTGTTTCCCAGCACAGGTATACTGAAATGGGTACGGATCACAGAAGACCACAGGGTCTCAGTGTGGGTGAGTTTGAGAAGCGCCACATCAAGTGACAGTAAGTCAGCCTCTTTCCTGCAGGGACTGTTCTGAGAAAGCCAGAATCACAGCATTCTCTGAACTCACTGGACCATAACATCTGCTGTCACAGAGTAATCTGCATGCCAGCTTCCAGAATGTGTCTGCAGGCTTCTTTCTGCCTTGGCTGTCTGAAAGGCAGCACTACCACATTCACTTAGATTGTTGAGATCCTGTTGCTGAACTTGGGACAGTCCTGTTTTCCAGAGTCATCAGAGCAAAATGTGCAGGGGAGCCTGGTGGCATTGTCTCCGGCCCTTCTTTGCCCCCTGTTCTTCCCCAGGTCCCTAGGAATGATGATGGAAAGTACAGAGAGAATGGCACTTGGCATTCCCACAGGGATCTTATCAGCTATTTCTTTTTAAATACCCATTCTCAGATTTCGTCGTTCATCAGACTCTACCATACCAGTCAGTGTCCGTGGACACATTCAACTCCAAGAACGATGTGTACGTGGCCATTGCCCAGCCCAGCATGGAGAACTGCATGGTGTTGGAGTGGGACCACATTGAAATGAATTTCCGGAGTTATGACAATATCACAGGTGTGTTGTGGTTTCAGCACGGCCTAAGGCCAGGAGAGAAGGAACATCCCATCATATCAAGGGAGGGCTTAGTGCCCTATCTCTCGGGGAGATGGGGACCATATTCCAACCCACCCTGACAGTCAGTCCATGGTTTTCTCTGTATGATCAGTGATTGATGAGAACAGAGACTTCAGGTGCTGATCCTCCTTACTGTTGGTGATTCCTTTGAGAAAGAAGAGGTGGGGACTCCATGTGAAAAGTGGGAATCCCATGACACCGTTAATGCAGCCTGTCTGCACCACAACTAAGTCTTTGTTTATTTTTAAGCTGATTATTTACTAATGTTCTCTCTCTCTCTCTCTCTCTCTCTCTCTCTCTCGCACATACACACACACACACACACACACACACACACAGAGGAACCCCTCACCCGATGAGCTTTGGTGATGGCCGTCATCATTTAATCATCTTCGTGTGACACGAAGATGGGCAGATGGTAAATTCTGGCCTTTGATGCCTCTTCTGCTCCTGCCTTTTTCAGTGGTGCTCTCGGTATCTAGGGTCTTAGTGATATTAAAAATGAGCTTCTGACTTGCTCTTTAAGTAAGCAGATAAAATTAAAATCAAATAATCTTTCAAGTCTTTCTCAAGTGCGAAGTGATACTGACTTTAGAAATGGTACCCCAAAGCCTGATCATCCTATAAGAGATTTCCCTCCTCCAGGAGGCATTGAACTGCTTCCGGGAAGAGTATCATGGGAGGATAGCATAGAATTTCTGGGAGGATCTTAGGAACAAGTGCTGCACAGCAAGTGTAGAGACATAGGTAGGCAGAGAGAGGGGCACTCCACCTCTGAGGGACCTGCTACTAATGAGGCTAATTATGCATCCTGATGCCCAGGAGATTCTATCTCAGATGAGTTCCTAGCTGCTGCGGCCACCTGGCCTTCTAGTGTGCAGCTTGCTGTCCTAGAAGCAGAGCTCTGAAGCACAGACTCAGCACAGTGCATGTGCACAGGGGCATCTGCACAGAGGGCCTTAAGCTCTTTCCACCGTGGAGGAAAGAGGAGGTGAAAGAGGAACCTGACGTCTGGGTGGGAGTTCGATCCCTGATTTTGGACCTGGGGGATGGTAGAGGATGAGTCGGCTGGCTTCTGCCTGTGTATTGGTGCAGAGCCAGCCAAGCTTTATAAATAACTCACTCAAGTCTCCACATTCTGGTCCCTGTACGTTCAGGGACGGAGCCTGAGACCTGTCCCTGTCCCAGGTTCATGAGGATTGAAAGGGTTGGCCCTGCTGTCCCCCTGTTTTGCCACTCACTGTAGCGGAAGCATTTCCAAGCCTCCTTTCCCCACTTCATTCATTCATTCATTCATTCATTAATTCACAAACATTACTGGGCCCTTCCTCTGGGCCAGTTACAGTCTGGGGGATGGGGACAGAGCAGTTGGGCAGGTTCATGAATTTTCATACACCTCTGTCATCTATGCAGTGGGACTTATAACTTCAGTTTCATCTGTGGAGTATTCTCATTTGCTTTCTGTTGCTGTGATAAAGCATTCTGACCAAAAGCAACTTGGGGAAGGAAAGGGCTCATTTAGCTTACAGGTGACAGTTCATCATGGAAGGAAGCCAGGGCAGGAACTCCAGGCAGGAGCTTGAAGCAGAAGCCATGGAGGAGTGCTGTCTACTGGCATGGCATGCTTTCCGGGGCTCGCTCGGGTCCCTTTTGTGTACAGCTGCAGGCCCACCTTAGGGATGGATGGTACTGCTCACAGTGAGCTGGACCCTCCTACACCGCTTAGCATTGTGAAAAAGATGCTCCACAGACATGCCCAAAGGCCAGTGTAATGGAAGAAATTCCTCCAGTGAGGTTCCTCTTGTCAAGTGTGTTAAGTGACAACCAAGATTAATCATCACATGGGGTCCGTGTAGTACTGGATTTGGTAATCTGGTGAGGATCTAATTGGTAATGTATATAATGGGCAAAGTCCAAGACCAATGGTAGCCTCATCCACTGGGGGCGAAATGGAACAAGCTCTCCTCCTTCTCTTAGAAACCCCAACTTTCTGGCTTCAGTTAAGACTTCTAAGACTTTTATCAACACAGGGAACCTGGGAATTGGCAGTCTACCTGAGGGTTGACTGCTTGGCAGTGGACAGAGTGTGTTGGTCTCTTGGTAGTTGAAGTTTAGCTTGGTGTAAAAGAAAGTCTTATGACTTGGGTGGGCAAGCAAAGCCACAGCACCTGGAATCCCTGGCCTTGAACGGGAGGTGCAGCCAGTTCTCCCGTCTTTGGGCCAGGTGTGCCTTATTTGTTATCTTGCTTTGTCACAGGGTGACCCCAGAGTCCACAGGGACAGTACAGTGTGTTCTCAATTTGTGCCTGTCCAGATCCTCTTCTGGGGCCCTGATAAGCTGCCCCTCTGTCTCCAGGCGGGAGAAAGAAGCTCAGTGGCCATGTCCCACCCGTGCCTGCTCCTCCCTCTCCTGTTCTTCGCTCCTCAGCTCTTTTGATTTTCTGCATTTTGCTTGTTTTATGATTTCTGCATGTTCCAATCGTTAATCCATGCTCCTACACACAGACATACACAGGCATGTTTAGACACACAGAGACATATACAGACATAATGTATTCACCTAGACAGTGGGGTTGGAGAGCATCTCTAGGACAGAGATTCTTCCTGTCTCCGACAGCCTCCTGGCTGTGACAGGCAGATTTCTAAACCCTCTGGGCATAGGGATCTCTGTAGCCAGGCACCCTGGGAGGAGAGAAGGTTTAAATTATGAATTGCTATCTGCAGGGTAGAAATTCTTGAAGGGTACTTTGACAGTTTATGCCTCAAAGTCTTAAAAACATGCACAACCTTTATTCCATCTACTCTTACATTTAAGGACACTGCCAAGTGGTTTCAAAACATGTTATTTAGCAACATGTGAAAAGAAACATGTTATTTTAACAGGAATAAAACACTAGAAAGAACTGTTATGTCCAACATTAGGGGAGTAGTTAAATAGAATATGGTGCATCCATGCAATGTGATAGTGTGTGTGTGTGTTGTGTGTGTGTGTGTGTGTGTGTGAATATTGTGAAATATGTAGAATATTGTTTACAATGTGGGAATCAAGGGAGAAAGAGTAGATTCTAGAGCTGGGGGGGAGAACTGCGTCAGTAAAACATTTGCTCACATGAGGGCCGCCTGAGTTTGATTTCCAGAACCCACATTAAGGAAAAAAAAGCCGATGTGTTGCCTTGTTTCTATAATTTCAGCACTGTGGAGATGGAGGGATGGATCAGTGGTTATGATTACTGAGCGCTCTTGCAGAGGACCCGGGTTTGATTCCCAGCACCCATATGGGGGTCTGACAACCTCTTCTAATTTCTGAGGGCATTGCGTGACATGGGTACACTTCCATACATACATGTAGTGTACTCACACACATGAAATAAAAACAATAAATAAAATATTGAAAAATAATTTCAGCACTGAGGGTATAGAGGTGGGCGGAGCCCGAGGACTCGCTGGCCAGACTGCCTGACCTACTCAGAAGTCCCGGCCAATGAGAGACCTCATCTCCAATAATGACACCCAAGATTGTCCTCTGGTCTCTACACGTACATGTGCGCACACACACACACACAAGTATGTACATAAACACAAAAGGAAGTTCTAAAAGGCATGCATATAGAACTTGCATCAAACTCACAGAGATCCACCTGCCTCTGCCTCCCAAGTGCTAGGATTAAAAGTGTGCACCATCACACCTGGCCTAACTGCAGTGTTTTTAAAGAAGTGTGTTTAAACCTGCAGGTAGATTAAAGATGAAGGAAATATATAAAAATATTAAGTGGTTTTTGGTTGCAGTACAAATGGTTTTTATTTTCTTCTTTGTGCCTTTTGGTACTTTGGTGATGGAGTATAGACCAGATGATACAGATTTAAATCTCAGGTTCTACCACATGCTGTCTGTGTGACTTTGTGTAAATTGCTTAGCCTTTCTGTGCTTCACTTTTATCTTTTGTCAAATGAGGGTGATAATGGTATGAATTGTACCCAGGTCAAATAGTGGCTGAAAAGAATGGATAGATAACCTAACAGTGCTTGGAATAATGCCTGTTTAGGAGCTCACTTTATCAATTTATCTGTTATTTTCAAACTTGGCTTTGGTGAACAATGAACACTTTTGTACTAAAAAAAATGCAATAGTTTATTTAAAACAAAGACAAGGGGTCATGTTCTTGGAAGAAGTCCAGAACAGTGAAAGAGAAAAGTAAATCCCACTCTGAAAGCCACTGGTTACCCACCGTTTGCCCCGAAGCTAATCTTCAGGACAGAAATTGGGTCATTATCCTTGTAATTTACAGACCAAATTCACTTTGGTCCAAATTACCTAGAAAATTAAGAAAAAGAGAAAAAAAAAAAACTTCTAATGGAATGATCATGAGGGAGGACCAGTGGTCTTTGAGACAGGAGAGGGCCTCTTGCTTGCTGGGTGACCTTCTTCAATAGGGAGGGGGCGTCTAGTGTGGAGAGCTTGGAAGGGCTGACCCAGAACAGAGTGAGTAGAGTCCGTTGTGCTGCATCAGCCAGGTCCCAGACCATTGTATATTCCACAGGCATTTCTGAACGGTGGCCAAGTGCTAAGGGCAGGTCTTGTGATTGTCAAGACAGTTGCCTCACTTATATCATATGTGCCAGCATTGTACACTAAAAGCACTTGTCTTGAATGATCTCGCTCAGTCTTTGAGGTCTTTAGTGGCCCGAGCACCTTACCATGGAGGCACACAACACAAAGTTTACCATTCTGATTGCTTTTCAGTGCAGTGTCCGTGGTGTTAGTACACTGAGATTGTTGTCACCAATCTCCACATCTCTTTCATAATGTACTCACCGACTAAATAGCAACTCTTCCTTCCTCGCCAGCCTGTGGCAATCAGGCCTGTTTCTAGTCTAGCCTCATGCAGGTGAACTGACAGTTTTGTCCTTTTATGACTGACTTCTTTTACTTACAGGCAGTGTCCCCACCTCATGGCCCATCTGTATTGCAGAATGCATCCAGATTTCCTTCTTTTTGGAGGCTGACATATTCTGTTGTACTTATGGACCATAGTTGGTTTTTCCCTTCACTGGCCTGTAGACTTATGGGTTGCTGCCACCTCTCAGGTGTTCCATAAATGATACTCTGAATATGGCTGTCTTGATATATTTTGGTGCTGCCATACTAGGATGCCACAGATTTGGGGGCCTCATAAACAACAGAAAATTCTTTCTCTAGTTCTGGAGTCTGGACAGTCCAAGATCAAGATACCAGTAGATTCAGTAAAGGGCCCATTTCATAGCTGGCTGTGGTATGTGTGGAGGGGGTGTATGTGTGTGCATGGTGAGTCTTTACATGTGTGAATACAGGCATGTGTGTCATAGCACATGTATGGGGGTCAGATGACAGCCTTGGGTGTCAGTACTTGCCTTCTACATTGAGTCAGAATTTCCTTTTGTTATTTGTTGATGGCAGGCGAGCTGGTCAGAATCCTCCCAGGGATTCCCCTGTCTCTGCCTCTCATCTCATCGTAGGAGGACTGAGATTACAGACATACACTTCTCTGTCCAGCTCTGTGGTATCTGGGAATTTGAACTCAGTGGCAAGTGTTTTACATACAATCACATACAAGCCATTTCCTAGTTCCCTGGATGTCTTTTTTTTTTTTTTTCCCCTTGAGTTTCTACCTGGAGGAAGGGCCAAAGGAACTCAATGGGGCTTCTTTTGTGAGGAGACTAATCCCATCCATGAGTGACCTAGTCACTTTCCTAAACCCCCACTTTCCAAGTCATCTACCTAAGGTTGTTATGAATGGAGAGATCCTTAACCCAAATGCCCTCCAATTCCAACCGTGGAGGTGATATCCATTCCTATGCTCCTGAGGGAGAAGAATTCACATTGGGGCTGGGGATGGCAAGCAAGCAGTTTATTCTTAGCAAGAGGAAAACGAAAGCAAAATATACCCTTCAGAGTGGAGGGCTAACCCAGCCAAGGAGCAATGGCAACAAACGCCTCCCTCTCCAAGCCTTGGTCCCCACCCCTGGGCGGACATCCTTTCCCAGAATTGATGGGGGATTTTCTTGGAAATCCTCTTTGCCCACAGTTCAGTCTAATTAGATTGTAAGAATGTGTAGAGGTGACTCACGCAGTTGGCAAGTTCACTAGGGCAAAGGGCAGTGGGGCCTTGTGGGCCCTGTCCTGTCCCAGAGTTCTGTCTTTCCTCCCTTGTGGTCAGTTTGGCCGTCTCATAGCCCAGCTGCGAGCCCCCTTCTTCATCTTCCCTAGTGTTCCCACACCCTAACATTTGCTTAAACTCTTAACAAGCTTGGGTTTCAGTGTGTTAACGTGGAGGTGGGGGTTGTGAGGGAGCGGAGGATGGGGAGCATGAACATTTGGTCTGCATTCTCTGCACTGAGTGTTCTTCCAGACCCTTCTTTGAGTTCTTTTGGATATATATCAAGAAATGGAACTGCAGGGTTTCCCTAAGTAGACCAGCCTGGTCTCAAACTCACTATATATACCAGGCTGGCCTCAAACTCACAGAGATCTGCCTACGTCCACCTCCCAAGTGCTGGGATTAAAGATGTGGGTCACCGTGCCTGGCCCTCATTTAGCAATTCTATCTTTAGTCTTTCAAGGAACTACCATGCTGCGTTCTACAGCAGTGGTACCCTGGTACCTCCCACAGTAGTACCCAGGACCCGGGGTCCGGAAGGAGGTGCAGTGTTCTCTGTAGTCTAACGCTGGCTCTTTTCTGTTGATCACAGGCCAGTCCATTGTGGGCTGCAAGGCTATCCTCATCGATGATCAGGTCTTTGTGGTGGTGGCCCAGCTCTTCGGCGGCTCTCACATTTACAAATATGATGAGAGCTGGACCAAGTTTGTCAAATTCCAGGACATAGAAGTCTCTCGCATTTCCAAGCCCAACGACATTGAGTTGTTTCAGATCGAAGATGAGACGTTCTTCATCATCGCCGACAGCTCCAAAGCTGGGCTGTCCACGGTTTATAAGTGGAACAGCAAAGGATTCTATTCGTACCAGGCTCTGCACGAGTGGTTCAGGGACACGGATGCAGAGTTTGTTGATATCGATGGGAAGTCCCACCTCATCCTGTCTAGCCGCTCCCAGGTCCCTATCATCCTGCAGTGGAATAAAAGCTCGAAGAAGTTTGTCCCCCACGGCGACATCCCCAACATGGAGGATGTGCTGGCTGTGAAGAGCTTCCGAATGCAGAACAGCCTGTACCTTTCTCTCACCCGCTTCATCGGGGACTCCCGGGTCATGAGGTGGAACAGTAAGCAGTTTGTGGAGGTTCAGGCACTACCATCCCGGGGGGCCATGACCTTACAGCCTTTCTCCTTCAAAGATAATCACTACCTGGCTCTGGGGAGTGACTACACATTCTCACAGATCTACCAGTGGGATAAAGAGAAACAGCAGTTTAAAAAGTTTAAGGAAATCTATGTGCAGGCTCCGCGGTCATTCACAGCAGTATCCACCGACAGGAGAGATTTCTTTTTTGCATCCAGTTTCAAAGGGAAAACAAAGATTTTTGAACATATCATTGTTGATTTAAGTTTGTGAAGGTGTGATTGGGGAAATTTCAAAGATGTGTAGCGTCAACTCTCACAAAAGAGAGGACTGAGAACTGAAGGTAAAAAAAAAAAGAAAAAAAAAAAAAGCATAAAATAAGCCAGGCTCAGCGCTCTGAAATTAAAATTTCCAATGCACCGGGGAAATAGTTAGAAGTTTCCAAACTTTTAGGACTCACATTTTAACCAGGGATTGCATTTTTTGGCTGACTGCATGACAGGCCCATGCTGCCGTTTAAAATGACATCTTAAAGCCTGTAATTTCTGGAAAAGAGCACAGCATTTACTCTTACCATCTAGAAAGTAATGTGCTTTTACTTTCTTTTAATGAGGAAGGAGAAAATGGAGCAAGATGAACCAGCTCTTTTAATGAAATTAAAAGACAAAAACAAAAAACCCCAACCCTACCCCACTAAACCCATGGACTTTTCTCACTCCATCTTAGCAATCTTTTGGGTAAGAACTGTTAAAGCCAAAGTGAGCTGAAAAGATTTTCTGATGATTCGTCTGAAAATCTTAAAACACTCAGCAATGCTATTTTGAGCCATCCTAGTTTCCTGAAAGTCATGCCCAGCTTTCCAGAATCTTCCTCCAAGCAGAACCTTGCTCATATGAATGAAACCCCCTCGTGAGTGTGTTCACAGCTTAATGTTTGACACCGCTTCCTCTGCCACAGAGAAAATATTCTGGTGACACCTGTCTAGACCAGCATGGGCTGCAGACCTGGTAGCGAGGTAAAGGAATTTCCTTCTATTCTTTGTGGTTCAAAGGTGACCCTCGCAGTGGCTGGAGCAGTTACACTTGTTTGATGCGCTCTGTGGCTCACTTGCTTCTCTTCTAATCCATCCTTTGAGTTTGTGGGTAACCAGCAGACAGGCCAAAGGCTGAATGGTGCTTTCATCTGTCGTTTAGAGGGATGGAACAGGTGTTTCCATCTGATGCGCATTGGGTGGGGTTTTGAAGTGAGATTTTATGGAGTCAGAGGGGATTTTACTCAGATCATGATATGCTTTGAAGCCCAGAGGGAGTCCTTTTATTGATGCATGTCTTTGCCCTCTGGACAACTTAATATTTCAAGTAATAGCGACAACCTGCCTACCTGCCCACCTCCCTCCTAAAAGAGTTCTCTATTGAGTTGTAGGTATTGCCAAGACTGACTCCTGCAGTCCCCACTGGAATTTCTGCCTAGGAAAAAAAAATCCCAGGCCAGGGGCGCCTTCTTCTCCCAGCACATTAGCAAAGCGAAGTGTAGTTATGCCCCAGTGGTGGGGCAGCCAGCAGAGCGTCAGGGGAAACCAACTGGAGCCAGCTGAACTTATTCCCATAGACGAGGTCTGTGCTCAGGACCGTATGGCCCATCACAAAATGGACCTCCAGTGGGGCTGAGAGGGAGCCTCTTGGGGTCTGGTTTTGTGGATAGTTCTAGGGTGGGTGTTCTGTCTGGGTAGCTGTTCTCTAAAAATGAGTTTAGTGAGTGTTTTAGGATGAGCTTTGCAGAATAACCCAGTGATCCCACTGCAGTGCAGTATTGAGTTTTGATGGTCATCCCCACAGCGTAAGTAGCTACAGAGTGTGTCAGAAATGTGGACACATGTGTAGTTTCCTGACTGTAAGCAGTGGGAACTGAGTAATACACCACACTGGAGAGGGGTGTGTTGATGTTAATCAGCACTCCGGGGTACACTGTGGAACAGCAGGCTGGTGCCTCCAGCCTTGGGAACTTCTAGCCAAGGACTTTCATGAACTCTCACTCATACTCGATAGTGTGGATATTGGAACTTTTGTGCTAAATGTCAAGTAAACTGACCATGGGCTGTTTTCATTCTCTAAGAACAAACCATTTGGGGGTATTCTTTTGACTCCTTGGTTTATTTGAATTGATCATGAGTGTTCAGTTCTATGCCGGAGGCTGAAAGTGGAGTGTTTCTCCTGTTCCTTCCCAGAACTGATGAGCCATGCTCCCAAGGGCTTGGGATCCCTCAGATAGGCTGGGTGGAAGGTAGTCACTCAGAAAACAGCCCAGAGAGCACTGAGACAGTCCCAGTACTGACGATGGGTGAATATAATGCTCCTTATTCCCGCTGCTTGGAGAGGAGCTGCCTCTCAGAGCCATGCACCCGCTGCCCTGCGCTCCCTCGCAGGGTGCGGTCTCCATGCTAATGACCACTGCGTAGCATTTGGAAAACCAGGATTCACAGGGTTTGGACCCCAGATTAGGGCTTTCCAAATGGAGCGTTTTGGAAGCAAAATAGACCTCAGACAGGTAGTGGGACTGGGTTCTGAAAGGACTGGCAATCCACTCTATTGCAATCAAGTTTTCTTTTCTCTGTCTTATAAACCAAGTTTATACAGGACTAGAGTCTTCAATCTGCTATGGGAGGAGATATTTGTTCTGGCCAACTTGCCGAAGGAGCGTGGATGTTCTTGGCACAAGGTGGCGGAGCTTTGCTTCATTAATCTTACTGCTCTCTCCCAAGAATCCCTGAAGTTTTAAGCAATTTCTGCAAAAAGCTTTCTTCCAGTAATGATGTAAAACAACAACAAAACCACCCACACAACCATGACAAAAGCCCAAAGATGAGAAAGGCATAGGACTGCTGAGGAGAGCTGCCTCCATCTCTCTCTTCCTTTCCGTCCCTCCCTCTCTCCTTCCATCCCTCCTTCCCTCCCTCCCTCCCTATCACCCTTCTGTGGGCTGCTCAGCTTGTCCATTGTCATCTCTGTTACTGGTTTGCAGGCTGACCCTCCACATGGCCCTGTGGTTTTAAGGCCTCTGCCTTAAAGCAAGGGTTAGTCCTCAGTCTCTGCAGGGTTAGGAGGAGGTCTCTATGAAGACTAAAATTAAACCTCAGGGGGATGAACCCTGTGTTCTTGGGCTGTGGATAAAATTGCCTTGTATCTCGTGGAAGCTTTGTCTTTTTTTCCTGTACATGTGTGATCCTTTCATGTGTGATATGTAATTCTTATGTTTACTGAAAGGCTGGTGTTTTGATTTCAGAGAGAAAGAGACAGACACAACATCAGAGTGGGTAGCCTGCCTTTGATTATCCACTTGTGAGATGCAAAGCTAGAACTTTCCCTCAAGCAGCAGGCACTGCATTTTCTCTGATGCTCTCTTCTGTGCCCATCCAAAGACAGATGAACGTAGTTATCGTGGCTGTTAATTTAGCTGCACTTGGGAATAAAATAAAAGTGCAGAAATTCATAACCAGGAAGAAAGCCATGCATGATAGACACCATTCAATAATCAGGTCTACCGAACAATTAACAAACACCACAGAAATGCTGTGATGTGTCTGACTTGGCCAGGCTTAAGAAAGTCTTCCAGAAATTTTGGAAAACTTTCTGTTACTCTAAAGAGGATTTCTAGCTGGCATGACTGCTTCTCCTCCCACATAGCTGTGGGAGAGATACTGAGGTTGAACACATCTGGTTCTTGTCACAGTGTCCACCAGATAAACAAGATGAGTTCTCTGAGAGAGAAATTAAAAACCCAAGTACAGGAGTGATGATGAATTGCTCTAGGCCCTCTTCAGCCTTTGGGGAGCTCGATGAAAATGACAGTATTGAGTCTGTGGAACGAGAGTTAGGTATTCTTAAGAAGGAAGGCTAGAGGTTGGGCTGCCAGGAGCACTCAGGATAGAAATTTCTCTAGCTGGGTGAGATGAAGGTCTGCCAGAGGGAGCCTTGTTTGCATGCCACCTCAAGGAAATCTCTAGCAAGCTTCCCAGTTCTTCTGCAGAGGAATCACTTCCTGGTGGGAAGCCTTGCAACAAAGTTTCTTTCATTAGGCAGTGCCAAATATTTTGTTTAACAGTGAGCTGGGGCAGAATGAGCAGCAGGTGCAACGAGGAAGGTGGTTCAGATCTGGGGAACTATGGGAAAATGGGGAGAAGAGCAGGGCAGGTGACTATGGAGCACATGCTTCGTGGAAAATAGAAATAAACATGAGAGATAATGGGGGAAAGTAATCACAACTTCTTCTGCCTCAGCCAGGGGAGCAGAGGGCAGAATGCTCAGGTGGACCGTGTCAACCGTATACTAGTAATTGAAATGGCATCCACTGTGATGCCGATTCCAATACAGATGATGCCATTGGGTTGCTGGGCTCTCAGCTGAGGCACTCTGCTTTTTATTCTGTCCCATCGCTTGTGCCAGAATCCACCTTTTTCTAGTAGGAAACTATGCATTCCCTATCCATCCCTTTGACTATCAGGAATGTATAAGAACTGTGATAAAATAGGCCAATATGCCATTTGGTACTGTTTTTATGTATTTTAGATCCATAACTTAGGTAAAAATAAGAGTAGTTTATATGTATATGAAAGTATGTTTTGCAGTAGGCCAGCAACGATGGATGTGTTTTAAAGCTGCAGATATATTTAGCTCTTTTTGGTAAATAGAATTAACACATGATATGCCTCTTAATTCGATATATTCTGTAATCCTGTGAATAAAAAGTAGTTCATGCCTAACACAGCTTTGATCTCTGGTCTGCTTGAATGTGGATATGTCCAGCTGAGTCACAGGGGACACTGTGGTGAGCTGAGGGTTTGGGGAGCATTACCTCTGTGACTCCCTTGCTATTTAAGTGGAAGAGATGGTAATGCAGGGGCCCTTGTTTTTTCACTTGAAAACTAAGAATTCATGTAAAAGCCACTAAAAATTCACTGACACACTTTTCAGTACACTTCTACCTTATCTATGGACTCAGAATCCTGATGGATCGACCAGGAACGTTAGTAACTAATCTCTGAGTATCTTGATGGTAATGGGAGGGAAGATAGCAAGGTCTCATTGAACCCAAGGGAGGAACTTTGGGCCTTTGCATGCTTGGGATCTAACCCTGCACATAGTAAGTTTGCAGTACATATTTTTCATATATATCTTAACCTAAGACCCATTGATTTAGTAAATAAAGGAAGGATCAGGACTCCAATTCATAACTGTGGTGGTACCTATTGTGTGCCACACACTCTGATGCGCTGTGTGTTACTTGAAAAGTGCAAGGGCAGAGTCTGGCCCTCATGGATCTACCGCCAAGTTAAGAGGCCATAATCACACAAAGCTACAGTTAACAATGCAAGAGCTAGGTACAACTTCACTTCATAGAGCACTGTGTGACCAGTTGAGCAACAAACATAGCTGTTAGGGATGGTAACTAAATAGTTAATGACCGGTCAGGCATGACACAGTACTGATGACACAGTACTGGGGTTCTATTGCTGTGAGAGAGCATCACAAATTCAGGGTTTCACACAGCACCTAGCATCAGCACCCCATTCCCAGTGACGGGAGTGCAGGCACGATGCAGCTGAATAATGTGCTCAAGGTCTCCCACGACAGTACCGAATCCCCTGGAGGCTGTTTCCAGCTTGTTCACATCACTGGTAGAATTTGTTTCCCTGTCACTGGGATGGAGGTCCCCATCTCCTTGCTAGCTGTTGACGTGGCGTTCTCTCAGCATCTCGTCCACCCTTTCAGGTCCTTTCTCTTTTCCATAGATCCTTCAACCACATGACTGCTGCTGCTTCAGATCACCTGGAGCCCCGGGTGATCTGTCACCTTGGTCTTTTTCTGTTGCTTTGAGGCAGGTCACAGGTTCTTCCCTCACCCCTTGAAGAGGCTCTGTGAGGACATGATTCAGAGGGATTCATAGGTCACCCTAACATACTACCTCAATAGATTGGATGCCCAGCTTATCAGAACAGGTCCCAACCATCCACTCAGACCCAGAACAATAGGAGCTATGCAATTGATTCCTAGGAGGAAAGTTTGCCTGGACCATCGGAGGTGCCTTTTTGACCAGTAGATACAGGGTTTGGTCCTTTCCATTCTTGTTTGACCATTAAATCATTGTTTTATGTTTCTGGAGAAGTGCAGAAAAGGAGTAGAAATTTCTAAGCCTGCAAGCCTGAAGCTCATTATGGGAAAGACCAGTCCTGACACCTCAGTGCTGTTAGTCTTGGATCTCAAGAGTTCTTTGTGGTTGTGCAGTCTTGACTGAGGCAAAGACACCTCCACTCTCCATTTCTCAGAGTGCTAATTGAAGCCTAACTGTCTAAGAAGAATTGGAGCCACAAGTAATGTGTCACCTTCATTGATCACCTGTTCTTGCAATTGGCTTCTTACCTGCCTCCCAGACAGAACAACCCTTTACTAACCAGAGTCTAATTGGCACAAATGACTTTTTCCCCCAACAAATTGGTAGCAAAGGTGATACTAAAGGCCTGGGACAACTCTACCCTTGGCCTCTGCGCCAGGCAGCCTCTCATTAAATGTGAGCTGATCCTGCCTGCAGCTAGACAGCAAACTGAGGCAACTTAGGCAGAGAGGCTGACAAGCATGGGAAGGCTGCCCTAGACAAGAGTCTGAGCATGTGCTGCCATCTGCATGGGCCCTTGAGAGCTCTGGCCCAGACCCCTATGTGTCAGCTTCAGGTTTCCAAAAGACTCAAGGAGACTGACAGCTGAGCCCCCCTCAGGGTAGGGCAAATTTAGCTCACTGTGCCAGCACTCCCACCATCCCCATCTCCCAAGATGATGCAGAGTTCACAGCGCCGTCTCCAGTTCCAGGTTGGATGGCAGCCAGTCACTACTTTGTCTCTGGTTTTATCAGAAGGGCATTGTAGTCAAAGGGCATGGGAAAGTGGGGCTCTTTGGTAAAGTGACACTCCCTGAGATACTTGTCCTAGCCCAGGCTCCTGTATTTGTATTTGTTTCTCTTCATTCTTCTAAGAATTCTGGACACAAGCCAACTCCCTAAGATTTCTTTTTTTCTTAAGTTCAAGCTTAACTCCTTTCCTGTTCCTTTGAATTATAGCATCTAGGTTCATAATCCATGAGGAAGTCCAAATCCACTTGTTCAGCTGAGTCCTTCTGGCTGGTTCTGAGTGCCCACCATGTAACCAGTACTGGGAGAGTGCTGAGGATACAAAAGTTTTAGAAGAAGACAGAGCATTGTTGAAACTTGGAAGACGGTGCCCTCTATATTTGACATCTGGTAGAGATGCTCAGAGAAGGTGAACACAACCTGAATAGATATGTGTGACCCCAGGATCCAGTCACATCACAGTATAGTTCTTAATGAAACAACCCTAACCAAACAGTAAACAGAAGACAATTCACTTTGCTCTCTTCTTTTGTGAAAGAAGAGTCAAGCCTGCTCTAGCCTTCCACGGGTCCCCAACCCTCTAGTTCCCTTGTGCTTCCCTTGGCTTCAGACTCTCCATTCATCACCACTCTGTCGTGCCTGACCCTCCCCCTTCGTCCACATCAGTCTCTCTCAGTAGACAGGAGGGGCAGAATCTCTGAACACGAGTCCTGTGTTCTATTCCTGTTGCCCGTTCAACCAGCTATAAGATCCTTCTGCTTTTGTCTCTCCTTCTATGCCATATCACTGGAGGGTGAGGGGCTGTTAGCATTTTCCCACAGACTCCTCAGTGCCCCTCCTATCAAGAGGTGGAGTCTGACTTTGCCCTCTGGGGTGTGAGCTGTATTTGGAGACTGGCTTCTAGGATGTAAACTATAGCGGAAGTGTTGACAACTTTCAAGAATAGATTTTAAAGTGCAACTATTTTAAAATAGTGTCTGAGGGAGGCCTGCCCCAAAAAGTCATTTTGGTAGCTTGCTGATGAGTTTGCAGGGGAGAAATTAAGGTCTCACACCAACAGTCAGCTCCATGCCAGGATGTCCTCTTGAACATGGGCCTGACAAACCCTGCCAAGCCTTCAAATGCCATATATCTGGCCAACATCTTGACAGTCACTTCCTGACTTATGTCACAAAGCCACTCCTGGATTCCTAGCTCACAGAAACCAAGTGAGATTTAAGTGTTTATTGTTTTAAAATGGTAAGTTTTAGTGTAGTCTGTCATGAAATAAAGGATAACTAACACATCTCCATTTTTATATCTTATGGGGTGAAATTATTGCCATATGAATTCGTTATCCTTGTTACAGTAGCAAGAAATGTCCCTTAATGGAGCTGGAGAGATTGCTCAGCAGTTAAGAGCACTGGCTACTTTTCTAGAGGACCTGGGTTCAGTTCCCAGCACTGACATGGTGGCTAACAAACCATCCTTAACTCCAGTTCCAGGGCATCCGACTCCCTCTTCTGGCCCCCATGGGTATTGCACAGCATAGGTGCACTTACATACATGCAGGCAAAACACTCATGCACATAAAGTAAAAATAAATAAAATATTTTAAAGAAGAACAGTCCCTAAAAGCCTGGATAGAGATCAAACATTCCAGTTGAGTTGGGTCAGTCACTGGACTCAGGGACTGTCCCTTGGAGGATGGGTTCACTGCAAGCCGTGTTAAAGAGCTAGGCGGAATAATTAGGGCCTTCCTGGAATGATGAACTTTTCTTGCCTGGAATTCCTGTCCCTATCACAGCAGCTTATCAGGCCACAGACATGCAGTTTTATAAGTCTGCCCGCCTTTCTACTTTTCTTCTTTCTCTTTTCTAAGTGTGCTAACACTCTGGGCCTTGCCAACATTTTCACTCTTTCTTTCAACTCCTCTCCCTGTGGCTGTTAGTCTGCCAATGTATCTGACCTCAATGCTCACCTAAACTTTTTTCTGTCTTTCCTCCACTGTCCTCCTCCCGGCAGCTGCAGAGATTTACAGCTCACCTGTCCTGAAGGGTTGTTTAAACACTGTCAAAATTGTCCTTAACCTTCCATTGGAGTCCATTCTTTTTCAAAATAAAAAAAAAATTTTTTTTCGAGAGTTAATTTTTTGAGAGTGTTGTAGTTGTATGATTTTCACTCCTGCCCACCCCCCAGCTCCTCCAGGTCCCCTCCACTCTCTTACAATTTCTTGTCCTTTTCTTTATTAGTTGTCGATATTTGATTATCTGCACTGAGTCCACTTAGTGTGTAGAGCCGCCCATTTGGGATTAGATAACCTCCCAGGGAACTAGTCCCTGCTGAAAGCTGATTCCTCCTCCCTATGCATCCACTGATTGCCTGTAGCTCGTCATCTGAGGATGGCACACTGTAAAATTCCCCCCATCCATCTTGGCCTATCAGCTGGTTTTGTCATTATTTGAATGACAAAACATTGTTATTTCATGTCAGCCCTGACATTATTATTTGAATTATTTTAAAAAGTATTTATTTATTTAATTCGTGTGTTTTCTCTGCTTGTATGTGAGTATATCCATGTCATACAATGCCCACCGAGGCCAGAAGAGGGTGTCAGATCCCCTGGAACTGGAGTTACAGTTTTTAACCATCATTTGAGTACTGGGTCCCAAACCCAGCTCCTTTGCAAGAGCAGCTAGTAGTGATCTTAACCACTGAACCGTTTGCCCGGCCAGGCTGGAATATGTTACCTTTGTTTGCTCTCTCTATCAGGCCACTCCTTCACTATCCTTTCTTGCTTACTAACTCTCTATCTTGTCAGCTTTTTACATTACAACAGTCCATGACAGTATACTACAATGTCATTCTGGGGCTCTGAAAGAAGCCGGTTGCCTTTACATACAAAGCCAGAAGAAACTTCTCGTGCTTTCTATCTCCAGCCAAGTGAAGTATTGCTCTACTTACTAAAAATGCCGTCTGCATTTATGGTGCCACACAGGTGGCTTCCCTTCCTCCACTGATTGCCTGCCATTTGTGTTTTCTGTTGCAATAAATATCCAGGTAAAAGCCCTCCATGGCATAAGTTCTAGCCCTGGCTCTTTCTAAGCCTGGAATCCCAGACAATGATTTACAGTCCTGACAGCCCAAAGGAAGAGTGGACAGTTGGAAAGAGAATATAAGATCAAACAAATGCTTGCTGAGCCATGGGAAAATTAAAGAGTGGGAAATGGTATAGAGTTTCCTATGACTGTTCAAGTTGTGGGTGGGGTGGGAGGGCAGGGCAGTCCCCCCTGCAGGAATGGGGCCCAGGAAGGTTATCCCCCCAGCAGGTCATCCATTCAGATTTTCGGAGAGCCTGTGGGTGCAGAGAGGGCTGGGGCCCTTGGGAGCTGCGCACAAGGCAGAGTGTGACTAGACTCTCACGGAGAAGCTGAGAGCTTCACTAAAGAGTGGCAAAATCAGGGAAAAGTGGTCCAGAATAATTAGATAACTTGCTCAACTTTGTACCCAGAACACAAACACAACCAATCTACCTTCAGAATAGAGTTGCCAGGTACAAGGTAGGTTGCTTAGTAAAAGTGGAATTTCCAAACAAACAACAGATTTTGTGTGTGTGTGTGTGTGTGTGTGTGTGTGTGTGTCTGTGTGTATCCTGGAGCTAGACTAGCGGTCAGGGAGCCCCGGAGATCGTCCTACCCCACCTCCCCACCCTGGGATTCCAAGGGCACCACCAGGCTTGGCTTTTTACTTGGGCTCTAGGGATTGATTGCACTTGACCAGGCAGTGCCACCTGCCTGCCCCCATCTTCTTGAAATACAAATTGAAGTTTCCCTGTTTGTTTGGTTCTTTCCTCTCTTCTCATTCTGTCTCTTTTTCTCCCTGTCCCTCTCCCTCTCTAATGTAGGGCTCCCTGACCTTCAAGCCCTGTACTACATTCTTGAGCACCCTAGAAGGACAGACTTGCAGGGTGATGCTGGCCTCAGTTTAGCTGATATAATTGTACAGTTTAGAACTTATATATAAAATTTTGCATCTAATGCCGGAAATAGCAATATGGTCAACTCATTTTAGACAGAAAGTGGTTGAGACTCAGATAGTTCATGGCATTTGCCCAAAGTGACAAAGAAAATAATAATCCTATCCAACACTGATGTGACCCTCGTGTTACAACAGTAAGAAGTCCCCTGCGAGAAGGCTGCTCAGGAGAATAAGAAACTCTGGCCTGGTTGGAACCTTAACTTTTCAGTTTTTCCAGGTCAATCACCTGGTCACAGGACCACCCCTAGGAAGGTGGGTTCACCTTAAGTTATGCTAAAGAGATGGTGGATACCTAGTGGGTTAATGATGGTGAACTGTTCCTGCTCAGGATCCCCACAGTGCAGTTCCTATGAACCTGGCTGTGTAACCTCTGCTTTTCTTCTTTGTAGCTCTTCTTTAATAATGTTTCCCTAATGCTCTGTGCGGCCCCTACATTTTGGATTTCGTACTTTTCCTCTAAAGCTCCCTTCCCCTCCTGCCACGTGACTGTTAGTCTGCTACCAGGTGTCTGTCTGACCCCCATAAGGGCTAGAAACCAGCATGGCTTTATGGAGTTTTTTCTTCCCTTTTCCATTCTCCTCCTCAATGCAGCTGCTGAGATTGCAGCTTGCCTGCCCTGGGGATTTTTTTCTAAAATTCGAATAAAATTGTCCTGAAGCTTCCATTTGAGTCCATTCTTAAATTCTTTTATGAATGAGACTAAGGACCCTCTAGCGGGCCACGTTTCCCCCTGTATCACCTGCACATCCAGCCAGCTATGCTATCCTTCTGGTGCCAGGACACAGGGAACTAGGTCTGGGTCCAGACTCATGGGTCATGAGGGCTGGAAGTCCTTTAGAGCCCCCCAGAAAGGAAGCCAAAGGCCAGAGCTGTGTCTTGTCCCAAACCTGACCTGGCCACTTCCTGTGCTTTATTCTTCCATGCAAGGTCAAGCACAGGACACCCACTGGACTCTGCAGCCTTGATCACCCCAATGCCAAATAAGCAGGACTATGAAGGTCCACAATCTTACCATTCACTGAGGACTCCTGGGACACTGAGGCTCCTTAAGTGGGGGTGGGCTAGCCTCTGCCATACCTCTGTCTCATTTTGGTACTACTTTATTTTATTTTATTAATTTTAATGTGCATGAGTATATTACCTCCATATATATATATATATATATATATATATATGTGTGTGTGTGTGTGCACCCATGCTGTGCAATGCCTGCAGAGCCGCAGAGGCTAGAAGAGGGTGTCAGATCCCCTGGAACTGGAGTTACAGATGGTTGTTAGCTACCATATGGATGCTGGGAACTAAACCCAGGTCCTCTGAAAGAGCAGCCAGTGCTCTTGACCCCTGAGCCATTTCTCCAGCTCTTGTTCCCTACTTAATAGGAAGTCCACAGTGAAAGGTGTGCACCTTACAGAATGTAGCCCTAAGGTTTACTTTATGGTGGACTCTGGGGAATTGCTATACAATGCACTTTCATGAATTTTTAACATTTGGAGAGGCAGAGTTTCCTCTCCCCCACATGCAAATTTTGTCACACCCCCACTGCCACCTTTATGAACCATACTAAGCACTCAGTGCCTAACAAAGGACAGAGTCCTGTTTGTGCGGAGATATTTACACACTCAAGATGAAGTGCTTCCACAGGGTTTTGGTCACATCCCAGATGCCCAGTGATTTGTAATTGTTTGAAAAGCTGAGCAAAGTAATGAACCTTCTCAGTAGAAAAAATAAAATAAAATGCACTTAAAAATCTGCCCAGAATCTGCCTGCCTCCACCTGCCCAAGTCATCACCACTGTCTCTCTCCTGGATCTCTGCCCTGGCTGCCTCCTCGTGGGTCCCAGCTGCCTGCTTGACTCCACCCCCACAGTCTGTTCTCCACTCTGAGCAGGAAGGATCCAGTGAAAAGGTAAGTCCAGGTGACATAGGACAAAGCCTCCACTTCCCAACAGTCACAGAACAAAAGCCAAATCCCCACAGGGGCCTTTTAACACTTGCTCCTCTCTCTGACACTTGTATTTTCAATGACAGCGAGCACAGCCACTAGCTTGCTGCCTTTGTCTTCTACCGTGACCCCTGCTCGCTCAGCCGCAGTCTTTCTGGTCTCATCCTGGCTGCCGTCCTTGCACACTTGGAGAACCCGGATCTTCAGTGACTTTGGGAACACTGCGGCCTTGCCTACGGGGTCCTCTCCAGACTGTCAGAGAGAAGACAGGGATACACTTCTGCCTTGGTTGTGGCCAGTAATTCAGACTCTCTGAGGTAAGGCCCCTCTCCCATTCTGTCTGGCGCCGTGTCCCTGCCTGGTGGCAGCGTGGGAACAGCTGCCAGAGGGCATCTGTGACCTTCAAAGTTCACTAGTTACTCTCTAGTCTGTTGTGGAAAATGTCTTCTGGTTTCCGCTCTACATGAAATACACTCTTCTAATCATTTTTATGTGATGACAATGAAGCCCTGAAGGTTAAGTTAAGTGGTACAAATAGCAAGTGGGTAGCTCAGATGGTTCAAATCTGGAGCTGTCTGATGCCATGTGCATGCCTGGTGCCCTAGGGGGCATCAGATCTCTCGGAACTGGAGGTACAGATAGTTGTTAGCTGCCATGTGGGTGCTGGGAATTGAGCCCAGGTCCTCTGCAAGAGTAGCCTAGCCAGTGCTCTTAACCACTGAGCCATCTCTTCAGCTCCCTATTTGTTTATTTGTGTTTTTAAAACTTTCTTATTAGTTTCAGACAGACTCTAGCTATGTAGCCCAGGCTGGCCAGGAGCTTGCTGTGTAGCCCAGGCTGCTCTTAAACTCTTGATCTTCCTGCCTCAGCCTCCCGTATGCTACAATTACTGGCATGTACTACCAAGTGCAGCTTGTCTTAATATTTCTTTATGAATCCCACAACAATAAGCCATATCTAGGTCAACCCATCATTTCAGACTAACCCAGCGTTTCAGTGAGTCTCCCAGACCACTGTCTTTTCTATTTCTGCCCTCTTGGTCTTTTCTAGGAACCCTTCAGGGTCCTGGTAGCAGTGGAAGTGTGTAGGGACGGCTCCTCACATGCATGTCAAACTGTCTGGACAGTGCTTGTCCTTTGTCCTGCTCTGGTTTGGCCCCTGACCCAGGACCACTGAGGTCAAGTTGGTTCTCTCTAACCTCACTGAGTGATCTTCATCAGGAGCCTCAGTTTCTTCAGGTGCAAAAGGAGGATCATCACAGCTCCTACTCCTCATGCCTGATTCAAAGATTACCATCAGATAGCCGACAGAAAGTGCAAGAAAGTGCTAGGACACTGCTACACACTAAGGAGCTGTTCCGGTTGAGGTAAATGCTGTTGCTGGTAGGCAGGTGTCTCTGGATGGCAGCCACTTGCCCCTTTGCAAGACTTTGCCAGCAGCAGCTTTTCCCCGGCTCCCTTCTCCCGCCCTCCCAGGCCCTGCAGGTCACCTCACCGGAAGTGCCATCTTCCATTGTGGCCACTCGTTAACGTTACCATGTTGAAAGAGGCCACCGGGGTGTTCTCCTGGATCCTGAGAGCGGGGTGGGCGGTTAGGGGTAGGGTAAAGACACGAAGAGGTGAGGGCCTGGGGGGGGCACTTCTTTGGGTGGGTGTGTCACCACTCTGCCAGCTGCTGATTCTCCCTCTGACCTCGAGGCTGCTTCCCACACCTCAGTCAGCAAGGCTCTGCCTCCTCTGCCTCCCTTCTCCCTGAGTCGCCAGGATCGGAAGAATGGCGGCCTCGCTTCCTCTGCGGCACTCCGTGGCTTCACGCTCCTCTGCTTACTATAAAGCTCTGAGATTCAGCCAGCCAGGCTTCAGTGAGACAGGAAGCCAAGGGAATTTAGAGCACGCTTCTCTACTGACAGGGCCTGCTGTCAAGTCTATACTCTTGCTAAAGAGGTCAAGGAAGGCTTCCCAGAGTCTCCAGCTGCTTGGTGGCCTCTTTCTTTGGTTAGAACCTGTCCTTTTCTTCCCCAGGGCAACTGGGAATCGTTATCCCCTTTGGAGAAGCTCTCCTGCAGATCCACTAGGTGGGGATATTGCAGAAGACAACTCAGCCCCAGCCAGTCTGCTTGGCCTAAATGTCTTGAAGGTCCTTTCTCACTGAGGGCATAGGAGCTGGTGTCATGGTGAATGGGTTTTCCTATTGAGTTCTGGAACAGTGCAAGACCAGATGGGGGTTTTCTTATTGTGGGCATAGCCCTGAGAACTGGCCCAATGCACCTATGCCACAAGAGGCTGAGATACACACTCACCATGCCCGGGCTCACCCAATGGGACCAGGCTCCAGGAGGGATGGGTAGATGAAGGAAACCCAAAGAGGTACATATGTGTTTCTATGACAGGAGAGCAGAGACTGGAGAGAAGAACATCAAGACTAACACAAAAGAAGCCAGTGGACAGCAAAAGACTGGAAACCCCGCACAATCCATGCTGCATACGACAGACAGAGCCCACTCCAGCAAAGCCCCGGATGTACAAACGGGGGGAATGCGGTGTTGTGTAAATGACATCTAAAGGAATATGAGCCTGGCGGACCAGAGCTTTTGGAGCAATGCCCTTTCCCGGCTCAGTAGCCCACGTTCTTTCTCAGAGCACTCTCCTTTTTTAATAAATCCCTAATTCTATTTTTTTTTTTTTTTGAGACAGTGTTTCCCTATAGCCCCAGCTGGCCTGGAACTCACTATGTAGGCCAGGTTGGCCCTTGAACTCACAGAGATCCACCTGCCTCTGCCTCCGGAGTGCTGGGATTAAAGGTGTGTACCACCCCATCCCGCCCCTAGTTCTATTTCTAACCAGGTGTCTCTGATGGACTTCATTATCCCAGTACACAAGAACGTGGAAACCACAGGGACCTCCCTCCAGACTCAGATCTGTGCCTATTGCGTGAGGGGGCTGTTCTTACCTGAGGACTCACTAGGGAGGACTCTCTGCCCACCCCAAGAAGTTTTGCTGAATTCGTTTCCTTGCCGCTCTACGAGTACGCTATTCCCGGCAGCTGACGTCCTCCTCTTTCTCTTGAAACAGGAGCTCGTGCATCCCAGGCATTGTGCGCCCTGTGCAGCTGGGTGTCAGAGTCAGTTTCAGAGTCACCTGGGAAGAAGGAATCTCAGCTGAAGATTTTTCCAGATCCAGTTCTGTGGCCATGTCTGTGGGGCATTTTCTTAATTGCTAATTGATATGGGAAGACCAAGATCACATGCAGGTGGGCCTGGGCTGTATAAGAAAGGTAGCCGAGCAAGCCGGCTGCCTGCAAGCAGCATTTCTCCATGGTCTCTGCTTTCAGTTCCTGCTTTCAGGTTCTTGCTTTGGCTTCTCTTGATGATGGGCTGTAACCTGTAAGACGAAATAAACCCTTTTCTTTCCCAAGTTGCTTTTGTTCATGGTGTTTATCACAGCAACAGAGATACAAATTAGAATATGACCTTGAACTTCTGAACCTCTTGCCTGCAACTCTCCAGTGCTAGGATTACAGATTCGTTCTGCCATACTTGGTTATGTGGTGCTGCTGGGGATTGAACCCAGGGCTTCACGCCTGCTAGGCAAGCACTCTCCTAACTGAACTACATCCATAGTCCTTCTTCAAAAGACCAGCATCGGAGTCTGCTCGGGCTGCCTGGCAGGATCTCATAGATGAGGAGGCTTAAACAACGGCGGTCTGTGAGGAGGTCCAGGCCAACCTAGGCACAGAGATCTCTAGAGAAACCCTGCACCTCTGTGAGATGAGAGAGACGCCACAGCCTGGCTGTTTATGCACATCCAGCCACTGAGTGACCACTCCTTGCATGAACTTGTGAGCCAAAGTCATCTAGCTGAGAATCTCCTGAATTCCTGGCCAACAGAAACATGGAGAGAAAAATAAAATGATTCGGATTTTAAGCTCCAACCTTTTAGGCTCATTTATTGTGCATCCATGGTAACTGGAGCAGTAGCCATTCCAAACAAGGGGCAGTCAGACAGAAGCTCCACTGACTGGCCACTCTGCGGGATGAAGGTTGGAGGGAAACTGTTGAGGCCCCTCTTGTGTCTTCAGCCCCTCTATTCCCTGACCCACCCTTGCTCTCAGCATGCCATGGCATAGTGTCCGTGTCGCTGTCTGCTTCCAGCACCATGGTCTCCCCAGTGGAAACTCCATAACGGCAGAGGTGCTGTGTGTTCCATCAGCGTCTGACAGGCATGGACGCTCAGGAAAAGCTATCTTATTAATGTTTCCATTGTGGGCGGCTGATCTAACAGTGGGAGGGAGGCCAGAACAAGAACACACGGGTCCAGAAAAAGTGGGAGGAAGAACATGTCCAGATAGATCCGGAATGGTTCTTAGACAACTCCAGTCTCAAGGGAACAGATGCCCAGTGAAGAGGAGTGGAATGATGCTGGTTAAAGGCAGAGCTGGCCACTGATCCTCTGGGTTGTCCCTCGAGGTTCCCTCAGGATGAGTCCACATCAAGGTGTTTAGAACTCCATAGCCACTTTGGTTTTCTGGGAGAGTATGACTGAGATGTATGAAAATGGAAAGATATTTTATCAGCCGGGTGTGGTTGGTGGTGCTTGCCTTTAAGACCCTCCCTCCCCAAAGAAAGGTATTTTATTCCATTTTAAAAAGAGATTATTTCTCCTTGTTTGTCCATTAAAATGCAGTTAGGGCAGGTATTACTTTTCTCCTTACTGTGACAGAACGTCTGATCAAAGCATCCAAGGGGAAAGTGGGAAGGCATGGTGCAGGCAGCTCCTTGGTGTTGGAGCCTGCTGCTGGGAAGCCTCATTTCCTCACATTTGAATGTCACAGGAAGCAAAGAGGGGACAGGAAGCAAGCCTGCTCCCCCCACTTCCTCCACCTCCCAAAGGTTTCACAGCCTTCCAGAACAGCACCACCAACTGGGGACCAAATGTTCGAACACGTGAGCCTACGGGGGACATTTGACACGCAAAGCCTACCTAACAGAATATTGATTCAGCAAAATGTATGTGGATGTAGTTTCTATTACACAACGGATGAGTTTCCTTTCAGCTGAGGCAGAGGGGCTGAGGGTGGGTTCCTAGAGGGCAGAGCCAGGGCTACAGGCCTGGCTTCTGTGGTTGTCCTATTGAGCTACAGGATCTGTGGGAGTCCACGGAAGAATGGCAGGAGGGGGCAAGCGGGCTGGAGTGCAAAGGGTACTGCTGGCCGCTGGCAGTCCTGAGTGGCTGTGTGCAGTGGTTTGGAAGCTATGTGCTAAGAGGATGGACACAGAAGTGTTTCTCCATCAACTTTGACTCCTCAGTGGCCAAGGGGGACCTCGCCTGATGCCTACCCATCTGGGATGGGCTGGCTCCCAGGGTGCCCAGCCTTGTGACCTCTGGATATAGGTTCTGGTGTGGGAGAGTGGGGGTGGGAGATGGGTCCCCACAACACAGCTGGGTGCCCCTGCCCCAAACTAGCCCAAGGCTCCCTGGGTCTGGTCACTGCAGGAATGGCGGATTTGAGGACAGGTGAGGCTCGGGGGACATTAGGGAACATTTGGGACAGGTTTGTCCACTCCCCAAACCTTCTTGACAAGAGTCAGCAAGTGGGAAGGGAAAGCAGCTTACACTCTGCAGTGTCTCCAGCTGGTCGTGTGACCTGGATTCCTCATCTCACAGTCCTCTAGGGAAGGCCACCGGCAGAGTCAAAGTCACAGGGCAGATCCACGAGTCTGTATTTGGAAAACTGGGAATGGAGTCCCGCCTCAGTCTATTCACAGTTTGCTTCTGGTCTTCTGTACCCTTGAGGCCACAGTGGGTGTGGATTCGTCCCCACCTCATTGTGTATTTTGGTCCTGGGTGTCACAAGGTCAGTAAGGAGTGGCACTTAGTTGCCATCCAGGGCCGTGAGAGAAACAACCTGCTCTCGGGTAACATGCTATCGCCAGCCACTTGGTGGAACACAAAGGAGATGCTTTCTCACTTAATTCTCACTGTGAGTCTTTGAGGTAAACAGCATTCCTATTTTCTAGAGGAGCAGGGTGCTTACATAATTTATGGAGCCTGATGCAACATAGAAAGGCAGGCCCTTTACTAAAAAATTCCTGCTGACTTCAGGATGGCTAAAACTGGACTTGAAGCTAAGTAGAAGGAGCTGGGGTAGGGGGTGGGGGTGGACTGCACAGTTCTCATGTAGATGATGCTAGCCCTGTAGAGGCGGCAACTAAAGAGAGGTTAAGGGACCTGTCTAAGATCACACAGCAGGTGAATGCTGGTGTTAGGATACCGAGGATCTAAGCAACTTCTCACTGCTGATGTTCCCTGAACCTCAAACAGTGATTGGTCATCAATTCCCAGCACATGATGGCCTCTGGAGCCAGTTGATGGACGTCATTGGAGGTGCCTTGTATTCTAAGTCACAGAGATCCAAGATGAAGAGGCCTGGCCTCACTCAACCATTCTCTGTGGAGAAGCTGCGGGCTCCTGGGTTTCTCCATGTGAAACTGGAGAAATGTAATAAGACATGCGGAGGGCCAGACCCCAGCCAAGTCCCTGCTGGCTCCGCCCCTCCTCCATGGACAGGCAACTGAGCTGACTCAGCTTCCATGCAGAAAAGAGGTTTATTAAAAGGCGTTTGGGGCACACAGACTGTTCCTTCTTTCCCGGGCTCCTTCCTCTTTCCTTTTATGATTGAGTTATTTTATTTTGTGTGTCAAAGTTTTGCCTGCATGTATGTGTGCTACATGCCTGGTGCTGACAGAGACCAGAAGAGGGCTTTGAATCCCTTGAAATTGAAGTTATAGATGGTTGTGAGTAGCCATGTAAGTGTTCGAAGTGAACTCAGGTCTTCTGCAAGAGCAAGTGCCCTTAACCACTGAACCATCTCTGGCTGATTTCCCCAGGTTCACAATCACTCTGATTGGCAGCACTTCCTGCTGGGAGGGGCCTGGCCTCTTTTATAATAGAATCTGAGTTCCACTATGTGGGGCCCATTTTAGGATTTTCTCCAATAGCAAGGATGCTCAAAGGCTAGGGAAAGACTGAAGTTCAAAACTTCTCACTGTCATGACCCACATGAAATAAGTCAGCCAGGTGCACAATCCACTTGCGTAAAGAAACCCAGCTGTCTTTGCACAACGCTGGGGGCTGTTCCCTCCACTTGAAGGGTGCAGCATCCCGAATGAGCAGTGCTAGGCGGAAGGAGTTAGTCTCCTTCCTCCGTCCTCACACCCTCCTGACCATCATCACCCGGAGTTCCAGAGAGGCTGCACCACCTCTAGGCTTTGTGTCTGCAGTCCAAGCAAGGAAAGAAGAAGAATAAAGGGCAAAACATAGGCCCGTCTCTGTCTCTCTGAGTTCTGGGAACCTTGCCATGCTAGACAAACTCTCTTCCACTAAGCTACAAGTCCAGCCTTTGTTTGTTTGTTTGCTTATTTTGTTTTGTTTTTGAGACAAGGGCTCCCTGCGTATCCCTGACTGGCCCGGAACTCAAAGAGATCCACCTGCTTCTGCTTCCAGAGCTCTGGGATTAAAGGCATGCACCACCATGCCTGCCTTAAACCTTGTTTTAGTTTTTACACAGTTTCTCCTTACATAGCCCAGACTGGTCTGGAACTCACTGTACTCCTGCCACAGCACCCCGAGTGCTGGGATTGGGATTGCAGGAATATGTCTACATATGTGGCTTCTTTTTCTTATGTTAATAACAGTTTTCCCAGATACCCATCCTGTTGATTTTCATTTATACTTTTTGGCAAGAACCACATCACATGGTAATCTAAGGATAAGAGTATTTTGTTTTAACAGAAGTTCATCCCCAGCACAGCCAAGATAAGCCATTACTGAAGACTGTGGCTGCTGACAAGGCTGAGACGGCAGTGGGGATCACAGTAGTTCCATATTACTTTGGCTCCAAATCCTTCACCACATCCCACTGTCTAGACCAGTGCTGACCTATAAAGTAGAATGCAAACCCCAAAGAAAAGCTCCTGGTGAACTTCAACATATCCTAGCAGCTACATTAGAAAGCCTAAAGAAGCTCAGTATGGTGGCACATGCCTGAAATCCCAGCACTGAGGAAGCCAAAGGCTAGCCTGGGCGATGCAGACCCATCTCAAAAAACCCGAAACAAACAAAAAGAGAAATGAATCTCTTCTTTAATACAGTGGGCTCTTGAGATGAGATGGCTTGGTTGGGTAAAGGCATTTGCTGCTAAATCTGACCTCCTGAGTTTGATCCCCAGGACCCACATGGTGGAAGGAGAGAACAGACTGCTACAAGTTGCCCTCTGACCTCTGCATGTGTACTGAAATAGTCATGCACCCAAACACATGCATAAATACACACAAGACAAATAAATAAACGGAGTTAAAAAGTTTTTGAAGAAAAAAAACAAAGAATAACCAACACAGATGCTTTTGTCCATAGCAAACCCGTACCATTTACATGGCAGCACATCCTGGTGGGGCCAGCCTCGTCTCCCACGCTACACAGCACTCGTGGATGGCTGCTCCCACACTGTGCGCCTATGCTTTAGAAACATCATCCTCATTTACATTCTTAAAACTTTATTTATTTTTATTTGTATGAGTGTTTAAGCTCCATGCATGTAAGTTTACCATGTGAGTGCAGTGCCCATGAACACCAGAAGAGGGTGCAGAGCCCCTGGAACCGCAGGTACCTGGTTGTGAGCAGACACATGGTGCTGGGACCAAAGTCTAGGTCCTCTGCAAGAGCAGCAAATATTCTTTAGCTACTGAGTCATCTCTCCGGCCCCTGAGCTGGGCATTTTTACTCATTTTTCCTGTAAGAATGTATACTTCTAAGTATATTTTTTATTTTTTCCTGACATGGTAATTACATATTTTCACAGGGTACAATGTGGCATTTCAGTCCCTGCAGTGATCAGAGAGGGGTGAATGACATGTCTGTCATCACAGATAGTTATCATTTCTTTATGCTGAAACATGTCACATCCTCCCTCTTATCTAGCGAGGGATTTTTAAAGTGCAGGGGATGGGAAGTGAGGGCATCGTTGCCTTCAGCAGAGACGGAAGATGGTTGGTGAGCCGTCCTGCCCAGGGGTTCCCACTGGAGCAGTGCATGAGGACTGGCAAACAGCACGGAACAGTGCCTGGCTCAGAGGAAACTCTCCACACCAGCGAGTCATGTCATCCGCTAGCTAGACCCAGACCCCATCTCCTACGACAGACACCGTCATGGTCTGGTCCTTGTACTGTTCCTCTTTTTTTTCCATTGTTCTTTTTGAGACAGGGTCTCCTTGTCTCAGCTGTGCCTAGAACTCACTATGCAGACCAGGCTGGACTTGAATTCACAGAGATCTACCTGCCTCTGCCTCCTGAGTGCTGGGATTCAAAGCATGTGCAACGGTACCCTGCTGAACTGTTACTGGAAGTACTAGGTTCAGAGCCTGGGCCTTGGGCTGGGCCACCTGACCTCAACGGGTCAATTCAAGAGACAAGGAATAGTGAAAAGCAGAAAAGGGAGATTTATTCAATGTGGCCACACTGGGAAAAGGAGCAAGGAGATCTAGTGACCGCCTCCAATCCTTCTTCAGGCTCCTGGCATGAGTTTAGGGTTACAGATTATTTTTAATTGTGTGTATATGTGTATGTTTATGTGTGGGTATATGCACGTGAGTGCAGGTGTCCGTGAAAGCCGAAGATGTCGGATCCTCCAGAAGCTGCAGTTACAGGCTGTTGTGAGCCACCCAATGTGGTTGCTGGTAATTGAACTCAGGTCCTCTGGAAGAGCAGTATGTGCTTTTAACTGCCAAACCATCTCTCTAGCCCAGAGATTTAGGTTTAAAAAGCAGGCAAGAGATACATATGTATAAGCAAGCAGTCTTGAGAAAGGTGTCATCCTGCACAGAATCACCTTCTTAGCCCTAGTCTGTCCTGCAAGGTGATATGACAAGCTGTCAAGATTGTGTGAAATTTGTTTCTGGGAGAAAAATTCCTCCTTTGACTGGTACTAGGCTTCAGCCTTTACCTTCTCCCAGTTTGAGATTACTGGACAAATTCCAATTTCTTGGAGTTCTTTGTTTCAGTAGTCTGGTGGGTGAAGGGAGGGACTTACAAGTGTCCCTTTAGAATATCTTCATTCCTGACAGGCAGGTATGTCATATGAAACAACATACATGTGTGCCTGTGCACACACCCACATCTTACAAAAAGGTGCACAGGTAATTTGTGTGCATATATGTATATGAGTGTACATGCTTCTGTGTGTGTGAATATACCTACTCCTGGGGATTTATAAATCTCGTTCACCAGTCCTCAAATTTACCGTGGGAATAAGAGATTAAATATTGCCATCCCATTATACAGAGGAGTAAACTAAGCTGAGCTTCCATCTCACATTCCCCCAGCTCACATGGCCTCAGCTACAACTTCCTTCTCTTGGGTAGAGATTATGCATAGACAGCAATTTGGAGGCGACAGGTGTCATGGCTGAAGCGGGCCTTAGCTGATTGCTAAGGCCTGCCACACCCTTCCCACCGGAAGAACCAGTCTCCGGGTCCTGGAAACCGGCTGGAGCAAGCCACAAAGAGAACCGAGGAGTGGCAATTGCCGCCTCAACAATGACAAGTGATGAAGCACAATAGCAGGATCGGGCCTGTAATCAGCTTCAAGCTATACTTAGCTATTTGTGCGTCCATGCGGCTCGCTGCAGAGCGTACGGGAGAGGCGCACACCCTCAGCCCGGCTTGCTCATCATCGCCTCGCACCATGTGGAAAAGGACCCCTTTGTGACAGCGCCACAAATTACAGCCCAGGCAATCTGAGTTTCAGTTGGTGGATTCTTCTCGCTCCTAAAAGAAAAATCTGTGTTAAGCTTAATTACAGTCTGTCATTACCCGCAATCTTGCAATGATCCAAAGTCCCAGGCAAAATGATAATAATAAAAGAGTGAGAGAGAATCAATTCAAATATGAATAGAAAAGATCTAGACAAATGCGGGGAAGGGAGGTGATGGAGGCATTATTCAGAAACAATTGGGAAATTAGGACCAGCTCCTCAGAAAGGTAAACAGTTGTTCCAGCTCCTTTGTCAATGTACCAGGCCCCAGGGCTCAGTGCTAACTTTTCCCCACTCTCGGCATCTTTAATCTTGTTGCTCTAAAATTCACCTTGTAAAGTGTAGGAGCAGCTCCGGGGATATCCGGATGCCCACAATCAAATGACCTAGATTTAATAGGACAATACTTCTCGCATCCCGAGAGGATGCTCTGCGCAGACTGAAAATGTTCGCTGATTGCATTCAGCTTGTAGTGAGAAGATGGGGGAGGCAGAACGGAAGACACCTTTTAAACCAAGTTTTCTTTGTCAGTTTTCCACTGACAAGACTGCGGCTTCCTTGCAGGTCCGATCGACCAATGAGCGCGCCCCCTTGTGGCCACACCAGGCGTGAAAATGACTTCCCTCCGCCCCTCCGCAGAGAACCCGCCCCCCACCGCAAACCCAGCCAAGTGGGTGGGCGTGAGACTGGGTGCTGGAGAATGGGTGTTCCTGGAGCCCGGAAGTGAGCCGGACTCCACAGAAGTTTGTGAAATGATGTGGATGAAGAGGAGAAATCCCTTTCCTATTTAGCTTTCTCAAATGATTTATGGAAACAATTATTTTGATTATTTTCTACTTATGATAATTTCTTTAGGAAAACTTTTGGGAGCATCTTGCTTCTCCAGTGAATTGTAAATATGAATTCTGTCTGGTTGGGTAAGCACCAATGCTTTGGCCTCACATTCATTTTGCAACATGGAGCTAACTGTGTTTGGGGAGAGCCCCCAACTTGGCAGCTTTTCTAGGTTGACCCCGAGGTTATAAGGGGAACTCAACTCCTCATTTTCTTCCCCTTGCACTCTAGGTACAGAAAGAAAATGATGGCTTGGTTTGATTTATTCGTAGGCCTTGTTTCCTGATTTTGAGGTCCCAGAGAGTCTATTTGGTTGTGGGAACACATTTAGAAAAGGAATGAGTTAGAAATTATTATCCTGCAAAAGCCAGAAAACTCAACTCAAACCTTCTTTAAAAGTATGTAAAATTTGTAGGGGTAGACAAATGAGAAATCTAGAGAAATGACTCAGCAGTTAAGAGCACTGGCTCCTCATGCAGAGGACCAGGGTTCAGTTCCTAGCATACACATGGCAGAAAATAGCTGTCTGTAGCTCCAGTTCCAGGGACCTCAGTGTTCTCTTCTGGTCTCTTCGATTACTGCATGCATTGGTGAATTTATATGCAGGCAAAACACACATGCAAAATATTAACAAATAAAAAATTTTAAACCACTGGATTTTATTGAACCCAATAGACCACAATATCATTTCAACATGCAATCATTATGAAAAACCATCACGAGGGCTGGAGAGATGGCTCAGCTGTTAAGAGCACTGGTTGCTTTTGCAGAGGACCTGGGTTCAATTCCCAAAACCTATATGGCAACTAACAACTGTCTGTAACTCTAGTTCCAGGAGATCCAACATCCTCTTCTTACCTCTACGGGCACTGGAGGACATGGGTGCACTTACATGCATGTAGGCAACACACTCATACATGCAAAACAAGGATAACAAAAGTGTCATCGTGGTGGCTATTTTTTTAAAGAAAAGCACTGTCTCCAGTGCATTCAAGTCTTCATTTTACACATAAAGTGCATTTCAGTTTTGATCAGCCGATCTGTGTGTTCAGTAGCCTAAGGCGTAGCCTCTTTGATGGAGCACACAGATTTAGAACAGAACTTGTTAGGGTGTTTGTACTGGAATCATGAGTGTCAATTGCTTTCAAATTACATATTACCATTGACTCATATCCCCATGTGGACAGTCCCCCATGCTGGTCACCCCAAGCCAAGCTGTTTTATGCCCTGTCAAGGTGCCCCGGCTGGGACTTAAGCTGTCTCCTGGCCTGTGTGTCTTCTACCACACTGAATGTCTCCTCTGGGTCCACATCATCTTTTAACCTTCATCACTGAACACAAGTCCAGAGTGGCGTACTGGGGAAGGGAAGGTCATGTGCTCCTGAGTGACTCAGGGACACTCCTCTAGTGGCTAGAGAGCCTTCACAATCAGAAGCAGCATGCCAGCTACCGCTTTCCTTCAGAGCTTGTTTGGACTGCAGAGCATCCTCTACAACGTGTCAGCCCAGAGGTAGGGCACTCCCCGCACCCACACCCAGCACATCCTCCACTTACCTTCCCCTTCCTCTGTGCCATGCTTGATCTTCATCTGGGTCTTCTTTTCTCTGAAATGGGTCTGGTTCCAAGGCCAGTAGGAACTGAAGGGTATCTATAAGAGCCCTCACCTGGGGACTCAGCATGGCTCCTCAAGTTGCTTTCTTGCCACCAGACTCCAAAGGGTTCAGGTCAACTCATTGGGATCCTTTTGAGCACGGTGTATCTTCAAAAAGAACTAAACTGGGGCTGGCAAGTTAGTAGGTGAAGGTGCTTGCCATTGAGCCTGACAACCTGAGTTCCATTTCCGGGACCCACACGGTGAAAGGAGAGAACTGACTTCTGAAAGTCGCCCTCTGACCTTCACACTCAAGTGCACACACAAATAGATAAATAAATAAATAATAATAAAATTAAATCGACTTCAAGGAAAGGCATTGGCCCAGTAACTGGCCTGTTGAGAGTGAGCCTGACTGCAACTCTCCCTGAAACTCTTGTCTCATCTGCAACTCTCTTCTCCCTCCTTTCTTCCCTTCTTGACTTTGTGATCTTACAACAGAGCACAGGAGCCTGGGTCATTTATAAGAACAGAAAATCCAATGAGGACCAGGAGTTAGCGCTATTTTGGGACAGGTAGATAAAGTACCACTACTGAATAACAAAGACGGTGTACTTTATCTTCTTGAGACAAAGGCCTGAGGGCTTCCCCTTTAGTCAGCAGGGCCCCCTTTCCAGCTGACCAGTTCAAACCAGTTCAGATAAGACCAAGGAGAGGCCTGGGGCCTGGACACCTCATCATCTGAAGTCACAACCTTACCAGTCTTCTCTTCTTTAAGTTGATCAATCCAAAATTAGGGGAGGAGAAACCACTAAAACCCTTAAGAACCCAGCCCTCCTAGTGGGACTTGGGTTTCGTTGTCCAAATCCCCTCCCCACTTGTGTGGATTTTCCGTTCTTCCTCTCCTCCCCTCCTTCCTCTTCCCCCTCCCCTGTCTTTCATTCCTTAAGGCCTAGAATTTGTTATGTAGACCAGGCTGTCACAGTCTCACTGAAATCCACCTGCTCTGGTGCTGGGATTAAGCGTACTACCACACTCAAGTTGCATGTGGCTGAGGAATGGTGGCATTAAATCCTTAGGAAGACACAGAGGGTGCTATTTCTGGATGTTACAGCATGGCTGGGGTTGCACAGGTAAGTCTGGCTCCACATAGCCAACTCATTTGGTTCCCCAGAATCACCACTGGCCACTGGGAATGCCCATCTTTCTTGAGAGATTGTGGCCAGTTGGTGCTCCCACTGTAGGCCTGTGACTCCTGGGTTGGGGTGGGAACACACTACTGTAGAAGTGTGGGACACGGAACTGATGACTTCGTGCCCAGGCCCAGGAGTCTTAGAGGGCCAAGGCCCCTAAGGCCAAGAAGCCTGCTCCTGGCCACCTTCTGCTTCTGTTTCTGGTTCTGCTTCCGGGGCACCGTGGGCCACAGTTGGCTGACCTAGTTTGACTATGGGCTGCACAGGCAAGGTGCTTTTCAGAATTTGTTCCTGATGTCTGTTTATCTGTGAAGCACTGTATTTGGCACTAAAAATACTCCTGTGAAGCAGAGGTGCAACTGGCCTTGACTCTCAAACAGCCCAGTGCAGAGGTTCCTCTGTCTTCTGACTCCACAACAAACACCCTCCATCAGACATGCTACTAAAGATGTGTCTCCCAGCTGGTTAGTGTGGCCCATGCCTGTAACTACAGCATCCTGGAGGTGGAAGCGGGAGGATGTTGAGGTCAAGGCCAGCCTCAGTTACATAGGAAATTTGAGACCAGCCTGGGCTATGTGAGATCCCCCTCAAGAAACTAAAAAACAAACCACTTAAAACAACCAAACAAACCAGGTGCCTCACAAGTCCTCTGGTGGACTGTGTTACATGGGACTCTTCTCTGCAAAAGAAAAACACAGTTCATAGTGGCTCAGATGCAGGAATACTGGAAATGCTAAGGGGAGTTCGTTGGAGGCACAACTGGATCTTGGTGGCAAAGGACACCCAGAATCTGGTCTTATTCTGGCTCTTTCTGTTTGTTTTGGTGTGGATTTTTTTGTCTGTCCTGGCTTTATTCCAAAGCAGGATTTATCTTTACAATGTCAGGGTTACAGCCAGGAGCCTTATGATTCCACGCACACAGCTCCATGTCCAACCAAAAGAGAGCTTCATTTTCCCTTGAGACAAGGTGTTTCACTGGGGTGTAGCTGGTATATGTCCTAGTTTCTTTAGTGTTGCTGTGACTACAAGACTTGACAGGGAAAAAAAGGATTTATTTTGGCTCAGGGTTTCAGAAGATTTGGGTCCACTGTAGTGAGGAAGCCATGGTGGAGTTCGTGGTGACTGGTGCATGTGGCTCTAGACACTGGAGTTGAGTCTTTGAAAAAAATCTCTTCCAACATATAAAAATGGTCATAACCACTGTCTCAATGTCCTCATCAGCTCATAGTTAGCTGGTGAGTGGGATCCAGAGTCATCTGCCCATTTCAAATGTTGTAAAGTGGGTCTTTGGTCTAGAGAAATGTAACACAGGCTCCCCAACATTAGCGATGGAAATCTTTGTGATCCTTCTGATTGTGGTGCTGTCTGAGGCAAGCCAACACTGTAGACACAATCCTGGTTAGGGTGAAGTTGTCTTTTCCACAGCGGATCAGATAAAATCAATTTGCTTCAAAGTGGCCGTTGACTTCTCAAGAAGTGGTAGAGCCAATTATTGCCCTCTGCTGTTGGCTACGTATGTGTTCAGAAGCGTTAGTAGCTAGATGAGCCTTGGTGAGAGACGGTCCATGCCATTGGGCCCATGAAAAGCTCCTGTGGTTAGCAACTCCACTCATGAACTTACTGAGCAAAAACTGCCAGGACGAAGGCCAGGTTTTGCTTGTGTGTCCTGGCTTAGTCGTTGGTTGTTTAATATCGCTTCTGCAGTTGATGCTTTTTGGCGAACTTTAATGTGCTCTACAAAGACAGTATACTTTATGTCCCCTCTCATAGCTTCCCCAGCCTTCCTGTTCTCAGTATGCTGCTGCTCTTCCAGTTCCCTTATCAACCAGTAAACAGCGTTATCAGCAAAGGGCTAGATAGTAAACACTTTACCTTGAATACTATCTAGTCTCTGTTGCAGTTACTCAGATCTGTTATCACTGTGGAAATGAAACCACGAAATAATTTGAAAGTGAATGGCTGTGTTCTAATAGAACTTTATGTATAAAAGCAAACACTTGGGTCATATGAACCATAGACTAGAACTTACTCATTTGGAATGTAAGCATGGCTGAGAGGAGGAGAGAGAGAGGGAGGGGGAGGGGAGGAGGAGGGGGAGAGATGTGATATAAATCGTTGTTCCACAGAAAACAGATGAGCAATTGCTCTGACGGCTCTTTTTGAGAGCCACTCCTAAAAACAGGCCTGCAATTTGGTGGTTGCCACTTTAGGCCTAGGCCCTCATATCAGCAACTCATTGGGCTGAGTCTGGGCTTTGTTCTCCTCCTTTATCCAGTTGTAGAGAATCCCACCTGAGTCAATAGGTGTGGGCTGGGGTCTTGGCTACTGGTTTGTGCAGACTAGCCCATGCCTTCTGAGCACAGAGGTGCCTTTGCTGCCGTATGATGCAAAGTTGCTGGGGATCTGCCCGATTTTCATGGTGGATGTGACACTTCCCAACTGATGACAACATAAAGGTGACCCCACAGTCACAAGATGACCATGGCCAGAGTCTCAGTTTCTACCAGAGCCCAATCATGTGTCAGATCTCTCCTGAGTTTGAATGGTGTCCTGTTCTCTGCAGTAGTTGTTGTGGCTTTGTTCCAGATGTCTCTCACAGTATCTTTCTTTGACTATGCATATCTAGTGCCCAGGACACATAGTTCTAACAGCTGGATACTCCAACTATAGTCCTGCGGTAGAGCGATCTCATAATCTGGGCCCCATTCAACGTTAGAAGCCTTCTAGTCCCCTCAATAAATTGGGTTGTGCTAGCTTTATCAGCATGAAATATGCTGAACCCCTTGAGGACTCCCCAGTTTGTGCTTCTTTCTTAGCTGTAGGAGGCCAAAATTTCAATGATTTTTTTTTTGTTTTTGACTTTGAATGTAATGTTCTGGCCTGGTTCAGATGACTACACAGCTGTGTGTCAGCTTCCCATTTCTCTGTGGGATTCATTTTCCTTTCATTGGAGAATTCTGTTGTGGCATCCATTGGATTCTCTTTAGGTCCCGTTGATATGATGCTGTAGGAAACCTGGTGTAAGTTGTGAGTGTGCATGTGCCGGGAGAACTGGGGCAATGGGTCCTGAAACCGAGGTTGAATAGCCTGGAGTTGTCCGCGTCTGAATGGCAGTGTGCTAAACTCGGAAGTCCAGGCTGGAGAGCAGTGAGGCTGCCAGCAGTCTTTAAAGGAGCAGGATAGCTTTAGAAATCACTTTGAAACTCTTTATGTATGTTAATAGAGGGTCAACAAGAGGGTGAGCTTCCAGACCATCCAGCCTGGGGCCTATTCAGAGAATTCCTTGTTGTGGGGTCAGGTTGGGTTAACTGTGTTTTCTGTCATGTCATGGGAACCATTGAAGTTTTGTCTTCTAGGGCAGCAGGGGAAGAAATGACTCAGCACACAGCCAATTAATTTGGTAGAGGATATAGTAGGCTTATTTTTTGCCTCTCAATATTCTGATAATTGTGCTTCAATTATTTCAGAACCACTTCTGGAGCCTAACATATACTTTTAACTTCCTGCCGTTTTCTTGGGTGAAGATTAAAGCAAAGATTACCTGAACCATTTCTGAGTGTACAGTTCAGTGATGTTAAGTACTTTCAAAATGGTGTGGGGTCATCACCACTATCCATCTCAAAAGCTCTTTGTCTTGAAACTGAAACACTGAAGCTCCATACCTATTAAACAGCTAGCTTTCTGTGACTGGCTTGAGTTCCTTAAACCAATGTCCTCAAGGTTTCTCCACGCTGGACACAGCATGTAGCAGAATTTTCTTCTTTTGTAGAGCTTAATAGAATTCTTCTGTGTCTGTGCGCTACATTTGCTTAGCCATTTGTCTGTCGGGGGCCCCTTGGGTTGCTTCTATGTTGCTCTGGTGTGAATGTGTGAGGTGAGGCACTGAGCAGTGGTGAGAAGGCAAGGGCGCCTCCCTTGTGAATGGGATGCACTTCGTACTGCTGCATTGCACACTTAAAATGGTTACAATGCTAAATTCCATGTTGTGTTTGTTTCTGACATTAAAAATGTTAAAAAAAACCCTTCATTTAAACTTCACCTTTTCCCAAACCAACTTAATACAGTGACTCTAAACAGTTAATACTGGAATACATGTAGGCAGACATAAAACCAACCCTGGAGGCGTATGCACACGCACTCCCACATACATATACAAGTACACATACAGACAGACACACACTCCCACACACATACTCACAGATATGAACACCACACAGATGCACACAGACATGCACATACATATACACAAAGCAGACACACAGATTCTCACACATGTATATAGACACACACATACAAACTTTCACACAGACACATACACACATATGCACATATATACACAGGCATAGACTAACATACACAGACACATACACACTCCCCCCACAGACACACACAGACATAGTGACACACTCTTACACACACACTCAGACACTCCCCCCACATGGATACACGCACAAACTGACACACACATATGCACAGAAAGACAAATATACACTTCCACATACATATACACACTACACAAATATACATACAGATACATATTGACACACACATACACACTTTCACACACAGACACACACTACCCAAACATGGATACACACAGACACATACTGACACACACATACACATATAAACACAGACAGACACATAGAGACTCTGTATATCTGTATGTACACACAGATATACAAAGACACACACTGACATGTACGCATATACACTCCCATATACATACACACAGAGACAGACAGACAAACACACACATATATACATGTACATATATACATGTACATACATACACACACTTTGCATGAATGTGTACCGTGTAACAGCAGAGTGGACCTGTGAGGGTCTGAAAGCTGAACTGAGGGGACTGGAGAGCACTGGCTGCTCTTAAAGAGGACCTGGGTTCAGTTCAGTTGTTCACAGGCAACAACCGTCTGTAACTCCAGTTCCAGGCGATCTGATGCCATCCCTCTTCTGACCTCTGGCATTGCACTTATATGCACGCAGGCAATACATTCATATGCAAAAATAAAAATAATAAATAATAAATATTGTCTTAAAAGCTGAACTGGCTGGGCGTGGTGGTGTACACCTTTAATCCCAGGGAGGCAGAGGCAGGCGGATCTCTGTGAGGTCAAGGTGAGCTGGTTTACATAGCGAGTTCCAGGACACTTGGGGCTACAAGGAGACCCTCAAACAAAAGATCCGACCCCCCCCTCAAAAAAAAAGAAAAAGCTGAACTGAGACTTGTTAGAGACCTTGGGCACCAGCTCTCACGGTGCGCCGTGATGAGAACGGCCGACCCGGGTGAGGCACAGGAAAGCTCATCAGTGGGAGTGAGCAAGCTCCACCGTCTCTCAGCCTCTTATCCTGACACCTGAGGTGTCAGCTGTATCACGACTCTCGTCACCCTCTGTGGAATCTCCTAGGGTGCCTCTCCTACATGGGCCTTTGTGCAGACTTGGATTATTAAAATGCAAATTAATAAGCACAATTCCTGGCCCTTAAATGGAATCTTTTTCTGAAAGGCCTCAGAGGGCTTCTCCTATTTACTATTCCATACAAAATGCTGCTTCCCCCAAGAACACTGCAAGGTATAAATGGCCACAGATCTGAAAAGAAAACACTTTAAATACAGTCAGGATTGCAGGTGCACAGGGATGGCAAATGTATTTCGTTGGATAAATTATGATCAGCTAGATTTTTCCTTTTTTCCTCTCTTTTTTTATAAAGGCACCATAAAAACCCAGGTAAGTTACCATGAAAAGCTATAATAATGTTAATTTTGTTCCCATTTCTTGGCTTTTTCCACTAGACTTGAGGCTCTTTAATATGACTTTAATTTTTTTCCCATTAATAATACCCTTTCTTTTGGATCCTGCACTTTTGAAGTTGCATCATTATGTCCCTCTGTGACTGACGGCAACATATTTGGTATTTTAAATAAGCTGCTAATGCATGAAAGCATGTTCCCAAGGGCTGTGCTGTCCACTCTTGAGTTTAAAGCTTCCAAAAATGAGTGAGACTGGATCATTCTAAATGGAAACATCAGGGCAGCTTGCCCTAGAAACTCTTGGGAACAGGCAGATGTGGGAGATAGGGTGCGTTTAGATGAGGAGACACACGTGATGTCACTCACTGCCTGCAGTCTGAGAACCAGACTAGACACTGGTGATACCCGCACGTGCGGTAATCACCCACCAGGGAACAATTTCCTATGTATCCTGGACCCTGGCCCCCACTCCCTTCTCCCAAGCTAGGCCCTAGTAACATCTTTGGAAAGGCCTTCCTATGGTTTAAGAGTGTCTCCCAGAATTCGTGTGTTGGAACTGCAATTACTGAATGATACCATGTTAGAAAATGGGGCCTGATGTGAGTGTAAACTGGAGCAATCAGTGTGGAGGTTTCTCAGAAAGCTAAAAAATAGAAATACCATGTGACCAGCTATATTCATCCTGAGAATATACTCAAAGATCTGCATGGCCTGCGATAGAGATAACAGATTCACTGTTGCTCTATTTACAATATTAGAAGTGGAGTCAGCCTAGATATCTATCCATTGATGTATGGATACTGAAAATGTGGTACGTATACAAAGTGCAATCCTATTGTGCACTAAAGGAAAAGGAAATCGTGGAAGTCGTAGGCATATGTGTTATACTGAATGAGGTAACCCAGATCCAGAAAGACAGATACCACATGTTCTTATAGGTAGATCGTAGATTCAGAGTCTTAGATAGTCATGGTTAAGATGGAGTGAATATCAGCAAAGACCAGGCAGCAAGAAAAGGGCCATGAGAGGTTTTGAGGGGGTTGGGGGTTGAAGGCGGGAATAGTTAAATACACATAACATGAAAGCAGAAGGGAGGACACTAAGAAGGTAAGTAAGGGGTCTGGGGAGAGGCAAAATGCAGAGAAGGAGGGTCCACCAAGAACTGTGTATAAAAAAGCCATATAGGAACCTGCTAGTTTAAAAGCTAACTAAAAATATGATTTTTTTTAAAAAATGAGCTTGAATTCAAGTTCTCTACATTGGCGGTAAACATTGTTCTCCAAATAAGATTTCAACCCCAAATTCCAATGCCAGGTATGGAATACTTCCCTATGAGTTGCTGGCCATGGAGCCCCCAGAACAATACAGGCTATTGCTGTTGCTCTTGAATGCCTATCAGAACTAAGTCTCTCCTGCTAAGGACACAACATACTGTGGATACAGGACACAGAGAAAGAAAGCCAAAACTGAGCTGGAAGCTTCCTGTCTACTGGGTAGCTTTCATGTTACCAGAAGGTGCTATATAGGCTGTTGAAAGATAAGTAATCAGTGGTCACATCTAGCTCTAGGTCCTGTGTGCTACAATACTGAACTGCCTGGTAAGATATGCCCATTGATGCAACAGTGGTACAAGTGTTCTGGGCACAACCAACTACTACCTGATTGGATTAGAGGTCAGCACCATGGGAGAGAACATATGGTTTGTAGTGTAGAGCTGGCCAAAAGTCTACTACTAAGAATGTCACAAGTCCTATGGAAGAATCTACTAGAGGTATTTTGCCAAATGAAAATGTAGTTAAACTACTTTCTAAATATTTATGTTCATACTCATAGACTAGGGCTTATGGTCAGAGAAGACTCTTTAAGCAGTGGGCATTGGCCAAAGTGAGGACTCATAACTAGTCAAAGTGACTGCTGAGTCCTTGACCCCAAAAGGAACACTGTGTCTGAGGTCCAGGGACCATCATGGCAGAGAGCACGGAAGAACTGAGGGAGTACAACAGGGAGTGAGAAAGGTTGTGGGGTTCTCAGTGGGTAAAGTGCTTTCTGTACATGCATGAAGACATGAGTTTGGATCCCCAGCACTCACGTAAAAAACTAGGCATGGTGGTCCACGCCTGTAATCCCAGGGCCTATAATCTCCCAGTGGAGATCCTGAGTGTTTCCTGGCTGCCAGCCTAGCCAATCAGTGAGCTCCAGGTTCAATGAGAGACCCTGTCTCAAAATATACGGTGGACAGCAGTAGAGGAAGATATTCACCTCTGACTTCATAACACTCATGAATGGGTATGCACATGCATGTGGTTGGACACACACATGCACATGTGTGCACACACACATGACTATATCCTTTACGCTTTTCAACTTTTCTTGAGGACATTTTTCATAGTCACATGTTCTCTAAGCACTGGTGTTTGTGACCACTTGCTGATACTTCACGATAGGACTCTTAAATCACCTGCTGTAACCCACTGCCCACCACTCCTCTGCCTCAGAATTTACAGTTCTAGTTAAAGTCACATCCATGAGTGGGGAGGGAATGAAGGCTCTCCCTAACCCTTCAAGCCCCCAAATTGATTTGGCACTCGAAGTCACTGTTATATTTTATACTGAGTCTTCTGAATCAGTTCATTGAATTTTAGCTGTAGCTATATAAAAGCCTCTCCAGTGAAGTTATTTGGCCATATTGCGGATGGCTCTGCTGTGATCCATCAACGCCACCAACTATCAGCAATAAAGAAAAATTCTCTTTTTTCTCTTTTCATTGTAATGAGTTTTCTAAACTCAGACTGAACTTTGGAAGGCATTTTGCTATTCTTTTAATTTTTAAAAGATAGCATTTTGTGATGCTCTATGGAGCCTTTAAAATGGGTGGCAGTAAATTTTGATTATTTCCTATGTTGCAAGGAGATGACTGAAGAGATTCAGGCAACCATGGTTTGGAGTTCATGGGAGAGGAGTAGGGATTTGGGGAGGGAGGACTCAAGGGAATCCCATCAGAATGTATAGTTTTAGGAGGGAGGGATTTGGTAAACAAAGAGCAGGTATGCGCCAGAATTATTTCAGTTTTCTAGTAAATGTATAAAGGGGAAAAGCTGACCTAATTTATCCATTTATTGCAAAAAATATTTATCATGTTCTACATGGGAAACTCCAGGGTAGTGAGGAAGCTGTTGAAGTCAACATTTGAAAGCCTTGTCAAGTGGTTCAGGTAGAGGGGGCAGATGACATCACAAAGAGATGATAATTCAGTTCAGAAAGGAAAAGCATGAGTGTGTTTGAATATCCAGATCTTCAACTCTTGGGCTGTACCTAGGATTAGCAGAAATAAAAAATCAGAAACCATCTTCACCACAAAGCTGGTATTAATATCAACTTACCCAATAGGCTGGGGCTATGGAGCACCTACTACTCAGTTCTGGGATAAAGTGGCCACCTTTTCACTAGTTCTGGGGTCTCCTTAGACTATTATTTAGTGTAAATACTTCTTCCTCAATGAAGCTCCCATTAGTTAATCAACAATTTGTATTCTTACTAGTTGTACAATGGCATTTAATCAATCAAGAGTCAAGCAAGAGTACCTTTAAAAAAAAAAAAAAAAGAACCATTTAGCAGGCATCTTCCCACTAAGAAAAACTTCTGGATCTCATATTAGTCAGCTTTCCATCACTATGACAAAATGCTTGAAAGATAAAGATATCAACTTAATGGAGAAAATGTTGATTTTTGGCTCACGATTCAGAGGTTACTTTGCATCTGTGGTGAGGAGGTGATGGGGGCACATAGTGGCACAAAGCTGCTCACTCCATGGTTCAGAAGCAGGAGAGGGCTCATTTTTATAGCAAAACCCCTCCCTCAAGATCCACTGATGAAAGAATCCATCCATGAGGTCAGAGCCTTCAATCGAATTACCTTTCGAATGTCTTACTTCCAAAGACTACATTATTGAAGTCAAGCTTTAAAACGTGAGCTTTGACTTTAAGATCCAAACCACGACAAGTACTAAAATACCTGCTATAGTTGAATGGTGAAATAAAAAAGTGATTTTCTTTTACCTTTTCAGTGTAGCCAAATTTAGACTACTTCAGGGACTACATGTGAAGAGAATAGATAATCTGTATCAGATTCTTTGGTTGCAAGCAACAGAAACAGATTTTTAATTAACAAAAAGATTTACCAGAAGGATTTTGGAAACTCATAGAATCTCCAGGAGACTGGAGGAGTGAGTTGAAGATGAGGAGGGGTCAGGCAAGGCACCCAAGGCATGATGCCCATTTTGTCATGGTGTCTGGTCACACTGGAAGAGCAAATGCTGCACGATTATGTCTCTGCATTGCTTTATCGTCCCATTTTCCAGAAGAGAGAAGAGTATAATGTGGCCAAGTCATGTGCCCACCGCTGACCGTACCAGGTTACAGAAGAAGGACCCATATTTACAGCAGTCTCAGGAATAACCACATTAGTGGCCATTCCCAGAAAAAAAATCTGGGTTGCTTTGGGGTATCCCCAAACAACTATGTCCACTACAGAATCCAATAGAAGAGAGAAAAATATCCATGTTAAAACTTCCTTTTTTCACACAAAGTTATCACTTGAATTCTTTGATTTTTTTTTCCCCCTAAAGAAAGACAGTTGACCTTTGGCCCTGAAACAATGATTCTCAGGTCATGGTTCCCATGCCAACAGTATCAGCACCACATAGTGCATCTGGTTTCCAGGACTGCTGTAACACATTACCAGCGCGGCATCACACAAAGGAGATCTGTTCTCTCAAAGTGTCAGAAGCCTGAAATCAAGTTACAAGAATGGCCACGCTCCTTCAGGTTAATGGTGAGTGTTTTGTTGCCTCTTCCTCATTTCTGATGTTTCCCAGAATATGTGGGGAATCTTGGCCTGTAGACACATTACTCCCGCATCAGCTTCCCTTGTCACATGGAGCTCTTCTATGACTCTCTGGGTCTGTGGGTTGCCTCTGCTTTTCTTACATAGATACACTGGATTTAGGGTCTAGAATAATCTAGCACAACTATATATTCATTATGTGCACTGTAAAGATCCTACTTCCAGTAAAGTCACAGTCTGTCTATAGCCATGCCATTGCTGAACGCATCCAATCACATTTGATCTTAGAAGCCAATAAAGTCATATTCTGAGGTACTGATGACCAGGGATTTGGGGAAGGGAGTGTATTTATTTCCCTAGCAAGTGTAAATTCTCAGGTTCTGCTCTGGACCTACTGACTCACAGAGTCTAGGACTGGCACCAGCAGGTTGTGTTTAAATATCTACAGGGGACTCCACTGAAGTGTAAGAAGCGGTGTCCCAGAAGAGGCTCGTGTGCATCTCCCGACTCAGTATTCAGTTCTCATAGCGAATGTCTAGAAGGGAGGAAGGTTTGTTGGGAGAAAGGGCAGTAAGAGCAGGACAAGGGAACAAGAGTGAACCTGCCCTTGAGCTCTGATGACACTGCCAAGGCTGCAAGCTGCACTTGCCTGAAATAGCCATCACCATTGTCATCATTATCATCATCCACTCAAGTCATTTGTGACACCAGCAGAAGTCATCACATAAGAGCTCTCAAAGTTTGCTTGAGTCAAAGGATAGTACTTTCACCTTGGCAATAGATTTAATGTCTCCGAGCTATTTTTTTCGGCACTTAATGCTGTTTCTCCAGAGAAGTTAAAATGTATTTTAAGAACCAAAGGAAAAATAAATTATGTTTCTTTTTTTTAAAAAAAAATTTGCAAACTCAAATTCCTCCAGTAACTGACATATGGTAGAAACACATTCTCAGGGCCTGGATGAACTGAATTCATGCCATCTAGAGACTGTGGTCCCAGGGAACTATGGCTATTTACCATTAAATTTTATGCTGCACATCAATCGGTCTATCAGCCAAGAAAAGATTTCAAGCAAATACTCTGCTGCAATACTCTGGTACACATTTGGGGGAGGAATAGAAAGGTGCATACAGAAGCATTAAATACTCACTCTGATGGTTAATCTTGATTATCAATTCAATTGGACTAAGAAATGTGTTGAACAACTGAGGGAGGAAGACCCAGCCTGAATATGAACCCCACAGTCTGAGAGGATGGGGCAAAGCAGGGGAGGCCTGCCAGGCAAGGTGCTCTCCTGAGCTCTCAGTGCTCCCTGGCCACAACGAGGAGAGCAGCTTTACTCGGGGATGCCCTTCTCCCAGGGTCTGCCTCACCATGGTCCAGAAACACAGAGGCAGCCAACCACGGACCAAAGCCTCTGAAACTGTGGGCCAAAATAAATCCTTCCCTGGAGTTGTTTTTCTCTGATATTTGTTACAGGAGCAAGAAGGTTAACACACTCCCCCACGTGCAAATATTATCCTTAATGAGGCAATGCAGTATTTGATAAAAAGTTTGAATTTGGTGTCTGTATACCTCACACGGATTGCGATCTCCCTAGTACTTCTCTAAAACAGACCCTGACAGAAATATTGACTCCTCACTGATCTCCATGCACTCCCTCAAGTACTGCACCCTCCATGGTTAGGGAGAGTCGTGTAGCTAATTCTGACCAATGGTTGTGAGGAGAAGTGATGTGTGTCACTTCTAGGCCTGAGCATATAACAGCCAGTGTGATTCTCTAGTTTTCTTTTCCTCTTTGACAGCAAGCTTTGATGCTATCTACTGTGTAACCAGCACAGCCTTAACACTCTCAATCTCTGAGTGACTGAGTGGAGCAGAGCTGTTGTGCTTTGAATGAGAAATGCTTTCCATAGGCTTGTGGGTTTGAACACTTGATTCCAAGCCTGGGAAGGTTGTAGAATCTTTTTAAAAACTAAGTTTTATTTATTTATTTGTGTGTGTGTGTGTGTGTGTGTGATCAGAGAACAATGTACTCCTTCCATCACGTGGGTCCTGGGGATCTAACTCAGGTCATCAGGCTTGGCAGCAAGAACCTTTATGCACTGAGCCATCTCACCTGCCCATTTGTGGAATCTTTAAGACGGGGAGGAGGTGAGTCATGGGGAGCAGACCTTGAGGTTTTGTACCCTATTCACCACTTTCTGTTACTTCTGCTTCCTGCCCCACCAAGATGTGAGAAGTGAAGAGTCCCAGATGCACACTCCTGCCACCATGGAGTCAGCTGCTGCCGTGACTTCCCCTCTGTGATGGACTGTTACCCCCAAACACACTCTCCTTTTTAAGGTTGCTTCTTCTCAGGCATTTGTTCACAGCAACAAGAAAAACAACTAATCCAGGAACTTTCTGCTTATCTACAGAGACTGTATAAGAAACCACACTGACGTAATTTTGATTGTTGCTGTTTGGACCGAGAGGGTCTTGCTCTGTAGCCTAGGCTTGCCTGGAACTCCCAATCCTCCCTTCCCAGCCTCCCATCACTCTCTAAGTGCTGAGATTACAGGCATGTGCCACCATGCCTGGTAATATATGGATCATGTATGTGTTTGTGTGTCTTCACATGAGTGCATGTATATGTACAGGTGTGTGTTCATGTGAGTCCAGGTATGTGTTTGTGTGTGGGTGTGCATATGGAGGACACAGAGGTCAACCTTGAGTGTTACTCTCTAGGAACCATCCACCTTGCTTTTTTGAGACAGGGTCCCTCTTTGGCCTGGAACTTGTTAAACAGGATAAGCTAGGGGCTGGACAGATGGCTCAGCAGTTCAGAGCACTGGATGCTATTGCAGAGGACATGGGTTCAATTCCAAGAACCCACATGACAGCTAAAAACCATCTATAACTCTAGTTCTAGGGGATTGGACACACTCTTCTAACCTCTGTGGGCACTGCATGACATGGGTGCACTTAAATACTTGCAGGCAATACAGTCATATGCATCAAATAAAAGTAAAAATAAAACAGGCTAGGCTAGATGACTAGTGAGCCCCAGGGACCTGCCTGCTTCTGTCTCCCAGTGCTGGGATAACAAGTGTACACGACCAGGCCCAACTTTTCTGTGTGGATTCAGTGGCTTTAAACTTAAGGTCCTCATGCTTGCATGACAAATATTTTACGACTGAACTATCTCCCCAGCTCCAAGGTAAGGATTTTTAATGTTCACTTTGACTTACTGTTAAGCCCCTGAGGTGCAGCTTTTGAATGTTCATTGCAACAGGCCTACATTTGGCCAATATGTTGCTGTCCTAGGCCTGAGTCTTAAGCAAGCACTTCCACACATGTATAATACTTGGACTGTGTTCATCATAACTACACTTTGCTGCAGACAGTTCTGCTGCAAGCTGACCCACAGTACCTCCTGTCCTCCCCCGCTTTCTAGTTCTATTTATTCCCACCTGCCTCCCACCCATCTATAGACTTTGTCAATCTGTGGGTTCCTTGATATTCTTCCCCATAAATTCACCCTTGCTTAATTTAGGCAAATGTCTGCTTCTGTGGACTTGGTAAGACTTTTCCCTCTTCGGCCTTGTCACCGCGGATAATGAGGCTTACAGCAGGTCACCTGGGTCTCTCTCCTGTGCCACTATTTACTCACCACCAAGAATGACTTCAAAGGTTAAGATCAAGCAGCCGTCTACGATGCGATCTGTCTTCTTCATCCCCTAAGAGGCCTTCAGAATCGATCTCTCTGCCCTGGGTACTACAAATGTGTGCTGGCCCCCTGGGCCACTCCTCATGGATCTGGCCGCCCATTCCCAACTCTGTATGTGGCTCTACTGCAGAACCTCCCTGTCCTTAGCATCTTCCTGTGCACCTCCAAATCTGTCTGAGAGGCCATCTCTATTCTCTCTGGCCCCTTCACCAATGAAAGCCCGACTTTCTCTGAGAATATAGTTTCCAGCCCCCTCTGCAAATTTCTTTTTTCTGGAACAGATCTCAGGTATTCTTTGTCCTTTTGGATCCTACCTCCCGTGGCTCCCTGCTGCCTCCCAGCAAACCTGGAAGCTTCCTGGAAGTACATAACCTTTTTTCCTTTCTCCTTCCCAGGAGCACCTGGGATGAACCTCTACCTACAGTGAGGAGATAGGCTCCTGACTTGCTGGTTGGTTTTCTTTCCATCACTCTCAGAGGCCTCCCCACTGTGGAGATAGTCTCTCAGTTGCCACCTTTCACCCAGGTTTTCTCTCATCCCGTCTTAGCCGCCCATTCCCAGAGTCACAGTCTAGACTTTGACACTATCAAGAATTCCCCCCGTCTCGATTTCAGTGAGAAATAGAGATCTTCATTGAAATATGTCTATTTCAATGATCAGCTGTTCTCATTTTGTTTCTATGTTTCTATGAAAAAATACTGACCAAAACTGACTTGGGGAGGGAAAGATTTTGGCTTACAAATTATAGTCCATCATCAAGGACAGTCAAAGCAGGAACTCAAACAGGAGCAGGAGCAGGAACAGAAACAGAGCCCACAAAGAAATGCTGCGTATTGGCTTGCTTCCTCTGGCTCGTTCAGCTGTCTTTCTTATAAGGTCCAGGCCCCTCTGCCTAGGGACAGTGCTGCTCATAGTAGGTTGGGACCTCCTGCATCAATTGATAGTTAAGAAAATGCCTTACAGATGTGGCCACAGGCCAATCTGTGATCTGGGAAATTCCTCAGTTGAGGTTCCCTCTTCCAAGGGGACTCTAGTTTCTGTCAAGTTTGCAAACACTAAACGGCCCAGTGGTGTGCTCTCTGCTTGTCCCCTCCCATTTTCTAGTTCGTTCATTTTTTTTATCCTTACTCCAACCAAAACCTTAAATCCCAGACACCCTGGAGGCTCTTTGTGTTCATTGCCGCTTCTCTGTCTCCGCTCCCCTCCTTTTACAGCTTGCTTGCAAGGTCTGTTCCTGTAACTGTTCACTTGGACAGTTCCCCTGGAGGGGCCTTGTTGGGGGTAGCAAGCAGCATGGGCTCTGAGCCAGGCTGCTCTGTTTAATTCCCGCTCTGTCAGTTACCAGCTGAGTACCCGTGGACAAGTTATTTAGCCTTTCTATGACTCAGTTTTATCATTTGGGAAATGGGGGTGGGATACTATCTATATTATAAGGTTGATATAAAGAATGAATGGGTTCATTGGAAAGTACTTAGACTACTGTCTGGCATATGTGTGTAAGTGACTTTAAGAACCCTTCAACCACTTTTGAAAGAATTCAGTCTGCTTCACTTTTACTTACCTGGGACAAAAGCCATAGCCTTGGGAAATCCAAATTTCCCATTCATTCTGTTCAGGAACTTTACTAAATATGTGTTACTACAACCAAAAATAACAGATGCATGTTGTAGTTTAAATATACTAATTTATTCCAGTGTGTTTCAGAACATAAACCTTTGTACACTGTGCTTCCAAGAGAGTATCTCAACTCATTTGGAATAAATATAAGACCTAATCATGACCTTCAAAACTACTGATCATCTAACTGCCTCTCTGTTTCTATCAGCTGTTACTCATGTTTCTTTAGTCATCTTGCTGGTATCTTTGAGCTCTTTGATAAGAGCACTAAGTATAACCTATCCAATGGCCTTTTCCCCATGTTCCTCCTGTCTAGAGAAAAGTGAAAAATACCTATCTCCTGTCTGTCATGGACTAACTTCCTTCATTCTATTTCCCACTCAAATGTCATTCCTAACATCATGGTATCCAACATGGTCACTTTCTATAGCAGAATGCTTCCAAAAATGTTCCAGTCATCAATTCTGGCCATCTATAGGAAGAGTCTACTTTCCCATTGGAGAGTGTACTTTCCCATTGTAGATGCTGGGCTGGTTTTGTGGTATGTTTTGACCAAAAGAACACAGAAGAGTTGACAGAGAATCCATTCCAGGACTAGTCTTTAAGAAATATGATAGCTTTCCTTTTGTTTTCAGTGAGAAGCAAGTTGCCACACTTTAAAGAAGACCATGCTAGACCACCAAATGGTGAGTGGGTGGTTGGTTTTAAATGTTAACTTGTCACAAGCTACAATCACCTGAAAAGGGGAGTTTCAGTTGATGAATCCAGTTGGCCTATGAGGGATTTTCTTGATTGTTAATTGAGGTGGAAAGACCCACGCTGAATGTGAACAGCACTGTTTCATGGGCTGGCCCTGAACTATGTAAGACAGAAGAAAGCTAACTGAGTAGCAAGCAAGGACCCAGGTGTTTATTCTCTTCGCTCTTGACTGTGGATGTGATGTGACTAGCTGCTCAAGTTCCAGCCCTGACATCCCCAAAATAACTTGGTATTGTTAGTCAAATAAACCCTTTCTCCTCCTTATGTTACTTTTTGTTAAGACATTTTGTCATAGCAACAGAAATGAAATGAGCACAGTGATGTACTCTGGAGAGAGTCAGAGGCCACCGGGAGGAATGCTGAAGCATCCAATGTGTGAATGGTTTCTGGGATCATTCCTTCTAGTCCAAGCAATTGACCCCTGCCTGTGCCACATGGAGCAGAAGAATCATCTAGCTGAGCTCTCCCCAACTTTCTCACCCATAGAATCATGAAAAATAATGCCATTGCTTAAAGCCACTAAATTTTGGAATCGTTTGTTACGTGACAGTAGATAAGTAGAATGCTCCTGAACTCCTTACTGTATTCGTTTTCCCTTATAGAACTTACCTAAGTAAAAAATTATGCAATTATTACTCAAGTCTCTCCCTTCAGAATATAAAGTCTATGGAGAAAGAGATTTTGTTTTCTTCCCTACACACTAGTCCCAGTGCTTAGAACAACACTTGGTCTATTTCAGGATTCGATAAATATTTGTTGAATAAATTAATGTACCAAGAATGCTAACTGACACGGGCACTTACTTGGTCACACACACAAAATCATATCCAAAATATTTTCACTTAAATCCCAACATACATTTGCTTTTTATTCTTTAAAAATGCCTTTTAGCTTTATTCTATTTATTTGTTGGTACTAAGAATCGAGCCCAGGCTCTTACATACACCAAGCATAGAATCTACCAGCCCAACACTTGCCTTTTAAATCAGAGATCTCTACCAGGCTACTAAGAAAACGGGCATTTTTTTTTTTAAATTCAGAAAGCACTCTGGTTTAATGTCTGCAGCACATTTTAAGGTGTCGTGGGCATTATTACCATTCACTGGGTGCACAGAGTAATCTTGTGGGTAGATTAATGACAAAGTACCACTTAGTTCCCTCTCTCTCCAGGATATATTTCAAGCACCACCCAGCCCCTCCCATTTAAGTACATACAAGTCCATGCATTTAGGATCGAACACCAAGCTGGGACTGCTAGTTCCTTATTAATTCCTGAGATCCCACCAATTTTTCCATCAGGACAAATGCAAAAACAGCCCCCTCTTTGTTAGTCATCAAAGACAATCATTTTCCAGTAGTTTTCCCCCCTGACTCATCGGCCCTGGCCAACAACATGCATGAGCCATCGGATGCTACTAGTTGAGGATGCTTTTCTCTGAAACAGGTTGACTGTGATTTCTTTCATGCCTGGTTGGAACACAGAGGCATAATTAGATCGGGGCTCTTCTCCCCAATCATCGCTCTGATGGTTCTAAATTGGCTGATGCAGTCCCATTTTCTCTCTAAATGAACAGGACCTTTGCCTCTCCGATCGCAGACACGCGAGATTGATCACCAGGTCCCTGATACTTCCCTCTGAGCAACATTCTCCCTGGTGTTTTCAGGTATTCTGTCCTATACATTTCATTTTGGGAGCCACAGTGCTGGGTTGTAATTTAATTTTTCTAAATTTAGTCTGTAGAAGGCTCACGGCCAGGGGAAGGGGATTACAGCTTACCAGGAATCCACATTTAAGCAAAGGAAAGTCCTCTCCAGGGACCTGGATTTATTTACAGAGTTTGGGGACTCAAAAGGAGACCAAATAGACTCAGCGCCACACTTCCCTGCTTCAATTTAACAGTCTCTTAAGCACAAAATCAAACACAATATAAATAAAGTGTCTCGAGCCTTTCCTGAGTGTCTTACCTTAACTTCTGCTGCCTTCTGTCTGGCTGCCCCCTAGATGTCCCCAAAGACCCCATTCTATCTTTTGTGAAGACCCGTAGCTTTTTAAGGAGCAACAATCTTGTCTCCTAAGCTGATTCCTGGGGCAGTGAGAGCAATCTGGTACTTCAGGAAGGAAAATTATGAAAAGACCAGATCTGTTAAGTATCTTCATTGGAAAAGACATTATTTGTGAACAATGTTTTTCAGAAAACCAGCTAAGTGCCTAAAACTGTACCGGGAACTATAATGAATAAAAAAAAGAACCAATTTTTGCTCTTCGCTAAGGTACTTAAAAGGGGGAACCATAATATAGCATAATAGTTCAGAGTTTATGCTGTGGAACCAAATTGGCTGTGCTAGGGTCCCCGTAGATTACCAGCCTTTCTGTACCTCATTTTCCTTATCTGTAAGTTGGGCACAAAAATGTAGCTATCTCCTAGGGTTATTATGAGTATTTAATGAGTTGCTAGATGAGACAGAAGCCTGGCATACAACGATTGACTTCTGTCTTACAGGATATAGTCGTGAATGCACATGTTTATATAACCCCCACATGACACTGAAACACCTAGAGACCCGCAGCTTCAGAATTTAGAGACAGGAGATGTTGATGGAGGGAATCTGAAAGATTTCTTAGGAGATACACAAAAGCTGGGCCTGGGAGTACATGCTGGTAACACTAGCCACTCCTGAGACAGAAGGATCACAAATCAAGGCCTGCCAGGGGTACAGAATGAGTTCAAGCCAGCCTGCTAGGCAATTTAGTGAGATCCTGTCTTAATGAAGAGATCAATGTATAAATAGCAAAAAAAAAAAAAGCATGATCAGCAAAGGTGATAATGCTCATTAAATGTATTTTTTTCACCTATTTCCTAACTGCTCTGTAATTAGATAGAGTCATGTGACTCATTCTAGCCAATTGTGTGTGTGCATGTGTGTGTGTGTGTAAGTGCTAGTTATATTTGGTTGTTTGTCCTTTCTCCTCTTTCAATGATCACCTGTCCCAGAATTTTTTGTCTATAGAGTGTATAAAGGTCACCAGCTTGGAGCCTGAGTGTAAGTGGAGCTGGGACACCGCTCTCTATTGAAACACACACACACACACACACACACACACACACACACATGTGCATGCACATGCATACACTCCCACAGTGACTATGCAGTGTGAGCAACATATTAAATTGCCATTTGCTAAATCACAGGAATTTTAGGCCTAGTTTCTCATTGTTGGAGCACCTTGACTGTCCAGTCTAGGGCTATATATAACATAACACATTTTATAGTCTATGATATTATACACACACACACACACACACACACACACACACACACACTGATGATGATGGAGGTGGTGGTGGTGGTGGGGTGAAACAGCCTTAAAGAATAGAAGCAGGACAAAGTACAGCATATTGAACAAACACTAGCTTGATTAATGAGACAAGAAGGGGTTAGATAATAGAGGGTCTATTAATTAAAGATTAAGAAATTCTGATTTTATTTCATATGGCATTATAGAAACCATTAAGTGCCCATTTCCTGAAATAATAACTCCAAGTAGGGACTGCAGTGAGTCCCCTGAGCAAGAGGCTTTCGTGGTTTGGGTGGTACCTACTGAAGCCAGAGGGTCTCTGTCAGTTATTTTTCTTTTGCTGTGGTAAACCCCATGACCAAAAGCAACTTAAGGAAGAAATTATTTCAGCTTATGGTTTCAGAGGGATAGAGTCCATCATGGTGAGAAGGCATAACATGGCGCTGGGGCAGGAAGCTGGGTGATCACATCCTCATTCATGCAGAGGAAACAGAGAGTGAGCAGGAAGTGGGGTGGGGCTATAAACCCTCAACCTTCTCCAGCCACACACTTCCTCCAGCAACATTCCACACCCTAAGGTTCCATAACCTCCCCAAACAATGCCAACTGTGTTTAAATACATAGGCCTATGGGGACATTTCTCTTTCAAACCACAACTGGGCCCCTTCCTTTCCCAACAGAGCTCAGAACATGAGACATTTGTGTTATACGTCAATCCTAGAGATAGTTTGATGACCTTTGATGGCCAGATTTCCAGCCCATCTCCATAAACCCTCCCTGTCCAGAGCATCAAGAGCACAGTGTTTCCTGTTGAAACTAGAATAATGTATCAAGCAACAATTCCTAGAAAGAATGACCAACCCTTTCATGAACATCCTCACTGAGGACTGAGAGTTTCTAGAAATAAAAACGGTTTCTAACTGCCCCATAACAAAAAAGAAAAGTTGCAAGTGTCCCAAAGTGGAAAAGAGTCAGTGAACTAAGAAAGCCAAGAGCCATATAATCTTTGCATTTTCCTATGACACTGAAATCTATTTTATGTTGGTTAATGTATAACACAGACACTCTATACTACGTAATGGCTCTAATATAGAAGACATTTATTGTTTATTCATAGAAAATCCCATCGTGGTACTGATGAATGGCAGGTGGCTTCCCTCCAGGTAATGGTTTGAGGACTTAAGCCCTTTCTATTCTGTGGCTCTGTCAACATCCATGAAGTTTCCAGCATCGCCATGCTACTCACATGCAGCCAGCTACTCACATCCAGCCGAAGAGGAAAGTAAATGGAAAGAACAGATAAAACTGGGTTCTGTTTAAGGAAAAACGATTGATAACAGGATCCCCTTTAGCTGAATATTACAGGTAAGTACCATTTGCCTCTGTGTCCCAGGAGAGCAAAGGTGTCGGAGGACTAATAGAAGCTCAGCCACACCTCACTTGTTCCACAAAACCTTTCTTTTCAATGTATGGCTATTGAAAATTGAATGCTAAGCTTCTAGTCTCTGGTTCTTCCATTATTGTACTCTTTAAAAAAAATCTTTATTTCAGTTTTATTTATGTGTATGTGTGTGCCGTGTGTGTGTGTGGGGGTGGGTGTGTGTGTGTGTGTGTGTGTGTGGGTACCCTAGAAGGCCAGAAGAGGGTGCTGAATCTCCTGGAGCTGGAGTTACAGGTGTTTATATGCCTCCTGACATAGGTGATTATACGCTCTGGTCCTCTGAAAGCAGCAAGAGTTAACTCCTGAGCCATTTCTCCAGCCCATGAACTCTTAACTCTGATAAAAGCACATGCTTCTGTGGCTGGAGTTGGGGATATAGAAGAGAAGGTGTTGGAAAATCTCAAGCTTGAATCTAGTAAGAAACACAGACACAGATACAGACACACAGACACACACACAAAGAGAGACAGAGACACACAGGCATACATTACCCAATGACAAGCATTATTCTGAGAAACGTATTGTACTGACATTTTGTCACTGTGAGAACATCATAGAGTGTGCATACACAAATCTGGATGGTATATCCTGCCACAAGCCCAGACAATATAGTGTGAATATATAGCCTATTGCTCTTAGAGTCACAATGGACAAATACTACAAGATTAAATTAAGCACAAGAGAAAATGATACAGCCAAGAGAAATCATAACAGGAGATGCCAACAAAATAACACAACATACTGTTTTACAGTACTTTTTGAAAATAAGCACACTGTAAAATAATGACAAACACAAACTGGTAACGTAAGTGTTCAATATCAAGTATTCTGTACTCTGTATACTAGTACTGCTCATCTTTATTACAACTGGCAGTGCTTTATACTCACACCACAAACACACAAGTGTTACACTGCAATGTTACTATGACTACAAGATCACTAAGTGCTAAGATTTTTCAAGTCCATTATTATCTTATGGATCCAGCAGCTTATATGCGGTCCATCATTGACCACATCATTATGTAGCAATGGATGCATAAAAAATAAAGTAGCAGAAGGTAAGAGCTCCACGACAGGTTCTATAAGTCTTTCTGGGAATTCAGAGAAGGTGATACATTGAGGAGTCTGTGATGGGACTGTTCTGAGCAGAGGAGCTGCAGTAGGACTTCAGAGAATTCTTGTAGCAGAAAGTCAGGAGTTTCCCTTGAGTATGGAGAAACATACAGAGGCCCGGAAAGGAGAGGCAGGTCTGAGATACAGAAGTGTGTCAAGGTCCAGTCTTTCAAGCTCCCTAATCACGCCCCATGTGTGTCTCCCCAAGAGGCTGTTCAATCACCCGTCAACAGTTTCTATTTTTTCCCCACCTATTTTTCATCAGGTAGGGATGCTGTTCCTTTTCCACTTGAAATAATTATAACGATGATTATGGAAATGATGGTGTTGGTGGGCTAATGAGGGGAAGGGAGAAGAGGGTTTGTAACATTTCCTAATCTCTCAGAACTCTGTCTCACCCAGGGAAGAGCTGTTAGGACTCACAGTCATGAGCTAATGTGGGCTGATTTCTGCTGGAGGGAAGGTGGCACAAATGTTGGGCTGTTTGGAGGAGTACTGAATCAGGGACCCTAGACTCTATTTCTTTAGAAAGCACTGAAGTTCCAAAGGTCTGGATGGAACTGAAAATCTTCACCAGACCAATAGAGCTGAAAAGTGCTGGTGTTGAGACGCGGTTTCCCTGTGCTCAGCCTTTCATAAATGCGCTGGTGTCTAAGTGCTGGAGTATTATGCTGGTGCAGGCACTGGTTCTTTGTTAAAACGAGGCAGACATACTATCCAAGCTTATGGCCTGTTATAACCTGGGAGGTGAAGCTCTAGTCCCATAAGATGACTCACTTTACCATAAACGTTACCTGGAAAATGGGTGTGCACTGCCCAGCTCATCACTCAGAGCTCACTCTCCTTTTATTCCTGTGTTCCTTGCCCTCTATACTCAGCTCAGTTCCAGGTCATGCTGAGAAATGACAGAAAGACCCCCTCTGTCCTGTGAAGACCACAGCAACATTCAGGAAACATGAGTTTCTCGGGCTGCCAGAGCAAGTCACCATACACTTGGTGGCTGAAAACAATAGAAATCTATTCTCTTAAGTTTGGAAAGAGCGTTCTAAACAGAGGGGTCCTGTGTTAGACAGCCTTTGGTTGCTGAGGCCAGAGAGTTGATATAAACAGCTTATGGGAGAAAAGATCTATTTGGGCTCATGGTTGTGGAGGTGCAGAGGTTTCAGTTCTGGTTGACTGGTTCTGTTGTTTTCATGAATGTGATGAGACAAACACCACGGCAGAAGGGCATGGCAGAGAAAATCTGTGTACCTCATAGTGACCAGGAAGAAGAGAGAAAGAAAAGACACAGGAGAGGGGCGGGGACAGGATATGTCCCTCAAAGGCATTCCTTGAACGAGCAACTTTCCCCAACCAGAACCTACCAGCTAGTAGCTCATTTAGTTTGAACTCAGCTGTCAATTAGCCCATTGATGAATTTAGAACCCTTCTGCTCCAACCACCTTTCAATATCACCACCATTTGGATGCCAAGCCTTCAACACATGAGACTTTTGGGGAGATACTTCATCACTAAACTATAATGGACCTTGAGGTGTGGGGAGGTCTGGGGCTTGTGAGTATCATTGGAACAGAGAAACCAAGAAGGGTCACAGGAGCTGAAATGGGAGTTTTTGACCTCCTAATCATTGTCAAGTCTGCCTCCTGGCAGGGATATGAAGCCAGTAAGCTCATGAAGAAACTGAGAGAAATATAGTCATTGGCACACATGCCCCAATCCACTCTACTGGAGCTCCAAGGCATCCTTCAAAACCAGCCTGTGCCCACTTTGCCGGCTTCTACACTTCTGCTCTCTGCCCCTCGCCCATAGCTTCCTCTCTACCTCCTCCTTCCTGACACCCACTTCAGGGATGCATAGTACAAACCTTAACTTCTCTCACATATCTCTAGAGAAGCACCTGGTGTGGTACTTGCACGCAGGAAGCCCTGAATGGTGGGTCTCCATCCCTTAAAATCCTCAACACGACTTTAGGAATTTTCACTGCAAATCAAAGCTGAACTGAGTTTTTCAGAGAAGACCTAGTTTATGTGCAAAGACATAAAGATGTAATAGAATCCTTTCAAAGAGCTCTCTTGCTAATGCTAAATCTCAGGCAACAATGCATTGCCTGACATTTTCAGACTCCCAGTCCAGAGATAGAATGTGACAGAGGGGAGAAAAGAGATGAGCAGTTTTATAAAGGTTCTTTAGTCTCATCTTTCTTCTAGATTATGTCTTTATTCATGGGGCAAAAGGAAAGAATTCACATAAAGTCACATAGAAAGAATAGATTTTATTGTATGTACAGGTAAAGGGTCCTGAGAGGGTTTTTTTTTGCACACTAAGTCATATATATATATGTGTGTGTGTGTGTGTGTGTGTGTGTGTGTGTGTGTGTTTATATATGTATGTGTTTATGTTCTGTCTAGTAATGGATCTAAGGAACTCTAAAAGACAATAGCAGAAAGTCCCTCCCCACCATGTGTGTTTGTGTATAAAGAAAGAAGGAATGTTAGAAATGGGAGAGGGGCATGATGGACCAAGTTCACGCAGAGAAGCTCAGCAGGCATTTGACTGTTAAGGCAGATGTGTAAGTCATCCCTATGACTGACATCATTATGTGGCAGGGGGTTGTATGTGAGAGGAACACTTCAGGCTAGAAGCCTTCCACACCTGCTTCAATCAACCTTACAAGTATCTTTATGAAGATTCACACTTATAGAAGTTTGAGTAGTTTTCTTGAGTTCCTTCCTTTTTGCTTATAGTTTGGAACTCTTCCATGTTTCTGGACGCAAATAAATGCAGCTGTTTGCTGTGCGAGAGCTATGGGAAACATATATTTATGCTGTATTTGTAATACAGAGAATGTTCAATTGAGGCTGAATTTGGCTTCTTGCCTTATGTTTCAACTTCTCTTTTTAAAAACATAAGGTCCTTCATTCATGCAAATCATACTGTTGAGTCATCAATGCAGTAGAGCGAGAAGACAGGGGTCTGGGCACAAACACAACTGAGTTTCAGTTCTGCTTCATCAGTAATGACCTTTCTAGATGTGGAAGATTCTATTTTCCAAAGATGGCCTCAAAAATCTCACACAGCAATGCACAATGTACAATGTAACTTGACAGTCTTCCAGTAAGAGTGGAGAGTCTGGGTCTCTTTCTCCACAGAGTCCAGAGGGGTTATGGTTTCCTTATAACCAATGGAACACGGCAGAAGTGACCATGCATGACTTCTGAGTCTGAGTCTCAGGGAGCATGCTGCATCTTCCTGTTAACCAGAACATTCACACTGGAACTAGACTGTCCTGCAAGCAGCTCAGCTGTCCTGATACAGCCATGCTATTATGGAGCTGGATGGCTAGAGTGGCCCCATGATGTCAGTCTACTTGACAGTCCAAGCCTTTAAGGTCTCCCTGCCCAAGTGCCAAATATTGATTGAATGTGCCTTTCAATGATCCAAGCTTGCAGTCTGAAGTTTAGAGCCTAGAACTGGGACATGACTGTAACAGGAAACGGAAGTGGGTAGCATTAGCTTTGGGACCCAAGTCAGCTGTATTCTGGTAGACCCTTTTGAGGAAAGGACAGGCAAGTTTGGAGAGCTTCAAGGAGATTGTTGATGAAGGCTTAAAGGAAACAGGAAAAAAATGACCAGAAAGTGAAGGAAGGGACCTTGTTATTTTATAGTGCAAGGGAGGTCAATGAAACTGCTTTGAGACTGTTTAAGGTAGAATGTACATTTGTTAAACGATGTCCAGGCATTGGGCTGAGAGTGCTGTCTGACCTCTAGTTGCCTAAAACAAAATGAGAGAGGAATGGGATAAACTAAAGAATGAATCCTGTTGTTCCAACGTGTCATTTGGAGGCTAGAACAAGACTCTAGTACAGTGTATTGAAGCAGCAAAGACTTCCCAAGTTAAACAGTGTGTCTTGGACAATACAAATCCAGTAAAAGATCCTTTAGCTGACTCTCAGAAGGCTCTAAAGTGCCACTTTCCATTTTCAAGGACGATCAAAGTCCTTTTGTGCATCATTAGTGTATCTTGTGGATTTTCTTTATTATACAATGAGACTTCAAAGAGTGTGGGGCTCTGTCCCACAGTGGTCACACAAAGGCCCAAGAAAGAGAAGGGGATCTTCCATACAGATGTGCAAATGTATATTGATACATACAAAGAAAACAAAATTAAAAGTATTTCTAAAAGGAATGTCAGCTCTGAGTGAAAAGGTAAAAATAAAGTAGCATCAAAAGAAGGCTTTTGACCCCCAGTCTCAGAAGGGCAAGAGGCTAATTGAAAAGTTGAGTCTACATGTGAACAGGCCATGTTTTGTGGAAACGAATGATAGCTCAAAGGGCAGGAAGATGCCCAGAGAACAGGACAAGTACTACTCTAGACCTGGATTTTAAAAGAGCTAGGAAGCAGGGACTATAGCAACTTTCTCTTATGCCTATATTTGAGGTGAGCTGACAGCAGTTATCTAGTGCCTGTCCTTTATTGTGTGCTGCTGGTACAGGGGACAAAGAACTTAGCTCTCCAGGTTATATGGGATTTAAGAAGCAAGAGAAATGATGTGTAAGGATAAGGACCAAAAAGTTTACCCAAGGAGCCTCATCCACACCTGGACAGGATTTAAAAGATGAAGGTGTGTACTTGTATCAGTGCCCTTAGGATGAGATACTGGATGCCTTTGCAGAGAAAGGACTCATTTTGCTTGTGTGATGAGAATTGTGGCTAGTGGGTGTGACCCTTAGGCAGATCGTGCTCTGTTAAGGGGACTGCAGTAGCTTTCCCTCTCCCAACTCCCCTGAGACATCACTTTGCTACTTCTCCTACCACGAGATGGAGTCTAGATACGTTTCTGACTCACCCATAATTTCCCAGTGTGAAAGCAGTGCGACATGAATTTCAGGGCTATTAGCAATCATACAAGGTAATGTGGTTTCTGCATTTTTAACGGGTGTCACCATCCTTGCACCTCCATGGCACTTAGTGAACCAGTCGTGTGGCCCTAAGCTATTGCATAGGAGGCTGGAAATACAGTTTCTAAAATGAACTTGTGCCCAGAATAAAAAGAGAAATTTGCTGTGATCGGGATAATAGGAGTCTGACCCGAAGGATTTTAAGTCCTAAAGTCATGAGGTAGGTTTCCAAATGTTTTTAGTTAAGAAGCAAGCATCTTGGAAGCCTCTTATACCAAACTCTCTTTCTTATAAATATTAAGTCAATTTAAGGTCCAGAGCTTCAGTTCCCATTTCAGACCTCATGGTGTGGAGCATCTCATTGTGTTCATAGATGCTATACTCAAGCTCCATCAGGGCACGGTAAAGTAGGCGTGCTCTGCTCCGTGACCTACGGAACTTCAGGTGGGAAGCTTCAGTGGCGATGCTGACATCATTGGAAGGCTCTGTTTAGCCCATGTCTGACTCCAGGTCTGGGGCAACATAAAAACGAAAACTGTGGAACAGAGCACGCTCCTGTGATATTTACACATGGCTGTGCTTCCTCAACACAGCAACCTTGGGTATTAAGTTACATTCTCTTAGTCAGGTCACTGAATATTTGGGTCTCTTTATTACTGAAGTCTGGCTTCAATTCTAATACACTCTTCAAAGGCTCTTGGTGATGCAGTCCAACTTCCTTAGCCTGGCTTAGGCTCTGATCCTCCCAACCATGTGATCAGAAACAACTTTCTCCCTTGCCCGCTGCCCTCTGATCACACATGTCTTCGTCTAGCCCTCTCATTCCCACACTTTTTCCTGCCCAGGTGAATTCCCTAAGCCCATCTTCTTGCCTAGTTAACTTTTACATATCCTCCAGGTTTTGTTTTCTGTGACATTTAGTAGACATCACTTGGTGGTTAAATAATTATTTGCACAGTTCTTTGGAATGTGCTTCCCCCACTGCTCTGTGGTTATCACCAAGACAAACCGTGTCCTTGTGCCCTGCTCCATCCTTGGTACCTAAACAATATCTATTGCATAGTAGATACTCAAAAAGGATTTGTTGAATGTGGCTGAATAAACTTGTAAGACAGCTGATTAAGACTGATAAGTTTTATGCTGGTAGCCACCTAATCAAGCAAAATATTAACCTGCCCTTCTGAGTGTCAACCTGTGTCCTTGGCTCCTTATTTAACTTACTAGGCTCCCAAATCAGCTGAGCTGGCCCCACCCTGGCTGTGTTTTTCCTAGATCTGTTCCCTACAGACTTGAGTGTCATCAGAGATGCTTCTGATAATAGAGGCTCTCTCTTTAAAAAATTGGTTTATGGATGAAAAAGTCCCAAGTATGTAGGATGCTGAGTTTAGCAGAATCTGTATGTAAATTGGTATTTTGCTGGTGATCAATCTTGTGCTTAAAATGGAAAATCAATAAAAAAGAAAATCTAAGAGGGAAAAAATAAGTTGTAGACATTTTTGGTCCAATGAGTTTCTAAGTCGGAGGACACTGCATCTGAGAACAAGGTGACTGTGTGTTTCAAAGGCCTGCAGGAAAACCAGACAACTATCTCACTTAGCAGAATGGAGCTGGAGCCCCAGTGAGAGACAAGTTCTGGAGGCCGAGTCTTCCCACAGCATAGGGTGGAGAGCACCTTTGAAGTGTTCCTTGGAACTAGGAAGAGACTCCTCAGCGGTGAGTGGCAGCTCAGGATCTTGCAAGCTGCAGAGTTCAGTGAACCATTAAAGGGACAGAAGCTGACTCATGGGCCAGCTGCTGATTGTAGGATCAGTGGTGAGCTAGAGGGCATTGGAGAAAGATGAAAAAGAATAAAAACAAGTCCAGAAAGCCCCCATTTCACAGCCTTCAACTAGATGTCAGTATCGTGGAACAGAAAGTGATTGCGTGGGGGAAGGGCAAATACCTCTGTTCAGTCACCTGCTGGAACCTGCTGGAACCTGCTGGCGGAGCCATGGGGCAGTCTTGGGACTGGCTAAGCATGCATTATGATCCAGTAGATCTGTTATACAAAATGGGAAAGCATCACGTCGAGAACGAAGTGGCGACTACAGATTGGATGGTGTCGCCCTTCCCAATTCATTTGCTGAAATCCTGACCCTTACTGCGCAGAATGTGACCTTCTTTGGCAATAAGGTCACTGATGTTGGAATTAGAAGTCATACTGGAGTAGGGCGGGCCACAACTACAACATGCCTGGGGTCCTCATGAAAAGGGGAAATTTGGACACTGAGTATGATGGGAAGTAAAGATAGACAACCACTAAAAGTCACACAAAGAGGCCTCTGAGTGAACTAAGCCTCAAACTGCCTTGAACTTCAGACTTCTAGCATCTAGAACTGAACATTCAACTTCTTTTGCTTAAATTACTCAGCCTAGGGTAGTTTGTCACAAGAGCCCCAGCAAGTTAATACATTTGCCCAAACCAAAAATGAGGTGCACAAAACTACCCCTTATTATGTGACTTTACTTAAGTCTCTTAAAAACTCTTAAAAACCTCACTTTCCTTTCCTTTCAAATGCAAACAATTAAGACTCCAGATCTTTAACAGCCCACAAGTTCCTGAGAGACACTGTTAATTCCACATTAGCCACAGGCAAGCAGCAGCAGGCCCCCTAATTCTTGAGAACCAACACTAGCCTGGATGCCTAGGTGGGTACCAAGCATTGACTAGTGGAGGCCCCAGCACCACCTGCCCCGGGGGCTCTGCCAGCTCAGGTCAGGGAGACAAGCAGAGCCAAATAAGCAGTGCCTATTTGGGTCTCCCATGGGCTGAGATGTTCAAGCAGGGAGAGGGGTGAGGATAGGGTCTCACCGAAAATGGGTGGATCAAATGTCACTTACTTGTATGGAAATGTTTTAATATTTCTTTAGCCAATAAAATCTTTCTGACTTTATCCTATTGTTGTAGTTTTGATAATGTCACCCACAGGCTCATGTGCTGAAGGCTTGGGTCCCACTTAGTGGATGAGATCATTGAGAGGTAATTAGATCATGAGAGCTTTGCCTTCATCAGTGAGTTTATATGTAAGTAGATTCATAACTAGATGAGTTCCAGCAGAGACTACAGGGAGGCTCTCTCTGTCTCAAAAAAAAAAAAAAAAAAAAAAAAAAAAAAGGAAATGCAACTTAGGTGAAAGGACCCAATCCAGTGCTGGTAATGTTTATTTGAAGTAGGAATGGAGAGCCAGTGATCTCTTTGGCCTGGCATTCTATCATGGTGCCATTTTAAACTTTGGTGGTGCTAGGGATGGAACTGAGGCTTATATATGCTAGGCAAAGCACTGTACCATTAAACTATTTGCCTGCCCTTGACATGTTGACTCTCCTGTGTCAATCCAGCTGCAAGCTACAAAGTACCGCCTGGCCCAGAGAAAGAATTCCCAAACTGCGAAAGCTGTTGCCCACAGCCAGACCAGAGAGATTGCTATTGACTGGGAGTGCCACATCAATAGACAAATGTCATGACCTGGTGTGAGGGCCGGGGACAGAAATCTCCACCATGAGTTCTGAAGGACAGCCTAATGGGCAATAAACCTTTTACCAGCTTCAGCCGTTTCTATGGAGTGCCACCTTTTCACCCTCTCCATCAAATGATTCTTGCCCAGTGCAGAAGGAAAACTATTTCTGTCACTTCCCTATCTAATTCTGCACACACACACAGTAGGTTCTAGAGGATGCGAATTTTCTCCTTCCCCTCCCCCTTTCCGTTCACATAAGCCTGTTCATATCTGAAGGGTAGAAATTGGCCCCCACCCTCGGACAAAAATGTGACAGGAGGCCAATGGAGGTGATCCTATTTTGGACAGTCATCAGCTTTTTAACTTTTTCTCACAAGTTTTCCAGAGCGACAGGGTCGGTCCCTTTCTTGGCCTGCAGGAGAGGCCAGTGGCCCCCAAGTCAGACGTTTCTATTTTCAGTTCCCCAAGTCCAGAGAGCAGTCACCTCCCTCGCCGAAGGCCAGGCAGCCAACCCGCCAGTAGCTCTGGGCCTGCAGTCTCTCTGCGTTTCTATTTCCATAAATTTACATCAAATTTGTGCTGAATCATACCCCTCCCTACCCCCACAGGAGAAATGAAGCACATTATCAATAAGTTCAACAAATTTGAATAATTTGAGCGCTAAGTGACTTTGCCTGACTTTTCTCTCTACTTCCTCCACCGCCTGGGTTGCATTACCACCCCCCCCCCCCACTCCTCTCCCTCCCCCCCCCTCCCCTTCCTCCTCCCACCATCTCCCCCCACCCTCCGCGTCCAAGTTCTTTGGCTCTTCTGTGGGTCTTTATTTGCTGGCCTCCCATCAGGGCCACAGGCTCTGCCTCTCCCTCGGTGTCTCGCTTCCTCTCCCGCCCCAATTCACCCCACTTCCAGGCAATTTTCCTCCCAGCTCCGGGACCCTGCTTCTCTGAACCTCCCCGAGCGGCTCTTCCGCCTGGGCCCCTCCCCCGCCGCTGCCTGCCGCAAGGCCCAAGCCAATCACGCCCAAGCATGATGACAGCTGCAGTCCCCCGCCTGCCAGACGGGTCATCAGCCCTACCTCTGTGCAGTTCAGCAGGAAGTGGAACCTCCTCCCACCTCCGCTGCCGGACTGATCGGCAGCCAGCGGGGCTGGAGGGGGACCGGCTGTGCGTGGTTGCTGCTGGCCAGGAGGGGGACCGGCTGTGCGTGGTTGCTGCTGGCCAGGGAGGGCCTAGTGGCAGGGAGGCCCCGGGAACTCCGTGGCTAACACACACAGCATGCTTAGAATGGGGAAGCATCCCTCCCCGACCCTCTGCGGCCTGGCAGCTAGCCCTCTGCAGGGCACTGAGGGGCGAGGTCCCTCATAGTTATCTTAGACAGAAGCCAGGAAGTCCTCCCCACCCACCCCCGAACTGAGGCCAAGTCTCAAGGCCCAGTTACAGTGAACACAGGACCTGCCAGTCCCCTGGCCTCAGCTAAAGTCAAAAGCAAAGGAAGTTGGATTTTTGTTGTTTGGTTTTTCCTTCCTAGCGGGACCTGTCAAGATGAACCTCCTTGACAAAACCAAGAGTAAGAACCAGGAACAGTGAAGTCTTGTAGAGCTAATTAAACACACGTATACACGCTTATAAACCACAACCATTAAGAATAATTTTCTTCCCAAATTGGGTTTTTTAATTCAGGGAGGAGAAATGGCACTGTGTAAAGAACTGGCTGTGGATATTGCCTCCGCAGTTCAGAAAGGGCAGGGCCGAAATCTCCCGCGGAGATCTGCCTCCCCTTCTTTAATGAGAACTCTGACAGGCGGCCAGAATCCAAACCGCAAACACTGTGTGGGGAAGCGTCAAAAGCGTCTGCTTTCCCTTGTGTCTGAGGCTGCTGGGAGAGGGCCAGAATATCTTGCTCATCAGCAGAGAACTCATACTGAGAGACTTAAGTCCCTAACAGTCAGCTCAAGCCGTCTTTTCTGTCTCAATCTCTTCAGAGTTCGTTTTTGTTTTGTTTTGGTCAGTATGCACTGATTCAAGTTCCTTAAACTATTCAGGAGTTTCCCCATCTAAATCCCTCTCAGACTTTTAAAAGTGAGAAGTGTCACTCAAAAGCATCTAAGCACTCTTGCCACCATAAGTTCGTAGAAATAAATCAATAAAATTGGGCCTGGGGCTATGAATACATATGGAGAAATTGGGTCCCCAGAGATAATTGTTCAGAAAACTAAGGCAATGTGAAAACAGAGGCTAAAGCCAGTGTTTTAATATTTTTACCAGCGTGGCAAGTTAAACAGAAGGATGTCTGGTTTTAAACTGGCCCAGTGCACATGGGCACTGGGTAGGACATTTAAGAGACTGCTTTTGTCTGAGGCAAAGATAGTTGGTTAGTCGTTTCATTTTTTTCTTTGAAAAGAGTAAACCACAATATAATTAGCTTTGTTTGTACCAGCCAAGGCTGCTGTTGATGAGGTGTCTAGAGGCCTTCTGGTATAGGTGCCTAAAAGCTTAAAGTGGATTTAATTATTATTATTACTCAATGTCAGGCCACATAAATGAAAAGAGATAAAAAAGAATTGCTTGCAGCTCCTCTGCCTTGATCTGTGATTTCATCACATCTCACCAGCTGAGCAGGTGGGAGCTGGTACTCGAGGCTTGAAACCTCCTGGAAAACCCAGCAGCTCAGGTTGCTGCTTCAACTGCATGGAAGGTTTCTCAGGATACTGGAAGGGGCCTGCCACACTTCCATTTTCTTCTGACTTTACTTTTAAACACCTTGCTAGCTGTCTCACTCCAGGAAAGGAAAGCAAGTCACAGAGAGTGACTTAAAGTTACATGGTTTCCAAATGAAGAGTCCTTGGCTCTTAGCAGCCCATTGATTGTCCTGCTGCCTAAAATACCAGTGACAGTTCCATACAGCAGCAGAGTCGAAAGACTCAACTAAACCAGATACCGGGAAGGGGCTTTCCCACCTGAAGGCCAGCAGGGCTCGAGGCAGATGGCCCAGTTCTGCCCATTCTCCCTACAGTCTGTTTCATCGATAGGTCAGAATGGAAGCAGATGGTTTGCCAGAGGGCAATATATTGGCAGACAGTACCTACTTTTTAGGTAGGAGACAGGCTGTTAGGAGGAAATGTCTGGCACTGAGTTAATTAACCCTAGGTGTTCCATTGAGGGACGACCTCTTTCTACCCTCTCAGATTGCAAAACGAATGAGCTACATGGCCCAGAATGGTAAGAAGACTTAGCTGTATACAGTCCATTTCCTTTTTTTCTTATTATCTAGAACATTAGTTTCCAAACCCTTAGGATAGGAGCCATGGGCTGCAGTATTCTTGACCTTCCCTAGGATGGGGACAGGTAGGCTGGCTCCTTCTACTAGCCCCTGACCTGTCAGAGTCTATTGTAAAAGGTTCTGTGGATGAGAATCCAACAGGCTCTGATTCTAGGTACAGTTGCTTCTTTAAGGGATACAAAGGTGAGTTCAGCCATCCAGACCCTTCATCAATAATGCTATAATTGATACCAATTATCTACTGATATATAGGAGACCAGCCTCCAAACATGGTGCCTTAAGTAACTGATTATTTACTGCATAAGCCTGTGGGTCAGCACATTGGGCAAGGCTCAGTTTGGCAGTTTTGCTATCTCAGCTGGGCTCACCCATGCACCTGTGCTCATCTGGGAACCTCATTTACACATCTCACATTTACATCTTCCCTCTTAAAAAATATTTTATGTGTATGAGTGTATTACCTTCATATATGTACGTACACCTGCATCGTGCAATGCCTGTGGAAGTCAGAAGAGGGAGTTGGATCCCCTGGAACGAGAGTTTTGCACAGTTGTTAACCACCATGTGGATGTTGGGAACCCAACCAGGTTCCTCTGCAAGAGCTGCCAGTACTCTTACCTACCGAGTAAGCCTCCAGCCCTTAGTCTTCTCTCTTAAGAATCTTAGGTACTATTTTTAACACCTTTCTTGACTCATGCTAAGTCCAAACCTCAGAGCTTTGGGCGTTAATCAGAACTTAAGGTTTTATTTTCAATTTTCACATTTGCTTTCTCTATGACAGCTGATATTTTTAAAAAAATAAAAGCAGATGTTGGCAGCTTTAAAAACAGTTTTAGCGTATAGTATATGTGGCTCAGGCACTTAACAAAAATGTTTGCCATCTACTACTTGCCAAAATTGCTCCAAACCTTCCCCAGTAAAAGGAAAGTAAGACCCTGCTCTGGAGAAGAGTCTGTCTATTCCAGCCGTGGAGGCCCGCCAAGGCTGAATGGGGGGACTCAGACTTCTTGGCGGGGACTGGCACCCACCTGTCCCCCAAAGGCCGGGAGTGATGAGGTCTGGAGTTGTGTGCCCGCTCCCAGGCGGGTTCCCTTCTCTAGGAGACCCGACCTGGGGTCCAGGCCCGGGCGGCGGGCGCGCGGGTCCGGCTGAGGCGGCTGCCAGGCCGGCTCCTCCTCCCCTTCCTCCGCCGAGGCTGACGTGGAGGCGGCGGCGCGGGCGGCCGCGGGAGGCGGCGGCGCGGCGGCTCGGAGGCGCGGGGCCCACTCGGGGCTGCGAGGAGCCGGGGCGGCGGCGGCTGCAGGAGCCGCGGGAGGAGGGGCGCCCAGCCCGCCGGCCGGCGCGCGCAGGAGGCGGACATGGATGGCGATCGGACCGAGAGCGACTGGCAGGGGCTGGTGAGCGAGGTGAGGCCGAGGCGCCGGCAGGGCCGGGGCGGGGCCTCCGGAGCCGCGGCAGCCGCGCTCGCAGCCTAGCCCCGGGGTCCAGCCCTGCAGGGACCCGCGGGGACGCGCACCAGGTGGCCGCGGCGCGAGCGGCCCGTGCGCGGGCCTCCCTGCACTTTTCGGTCTGCGGGGGCGCCACTGTCTCCCCGCGCCATCTGGTGCCAGGCTCCGGGGAAGGGCCTTTCCCTGGCGAGGGTTTTGGCCTAGAATTGGAGCGACTGTGCGGCCCTGAGGTCTGGGAGGGGAAGGAGCCGAGCCCCACCTGCCTGGCTGGTCGCCACTGTTTTGGAGGCAGGCTATTGGATGATGCCTGGTGCTGAAGGAAAGGGGCCGCCTGGGGGACAATCCGGGTCCTTGGATAACTACTGGGCTGGGTGGCAAGACCTGAGGCAAGGTTTGGGTGAGAGAGCTGAGCATCCTTCTCACCGTAGGTCTGTCCACTTATTTCATTTACTCAACTCCTGTTTCCAGCATCTACAGTGTGTAAGGTGGCGTAGCCATTTCTGGACGGAGTGAGACAGGTAGGTGCAGAAGTCATTTGACTCGTGGGAATAGCACCATGTCCTGCCTAGAGATTGTGCCAGAAACACGCCCAGGAGTGTGCTTTCAGACTTCTAGGCTACTTCGAACTCTTTAATCCACCCTGAGTTGACCCAGGGCAGGCTACTGGCTTCTCCAGGAGAGAGGTTCATTGATCTCACTGATTCTCATCCCCACAAGTAAGCTGCCCCACATCACTGCCATCTATGCTGTCAGTTCCTCGAGTTACCAGGCCACTCAGTGTCCAGTGTGTGCAGAGCTTTGAATGCTTGCTAAAGCTTCTGCTCTAGTGTGGTTTGCTAGTCTAATAGTTGAAAGCTTTTCTGACTTACAGTAAGATGATACATTCTGTTACAGCTCATCAACATCCAAGTCAAGCTTTACATCAAGAAATGTATCCACTGGGGATCTTGTCCTTGGGCCCATAAAGAATCATCCATAGTAGTTAAGGAGGCTGGAGGTTGTTCTCCATGAAATCTAGTGCTGGATTCTGAAATAGCAGTACAATATTCACAGCTCTAACAAATGTGTGTCAAATGACTATTAGAAGTCAGGTACATTAGCTAGACATGATGGTGCACACCTGTGATCTTAGCACTTGGGAGATGGACAAGAATCAGAAACTCTGCTAGTCAGTCCAAGGCTAACTTCCTTTACATAAGACTTTATCTACAAACAAACAACAAAGTTGGGTACATTGTTGGGTGATTAGAATTTAGTGACCACCAAATTAGATGACACCTTGTGCACCTCCTGTGCTCAGAGAACACCTGAGATTTCCTGGTACAGTCTGAGAAGAAAGTCATTCAGTAAACGCAGAAGCACACTGAGGAAGGGGGTATAATCGAATGCTAAATTACACCTGGTGTCTCCTGAGGGTACCTCCCCGAGGCAGCTGTTTATTTTGCACTGACCACATTGGATGGTAGTTATTGGTCTCCTTGAATGGTATGTTGTATTTGGTTCTCCATTGCCAACGCCTATATCTTGATCTCTGTACAGGGAAGGTGATCAATAAATGCTTGCTGAATAAGTCTGGGGATCCTGAAATGAGTCTTTTAAAAGTTGTCCTGTCCAACCCAATTGAGTTAGAACCTTTAAAATATATATTTATTATTTTTGTTTTATGTGAATGAGTGTATTGCCTACATGTGTGTAAGTGCACCCATGTTGTGCAGTGCCCACAGAGGTCAGAAGAGGGCATCAGATCCTCTGGAACTGGAGTTACAGATGCTTGTTAGCTGCCATGTGGGTGCTGGGAATCAAACCCTGGTTCTCTGCAAGAGCAGCCAGGGATCTTAACCACTGAGCCATCTCTCCAGCCCCAAGTTCCAACCTTTGATATGAGACATGACACTCAAGAACCATGCAATTGAATTACATGGGATTTTTTTTTTTCAAAAAAATTCCATAATGTGTTAAGTAAGCTCTTGATTTTGTGGTTGTACTCTGAGATACCCCAGGTCACGCACTCCGGAGAAATGGAACTTGCTTTCCGTAGACATTCATTAAAAGCCTAGTGTGTGAACATGAATGGAACTTGCTTTCTGCCTTAGTATTCTCTTGATTGTGTCCTTCATACCAAGCATTTTACCGGAAGCAGTAGTTTCCTTAGCTATCTGAGCCTCATTCTACAACATATTTAGGAATCACTTATGCAGCATGGGAATTGGGGCTCAGGAAGACCAGTGAATTTGCTCCAAGCCTCATAGCTGGTAACTAGAGCAAACATGATTTGACCTCATCTACAGGGATCTGGGGCCTTGTTTGGGACCTCAACGCAGTGCCAAGGATTTTTGACGTCTATCTACATCTCCCATTAGATGGCATGTTTTCTCAAGGCAGGGGGCCATGTCTTTTCCGTCTTTGAATCCCCAGCAACTAGATCTGTTTTCTCAACGTATGGCCTACAAATCAGAGTCATTTTGGATGCCTGTGAGAATGCAAATTAGATGGAATGTGTTCCCCCAGACATCCACAGATATGTCCAAGTTCTAATCCCCTAGTAGCTGTTCAGGGAACTTTATTTGCAAGTAAGGTCTTTGCAGATATACTCAAGTTGAGGATCTTGCAATGAAATCATCTTATATTTAGAGTAGGCCCTTAATCTAATGGCTAGTGTCCCTATGAGAGAGAGAGAGAGAGAGAGAGAGAGAGAGAGAAAGAGAGAGAGTGCTAGAACACCAAGACATAGGAATAAGGCTCTGGGAAGATGGACAGGAAGAGGAAAAGCACATGAAGAGTGGCGGAGATCAGAATGGTGCAGCCACCGGCCAAGGGATGCTGCTAACATTTTCGTTTTGGACATCTGGCCTTCCTAACTGGATGAGGAAGTTTGTCACAGCAGCCACAGGAAATGAACACACCTACTGCTGGGAGGTATGGCCCTAAGTCTGCCTCTCACAGTCTCAGCTGCCCAGAGAACCACCTGCCCACTCATTTAGCTGGCAGGGTTCCCTGTGTGTAGACTGGGCTTGGTATCCAGCCAAGAAGGATTCAAGGAAAAGTGTGGCTGGTGGATGGTAGCATTACTAAGAGATTTGGGGACCTGGGGAGATGGTTTAGTGGTGAAGAGCACTGGCTGCTTTTTCAGAGGACCTGGGTTCAGTTCCCAGCATCCATATAGTGGCCAACAACTGCCTGTAACTCCAGTTCCAGGGGATCTGACCTCTTCTGGCCTCTGTGAGCATTGTATGCACTTACATACATGCAAGTAAAACACTTATATACATAAAATATAAGTAAATAAATTTATAAATAAATAAGAACTTCGGGAACCCAGAGGAAGGAACTGGGAAAGGATCACTGAACATTGGCCAATGCCAAATGGAATTTGTGAGGGGATCCCATCTCTTCCTTTGTAAGTTCAGGTCTCTGCTCCCACCTGGGTTCTTTTGCCTGAAGCCCTGTTCTCTCTGTCAGTTGGGTTCTTCCCCTGGCTTGGACATGATTTTCATTTAAAATGAGCCTATAGCTGGGTGTGGTGGTACACACCTTTAATCCAAGCACTTGAGAGGCAGAAGCAATGGGATCTCTATGAGCTAGAGGTAGCCTAGTCTACATAGTGAGTTCCAGGATAGCCAGGGTTATATAATGAGACTCTGACTCAACAAAACAAAACACCTACAGAACTCAGGCTTATTTTCCCGTTTTTAGCGTATCCAATCAAAGTAACAGCCTCCTCTCAGGCCCTGATGTAAATACTCCCTGCATGGGAAAGAGGCATGGCAGATGCTCTCCTCTGGAAATGCAGTGGTAGGGAGGGGCAGATGTCTCTTCCTTGCCACCCGGAGTGAGCTTTCCACCGTAAAGAAATAAAAAAGCATCTCTGCATGCAATGGGTGGCTGTACTTCCGAGATTAAAAATATGGTCATCTGTATTAATCACTTTTCTATCTCTGTGACCAAATTATGTGACCAAATTAACTTAAAGGAGGAAAGGTATATTTGGGCTCGCCTTTTGGAGGGCTCAGTACATCATGGCAGTGAAGGCATGGCAGAACAGTACAGTTCAAATCATGGTGGGCCAAGAAGCAGAGAGAAGGGAAAGTAAGCCTTTTTCTGGCTTTCTCCTATAACCTTTTTCCATCAGTCCAGGTCCTTGTTCCATGGGATGTTGCTGCCCACATTCAGAATGGGTCTTCCCCCTTCAGTTAATCTTCTCTGGAAGTGTTCACAAAGATGCCCACAATGGTGCTCCTGCCAGCTTCCTCAGTGATCCTGAGTGCTGTCGGGTTGACAAGGTTAAGTACTATATCTCCTGGCTTACAACCCTAGTATAGACCATGACTAATTCAACCACAGCATTTGAATTTTGGTTGGTTTACTAGATAGCAATGGACCTCATTGACTATGAGCATGTAACATACAGTGGTCGTGAGGCAAATGTAAGACTGTGAGCCCTGAGCCTTGGCCCCAAGTCCTTGCTTTTTGGTAGTGGAAGACTGAACCACTGTAGAGTTCAGTCCTGTGGTTAGTTAAGGTGAAGACTCAGCTTTAGGTTTTAATGTTGACTTAGACTCTGAAGATACTAACATATTTGTGGACAAGCTTTGGTTTGCTTCTTTTATTGGTACAAATGATCAATACCCCAAGCCAAAGTGGTTAAACTTGGAGGGAGTTTATTGGCTGATACTATTAATTGAATTGTGTTCCTTGAAGATATGTTCAAGTCCTACCCTCCATACCTGTGAGCATAATTTTATTTGGAAGGTGGGTCTTTGCAGATGCAATGAAGTCAGGGTAAGGTCCTATTAGATGGGCTCTAACCCAATGTCTAATGTCATTATGAGCAGAGGACATTTGGACATAGACACAGAGGTAGGACAGTGTGAAGTCATAGGGGAAGGAAGGCCAAGTGATACCTGAGATAGAGTCTGGAGTTATCAGCTACAAGTAAAAGAATACCAGTCAGAAGCTAGTCCAGGCAAGGATAGATCTCCCTTAGACGCATACATACTGGGAAACCCAGTCCTGTTGATATATTGATTTGGATTTTATCCTTTCAGGACTATGAGAGAATTAATTTATGTTGTTTTAAGTATGTGGTAGTTTTGTTATGATTAGCCCTAGCTAACATGTCCTGTAATTCCTTGATTGCAGAGATATTTTGCATAGATGAATTTAGCACACAAAGGATGTTTTCCTTCATCTTTGGACCTCTTTACCTCTTGTTTCTTAGCCTTTCATCCTCTCAAGTTCAAGTCTAGAGGGAACCCTTTTGTAATAGTTCCCACCAAACCTTAGGACATTAAAAATCTCTTTAATTTTTTCTTTTCTTTTTCTTTCTTTCTTTCTTTTTGAATATAAGGTCTCATCTGCAGCCTAGGCTATTGTGGAAGTCACTATGTAGCCCAGGCTGGCATTGAACTCACATCTCAGATTCCCTGGGATTATAGAAGTGAACCACTACATCTTGCTTCTAAATATTTTTAGATCACTCACTTGTCATGTAGGAATTTGTTCAAGGGTGTAATGATTTGGGGCTGGAGAGATGGCTCAGCAGTTAAGAGCACTGGCTACTCTTGCAGAGGACCTGGGTTCCCAGGTCCCACATGGTAACTAACAATTATCTGTAACTCTAGTTCCAGGGAATCCAACACCTTCTTCTGGCCTTCATGGACATTTCATGCGTGAATGCACTTACATACAGGAAAAACACTCATACACATAAAATAACACTCATAAAATAAAAAGTAAAAAAAAAAAACTTTTAATGATATGATGCTCTGATGGGGTTTGGCCTGGATTTATGTCCACAGCCCTGCTGAGGCTCCACCCACTGAAAGCGGGGTGGGGTAGATCCCCAAATAAAACTGGAAGACTATTCTCCAGAGAAAGGAATGGCTGTTGGAATCATTGTACCATGCAACTTAGGTGAATCCTCTAGTTCTTTTCTCATTTTAGGGAGGATGATGCAAGTGCCCACCTTGGATACTCTCACAGTAATGTCAGTATATTTGCACTGAGCCCTGTGCTTGGCAAGAGACATTAGGACAGTGAGCTTTGATGACCACAAAGCTTTACTTTGCTCTAAGACTTTGACTTTGCTCTGTGTGGGCAGTTGGGATGCTACCTAGAATGGAGTCGCTCCTCCCCTTTTCCTGATCTTGTATTTAGGCCTATGGACTAAGTTATGGCAGGCGCCACGTGGGGAAAATTTCATTTGGTCATATTCTCCTTGTTTAAGTCCCCTTGCTCTAGGTCATGCTGTCCCTTACTTTCCTTTGCTGTCTGCCTCCTGTGCCTCTGTCCATATGTCCCTTTGGGAAAATGAGGAGTAGCTTGGCGGCTGTGCTTCTCGGCTCTGAACAGGTGGAGGTGGCTGTTACCTAAGGTGAGGTTAAGGATTATCCATTTTTTAAAGTTTGTACTGCTATTGCTGTTCTTGAGTTCCTTCAGGATTGATGCTCTGCTGCCCTGGACTAGTGTGGGGCTTAAATGTGCAATTGTCTGCATAGAGACAGGTCTAAGGAACTGTGGCTTATATTTTCACTTTCTATGAAAATGGAAACATCTGTTGAAGTTCAAGATACCCACTCCCCAAACGTAGTTTAAATAAGATAAACACTGATGTGTCTTCCATGTGATAGTGCAGTGCTCTGCTCTGTGTCAGTTCAGAACCCATCTTCCATCTTGCTGCTCTTTCGTGCTGTAGGGTGTGGCCCTCATGTGGGTGGTTAAATTCAGATGCTGCCTCCTTTGTGTCCAAGCTCAAGGGAATGGAAAAAAGGCAAAGGGCAGAGGTCCTAAAACGGAGGCTTTTCTTGAACTAGGGATGAATGGAGGGCTGTCTGTGCGGACTGCCATATCTCATTTGTTTAAGCACCGTGATATCGCCAGTGCTAACTGAAAGGGAAGAGAGAAAATGGAATCTTTAGCTAGATGTTCTAGTTTGCTTTCAACTACTGTGACAAAACACTCTGACCAACCACAGCTTGGGGAAGAAAGGGTTTATTTGGCTTACATCTCCCAGGTCACAGCTTATCACTGAGGGAGCCCAAGGTAGGAATTCAGGGCAGGAATCTGGAGGTAGGAGTTGAAACACAGGCCACGAAGGAACTCTGTTTCCTGGCTTGTTCCCCTGGCCTGTGCCCAACCTGAATTCTTATGTAATACAGGACCACCTGCCCAGGGATGGCACCACCCAAAGTGGGCTGGGTCCTCTTACATCACTCAAAAATCAAGAAAATGCCCCAGTCCAATGGAGCAATTCCCTAATTGAGGCCCTCTCTACCCAGGTGTGTCAGGTTGACAGCTAAAGCTATCCAGCACACTAGACATGCCTAACTTATTTTTAGGAGGATATTTCTAAAAGTTAATAAAGGTTTATAGGACATGGAAAGAAAAAAACAAGAAGGAAATAGGTAAATTATCAGAATTAAAAATTACTTATGAAAGACTTGTTTAATAAATGAAAAGAGAAACCTTATGTTGTGAGAAAGTGTGTAATATATATATATTACATACATATAATATATATTACATATATATAATATATTACATATATATTACATATATTACATATATATTACATATATAATATATGTTACATATATATTACATATACAATATATACATTATATATATAACATATATTATATATATAACATATATTACATATATATTACATGTATATTACATATATATTACATATATATCCTGTATCCAGAATAAATAAAGAACTCATACAACTCAATAAGAAGATAAACAGTCTAATTTTTCAAGTGAGCAAAGTTAAGTAAACACTTCACTGGAGATAGGGATGCCAAGTAAACACCTGCACAGGTGTTCATCACCATCAGCCATTAGGGAAATGGGAATTGGAACCACAGGGAGAAACCATAACACATCTATTAGGATGGAAAAACAGCAAACAAACTAATAAAGAAATATTGACAGGTCCAGAGTAATCAGAAGTCTCCACTGCTGGAGAGAACAGAAAATGGTAGTACTTTTGGAAACAGTTTTCCTTTTTATTTGCTGTGTGTGTGTGTGTGTGTGTGTGTGTGTGTGCATGCCTGTGTCTTCATAGAGGACAGAGGAAGATATTAAGAGTCTTTTTCTGTCATTCTCTGCTTTATTCCTTTGCAATGGGGTATCTCACTGGGCTTGAAGCTAAGCTGGCAATCAGCAGACTCATCATCCTCCTGTTGAGGCCCCTAAAGTTCTGGGAGTACAAGTGCATGTATAGCCACACACATGGCTGCTGGAACCCAGTAATCCTGGTCCTTGGTGGAACAGGTGTGAGATGAAGATCATCCCAAAGTGGTAAATCTATATGTGAATGTTTACTGCACTTGTTCATAATTAATAAAAAGGAAACAGCCCCAATGCCGGTCATGTGGTGAGTGAGAAGCTGCTCCATTTCTATAATGAAGTCTGCTTGTTGTTAAGTTGGACAGGCTGCAGCCCCATCCATAAACGCTGGTGAATCTTGAAAGTGTGGTAAGTCAGATGCCAGAGACTCAAATACACCTATTGTATGACTTCAATCATATGAATTTTTTCTTAAATCAAGAGTTTAGTGCCTTCTCTCCTTCAAATAGCATGTGACCAAATGACTTCATCTTGAGGGATACAGGCTACAGAGGACACAGTCCAGGGCACAACTGATGGCTTTCATAATAATAAGTGGTTTTTCTTCATAGATGAATTAATATCATCTGCCATATATTAGTTAGTACTTTACTTATTTGTGTGTGCTGCGTAAGTGCACATGTGTGTGCAGGCACGTGTTCCTGTGTACAGGTACATGCTCCCATGCATGTGTGCGGGCCAGAGTGGGATATCTGGTACTCTGCTCATCGTTCTCTGCTATATTTCCTTGACACACGGTCCCTCACTGAACCCAGGACTAGTTGTCAGCTAGCAACCTCCAGCAGTCCTCCTCTTCCTGTTCCCACCATGCTGGGGCTATTGGCATGTACCTTGGCCATATCTGTCTTTTCATGTAGGTTAGGGTTTTAGTTGAGGTCCCCATGTTTGTGCAGTAAATGCTCATAACCAGTGAGCCATCATTCGTCTAGCTCCTCATAATCTTTTAAACACATTTTTATTAAGGTTTCATTGATGCTGTTTACTGTGTACAATTGATGGCTGGAACATATGCATACACTCAGTGACACAGAATCAAGAAATTCTTGAAAAGAATTTCATCAGTGGCGGCCAGAGCTTTGTGGTATGAAAGAGGAGCAGGAGGAAGCTTTGTGGTGTGATGATCATATCTAGGTCTTGATCTGGGGGTAGTCACATAACTCTAGGTTTATTAAAGTTCTTAAAAGTTCACACCTAAAAAAGGTGGGTTTCCTCTATGTAAATACTTCAGTACATGTGTTTCTTTGCGAAAGAGAGGCAGTGTATACACAGGAGTCTCACTCTGCATCTTCACAGCTCTTCAGCTCATTGAGTTTGTGTCTAAACCAGCTGTGCACATTCCCTCCCCGACCTTGGACTTCACTGCCTCTCCTCCCATGCTGACCAGACTTGTTAGAGACTAACCACCAAGTCTTCCTGTGCATTCTGACTCTGCCCTGCCCTTAACCTAGGATTTGTTTTCGTGTTTTTGGGCAATCTTGATGGAAGGAGCTGGGGAGGCGTGTGCCTTGACATCATAAAATCAAAGCTTTTAGAATGAAAAGGACAGTTACTTTGTTACCAGCCTTGTGTTGGGCTCCCCTTCTCGGAGAGAGGAGGGCAGAATGTTTGACCTCTTAAAAATGGAGAGTTGTACAGAGAGAAATGGGGCTGAAGCTACAGGAAATACTGGTGAGATGGAAGATAGGCTGCCAGTTAATGTCCCAGTGGCTGGTATTTTTATTTAATGAAAGGACAAGCTACAGTAGTATGGTAGTGAGGCTTTGAGGAGCAGTGAAAACTTTTTAGAGGAAGTGGAACATGAACTGGGTTTCTTTCCTTTAGCTAAAGAGGGCAAAGATCATAAGCAGAGGGGGGCATGAGCCCCAAGAAAAGAAACATTCAAAGAAAGAGTAGAAACTACTGGGTTGAGGAATAGCAGGCATTATGTTGATAAACAGGATGAGTCGGGTGGCAAATGGATTCAGAGACCAGACGGCAGGGTGTGCTCTGATGTAGCTGGAACAGAGGGGTAGCAAATGTTTTTGCAGCCAGAGTCCAAGCTGATGAAAGTCCTTGGGGTCAGTTTATTTCTACTGAACTCAATTTTCAGATAGCTTTAGTTGTCTGAAAGTCATGGTGCCAGGCAGTGGGAAAGTATGAGTGATGTGTTGACTCCCAGGAATCAAGGAGAGATAGATGATGTGTTACCAGTGATCTGGTCTCTTCCACCACTACCAACATTCTCAAATGTTTCCTAGGGAATGACATAGGGTAGTTGTATTTCTGGTTTTGAATGAGTGAGTTAATTAAGTATACAAGAAAGTAAAAGGAAAAGAACAGGTAGCAAGTATTGTCTAGAAAGAAGCAGCAGACAGATACCAGCACATTATCACATCAGGAGCCCACAACATTTAGCAGAGACAGCTGGAGTAGTCTGGTTAAGAGAGCAAACAGAGTTAACATCATCAAATTGGGTGACTCTCGAACATCCAGCAGAATTGACTGGGGAAGCTCGATTGAGGCAGCCAACAAGAGTTCCCCATTAAGAGTCCAGGGCAGAACAAAGTATCCCCTTGGGTAAACGTCCAAGGAAAAGAACAAATAGCTGCAGATAGATTAAATCATCAAATCAGGCAGTCGCAACATCCAGCAGAGACCAACTAGGCAAGCCTGAGACGTTTTGAACATCTAACCGTAGCACTTACTGGATCTTGTCCACTGTAGAGAAGTACAGTGATGAGTGTGGACTATGTGCATGTGTCTGTATTGAACGAGTGAAGAGAGAAGGGGATGCAGGATCAGTGGGCAAAAAGAAAGACAGGAACAGCTCAAGGGAGACCCCTCTAGGATTCACAGTCAGCTGGGGAGGGCAGAGGGAGGCCACAGTGAGTCCAAAGATGGCCTTTGGTGGGTAGCTGGAGCGTGGTGGACCTTGGGATGACAGAAGGTGGGGTAACAGAGCTTGGTAAGAAGAGGGCGCACACCGTGTTTTTAACTTACTCAGTTTGCCAGGAGTACTTGAACTGTTGTGAGGCGAGCTTGCTGCTCACTGGGAATGCTTTTGATGAGCAGCACTCTTTATAGTGGCAGGCTAATTTCAGAGTAAGTTTATTAAAATTAGCGTGTGAGGGGAAGTGATCGCAACTGCTATTTTTAACTAATAGGATTCATGTTCTCCCCTGTGCAGGGAAATTCGCATATGTGCTTCTAAATTTGACAATTTCTACTCTTATTATGTTAAAAATTAACTTAGTTTCACACTGAATAAAACACATTCTCTGAAGATGAGGATTGTGGCTAATCTCTGATGAAAATGACCAGAGTGAATGCTGTTTCTTACCCACTGCCTAATTTTCTATCAATAAAACTGAACTGGGGCTGTTGTGTGATTCTTCCTGGGTAGATGTGAACAAATGTGTACTTAGCTTTCATGAGCACTGTTGACAGAACACAGAAAGGAGTCCATTCAAGTCTAACTTGGTCAACCAATGCAGGTACTGACAGGAGTGTGGGTGACTCAGAGCAGCTGTGTCATTGAAAAGCCCACTCCAGCATGGGTGAAACAGTTCGTGAAAATCCCGTGACCACAGAGCTCACTGTCCAGCTTGCGGGCAGCTCCACCAAAGAGTTTCCTCTCCCCCAGCAACTGTCCACTGCTTCTGTATAACCATGGAGAAGCATCTCTTGAGTCTTGTAGTTTTCTGGGATCCTGAGCTGTGTGACTTCCTGAGCCTCCTGAGCCTTGTAAGTTGTCCTTGGCTTCCTAGGTCATGAGTTCCCTCCTCTCTGCAGTAGAGAGTGGTTTCAGTTTGGAGGCAACAGCTATGTAATGGTAGCTTTGGGTTCCTCAGGGCAAGAGCTTGTCTCAGTGGAGAGTCGGCCCCTCTCCCTGGTGCCTCTGGAAACATGGCACCAGAGGTCAGGGCTGAATGGTTCCCAAAGAACACAAATTAGGGTTTGGATAGAAAGTGTCCCCCACAAAAGCTCACGTATGGAAAGCATGCCCCGAAGGTGGAGGATATAACCATTAAGCGGAGGTCAGATCGTGACAGTTCTCATCCAGTCAGTGGACGAATCATTGGATGGGTTCATAATGTGGTTGGTGCTGTTAGGAAGTGATGAAAACTAGGTGGTGGGCCTGGCTGAAGGGAGGAAGCCACTGGAGACATACCTTTGAGCATCCTAGAATCTTCTTTCTCCTGTGCTTCCCGGCTGCTGTGAGGTGACCACTGGCCTCCACTCACCATGTCCATCCTGCACAATATCTCTGCCATAAGCCTAAAAATAAAGGAGCCAGTCAACCATTGGAACCAAGAGCCAAAAATAAACCTTGCCTCCTTTTACATTGTTTATGTCAGGCATTTTGTCACAGTGATGAAAGGCTAATTAACACACAAACCTTTGGTTGATTTTTATTCTGAGGTATTCCTATTTCATGACACCTCATTTAATCTACTCTGTTTCCATTACCTTCACCTATTTTATTGCAACAGACATCCTAATTTTGCTCAGATATCAGATCTTCTCTAAGCTGGTCTATGATCCATACAAATCACCATTTAAAGAACCTTAAAAACAAAACAGAAAGGAATTTTCACAAGGTTCACTTACTCAGATACCTTCAGTGGTTCCCCATTATCTGGTATTGGTCCATCTTTCTAGCACATTCCATAAACTGGCTTAAGCAGACCTACATACATTCTGGCTCCCACCTTCTTATGCTCTGACCTCACTGGGGTGAGTCTCCTAGGTCTTCCCTGGCCAGGGCCTTTTCTGGTTCTTCACACCAGAGTGAAAATACAATTCCTCCTAAAATCATGACCCAGATTGAGCTTGAAGGCAGTCCTTCTCCCTCTTTTATATAGTACTGAAAGCACTACTCAGTCAGTACGTGCCTGCAGCCTGAGAGGTTAGAGCTTCCCTGACATGAGCATCAGCTCCTGCGTGGTTAGAGAACTCATCAGAGATGGGGAGGAGGAGGCAGGCCTTCTAGAATGCTGAAACTTTGCACTGTGTCTTCAAGGGAACAGAACCTGATGCAGGACCGTCACAGGGCTGCCCAGGACTGACCTGTCTAAACCATTTGTTTTCACATCTTCATTTATAAAAAGCGACACATGGATGCACCTGCCCACCTGCAGCTTGATTAGATGCAGACCCCCCAGGTAGGGCTCAGCAGTGTCAGGATGGGTGCACCCTGGGTGTTCCAGGCTGAACTAACTGATGCAAAGGAAGAGTGAAGGACCACCCACACAGTGTCAATGGCTATCTCTCAGGTGAAGGCTGAGCATCCTTCAGCGGATGTTCTCTGTGGTGTCAAGGTTCCTGTACGGCATGACTGTTCCAGAGTTGTCCACTGGTGACAGAAGATGGGAGTCAGACCATAGCACCATGGCATGTATTGTGACAAGTGCTTTGTGGTAGGAAGGTTACTTTAGCAGAGGAAGGAGGAAGGTTCTGGGTGGAAGTGGCCCTAGGAGCAGGAAGGTTAGGAAGAATTTTAGCTTGTAGAATATATTAGTTACTTTTCCATTGCTGTATAAAATACTCTAACAAAAATAACTTAAGGGAGGAAGGGTCTGTCTTGGCTCACAGTTCCAGTCCATCTTGGGGAAGTCAAGATGACAGGAGCTTGAAGCAGTTGATCACATTGTACTCACAGTCAGGAAGCAGAGAGAGATGAATTCTCCACTCAGCTAGCTTTCTCTCTCTTTATGCAGCCCAGAACCCAAGCCCAGGCAGTAGTGCTACCCTCCTTATTTGATTTAATAAAGATAATCCCTCCCTTTAGGCAAAGGGAGTGGAGACAATGAAAGTGCAGGGGTAGTGGAACAGGTCTGGTGGTGAGATCTCAGGCCACCTGGTTTGGGGTGAGGATACTTAGTGGCACATCGGATATGGTTGTCTAGGCGGACTGTAAGTGCCTGCTTATAGAAGAGAAGGTTTAGGGATCCTGAGTGTGATATGACTATGTGTTCTGAGCAGAAGCAGCTGTGGATGCATTAGAAGACTGGTCTGCCAGGGACGGCTGATGGGGACCAGACACGAGAGCTCATCCCTTCTTATACGCGACCCTTACTCTCATGTACTTTCAGCCCACTTGAGTTTGTCTTCTATTCTTTCTCTGCCCGAATGGCCCTAGCATAGGCCTACCATCCCTGTCAGATTCCTGGTTGAGGCTGCCATGCCCACATATGCCATCAAGGTCTTTTGTTTAATAGTTACCTGGATGTCTTAACCTGCTAATGTCTTAAAGACCTCATTTTCTCTGGGTTTTTATTTGGAAGATGACAGTACTGCCTGGTGTCTCTCAGTTAAGAAGATGGAGTGAGATGATGTATGTATGAGAATGTCTTTTAAAGCCCCACCCCCTTACAGAGCTCTTATCTTTAGCTGGCTGTAGGAAAATCCTTCCTCTGGGCTTCAGAGATTCCTCTGCAAATGGAGGTGATGTGTCAGCTGCAGCTGTCAACACGATGCTATTGAAAATTCATGCTGATGGGGCTCATATTGACATGCCTGCTTGCTCTGCCATCTGCAGATCCACGATCAAGGCGATATTGGAGGGGCAGGGATGGGACTCTCTTTTTCAAGCCAGTTCCAATTTGATTTTTAATTGGCTCCAGCCTGTTGAACACACAGGGGTCAACCTGTAACCTCTTCTTCATTCGCAGCAGTCCCAGGCTTTTCTAGACCTTGTAGTGTGCTTGCTGTATGCTCAGTCCATCCCAGGCAACTTCCATTCTAGGATCTCTTCTAAGAACCTCCTACTTTCCAGCTTCATGCCCCTTTCATTGTCCCTGAGTATAATCCTGTCTCTTACCCAAATTCTTCTGCCCCTCCCTCCCTCATTTGAAGCCCCCTCTGGTCTTCAGAGCATCTGACAATTATTCTGTTTTTCTACTTTGCTGAGTAAAATCAAATGCTTAGAAAAAGACCCGGACTGTTGTAGGCATGTCATCAGCCTTCCTGTCTCCTGAGTCTCTTCCTGCCTTTCCGTCTCAGTCATGACTTCTAGGGAAAGTGCCTAGAAGCAGAATTCTGACCATCTCTTCCTTGCTCAGTGATACTCCATTAGGTCCTGTTGGCCCTCACCATGGCCCAAGTCTGCTGTCATTTAAGGCAGATTTTACTTTCATATATATATATATATATATATCTTAATTAAAGTTAATATGAAATATTATATGTTTTTAATATAAATAAATATAGAATTTATTTTATTTTATGTATATGAGTGTATTGTCTGCACGTGTGTAAGTGCACCTGTGTTGTGTGGTACCCTCGGAGGTCAGAAGAGGGCATTGGTGCATTGGATTCCCTGGAACCGGAGTTACAGATGGTTGTTAGCAACCATGTGGGTGCTGGGAATTGAATCTGGATCCTCTGTAAGAGCAGCCAGTGCTCTTAACCACTGAGTGAGCCATCTCTTTAGCCCAGCATGTCTTATTGTCATCCAAGCCAAATGACCAGATCTATTTTTCATTTATCTTTTTACAAATCCTGCACTCCTGGAAAGAAGTCACTTTTGGTTCTATGTGAAGATGGTGGCTCCTTACCTGGCCTTTGCACAGCCTGTGCCCTCTACCCAGGACTCTTGCTTACTTAGTTTTCCTTGCTTCTCTTTCAAGGCTCAGCCAACACTGCCTTATACCCCAGCAGAAGCTATCTTCCAGTCTGCCATTTCTTGGCATCCATTTAGCCTGTTCTGAGCACATGGTCCTGTGGCCACCTTAGGTTGGGATTGCTTATGTTCTTGCCTTGTCTTCAGTGTGGAGTTGCTCCAGGGGAGGACAGGCCTGATTCATGGTAGAATTTCCCACTGGACCCTATACAGAGGTATCAGGAGATACCAAGGTATCAAGCTATCAAGAGATAAAAGAATGACTTCTCAGTTAACACTTGAATTAAAAAACTACTGAGTCAGAATAAGGGCATCCATATTATTTTTGTCAGAATGATATTCTCATCTATTTCTTTCCCCAAAGTCCCCTTCTATCCATTTTTATCCCACAGAACTTCTGACTTTCAAGATATAGATTATGATCGTTTAAAGATAGTAAGTCAAATCACCTTTTAAGAAGCTCTTCTTTTCCATCTTTCTTTCCACACTGGAATTTTACTGTGTCAGATATATTGCCTGAAAAAGCCAAGCAGAAGCTGTGGGTAGGAAGTCATTTGTTTATAAAGAGCTATTTCTGTAATGGGATCTGACCTGTGCCTGATATGCCAGGCTTTTCTTCTGGTTTTAACTGGAATTTAAACTTGCCTCAAAGGTCATTTTCCATCTAGACTTGACTCTTCTGCAATGAAGTTCTACAATTTCTTTCTAAAATAAAATTTGGATTTATTTATTTTATTTTATGTGTGTTACCTGCATGTATGTAAGTGCAACAGTGTTGTGCAGTACCCATTGAGACCAGAAGAGTGTGTCAGATCTCCTGGAACTGGAGTTTGGATACTTGTTAGTTGTATGTCCTGGGATCAAATCCAGGTCCCTTGCAAGAGAAGCCAGTGCTCTTAACCACTGAGCCATCTCCAGCCCCACAATTTCTTTTTTAATAAAGATGTCTTCGTTTATGTGTGTGTGTGTGTGTGTGTGTGTGCGTGTGTGTGTGTGTGTGTGTGCGGTGCCCACAGACACTAGAAGAGGGTGTTGGATCCCCTGCAGTTGGAATTACAGGAGGTTATGACATGCTGTACTTGGGTACTGGAAACCAAACTTGGGTCTTCTGGAAGAGCAGGAAGCAATCCTAACAGCTGAGCCCTCTCTCTAGCCCCAGTTACACAATTTCTTTGGTCCCCATGGTCATCATGAAAAACACTAATAGAAATAATTCATTACATCTGGTTTTCCTTCAACTGACACTTCATGGGGATTTACTCTGTCCAGGGACTCTGTCAAAATCAAATGTACACTCTAAATGGACATTGCCACCTTCTTTCACATTCCTTCCACAATCACCTTGGTTGTTGGACTGAGCAATATTTTATGGTGGAGGAAACGGAAACTCTTGAGTGTTTATGCAGCACTCAGAAATTTAGAGCCCTTGTTTGTGGTCACAGCAACAAGAACCGAGAGTGGAGAGCTTCGTGTTAATTTCAAGTCACATGTTTTCTCCATGAAACCAGGGGTTTGTGCTAGAAGCCTTGGGTTCAGGCCCTCTGAACCCAAATACAATATTGACTTCCAGATCAGAGCCCTGACATGCTGAGATATCTTTCCTCATATATGCATCCAGCTGACTTAGAACAAAACCCAAGAACTAAAACTAAAAAGGAAGTCTTTAGAGTCTGGTTCAAGATTCCTTCCTAGACTCCAAGTAGGCTGGAAATAGCAATGGGCTCAGGTTCCTGTAATCGGGATTACAGGGTCTTTAGAGCACCTTCTCTACGTGTTTAGGTTAGAGTGAGGTATACCTGGTGACTGATAACACCCAGGGTTCACGTCCCTGCCCTGATCCTGCCTCTCCCTAGCCATGCAGTCTTGCCCATGATGGCCTAGATTTGTGAATGAGGAAAGGTTTGAGAGGAAAAGTAAAAGGCAGAAGGTATTATATAGACATGATAAATACTTTGGATAATGATGGGCTTTAATCAATGTTGAGTAATATAAACTCTATACACACTCCAAATTTAGAAAATATGGATATGTTTAAAGAGAAAATAAACCCTGTAACTTCCCAGAGCTGACTACTAACATGTGTGCACTCTCTGTTTCCCATGTTATTATTTAAGAAAATAATGAGTTTATAATGTATGCTTTGTTATTGCATGCACCTGTGTCAATGTGTAAGACTAGCACAAACATATTTTAAGTGTTTAATGCATTTTTACATGTGTATGCCTACTTAATTCTTTGCTGAAGCAACAACCCATATTGAAAGTTCAAAAACTCATCACAATGCTTGTCCTTTTCCAAGCCATCTGTGTGGTCACGCTTAGATTAAAATCCAGAACATTTCTGGCTCCTAAAGGGTTCAGTATGCCCTTCTTAATCAACATGTCCTCTTTGCCCGAACCTCTCAGACGTCACCATTATTCTGAGTTATGTCTCTATATGCTACATTTATCACTTGTGCTTTTTCCTACTCAGTGGTAACTATTAAGTCCTTTCATGTCACTAACTCATTACCACCACCACCACCACCACGACCATCACCATCATCACCATCACCATCACTACCATCACCATCATCATCACCATCACCACCACCAGCACCATCATCACCACCCCCACCACCACCATCACCATCATCATCACCATCACCACCACCTCCACCACCACCACCAACCACCACGACCATCACCATCATCATCATCACCACCACCACCACCACCATCGTGACCATCACCATCACCATGATTACTACCACCATCATCGTCATTATCACCATCATCACCACCACCATCATCACCATCACCACCACCACCACGACCATCACCATCATCACCATCACCATCACCATCACCACCACCAGCACCATCATCACCACCCCCACCACCACCATCATCATCACCATCACCACCACCTCCACCACCACCACCACGACCATCACCATCATCACCATCACCATCACTACCATCACCATCATCATCACCATCACCACCACCTCCACCACCACCACCAACCACCACGACCATCACCATCATCATCATCACCACCACCACCATCATGACCATCACCATCACCATGATTACTACCACCATCATCGTCATTATCACCATCATCACCACCACCATCATCACCATCACCACGACCATCATCACCATCACCATCACTACCATCACCATCATCATCACCATCACCACCACCTCCACCATCATGACCATCACCATCACCATGATTACTACCACCATCATCATCATTATCACCATCATCACCACCACCATCATCATCATTATCACCATTATCACCACCACCATCACCATCATCACCACCACCAGCACCATCATCATCACTCATGGTAGCAGCACAGGATTCCATGGTATTGACGTACCATATACTTATTGAAATTTAAGTCTATGTTTTAGAGATATTTACTATATTACTTCCAGCTGTCAAAGGGGCTACGTATTTGACATCAGGGACTCTAGAACAGGCTGCATGGGCAGCAAGTTTTTTTTTTTTTCCCTGTGTGACTTTTTTGGGTAGCAAGTACTAGCTTGTACCTTCAGTGAATTACTCAGGCTCTCTGTGTATTTCTGTGTCATGTGGAACATTCTGATTCTAGTCCCTGGCTGTGTGTGAAAGGGCATTTGACATCCTAGCACAATATTTGCAAGGTAGCACTTACAGGAGAGCAAGTTCTAGGATGCTGGCTTATCTATCCCAGTTCTCTTTACAAAATCTTAGAAGAGAGATTCATCGTGGTACTTACATTACTCTGATGCCTCTCAGGAGCTGTGAGAGGCACCTGCACTTTCCTCAGCATATGACCATTGTCAATATGGCTGAGAGGTGAGTGGACAGAAGGGAATGTATGTGTAATGCAGGACCTGGGACTTGAACTCCAGGTTTTCTGATTTTGAAGCCTCTTTTTCTCTCTCCATCAGAGAGAGCCTCAGGAATGTGTGCATAAACACACAAATGAAAATGAATGCAGGAGACAGCCAACCTACACATCAGGTTCTCAGTTTTAAGAAGTATACTTTTTTCATTTGCTTCATTTTTATTTATGTGTATATTTGTTTGTCTCTGTGTGTATGTATGAGTATGTGAGTGCAGATGCCTATGGAGGCCAGAGGAGGGTGTTAGATTCCTGGAGCTGGAGCTACAGGTGGTTTTGAGCTGCCTGGCATGGCTTCTGGATACTGAACTCAGGATGTCTGGAAGAGTAGCAAGCACTCTTGACTGCTTAAGCTATCTCTTTAGTTCAGAAGTATCCTTGAATTATGGTACCATGTGCTGGATAGTTTTAGTTGTCAACTTGACATACCTGGGTTGAGGGAGCCTCAACTGGGGACTTTCCTCCATTGGCCTGGCCTGTGGCCATATCTGTGGGGTATTTTCTTGATTATTGAGGGATGTGGGAGGGCCCAGCCCATTGTGGGTGGTGCCACCCCTGGGCAGGTTGTTCTGTATTTTATAAGAAAGCAGGTTGAACATGGATCAGAGGAGCAAGCCAGGAAGCAGCATTCCTCCATGGCTGGAGCTTTAGCTCCTGCCTCCTGGTTCCTGCCCTGAGTTCCTACCTTGGCCTCCCTTGGTGATGAATTGTGATTTGGGAGCTGTGAGCCAAATAAACCTTTTCCTCCACAAGTTGATATTGGTTAGAGTGGTTTATCAGAGCAATGGAAGCAAAGTAGAACTGAAATTGGTACCAGCAGCTGGATATTGCTGTGACAGACCTGATGTTGGTGTTTTGGGGAGGATTGTGGAAATGTTTGGAACTTAGGGTTAGAAAAGCCATTAAGTACTTAGAGTTTGTTTGAATTGAGAATCTGTGAGTTCTGGTTGGCTGGGACTGAAGAATCAGATGTAAGAAGATACCAGAACTTAAAGTGAAACCTATGTTTTACTGGGACAATTGATGCTGGTCAGCTGGGGCTCAAAAATCAGCTGTAAATAATAAGACAACAGCATCATTGTGGCAAAATCTTCTGGGAAGAATTTCCTGAGGGTCAGCACCCAGAAGCTGTGGTCGAGAGGGGCCCAAGCCTCCATCCCAAGCTGGAAGCGGGACTTGGTAATGTGTAAGAGTCTCCTGCGTGGTTCTAGTGTTGAAAGCACAGAAGCAACTGAGGCCTTGCACCCTGAGAGACCAGGAAAAGCTACTGGTAAAAGTGCAGCCTCAGTTACAGTGAAGACCCCCAGGATTACAGGGGTCACCAGGAGAGGCCAGAAGCGTCCATCAGTGAAGGTGCAACCTCAGTTTCAGAGGAGACCCCAACTTTTTGGAGATGTCAGGACCATGGCATGACTACCAAAGACAGCAGCAGGTGTGGAATGGAGCTGGCCTGGCCCTGCGGGACAAGCTGTGTGTGCTGTGGATGGCAGATTGAAGGAAGTAGAGCTGCCCAAACCCTTCGGAGTCCAGAAGATTGTGAGTGAATCCCAGATGTCCAGCGTTGAGCTCTTTTAGGTTTTGCTTAGGTGTGCCCAATTCTTCCCTTTGAAATGAGACAGTACTTGTTTTGGATTTTTACAGAATCCCACACGAGACTTTTAAAAGAGACTGTGAACTTTTAAGTGTTTGGATTTTGTAAGGTCTGTGGGACTTTTAGGATTGTACTGTCTTATGTTGTGATATATTAAAAAATATTTTCTTTATTCTTTTTACTTTTTGTGTATGAGTATATTGCCTGCATGTATGTAAGTGCACCTGTGTCATGCAGTGCCCGCAGAGGACAGAAGTAGGTGTTGGATTCCTTGGAACTGGAGTTACAGATGGGTGTTGGCTGCCATGTGGGTGCTGGAATTTGAACCCAAGTCTTCTATAAGAGCAGCCAGTGTTCTTAACAGCTAAGCCACATCTCCAGCCCCATGTTGTGATATTAATATTAACATCACACCTTGGGGACAAGAAATGGAAAGCTTACAGTTTAATAATTATGTGTTTGTGTGTCAAGTTAACAAGGGATCAATTGTGCTGGATTGCTTTAGTTGTCAACTTGACATACCTGGGTTGAGGGATCCTCAATTGGGGAATTTCCTCCGTTGGACTGACCTATGGCCATGCTTGTGGGGTATTTTCTTGATTGTTGAGGGATGTGGGAGGGCTCAGCCCACTGTGGGTGGTGCCACCCCTGGGCAGGTTGTTCTGTATTGTGTAAGAAAGCAGGCTGAGCATGGGCCAGAGGAGCAAGCCAGGAAGCAGCGTTCCTTCCTGGTCTGTGCTTTAGCCTCTGCCTTCAGGTTCCTTCCCCAAGTTCCTATCTTGTACTCTGTTGGTGATAAACTGTGATCCGGGAGTTGTAAGTGGAATAAACCCTTTCCTCTCCAAGTTGGTATTCATCAGAGTGGTTTGTCAGAGCAATGGAAGCAAGCTAGAACATTCCAGAAGGGAGCTAGCGTTGCATTTAAACATTTTCAGTACCCCACCACAGTGCCCACATACTTTTGTGTCAAGGAGATATAATGTCAGCTGTGGTGGTAACAGAATTTTAGCAGGAACTCTCATCCTCACATTATTGTCCAGGGGTCAGATTTCATCAATGTCAGTCACTTGGGCTTGTTGCTCTACTGTACAGTGGTATAGTATAGGTAAGTAAAATAGAGCTGCCTTTCTCTCTCAAGTACAGGTTATGGCTGGTATGGTGACTTACAGGTTGTCCACTGACAGACCAGAATACAGCAAAGGGAGAGCACGGGGATGAGAGGGCCACTCCCTTTAACGACTTCTCCCAGGAGTCCCACAGGCTACTTCTGCTTTCATCTTATTGTCCACTACTTTATATGCATCTGGGACTGTCATAGTTTCTACTTCCTAGAGCCTCACTGTGAGTAGAGTACCTGCCTGCCCTGCCGTAACTGGGATCTGGGCCTCGGATAGTCTTTGTACCTTGTCACAGGATAGACAGCAACCAGTGCTGATGATATTCATGAAGAAAGGGGAAGAGGAAGAGGAGGAAGAGGAAGAGGAGAGGAGGAAGAGGAAGAGGAAGGAGAGGGGCTGGTGAGGTGGCTCAGCGGTTAAGAGCACTTAATGTTCTTGCAGAGGATCTGAGTTCAGTTCCCAGTGTTCACACTGGGCAGCTCACAACCACCTGTGACTTCAACTACATGGGATCTGACACTCTCCTTTGTCTTCTGAAGGAATCTGGTCACACATGTGCACACATACACAGAGACATACACACATAAATAAAAGTAAAATAAATCTTTTTTAAAAGGAGGAGGAAAAGAACAATAGGAGAGGAGGAAGAGGAGGGAGTGGGAAGAAGAGGAGGACCATTTCTTAGTAAATGGAGGCCAGATGTCAGGTACCAGGCTAAACACCTGGTCGTCATGATCCTATTTACTCTCTCCCAGTCCTATGAAGTAGGTTCAGTGATGGTCCCCATTTTATAGATGAAGACTTTAGGCTCAGCAAGAGGTGGATTTCCTTGCTCAGGATCACTCAGCTAAGGTGAAAGGGTAGGGACTGGCATCCAGGGGAGTGTGACTACCAAGCCCAGGGCCTTTCTTGGTACAGCGACAGCTGCTGTATCCACTGAGGTCTCTACATCTATGCATTTCATCTTCTTTTGGAATAATCAGTTTGGTCATCAGCTCAGCTGTTCATTTTGATGTTTCCATTTGTGCTGACCCTGATTACTTTAAATTTCTTTACTGATAGAGAGAAATATGCAAACCTTGATGGTACCCACATCAATGGCAGCGGAGTAATGCAGGAACGCATTTGTTTAATGTCCGCTCCTTTGACTAAACATGCAGAAGATTACACTAAACAGCCCACTTTATGGACTTTACATGCTATCTTGATTAATGTGATGACAGAGATGGTGATGGTGTGCGACAAAGGGATTGAGGAGGAAAACAAGTCAAATTGTACCTGGTGCTGGCTTGTGGTCCACTTGTGATTTGTAGCCAGTAAGGATTTTCTGACTTCCTGAAAAGCCGTGATTAACTCAGGCCACCCATGGAACCTTTTGGTAAGATAAACAACCCATGTGTATGGGCGGCAAACAGAGCTGAGGGTGAAGTCTCTGCCTCACGTGCTTACAGTTTAGTTTGTCCCCTGAAAACGCCAGCGGCCTGAATCCCCCTCCCTGGATCTCAGAATGTGGCTCCACCTGAATTTTTGCTATGGGCTGGCTCCGAACTGACAGGTCTTGTTCAGGAAAATTTCTCCCTAATCAGTCATGCCTGGAGATGGCGGAAAGAAAATAAGCAAGGTGAAGACGAAGCACGTGAACAAATTAGCCGTGCTCAGGAAAAGATGAGCAGGCGTAGAGAGAGAGAGAAAACGGCTCCCTGCCTCAGGCTGTGGCTGGGGACACCTTCATCCTGCAGGCGGAAATTCAGGGCCCAAGTGGCCCTTTAGGGATGTCTGCGAGGTTCTCAGCCAGAGAGAACAACTGACGATCACGATTGGTTGGAATCCTCGGCAGATGGTGGCAAGAGCTCTACTTACTTGGGTAATTAAAGCGGTAAGGATTTGCATGGTTGATTTGAAGATCTCGAGGCAGTGGATGCCTGCCGTGTGGGCAGACTGGGATGGAGCACCTCCTTGCTTTAGAGAATCTGCACCTGGTGCCAGTATGAGACAGTGGGAGTGGGAGTTGCTCCCAGGCAGGTTCCGGAGCGTCTCTAAGAGATGCTCTGTCTCTAGCTCTCTGTCCCTCTCAGGGGACTGGTCAGCTCAGCAAGGGATAGTGTTTTTCAGAAAGGCAGGGTCTGCCCACAAACTTGGGGAGGGACACTTGTCGTTCCTTTTCATGGCTTAGACATAGTTTTCTTGATTTCTGAGATGATAAGGGGATAGGCTATGGGGGACAGGGATGAGGCCCTGTTAATAATAAAGCCCCTGCAGCCTGTTTAACATACAGAGGAAGCCCATAGTTCCATCCCTGACACCATCACAAGAAAATGATTGATGGTGTTAGAGTTTCAGTGTTTCTTCTTATGTGGACTGTTTTACTGAATCCATACACTCCTCCTGTGAGTGAGATGGGGCTGTGACCCAGAGGGCACCAGCTAGGCCTTCATTAAAATCTCATCCTCGTCCCTGACATATTGCAATATTTGCTGAGGCTTTTATTTCTTTTAGAAAAAAATCCCTTGAAGCTTTTCTTGCTCTGTAGAAGTGGGTAGTAGTGTGTTCTCTTGGGATAGGATGATGATGAATGGTGGAGGCACGTGAGGTACTGTGTCATCTGTGGGTACCAGGCTCCAGAGTGATGATGGGGACTGGTATCATGCACAGGGAGAGAAACTTAACCAGCAGGTGGAGAGTGCCTCCTCACAGTGCCTGAGAAGATGATGGCCATGAACCCCACATTGTATTCTCCAGGTGCGACGTGGCGTCCATGAATGATGCCTTCATAACAGTTCAGCCTGGGCTCCACTGTCAGCAGGCCACCTGGGAGGCAGCCCTCTCCTTCCCTCCCCTCCAAAGCAGAGTCACAGCCCTAGGTCCCCTCTGTCTTGCCCTGTTGGGAGCAGAGCTGAGAATTTAGGGGTTGATATATCTTCAAGGGACTTGATTATTTACTAGGCATTACTTATTTATTTGCTAGGCATTTACTCTGTCAGCGAGCTACATCCCAGCCCCCCACTTAGAAAAACACAATCTTTCTATGGACCCAGGTCGGCTTCTTACTCAGCATTCTGTTCTGCTCAGCTTCTTAAGAGCTCCACCCTGAGCCTATGGGGTTTTTAATGATTTCTTTCCTATTCCAGAGGAAGATGAGCCATATTAATTTCCCAGCTTTTGAAGTTGGTCTGACCAACACGTGGCACAGGCTATATTGCCTTTTCTCTGCTCCCCAGCTCCACACAGATGAATTGAATTGTCATCCTATGAGGAGGTAGCCAGCAAATCTCCTCTTCCAGTCCGTCTGTGACCGGTGTGTGATGCAGTAGGTAAACGGAGTACAGGAGGGCCCGTGGGCAGGCTGTCACTGTGGCCAGTATGCCTCAGGTACCCACCCACCCAGCTACCTGGGTGGGGACGGGAGAGCCTCCACTGGCTGCCTGGGTAATTTCAGGGCTGTATTGCAAACATGTGATCTCTGTAACAAACCAGAGATGTACACCCCACTGGCAGGCAGCATCTTGGCCTCAGGCAAGGTTGGATTATTCTCACCAGGGATAGCAGCTTCTCTCTAGGGAAGCAGTGAGTTTTATGAAAATATGCTATCTTCAGCAAAGGAACACGGGTTTCCTGGCTCACTAGGTCCAACAGAAGGAGAGACAGTTTTCTTCCCTGGCTTTCCTCCTCATCTTTCACCAGCCCAAAGAGAGCCACGAGTGAGGCAGCTGTGACGGTGGGAGGGAGGAGGAGCAGTCAGGAGAGTGGAAGGATTGAGACAGATACTCAGGCAAACCTCGTTATTCACCACTTCAGTCAACCAAGACTGTCAGGGAATTTCACATACCCCCCAGCCACTGTGGTTCACATTATAAACTCTTCCAATTACCTGAAATCTCACTTAACTTAAATTTTAGCACATTCCCTGAGGCATTTAAATAATCAAAGTTTGCCTGTCGAAAGTAATTCTGGAGAGGGGAGAAATGCAATGGGGGGTCTGGGGAAGATGGGTCATAAAAAAGTCATCTCCCAGAATGGCATTAGAATCATTAAGCCACTGACTTGGAATTGCTAGAGTGTTAGCTAAAAGTTACAGAGAACTCTGGGTTAGAATAGGGCTCACTCTGTGGAGGACTGGCAGAGGGATGGCAGGGAAGGCTTGTCCCTAGGGTAGCTGGGATTCCGAAGGGAGAGACCTCAGCGAAATGCAGGACAGTGGAGCTGACATTTTACTCTGTGGATGCCCAAACTCATGTCTGTGTCCTGAGTGCCTGTTTGGCAAAGCTGTAAGACTTCTGGATGAGGGACCAACCAACCATGAGCCTGTGGGGATCCAGGGATGTGTTTGTACTGAGAGAAGTCAGGTCAAAATACAAATCTCATCCTGATAACTCTGTCGGAATTCTCCCGCCACATACATTTGCTTTTGGAACTGGACAGTCCCCACCCCTCAAAAAAATACATAAAAAGCTCAGTGAGTCCAAGCGTTTGACATCACTACATGGTGTCATCTACAGAGTACATACTGCAGAACTGTACAATCAAGTTACAAAACAAAAAAAATCACGGAAGTTCTCATCATGTTTTAATGTCTGTGGTTTAGTGTTGCTGCAACCCTAGCTGTCTTTGCCTGCACGTGACCCGTGGGCCACAGTTAGACACACCTGGTAAAGATCTAGATAGAATCCTAAATTGATGGCTATATTTATAACAATATGTAAATATGTCTAACACTAAATTCATATATCTATACATGTGTATATTCACTTACTGGGAACTGAAGTTAATTTACATCTCTAATATATACTGAGTACTTATGCTGGGCTAGGGCCTGTGCTTGACTGTGAATGTAATATTGTGCATGAGAGGTCTGGCTCTAGAGGCCACAGGAAGAGCTGGCAAGTTGGCAGGCACTGTGTCACCATATGCACATTTGTGTACATTCACACAGCTACTCCCACCCCTTTCAGGTATACCCAGAATGTCATGCAGGGGCCAGGAGCCCCTTTTCCTCTGCTTGGGGGTGGGGTGGGGAGACTTTCTCGACAGGGAGCATGTGCCAACACAGGCTAAAACAAGAGAAAGAAGGGGGAGTGAGTGTGGGGTGATGGCAGGTACAAGATGGGAGATGAAAGAACAGCTTTGGTCATGTCAGAAACAGGCTGTGACCAGTCACTAAGGGGCAGTTGTTTGATGGTTGCTTTAATATGCAGAGGTGTTTGTTAAAGAGTGACAGGAGGGCTGACTAAATGGCTCAGCAGATAAAGGTGCTTGCTGTCAAACCTGATGACCTGAGTTCAGTCCCTGGAACCCACATGGTGGAAGGGAGAGAACTGACTTCTACAAGTTGTCCTCTGACCTCCACATGCATGCTGTGGCTTGTGCATGTCTATATACATACACGTGCGTGTGCATGCACACACACTGTAAATATAAATAAATAAATGATTTTTTAAAAAGAGTGGCAGGAACTGATTTATGTGTTTGAAGGGTCTGGGATGTGAACTGGGCAGGTAGGGCCTGCAGAAGAGGCTGTGATGAAAGTATGCTCGGAATCATGGGGCAGAGCTAGGTGGAGATTCTGGGGATAGAGAGTAGCTGATTGCAGCTAGAGAAGGCATGTTGATTGCTGAGTGCTATTTACTTGGTGCTTCTTGTGGGATGGAAAGGAAAGATTACTGGGGAGATGTGGGGTAGGGGAGGAGGGAGGCAGTAACAGAGCAGAAAGTAGACGGCGATTTGGTGTGTAGTCAGTTTTCCGTCACTGTAACAGAGCCTGAGATAACCACCTTGTCAAAATCAAAGGTTTATCTTAGCATTTTTGAGAGTCCCATCAATGGCCAGTTGACTCCCACTGCTTCTGAGTCTGGGACAAGGCTACTGGCCTCATGGCCAGGACTCAAAAGAAAAAGGAGGAGGCCTGGGGTCCCACTGTCCCTTCAAACAGCATACCCCCAATGACTTAAGGCTTACTACAAGGCTCTGCCTCTTAAAGGATCTGTGGTCTCTAGCGTTGCCTTCCTAATCCAGGAAGGAAGCCTTCAACACATGGGCCCTTGGAGGACATTTACGATCCAGACTATAGCACCAAGGGAATAAATGCCTCTAAGTGGAGAGTCTGCAGGTAGGAAGCGTCTAATCTATTCCTGAATGTGACCCTCAGCTATGTGTGTTTATCCTCATCCTAGGAAGCCTAGCATGGCCTTGCATGGCTGAGAAAAGTCAGTGGTATCCCATCAGTAAAAATCACTAAGGACCATGAGTCACTGTTGGGTGGAAGGGTCACTTGGCAGACATTCTCCCCTGACACCAAGCTACCTCCTCTCCGGCAGCAGTTAGCCAGTTGTAAAGCTGTCCAAATAGTAATGTAGAATGTCAGATAGTCATTTAATTATTATGGTCTTCCTTGTAGCAATTATGATTTGCTTTATTGCAGATAACAGGAAATGGGTAGATAAAAGCCACTCAACAGCCAAAACTGTGGGCTTGGGTTCTTAAGACGATGAGCACAAAGCTACCTTCACAGTGCTTATGCGTGGGTGTGAATTAACGTCACACATGAGTTACGAGCTCTGCTTCAAAAATGTAATTGAAATGCAATTCAAAAGAAATCTACTTTTGAGTGGATAATAAAAATATTTCATGATATCTAGTATACTTGCCAGAAACCGGGCGTATTTTATAGAGTTCATCCTGTTCACGTTTCATGGATTGCCTGGCCTACTAGGTGTGTGGCTGTCCCCTTTCTCCAGCTGGAAGATTATCTACCCACCGGAAGCTCGGCAAGTCCCACTAGCAGAGGGGTGGTCTGCAACTGTCATCTTATAAAGCATGTGTTTCTGTGTGATCAGTTGAGGCAGAGGCTAATCTAAATAAAAGGGATTGGTGGTAAGTGGCCTTTTTCTTTTTCATCCTTTATTCATGAGCCCTAAGAAAGTTCCAGAACCTGCGCAAAGTCTGTAGAATGGATCCTCCTAGAGCTTGCCATTCTCTCAATTCCCAGCATTCATTTCTCTTTCTCAGAGCTCCTGCTCTTGAGAATACCACCTTGGGCAGTCTGTGTACCCCAAAGACTGTGGACAAATGCCCTGGAGACGTGATTGAACAGTCAGAGACTGAGATACAGAGCTCAGCCCACTCCCTTTGGCAGAGTTGGACCCACTTTCCTGTAATGCCAGCCGGGGACCCTGCCCCTCAAGTCTACAGTTCTCTTGCTACCCGCTGGATCTAAGTCTCTCTCTATTTGCCAAGTCTACAAGTGCCAGTGTTCTTCTGGAACATTCCTATTAGTGTTAGTTCCGACCAAAGAATCCTAATTTCTATATACAGATAACCCCATGACTCTGTCACCTACGACCTTTATGATCATTAGACGATTGACCTCTTTGGGCTCTGAGTCCCCATTCCTAAAATGGGACGAATCTCATTGCCTGTTGCAGAGGCCAACCATAGGAACCCAAAGGATGTTTTCAGTACAACACTCAGCACAGTATAGAAAATAGTTTGATGTTTGGTTTGGTTTGATTTGAATGTTTTGAGACAGGGTTTATCCTGTAGCCCCAGCTGATCTGGAACTCGCTATAAAGACCAGGTTGATCTCACAGAGATCCACCTGCCTCTGCCTCCAAAATACTAAGATAAGTGGTGTACACCACCAGACCCAGCAGAGTGTGGAAAATAGTGACACTCAGTGCTAAGTTACTGTCACACTCAAGTAAAGGTCGTATACCCTTAGTAATGCCTGGCATGCAAAATCAGGAAGCCAGTATCTTTGCTTCTTCCCTTTTCTTGAAAATAAATTGAATCTTTCCTTTCCTGAGGTTGGATGGAGTGTAAAAAGTCCATGCTGCTTATTCTGAGCATGAACTTGACCAGGAGAGTTACTCCTTGACTGAAGAGCAAAGGCCAAAAGCAAAGGGAAAAGAATAAACGTGAGTCCCCTGACCCCATCGAAGGGGCTTGAGATCGGATTTGCTCTGCTCCGCTCAGCCTTGCAGCACGGTTGGACATCCACATGACTCACGCTTCCACTGGTCTGATCCCTATACTAGATACTGTGACTGAGGACAGGTTCACAAGTGTGTCTGGTTGTCTGGATAGCACACTGTCTTACAATATTGTATTAGACAAGGTGAGGGCAGACTGCATTAGGGAACAGCAGGGCCAAGTTCTTGGGGGGCCTTCCAGAGTGGGTTACACTGAAGGGTGCATGCTAGACCTGTCCAGTCTCCTGAGTCCCACCACCTTTATTTCCTGCTGTGGGCTGCGTGACTAATTGTGCCCATGCTGTGCAGGTCCACATGTTCATCTCCTGGGATGACAGGCTGGAATTTTCCTCATGAGAAGATGCTGAGTGATGGTCCCCTAGTTAGAGACTATGGGCTCCTCACTGCTGGGAGGAGAGTCGGAACTGCTCAGCACCATCCAGACCCTCAGATCTCATCTGTCTCTCTACCTTCACTCCAAATAGTCCCGTCCCCACAGCCAGCCATCACCACTCAGGGCTCAGCCCAGGCACCTTTAGGAATCCCCAGGCCTATACTTTTTTGCTCAAAGCTCTATTTTCCTACTCTCCATCAGTGTCCTCTGCCATCCAGCACACACTCCTCTCCCTGACCTGCAGGCTCCATCTCACATGCAACCCCTTTCTCCAGAGCTTTGGAAGACCTTTTCCAAACTTTCCTTACCCTCTTCCAGCAGCCTAACTACAAGCCATGACACTTGCATTTGCTCTTTTACGATGTTCTGCGTAGGCTAACTTTTAAGATTCTGACATAAACCCTGTGACAGTGCAATCACCATCTCCATTTAGTAAATGGAAAAGCTAAGGCTCAGAGTAGCTAGCTGGGTGATTACTTAGCTAGAAAGTGGCTAAACCGAGATTGGAACCCTGCGGACTCCTTCCACCAGAATTTCCACCCTGACTGCACCCTGCATTGTCCCGAGGGTGGGGGTGGGCAGTTTGTATCTCCCTTGATAGTAATCAGCATGCTGTAATAAGTGACTCGTAGTGAATCCCTTCACACTACTATGTCATTTCATCATCTGCTACTGCGATTAGAACAGAACTCTCGGGCATTATTCTAAATTCATGGACCTTTTTTTCCTTACTGGTCATGAACTTGCAATCATTTGGTAGCGGGAAAGAGCACTGAACTTGGAGTGAGAAGAATGTTCTGTTTGCCTCCTAGCTTTGTCTAGTCAGCCTTGACTAAGTTGCTTTACCAGTCTGAGCCCCTGTTTCCTCATTATGGCCTACATAATCCTAAGGTCTGCCCTTAAGAGAGTTGGGGACTCTGTTAAATTGGGACAGTACCACAAACAGCACAAGGTTGAACAGAGCTAAGGGAGACAATGCAAAGGCTTCTCCTCCATCGGTGTGCGAACACACTCATTCATTCTATGTGTTCATGCATCCTAGAGACGACAGAGGACAATTCACACATTATCTCCATATGCATATGTGTATGCACACATCTATCCAGATACATATATTGAGCACTTGCTATAATACCACACATTTTTCTTGGCATTGGGAATATGGAAAGAATAAAAAGTCTCTTCTGTCACAGAGGAGGTGCTGAAAGTAATCAATAAATGTGTAGCTCAAGGTCAAGCAGCAGTACAGAAAGGACAGTAGAAAGAGACAAGGAGACTGTCTCAAGTTTCCTCCTGTTGCAGTGATAAAATGCTCTGACAAAGGGGCTGGAGACATAGCTTGGTGGTTAATAAGAGCACCAGTTGCTCTGACAGAGGACCCAGGTTTGATTCCCAGCACCCACATGGCGATTAACAACTGTCCATAACTCCAGTTCCAGGGGATCCAACTCCCTCTTCTGATCTTTGTGGGCATTGCGTGACGCCTGTGCACTTTACACTTACACATGTAAAATAAAAATAATAAAATATTTTTAAAATACTCTGATAAAAACCAGCTAGGATGGAAAGGGTCTGTCCTATCTCACTGTTCAAGGCACAGTCCGTCACTGTGGGGCAGTCAAGGTGGAGAAGCTTGAAGCAACCTGTCACCTTATGTCTGCAGCCAGAAGAAGAAAGCAATGCATGCATGCACACTTCTGCTCTGCAACTCCCCTTCCCCCAACACTTATACAGTCCAGGGTCCCCTGACAGGGAATGGTCCTGCCCATAATTAAGGGTCTTCCCATATCAATGAATGTGATCAAGACAATTCCTCACAGCCCTGCTCAGACAGTTCTCTTCAAGGTGATTCTAGTGTCAAGTTGACAGCACTATCACAGGGCCTGAGTGAACATACGGAGGAGACAGAGCAGGGAAGCTTGTCTTGAATACAGCAGGGAAGAAGCCGAGCTGTGTGAGCAGAGGGAGCAGCCATGCAAAGGTCCTGAGGCAGAACTCAAATGCCTTCCCCTGTGCTGAGTTGCAGTTGCTTCGGGGGTGTCTTGTTGAGCATCTTAGATGTTGAACATCTAAGACAAATACTGTGCTGAATCATTGATAACATATCTGGTGCCATGTAGAACAGAAAAGGGCTTGGAACATGTGGTAGATGTTCTGGCGTCAGCCGACTGTCGTGAATAATGTGACCCTGTGAAGGACACCTAGCCGTGCTGGCTCTCAGCTATTTTGCTCATGAAATGAGAAACCAGGTTTTGTCCCCACTGACAGAGGGGAACATGTCTGTGAAAGTAATTTGCTGTAAATTCTTGAAAAACATAAAAACAGGGTGTTTAGTTTCCACAGTTTGCATGGTATCAGAGCATGGCAGGCTTCATTCGCAGCTCCCACTGGCCTCTGAGAGGCGGAGGAGGCAGGTATTAATTAATCAGGTTGCGCCTCAGTCCAAGGAAGCTGCTCATTCCTCCCACTGCAGAGTGGCTCCATTTGGGACCCGCTGTCCTTCCTCACTCATCTCATTTCTGGCATGTTCTCTGAGGCGCTCCCAGTTGCACTCACTCAGCCCCACTGTGTGTCTCTGTGCCTTGTGCTAAGTCTTTTTGTGGTGTGAATGAAGAAATGGCTTCCTACACAATAATATTTAAGACTTTTAAAGTGACAATGCCCAATGAATGTGTGACAGAGGCCTGGATTGCTTTTTCTCCTATACGTACTAAAAACATTTTTTTTTCTGGAGATAAAACTTACCCTTCCTGCACAGGATATACTGATAGTTTCTTCCTCTCTTCTGAATCTTTCTTTTTTTCTCAAAGAAAATGAGAGTTACAGCACAAGTTATTTCACCACCCAGACTAATGTATCATGACTTACAATTTGAAAACATTATGGGATATTCTAGCAGACAAGAACCTTGTTCTTTACAGTTATTTATTTGTATGTGTTCATGCATGCACATACATGCGTGTCACAATGGGCATGTGGAGATCAGAGGACAACATTCTAGAGTTGGTTCTCTCCTTGCACCAGGCAGGTTTTAGAGAGTGAACTTGGGGCTGGAGAGATGGCTCAGTGGTTAAGAACACCAGCTGCTCTTGTGGAGGATCTAGGTCTGAACATCCACATGGCAGATAACAACCACCGCTAACTTCAGTTCCAGGGGATCCAACACCCTCTTCTGCCCTCCATGGATATGGCACAACAGCATACACACATGCAGGCAATACTCTCATACACATAAAATAAAATATATTTTTTAAAGATTAGTAGAGATTGAACTCAGGTCATCAAGGCTTGATCCAACTGCCTTTATCTGCTGAGCCATTTCACCAGACCTATTCAATTTTTGAAACATTTCTTTGTTTATGACTGTGTGTGCATGTGTGTGTGTGTGGTGTGCACATTTTGACTTGCTTGTGGAGGTCAGAAATTGCAGGATTCCTTGTTCTTTTGAATTGGGTGAGTACCTTGTATACGTGGTTTATTTACCCCAGTTTCTGAGGCTGATTCTAAAAGACAGGGAAACAGACTGTGGACACGCTCACGTTACGGCAGAATGAAGAGTTCATGCATGTCCTTTATTTTTCTTGGCATGCACAGGAATGTGGAAGCAAGCAAGATATGCACATCCCCATAGTTTAGAAGGCATATCTTGCTTGAGAAAAGTCTGGTTTTAGGTGAACACATGCCACTGGGACTATGTATTTTTGAGGGTAGCTTTCAAGTAAATGCCACATTCTGTATGTACCTAAATCTTGGCCCCAGATGTGTTTCAGGTAGAGTTGGGGAATCTGAAAGGAAGTGAAACATGCTGTGTATCCCATGTCTGCTTTTTCCACCTCAACCCCTTAGCAGGGTCCTGGGTTGTAGCTGAGGACTTAGCATACTGATTTTCTACCAGCACACCCTAGGATGAGCAACACAACACCCTGCATCAGCCCCGGTCACTAACCAGATAGGAAAACATGCTCAGTCTTAGAATTTTAGGTGTTTAGGTAACAGAAAATTAAATTTTGTCAGCTAGGTTTTTATTGTTCAAAGTCCAACAGGACCACTGATCCCTTTGGAAAACTTGTCATGGTCTAAATGAGATATGTACCCTGTAGGCTCAAGTATTTGAACACTTGGTCCCCCATTGGTGGCATTTATGAGATGCCATAAAATCTTTAGGAGTTGTAGCCTTACTTTGTAGGGCACAACACAGGCCTTCACCAGGTCACCTGCTATGAGGAATAGAGGAATGGCTCCTGTGGGCATGGTGCTCCACTCAGGCCAGTTGTGATACCAGCTTCTGCCCAGCATCTGGAAAGAACCTGCACCAAGATGATCTACCTGGGGATAGACTACTATTGGCTGCAGTTGGGATCCCACCCCATAAGGCCATTGACTAATGAGACCTATAAGACCCCTTGCATTTCCTTGAATAAACGAGCTTGCAGCAGCTTGCCACCGCCTGCTTCTCACTCAGCTCCTGGAGTCTGTGTGTTTTGATTCTGTGTCTACTCACCCCCCAATGGCGGAGACACTTCGTCCCCTTGGGTTGGCCCCGAGCACTGGGACCCCCAACATTACTTGAGGAAATGTGTCACTGGGAGCAGGTTGTGAGAAGTCATAGCGTCTCCTCACTTTTAGTTTGGGCTACTCTTTGCATTTACGATTGAAGATATGTTCTCTGAGCTTTTGGCTCCTGCCACCATGCCTACCATGGTTGCCATGCCTTCTCACCATGATGAACTCCTATCCTTCCAGAGTCATGAGCCAGGATAGATGTTTCTTCCATAAGTCACTTTGGGTCATAGTGTATGCTAGTTTGTTTCTCTGCTAGTGCTAGTGGATTTGGCACTGACCAAATCCAACCTGGGGAGGAAGGAGGTTATTTCCTCTTCTTCTTCATCCACCACTGGGGAGAAGTCAGGGCAGGAGCACAAGACCGGAACCTGGAGGCAGGAATGGAAGCGGAAAGCATGAAGGAAGGCAACGTACTGGCTCGCTCCCCGATTTGCTCAAATACTTTTCCTACACCTGCCCAGGGATGGCACAACCCATAGTGGGCCAGGCTCTCCTTCATCAATTAGTAATCAAGAAGATGCCCCACGGATGTGTCCACAGGCCATTCTGATGCAGGAAATTCCTCATTTGAGAGTCCCTCTTCCCAGGTAGCTCTAGTTTGTGTCAAGTTGACAAAAAATAAACCAGCACATGATGTTTCATAACAGCAACAGAAAAGTAACTCAGACAAGACCACAGCTTGGCTCAGTGCCCAACATGTAGACGGTACCTGGAAAACGATTGTCAAGTGAGTGATTAAGACTGTCCACAATGCCACAGAACTCCTGCTGTGGTCAAGTCATGTTGGGAAGCCATCCCCTAGTTCTTTCTGAGTTCTTTTAGTTCTAGCCATGTCTTTTAAGTAGATGGGAACCTGCTTGGCTCCTACAAGAAAAGAAGAAAAGCCTACAGATTCTTTCATTTTATTTTCCCCATTTCCCTACATACCTTGCTATTGAGGAAAGAGGAATAAAATGTATTAGTCTTAGAGAGAGTCGGGCTAATAATAAAACCTTTGTTCCTTACTTGTTCTAGATCTGAAACAATAGGGAAATCCAAAATTCCCTTTCTTTAGCTTCCATGTGCCAGGAATCCTGTCTAGATATACCAGCCAGCTCTATGAGCAATCTGATTTTTTTTTAATAGAATGTATATGCTGTCATTTGAACATAAAAATGTTCCCTGTGGTCTCATGGACTGGAACACTTGGTCCCCAGTTGATGGTACCGTTTAGGAAGTGGAGACTTGCCAGGAGAGACACATCACTGGGGTCAGACTTTGAGGGCTCATCATTTCACCCCACTTCTGGTTCTCATCCTGTCTGCTTCCTGTGTGTGGTTGAGATGTGATCTCTCAGCTTCCTGCTCCTGCTGTCATGCCTTCTCCGCCATCTAGCCCTCTGGAACCATAAGCCAAAATAAACTCTTTCTCAAGTTACTTTTAGTCATGGTGTACTATCACAGTTACAGAAAATAGCTAATACAGAAGTTGGTACTAAGAAATGTGGCATCGCTGTGAAGAACAGCAAGGAATGTGGAAGACTTTGAACTTTGGACTAGAAAGCAGTTGAATACCATATGCTGTTCTAGTAGGAGCCTAGCAGACAGTAGTGCTGAGAGTAATGTTGTATGTGCTGGGTTGTCATATGTGGTTTCAAAGGGAAGCAAGAACTTTATTAACTACTGTGTGGGAGGCCATTTCTGTGATATGTTGGCAAAGAATTTGGCTGCATTCTGCCTGTGTCCTGAGAACTTTCTTGAAGCTAGATTTAAAAATATGGACTAATTTCTTGCATAAAGGAAAATTTCAAACTGTATGATGTTGAGTTTGTGCCTTAGTTACTACTGACTACTCTTATGTAGATCAACAATGAAAAAGAGCAAGGGGGCAGAAAGAAATACAAAATGTACAGCTTAGAGAAGAAAAGAGCACTGGGAAGCTTAATGTTACAGCTAAGGCATGTGCTTCTAAGGCATGTGCTTGAAGAGAGGCTGTAACTGTTAAAGAGAATAGTGCCTTTAAGGAGAGAGAGGCCTTGTGCTCGGCTCTGCACTGGAATAATGGGAAGGGTGCCCACAGGGCAAGACCCCGTGCAGCTAAGCTTCCAACTTGTGAAGGAGAAGGCCCAAGAAATTCTCTGCCCCTAAAAGAACAACAGCATGAAAAAGCTGCTGCAAATGTAATCTGAGAAGGTGAGGGTCCATCTCCGTCTGGCAGCTGAACTTGGCAGTGTTCTCTATGTGGTGTTGACTACCATGACCAAAAGTGACTTAAGGAAGAAAGAATTCATCTTGACTTACAGTTCCCGAAGGAGAGTCCATAATGACAGGGGAAGCATGGCAGCAGGTGCCAGGGCAGGAAGCTGAGCGAGCACACCTTTAACCACAGATACACGCAGAGGGTGAACTGGAAGCGGGAGGAGACTGTAAGCTCTCAAGGCTCACCCCCAGTGATATACTTCCTTCAGCAAGGCCACACCCCAAACCTCTCTAAACAGTGCCAGCAACTGGAGACCAAGTACTCAAATACATGAGCCTGTGGGGGACATTTCTCATTCAGACTACCATAGGAGACAAGAAAGATGCAAGAATGAGGGTTGAGAGAGGGGTTCATAGATTCTTCCTCCTTGGTTTCAGAGAGTGTCTGAGGCTAGGCAATGTGTAGCTGGGCTGGAGTTCTTACAAGAAGGCTGTGAGCGGCCATTGAGTGATGCTTGTAAATGTGAAGCCTGGATTGTGGTAGAGACCACAAGATGTTGGAGATGTCAGAGCCATGAGACATCTGCCCAGAAAATCCGTATAATTGGAGCAGCAAAACTGGAAGGGTGGAGTCATCTAAGCCCTTCAGAACTAAAGTTCCAGATACTGGATATGCAATCAGAGGATTTGGAGTTTGCTCTGCTAGCTTTTGTTCTTGCTTTGGTCCAGGATTTCTTCATTATGCTTCCCATTCCTTTGGAATGGGAATGTTGATTCTCTGCCATTATATGTTGGAAGTAATATAGTTTGCTTTTTGATATTGCTCCTGGTTTACAGCTGCGAGCTTGCCTTGAGTCTCAAAAGAAACTTTGGACTATTGAAGAGTGATGAGACTGTTAGACTATGGGGAATTTTGCACTAAAGTTGGGCTAAATGCATTTTTCTTTATGATACGGTCATGAGCAGATGGGGGTCAGGGCAGAATGTTGTGATTTGAATGAAAAATGCCCCCCATAGACTCATTGTTTGAATATTTGGTCCCCAGTTGGTGCTGCCTTTTGGGGAAGTTATGGAACCTTTTGGAGGTGGAGCATTACTGGACAAAGTACATCACTATGGTGGACTTTGAGGGGTTATAGGCTCACCCCACTTTCAGTTCTCACTCTCTCTACTTCCTGTGTGTGGCAGAGATGTGATCTCCCAGCTTCCTGCTTCCTGTCTCCATGCCTTTTTCTCACTGAGGACATTTAGCTGACTGGAACCATAAGCCCTAATAAACTCTTCCTTAAGTTGTTATTGGTTATATATTGGTATATTGTCACAGCCACAGAAGAGGAATTCAGCATGGTTTTCAGGAATTAGGGTTCCCTGGGGTGGCCTGTATAAAGATCTGGGTTTGGATTTGGCCCAAGTCTCTGCTATATTACATACACCTTTCATTCAAGTCTTTCTCATTTATCAAATGTTAATGATAGCTAGATATGGTAGCACACACCTATAATCTTAGTACTTAGGAAGCAGAGGTAGGGGGTTGTGAGTTTGAGGCCACCTTGTGCTACATAGTGAGTTTGAGGCAAGCCTGGGATGCATAGCCAAATTCCATCTCCAAAAAAAAAAAAAAAAAAAAAAGAATGAATGAATGAATGAATGAATGTTGATGATCACGACACTGTAACTGTGCTATCCTGAGGGTTAAAGGAGGTCATGCCACGTGTAAAGCACTTGCCAGAGGATTTGTTTATCATTGTTGCTGCGAGTAATACTAACAGCAGCATTGATTCCTCTTCATGGTTGTGACTCAGCATGGACACTGATCAAGGGCAGGTATAATCTCTCCCAGCCCCACTCTGTCCAGTTCTTTTGTATGGTCTGTGCTTCAGGGTGGCTTAAGTTATGCTTCCCTAACAATCCTCAAACCTGAGCATCTTAGCACTGAGGCAGTTTGTTCCTGGACCCTGTAGTGTTGTCTGTACATGCAAATGACTATCTAAAACAGCTCTTCGCTCTGATGGTTCTGCACTCAGCTCCGCTTTGGGGTGTTTTATGTGATGCTGGTAAAAAACAAATAACATGTGATAAGTGTTTGACAACCAGTGCACTAGACCACAGCAAAGAGAAGAAAGGACAGGGGAGAACTGATTTTCTAAGACCACGTTTTCTTTGCGTGCCTTCATTTTCCAGATAAACTGCATCTGTTTTCTTTTTATTAAAAAAGATACATACATGTCTTTTATTTAATCTTTGCCAATTTCATACATGTGCTCAATGTGTCTTGAGCTTATCAACTCCCACTTACTTCCCCACCTCCCCAAGACATACCCCCAACCCATCCCTTTTCTGCCTTCAAGTTCTCTCTCTCTCCTCTTTTCCTACTATTTTTCTAACCTACTGAGTCCAGTTAGTGCTGCCTGCTGGAATGTTGACTGATCTTATTGGTTTGATCTTGTGCAGGACCTATGAAGCTAGCCGCCATAGCTGCAGTGAGTTCATATGTGCAACAACCATATGGCGTCCAGAAGACAGCATTTCACACATTCCTCCCTGTCCTGTGGCTCTTAAATCCTTTCTGCCTCCTCTTCTGCGATGTTCCCAGAGCCATGAACCTTTTGATGGAGCTTGTAACTCACGTTTCCTATATGTTTAGGAGTGAAACTCCAGATCCCTGCTTCTCAAACTCTGGACACCTGTGACTTAGTAGAGGCTCCTTCTCTACCTGGTTTCTAGCAGGTTCTACAAACCACAGTGCCCAAACATTTTGTTCCTGCCTTTCACAACTCCTTGGGAGGGAAATACTTTTTCTCTTGGATCCTCAAATATATTTGTTCAAAGACAGAGAAGTTAAATTTCCACATTGTCAGTAAAAAGTGGCCTTGACCTATTGTCCCCTTCATTCGCTGACTGTTCCATCTAAGCTTACCCACTGAATGTCTTGATACAATTGGGATTTTCTTCCCCAAAGTCAAAGACATTGAGCATCTTTGAGACCTCAGGTGTGATAAACAGAATGTACCACTGATATTCACAGCCCCAAGGATCGAGGCTGCTGATTGTGGGAAAAGAACGGGACAAGGGCAGATCGGTTAAGTGGTGTATAATGATACTTTTCCCTGTGAAATCTCGATGCCTCCCTCAGGACATTGGAGTTTAGGGTTTCTAGACACTCATCTCTGATATTTTCTTATTGGGGATTTTACTCTTGAGAAATCACTGTGGTAACAGAATCATTTTGCTGCCATGCAGACGATGTCAAAGTCTCAAAATCCAGTGCATTTTAAGGCAGGATTCCAACCTCATTACTTCCAGGAATAACATTCAACCAAGGTGAATGTCCTCTCTTAGAACACAAATCCGCCTCAGAATGCCTTTTCTTTCCCCTTTGTTTTTGAAACTAAGCAATTACTTTTTTAAAAAAGAAAAAAGTGCTAATGCACAAGACTCTTTTTTTCCCCCCTTTCATTTATTTGAAATTGAACTTAACAAAGTCGGTTCTGAGCAAGCACTATATATGAGTAATGCTTTTTGTCTGTAAAGAGCATTGACTCAAATGGTATAGGAGTGCCGGATTTCTCTCTGCTTTGTGCGAGCGTCCACGATGACAAAGCGCTTGTGTCAGGGTGTATAATGAAACTATAAATTGTTTTCATGAATGCTCTGAATTTGGTCTTTTATGGGGAAAATTCAAAAGGTATTTAGTGCCACATTTCACATATGTGAATAACGCCAGAGAGTGCAATATATCCAATGAAAGCAGAATCTTCTTTGCTGGGCTCACTCTGGCCACTATAGTGGGTGACTGTTAGGCAAACTTGGGTCCTTGTGCAGGGCAGAAGACAGAAGCAGAGATAAAGCAATGCTGTTGCTTGAAGGCCAGAGCTCTAGCCAGGTGCCTGGTGGGGAAGAATTCAGAGTGTGGCAAAAATACTTAGCTTCTGAAATTGGTCTCTGGGTGATGGATGAATGCCTGCATTTGAATCATAGAAGAGGTTGTACAAATTGGTGCTGAGTCAGTGAACAAATTCTCAAGGGAAAAATGGCTGCTGGGTTTCATGGGCAGGAACAGTCTATGATGTGATTTATGGTTCAATTAAATCACTTTTTACATTTAAATTTTTATTTTATATGTAGGGATGTATTGCATGTATGTAAGTACATCCATGTCATGCAGTGCTCATTGAGATCGGAAGAGGGCATTGGAGCCCCTGGAACCAGAGTTAGGATTGTTGGTTGTCGCCATGTGAGTGCTGGGAACCAAACCTTTGCAAGAGCAGTCACTGCTCATAACTGCTGATCCAACTCTTTATCCCCGCAATTAAATCATTTTAAGAACATTTGGGGGATATTTTTAAGATAGCATTTGAGCTTATCCTCAAAAATTAAGAAAATACAGAAAAGCATAAAGAAAAATTTAAAACCTCAAGGAAAAGGAATCACTAACAAAAGACCATTGTTATCAATAGTTATAAAATTTTCATTAAATATCTTCATATCACTTTGTAAAATATTAATAAAATTTTATATAATCTCATCTAGATGTATATATATCAACTTTAAATAAAATTGGGACCCAAATATCTATTTATAATTATGTAATTTTAAACAATAGTTCTACTTTTACTATTATTATTGTTACTATCATATGTGTATGTAAGTGTATGATGTGTGTACCTGTATGTGTGTGTGTAAATCACGGCATACATGTGGAGGTCACAGAATGATTTGGGGGAGACAGTTTTCCCCTTCTGTTGGTTTTTAGGGATCAAACTCAGGTTATAAAGTTTTGATGGCAAGTGCTTTAATCCACTAAGTCATCTCACTGGCCTGTAATTCTATGTTTTAAATTATTTGCCAATTAAATTATGTTGTCTGTCCTAGTTTGTAGACGTTCCTGTACAATCTAAGGTTTGGGTTCTATCTTGAGGGGACCAGGCAGGGTAGCAACTTCTGTACATGTCCCTCACTGGTAAATGTCTGAGTGTATAGGATGTCTGACCATGAAGAAGGAGAGTGTGCAGAGTGCAGTGTGTGAGAGAGAGGCCTGTCAGCCCTGTCTGACCAGTGGCTATTTGTTCTGCAGTACCTGGTATGTAAACGGAAGCTAGAGAGCAAGAAGGAGGCCCTGCTGATTCTCTCAAAGGAGCTGGACAGCTGCCAGCAGGAAAGAGACCAGTACAAACTCATGGCCAATCAGCTTCGGGAACGCCACCAGTCCCTGAAGAAGAAGTTCCGAGAGCTGATTGTAAGTCTGACGCTGTGGTGACTGACTACCTGGCACCCGTTCTGAAGACAGAAAGAAGAGGATGTCATGTGATATCTCTTCAAAAGTGATCCCGTGCAAACAGTTCAAAAGTAGTCAGGTGTGGTTATATACCACAGGTTCCTAGGACTCAGAGTAGAGGCAGAGGGATCAGGAGTTCAAGGCTATGTTTGGCTACAATAGTGAGTTAGAGACCATCTTGGGCTACATGAAACCCGATCTCAGTCAAGCAAGAGAGCAAACAAAATACCCCCACAAAACAAGCAAAAACAAAAGTTCAAAAGTCAAAGAGCGAGGATGTGATTTCCTCACAGCCCACCCCCACTCCTGGGGGGTGTGGATTTCCAGGATGTTGGCTATAGCGCGTGTGGACTTCCAGGATGTTGGCTATAGCGTGTGTGGAATGCTTGCATTCACGTGTGTTTACAGTGCCTTTCCTTTATTAATTCATTGAAACAGACTTTAAAAATTAAAAAAAATATGTATATGAGTGTTTTGCCTGAATGTAATTGCACCACATGTCTGCAGTGCTTTCGGAGGCCAGAAAAGGATATTACAGACAGTTATTAGCTGCCAACCAATGTTGGGAACCAAACCTGGGTCCTCTGCTAGTGCTCTTAACTTCTGAGCTCTCTCTCCAGCCCCTGATATACACTTTTGTTTTTTATTCTAAAGAGGACTTGTACCCCAAATCTACATCAATATAGAGGCTGCCAGCTACAGATGACTGTCCAAACTCAACTGAGTTAGGTAGTGTCAAAGAAAACAAATCACTCGGTTCCTATATGTCACTTGTCATGTTGCATGGGCCCAGACCCCATAAGGGGCCGATGGCTGTTGTACAAGAGGGTTGTGAGAGATGGCTCCCATGTGGTGGCTGCTCTGTTGTGGGGGTTGTACAGATCGTTTCTGTCACCACAGATTTCTGCTGGGCAGCACATGTCAGTGCTTTCTAAAACATGCTTTCTTCATGCAGGATTTGCTTTGAACAACTTCCTAGGTCAGGGATGTAGACTGAAGTCATTCTTTGAAACACCTGGATTGTAATCCATAATAGGGTTACATTCCTCATTTTTGTAAACTTTTGGTTATTTTGGATGTTTCAATTTTCTTTAGAATTTCCTATGACAAGATTTTTTTTAATAAAGCTCTATCTTAATTTATGTGTATGTGTATGTGAGGTCAGAAGGAGGCATCAGATCCCCTGGAGCTGGACTTACAGTGTGAATCACTCAATGTAGGTGCTGGGAACTGAGTTGGGTCCTCTGCAAGAGCAGGAAATGCTCTTAATCACTGAGCCATCTCCCCAGCCCTGTATGGCAAGATTTCTAAGGATGCAGGTTGGATGGAGGCCGAGGATGCCAGTGGCAGAATGTGGTTTCGTGCCCTTGCTTCTTTCCCCTTGTTGTTGTAATCTCTTTCTTCTGTTCTTTCTCTTCTCTCAGTAGGTTTGTCCCTATGTATCCCAAGGTAGCCTAGAACTCACTATGAAGTGTATCCTGGCCTTGAACTTGTGATTCTCATGCCTTCACTTCCCAAGTGTTTGGATTGCTAGTGTGCATGCAGACACCGTGGCTAATATTTCACCATGGGCCTGGGGTCATTGAACTGGCTTGGAGTAGAAATAGAAATATTCCTTGGGTTCAATAATTTAGGTTGATATAGGAATAACATCTATGTAAGAATACTCATTTAGCTGAGTATGACAGCATACACCTGTAATTGTAGCACTTGGCAGGCTAGGGCAGGAGGGTGGGGAGTTTGAGACCAGCCTAGGTTACACAGAGAAACCCTTGTCTCATTAAACAAAACAAAACAAAACTCCAATAATAATAAAAAAAGGGTGTCCATTTAGTGAATATTTTTTATTCACCTGAGATACTTATATTCACAAATAGCACAGATAGGAGAGACTTCAGCCCTTATAAGACAGAAAGTCTAATAGGGTTGGAAGGTTGTCAGTGTTATTTATTTTGAACAAATTTTATTTCCTGCTCCTATAATAAATATGCAGGTGTGTGTGTGTGTGTGTGTGTGTGTGTGTGTGTGTGTTTGGGCATGTGTCTGTGTGCACACCAGTGGTTATTCCTTTGGTTCTATTTAAATAAGAACTATTAAGGCTAAATAAGAACTTTAGCCAAATGAAATATTTCAGTTTAGGCTCTGCTCAAGAATAATTTTGATTAATCTAGATTTTTTTTTTTAGTAAGATCATTTTAGAATGATCTTGATTGGAGCTGATACTCTAGGAGTTTCCCCCAAATAATTCTGTTTCAGTTGTAGCTTTAAAGAAAGGGTAGTTGAGCTTCTTTTCCCATATTACTAGTTTCAAGGTTAGTGGGGACAGGGTGGAGTGTTAGGGTGATGGGGAGGATGGAGAGTTGGGTTAGGGTTAGGGTTAGGGTGGTGGAGTAGGGATGGGGCTAGTGTGGTGGGATAGGGTGGTAGAGATAACATCCGAATTTAGATTTACAACTTGGTTCTATTGAGGGTAGAGATTCTGATCATGAATCTAAGCACATCATTCATTCTTAAGTAAAATTTATATATTTTTTTGTAGGATGGCGATCCATCACTTCCCCCTGAAAAGAGGAAGCAGGTAAGTTTTATCCTGGTGTCTGATAAACTCTCAGATAAGGATGGCTGTTGCTTTATCACAACTAGATAAGGAAATCTATAACAATCAGGAAATCACCAAATGCATAAAGCAAACTTCCTTTTAAGCTTTCCCAGAATCCTTTGTGCTGTTGGAGGAATGGTGGGGCAGCCAGAAGAGGGCACCTAACCCTGTGGGGGAGACTCAGCTGACTCAACCCTGTACTTACTAGGAATTCTCGAGGGAAACTGAGTTGAGGGCTCAGGGCAGCAGCTCTTTACTGTTTGGAGGAGGCATGTTGTTCTGCCTTGACGGTCTTCCCACTTCAGACGTTTAAACAGGTCTTCTGTCAGAACTCTCAAGCTATTTACATTTGTTCTCTCTGCAAGCCAGCCAACCTTGTTTCTTGACTAATCCACTTTCTGTTTCCCTCAGGTATGCACACATCCGCCCCTGAACTTTCTGAATTGTCCCATTGGGCTTCCTGTACAGGCTTGTAGCTGTTCCGCATTAATTCAAATTGTTTTGCCTCATAGTACTTTTCACGTCTTATTGGGCCATTCTCCTTCCCCTTGCTCTTCCTTTTTAGATGTTTCTTATTTGTTACTTTTTTTCCAGATAAAACTGAGAGATGTTTTATCAAGTGTTGCTCTGATCTCCCCACACAAACCCTATTGGGATTGTATTGTTTGTTTCATTATACTGATAAAAGTGAGTATTGAAAATTGCTAGATGATAAAAGCCAGCATCTGAATTTGTAAAATTTGTTTTGATTTCTTAATTTATCATTTTGGCCTCACTCCTACATGCATATGAAAGACTGATCTTTTTCCAAAAATATCTTTATTAGAAGTTTCCTTAACTTTGCAGTTGTCCTGTGTTGGCCACATCCCGTGAGTTAGAGGTTTTAATGTGCCCAGATGGTGTTGATGTCCATTGGTACTTTCTGTTATGGCACACCTCTTTCCTTGAGCAGGACTTCAGAACTGGGGGCTATAAACCAGGACAGCTGGGCACCGTGGCACATACCTTTTATCCCAACATGCAGCAGGTGGGTCTCTGTGAGATGGAGGTCAGTCTGATTTACATAGTGACTCCTAGGCCAGCTGGGGCTACAGGGAGACCCTATCTCAAAAGACATACAAACAAATAAGTAATAAATAAACCAAGACACAGTAACTGTTCTTAGCTATAAAGGTTAATTCAACATTCTATGTTCATTAATGATACATGTCAATAAACACAGAATAAGTGACATCCTATTGATTGATCATATACTAAGTACTGCATGTAAAACCATGGGTTCATTATCTTCAGATTTCTGACTCTAGTGAATAGTCTTTCTCTCTCTCTCACACACACACATACACATACACATATACACACATGTGTACACACACACACACATACACACACAGGACTTTTATCCTTAAATGGCAACCCAGTTCACAGCCACCTGTCTAACACTGTTCATTTCTGACTTCCTCCTGATCTATGTAATTAGTTTATAATGGTCCATATTTGATCTAAAGTCTAATTTTTCTGTGCAGCTAATTGATGTTTTTTTCTAAACAAAATTACATGGGAGCTTATCATTACCATTTAAAAACTGGAATCCTTAATCTCGGTTTGCTGGGTGTTTTCGATGGCTGTAGGCAGTCATCTTTGCTGTGATTTTAGAGTTTGTTAGTATTCATGAAGGAGTTTTACAGTTTTAAGTGAATTTACATTCTGTGGCTTTATAATAACAAATTTACATTGACTGAGGAGAATCTGATGAATCCCAGTAAGTCTGTCAAGCTGCATTCTTACAGTTCTAAAATACAAATTCAAGGTGCCAAACATGAACCTTGTAGCTTTTAATATGATGTTCAGCTTTCATGCCTTTGGGATTTAGTATGGTGAGGGAGCTTTGACTGAGCAGCCTTCCTGCCTGGACTGGAAATCACTGCATGAGATAGGGGACTTGGAATGCAAATGATAGAAAGTTGGGGCTATGTAGCTAGTCAAGAATGTGGTTACATTGTGGAATCAGAAGTTCTGAGGTAGTACAGGCTCAGACTGTGTGGTCCATAGTCTTGAACTGGTCAGTAATTTTTCTCGCCTCTGAGCCATGTTTAACAAATAAAAATAGAAAGCACCCCAGCAAACTAGAAATCAGATAGCCAGTTGTGCTGAATATCTTTAGTTGTCAACTTGACACACCTGGGAAGAGAGAACTTCAGTTGAGAACTTTCTCCATTGGACTGACCCGTGGCCATGTCTGCGGGGAAGCTTCCTGATTATTGAGTGGTGTGGGGAGGGCCCAGTCCACTGTGGATGGTGCTTGGGCATGTGGTCCTGTATTGTATAAGAAAGCAGGGTGAGCACAGGCCAGAGAACTAAACCAATAAGTGGTGTACCTCTATAGTTTGTGCCCCGGGTTCCTGCTATGAATGCCTTCTCTGTCTTTTCTCCATGATGAATTATAAGCTAAAGGTGAACCAAACCCTTTCCTCCCCAAGTTGCTTTTGATCTTTATCATAGCAATTGAAGACAGGCTAAGACACCAATGAATACTTTCTTAGTATTAAAGTACATTCCCTGCAATGCTGGGGACATACATGTACTAAAATGTAAGTCATCATTTATCTGAAGTTCAAACTCAGCTTTCCTGAATACTCTGCCTTTGTGTCAACTGTCAGGTCCTCTTCCTCTTTCGGCCAATATCATCTTCCTTCTGTGGTTAGATCCCTGGAGCAGAAGAAGCAGGATGCCCAGCCACAAAGTACAAATCCTTCTCTCTAGGCTGGCTGGGCCCATGTATGTCACACACTCATTCTTGGACTAATAGCTTCACCAATGGGCTTCTCACAATCACTGAGTTAGATGAGTCTCCTAGAATGGAAGAACTGTTAGGGGTCAGCAGTGACGTTCTCCAGACTGTGAAGCCTCAGAATGGTTCCTCTGGGTGTCCAGGTCTCAGCTTTCCCCTCCGTAGAAAATAGATAGATATGATGTCCATTGCAGAGTGGCCTTGAGAGACAGTGAGACGGTGCAGCTGATGCTCAGTACAGTGCCAGCACAAATACACGTCACTGGCTGTTTCCTACTTCCTCCTCTTCCTCATCCATTTTTTAAAAAGCAGTTCTATCTTTGCAGGTTGACCATGACTCCTGGCTCTCTGCAGGACATATTTCCCAGTAGTTTGGGCCAAAAAGGCAGTTTCTGGCTCATAGGACATTTGAACAGCACTTGTGGGAGGCAGAAATAGAACTGGTCTGGAGAGAATGGAGAGCCAAGGTGAGGGACTCCAGCTCTGTCCTTAGTGGCAGCCCTGTCTTCTCTTCAGAATGGGAAACATGGCCATCAGCCATACTGGAGCTATAGACCCTGCTCTTTCGGCCACTAGAGAAAGGCAGTTCACTGGGGAGAGAACTATAGGCCTTGCTTGGGTTAGGGCCCATTTCAGGGTCAGAAGGCAGGGTCTGGCATCCTATAGATAGATGTAGGGCAGCTTCTCTTGTGGCTGTGAGAAGAGTACTAGGTAGACAATGTTACAGCCATCTGCTTCCTGTGCCTTACTGAAACCATCTCTGAGTGGCAGATACTAATTGCAGTCAATCTTATTGTGCATTCGTCCTCACTGTGCTCAGTGCTGTGGGTGATCTTAATTCTCACTCAATCAAGTGAGACAGGTATGCTTCACTGTCTGACAATGGCAGAAGTGGATGCATATGGAGGTCAAGAAAATTACACACAAAGGAAGAATAAGCCATGCAACTGACTGGTGAGGAAGCCGAGTTGAACCCTGCCATGCACTCCCAGCTGCTGCTGTGACAGCTAGGTCTCAGGACCTTCTTATGGAGCGCCTTGGGCATGCATTTCTAGTGCTGATTTTGACAGGAAGGACCTAGGGGTGAAAAGAGCCACACCAAAGCCCCCCAGCTTGTTGAACTCACACTGTCATTCAACTCATCACTCCTTTGGTCTCACCCCTTGTCCTGGCTTCAGATTTTGTTAGCATCCCCTCACCCCACCCCCGAGGCATCTTGGTCACCTTAATTCTCATAGTGAACATGAACAGCAAGTAAACAAAGACATGAAAATATAGGATGTTTAACAGTAATTGTGCAAAGAAGAGGAAACTATGTCTCAAAGGTATGTACAGTTCCAGGGGAAATGCCTGAGTAAACAGTAATGGAAAAAAGTCCTGGTATTAAGAAAAAAGAAGCACCTTACTCCTTTAAAGCATTTTAAGGGGCCGGAGAGAAGGCTCAGCAGTTAAGAGCACTGGCTGCTTTTGCAGAGGACCCCGGTTTGGTTCCCAGTGCCCACATGGATGCTAATGACCGTCCATAACTCCAGTTCCAGGGGATCCGATGTCTTCTTCTGACCTTCATGAGCATTGCACAACACAGGTGTGCTTACATAGATGCAAGCAATACACTCATAGACATAACATAAAAACAATAAATAAAATGTTTTAAAAACATTTTAAAGTTTGTTTATTACTGTTATTAGCTTAAGGAGTGAATGGTTTTCCTTAGTGTTAAAGCCTCTATTAGATCATTCATAAAGGGGAAGAAAATGCAGCATTCATTTGTAGACTTTGGTTCCAAGGAAACTTTCTGCTTAGAAAAGAAGACATATGTGACTATGGGAAAGGAGAAACATTTATATTTCCTAAACTGTTTCATGAGCAGGAAGTTGGGGAAGGCACACCCCTGACCTGATGTCTCCTATCCTACATTGCATATTGATCCCAGAGGCGAGCCAGCAGGTGAAATGTTTACCCCTCCAGCTGCAAGGCAAATGCACCTGGCGTGAGCAGGAGGCTCTGAACCAGTCCTGGCTGCCAAGTTAACAGATGCAGCATGGAGGTCACAAGACGTGTATACTAGAAACAAAGATGCTCGCCAAGCATCTTGCTGCCCATTGTCCTTGAAGCTGTGGACTTCAGCTCTGACTTGGAAGGAGGCACATGCGTCCTGCTCTCACTGTCTTCTCTTATTGGAGGGAGAGGTCTGTGACAGCACCTTCTTCACCTTCCCATTCCTGTGGACCAGTGATTTTCATTTCATTTCATTTCAATCAGAGGTGTCTGTGACTGTGTTCAAACCACGAGTCTTTGTTCCAAAAGAGGCCCACACATGTGTCTTCAAAAACCTTCCTACCATTTTATAGTAAAAGATCCTGTTCAGCCTCACATGAGGGTTCCAGAGGCTGCATGTTAAGGACTCTAAACATATTGTAGGTTCTTCTCCTTTAGACAGAAAATAGTAACACATCCTTAGTCTTTGCGGCACTGTGGTTTTTCCAGAAGCCATGTAGATAGTCATGTCTACATGTATATAATCTGTTGTTGTCTGAGGTCATGCTGGTGAGGTGTGCCTTTCACAAAGTCTTCAGGCAGCATCATGGGCTTAGGTGTTAATGTCCAGTTGCATAGACTCAAATTTAACTCTCTGCTTGCTGGCTGGGTCACCTGGACCAAACTGTGCAAACTCTCTGGGCCTCCATTTCCTCCTCATCAAAATGGACATTATAATGAGGTATATTCACAGAGTTCTGAGAAATTTCTGCAGGAAGGTTTATAATGTGTACTGTGAGGTAGTTGGTAAGGTTGGTGCTTTATAGTTTCCTTATAATTTTTGGAGGCCACATGGCAGGTTCATAGAGTGAGACTAGAATCTAAATGGCCCTGTGGTTGGCGTGCTTGTCTAGTTCAGGGTTTATGTTCTGTCTTTGATTCTTAAGACTGCTTGAGCCGGAGCAGAACCAGAGTCACCTCCGTGAGTCCAGCCCATTGTGAAAGTCCTTTTCAGAGACTTCTGCCAAGCAGTGGCAGAAAACCAGAAACAGAGTTCAGGTTTTGACGCTAAGCTAATCTTCTTTCTGGCGGCCAACAGCCTCTGACCATAATTTTGTCCAGGTTTTTTTTTTTCCTCCCTCTTAATCTCCTCCTTAAAAGACAGACTTGAACTTCCATGCTTGTAAGTTCTAGGAATATAGTTGTTATGGCCTCCTTTTGGAGCTTGGAATCCTTTTTCAAACAACTCAATTTCCAATGGCAAATCACCCGTTAAAGAAGCTGTGAGGAAATCACGACAACAGTGATTGCGCTAATAGCTTCTCCTGGGACACTGAAATGAAAGCGTCTTCTCATTACTCCAGGCAGAACTGTACACAGTGTGCCCCTTTGCGCTGCTGCACCAGATCATGGAAAGATCTCAAACGACCCTTTAAATATTTTTCTTTTGCTAAACAAGCAGTTCCTGCAAAGGAGACAAAGGGGAATTGAGATGATCTTGGGATAATCTTCTTAGGAGATGGGATTCTTTCTGGTCACAGCAGCACATTCCCCCTTCCCAAACTTCTCCTTGAACAGACAAACACATCGTTAAGATCTTTGTCTTTGGTTGTTTGATTTCAAACACAAGTACCCTGGGAGGCATCTCTCCTGACCCACCGGGGAGCTCTTGCTTTCTTGAGTCTAAAAAGCAATGGCTTATTTATACAGTGACATGCGTAAGATGACAGCTCCAGGGAGAACAGAGTGTGGAGTGGCCCTGTGGGGGGAAGGAGGAAGTCTTTTATTTCAGTAGCAAAGTCTTCTTGGTCAAGCTTATTTTAGTCCCTGGGGTCCACAAATCAGAGTGACTTTGTACATACGTCCTGGTTTGATGCACAGAACCTAAAACTTCCTTCAAAGGCTTCAAGTGCTTTGAGATGTTCTTTCATAATACTTTGAATGGAGTGACTTAACTGTTACACCAGGAAAACTAGAAGGCAACCTAGGTCCAGCTGCTCGGAGCCCTTCCCATCACGATGAGCTCTGTTTCAATGCAAATGCTCCTGTTATAAGCCCCCTAATCCTCACAGCAACTTGGTGAGGAGTGTGTGAGTACCCCCAATTCATAGATGAGGAAACTTGGACTCACTGAGTCTGAAATACTTGGGAGTTATTCTGGGACACTTAACTGGCAGAAACAGAATCCTAATGACTGAGATTAAGCAAACATTTATTTAAACTCCAACCTCCCAAACCCACTCAACAGGTTTGGCCAGAAAGACATCCATCTGTGAGTGTGCTGGATTGAGGGAGGAGCAGGCTGCAGAGAGCTCTTTGTGTAGTCCGGAACTACGCATGGGACAAGCTCTCTGTGGAGGTTTTTTATAATTAAGAAAGCTGCCGCTGTGGAGGTCATTGCTTCTGCAGTCTCTGTGAACAAGGGCCCTTGCTAAGCAAGTTTCACCCAATTACAGTGAACACAGGAGTCACCACTGGACCAAGGAAGCACAATAGAAATTGCAATTAAATTTGCCATCAATCACAGCTCTCAAGAATGCTTGATGTTTCATCAAATGTAGGTTTTTTTTTTTTTTTTTTAAGTATTCTTGCTTAATCTAGTACTTTTGCCTATGGAAGTTGTATATTGAAGGGACCAGGGTTTTAAAATTCCTGGTGCCGTGTGTTTGAGCAGTGTTTTCTCCCTTTGGTCCATCTCCGTTTTTCTGTTCCTCTGTTTTCCTTATTCTTGAGAGGGTCAAGATCTGCTCTTCTCTGTCTCTGTCTCCCTCATTTCCATCTCCCTTCTGACTTCCTATTCTGAGAAGCCTGTAAATTGACTACAGGACTTTCTGGCACATCTAGAAACATTTTTCTATTCATTGTGTGTGTGTGTGTGTGTGTGTGTTGTGTGTGTGTTTTCACACATGTGCATGTGTAGGCCAGAGGTCAGCCTTAGGTGTTGTTCTTCAAGACAGGGTCTCGCACTGGAACTTGGGGCTTGCTGATTAGGCTAGGTTGGGGGCCAGTGAGGATGCCCTGGCCAGCTGGGGATCTGCCAGTCTCTGCTTCCCTAGTGCTGGGATTACAAGTGTGTCCCACCATGCTGGCTTTCTTACGTGGGAATTGGGCTTGTACTCAGGTTTTCATGCTTACACAGCAAGCATTCTACTCACTGAGTTTTCTCCATAGCCCCATCATTTTAGATTTGATGCAGAATAATGTTTCCATGGCTCAGTTACTAAGATGATGTATATCTAATAGATTGCAAAGGCTCAATGGGTTGCAGAGTCTGAAGGGATTGTTCTAGCCCTTTCTTCTCCTGGCCTCTGGTCAGCACTGGATGAAACTCATGGCCTCTCCCTCTAACTTTTATTTCAGTTTCTGAACTAGTGTAAGGTTAGAAGGTTGATCTTAAATCTTTCGTCACGGGACTGGAGAGATGGCTCAGTGGTTAGGAGCACTACCTGCTCTTGCGGAGGACCTGGATTCGATTCCCAGCACCCACATGGTGGCTAAAAATTGTCCACAATTCCAGTTCCAGGAGATCTGATGCCCTCATCTGACCTCCATGGACACGTCACGACCCAGGTGCTATAACATACAGGCAGGCAATCCACTCATACACATAAAATTCAAATAATAAAACTTAAAAATTAACAAAGGATCTTTTATTATATTCACTCCCTACCCTCACAGGTTCTGTAACTAGGGAGTTGCAAATTTAAATAGCAAAAGATTAGAGGAGAAAAAAACATACAATTTTATTAATATTTTATGTGCAATAGGAGTTTACAAAAAGTAAAACTCAAAGAAGTTTTTAGATTCAGGGACTTATTTTAACAAAGGAAAAGGAATTTGGGCTTTGAGAAGTGGTCAGTTGTAGGAAAGTAACTAAGAAATGGGTACAGTGGAGAAAAACAGTGAGAGGAAGGGTTATTTCAGGAAGATGTGTCTATGAATGTCCATCTTGGAGTCTTTTTCCATTCCTGGTGCTGGAGAGGGGGCACTCCTCCACAGGGGAAGCTCATGGCCTGCTTTTAGGTAGAAGAGAATAGAGAACTCTTCCTGGGACTGTTGGCTCTCAGTTTCTTTCAACTCAGAATAATCCTTTGACATGGTGTGATTGGGGTAGCATTGGGTAACACTCCTCCTGTCCATCTTTTGAGTCCTAAGAACAGAGAGAAAAATGGTGCCTAGTGAATTTGCTTCTCCCTAGCTGAAAGGACGAGAGTTTTCTCACAGCTGGCCTGTTGAAGCCCTTCTTTGAGAACTCAGGTTGACCAGTTGGTCACTGAAGGTGGGCATCAATAGTGATGGTCATTGCAAATACAGTGCACAGCACATTTGGAAACCGCCCACCAACTCTCGTGAGTGCCAGTCATGGTGTGTTGATAGTGTGGCATACGCTGACACATTCTGCCACATTTCAGAGGAACTGGGAGGTGGCAGGGGTCAGCTATGGCTGAGGAGGCCAAAGAACTTGCAAAAGGGGGACTAAGTTGCCCTAGTGAGAATTTCTGCCAAAAGGTGGACAGGAGGTTTCAGGGAGAGGTGCTGGTGCCCTGCTCTTTGCCTTCACACCAACCATCAAGATGTGTAGCCATTGTCCTGTGCAGAACATGCCTAAGGCCTACTGTTCTCCCAGCAGAGCTTGTTCAGGTGAGGTGCTTACACACACATTCATCACATGCCCATTCTGTTTGGGACCTGAGCTGCCTCTTGTCAAAGAAAGGGGTCTCCTAAATGGAGCCATTTGCTTCAACACTTCCTGTTTTATCAAGAGAGATCCATCAGATTTCTCCTCCCTCCTTCTCTATCATAATTAAAACATTTTTTATCACATTTATCCTGTGCACATGTCATAGCGCATGGGCAGAGGTCAGAGGACGACTTGTATGTGTTGGTTCTCTCCTTCCACCGTGCAGGTCTTTGGGACTGCACTCAGTTGTCAGGCTTGGTAGCAGGCACGTTTACCCACTGAGCCATTGCACTGCTCCTCCACAATTTTAGTAAATAAGCTCCTAGCTACAGTGACTTAAGGCTGTGGGTTCTATAGTCTGTCTGCTGCAGTCAGCATTCTTATTACCCAGGCGAAAGAAACATCAGCCTTTAATGTGGACTCCAGCCAATCTGAATATTTAAAAGAGGCTCCTTTGTATGACTTTTCACAGTTTCCTACCTATGCTACCCGCTGTCCCAAGATGGAGAAATGCTCTCTCCCATTTTCGTTGCCTGTGCAGTGCTGGCTAGTCTAAACTGGCTGCCCCGTTCTCCCTGACATTTCCTTCAGAATGCTATTCCAAACTGATGGTCACAGAGTCCTTCTCAATAACATGGAGACAAAGCGCTCTGCATAGCTGATAAATTATTAGCAGGCACCACCTGCTCACTTGATGGATTGTTACAGTGAGCATGTGAGTCATGGGTGTTATTTTTGGTCAGAAGAATTGGGTGAACTTTCCTCCTCTATTCTGAGCTCTTTGAAATGTACTTTTTTTCCTTTAAGGTATATGTCAAAGAATTAGGTACCCTAGCAGAATAGTCATTTTCTGGTTTTCAAAGTTACTGTTTTGGAGTTGAGGAGGTGGAAGGCTTGAATAGAAAAGAATTGTGTGTTGACAACCCCGCCAGTTAAGTGCAAAAGAAAATTACAGTTACCTGCTTTAAGGCAGGGATGCCTCCACCTCCCAGTGCTACCCCAGGAGTCAAGTTCAAGGCTGGGGTGGATTTACTGTGAACTCGAAGCTTGAAGGCATTGTGATTCCAGCTGACCATGGTTTGTGGGTGATAGAGGAATGCCTGGCTGTAGCAGAGTAAATTATATCTGGTAATTGCTGGCTCTAGTTCTCTGGATTCCTTTCCCGTGACAGGCCAGGCCTCTGCTCCAGCTTTCTCTAGTATCTTTGGTATATATCCTGGGTACTGACTCTGATCTGTGTCCAAACATCCAAGAACTCCCAGGTCTGTGCTTCACAGTGTGAGGCGTCAGATCTGGTGCCAGGATGCAACCTAATTGTTTCTGGTTCATGACAAGATAGACCTAGAAATTGGGAGCAAGCTTTCAGAGACCTTTAGAACAATCTGACAGCACGCTTTTATGTCTGTCAAGCCTAACAGTAAACACTTGGACTTTTATCTGAATGTCTTTTAAAATTCACTTTCCTAGTACTTCACGTTGGTTACATCTTAAAAAAAGCATTGATCGGGGAGGGATTGAAGACTGCTGCTCTTTTGGCCCCATTAGACTGAGTCGCTCTGGCTTAGCTACCATAGTGCAGTGGTCCCTGAAGGTCAGGATCTTTCCACTCATGACCCCTCAGGAGCACAAGCCATTATTGATTCAAAAGGGAAGGCTGGAGATGTGGCGGGCTCTGCACTTTGGTGTTCTTTGAGTGTTTATTGTTGCTGATAGGAAGGTGCAGGTGGCAGCAGCTCATTCCCCAGAGACCGTCCTTCCTGCCTGGTACCTGTCCTTCCATCCAGGAGGGAGCCAGGGGGAGGGGCTTTGAACTAGCATCTGCTGGGTGCCAAGCTTGGGGTTGGGCAGCCTGTGTTCTCTGTGTGTCAGGTTGCCACACAGAAGGTGCAAAGTGCAGTGTTAGCTCTGTTCTACAGATGGAGAGACTCAAGGGACTCATATGGGTCACTCGCACAGCTAGTGACAAAACTGGGATGTAACTTTGACTCTACACAGGAAAATTTCCACAGATAGTCAGTTGGACACAGTGGTTTCTTTGTTTTTCTACCTACTAAGGGAGCCTAGTATTCCTCATCCATCACCAATTTTTTAATCTCATGAGAACACAATTCTGAGAAAACAGGAAGAAAGATATTGCAAGGTATGAGCGTTGCAAATATGGGGCTGAAAGTTTAGATTGCACTGTGGAGTGGAGATTGCATTAGGCAGAGGCGCTCCGAGCACACAGGGAGGAGGTGAGGCTCTGTGCCAGGTGCAGGTTTCAGTTCTTGGTGTTCTTTGCTGGGATTGCAGATCCCTCCTGAGGCTGAGACCAGAACCCCCTGCCAGACTCCTCATCTCCCGTTTTTGCTGTGTTAGGGGGCATCTGACAGGACCTTGGCAGAGGGGAAGAGAGAGAACCAAGCTCCTTGCCCTTCATGGAACTTATGCTTTTTGCAAGGAGAGGGAGGCAGGAAATAAACAGTAAGCAATAAACCATGAAGTAGATTATATGGTATGTTAGATGACAGCATGAGCCCTGGACAAAAGGCTCAGGAGTGAAGGGCAGGGTGACTGTGTCAAATCAAATAGTCCTGGGGGCTGGAGGGATGGTGACCTCTGTGCAAAGCCTGGAGGAGTCGACTTAGGGAATGGACACTGAGACAGGATCAGGTCAGGTGTGTGGGAACACACCTAGCGCGGAGGCTGGGAGACCCTGGAGGTAGAGACAGACGGCCATCCCAATGGGCTGTGGAGACAGGGTGAAGGGGGCACCAGGAACGGGTGATAATTTCTTTATATTGTGTCTCTTCTTCCCTTCTCCTGCCCAACATACTCCTTCCCCAAAGTGTTGGCTTAGCACTGAAGCCATTGGAGATGCAGCCCCTAAAGGTGGACTGTCTGTTTATATCTCTGATTTGGGTTTCCACAGCTTTAGTATGAAGGAGTCAGGAGACTAATCTCTATGCATGCTTTTCTCAGTGGTTCCTGGGCAGAGGCCAGTTTCTGACAGCTCGTTTGTTTCCTTCCTTCCCTCCTTCCATTATCCTCATCCTGAGGCTTCCAGACACTTGCCTATACACAAGGCCCATGTGAGCGCCCACTTTTTACTTGCTGGTCCTGTCTTTGCCAAAGGCAGATGAAAGTGTGATCAGAGAAGCGAGAATCAGAACAAGTTATGATTAGCAAAGGAAAGACAGTTTTCTGCAGAAGACGGGATGAGCTGCAAGATCCAATTGAAGGCTGAGTGGGCAGAGGCGTGAAGCTGGGTGGGGATCAGGCGTTTGTGTGAGTCAGAAGGTTTCAGCAGTGCTTCCCTGGAGAAAGGCATGGAGCTGGTCGGCTAGACGATTCACTCATGGGGCAGACCTTGGGTCTAGGCAGAGGCAAAGCTTACAGGAGGGGAAAATTGCAGGTGAGGTGGGGAAGAGGGTGCGTTCTGCAGGTTGCAATGGAAAGCAGTGGATCTGGGTCTTCGGCACCGTATGAACCAGTGAGGGAACGAGGAAGTGGGCGTCAGCCCAGGAGATGGAAGAATCGTGGCTGGATCCTGTTGCTGGAAATGGTCACCTTCTAGAATTACAATAAAAATTCTGGGTGTTCAGGCTGAGGAACAGGATGGCTCAGTGGGTGAAGTGCTTGCAGCAACAGCATGAAGACCTGAATGTGATCCTCAGCTCCATGTAAAGGCAGGCACAGCATCGCGTTCGGGCAGTCTCAGTGTGAGGGAGGCAGAGACACAAGGATCACAGGGGCATGCTGACCAGCCAGTCTAGCGGTGTTTCTGGTTCAGTGAGAGACTCAGCTTCACAAAAAGTAAGGTAGAGAGCAAAGAAGACACCTGATGTCAACCTTTGGCCTTTACATGCCCGAGCATGCACATGTATGCAGACCTGTGCATGTGTATCTACATGTGCAGATATTCACATACCCAACTATTCATAAAAATTCTAGGCATTGCGGTAGCAAAGCAAAGCTCTTTTAACAAGACACATTTAGAGGAGGAGGAGGAGGTAATTATCTAACCAGGAAACATGAGAATCGAACTCTATCCATTTTCAGTGTGGACGTTACTTCTATGTAACGGAGGGCTGTGTAATGTGTGCCCATGCAGATGCAGATCAGTGGAGGACATCAGGTGTCCTGCTCTATCACTCTCTGCTTTACTCCCTTGAGACAGAATCTCTCACAGAGCCTGGAGCCAGGCTGGTGACAGTGAGCCCCAACAGTCCTGATTCTGTCCCCCGGACGACTGGTGCTGCATTTGTGCACACAGCCATACCTGGATTTGTATGACAGTGCTGGGATTTGAACTCAGGTCCTCACGCTTGCACAGCAAGTGCTTTTACTCACTGAATCATCTCCCTGCCCCCAAGATGGACATTTTAGTGATGAACTCTAAAGAAATTTATGGAAATAGTCCAATTTGATTAAGTGACTCCTCTGTAACTTGTCCATGTGCCCTTCTGAATAGTTCTGGAAACAGAGAACATCTCCAAACGGAGACTGACTGTCCACTTTGTTCCCGGTCCTTCAGTTGTCACAGTATGGTTTGCGCACTTGCTGCCTTCACACACACACATTTGCTCTCAGACCAGGAAAGCTTGCATTCTCCCTCTGACTGCTGCTGTGATGTGTTTATATTTCCAGGCTAATCTTGCCCAACTCTTGAGAGAGTCTCAGGATCGAAATAAACATCTGGGAGAAGAAATTAAAGAACTTCAGCAGAGGCTTGGCGAAGTCGAGGGTGACAACAAGGTAAGGTGACCGTTGAGAGGGAAGAGCTTGGGGACAGGAGTGAGCGCTAGAGTTTCTGTGCAGCGTGTAAGAAAAAATGTACCGCAGCGCGGGCTGAAAATTTTGCTATAGATTTTTACATTTGCAAGGAAAATTCAGTTTAGCATTTTTTATCTTTACTACTTCCCCTTTGTGTGTGCATGTGTGCGTGGATGTGCATGTTTCTGGGTTGCTCTAAAATATTGTCCCAGCCCTTCATGGAACTTTCATTATGTTCAGCTTGGTGGTGGATAACATGTGGTTGAAAGCGAAATAAAACCCAAATGCTCTACTTTCTCCCTTCTGTACAAATAATGGATTTGTGGCTCAGATGATTTGGAATTATTCACATTCAGTTTTGAATTTTAAGTAGTCGTCCTACTAATTATGTTCACATAACCAATTTATTTTATTGCTAAATTTGGCAATTTGTATGGAACATTGCTCAAAATCCACTGCTTGGTATTAATCAAACTCCCCTGTTGGCAACGTTAATTATAAAATATGAACTCATAAACTCCAAACTAAATGTGCACTCACTCTCTCCCAGCTGAAGCTCTGAACAAAAGCACAATTGAAAAAGGGAAGAAAAACTACTGAAGTTTAATTCTGTCCCCCAAAATCATTTCCTGTTTCATGGAGAGAGATTTATTTTCAGGCCTTTGCCAGAGGCGGCATTTGCAACAGAAAGGGTGTTGGGTTTGAGAACTGTATTGTGTCTGTGTTCAGGGGTGCTTTCTTGGGAGATGTTTTCTAGATGTTACCAAATTCCTTGACAAATGACAGAGGCTTTCGTGTTCATGTGGAGTTGTTGATTGTTGGAAGACACCATTTTGAAAGATGAAAAATCTTTTTTAAAAAGTGCTTAGAGCTGTCTGGGAGATTGTTGCCAGAAAAAAGCTCTTCCATAGTAAGAGATCAGAGTGGACAGTGCCTGTTGCTGGATGGGAAGCCAATATGATTTGAATATGCCTTTCCCTAGCCCTGGTTCACGCCCTGGAAGTTTAGTCTCTGTGTTACTTCTCTTGGTGCTATAACAACATCTCTGACAAAAGCAACCAAGGGAGGGTGGCTTCGTGTGGCTCCCGGTCCCAGGGATACTGTACATCATGGTAGGAAGAGCAGGAGGTGATGGCGCCATAGTCCTGAAGTAGAGGGCGGTTCGTGCTGCTGCTCTACCAGCTTTCTCTTTTCATTCAGGCCTGGCCCCGCAGGCAGTGGGACGATGCTGCCTACATCTGGGTCTTCCCACCTCATTAACCCCATCTAGAAATTCCCTGCCAGCCACCCCCGGACATCTGTTTCTATGGTCGTTCTAGAGCTTGTCAAGGTGATAATCAAGTCTAATCATCAGAGTCCCCATTGTCACAGTATTGGAAGGAGTCAGAACCTTTAAGTAATGGGGTCTAGCAGACTGGGTCATGATTATCCTCAAGAAGGGATTGCTATGAGTCTCTTGATCTAGTCAGTATGAGTCATTGTAAGAGAGGGATCACCTCTCTGCTGTCTTGCTTCCTCTCTCTCCAGCTGACATCTTCTGCATATGCCACTGAGTCCTCTTCCACACTCATATAGAATGATGTGTTGCAGCTGTGGAGCCCTCACCACAGGACCTCCAAAACTCTGAGTCAAGCAAACCTCTATCCTTTATAAAGTACCCAGCCTCTAGTGTTTTATTATCATAATGGAAAATAGGGACTGAAGAAATGGCTAAGCAGTTAAGAGTGCTTGCTGCCAAATCATGAGAACCAGAGTTTGGACAGCACCCATATAACAAGCCAAGACAGGGCAGAGACAGGAGGTCTTTGGGGCTTTATGACTTCCAGCCTAGCCAAGAAAACTGAGCCCCAGGTTCAGGGAGAGACCTTGCCTCAAAGGGATAGAAGAGGATACCTGATGTCCTCTTCTGGCCTCCACCTTTTGATCTCTGTGTATACACTGGCATGCACACCAACACTCACATGTCTGCATACACTTACACAGACACATATACATGCAAGTAAATAAATAGATATATGAACACATAAACATTTTTAAATGGCCAAGCCTTCTTTACACAGCTTCTTCTCCATCACACTACTATAAAAAAATTTAAACCTCTGTATTTAAAATAAATTTGAAGAACTAGGTTCTATTCTTGGTTGTGAAATAAGGGGTGAGAAAGAATGCTCAGGAAAGGTCTTGTTAGCACCCTGCAAACTCAGCAGAGCTGTGTGTAGCTGATGCATGCTGTACATCATTCTAAGCCTTGTTACCCAGGGCTGGGTCAGAAGTCAAAGGTCAACTCTTCTTAGTCACTTACTTCAGCAATAACAACAGGGCAAGGTTTTCTAATAAAACATATTGCAGTTGTTTTCTTTTAAGTTCATTAAAACATGAAGCGAGATTGGAGACATAGCTCAGCAGTTAAGAACACTGGCTGCTCTTGCAGAGGACCTGGATTTGAATCCCAGCATCCACACAGTAGCTAACAATTGTCTGTAACTCCAGTTCCAGGGGACCCAATGCCCTCTTCTCTCCTCCTCAGGCACTGTACGACTTAGATACGCTTACACACACTCAGGCACTGATACACATAAAAATAAATAAATAAAAAACTTAAATGTGAAGCGAATTTTGGAGACCCCACCGTCCATCTGAGACGTTTTGGAAGTGTGATTTTGGATTTTTGGTCTGTTTGATGCATGTCTTGTTTCCTTGCTTCCTCTTGTTCTGAGCTGTCCCCGACTTCACCCATCTGTCTTCCTGCCTTATCACTTGGCACCTTTTGATCTTTTGCCTTTTAAAAAAATTCTTCTTCATGTATATCTGTGGCATGATTACATGTGTACACACAGAGGTTAATACTGGAGATCTTCCTCCGTCACTCTCCACCGTGTTCTTTGAGTCTGGGTCTCTCAGTCAAACCCAGAGTTGCTGATGTGTCTAGTTTCATTAGCTGGCTTGTTCTAGGATCCCGTCTCGATCTTCTGAGGCTGGAATTATGGGCAAGCATTTATGCAGGCTCTGGGGAGCCAAACTTCAGTCCTCTTCCTTGTGTAACAAGTGCTTTAACCACTGAACCATCCCTTTGGTCCTGTTCTGCCTTTTAAGCCTGAGAAATTTTTAGGAAGATGGTAACTGACATTTCAAAGGGAGTGTACCTATGTGCATGTATGTGTTTGTGTCTGTGTGTGTGCATGTGTGTGTCTGTATGTATGTCTCTGTTTGTGTGTGTCTGTCTGTATGTCTATGTGTGTCTGTATGTCTCTGTGTGTGCGTGCATGGGTGTGTGTGTGTGTGTGTGTGTGTGTGTGTGTGTGGTCGAGCCCAGCTTGGGGCTCTTTTTCTACAGTCGCTGTCCAAATGCTGTGCTTTGCCCATGTGCCTTTGTCAACTCTGTTCTTTCACCCAAGGTTTAAGATTTGGTGACTTATTCATGGCCTGGGAGGTAATTTGTCACCAAAAGGTGACAGAGGGTGTTATCTTATTCACTGGACCTCCACTCCATTTCTGGTTTCTCTCGCTCAAAAAACAAGGCCAAGGCAGCGAGCCCTTTGTAGCTGATGTTTGGAGTTATTTTCAGGCCCCTGTGAGTCATGGCCACCCTCCTGCCTGCCCACCTCCAGGCTCTGACTTGAAGGCGGAGTCGCTCATTTCGGTGGCACTGAGTCTCTTGAATCTGAAGCCCCTGCTCAAAGGTGGCCAGGGCTGTTGATGGAAGTTTGCAGTGTGTATGTGTGTATGTGATTTAAGGAGGGTTTGTGTTGTTCTTTTTAAAGTTCTTGTTGCTGTTTTCATTCATCATGCCATGCTCTGTGTTGCCCTCCAGATGCAGGCCACCTCCTTGTGCTTGTCATGGCGAGCTAGGCCTCTGCAGTCTGACCCCATTGATTTTTCCAGCCACATCCTGTTTTCAGCGCCCTACCACGCTGCACTGTGCTGAGATCCCTGAACCTGCTGTGCTCTCTGGAGCCTTCTTCCCCTTGACTCTGCTTCCCATTCCTCCTGGGTCAGGTCGTGGGTTAGATGGGGCCTGTGCCAGGTCTCAGGTGCCAGTCCTGTGCGTGCCCACTGTGCCCTGCCCTGCCCCTCACACTGGCACCCGTGAGACTCTGTAGTCCCAGGGCTACGTGCTTTGAAGATGAGCCTTTGCCTTGTACTTTGCCTGGGGTCCTTAGCTGCCAACATAGAGACCTAATTTATAGTAAATCCGTCACGAAGGAATGGAACCATTCAATGAGTGTGTGAGTGAGCGAAATGGAGGAAGGGGAAGCAGAGCAACACCAAAGGGGCCGGCATGATGGCTCATGCCTGCTTCCAGACACTCAGGCCAGAGGAGCTTAGGTTCAAGGTCAGCCTGGCAAGATGGGGATGTGACAGACGGGTTCAAAAAGGAGGAAGAAGAGAAGAACCACGCACAGCGCCTCTACTCCAGCCTCACAATTCATTGTGTGTTGTGAGGAGCTCAGAAATCTAGAAAAAAGAGAAAAGCAGTCTCTCAACAAGGGACAAATGGCATTGCCAGTCCCCTGGAAGGCCTGCCAGCTGGGGGGACAGAAGACAAACTGTGGTGGCCAGAGGACACTCTGGTCAGCTCTGCTCAGTGGTAGTCCAGTTGCGCTCAGCAAACTTCATAGCTGGGTGTTTGTAGGCCTGGTCCAAGGGTAGCATTTGCTGAATGCTGTGACCGTGGGAAGTTTTATCTCTGAGTCCCCATTTTAACAGTGACCCTTTGCCATAGCAAGGGATCTGACTATGGACATTAAGCACATTTGAGAACTGAGTGACAGGAAATGACCTGTCTTAGATTTGGGGGGGAAGGGGCTGATTTTTCCATCTGTTCAGATACCGCCCTGGCACCCTACACACCCTAAAGCATTTCCCAGTGGCCTCTGGAGGGTTGGCAGCTACTATGGCTAGGACAGCTTAGCTCTTGCATAGGCTGCGGGGGTGGATGTCATGACATGGGGGACTCTAGACCTTTTACCACCTGCCATCTCTGCGGCTGGTACCCAAGGATGAGGGTTGGGCTCTCAGATGAACACCAGTCCCCAACTCACACCAAGCGAGAGAGCCATGACACGGGAAGTTCACCAGGGGAAGTTCCCTATCCCTTCCTCAAACTTTCAAGGTTTTTTTTTTTTTGGTGTATGTGTGTAATCATGTGCATATGCGTATATGAAGGTGCATCTGTGTTCGGGCATATGTTCATACAGATACATGTCTGCCTGTGCCTGCGCATCGATATTAGATGTTTTCTTTAATCACTCTTTGAGATTGGGTCTCTCGCTGAATCTGGAGCTGGCTGATCATCTCACCAGCAAGCCCCAGGGATTTTCTGTCTCCACCTCCCCGGTGTTGGGATTAAAATTTCAGTTTTTAAAGGTTAATGAGGACTCTGGGGAAGGGAGGGTTATTGGCACCACAAGTCACCCAGGGAAATCCTTCCCCAGACTGTGGATGGTATGGGTCTCTTGTATTCAACTACATGGGAAAAGAACCAGTTATGTGGGAAGACCCCCACCTGTACCGAGCGTGCTCCGAACAGCCTTCTCCCCTGGCTGTCTCGCCTTCTCCTGGGTGTGGAGCAGAATAAGGGATGGGTCTTGGAAGAGGAAGGAGATCTCTGAGGATTTAAGGATCCAACAACAAATCTAGCAAAGGCCATCTGAGTCTCAAGAGGGGCATTGTCACCAGCTCTCTGACAGAGGAGGCCTGGCTTGTGGCACTTGGACAGCTTTCTTGGTATAAGGACTGATGTCTTGACAAACATCATGCCACCAAAGTTGAAACTGTGGAACTTGGAATTTTGCCCTCCAGAAGAGCCAGATTAGGAGCAGCATGTGGAGCTGGTCTAAGGCCCGGGCTTTGAACATGAGCAGACCTAGGTATAAGTTCCTGCCCAGCATACTCCTGTGTACCTCTCCCAAGAGCTCAGTTTCCTCATCAGTAAATTGCCAATAAACAGTGAAGGCTAGGCTCCTTCCTGCAGTGACCTGGGGACTGACTTACTGTGTGCCTAATAATGTTCTAGCAGCTGAGGCTGCATGAGGGACTGAGAACACATGGGTTCCAGTCTGGAGCTTAAACGCTGATTAGGGAGACAGACGAGAATAAAATACATAAAGTCATCAGACAGTGTTTAGTGTGGGAAGAGAAGAAAACAGGGGAGGAGATTTAATGGGGACGTGTGCACAGCCCTGCTCTCCATGCGGCAAGCTCTCGGCATGGGAGATTGCTGCCATCTTTAGCATGCCACAGGCCCACCATGTTGCCGGAGAATTCCTTCATACAAGAACGCCAGCAGCATCTCAAACATCCCTCCTGCGGACTCACTGTTTCCAGGGACCTCGGTGTGCTCCCGTGGAGACCGTGTTCCCAGTGAGAGGCTTGCTTCTTGGTAGGTGGCCCACCAGACTCAGCCCTCCTCAGCACTACCCAGGTGTGGCCAAAAAGCAGCTTTGGCACAGAGCTTCTGGAAGCTCCCTGTGGGCCATGCACCCTATGGAGGGAGTACCTGTAGGATGTGCCTGTGGCAGCCACCCTCCGGCCCTCTGGGACAATGACAGTGGTGGTGGATCCCTTGTGTGTTGGCTTTTGTTTTGTTTCATTTTGGAGATCATAGCACTTGGTAGGCAGCAGATCCCTAACATAGCACAATGGGCTAAAGCAAGAAAACTCAAGCTTTTAGCACACTGGCAAGTTAAAATCTAGCTGCTATGACAGTGGAGAAATGCAGGCTTTGCCCTCACCAAATGGTAGCCCTAAATGCCTTGGTTTGATCTGGTGTTGGCCCCATAAAACCACAGAGCCCTTCTGCAAAAGGATCTCGGTTGCTGGTTGGTAGGGAAGAGTTAGATGGATTCAGCAAACCAATGAAGTCAAAGCCACCAGCCAATAAAGACAGACCAATGAGTGTGCAGGTGGCTAATTAAAGTCTACATTGTTTATAAGACATGGAAAGCATGCTCAGCTGTGGCTGTCTGTCCTGGCCTTGGATAAGGGCTGGAAGGGCTCTGCATCAAAAAGCTGTTCCCCTAAGTGCTTCAGAGGGAGGTCCTCTTGGAGTAACCTCTAGAAGGGGGTACCCTGTTGAGAGGTTCTCATCTGCAGCATAACAGAATTTTTGAGACAGGGTCTCATGTAGCCCAGGCTGGCTTGGCATATATCCCAAGGATGACCTTGAAATTCTGATCCTCCTGCCTCCACCTCCTGAATGCTGGGATTACAGGTGTGGACCCTCACACACTTGGTTTTATGTAGTGCTGGGATGGCTTCATGCCTGCTAGGCAGTCTGTCCACCAGCTGAGCCACATTCCCAGCCCAAAAGATAATGACTTAGTACTGCTGTGAAGGTGAGCAGTCATGGCCCTTAATGCTCCACATGCTGGTGTTGCTCTGAGTGTGACCATGTGATCACTACAGCATGGCTTCCTGTACTCATCCCAGAGATCACGTGTCAAAGTCACACTTAGCACAGACCTTGCTGAAAGCTATCAGAACTTATTTAGCACACTTTTTCCAAAGCATCTTAAAACCTCTAGTAGGGGGCTATAAAGACTGTGGTGCTGGGAGGAACTCTTAGTAATTTGAGGCTTTCCTAGTTGTGTGATCTCCAGCCTGTTGCTTGACATCTCTGAGTTTCTATCATTCTCTTCTATACACATCCTAATAGTCCTTACCTGCTGGGGATTGGTTGGGTTTGAGTCATTCCACACATGTGCTCTGGGGATGGCACAGGAAACCAAACCAACCCGTCCCTGCTCTCATGGAACTTCTGTTCTGTCAGAACCATCTAGAGAGTGAGCAAACAGATTCTGGGAAGCGGAGTTTCAGCACTGTGTGCCTCCGCACTAGTGATATCTTGTGGCTGTGATTGACGTGCCATTCTTTGGGGGTGCATAATGAGAATCTGAGAGTTGGAGGGTGTATTGGATGGGACACAGTATATACAGGTCAGGGATGTTAGGAGCTAAGTAGAAGAGGAGGTCAGCTGGCACAGGTGCTTGGGAAAGGCCTATACTCATGTGTCCAGGGCATAGAGAACTGGAGGAAGGAAAGCAGATGTCTGAGAGGTGAGGTGCAAAGGTCCTGAGACTAGATTGAGCACAGGGCATTTTTGAGGATGACACTGAGAAACTTAAAACACATTGTAACTCAAGCCCAACCCCACTCAACCATTCCAAAGACTTGCAACTTAAGTTAGTGACTTTGCATCTCAGTCTGTACCCCCCTGACTGGGCACCATCATGACCAGCTAGCTGCAGGGTGCTTTATCACCCTGGACAGCACTTAAGCCTGGGCTGGTTCAAGGAGACCCCCAGCCTGTGCCTGTCTCTCTTAAAGGAGGTGGTGACACCAAGGTGTGCCTCTGGGCTGTAAGGAGCGTGGCAGAGGGAATCCTTGATCTTAGAAGCACGTGGAAACTCCCATGGTGAGCCTGACACTGTGGATGTGACCACCTAGCTCTTGCTACTGTGGAGCTGATGGTGGACACAACCTCAGGTATGCGGGGAGGCACGGCAGCTGGAGGCAGGGGCCTGAGGAAGTATGATTTCTGCTGAGGTGTCTAGGAAGCCTCTAATCTGAGCCCTTAATAGCATGAAAGGGGCAATTGTGGCCAGTTCTGGGACTGCCATGCCAGAGGAAATGCAAAGGCCCAGGGGTTAACATGAGCATAGTGTGGTGGAGATGAGGCGGGCAGGCAGCATGGCTGAAGCACAGACATGAGGCAGCTCAAGATAAGCTTGGGGTGCATGGGGAGGGTGATGCCAGGCCTCCCCAGCGCCAGTGAGAGCTCTGCACCATCCCAGGGCAGAAAGCTGCTGGGGGTGACCGTCGTGAGAAGGAAGTTGCGAGCATATTGCTTGCTTGGCCCAAGAAGGGAGCTTTTCAGTTGATACACACTCCAGAGTATATGTGATAGTCTCACAAGTCCCATCTTGTTTTAAGTGATAGACTCTTTTGCACAGAGCTACATCTGGGGTATCTACAAGATTGTTTTTGTTCTTTTTAAAAATATATACAAGTCACACATGCCCTTTCAAGGTTAGATAATTTGCAGACAGTACCCAGGTAATAAAACCTCCACACCTGGCTGCCTCTCTGTGTCCATCGTGTAGGAGGTGATTGAAAGCAGAGTTAGAGAGCACTGAGGGCAATGAGGCAGGAGCCTGAGAAGAGGTCAGAGAGAGGCCAGGTGTCTCTGTCTCAAGGGCTAGAGAGGTTGCACGGAGGAGTCGGTAGGGCCTGCGCAGGTAGGGATCTAGAGTCTTCCTGCTTCATTGTTTTGTACTGTGTCCCCTGGCTACATCTGAGCTGCACCTGGCCCTCACTTACCAATTGAAGACTTATGCCCATAATTCACCCAAAAACACATTTGCTTTTTCTCTGAATTGGCAAACAGCAGTATCTCTCGGTGGCAGAGTGGGTGATGCACGGGGCACTGGTCCACTTGTCCAGGTGGCACTGGGAGGCTGACTATGGCATTGTGATATCCTATCTGAGGGTGTTAAGCATGGGAAGCAGTGCTTCCTGGAATTTCCCATGGTAGAAAGTCGCATCCTCATGTTCTTCAATAAGCCTGGATCACAATCTCAGCTTCATCCCAGTCTGAAGACAAAGGATTTCCTTAAAGTTTTTGGAGTCCCTGCATAGATGAAGATTATGAACAAAGGTGAGAATGATGGTGGTTGTGGTGTTGGCGGTGGTGGTGATGATGCTGTAGATGGCAATGACGATAGTGATGATGATGATGATGATAGTGGTGGTGGTGTTGATCATGGTGATGACAATGATGATGATGGTGATGGCAGTGGTAATGATGATGATGAGGTGGCAATGATGGTGATGATGATGGTGACAATGTTGGAGGTAATGATGGTAATAGTGATGACGATGGTGGTGATGGTATTGATGATTATAATGATGACAATGATGTTGATGATGACAGTCATTGTGAGAGCAGCTCATGTTAGCTAATCACTTACTTTCTCTGTTCTGGGATGGAGCTAAGTATCAGACAGAAGAGCCACCTTATCTTCTTCAGAGCTCGGGCTCAGTCAGCATAGGGGAAACTCAGGGAAAACCCCTGATGGTCCTTAAGTAACACTAATACTCCAAGATACACTGTTCTATGCATGCTCCCAAAGTGTAGTGTTATTGATAATTAAAATCAATGTGACTGTACCTATTAGGCTGAATAATTGTAATAGATACCTATACATAGGCACAGTTACCCTTCAGTTTTTGGAATGACTTCCTTTTTTCTCCATCCCTCTTCCTCTTCTCCCAATGCATCTCTATGTGCCACCTAACCCAGTGTTCCTGACACATCTCCGCTCTTTTCATGCAGAACTCTCACGAGGGAGATGTAGAGGCCCAGAGAAGTTCAGTCTCAATTGGTAGGAGTCAGACTGGGAAGTCCTAGGCATATGACCCCAGAGCCCCTGAGCTGTCCTTGAGGAAGTCAGACTGGCTGTCCCTGAGCTTTGTAAACCATTGCAGAGACCTCCTTAGGCCCCTTCTGCTGACTGAACTTGAATTTCAGATCTAATTAATAGTCAACCTGAGCTTTACTTTTAAGAGTTTTAGCCAGTACAGTCCTGTCATGTGAGAGTGATGTTGCATGCACATTAGCCACAAATGATTGCAAAAGTGTTACCTGACACTTAACCAGAATTCAGTATGAAGATGGCTCTCTATGGAGTCAGGCCTCAATAGGTATGTGTAATAATTAACTGACATTAAGGAAACATAATCATGTGACTTTAAATGAAGAATGCAGTGAAGCCAATTGTGACTGAAAAGGTCCTGTGAGGTTTCCTTATGTCAAGTTCAGACTGTCTCACATGTCACGCATAAGGAAAATGCCTTGGCTTTCAAGATAGAGCCTGGACCTCCTGTGGCCTCTGCTGAAGGCTTGCACTCTCCTGAGTCACCCGCTGGAGTCTGTGACAAGTGCTACATCCTGGCTTTGCTATGTGTCTCTGGAGATATGTATTTAGGGTCTTGTCCTGTGCCAAGAACTGAGTGACTTGAAAGATGTTTCACATTCCAGCTTTTGTGTGAATAAAGCACTGCTGCATGAGGTTGTGACAAGACTAGGTTTGCCAGTAGTTGTCCATTGGCCCTCAGGGACACTGGGAGGCTCCTGCCAGCCTCTGCCACAGCAACAGTGTCAGCAGTCATCACAATGGTGTTTTCTATTTACTTCTCTCCAACATCACTGTATTTAATATAGATGGTTAATTTACCAGCATTGAGCTAATGAGTTCACCCATTCTTTAACTTAGACCTGGAGGAAACTGATTTAACAAATTAATTTTCTGCAGAGGCTCATTGCATCCTTCCTCACTGCACTCGGAGGCACTAAACAGCACATAAGCAGAAGTGGACCTATCATCAGGGACCCTTCCACACCGTCAGTGGGAGTGTAGATTGGTACAGCTATGGGGATAATGCTTCAAAATATAAATAAGGGGCTGGAGAGATGACTCAGTGGTTAAGAACACTGGATGCTCTTGCAGAGGACCCAGGTTCAGTTTCCAACTCCTGTATGGCAACTGACAACCATCACTAACTACAGTTCCAGGGGATCCAATGTGCTCTTCTGGCCTCTGCAAGCATTTCACAACATGACTGCACTTATATACATGAAGATAAAATGCTCATACACGTAAAATAAAACATAGATAATACATGTGTGCACTGAAATATAGACTAAAGATGCGAGGAGCCCAGCACCGAGTGGACCGTGACCCGGCTATCCACTGTGAGGCAGAGCCAGAGGGCAGAGGTGGCCTGGGCTGAACCCAGCCGGGCTGTGTGGGTCGGCACGCACATTTGTTTTCTCTCTCAGAGTGTTCAACAATGACAATGGGAGACCCTGAGCATGGATTTGGGGGGTAAAAATAAATTGTGTTGGGTAGGCAAAGCCACAAACTCGCAAGCTGCGAATCACGAGGATGGACTTAGCAGCTTTCATTAAGGCCAGTGTTCTGCATACAGGCATCCTCTGTACTCTGCTGGGCTTTGGACAGCTGTGCCTGGCTCAGGTGCAAGTAGTCACCATGGTGCTTAGCTCATGAAACCCCGAAAACACTGCTGAATTTAACTGAGTAATTTCTAACAAAGATCCAAGAGAAGGGTCATTGTTTCCTCTCTGCTTTTCTGTAGCCATCATTTCTTTCCAAGTTCATTGCTATTATTATTTCAAATAGGTGATATTCTTCCCTGGATTAAATTAACTTCCTGTCTCTCTTCTGACCCTAAATCTTTCAGAAATGTTGAAGTTTAAGTCCTTATTGCTATTGGCCACTCTTTTTCCTAAGGCTTGTTCAGGAGCAAGACAAAACATGTCCACAGTGGGCTGGACTAGATTGTCATACCCGTATGACAGGGACAAACTGTTCCCTATCCGCGTGCACCTATAGGGAGACATGGGTGTAACTGAAGACCTCTGTAGGGGAAGCGCATTGTGATGGACAGGCGTGGATACGCTGAGACCACAAGACTCTCCCATAATTCCTACTGTGGTCTTACCTGGAAGGTTTGGAGCTTGGAGACAGCATGCATGGTGTCATCATCCCCAAACACACACATCTGAGTACTGTGGTGTGTTGGGTTATTGATTCTCTGGCATGTATGTTCTTAGTACACCCTTGATCGCTGCATCTGGAGGCTGCTCCCTGGTCTCTTAGAGTTCATGCAACCCTCATTCTGCTCAGTTGCAAACGCACCTCCTGGCACTTGTGCTGCAGCTTGCTGACCATCCTGCTTCTGCCTGAATTGCATTTAATTCTGTAGTTTCAAGCAGCACAGCCTACTTTTCATTTCCCCTGAAAGCTAGTCCACATCTGGCACACATGATGAAGTACTTACTGGACACTGGGTAGAGACAACTTTTAAGGCTTTTGATAGCATTGCATCGTCATTCAAAGTATGGAGTTTGCCCATCTCGGTTGATCCTTACCAGCACTAGGGACGGAGTCATTTTGGACCTTTGCTAAGTCTAAATGAGGCATGGGCCTTTTTCATCCTTATTGACCCACAGCACATCCATCTCCAGAATCAAGCCTGGATGTCCCCAACTTTATACGAAGTATGTGCACACACATGTCAACATATATAACTTACACGAGTTTTCATTTTCCTAAAACTTTAAAATATTGGCAAACTACTTAACTCATATTTTCTGCTAGTATTTTTCACAAGAATTATTTTTCTAGAAGTTTCTGTCTAGTACCCTTGAAGGGCTTGTTTTTCTTTGAATGTCCTCATTCATATTTTCTCTCTCTTCTCTTGTGTTTTTCTAATAATGAAATTGCAGCTATTGAGGATGACGATTGCTAAACAAAGGCTTGGGGATGAAGAAATTGGAGTGCGGCACTTTGCAGCCCACGAGCGAGAGGACTTGGTTCAGCAGCTGGAGCGAGCTAAGGAACAGGTGAGCAATGCTGAGGCCTGTTATGGATGGGTGAACAATGTGTGCCTGTGGCCGGACATGACGGGAAGCAGGACACACATGCATGTGGGTTAAGACCAGAAGGAGGCCGGGGGATGCCCAGTGAGGGCTGGACTTCCTCAGTGCTTCCTAGATTCATTCTTGGTGCCTGGCTCCTAGCTAGGTGACACTCACTACTAGATCTATTGTTCTGAGCACAAGAGGCTTCTCCCCACCCACTAGCATAGGCAGGGAGGGAAGGAAACGTGACAAACTGGCCTTGATTTGGGAGTTTCCACCAAGATGCTGAGCAGCACTGTGTAGGCAGCCTTTCAGTGGGCATGAGCCCTCCTTCAGGAGCAGCTACCCGAGCAAAAACTTCCTTTGTCTTCTCTTGCTAATTGGTTTTGAAAAGCAGGATGCTCAGGTCTGCAGTGGATTAGAAAAGCATGCATTTGTAAGGCTCTGGTTCTATGCTTTCTAAGCCTGTGGCTGGGCACAATCTGCAAGGGTTGGAGCATAGGCCTGGTTTCCGAGGCAGCTGCTCCTCTCCTGTCCCATCCTATGGTAGGTGTTAGGCTGGAACCTTCCCTTGCTCTAGCTCTTACTCAGCCCACAGTATGGGTGACTGTCTAGCACATAAACTCATAAGCTCTCAAAGTCAGCCAACCCAGTGGAGGTTGCATCCCTCCCTGCCTGGGAAGCCCGTGTCTGAGGATAGCTGCAAGTACGGCTACTTCTTGGGTTTCAGATTGAGTCTTTGGAGCATGACCTGCAGGCCTCAGCGGATGAGCTCCAGGATGTTAAGGAGGAGAGGGCCTCCTACCAGGACAAAGTGGACAGGCTAAACCAGGAGCTCAACCACATCCTCGGCGGGCACGAGAACCGCATCATCGATGTGGATGCGCTGTGCATGGAGAACAGGCAGGTGCCGCATCTGGGGGCTGGGGGTGCGGTGCTAGGGAGGGTCCCTGAAGCCCTGCCTGTATTCAAGACAGTTGCACTTTGAGTGTAAAGCGAGTCACACCCCCAAAGGATGGCAATGTCATGTACTAGTTTTAAAAGTAAGAAGAGAAGTGCTGGACACCTACATATGCCTCCCCTTCCCACACCCTCTCTGGTTGAACCACAAGGATAAAGAGCCAGGGAGAGTGGTTTGTGATTGCTGTCAAGGAGAGGGGAAAGAATAAGAAAATAAATTGAGAAATTCCCTTCACTGTCTTTCCCCCCAGGCAGATTTCAGCGTGTGTATGTGTCTGACTGCGTGTTATGCCTGGCATCGCCTCTTCTTGGTTTGTTCCCCAGTGGAATCATCTTAATGAGAATTATGTGAAAACTGTGTTGCTGTTCCTTAGGGGATCTTTTCGAAGGCTGTTTTAAAGCAGGGGGAGGAGGTTTTTGCTTTGGGCATGTTTGACCTTGGTCGCATCCATTTAAGAAAAGGTCACAGAGATACACATTTTCCTGCTGTTTCTCTCTGCAATGAGAAGGAAGGCATTACATGCAAACGACAGCAGGTTTTCGTGTTGAGCTTTTCTCGCTCAGTGGGTTTTCTTTTGCCCCCAAGCCCATCCTGGTTATGCGTGCTTTTTTCTAGATACCTTCAAGAGAGATTGAAACAGCTCCTTGAAGAGGTCAGTCTCCTGAAATCAAACATTGCCAAGTACAAGGTAGTGTAATCAAGACCACTGTGCATCTAAGTGTCATTCTGTTTTGACTCACCTTTATGCGTCCAAGACATTTCAGGGCTTGCTTCCCCTCCTAAATGGAGCCCCGTAAGAGCCCTAACTGGGGTCACCAGTAAAAACTCCCCAACAGCAAACTTCCCAGCACCCTCTTTTCCCAGATTGTGTTTCTATGGCTGTAACCTGGACAAAGCACCTGAGACCTCCAAATTCTGTGTGCTTCTACCTTGGAGCCTCAGCCCATATGAACTTTGGGTTCCTCTCCATTTCCTCTTCCCAATGTGTAGTTGTTGGGTACTTTCGCATAATCATCCATGAGAAAATGGTTTCTGAGGGAGAAGAAATAAAGCCAGGACATCACAACCCAAACGTTCATGTTCGTGGTACACTGAAAGGGTAGAATGTTCGAATTCTTCCCACTGTTATTTAGTCTAATTCCGGCTCCATTAGTTTGATAATATCTGTTTCTGCAGATGGTAGCTGGAAGTGTTATAATTAGAAAGCTCTCCTGGGTTTCTCTGCTTTGAAAATAGATTGATGTCTCTTCCTGAGGGTGAAGAAACTGATGGGATGCTTGGGAGAGCTGGCTCATTGTCCTGGTTGTTGACATTAGCTTTTGTTCTCAGAGATCTCCATACAGTTCCAGTTGGGGTTCTGGGGAGCTAAGCTTCCATTTACATCAGTCTATATGTGAGCACGAGGCCAAGGAAGTATGAGCTTTCACATATGTAATGTAAAACCACACAGATGCATTCATGTAGCATGTACCTTGATCTGTGTACCAAGCACTGGCAGGACCCCTATCAGTTTGACTACAAGAGTCTGTTCTAAGAAAGCCACATCTTTAATGTTGTGTCCCAGGCAATCATCACTAACTGACCACGACACTCTCCATTCCAACGTCACACCCTTCCAGACACCATCATCACTAACTGACCACGACACTCTCCATTCCAACGTCACACCCTTCCAGACACCATCATCACTAACTGACCACGACACTCTCCATTCCAACGTCACGCCCTTCCAGACACCATCATCACTAACTGACCACGACACTCTCCATTCCAACGTCACGCCCTTCCAGACACCATCATCACTAACTGACCACGACACTCTCCATTCCAACGTCACGCCCTTCCAGACACCATCATCACTAACTGACCACGACACTCTCCATTCCAACGTCACGTCCTTCCAGACACCATCATCACTAACTGACCACGACACTCTCCATTCCAACGTCACACCCTTCCAGACACCATCATCACTAACTGACCACGACACTCCATTCCAACGTCACGCCCTTCCAGACACCATCATCACTAACTGACCACGACACTCTCCATTCCAACGTCACACCCTTCCAGACACCATCATCACTAACTGACCACGACACTCTCCATTCCAACGTCACGCCCTTCCAGACACCATCATCACTAACTGACCACGACACTCTCCATTCCAACGTCACGCCCTTCCAGACACCATCATCACTAACTGACCACGACACTCCATTCCAACGTCACGCCCTTCCAGACACCATCATCACTAACTGACCACGACACTCTCCATTCCAACGTCACGCCCTTCCAGACACCATCATCACTAACTGACCACGACACTCCATTCCAACGTCACGCCCTTCCAGACACCATCATCACTAACTGACCACGACACTCTCCATTCCAACGTCACGCCCTTCCAGACACCATCATCACTAACTGACCACGACACTCTCCATTCCAACGTCACGCCCTTCCAGACACCATCATCACTAACTGACCACGACACTCCATTCCAACGTCACACCCTTCCAGACGCCACCTTTGGTGCATGAAAGCAAACCTCCTCTCCAACTCATGTCTGTTCCAAAGAGATTTCTATAGCAAGTGACTCCATATGCTAGACTGGATTTTTGCTTCAGATTTGATTTAAGGAACATGTATTAAACACCTGTGCATACAAGGGACTGTAATTACTGTCTTTCACTCATGCAATAACTGAAAAAATAAAACAACTTTGTATTGGGCCTTTTAAAATCCTGAGGGCTGAGAGTTTAGGCTGTATTAGGATTCTACTGCAGTTCTTGTGAGCAGAGGTTGGGGTGTGTATCTCTGTAGTGAGGTATTTTTCCATCGCTGGCTTTTCTAACAAAGGTTTTTGTGTTTCTTTTTTCCCCCATTGCTGCTGAAGAATGCTCTTGAGAGACGGAAGAACTCCAAGTGCCAGGGCAGATCCAACAGCAGTGCTCTGACTGGGGTCCTGTCTGCAAAGCAAGGTATGAGTTCATATCTAGGTAGGTCTAGTTTTGGAGCACAGAGTTGTAGTCCTGGTCCCACCTAAGCCTCTGAGTTTGATTCTGGGATTGAGGTGATCTTGAGAACAGTGGCTTCCCCATTTTCACCCACATCAGGATCGCCTGAGCCCTTCTTCTAACCCAGATTCCCCTGAGCTTCTGATGTGGCCGGTCTGGGGAGGGGAACCTCACAACTGTATGTCTGTCGGATTCCCAGGCCATCTGCTGCTGTGGGAGACACTACTTTAAGAGCCGCTGCCTTAGTGCTCTTCCGATGACTGGACCCCGGAAGAGGGGTCCCTGCAGTGTACTGTCTTCTCCAAAATGTTTTTCATTTCCTGATTACCAACTGAGCGCCTCTAAGAGATGTTCAGCCTCCTTGGGAGCACTTCTGGCCTCTGAAGACAGAATGGAAAAGCCCTCTCCTGCCGAGAGAATGCACTGTGGAACACGGGAACATATGCCTTTTTCAAAGAAGCCCTTATTGATTGTAGCTTTGTTCCTCCTTCCTGTCAATTCCAATGAAAAATAATGATCTTCCAGGAACAGTCCAGGGGAATAAATAGCAGAAAGCTTGGGTATGGCACTTCTTATTCGGCAGTCAGTTCTCGACATAAGCCTAGGTTGCATGGGCCTGCTGACAAAGCAGACCAGTAACTTTCAGGTTCTAGTCTTAATCAGAACTAGCTTTAAAAAGCACTGGGTCTCCAGTGTCCCTAACAATCAAGGCTCTTTCAATGCAACTTCCTTTTTCCACTTAACTAGAAATGAACATCCTAGAAGTGTTCTTAAACAGGAAACTGTAATACCTAATAAAAATGTGAAGAAGCCCATCTATGTGGCTCAGTGGATAAATTGCCTGCCATACAAGTATGAGGACCTGACATCAGATACCCAGAACCTGTGTGGAAAGCTGGGACTGGCGGTGCACACTAGCAGTGGGAAGGAGTCAAGAGCATCCTTGGATCTCATCGACTAGCCAGCTGAAACTAATGGGCAAGCTCCAGGTTCAGTGAGAGAGCTTGTCTCAAAAACTAAGATGGAGGGGGACTAGAGAGATGGCTCAGTAGGTAAGAGCACTGACTGCTCTTGCAGAGAACCCAGGTTTGATTCCCAGTACCCACGTGGTGGTGAACAACCAACCATAACGCCAGTTCCAGGGGATCTGACACCCTCTTCTGGCCTCTTGTCGGCTTTGCACAACATGGTTGCATTTATATACATTCAGGAAAAACATTCATACACATAAAAATAGAAGGAAAAAAGTCCAAAATATAAAAATTAAAAAAAAAAGAAAGATGGAGAGAGATTGAGGAAGACATTGACCTTGGCCTCTACCTACACTCACATACCCATGCATATACATGAGGACATACACATGCATACACCCTCTCTCCCACAGAACCTTATCTATGGTTAACCTTGGATACCATACCTAGCAACTAGCTAGAGTGTTGGTTCCTGTGTTGGCTCTGATGTTGGCATTGCCAGCCCAATCCAAACATCATGCAGAACTACACACTGACCCAGGCCTTCTAGAAAATCTAAGAGGGAGGTTTATTGCCAGCAACCCATTGCGTTGATACTCAAAACTTATAAATCTTGGGGGCTGAAAGAATGACTCAGTGGTTAAGAGCTCTTCCTGTTCTTCCAGAGGACCCAGATTTGATTCCCAGTACCCATGTCAGACAGCTCGTAAACACCTGCAACTCCAGCTCCTGGGAATCTAATGTCTCTGGTCTCTGTGGGCACCTGTTCTCACATGCATGTACCCCTCACACACAGAACTAAAAATAAATCTTGAAATATTTTAAGCCTGTGGCAACCCATTATGAAAAACCTAAACAGACCCCTCTGAAGTAGCAAGAAATGAACTTTTTGCTCTTCAAACATTATATATATTTTAAATTGGAACTGAAATAAATATTTAGTAGCAGCTAAATAAGTCATTACATGTATGTACTATTAAAGCAGGCATTAACTTTTATGTTTTTTAGTTATTTATTTTTCTTTTATGTGTCCAAGTGTATTGCCTGCATGTGTGTAAGTGCACCTATCTCATGCAGTGCCTGTGGAGGTCAGAAGAAGGTGTCAGAACTGGAGCTATGGATGGTTGTTAGCTGCCATGTGGGTGTTAGGAAACAAACCTGGGTCCTCTGCAGGAGCAGCCAGTGCTCTTAACTGCTGAGCCATCTCTCCAACCCTTAACTTTTATATTTTAGGGAATATTAATTACGTGGAATATTGTTAAGTAAAAAAGTAATGTTTGCCCCAATTTAGAAGAAAATATTGTCTGAATCTGTATGCATAGATATAGTCACATAGGAAATGTGTTTTTTATTTTCTTGGAGGAATACCAGGGTGATTGTTGTTGCCCCTCCTCTACCCTTTCTAAAATGGTGCGTTACTTTTGGAATAGGCAGGGAGTTGGGGCAAAGAGTGACTGTCCTTTGCATGATAATATGGCCTCTAGTCAGACTTTTTAATCCATTTGTGACTTGCTTTCTTGTTTTCAAAATGGGAATAAATCATACTTGCCAGGTTTTTTTTTTTTTTCCTTTCAGTTTTAAGTCTCATTGAGTTATCTTGAAAGTGTCTTAATATACTGGGCAAATGAAAATATTATCCTCTAAAAGACTGCAAATGACTGAGTGTGTTATGACTTGGTTAGAAAGCACTTGCCTGGCACGTGAGGAACCCCGGGTTCCATCAGAGTATGAAAAAAGAAAGAGGAAAAGAAAGAAACAGAAAACAAAAAGGAGGCAAAAAGCCTCTTTGGACATCTTTGTTGCTTGACCCTCAAGCCAGGTTTTATGCTGTTTTGGTTTTGGTACTTAAGGCAGGGGCGGGGCGGAGGTTCTCAGTTCAACACAGTAACATTGCCTAGCTTGGGACTCCCCGTCATCCAGAAAGAACCAGCATGGTCTGCAGTTCCATGTTCCAGACCTCACTACTGAGCTGTCTGTCAACTTTGTGTCTGCAGTTCAGGATCTGCTCTCCGAGGATCACGGGTGCAGCCTCCCAGCTACTCCACAGTCCATTGCGGACCTGAAATCTCTGGCTACCGCACTGCTGGAGACGATACATGAGAAAAACATGGTCATTCAGCACCAGCGGCAGACCAACAGGTATGCAGTAGGCTGGGGGAGGGTGGAGAGCAGGGAAGAGGCTCCTGAAGGTAAACCATGGGCCTTCCAGGAAGAAGGTGACCCCCAGAAATCTAGAAAAAAGAACCCACCAAAACCCACATAAAGCCGGAACTGGGCTTCTGCTCTGCGTTCCCATCCGGGTTATCGATCAGAGTCAACACAACGTGAATCCTGGTGCCTTAGTGAGTACTTCCTATGAGTCATGCTCTGAGGAATGTCCATTTCAAGCTGGCTCCTCTAGGACGATGCCAGGCCTCTTAACCCTGCCTCTCTCCCAGGTCTCTTTGGGGCAGGTGCCTCTTCAACCTCTTGACTTGACTTAGGGTCTCTGACTGGCAGGAAGCCAACCATCAACTTCTACAAGCTGCTGGGCCTGTTAGGGATGCACATGTTACTCTTCCAGATAAGCTAGGGAAGATGGTGAAATGGAAATATCAATGAAACAGAGCATCCTGTCTGGTTTATCACATGTTTACTTTGTTGTATTAGTGGAGACAGGTCAAATCAGCAGTCAGAGGCAACAGAGCAGAGTTGAAACGTTCTGAGAATGCTAAGCTCAATAAATGAAAGCAATAGATATTGGACATTGCAGCCCATGTCCTGTTCCTTTCATATCTGAGACTAGGTCATTTACATTTTCTTTCTTTTTTAAAATTTATTTTATTTTTACTTTTTATGTGTATGAGTGTATTGCCTGCATGTGTGTAAGTGTACCCTTGTTATGCAATGACCACAGAGGTCAGAAGAAGGTATCAGATCCCCTGGAACTGGGGATGGTTGTTAGCTACCATGTGGGTGCTGGAAATTGAACCCCAGGTCCTCTGGAAGAACAAGTGTTCTTAACTATTGAGTCATCTCTCCAGCCCCATTTACAACATTTTTTTAAAGCAAGAAACTTTTTCAGAAACACCTCAGGAGGCTAAGATGTACAAAAGGTTGCCACCAGCTCTGGCAATGGACATCTTGCTTTGTCCAAACACGATGCAGATACCACCGGGCCAGACATAGCAAGTGTGCTCACCTGCATCTCTTTCTCATAAGGTCATGAATGCCATCATGGGGTCTCATCATCCTGGCCTCATCCCGAGCACCTCCCAAATGTCATTAGCATTGACCTCTGAGCTTGGAGATTCAGCACAGGAACATATTTGTATCATAGATAGGGCAGCTTTGTGGCGTGCGACCCAAGCTGAAGACTTGGCATTCCTTTTGATGCTGCTGCTGTTATCTTGACACTCATGATAATTTTTTTCACAAGAGGAGCTCACATTTTTATCTGGCTAATTATAAAACTGATCCTGCTCCCAAGATCCATGCCCAGCACCACAATGACACTGCAAAAGAATTGAACAAGAGCAGCAATGTTAGACCAGGGACTAAGAGGGGAGGGACCAGAGCACTGGGACCACTCAAGGCAGGGATGCCCAGGGAAGAGGCCATGGGGAAATGATTGAAAGTATTGTAAAAACAAAAGAGGAAAGGGAAGTGATGGAGCACAAGGAAGACCGCACCAGAGATGAAGATGTATGTAGAGAACTCGAGAGCATCAATGGGAGGCCGGCAATCTCCCCAGATGACAGTGTAATTTATTGACAGGAGACGTTTACAATGGCTTTGCAAAATGAAACAGCCTTGCTGAACTGCAGATACTTCTCAGGAGGCAGGGATGGGAATCTGGGGGTCTTTCAGGATCCATAAAGCTGGCAATAAGCCTGCTCTGTTCTTATTCCTGAGAATACGTACCTGGCTAGGGCTCTGGACTCTTTGGAACCTCACACACCACTGCCAATAGACTCAGATGTGAAGTACTTGTTCACTCTGTGAAGGCTGACATGTTCATTCATCCAGGTTTACTTTTGTTTGAATGTACCTTTGCTTGTTTAAGCATTTTATTTTATCTTTGTGATAACTCTCTTCTGTATTAATTGAGAATGCTGAAACTAAGGATTTGGGAACTATCAGCTTCCAAAATCTAAAATAGATTTTTTTTTTAAAAAATGTATTTTTACTGAATCTTTGTGTATTTATTTTATTATTTTTTTATGTGTATGAGTGTATTGTTTGCATGTGTGTAAGTGTACCCATGTCATGCAGTGTCCACAGAGGTCAGAAGAAGGTGTCAGATCCTCTGGAAGTGAAGTTATAGATGCTTGTTAGCCACCATGTGGGTGCGGGGGATTGAACCTGGGTCCTCTGCAAGAGCAATTAGTGCTCTTAACCGCTGCACCATCTCTCCAGCCCCAGAAATTTTATGTATTAACATCTTAGCCGTCTTTGTACCTCTTTTCCCATCAGCACCCTCCCATAGCCCCCCACCTCTGGATCTCATGCATTCTGTCATTTATGTTACGACACAGAGTGAGGTCAGAAAGTGGACCAGCAAGAAAGCTGTGGCAATGGAAAGCCAGGACAAGGCTGAGCCTGGAAGCCGCTGGAGAGAGCACCTGCAGGAAGAGTCTACTTCCTCCAGAAATGGTCACATACGGAAGTGAGAAGAGGCTGCATGGGAGATGTGATCTACCCTTGAGCGAGGGGGTTCAGGAAGGTGAAAGGGGGTGAACCCCAGGACCCAAATGAGAGACTGACACAAAAGTGGATTAGCAGACAGGAAGAGGCAGTCTCGAGCACACAGACACAACCAGTCAGGGGCCTGGAGGCACACACAGGCTTGGGAGAGGATGCTTTTTGATTGGGGTAGAATGGAGGGTTTTTTTTTTTTTTTAATATAGTTACAGGTTGTTTTAGGATAATAGGGATTTCAGGATATGTCCCTATTATTCTAAGATGTCAGGCCTTCCATACAGACTTTACAGTATGGGAGATTATCAAGGACGAGTTTAGGAATCACTAAAGAGAATTCAGGAGCTGGCTACTCTGGTGGAATCTGTTAGTGAGGGTCCAGAGGGAAGCCACAGCCTGAAGGTGAAGCAGACAGCTGTGGCTCTCTGCACATCCTGCCATGCCCTACCAGGGGCCCTTCGACACTCTCCTGAGGTCCAGGATATCACTGCTCCATGAGACTGAGTTCTCAGTTCATTTGCCATTGGTCAGGGAAAAGGAAGAGGAAGAGGAAGTACTTTTGGGTATAGCAGGAAAAGTATGTTCCTGTGTTAGCTACCACCTCATCACAGGCAAGGACATGCCTCTGCTTACCAGCTGTGTAACCCTGAGCAAGTAATTGATCTATCTGAGCCTGGGACTACTCATCTACAAATAAGGACTACCTGGCCAGGTTTTGCAAAGAACTGGGACAGTGTGTGTGTGGCACTCAGAGGAGTAACACCAGGCCAGGAGAAATGCTAAATATGTGTATATTGGCTGCTATTAGATCCCCTGTCTCACTGTCCGTGTGTATCTGTCTATTTGCAGACCGTTAGTCCCCCCAAACAGATTCACGGGGCACTCTTTTCATTAGCCCCTATAACCAATAACACAGTTAGATCCCAGGAGCAGCTTGCAGACTGGCCAAACTGCCTGGCCTGAACTTGTTCCCACATCCCTATCCTGACCGCTGACAGCCACTGTGGCTACCACAGCTGCTTCGTTCCAGGACTTCTTCACCCCAGCTCCTGTGACCCCTACCCAAGCATCTGTGTGATGCCAGGCGAGAGGACTCAGGCAACCTGTCCCATGTTGTGTTTTGCATGTAGTTCCTCGAGCATAGTTTTTCAGAAGTGCTTGCTGTAGCCGTGAAGAGGATCTGGGGAGGTTTGTTTTAAAGTGCTTCCAGGTGTATGTGTTTAAGGGCATGCGCTTCAGAGCAAATGGAGGTCTAGACTCAAATCAAAAGTCACCACCGAGTCCTGCTTATGGTTTTGATCAAGCTAAATAACTTCTATACGATATCTCTGATTCCTAATGGGAAGAGTCAAGTGTGGTGTTAGATGTGCCCTAGGCAGGTTCCTTTCCTTACCTGGTCCATTACAATGTGAACTACACTGGGGTTTTTGCAAAATCAGATGTGATAATACATATTAGGCAGTTGTGTGGCATGGCTGGTGCCTCATACTAATGACTCCAGAAAAGTTAGTTGCCATTTGTGTTCATGATGGTCCAGTTGCTGATAGTATTGTTGCTAGTGTTACCACAACCATTAATTTTCCTGGATCCTTTGATTATGTCCAGTTCTGCATCAGGTACTGGTATTATACCAGAGGACACAGCTACCACTGACAAACTTAGAGTCCCTGGAAGTACAATTTTGGGGGCACCTGCATTTTCAGGCATTCCATTCCTGGCAGAAATAGCTGGGTTATCAAGTTACACCAGAAACAGTATAGGCAAAATATCTGCATCCCACCTCCGAATTTGACTCAGAGCATCCCTCGGTATCACTGAAGAGTGAAGTCTTATCCTTTGTTTCTAAGAGGCAGCCACAAACATGTGATCTGATCTCATTAAGAAACAGGCATCAGTTCGAGTACTGTTGTGATTGCATGTCAAACCTATCAGCTGTGAGAAGGGAGCTGGGAACAGAAAGATATTGAAAGACAGATTAGGAGCAGTGGTGTCTACTGAAGGGTCAAGGGCACGAAAGCCAAACAGACCCAACAGATAACAGAATAATAGAAAGTAATTGATACAGACCATGTGGATTGCAAGCCTTAAGGAGAAGAAGATAAAAGGAGGAGGAGGAGGAGAAGGAGGAGGAGGAAAGAAAGAGAGAGAGAAAGAAGGAAAGGAAGGAAGGAAGGAAGGAAGGAAGGAAGGAAGAAAGAAAGAAAGAAAGAAAGAAAGAAAGAAAGAAAGAAAGAAGAAAGAAAGAAAGAAAACTTCAAGTACCAAAATGAAGACAACCACACAGGGCCATGCCAGAGTTTCCACATGAACTTGAAGGGAAGGTTAAGATGCTGTAAGTCAATTCAGGTGAAATAAGGATGAATCCCAAGCCGTATATATGTGCAGCTACATTCATATTCATGGCCCTGTACATATGTGGGTGTATGCAGCTATCTCTGGAATCTAAAGAGAGGTGTGAGAATAATTCTGCTGTTCTAATTCATCCCACTAGAAGAAATTGAGCCTTTGCTATTAAGGTGATTTTCACATCATTTTAGCAGTGCCAAGAAAATCTCACGAATTAAATAAAGACTAGTTTTCTGATTTCTAGGCCATTAGAAAGTGAGGTTTTAGATGCCTATCAAATCATTTCCCAACTATAGGTGGTGTCTTAAATGGAAGAGGGAATGAAGGCTCATGCTGATGTCTGCTTATACAAGTACACAAAGCCTGCCTTCCAAACACAGGTGCTGGTCTTTTCCAGTACTTATTCTGGAACTTGAATATCCCAGTGAATCAAAATGGTTACCTTGAAAAACAACTTTGTCATTCTACCAGTTCTCAAATCACTGAAAATTCTATAAAATTACAAAAATATTTATTTATGTGGGAGGTGCATGAGTGTGTCATGTGTGTGTGTGTGTGTGTGTGTGTGTGTGTGTGTGTGTGTAGGTCAGAGGACAACTTGTAGGGAGACTGTCTCTCCTTCTGCCATGTGAGAAGTTCTTGGAAATTGAACTCAGGTCATCAGGCATGGTGATAGCTGCCTTTACCCTCTGAGCCATCTCACTGGCTCACTGAAACTCTTTTGAAATATTTATTATTTACTTTTTCCATAGATGATTGCAGATTATGAAAAAAAGAAGAAACATTTATTTAATTAGGTATATTTATTGAACACCTATGCTGTGTCAAACATTTTCTCAACATCAAGGGCAGGGATATCAGTAAGACCTGATGATGTGAGGCAAAGAAGGCCAATCTTATTATCTACATTGCCTCAGAAGTAACATCCAAGCATCCCCATCCGTCTTACTTATTGGTTCCGAACATTAAATCTACTCTCAAAGAATGAAGGTCTAATGCTCCTGAGAGCATCCAAAATTAATAGTCATCTTTAGCAATGAGTGATTCTCCAGTGGAAATTCCTTCAGATGTTTTGGGCAGTGGTGGAATTGTTCAGCCTCCAGGAAATTGCTTTGTGGAAGAAGACTCCACTGAATGGCATTTAAAATGTGTATATGGGTATGCGTGTGTGCGTGCACGTGTGTGTGTTCACTATTTTCTATTTCCATATGAACTTCCAATAGAATATGCATTGTGAACACACATGCATATACATGCTTCGGTTTTAGCATGTATCTCAAATCTATGTCCATCTCCAGTCCTAAGAGCTGATGGGTGACTATTGGTCTCTTATTTTCTACCTTTTCTAGAATCCTAGGGAATCGAGTGGCAGAGCTGGAGAAGAAATTAAGAACTTTGGAAGTTTCTGGTCTGTGGAGTCTTCCAGGTGAGTGGACGTGTATGAACACGGGTTTTCCTTTTGTTTGGGATTTTGTTCATTTTCTTAAGAGCTTCCTCGCATAATTTCCAGAAGATTCTGCCTGTTGGATCGGATGCCCTTTTATTTGGAGATTGTTACCAAATAATCCACAAATGCCTCAAATTTAAAACCAAGAAGTGGAATGGGGAAGGAGGCAAATTCAGAAATTTACAATAAATATTCAAATTCTCATCAGTGGGATACTGAAGTCTCGCTAACCTAAACTCTCAAGCCGTGATTGTGTGTGTGTGTGTGTGTGTCTGTGCACATGCTAACCTTTGTAGACATTGTGAGTTGTTTCATTTTTTTCTTATCTGTAGGCATGTTGTAAAGATTTGTTGCATGTGCTCTTCCCTCCAAAAATTAATGTGAGCATATACAAAGGTTTGTGCAATTTAATCAGCCCTAAAAAATAATATAAGATCTTACAAAGATTTGTGCAATTTAATCATCAGCCCTAAAACAGAATGTAAAACTGCACAAAGATTTGTTCAGCTTAATCACCAGCACTAAAAATGAAGAGGCAATGATTTCTCTAACCTACATGCACTTCGTGGGCACCTTCTCCTGCCTACCTGCTTCCGACATTTTTACGTAGCTTGAAAACAAAAATTTCCCAAGGAGATTATTTCCCCACACATTTGCACATGTGAGAAGCTGATTTTTCAACCTGATGAGCTATACTTTTCCCATTTATCCTGGTAAAATACCCCTTTCAGGAGACCCTGTCTGTTCTTCGCTTTCGTCTTTACGCTGTTTGGGAACTTATATTTATCATTTTCTGCGGCCCCCACGTTCCCTGGAAGGAACATTGTCTGGGTATTTTTAGTCCCTTGCCCTTCCCACACGGAGCACAGTCTCTCTTCCCTTGGCTCCCGTGGGCTGCTTTCCTATATGGAGGAGAAATGAAAATTGCTACAGAGGTGGACAACATCATGTTTTCCTCAGTGTAAATCTCAGGTTGCCTGCAAGTGTGTTTCATAAATTGGAATTTTTCACAGAGATTCCTTGAACTGGATGTCAGAGGACCTCACAGAACTAATTAGTGGCGAGTGCCATCCTGGGGATTTGAATGCTCCGTTTCATACTTGCCGCTTTTGATGTTGCTCAGCCCTCATCTTCTGTGCGGGCCTCTCTCTTATTGCATTGACTTTCAGCGCAGTCAGACAAATTTGTCTTCTATTTGCACAGCCAGATTGTAGTTTTTGTGCATGTGCCGAAGCTTTGAATTTGTTTTTCCCCTCAATATGACTTAGTGAATTTTCTCACTGTTTCATTTGTGTAATTTACATAAAAAGACGGAAGGTGAACGAGTGGATGAATGCCTGAAGTTTCCTGCATCTAGTATTTATTTGGTCAGGTGAGACTTCAAATGGCTGTTCTGCATTAACAACTGTTCTTTCCTTCTTTCTGCTGCCGAAGGCCTGAGCTACAATGTTACAGTTGGATTTGGGAGTATGTTCTTTTTGAAATATCGGGGTGGGGGGGGGAGGGTGGCTAATATTGAGGGCTTCTGTCACCTCTGCATGTAAATACTAGAAATTCATTATCCACGTCTCCTTGAACTTTCCAGATAGAATAGCCTATTGAAGTAGAGAATTCAACTAGTGCAAACCAAGTATGTATGAGTGTAGTTGGCTTGGGGGACAAGTTTGGGTGGATGTTAGGCTGCGGGCATCGGGGTTCTAGTGTTTGGCTGCCATACAGATACAAAAGGCAGGAGAGTAACATTTCTTCAGCTTGGATACACTGTGTGCCATGGCAACAACCTCACTTGGACTTGTGTGAAGGATGTACGGGTGCAGCCTTGTGTTAGGGTGTTTGCCTCCTTGGTGAAAATAAGGGTAGGGAGTAGGAGCCTCTTCCTGTGCGAATCACATTGGCCCCTTGGCTCCTTGTTTTGTGTGTCTTCACTTAACCTACTGCAGGGTGGAGCAAGACACAATGTGTTGAGCCCCTGGTCCCTTCTCCTCCACCTCCTCTTTCTCATCTGCTTTCCAAGCCACCACAAGATCAGAGTGGAGGTGCTGAGTCCCAGTTGATTGAGAGTATTCTCCACTGTGTCTTATTTACCAGCAACTCAAAGGGAACAGTGTCTTCTTCAATAAATCAACCTGTCCACGGACTGGTGCCTATTTTGAGCTTTGGCTTTTGACTATAACACTGTACCAGGCAGCTTGGTCTTGTCCCTCATAAACCATGAATCTACAGTCTAACAAGGAAGCAAGATGGATCCCCATCAAGGAAATCAGGAAGTAGTGTGGGGCTTTGTGCTGAGTATGTGACCAAGATATGAGCAGGAGGAGGGAGGGATGAAGGGAAGAGTCATTGAATGCCACACCTGAAGAACGGCTAAGAACAAAAAGTCCCAGGGTGGCAGATACTTGGTGTGTGTTACACAATACCCATTCTAACACCAGTGGCAGACATTGCTAATCTATCGCCGCATTTTCCCTTGCTGCTGTGATCCTTAAATTAGTCCTCCACACTGGTCTTCAACCTCCAAAGTTGGCCACCTTCTGGAAGAACATTCTCCCTTTTTCCATTTTGCCTAAGCTTCATGAGAAAACAGGGGGAGGAAGTTAGCTAACACCCAAGGCCAAGAGGTTAGCACTTAACTTGGGTGATTCAGGTCTCACCAGTCGTCTTATGGGTACTGAGTGACCAGTTCTGAGATGAGAAACATGGGTCAGTGGAACCTGATTTCCAGAGCAAGGTAGGCCAGAGAGAAGGAATTCAGAAGCTAGGGTAACCTCTTCTGAGGCCGTCGAGGAAAAGTTTGTGGCAGAATGAATTATAAGCCCCGTCTTGCCCCCTCGTCACTCTCTTGACGAACACCATCATTTTTCTTTTCTTTTTTGAGGCAGGGTCTTATGTAGTCCAGTCTGGCCTTGAATTCAATATGGTAGTTGAGAATGACCTTGAAATTCTGATCCTCCTGCCTCTACCCCAAGTACTGGGATTACAAGCAATTACAAACACATCCTGTTCATGCAGTGCTATGGATCAAACCCAGGGCCTCATGAATCCTGGACAGTCATGCTCCTGATTGAGCTGTATCTCCATCCCATCATAGAAATCTTGATGGTACTTGTTAGATTTGGACCAGTTTATGAACTTTTTGGGAAGTAGACACATTGGACAAATGTTGCAGGCTGTAGGGAAAGCCATGTAGATAACTCAGCCTATTCCAAGCTGTCTGACCTGTTCCTTGACAGTAGCAAAGCTAGGGGGCTATTACAAAGAAGTCAAGGTTTTATTCTACTTAAGAGAGTGGAAATACCTGGCAGAGCTTCAGACTCAGCTCCAAGCAGATGCTCTTCTGCTAGCCTAACATTCGGGAGACAGAGAAGCTTTGACCCAGCAGCTGGTCAAGCCCCAGTCATGCCAGGACCCCTAAGACACCTCAGCCCATCTACCTGCAGACCTTAGAAGGCATTTAGTAAGCACCTACTACGTGAAGAACTCTCTAACGCAGTTTTTAGAAATCAAGTTAATGAGATAGTCTTATAAAAACTGAAAGGGACTCAGAGGCACAGCCATGGAATGTATTTAGTTCACCAAAGTTTCTAAAGGAGGGGTAGACTGCTGTTTTTCCCCAGTTATCCTTCTGGAGTCTGCTGAATGGGAAACAAAGTAAAATCTTGGAATTCTAGAGCCTCTGATCTGGGCCCAGAGACCTTTAGTGGGACATCACCCTGCTTTAGAGAAAGTCTTGCTCTAATCCAGACTGGAGCCCAAGCTGGACTCATGGGCTAGAACATATGTTTTGGGTACAGTTTCCACCAGAGAATCCTAAAGCCTTGCTGGCCAAGGCTGGCACTGTACTCTGCTGGTGGGCCCTCCTGGCCCTATGGATGGCATCACTGTATGTCCATGTGTTTGGTTCTCATGTATCTGTCCCTTATGCCCGTGTTTAAAGCCACTCTTCCTTTCTGTTCACCTCTGTCACCTGCTCTGGCCTCTGAAGTGGGGGTGTGGTGTATTTACCCTGGCCCTTTCGTTCACCCCAAACCTTGTACCCTTTTAGGGAGATGACACTAACAGGCAGCAAGGTGAAGCAGGCTATAGATGCCAAGTGGGAATGCTGCTGGGACAATATGGAGGGCTTGATGCCACCTGCCTTGGGACAGTTACACAACGTAAATGCCCAGATGGAGTTAGGACAGATATCAGGTGTGTGGGAGTCAATGCTGGTGATTTTAGTCGGCAGCATTTACCGCATGCTCATGAAACACCAAAAGCCGTTCATGATCACTTTATCTTCACAACTACCCATGATGAGAAACATGAAGGCGATACAGCTAAAGTGGCATCCTTGATGTGGGCCTGCTAGCAGGTGACCCTGTCCAGACCACAGCCAAGGTAGTGTCCCTGAAAGTCCTCTGCTACTGTGACTGCTGTCCCACACAGCCTCTTGGTTCCCCATAGTCATACAGTACAGGCCGCCCTTTCTGGTGACACTTGTGATAACTATTCCTGAAGAGCCCTTGGGAATGAGTCAAGGTCTTCCATCACCCTGCTCTGTCCTCACACTAAGGAAAGACCATTATGACCCCTGAACTTCCCACAACTGAAGGAACTTCCTCACGCAACAGTCCGCTCATTGTATGGGAGTGTCTTAGTTTCATTTCCGTTGCTATGACAAAATACTCTGACCAAAACAACTCAGGGAAGAAAGGTTTACTGAGCTCACATTCTAAATTACAATGCATTTTTGTGGGCAAGGCAGCAGGAACTTGAAGCAGCTGGGTCACATTCCCAGTCAAGAACAGAGAGAGAATGATGTGTGCATGCTTGTGCCCAGTGTGCTTTCTACTCCATCTAGGAACCCCTGCCTAGGGAATGGTGTTACCCACAGTGGGCTGGTCTTCTAACCTCAATTAATGTAATGAAGTTTATACCCCACAGACAGGCCCACAGGACAACCTGATCTAGATAATCCCTCACTGAGACCCTTTCCCAGGTCATTCTACACTGTCAAGCTGACAGTTCAATGTCAGGGTATAAATGTTTATAGGGTATAAATGTTTTATAGGGTATAAATATTTCCCAGCTCAACTGGTGACATGACACACTCACTTTCCATTTTCCTCACAGGGAACAAGGACACCATACTGTTCGGTGACTCAACTCTTCCCACCACACAAAGGTCAAGGTCCCCACTGTTGAAGTTTGAGGAGCAGCCCACTGAGAACCAGGAGAATGCCAGAGACGGTAAGTGCACCTTGGGTTTGTCCCTGCCTGGCCCATCTACAGAGCACAGTGTTGAGGTCAGCATCCCCTCCCCTCCTACAACTACCATGGCACCCTTGAAGCATCCCCCACATGTCCTCTTTGTTGCTTACTTAATTTCTTCTTGTTGAGAAGTTCCAACAGAAAAATACAGACCCCTGTCCTTTGGACATAGTGGTTTAGAGCATAAGAGTGAAAGCACAGGAGTTGGAAACCAGAGTTCATAATCCAGCCCCCCCATCACAGTAGCAGGGACAACTTGGGTGTGACTCAACCGCAATGTCATCTCCTATAAAATGATGACATGGCAGGGAAATCCTGGCACATTGCCAGCACATGGTAAGTGGTGTGGAAGCCAATAGAATGGAAAGAAAGTCCATCAAGCATATAGTCCTGGAGGTAAGTGTTGGAAGGAAACCCATTTAGGAGAACAGATGATAGGAGAGATGTAAGGACCAGAAGACTTCCCATGTGGCAGTCTTGTTTCCCCAGCAAAACTTTCCTCCACACTGTTTGAGGGTTTTGTTTGTTTGTTTTTATGTGTATGATTGTTTTGCCTGTATGTATGTTAAGAGCACCTAGTGCTCTTAACCACAGAGCCATCTCTCCAGCCCCCTGTTCAAAATGTTGCTTGTCTTTTTTTATCCACTCTCAAAGTAGTAGCCGTTTCTAAGATGACTCTGATTGGTGTTCATGCCATTGTGTGGCCCTCACCTGCATGGTGTCAGGGTTGGCCTGAATGATTGCTAGGGTACGACAGATATATGTCTGAGGCTTGGTGACAAAAGACCTCTCTCTCTCTCTCTCTTTCTTTCTCTCTCTCGTGTGTACTTGCTCTCTCTCTCGTTCTCTCTCTCTCTCTTTCTTTCTCTCTCTCTCAACATTCACTCTGGAAGAAGTTGGCTATTAGGTCTTGAGGGTGTTCAATCAGCCCCATAAGCTAATGGTGTGGCCCTAAGGCCTCTAGTTGCCAGCCATGAGAGGACACCATATTGGAAGCAGTATCTCCAGCCCCAGTCAAGCCATCAAAGGACTACAATTCCAGTCAACATTTTGATGAAAGTCCATTGGAGACCTTCTTAGCCAGACTCATTCACATAAACTGTTCTTAGAGTCCTGGGTTTTGAAGTAAATTGTGAAGCAGTAATAGTAAGCTGCATAACTAGAAGTCCTAGCCTATGACTGTCAAAGGTTCTTTTCTTGAACATCCATGTTTCTTCTCCATTTTCTCTTACTTAGAGCTGTCTTTAGTCATCAACCCCATAAAGACACTCTCACTCCCCCCACAAATTTCCAGTTACCATCTATCTATCTATCATCTAATAATCCTCAGGCCTGAAATTTCCCAGCAAATATTCTGTGGACTTCCCTGGTATGACATCACCACCTCTTCTTGCTTCTTCCATTTTGTCCCCTTTTCAGTTCCTCAGACTTGAAACCTTGTAGTCATTGACCCCTGTCGGCATCCCTCTCCATCCATATCTGGTCTGGCATGAGTCTTTCTGAAGGGCTTCTTGGGACTCAGCCCTCCTACCTTTGGCTCAGTTTAGGCCTCACCGCATCACTGGCAGGTCTGCTTCTGTCCTCTCCACCTTCTAACCTGTCCTTGCTCCCTTGCCATCCTCATCCTCCAGCTGCAGAATCAGCCCACAGCAATAAATCACAGTCCATTTCTGCCTTGCTCAAAGATCCCAAGTTGCACTCGGCTGTCTTCTACTTAAAAATCTCAGCTCTGGGACTGGAGCGATGGTTAAGAGTACTGCTCTTGTAAAGGACCTGGGTTCGAGTCCCAGTACCCACATGGTGGCTAGCAACCATCTGTAATCCACTTCCAAGGAATCCACAGTCCTCTTCTGGCCTCTGTGGACATTATGTGTTACAGGTATACTTACATACATTCAGGCAAAACACTCATACACATTAAAATAAAATAAATCACAGCTGTGCAGCATGGACTAGCTCACCCTTCTACCCAGATGATTGTCCAACCTTCTATCCAGATGGACTGACCAGCTGCATCAGTTAAGCTATATTGTAAAATCAGCTACCTCACGGCTTAAAGCGCTCATATGACAGTATATAGCTCATCTGGGTAAACAGGCAGTTCTGTCCACCTGAGCTGGGTCCAGCAAGGTTCACCCATCAGTCTATATATGTTCAGATGGCACATCACAGAGCCTGGAGTGGTGAGGGTGGAAGCCAGGACATTTCTGGGATTTCAACAGAAACATTCCCAGGTACCTATGCAGGAATTCCTGGGTAGAGCCTCTCACCCTGGAAGGTCTACACTGGCCAGAAAGTAAGGTTGGGTATTTGCAGCCCACAGCACAAGTTGTTTACTGTCCTGGTGTGCTGTGTATACTAATCCCTGGGGCTCTATGTCACAACTGGGGGTCATCCTATGCAGGTAGCTGGTGTCTTTGTGACACCCCAAAGCCTCTGTCTGCTCTGGCTTGCTAAACCTCTGGGTGGCCTGGACCCACTGCTTTGAGATGAATTTGAGCCGGCATGATCTTCTCAAGGGCAGCATAAGTGAGGGACTGATTCAAAATGATAGCTTCCAGAGTCCCATCATCAGTGCCCATTGTTCCCACCCATCCTGAGCCAGCACTGGGCGGGAACAAGGACGCATTCACTGAGAGGCTGTCAGTGTCCCAGTGGCCTCATCAGTGTTGTGGCCTGATTAATTCCAATGGAAAGCTGCCACATGCAGGAGGACAAAGCCCAGCCTAACCAGCCAACAAAGGATGACAAATGTCCCCTCTGAGCCTAAGAGCGGGGGACACATCTTCTGGGGGTTAGCAATCGTTTCTACCACACGAGTTTCCTTTTCATCTTTTAGAGAAAACAGCAATATTTTTCTTTCCACTCTGTGTCATGATGCATTTGCCTCGTCCTTATTGATGTGTGTATTGTGACTAATAAGTATTAATGATATTAATTCTGTTTGCGACAACAGCCCAGAATAATTACAATTATTTACAATAATATTTCCCAACTCTTGGCTAATCCAGAAATCTTTTATGGAAATGGAAGTATTATGAATCTGTAATTAAAATAAAAATCAAACTCCCCACAGCTTAAGAGTTAATGTCCCAGAATGCTAGCATGAAAGGAAGACCTGGGTCCCATAGCAAGGGACCAAAACTGGTGAAGGCATGGTGGCCATGACACTTTCAGGAATCCCTTCTGTGTGTCCTGATAATGGCTTGAGCATGCTGCTTTGGTGTCTTTTAGATAAATAGAAGGGGAGAATGGATTAATAATCCCTTCCACACCCACACTCCAATTTCTAGAACCAGGCGCTGTGTTTTTCTGGTCCTGAAATCTGCTAATCTAGCTTTTCTTGGGAAAAGCAAAGTATATAGGCACAGACAAGAGAACCACAGCTAGTGTCCATCATCCTCTTTCGTTGTCCATCACTCCTTTCCACTGTCCATCAGCCCCTTTGAGCACACATCATCCCCTTGGGCACCCGTCATCCCCTTCCTGTGGCTACGTTGTAGCCTATGGTGATATCAGTGGGACTGTCTTCCCCATCCCGCCACCACACACACAAATTGTTAAACAAAAATCATTTCCCTGGTAATATCAAAGGTTTACCATTTTTAAATAAAAAAGAGGAAGGAGGAAGAGGAGGGAAATGAAGAGGAAGATGATAGTGAAAACATTCTACATTTTAAACATGATTGGAATATAATCTAAAGAAATAGTGCAAGGCAGAATACCAATGACCAAAGGGCCCCAGCACATTTAGACGAGCCTCCTTTAGATGTAAATGAAAGTGGCAAAGATTTCACCTGACCCACAGTAAAAACATACCACAAATGGTTTAGGGGTGAGGCTGTTCTGAGGAAGGTTAATTAATTTTTCAGGGGCATCAGAATATACTATTAAGTGTCCTAAAAGAAGTAATTTCATAAGAGTAATTTTCAGAAGGAGTTTATTCATCTCACACTGGTGAAATATTTAGCTATAGAAAATACCATAACTTACTCCTTTTGAATAACGCTTCCCCTCTCTGCTGGGAGCTCGCTTGTTTTTGAATCACTGTTTCTCACATCCCCTCTGCAACCACTATAAAAATTTTCATTTGTTAGTAAGAAATTTATGTGATTACTTCCCTGGGCTACCTCAGATAGCTGAATGTTTGTAGGAGTTAGAAATCTCTATCTCTTTTTCACAAAATACCATTTTAAGAAGTTCTGGAGTAACTACCTGAATATACCCCAAAATGAATACCATGAATTTAAGACTTGCTTCATAAAGTGATGCATGGTATTTAAGATGTGTGCTAATATATTCACTTTTTCATGCATACATGTATAAATCTATATATTCAAGCACTTAATAAGATATTTATTGAGTCTCTGCTATAGAACATTCCCAAAGCTAAAAAATTAATCAGGCAAGACTTGATACTTAAGGTGGTTAGTTATAAGTAACAATTTGTGGTGGAAAAAAAAATTAAAAGCACTGTTTCTAGGAGATCCAAAGTGTATCTTATGGAAAGTCAGTCACTAGAAATAGGACTTGTGGCTAGATTCAGTCAAGCAGGCTTCATAGAGGAGGTGGGGGTTAAGCCGTTGCTCAAAGGCTGTCTTTGGGATGTAGAAGGGAATGACGCCCCCTCCAGGACGCGCTTTATTCATTTATTTATTCTCATATTCCACTGTAAAGGACTGGGCTCATTTTCCAAGATAATACTTGTGGAGAAGAGTGAACCAAGTTGTCCAGGATTGAATCAGTCCCCTACACAAAGGCACTGGGACACCAGATGAGGGTCTGGTATGGCTAGATGGAGGGATACAGGGAGGATTGCTGGGAAATCAGATAGAAAGAGAATGGGCATTGGGTCATGGAAAGCTATGTGCACCAGGTTACAGGTTTGGGCTTTGTTCCTTAGCATCTAAAGCCTTTGGAGGTTTTCTAGCTAGAGGAAGACATGGTAAGATTTGTACTTCAAGATCACAGTGCTTCTCAAACTATAATATGAACCCCCATCACTTGGGGTCTTATGAAAGAGTCTCAACCAGTAGATGAGGAGTGGAGCCTGAGACCTGCATACCCAGCTGCAAGTCCTTGGACTCAGTCAGAATAATAAAGCTGTAGGGAGGACTCTCACTGGGTAGGGGGTACTGGAGCAGCAGCAGGTAGAAGCAAGGAACCCTATTGGGCACTGCACACACTGCTGTCTTGTCTGACCAGCTCAGAATGGGTAGTACTTTCTAATTCAAGGCTTGCTTTTTTCATTTATGAATTCTCATATTTTACTGTAAAGACAAGTACTGGACTCATTTTCCAAGATACTTGTGGAGAAGTATGAAACAAGTTGTTGTTCATGACTGAATACAGACTTGAAAGTAGGAAAAGATTTGGTCAAGAGTCTGCCTTGGGTTCAGCTGTGATTATCTAAAAGGCCGAAGAGACTGAAATGACTTTATTTTTTTAAAAAAATGATTTACTTTCATTTTATGTGTATGAGTGTTTTTGTGTTCATGTGTATATGTAAGTGCACTCATGTGTGCAGTGCCCTTGTACATCAGAAGAGGGCATCAGATCCTCTGGAACTGGAGTTGCTGATGATTGATAGCCCTCATGTGGGTGCTGGGAACTGAACGGCAGTCAGTGCTCTTAACCGCTGAACCATCTCTCCAGCACCATGAAATGGCTTCTTTTAAATGTGAAAATCAAATTTATGTCAGTAGAACTAGATGTAAAAGGTCTGGAGACAACTGGCAAGGCTTGTCTTGCTCAGGCAAAGACTCCAGTTTCCTCCCCAGTGACTCCAGAGTGTTTCTTCTCCACAGACTCACTACATCTTTCTGAGTGTGCTCCGCCCCTGTTCACCTTGGTGATATCATTTAAGCCTTACAGTGCAACTGATTTGGCAGTTTCATTCCTTCTGGAGCTCCTCAGATCTGTTTTAACCAGGGTTTAAACATCTTAAATGTATTTTAAATTGACACATAATGACTATATGTGTCTATTATTCATGTCTATGAAACTGTATGGCGTTTCATACATGTATATAAATCATAAAGATCAAATCAGGGCAATTGGCATATAGACCTTTTCTATACTTAGCATGTATTAGATATTAGGAACATTCAAAATCCTCTACCAGCTGTTTTGAAGTATATAAATAAACACTGTCACTCTTAAAGCCATTTAAAAGTTTCATAAAATTTTAAATACTAAGTAGCTATCAAGTCAAAAAGTACATAGTTACTTAAAAACCCCATGGTACTCATGTTCATAAATACTTTTTTGTTGTTTTTTGTTTTTAGAGACAGAGTCTTTCTGTAGTCCCAATTCACTATGTTGATCAGGCTGGACTTGATCTCACTGAGATCCTAGTGCCTCTGTCTTTGCTCCCTGAGTGCTGAGACTAGCAGCACGAGCCACCATGCCCAGTTCCATAAATACTTTTATGCATTACATTAAAATTAGAATGAATCATAGATGTAATAAAATTGCTATCTGTTGCCGAAATTCTAAGCTGCGTTTCAACTTGTCTTTTCAGATCATGCCGACTTTTTATGTTATAGTTAAACTAACACATCTAATTACATAGATTTATATTTTAAAATATAACATATTTCTAAGTTATATAAGTAATCCTTTCAAATTTATGTATCATCGTCCTTATACACAGTTAACAACATCTGTTCAGGGCCCAGGGTCTGAGCTGCTGAGACATTGGGTGTGGTTGCATTTGCTTGCTACATTCTTACTTGTTTGTTCCCTGAAGGGAGATATGAGGTCCCTGAGCCCTGGGAAACAGACAGCCACTCCAGGACTGATGCCGTGAAAGGAGACTCAGGAGAGATGCAAGCAGCGTTTCTCCTTGTCTTGGTCTTCACAGGCTGCTAACACACAGCACCAGAACCTAGCTGCCTTACACAGTGTTCCGAAGGCTGAGAAGTCCAAGGCCAAGGTGTCAGTAGATTCCATGAGTCGGGAGGACTCTCTTACCTCTTGTTTGGTGCTCCCATGCTGGAGAATGAGAGGACTTGCTGTCCTCCTCTTCCTATGAGTATACTGACCCCATAGTCCATGATACATTTAAACCTGATCCCTTCCCAGAGTCTCACCCCCAAATGACACTGACACACTGAGAGTGGGCCTTCAATCTGTGAATCTCGAGAGGACACAGTGGTCCATCCATAGTGATGAAGGACACAGGTAGGACTTAAAAAATGATGAATAGGAAAAGGAGGAACATTCACGTGGTCTGAAGTCCTGAAGTCCATGTGGTCACAAAGCACAGCCTAGATGACAAATGTAGGGGGACCTGTGGGAGAAAGGCCATCTTCAGAATGTGCCGGGAGATTATCCAGGGGAAGCTTCCAAGTGGCATCAGAATCAGGTGTCTTGTCTCCTGTGGGAAGCCCGATGAGCAGGGGTGAGAGATGTCTTCATGGGCAGGAGTTAGATTGCCAATGAGCGAACAGAATGAAGGGAAGAGAAACAGAAGATAGCCAGCAAGGCTCACTCAGAGGGCCGGGAGGAGACATCACATCAGCCAAGGAAAGACAGAGAGTTTACATGTGTAGAGGGCTGAAGAATGTTCCTCGGAGGCTTTCAGTCCTATACCCTGGACCCCAACAACCATATCTACTGTGACAAGAGCACTTTGCAGATATGATTCATTTATGGGTCTTGAAGTAAAAAGATGGATTATCCAACTGGGTTCTAAATGTGGTCATCTTACAAGAAGGAGGCCAAAGGAGATGTGGGTGTGGAAATGGACATTGGGAGGGTGATGCCAAAAACCAAGGAGCCACCAGAGCTGGAACAGGCAGGGAATGAATCGCCCCCTGGACTGCCCCAAGGCCTGTGCTCTTAGTTTCTGCCCAATGGGACCTATTTAGGACTTCTGATCTCCAGAGCTGTAAGAAAACAGATGTGTGTTGTTTTAAGCCACTAATTTGTGCTCACTTATTCCAAACCACAAAAAGTTTACTTGTATATTCCCAGAAGAATACAGGAGGAGCAGAGGAGAACCATGTTGTTTCAAAACCACAGGCACAGGCAGCTGGAGAGGAGGCTGTGGCCAAAGGGAACCCCTGTCACAGAGAAGATGGAGGGAACTGAATGGAGACTGGGATCTGGTGATGCAGACCTCCCATGAGGAGAGCCCTGGGAAAAACCCAAGACATGAATCAGAACTGGGAACTGGAAGCAGGGGGACTATTCAAAAGGTGGAGTATAGGGTGATGAGAAATGGCTCGGTAGTTTACCACTCTTGTAGAGGACCCAGCTTCAGTTCCCAGCAACCGCATGGTGGCTAACAACCATCTGTAATTCCAGTTCCAGGGGATCTGATATCCTCTGATGGCTTCCACATGCATTGTACACATGTGGTGTACTAACATACATGTAGGCAAAACACTCAAACACATAAAATGAAAATAAACAAATAAAAAGGTTTTTAAAAGTGAGGCATGGGGGAATCTTCAGTGGTGGAGTGTACTTTTGAAAGGGCTGGTGGGTCTCGAGCCCCTCCGCTCTCCTCTTTTGCTTCCTTGTCCCCTGGGGAACTGCTTTGCTCTGCTTTATGCTTCCACCACAACACAGTATCCACTGAAAATCCACAGCCAGCCTATTATGAGTTGGAGCCCCTAAAACTGTAAGCCAAAATACAAGGGCTAGAGATATAGCTCAGTGGTAGAGAGATTGCCTAGCTTGTAAAAGGTACTGGGTTCAATCCCCACAACCATACATACATATGGACAGACCCAGACACCCAGACACACACATACAAACATAGTATCTTTCACTTTATAAGTTGATTGTCTAAGGTTTTCATCACAGTAATGGCAAGCTGTGTCCACTTCTCTCCTGTTATATTTTCACTCCAAAAGAAAAGTTGAACACTTTTAAAAAATAGTCTTGAATGCTTAGAGTCTGCCAGACACTGGCAGTTGGGTCTCTTATTCTCATGGACCTAGGTTTGACCATGATAGAACATGTCTCATTGCCTAGCACAGCACCTAGGAGAGATGGGCGCCCGGTAAGTGTTAGCTAAGAGGAAGCACGCTACAGTGGAGAAACTGAATGGCGAATAGAGACCTACTGGGTGTTACAGTAAGCAGGGTTCTCTAGAGGAACAGAACCAAGAAAAGGTACATGTATAGACTATGAAGGGGGATCTATTAGAGAGACTTTACAACGTGGGATCTGGGTGGCCTAACAGTAGACAGTAGATAGGCAGAGAACTAGATTCATATATAAATTTGAAAGGGGAGCTTATTAGATGGTATTACACCATAGGAGCTGGTACTTCAACAGAGAAGCAGATTCTCAATACAGGAAGTGGGATGCCTCCACAGTTCTAGTCTGGTGCTGAAAGACTAGATGTTTCTAGAGTCATTGGTATTGAGTTCACACTGGAAAGCCAAAAATCCTGGAGTCTGATATCAGCAGATGTAGGCAGCAGTGGACCTGGAGTGTGATGTCGCAGATGCGGGCAGCAGTGGACCACTCCACCACGCTGCCTTGGTCCGACTTTACTTCTCATCCAGGCCACCCGCCAGGAAGGAAGAATCTGCTCCATTTCAGGGCAGGTCTCTCCTTTCCAGTCATTGCCCCACATGCTGATCCTCTCTGAAAAAGCCCAACAAGCACACAGGTGTGTTTCCTAAGTCCTAGACATCTCTTCAGCCAGTCAAGTTGACAACAAAACTAGATGATGTATGTTGTGTGACTGAACAGATTCATGTACACGAGCCCTCATCGAAAACAGAGGCTGTAGGTCAGCAGGAACCCAGCAGCAGGATCTTGCAAAGGGGTTGAAGGGTGTCAAAACTGATCTCAACATGGCTCCCTCAGAAGATGTGAAGTGGGAAAATGATTAGAGCATGTGCTTGGCCTCCCACCAACCTTCCGCAGTCCAGCTTTCCACCTACCAGCCCTCAGCCCGAGAATATTCCTGTGCATGTCTGACAGCAGGCTTGACTGCAGTGGACTCCATTGTGGTTCAGTTAGGAGCACTAAGAGGGGTTCCTGGACTCTGCATGCATGAAATGGGATCTGTGCCCAGGCTAGAACCAGCCCAGCCATTCCTCTTTCATACACTTCTGCACAAAACACACTGGCTTGTAGGAAACTCAGAGTCTGGTACTGAATACACATGTCATGGTACTAATTGCTGCCTTATCACTGCTCTCTGGTCAAGAAAGGCCACTATTGCTTATTAGGTCTGGGAGGGACATCAGAGAGTCTGAGAAACAGAGGACAGACGGGCTGAGATTGCAAAGGAAATGCACAGGGAAGTCCAGACAAGTCACCAGCACCAGGGTTTGGTTCTTGTTCTATCCTACACCGTTCATTCAGATCCAGAATTTAGGGACAAGATCTGATATTAAGACAGAGCTTGAAGATGTTTGCACACAGCCTTTTATCTGAAGCTGATGAAGAATAGGGTTGGGGACACCATTAAACCCCAAACTGTGTGTGCACTCTGAAGGCAGGCAGAACCTCTGTCCTGTACTAACAGATCCAGGTCTTCTGTCAGCTGCCAAAAGATACAGCCTTTGTCCTCAAACCCAGTCTTTCATGGACATAGGAGACTGTGTTGGAGAGGAGGCAGGAGTTCACTGGGCACCTGTGACTTAGCCCTCGAAAGGTGCCTACTCCCCTCCTACGCATGGGTCATGGGATTCGCTCTAGACTGCAGGGGCCTGCACGGAGGAGAGGAGGGGATGGACGTGTTGGCTCTCAGAGGCCTTGGCAGGTGGCACAGCGAGAGTTGGCAATAGAGGGAGGTGCGGCTGACCTGCTGCCAGAGGTTTGATGCTGTCTCTTGCGTGTTTTCAGGAGAGGCTCAGAAGCAGGAGCGAGATGAAAGCTGTGCGGTTGCCGAGGCGTTGACAGTGCCTGAGCACACGGGAAGGGCCGCTGTCAGCTCCCCAGCACGGCCGAGCCCCGGGAGCCGGCACTTTCATCATCCTCTACCCCCGCTACGTTCGGAGGAAGAAGTGAGCGGAGTGAGAAGAGAGACCCTTCAACTGACAGAGGGACAGGCACCTGTAGACCCCGAGGGGCTCAGGAGGGAGGGACCCACGGGGGAACAGAGGTGTGAGCCAGGCCTGTCCCCACCTGGCCCAGCCTCCCAGGGGCAGTGCCTCACAGTTCTCCTGGACCACTTACCATCCACGCAGCCAGAGGCTGAACTTCCCAGAGCGGAAGATGACAGAGGCATCTCCAAGGGTGAAGACAAGAGGAGCACCATGCAAACGTGAGGGGAACAGGGACCGACATGGTGACATGTTTGAAGGCACCGGGGACAGCAAGGAAAGACTGAAGTCTCAGAACATGCATCCAAGTCGCTTTCTGCTAAAACACCTTTGTGTCTGCAAATGAGAAAATGCTCTGATCCCGACACAAGCTGGGAGCACCTGGTGGTGCCAGCTCTGTCTGATTTATTAAACACAGGTCTGTGAGAGTCCTGGTGTCACCTCTGTCTGCCGAGGACGTGCTGCTGTAAACATGACTGGGCTTAGGACTCGTGGCTGCCATATGGCTGCCTCTCCATACCCCTCTTTCTGTGGCACTTGTTTTATTAGATTTTTTTTCTTAGCATTTAATGTTGTCCATCAAAATGATGGGATGAGCTGGGAAAGAAAGATTTTCACCAGGTTTCTTTCTTGACGATAGCTGGGCTGGAGGGACAGGTATAATTGAGTATAATGTGTTCACTGGACCGCGCATGTATGTATCATCATGCCCCCACCCCAAACGTGGGTGGGCTTGGTAACCCGCCTTTCACAATGGCAGTGGGAGGGGCCAGAGCAGGCTCTCAAATTGGAGAGGCTGTTTGCTGACTGACTACAGATTTCAGTGTTCTAGCCTGGGTCTGGAAGTTTCGCTGGCCTGGAGGGATAGGAAGCAGGGGGAACAGCCAGGAGAAGGGAACTTTCCAGTAGTGGTCTGAGTTTTCTGTTTCTGAGATGTCATTAGAAACTTCGGCTTGTCTTTCTCCAGCCAAGGCTGAATATAGGATGTTGTGGCCATTTTGGGGTTGGGGTAAAACTTGCTGCTGAGGCGCAGACCAGTTCCTGTATCTCTTCAAACCTTGAACCATTCACTCCACCTAGAGAATGCCGCCTCTGTGCTTCTAGGTACTGGGGCTTTAAAGAGAGGATGGAATTCATGAGAAAAAGGAACAAGATGACTTCATTAAGCCTTGCCCACAGAGAGACAACTGTAAGCCAAGTATGATGTCCAAAGGGAGAAGAGAGAGTGGTCAGCACTGGCCACAGCTTCCTCTGAGGGTAAAGAGGAGTTTTCCTGGGTGGCCCTGTGGCTTCAGAACTTTGCAGGGCCACTGAACCAAGATTTTCCTTTGAGCTGGGCTTCCTTCATGTCACTGGGGATTTTGAGAGCTCACACCACCTCTGAGAACCAAAATTGCTCTTGGAGACTCCTATCTGAAACAGAAGCTCCCGGTTACACACTCATCCTAAAACCTGTCGGTGCCCTGGAACTCCTAGAGACAAAGACTTGCCCACAGTCTCTGAGGAAGTAGGTGCCCCGTACTCTGTTTATCCCTCTGCATTCCTGTCTCTTCCCTGACTGTCCCCCTCAAGGCCATCCCTCATGGGAGAGCACTCCTGAAGCTGTTCCAGTAGTCCTGGAGGAAACTTTCCCGCTGGACAGGGGCCTCAGTTGGCTGTACATGTTCAGGTGTACATGTTTAGTGCTGCTGCGTAGGACCAGAACCACCAAGGGGAACCCAGCCAGATCTGACTCAGTGAAAAGACAAGGAACACTCTTACCCCCAGAGAAGCCCTGGTCTGGATACATAGCCAGCAGATGCATCTCACAACTTTCTGGAGAGTTTATAGCAAACTCCAGCACAATCCAGAAGGGCGGTAAATGCAGTGAGCCCGAGGGGCTGTGCTGTAGAGAGGCAGAACCATGGGAGCCATGGCTTGAACTCAGGGTGTGCAGCCGGCCGGGGAGGAACCTATGTCATTAGTTGGAACAAGAGTCAGTGAATTGAGGCTGTTACATCTGTAACCATGACAACACCTATCCCGTCTCTGCTGACATGGTTCTTCTATTCTGAAGACATTAAAGAGAATTACTGCCCCTACCTATGGTTGTCTTGTGCCTTTAAGGATTATCATGAAAGCACAAGGCATTCTCTCCCCACATAACCAGCTCCACCATATAACCCACAAGTGTCATGGTGTGCCCTCAAAACAGTCACACAGAAGCTTAAATAACAGGGCAATGAATTCTATTGTGTGACTAACTTCTGAAGTGTAGTATCTCAGAACTAGTTCATTTAAGAATTTCCCAAGGATCTGTGTGTCCATCTCCTAGTTTCCTCATTTGGAGTCAGTTATTCATTCATGATAACTAAGTGGCTGCATCGGCTCCAGGCATCACCTATATATGCCCAAAGGCAGAAGGATGTTTCTCCCTACATGCTTATATATGTTTTAGAGGAAAAAGAAAAACAAAATAATCAGTTTCTGCCTTGTCATTGTCAGACCACATTACATGCCCATGTCTAAATCCCTAGCGAGGAAATGGCATTATTGTGACGGGTGAGGTTTATCCAGATTTACCCTCTGGATTGTCCCTAGTATCTTTCTCATTCTTGCTTAATAATCCAAAATATTATGTTGCCAGTGGGTTTGGAGCTGCAGGGAAGATCGTTGTTTGTTAGAAAAAAGCACCATCTCCTCTCCCCCTCTTCCTGACAGTGATCTGCCCTGTTTTATAAGGAGGATGTTCCTGCTCTTGTTTCTCTCCAAAGGTGTGTCTGTGCTTCTTTTGGTTTTCCACCAGAGAGAATTCTGGGTAAATGGAGCCGAGCTGACAGGTCCTTAAGGAGAGCGTGTGTGCACTCTGTATTTGTCCTGCTTGCTTTGTCCCTGGGAGCCTTTAGGTGTGGATGTTCACACAGGGTGTTTGTCTTGCTGTGAAAGATGGCCTATGGAAAGATTGGGAAGCAAGTATTTCTCATCCTGACTCCCTCCCGTCCCAAGCCTCTACTGCCCACCTTTGGCTGCCCCACCCTTCCACCTCCCAAAGCACCCCTCTGAGCCCCAGCAGCCAGTAAGTCCCTGCTGGAGTCTCTGCCCCATGAGCAGCCAAAGTTAACAAACTAGCTTAGAATGACTTTAGTTTTCCTGCATGGCTCCCAAACAGACCTCCATCACATTGCAAAGTTCCCTAAGGGGCCATCCACTCAGAGTGCATTCTTGCCACGTTCCCCCCATTGGGGATGCCTGGACCCACTGCATTATCTTGTATGAAAAGATCATTTTCCCTCCAAGCAATTTCAAGCTCATTAAAATGATTCTCCCTGTCTGTCACTTCACAATGAGAACTTGCCTTTGTCCCTCTTGGTTTTCTGCACCTCTCTCCCTCCAAATCAGAGTGCTTTCCTGTTTCACTGTACAGTCCTGTGGATGCCTGGGTACTTCCCTTGTCTTTGGAGATGTCTCTGCCAAGGTGATAGAGAGAAGGCAGGAATACAAGAGAGGGTTTAATAGAAAAAAGAACAAGGTGTTGGAGACATGGCTCAGTGGTTAAGAACACTGGCTGCTCTTAGAGAGGACTGGGGTTTGGTTCCCAGCACTCACGTGACAGTTAAGAACAGTCCATGACTCCAGTTCCAGAAGATTGGACACCTTCTTCTGACCTCTGAGGCATTGCATGACATGGGTGCACTTACATACATGTAGGCACCATATTCATATACATAAAATAAAAATAATAAGATATTCTTTTTAAAAAGGAAGAAAGAAAGAACAAACATGCCTAGGAAGGCCTCTGCTCTGCAGGGTATGTTGGCACAAAAACAGAACGAACGCACTGACTCAGCACGGGGCAATCCACACCTCACACCACCGCTTAACTACATGACCATGTTTTCTTTTGGAGGCATAGGACAAGCCTACACAATGCTGTGAAGCTTCACTTTAGCCAGTCTATGTAGTCTCAAGAATATATTTCAGGACCTCACCTGAGGCCAGTGTAGCTCAGTTGGTAAAGAGCTTGTCTGTTAAACAGAAAGACCTGAATTCAATCTCCAGAACCCAAGGGGTGGGGCGGGGAAGCCAGTTGTGGTGGCACCCACTTGTAGTCCCAGTGCCTGCAGGAAGACACAGGCACATCCCTGGAGCTCACTGGCCAACCAGACTGAGCCTACTCGATGAGTTCCAGGCCAATGGGCGACTGCTTCAAAACAAAAATGGAGTGTGCCTGGGAACATCACTGGGGCCGGGGCCTCTGACTCGACACACACACATGCAGGCACACACACATACATGCTAAAAATAAATAAAATAAATTAATTAAATAAAACACAATGAACTCTTTTTTTTTAACCAGTTGCTGACTTGTAGTTTTGTTTAAGGAAAGACATAACTTCTACTCCTCTGCACACTTCGAATTAGGTTCCTCCTCCTCTTCATCCTGTGTTATAACTGCTCATTCACTGCGGCCACCAGAAACAAAGCACTGGAACTTTAGAGATGGCTCAGGGAGTGGAGCGCTTGCTGCTCAAGCTGGGGACTGGAGCTCAGGTCCTTAGCACCCACATAAAGGCTGGGTGGGTGTGGCAGCCTGCCCATAATCCCAGCCTTTGAGAGATGGAGGCAGGACTCCAGTACTAGCTGGACTAGGCAAGACATTGAGTTCCAGGTTTAGTGAGAGACCCTGCAACATAGAAGGTGGACAGCAATCAAAGAAGACATCTGACAGCAACCTCAGGCCTCCAGACACATATAAACACATGGATGTACACCTCTACACATACCACACACACCTATGAAAAAAGGAAAAGATGGCTGGCATAATGGCTCTGCAGTTAAAACGCCTGCTGCAGAAGTCTAGCAACCCGAGTTCAACTCTCAGAAGCCACAAAAATGTGGAAAGAGAAAGCTGACTCCACAGAGCCCTCTGATCTGCACACATGTTCTGTGGCATGTGCCTCTCTGTTTGTTTCTCTAGTCTCTCTGTATGTCTCTGTCTGTCTGCTGTCTGTCTGTTTCTCTCTCTTTTACACACACACACACATACACACACAATGAAATTTTTTTAAAAGAAACGATAATTTTCCTGATTGGGGGTGGGGATTAATTGTCTGCATCATCTCTCTGTCTTGTCTCCTCCTGCCTTACTGCAGACCGAGCCCAGTCTGGGTGTCACTTCTAGCATATGCTTGCAACTTAGCCCTTGCAATCTGTCACCTGAAGTTATTTGCTCATATGGCAGTCATGAAAAATATGGAGAATGTAAAAATTTTATGCATTCCGTCTAAACAGCATATCTAAAATCAGTTGATTTATTTCCTGCAGTCTTTCAAGTTGACCAAAACACTCACTGATTTTGCTCTTTTCTTACGTTTTTAGTATTTCTGTGTATATGCACTAAAAAACCCTGCTTAGAAAAAAATTTAAAAACATCCCTGCCATTCTGAGAAAAAGCTTACCCTAAACATCTAAAAATAGCGTCTCTAATTATTGTCTACATTGTGTGTACTCTATGCAGGCTCGAGCATTATTCTCGCTCGCTTTACCAGCTGTGGCTAGGTGCAGCCGTTACATCAAATGCTTCTAATTTTACAAAAAGAAATCAAAACAAGTGTGCGTTTAAGTTCCAGTGTCAAACGAAAACCCTGTGAGTCAAACAGGCAAACTGATTAGCAAGCCAGCCGGGAAGTCAAAACAGCAGAAATAAAGGAAATTCACAAGCCAGATCTCTAAGATGAGGGCAGTAAAAATAGAAGCCAGGGCTCAAGTGGGGTCCAGTGGGCGGTCTTGGTGGCCCACCAGGTTCTGTGCCAAGTACCAGCTGTCCGCCTTATGGCTCCCGATCTCCTTCAGTTCCCCTCCTCCCAAGACTCAAGACAGCAGAGCTGTCCCTGCTGATTGCTGGTTAAGTGCAGAAATGTTTCTCTTTTTAAAAATGTATGTGTATGAGTGTTTTGCCTGCGTGTGTGTAAGTGCATCCCGTGTGTGCAATGCTCACAGAAGAGAGCGTTAGATCCCCTGGCACTGGAGTTGCAGATGGGTGTTAGCTGCTAGGTGGGTGCTGAGACCCAAATGCAGGTGCTCTGCAAGAGTAGTCAAGTGTTCTTAATCACTGAGCTATTGCTCCAGCCTCAGAAATGCTTCTTTAAAACCACAGGAATGCCTTTCCTTCATTTGAATCCTAGTTGCAGACACTCACTACCTTGCAAGATGCCCTGGTTCATTATTAGGCCTAGTTCTTTGCTTTAGCCATGACTTTTAAATAGACTAATTAGATCTGTATTAAATATGCATGTTCTGCTAAGCACCTCTCATGAACAACACTGAATTAGGCTTCAAACCAACCCAGTGTTATGACCATATTTTACACAAAAGAAAATCCAGACCCAGAAAGGTTCTGAGGTTTGTTCAGGTTGTATAGCTTGAAAGCGTGTGGCACAGCTGGGGTTCAATCAGGCTTTTCCACCTGAGCCCACACTGTCAACCACTGTTCTGTAGCCATTCCTTTATCCTTAGCCCATACAGCAATTTACCCTGTTAGTTCCCAACTCTGGGGCCTTCAGGATAGTTGCTAATCCCATGAAAGAGGAGAACAGAAATGGACAGAGTCTGCTTGCATGTTTCAGGAGCCTAGGGTAGCAGAGTGGGAGACCAAGAAGAAAGCAGTGAGAAATACCTGCCAATCCCAAGCCTAGCTTCTTCCCCCACGGTCCTGCATTAGCTCTTACATGGCAGCAAATGAGAGGATGTGTCCAGAGACAGACTTCATTCCCCTCTGTCATGCCTCCCCATTCATTGCCATACCATTGTTGAACTTCTAACTGTGGATACAAACACCACATAGAGCCAGGATGTGTAAAGACCTCCTTTGCTGATTCCCTTCAGTAAGGTTCAAAGTCATATTTCCATCAAGGTTCAAGATTTCAAAATAGCAAGGTAGTCCTAACTAGAAGTACAACTCATCGGGCAGATGGAGTTTCAGGCTGGGGTTCAGTTTGTCTCAGAGCAGATGTCTCAGAGGAGAGCCGCCTTCCAAGACCAGAAAGCCTCTGCTGGGAGTCAGGTACTAGCACAGGCACTAAAATTTGTAAGTGACGGTACAATATACACCTATATACAGAACACCTACACAGGCTGTGCCAGTCTCTTCACAGGTCACCCTTTGGAAAAGGAGAGCTGGGATCTCCACCAAGCCCCACTCACAGTCAGCCCACTCTTGGGCTCCTGGCTTCCATTTGCCTGCACAAGTCCTTATCCTGGGTGTGGACACCTCCCAACTTCAGAGGCCAACAGCGACCCCCAGCAAGTTGCCCCAGGATGTGGCTTTGCTGGCACTGTCTCTGACATCTGCAGAACTGTGTGCTGAGGGGCCTTAGTACTCCCCTTGTTCCTACCCCAGGGGCCCGTCTGCCACTCTCTCTGCGGAGGATCAGTTTTTCTCCCCTCCCTTCCTGTTCCATGGCTCTGGGTTGTGTCTGTGTGTCCTTTTAAAAAGAAGCCAAACACATGTACATTTAAATGTCCTTGTATGGCTGGTGATCCCCAGTCTTCTAAAAGGTGTGACAATCACTAATGAATGGCACCTTCTTCTGACAGGACCAAGCAGGAAGGAAAAAAAAAAAAAGGAATCTGAGCCTGGAAGAGAAGTCTCAAAAAAGTAACCAAGGCCAATGCAGGACTGAACTGCTGTGCTTTTAATGTGCAACACAAAGATAGATTGGCAAACACCCCCAAAGGAGCTGCTCTCCATGGGGTATAGGCAGTGCATGGGAAACAGCCGAAAACAGACTGCAGGCACTGCAGGAGCAGTGGAGGGCTGGGACAAAGAACACTAGGTGGGGGCTCACAGGACCTGGGAGGCACAAAAAGGAGAATGAAGAGGGTCGTCTCAAGGGTCATGGATGGGACTGGAAGAGCAGGAGGGAGTGAGGTATAGGGGTGGATATTTCAGTACACCTGGGGGCAGGGCTTCCAGCTCAAAGGTACTGGGTGGTCCTCAGGGTGGCAGGGGAGTGTGTCAGCACATACAGACCTCAAGGTGGAGGGGCCTCTGGGAGTAAATAGACTCAAAGACAGAGGGGGTTTCCAGGGGCATATGGGACTGTCTGGGGGCTCTTGAGGCAAGTGAAGTGTCGGGCATGAAGGGGACCTCTGGTGCAAGGAGTTGTCTGAGGCATGAAGGAGCTCTGGGTCTGAGGAAATACGCTGGCATGGAAGGATTCTTGGGTTACATGAGATATTTTGAGACTCAGAGAGACTGGCCAGGCATGGAGGTGTCTGGGGTCCGTTGAAATGCCTGGGGCCTGTGGAGATGCGTGGGATCCATGGAGATGTCTGGGGTCCGTGGAGGTGTCTGGGGTCCGTGGAAATGTCCAGGGAGGTTTCTGGGATCCGTGGAGGTGTCCGGGGTCCGTGGAGGTGTCTGGGGTCCGCGGAGGTGTCCGGGGTCCGCGGAGGTGTCCGGGGTCCGCGGAGGTGTCCGGGGTCCGCGGAGGTGTCTGGGATCCGTGCAGGTGTCCGGGGTCCGCGGAGGTGTCTGGGGTCCGCGGAGGTGTCGGGGTCCGCGGAGGTGTCTGGGGTCCGCGGAGGTGTCCGGGGTCCGTGGTGTCCGGGATCCGTGGAGGTGTCTGGGGTCCGCGGAGGTGTCCGGGGTCCGTGGAGGTGTCTGGGATCCGTGGAGGTGTCTGGGGTCCGCGGAGGTGTCTGGGGTCCGCGGAAGTGTCTGGGATCCAGGGAGGTGTCTGGGATCCGTGGAGGTGTCTGGGGTCCGCGGAGGTGTCTGGGATCCGTGGAGGTGTCTGGGATCCGTGGAGGTGTCTGGGGTCCGTGGAAGTGTCCCGGGTCCATGCAGGTGTCTGGAGTCCGCGGAGGTGTCTGGGGTCCGCTGAAGTGTCGGGGTCCAGGGAGGTGTCTGGGGTCCGCGGAGGTGTCTGGGGTCTGTGCAGGCGTCTGGGACGCGGAGGGCGTCTGCGCGGCTGGGTTGGGGCGGCGGCGGCGGGAGGCGCTCAGGCGGCCTTGCACTCACGCTCCAGCCTCTGCTTCCTGCGCTCCGCCTGCTCTTGTGCCCAGGCCTTCGAGTCGCTGGTGCCCACCACGCAGCAGGCCAGCCGGCTGCCGGCGTTGCCGTTCTCCACGCTGGCCTGGTTGCCGCCGCGGCCCAGGTCGTCCTCGCCGGCGTGGACCACCACGGCACGGCCCAGGATGGAGTGTGGGCCGGCCAGCGAGGCGGCCAGGCCGGTGCGGGCCTTCCTGAGGCGGCCGTCGCGCACCGCGAAGTTGCCGAAGTCGCCGGGATGCTTCGGGTGCGGCACGGACAGCGGGTTGTAGTGCGGCCCGGTGGACTCGCAGCCCCGGTGCAGGTCGCCGAACTGGTGCACGTGGATGGCGTGGCTGGAGCCGTTGGACTCGGCGGGGAAGCCCTCCAGGTCGAAGAAGGCTTCGAGCCTGGCGCCGGGCGCCTGCTGCCGGAAGAGGACCCAGCCGGTGACCCTCGGCTGCTCGGCGGCCAGCGTGGAAGACGGCTGCACCCTGCAGACCGCGTGCAGCTCCTCCGCGGGCCCGGCCTCCGCCTCTCGCCGTCGTCCCAGTTCCTGCCAGATCTCCAGCACTTTGGTGTGCGTCTCGAGGATCCGCTCTGCCAGCACTGAGCAGGGCGGCGCTAGGTCTGAGCGGGTCGCCCCGGGGTCCGGCAAGGTCCAGGTGGCAGATCCACGGGCCGCCAGAAGCAGGCCGCAGCACAACAAGGTCAGCATGGCTGGAGTCAGCTACCTGCGGGCCGCCCCCATGCGGGTGGAGGAAAACAAGCCTTAGTCACTTGAAATGTCCAATCTCAGAGACCTCGTGGTCACATCCAAAACCCACAGTCCCCGGGAGATTTTGTGGCCCAGTCCGCATGCGTGCATTTGTTTGTCAGATGCGTCTCCTCCTGGGTGTCAGGCGGTGGTGTGTGTTTGTGGGGGTGTGAGGGCAAGAGGGGCCGTGGGGGAGGCTAGGGGCTGTGTTTGGAAAAGCGATGAATCCCTACCTCCAGAAACTCACAGAGATCTGAGTCACGTATGATGTCCAGTCTCCACGCAGGACCATGTGAGGGAGTCAGGTATGGGTGGGGCGGGGCGGGTGGAACCTTACTGCACTTCCAGATTGGCCCTCTCCACCTCCCTGCCTGAACTCCCTCCGGTCTCTTCCTGCATCCTCCTGGCAGACAGGCATGAGACCTGCTGTCCCTACCATTTGCCTGTGCTGAGCCCTCTCTCTCAAGTGCTGCACCTGTTTTCTACCACTCAGCAGACTTGGAACGTGTGGTGATACCCTCTCCGTTTTGTTCATGGTTTCTGACTTAAGTTCTGCAGCAGTCACCTAACTAGCCCTCAGGTAGATCATCTGTGTTTCTTTCTGTACCCGGACTGTGCTCACGGCCCTTCCCTAACATCTCCAGAGCCTAGGTCCACGAAACAACAGGAGACATATTACGGAATGATGGCAAAGGCGAGGACAGGCAGACCACCGACCCAACACAATTGTAAGATTGAAGTTGGAGCCTTGTACTGGATAGACTGAGAGTGTCATGCCCATCTCCCTGGGCCACCCTCAGTGTGTACATCTGAAACATCACATGCATCCCATAAATGTGTACAATTCTTATGTATCAATTTTAAAAATTAAGTTCGAGTCTGACTTGAGAAGGAGAGGACGGGAGAAGGGTGATAGGTCCAATCTAGGGACAGAAACAAAGACTCAGAGATGGACACAGCCTGGGGGTTAGTTATAAGGCCACTGCAGGAAGCCGAGGCAGAAACCATGGCAGCAACAAAGAGGAGGGTGTGGATCTGGTAGCACTGGCAATGGGGAAGGAGGAAGAGGAGTCGTTGCCAAAGGCTGAGGTGCCCAAAAGACAACAGGTGGGTGCATGATGGTACCAGACCCAAGAGGAATTGAGCTCGGATGTGTGCAGTGGAGGGGGCAGTTTCACGGACACTTGAAAGCTCAGGTCTGGCACTTTGAAAGCAGCCAGGAGGCTGACTCTGTGTTGCCTGTGCATTGGATTCTGTTTTGCTGTTTTGGTTTTGTTTATATTTATATGTATGTAGTGTTTGTGTATATATTCACGGGCACACGTGTGCAGGTGTGTGTCCATGGGTGATTTTGTGGAGGCATCAGATGTTGTCCTCAATTGCTCTCTACCTTGTGCATTGAGGTAGGGTCTCTCACTGAACCCAAAGCTTGCTGCTGCCGTTCTGGCTCCCCTGGCTAGCCAGCCTATTTCAGGGATTCCCTGTCTTCTCTCTCGCTGGGATTACAGGTGGGCCACCAAGCTCACATGCTTTTTACATGGGTCCTGGGGATCTGAACCTCCTGTCCTTGCTTTACCTACTGAGCCATCTCCCCATCCTGAATTCCAGTTTGTAAACCAAGATTTCCAGCTACCCCTACCCAAGAGAGTCTAGTTCAATGGACTTGATTCTTCTTTTTTTTTTTTTAAAGATCAAATATTCTGGTGCTCACTCAGTCAAGCACAAAATTTCAACTGTAGTTACAACACAGTCTATATACTGTATCTGTGGGTGATTGGTTCCAGAGGGCCCCATGGGTTCCAAAATCATGGGTGTTCAAGTCCCTTACATAAGATAACAGGACATATATGTACAGAACCTGCTCAGATCCTCCCGTGCACTTTAAAACATGCCTGGATTACTTCTGTATTTGCCATTGTCAATGCCATGTAAACTGCCCTTGTCTATCGAGAATAATGACGAGAAAGGTCTGTACATATTCCATGCAGAATCAGGTGGGATTTTTGTTTGTTTCCCATTGATGTTGGCTGACTCCGTGGGTGCATAACCCAAGGACATGGAAGGTGACTATACTGTGGCTTCATAACGCTCTGGACTCTCTTAGCCTCAGCTTCCTTACCTGTAAAATAAAGACAGTTCTGCTATGGCGGGATCAAAGGAGATATTTCTAAATGGGATACTTCCACATTTTAAAATGTGCCTTGAGGAATTAATGATGCCTCCAAGAAGCCAATTCAAAGGTCATCTGCGCTTTCAGGGACCTTCTACAACCCCTGGGTAGTGCTATTTAAAATGCAGACTTTGGGATGGAGTGCGGGTTCTTTCTAGAGCTGTTATGGAAAGACAGTTTAGTGTGGTAATTATAGGAATGGATTTGGGAACTCACCCCATGACCTGGCCACCATTTATGCTCTAAGGTTAGCTGCCACTATTGTTTCTATACTACTATGCACAGTAGTATAGTAAATGCTGGACTGCAAACTGGATGGGTCTGCTTCCTCTCTGAGCCTCACTTTCCCCATCTGCAAATAGGTGCAGTCATACTGCCTTTGGGAGCTTGCTACCAGGCTTAAAAGAGACAATTGGAGTACATAGCATCTGTTGAATACTTAGACCAAACACTGTTAAAAGCCCCTGGCATGTGTAATTACACACACACACACACACACACACACACACACACACAAATGATAGTGAGCATGTGTGTATGAAGGACAGAGGCCAATGTTAGATGTCTTCCTCACATTTCACCTTGTTTCTTTTTTAAATTTTATTGAAGTTTTGGGTATTTCATAGAAAACATCTTAATCATCTTTATACCCCTCCCTGCTGCACCCTCCCATAGCCCCCTCTCTGGATGTCATGCATTCTGTCATTTATGTTAAGGCCTATGGAGTCAAGTTAGTGTATCCCAACATCTCTCAATGCAAGTTCATCCACTGGGTCTAGTCAGTCTATCTAGAGTCACTCCTTTAAAGAAGATCAGCTCTCCCTCACCCAGAGTAATCAACAGTTCTTAGGCTTAGATTGGGGCCCGCTGCCCATTTCTCTGGATCTGTGCTGGGTTTTTGTCTGCTTGAGCTTGCATGGGTCTTGTGCATGCTGACACTGTTGCTGTAGATTCATGTGAGCAGGGTCCTCGGAGTCTGTAAGACTCCATTTCCATCTGGTCATGTGCCTCTCCCCCGGCTCTTACAATGTTTCTGCCCCCTCTTCTGCACACCTTGTTTTACTGAGACAGGAATCTGGAGACCAGTTTCAGCTAGTCTTACTGGCCAGCAAGTCCCAGGGATTCTTCCTGTTTCCACCAACATGCCTGACTTTTCTGTGGGTGCTGGGGATCAAATTCAGGTCCTCATGCTTCCATGACAAGCACTTTATTGACTAAGCCATCTCCCCAACCTTCTCTGACAAGCTCTCTTTGAGATGAGTGCTGTCCATATTTAGATTCTAATGGATGGAAAGCTGAGGAGGTACGAAGATGTTTCTCCCAAGGTCACATACTCACTGGGGAGCCAAGGGCAGGATTTACAAGTGAGTGATCACTCTAAACCCCAAGTTCAGGACCATCTCGCACATTTCTCAGTTAGGGCTCTCATACAGGGCAAGTTCCCAGCACAGAGGGAGCTCACCGCTGAGAGACAAGCTGCTGATGGAGCTGTCAGGACCATTGGCTGGGAGATGCTGTGGAAGCCGAGAATGGAGGAGGCACTGGCAAAGGAGACACAGCTAAGGAGACATCTAAGGCTCCATCTTTGACTTGGCTTAGTAGGCTGCGCTAAAGCTTCAAGGAGTGGTCAGGGAAGGAGGGGAGCAGCCTTGTGCAACCTCAAGCTATCCCTGGGCAGGGAGTTTCCTCCCAGGCAGCCCTGGCACTCAGGAATGCTCTGTGCTTGCCCTTTGGGAGTTTTTCCATTAAAGCCCAGAGTAGAAACTGACTGAAGTACGTCGGTCGGCTAGTCCAGGAATGAACATTTTAAGAAGACTTTTTCTCTTAAAAAGAATAAAAGAACATGTTTCCTCACCACCAGGCAAACTTGAAAAACAAAGATGTTTTTTAGGCCTCCTCTCCTTGGGTATTTTCATCCTTCAACTGGTCTGTAGAAGGAGCCCTTGCTGTCAACCAGAGCTGACAAGGCCCTAAAACTTGAGACTTTCCTAAGCAGGTGATTCTTGAGCATACCGGTTCATTCTCCATAGCTCCAACACCCAAGGCATGCAGTGTCCAAAGACAGCCTTTATCATGTGGGATTTCTCTCACTAAATCCAGCTACTGCAGGCCCAAAGGAGAAAGTCTCTTTCTGCCTTCCTTCCCTCTGCCCATGACCCCACTCCCTATGTCAGCATAGCCAGGCCTGCCACTCGCTGGGTTTCTCTCCCAATGTGACTGACCCTGTTCCAACAATGGCCTGCCGCCTCAACCCAGCCTCAAAGTCTAAATAAGCACACTCTGAGAAGAACAGAGTGAATCTCAGTTTGGCATGCACCTACCTGTCCAGCTCTCCCAAGAGTGCTTTCCCTCTCGTGAAGTGCGGAGCAGTGCCCAGCGTCGGCCACAGGAAGAGCCTGCGGGCTGCCTCCTCCCAAACTGACTGACTGTTTGTGAGCAGCAGGGAGGCCAGCCCCGGGGAGTGGTCAGCATGAAGGAAGAAGGTCACTGGGCTGGCCGGAGAGGAAAAGCCAGCCTGACATCCCTCTTGGTATAATGCCTCCTCCTCCTCCTCCTCCTCCTCCTCCTCCTCCTCCTCCTCCTCCTCCTCTTCCTCCTCCTCCTCCTCCTCCTCTTCCTCCTCCTCCTCCTCCTCCTCCTCCTCTTCCTCCTCCTCTTCCTCCTTCTCCTCCTCCTTGGACCTTGGCCCCACCTCTCCTGTCCTTTCCCACAGCTAGTTCCCCTTGCCAAGTATGCCTTTCGTGACTTCCCTGGATTGTACAGACGCAGTTAGTGACCTTCAGAACGCAGCAGGGGAGCAGAAATGGGAGAGAAAATAGCTTGTTTAGAGAGGTATACAATGGCCCCTTTATTGAGGGGTCTTTTCCTTCCCTCCGAGTCCTTCAGCTATGGACTTCTTTGGCTGGATACTGGTATATGCTTAAGACAGTCATGGGCACCTGGAAGCTGTGGACCAGGCTCTCTCCAGAGCTGTGCGCCATACAAGGAGCAGGACAGGTGTGGTAGTAACTGCACAGCCTTGCCACTTCCTACCCTGTGCTCCTGGACCCTGCCACCCTTCTCTTTGCCTCCCTCTCAGCTTCTGTGAAATGGGCATGAGAAGTAGGTGGTGCCCCACAATCCCTGTGAAGATCAAAATAGAAAACCACAGTGAATCCAATGCCTGGCTCTCATAATTGCATTAGTATGTCAAATAATGACGATAACAGTGACACAGTGGCGATTGCTACAGTTTTACTGAAGTGACAGATGAGTTTGTTTGTTTATCTGTTTATCTGAGACAGAGTCTTGTATCACAACTTGCACACCATTCACTATGTACCAGAGGATGATTTTGAACTCTTGATCATCCTGCCTCCACTTCCTAAGTGCTGGGATTACAGGCATGAGCCACCCCATCCTGTTTATGTATTGCTGGGAGATCAAACCCAAGGCTTCATGCATGCTGCACAATCACTCTACCAACTTAATTGAACTCCAGCCTCAGGCCAGGAGGAGCCTCTGATTGATTTTTTTAAATTTATTTTTATGTATATGAGTGTTTTGCCTGCATGTATGTAAGTGCACCAACACATGTAATGCCCAGCAAAACCAGAAGAGGATGTCAGATCCCCTGGAACTGGAATTATAGAAGGTTGTTAGCCACCATGTGGGCACTGAGAACTGAACCTGGGTCCTCTGAAAGAGCAGCCAGTACCTTTAAGTGTTGAGCGATCTCTCTCCAACCCCAGGAGGAGCCTTTGCAGACGGTGCATGGACTGAGGGAGCCAAGACCCTTTCCCTCTGGGGTCTATATTTCTTTTACTGTCAGGAACTATTCTCTATCACAGCAGCAATTTCCAGAAATAGAAGGCTCTCTTTCCCAGAAAGCCCCCATGGGAAATGTCAGCTTGTGGCTGCCTGCCTGTCCCCCTGTGTTCCTTGAACAAATGGTTATTGGGTGCCTGCTCCCCGCCAGGCACCATGCTGTGCACCAGAGACTCAAAGCTGCAGGAGTACCTGCCCTTTGGGGTTCACACTCTGAGGAAGGAAGCAGCAGTTTCAACAGCGCAGCTAGAGGTAGAGAGACAGCCTCCACTATACCCTAACCACCAGTCCAGGCAGCAGGAAATCTTGTTAAATAACCAGACCTCTGGACTCACCCAGGGCTGAATGCACCTACTCCAAGATGGCGTCTTCTAAAATCACAGTGTTTAAAAACTCATGGTTCTGCTAGGGAACCAGAGTTGGATACTGCTGTGCTGCAGAAAGTCACAGGAAAGGTCCCTGTCCAGGGCAAGATGAGAAAGAGGCTTGTCATGATTTGGGGGCTCCAGCCTCTCTGTCCTGCGTTGGTCTTTGGGGACAGACGCCTCAGGCCAGGCCAGGTTGATCCTGCAGCTCTGCATTCTGCTGTTGGGTGTAGCTGTCTTCACTAAAGAGCTTACAGAGTGCCTGGTACCACCCACCACCCACCACCCACAGCCATCCTACCACATCCCGGCTGCTTATGATGAGTCTTTCATTCACTTTTAAAAGCCCTTATTTTCATTGGGTTCTTGGAGTAATTATTGTATACACTCGTAAGTATGATTCCAAGTGACATTATATTCACAGAGCCTAATTTTATTTCTTTTAAGGCCCAAGAAAGCATTCCTTCATTCTGGGATCCTAGGACTGGTGAAAAGTCCTGACTCACTTTCATATTTATCCTTCCAGGGGAAAGTGGCCCCTTTTTTATCACCCCACCCCTTGTAACATTCATCTGCTTTCCTTGGGTAGAAGCATCTGGTTTCTTTCTGAGAAGCCATTTCCCTTGAAGAAAAGCTAGGCTTGTGGCTCGGGCACCCTTCCTCATGGTTCAGAGATGAGCCATTCTGGAACAATGAGCCACCAAGACATTTGCTGGGACTCTTAAGAAGGTCATCTTCTTTTTCCATTGAACTTGAAAGTGGAAAGACAAGACTGTAGTTACTGTGGCCACTGTACTCAGTAAAGGTAGAGCATGTCTGGGGCTAAGGCCCACGCTGAAGGCAGTGGAATGAAAGTGAAATAAAATCTGGATTTGGTGAAGCCCCTGGATATAGCCATACCTGAAGCTCTGTTCTCATTTTGTTTGTACATTCTCATTTTGCTTGACTTGTTCTGGTTGAGTTTTCTGAAAATTCAACTGAACATTTCATGAAGTACTTTCTCATTTAATGCTTGTGATAATTTTGTAGGGTGAATGTTAATTCATCTACAACAAATAGGACATATGGTTCAGAAAGAAGAAATAGTGGGGTCAAAATTACAGAGCTAGGAAATGGCCTCGTCAGTATTTAAACTTGTAAACTAGGTCTGGTGACACATGCCTGGAATTCCAGCTACCCAGAAGGCAGAGGCAAGGGGATTGCAGTCCAAGGCAATCTGGGCTGCAGTCTCCAAAATGTTTTCTTTAAGGGTTGGGAAGGTAGATCAGTGATAGTGTGTTTACCCAGAATGCACAAGGCACTGGATTCAAGCTCCAACACTGGGAAAACAACAAACTTTTAAAAACATGAACACATTCAAGCTCAGGACCTATTCCTGAACCCGGCCTCTTAATCCTCTTAATCATTACACTTTGTTATCACTAATCTAAGGCAGAGATAAAAGAAAAGGTAGGAATAGGTGACGAATGGTGTAAATTTGGCAGTTATCTCTTTAACACCAGTTTCCGCTTTGCAGGGGAGACCAAACCATTGACCTTCACACTTTCTGTGTCTGTTAATGTATAATAGGACTGAAGATCAAGTAGGGGCTGTCGAGCAGCAGTGTCAGAAGAAGCGTTCAGAAGTGCCCTTCCTACTCACGGAGAAGAGCTCTCCGCTCAGGAACTTTGTACTTTTCTGCAGGAATACCAGTTGTAAATAGCTTCCTCTTCACTGTGCTCCAAAAACTGAAAGAACTAAATTTCACAGAATATCAAAAACCTTGAAAGCCATGGCAAGGAGCTCAGCTCACCGCCCACTCCACCCCAAGGCCAGGTTTTATACAGTGCCAGTTTACCAACCTAGAGTACTTCAGACACACCTGAGGAAACTTCAAGTGTTTCTTTCCCACGTGGAGTTTTACCAGAACCCCGCTGGGGAGCAGAAGTGGAAGTGGAGATGTTTGAAATTCAGTCTTGCAGCCTGTCATTTTTGTTTAACCACAGAGGGGACAGTGGCTCCTCATGGCGTGATAGACAGGAAGGGAAGAACACCATTGTTACAAGCATTCTTACAACAATAATAACAGCTAGCATTTATTAAGTGTCTCTGTGTGCCGGGCACTGGTTAAGTGGTTTACACGCACCTTCACGTTAATGGTGCTGCCTCTCAAAGAAGAAAGTGAGCTCTGGTTCACGCTACTCTCCCACAAGTTTCCTTTTGTCTGTGAGCCTGTCATCTTTCCCTTCAAATGTGGTCATGTGAGGAGAATGCCCCATGCTTGGTTGGACATAAAAGAAATGCCTTTTCTGATGGAAGGGGCGATGTGTGTAGAATATTCTCGAATATTCCCCTCAGGAAACACCAGAGCGAAATCCCTCCAAGTGAAGGTCTTTGTGAATTCTGAGCTCCCCTCAGTCTTTCATCCTCTTCAGGCCTGTGAGGAGCTTGAGCCTTGTGAGCTTTGCATGTGTAAACAGTACAGTGGTACCGGAGAGTATCCGCAGATCTGATCCCATGCTTAGTTCTTCAAAATAATTGCATCGTACACTCCACATGGGAAATATTTTTCAGCTTATGTTTCATATTTATTTAATAAACATTCGTTGGGCCCAACAACTACACTTATCCGTCTTCTTGCTGCCTCCTGCTCTCAAGTTGGAAAACTGAGACTTGCTTTCCCAGAACTCCTTTCAACTAGTTGTGATCATGTGAGCCATTCTCAGCTTGGATAACAAAGCAAGATCCAACTATTTGCTGCCTATAAGAGAGGTGTGTTCAATCTAAAGACATGGGTTGGGAGATCTATCTAAAAGAATGCTGTGGTGGTTTGAATGAGAGTGTCCCCCTAGACTTCAGTTCTTAAACACTTGATCAGTTTCTGGTGCTGTTTGGACGGTTTAGGCAGTGCTGGCTTGTTGGAGGAAGCGTATAGGAGGCGGGGGCTTTGAGAGTTCATAGGCAGGCCTCACTTGCAATCTCTCTCTCTTGAAGATGCTAGCTCTCAGCTTTCTGCTCCAGCTGCCTCCTGCCATGCCTACCCTGCCATGATGGACTCTGAACCCTCCAGAACTGTAAGCCCAATAAACTTTTCATTTTCTAAGTTGCCTTGGTCATGGTGTTTTATCACAGCTCCAGAAAAGCGACTAATAGAAATGAAAAAAAGTTTCATTATGCAAACAATTGAGCCTAAGGAGGCCCATGTAGTAACATGTTACCAGCAGCTAAACTGAGCACCAACACAAAACTACTGCTGTAGTTACAACTGACCATTTCACAGGAATAAAAGGCACAGTCATTAAATTTTATATAGCCAGTGACCAAGATTTAGAATATAGCAAACGAAAACCTATAAAACGAAAGACAGGGCAAAATCCTTGTTCAGAACTGGACATTTTAACACTCTGCTTTCAATAATCCATAAACAATACAATCATAATATAGATGATCAAGGAACCTTATCAGTCTGCACTGCTGAGTTGGTGTATTCCCAATGACTTCAAGATCAGTACTTCTCAAGTTGGACTGCTCATCAGAGTGATCATATTCAAGATCAGAAAATGTGTTTTGCTAAAATCGTGTAAACATAACTCAGTATGTTATCTGATTGATATGATTGAAATGAAGCTAAAAGAAATCAATGACCTACCTGGAAAATCCCCAAGCACCTGGACCGTAAACTATTCACCTCTGCAGAAAGCACAGGAAGATGAGCAGACATTCCTTAGTGAGAAATAATGAAAGCAACATATCAAGATCTGAATGATGAAACTAAGACAGTCTTAGAGGAAAGTATGTAACTTGAGATGTTTATACCTATATTCAAAAAGTAGGAAAACTTAAATGTAAAAAAAATAATAAATCCATAGGAGCAAACATTGCACATATATAGATGGAAAGATATAATTTGGAACATGAACCAGTAAGTCAGAAAACAATACAGAAAAATTAAAAAATTTAATGACCACAGTAGATTCTTTGTAAAGGTGAATAAAGCTGAAAAGGTAAGGAGGACTAATCAAGAGAGAGAGAGAGAGAGAGAGAGAGAGAGAGGAAGAGAGAGACCAAATTGCCACTATGAGAGATGAAAGCAAGCATATTATTTTATATTCTAAAACTACTAAAAAAAAAAGGAAGTGAACATATCTATGCTGACAAAGTCAATAAATGAAATAAAACTGAAAAATCCTTGGGAAAAAAATCACCAAAATTTACATAAGAAAAGCAGTTAATGTATGTGGTCTCATGTATGTTTTTAAAATTAGCTTTGAGGAGTGGAGAGATGACTCAGTGGTTAAGAGCACTGGCTACTCTTGCAGAGAACCTGAGTTCAATTCCCAGCACCCACTTGGTGACCAACACCATCTGAAAGTCCAGTTCCAGGGGAATCCAACACCTTCTTCTGACATCCTTGGGCATTGCACAACATGGGTGCACTTACACACATGCAGGCTCATACACATAAAATAAAAATTTTAAGAATGCTTAAAATTAACTTTGTAACTTAAATGAACATTTCCACAAAGAAGTCTAGTCCAGGTGGGTTTACTGAAAACTTCTCTCAAATACTTATAAAATATTTAAGAGAGAAGCAATACCAAATTTATAGAAACTCTTTCATAAAACAGAAAAGAGGAAGTACTTTCCTTTTTAAAACATTGTCCTGAAAAGGCCTGACAGATTGATAACTATCCTAAGCATATAGAAAAAGTTCCAAATAAAATTTCAAAAAAATGTGTCTTGACCAAGCAGAACTTATTTCCTAAATACAGGCTTACCTTAACATTTTGAAATTAGTTTATCTAATTTACCAGGTAGAGAAAGTCACATGATCATCCTCACAGATGGAGAAAAAAATAGGTGACAAAATCAATAATAATAAAATCTCATGGCACACTAAGAATAAAAGTAAACTATCTCAGTTTTGACTACACCTCAGGGGTAGAGAGGTAGTAGTGGGAAATGTTAAATGGTTTCCAACTAAGATTAGAAGCAAGGCAAGGATATCTGCTTGTCTTTGTCGTCTGATATTGTATTGAAAGTGCTAGCCTTTGCAGTAGGATAAGAAAAGTACTAAAAGCAGGGCATGATGGAGCATCCCTTTAACCCAGCACTCAGGAGGCAGAGGCAGGCAGTTATCTATGAGACTGAGGTCAGCCTGATCTACACAATGAGACCCACCAGATAGGGCTACCTGGAGACCCCATCTCAAAAGTGAAAAATAAAAAATGGAAGGTGGAGACTGGAGGGATGGCTCAGTAGTTAAGAGCACTGGCTGCTCTTTCAGAGGACCTGGGTTCGAGTCCAAGTAGCCATATGGCAGCTAACAACCTTCCATAACTCCAGTGCCAAGAGATCCAACACCCTCTTCTGGTCTCTAAAGACCTTGCATGATATGGGTGCACTTACATACATGCAGGTAAAACACTCATATATATATATATATATATATATATATGTATATGTATATTTATATTTATGTATTTATATATAATTAAAATTTAAAGAGAAATAAAAAGCATACATATTTTTAAAAAGTGATCATTGTGCAAACATCATGTTTATGTACATGAAAATTTTTAAGATTTCAGAATATTACTATAAATAATAAAATACTTTAGCAAAGTCATACGTCAGTAGATAGAAATCATTTGGGTTTCTTATAAATCCCCAGTAAGCAATTGAAAAAAATTACCATTCTTAATAGCACCAAAAAATATTTAAGAAATTAGGAAGGGCTAGAGAGATGGCTCAGTGGTGAAGAGCATTTGCTGTTTGTGATTATTTGAATGAGAATATCCCCATATACTGCAAGTATTTGGACACCTGGTCCCCAGTTTGTGTTGCAGTTTGGGGAGAGTCATGGAACCTTTAGGAGTGTGACCATGCTGGATGAAGTGCTTCACTGGGGATGGGCTTTGAGAGTTATTTAACTTTGTAGGATTTCTAGTTTCTCTCTGATTCCTCTGCCTGCTGAGTGCTGAGTGCTCAGCTTTCTGCTCCATTCACCTCTGCCACCACAGTGCCTTGCCATGATAGACTCTTACCCCTCTGGACCAAACACACTCTTCCTTCTGTAAGTTGACGTGTTTACACGTCAAAGAACAGGAGTGCCACTGCTTATAAATTATACCTCAACAGGCTTGACAAGCGGGGACGTCTTGTAAACATGAGCCAAACAGGAAGGGTGTAGACCTTAAGTTCAAAATTTTTCCAGGCAAGTTTATTCAGATGGCATTTGTAGTATACATTATTGAACCTTAAAACTCGGTCTTACAGAATTTGAGATCAGACTTCCAGTGAGGAACCACACTATCTAGACTGAAGGGAGAAAACTTTCTTACTCATTGGTGGGATGGCTGTCTTGCTGAGGCCCTAAACAGATCCCAAGGGCATTTTCTGTACTCATTCCTCAGAGGTCTCGCTCTATGGTGGTCTCAAGAGTCTCTGGGGTTAGAGCTCAGTCAGTAGAGTGCTTACCATGCAAGCATGAAGGGCAGAGCTCCATCCTTAGAAGCCACATTAAAAAGCCTGCATGCTGGCTCATGCTGGTAATCCCAGCTCAGGGTAGGCTGAGACAGGCAGATCTCTGGGGCTTGCTGCTCAGTCAGCAGAGTGAAATCAGTGAGTCCCAGATCCCACTGAGAGACTGTCCCAAAAGATCAAAGTGGTAGGGGGCTGGAGAGATGGCTCAGTGACTAAGTTTGCTGGCTGCGCTTAGAGAGGACCTGGGTTCGGTTCCCAGCACGCATATAGCAGCTACCAACCATCCCTAACTCCAGCTCCAGGAGATCTGATGCCCTCTTTGGGCCTCACTGGTAGTGCATGCACAGGTGCACTTATGTGAGGCACAACCCTCGTATACATAAAATAAAAATAAATAAATGCTTAAGAATCAAGGTGGGTAGTGTCCTGAGGAATAACATCAGAGGTTGACCTTTGGCCTCCACATGCATGTGCATGCATGTGCTTGCACACCTGAGCACACACATATATCCACACATCCATAAACACCTATACACACGCACACAGTGACCTCAGGTAACCAAGCTGGCAGTTCCCACACAGCACCCATCCTATCCAAGCCTCATTGTCCCCTGCAGCAGCACACACAAAGAATAGTAATGAAATTAACTGAGATAATAAAACAAATTCATAATTAAATGAGCTAATGTATATAAGAAAAGAAGGTGCTTAGCATAGAGCAACCACCACATTGTCTAATTTTAGCGCCTGGTTTTTAAGGATAATTCATTTTGTAAATTGGGCTGATGAGAACTACCAGGTTTTGGTGCAAAGTGGTGAATGCAAGTGCCCCGTGCTGCGTACCCACACCCGAAGGCCAGGCAGGACATAGGTGTCCTGCTCTATCACTCTCTACCTTATTCCTTTGGGACCGGATCTCACTGACCCTAGGCTGGCAGTCAGCAAGCCTTAGCACTTCTCCCACACTTCTGTTAAATATTTTATGTATTATTTTTATATGTGTGAGTATATTGCCTTCAAGTGTGTAAGAGCACCTGTATCATGCAGAGCCCACAGAGGTCATTGAATCCCCTGGAACTGGAGTTATACACAGTTGTTTTCCACCATGTGAGTGCTGGGAATTGAATCTGGGTCCTGTGCAAAAGCAGTCAGTGCTCTTAACCACTGAGCCATCTCTCTAACTCCATCTTCCTGTAATTCTGAATAAATGGGGAGAAACACAGCACTGGGGTTATAGGAGTGCATGGCCACATCCAACTTTTACATTGATGGGGGAACCTGAACTCAAGTCCTCATGCTTCCACAGCAAGTGCTGTTACCCACTGAACCATCTCCTCAGACTACAAGTGAATTTCTTTGTCAATGTCGATTCCTTCTCCTTGGGACCCAAACCTTGTTGCTGTGTTAGCTGGCTCTGCTGAAGTTACAAGGGACAGAAAGGTAACCCATGCCAACTTTAACCAAAAATAAGGGGGAAGGGAGGAGCTATTGGTTCACTTAACTGAAAACTCCAGGGTCTTGTATTCAAATAGCTCTGCACCTCCCACCATTTCTAATAGCCCTAGGCTGAGTCTCCTCAGCTACTTGTGTCATTGAAGAGGGAATGCAGCTGTGTCAGAGGCTTACCTCTTTGACCCAGAGTAGGGCCAGCACCGTAGGAACCACACTACGCTGGGAGAGGAAGAATAATGTAGTTCCCCCAGAAGATGCAGAAGCTGCTCTATTCTGTTCTAGTACTTGCGTCTGACAGGTGGCTTCTGACACTGTAGATTATGTCTTTCTGCGTACTCAACATGGGACTTGTACAGTGTATGGATTGTGAGCCAGCAGATGAGCATCCTGGAGGGATTCGCTCTTCACTCCTGGGAATGAATCTGGATCATAGGTCCTCAAGGACCTGCAAGACTCCCATGTTGTCTGCTTAAGATGCCCTGTGATTAATTTAGTGAGACCTGACAATCACATGCTTCTGTCCTCCATTTTCACATCTGTCCCCAGCGAGGCATCCGCTCTGAAAATTCCTAACATCAGCTCCACACTGAAGAAGAGGCTGTTAGTAATGAGAATCCATGACGGCTTTGTTAGCGCATAGACTCTGGAGTCTCCTACTTCCCATTTGTTGAGAGTTAGGGTTTTCTTTGGCTCTGCCTTTACACACATTGCTCAGATGGCAGAGAGGGAATGTTTGAGAATGTGTCCCATTTTTACATATGGGCTATTGGGTCACTTAGAACACTTTAGTTGCTTCCTGTTATGGAATCAGTGGGATGGGATGAATAAATTCAGCCATTCACTTGGAAGCAGGAATACTAGCAGTCTGGAGAGAAAGCCAAGTCTTTCTTTCCACAAACAACAGCCAGAAAGTGTTCCCAGCAATACTGGGCTGGCACCGCCACCATCACCATCACCATTTATGTTTGGGAACATTTCACTTTTTGGAAAATATTTACATAATGTGGGCCGCGTGGACTCTGATGGTTTCCTGTAATTAGAAGACCTTGTTTTTCATTCCTAATATTGTGTTCAGGGGTATGTGTCTCGCAAACAGGACTTGAGGGGAGGGAGGCCCCAAGAAAAGGTCCTGGTGTATCCAGTTCAACTGGCAAAAGGCAGTCCCCCAGGTCAGCCAAGCAGAGGTGGAAGAATCAGTCCTTGAGGCCCAGGTAATTCTGTATGTCTGTGTCTTTTTAAACCTTTGTGATTTAATAAAAAAAGAAAAGAAAAAAAAAACTTCATTCCAACCAGGGTTTCCTTTTACTTGGAGCCCAAAAAAATACAATTTGTCTTACCCTGGGAGGAATTGGCTTTTATAAAGGCAGTGTTCAATAAAAGAGTGCTTTTTCCTTTACCCACTCTGGGTAGCGGAACTCAGACTGGATGAACCCAAGAGCATCTGCCAGGAGTGCTTTTGGCCACAAATAATGGAAAATATGACAAGAAATGTCTAAGACATTTGGGCACTTGTCACATGGAACAGAAAGTCTGAAGCCAGTAGGCGCCCCATTACACCAGCAGGGCTCACAGCAGCAGGGGGTAAGCTTCTGACCTCACATGGGTGGCCTCCGAGCTTCAGGGTGACAGTGGTTTACGCTTCCTGATGTGGTACCCCATTTCAGGCAGGATGAAGGAATGGGAGCAGCATCCCCTGCGTCTCAGATGTTTTGATGTTTGTCTCGTGGCCAGAAATTAGTCACAGGGCATCAACACAAATAAGAGTATGGCAGGGAAAGTATTCTTTGCTGAACATACTGTTCTTGTAGCAAGGACCTGTGGACAGGTAAGCAGCCAGCAATGACTGCTTCTGCTCTTCACCTTCAGCACTTAAACATATGCTGGAAATGCTCTAACTTGGGAACTTATAAAGACAGTAAAATTAGTTTGGAAGGACAAGTTCATCTTGCAGAATTAAAGTGCTCATGGGTACACAAGAACAAAGATGACCCAAACCCCAACCACTACCACCAGCAATAAAGACCAGGAACAATGAAGTCAAGTCATATGTGTTTCTGAACTAGAGATACTGAAATACTTCTTAGCAAGCTGCAGCTATAGGGACATTCCTATTACATCCCTCATCATCCCTCCTCATCCTGCTTCTTCACCATCCTCAGACCTCCTCTGGGTCCCACTGTGACATACAGTGCAGATGGACACAGCACATTGTATTCTCTCTACCCATCATCCATCCCATACATCCATTTATCCATCCATTTGTCCATCCATCCATCCCATGCATACATTTATTCATTCAACCTAAGTTTTCTGAATGCAATCAAAGTACAGTCTTGTCATCAACACTTTTTGAACTTTAGCTCTGCTGGTTTTAGGGCTATTACATGGCCTGTACAAATATCCCTTCACTGTACTTGAAACAGGTTCTTTTGTTTTCTCTCCATCAAGGGTATGTGACCAGTTTCTCTGTTCTGAATAAGCTGTGATCCCCACTGCAAGAGTCGGGGCGTTCTGTGATCTGCTGTGATTTTGGCAGGAACACAATGCTTTAGGGTTGATGACTGGAAAGTTCTTTTCCAGAGCTGTCCCTGACTGTATAGGACAGAGAGATGGTCAGTGCAGTGGAGTTAAGCAAGGACTCTCCTCCTTCCCTGGACCAGCACACTCAGCCCCAAAGCACATGGTTTTGCTGAGCCCCACGGGGGTAGGCGGTATTCCTGTTTTCATGCAGAGGGAAAACAAGAGGGAGAATAATAGAGGGGGGGGAGTGCATTTCTCTTAGCTTAGACATAGACGTCTGGACTCTGGTCCAAGGCTGCTGGTAATCTGCCCACTTTTCCAACACATGGAAGAGGCTTTCCCATCAGTGTTTGGACACCTAGAGATGATTTTCCTGAAGCTGTTAGCAGATGGCTTGGAAGTGTGCACTGAAGTGATGTCTTAGTTTAGTCCGACATAAGGCCATAGACCAAGTGGTTTAGCAAGAGATGCTTATTTCTCATAGTTCTGCAAGCTTCAGGTTCAAGATCAAGCTGTCACCATGGTCACTTCCTGGCTCACAGGTGCCACCTTCTCAGAGTTATCAAATGACAAACAGGGGAGCTCTGTCCTGTCTTCCTCTTCTTCCAAGGACATGTATTCCGTCATTGGGTCTCCATCTTTCCAAAGCCTGCATCCTCAAATTCTTTCCCCTGGGGCTTCAATGGGTAAACTGAAGGAAAGGTACAAAGACCTTCAGCTCCTAAGAAATGGTGCGATGAGCGGGACAAGCCAGAGAAGAGGTTTCTTGGTTGTGGTCTTTTTGCAGCGTTCACCCCAAACTTAGTCACTTCCAAATAACCATTTTTTTCTCATGCTTTAGGATTCCGTGGTTTGCCAGGACAGGGCTAGCAGGGACTCCAGTGGACCTATGTGGCTTGGCTTTTACAGCTGTACACTGAAGGTTCTAGCCTTGAGTGAAGAGAGGCCACAGCTCTCTCCCATCCTCCAAGTCCTCGCCTAGAACCTGTTTTGCCCAACAGGAAATCTGACTTCCACCAAGGTGGCTCAAGGCTCTCCAAAAGTCTCTGCCTGTCTTAATAGCCAGGCTCAGAAATCTAGACGCATCATTCCCTTCTGGTGAGGACAATCAGAGGCTTAGTTTGGATTGGAAGAAAGGAAATATAGAAACAGGTGAGATTGAATTGAATGCTTAGATTGTTACGAGGAAGAGATGACAGAGCACTGGACAAAACTGTCTCTTTCCAGCTTGACTTCTGGCCGACACCAAAGTTTCTTCAGCAGGGCCATTGAGGAGGCGATTCATTTTAGTCATCCCGGTTGCAAAACAAGGTTGTGCAAGATTTTAGAGTTGAGCTTAGAGCCAGAGAGACTTCCGTAATGAAGTCATTTCTTCTCCCAAACTCCACATCTGTTTTTAATAATCTTTTTTTCTGGGACTGAAGATAAAGCCTGCTGGGAGCATTTGAAGAAAATGTAGTGGAATGATCTTGATCTGCCTTGGCCAGCTAGGCCTTCAGGACCACCTGTAACAGTGCCTTATTTAAGCCAAATGTGTTCATTATTTTTAGCATAACTTAAGCCCCAAGAGACTAATGAGGTGTTAACAGTGCGTGTTAATTATGTGATTTTTGTTGTCTTCATTAAAGTTAAGATTCTCGATCCTATTTGCCACCTGAAATCCCAGGAGAGCCCCGACATTCCTCTGACCTGGCACCCTTTAGTTCCCTGTGGTTCACACAATCACAAAGACAAGAGTTCACCTGCAGAGAATCAGACAGAGCGTTCGGAGCCCTTGGATCCCCTTTCATCTTCCCTTCCGTTTTTAATCTCCGCTCTTCATTGTTGGATCTGACGGTAAGTTCCTGGTATAGGAAGCTAGCATCATGAGCTCATATTGGATCATTTAGGACTGACTGTCCTTCACAGAAAACTGCCAGAGAAGCTGAAAACCAGGAAGAAGGCGACACGTCAAAATCAGCTTCTGCTGCTTTTTGGAAGCATTTCAATTAACCAAAGAATTGTGTTGGATATATGTGACTCCATTATTTTAAACTTCTGCAATCTATGCTATACTCCTGTCCCCAGTGCCAAGACAGCACATCCAGAATAATCTTTCCCCAGAAGAGGTAATCACCTGTCTTCGACTCGTTTGAAGGAACAATCAGCAGCCCCTTCCTGCCTCTGTCTGCCTTGTCATCTTCGAGACTGCTTAGTAGTGATGTTGGGGACCTTACTGCTTGTCCAGGAAGTAATGAGGTTCAGAACTTCAGTCGTGGATGCTTAACGACAGCCTCATCAGGGTATATGAGTTGTAAAGAGAATAGCAGGTGAATGTGATTGTCAAATAGCACATTATGAATCTCCTTAATAATTAGTCCTCTAAAAATGGAACGGGCTGTCACCGGAGGTGGTGAGCTCCTGGCCGAAGAGCCAGGGGTAGAGGTGAGGGTGCCTTGACAGGTGAGGCTACATTAAATCTTTTCCTGTGTCACATCCAGCTCTCATCTGGATCTCACGGAGTGTTCCAACTCCATATTGGCCAATAGTCTTGACTTTCTGATAGAACAGAAAATCAGGCAGACCTGGGTTCAAATTCCTGCTCAGGCACTCACCAACACTATGAAACCATGAGCAGATGGCTTCAATTCTCTGTGCCTCATACAAGAGGACCGGAATACATTGCTTCTAGGGCTGTTGTGACAGCTAGAAATAACGCCTTTAAAATATGAGGCCCACAGTAAAGTACTCAGTAAATCACAGTTTTAGTGACCCTTAGGAGTCCAATTCTTTCTCTTTTTATTCACTTTCCACTTTGATGATATAGTCTGGGTTTGTAAAACCAGAAGAAAGGGAGGGCTTATAAGCTGCAACTGCAGCATGCTCACACTGAAGCAGCCAAGCAAAACAGGCCAAACATGCCTTTCTAAGTTACCAGGAAGAGCCTCCAGCTCAGGCGGAGACCTGCAGCGCCATCCCCTACCTGGAAGGAGCTCACATTGCTGAGTGACCGCAAGTGCTGGACACCTTTGGGTATTGTCCCCCTCTGTTGTCATTCCAGCTCTGAGAGATAGGTCTGACCATTCCCATCTTTCAGAGGAAAAGCCAGGTTCATAGAGGTCCCATGGACAGCTGGATGTTCCCTTGATGGACCTGGCTGAATCTATCACCAGGCTGCCCTCAGTATTCTGTGGCGTCCACTACTCACAGGGCAGTATCAATCCGGGCACCCAAAGACACTCCCACGTGATTTACTGAGGAGATGAAGGGCCAGTCAATGAGATCCTGTGGAATGAAAGCACTGAGGAAGGGTACACTGAGGACCTCAACTTACAGATTCTGAATGAATTGTCATGAGTTGTTTTCAACTCATTCGTGTGTGCACGCGTGTGTGTGTGTGCAGATCTGCTCACTTATGTATGTGCATGTAGAGGCCAGAGGTTGATAATTGGGCTGTCTTCCTTAATCACTTTTATGCCTTATTTTTTAGTACTTATTTTATTTTTATATGTGTCTCTGTATGTGTATGGTGGGTGAGAATTGTGTGCAGGCGCCTGAAAAGGCTGGAAGATCCTTGGAACAGGAGTTACAGGTGGTTGTGAGCTACCTGACATGGATGCTGGGAACCGAACCCACAAGTGCTTTTAAGCACTATGTCATCCCACCAGCCCCTTATTTTTCTGAGACAGTCTGTCTCACTGAACCTGGAGCTCACCAGTTAAGCTAGACTATCTGGCCAGCACACCCCTAGGAGCTGCCTGTCTTCAGCCCCCAGCACTGGGGTTACAGATGTGCAATGCCGTTGCCCAGATTTCTGTGTGAGTGCTGGGGGTCTGAACTCAGGTAGTCACTCTTAGGCAGCAAGCGCTTTCTTTACCCACTAAACCATATCCCCAGCCTGATTAACTTATTCTTTACCCATTTGCCTTGGACTTAATAGAAGGAGTGTGTGGTCTTAATAAACCTTTATATCCCTGCTTGCATACATGGTTGAAAGCTTTGAAGAATCAGACAATAGAAATTGTCCTTGCCTTGCCTTTCAGGTACTGTACCACTGCTCTTCTCCAAAGACATTTTCCAGTTTTTGCCCAGAGCCTGCCAGAGGTTTGGGGGTTTGTCTTATTAACCGAGGCAAAATTCTCACAACATATAACTGGTGGCCTTTAGTGCTTGAGTAACACTCATCTCCACCTTCTCTAGTTTCAAAACGTTTTCATCGCCCCAGAAATGAAACCACAGAAGCCAAAATTACCATTGAGTGATGACTCCTAGCTCTTCCTTCCTCCCAGGCTTCCAGTTGTCTCCCCACAACCCGATCTCTCTTTCCTGACGGATTTGCCTATTATGAGACTATCATACAGAAGGAACTGTTTGGTAAGTGGCCTTTTGTGTCTGAATTACTTCTCTTAATGGTTTCCTAGAAGTGGGATGCTATTGGTGTTTGTTGTTGCATTGTGTTTGTTGTTGTTACTTTGTGTTATTGTTTGTTTTCTTTTTGCTTTGGGACTTCTTGTTGTTGATAATGATGATTTTCCTTTATTTTAGTTTGTTGTGCAGCCCAGGCTGGCTTTCAATTCACAATTGTCTTACCTCAGCCTGGGATTAGAAAGTGGGCACACCACCACACTCAGTTTTTAGCATAATGTTTTTGAGGTTCACTCAAGTTGGAGCCTTCAACATCTCATTCATTTTTATCAACATATTTTAATTAACGTGGTAAGTACGAGTTTTTGTTCAGTACACTGTGACATTTCAAGACAAGGTGTGACGACCAGATCTGGATAATTAGCATATATATCACCTCAGATACATGTCATTTCTTTGTGTTGAGAATATTCAAAATCCTTCCTATTAGCTATTTTGCAATATTTAATTGGCTGTTGTTAACCCAGTTATCTTACTGTGCTACGGGAACATTGGATGCTATTCTTCCATCCACCTGGGACCTCCTGGGCTGGCCTCACCTCCCCCACATCCTTCCTAGGCTCTGATAACCACTGCTATAGTCTCTGCTCCTTTGATATAAACTTTATCTTCTACATATAAGTGACAACATACAGTCTTTGTCTTTCTGTACCTCACTTACTTTATCCGACACTTCATTGCTTTATAGGGCTAAATAATATTGTTATATGTGTCTGTACCACAATTTATTTCCTCCCTTCATTGAGGAATATTTTTAACCTGGTTGCTACTAGAGATAATGCTTCTATAAACATTTGTGTATATGTTTCTGTGTGTCTGTATGTTTGAAATTCTCATAGTTTATATATATATATGAATGGAATTTCTAGGTCATATGCTCATTTTATTTTTAAATATTGAGAAATCCATGTTGGGTGTATGTGTGTTTATTTTTACCATGCTAAGGATCAAACAAGGGCCTTATGCATACTGAGCAGACACTTTACCAGTGAGCTCTACCCTCAGTGCTCACATGTTTTTCAGTACATAGAACATCCTCTGATTTTACATGTGTGTAAGCATACTTTGTAAATTGTGCTGCATCAATGTTTTAGTTACCTGACAATGAGTCCTGGAGTTCTTTCCAATGTTTAACAACCCACTCTCATGACATGCAGAATGCTTTAGCTGTAACATCTACAGACTCCCCCGGGAGAACTCCCAATGTGACTGCTTTCAAACCACACAAGGCCACTGACTGCAGCATTGGGAGGAGATGCTAACGAAATATCTGAATGCGTTCAGGCTGGCTCTGGTGGCCTGTTAGATCATCCTGCGTTGGAGCAGGAGGTGCTACCTCATTCATTTTTATGACTGCGTAGCATACCACTTTAGAATGGACTATAATTCTTTAACCTGTCTCTGATGGCAGACACTTAGCTGGTTTCCACAATTTTACTTCCACCAACTAGGCTTTAACGGAAACCTCATGCGTGTATTGTTTTTCTCGTGTGTAAATACAACGGTAGACAAGGTTCTATGACATCCTGAGAATCACCATGGGGAGACATCTCAAATGGCAATTTATTCCTTCCTTAGACCATTCTGGCTCTCAGAAAGAATTCTGTGCAGTGGGCAGAGCAGTGAGTGGGTTTCTGTCCCGGTTTCCTTGTGAGCAAAGCAGATGCAAATTGACTAGCCACTTGTGAACATCAAAGGATTGTCATAAAACTTTGAAATGAAATAGAAAGCATGCTTTTCTTCTTGAAGACCGGAATTAGTGTCAATATGAAGTAGTACAGTTCACACAGGGTGAACTGAAGAGTCTTCATAGTATGCTGACAGAAAAAAATTCATACCTGGCACATGGTGACCCTCACGTAGGGCCTCATCAAAGAAAGACTCACAGCAGAGGATTCGGTTCATTGATCACGAAATGGGATAGTGTGTTTTATCCAAGTTCTTATGTAGAGTCCTTTTTTAATTTTAGGAACAGTAAGACAATGTTTCTCAATGGTGCTTGTACTTTGGAGTCGCCTGGGAAGTTTTAAAAATCTTTGTTTTAAAGATTTGATTTTTTTATTTATGTGTTGTGTCTCTCTGTGTGTATAGGTGGGAGGCTATCAATGGGGGCCAGAAGAGGGCATCATATCCTCTGGTCCTGGAGTTACAGGCAGTTGTGGGCCGCCTGACATGGGTGGTAGTATCTAAACTTGGGTCCTCTGGAATGGTAGCAAATGCTTTTATCCACTGAGCCATCCTGCTAGCCCCAGAAGTTTTAAAATTTTGATCCCTAGTCCACAAGATTCACCTGACCAGAACACCTATAAGCGAGCACCCAGACATCTGTATTTTTCAGGTACCTTGTGGTGATTCTATTGTTTAGTTAAGGTTGAGAAGAGATTATAAGGAAGGACTCAAACTGGGGAATACATTTTAGGGTTATCTAGGAAAAAAGAACCAATGGAATATGTGGGTATAAATTGAGAGAGATTGATTTTAAGGAAGTAGATACTAGCATGTCTGAACTCTGCAGAACAGAACTGCAGGTTGTAGGGACAGTGAGAACCAGTGCCACCGTTCAAATCAAAAAGTTATTGCTGGGACTAGGGAGATGGCTCAGTGCGTAAGTGCACTTGCTATGCAAGCACAAGGACCTCAGTTTGGATCCTGGCATCCAATAAAATGTCAGGCATGGCTTCATTTGCCTATAACCCCAGAGTTAGGGGGAGAAGGGGAGACAGGAAGATTGCTGAGGCTGTGAGCTCCAGGTTCAGTGACTTGAGACTCTGCCTCAAAGGAATAAGGGAGAGCAATAGAGGAGGACAGCTCATTTCCTCCATGGGCTCCTGTGAGCCTGAGTATGCATATTCCTGAACACACACGCAAACCATGTACACACAGACACACAGACAGACACAGGCACACACAGACACAGACATGTATATACACAGAGAGACAGAGACACAGGCACAGACAGGCACACACACACACACAGGCACACATAAGCACACACACACACACACACACACACACACACACACTACCTGCTGTTGAATTCCCTCTGGCTTAAGAAAGCTCAGCCTTTTGTTCAATTCATGTTTTCAACCAACTGGGTGAGGCCCACCAATCTTAGAGAAGGCAATCTGCTCAATTCAAAGTCCACTGGTTAAATGCTAATTTCAACCAGGCCTGTAATCCAAGAACTCCTAGCACTTAGGAGCCTGAGGCAATAGAATCTTGAGTTCAAGACCAGACTGGTCTACATAGAAAGCTTCTGTCTAAAAAATATCATTATTATCCTCTAAACACAGCACCATCCAGAATAATGTTTGGCCAAATATCTGGGCACTGCAGGCCAGTCAAGTGAACACATAAAGTTAAATACCACAATTTAACAACTGTTTGGAAAAATTCAGCTTCAACTTTCTTGTCTAAAGACAGGAGCTCACTGGTTATTGGAAGTTATGTTTCTCATCTGGTTACAAGAAGATTCTCGTAAAACTTTCCTAGCTGTTCCCTCAAGAGGAACCATTTACTTGTCATCTATAAGCCTTATTCCCTGAGCCCACAGACCTTATTAAAATTAAGGATTATGAGAAAATAAAGTTTTCTTTATTTCCATCACCTCTGAATTAGATGTTTTTATTAGAAGATTATCAATGCTTTTTGGTCAGTAGCAGCAAATGTCTTTGACTACACAGGGAGATTCACTAGAGTTGATATGAAAAGGTTGATCTTCAATCATGAATGAGTTCCTTTAAGAAAATCTGGGTCAGTCAGATGGCTGAGTAGGTCAAGGTGACTTCTTCCAAGCCTGAAAACTAGCTTTGATTCCCAGGATCCACATGGTAGAAAGAGAGAACCAAGTCCTAAAAGTTGTTCTCTGATGTCCACATGAATGCTGTGACACCCGTGGGTACACACACACACACACACACACACACACACGTAACAAAAAAGAAAGGCAGTGAGATGGCTCGGTGGGTAGTGGGTAAGGATGTTTGCTGCCAATTCTGATAATCTGAGTTTATTTCCTAGACGCTACATGATGGAAGGAGCGAGCCAGCCCCCACCACTTGTCCTCTGACCTCCACGCACGAGTCATGGCATGTGTGGGCACACACACATACACAGAGAGATAAATAAATAAATAAGTAAATAAATAAAAATGCAGTGTTTTAGAAAGTGAGGGGAAAAAGAAAATCTGGTTGCATCTGTCTTCTTGAAGAACCCCAGTACGCAAATACAGCCCTCAAAGACATTAGTGGCGAGAGTCTTACTGACCTCTGTTGGAGGAGATGATTTATCATTTCTATGATTTATCATCAGAAAAATCAAGAACAACCTAACTGCCTCTCTTTCCATTGAGGAAGAGCTCTGTGGAAGTTACTCTCCATGCCACTGACAGCAAGATTTACTTTCTTCTATAAATGGTACAAGTTTACTTCAGAACCCAGGTGTTCTAAGCTATGGTCTATTACACTGACTGAATTTCCTGAAGTGTCTAATCTCAAGTAACAGAAGAATTGCAGATGATCTATATCAATTACTTTTCGTGTTGCTGTGATAAAATACCTGACGTAAGCAACTCAATGGTGGAAGGGTTTCGAGGGTAAATTTCATCATGGCAAGGGAACTGTTGTGGTGGGCACCGTTGGAAAACAGAGAGTGACTGTGGTGGTTTGAAAGAGAATGTCTCCTATAGGCTCCGAGGGTTTGAATGCTTAGCTCCAATTGGCACTGTTTGCAGAGGATTAAGAAGGTCCACCTTGCTGGAAGAAATACATCGCAGCCCCATCCCATTTCCAGCTTTGCCCTCTCTGCTTCTTGTGCATGTTTGAAGATCTGAGCTCTCAGCTTTCTGCTCTGGCTGTCTCCTGCCAGGCCTCCCCACCACGGTGGACTCTGGAACCGGTAAATCCAATAAACTCTTCCTTCTGGAGGTTACCTTGGTGATGGTCTTTCGTCCCAGGTACATAACTAATAGACGGATGCTGGTGCTCAGCTTATTTACTTTTTGTTCAGTCCAAGATCCAGTCTAGGCAATGATGCTGTCTACAGATAAAGTGGGTATTTCCTCCTCAGTTAACCCAATCTAGAAACTCACTCACAAACATGCTTAGAGGTTTGTTTCCATGGTGATTCTAAATTCAGTCAAGTTGATGAGCAAAATTAACCATCACACCATCCCAGTGTGCACTTGAACTTCCCATCCCGGTGAGCAGAGCCAAGCCATGAGGCCAATGCAGGGGTGTAAGGACTCACACTGGGCCATATTGTGACTTTCTGGTTCCCAGGGCCCTTGAGTTCTGCCAGAGCGTCTCTGATCCGAGAAAACAGCTATCTCCAGAAGCTGGGGCTGCTGGGAGTCAGGAGGAGACTGAGTTAGCCTCCTTGATTTGCAGGAAGAGCTATTGGGTGAGTTTGTGGGGACTCTGAGGAGAGGCTGCGTCATGGAAATAGAGTAGTTGTTTCACGTTGCCAGCTATGAATTGACTTGCATTCAGGCTGGCCCAGAAGCAGGAGGGCTACAGTTAAAAATAAGCAAATCTCTTATTTTTAGGTACAGCAGATCACAGCCCTAAAACAGGAAGAAGGCAAGTAGACTTGCCTCATTTGGGAGATGCGAGGGGAGGGGGCATCGGTGTGGGAGTCTCTCCCATGTGACTTCTCTGTTCATGCAGGAGGAGTGTGAGCAGAGGTGTCCCAGCATGGAGATGCTCTGAGCTAGAGCACTGTGACACTTCTGTCCCTGCCCCTGCGAAAGTTAAGAGGACCCAGAACTACAGCTTTTGGTCTAAAACCTATCAGGAGTGACAGAGGCCACTATGCTCTGGGACCTCCCAGATGTAGCCCGCATCCGTCTGGAGCTTAGGAACAACAGGGGATCAGAGGTGTGAGCATTCACTGAAAAGGGCTGTCTCTCCACCGTTACTTAGGACACCGTGCACAAGCAGCAGAGTGGCTGCAGAGGTTGCTGCTCTCGGCAGCTAATGCACCCTGGGCTCCTACAAGGAAGAAAGGTTGCTCTCAGCCTCATCTTCTAATGATACCAGTTCTATCGGATTTGGATCCCAGCCATACAGGCACATTTGATCTTAATGACCTCTGTAAATGGCTCATCTTCAAATAAAGCATATTAAGGTGAAGATTCCAATATGTGAATCTGGGGGGCCCAGTGCAGTCCATGATAGGCCTTGCTCTCGCAAGGTCTGCTATTTGAGCAGAAGCCAGTGGATGAAGCTGTCTGGGTGTCACAGTGTGGATAGCAAATTGGATGAGGGTTGGCCTATATGACACACATAGCTGGCTTTGACTCCACACTGTCTTGGGAGCTGAATGTTCAGACAGGTTGGTCCCACTGTCTAGTTTTATCATTTGACTGATTTCTCCTGTTAATTGTTTCACAGGGCAAACAGAACTGGAAGGCAGTGGAGTGTGTGAACCTGCGTTGGAGGGCCTGATCCTTCAAGTAAGTAAATAATGCCTTTGGGATTCTTCCTGACCATGAAGGAGACCGTCCTTGAAGTGTCGTGTCATGGCCCACAGAACACAGTGAAGTCCATTCCTGACACCACGGCCAGGGCTTTTCCGTGTCCCATTGACTGAATTCTCAATGCCCCATCACATTCTCAAAGCTAGCTTGAAATGATTCTCATGGTTACAGTAAAGATAAACTTGAAAAATGGAGCCCAAATGATAAAGCCGAAACAGAGCCTCTAAGGCATGCATTTTCTTCTGCCTTTCTTTATTTTAAAATATTTACAGAAAATCATCTACAATATCAGGGTAATTAATTACAGGGTTTTTGCATCTTTGTCCATTGTTCCTCAGTTCATCTGTTCGTATGTATCACTTCAATCTCAGGACACATGCAGTTCTTCTCTGCTTATTGTACTTAACTGAAGTGATATGCTGTGTTGTGTCTATTCTTACGGAGAGGTAGCACCTTTATGTTCTCTACTCAGGAAGCTTGGATGGCTTTCTGACCACGCAGCAAAGTGATGCTGTTTTACTTTCAAAACTGGGTCAGAAAAGGCCATGCAGTTTCTGCCTGTTCTTCCGGGATATTACCTCCAAAGGAGACCAGCACTGTGGAAGAAAGCCAAGTATCTTGAGACTGCTGAGCCACAACATCCACATGAAGGCGTGGTGATGGACAGCCCAGCCGGGCTCACGGCTGACAGCCAGCATCAACTCCTGGTGGTAGGCGAGAGCTATCTTACCCAGTCAGCCCCGTCAGCTCAGCTGATGTTTGCAGCCCCAGCTGACATCTCGCCATGAATGACCTCGATGAGGAACAGCTCAGCTGAGCCCTTTTCAAATTTCTGAAGCTCAAAATTACCAGCAAAATAAAATGGTTGTTTGAAGCCACTACATTTGGAGACAATTTTTCATGCAGCAATAATAACCAAAATGAATTTTGGTAGCTGCAAATGAAGGGTTGCTATAATAAAGATGTAAAGCACATGGTATCGTCTTTGAGATCAGGCAGCAGGCAAAGGCAGGGAGGGCTGTTAGCTGAAACCTGATGGCCCTTGAGATGGCTGTCGCTGAGGGCTTCTGGGAAAGCCAGAAGTAGAAGCAATGGGATCTTTGATATAGGGTGGACAGAGTTTAGCAGAAGAGTCCATGCAGTAATGTGGGAGGTAGAAAATGTACCAAGTCCAGTGAAGGAAGTCTCCAGACAGAGCACAGAGGATACCAGTACTGAGAGGAGAAAGAAGTGGCAGCAGGTGGCTCGGCGAGTAAGGGTGCTTGCCACCCGCCAAGCCGGGCGATCTGAGTTTGATCCCCAGAAGCTACATGGTGGAAGGAGAGAACTGAACCCTGAAAGTTATCCTCTGACCTCCACACATGCACTATGGTATGTGAGTGTAAGCACACACACACACACACACACACACACACACACGGGAGGGTGAATAAATGTCTTTAATTAAGAAATGAGAAAGGAAAGTCATAAACAAAAAAACAAAGAGGAAAAATTTCCATTTTCAGTTGAACTTGGAAGAGATATAAAGGGATTGAGAGAATTGCTATTTATTTATTTATTTATTTATTTATTTATTACTTTTTGAGACAGAGTCTCTCTGAGCACTAGCTGGCTTGGAACTTGCTATGTAGACCAGGTTGGTCTTGATCTCACAGAGATCCACCTGCCTCTGCCTCCCAAGTACTGGGAGGTGTGCGCCACCATGCCCATTGAGAGAATTATTTTATTTTTAAATTGTGTGTGTGTATGTTTGTGTGTATGCTTGTAAGTGCAGGTGACAACAGAGGCCAGAAAAGGATGTTGGATTCCTTGTAGCTGGAGTTACAAGCTTCTGTGAGCCACTTGATGTGGGTGCTGGAAACTGAACTTGGATCCTTGAAAAGAGCAGCAAGCTCTCTTAACCACTGAGCCATCTCTCTAGCCCTACTGATCTAGTTTAGTTTCTGTTACTGTGATAAACACTATAACCCAAAGCAACTTGGGAGAGGAAAGGGTTTATTTAGCTTATACTTTCAGATTACAGTTAAACATTCAGAGAAGTCAGAGCAGAAACCCCAGGCAGGAACTGAAGCAGAGACCATGGAGGAAGGCTGCTTACTGACTTGCTTCCCCCGGCTTCCTCACTACCTTGTTTATACAGCCCAGGCCCACCTGCCTGGGGATGGCACTGCCCCAGGATCTTCTTTTATCAATTAGCAATCAAGAAAAGGCTTCATAGGCATGCCCACAGGCCAATCTGATGGAGGCATTTTCTTAACTGAAATTCCATATCTCTATGCATCCCTAGTTTGTGTCAAGTTCACAAAAAATAATGAACACAACTACCTTTACAGTCTCTAAACAGTCCATCTATTCCTTTGCCAGTCTTCCCATTGACAAAATTAGTCTATCTTCCCCTTGAGTTTGGACTAGCCTTTGTGTTGTGCTTATGACCACAGAAACACAGGAGGCATGACACTACACAACTGGCTGGGATCAAAAGATGCTATCATGTTCTTGGAGCAGCAGTCCTGGAAGGAACCAAAGCTGTGTGAGAAATGACTACTTTGAGGCTGCCATGCCAGAGGGGCTGAGTGTAAGAGTTCTGATCCACATCCTCGCTAAACATGTCATTAATAGCTACCCAACAGCCTGCCATGCACATGAACCATCATGGACGGCAAACCCTGTCAAGCCAAGGGATGACTGCAGCCCTGATGAGATCCAAATGCATTCTGTGACAGAATCCAGCTAGAGGCCGGGGCTCTTTTTCAGTTCCTGCTCCATGAAACTGTGGGCAAGGCAAAATGAGTGCTTCAAGCTCCTTATGCCTTAAGGTAATTTTGTTACACCCAACAGTGACTAGGACATGTTGCTATACAACCTTCATAAATATCCTTTAAATTACTGTAGCTGCTTTCTAGGAAGTTGGAGGGGTCTCCTCTCCAGTATAGGTAATAAAAGCAATCATCTTCCTTCATTTGGGTTATTCCTTTAGAGTAACTTTCTAAAAGAAGAACAACAAAGTGAAAAAGTACAAATATTTTTATAACTTCTAATCCAACTGCCAAATTACTTTCCAAAAAGAGTACCAATTTGCCACCAGTAACTTATGGGGACTGCAGTTTTATTACAACTTCGCCTGCTTTGGGTATTGCAATTTTCAACCATATTTAAAAGAATCACAGATTCAAATGCTGTTCTTGCATATCTGCTGTAAAATTCTATTGCTCTAATCCTAGGAGGAAATCTATACAAGCTGAAGTCAAGGCTTCTCTGTCTCAGTCTGACTCAGCCATTTTTTAAAAATTGGTTAGTGCTTTCTTTTGTTTCTTTCAACAAAATCCTTTTATTGAATTTCCAGCCGATTCTGGAAAGTTCTGAAAGTCTCTGTAAAGAGACTCTTTACAGCTCTGGGCATTATTTTAATGTCTCCCCCAAACAGCCCTGCTTTATATGTGCTTTCTGATTATTGATGGAGTGTTTACCATGACGTCACAGATGATCTCACACATTCTCTCAACCACCATGCAAGGGTGATGTTTTAAAACTTGATTTTCTATATGTATACATGTGCATGTGTGATATGTATGTGCATATGTATATTTGCATGCATACAGATATGTGTGCATGTGGAGGCAGGAGGTTGATATTAGATGTCTTTCTCAACTGCTCTTCACTTTAATTTGGGAGACAGAGTCTCTCTGAATGAGTTCTCCAATTATGCTGGGCTGGCTGGCCAGAGGGCTCAGGGATTTTCCTGTCTCTGAGTCCTTGGGACTGGGATTACACACGCACATCACCATGTTTGGCTTTTGTTTTTTTACGTGGGTGCTGGCGGATCAGATTCAGGTCCTCATGATTAACACTTTACCCCTGAGCCATCTCCCCAGTTCTGCAAGGTAGATTTCTATGTGCTATTTTCAGATGGAAGTACTGAACCTCAGAGATATGAAGCATCCGGATACAGTTGCATACTTAGTGCATAATAGGAACAGGATCCGATCAGTGCTCTTGGCCTCTGGACTTTGCTGCCTCTACTGGATGTTGAGTCCCCACTTACATAGACTTGCAAGAAGAAACTGGAAATGACAGAAAGTTTCTGTTGGCTCCCTTCAGATATTGTCTACTTCTTCCAAGGACTGTCTTAACTTCTAGTTTTGTTTTAGTTTTTTATATTTTGTTTATTATTTTTATTTTAGGTGTATGAGTGCATTGCCTGTATGTATGTAAGTGCACCCATGTCATGCAATACCCAGAGGTCAGAAGAGGATGTTGGATACCCTAGAACTGGAGTTATGAACAGTTGTTTCCACCATCCAAGTAGATGCTGGAAACTGAACCTGGGTTCTCTGCAAGAGCAGCTGGTGCTCTTAACTGCTGAGCCATCTCTCCAGCCCCTGAACTTCTAGTTTTGAACTGCTTCAATTTAAAAGCCAATGACCAAGCCAAGGCTACTTTCACATTTTCACACAACAGCATTAAAGTGGGTCTTGACACATATTTGGTTGGAATTATTTGGAAGAAATAAAAATGATTATACCTATATTCATATATGAACATCATTAGGAAAATGTACTCATTCATTTCAGAAATTTTTATATTTCTTAAATAAGATGAGAAGAAAAGTATTTTGAGTTATTCTTGAGTTCTACTTGTCTCTGGTTCTTCATATTTCTTTTTCCTTAGAAAATTTGAAGCCAAGAGAAGAGTTCTTGGAGAGACTGGACAGCAAGCTGTAAACCTGACTTCACATCTCTGTAATGTGAGCTCCCAGGAAAGCAAAGACTTTGCTTTGCACACACCCCCGCCACTCTGTGTCCCTAGCACTTAAACAGCACGTGGCTCACAGTAGGCACACATATTTGTGGAATGAATGCATGAACTACCTGACTTTCTGCCCGACAGCCCTCTAATCCCTATAACTGAGATAATTTGTCCTATAACCCTGGGCTCAATATCTGCTACAGGCCCACTCCTAGCCCTTCGTAGTCAAAGCCTGGTTCCCAGGCCCTGCATACCTCAGGCCTCATGCTACACCCACAGAGCTAGAGTCTTCATTTTAACAAGATCCCAACGTCAAAATCTTCACATAGCTGCCTAGTCTAGTCTTGAAATGTGGTCCTTGTACCAGCATCGTCTATAACCCCTGAGAACTTGCTAGAATATCTACCTCATGAGATTCTGGAGCTTATGTACTTATAGCCTCCAGATGTTGTAATGCCTATTAATGTTCAAAAACTGCTTTCCAAGTTCAAGCTCATACAACTTGGCTCTGACTCCCCCTTTGACCTTGGCTTTTGGTTGTACTGAACTGTTTTCTTACTGTCCATAAGCAAACCATTGCTTGAACCTCTTCAAGTATAGGGATTCACTTCCCCTTAAAACTTTATACTCCAAATTTGAGTAACTCTGTTCCTTACCAATTGTATGCTGTATGATGCATTCTAAGCGCGATGAATATCACAGTTCTATAACTGTGGTTATGGGTTTCAGAACATATGGACAGATTGTGTCAAGATTATTGAAGGCCATGAGAATAGCTAACTCTTGCAAAAGATGCTCAGCAGAAGAAGCAAAGAAATCTAAGCAGCATTCATCTCTAGGACTACCTCTTCCAGTAGGGTGTCTTTTTCTAATTGACCTCAAGGTATTGCACATGCCAGCTGAGTCCCTGACTCTCAGCTCTGTCACTTATAATCATTTATATAGCTACACACAGTGTGGTGTTACTCTCCAAGGTTAGTGCAGGGCACATGGTTTAACATTTTCCACTTTGTGTCTACCCACCGTGATTGTGGCCAATGGATTTTTCTCTTCTGCTCCTTCCAGCTGACAGTCATAGGGCTGCTGACTCTTTCTCAAAGTCTCAATTCTTCCTGTAGGTTCACTGACAGACCATCTCTCATTGTCAGCTATTTGATCTCTTTTCTGTGTTTTTGTTAGTGCATCTTCCAGTTTTGAGACCTTTACACATAGTTCTGCAAATTCATTAAATAAAACTTGTAAATATGCTTACACAAAGAAATACTCAGCATACACACAGGCATTCTATAAATAGGATTTCTGTTGTTTGCATTTCAAAATGGAAAAGGCCTCTTTGCAATTACAGGTTACAACCAGTGAAAGAAGTGTGAGTTAATTTTTAAAATAGAAAGTGAACAAATGCATATATATATTCATGAAATCATTTCAGACATTATTAGCCTGTCCCTTGCTAACATAAGTTTTTATAATTATCTTCACAATTATACATTCCTTGGTTGGTGTTACAAAGCAAAAACTTACTTCCAGGTAACCTTTGGGAAACATACTTAAGTATTTTCTGTAGTGGGATAAGAAATTAAAATGTTCCTAGTTATAGGTTCTTTCCACTGATCCTGGATCTGTCACTGGGGACAGCAAACAAAATTTTATATGTCTCCTACATGTCAATCTTGTAAAAGTTTGTAAATATTTATATTCCTTCTGCATGTTTCCTATCTCCCTTTCTAAGCTAAATATCCCTTCTGTTGTTCATTACATAGTAGCATCAGTCAGTTTGCTTTCAACTGTTCTCCTCTGAATGTGTTCATGAAAATCTATAGTTTCTAAAATGTGGAATGTCTAAAATGAAGACTTAAATTTTTTGAAGATTTATTTTTTATTTATGTGTATGTGCATATACATGTGTGTGGGTGCATCTATGTGCAGGTGCCTTCAGAGGCCAGAAGAGGACACTGTGTTCCCTGGAGCTAGAGTTACGGATGGTTATGAGCTGCCTGAAGAGGGTACTGAGTGGGAACCAAACTCAGGTCCTCTACAAAAGTGGCAAGTGCTTTTAACACTGAGCCATCTCTCCAGCACTGACATAATTTTGAATGATTCAATAAGGATGAAACAGAAATAATCATTCCTCTCTATGGTTTAGATGAAGTATCAATGTAGCTTGGGAATATTAAAAAGTGAAACCTTTAGGGGCTGGAGCTTAGGGTAAAATCAGTGGAGGATGTTATTCTCAGAAGAGTTCAAGGTCATTCTTATGGGACCCTTAAGTGTGTTCTCATATTTTTATTGTTACAAACATATGCCTGGCCCTGACTCACTCTCTAGCTTCCTATCTTACCAAGGGAGTTCCTTTCCATCTCACATGTACACCCGTTGTTGTGATGCAATCTGTCACTATGCTTCCATCCATGAGACATTTGAGCAGACGTCAGCACCACATCTTTGAACCTCTAGAATGGTGAGCAAAATAAACTTCTTCCTCTGACACAGCGCTCAGTCTTGGGTATTTTGTTTTAGCATCTGAAAATGGACTAATGCACTGCTTTCATTTAATTCACACTCAGATACTTATGTTAAAAGAAGGCATGCTCCTATTAATGCTGCTTGATAGAACAGTTTAACAGCTGTATCTTGCTGCTGTCTCACAACAAACAAAAGCCAAAAATTGTTGTTATGCACAATATTGATAGGCAAGGTGTTACTACCCAACCCTTCATTGATGGTTCTTTCTATCACAGACTTCTAGGACTTTCCCTCTAGTCTACTTACTCTTTGGCAAAGACTAGCAGCAGCCAAGTCTCACCACACTCACATTCCTAGGTCCTGTTGCAATCCTTTCCCATGAGAACCCAGGATACCCTCTGTAACCACTGCTGGCTGCTTGTTTATCAGCAGACTTGAAACCCTGATTTTTAACAAGAGCCATGAAAAAGACCATGCAATCTATGAGGAAATCTGGCGATGATGATTTGTTATTATTGCTATTCCCAGCCCAGATGGTTCTCCAGATGAAATGGATAAAAACTAGAGCCTCTTTGTGGCTGGTGACAGGTGCTGACTTGGCTCCTCCAGTGGGATTTCATCAGGCACACAGCTTACCACCAGCACAGGATCTTCCCACAGGCCTGTGTGTGTGGTAGCAGTCCTGAAAACTGTCAAGTGAATAATTGGCCTCTTATCTGGAATCTTTAGAAGATTCCCTTCTGCACATCCTTTGAGACACTGCATCCGTCAGGTCTTTTATTTGCAAGCAACAGAAACAGGCTCTGGCTAACCTGAACAAGAAAGACATTCATTGGATGGACACAGGGGTCCTTCCAGAACTGATGAAAGGCTAGAGAGCAACCTTTGATCACAGTGAGACTCAAGAGAGCCCTTGGCAGTAACAGGAGAACATTTAGAATCTTGTCGGGTGCTACCAAAAATCTAAAAGAAATGAAATCTCTTATTTTCTGCTTTTGGCTCATTCATCATCAAGATTTTAAAGTCAGGGCAAGAACTTTTGATGACTTAGCTTTGTCTCTGGTGTGTTTCCTGGCTGCAACAGAGTAGGGCCTGAGGTTGGCAGTACTAGCCAAGCAGCCATGCGGTAGAGTGTCCAAGACAAAATGCTAGGAAGAGGGAGGACTTCCTGGAAAGCAGGAGAAGAGTTTGGCAAATTTTTCTCCAAAATAAACAACCATAAAACAGCAGAATTGTCAAGGCAAGAACTTCAGGACATTGAAAAGTGACCAAAAAACAGTTTATTCTGAAAACCGACTTAGGACACTAGGACTCGATAACGTTTTAACCTGGAGCTCCCCCACTATCCAACAGTTCCATCAATGTGGTAGGTCTACTGGGTCAGGGCATCCTGTGAAGACCATATTGTGAGCTCAGAAGATAGCTTGGTGGGTCCAGGGACAAAATTAGGATCCCACCACCTTGGAATAAGGGGGCAGGACAGGTCAAAGCCCCCTGCAGCAGAAAGTGGAGTCCAGGGCCAGACTATCAGGCAGACAGAAAGGTACAGGGCAGAGAGCAATCCAACAGACTAGTGAGCTGGTGACAGATCCAGGTCCTGTATGTCCTATGCCAGCACAGGAGCTTCTGGAATCTCTGGTGTATGGTCCCAAGCAGGAACCAAAGGCAGATCCCACCATCTAGTCTTGACAAAACTGAACATCCCTGCAGAGACATGTCTAAATTTTGTCTGTTTCTGTCATTCCCACAATTCATTCTTCTCCTCCAAAAGAGTCTAAAGGTGCTGTTGGTCTCCAGTAAGTAGGTGGCAGAGACATGTGTCTCTGGAGGTAGGCTGGAAGATGAGTTATCCCGGGAGATGACTCCATCTCCTCATGCTGAATGCTGGGAAGGATAAGAAGCACACTGTCTCTTTCCTTCAGGAGTGTATACTATGCCTTACCCCAAACCCAAAGCTATATAATCAGAATAGCCTCTGTCTATCAGAATTTCCTTAGTGCTGGACACTGTGGATGACAACCTGGCATACCACTGCTATTGATACTGATGTCCACAATGACGTGGTGACATGCTTTCTGTCTTTGTTCCCTCTCTCTCTCTCTGTCTCATACACACACACACACACACACACACACACACACACACACACACACAACTTATTCAAGCTAATATGAACAATTCTGGACTTACTCAGCTCCATCTGACACAGAAACCTGCGTCCTCACGCACAGTGTGTGGGAAGAACATATCCATTGCAGTTTGGGAGGGAAACCTACTTGGGAGTGGGGTAGGAGAAACAGCAAAGATCTCCCGAAAGGAGAGCAGTTCACAGAAACTCACCTTGAGCCATGAATAGAATTTATTATATGCCTTCTTTTCGTTCTCAGAGCCAGATAGAGAGACACAGGAGGGGGACAATGAATCTTCCAAGGTCATGCTACAAGTCACTAGCCAAGCCTGGCCTGTCACTCAGTTTTGAATTCCCAGCTCACTGGGCTCAGAGGTGGAAGCGCCATAGTGGGGCGATGTCAACAGAAATCTGGAATAAAACAGCTTCCTGCAAGGTCTCCCTTCATCTACCTCCCACTGTGTCCCGGTCCCCTCTGCCATCAACCAGTCCCCTCTGCCGTCAACCTCCTCACTGTCCCCCACCCTACCATCCGTAAACTGATATGGGAAATGCCAGGATGGGGAACATCATGTTGGCTGTGAGGGACGCTGGTCACTCCTTTGCCTTTTGGCTGTTCTAAACAAACAAAGGGCAGTGCACAAGTTATTAGTAAATACCAAGGCTTAGTTTATTGTATAAAACTTCAATCCAACAAATAAATGAGCCATCAAGTTTGAATTTATGTAGCATTCAAAACACATTAAAGCCATTTGACCATGACAAAGGCCTTTTCCTGCCTTGAATGATGAAGCCAGCTCTGCAAATACCCTTCGGATGAGACATTAAGCAGGTGCTTTCAGTTTGTCTCCGGGGACTGTCAAGGTGGAAGGGAAAGGTCCTGGCACTCTTTTTAAAGGATTCTTTGGGGAAAATCCTATCCTAGCTGACATCTCCTTTTCCAGAAAAGGGTTTGTAAACCTGTAACAGTCTGAACAATGACAGTCACTCAGCTAGGGAGCGTCCAGCTGGCCACCACCACATCATTACTGACCTTGAGATACCCCCAAAGTCACCAGGGAACACCTGGGTTCTCAATGAAGCATGGGGAGTGCTCATTCTAGAAGGTTCTGGCTGTTTTTGTGGCCCGTCTATGAGCACTTTCTCCATCTGCAAATGGGTTAAAATAATACTCCAGAGGGGTGGTGAGGGATGAAGGGGACAGAATGGCAAGGGCATTCTTGAAAATGCTAAAGCCCTGTTCAAATCAAAGTCGGCATTATGTGTGACATGTAAGGATAAGACCTCCTCCCCCAGCCCCGGCCCCCGTCTCACGCCATTTTAGCTATGAGCAATGAAAAGGGCCACATTTCTGAGGGTGTCACTGCTTGTGCAGGGAGCTCTGGGGATGACAGCTCTGTTCATGATGAGGGCAGAGGCTCAGAATCTGGCTCTCTATCTAATCAAGGACTGAGGCACGAGCTAAGCAAGAAATCCTTGGGAAGCTGGAGAGATGGCTCAGTGGTTAAGAGCACTGACTGGCTCCTCTTATAGAGGATCCAGGTTTGATTCCCAGCATCCACATGGTGGCTAACAACCATCCATAACTCTAGTTCCAGGGGAATCCAACACCCTCTTCTGACCTCTTTGGGCATTGCATAACATGGGTGCACCTACATACATGCAGGCAATACACTTATATGCATACAATAAAAATAATAAGTGGGCTGGAGAGATTGCTTAGTGCTTAAGAGCACTAGCTGTTCTTGCAGAAGACCCATGTTTGAATCCCAGCACCTGCATAGCAGCTAACAACCATTGTGAACTCCAGTTCCAGGAGATCCAACGACCTCTTCTGTCCTCTGTGGGCACTGTACGACATGGGTACACTTACACACATGCAGGCATAACACTCACACCCATAAAATAAAAATAAATAAAAATAATAAATAAAATATTTTTAAAAAAGAAATCCTTGGGCAGGCAGCCCTAGAGATGTAAAGAACTTAGGAGAGATGATTTTTTTGCTTTCTCTCCAATGTACCCCAAATCTCCACTCAAATGAACAACAAAGGCTCTAAAATTTTTCTTCTGAAAAACACCATCAAAAGCAGAAGTGCAGGGTCAGTGAGATAGCTCAGCAGAAAAAGGCCATGGAAGCCTGGAGACCTGAGTTTAATCCCCAGAACCCATGTAAAGGTGGGTGGAGAAGGCAGATTCTACAAAGCTGTCCTTTGACCTTCACCTTTGCACTGTGGCACACACACCCTTACACACCTCATAGACATACACCTAATAAGAATAAACAAAAATTTAAAAAGCAAACACGCCTTGAGTCTGGATGGGGGTTGAGAAGAAAATACTCACTCAACAAAGAGCAGCTGGCACTTATCCTATGCCAGCCTCGTGCTAGATGCTCAACTCCAAAGATGTTGTTCCTTGTTCACCCAGAGAGCCAGACATAAATAGTTGCATCTGGCAAGCCTCTGGTGAACACTGTGAACCCGAACCTTGGCAGAATCTAGTTCCACTCCCTTTGTTTAAAGGGCTTAAGGTTAGGAATAATTTGTTTGTGGAAGTTTCTGATCATTTAACTAATTAATTAATGAACTTATTTATATTAAAGTGTGTGTGGTTGGCACATGTTTGTATGCAGGGGAAAACTGTACATGTGTGTGGAGTGTGTGTGTGTGAGAGTCAGCTGTTGACTTTGGGTGTCTTCCTTAATCGCTCTCCACCTTATATATTGAGGAAGGGTCTCATTTGAACCCAGAACTCACCAATTCCACAGGTCTGACTAGCCCGCTTGCTCGGAGGAGTCCCTGTCTCTCTGCCTCCCGTGCACTGGGATTACAGGTAAGCTGTCATGCCTATCCAGCATTTATGAAGGTGCTAGAGATCCAAACTTTGGTCTGCATAATTGCGCAGTGAGCGTGTTGCCCGCTGAGCCTTCTCTGCAACCTCTCTGGTCATTTTTAGTGTCTCTGTTCCACCTGTGGGCCCTCCTTCATGTCACCTTGGATGACTGGTCTCCCTGGATGTTTCATAAGGCTATTCCATACTCTTCTCCACCGGAAGAACACTGGATGACATGAAAAAGCTGGAATGGTTGTGGGCTTGAGGACAACGAAGAAGACAAAGAAATAAGAGAACAAACTGGTTCCCCAGTCTCTAGAGTCCTTAAGCTCCGCATGAGGTGAAAGCATCAAAAACTTAGGAGGTTTTCTTAAATTCACTTTCAACTTTGTTTAGTCATCACAACCACCCTGAAAAACAGAGATTCACATCTTCATCAGACCACAATTTAAAAAAGGAGGATCAGAGTAAATGACTTTTCTAAGAGTCAGAATTTGTAAAGTCAGGTTTCAAGCTCAGATGTACAGACTCCATCTATCCATCTACCCATCCATCTGCCCGTTCACTGATTGATCAGTCCATGCAACAAAATCTTTCCACTAACACCTTGTGCACCTGGCACTCATTAGAAAGTGGCGAGCAGATATAGCTGTACTTCCACCGAACTACAGGTAGGAAGGGTGAAGGAAATACACAGAAAAGAAACATCTAAATGGAAAAAAATGTTTTCTCAGACCGATACAAACGTAAATGGATGTCATGGATAAGGAGCCATTCTGGAGAACAGTCTAGAAGGGAACCTGTTTGGAATAGTCACAGAAGTCCAAACTGAGGAAGTGCCATTTAAAATATCCTTGGAGAGGCCAGTGAGATGGCTTAGCAATAAAGGTGCTTACCACCAAGCTTGACAACTTGAGTTTGGTCCCCAGGACCCACATGCTGGAAGGAAAAAACAACTCTTACCAGTTGTCCTCTGACTTCCATGTACGCACTGTGGCACAAGTACACACACACACACAATAAGCTTGAAAGTGAAAATCCAATCAGGAGAAGGAACGAATTGGCCAGAGGAACTTGAGACCTGCATCTCGCGGGGTGGCCCGATGGTCTACACAAGGACAAAATACCTTAGCTGTGAGTCATCGACCAATGTTAGAGCAAAACCTGGTAAATGATGTCGTTTGTGTCTTTGTTTAGAGTCTGGAGACTTCTGGTCCTAACAGTGACCCTAGAGAGATGCTATTCCTAGAGAGATGCTATTTAAAGCTGAGGGGAAAAAGAACAAAGATAGTCATGGACCCAGACAGGTGGCTACCATCCACATCTCTCCCTAAATTCTTCGCATCAGTCCTCCCTGGGGGGGACTGACCACGCCATGACCTCTAATCAGTCTGTTTTCCACAGCTCCGAAAGCACACTACCTCTATTTACATTTCAGTGTAAATCAAACTGACTTCAGCCAGCAAGGCTGTGTAAACTTGTGTTTAATGTCAGGTTTATATTAATATTTGCATTAACAAGATTGATCGTTTACATAACAATGCATAGGTAAAGTCTGGGCTCAGTTTGGGTTTACACACATTTGCATAGTGTTTACAGATTGATTGATTAGAGGGACTGTGCATAAATCCAAGTAAACTGCTAGTCGGTTGCTTATTTCTTTCATCGGGCTTGGTAGCCTATAGCTTAATAAATGGCTAAACTGAGCCTAAAGTCCTCTATTATAACCTTCACAGAATATTTAATAATTTTGAAAAGTAATTTTCCCTGAAAAAAAGAATGAGATGAAATCATGGGGGTTATTTTTTTCCTTAATCCTTAACACTGAATAGTTCCAAAGGAGGACACCGGCTTAGACCGGGTTCTAAGAGAGATAAAACCAGGCCAGAGGCGAAAATCTAGAGGCCAGATTCTGACCTTGGCCACTGCTTAGGGTTTCCTAGGGAAGCTTGGCTTTGGCAGGAGCTTTGACAGGAACTCTGTATTTCTGCAGGAAGTAAGACTGAGAGGGCTGCTTCCTTCCTGTGACACCTTGAGCTCCTCTACCTGGCTGAAGAATGATCTGGAGCCTTAGTCCTAACTCAGAGCAGCCTGGAAAAGGGCAAGAGTGAAAAAGAATTCAGCAGAGATACAATGTAGAAAGACGAATGTTACAATGGTGTGCTTTATGTTCTGTGCACCTGTGGGAGTCTGGTGAATCTCTTCGTGTGTGTGTCACATGGTCCACATGAACGCATGTATGACTCTGACCTTCATTCTCCATTCCAATTCGATCCCCCACCAAGGGGCACCACTCACATATATCCCATTCATCTCTGTGGAGAGGGTGGGGATAGACTATTTATCAAACGAGAAGAAACGGTTTCTTTATTCAGAACTTGCTGCATTAGTTATTTTCTGCTGCTATGATAAACACCATGACCAAAAGTGAATTTGGGAGGAAAGAATTTATTTTGACTTATGGTTCCGGAGGGAGAAGTCACAATGTTGGGGGAGGCATGGCAACAATCAGGGGACCAGGAAGCTGAGAGAGCACATCTTCAACAGCAAACAGGAAGGAGAGAGAGTGAACTGGAAGTGAGGCAAGGCTCTAAACTCTCAAAGCCCGCCTCCAGTGATGTACTTCCTCCAGCGAGGCTGCACCTCCACATAGTGACCATAAATAGTGCCACCAAGTAGGGACCAAGTGTTCAAATACCTGAGCCTGTAGAGGACGTTACTCATGCAAACCACCACACTTGCGGTAGCAGGAGAGCCAGTTACTGTTCCCTGTGTTTTGGGTTCAAATGGAGCCACAAGCTTGCAAAGCAGCTTAATAAAAAGAGGGTGTTGATTAGAACTGTCAGCCTGGAGAGCTGCTGGCAGACTAATCACATACAGGGCATCCTGTAAGATTGCTGGGTATGTATTTGGCCTAAGGGGGAAGTAGGACATGGCTGTGGAAGTCATCACTGACTAACCAAGCCTTGGACATCAAGGGCTAATTGTTAGAAAAGCTGTTTAGCTTCTTGGCTAGTTACTGGGGATAGCAGATTGACTTCCTGCCTGTCCCACATAGAGCTCTCTGGCTCTGGGGGTTGGCTGCTGTAGTCCAGGGATTGGTTTCCCAGGCAGGTTGCTGCAGGCTGAGGGTCACAGTTATATTTTTAATCTCCAGTCTAACCTTTGTCCATGTGTGGATTCAAGATGCAAGTGTGTAAGAAAATAGGTCGTGCTGTTTCCTGTGCGCATGCTTAGATTTTACTAAATGGTAGAATGCTAAAAGTCTGCTTGATCGTCTTAACTTTTTCTTAACTCAGTGCTGTAAGTTAAGGGTGTATCTTGATGCTGTATATGAGTAGTCTGTTGTCCTTCATGGCCATGTGTGCACTGTAGCACTTAAGATTTCCATAGATTTCTTCAAATTGTATCCGGTTTCTAGTACTCCCAAGAAGACTGAGACAGACCATTCCCATGATGATTCAGTTAAAGGATATCTTGCCAGAGGAAGAGCCTCATTCAGATAGGCCTGTTAAGTCATGAGAAATGTGTTCATGTATAGTACCTCTGGTTGGTTCCTGGAATGGCTGTCAGCGGTGTGTGAAGACCCTCATTTTCCCACATCTTTGCCAAGTGCTTGATAGCATTTGACTTGCTATTTATGGAACATGGGAGGCTGAGTTCTGTAGAGTATCTAGTCATTGACAATGTCACTTTCCCCTTACCTATTATAAGTGAGGTCAAGCATCTGACCACATATCTATTGAACTTTTTAGATTTTCCCCTCTGTGAACTGTGTCTTTGTGTCCTTTGTCCGTGTTCTGGTTTCCACTTCCTTGATGATTTTACAGATGCTCCTGTGGTGTTCTGTTGGTTTTGAAGTCTCCAGGTATTTTCTCCTAGTCAGTCACATTCTTCCAGATGTGTTGAATAGAGCATCAAAATTTCAACACAGATAAATCATAAATTCTTTGTGTGTTTACATACCACTATTTGTTGCTTTATTTTTTAAGATATTTTATTCATTATTTTTATTTCATATGTATGAGTATATTGCCTACAAGTGTATAAGTGTACCCATGTTGTACAATGTGTGCAATGCCCATGGAGGTCAAATCCCCTGGAACTGGAATTATACACTGTTTTTAGCTGTCATGTGGGTGCTGGGAATTGAACTTGGGTCCTCTGCAAGAGCAGCCAGAGCTCTTAAATGCGGAGCCATCTCTCCAGCCACTCATGCCACCATTTTTAACAGATTCTTCCTTAGACTTAAAAAGTGGAAAAGATGAATGAAAATAAGAGCCCTCAATAGAGGCATGAAGGTCTGAAAAGACACAAATGGGAATTTCAGAAATGAAAATCTCCACATCTAAAATAATAACACAAATGATGCGCTCAGCACCAGGAAGAGTCTCAAAAACAAATCAGTCAACTTGAGGACAGTTGAAATAAAATTATCCAGTCTTAGAAACAGAGAAAATACATTGTTAATTGTTTGAAATTTTTTGGCCTTGGGGGAAATATCAAAAGCTTAAATGTTACTGATGTCACAGAAAGGAAAGTAAGGACTAGAGAGATGACTCAGCTTTTACGAGTACCAGCTGCTCTTGCAAAGGACCTGGGTTTGTTTCCCAGCACCCATATGACAGCTATCATCTATAAATCCAGTTCCAGGGGATCCAACTCCCTCTTCTGAACTCTGTGGGCATCGCACGACATGGTGCATACATTCAGGCAATACACTCACACACATAAAATTTTTTAAAAAAAGAATGCAGAAATAGGTGACTGGAGAGACAGTTCAGCAATCAAGAGCAGTTACTGCTTTTGCATAGGACCTGGGTTCCATTCCCAGCACCATTCTGGTAGTACACAACCATCTGTAACCCCAGTTCTAGGGAACTCCATTCCCTCCTCTGGCCTCTGCAGGTACCAGGCATGAATGTATACATGTAGCAAATACTCATATACATAAAATAAAAATAAAGATTTTCTTAAAGAATGCAAAGGTAATCTTCTTAACTTCTACCAGCATTTTTGTAGGGATGTTGTGTTGTTGTTTTAACTGAAAGTCATTGACTTAGAAGTCAAGAGATCAGTCAACTTGAATGGGAAAAAAACGTACCCTTTGATTTTAAGTAACTTTCAGCAGCTATTTAGTATTTCTTTTTGATATAAATGGGAGCATCAAAGCACAGTCCTATTAACAGAGGATTTTGATTTTGCTAACAAAATTAAGTATATTTTCACTTAAGATCTATAGTTGTTGGAGGGATCTTATATTTTTACTTAGGTTCCTCTTTATTTTTAAATTGCTATCGTTTTTAAGTTTATGCTAGATCATATCAGCTAATGTTTTAATTAAAAAGTGCATATTTTACCTTACATTAAAATCTTTTTGTAACTTGTTTCCTTGGTAATCCTACTTCATTTTATGCATTTAAAAACGTTATTCTGGTAGGACTGTGTAGATATCTTCAGATTACCAGAAAGATGTACTTTAAGAATACTGCTCTACCTCTGGGCCTTTTAATCTGGTGTTCTCTTTTCTACAGGGTTTGAATGTGATTTCTCACACCATAGCCCAGCACACCTATAATCTCAGCACTCGGGGGAGGGGCTGTGGCAGTACAATTGTGAGTTGAAGGTGAGCCTGGGTTACTTAGTAAGACCCTTCCTAGAAAGCCAAAATAAAAGGAAAGGAAAATGAAATAGAAAAATGCTAGATTGTAGAGACAGATTTGGGTGCACGTAGTAGGGATGACTTATATTTTCCTCTGAATATTGGTCTATATTCTTTATAATTTCCCTAATATTGTAAGAAATGTGTCTGGGCAGCTGGAGAGATGGCTCAATGTAAGAAATGTGTCTGGGTGGCTGGAGAGATGGCTCAATGGTTAAGAGCACTGGCTGCTCTTACAGAGGACCTGCGTTTGGTTCCCAGCCCCCACATGGTGGCTGACAACTGTCTTTAACTCCAATTCCAGGGTCCACTGCCCTATTCTGACCTCCGAAGGCATTGCACACACAGGTGCACTTACATACATGAAGGAAAAATACACACAAAAAATAAAAATGAATAAAATATTTTTAAAGAAATGGGTGTGGGGTTTCATGAAAATGGCCAAACAATCCAAAGTATTTCAGCAAGGCAAAAATTTTACTTCTGCAGGAGGGTGCAATCAAGCAAGCAACCACATCCAGTGGGATCTCAATGGGTGTTTATTCCTAAAGCAAAGGGACCCTGTGCCTGGCCAGAGCTCAGCTCACATTCCTATGTGATTGCCTAATACAGAGAGGCACAGTTTCTAGGAAGAAATGAAACTTGAGCATATATTTTGATTTCAAGAAGCTCTGACCCTGGAAGAATCTGAAAATTTGACAAGTGGTTTCCTTATAATTTTTTTCCTTTAAATGGAGTTTTGTCTTATTTAACCCTTTGATAGAAAAGAGGGTTCACTTTGTTTACATTTCCCATGGTTTTAACCAAAAAGTTTTTTCTAAAATATTTTAATGAATGATGTTTATGAAACAGTCTGTGAAAATCCCCTTAACCTTAAGGTTAAGCAGATAAGACATTGGAAAAGCTTAGCTAGTAACATCCCAGTAATTCAGACCCTGTGACAAGTGTGGACGAAGCAAGGCCATTTGTAACTACAATCTTTGTAATGAAAAAAAACAAGAAACCGTTAATGGATAAATATTCCAGAAAATAACGTCTTAAACCTTGGGGAGTCTTGTCAGGACCATACAGGGAATACTAAGGCTTTTCCAGGAATTCTTTCTAATAACTTTCTACAACGTATACTGCAATCACCATCATCCCCACTGTCCTGATGAGAAAACCAAGGCTCATGCTGTGTAAGAACTTTATCCAAACTTTGTGTGTCTAGAAAGTAATGGAGACTGGATGCAAATCTGAGATGTGGAGATGCACAGCCAAGCACTGAAGAACTCCAGTTCCTTTTTTACTTGAAAATGACTGACAGACGCTTAGTATTTCCATCTGTTGAGGTATAGTTGCAAGAGGTTATTGCTCTAACATGCACAAGGCCCTGGGTTCAATCTCAGGGTTAGAAAAAAAATGAGTCAAGTGACAGCACTACATTTCTTTAAAGATCTTTCACTGCAGATGTTTTGCAAGCTCGGGCAAGACAGCCCCTTACCTTCTCGGCCCCTCTTTGCTCAATTCTGATCCCAATTACCGAATTCTGTCTTCCTGTGAGGCATGTCAATGAGCTGAGATGGTTGCCAGGGGAGCTTTGACATTTCAGGGATCCTGAAGAAGGGACCTGCTGTCCCTGAGGACCAGTGCTCTTGGCTAACACTTCAGTAGCACTGATTGCTTTCGGGTTGCTCCAATATGCCTGCTTAGCTCCCACCTCTGGGCATTTGCGCTGGCTGTTCACTCCCCACATCTTCCAGTGGCTGGATTTTCATGATTCAGGCTTCAGCTCAAAAGTTCGCACCTCTGTGGGCCCCCCACAACATCCATCTTGAGTACCCACACACATGCCACCCCACTCCTGTGATTTAAATGAATGATTTTGTTCGTAACAGCTCTCACTAGAACCATGTCATTAATTTCTAGGTGCTTGTTGTTTATATCCCTGTGAAAGTATCAGTTCTCTGTGACCAGAACGCTTGATCATGTTTGTCTCTACAATTCCTATTCCTGACTCCAACAAAGTCCTCATTGAAGACTTATCAGTAAGTTACCTTCTGTGGTGGTCTGAATGAGAAATGTCCCTCATAGGCTCCAAATATTTGAATACTTGGCCCCAGTCGGTGGCCCTGTTTGTGGACGTTTAGGCAGCGTGGCTTTGCTGGAGGAAGCATGTCACTGGGTGCGAGCGTTGAGTTCCCATCCTGACCCCATTTCCAGCTGGCTTTCTTACTGCTTCCTGCACATGCTTACAATGTGAGCACTCAGCTTCCTTCCCCAACTGCTTCTGTGCCACGCCTCCCTGCCACGATGGATTCTCATCCCTCTGGAAACCTAAGCCAAATAAACTTTTTCTTTTAAAGTTGCCTTAGTCATGGTGTTTTATCACAGTAACAGAAAAGTAACTAATAAACCCTCACTTAATCTTTCCAGCAACCCATGAATCAGGTGCTTGTCAAGTTTCACAGCTCAAACCTGGGGAGAGCAGACTGGGTTTGTTTTCTGTCTGCTTTGTTTAACCACCTCCTGCTGAGCCCAGTGAGGGAAGGATTCTCTCCCAAGGGTTTAGGACATTGGGACACAGAACACTTGACACTGGATAGATGAGATCAAGAGTAAGCCACAAGTAGTCACAAGTACTCAAAGGGAGAAAGGCCTCACTGCCAGCAACAGTTGATATTCATTGTCAGCCTGATTAAATTTAGAATCCTCGAGGAGTCACAGCTCTGGGTGTGTCTTTAAGGGTGTTTCCAGAATGGATTAACTGAAGGGCCTCTTTGAATGTGGGCAGAACCATCCCATGACCTGGGGTCTGGGCCTGAATTAAAAGGGCAGAAAGATGAACCCAAAAGCGTCACCTGCATTCGTCTGCTTCCTAACTGCAGACGCAGTGTGGCCCTCACTCACATGCCCTTAGCTCCTTGATGCACTGACCTTCTAAACCTTTCCTTAAACTGCTCTGTTAGATGTGTTGTCACAGCAACAGAAGGTAACTGATACACTACCTCATGCCAGTTGACAATCCTCAGAACAGTGAGCCCTAGGATATGATCAGCTGGTCTGGATAAATCCCCAGGCTAGCAAAGAAGGAAAACACTCAACACAGAGGTGAGCCAGGACTCCATTTGGTTCATCAACAGGATGCTAAGGGCCCTTTACCTGTGGGAACCTGCGGTTAGGCCATCTGAGGCCCTCCTCATTTCACAGGATACACAGCCTTGGGCCTTAATTTTAGTTCTTATACCACATTCATTAAACATTGTTCAACAGAGGAAATATAAACAAGTAGCCTGGGACTCAGCAGGAAGGTGGAGCTGCCATTGACCAAGGCCACCTGTGATGAGAAGGGATGAATCAGTGCTCCCTGAAGGAAGCACCTGGCTCTTTTCAAAGTACTTGGCAATCTTCAGGAAGATTCCTTCTTATTCCAAGGCGTCACAAGGCTGGCAGTGCCAGCTTGTCCAGGAAGAGCCTCAAGGGCAGTGTTTTAGGGCATTCAATCTCCTGATGATGATGAATGTTGGCAGCCTGGTGCCCTGGAGCCAGTTCAACACCTCCCCACAATGCCAGTGTGTTTTGCTAGTGTGTGTGATTTTAAATACCCATAAAAAAATCAAGCTATATAGTGATGGGGAGAATATATTATCTTCTTGGAAAGGGGCCCTGTTTTGGGCAAAGAGAGTAGACACAATGTTCCAACTAGAGATAACTGACCCGGAGTTGAAATAACAGACCCGGAATCCTCTAAGACTATTGTAGCCTTTAATGTCAACTCCACTAAAGAACTCATTAAAAACTGTATGATTAGCCAGATGTAGTGGCTCACTTCTATAATCCTAGCACTCAGGAATCTGACGCAAGAGGATCTTCGAAACAAACAGCTGAAAACACAAAGCAGCATGCTTGGTGTCTAACATCTAAATCATGTGACTTGTGTCTATATTTCAGATGCATGGCTGTGTTGACTATCACATTATTTTCATGTGGCTTCTTCTCGTTTCCCTTTGTACATGGGTATTATTACTGGAAATCTTAATCTCCATGTCCTTGAGGTCAAATGCCTTCTGGTCTCTTAGCTGATCCCATAGGAAACAGGAAATGAACCTCAGTGGTGACAGTCCCATGACTTGCAGGAAGCTGTGCAGTCACTCTTTGTGCATCTCTCAGAAAGCACCTTATTCTAGTTTGCTTTCAGTCGCTGTGTGCAAAGCACTCTGACCAATACCAGTTTGGGGAGTTTATTTGACTTACATCTCCTGGGTCACAATTTATCACTGAGGGAGCCCAAGGCAGGAACTCTGGGCAGAAACGCGGAGACAGGAGCTAAAGCAAGAGCTGTTTAATGGCTTACTCCCTGGCCTGTGTTCAGTTTGCCTTCTTGTATGACCAGGACCTGCCCATGAGTGGGACCACCCATAATGGACTGAGCCCTCCCATATCACTCAACAATCAAGAAAATGCCCCACAGACATGGCCTCAGGCCAGTCCAATGGGAGAAATTCCCCAGTTGAGGTCCCATCTACCCAGGTGTGTCAAGTTGAAACCAAAGCTATCCAGCACATACCTTCGTATACCCTTCCCTCTAACGGGTTTGCCACAAGAAGGAAGTTCCGGCCTCCTTTCACTGCTGGCCTTGAGTAGGCCTCATACCAATTCCTTCCTATCCTTGGTCTCTTCCTGTTTGGTGAGCTCTTCCTGCCCTTTCTCCGCTCTCCTTCCTGGCTCCTCCTTAGCTGGCTCACCCATACTCAAGTGAAATCAACATGTCCTGCTATGTGCCCCTCTGTGCTAGGGGCAGGGGCTCCCCAGGGCCTGTATGCAGATACCTGTCAGGGCCCTGAACAGATGACACGGGGGTACTGCAGTGCCAGCTGAGAGGGCCACGTTTGTCTGGTTTACTCCTGAAATGTTTTCAAATCCTTCCCTGCAGTCCTGCCCCATTGACAGACATCCCATGAACAGTACTGATTGGCCCCATCCCAATCTCACCTGTATGGTCTGATGACTAAGCAGGCAGCACCCTGGCCTTGAGTTCAGAGATGGTTAATCTTGATTGCCTCCTTGTTTGAATTGAGAAGAGCCTAGGGGGCTGGTAACCCACACATCTGGGTGTGTCAGGAGGGCGTTTCTAGGATGAAGGTACTAAACCAGTGGAACCTGCTCTTGGGGAGCATGGTATCACAGGATACTATGTAAAATGTCAAGGAAGAAAAGCAATCAGTGATCCCATCCAGTTGTAAAGTCTATGAACCACAACAATGACCAGCCCAGCAAATAATCTCTTCTGGTGCAGTAGTGGCACTTTTATCTTGGGGATAATCAATAGCTGTCTAATTGGACTTGAGGCCTAATCAATGGGAGGGAATTTGTGTGTGGTACTGTAAACATAGTCAGATATACATGGCTATGAATGATCTTAGAGAAAAACCTACTTTTGTCACATCCCAAGACCAACGTAATTTCTTATTGTATTCTAAATGTGTCCTTTTTACAGACAAGTGCGCCTCTCACCACTCATCAAAAAAGATTCTGTCCACAACAGAGGGAGACTATTACAAAGTTTCACAACTGGTCAAATACAGAGAATGAATGTCTGTGAGGTGTCCAGTCTTAAGCAACCCATCTACAATGCAATCTCTACACCTAAGGCTCAGGGAAAGTGGAACAGGGGGCAGAAAGCATATTAATGCATCTCTCAACTCTCACCACTGAAGATTCCTCATGCACTAGATGGTAATTGACCCTAAAAGCTACAACTGTCCAACGTGCAAAGAATAAGGGATGGAAGAGTCTTTATCGCTGAATAGGACACCTATATCAAACCTCTGTCATTCAAGGATCATTGACTATTGCACAGGAAGGAGGTGAAAGATTGTAAGCACAAGAGGTGAATGACCACAAGGAAACCATGTTTTCCAGATCACTTGGAAATTTTTCATATGAACTCACAGCAATGGTGAAAGCATGCACAAGACCCATGAAAGCTCAAGCCAGACAACATTCCAGAACAGAAATGGGAAAGTGCAGAAGCCGCCCCAACCTTAGCTGAGGAACTACCAGCAACCAGTAACTTCTGAGAGAGGGAGAGGTGATTTTCTTTAAGAGTGTGACTTGAGATAGGTTAACCAGGGTCCAGTGGATGGACACACACCAAAGGACATTTTGGGGACACAAACTTGACTCAACAGGCCTTAATATATATGAGAGGGTACACGAAGCTCAGTGGAGGTGCCATATGCGGAGTGTAGAAGTTCTAAATATGACCACAATATATTTATGAAATTCACAAAAATTCAATAAAAATAGGAAGGAAAAATAGTATATATATGTGAAAGCTTTACCGACAAAAACTAACAGTAGGTCAGGTTGGTCTATAGGCCATGATTTGCCATTTCTTAGCATCTGTCATCTCCAACATATCAAAAATTTTATCTTAAAAAAAAGGAGCATATGAGGCTGGAAAGATGACTCAGTGGTTGAGAGCACTGGCTGTTCTTGCAGAGAACCCAGATTCAGTTCACAGCACCCACATGGTGGCCAACAACCATCCTTCCTCAGTTCCAGGGGATCCGACCCTCTCTTCTGAACTCCACATGCATTGCAGGACGTAGATGCACTTACTACATGTAGGCGATACATTCATACACAAAATAAAAATAAAATATTTTAAAATGTAAATATAATATCTGTCTAATTTGCAAATGGAGAGATGTTATATGAAATCTTGAAAATTAAAATGAACTAAAACACTGGTGATACGCACACTGGAGAGGAGTCAGTCCACTGACAGCAAATTCACTAACCGCCCACTGCATACTAGGCACAGTGCATTCACCCTGTGTACTAATGACTTTTCTTGCTGTGACAAAAGCAGCTTAAAGGAGGAGATGGTTTTGGCTTGCAGTTCACAGCTGAGAATATACTGACAGCAGGAGCTTGAGGCAGCTGGTCACAGGCATTCGCAGTTAAGACACAGAGGTGAATGATGTTGCTCAGCTCCTCTTTATTCAGTCCAGGACCAGAGCCCATGGGGTGATGCAGCCCACAGTTAGGATGAGTCTTCCTACCTCCGTTAATGAAAGAAGTTTATCTCTTAGCTGAGTCCAGATTCTGTCAAACTGACAGTGTTAACCATCATGCCATTTTGCTGAATCCTCACAAAGATCTTACAAAACAAGAAATTGCCCTTTATAGGTACTTGCTGTTCTTGTAGAAGGCCAAAGTTTGGTTCCCAGCCCCATGCCCCTCACCAGCGCCAGGGGACCTAAGCCTTCTTCTGGCCTCTTCATGTGCACGTGTCCACACACAGACACACACAACACACATATTCATAATTTTACTTGGGGAGATTTTTGTTTGGGTTTGGTTATTTTTAGACAGGGTCTGACTATGAAGTCCTGGCTGTAACTCACTATATAGATCAGGCTAGCCTTGAACTCAGAGATATGCCTACCTCTGCCTCTCTAGTGCTAGGATTAAAGGTATCCACTACCACACCCAACTCTCATATACATAATTAAAATAAATAAATAAATTAATTAATTAAATCCTTAAACAAAAGAAATTGTTATTTACTAATTGACAGGTGAGGAAACTGAGGCCCAGGAACTCTAGCCTAGAAGTTATGCAGGGGTCAGAGACAAAGCTGACTTCTACCTGCAGTTCCTAGAAACAAACCAGCAACCTCAAGAAAAGCAATGTTAGGTGTGGGCAGGGCAGCAATAAGAGAAATAAATGAATATCTGGGTACAAACATAGGGGATCCTGTGTTTAGACCACAGGCAGGACCGGATCTATTCACTTTGCTGTGTTTACTACGGCGCCTGGTCACTCTTCTCTGGAAGACAGGGACTTTTCCTGAACAAGCGCTCAGATTTAAATCCTAAATCAGACGAGCTCCCATCATGGGCTGTGAATATGAGAGCAGGGTGGACCCTCCCTGCAAGGGATTGCTTGAGTCATGGGGCAGTCTTCCAGAACCTTCTGGGCCTGTCTAAAACCAGGCCTGCCTCAGCCCCACAGGACCGCTAGAGCAGCCAACACTACTTGAACGCAGAATTTTCTGTCTCCAGGAGGCCAGATTTAGCAATCTGTCATACACAGCTGGCCTCACAGTGACACCAGACTCAGAGAGGGAGGCAACATGGCAGGCAGAAAAGCATCTGTCAGGATGCCGGTTGCGTGTGGATAGAGATTAGAGACAGTGCACGGGATAACGACCGCACTGGCTTTTCTGTAAAGTTTCCACCAGGAGGAAAGGATTAAGGCAATTGCAGAAATCCCTGGCACTCCGTCAGAGGTGGCAGTGGGCAATTGCTTTATCTTGCATGTCACTGGCTTTGGATAGCCCAGCAGAGGAGACCTCCAGTCCATCCCCAGCAACCCTGCTGCAGTAGTCTGAGTTTCTGAGTTGGCCTTAGCAAAGGAAGGAGGAGATGAAAATACCAGCCTGTGAAAGAGGTGTGCAGACTTTGTATTTACATTTCCAAAGCTTGCACCAAGACTCCCAGAGAAAGACAGACAGCTGATCTTCCCGAGGTTGTGTATAAGTATGCATGTGTGGTGTGACAGATGGACTACATAGCGACTAGATGGCACCTAGCTGGTACTGTGCTGAGACACAGTAGGCACTTGCTGTAAGTTCTGAGTGTCCTTTTTCATCTCTCAGGAACATCAGTTCACACTCCTCAGAGACACAGTGCATGCAAAGAGAAAGCGCGGGCTTGGGTCATTTGTCATTCCTACCCCGCTCTGTACCACCTTGTGTCCCGAACACCTCCCAAACCAAAACCAGATGAAAAGGACAAACTCTGGTCTTCCACCCCACGAATGGGAGTTGAGTTTTCTTTTCAGTTTGTTTTTTGAGTTCCCAGGTGACAGATATTGGAATCTTTGTGGAATGGACTTGAAAAAGAAATAGGCAAAATGGTTGTCCTAGTTCTTCTGGGTCGAGGCATTCCATTACATATCCCCAAAAGGCACTTGATCAATGGACTTCTGTTTCTACCCAAAGAATATATCACATTAGAAAACTATGGTCAGCTGTGGGATTTTTGCCATGATAGGTTCTTCGACTGCTCAGAAGATGAATGGCCAGATGAAATCTAGAAATGTCTGGGCCAGCTAAGGCCTGGAAGCCTGACTCCACACTCGCCCCTCACTAAAAGCTGTCCCACTTAGAGAATAAACATGCTCCAATTTTCTCATTTGTACAATGAAGGATAAAGTTTGTGACAGACACTACATGAGATAGTGCAAGAGCAGTGTCTAACAGGCAGTGGGCACGTCATACAGGCACCATGGCATTCTTGTCTTCATCATCATCTGTGCCATCTACCAGGAAAGCACCATGTAGGACATTAGTTGGTGTCCTCAGGGAAATGGATCAAAAGAATGCATGCTGTTATGAATGACATAGATCCACAGAAAGTGAATGACTTTAAGGAATTGGTCCAAGTGATTATGGGGGTTGGCAAGTGTGAAATACTGAGGATTGGTCAGCTGGCTGGAAATTTGATCAGGTGTCCAGGTTAGCCTTGAATCCAAAGGCAGTTGGAGGTAAAATTCCTCCATCTCTGAAGGATCCCAGTCTGTGTGTGTGTGTGTGTGTGTGTGTGTGTGTGTGTGTGTGCTGGTGGGTTTACATATGTAGAGAGCAGTAGTCAAAGTCAGGTATCTTCCTCAATCACTCTCCACCGTATTTTCTGAGGCAGGTCTCTCACTGCACTTGGAGCTCATTGACTCAACTAGACTGGGTGACTCGGCTAGACTGGGTGGCCACTGAGCTGCAAGGATCTAAGATGCCTGTCTCTGCCTCCACAGTACCTGGATATAGACTCCTGCTGGGGAATCAGTCTCATATCTTCATGTTTACATAGTGTTATGGTTGAATACAAATTGTCCCTAAGAAGCTCATGTGTTTGTCCCCAGATGTTGGCATTGTTTGTGAAGGCTGTGGAAATTCTAGGAAGAACCTTGCTGAAGGAAATAGGTGATTGAGGGTGGGCCTTGAGGTTTTGATAATCCTGCCCTACTTCCTGCTCATACTCTGCTTCCTGAATGCTGATGAATATAACCAGTTGGCCTCTTGCTGCCATCCTGTCCCCACCATGATGGACTGTATCCCCTTTGAACTGTAAGCCAAAATGATCCTTCCCCCCGACATTGTTTCAGTCAGGTATTTTAGTTGAGTCAAAGTGCAAGCACTTTACTGATTGCACCATCTCCCTAATCCTTCAGTCCTTTTTCCTTAAAGCTTCCTACAGACTAGACGAGGCTCATATGAGATTAGGAAGTGTTTGAAGTCTACTGATTTAAATGTTAATCCCAGCTAATGGACACTATCACAACAACATCTGCACTGGTGATTGACAGAACAGCTGGGCACCATAGCTTTGCCAAGATGACACATAAAAATCATCTCTTACTTCAGGGAAAATCGGGTTTACTAAAACAATTGGTGCTGAATAAGTCTTATATTAACCACACACTATTAAAATCAGCATAGCAGGCTGTTGAGATGGCTCAGTGGGTAAAGACACTGGTCACCAAGCCTAACAACCTGAGTTTGATCTACAGATTCACCTGGTAGACAGAGAACTGACTCCCACAAAATTGATCCCTGACCATGCACGCTATGGTGTGCATCCCTAACACATGCTTACAAAATATGTAAATGATATGTAAAAAAAAAAAATTAACTCCCAAAGATGTTTGGACTTTTAGTTACTTTTTAATTTTTAGTTACTTTTCTGTTGCTGTGGTAAAATACCATGACCAGAAGCAACTTATGGAAGAAAGTTTATTTGGTTCATACTGGCTGGGAAGGCATGGTAGCAGGCTGCTGTTGCTGCAAAGAGGAAGCAGAGAGAGCTTGCTGGAGGGGGATGAGGCTATAAGCTCCCAGAGCCCACGCCCAGTGACACACTCTTCCAGCCAGCCCATACCTGTAACTTCCCAAACAGTGCCAGCACAGGGGACCAAATGTTGGTCCTGAGACTACGGAGAACACTGCTCATCCAAACCTCTGCACTGTTTTTAAAAAAATAAAAAACAGCATAACAACACAAAAAGTGAAACCACCTGCTTTGCCCCTCAGAACCTACCAGAGTCATGAGAAAAGGCATGATGGGAACATTCCAGGCTGGGAGCTGGAATCCCAGGGTCAAGTTCCCACTGTTCCTCTGTTAGTATGTGGCTTTAGACAAGTCCTAGAAACTCTCAAACTTCCTCAGTTGCAACTCACAATAAGTACATCTGCTGGCGGGCTACACAGGGGAAATATGAAAACCCCACAAGGTCCCTTTGGTGAAGGGCTTTGTGCGTAAATGTACAAGCATCTTCACAGAAGGCATTATCATAAGGCATACAGTGCTCTGGGACAGACTGAATCCAATTATTTCTACCAAAGCAAAGAGAAGGCAACTATACGCTTTAGGTCTGACCTCACTCTAATACATTAGTTAGCATGATGTATTAATGTTTTCAATTAGAATTAATTTTCTAGGCTGCTTGAGATTTAGAGTAGCTTTTTAAGATGTGAATTAAATGACTAAGATGACTGAGCACTAACCTTTGTTTCCCTCTATCAATAAACTTTCACAGAAAGCTTTGTGTTTCATTTGCACAGGGCTCAGAACAACAGGCCCAACTAATATTTGTTGTGAATAATTCATTCATTACAGAAATATCTACTCTATGGTGTCCTTGCCACATGCTTGGTATTGCTCTGGCCTGAGGGGGAAAAGATGGCGGTTGGTTTCAATGTGAAATGCCCTGGTAGGCTCATGTGTTTGAATACGTGGTCTGCAGCTGATGGTGCTGTTTAGGGAAGTTGTGGAACCTTTAGGAGATGGAGCATCCACTGGAGGAAGTGGGTCAGCAGGGGGCAGGCCTTGAGGTGATAGCATGGCACCACCTCGTGTTCACTCTCTGTTTCCTGTGGATGCAGTGTGACCAGCCTCCTTCTAGTTCCTGTCAACATACCTTCCCTACCACGATGGAACGATCCCTTTAAACTGTAAGCCAAAAGAAACTCTACCTTTGCTGGGGTATTTTTATCACAGCACAAGAAAAGTAGTAACACAGGTGATGACCTTAAGTTTTAAACCTGGTTATGGGACAGACTAGGTATGTGACAGATGCTAGCTGTTTAGCATGTGCTCACAGTATTAAGTAACCATGTTTAAAAAGAAAGATAGGATTCACACCTTAAAATGAAGACCAGGCTGAGCCAGCGTCACTCCCCAATCTCTGCAGCGTTTTCAGAGTTCCCAGGTCAGCATGCTAGGCGTCATCTCAATAACACAGGAAAGCCAGTGCTGGGAGTGAGCTGGGAAGAATCGGGCAGTCGCTCTTTGGAAAACTTCAGCATCAAAGGAAATTGTCTTGCGCTGTCTCTTAGAACACTTCACACTTCACTGGGATGCTGTAAAAACAATTACCAGTTCATTAGTAAAGGTTATTATTTTTCTGGAGATTCAAAAAGACCTCCCCAGAGTGACCTTCTCAGTGTTTCAGTGGAGGCAGTGGTGTGCAGGATGGGGCTTTGCAGTGGAGAAGGGAGGGCCCTGTGAAGGTAGGGGTGCAAAGGGGCTCCCTCTCCCTGAGCTTCAGTTTCCTCAACCCTGACAGAAGCTGGAAGTACCTGCCTACCCCACTGGCTGTGACAGGTTGAAAGACAGCAGCCTAGGAAGATGGAAGTGGCCTCAGTCTATCGGGATGGACTGACTGCCTGGTGCTCAGTAACAGCTGGACGGCTCAACAACTGAACAACCAACTTCACTTCTCACCCGGAACCCATCACGGCTGACTAGTGAGCTCTGTGAGCCACAGTCACACTGAAACTCAGGCTGGCAGATCTCCATCTGGGGTCCACAAAAGAATCAGGATGCACTACTGTAGCACTTGTGTTTTGACCTGGAAATGAGCAAATGATATTTCCACTCACATTCCAAAGCAAGCTACGTGCCACGCCTGCGGCCAACAGGGTGCGGACTTGAGGTCTCACCATAGCAGCAAAGACTGCAAGTGGAAGGCAGGTCTGTGAGTTAAGAATCTGACACCCAGCTAATGTCCACACATAATAAAGCATGAGCATGTCTGGTAAATTTCAAGTTCAAATGTCATAGCCATTTGGACTATTTCTTTTAACCAAGATTTTTCCCTTAAACAGCTAATCCCTTCCTTATCCAGTCATTCCGTTAAGAGCATTCAGTGCACCGAGCACTGTTCTGGACTCAGTGAACATGACCTAACCCCTGCCCTGATTTGGTTTGCAGGAAAGTAGACAACAGACAAGTACAACATGTATTCTGTCCTTTCAAGGCAGAAGTCAAAGCCTTAATCAGAAAAGTCTCTCCCTACAAAGAACGGCGGTGACTGCAGAGACTTGTGGCTGCTGAAGGTGTGGAGACTAAGCAACAGTTGTGTCCTAGCCTTACATGAGATATTCATATCACCTCCTCTCAAGCTCAGGGAACACTGCAGAAGGAGGATAGGAAGTATGTACAAGCCAGAAGATAGGGTCATGGGCTATGAAATGTTATCCTCTAGACACAGTACAACAATTGCATTAACTTACCCTTTGCACTAGGCCCTATCAGTAATCAGTCAAGGAACTGAGAGGCGCTCCCCAGGCCCTATCCTTTACCTCTGAACTCTTGTCTATCAGGAGATTCTGAAAGAGGAGAACCTGCTGTCCTTAGCTGTGTACCTACTGCTGAGCCTATCAGTCTCCGACAGCTAGCAGCAAACCCATGGTCACACAGGTACCCGTTAATCTCAGTGGGTCACAAAACAAAACAAATATTTATGAACATGAGAGAGAGGTTTGTGAGGAGGAGGAAGGGATGATGGGGTCGTAGGGACAAGGCAGGTGAGAGTGGTTGGTGTGCGCTGCATAAATGTGCGAAATTGTCTAAATTACTAAATCGAATTAGTAAAAGAAAAAAAAAAAGAAAATGAATACAAGGAAAAGGATTGAAGGTGACTAAAGAGGGGGTTCAAGACCCAGGTTTGTGATGTTGAATGAGTTGGATATTTCCCCATGTTTTATTTCATTTTCCCATCACGTCCTTGCCCTGTTCTCTTAAAGTTGTCCAAAAAGCTGTATGATTGTCTCAGAACAATGACAGCAGTGAAATAGTTTTCACAAATGCAGAATCTGGCACAAGTCCGCATCCACCCTGACCAGCCATCTCTGCCCCACAGAGCCAGATCCCAGGACATGCTGCTCCGTGGCCTCGGGGACACAGAGCAGAGCCAAGGAGCCCAAGGTTGGACTAGAGCAAGCCATCACCAGTGCTTTACACTGTGACACTGTGTAGACCTCAGCCTTCCTGCGCATCTGTTCTGATCTAGAACATTCCATAAATTCAACAACAACATCCACATCACTGGTTAGGAGCAAAGACTGGGCTCAGCTAGAGCCGGTGGTTTGAAAAAGGGCCACTCCCCATCACTGGGTAGCTCCAGGTCCACCTTCCTTGTCTCCTTCCATATCGTTGTGAGGAGATAACTTCACCCCTAATTTGCAGCTAAAGGCACCAAGGCTCAGAGAACAGAGCACTCTGCCCTGGTCACCGGGATTGGGGTACCACACTCTGCTGTCTATTTACCTGGGCTAATTTCTGGCTCTCTAACCTCTTTCTGCTTTCTGCCTCTCTCTGCCAAAGGGCATCGTCTATTGGCTCCACAATTCAGAACTAGTCAGTAGACCTCACGGTTATAATTGTTCATATTATATTCTAGAAATGATGTTGATCACTGTGTGATGTATGATGCACTGTAAAATCACCCCACAGTGAATAGGTTATGGATATAGAACGTCTAACCTGTAATGGACCATTACAACTCCATTTTTAAATTAGAAAAACGGGTGGGCCAGTGAGATAACTCAGCAGGTAAAAGCACTTACCACCAAGCCTGATAACCTGAGTTTAGTCCCTGGGACCCACCTCGTAGAAGGAAAGAGCCGTCTTTCACAAGCTGTCTTCTGACTTCTAATCACAGGCCATAGCATGCATACACATATCCTGTTGCCCATTCACAATAGATAAATGCAAAAAAAAAAAAAAAAAGATAGAAAAATGAAGGCTCTGAGAGAAGCCTTTGGACTCTAAAGGTCACATTTTCACTTACTGAGCTACACGGCCGTGATTACCTACACTTCCCGTTTCACGAGGTAGCCTGCCTATATCTCTTCCACAACACCCCCAGGTAGACTTTCCAAAAGGAATTGATTTTCCTTCTTTCTTCACTCCTCTGAGACCAAATGAAAGGCATAGAATTTTTCCCAGGGAAATGTTCACCAAAACAGGTGGGAAAATCTGCACACTGTGATCTTATTACATTAGAAATAATTACTTTACATATGCTCAACTGTTTGTATTTAAGGTTTATTTCATTTTATAAATTGTGTGTGTGTCAGCCTATACTTTGGCATTACAAAACAATCACATACTATAATGTTCTAAAATTGCTTATCCCTGAACCAAATTAATTTTCAGTATAAAACATAACTTTCCATATTAAAAAAATTATATATATATATATATATATATATATATATATATATATATGTTGGATTCCCTAGTGCTGGAGTTACAGCTGGCTCTGTAACCAGGTGTGAGTGCTAGGAACTGAGCTCAGGTTCTCTGTAAGAGCAACAAGCACTCTTAACAACTGAGCCATCTCTCCAGTCCCAATTGTTTTATTTTTTTTTAATTTTTTGTTTATTATGTTTAGTTTATGTATATGAGTGTATTGTCTGCAGGCAGGTAGGTGCACCTGTTTATGCAGTGCCAGTGGAGATCAGAGGAGGGCACTGGATCCCCTGAAACTGGAGTTACAGTGTTAACCGCCATGTGGGTTCTGGGAATTGAACCCTGGGGCTTCTGCAAGTCCAGTCAGTGCTCTTAACCACGGAGCCATCTCTCCAGCCTCCTGTCCCAATTGTTTTGTTCTTTAAAAATTATATTTCTTAGGGGCTGGAGAAATAACTCAGTGATTAAGAACACTGACTGCTCTTACAGAGGACCCAAGTTCAGTTCCCAACACCCACATGTGGGCTAACCTTCATCCATAACTCCAGTTTCAGGGGATCTTCATTCACCAACGTCTGAGGCAATTAAACCAGGTCGAGGCAATTCTAGTACCGGAGGCACCTATGTTTTGCAGTGTTTGTGGAGGCCAGAAGAGAGTGTTGGACACTCCCTGAAAGTGATTATCATTATCCTCTAGTCTAGGCAGGTGTTTTAAATCTCTTGCAGGCACCCAGATAGGTCTCTTTTCATTTTGAGGGAAGACACATCCAAACCCTCTTCCTGCTGTGAGAAGCGGGTCTGGTCCTCTTCAAGCTCCGGTTAATGGGTCTCTCTATTTGACCGGAATGGAGCTGTATGTAACAGATGAGGACCAATGTTTTTGAAAAGCGGAAATAATGCCTTTTTTAGCTGATCATGTGGGGGTAAAGAGTCCCCCTTTTGTTTTTGTAATTGAGATTTAAGTGTTTGGTTATATATTTCAACAATTACCTGACCTTGGGGATTACATGGGATGTCTGTGGTGTATGAGATTTTCCAATTTTGGAGGAAATTGGTGACTAATGACATGGTTTGCCTTTTCCTCAGCATGTGCCAATGCCCAACAGGTATGGGAGAAGGTAACACCTGAGAGGAAAATGTAGAGGAGGTATTTGGAGAAAGGGCTGGCAAGATTTACAGGTTCTAACTATTTTCTTGAGGTCTTTATCTGAAATATGTGGAGAAGGTTGACCACGTAAAGGCTGTCAGAGAAGAGGTTAAAAGGTTCTTTAATTTATGTGTAATTGGGGTTTAACTGGGGAAAGAGAGTCCAGGGACAAGATGGAATTTTAAAAGGAGAGACTGTTTGCTGAATGGGGACAGGTACTTACAGTCTCTGGCCCAATGAAACCCCTTCTTCCACCGAGGGCATGGGGTGGAGGTGTATCGCTAGGCACAGGTGGGGCTCTTTTTAGAAGGTTGGGGCATTCCCTCTTAAAGTGCCCTTCTCTGCCACAGCCGAAACATGTTCGTCCCTTGCCTACTGAGACTTGTTGAAGGGCATTTACTAGGGTAGTCATCTCCTCCTGTCTGTCCAATTGTAGGGCAGCCGTCATGGCTCGGGTTTGGTGGGACAAGGACCCTACAGTCTTAGAGGCCACTATCCATCTCTCCATCCCTAGATTTTGCATCCCAGCACAGTCCAGTTTATGGCCAGAGGTCATGTCATCCCAAACCAGGGAGCGAATGAGCCTGTAGCGGAGATCTCCTGCAGGAAACTTTCTCTTAAGGCTCTTCTCCACGCAGTCAATAAATGAGGGAAGGTCTTCAGTGGCCTTTTGAGTGATCCCTGAGACAGGGGATTCAGTAGGTCCCTCCTCTAGCTTTCACCAGGCAGCTAGGCCTAAGGCACGCACCTGATCTGAACATGGTGCAGGAATGGCTGCCTGCTGTAAGCCCATGGAGAACTGGTCTGTCAAGCCTGTAAGCATACCATCAGTGATAGGAATAGGAGGCTAGGCACTCTGATAATGCTCTCACTGAGCTCGACACTCCTCCTGATAATAAGCTGACCACTTTAAGAACATGGGAGCAGGAAGGACTGCCTTAGCCAGTTCCCTCCAGTCGCAGGCAGCGCAGGACCGATGAACCAGCCCCCCAAGGACGGCCTTTGCCCAGGGGAACTGGGCCACCCTCTGCCACCGCCCTTCCAAGATCCTCCAGATCCTGGGCCTCCCAGGGACACCAGGTCGCCAGGCAGCCACCACCAGAGGCCACGCCGATGGGAAAAAGGTTAGCAGGGTTCCCAAAGGTGGGGGGGCTACCTCCCCACCATAAGGTGGGGGAGCTGAGGAAGCCCAGGAGGAATTAATGTCCGGCCTGGTGGAGGGAGGCTTTGGGGAAAAACTCCTTCCTGAGACCAGTGAAGGGTTGGGTGTGGGCTGAGGCGTAGGTTTTTCTTTTATCAAAAAAGTCACCCTCTCAGGTGACTTGTCTCAGGGTTTTTGGGAGGTGGACTTAAAAAAGGACTGCCCCGTAATTTATGGGGGCACACTCACCCGCAGACTGATTGCTGTCAGTGTTCTTCCGGCAAGCAGCCGCTTATCACGTCAGGATCCTCACATGGGGCACCAATCTGCCGATTCAGCAGCAGGTAGGGCGTGGAGAAGCTGGTCCAGCCGGCCTCCTCCAGGGACTGAGCGGGATGGTGAGTGTCGGCAGCCCGGACCCTCTCCACTCTGGAGAAAACACCACACCGAGCCTGGAGACTTGTCGAAGCAGTAACTCGCTTTATTGCATCAGGCACACTCTTATATAGGGCAGGGGGTGGGGCTAAAAACATGGGGAGTGAAAGACCAATCGTTTTTCGCCACGTAGGCTGCAGCCAGGTAGAGGCCATTTTGTTATGTCTTGCTGAGTCATTCCTATGCGGAAGTGGAGTGTCAGAGACAGGCCGCAAAACTCGAGTGAGGCTCGGAAACACAAGACTCTTGCTTTTCCCATTACTGTAAGCAAAAACATGACAGAAGAAACTGAAGGGAAGAGAAGATTATTTTGCTTCAGAATTCCACTGTACATTCTAATACAGTGAGAAGACATGGCACCTGGCGCTGCTCTGTCCAGGTAGCAGGAAGAAAGGAACTGAGGCCTCAAACAGGACCCTCAGATGTCCACTCCTCCTCACCCACTTCCGTCAGTCACGCCTCCCTCCACAAAGGTTCCACAACCCCCACCAGCTAGGAATCAGGTTCTTAGACCAAATAGCCTGTGGGGACATTTCACATTCAAACCATAACACAGGGTGACCAAAGGCTCCTGGGGTCACCTACAGAGCCTTGCCTGCTGCCTTACACCACTGGCTAGACTGACAGTTCCTCTCTCAGACTGTCCTCTACAGTCATGATGTCAGAAAAGTGACATCTGAATATGTGGCTTCCATGGCCTTTCTCCTATCTGTCCTTCCTAGGTCAAAGGCAAAGAGGCTGGCGCAGCACGTTCCTATCTCCCCTTCCCACAGACTTTGCTCTTATTTTATACATCTGGATACTCCACAGATAGGAGAATTGGAGGCTCAAAGTTGGGGACTGAACCAGAAAATGCAGAGTTTTTCAAAAAGAGAGACATTTTAAAAAAGCATAAAAGCAATGATAAAAAAAAAAAAAAAAAAAAACACAAACAAACAAGAAACACTCTTTTAGGGTGAATGTTACACAAAATTGATCTAAAGATGTTGATTTCCCAGACATGGATGGAGCTCTTCCCATGGCTCAGCTGCTATTTTGAGGACTTGACCAAAACTGATGTTTCTTGCTACCCTATGAAGTTGATACTGTTCTAATCATTTTATACATGAGGAAGCTAAACCTCAGAGAGGTTCTCTGATTTTCCTAAGAACCCACAGCTTGCAAGAGAGACAGCTATACCCAAACTCAAGCAAATCCCTGCTGTCACACTGGGCTCTGTCCTCCTTCCCGTCTACTTTATAAACCAAATTTCTGATCGTAGTATTATGGTCATTCCAGAGATGTGCTATCACTTTTGACCACTGAACTTCATTTACTTTGTGATATCCACTTGAGATATCACAAGTCTGCACTACACCAGAGCACTCTTAGGGGTGATGGCGCACACTTGCAGTCTCAGAATCCAGGAGGCTAAGTGAGGAGGATTTCAAGTTCAAGGCCAACCTGGGCAATAATAATAAAAAAATAATAATGCAACTAAACCACCTGAATCGATAGACTCTGCTGGAGCCACAGCTGGAGGTCACAGAGGAGTCCCCATGTCACTTCACAGCCTCAGCCTCCTCTCCCCATCCCTTGCTCTCATCTTTTCACCACCTGGCTCAGGGCATCCTTGGAACCTCCTCATTCTCTTCTATTACCTATCTTTTACCAAACTGCAGTCCAGAGTGAGCGTTGGGCTCAGATGGACAAACTTACAGCACCCACTTTAGACCATTGTATAAGTCCCCCTGCCATCAGTTCCTTTTATTACCCTAATTTCTTCAAAAATAAACCTGAACACGGTGTCCGTTGCCCGTACGGCACTGACAGAGACCAAGAATGCAAACCCAGAATTAAAAAGCAGCATCAAGTCACCTTTCATAGTAACTACTGAGAATACTGCGGCCTGTGGCATCCTGCCTCTCTATCCCCGGTTCCCCTCGGGTTCACTCTTTGATAAGCACCATCTAGATGCTGCTGCCTCCAGTTACAATTGCTTCTTGCTGAATCCCCAGAAAGCCAGCGAAGAGATATTTTTCAAAAATCTGGTCACTTTGATATCCACGGTGACTTGGGCCCATCGGAAAATGGTGCTACTGCCAAATTGCCAAGATGCCTCTTGAGCTTCCAAAAATACCTCCTTGCTGCAGAGTTCTCTGCCTCAGAGGAGAAGGGTGATGGGTCGCAACAGCCGCTGAGTAGAAGGCAGCAGGCATTAGTCACGGGGGAAGAAGTTGCAGATAAATTTTAAGAGCTGCTGCAAACTTGGGACCATATGGTGTCCCGGGGCGTTTTTGTTTTAGCAGATATATCTTGGGATCTTTGAAGGAATGGTTGCACTGCCAACTCGTCAATTAATCAACCCTCCCAAGGTCACCAGGGACAGTGCGGATTGGGCCCAGGCAGAGGGGGCCTGGAGGAACTGGCTTTAATTAAAGGATTTGTGCGGTAATGGAATCCTCAAATCCTTTGAGCAATGTTGCATGAGCTGGGCCCTTCGGTCCCTGCATGCATTTTCCATGGCTGCAAAAAAAAAATGACAGCAATCATGACCACGCACTCCAAGGGAGGATGCTGTTGTTAACTTCTTTAAAAACTCAGCGGAAGGCCACACTACTGGGAAAGAAGTGCAGGTAAATGAGAGCCAGGGAAATCGGCACTCTGCAGCTTTAGAAGGAGATTGTTTCTCCAGACTCTTGTCATCAAGTCCTGAGAGGGTCATTCTCTTCTGGTGAAGAATTGCTTTTGTGCAGCTTGCCATGGTTAATACTGACTGTAACTTGACAGGATCTAGAACAATCTAGGAAATAAACCTCTGCTTGTGTCTGTGAAGAAGTTTCTAGATTAGGCTAATCGAGGTTGGAAGACCCATCACCCTAATTGTGGACCATATAATTCCATAGGCTGGGAGTCCCGGGATGGATAAAGAGGAGAAAATGAGCTGAGCACCAGCATCCGTCACTCTCTGCTCCCTGACTGCAAGTGTCATGTGACCAGTTGCCGAAAGCTCCTGCCATCATGGTGTTCCACCGCGTTCCTGCCATCATGGTGTTCCACCTCACCCCCAACCCCCATGGACCATACCTTCCACCTGTGAGCCAAAATAAGCCCTTTGTGAGCCAAAATAAGTCCTTAACTTGCTTTTGTCAGAGATAAGTGGTCACAGTAATGATAATGGTGAGTAATATAAAGCCTAAGTGTCTTGGACTTCCATTGGACTGGGCCTTAGAATTTGCACCAGGCCATTGATAATTGAGAGGTAACAGCTTACAGTTTGTGAGCCTCTGGCCAGAATTCTGCTGTCTTCTGACCTCCACAAATGTCAGATCCCTGCTTCTAACTAGGTGTGCCCTCTCTGAGCCTCATACACACACAGCATCCCCTGGATGACTCTTGGTATTTTGAGTTTGTGAATCCTGATCAGACATCCCTCCAAAGCCACACTCTGTCATTTGGAATGAGTGAAACTGACATGGGCCCAGCTTCTCCACATGCCCACCTTATCCCAAAGTACAGGTGACAGCTCAGGGGAAAAAGGGGTTGGGAGAGGTAGCAACCTCTATTCACAGACAAGAACACACCCTGTTGCTCATCACTGCCCAGCTTTCATCAGGTCCCATAGCAAAAAGTTCAGAGCCTCCATAACATTATTTAACCCAGGAAATCTCTCCAAAGAACTGTGACTTAACTTTCAGGCATCAGCTTTTTATCAGAAACTGTTATAAGGTCATCTTTATGTATTCTGAGAAACTGCTTTCACATTCAAATGTATTGTTCCTTGCTTCTTATCAAAGCAGCCTGCAGGGTGGGTTATCCTCAGAGCTCAGAACTGAGATAATAGCCACCTTCTCAATAACCAGATATGTGAAGACATGCATCCTTGTCTGCTCAGCCTGCCCTGATGAATTCCATTGACTTATGACTGCAACCAACAACAGACATTTTCTACAATTCTGGAGTCCAGGACTCTGAAATCGGGACCAGTCTGTTTCTATAGAGGGCCCGCAGTCTGGCTTGTAAATGACCACTTTCTCACATGGTAGAGAGACAGAGAGAGCTCAGGGGTCTCTTACGTGGACACCAATGCTGTCGGAACACAGCTGTACTCTTAGAACTTCTTTTCTGATTTCATTACTTTTGTAGTGCAGTGACTTGATTTTTTTCTTTATCTCTTTGTATATCTATTATAGTCTTCTGCTTTGTGGTTAAGAAGAGGCTTACATAAAATATTTTATAGTTACAGTAGTCTATTTTAAGCTTATCTTCACCCATAAAAAATTCTACACATCTCTCTACAACTTTTCTCCCCTCAACCCTGTATGCCAATGTTGTTAAAATTTACATTCTTCATATTACATAATATTACATAAAAGATATTTCAGCTGTAGTTTTCCATACTTTGTCTTTTAATTTTTATATTAAAGTTAGTGATTTATGCATACTCATTACAATATTAGAACATTCTGAATTTGGCTGTATTCTTAAATTCACAGAGATATTTTTATTTTCATATGTTTCCAACTGTTAACTTTTGTTTCAACCTTAAGACTTTCTTATTGTTTCTTATAACTTAGGTCAAGTGATGATGAACTCCTGTGGTACCTAGGATGAGAAATGTACCACACAGGCCCCAGTTATTTGGATATTTGACCCCAGTTGGTGCTGCTGTTTTGGGAAGTTAAGAGGTGTGGCCTTACTAGAGGAAGCACACCACTGGTGAGCTTTGAGAGTTCCTAGCCTTGCCCCATTTTGAGTTTGGCTCTCTGCTTCCGGTGATCCCTTGATGATGGGAGTGCTCAGCTTTCTGTTCCAGCTGCCTCCTGCTGTGCTCCTCTGCCATGGACTCACAGCTATATTCAATAAGCAGAGCCTGGGGGGAACAAGAAAGACTCTCACCTCACACACCACCCACCTCCTCAGCCCCAGTGTGGAACAGAGTCACGTTGGAATGCAAAGAGCCTGCTTTGCTCTTAAATGTTCTCCGCTTCAAAACTTCCTGGGATTTCATTTTGTTTTGTGTTTCCTTTTTCGAGAAAAATGTAAAGAAATCTAATGCACCTCTTTAAAATACAGTTTGGCCGCTGTGGATCTGGCATTTGGGGAGCCACAGACAAAACACAATTTTATAAAAAGCGGAAAGCGTGGAACAGCTCATATTTTTCATTTCCATTGTACCAAAACTTCAAGGAATTTATTTTTATTATACCATTGAAAACTGGGGTGGATTCAGAATGCTTTAAGGAGAGGAAAGGTAGGTGAATATGATCAAAATATGTTGTATTATCTGCATGTATGAATTTCTCTAAGAATTGGGGCCGGAGAGATGGCTCGATGGTTAAGAGCACTGGCTGTTCTTGCAGATTACCAGGTTCAATTCCCAGCACCTATGTGGTAGCTAACAACCAGGGGATCCGACACCCTCTTCCGACCTCTGGAGGTATTGCATAACATGCGTGTACCCACCTACATGCAGGTATTATACTTGTATACTTAAAATAAAAAGAATAAATGTTTTTTTACAAAAAGGAACTTTCTAAGAATTAATAAAAATATTATGTAAAAAAGCTTGCTGCCTCTCCCTGCAAGAAAGGAAATGGGGGGGGGGGACAAAGATGAATTTTGTATAACAAAGCCATCTATTTTTTATGAGTGTTTTGTCTACATGTATGTAAATGTACCCATGTCATGCAATGCCTGCAAAGACCAAAAGAAGGCGCTGAATCCCCTGGAACTGGAGTTACAGACAGTTGCTAGATGCCACATGAGTGCTGGGAACTGAACCCAGGTCCTCTGCAAGAGCAGACAGTGCTCTTAACTGCTGAGCCATCTTTATCTTCAGCCCCTTTATCTGTCTTTTAGACAGAGTCTCCAATAGCCCTGGATGTTCTTGAAATCCTGATCTTCCTGCCTCCATCCTTAGAGGTCTGGGATTACAGGCACACCACTATGTCCAATTTATGTGGTGCTGGGGATCAAACCCAAGGATGTGAGGCAAGTTATAGCAACTAAGACACATCCCCAGCCCAAAAGCATGAAATTTCATTGCAGGTAATAGAACAGTGCAACTGTCACTACTGAAATCTCTGAGCTTTGTTTTTGGTCCTGAGAGGGACAGTGACTTGTAGAGAAGGAATCCTACCATTTCAAAAACATGTGTTAATAATCTTGGCACAAGATACATGTTCTTCGCTCTCCTGTACGTGGGCTGGGCAGACAATGTGCCCCACACTTCATCCCCACCCGACCCAGTCTTTTGGGGTCTCTCCTGTCACTGCCTCCATTGAGGTTATTCTGTGCTGTTGGGTGAGAGTTTGGGCTCATGTGGAGTTCCTGTCTGCACAGGCTGAAGACATGGCATTTTCCTTGAGGGCAAAGATCACGTGCTATGGCACATAAAGTCAACCATGCTAGCTGTTGGGGAGCTGGCTCCATCAGTCAAACACTTCCTGTTTGAACATGAGGACTTGACTTCAATCCCCATCATTCGCACAAGAAGCCAGGCACAGTAGCATGTGCCTATAATCCCAGTACTGGAAGGCAGAGGCAGGCAGATCCCTGGGTTTTACTGCCTGCTAGCCAACCAATCAGGAAACTCCAGGGTCAGTAAGACACCCTGTTTCCAAAAACATGGTGGAAAGCAATTGAGGGGACACCATGTCAACCTCTGACCTCCACACATGCACACACATGCATACACACTAACATATACATATACATATACCAACACCATCACCCCCACAAAAAGTCAACCCCATTACTATAACAGCAACACCATTGACTAACCCCTCACTGTGCATCTGACTATGTGCTTCCAGCTCATTTAATGAGAAGAGATGCAGTGATCAGTAGTTATGGCACAGAGCTGGTCAGCCTAATTCCAAACTCCTGGTTGACAGGTCTGCAGCTTCTGACAAATCGATTAGCCTCTCTCTGATCCTAACTCAGTAAAGTAGCTTGTTTCTTAGGGTTGTTGCAAACTTGCAAGTATGCAGTGTGCTTGTATGGGCAGGTAAGTGTCAGCCTGAATGAATGTGTCTGCACACTACCTGGACTGTTCCCAGTGAGTGTTCACTGACCATTGCAATTGCTCGTTCATATACTTTACTCAGCACTCATTCTGGTTCATTCTGATTCTCTCTACACTTCCCTATCTCAAAAGATGCCCTCACACCCCTCCTCACTGTCCACACCACAACTCACAACAGTACACACCAAGATCTCAAGGTTTCTTGGCTATCTAGTGCTAATCATCTTTGACCACATTTCAGATATTTGCATCAGTGCCATGTTGTCTCAACATTAATTAGCCCTGACAGGATTCTGTTCTCTTCATTCTACCCCTTTTAGACAACTGCTGCTTTGTCAGGGTAGATCCAGAGGGATGCTGTCTGGATCCATAGTCCACAGTAACAGAATAGAAAACAATATACGCCAGTAGGCAGGCAATGCCTCCCGGGGTGAAGGTAAGAAAGGTGATTGGATGAGCACTAGATGAGAACTGAGTTGGCCAAGGAACCATGAATCAGTTAAAGATGTTAACACCAGATATCTAGGAAACCCAGAATAGGCAGTGACAGACTCCATAACCTAAATAGTTCTGACAAAGTGCTACCTTTGTGTGAATTTTGTATAAATCTGCCCTTGAGGTCAGAGGCAAGTGCCTTTGCCTGCATGAGTTTGCTGTGTGCCTTTGCGTGCCTGTGTGCCTACGTGCATGTGGCCTGTGCACCTTCGTGTTTCCCAGCTTCAGAACTTGGACCTCACACCACGAAGCTACAGTCAGCTGATTTTAACAAATGCAGAAATTGTCCATAAGCCATTTCCCAGTCTTGACCAGTGTGGGGCTGAGTAGCTTGGTAGTGCCTGAGAGGAAGAGTGCTACCTGTGACTGGCCTGTTCCTCCTCCAATCCTACAGTTGAACTCACAACTTCTGCTCAGAGCCCAAAGGGACATACTGTACCAAGCAGAACAGTAGAACTTTGATCTTGACTTTCAGCCCAAATAATGCTGGGACACTGAACTCAGTACATTGATTACATACAGGCCAGGGCAGAACAATGAGGCAACTCCGATGGGAAAAGTCTTTCCCAAACACAACTTGCATTTTGCAAACATCTTTGCTGTGACTTTATCAAGGAGGAGAATCCCATAACATCTCCATTTCATTCCAACAAGGCTTTAAGTAGGTTATTATAGTTGATATAATACCTTTCTGACATTTTCACATGTTAGTGAGAAATGAAAATTTACCACATCAGGCAAGAGAGATCAGTTTCCATTAAGTTACTGCCAATGACTAAGCCTTTTATAGTTATAGAGCATTCTGAGCCAGGTGGGGCTCCAAACTGGTAAGTCTAGAGGTTCAAAGATGTCATCAAAGATCAAGAAGAAGAAAAATACAAGTGCATGCAATAACTGTACTGAGCAGGGGGAGCTGCTCGTTAAGCATAGTTCGATTGTATGATTCCATTTATATCAAATTCTAAAACTGAAGCTACTCGTGATAATGTGCACCTGTAACCGCAAAGCTTGGGAACCAGAAGCAGGTGATCACCTATAAGTGCCAGGCCAGCCTGCTCTACATGGTGAGTTCTAGGCCAGCCACGGTGTTCTCAAAAGAACAAAAGGCTAGAGCACTGACTGCTCTTGCAGAGGACTGAATGCAATTCTCAGCACCCCAGTTCCAGGAGATCCGATACCCTCTTCTGGCCTCAGAAGATAATGCACAGACACAGTGCACTTGCATACATATAGACAAAACACTCACATAAATAAATCAAGATATTTTAATTTAATATAAAACAGATAGCATTAAGTTACAGTGACAGAATTTACATCACTGACTGTCTGAGGCAAGGGGTGGTGTAAGACTAACTGAAAAAGGCAAAAAAAAGAAATTTCTGTAGTGATGAACATTTTCCATAGATCTGATGGGATGAATGTCTTCCTCTCGGCCCCCAAAGACAGTACAGTAATGACTCTCATAGATCATGTCATAAATTGCATCTGAAAAAGAAAGTCTTATCAGTAAATAATGAACCCTAGCTGATGCCCCCATGCCAGATGTTAAGGAATGGGTTGTACTGGTCAGGTGAGGGATTAACCACAGGCGGATCTGGGTGCTATTTATGTCTTCAGAGTAGAATTCCTTCTACTTTCTGAATGTCTGAGTTTTCCACAAGAAGAAAATGAGAGGGAGAGAACAGAAAAAGAAAATTAATGGAAAGAGGATTGCCCAGGAACTCACTGCTGGGCTGAAATTATTGAGACAATATCAAGTGTAGCTGTTTTGGGATGGAATTATGTGGACTTCCTAAGTTACCTTATATTATTAAAGATAAAATTGGGGAGTTAAAAGATGTCATCAATTAATTTTTTTAATAAGAAAACTTACCAATGTGTGTAGCCCCTGAGCTCCTGTGGTAGAGGTGAGCTCCCAAATTAGGCTAATTAAACCCAGGCAAAGAGACAGCTTCACCAACTAGCAGGGCCTTTCTGCCACCTCCTGCCTAGCAGAACAGTTTAATGAGTGGCTGGAAGCCTGCCCTCCCCAAGGCCGTCACCTTCTATGGCTGGTATATTCTCCAGTGAGAGACCTCCCTCAACTTCCTGCCTCTGGACACACAGTCGAGAAGGAGAGAGAGAGAGAGAGAGAGAGAGAGAGAGAGAGAGAGAGAGGATTCTTATTTAGGAGAGCCAGTGAACAGCATTGTTTTAGTCATCCAGTTAAGTTAAGCAAAGATGAACTAGAAGTATATGAATTAAATTTCCCCTCAAGTTTCATAGAAATGCAATAAATATACTAACTGCATGTGGTTTTAAAAATTAAAGGCCATGAAAGCTCAGGGCAAAGTGAGTTTGACATTTGAAATAACAGAAAATGGAGAGGAGACACTTGAAAGATGTGTGCTGACCTGGCGTCACAGGGTCCTCGGTCACCTTGCCTGCCTGAGTCTGTTGGTGCAGCATCATGGCACTGCAGGGAAAGTCACGCCAGATGTGAGTCAAGTGCTGTGGGAGTGCCCAGCCCATTGTGGGCAGTGCCAGCCCCAAACCTAGGACAATGTTCTAAATGGGCTCCAGCCCAGCCCTGAACCTAGGAGGCCTGTGCTTGCTGCACTCCGGAGTCCCTTCCAAATGACCGCTTCCCTTGGAAAAGCTTTCTCACAACAGCACAGTGGGCTGGGAAAGGCTCGGTGTTCACCTGGCAGTACATTGCAAGAAGCTGAAAGATCTGCACGCATCTTGACCAGGCAGTTCCCACTCCTAGGAATTTAGCCTAAGCAAGGAATTCTGAGCTGTGGCCAAAGCTGTGTGCATAAGGATATTCACAGGCTCATGAGATACCTCAGCAGGTAATGGCACTTGCCACCAAGCTTGACATTCTGAGTTTTGTCCCTGAGACCCATTTGGTGGAAAGACAGAGAACTGATTCCTGCAAGTTGTCTTCCAATACACACATACACACATACACAGACACATATGTGGGCACACACATGATAAATACATGAAATAAAAAATTAAAAAATAAAGAAAAATATATTTATCCTAGTTTTAAGAGAGCAAAGTATTGGAGGCAATCATATATCCATCCAATAAGAGATGCTTCCCTAAATAACAGTTTCAGAGTCTGCTTAACATATTAACTAACACAAAGATATGAGTTTGAGGATTGGGGATGTAGCTCAGTGGTATGGTGCTTATTAGGCATGCACAAGACTCTGAATTCAATCTCCAGCATCACAAAAATGGATAAATAAAATGTTATAAGATATGAATTGGAGACCCAGGTCAGCCACTGGCTACCTTCAGCATCTTGTCCTGTGTCATGCAGAGCTCCTTGCTCTTCCACGTCCTCACCCTAGAGATGGACATATCATCAGTACCTCAAAGCTAACTTGTAAGTATGAGATCATAGGAGGAAAGCCTTATTTAGTGCCTAGTGTTCTGACAGGGCTTAAATGCTGGCCACGCAATTTCAATGATATATTACACACATATACATGTATATTCACATTGTTCTAGCTTCTTTCTATTGCTATGATAAAAACACTCCCAAAAGTTCCTGTATAGGTTCCCCCCCTCCATTTAAATACCTCTATTTTATCCTCTTCTCCTTTGGTAATACTTGTCTCTTACTGTTCTCTCTCAGATTCCTTCTTTCCCTTTACCTCCCTGGTTCCTTTCCATTTTCCTGGTTCCTGCAGTTACATCAGGATATATACTCACATATAAGGGTTTGGTGCTAGAATCTACATACAAGGAAGAACATACGTCATTTGTTTTTCTGAGTCTGTGTTATTTCAGTTAGCGTAACAGTTTCTAGTTCCATCCGTTTACCAGCAAATGTCATGATTTCGCCTTTCTTTACCACTGCGTAGAAAATGCACCTCATGTTCATTATCCGCTAATCAGCTGAGGGACACTTAAGTTGCTTCCATCTCTTGGCTATTGTGGAAAGAACAGCAACAAGAATCTCGGCGATAGGGTGAGTCCTTTGGGTATATGCCAAGGAGTGGTATAACTGGGTTAAATAATAGGCTCATTTTTAGTTTTTTTGTAAGTTTTTGACACTGCTTTCCATAGGGGCTGAAGGGGTTTGTGCTTCTACCCACAGTGGGTGAGCATTGTTCTATCCCCACGTCCTTGCCAGCATTTGGTATCATTTTTCTGTTGATCTTAGCCAGTTTGACTGGGGTAAAATCAAATCTTAAAGTGGTTTTAATTTGCATTTTTCTAATTACTAACTATGCTGAACTCTTTTTAAGATGTTTCTTAGTCTTCTTTATTTCTTCTTTTGAGAACTCTCTGTTCAGATACTTAGCTCATCTTTTAATTGGATAACTTGGTTTCTTGATTCTTTGATTTTTGAGTTGTTTATATATTCTGGATGTTAAATGTCTGCCAGATGTGTCACTGGTAGAGATTTTCTCCCACTCTGTGGATTTTCTCTTCCCTCCCTTGGTTATTTCTTTTGCTGTACAGAAGCTTTCTAGTTTAATGAAGTCCCACTCATTGATTATTGACCTTAATTCCTGAGCAACTGATGTGTAATTTAAAAAGCCCTTTCCTACACCTATGTCTTCTAGGTTACTGCCAATGTTTTCTTCTAACAGTTTCAAAGTTTCAGGTTTCACATTCAGGTCTTTGATCCATTTTGAGTTGACTTTTGTGCAAGGTGAAAGATAAGAATCGAGTTTCATCCTTCTATAGGTGGAGATTCAGTTTTACCAGAACCATTTGCCGAAGATGCTGTCTTTTCCCCAGTGAGTGTTCTTGGCTCCTTTGTCAAATGTTAGGTGGCTGAAATTGCATGTGCTCATGTTTGGATATTCAATTATGTTCCAATGATCTACGGTCTATTTTTGTGCCAGTACATGCTACTGACTATAGCTCTGAAATATAGTTTGAAATCTGGTATAGTAGTTCCCCCAGCATTGCTCTTTGTGCTCAGGGTTGCTTGAATTTTCTAGGGTCTTTTGTGCTTTCATATGAATTTTAGAGTTTTTTTTCCAATTTTGTAAAGAATGTCATGGGGATTTTGTTTGGCATTGCATTGGATCTATAAATAATTGGTAGGATGGTAATTTTCACAATATTAATTCTTCTGTTTCATGAGGATGGGAGGTCCTTCTATCTTCTAGTGTTTGCCTCAATGGCTTTCTTTAAGGATTTAACATTTTCATTGTAGAGATCTTGAATGTCTTTGGTTAGGTTTACTCTGAGATTTTTTTGAGATTATTATGAATGGGAGGGATTCCATGTATTCTTTCTCCAATTGTTTGTTACTATTGTATAGAAAGGCTCCTGATTTTTGTAGATTAATTTTGTGACCTGTCACTTTATTGAAAGTATTCATCATTTCTAGGAGTTTGCTGGTAAAATTTTTGGCAGTTCTTAGGTATAATATCATGTCACCTTCAGAAAGGGATAATTTGACCTCTTCTTTTCCCGTGAGTGCTCCTTTAACTTCCTTCTCTTGTCTCACTGCTCTAGCAAGCATTTCAAGCACTGTATTAAAAAGGACTGGAGATAGTGGACAGCCTTGTCTGGTTCCTGATTTGAAAGGGAATGCTTCCAGTTTTTCTCCATTTAGAATGATGTTGGCTGTGTGTTTTTGTACATAGCTTTAATTATGTTGAGGTCTGTTCCCTCCAGTCTAATTCCCTTTAGGACTTTCAACATAAACACATGTTGAATTTTGTCAAAGGCATTTATGCATCTATTGAGATGATCATGTGATTTTTGTTTTCAGTCCATTTATATGTTTTATGATATTTGTTGACTTATGTATGTTGAACTACCCCTGCACCTCTGGAATAAAGTTGATTGATCATGGTGGATGATCTTTTCGATGTGTGTCTGTATGCAATTTGAAAGTGTTTTGTTCTGAATTTTTACATCTATGTTCATTAAGGATGTGGGTCTATAGTTTTCTCTTTGGATTGTATCTTTACCTGGTTTTGGTATTAGAGTGATGCTGGCTTCAAAGAAGGAATTTGGGAGTTTTCCCTCTGTTTCTGTCTTTGTGAATAATTTAAGTAAAATTGGATATAAATCTTTGAGTGTCTGGTAGAATTGTGCTGTGAATCCATCTGGGCCTGAGATTTTTATAGCTGTGAGGTTTTGTATCACTGTTTCAATTTCCTTATATGTTATGGGTCTGTTTAAGCTGTTGATGTCTTCTTGGTTTAGCTTTGGTGATTCCCATGATTTTAGATATACATCCATTTCTTTTAGGTTTCCAGATTTAATAGTATATATGTTTTTAATGTATTCCCTTAAATGTTCCGGATCTTTTTTATTGTGGGTTGTGATATTTCCCCTTTCATTTCTGATTTTGTTATTTTGAAGTTGCTCTTTCTTTCTTTGGGTTAACTGAACTAAGGATCTGTTTATCTTGTTTATCATTTCAAAGAAACAGCTCTTGGATTCATTGATTTTTTTTTTTGTACTGTTTTCTTTCTTCCTTTCTATTTCATTAATTTCTGCTCTGAATTCTTGTTATTTCTTCATATCTGCTGGGTTTGGGTTTATTTGTTGTAGCTTTTCAAGATTCTTAAGTTGAAATTTTAAGTCTTTCTGATTTTTAATGTAGCACTTAGAGCTATAAACTTCCCTCATAGGACTGCTTTTAGAGTGTCCCAGAGGTTTCGTTGTGTTGTTCCTCTTGTTTAATTCCAGGAATACTTTTATTTCTTAATTTCTTCTTTGACCCATTCATCATTCAAGAGTATGTTGTTTAGTCTCCATGAGTTCATGTGGTTACTAGGGCTTTTTCTGGTGCTGAATTTAAGCTTTATTGCATTGTGGTCTGATAGAATGCATATGAATGGGATTGTTTCAGGTTTTTTTTTTTTTTTTTTTTTTTTGTATTTGTTGAAGTTTGTTTTGTGCCCCAGCATGTCATTGATTTTGGAGAAACTTCCATGGGGTGCTGAATATATGCCATGGGGAGCCTCTTTTCCGGTCCTGTCTATTTGGTGTTCTATGTGCCTCTTGTACATATATGGGCATGTCTTTCCTTAATTTGGGGAAATTTTCTTCTACAATCTGGTTGAAGATCTGGTCAGATCTGAGATTCCTCTCCTTCCTCTGTGCCTATGATGTGTAAATTTGGTCTTTTCATGATGTCCCACATTTCCTACATATTCCATTCCTGTGTTTTTAAAATTTTTCATAGTCTTTGCTTGAGTGCTCCAGTTCTCCAACTTTATTGATATTCTTGATATTCTGTTTTCCATTTCATTCATTCTATTGGTGAGGCTTTCTCATGTCATTTCAAATGGGCCTATTAAATGTTTCACTTCTTCATTTCAGCCTGAGTGTCCTTCAATATTTCTATCTCCTTTGTGAATTCAGTCAGAAGTTTATCCCTATCTTCTTTTAGTTTTTTGATTTGTTTGTTTGTGTGTTCTTTAAATTTATTGAATTCTTTGATCATGTTTATGATTATTCTTTAAAACTCTGTATCCTGGGTTATCTCTATGGGGTTCTCATTGAAGAACTCTTCTCTAGGACAGGTGGTATTTGGGAGGAACATACTATTTGGATTTTTCCTATTATTATTTTTTCATTGTTATCTTGGCATGTGGATTTCTTTTGTTGTTTGCAAATCTGATGTGAGACTTAAGCCCTTCTTTGTTGAGTTGAAGTCTGATTCTGTTTGTATACTTGATGTGACTTGTTTGTTTTCTTATTGGATATGAAAAGCTGGTTGGCCAAGTCTTCAGGTTCTCTCTTTTGATTTTATATTGTAGGGAACATTTGGCTCTAGTCCAGCTGCTCAGGAGTTCCCACAGAGGCATGAGTCAGGGGAGAATCAGATGCTCTCAGTCTCTCTCCTAAGATCTGGGCCCCTCTAGCCAGCAGGCACAGCATAATTTGGGAAGCCTGCTAGGCAGAGGCTGGATTCAGGCATTCTCAGGCAGTCTGAAAAGGTCTGACCCCTACTAAAGGGCACAGAAGCCTAGCCCTGAGCAGTGGGAGGGACTGCAGAGGGTTCCAATGCAGGGGGATGGGCATGGTGCAGTTTGGAGAGCCCAACACTAGGTGGAGCTAAGAAGGTAGTCCAGAGATCTGGGGGGGGGGGGGAGGTGGCTCAGAGCAAAAGCAGGCCTGTGCCCAAGACTAGAAGAAGAATAGGATGTGAGGTGGGGGTGACTGGAGTTGCTGAGGTGGTAGAGCAGTGGAGAAACGGTGGGCAGAATCAGACTTACCAGGGAAGAAGGCTGGTCTCAGGAATCCAAGGCAAGTCAGAGTTGGGGACAGCCAGCGTAGAAGGCTGGTCTTGGGTCTGCAAAGGCAATTTGAGGTGGGGACAGCCTACGAAGACTCTAACAAACCATACTGAAAAATTTAGCTGGTCTGAGTACAGGGGATCAGGACACAGCGAGTCTGGACTAAGAGGGCAGTCCAGAGATCTAGGGTGCTAAGAGCAAAAGCAGGTCTCTGCCAAGGCTACAAAGAGAATAGGATGCCCCGATGGTACACTCTTAAAATTCCAACACTGGACAGCACTGACAGAGGCAAACCACTGGGCTTCCCTGGTCACCTAGCTTAGCCTAATCAGAGAGTTCCAGGCCTAAGAAAACTCTGTATCAAAAAACAAGGTGATGGCACTTGAGGAACGACACCTGAGGTTGACCTCTGGTTTATAGAAACACACACACACACACACACACACACACACACACACACACGCTTTTAAAATAAAAAAGATGTTTCTTTTGCCTCACAGGTGTGTTGTCTGATATTTAAGGAAACACCTTATAAACTATAAAGTCCTATTAAAAAATCTCATCCCTCTCCTTCTTATATTTCTCTTTTTCCAATCCTTAATTGAACATCTGTAGCATGGCAAATCCTGTGGACCGCCCCTTCCTCCATCTTGTTGAAATTCCTACAAACTCCACGTTTTATCCATTTTACACATGAAGACAGCCAAGTTTAGACAGGCTCAAGGACAAGCCAAGAACATGCAGCTGGGGAGTGACAGAGCCAGGGATTTAACCAGAGTCTGTCTGCTCCAAAAGCTGCAGCTCCACCCTCCCCTCCCTCTGTTCTCCTTCCTCGTTTTCGTTGTCTTCCTCTTTATCCTCCCCTCATTATTCCCCCAGCAGAAGTGGGGGGATTCGTGACTGTTTGGGTGCAGAGGTCCCTGCATCTCAAAGGAGGGCTGAACCTCTTCTTGCTCCAGGGGGAATCCAAATTGTCAAGCTCTAAATCCACCAGAGTAATTACATTCCTTTGCTCATGACTGCTTTAGGCGTGAACATAGGCTTGGTGGCCAGTGTGACACTAAGGAAACCTTTTAGGAGTGTGCGACTGGAAAGTTATGTTCCCCTTATAAAAGATATACAGGGACCAAACAGCTGTGGCAGCCACTCTGTTACAAGCAGAAGAAATGACTTGATTCCAAGTGGAGCAACTGAGGCACATAAGGGTGGAGCAAAGCTTGGAAAGCCAGGACTCCCCTTGGCTGGAGCTATACACACATACCTTTCCTAAAAATGCACTTAACAACCTGGAGCCCCCACATACATTGCACTCCAAACAATGCAGTAAGTCAGCTCCTCCTTAACAAACCTTTAGTAACTTCCTGTTTCCATTCAACCATGTCTCAGAGCATACAGATCTGAGAACTAGAGACAGGGGACCAATCCAGCTTGGACTGATTTGGGATGTATGACAAATAAAACAAACTATTCTGAGTGAAATTTTAGTGAGAAAGAATTTATCATCTTATGCCCATGCATGATTGGGCATGCATGTGATTAAAATCAGAGACATCATGGAAAAGGAGAAACAATGAAGAAAAGCATGTCAATCAAAACAGAAAGCCACCAACACCCAACCCCCAGCAACCAACTCCTCCTCCTGTACCCCGTAAAGGAGGTCCCGAACAGTAACCTGGGCTCTTGCGCACTCTTGCTCAAGCAGCCTGCTGCTCCCTTGCAATATATCTGACCTATACGTTCATTTTGTTTCAAAATAAAAGCTCTTGCTATTTTGCTATTTGTGTCTGCACCTTAATTTTTTTTCTTTTAAGTATAACTTCCATTTTATGTTGTTTTTCCCAGAAGATTTTTTTTTTTTTTAGAAAGCTGGCTCTTTGGGGTATTTTTGGATTTGGTTTGTTTGTTCCTTTCTTTTTGATCTTTTTGAGACACGGTCTCCCTGTAGCCCCAGCTGGCTTGACGCTCTCTATGTAGACGAGGCTGGCCTTTTAAGTCACAGAGATCAGCCTGACTCAGCCTCCTACGCGCTGGGGTTAAAGGTGTGCACCACCATACCTGGCCAAAAGCCAACTCTTCATGTGAACGTCGGTGGAGGCTGCGGGGTAGCGCCAACTGGTCTAAATTACGACGGGAGTGCCCTGCTGTGAGTGGCATGGTTCTGCATGACGCAACTTCACAGAGAACTTGGGGAGGCCCCAACCCCGGGAGACATGTATCTGCTCCAAAAGTCCCTGACAGCTGCGGCCTCTACCTAGTTCGGAATTCTGAATGACAAACTTCCTGCTGGCCTTGTCCTTCCGCCTGTTTCCTGTTTTGGTTTTATTTTATTTTTTTATTTTTTGATCATCTTGCAGGAAGAACCTGAACTTCTTCAATTCTTTGAACCAGATACAAAGAATTGGAAGTACCTGGTCCAGACACAGCCACCAGCACCAAAATAGCATGGGCCTTTGATGACGTTGGTGAGTTGTGGGCTTCTTATGACATTAAAGTGTCCTCTTGCTGTTAAGAGATGGCTTTAGTTACTTTTCTGTTATTTGTGATCAAAAGTCTGACTCTACCTATTTTTCTCTCCTTTATTCCTTGTTTTCTTTTTTTGTAGATTTATTATATTTTTAAGCTGGGTATGGTGGCATATGCCTTTAGGACCAGTACTTGGGAGGCCAAGATAGGCAGCTCTCTATGAATTCAAGACCAGCCTGGTCTACATCGTGAGTTCCAGGCCAGTCAGGGCTACATAGTGAGACTTTGTCTCAAAAAAACAAAAAAAGATTTATTGTATTTTTAATTATGTATACGGGGTTGGGAGGTTATATGCACATGAATGCAGTGCCCACAGAAGCTTGAAGAGGACATCATTGTGTCTCGTGAAGCTGGAGTTACCGGGAGTTGTGAGCCAATGTGGGCATTGAACTCTGGTCCTCTACAACAGCTGTGTGCACTCTTTTTTAAATTAATTTTGCCTACATGTAAGTGGACCAGTGAGTGCAAAGCCCACGGAGGCCAGAAGAGGGCATCAAATGCCCTGGAACTGGAGTTAAGAATGGGTGTGTTAGCCATTATGGGGTGCAGGTCCTCTGGTAGAGCAGTCCATTTTCTTAGCCACAGAGCCAGCTCTTCAGACCCAGCAGTACACACTCTTTACCACTGAGCCACCTCTCCAGCCCCAATCCTCGTTTTCTTTAAGGACTGAGCAGGATCACTATGGCAACCTGATAACATGAGTAGGAGCGACCTTCTTTTGACCTGTTGGACCCATTCTAGGGGTAACCTCTGTGCAAGGTTTATCTGAAATCTGTACAAGTCTCAGGGCCCATGTGATCGTTAGTTAATTTTGATTATCAATTTCATAGGAAAAGAGTCACAATGGAAACAAACCTCTGAGCAAGTCTATGAGAAGGAGTTTCTAGGTTAGGTCAATTGAATTGAGAAGACCCCCCCTTAAATGTGGGGGTACCATCCCATGGACAGGGCCTAGCCTGATCACAAAGGAGGAAGTAAGCCAAGCACAGGCATTCACCTTCCTCTGTCTCCTGACTGGAGATGCTGTGTGCTGCCTCACATTCCTGCCACTACTCCGCCCCAACCACAATGGACTGTGTCCGATCAAACTGTGAGCTGAAGGAGCGCTTCCTTCCTGAAGTTGCTTTGTGTCCAGTATTTGATCACAGGAATGAGAAAAGTAAGAATATGTCCCTTCTGAGAGTCACACCATATGCTGAACCATCCTTCCTGTCTACCTTCCCAAGGTGGTGGCCAGAGGCATCCATGGTGATTGACATATCTAGACACGACACACGACTAGTAAGTTACTGTTCATCGCCTGATGCAAAATCCGTGTTCAGGGCGGTAATACAAGTGAGAACCCTCATCTGCCTGGGGTGGTGTAGGAGGTGGGAAGCAAAGATCCCTCAATATTATTAGCATCTCCAAGTTCATACCCATCATTTCACAGAAAAGGACCTGAGGCTGAGGCAGGGAAACTATCTAAGCTCCTGCAGATGTAATGCCACATAAGCTGTGCCTTCCTGGCATTCAGATTCTTGAGGGATTCTGCCCCCATCTGAACTGCCAATCAGTTGAGATTGACAAGTGTCCTCCTCTGGTCAGCTAAGCATTGCTCATGTTGTCCCTGAGGACATCTTCAGTTGCTCAGATTGTAGTAGGAACCTGACTCAGGGGTGGGGGGGCACACGGGAGGGCTGTGCACGTGCATGTGTATGTGTGCGCACATGCAAAGGAGCCATCGGTGTTGGAGAGAAATGCACCGACCTTGCTGGTCAAGGCAGCTGCACTTCCCAGAGCTCCAGTCCTGCCCTACCACCCTGCACTGATCTGCAACATTCAACTCTGCAATTGCCTGCGTGCATTCAATCTTTTCAAATTAAGCCAACTTCACTTTGAGCACAGCATATGGAATTCTTCAGGCTGTTTATAAACACTGTTACATTCAAACCCTCGTCCACTCTGCTTAAACAGAACCAGAAATAGCACTAGGCGTCAAAGCCATCTGGATTGCAGGAGTAATCTGCCACCAGGCCATAACCTCTCGGAGGTGGGAAGGGTGTCTGCAGACGTGACTGCACTCTGGGGCGTGGGGGTGGCATGAGCTGCATTCCCACACAGAAGTGTTAAGTTTGGCTCACTTTGTTTTTCTAAAGGAAATTTGTACTAACGCTTAAGAATTGAGGAATTTACATAAAAATCCAGACTTCCAGGACTCTTAACTGCTGAGAGATGGCTCAGCAGTTAAGAACTTTGGCTTCTCTTACAGAGGCTGCAGATTCAGTTTCTAGCACCCACATGATGGTTAGCACAGTCCAGAACTCCAATTCCAGGGTGCTTTTTTCTGTCCTCTGTGGGCATTGTATATGTGCATATGGTGCACTTACATATATGATACATGCAGGCAAAATACTCAAACACATTAAAGAAAATAATCTAGGACCAGGTATGGTGGCATATGCCTTTTATCCCAGCACACAGAAGGCGGAGGCAGGTGGATCTCTGTGAGTTTGAGGCCAGACTGATCTACATAGTGAGTTCTAGGCCAGCCAGGGCTACACAGTAAGTCAGTGGAACTGGGTCAATTGAACCAATTTACCCATGTTTTGACAGCCTGAGAGACCTCAGGTGCCTCAGGGATCAGAAAGGGAGATCTGACTCATGGACTTGCTTCTTTGTAAACACTCATTCGATGTTCCTCCAAACACCCAGCATCCACTATTTCCTGCCTTTCAAAGACCTAGGTTTGAGTCTCATCCTGAAGGAACTTCCAGCACAGCAGAGGAAAACAGAAACGTAAGAACATGAGTTCTAATTCCTCCTTTCTTCCCGCTCTTCTGGTTGGATCTCCTATGCAGAGGGCAGTGCTGGACAGTAGTTAAGATACAGGTAAACCAACAGACACGGATTTCAATGTTGGCGTTGTCCCTTCTCAGCTTGAGAAAAATGCTTTACCCCTTTAAGTATCTGGTTTTTTTTTCTTTTTTTTTTTAAGTGATTTAATAATGGGTCAGCCAGATGGTTCAACAAATAAAGGCACCTGCCACCAAACCTGATACCCTGAGTTCAATTCTCCAGACCCACATGGTGGAAGGAAAGAACCAACTCTTGAAAATTGTTCTCTGACCTTTACAAGTGTTCTGACATACACTTGAAACCACACACATACACACAAACACATACACATACAAATAAATAAATAAGTAAATAAATAGATAAATAATAAAAAAATTTTAAACTTAAAGTAATTTAATGCCAACCCCATAGAGTTCTTGTGAAGAACTGTTTTAAAAGCTCCTTGAGGGGCTGGAGATATGACAGTAAGAACACACTGCCTTTCCATCAGACCCAGGTCTTCGGTTTTCAGCACCCACATGTGGAATCACAACTGCCTGTACCCATGTGGTGCACATAAATTCAGGCACATATGTGTGATTAATAGATAGGTAAATAAATCTCTAAAAGTAAAAGCTTCTTTCAGGGTATGGCAGTTCTCACCTTCAATCCCAGCACTCAAGAGGCAGAGGCAGGCAGATCTCTCCGAGAGACTGAGACCAGCCTGATCTACCTAGAGAGTTCCAGGGCAGCTGGGGCTAAAGGGATACTCTGGCTCAAAAAATAAGCAATTAAATAAATAAAAATAAAAATAAAATCTCCTTGCTCACAGTGAGCATTCTGTAGGGGATTCTTCAAGAATACTTTCCCACTCTCCCTGTTTCAATGTCTTCTTTCCCTTCATCTCCTTTTCTCTCTCCGGTTCTTCTTTTGCCTCTGGGATTCTCTTCCCTCCCCCTCCTCCTGTCCGTCTTCCTCCTTCTTCCTCCCTTCCTCCCTCTTTCCTGTCCTAGCTCCCTCTTTCTTTTCTTAACTCCCTTCCACTGCTGTTTGTGACATTGAGTGTTGTAAATGTTGAGTTTTCCAAATATCCTCTGGCATCACAAACATTTCCTCCGAGGGACAGGCAAGACTTAGAATGGAAAGTGCTGGCACTCATTAAAATATGCCCACGTTGCCTCTCACAAGTGGTATATTGTTTGTGTTACTTCTTTGAGGGATAGAAAATTACTAAGGAATAAATCCTTAATTATTTGGTCTCATTTGCATGGAATATCTTGGTTGACAGTCCTGCTCTGGGGTTCCCAAAATTCTTCTGGGCCTTAAGCATTCCAGATTCAAAGGTAAAACAAAAGACTAAGAGCTAAAAAAAATTCTTAGATTTTTAAATCCCAGGGCAGATGCTGGCTCCCTCGTTGGCCATGAGTGAATTACCTCGCTCCTCACTTTCTCTACCAGCAATGCAGAAATCAATTATTTCCTTGCTTCACTCGAGGGCTGAGAGACTTAATTAAGCTTTTGGAAGATGGTCGTTAGTTAACCTAATTCTCTTTGTAAACTAACAATCCTTTGGTCTCCTAATCACATCTCCCAAACTTTTCATAAATTAGTCTCCTTTTCTTAAAGTCACAATGTAGATGGCTTTTCCTTTTTCACTGATTCCCCCCATAAATGTTTTTTTGTGTGTGACAACGGTGTTCATTTCCCAAAAAACAGATCCAAGGTGAGAATATTCTGATGAGGAAAGACAACCTCAAGGCTGGCCAAGACCTCAGTGTGGCTGGAAAGGGAACTTGTCTCTCTAAAACCAAAGCCTTTTCTTTGTCCTTGACAAGAGAGATCACCGTGGACTTTCTGGACACTTGGCAGCCTTAACAAGAATTGTGAATTGGGTAAATTGTTTATTTTGCAATGTTGTGGTTCAGATGTGGACAGTGGTTCACTGTGGACAGTGGTTCAGATCTTGGCTCCACCACTTTTGGGGTGAGTGACCTTGAGCCCTTAGTCTGTTCATCTATGAGATGATGGTAAGAAAATCTCCTTCCCATTCTCATCATGAAGGTGAAGCCAGGCCATACCAGCTTCCTCTTTCCTAGTTGGAGAGAAAAGTGGGCCCTTGCCCAGTTTCCACAGCTAGGTTGTGATGGAACCTAAGTTCCAAAAGTGGGCCCTTGCCCCCTTGAGAGCAGGGATGACATCATGCATATCCAGCCCTTCTAAACAGGGGTTTGCTAAGAGAATTGCTTCATGGAAGATTACGTGACTCCCTTTTCCTGTGAATGATACCAAACTCATTCATTTTCAATGCAAAGAAAATAAGTTAATTCATACCTATTATGATCACTTTAGGCCTTTCAGTCTTTTAAAAATTTTTTTCATTTATTATTTTTATTTTGTGTATGAATGCATTACCTGTGTGTATGTATTACCTGTGTGTATGTAAGTGCACCTATGTCATGCAGTACTCACAGAGGTCAGAGGAGGGTGGTGTATTCCCATGGAACCGGAGGTATAAATGGTTGTCAGCTACCATGTCGATGCTGGGAATTGAATCTGAAGCCTCTGCAAAAGCAACCAGTGCTCTTGACAAATGAGCCATCTCTACAGTCCCACCTTTCAGTCTTAATCCTGTCCTGCAGCTTGGTTAAGAAGTCCTGGTGTCGGATGTGGTGGTATATTCCTTTAATCCCAGCACTCAGGAGGCAGAGGCAGATGGATCTTTGTGAGAGCGAGGTCAGCTTGTTCTACATAGGAAGTTCTAGGTCAGCTAGGGCTACAGGAAGACCCTGTGTCAAAAAACAAAACAAAATAAAACAAAACAGTCTGTAATGCAACACTAATCACCATAAAAGATAAAAGGCTAAACTTCCACTGGCTTAACGTAAGTCTATGTCTACTGGGTGTTCCAAAGAAGCAGGACAAATAATTGAACATTTCCAAGGTTTCCTTGTTCCGCTCTATCAAGACGATTCTGGGAGGAATAGGTTTTCCGTTCACACTCTGTTATCTGGAACACAGGCCCAAAGGAGGCTGGGAAATGTAGTCTTTTGTGAGACCAGGAAAGAAGAAAAAGGCTGGCAAGTCTACCCAACATTTGATTGACACTGTAGGTAGATGTTTGACAGATTATTAAATGTGTGAGGGAATGAACCAGTCAATCAGTCCATTCCTGCACCCTGACTCTGTTTATCCTTGGTGTGTGTGTGTGTGTGTGCGCATCTGTGTGTGTATGGTGTATGTACATGTTCGTGTGTGCATATGTGAATGTATGTGTATTTGTGGAGGCAGGAAGTCAACATCAACTGTCTTCCTTGATCACTATTTATTATTTATGTGTATGGATGCACTTATGCATTTATTTAGAGGCAAGATCTCTCACTTAACCAGGTGCTGATTGATCTGACTAGGCTGGCTGGCCAATTAACTTCAGGAATTCTACCGTCCGTCCCCTAGCCCCGGCACTGAGGTTACAGACATGGGCCATACTGCAGTGTGCTATTTATTTATTAATTTATTTATTCACTGTAATGACTTTTTTCATTTATGCAAATGTTTTGATTGCTCATATGTTTACTGGTATGTGTGTAGTGCCTGTGTATGCAGGAAGAGGAAAACAGAGCCGCAATGTGGATGCTGGGATTGGAACCTGGGTCCTCTAGAAGAGGACCCCTGAACCACCTCTCCAAAATTCTAGGAGGCCTTTTAAAGTGGGTTCTGGGGATCCAAACTCAGGCCCTCACGGCTGTGTGTGGCAGATATTTAACTGACTGAGCCGTCTCCACAGCCCCATCTCTGCTTCCTGTCTCATTTTGTTGGAGTCCTTCCTTTTAGTCAACTTCCACTTATAATGTAAGTTTTGACATGTTGCTCTGTAAAGTTAAACCGAGTGTCTGGAGAAAGCACTTAACCTTGACTTTCAGAACCTTAGACTTTAGTCTCAGCTTGGCCAAGTACCAGCTGGGTGCCCAGGGCTGTCGCTTTTTACCTACCATACACACAGGTGTTACATGTTCCTTTGTCTGCAGTAAAAACAATGGTCTGTAGCCTATTTCACAATTTGAGGGAAGGCCATAGGACTTAATATAAATTACAGTACTTTGGGAACTTGCCTTGCAAACCTAAATGCTATTCATATTAATTGTCTTTACATTATTAACTGGAAATGCTCAAGGCATTTGTCCTCAAAGAGCATCTGTATCAGAAGAGAGAAACGGAACAGATTTCTAGTTGTGAAATATCAGGCACTTCTGTGCCTAGCCCTCCATTTCTGCTCTGTGCCCCCAAGCCCTAGTAGTTGCATGTCAATAATTTCCATAAGTGTCATCTCAGGGGGACCAGAGAACAGGGTGTCATGTGAATCTGTAATGACAGCGGGCTCTAGAATCAGCAGGAATATGCAAAAACGAACTGGTTATATCAACGAGATTAAAATCAATTCACAGATGGGGAAGGAATGGAGAGAGAGGAAGGTAAAGGCAGGGCAGGGGTGTCTCTCCACACCAGGCAGGGTGTGTCTGCAACACAGCAGCATCAACAAGTGAACTGATCCAACCGGATCACCCCTCCCGCCCCCAGGGAAGGGTGAGACAGATGCAGAGACAAAGGAAATGAAGACAGCGAGTATTTCGAGGCTTATAGATTTTTTCCCCCCTACAGGGCAGAAGAAAAGTACCTCTGTCATTTGCATGGACTCTAGGGGAATTCTAAATTAAACTTCTTCCTTGGAGGGACCACAGTTTGAAGGGTACCTGTTATCACAAAGTGAATTCTCACCTCTTCGGATTACCATGACCTTGCTCTTGCCGTGGCATCCCACTTTTCTTCAGGGTTGTGGCGCAAGGGAGGAAATACCTTTCAAGACCAGACATGATTTTTACAGTAAACAAGCTGTACTCTGCCCTGGTGTGTGGGTTCTAACCCTTCCCAACACTCTAAGAGCGTTGAAATACAAAAGTAAAGCTTCCTTACTGGATCAGGGGAATTCTAGTTATGAGATGAATAAAAAGCATGAAAAGCTACCAAGACCCTTTTTTCTCAAGAAGGCTTGTGTACAATGTGCGTTCTCTGTTTGCCGGGCTTTCCCACAGTGTTCCTTCTCCCTTCCTCCCTCCCTTCTCTCTTCTCTCTCTCTGTCTCTTCCCTCTTTCTCCATTTTTCTTGTGTTTATTTCTTTCCCTCCCTTCTCTCCCTTCCACCTTCTTTCCTTCCTCCTCCTTTTCTCTCTCCTTTCCTTTTCCTCTCAGGATCAGTGAGGACGCCATAGCTGTAGGTGGATATCAAAGTCTGGCCAGTGTGCTCCACAATTTCCATGTTCTTGTGGCTTAGAACAAGAAACTGGACAGGAACAAGGCAGACTGTGGGAAACACAGAAATTTATCAAAGAAAAAACATTTCCAAGAGAGGAAGTAAGCCAGAAATGGGAGAAAAATTGCAAACTCGATGATGCTTTGCTTGGGAACAGAAAGCTTTATAGGCCATTCACGTAGTGTGTGCATCTATGCACATGCTGGTATGGGAATACCGGGTATCTCTGAGAGTGATGGAGCTTATCTTGGCTCTGTTGTGCATAGCCTGAGAGGCTAGGGCCCTGGAAACTTGATGGCCACCAAAACCGCCTGGAGCCAGAGGCTTCTGAGTTCTCTCTAGAATTCGAAGAATGAAATTCAGGAACCTCAGAGGCAAGTTTTAGAAAGACATCTTTTATTATAGGGAGCTTAGGAGAGAGAAAGAAGGCAGAGCTCCTGTACAGCAGGACGGGTCCTCAGGAGTAGGGTTCCAGTGAGCCTCATGGTCTGGAGTTAGTAAGACTTTAGCAGAGTGAGGACAGGAGGGGAGACAAGCTGGTCCGCCCAGTTCCCATTCCGCCTGTCCAGGGCCTTGACAGTTCTGGCCACATTCATAGCATGGCTTCCAGGAACAGGGTATTACTTCAGGAAAAAGAGATAAGAGAAAAATTAAAAAAAAAAAGACCCCCTTCCTGGCAACCCTGGTCTCTGGCTATGGTGGAACTGAAGACAGCTTTGGCTTAGGTATTTCCAGCATCTCTGGTCTTAGGTAAGGACAAGTGCACTGACAGGTCCAAGGACACTTCTAGCTCTTAGTCAAGTAAGAAGCTGTCGCTTTTCTCTTGGGATCTTTTTACTCTAAAGTGCCTGAGCAATTCTTACCTCGTGCTTTCATCGAGAGCACTTTCTGCTCTTGCACTGAACCCAGGTTCTGTTCCAGCACCCACACAGTGGCTAACAACTGCCTATAAACCCAGTTCTAAGGATCTGACATCCTGTTTGGCCTGCATAAGCATAGGTTCAAGTGGTGCACATACACACATGCAGGCAAGCACTCAAACACATGAATTAAAATAAATATATCTTAAAAGAAGATGAATCCGTGGTTGTTTACCTATTACATGGAGACATGGTCATGATTTTATCAAGGATGGAAGCCAGTGTCAACACCAAAGTATAACTATCACTTCAAAGAGGATATGAGATGCATCATTTTGGAGCCAAATATGAATTGACCCTGGCCAGGGAACGGAGATTCAGATTATCTCAAATTCCATGTTCTAACATGGTAACAGTTTCATGAAATTTTTATAGTAACAGAACAAAGAAAAGTCATAAGTCAAAAGTCATAAGACACTTTTCATATACATGGGTAGAAATATGAAGTAAGGCAGATACAGCAAAAGAGAAACCTAAGCCATAGGCCTCAGACGATGTTATCAGGCCTCAGACACTCAGGCTTCGGCTGCTCTAGGTTTTAGAGATCAGGAAGAAGGGCAAAGTCGAAAAGAAACCAGTGCCAGACCTTGACAGATCAAGAGTGTGCTTATTCAACACAGCTCGGGGCAGCAGCCTTCCCACGGGGTGCAAGCAGCTGCAAAGAGGGAGGGGAGTGGGTGGAGATTACACAGAGACTTTGGAATGAGGCGATGCAGCTGTAGAAGGCTCCGTGCGGGTCAGGGCATTCTTGAGGGGTTTATGGCCCCTCTCTCCTCTACCCAAGTGAGATAGGCTGTCTTGGGAAATAACCTGTCTTAACAAAGAGTCCTCCTTGAGTTCCGGGTGTGGCTGATTGATAAGGCCTGCAGCAGTCTCAGAGGCAGCCAGGACATTCTATCAGTTGGTGTAAGTGCTTCTTTGTTAATATATTCTGTTGGTCACAAAATGTTAGGCCAGAAACAGAGGTGGTCAAGAAATGGCTATTTATGGGCTAAACATAGCCCAAGATAAATTGTAAATAGACTGTGGATCTGCAACATTCTGAACTATCCAGTCACCGAAGTTCTAATCAGCGGTCAGTCTTGTAGGCAGCTTAGTCCAAGATGCAAGATTTTTCTGGGAACTTTTCATTCATATCAGATTTCAAACAAAGTGTAAAAACCCCATTTTGGCAAATAAATATTCAAACATGCATATAAAAATTCAAGTTTATCTTTTAGAAGGAAGGTCATAGGGGAGTCTCACCTTTTACTTCTACTTTTTTTCTACAAAGAACTACATTCTTTGGGGCCAGAGAAATGGCTCAGTGGTTAAGAGCACTGACTGCTCTTGCAAAGGACCCAGGTTCAGTTCCCAGCACATACATGGCAGCTAGCAACCATCTGTAGTTTCTCTTCAGGGAATCCTATACCCGCTTTTGACCTCCACAGGCATTGCATGACACAGATGCACTTACATACATATAAACAAGACACTGACACACATAAAATAAAAATGAAATAAAATAAAACAAAGAACTGAATTCTTTCTTTTAGTGTTTTTTTCTTTATTCTTTAAAAAAAGTCATTTTTAGAATGATTATGAAGTTTCTTTTGAAACAATTTGCTTGAGGGCCCCAAATTTGGAAGCATCTCTTCTTTAACAACTTCTGAATAGAGCAATAAACCTCTTAACCCTAACTCACATCAGCCAATATTGCTTCTTTTTATAATTACATTGTCCATCACTGATTCAATTATAAGTGCTGCAGACAGAGCACTTGTCCTTTGTACTTCTTTAATGGGCACCTGGTGCTCAATGAATCCTCACTGCTGTTCTTTGCTTCCCCTTGACACCACCACCACCCAAGTGGCCTTTGTTTTTCTTCTATTTTACACTGGAAGCCTGTGCATGTGGAACTCTTAAAATGTTTAGTTTGTAAAAATTTGGAGAATTCAGGCATGATTGAAACTGACTTTTCTTCTTTGAATACAATAAAGGCTTGTTGAGTGAAGTGTTTTGCATAAGCGAGCAGAGGAAGGAGGGCTGTGTGGACCCTCCTTGGGAAAATACTTTTGAATTTTGAACAGTATCCTCTTGTGCTGGGTTAATTAATGGACTCATTACAAATGATTACAATTTACTGAGTTGATTTGGCAGAATGTCTTTCTGGCACTATTCTGTTTTCTGTTAGTTTATGTTCCTTGTCAGCTTTGACAGTAAGACATCTTTTCCCTGTGAATAATGTGGATACCCATCCAGAGCTTCCTCAAGAATTTGAGTGCATCTTTTACACACTTACTTCTAACTTTGAGATAACGTTATGTTTGGAATCCAGTATACCCTCTTTGAGATTAAAAACAATCAAGCCAGGCACTGGCTTGCATGCATTCATTGTTCTCTGTTCCTGATCACGCATGCTATGTGATCACCGCCCTCACACTTCTTGCACAGAGAAGATGAGTTGCCACCGGAACTGTGCGCTACATAAACCCTTTCTTAAATTGCTTTTTCAGGGTGTTTTATTATAGCAACAGGAAAAGAAACTAAGACATCCTATGAAATCATGAGCGCAAATTAACCAGCCCTACTTTGTTTCTGTCTGGTATTTTGGTCATAGTGACACAAAAGCAACTAATGCAGCTAGTTGGCACTGTGTCGGACAGTGGACAACATCCCAGCATTGCAAAGTGGTCTGCTTAACTAATAGGCTGTTTTGCTAAGGCAGTGGTGACAATAAGACTGTTCTGAGCAGAGAAGCAATGCCCCTGATCAGTTTTGCAAGAAGGACTTATTTGAGCAATAAGGGAAACCCAGTGAGTGTGGCTAGACTGATGCAGTTCAATGGAGTCAAAAAAGCCAAACAAACAAACTAGGGTCTCATGTATCCCAAGATGGCCTTGAATTCTCTGTGTAGTTGAGGATGATCTTGAACTTCTGGTTCTCCTACTGTAGACTTCAGAGTACTGAAATTATAGGTATATGCTACCAAACCCAGTTTACCAAGTCCTTGGGATGAAACCCAAGACTTCCTATGTGGTAGGTCAGCACTTTACCTATCCCTATCCCTGCATTTTTGTTAATAGATCAGTAATCTACAGAAGTGACGATTGCTGTCTCAACTCAGTCTGTGGTTGCAGCAGTAGAAGTGGGCACATCCAGCCAGACTCTGGTATTGAAAATTGGGGTGAAGAGTTGACCACTGCAAAACCAGCTCGCCCAGCCTGGATGCAGCTCCCACTACCCTTACCTGACCATGAGTCAGACTGTATCTCATGAAAACCTACACCTTCGAATACAGGGGATGAGAACCAGGATAGGCTCATGCTCAGAAAAATGTCAATAAGGAACCTCAAATTGCTCTGCCTCTTAGTGTCTAGCCTTCCTTTAGATTGCTCCCAGGTGGCTCCTACTCTGGTCCCGATTTCTATCATAAGATGACTTAATTCTGGCCAGTGGGGATGCAGTACTTTCAAGAAGCAGGCTAAATCATCAGCCCTTAATCAGGTGTTTAGTCAGGAAGTAGACTAGAGCAGAACGTGTATGCAAATTAACTCCTAAACAGCAAAAAAGATACACCAGACTGGAGGTGACTCCAAGCAAGCTGGCCTCCTCCTGCTTGGGGTTTAAAAAGCCTTGGAGCTGGGGGACTTACCGTCCCAAACAGACTTATTGAGCATTTACTGTAAGCAAGTCAACTAGAGAGACTGGCCCTGTACATGACTGATTTCTTCGTTTTTCACTTCTGGAAAGAGACAAGGTAGGCTTTGCTGGGTTGTGACACGAGTGTTGCATCCCTGCAGAGGCTCTTCTGGGGGCACTGTGTACCCTATCTTACTGGGCAGCTCCTACCATAGGCTAGAGCCAGCTGGAGGTAAGTTCCTGATGGATTGTTTACTGGCCATGTGGTCTCTGGCAAATCACTTGAATTGTAAACACCTCAGCAATCCTTCATGTAAAAGGAGGAGCCATTAGGTGGAAGGATACAATGTAAGTCAAAATGGCCAGGTAATAACAATTCACGTGGTTCCACCTTCTATAACAACGGGTCTTAGTGAGGATTAATGAGATTTATATATTAACATTTTAATCGACGTCTGCCACAAGTGAGGAAGCCCTCTTGATCCTTCTCTTCTTGTTTTAACAATAATTACTACTAATCTTATCAATAATGAGTTACTTAGGCCTGGATAAGGATTTGGAGATTCCCCTCTTTTTCCACGTGGCATTCCTGGTCTTTTCCCCTCCTACTGAGGGTGGGGTGAGTTGCCTTGTTGGTGGGTGGTAGCTGAGTCTGTGATTCTACAGGGAGAGGGCCAGATCCACCTAGAATACTAGAGGGAAGGGTCTGCGCATGCGCACGTCTCTCTGGCTCTCCTGGCTCTGCCATCCTTACCTGGATCAATACGAACAGCTAACCTGGAGAAGGCTCAGCATCAGAGACGCCAACCTAACCTGCGGGCTCCCAGCTTCAGCTGGTGGTAGAGGCAAGGAAGAGCAGGGAGCCCACATCCGAGCCAAGCCGTCTACTGCAGATTTTAATTGCAATAAAGCAGATGTTTTGATATCCACCTCCTCGTACACAGCTCTCTCATCTGATTTAGGATTTGGGCACACAGAGAGTGATGAAGTTAATTAGTTCCTCAACCCCCTAGGAGGGGCTGTACCAACTGGCTCGGAGCAGGTGCTGTGGCAGAAACTCTGCTTATATGTGCTGAATAAAATATAGATTGGCAGAGGCGGGGGAGTGGGTCACCCTAGAGCAACAAAGCCATTTCAGGCCACTGGCTGGGGATGGGGAGGCGAAGTCAACTACAGGGAGTCCCAGTGACCGTGGTGATGCTGGTGGTGCTGGGGGCGGGGGGCGGGGGCCGGTGGGTAGGTAATGTGCGAGCGTGCAACGTTTCTTGGCCATTCCAGAGGAAAACTTTTTTTCTCTTCCGGCTTTATCTGAAACCTGTGTAACCTTGGTTTCTAGTTTTCTTCTTCTAGAATCTTCTCTTCCTAGATGCAGAGCTTTGTTACTTTCATACCCAGAACAGCTGAGCTCCAGCCTGCTGGCCTGTGCACCAGCCTGTGCCTAGCCTGGCTTTCCCAGAGTCGGAGCCTGGCTGCTTTTCAGGGAAGAAGACCCAAAGAGGACTTGGAACTTCCAAGCTTGGCACAAGGTTCTGAAAACCTGGAGGAGGAAAAAGAATACGTCTTTATTTCCTCTAGCTTTTAAATGAAATTTAGCATTTCCTTTCAGTATGACTATGGGCAACAAACTGCAGTGGAGCCAGAGGTATTTATGAATTTGTCACCGGTAGAAATCACAAATCTTTTTATATCGTATTACAATTGTTACGATTGATGTCTTTAAATATTTACACTCCTCACAACTTTGAAATTATAGTACTTATAAAGACCTGCTGCTTCAGCCTGCTGGATATTATTAAATCATAGTTTAACTAAATGGTTTAGTAACTGTTGCCATATAACCAGTTTCCTTTGTAATTCTATCCTTTTACTTTTGCACTGAAAAACATTCTGAGGAATCCATAGGTTTTACCATATTGTTGACGGAATCCATGGTACAATAAAGATACAGGATTCCAGATGGGCTGGGTGACATATAATTGTAATTCTAAGCTTGGGTAGCAGAGGCAGAAGGATTCAGAGTTCAAGGCCAGCCTGGGCTGTGTAGTCAGACCTCATGTCAAGAAGCCAAAACAGGTAAACACACCAAGACACAAGCACTCAAACAGCTTTACAAGTCCGGCTTTGGCTGGAAAAGCGCTGAAGAAGTTACACAATTCAAGTTTTCCTTTCATGCTGCAAATGCTTAGTTGGGACTCCCTGTGCAGTCAGTACCAGCTGTCAGAAGGAAAGTCATTCCAGCACAGACACTTTGCCTGTCCCCGAGGACCTGCAGAACCAGGCAGTCTCCAGACCCTTTCATCAGACCCCTTCCTGATGAAGAGCAGGCTTGTGTTCTTGCTCTTCACAGTGAATGCCAGGCCCCCTGTGTGAATCTGAACATTGCTTTACATCATGATGATGTTACTGCTCCCTCCAACCGGTCCCCAGCAAAGACCTTGGTGATGCCACATCAGCTACCAGACACCGGAAGGAAAAAGCTTTCATGTAGATCCCAGCTTCAGCCACTGCCTTAACTATGTGGATACCCTTGGTGGGCACCCCTTCAACTCAATCAGGGCCCCAGAACTTGGGGAGATGGTAAAGTGACTGTTGTTTTAAGGTACTCAGTTTGGGGTGGGCTGTTCCACAATAGGAACCGGAGCGAAGGTGTTCCTGACATATTTTTGTCCTTCGAGTCACACTCTATTTTTGGCACTGTAGCTACTGCATAAAGTGTAATACCTTCAGCTCAAACTTCAAATGTATATTATGAAATTGCTTACAAATGGTTTCATGGGGTTGGTCCCATATTAAAAGCTAGAAAACCAACAGAAAGAAAAGGCCTGCAGTAAGGGTCCATGTGCCGGACAGCCAGACCTTGGGAAGTAGGTACTCGGTAAATGAAGAGATAACATGAAAACAGACAACAGAGTGGAGTTCCACATCCCACACTCAGTTTTGCCTAAAAGTCTCCAAATACGTAGCCAGCTATGAATTTATAAGAACTTCCCTTCTGGGGTTGGGGTGATGGCTCAGTGGTTAAGAGCACTGGCTGCTCTTGCAGAGGACCCATCTGTAACTCCAGTTCTAAGGGATACAATACCCTCTTCTGACCAATGCCCTCTTCTGACCTCCGTGGGCATTGCACAGTATGGGCACACTTACACTCATGCACACAAAATTGTATATATATTACAAAAAAGAACTTCCCTTCTGCTCTGGAGACAGACTTACAGACCCCTGGTTTAAATGGCACACATATATCTGGGCAGACCCAACCCTATGGAAACCACAGCACCCACTAGGCCACAGTATGCTGGGCGTAGGTGCCCACAAGCTCAACACCTGTAGCAGGTAGAAGTCATGATTCATTCTCCATCACACAACTTTAATCTCATTCAGCAATACCAGGTCTGAGTCCCCCTGAAAAAAGCCACACAACCACTTGACTTGTTTTTATTATTCCTCTTAAACATGATGCCTGGATCGGCCTTTTTCTTTGTGTGTGTGTGTGTGTGTGTGTGTGTATGGGAGTGCGGTCTTCATGCATGCTGAGACCAGAAGTCAAGCCCAGTTGTCATTTCCTCAGGGTGCTGTCCACCCTGCTTCTTTTTAAAAAAATATTTTATTATTTTATGTGTATGAGCATATGACTTGCATGTGTGTAAGTGCACCTGTGTTGTGAGGTCAGAAGAGGGTGTTGGATCCCCTGGTACTGAAGTTACAGGTGGTTGCTAGCCACTATGTGGGTGCTGGGAATCAAACCCAGGTCCTCTGCAAGAGCAGTTAGTGTTCTTAGCCTCTGAGCCATCTATCTCTCCAGTCCCTGTCCCCTGCCGACTTGAAGCACCATCTCTCATGCTTGACTTTTCTGACATGGGTTTTGGGGATCAGACTCTGCACCCCAGCTCTTCTGCTTGCAAGGCAAGCACTTTACGGATGGAACCATCTCCCCAGCCCCTACTTTTTTCAAGAATAGTTTTGCTCTGAGGCTGGGCATGGTGGTGCATGCTTTTAATCTTAGCACTGGAGAGACAGGAGCAGGAAGATGTCTGAGAATTTGAAGCCAGTCTGATCTACATATTGATTCCAGGTCAGCTAGAGCTACATAGTGAAACCTTGTCTCAAAAAAAAAAAAAAAAAATAGTTTGGTTTTGACAATGTTATTCATTGTTGCTGTCTCCCAATGCAGAGATAAATGTCTCAATCTGTTTTGGGTTGCAATAATAAACTCTCCCAAGGCTAAGTAACTTACAGTGAAGAGATCTCTTTGGCTCATGGTACTAGTGGAATTGGAGTCCAAACAGCATGGTGCTGGCTTCCTGAGGAGGGCCCCTGGCTGCATCATAAGATGAAGAATCTGGAAGGGAACTGTGCTCGTGAAGGAGTCAAGCGCATGAGCTGATCTCGCAGTACAACTCACACTGGGGAGACAGGCCTCATGATTTCATGACCTTTCAGAACATCCCACTCCTCGAAGCTTCCACCACCTGTATCAGTTACTTTTCTGTTGCTGTGATAAAACACCATGACCAAGGCAACTTATAGAAGGAAGAGTTTATTGGGCTATGGTTCCAGAGGATAAGAGCCCATCATGGTGGGGAGGCATGTGTCAGGCTGCGGGCCAGAGCAGAAAGCTGAGGGCTTATGTCTTCAAGCAGGCACAGGAAGCAGAGTGGGAGATACTGGAAATAGGATGTGGCTGTGAACTCTCAAAGCCTATCCCCAGTGATATTTTCCTCCAGCAAAGACACACCTTTTAAACCTTCACAAACAGCACCAACAACTGGGAGCAAGCGTTCAAATACTTGGAGCCTATGGGTGACACTTTTTCAGCCACCACACCACCTTAACACTGTTACATAGCTCCCAGCACATAAATTGTTGGAGGGCAAACTACATCTAAACTGTAGCAACAGAGTTACCTTGGGACTGTACAAAGATTAACACTGTCTAACTTAGGAAGACTAAAAGATGGGACCAGCTATTACTCACTACAAAGATTCTGAATGTTGGGATTTTGTTGTTGGTTTGCTTGCTTGTTTGTTTGAATAGCCAAATCACTAGAGTCTGACTGAGAATAGATATATATTTAAAGATAACACTGGTTCTTTTAAAGCTAATATTTAATATATAACTCAAGACATAAAGTTGCATTACAGAAAAACCCATGCAACTATCTGTGGGCCTGGGTCTATTGTAAAAAGGTATTGAGCAAAGCCAAGCAACCTTGGATACCCTGAAGGGACGGTAGGAGTCTGGCCTGCTCTGCCTGATGTGATAACCTGGCTCCCGGAAGCCACTGTAGATAGAAATCTCTTCCCCAGCAAAGATCACCCCAGACCAGAACCAGGTTTTTGGGTTTCATTTCCTCATTCCTAATTTCCACATCAGCCCTACAATCTTCCCGCCTTCACCTAAAGACCCCACCTTTAACTTTCCCACCTTCTGTAACGGTCAGAAAGGCCTCCCTATATAAACCCCTGCCATAGTTTTGATAACCCAACTACCCACTGATGTAGTATCCCAGGAACTCCTCCCATCACACTCTGAGCCATCTGAGGCCATGTTCAATCGTCCTCCATTCTCTGGCATGGCTGGAGTATAACAGCCGTGCTGGAGATGGAGACCCACCCACAACTATCTGCTCTGAGCATTCAGAGTATTCTCCAGAGCCTGCATCTGTAAGTATTGTAGATTGTTGAAAGACAATATAATAGTTCTAAGGTTAAGACATCCTGCCAAAGACCCCCAGGTAATCCTGCAGGTCCCATCCATTACCCTTGATGTCTCAACACAAGATAGGCACTGCCAATGAGACTGGGTCCCCAAGCACTTGAGTTTCTGAGAAGATAATCAGCATATGGTAAGTGTGTTCATACTTGGCCTTGGTCCACAAAGGTTAGAAGTTACTGCTTGGAATATAAAATCAAAATAAAAGAACATAAATAAATACTTAAGTATAAGCTCTAGAGCAATGATGCCTGGGAATGGGATGTCATTTGGGGGATTGGAGGGAAAAAGACAAAAGTTTATGTTTGTTACAGTTGTTTGTTTGATGTTTGTTGATACATGGTCTCACTGTGGAGCTCAGGTTGGCCTTGAATTCATGATCTCCCTGCCTCAGCCCCCAAGTTCCAGGTTTATAGCTATTATGCCTAGCTTAGAACACAGTTTGGAAAACCAAAAGGGCCCCTGCATTGTTTTGGAGGAATTGCAGTTTTAGCTTTGTGTTTTCTAGGGCCCAAGTAAAAAGGTAATGTGATTAGCAATGTTCACTGCCTTGCCAAAAACTATGTCTTTGACCTGAACAACTTAGGGATGGTCTGTGCCTACAAATGCCTCCCTTGCCAAAGAACATTGAGAAGTTTCAGAAATCCTTGAGACAAGTGGACCTTGTGAACTGATGTGTGAACTGATCTCTCTGACTGTCCCTAAACCACATCAGAAAGGTCATAACCTCTTCTATCACCACAGGTTTGTCCCAAGGCACTGAATGAGTTCATCTACCCAACAGACAGTCACTGAGGCTGTGTTCCAGATGCTTTCCTGCTTTGACAGACATGGGGATATGCTTCCTAAGCTGCCCTAAGGCGTGGAGGACCTTCTAACTTGTAAGAGTTCAGCCAGAAGCCTAACCTCCAGTGTCATTCCAGTTTGGCAACCACCTGAATTGACAAGAGCTGCCTTGACTCTCAGCCCTGGCATCTAATAACTGGTTAATGTGGAGCGTTCATGCTCAATTCTCTCATCTCAGGTTGGGGCAGTGCTACAGGGCTGTTCTAGTTCCCTGACATACCACAGAGCTGGCTGGAGCTCCATGGAGACTATAGCACAGATCAGCTTTTCCTCTGCCTGATTCTGCTCCCTTCCTGTGATGGAAAATATTGAGTGCCAACTTGAAGATCTAGAATCACTAGGAGACTGTGGTAGATTGAATGAGAAATGTCCCCATAAGCTCAGATCTTTGAGCCCTTGGTCCCCAGTTGGTGGCACTCTTTGCAGAAGTTATAGAACCTTTAGAAGATGTAGCCTTACTGGAGGAAGTACATCACTGCAGACAGGCTTCAAGGGTTTATAGCCTGGCCCCATTTTCAGTTCATTCTCTGCTTTATACTTGTGATTGAAGATGTGATCTCTCAACTTCCTGCTCGTGCTTCCATGCCTTTCCCACAGTATGGACATTTATCCCTCTGGAACCTTAAGCCTTCTATAAGTTGCTTTTGGTCATGCTATTTTATCACAGCCACAGAGAAGTAACTAATACAGAGACAAATCTCTGAGCATGCTTGTAAGGGAGTTTCATATTGGGTAAACTGAGGTGGGGTAAATGAGGGAAGCACCACTTCATGACCTGGGATCACGAACTGCATGAAAAGGAGAAAGCAAGCCGAGCACCAGCATTCATCTCTCTGCTTCCTCACTGTAGACATAATATTATTATAAAGGCAGGAACCCCCTGGGAGAAGGCTGGTCAGGAGAATAGAATCCTTGACCTGGATGAAGACCCAACTCTCCAGTTTTGCCAAATCCCCTGGTCACAGGATCAACCCTAGAAAGGCAGATTCACCTGAAGTCCTGCTGTAGAGGTGGGCAGAATACCTAGTATGCTAATGAAACGAACTTTTCCTGCCCAGAATCTGCACCTTTTAACTCATTGTTTGTAGACCCAGTCAGTACAGATGTGTAAGTCAGAATAGCATAATCTCTCCTCTTCTTCTTCATATCTCTTTTCAAACTATGCTTTCCTTAACACTTTGGGCTGCCCCAATATCTTCTATTTCTTTACTTTTTCTCTAAAACCTTCTCCTTTCTGCCATGTAGCCTTAGTCCTATATGTAGCATATAGTGTCTGTCTGTCTGGGCTGTAAATGAACATGGCTTCATGACTTTTATTTCCTCTTCTCCCCTACATTCCCTCCCTAAGGCAGTTACTGACATTTACAGCTTGCCTGCCCTGAGGAATTTTCCTTAAATTCTAATAAAATTGTCTTAAAGCTTCCATTTGAGTCCATTCTTAAATTCTTTTATGATTGAGACGAAGGACCATCTGGGGAGGGGGGGCTGGTTCTCCCTGTGTCAATATGACCAACTACGTCCCCCTTGCCACCATGCCATCCCCACCACGATGGACTGTATCCTAAACTATGATCCCAAATAAACCCTTCCTTCCTTAAGGAGATTTTGATAGGTACTTTGTCACTAAAACAAGAAAAGTAACTAAAACACTTTCCTTCCTTCTTACATCCCTGAATCTCAGAAGCCTTTCCTAAAGAACTGTGGTCATACAACCCATCTCAGAGCAGACATAAAGAAGCAGGAAAAGCGATATCACACCAGGTTAGCCCTAACATCCCTGGTACCTTTCCAGGAAGTCACAGTATAGAGAGGAGGGAAGAAGGACGCTGATTTGCCAGTGTTTAGGAGCCTGCCTGTTCCAGTGCACACAGACCCACTCCTGCTTCTGTGTGCCTCCTGTGGGGGTCTGCGCTCTGAGTGCCCCTCTCTTATTGTCACAAAATGACATTAGATGATCTTTTTGAGTTTAATGAGAGGGAAATGGACTCTGTGGCTTGTAAACACTATAATTACGATGCTTTAACATTTAAAGACACAGTCATGTTCCTTTAAATCTTAATCCACATACTTTAGAGCAGCCCAGTTTATGCAAGTCAAGCTGAAGAATGCTACAATACACAACTTGCTTTTTCAATACACTGTATTTTAGTACATACATTTACATCACCACCATTGAAGAACATTCAATAAGCATCCGCCAGATGCACCACATAGCACTAGAAAAATCAGCAGGGGTGAGATGCTGACATGTTTAAATTTGGCTCAGATTACATGAAGCGATGCAAGTAGGTAATTTAGAATGGGAATTACATTTATGATACATGGCTGCTGGTTCTCCTTCCTCTTCTTCGTTTTCTTTTCTTCTCAAGCTGCCAGATGGTATGAATCAAATTATTCTAGAATGTAGACAGCCTGGATTTCTGCAGCTGAGTATCAGGGTCAGTGTGGATTTTGTACAATCACCATGTGGAGAACACAAGCTCCACCCAACACCACACCCACACTCTCACCAGTCATAGTGCTTACGCATAATAGTGGATCCAGTAACAGTCTTAAGTGTCCCTTGAGAATTTCCGGAATGAAACTTTATTCTGTTATTTTTTAATCTTCAAAATGTAAATATTGTATTTATTTTTTAAAATGAACTGAACTACTGGATATAGCCAAATATAATTGCCATGAAAATTCGAGCTTAAGGCTTTAGATAGTTTTGGTAGTCCAACTTTACTTGATATTCTCTGTTAACACAGTTCATTCTCACAACAATATTTCCATAAAGCAGGAAACCAAAGTGCTGAAAATAGAAATGACCATTTGCTTTAGACAAACCAGCTAACGAGACAGAGCACGGTGTTAACCCAGGCAGTGCTGAGACTAGAGAGATCAGTCCTGCTTTGGATTCCCTCCTACTGGCATCTAGTCAGTTAACAGCTCTGCCATCCAGTGTCCCATTAAAAACCAGGAATAAGAACATGATCTTCATTATAGGACTGTATTGAGGATGTGAGAGGATGAAGAGAAACATGCAATTCTATCTGTCACATGGTGAACTCCCTGAACATATTCCCACCATTCAAGAAAAGGAAGTATCCCCCTTGCTCAGTCTACCATGGTAGCTTCACTTCTGAGGGGCTCAGAACATTGTCCATCACGCTTAACCAGGAAGGATTACTCGCCTGCCTCTGCCTCCCAAGTGCTGGAACTAAAAGCATCTGCCACCATGCCCAGCCTTACTTTTAGTGCTGTTGTTTATCTGTTTGTTTGTTTGTTCATAGACAAGGTCTCACAATATCATCCAGACTGGCTTAGAATTCACTATGTAATTTAGGTTGGTCTTGAAACTGACATAGTCCTTCTGCTCCATTCTCCCAAGTGCCGGGATTACAGACATGAGCCACTATACTTGGTGTGAATTCCTACTCTTATGCTTTGCAGGTAAGAAGATATACATTAATATAGACTTTATGGAGAATGAGTTGACAATTTCTATCCAAAAGAAATTATATTTTTATTTATATATTTTATTTCTTTTTATTTTACTCATATGAATGTTTTGTTTGCATGTATGTAAGTGTACCATGTGGAGGCCAGAAGAGGATGAGAGATCCCTAGAACTGGACTTACAGATAGTTTTTAGATCCCAGGTGGGTGTTGGGAAGTGAACTGGGTCCTCTGGAAGAGCAGTAAATGCACTCAACCACTGTGTTATCTCTCCAGCCCTCTATCAAAATTTTAAATGAACATTCCTCAAGATACAATAGTTCCACTGAAAGAAACTGAAATCTTCAGCAACACAAACACAAAAAATTGAAAAGTATCAAGATCAATGTCCATATTCATAAACAGTGAAATACAATGCTGACAATAAAAGAATAACTCTGTTTACTGATAAGGAAATCCCACCAAGATACAGAGGTGGAAAAGCAAGATGTACTATTATAACTCATGTAAAAATTATATATATGCATAAAGCCATACAGATGTATACATACATCCATATTTCTGTATATATATTTGCAAGTATGCACCTATATGGAGCTATAGGTAGGAGAGATAGATAAGTGATAGACAGATAGATAAATAGGTAGATAATGATAGATAGAGGAGATGGGTGGACAGATAATAGGTAAATAGGTGGTAAAGAGATATAAATAGGTGATAGATTTAGAGCTATGATGTTTGTAGTTCTCTTAGAGTTCCTCCAGAATCAAGCACTGAACACAGGATACTAGTGTAGTCTGTGCATGACCCCAGAAAGCTCCATAGGGAGTAAAGCAAGGCAAAGGAGGCCAGATGGTCACTCAGGGCCCTTATCCACTGCAAAGTTACCACAGAGGGCAACTGGGAAGCCTGGTAACCAGGTGTGTTGGACTTCCTACAGTGCGGCCCCACTGTTGGCGGGAAGGTGTGGATGTTTATCCCTAGATTCCAACTGTCTTTGGCCGTGGTCCACTTCCAGAAGCACTAGCTCTCAGGCAATTCCAGCATACCTAGAATGCTCCAGAACCAGATCAAAAGGCCTTCAGGCAGGAAGGCCCAGGCGTGCCCAGGAGGCAGGCTTCAGTGCACTGAGGGGAAAGATGCAGTATATTTTTCTACCAGCAAGGAGCTGGCGTTGTGACGGGGAAGACGGAAGGGACTGGAAGATGGGAGGCGATGGGTGTTGCCCCAGTGAAGCCTGTTGTATTTTGGAATGTGATATGCGTCTACCCGCCACTCTGGGTGCACAGAATAATAGGAAGACGTGAAGTGCAGGCCTTGCAGAGTGCATGGGAGGCTCTCAGAGCCTGAGCACTGTTGACTCTGGCTGGGCAACTCAGCCTGGATAGTGCGTTTAGCCACATCCTTGGAGTACCCTTACTAAATGCCAGCAGCAACCCGTCCCCAAGTCCTAAGCGGCCAAACTGTCTCGAGACCTTGCCACATCACCATCTTCCTGTTGAAAAATCCTTGCTATGGAAGACCTTGCGTAAAGCTGGAGTGTGTCCCTCCCAGGAAGGGATCCACCCCGCACTGGATGTGGTGCGGTGGTGACCTCTGCGTGAAGCCTGCACACAAGCAGGAACGGCAGGCACCCACTCTGTCCCACAGAAGGAGCAGCCAGACCAGGCCATAGACTTCTCTGAGGTCTCTTACACACACACACACACACACACTTGTTCGTTCACCTCCCATGTCCACGCTCCCTGGAGCCACTGTGTGCTCAGGAGGTCTTGCTGATATAGGCAATAAATAAGTGTTTGGAGAAGCTGTCAGTCAACCCAAACACTGAAACTACAAAACTGAAAGGACTTTGGGGGTCTTGAGAGATGTGGGTTTAAGTATTGCTGAATTAGTGTTTAGTAGAAGGTGGAAAAGGTTGTGTGTGGGGGTCGGGGGGACTTGTACGTGCCTCTGAGTGTTCATGTGTATGCATGTGTGTGGAGGGTTAGGGTTAGGGTTAGAGCTGGGGGTAGTATATGACTGTGGGGATGACAGAAAGTGGACTCAGTGTTTTAAGCCGAGGTTGTTTCCTCAAACAGTCACAGGGTTGGGGGTGGTTGGGGTTGAGGGTGGAAGTCAAGGGCAGAGCAATAGCATGGCAAACCTGAGCTTCTCTGACTTGCTGCTTTGCCGTCTCTAACGTGATGTTTGGTCCTCGTGATCTCAAAATGGCCGCTGCACATCCAGCTAAAGGAATCTGTGTTTCAGGCAGGAAGTGTGCAGGGAGTGGTGGTGGAAGTAGGAGTGAGGATGGGAAGAGTGCAAAGGGAAAAATCTCTCCTACCAAGACTTTGCCCTTGCAGATTCAAGCAGAAGTGTGTCTAGGAACTTCCACTTAGGTCCTGAGGGTCAGAAGTGAGCCTTGCTGGACTGGCAACTCTTTGCTGCACTTGGACTAAGCGACTGGACACTTCTTTATTGCTTCTATAGTTAAGAAAGAAGGGAGTTGCAGGCCGGAGAGATGGCTCAGCAGTTATGAGCCCGCACTACTCTAGCCGAGGACCCAAGTTTGGTTCCTAGAACCCATGCTGGTCAACTCACAACTATCTGTAACTCCAACTCCAGGGTGATCCAACACCTCTGGCTTCTGTGGGAGCCTGCATTCACATGCACGTGCCCCCACACAGACACAAACACATAATTAAAAAATAATAAATAATTTTTGAAACAAGAACTGTTAAGTGGGGACTGTATACCTCTAGTCCCAGTACTTGGGAGGCAGAGGCAGGGGCGTCTCTGTGAGATTGAGGCCAGTCAGAAAGAACTACAGGGAGACCCAGTCTCAAAAAAGACCAATGAGTAAAATATTAAAAAAAAAAAAAAAAAAAAAAAGAAGGGAGTTGGAAAGGTGTTGGGAACACTAAGCTGAAGTATCTCATCCTTACGCTAACTCTCCCAAGTCAGGCTTGCCATCCTTCTCTGGTCCCTACAAACTGTGCTGTCCGCCTTTCAGCCATTCACCAACCTGCTGTTCTTCTCTGAGTCCTACGTAGCTTTGGAGTGTGTGCTGGAGAGTCAGGACATGCCCCTGACTCCTGCCCCAAACCCTCCCAGCTACTCTGTCACTCTCTTAGCACAGTGACTTAGGTGGGCCTGGCTGCTCAGTTGCACGGGCTCACTGCAGTTTTACAAATTTATTTTGAGTTCTTCTACATTCAGGCACAGTGCTAAGGGCGGAGGAGTCAAAGATCCCCAAGATATGCTCAGACATCTAGAGCTCACTCATAAAGGAGGTGATTGACCCTACATAGATGATGAGCCCCTCTGGAAGAGCTCTGAGCCCTGTAAGTCTAGTCCTTGTGGAACTTGAATGTGTGCCTGATCAACGTATCAATGAAGTTGGTGTGGGGTGGGCTTCCAGATTCTGCACTTCTAACAAGTCCCCAGGTGAGGCTGCTGGCCTGGGGCCACACTTTGAGCAATGCAGTCCTAGGGTTGGGTGTCAGGTAGGAAGAAGCTAGAGGGGAGCTAAGAGAAACTCCAAGGAGCAATTAGAGGCTCTGCAAAACCCACAGCTTCCACTCAAGCTAAGTGCCATCAACAGTCCTTTTTCAGACTTTGCCATTGCAGCAAGGCCACCTGCTACTGTGTTGGCACAAACCAGAGGAGAAGTTTTCAGCTGTGGGCAGGACCGTGCTGCCATTTCAGGAGAGGAATGTTTGGAAAGGATGTTATCAGGCGTTGCAAAAGCACAACTCTCACTTCAAAGAGAATGAGAGATAATTTATTCTGGAACCAAATATGAGTTACCATGACTTGGGAACACAGATTCAGGTTACCCACAATTCCTTGTTCCAATGTGGTAAGAGTTTCATGAAGTCTTCATAGTAATAGAAAGCCATAAACCAAGACACTTTTCAAATGCATTGGTAGCAACATTAGAGAGCAAAGCGGGGCTGGGGTTGGGACTAGAATTATGCTCTAGTCCTTAGAGGCTGTTCGACAGACTCCTTAGCCTTAGGTTCGTGGAAGCTGGTGGTCTGCTAAATTAATACATTCAAAGGTTTTTATCCATTAGTCACAGGATGTTCAAGCAGGCACAGAGGTGGGCAAGGACTGGTGGGTATTTAGGAGGCAAAAGAAAGCCCAAGATAAGCTGTAATTGGATTGTGGACCCGCAACATGGCAAACTCCAGGATCACTGAAGTTCCACATCAGTTGATCAGCTCTGCAGGAGGTTCAGTTGAAAGTGTAAGGTGTTTTTTTTCCACAATACAATCAGCCATTGCTTCTTAGGGGCAAGAACCATTGCTTAGGGGTGAGGGAGCCTGAGGGCTGTGTTTTTCTGAGGACAGCAGTCCTTTCTGCTGTCCCTGGAAAAAGGTGTTTGTGTGTACTCCAGGTTCTACAGCATTCTGTGGAGGCCCCTCTCATCCCTCAGCCCTCAAGCTTGCTGTACCGTCCCTCCCAATTTTATGCTTCAAAATCTCTATGTAAAAGATATTGTCCCTGCTCTGTGTGTGTGCGTGTGTGTGTGTGTGTGTGTGTGTGTTGTTATGGATCAAAGGAAGCACTTTACCACTGCATGGACCTCCAGTCTTCCCTCTCCTTTCTTTTACAGGATCAAATCAGAGACCCACTGCTGCTCTGATAAAACACCCATGACAAAGGCAATTTACAGGAGAGTTAATGTTGGCTTAGGGTTCTCGAGGGAGAGCCCATAATGTTTGGGGGGCCTGGTGACAGAGGTGGCTGGGCCAGAAATCTAACTGCTCACATCTTCAAGCAGACACAGGAATTCTGAAACTAAAAATCCCGCAAAGCCTAAGAACTGTCATAACTTGGCCTCAGTGATGTGCTTCCTCCAACATGGCCACACCTACTAAAGGTTCCATGATCCTCCCCACACAGTGCCACAAACTGGGGACCAAGTGTCCCAATTCTTGGAGCCTACAGGGAACACTCATACTGATTCAAACCACCGCAGAAACCTTTGAGAGATGAGTGAGACTCCAGATGTGTACTACTCTGTGAGCTAACACTGTGTAACAAACAAGACCTCATGCAGTACGCTAACAGCATGCTCATGCATCTTCTGGTGCTGGGCTTGGAGATTCTGCTGCGGTGAACTGGACTGACTCACACATCTGGAGGTTATCCCATTGTCAGAAGGCTTGGGGTGGACCTGACTGAACACCAGAGTGACTGGGCTGTGCTCTGTATATCCTGCCTTCCAGCAAACTGCCCCCTGTATCTTCTCATGGTAGAGGCACACACACACAGAATGTTCTTTTTCCAAGCTTAGGCTTGCATTGTGTCTGTCTAAACCTATTTGTCAAAGAAAGCTACACGGAGTCAGGGTGGAGGACACTGAGGTCATACTGGGAAGAGCCTGGATTCAGAGATGGGAGAAAGCTGGATTGCCTTGCAGTCCTTACACCATGGCTTGCACAGAGGAACCCCGCAGTCACAGTTCAGAAGGTCCAAGCAGCAGCAGCAAACAAGCAGCACCAGCATACAAGCACCAAGCCTTCTCTACTTTGAAAGACAGAAACAGCTGCAGAAAGTCAGGAGAAAACAAAGGCATCTGAGAGGAGAGAGCTCAGCAGAGTGTTTACTGACAATGCTCTATTCATAATCCACATTTAATTCAGATTCAAAAGGACACAGTTACAATCTGCCAGGCTTTAACGTCCCCGCCCTTAAGCAAGGCTCTGCAGCAGCAGAAATATCAAGCTTTGGCCCGTTGCAAAAGCAAGGGCCCAAGCTGGCAAGGTAAACAAAGGGTAATAAAATGGCAAATGGCAGAGTGGAGTTGTGGGGAGATGTCTAGCAGGATGCCATGGGGACATGCTTTCATTCTGATCTCATTTAACATCTTCATTAATGATCTGGAAGAGGGCGTAAACAGCACATTAATTATAATCACAAGTGGTGCTAAATTGGGATTTGTTGCTTGCACCAAAGGAAAGACTCTGAAAGGACCAGGCAGGAGATGGAGCTGGCTTGGAGAAGGCACCTAGGAAAAGTATCCTGGCACCCAGCAGAGAAGGAGCCAGCTGTCACAAGCCTTTCCAGAGCCACCCAGGGTATTCAGAAGTCACCCCAGAGGAAAAGACTTCACATCAAGAAGGTGGCTCAAGAAACTGGATAGGCAAGCCGTGGCAGGAGAGGGAAGAGAAACAGACTTTAGAATATAATCTAGAGAGCATGGAGCAGGAGAGGCCTGGCTGGCTGCTTTCCTACAGAGTCCCCTAGGACTTGAACTTGCACCATAAACCCATGATTTGTGTTGACTTGTTTTCTGCTGTATCCTCAACACCTGGAATGATTCTTGAAACAAAGAAGTCCCTTGATAAACATTTGTTAAGTGACTTCAAAACAGAATGAGGAAAAATGGGGAGGAAGTGTGTAGTGAGGAAGAGAAAAGGATCAGGAGGAGTGGGAGGGATTGGAGATCGTGGGGGGTTAATACGATAAAAACACGTGTGTACAAGTATGAAAATGTCATAATGAAACCACGATATGTACAATTACTATTTCCTAATAAGAAACGTTTAAGGGCTGGCAAGATGGCACAGTAGGTGAAGGTGCTTGCCACCAAACCTAAGGATCTGACTTCAATTCCTAGAACCTCCATGGTGAGAGAAGAGAACTAAAGTTGTCCTGTGACTGCCACAGGACACACAGCACCACAGCACACACAGATCCTCCCACAAATAAATAAATAAGTGTTGGGAAAGTTTAAAAGAAAAAAAGAATAGAAGGAGGAGACATGGAATATGGCTTTGGGAAAAAGAATCAAAAGCTTTGTCTCCATAAGGAGCAAACCAGTGTGAAGATGGAGTCAAGCTGAAGCAAAGAAACATAACAAAAGCGAGAGCGGCGAGGAACTGAGCCAGCGAAAGCCTAGGAAGCTCGGCAGAGAGCAGACACCCAGGTGCTTTTTAAATACAAATTCTCGGAGTAGGTGTTAACAGCGCTGCCTGGCCGCGTGGGGTCGGTTTGGTGTGCATTCTTTCATTGAACCGTCACGTTAGAACGCAAGGTGGGTCCCCTCTTCGCTCCCATCTCGTAAGTGCTGTACGGAGATTAAAGAACACTTTCCCACATTAATGGGGGTGACAAGGGGAGGTTAAATCTATCAAATCACATTCCAAGAATTTTTCTACGCTCTTAGCGGGCCAGCCAACTGGCTTCAGGCTAAAGGGCGGGGAGACGAGAGAGAGAGAGAGAGAGAGAGAGAGAGAGAGAGAGAGAGAGAGAGAGAGAGAGAGAGAGAGGGAGGGAGGGGGAGAGGGAGGGGGAGAGGGAGGGGGAGTAGGAGGAAGGGAGGGAGAAGAGAGAGAGAGAGAGAAAGTAAGCAATCTCTGTATCTCTGTCAGTCCACTGCGGACCCCTCCCAGGCTGAGTCCTCCCAGGCTGACTCCTCCCAGGCTTTGCTCTGGGAACCACTCTCCCGCGGAGCCCAAAGCTGCAGACTCACACAGCCCCGCCCCACTTCCCGGCCGGACGCTAGAAGGCACCAGCTACTGTCTTTCATTCTGTATTCCATCTCTCCTTCAAGGAAGCAAAATCCGGAAAATGTCTGTGTGTCCACGCTTCGTTGTTTCCGTCCGTGGCTGCATGTTGTGAGCTGAAGGCGGGAAATCGGAAGTACTGAACTTCAGAGGTGACAGAAGGAACCTCCAAGGACAACTGCTTTCTCCAACACCTGGACTTTCAAACAGAAACCCACTGTCCTAGGCAACTGCTTTAGTGAAACCATTCCGGGCTCCCTATCACCTCTACTTATGGGCAAATTTTAAAATAATTATTTTGTCTAGTACTTACTGTGTTATGAACTGAAGTGTAGAATAGTAAAATAATAATAATAATAATAAAAAGCCCCGTAAGATTACTTGATTAAAAAATAAATCACTAATCTGAAGACCCACCTTTCCTGGTTCACTAGTCAATCACTTGGTCATAGGACACGACTCCCCCAGATGAAGGTGGGTTCCCCTTAGGTTGTGCTAAGATAGGCGAACGCTAGTGCATGACTGAGATGGTGACCTTCTCTTGCTGACTCCCCACCTCCTAGCTCAGTTCTTTCGGACCCTGTTGCAGACGAGAGGTCACCGTAAGTCCTCTCCACTTTTTGGAATTTTTCATAAAATCGTAATCTCTCCTTTTCTTCCTTGTATCCCTTTCCAAAGCACGTTTCCCTAATACTTTGGGCTGCCCCAGCATCTTGTATTATTTTCCCTCTTAAGTTTTCTTCTCTCCGCCATGTGACTTCGAGTCCATGAGTCAGACCTCCACGCAGGTGCTAAACTGCTAAACGGGCATAACTTTAACGCTTTTTTCTCCCCTAGGTTCTCCTCCTCTAGGCGACTGCCGAGATTCCCAGCTTGACTGCCCCGAGAATTTTTCTTTAAATTCTAATAAGATTATCCTAAAGTGTCTGTGCTTGTCCATTCTTAAATTCTTTTATGAATGAGACTTAAGAACCCTCTAGGGGATGCTGTTTCTCCCCTGTATCAGAAGTCCCAAGAAAAAAAAGCCAATCTGTGTTAATGATTCTGCAAGGCTGATTGACTAATTAGAACTTCTGTGATTGTGGAGAGTTGGAATGCTGCAGGTCCAACTTAAATTATCCTGGGCTATCTTCAGTCCCCTCTCTTCAATCATTCGTGATGGAACTCCAAGTTTGACCTAGGATTCTTGTGACTATCAAGGTAAACCTTTTTGGAATGTGCTAAGGGACCACTAGCTTCTACCAACCCCAAGCTAAGAAGGTCATCAGACAGCATCTGAGATACAGGCTTTGCTGTAACTTGTCCATCAGATGTCCCCACAGATGGGTTTGAAGCATCTTGATTCATGGCTTGCTTTTCTGTTACTATAAAAACTTCATGAACTTGTTACCTGATTGGAACATGGTGTTTGGAGCATCCTGAATTCGTGTGCCTGGAGCGATAGTCACTAGTATTTGCCTCTAGAGTGAACAACTGTTTACTCTTTTGAAATGAAAGCTTTATGGTCTGCATTGACATCTTCTGGCACCTGAACATGGGGCCTCAGGGATGATTTACTTTTGGTAGAGGACTGGGGATCGGCACCAGGTGCTACATGGAACCCACTTGCCTCTGATATTGCCTCATTGGGTGGTTGTTGATGAATCTCTCTGGGACTCAGATCCCTCTTGATAAAGTCAGCAGTCCGTTGGTTTACTCTGAGCTAGTTGCTTGGATTTTACTTGATTTGGATATGTTTATTTGGTTTCAGAGCATTTGGTTTAAGACATCCTATCTCGTTTGCTTGCTTGTTTGGGGAACATTTGGTTTATTTTTGCTTGGTTTCAGAACATTCATTAATTTGCCAGCATTCAGCATTTTTCCCCTGCCATTCTTCCAATATCTAATTTTGTTCCCTTTTTTTTTTTTTTTTTTTCTGCAGCTTCTCCTGGTGATTGAGATCTGGCTGTTTTTAGATTAAGAATTCTATGACTGCCTGATCATGAAGATGGTGCCAAAGATAAGATGTGCTTGTTTCCTCTAGCCTAACAGGATGGAGCTATCATGGGGAACACCCCAGGATAATAATCGCAGAATCCAACAAAATAAATCTCATTACTAAATTGGAAGTGTACTCTTATTTAATGTAATCATGTTACATTTGTGAATGATAATTGTTGGATTTTTGTTGTTTAATTTTATTTTTTTGAGACAGGGTCTCTCTGTAGCACCAGCTAGCCTGGAACTCAGTATGTAGACTAGGCTGGCCTTGATCTCATAGAGATTCACATGCCTCTGTGTCCCTAGTGCTGGAATTAAAGGAGAGCATCACCACACCCAACTCCTTGTGCCTTGTTTTTTTAAAAAAAATTTCTGGAGCTGAGGACAAAACCCAAGGCCTTGCTCTACCACTGAGCTAAATCCTCAAACCCTGATGATTGTTTTGGGTGTTTTTTTTTTTTTTTTTTTTTAATGCCATTTTGAGTCTAAAACAACATGGGGCAAAACTTACTCTGCCCTTTAAATTCATGAAAATAACTGAGTAGCAAAATCAAAAGCTATTTCGTTTTCCATTTTAAATTACAGTGCACTAAAATCACTATTCTTGGAATGCCTAATTTAAGCTGTATGTGTACATATGTGGATATAAACATTTTTTAAGATGATTTTTTACTGCTACTGCCTCCGGATAAGACTAAGAAAAAGAAGAGCAAGTTGTTTTCAAGATCCTTATCTTCACCTAGCCTAGATAAGATTTAACTCTAAAAACTGAAGACTAGAGGGGGAAAAGCTTTTTTTTTTTTTTAGAAGGAGAACAGGAGGTAGAAAATGCCTAGGCAGTTCTGGGTAAAAAGACCTCAAAGAGGGTGACCAGTTCTTGGCTAAGAGCTGAAATGTCCTTGGACCTGTCAGTACACTTGTCCCTACCTGAGGCCAGAGATGCCAGAGCATCTAAGTCAAAGCTGTCTCTGGTTTTGTCAAAACTGGAGGCTGGGGATGTCAAGAAGTAAATCTGTTTTGTTTTGTTTACTTATCTCCTTTCCCCTAAAGGAGTACCCTGTTCCTGGAGGTCCGGTTAAGGATGTGACCAGAACCTCTAGGGACCTGGAGAACTGGAATGAGACTTGGACTGACCAGCTTATCAATCCCTCCCTGCCTCACGCCACTATAGCCTTAATAGCTCCTGAGCCTTGAGACTCAATGGAATCCCACTCCTAGGACCGGGTCTGCTGAACAGGAGCTCTGCCTTTTTCTCTGTCCTAAGCTCCCTACAATAAAATACTTCTTTCTAAAACCTTGTAGTCCCTGAATTTCATTCTTTGAATTCCAGAGACAAGAATTCAGAAGCCTCTGGCCTGAGGTGGCTTTGGTGGCCATTAAGAGGCTACAACAAAAAAAGTGAAGATACAGGCCTGGAGAGATGGCTCAGCGGTTAAGAGTACCAACTGCTCGTGCAGGACCTGTGTTGAATTCCCAGCACCCATATGGAGGCTGACAACCATCCGTAACTCCAGTTCCAGGGAATCCAATGCCCTTTTCTGACCTGCTCAGTTAGCTTTCTTTTTAAAACTATTTCATTTACTATTTTTATTTTATGCGTATGAGTATATTGCCTGCATGGTCCATGGTGGCAAAGACTGAGAACAAAGCAGAAGCTTGCTGTGACTGGAGAGAGAATCAGAGAATGTCAAGAAACAGTCTGGTCCCAGTGGCACCCAAGTGCTCCTCTTGAAGTTAGGTTCCTTTCCCAAATTACTTTCTTTTTTTTCCTCTTTCTTCTTGATGGTATGTGTGCACACATGTCATACATGTCGAGGTCAGAGGACATCCTGTGGGGTGGGTTCTCTCCTTTCACTGTGTGGGTCCCAGGGATCAAATGCAGATATTCAGGTTTGGTGTCAGGCACCTTTACTTGCTGAGTCATTCCAAAGGCCCTCTTTCTAATTTTTTTTTGAGAGTCAATGTAGAAGAGTTTTAGGAAACAATGGGAAGCCACTGTTCTGCATAATTCTTCTGGTCCCCTTTAGAGATTACTAAGAACTGACTATCCCCAAGATTGATGCCCACCTTATGCCATCAAACAGAGGAAGTCCTAAGGCTAGTTTAAAAGGAGCTAAGAGTTATTCTCCATTGATCCAGAAGGTAACAGAAGCTTTCTAAAACTGGCTCCAGTTAGAATAAGTGAGGGTTTCATTGTCCTCCACTATGGGGGACTGAGGGATGCTTTTAGCAGTTATGTGGATGAGGGACATAAAGCAAGGCTGCCACTCGATTACAATGCCCTCAACAAGGACGTCCCTTGACCCTATGGGTTAAGAAACTCTATATCCTAAATAACTCTTTTTGAGAATCACGTACCCATTTTATTAAAAGCTCTGAGTCTTACAGTAAAGAAACTCAGTAAATGTCACCCAAGCCAGCACTTCCCAAACAAATTATGAAATCTTTATTTTCAGTAACATTGCCATCTCAGGAACTTTGTGTTCCAAAGAAAATATTTCAGAAAATGTTCACCATAAATACATCTAACTCAGATACAGTGTAACTTACTGCCTGGCTTGAAGGCTCCAAACCTGGCGGCCTCCAAACCCAACATATCTTGGTCCCAAGTCCCTTTTGACTGCAAGCTCTACTATTTCCTTCTTTAAGGCCCTTTAAAGGCCATGCAGTTATAATGGGGCTAAGCATTATGTCATCTGGAAGAAATAACTCATTAACTAGATAAACATTAGTGATAATTAGTTTATCTAAATAGCCACTTACCACCCATTGATTCTAAGTGGAGAATGGGTCCCCAAGGAATGGCCTCTATTGGGTAGAGTAGAATGAAGAGGGGGCATAGAATGCTGGCCTGGCCTATGCAGTAGTTTGGTGGAGAGTTCTAGAGGAATATGGTTCCCAACCTTTGTTTTACCAACGACCGCTTGTTTTTGTCTGTCCTTCTGTATCCCCCTTTAAAAACATTGTTTTTCTTGGGGGCTAGGGAGATGACTCAGTGGGTAAGAGTGCTTGCAGTGCAAGCCTGAAGATCTGAGTTCAAATCCCCAGCACCCACGGCTAAAGAAGAGAGTGGCCAGGTGCGCACTGTAACCCCACATTGTGGGAGGCAGAGACAGAAGGATTTATGGGGTTTGCTGGCTGCCAGGCTAGGTAAGCCTCAGTGAGAGAGCCTGTCTCAAAGGAATAAGAAGGAGAGTGAGAGAGCAGGACAGACCTGGGGAGACCCAACATCTTCCTTTAGCCTCTGTGCACACTATACACAGGTGTGCACACCTGTACACACATATGCAAACACATGTGTACACATGCATCACACACACACCCCACAGTAATAATAAAAGCATTGTTCACTATCTCCCAAACACCTACAGCTACTAAGCAGGTGCATTTGCAGCCTTGCTGTCATCTGTTCTCTGATCCATCTTTCGAACTGGTCAGTCAGTGTTTCTCCCCACTCCACCCACAGGCTCTAGGAAGAGCTTCCACAACCCTCTGAAATCTCACCTCTTGTTCCTAGTGGTTAATGTAGGAATGGGTCCTGAACCAAGCTGGGCGATCAAGAGCTCCCCTGGGAGTTTCGACATTTACATCAGAGTGAACAGTCTCAGTTCCAAGGTAGGGGAGGAGGGGGAGCAGGAAGCGAGCTGCCAGAGCTGTTGGATTCAAATCTGGAAGCTGCCAGCAGGCACTTTTCCAGCCATGGGGAGAAATCTGGTTGCTTAGGTTTGAAATCTGGTGCTGGAAATACGTCACTCAAGGCTCATGTGTTGGAAACTCTATCCCCAAGTGGTCGTAGGAGGAGGTGGGACCTGTAAGAGAAGCACAGCACTCATGAACATGGGATTAATGCCATTGCTGCACGACCGCCTTCTAAAACTCTCTCTGTGTAGGTGTGCGTGTCTCCGTCTCTCTCTTTTCTCATTCATCTTTCTTTTTTAATATTTTATGTATTGTTTTTATGTTATGTGTATGAATGTAATGCCTGCATGTATATAAGTACACCCTGTTGTACAATACCCACAGAGATCAGAAGAGGGCATCAGATTCCTCTGGAACTGGAGTTATGGTTGTTAGCCAACAATTGAACCCAGGTATTCTACAAGCATAGACAATGTTCTTAATCACAGAGCCATCTCTCTAGCCCCTCTCACTGGTCTTTCAGTCATGGAATAGCTTCTACCATGGAACAGACAACACCATAGAAAGGCTCTTGTTAATTGTAGGCCTTCAATCTTGGACTTCCCAGCTTCCATTATAACTTCTCTGTGGTATTCTGTTACAATCGCACACAATGAACTGAGACATGAGTCTCTGACCACAATTACCGACATTTGGGGTGAGGTCACTGTCTGGGAGGCTGTGCTATGTAGAACAGTTAGTTAGCATCGTCCGTGGCCTCTGCACTAGGTGCCAGTTGCATCCTTTTCCTAGTTGTGATAAGCACACATCTATGAAAATGCTGCCAGTGCCCTGGGGCAGAGTATCTGCCCATCCCCAGCTGAAGAGTCCAAGTCTAGAGCATGAAGCCCACACTCGGAAAAGAGGACGGAAGAAAGACTGATGAGGAGAGTGTCCTGGTGACATTTTAAAGCCCCAGCTCCAGCTGTCCCTGAGGCTCAGCACACTTTAGTTCTTCCCTTGGATTGATTTCTTGAGCCAATTAACTCCACTTTTTTCCTCTAAGCTGGCTAAAGTTGAATTTCTCTAGATGCACACAAGAGTACTCTGTTAATCTATAATGTCCATTAGGATTCTTCATGAACTGAAAATAGCTCACTTTCCTCTCTCCTCCTCTCCACCCACTGTCCCAGCAGGCCCAGGATTATCTGTGCAGACTCCAGGAGCACCAGTTCCCTGTCCTGCAGGAGACTGAGAACGATGAAGCACAAACGGAAACCGAGGAAGCAAAACAGAACGATTCGAGCCACCTGAAGCGTGGGGTGGGCCTGCTCTCCTTGCCCTCCGCACCTCCACCAGGGTGAATCATAAGCAGCTGCTCTCTCTTCTCAAAGGAAGGAACAGAAGCTAGGATGCAGACAGGTGTTTTTTCTTGTTATTTAAAAAATATTCTATTTATTATTTTTATTTTATGTGTATGCGTGTATTGCCTGCATGTATGTAAGTGCACCTGTGTCATGTAATGCCCAAGAAGGCCAGAAGAGGAGGTCAGATTCCTGGATCAGGAGTTATTGATGATTGTAAGCCATCATGTAAATGCAAAAAATGAGCCTGGGTCCTCTTACAAGAGCATTCAGCACTCTTAACTGCTGAGCCATCTCTCCAGCCCTTCTTGTTATGCTTTTGAGGGTTTGTTTTTATTTTATTTTTAAGACAAAGTCTTGCTATATAGCTCAGCTGACTTCAAACTTGATATACAGCCCAGGACGGCCTTGAACTCTGAATCCTTCTGCCTCTGTATGCTGAGTGGGCCAAGATTAGAGCTGTGTGCCTCTGTTCCTCACTCAAAGATGTGTGGGAAGAGTTGGGAAAAAGGAAGACATGTTGTCTTCAGTGGTGGTAACAGGCTAAGAAAAAAGTGGGAAAAACAGAAAGCTGATATTTCAAGGTCACAGGAAGACTCGATAGTGATTTTACTCCCAGGGACCCTTGGCCCTGCAATATCAAGCCATGTAGTGCTTGCTCTCACTCTCTGCCTCCCTCATGTGTGTGTGTGTGTGTGTGTGTGTATTCCCTGGACATTAAAGTTACCGTCCCCGCTGGGCCTGAGAAGAGGCCATGATCTGCATTGCTAGCTCAGAGTTCCACAGGCATTCCTCTCTTGCCCACTAGGGCTGGCCAAGCCTCTTCAGTATGAACCCCATACCTGCCCCAGGGTTGAGGTCAGTGACATACACGTAAACACACAAGTGCTCAGAGCCGTGCAAGAAGAGCTTTCCAGCCCCAGTTTCCAGAGCTTTGGAGTTGGAGCTGAAAGCCTGCAACAGGCCACTCAGGCAGAACAGGCTGGAACAACAATGAGGTTGTTAAAACAAAAGATGGGATACTTCCACACCAGTGGGTAAGCAGATGCTTGTCTGAGCCCTCTTGGAGAGGCTTTGCCAACCCAACCCCTCCCTGAACCACTCTGGAGAGCCTAGTTGGTGTTCTATGCCAGGCAGTCCTAGAACCCTGATTTGAAGCAATCCTGTCACTTTTCTGATTGGCTAATGGATACCTTACTGGATACTAAATGTTCTGAATATCACACCTGTAAGAGGGAAGCAGAATCCTGGGGGAGGGAGGGAGGGTGGTGAAGACCTGACTGATTTTACACAGCTCTGGAAAGGCTCTGCTTTACTGTCAGTTCTTTGTGGCCCCATTGATTCTGAAAGCACGTTTGGACGACACGCACTCTAGTGACGAACTAGCCTGGATTTCTGTTGCGGGTGCTCAGGGTGCAGCAGGGAAGAGAAGACATGTACTCCGAGCCACAGGTGATAGAGACGCCCTCCCGCTGGGAGGCTGGAACTCAGCTGGTGAATTCTGTCCTATCCTGTGGCTGTGTGGTTTTCCAGGGAATTAGGATGGATTGGCAGTGTACAGCCAAACCCTTTTGATCCCTCCTTGGGCACCCAAAGGCAAGTCTATTGGTGAGACTGTGGCTTATTTCCTGCCTCAAAGGAAGTGCACCCATCCCCTTGGCCATATCCAGGCTTGGCTGTGACTCACTGAGCCACCAAGGCCACATGCACGCCATGGGTCTGATGCAATTACATACAGCTAAATTTAAACCAGAGAGGGGGCATTAGAGCCATTTCCTCACAGCACTTCTACCCGGCCTAATTTAGGCAGAACAGAGCTGCTCCACCATCCCTCCTTAAGTCAATGAATGTTCAGGTCAAGGAGAAACGAGCCAACCATTTTAAATCTACTGCTCTTGAGAAGGCAAAGGAAGAGACTGTGGATAATGGTGAGCAAAGTTCACTCAGACCAAAATAGAAGAAAGATCAGAAAATGACCCCTTCCATAAATACCCTCTCTCCTTTCTGAATCTGGATTTCCTTCTACAGTGTGGCCCTGTCCCTCTGCCCATCTGTGCTCTCTATTAAAGCAGGATCTTGTGTTTATTCCACAGCCAATCATTAGCTGATAAAGCTTAACAACTCCCAGTAGGTATTTGCATTTTAATAGAGAATTATTGAGAATGAAAAAGCTTGCAGGGTCCATAAGAACAAAGCAGAGAACTGGAGATTGTGAAAGTTATGTTTTGGGGAGCAGAGAATTGGGTATGTTGTTTTCAAGTTTAACCATGGTTATTTCATCCCCTCCACAAAGGGCATAAATTACTGGAGTCTGCTCTGATGTTCGCCCCTCTCACCTCAACTCCTGTCCCATCGCTAACGTTTGCTGACGTGGCTCAACTGCAGACTTCCAGAAGGAAAGAGCTGACTTTGATTGGAGAAAGGGGCGAAGAGTGTGAGCCAGGAAAATGTCATGAGGGGGAGCTTAAGTTGGGAGCTGACAGCTAAAATGGAGAAGGTAAGAACTGATGAGGGGGGACAGGAGAGGTGGCTCAGTGGTTAAGAGTACTGACTGCTCTTGCAGAGGACCCAGGTTTGAGTCCCAGCATCCACATAGTAGCTAACAACTGTCTGTAATTCAGGTTCCAAGGGATCTTACACCCACTTCTGATCTCCGTGGGCATTGCACAACATGGCTACACTTATATACATGTAGACAATACACTCAGACACATAAAATGATAACTTAAATAATTGATAAGGAAAAAAGAGATGAGGCCAGGAAGGTGAACCTCTATGTGTTCAAGGCCAGCCTGATCTACATAGAGAGTTCCAGGCCAGCCAGGATTACAGAGTGAGACTGTCTCAATAAAAATGAAAGAGAGAGAGAGAGAGAGAAAGAGAGAGAGAGAGAGAATGTGGAGATAGCGTTTTATATGGAACGCTGGCTAAGTTTTTGGTAAGAAGGGGCCAATTGACTTTTAGAATAGGAATGGTGTTCTACTTTGCTTTTCTATTGCTGAGACAAACACCATGACCAAAAGCCACCTGTGGACGAAATGTTTTATTTGGCTTACACTTCCAGGTCATAGTCCATCACTTCCATCACTGAGGGAAGTCAGGACAAGAACTCAAGGCAGAAACTGAAGCAGGAAGCATAGAGAAACACTGCTTGCTGGCTTACTCTCTGGTTCACGCTTAACTAGATTTCTCACACAGCCCAAGCACACCTGCTAGGGATGGTGCCATCCACTGTGGCCTGAGCTCTCACACCCATCATCGATTAAAACAATCTCTCACAGCCATAGCCACAGGCCAGTCTGATGAAAGAAATTCTTCAGCTGAGATTCTCTCGTCCCAGGTGACTCTAGGTTGACAATAAGAATTAACCAGCATAGATATCTAACTTCAAGTTGAAGTGTATGTGGTTTGCTGAGTTCAAAGTAATCTACAGCTTCTGTTTGGGGTGGTTGTGTCCCAAAGTTTCATTTGTTGGAATTAGCCTCAGTATGGTGTTGTAAGAAGAGGTGGGACTCTAAAAGGTCGGATCTAATAAAAGGTGACTGAGTCATTGAGGATGCTGCCTTTGGCAGGGATTAATGCAGTTCTTCTGGCATCCCAACTATTTCCCTTGAACATGGTTTGTTATAAAAGAACAAGACTGGCCTTTTCGTGCTTTCTGGCTTTCTTTCCCACTATATGATCACTCTTTTATTAAGACTTTGTCATTATGTTGAGACTCATCCATGGGTCTCAGGAGAAACTGGTTTTATTGGGCTATCTAATTATGGGCTTTCAGCCTCTGAATCTTGAGCTAAACAAATCTGTTTTCTTTATAAAGTGCTACTTTGAGAATTTTGTTACAGCAACAGAAAATGTATTAGTACAGCCCCCATGCACTTGAAATCTCAGCAATGAAACAACCTTTTAAGATTGAAGATAAATATCTGTATTAGGCCATTTTAAAGTTGGCATTGGGAATACCAAAAGCCTGTGGAGTGTTTAAACTCTGTGACCTACTGTCTGTTTCTAGAAATGAACCCTAAAACATAATCTGAACACAGAGCATTATTTGCATTATTTACACGGAGAAAATTTAGAAGCAATGTCCACAAATCCTCTGCAGGGAGCGCTTGGTCCTTCTTCCTCTGCTTGTCACCATGTGTTCATCCTCCCAGTCTGAGTCTGACTTCCTTCAGAAGCAGACTTGGACACAAGGGCTGAATGTGGGTGACTTCCTTGAAAGAGGAAAACAGTAGGGTGTGACGCTAATGAGCCAGTTTCTACCTAGAGTGATCTGGGTCCCTTTGGGGATCTCCTGAGGAAGTTTGCAAGGTATGCTATGGGACTGTGCACCATGGAATGGGGTGGGGTTGGGGGACTGGAGTCAGCAGCACCTTGACCACCTCGTGAGGGTAGTGGGGAGCATTTTATGTCTGATGCTTACAGGCTTCCCTACAAGTAGACTGGAGAACACTTCCTGGCACTGAAGATAGTCTTAAGCTGATGAGTAGAGTCCTTGTGGGGGACAGATGCCAGCACACTGGAACTGTCCATCCTAACTGTGATCTCAGAGGTGATTCATAGTAGAGTGTGGGACAAGACAGCCCAGGTGCAGCTCATGTTCATCCCCACACTAAAGAAGCTTTCAAATCTTATAAAAGCATCAACCTTCTGTAATTCGACAGCCCTTTTGTCTGTATTTCTATGTGTTCTTTATGACCCAGTTTTGTCATCTGGACCCCATGGTGAGTTATGAAGAACTGCAATTCTTCATCTTTCCAGGATCTGTGTACGTTACAGTGTAAGCCTGCAATCAGAAGTGCAACTCTCTGCAACCAGAAGCAAAATCTAGTTCCACATTCCCTCCATCCGGACAATGCTTATCAGTCTGCTTGGGTCAAATGCAAGTGCAACAGAAATGGACGTGCCAGTTTTGAGTCTCAACCTTCCCGGAATTCCCCTCTGGCCCACACCCCTGCCAGGGGTATAAGCCAGAGTTAACCTGCAGGATGAGCCAAGCCAAGACTATAAAACATAAGCAAGGTATTTAACCAGAGACCTTCCTAGGGCAGCCAGCCCCCAGTTGCCCGGTTGCACAGAAACAAGCCCAGCTGAGGTGCCTCAGCCAGCAGCCATTTGCCCTGTCAGCCAAAGCCCCCAGCCAATGTGTGACTTGTGAGCAAAAGTGAATGTTGTACACTGCTGAGTGCTTATGGTTGTTACCCAGCGGTATTATGATAATAGATAACTGATACAGCACCTCTTTCACTGTTGACTGAAGCACATAAACATGTGCAGAACCTGATGCAGTGCCCAGTCTCGGATCTATTCTACTTCAATGTTAACTATTCCTGGTATCACCTTTAACCAACAGAGCTTCCTGGGGAATCTGATTATTTACATGTATGTCAGGTTCTCCTACATATAACTAGGGGCTTCTGGGTGACGGGAAAATCAGATCCCTTTCATCTTGGATGATATATATTCAGGAGCTCATAATTCAGCAGCCAAACTGACAACTACATAAAGGGGACAGAGATATCAAATGTCCAAAAGTGCTGAGCACAGAGCGAACACAAAGACAGCGTCCAGTAATGATGGAGCCAGTGATGTCACGCAAGCATCCCTGAGGTAGGGCATTTGCAGGATAGACCAAGGCAGGGCTGGCCTTCACTCACTCCATACCCAAACAGGATCAAGGTGAAGAGCTGCTCTGGAGAGTTTTCAGTCCTAGTTGCAATTCCTGCTTGCTTTCACGTTCCCTCTCCCTCCCAGGGGCCAACTGTCACGTGATGTGAAAACTAATTAGAGCAAGCATGGTGCCCAGAATAAGCGGCCTATTAAGAGAATTTGAGTCAAACGGATGCAGAAGGAAAACTATTGCAAATCTACCCTTAACAAGTATTTATTTTTGTTCTTTTCCAACTTTCCTAGGGGAGTCTATTGTTTGAGAAAAGACATGGTAAAAGTCAGAATGTTATTACAATGTCCCTTCTAGTCCCCACAGAGATCCTCTCTGGAGGCAGGCAGCTGCATAGAGCCAGCTCCCAGCAGAACCGCTCAGGCAGCAAGGTTAACAGAGACTCAGGCAAATTCATCTTCATTTCATGTCTTCGACAGCCTCTCAACTTAGGTCAACGCCAAGGAAAACCAAGTGATTTTATTAGAGACAGGATGAGGTGTTCGGGTGCATGTGGTCTAACATGGCTTTGTTCCCAACACTAGGACCCACGGTTGCAGAGACCTTGACCTAGCTCCTTAATTTCTTTGAGTCTTTATTCCCTCATCTGTGAAATAGGGGTAATAAAAAGTCACCTTGCCAGGCATGGTGGCACACACGTATAATCTCAACACTTGAGAGGAGGAAGCAAGAGAATCAATAGTTCAATGTCATTTCATTGACACAGCAAGTTCAAGACCAACTGGCAATGAAGGCAGGGGGTGGAGGAAAAGATAAAGAGAGGGAGGAAGAAAAGGAGGAAGAAGAGGAGCCAAAGCTTGTAAGAAAGCCAATAAAGAGTTGCCAAGTTTGAGGCTCACAGTGCTGAGAGCCTAGCACAGGGTAGCCCATTGGTTGTGGACTGAGCTTGCAAGTCAGACAGCCTGTGCTTATGTTCCGGTTTTGCCCCTTGCTAGCTGTCTTGCCTCTGTGTCTCAGATTCTGTACAAATCTGTAAAGTGGGGAAAAATCATAGATCACTCTGAGGCTGCTGTGAGGATCGAATGAGTTAGCACATGCCAGAGTGGCACGCAGCAAGTGTCAGCAAGGACTGTTTTTCAAATGGAATTATTAATAGCAGACTCTGATGACCAGAGACCTCCCAATCATCTCTTTCAAGTCCCTGTATCAGCTGCGGTGCGCCAGCTCCTCCACAAAAATGGTGAGTGTGAAGGGAAGCAAAGCCTAACTCAGAAAGTCATGATTCCAGTTTGTGGGCAGAGAAGCACAATTCAATTTTTACAGGCAGCTGGGCTACCAATTAAGACGAAGCCCTTAATCACAGCACCCGACACAAGCCCTGTCCTCACTCACTCCCGTTTTCCTTGCTCTTTCTCCCTCGGTTCATCACTTGTCCGTTTCTCTGATATTTGTTCCTGTCTCCATTAAGGGCATGTCAGCATCCAGAGACCTAAAAAGCATCATTACTCCCTGGATCTGGAACTCATGCTTCACACTTTACACTGAGAAAATAGAGCTCGAGTCCCGAGAATGGTAACTTAAAAATAATGAGAGAGTCTCAAGAGTTGGGCAAGCAAAGGAAACAATCCACAGAATTTACCCAAGGAAATGACAGCTTTTGATTATATAAAACTCTGTATGCAGATATGTGTAAGGGCTTTTTCATAATTGCTCCAAACTAGAAATAATCCCAATATTCTGCAATGGATGAATGCCTAAACAAACTGTGCCTCATACAAGGGAATACTATTCAGCAATAAAAAGAGTAAACCAATGGTCACTAATAGCTTAATGATGGAGTACATTCTGAGAAATGTGCACTAGGCAATTTTGCCATTGTGCCAACAATATAGTGTATGTTTACATTAATCTAGATGGCATAGGACAAATACCCCACATGACCTCTAGAGCCCATCAAGAGACACAGTCAACACAGGATGGATGAAGCTGCTACTGATAGGTTATGGTACCCTATATTATGGTCAACCGTTTCTTTTATAAGGAGAAATACCTTTAAAACAATAGCAAAATGTATAGTATTGGGGCTGGATAGGTGGCTCAGCAGTTAAAAGCTCTGACAGAAAACCCAGGTTCAGTTCCAATCACCCATATGGCGGCTAACAACCATCTGTAACTTTAATTCCAGGGGATCTCACACGATCTCCTGGTCTCTGCAGATACTGCATGACAAATATATTTAAATACATGCGGGCAAAATGCTTATATTAATAAATAAATAAATAAATAATATTTTTTAAGTTCCTAGAACTACATACACCAAAATGGGCAAAAATTTTTACATGTGAATTATACCTTAGTACACTTTACCTGAAGATAAACTTCTCCATAAGAACCTTGGAGCTATAAAAACAGAACAGAAAGAGACCTTAGCACCTCTCAAAGTCAAACAACCTCTACTTTAAAAAACAAAATTTATTTAAATTTTCTTTTCTTTTTTCTATTTTTGTTTTTTTTGAGACAGGGTCTCCCTGTAGCCTCAGCTGGTCTGGAACTCACAGAGATCCTCCTGCCTCTGCCTCCCAAGCGCATTTCTTTTTTTTAATGTGTGTATGGTGTACCCACATGTATGCATATGATATGTGCACACATGTGGAGACCAGAAGAGGAAGTCATGGTCGTGGTTCACCAAGGTCTCTCACTGAACCTGAAAGTCGGCTGGCAGCCAGGAAGTCCTAGCAATTCTCCTGTCTCTGCTCCCGCTGCTGTTACAGGCATACCAGACCACACCCAGCCTTTTACATTGTTGCTGAGGATTTGAACTGAGGTCCTTATGCTTGTGCAACGAGTACTCTTATTTACTAGGCCATCTCTCCAGTCCTACTTTGTGTATTTCTTAGGGCCCTCATTGATCATTAAAAGTACGTAGTTTTAAAAGTACGGGCTGGAGATCTGGCTTAGCATTTAAGAGCACTTATCTTCTTCCAAAGGATGGCAGTTCAATTCCCAGCACCCATGTCAGGTAGTTTACAACTGATTGCAACTTCTGTTCCAGGGCATCAGACACCCACTTCTGGCCTCTATGAGTACCCACACATAGAAATAAATATAAAGCAAGTGTTTTCATTTTTAAAGTAAGGAGCAATGAATCATCAAATATGGCTTGGGAGGTTGGATGGCAAGAAAGAAAAGAGAGATAAATAAAGCTTTGGTGACTATCAGGGGTCTCAGCACTCGGGGCCAGCCTGAGGGGACTGAGGGGAACTCCGCCGTGTGGGGAGGGGGCAAGTAGACACAGAGTTAAGACACAAACTATGGGAGCTGGATGGAGAGCAGGCCAAGCGCATGGCATTGCAAACTGGTTTATTAAATAGGAGCAAAAGCTCTTATAGGCCTGGATAGCCAATGACCTTATGGAGTGGGATCCCAAATACAGCCAATAGTAAGTTTCTCCCCAGGTGGGCAGGTTCTTTCCAGGTGCTGGTCTCAGGACTAGCCAGAGCAGAACGCCATATCCACAGAGCCATTCCTCTATTCCTCCTAGCAGGTGGCCTGGCTAGGCCCACCTTGCATTATGCCCAACAGGTGACTTAAATAGCTAGAGGGAACTGTATTAACTCACTCGCCGCTCCCCGCAAAAAAGGCATATATAATATCCGAACACGAGTACACGTGTATAACAAGGAACACAGTGCCAGAGAGGAAAAATCTCCCTTCAAGTTGTTGGTCAGGGTGGTCCAAGAGGCTCCCAAAATAACACAGACTATTGATTACCTCCCAAAACTTGAAGGTAAACCCTATTGCTGAATACAGGACATGCTTAGACACAGGACTTGGAGCAGTGGAGACAGAACTGACCTGGAAACCTTCTTCCTGAAGCCTAGTTCTCATAGTTCTAGAGGATACAATGCAAGTTGCTAAGGGAGAAAATCAATCAATGGTCCAACCCAGCTCCAAAGCCTAATAACCACAGTGGCTGGAATAGCAAGCTCTCTCTATTGGTGCCGTAGTGGCCTTTTATCTAGAAGGTAATCAATAACTGTCTAACTGTACTTAAAGCCCTCTCTGTAGAAGGAAACTCAAGAAAGGCACTGTAAATATAGACAAATACAATTGGCTGGAGACATCATAGATCCTAGAGATAACCCTATCTCTGTCATCTCTAGACAAATGAAGTTTCTTACTGGATGCTAAATATGGGTCCTTATATTTACAGACAAGTATACTGTACACCACCCATCAAAGAAGCTTCTTTGACAGAATGCATGAAATCCAGTGGGGCATGACTACGGAGGGCCAGGGATAGAGAGGGGGATCTAAATTTGATTAAGATCTATTATATGAAATGCACAAAAACTCAATGAAAATATTTTTAACATTTTACGTGTATGTATTGCCTGCATGTAAGGGCACCCGTGCATACAATACCTGTGGTGGCAGAAGAAGGCGTTGGATTCCCTGGGCTGAGAATTAGAAATAGTTGTTGGCTGCCATGTGCATTCTGGAAAACCAAACCCAGGTCCTCTGCAAGAGCAGCCAGTGCTCTTAACCACTGAACCATCTTTCCAGAACCCCCCAAATACTTATTTTTTCAAGCAAAATCAGTCTTGGGGGAAAACAAAGGTATGAATTCTGTTGTGCTTTGAGTCTGACATATCCTGCAGACTCACATTTTGTGTGCTTGTTCCCCAGCTGACTCCACAGAGCCTGTGGAGCAGTTAGGAGGTGGGGCTGGCAGGTTAGGAGGGGGAGTTTTGAAAGCATCCCCAGGCCCTGGTCTGCTGCTGTGGGAACAGCTACCTCCTGCTGCCACTGAAACAGAAAAAGCCACTCCTGCCTGGTGCCCTCCTCACCAAGGTGGGCTGAAATCTCTCTGAAACTGTGAGCCACATTGTTCCTGTCAGGTATTTTGATCTCAGCAATGCAAAAGTAACTAATACAAATTCCACTGGGCAGAACAGATCCACAGTCCTTCTCCACATTAGATGACAGGATGGCCTCTAACAGGTGATTAGGCCACCTGGGTCCCAATGTTTTGCCCAGGTTATTCACACTGACCTAGAAAAAGCACCAGGACAGTTGGTTCCATAAGATGAAAGCACAGTTAATAGAGATCAATGCCAGATGGGAATTCTCAGAAAAGAAAGCATCCAAGAGAAGCATGGTCAATGTGGATAACAATCCAGGTTTCACATTTGGAATCCTCCCAAACATCTCAGGGTCCAGTCCTGCATAGAGATCTGGTTTTCCTATGTTACAGAGGTAAGAGTGAGGACTAGTTGTCTTGAGGTTTGTGTGTGTGTGTGTGTGTGTGTGTGTGTGTGTGTGTTTCCCCATTAAAACCATTTCTCCAGTTTAAAACACACTTGACTGATAGCCAAGCAAGAGTGCCAGCTATTAAAAAAGATGCCAGCTCCACAAAGTGTCAATTGTCAAGCAAGTAAACCAAGGCTGGGCAGATGCAGAGGAGGACATCAGCATCTCGAGCCAGCAAGGATTATGTACTGAGCACAGACGTGTGTGACCTCATTCCATCCCACCCCAGCCTACAAGGAACATGTTGTTATCGCCACCATACAGACAGGAGATGAAGGCTTTGAGAGGCGACACCATCTGCTCTTAACCATTTTATATCTTCAAATGCAAATGTTCTGTGAGCCCACGGTAAATAGAAATGGTGATTTCTGAATTAAATTTAGACAGGTTGCAGGAGAGAGAAAATAAAATCATGAAGGGGTGGGCAGTGGTGTGCTGGTAGGTGGGTGTTTAACAGCCAGCTCTGGCATGGGGGCTGGCTTACCCCACAGGTAACTACTTCTACTGCAATTGCATTCAAGCTGTCCTCATGAAGCCTGCAGAGTTCCCTCCGACTTCACAGTCAACTCTCCTGCAAGGTGTCGGTAGGGAAATTTGGGGTGACAAATACTGATTCGGAAGAAATATAAGTGATCACTCAGTGATACTGACAGCAGGGGTGTGAGCAACAAGAAGCCTGTGAGGGGATCAGAGCTGAAAGGCATGGGGGAGCAACAGAAAAGGCAGAATCCAGGGCAGACAAGGTCTCCTCGTGCTAGATGACGCCCTTGCTAGAAGTTTAAAGAAGCCAAAAGAATGTTCTCTGGCCCCCAAAGTTAAGGCTAGGAGTACACCTTATCAGATGGCCATCTCTAGAAAGGAACATAGTTATAAAAACGTTCAGAATAGCAGAGTGACTGCCGTACAGCGCAGTGGATTGTGTTACAGAATATCAAATCATGGAGTTTGGAGAAGTACTTACTGAGCTAAAAGTTTGTTGGGAATATCCCAAACATGGCATATTGACTAGATTTTGAAGAAAAGAACGTATTGGCTATTAAGACCTGTGGAGTCTCGATGTTCCAACAAAGATGATTTTAATTAAAATAACCCATTACATAAGTCTTTCTTATACTAGGTATTACATATAAGCATATCATCATACACATATTTGAATTTGTTTGATAGTATATGTATCATCTATACACATGTGAGTTTTGTGATATACAATGCAAGCATTTTCCAAGTTAGCATTATTAATTTCCATAGTGCAAAAGCTCAGATTTTAGAGTTAAATTTGTCATTTCCTGTTTAATTTCTCCCATTGTTTTGATCTTTCAGAAACTACCATCTTTATACAGTAAATGAACTCTCATTTTGGCCACATTTTAACAGTCACATGGAATTTCTGAGTAGCGTCCAAAAAATGATGAGAAATGAAAAGTAGGTTTCCATTTTTCAGAAGTAAAGGGAAAATAGAACCAACTGAAGAGAAACCTTTTATATTGTCTCCAAGGATAATACAGCAAATGATGAACAATAATCGTCCATGTCCACTCATGTCACATCTTTTAAGAGAAAGATGTGTTTATAGCAACTTTCTTATGAAGGTTTAGATAACATAAGGAAGAACTTCCTCACTATCATGGGATTGAAATAGTGGAGTAAACTCCAAAAGATGAAGGCCTTCATCCTCATCCTAAATGATATCTGCTGATGCTTTATAAACTAGAGTTCTTTGGAGTATCTTACAGAAAAAGGTAAAGGAAGAGAATAGGTCTGTTATTACCAGATTAGGCCATGGGCCCATAGGCTCTAAGTATTTGGATACTTGGTTCCAGTTGGTAGTGCTGTTTGGGGAGGCTTGAGAAGGTTGGGAATTTTATGTTATGTGTATGAATGTCTTACATTTGGTCACACAGAAGGAAGCACATCACTCCGCTGGTCTTGAGAGTTCTTCAGCCTTACCAGATTGAGTCTGCTTGAGGATGTGATCTCTTGGCTTTCTGCTTCCACCAGCTGCTTCCGCAGTGCCTCCCCCACCATTTGGACCCTTACCTCTGGAACTGAAAGCTCAGGTAAATTCTTCCTGTCCTGGTATCTTATCACAGCAACAGAAAGGTTACTAATACATTTCTTTAAGCATAAAGATCTGGAAAACTTGGTCTGTCCTATTCTCTGTTATCAAGTGGAGTATAGACTTCATTGAGAGAGAACTCAGGATTTTTTCATCCGCTTGATAGCAGTAGTCAAAGTGTAAGTCACTTGCTCAAAAAATAACAAGTTTGATAGTCTGAGGAGATGGCTCGTCAGATAGAAGTGCAGGCCATACATGCCTGATGACCTGAGTTAAATCCTGGAACGCACATAAAAGTAGGAGAGAACTGACTCCACAAAGTTGTCCTATGACTACCACATTTGGGCCATGACATGCACCCTCTTCCCCCATACTAATAAACAAAATAAATGAAAATACTAATAATAGAAATATCAATTTCAGAATGGTAAGATTTCTTAATGGGTAGAAGACTACCCATTAATGTGAAAGCCTAATGACCTGAATTTGATTCCAAGAACATTTGATTCCACATAAAAAAGCCAGATGTGGTGACATACCTGTAATTGCCACACTCCTTCAGCAAGATGGGAGGTGGAGACAGAAGTATCACCTCAAAGTTTGTAGGCCAGCTAGCCTGGGCTAAGCAGCATGGCAGAAACAAAAAAGAGGTTGGAGAGATGGCTAAGTGGTTAAGAGTGTGGACTGCTCTTGCAGAGGACTTGAGTTCAATTCCCAGGACTCACATGGGACAGCTCATAACTTCTTGTAATTCTACCTCCAGGGGATCCGATACTCTTCTGACCTCCTCAGGCACCGACACGCGCACATACCCATCTCCATATGCATACACATAATTAAAAATGAGTATAAATTTTAAAATAAATAAATAACAGAGGGACTCTACCTCAAAACAAGATGGAAAGAGAGAACTGACTCCCAAAAGCTATCCTCTGACCTCCACATGTGTGCCAAGGCATGCGTGCACCCACATTCACACACATATGCACATAATATATATTGTATTCAATAAAATAAATGAGTTAATTTTAAAGAGCAATTTTGAGTTGGGTCTAACAACATAGGTCTATAATCCCAGTTACTCTGGAAACTTAGGTAGGAATATTTCAAGTTTGAGGCCTGCCTGAGCTACAGAGGAGTTCAAGGGTGGCCTGGTCAATTGAGAGGGACCCTGTCTCAATAATAACAAATAATAATAAAAATGAAGGACTGGAGATAAAACTCAGCAGTATAGCACCTACCTAGCATGCACACAAGGCCCTGGGTTCCATTCCTAGTACCACAAAGCAAACAGATAACTAAATAATCCCAGTTTCAGTTATGGCTGTGTGATCTTGTGATCTTCATCAATCTATGTTTGGCCTTGGATAGAATGAGTGAACAGCGAACACTTTCTCCCTCAAATCCAATATATCATAAAATTATATTAAATAATCAAAAACATTGAAAACAGAATTTTGGAAGGGGAGAATTTTAAAAAGCATCTTCTCCTGTGGTTTAGAAATACTATGTGGGTAGGAAATGCTGGAAGGAAAGTTAGATAAAAATAGTTAAGCACATTTCCAAACTCTCAAATTAACCAGATTCCTTTTTGTAGGGCAAGCTTATTTAGCATAGAAGTCAATGGTCAAAATCTGGTCTTTAGTGACTTGGAAAACAGACATAAAGTGCATATTCGAATTTTGAAAAGTCTTTCTTTGAGTAATAGAGCCTTGGTACAAAGGAAATTAGAAGGTTTTTGGCCCTACAATTTTCAGTGAGTTCCCTGAGGATGTGGGTAGGTGTCTTTGATTCTAAGACTGAATCAATTAATAGGAAGGAAGTGTAGTATCAGGCGTTAGAACCTCATTTTTATTATCTCATATTTGTGCAATTCATTTCCTCTCTGAAGTTAAAGCATGCTTCGTAATGTCTTGGTTAAAATATGGGTACACTTGATGGACTGCAGCTGCGGATAGTAAACACAGGAAGCTGGTGGTCAAGCCATGCTGCACAAACTACCTTATAAATGGGATGGTCACTAAGGCCCAAAGTCCAGGAACTTCAGTTCATCAGATTCATGCAGATTTTGTAACAACTGACTCACACTCACAAGCACTTAATTTTCTGAGGTCAAGCTTGAATATTGGGCAAGACAGATACACAACTGCCAAGTCCTATGAAGTTACCAATGAGTTACTTCTAAAATCAATCAGTCTGTCTTGACAGAAAGGAAAACAACATAAGTCATCATCAATGAGCCTGAAATTCAGAATTATTTCTAAGAGAGAAAGCAGCATAGAAACAAAGCATCTTAGGGAAAATCATCGCTTAAAACATGTAGGAGTGGGTCTGGTGAGGTGGCTCAGCCAAGGCTGGCAACTTGAGTTCGAGCCCCAGGACTCCCATGATGGAAGGAGAGAACCAGCTCTCAAAGTGGTCTTGACCTTTATATACCACGGCATGCACATGTCCCCCTCCCCACACCACAAATAGATAAATGTAATTTTTTAAAAAGCAGCTTGGTGTGGTGGAGTACACCTTTAATCCCAGCATAGAAGGAGAGACAGGCGGATCTCTGAGTCTGAGGTCAGCCTGGACACTTAGTGAGACCCTGTCTCAAAACCCACAAACAAAAAATCAGCTGTGGTTGTGTATGCCCTTAATCCCAGCACTCAGGAGGCAGAGGCAGGCAGATTTCTGTGAGATTGAGGCCAGGCTGGTCTACATAGTGAGTTCCAGGCCAGCTGCAGCTTCAGGGAAACCCTGTTTCAAGGAAAAGAAGAAGAAGAAAAAAAAAAAAAAACAGAGTCCATACAATATACTAATTCACTTCATTTATTTTTGTTAAATATCTTGGGTTGTGTGTGTACAAGGAGGCCAGTGGACAACCTCAGTAGTCATTCCTCTCCCGTCTGTCTTGCTTTTTGGGACAGGCTCTCTCATTGATGCTGAATCTAACAATTACACTAGACTGACTCACCAGTCAACCCCAGAGATCCACCTGTATCTACCTCTCCAGCCCTGGGGTTACAGGCACTTGTCATCAAGCTCAGCATTCTTTACATGAGATTCTAGGGATCCAGCTAGGGTCTTTGTGCCTGCCATCTCCCCAGCCCTTGTTAAGTCTTAAGTTTTATGAACTCAGGGTCAAGAGTTCTTTGGGGCACTAGCCCGTCTTTAACTGTTGGCTATTAATAAAGAACTCCTAATTCAACCATCACTATGTGGTGTTTCTCTGTGCATTTTGATCAGCATTGCATTTGGAGGCCCCAGAGAGATCACCACTCAGGAGCTCAGCCTCATTCCAAATCTCCTTAGCTTGATGAATTGTTACAGGGGAGGCACCCCTGAGATGTTCCAAATCCCTGTGACTCTCTCATCAGAGCCAGAAAGTTCCAGAATGACTTTTGTGTGACACCCCACCCCCAACCAAAACCTTCTGGTCCTCCTAGGAATAAGTTATGTTATTTCTGTTTGGAGCTTCATTCGGATCTGATATTTAATAATGTGATCTTGATGAGATCGCTTGAGCCTTTCTCTATAGTCCAGATGTTGGCTGAGGAGGCCACAGGGTATACTGGTGCGCCATTGGAAACTGGTTACTCTGGTCTTTTTTCATGTCTGTTTTGTGTATATGAATAATTGTATGACTAAGTGAGTGACTGGGCAGTCAAACTGAGTTTTGCTCTGAGTAGCACCTGTCCAGAGAGTCCTGTCTTTTATATTGTCTATCATGGAATGAGAGTATGTCCTTGTTTGCTTCGACTGCTGCTCTGTGACTTTCCCTTTTTTTCTTCCTTCCTGAATCTTCTTGAGGACTGGGGTGTCAGCCTGCTCTCTGAGATTGGCAGGGCTGGTAAACTCTGTGTCTCTACCTCCTGCCACCACTTTATCACAGCTCTATTCAGACTCTATCCTTTGCGGCTTTCTTCTCTCGCTACTCTTCTGAGAAGCCCCCTCCACTCCCAGGGCGTTCCCGTTCCCTTCACCCAGGCCTGTCTCTGTGGCCAGTCCTCGCTCCGCCACTAGCACTTTTCTCTGAGCTTTTCCTCTGCTCTGCAAGGTCCATAGGACTTCTCTCTGTGCCTCCGGTTGCATCTCCTGTTCAGAGCCTGAAGTTGCCTCTGAGTTCCCTCCCTGTCCTCCCAGAGCCTCTACTAGGGAAACGGGGAGCAAGTGAATGTAGCTTAGGACTTGCGTCCAGGACGCGGGCAGCTGAAGCCTGTCATCTGCCCTTCTGTGCTGATAAAATGAAAGGATTTCATTCAGGCTGAACTGCACTAGTCTGGGACTCATTTCACCTCTCTGAAAGTTAGTGTTCCTGTTTGTTAGGTCAGGTAATGAACTCTATGATCTTCCTTGTAACCCTTCCTCCACTCTTCCGGGGGTATGGGTTGGCATTTATCTCTAGATAAAGGAAATGTTCTCCTCTGCCTTATTGCTGAAAAGAAAAAAGGGAGCCCGCTCACTTTTTATCAGCACAGACTGTCTATTGATCCTCCCCTTCCTTCCTTAAATAGGCTCCTCCAGGGCTCGAAGGAAAGTGGGAATAGTAAGACTGGCATATTTGGAACCTGCATATAGAGAGATGGAATACGATGTGGGAAAGGCCTCAAGTTTTAAAGTTTTAATGTTGTCTAAAAAGCAGAAAAAAAGCTTGCCTAAAATTAAAAATGCCAGATTGTACCAGAATATAAAAGGAGACAGGAAAAGCCTAACTCAAGGATATATTATAAATTGTAAAAGGTCATAGAAAATATAAATTTTATTTGCTTTGGTTTAACTTTAATTGGATTTCTTCATAAGAGAAAAAAGGACAATGATTCTTTGCTACAAATATTTCTGTTTCAAATGGGATTATGTTCTTTAAAGGAAAGGGGAAGGAGGACTAATGGCCTGCGCCATCCCAGGTTTATAATAAAGACTAATTCAAGTCATAGTTAACCATTTCATAAAGCATCTGCCAGGGAAAATGAACATGTTTAAAAGCTGTAAATAAATCTCCTTACTAGGTGAGGGCTGAACAGCACTGGCCCTGCCCTCCTGACCCCTCGTTTTCTCATCTTGGGGGCTGCATGTTCCCATCTCTTCTTTGTCATAGACTCTCTCTCACCTCGTAGTCCTCCCGGCCTGATCAGGACTGACTGGGTAGACAAATAAAAAGCCATAAAACGAACGACATGGCAGACCTCAGATCACCTTGCTGTTCCTTCCCTTCCTCTCAGCAGCTGTCCCAGTCCTCCTCATAAATGAATCTGGGGGATGTTAAAATGAAAGAAAGAAAAAACAAAACCCTGAGTAATTGCTAATGCTGGTGGGATACAGTCATCGTTAGGATCTTTCTCCTTTATTCCACGGCTGTTCACAAGATGCTACCCCTGCATCTCTGTCTACTGGAGTGCTTGTCTCTTGGGTCCCGGCCTGGGTCCTGACTTAAGGTTGCTATAAAGCTGTGACTGTTCTATGGGCTCCTGCACATACTGGCAGCTCTCTAAACTCCAAGATCCACGCTCACAACCTTCCTCCATGTAACCAGGCCTCCTGATACCCTTGTCTACACACAGCAGGCGGATCTGTGCCCCCAACCACCACAAGCTAAACTCCCTCAGTGTCAGTTACTCAGTGCTGTGTTACCCAAGATGTTCTGAATGTGTGCAGGTGTCCTGCTCAACTCCAGTCCTCCTCCCCATTTGCCTTCTGTCCTGACCCCCAGTTCTGTCAGGACCCCCAAGGGAGGATATGCAGAACCACCTACGGCTAGGATGATCACAAGAACTGCTGTGTTGCTGCCTCTAGGTACCTTGAAAAGGTGCACACCACACACCATTCTTTGAAATGAGGGCTCTGCTGTCTGTCTCTCAAGCCCACGTATGCTGTATTGTGTTTCTCTCGTCTTTTCTTCCCTCCCAAGAACTGAGGGCCTCCCTAACCCCTACTGCCTCTGGTTGCAATCAGTGACCAGGTGATCTAGGACCTGGGATCCAGGGTCCTGGGTTAGACCTCAGGACAGGCGCAGGCCACAGGGTCCCTGCATCTGGTCACTCCCCGGTTTTCTGAAAAACCTCAGGTCTTGACTGCTCCCAAGACTGTTCTAGCAGGAATCAGGGGACAACCCAAAGCCCACAAATCTATCCAAACCCACAGAAGTTCTTCAGGGACCTAACGAGTCCTGTTAGTCCTCTGGCCTCAGAGAACCCCAGAGCTCTAAATATGGCCTTCTTTGAATTCCCCCACACTGTTTGGGGAAGTCCTTCAAAAGGACTTGACAAGCTTCAGATCCTCTCACTCTGACTCTACACTGCTCCAGTATATGGATGACCTCCTGTTAGCTGCTGCTGACCCAGCCACCTGCCTGTGAGATACATCTGAGACTGGCTCTATCTCCTCCAGGCCCTGAGGAACCCTGTCTCCATGAAGAAAACTCAACTTTTCCAGACAGAAGTCTCTTACTTGGGACACAAACTCTCTTACTACAGCATGGAAGGAAGCCACTCTTCAGATTCTCACAGCCCAGCCCCGCCCCCCAAAAAAACCAGTACATGAATTCCTGGGGACAGTGGACTATTACCAACTTTGAATATAGCAAGGCACCTCTACACAGCCATGACTGGAGACCAGTCTTTAAAGTGGACAAAATAAAGAATGGGCTTTCCAATGAGTTTGGCCCTAATCCAAGCCCCAGCTCTGGTCTCGCCCAATATCCCTTTCATTCATGAAGACCAGGGAATTTCAAGAGTCATGCTTAGTCAGACTTTGAGACTCTGGCAAAAGACCTGTACTTATCCAAGTGCCTAAAACCAGTAGCTTCAGGATGGCCCTCCTGTCTATGCACCATAGCAGCTACTATCCTACTAGTGAAGGAGGCTGATAAGCCCACCTTGGGCCAAGACTTAACCTTAATGTTCCTCCATGCACTGGGGACTCTTCTCCAGGGAGCAAATAGTCAATGGATATCAAAAGCCTGCATTGCTCAGTACCAGAGTTTGCTCCTTCATCAGTCCTGTCTCACCTTCTTAGCCATTTAGAGTCTAGACCCAGCAACACTGACTCCTGATGATAACCTGGAGGTGGCCCTACATGACTGGATCTGCTGAACATCTGTCTCCCAGGCAAGTTGCCCAGACCTCAAAGACAACCCTTTGCCTGAGGCAGATGCCAACTTGTTCATGGATAAAAGTAGTTTCATAACAGAGGGGACCTGGAAGGCTAGAGCTTCTATGACCACCTAGCAAGAAGTCGCCTGGGCCCAAGCATTGCCCCTGGGGCCCCTCCACACAGAAGGCTGACCTGATCACTCTCACCCAGGCTCTATGGTGGGAAAAGGATAAAGGGCACAGAGAGGAGATGTGCCTTTGCTAGCCTTTCATGCTCATGCTACGATCTACAAGAAAACAGGACTCTGACGCTCCAGTAGCAGAAAGCCAAGTGGCTCAATGGGCCGCCAGACTCCCTGTTGAGCCACTCCAGTTCCTAGGAAATGAAAAAGAATTCTACGAGATGATGGACCCCGCCAGGCTTCAGAATCATCCTTCCCGGAGCTCTTAGATGCCTCCTTGTGAACCAGCTTTATCAGACAACCCACTTGGGTAACACCAAACAGACAGAACCACTTTCTGGTATTTGTGGACACATCCTCTAATTGGAGGGAGGCCTTTCCCTCACAATGACAAAAAGCCTCCCTACAAGAGTTTCTAGGTTTGTTTGGGCTGCCTGTGTCAACTGGCTCAGATAATGCTAAATTAATATTAGAGATGGATGAAAACTGGCCCAACCTCCTGCCCCTGGTCCTCCTTCAGGTTAGATGTATTCCCTAGAAACTAGGTTTCATCCCATATAAAATTAAGTTCAGAAGACTTCCTCCCATACTGGACTAAGTGACCCTATTCTGAAAAATTACTGATCAGTCTCTCTTAAAGTATCTCCAGTCTTTCTAGCAGGTCCAGGCTACAGTTCATTCTGATGACTGAGACATCTTCTTGGTTCCCTCCACTACACCCTGCCACCTATTCCTAAGGGAGAGAGAAGCCAACAGTTCTTGGTTCCATTACTGGTTTGATTGGAATCCATAGCTGACTACCTTGTTTTCAGGCCTAACAAGACCTCTTGTCTTTCACCTCCTGCGTCCAATGATTGGGCCTTGCATAATTAACCTGTTGTTAAACTCTATCAAATAACAGACAGTCTCTGTCAAATTAATGTACCTGAGAGCCTAGTGCAGCCCCCTGTCACCTGAGGACATTGAGTCAAGGCTCTGACTCTGCCTTAAGACCAGGGAGGAATGAAATGGCAACACTGACCTATTTGCTCTAGCTGACTTTGCTTCACCCTGTGTTTTTCCCCAGCCATTCCCACTGCAGCCAGCCAGCCAGCCAGCCAGAGCATCTCACGTAAGTAGTTTCAGGGAGTACATTGTTTCTACAATACTGGGAAGCATACATCCAGGTAGCATGTCCTCCCACGCATTCTAACCAAAACTTTGTGTTAACTGAAAACCTCTTTGTTAACTGACCTTCCCCTGCTCTGGTGTAACTATGGTGATCTGATGTAACTAAGGTTATTGGCTCTGCCCCTGGCATGATGTAATTGTAGTTTTAAGCTTTATAAACCCTGCCCAACATCTCCTCTGAGTCGAGAGTTCTTTGGGGCATTAGCCTCCTCTCTGACCATTGGCTATTAATAGAGGACTCCTGATTGGACCACCACTATGTGATGTTCCTCTGTGCATTTCAGTTGGTATTACAATATTGGGGTAAAAGGGTGGGTGCTGAGAAAAGTGATCAGGAATAGTCTCTGGAAGGAGAGAAGAGAGTTAAACTGCACATCATTCTGGGGAAAGAGCACCCTAAGAAGGAACAGAAAGTGTGGAGGCAACAGCCAGGGAGAGAGAATGCCTGGCATACTGGAAGGACTGCAGGGAAGCCAGAGTGACTGGCAGAGGGTTAGGAGGAGAGTAGAAGGGCATGAAGTCGTGGGTCACTGGGAGTGAGATTGTATAGATGCTCCTTCATGAACCTTGGGGTTTGCCTAAATGAAAATGAAGGTGGTGGCAGGGATGGAGGGTATAGGGAGATGAAAGCTGAGGGCTGTAAGAAAAGCAAGGGTGGTGTCTAGTTACATGCATACTAAAGATTGGAGTCTTGGTGTCTATCGACTGATAGAGAGAACTGATCATAGGAATGGCAAGAACAGATAGGAAAATCAGTAATCCACTGAGAGAGGATCATTTCACCGCCAGGGAGAGGGAGGGGCCACTCTGAATTTTTTTTTTTTTTTAAGAAAGAACTGAATTTTCCAATGCACTGAGTAAAGAGTATGAGAGAAAGTCATAGATAACTCCTATTTGGCCAGACCAATTGGCTGGATGGAACTGCCCTTACCTGAGACAGGGTCCCTGAGGGCTCCTCCTGAGTCTTCCTTTGAAGGTCATGTAATGTCTGATGGAAATCACTAGAGGCAGAAGATGATTTGTCAAAAATCCTATTTTGGATCCTACTGAGTTTGTTTCAAATAAATGTTCAAGTAGAGATATCCATAGTCAGGAATCCAGTGTCTGGAGTTCAGAAGACTCAGAAGGAGAGATACAGATTCAAGGCCAGTTGATATATGTGTCATGTTTAAAGCCATGAGACTAAAGGAGGTGGCCACATAAGAGAGTGCAGGTAAGGAGGAGAAAAACGGCAACTGATTAAGCGAGAACCACCAGACCATTGTCTCAGCAGATACCAAAAATGATGTGATAAACCTCACTCATTCTTTTTTTAAAGCTTGCAAAACTCCTGGAATTGGAGTTACAGGTGGTTGTTATCCACCATGTAAATGCTGGGAATCAAACCCAGGTCCCCTGCAAGAGTAGCCGGTGCTCTTAACTGTTGAGCTATCCCTCCAGCCCCATCAAACACTCATTCTTGACTTAAAAGCAATATTCTTAGAGCTGGTTGTGGTAACACACACCTTTAAGCCCAGTACTCAGGAGGCAGAGGTAGGCAGATCTCTATGAGATCGAGGCTAGCCTAGTCTATATAGCAGACTGTCTCAAAAAGCCAAAAAAAAAAAGGTCAAAGATTATATTTTTTATTTCTTTTTTTTTTTCTCTCAAAGTACAAAGCAATTCAGACCTGGTCAGCACACACTCTTTCATATCCATCAGTCTTCCACCAGGAACCATGTGACTTTAGTTGTCTTTCCTTGTCCTTTTCACTCAGAACTTGTGGAAATTCTAATTGACAAGGAGCAATTCTAATTGTCTTGATAGGAGTCCCACAGTGTTTATGAAGCAGAGATACCACTCAGCCATTTCACAGAATTTAGCAGAAACAGGATTTGTTAAACCAATTCCTCATGAATGCATTTGCTTTGTTTTTAAGTTCTTGCTACAATAGTTTTACATACAACCTTCCACATTGTTTTTTTCTAGTTATCTACATTCCCAGGAGTAGAATCATTGGGTCATACAGTACATAGATTCTTTATTTTAACAGATGGTGCTAGAATTTTTTTTTCTCAAAAGGCAATAACAGTTCATGTTTTCACCAGTGATGCGTGAGATTACAAGATTAACAGTCTTTTAAAATTTTTCAGACTTATAAGTGTAACGCAATATGTCATAATTAGTTTGTTTCTGGGTTTGGTTTTTTTAAGACAGGCTCTCATGTAGCTTAGACTGACCTCAAACTAACCAGGTAGACAAGGATGACTTTGAATTCCTAATCCCCTCACTTGTACCTACCAAATTCTGGGATTTACAGGCCTGTACCAGCAGTTTGGTCGGACATATCATTGTGATTTTAGTTTACAACACCTTGCTTGCTGGGGAGTTTGAGTAACTTTTAATATGTTTATTAGTCATTTAGATTTGGTATTCTGTGAATTACCTGTTGATACCTTTTGCCCCTCTGAAAAATTGGAATGTTTTATCTTTTGCTTATCAATTTGCAAGAATTTGCTGTGTGGAAGAAATGTTTATCCTTCATGCGTTATCTGTATTGCACATATTTTTCTAAACAAATTTTGACATGACTTATTTTGGTATCTTTTGCCATTTAAAAGTTTTAAATTTATGTTATCAAACATTTCACATTTCCTAGGTTCCTGATTTTAGCTTTTTGAAATAGGTTCTCTGTCTCCTACATTTGCATGGAGCAACCCAAATGTTTTTCTAAGGCTTATTGCTTACATTTAAGTTTTTAATCCATTCAGAATTTGTTTTCAGATTTGTTGTGAAATTGAGACCCAAGTTCATTTTGCTCTAGATGAATAGCCAGTTATACCGGCACTATTTATTAAATCAACCACCCTTTCCCACAGAATTGAAATACACCCTTTGTCACATATTAAATGATGATATATGCTGAGGTCTATTTTTGGATTCACTCTTCTGTCCCACTGATTTGTCTGCTCTTGCACCAATGCCATGTTGTTACTAGGGTTTTATCACACGGCTTTCAGCTGAAGACAGGCCTCTCATTATTTATCTTCTACTGACTTTTCTTCACTACTCAGGCATTTATATTTTCTTGTGGTTTTTCAATTATTTTATTCAACTCACTCTGAGAACACCTGAAATTCTACTAGTTATTTAAGGAGAAATTTGCTGTATATTAAAACATGTGAAAAGGTCAGTAGTTTCAAAAACTCTCTAGTATTTATAACAATTTTTATCAATTTACTTTGTGTGTATAAGTGTTTTTCAAATATGCATAGTAATTAGACAGATGTGTGTTGTCATTGGATTATGAAAGGTCTCCCACGTGTCCATGTGTCTGAACATTTGTCCCCAGGTGGTGGTGCTGTTTCAGAAGGATGCTTCTTTCTGAAGCCTTTAGAAGGCAGAGCCTTGCTGGAGGAAATGGGGTTTGTATAGCCTTGGCCCACTTCCTGTTCCTTCTTTGCTTTCTGACTCTGGATGCAATATGACTACATGGTCCTGCTGCTATGCCTTCCCTGCCAGGATGGGCTGCAAGCCAGAATATTTTTATTTACCTTTTTAAAAATTTTATTCTTTCACAAATGTATTCATAAATACATACATTTCATAAATACATAAATACACATATATATTCTCTGATCATATCCTTCCCGTTACCCTCTCTCTTTTTTTTTCCCTCCCACCAAACCCCCTCTTCCTAACAAGTTCCTCTCCTGCTCCTACTTCATGTTTTCTTTTTCTTTCTATCCTTTTCTTTTTTTGTGGTCCACTGTGTCGGGAGCCATTTGCCTGCCTTGAACTTTGCCCTTGTTCGGGATCAAGCAGGGATCAGTCTTGCTGTTTCTAGAGTGTGTGGGATTAGGGTGTTTTGCTATGTAAATGATTTATTCACCTGAAGGAGAGATTATTTTAGGCCCAAGGCTGAAAATCCTGTAAACCCAAAGCTGAAGATCCTGTAAACCCAAGGCTGAAGATCTTGCAAATCCTTGTAGGAAGGTCTGATTTAATCACCAAGAGGACAGCTTATTTTAAATCCTTGGTTTAGCACCTTTTGTTAAGTAGATGTAGGTGTTTTGAATAATCCTGCATATGTAAATGACGGTTGTGTTGTTCCTATAAATACACTGAGCAAAATAAAGTCGAGGCCTCAGTATTACTGAGAGCCCTCCCGAGTCTGTCCTCTCTCTCTCTCTCTCTCTCTCCCCCCCCCCCCCCCCCCGCCTCACTCCCCAATTCAGGTATGGTTCGATTTCTGCCGGGCTCCGGCACCACTGGACTTACTGAGGGCTGCTTGCCTCAGCATGGAGGAGGTGCCATTTACTTAAGTGAAAACATGAAGTTGCTTCTTGTCAGAGGAATGAGGAAAGGAACTAATACAATATACATGTAAATTTTTACATAAAGAATTAAATCTTGGCTGATTCTTTAATAGTGTAGGACATTAGCATCTTCAACATTTTTCCAGAGTTGATTAATGTTTTATTTTAATGATCATCAATGTTGAGAATATTGCTTCACAATTACAAATGTACAAAACGAAACAGTATGTATAGGGCCTTTTTAGAAATTGTTGGAACATCTTTCCTAATCCCAAGCCAAAATTCATGGAAATATTTATTTTTATTTTTAGAGACAGGGTCTCACTGTGTAGCTCTGGCTGTCCTGGAAATCGCTATGCAGACTAGGCTGGCCTCAAGCTCACAGAGATCCACCTGACTCTGACTCCCAAGTACTGGGATTAAAGGTGTGAGTCACTACACCCAGCTGATTGAACAATTTTTATAACTCAAGTATCAATTATTTGTTGGTTAGTTTTTGTTTGTTTGTTTGGTTGGTTTTTGGTTTTCTTGAGACAGGGTCTCCCTTTGATATGTACACCAGGCTAGCCTCAATCTCACAGAGATTCACCTGCCTCTGCCTCCCCAGTTCTGGGATTAAAGGCATGTGCTGTCAAGGAACAATTTTTTGTTTTTTGTTTTTATTTTATGTGCATTAGTGTGTTGCCTATGTGTGTATGAGAACACCCTTGTACAATGCCCATGAAGGCCAGAAGAGAGTGTTGGATCCTCTGGAACTGGAGTTTCAGATAGTTGTTAGCAACTATGTGGGTGCTGGGAATCAGACTTGGGTCCTCTGCAAGAGTAGTCAATGCTTTCAACTGCTGAGCCATCTCTCTAGCCCCAAGAAAGAATTTTTGAAGTCAAACATTCTAGTGTAATACAATAAAAGACAGACTAATTTAATACTTACAGGCTGAGGAATAATGGTAGGAAAATATTAAAATTCTTAGTTTTCTGTAATTAAGCCACTATGTTTCTGTAAAGGCAAAAGACTTTGTACACTCAGTAAAAATGCTGCAGTTTATAATATAAACTCATCTGCAAACTAAACTGAGGTGTTTCACCATTCATGCATGGCCATATTTCTTTGCTTGAATTGGCAGGAGTTTTCAGTAGAGCCCTTGCTCCCTTTTAAAACCTCATGAGTTGAATGTCACTGTTCAAACGTCTCCCGTCCTTACAGTCCTCCAAATTCTTACAAAAATGTCCACTAAATCCTACTTCAGCATGCTAGACCTTCTCTAGTCAGAGGCTCCAAACTCTTCCACATTCCTCCTGCAAGCCAATTCCAAAGGCTTAAGATTCACATCGTTAAGTTTATCATGGTAATGACCCACCCTTGGTACCAGTTTTCTGTATTAGTTATTACCCTGATTGCTGTGATAAATCATCCAAAAAGAAGCAACTTAAAGAAGGAAGGCTTTGCTCTGGCTTGAGTGATCCAAGCACTTCATCACAGTTCGAGTGTGACAGCAGGCAGAGCAGCTCCTGCAGGTGCGCGAGGCACTGGATGCATTGCACCCTCAGTCAGGAATTCTATGGTTCCCCTCACGTTCTCATTTTCTTCCTTATTTATTTAGCCCAGGACATAAGTCTGTGGGATGTTGACATTCAGGGTGGGTTTTTCCTCCCTAGTTAAACCTCTCTGGAAACACCAATCAGACACAACTGGAGATGTATTTTCCTATATGATTCTGAATCTAGTCAAGTTGTTTATGAAAATTAACCACTACAACTTCCCCTTTCACCTTCATTTTTGGGGGTGGGAAATGTTAAGATGCAGAAATAGACAATGGTTATATTGTGTGCATGAAGACACACTTGAGGACAGACTGGCCCAGGGATAGATCGGCTAACTCAGGGCTGGGTAAGGCTGTCCACTGGATGAAAACATTGAAATTCAAGCATCAAGGAGAGTTGTAGAGATGACTCAGTGGTTAAGAGCACTGGCTGTTCTTGTAAAAGATCCAAGTTGAGTTCCCAGCACCCGAGTAGCAGCTAACAACCATCTATAACTCCACTTCCAGGGGATCTGATGCCCTCTCCTGACCCCTGCATTACATGATTGGTGCGTGCTTATATACATGTAGGCAAAGCATTCATACACATAAAAATAAATAAAACATAAGGAAAACAAGTATGCTTGGGATGATTTGTTAAATGAGCAAATGAAATAGTATGAAATATAGTATGAAATAGTATGAGAAATGAAAAAGTATATACAGTTTCCTGACAACTAAGAAGGAGGACACCCCACATTGTGTATGTGTACACAATCTCCTGAATAGTAGGCTGGGCATGGTGGCACATGCCTTTAATGCTGACACTTAGGAAGATTAAATTAATTTATGTAAAGATTAAATTATTTATGTAAAACTAAATGGGCATATCCATCATATTAATATGCAAATTTGCCTTCATATTTAATAAATGATAAATTGTGTGTATACCAGAGAATTTTTAAAAATATATTTCTTGGGCTGGAGAGATGGCTCAGTAGTTAGGTGCACTAGCTGCTCTTCCACAGGACCCAGGTTTAGTTCCAGACACCCACATGGCACCTAACAAGTATCTATAACTCCATTTCCAGGGAATCTGATGCCTTCTTCTGGCCTCCATGGACACTGCACAACATGAGTACATTTACATACATGCAAGCAAAATACTCATACACATAAAAGAAAATTTAATTAATTAATTAAAGTATATTTCTTTATTAACAGTAAATGTTTGATATGTATGCCTTTTTAAATACTTATATACGTAGGATTTCATTAAAATGTTTGATATGTATGCCTTTTTAAATACTTATCTACGTAGGATTTCATTAAAAATTCTCAGACGAAAGGAGTTGTGGGGCTGAAGAGATGGCTCAGTGGTTAAGAGCCTTTTCTGCTCTTGCAGAGGATTTTCGTGTAGAGGTTCCCAGTATCCATGTCAGGTGGCTCAGTCACCTGTAACTTCAGCTCCAGGGAATCCAATGCCCTCTTCTAGCCTCAGAAGACTAAAACAAACACATAACTATATGGGTTTTTTAGGCATTCTGAATGAAAATGTTTAAGAATCCTCTAGAGGATTTCAGGGACCCACATAAGGGAAAACGAAAGGGAAAATGTTAGCACCTGACTTCACTTTTCAGGTTCAAGAAAAGGAATATGGGACTGGAGAGATGGTTTGGGGGTTAAGGGCACTGGCTGCCTTTACAAAGGACTTGAGTTCAATTCCCAGCATCCCACGGTAGCTAACACTCATACACATAAAATAAAATTTTTGTAAAAAGAAAAGGAATACATTTCAGTACATATATACTGTAGGAGGTAACAAGATGTATAGATAGTTGTATTCATAGAAAAGGTACAAGAGTCACCAATGATCCCAAGCAAATTTGAATAGTGAAGGTGTTTCTTTCTAAAGTTGGTGAGTTAAGACTGGAGTAGCTGACTAGTTTTTCAAATTTAAAAATAACTATGCAAGACTTTAAGGAACATCATGGTGGGGTTCAAAGAAAATGATACTATCAAAGGCACAGCGATTTTCTAGAAGCTCCCCCAGGGTAATAAAGGCCCATGAATTGCCGGACAAAGACTCCAAAATAATTGTTTTTAAGGAAGTTCAGTAAGGCACAAAATAACATAGGTGACTGGAGTGTAGGTCTGTGGTAGAGTGTTTGCCTAGCATGCATGAGATTCTGGGGTCCATTCCTAGTGTAAGGTTCTGGGTTCGAGAGACGCAGCAGACAAGAGACCAGAGAGTCTGCTGGGAGCTAACAGGACCCAGTTTATTAAGGGAAGACCAGATGGGACTAGCTTCTCTGCACTCGGGAGTGGAGAAATGCTAGCCCCCTCATCTTGGGGCTGGGGCCGGGGCTCCGGGGAACCGGGCTGGCATGCCTGGCTCCCTATTGGGAGAGAGAGAGAGAGAGAGAGAGAGAGAGAGAGAGAGAGAGAGAGAGACCTGCTCAGGACAGGTGCAAACAGCTAACTCCCTGTGAGAGTGAGTCGTGAGCCCCGCCTCTTTGGTCAGTGGGTGGGAAGCTTATCTATTCAAGAAGTTGTAAAAGTCAGTCCCCTTTTTGCAGGTATTGTGAATTCTGGTTGTTTGGCTGGAGTTGCCAAGGTGTCTGCTGGGAAGTGGGAGGGTCCTTCAGTCACATCTTATACCTAGCACTAGAAAAAAAAAAAGTAATCTCTAACATAATGTCAAGAAAACAACACAGGAATTGAACAAATGTAACAAGGAGTTGAGAATCAAAAACAGCTAACCCGAAATTTTGGAGCCAAAGCCATGTAATGAATGGAGGGAAAAATGCAGTCAGTAATAGGAGCAACAGACCTGATCAAGGAGAGAGAGAGAGTATGAAAGGAAAACTAACATAAATGAAAAGGAATACGCGAACACTACAGGGTTTATAGGACACTATCAAGAAAACTATTGTTATATATTATAAAGATCCTACTAAGGGAAATGGGAGGGAGGCTGCAGAATTCTTTTAAGGAAAATAACTGAAAACTCCAATATTTGGATCTAATCTTTCAAGTGAAGTTCAAAATCCCCCAAATAGATTCACCCTAAAGGGGACTTCAAGACACAATGTAATCAAACTGACAAAAAGTAGGGACAGAATTTTGAAAACAACATGAGAAAAACACTAGTCACAATCAAAGGAAAATTCCCCTTCCCCTGAGATTGGCAGTGGAAGTCTGGCATCCTCGAAGTGCTGAAAGAAAAAAACTGCCAGCCAAGAATATTTTCCCTGACAAAGATATTCCTCAGAATAGATAAAAAGCTGAAGTTCCTTACCACCAAACCTGTTCTACAAGAAACAAAGCTAAAGGGAGTTCTTCAAGTTGAGATAAAAGGATGGTAATTAGTAAGAAGTAAGTATTTAAAGATGGGGCTGGAGAGATGGCTCAGTGGTTAAGAGTACTTACTACTTTTGCAGAGGACCAGAATTTAGCTCCCAGCACTCACATCAGGTCACTTACAACTCCCTCTGTGAGCACTGCACTCAAGTGTACAAACACACACATTTTTTTAAGTAAAAAAAAATTTTTTTTTAATAAAAGAGAGAGTTGGAGAGATGGCTCAGTGGTTAGGAGCACAGGCTGCTCTCGTAGAGGACCTGGGTTTGGTTCCCAGCACCCACATGGTGGCTAACAACCCTCTGCAACTCCACTTCCAGAGAATATGATGCCCTCTTCTGACCTCCAAGGGCATTGCATGACATGGGTATACTTACATACATGCAGGCAAAACACACACAAAATAGAAGTTCAAAGTAGCCCAGATTACATAATGAGATCTTATCTCAAAAAGTCAAAAACAAAGCAACAGAACAAAACTAAAAAAGTATTCTATTCTCTCTAGGATATTAGATATCAAATGTTCTACACCCTGTGGGGGTGTAGCTCAGTGGTACTTGTCCTAGCGTGCAGGTGTACTGGATTCGATCTCCAGCACTGCACAAAAGGGGTGTAGGGTCAGGCAGGGTGGCACAAGCCTTTAATCCTAGCACTCCAGAAGCAGAGACAGGCAGATGGATCTCTGTGAGACTGCGGTCAGCCTAGCCTACATAGCAAGTTCCAAGCCAGGTGTGGCTTCAGGGAGACCACGTCATATTAAAAAAAAGAAGAAAAGAAAAAGAAAGGGGTGGGTGAAATTGTAACCAGCCTAACAGAAATGGAAGTTTTTGTTGTTGTTTTGTGGGCTCTTTTGAAACAGGGTCTGGATTCAATACGTAAACCAGGTTAACCTTACCTTGGATTTCACAGAGATTCACCTGCCTTAGCCTCCTGAGTTCTGGGATCAAAAGCATGTGTCACCATTTCCCAGCCAGTAAATGAAGCTATTCTAAAGAGATATTTGTGTCTCTTAATCTGCCTAGCAGACTTTTGAAACAGTGGACCTCAAAGAAATGAGTTTCCCCAGGAACCTCATGCTTGACACCAGGCAGAGGAGGGTCTTGTCCCTTAGAAAGAGATTCCCATAGTCCAAGAACTTGTCAGAACATCTTATAGGATAAGACTGAAGTCCCCAACAAGGATGGATCTGTGGTACGCTTAGATGTAGAAATCCCTGGTCCTCTGCTTAAATTTTAATCTCACTTCAGGACCCTGTAGATGGATCCCAGGGATCACTAGATCTCTTTGTCCTTCTTCCCAATGTGGCTGCATTGAATAAATATTTTTTTCCCTGCTTTTTACTGTTGGGCATAATGTAAGGTGGGCCTAGCCTAAGCCACCCGCTTGGAGGAATGGAGGAATGGCTCCTGTGGGTGTGGCATTCTGCTCTGGCTAATTGTGAGACCAGCACCTGGAAAGAACCCGCCTGCCTGGAGACAAACTTACTATTGGCTGTATTTGAGACCCCACCCCATAAGATTATTGGCTATCCAGACCTATAAGAGCTTGTGCACCTATTCAACAAATGAGTTTGCAGTGCCTCGTGCTTGGGCTGCTTCCCATCCAACTCCGGAGCCTGTGGCTTGACTCTGTGTCTACCCAACCCCTGTAGGAGACAACGGAATGAACACGACTGTATTTTACTATTAAATTGGCCGTTTTATTGTTTTCTCAAGGATGGGTAGAACTTGAGTTCTGGTGATAGAGATTGTGATCCTATGTTTGGAAATAAGATGGATCAGTAGATAAAGATACTTGATACAAGCCTGAGGATCTTCATTCAATTCCCCTCCCCATAAAAAAAATCACATAGTGGAAAGACAGAACTAATTTTCCCAAACTGTCCTCTGACCTCCACACAGGAACCATGAAGCACATGGTCATATATATATACAATACATCACTGACTGTTCTTACAGAGGACCTGGATTCAGTTCCCAGCACCCATATGGCAGCTAGCAACTATCCATGACTCCAGGTCCAGGCTGGCTTCTGTCTCACAGAGATCCTCTTGCCTTTGCCTCCCAAGTGTAGGAGTAAGGCCTGTACCACCATGGATGTCTGTTCTGCCTGACAGAACCAGTGCTGAATTTCTGGAAAATGTGGATGCCTCTGTCAGCAGAGAATCTCTTATTGCCTAGATGAGTGTCAAGGCTCTGAACTTTCCTGTGAAATCTGTTCATCTGGTGGAGTTTCTGTATCTTGCTCCAGCATGCTGCATTCTTTTAAGCAATTTTTAATCACCTCATTCTATCAACCATGCTAGTTCTGACATCACTGTTGCAGTTGGTGTCTTATGGACTATTGATTTTTCCCATGCTTCTGGATCACATTCTAAATGTGTTCACACCTGGGGTTCCTTCATGGGTGTTTAATTTTATCTCCCGAGAGAGTATTTCCAAATGATAACTTTTGCTTATCTAACTTTATGTTCCACTCTCGCCTATACATAACCTTCATAATTCAGTTCCATACATGCCCTTTTGGCTCTTGCTGATTTTGGGGGTAGAGTTGCATTTCAATTTATCATTAGTCCTAGATATGGGCTATGATATATACTCATTTGATCCGAATTGTTGCCTGCTGTTTCAGGGAGAAGACAGGCTGTGTTCTGAACAGAGATCATCCTTACTCTCCTTGCAAAGAGCAGTAGCACTTAATGGAGAGAAGTGAGGTATTCTCGCATGCTCAGTGAATAGAAGGTCATATAGAAAGCCAAGATTTTTCAGGCATGTCAACCTGAATGTCTGTCTCGTGTGTCTGAGTCCCACTCTTTTCTCACCAGAGCTGGAATCTTCATGTTATTACTGAACCAAATAATATAAACTAAAAACCACTTGGTTTACTTTAACAGCTTTTAAAAAATATTTTCTTATTTTTATGTATATGATGAATGCATTGCCTGCATGTATGTAAGCGTACCCATGTTGCACAATGCCCACAGAAGCATTCCCCATTGTTTCCGAATTTACAAGATAGCTGGTCAAAAGCATACAGCTATGTTATTTATGTTCCAGCTAGAATCAGATATCAGACTAAATCAGATAAGACCAGGGCTTCCAGTTGTCAAATATCAGATGTGTGGGAGATGGATGCAGATCAAACCAGGGCTTCCTTTTGGAAATCAAAAGAGAAATTCATACACAGAAATTCTCTGATGTTGGCTGTGTGTACTGTAATCCTGGCATTCTGGAGGCAGAGTCAGAAAAATCATAGTAAGTTGGAGTCTAACCTGGTACATGGTGAGTTCCAGGCCAGCCAGGCTATAGTACAAGACCCTGCCCCCACTTCCCCCGAATAAAACAAACAAAAACAAAACAAAATTCCCTACTCTGTCCCTAAATTGGAACCTCCCAAATCAGGACTTCCTTTTGGGAGTCAAATATTGGATACCCCTGAAACAGAACCCTCAAAATGAAGGCCAAACTAAAGAGAAGTTGAAATGGGAGTCCGATCACTTATACTGAAGTTATGCTGGGTGAGAATTTCCAGACCCAGAAACTAATTTTGGAAATGCTAAATTAGATAGGAAGGGGTTTGGGGAGGTTCACTCAAAACTAAGGGTGTATGTACAGGGCATGGTGTTGGTGTGCCTTGAACTCCAGCCCTCCTTAGGCAGAGGCAGAGAGTCCTAGTCCTGCCTGGTATGGTAGGCCATGATTTTAATCCCTGCACCCTAGCTCTCCAGCACTCGGGAGGCAAAGACTGGTGTGTCTCTTTGAGATTGAGGCCAACCTGGTCTACACAGAAGTTCTAGGCCAAGTAGGGCTACAGGAGAACCTGTCTCAAAAGAAAAAAAAAAAGAGAGAAGGAGGGAGAGGAGGAGGAGGAGGAGAGACACTGCATCCCTTGGTTGTGGAACATAGAACTATCAAGGTAGAACTGAGCTGGAAGTTTCCTTCCTATTTGCTGGCTTTTATAAGTTCTAGAAAATGGCTTGTTAGGGGAGAGATGTCATCAACAGTCTTAGCCAGCTGTGGACCCTCTGTGCCACACTACTGACCTGCCAGGCAAGATGTATCTTCAGGTTGAAATAACAGCATGACTGTTATGGAGGCTTCTTAACTGACCACATTTTCTGTTGGATTTAAAGCTTGTTTCACAGGAGAGAATTCATGCCTGACACTGTAAACAGTCAAAGCCCCTGACTGGGGAGGTCATAATACTAGGGGGAAGTTACTGCTATTTTGCTAAATGGACATACATGCTGGTCAAAATCCCTTCTAGATAGTTTTGTTCATGCCCATAGATTAGTGCTGCTCTCAGATTTGATCAGAGAATCTTCTTTTTGCAGTGGTCAGTGCAGAGTGGTGACTGCAGAGTGGTCAAAGTGCTCAACTATAAATGGACCCTCTATGTCACCTTCTTCAAGGTCCAGGGAATGCTGTGAAAGAGGAGGTGGAAAGAATGAAGGAACTGGAGGAAGGGGAGGAGTGCGGTCTTCTGGGCATGACATGGCAGTTGCTTTAACGACCTCACAAGCAGCTGTGATTTAAAACATTCCATCATGAATGTGCTCTTAACCTCTGAGCCACCTCTCCAGTCCCCCAAATTAGTGATACTTTAAAAGTCAACTGAGCCGGGCATGGTGGTGCATGCCTTTAATTCCAGCAATCAGGAGGCAGAGGCAAGTGGATCTCTGCGAGTATTGAAGGCCAGCCTAGTCTACATAGTGAGTTCCAGTCCAGGGCTACAGACCAAAAAAGAAAAAAAAAACAAAAACAACAATAAAACAAAAACAAGAATCCCAAAACTGAAACAAAAAAGAAAACAACAAAAAAGTGAACAGAAAGCAAATAACTACAAGCAGGTAAAGGTAGAGGATTTACTCAGGGTTATCCCATTTTTAAAACCATGCTGGCTAAGTGGAGAGTTTAGCCTTCTCCTTGTCTTGTTGTTTATCCTTGAGTCCTGTTCTAGTCCCGTGTTCTCGCCTTCCTTTCAGCTCCCCAGAAGATCCCCTGTCTTAGCACTTAGCTTTAAATCTCAGAGGTTTCATTTCATTTTGTTTTGTTTGTTTTTTTGAGATGCTGGGGATTGAGCACACTGCCTTGGGTAAACTATAAATTGCAGATTAACCAGGCATGGTAACATAAACCTGTAATCCCAGCACTCCACATGCAGAGGCAGGAAGATCAGGGGTTCAAAGCTATCCTTGGTTAGGTGTTTGGAGGCCAGCCTGAGATACAGGAGACCCTATCTTTAAAAAAAAAAAGAAAAACAGAAGCCGATTTGGGACTAGATGTGCTAGAAAGACTAACCATCAGATTGAATGGTTGAAGCTTTAAGGTGAATCATATAACTCATTCTTGTGTCCTTACGGAGAAAAGGGGGCCAGAATTTAGACTTGGGCTGGTATGAAAACCTAATAAAAATTCCAACATGGGTGTGGTGGCACGTGCTTTTGATCCCAGTACTCAGGGGGCAGAAGCATGAGGATCTCCATGAGACTGAGGCCATTCTGTGAATTCTAGGCCTGCTGGGGCTACGGAGAGACCTGTCTCTAAATCAATCAATCAATCAATCAATCAATCCAGATGCTACTCAAGAGACCTGCTGGCAAAATCTATAATCACATGTTAACTGACTGAGGCAGGAGGATGGCACATTTAAGGCCTGCCTGAGCTACCAAGTGAGTTCAAGGTCAGCCTAGACAACTTAGTAAAAATCTGTATCAAAATAAAAAGTAAAAATGGCATTGGGAATACTGTTCAATAGTATAGCACTTACTTAGCATGAATAAAGCCCTAGGTTTAAGCTCCAATATTGTATGAAAAACTTTCATATACTACAGCTCAATGGGGCTTCCTGGTTTATGAGGATGTTCATGCACAGCAGAGTCACATGTCCTGATCCTACAAGGAAAGGGCACAGAGGGTCTGATTTGTATCCTTTATAATGAAACCATAATCATACATATATTGCAATCTTGAGTTCTGTAAGTTATCTTAATAAACTATCAAAAATGAGGTAGTTGTGGAAAACCTGAAACTTGAAGACATTTGGACAGAGACCGATGTCACCCCTGATGTAAAGTGGTATTTTGATACCAAAGTTTGTGACCAAATTACCTGGCTTAGGCAACTTGAAAGTGGAAAGATTTGTTTTGGCTCATGGTTTCAGAATGTTTACTCCACCATTGTGGGGAAGCTTATAGCACAGTGAGGCAGGACAGAGGGGGGAAGGAGACAGAGGGGGGCAGGGGAGACAGGAGATGGAGACATAGTTCCTCCATCCTGACCCCACCTTTTTACCTCTGCAGAGTATTCTGGCTGCCCTTGGACACTGCAGCTCTCTTTAGCTAAGCAGGTTCCTGAAGAGAGAGGGGCCTGGAGACTAGGCAGCACTCCAGCTGCTGAGGGATGTCTCATTCTGAAGTGGGATTTGGGTGGCAAATTGCAGCTCCCACTACATTTTGTAACATTTATAGCTCTTAAACAGTAGAAAGGATATTTTGCAAAGTATTACAAAATGCTACACATTTTGTAGCCTGAGATAATTCACAAAGGGATGTTGGGAGGCTGATCTTGGCAAATCCTCATGAATGATCATATTGTTCTCCTACTTGAGTCTTGGTTCCAGTGGATTAAAGTCCGTAATGGTGGGGAGGCATGGCAGAAGGCATGGCTGGGGAACAAAGCTGAGGGTCACATCTTCAAGCAGGCACAGGAAGCCCAGAGAGACTGGAAATTCTCCAAGGCTTAGGAACTCTCAACGCTGGCCCCTTGTGATGTGCTTCCTCCAGCATAGTCACACCTCCTAAAGGTTCCATGACTCTCCTGAGACAGCACCACAAACCCGGGACACGATGCCCAAACACTTGGAGCCCATGGGGGACATTCTCCTTCAAACCATCATACCCCCTTCAGGGCTTTATTGAAAAGTCTCTTTTTGGGACTGAAGAGATGACTCAATGGTTAAGAGCATTGTCTGCTTTTGAAGAGGACCTGGTTCCCAGCACCTACATGCTGGGTGGCTAACAATGGTCTGTAACTCCAGTTCCAGGGGATCTGACATTCCCTTCTGACCTCCTTGGGATTTCATGACAGGGCACTTATATACATGCAGGCAGTACACTCATTTACATAAAAAATAAAAACAATAAATATTTTTAGAAGTCTCTTTTCTCAGGTCTTCTTTCAACCTCAATATAGATCAAGAGCTTTTATTATATACTCTCACAGTTCTCATCCTCTATAGATGGCATTTTTAGTACTTGCCACAACTCTACCGAAGTAGTTTTTTATGCATTTATATGTTCAATGCTGTCTCTCTCCTTTCAGCAAGTTTCAGGAAAGTAGAAGTCAGGCCTATATTATTCTTTCCTCTTTTTCCAGCTATCAACTCAATGCCTGACATATGCTTACAAATGTTTGTTGAATGAATGTGACAGTTAGCTTTAGCTTCAATTGTTAACTTGACTTATTTGGGAAGAAGGAACCTCAGTTGAGGAATTTGGAATTGGAATGGCCTGTGGCCATGTCTGTGAGGTGTATTCTTAACTGCTAATTGATCTAGAAGGATCCAGCACTGTGAGCAGTGTGGGCATAAGCTGTATTAAAAAATCTAGCCGAGCAAGCCAGACAGAGCAAGCTAGAAAGTATCATTCATCTGTGGTCATTGCTTTAGTTTCTGCCCAGATTCCCCTTTCAGTTCCTGCTTTAGCTTCCCTTGATGATGGAGTATAACCTGTAAGATGCAATCAACTGTTTTCTCCTTAAGTTGTTTTTGTTCAGTGTTTTATCAAAGCAACAGAAAAGAAAACTAGAACACTGAATAAATTAAAGATCAGGTAACAGCATAGAGTAGTTGTCTTCTTTGGGTTGGACATGACCACTGTTGTCTTAAACCTAAACAGTTGTGATGATCGCTTACACAAGACCCTCACCAGCCTGGACCTATTAACATTCATTCTGGATGGAAGGGGATGCTCTGGAGTCCTCACAAGATCTGCAAGAGGCCCCTCTCTTTCAGAGAATGTAAATAAGGAAACAAGTGACAGGAATGGGACCCTTCAGTAGTGTAGATTCCTGTAAGTTGCCTAGGGGACTCTTCAGTGATACAGCTTTTTGTGAGATGCCGTGGGTGAACTCCAGTGCTTCTTTTCTTGAGTGGTCCATGCTATATGAGTGGGTCTCTTCAGTGGTGTAAGTTGCCTAGGAGATTTCCCATACTTATGTAAGCAACCCCAGTAAACTCACTGTTTCATCAAGCTGGACTCACAGGGAATTCCTTCTTTGATCTACCTGGGGTAAGTAGCCTCAACCAATTACAGTATAGTTAATACTGTGGCCCTGGAATCAGTCTGGGTTCAAACCCACCAAATTCCTGACTTGTCCACTAAGAGTGCTGCAAATTAGTTTCCTACTTGGCCAGTGGAGAAACTCGTCTGGTTTCATAGAGGTGGTCAGACTGGGAGAATGCCTCCTCAGTAACCATACCCAAGGAGAAAAATATGAAGATGTCTATGTATCTGCAGCAGCCTAACATAGCAGCCAAGCATACACACTATCAGGGCTGAATCAAAACCTGTTTTCATGACTATGACTCTCAGTCTCTTTGTGCATTGTGCATCAGTTTCCTCACCTGTTACAAGTGGAACTTTTAACATCTAAGTTGCTATAGAGATAGGTTAAAATGTACAAAGAACATGGTTCACTGTGTTTCATATGTGTTTGCTGTTATCGCTATTAATTAGTGTAGGTTGGGGGACCCTCTGATTTGAGGCCTAGAGCTGGTTAGCGCATAAGACATTTCTTCCAGGTGGTTAATGTAAGGTCTGGGTTTGAGAGACACAGCAGACAAATGGACCACAGCACTAGGAGTTAACAGGACCAGTTTATTAAGGACGGGGACCAAACTGGTTTCTCAAGTTGGGGAAAGAGGTCAGCCTGGACTAGCTTTCTCTGTGCTCAAGAGTGGAGAAAATGCTAGCCCCCTCATCTTGGGAGCTCCAGCTGGTGGACCGGGCTGGCATGTCTGGCTCCAGATTGGGATGGAGAAGCTCCCTCAGGGAGAGTGTGAATGGCTAACTCTCTGGGAGAGAGAGATTAGCCCCACCTAGCTGGTCAGTAGGTCTTTTTATGGGGAGGGGGTCCCCATGACATCTGACTGGTGTTTTAGGTAAACTTTTGGCCAGGAAGGAATCTATTTTTACAGATGTTTGTGAATTCTGAGTCAGAAATCTTATCTGTTCAAGAAGTTGTAAAAGTCAGTTCCTTTTTATCTGTGGGCTCTGGGAGTACCAAGGTGTCTGTCCTGGAACTGTTGGAGAGGGAGGGGAGATATTCCTTCAGTCACACCTTACAGTTAAGTTCACACCAGAGAGCAAATAATAGATCAGAATGTTGTCCTGCCAACAGAGTAAAGGAAACAGAATATTTTTCTGGGTTCATTTCCTGCAAGTTGTGGGGGACTTGGTGGGTAGTTCCTTTTTTCTGCAGAAACAGGTCTAAAATTCTAGGATGGTCATTACATTTGTAACTCTTACCTCCCTTCCCAAAGAGTTGATAACACCCTGGCCAACACTGGACCTTTGCTCCTTTACTCTTGAGGGGGCTGCTGAGGTTGACGTCGGGCAGCCCACCAAAAGGGCCAGGAGTTTGGACACAAACTTGGAAGTGGATCATTTTGGATGCAAGTGAAAGTAATTGGAACTCAGCTGAACATAGTCTGGGGCCTCCTTCCCTGTCTGAGTCCTCAACTGGCTACTTGCTTAATCAGGACTAGCTCTCCTTCTGATCTTACCATTTCTTCACTTTGTTTTTTGAATCTCATTGTGTTGAACTGGCTCGAACTCACGGAGAGCTGCCTGCCTCCTGAGTGCTGGGATTAAAGGAGTGCATCATCATGCTGGACATTTCTCCATATTTTTAGAGTATTTTACAGTATTCCTTAACCTGGGAATCCAGAGCCTGGTATTGGAATAGTTGATGTGAAATCTGGATTTTGATTTTATTTTGACACTAACTGGCTATGTGAATGTGGCCATGACTTAGGGCTCAGGTTCCCTCATCTGTAAAGCAAGGCAGACAGAGGAGATCAGTTGGGAATTCCTTTTCACATTCAGTAATTACACATCATGACCTCTGACAAAAGTCAATACACTGCTAATGTCCATTTAGGGGGTAGAAAGTTGTATTGGATCTTTTATAAGTGAAAAAAAATCCTCATTTTCATTTCCATTGACTTTGGAATATGGATTTGTTACAAAAATAAAAGCTCTCTGTCATCTGCAATGTTTCTGATGTATCTATCTTAGAGAGTGCAGTTCTGAGAATTTAGAAAGATCCAGAATAGAGTGGTCAGGGCAACCAAGCAGAGCCATGACACCAGGAAAGGGCTGTTCTTAACTCTCTCCTGCACTTCATCAGGGAATGAAGTCAACTGAGCAAGCTGACAGGCTGTAGAGAGAGGGATCTACAAAAATCATAAAGGTCGCGCTGCTTTATCAATTTGTCAATACCGTTAGGTGGAGTTGAGGTAACTGTGTCATTTATTCACCTCCTTCAGTCCTGGTGACCAACTCTAAGTCTTTCAGGGGGTCACTCTAAAAATGAGGGCTAATGCTCAAAGTGCAAAATATATTCTCTCACAAAGGGAGGAGGATGAGGACGGGAAGGGTTGGAGGAGGCAAATTAACGTGAACAATTTCCTGAGGAGGAGGAGGCAGGAGAATCTCATGAAATCATGTCAATTTTCTGCACCCTACCCCATAAAAACACCTATGGTTTGTGTAGATGTTGATTGTCCCTGGGTAAAAATGGGCAGAATGAGTCATGGCAGTCAACACTTTCTCATCTCGGTTTTCTCACTGCATTGGAGCATCTGGTGCAACAGCTGCAAATCCTTGTCCTGGAATTACAAAACAGTTGTGTTCCAGTTCTGGCTCTGCCACTTACTGTGTGTTCTTTATTGGTTTCTCCATCTTTCAGAGTTTCAGTCCCCGAAGTTGGGGTGAATCCATAGGTGGGGTAGCTCTCCTAACTAGGACTAGGTTTTTTTCTTTGTTTTTGAGACAGTGTTTCCCTTTAGCATCAGCTGGCCTGGAACTTTCTATGTGCACCAGGCTGACCTCCATTTCAGAGAATCGCCCAGCACACCCTTCTTTTGTTTATGAGACAGGGTAGAGCTCCATCTGCCTCCCACCTCCCGAATGCTGGGATTAAAGGCATGTACCACGCCGGGCAGGACCGGGCCTGCCCTCTTAATCCCCGGGGCTGGCAAGCATGGCGCTAGGCTGGAATGCTCTCTGGCTGTAAGTCCACCCAAGTGTGACGGCAGGAGGCTCATCCCCGTCCCACCACCGCTCAGACCAGCACACAGCGGAGGGCAGAGAGGAGCCAGAGGGGCTCAGAGGCTTCGGCCAATCGCGCAACGGGCGGGACTGGAGTTCCCGCCTCCGAGCGGCGTGCGCGCTCCGTACGCCGGCACGCCTGCCGCGGGGGCGCGCGCGCAGGCCCAGCCCTCGTCGCGGCCGCCATTTTAGCTCCTGGTTCGGGCCGCACGGAGCGGGCTGTGGTGGCGGGAGGGGTGGGGGTCCCTGCGAGTTGAGCAGCCCTCGTCGTCTGCGCCGACTCGGCCACCGGCGTCTCTCTTCTTCCTTCCTTCCTAAGCGGCGGCTCGAAGAGTGCGAGGATGTCCAAGCGACATCGGTTGGACCTGGGGGAAGACTACCCCTCGGGCAAGAAGCGTGCGGGGACCGATGGGTAAGGCAGGCCGGCGCGCGGCCGCGGCTCGGGCTTTGTTGGCTTGGTGGTGGGAAGCGGGCGGTGCAGGCCGAGTCTTTGTCTGCGGCCCTGCGTCGGCGCGGGGCTGCGTGCGTGGCGAGCTCCGAGAGGCCTGTGATGACCACGAGGCCGCGGGCGGCGGAGGTGAGGCGCGGGCCGCGAGGCCTCGGTGCTCGAGTGAGGCCCGGAGCCTGGGAGGGCGGCCGGGGCTCGGCGTCCAAGGGCACGGGGCAGCGGCGGGCCTGGATAACAGCACGGGGCGGCGGCGGGCCTGCAGCGAGGGAGCGAGGTGCCGAGGCCGCCGCGGGGCTGCTAGCCCGCGGCGCGCAGGGTTTGGCGGGAGTCGGCGGGCATTGAGGCCCTGGAGGGGAGGCAGCGGCGAACTTCCGCCCTCGGCCTGCCCTCCCGCCATCTCCTGGGTTTCCTGGTTTGCTGAAAACTGGCCTTGCAGAGAGCATCACTGGAAAAGGAATGGAAAGTCATTCCTTCCCTGTCCCTCCTTAGGCTTTTCTATCGTTTTCTGTCCTACCTTCTTACAGTCGCTTTTAAAACACTTCAAAAAGATCTTAGGATTTGAGACCAAAACCCGCCCACGTGCAGGTTGAGAAATGAGAAATGCTTTCATAGATTCGAACTATTGGAGTTTTTTCTTTTCCTAACCTTTCCCTAAGGGAGAGGCATTTAGCATTTAGGTGGGTATATTAAAGTTACCTTTTCAGAGTTTTTCTTTTACAGTTTTGGATCGTTTACAAAATACATACAAGATACATAACTCCTCAACACTTTTTAAAAATGTTTTTACTATTTTAGATAACAGAATTCTCTTTGGGTGATTTTAAAAAAAAAGAAAAAAAGATCAAGGCCACCCTGGTCTAATTGCGAGTTCCAGGCCATCTGGGATTACAGGGAGGTCTGTCTCAAAACAAAACAAAAAAACTCCCAAACAAAAATCCACAAAAGTTCGAATATCCAAATGGGTTGCATGATTTTGTCTTGTATCTTGTTATACCGATTCACTCTCCAATCATCTGTAGCTTGAGTTTTTGTTCACCAAAAGCCCTTTGTGATTGATTTCTTGGTAGTCTGTTCAGTGTTAGTAGGTCAGGACAGGGTGTATTTTTTTCCTTGAAGTTTTAAGCGTGTTTTGTCTGCATCTATGTATGTGTACCGCCTGGGTGCAGTGCCCACAAGACCAGGTGTCAGAACCCCTAGAACTGGTGTTAAGAGGTGGTGGTTGTAAGCCACTCTAGGTGCTGGGCACTGCCAGAGCAGTAAATGTTACTGACCGTTGGACCATATTTGATGCGGGATTGTTATGTTTTAATTTTGTAGACTTCTTTTTTTTAAAGCTCATAACACTCGGCATTGTAATACAGTCCCAACCCAAAACAGGTCTTCAGCTGCCCCCTTCAAACAAACTATGTTTAGGCTCTGTGTCATACTTGCTTAGAGTGAGAACCAAGTTTGAAGACTATATTCTCCAGGAAAGGAGGAAAGGGGATGACAGAACTCATGATAGCCGTGCTTCCTTAATTTATAGTGGGATCTAGAACCCTCCTCTTTTCGATACAGTCTAGTACTGTAGTTAGGAGTTGTTGTATTCTGTTTTAATGACATTAATACTGGGTTGGTAAAGTGGAGAGCGTTTGGTTCTGAATTTGTGTGAAGCCAAAACAAATTACTTGTCATTGGTTTAAGATGCAACCTTTTCCTTCCTAAAGTCGAATTGGAATAAATGCTGGGAGAGAATTCACTCAGTGGTTTCTGTGTGTTGAGCAAGCTCCAAACACTTTTTGGCTCCGTACTATAGTGTATGTTTCTGTTTTTTTTGGGTCAAGATAGTCTTAGTAAAAATGAACCTTTTGGGTCAGCCCTGGTAGCCTCATGAGGCCTCTAAATATTTGATATTACCTTGTAAATAAAAGTTAGTTCATTTATACAGTAAGTAATTCCTGAATTTCCAGAGCAATTCTGGTGGACAACTTTTGCACTGATTTCTCTAGGTTCTTTGAATGCTATATTTTAAAAAAACATTTTATTTTGGAGACAATATCTCCTGTAGCCCCAACTCTCCTGGAACTCTTCAGGCTGACCTCCAGTTGGATCCACCTCTGGAAAGACCTGGGGTTAAAGGCTGAGTTTAAATGTATGTTTCACTATATCCAGCTTTGAATGTCATTATAGAACAGATTTTCTTTAGTAGACAGTTTATAATATTTGTGATTGAGGTTCTTTTCTTCTTTCCCTACTTGATAGTTTTAACACTGGACTGCCAGGGATCCTGTCTTTTTATTTTTAATTTTTAAAAAAGTGTCGATTAAGTATATTTAACGGCATAGGATTGTCCATTTTGTCAACCCAGGTGCCAGACACTCCCAACCCATCTCTCCAATGTTCTTATATGTATGTGGGGGGACAGGGGTTGCATCCCATGCTAGGGTTGTGGAAGTAAGAGGGCATCTTGGAGTTGGTTCTCTTTACCCTGTGTCCTAAGAGTTAAACTCAAATCCTCAGTTTCCCTGGCAAGTGCCTTTACCCACCAACTCATCTCCTGGGCTTTCAAAGAAACTTTGAAGATCAGGACATTTCTCTGATAGTTTGCAGTATTCCTGATCTGAACTCTGAATTACAGAAGAGTACAGTGTTCATTAATACATATACTTAACACATACAAAGTACATACTGTGCCTGACTCTTGTTTTAGGCACTTTACATGTATAAACACATTTTCTCTGGAGTCTTATGTGGTAGGTGAGGTTAAGCAATTTGACCTGTTAAATGATTTTACCTAGTAGAAGACAGATGTCCATACACACAACTATAAAGAAGAAGGAAAAAAAAAAACCAAACATCCTGAACTCTTCATTTTTCTGGTCTTTGGAGAACACTGACAATTTTAAGGTCTGTGCAGATTCTTAAATATGAACTGTAATATTTCCAGTGAGCTCTTGCAGTGTGTCATTGTATGCTTTGATGTTTTTCACTCATGTTACTACCTACAGATAGATGACCCTGTTCATTTATTGGCTGCATAGTACTCCAATTTTAAACGTACATTGTGCTGCTCGTGGTGGTGCACACTTTTAATCCCAGCACTTGGGAGGCAGAGGCAGGTGGATCTCTATGAGTTCAAGGCCAGCTGGGGCTATAGGGAGACCCTGTCTCAAAAAAAAAAAGTATATTGTAACCTGTTTCTTGATCATTGATGCTTGTAGTTCCCTGGGTTTCATATTTTGAAGATAAAACATAATAAACATTTTTATATGTACTTATGGACAAGCCCAGCAGTTCCAGAAGTAAATTTGCCATGAAAGAGCAGTGTTTATTTAAAATATTTGGGCCTTTTCGATTTATCTGAACTTTTAATTATGTATATTTATATGTGTGTGGGTACAGATGCCCACAGAAACTGGAGGCCTCACTCAAATCCCCTAGGAACTGAAGTTAACTAGTAGGTGTTGGGAACTGAACTCTGGAAGGGCAAGGTGCTTGCTCCAAACCACTGTGCTCTCTCTCCAGCCTTGAGATACTCTTGATAGAATCAAGATGATTAGTTGACAGCCTCATCTGTATTCTAATGCCCATTGTTCTTCCATAGACTGTTCTGATAAACATCAATAGTAACCAGTATTTATTGTGCGTTTCAGGTCACGCTGGATGGTATTTCATATTATTGCATGTATTAACTCATTTAATCTTTACAATAACAATACATTAGTGGCCACAACTTAGGTGAGCAAGGAAACACCCAGCTTAAGTGCTAAGATAGCATTTAGAATGATTTTTGACAGCAGTCAGTGTCACTGCCAGTATTGTGACTTCAGTCGTTATAAATAGCAATGTTTTGATTTTCTTGAAAAGCATTATACTTGAACTATTAAGTTTTTAAGAACAAAACTAAATCTCTAAAACAGAGAGAGGGTTGTGGTGTTTCCACTTAACAGAAATAAATTTTCTTCCTCTCATTCAGAGAAGCCATTATGAACCACAGACAACATTTCCAGGCCATTGAACTAGTGTTCTGCATCTTCCCTGATGTTTTCTTGACTTCACTTGGCAGATTGGGTATGGAAGCTTGGGCCTTTGCTGTGATTGCCTTGTCCTTCCTATTAGTAATTTTTTTGTCACCCCCCTCCCCCCCTTTCTGGAGATAGGATCTCATAGCCCTACCTAGTTTACTTGGACTCTCTCTCAAACTCCAATCCATTTGCCTCTGCCTCCTAAGTGCTGGCAGTTCTCCCTTTCTTGATGAGCAGCTAATCCTGTACTCTTCTGCCTGCAGTGCCTTTGTTCCTGTGTTGTAGTAGCAAAGCTAGCGTGTATCCTTGAAAAACATGTTGGAATAGGAATTACGTTATCAGAGAGCATTTCATAGTATACAGATTGCCTTGTTTGTTGTCTCTTCCTTGAGTTCTGTAACCTTGGAAAAGTTAGGTACTTAACTGAGTGCATAGTAGTGCATTAGGATTTTTTTTTTAGTAGGGGGACACAGGGAGTCTTGTCCTGTCTCACCTGAAGTGATAACTACAAACATGAGTCCTTTTTGTTTTATTTGGGGGGCATGTGTGCTTGTGCTCATTGGAACAGATGCAGAGGCCCGACAAGGCCTGTTTCCCTCGCCACCTTATTTTTTGAGGCTGTCTCTCAACCTGAAGCTTGCTGCAGGTAGGCTGGCTGGCCAACAAGCTCCTAGGATCTGCCTATCTTTTTACCCACCAATGCTACCCTTACAGTCAGGTGGCAATGAATTTGCAGTTTTCTGGCATTCAAAGTAATGAATGTGTCTGTCTTCCGAGCCATCTCCCCAGCCAGTTCTTTAAAGGTTCTCTATAGCTCTGTGTGCTTTTCCAGTACAATGTTGTGAACTCTGGGCTGTGTACGAGCTGGGCAAGTGCTCTTCACTGACCCGTATCTCTCGCCCTTTGCAATTTTGACAGTTGCTCAGGCAGGCTTTGAACTTGGGATATTGTATTCCTGACTAAGTCTCAAAAGTGGCTGGGGTTATAGGTCTGGCTTTGAACTCTTTGAGGCTACAGCCCTTCTTTCTTTGCTTTATAAACTGCTTTCACATTTTGGGGTGATACAAGTGTCCACTTAGTTCAGGGGCACCTAGGTCAGAGGCAGAATGAGAACAAGAAAGCTGATGATTGGTAGTCTATATTTCAAATATAGATTGAGTCAAGTTTTAAATTGTGAGACTTCATTTTATGTTTATTACACTGTGCTTTACAATATTTACCTTTGATTTCTTTGTTTTGGAGTGGTACATGAGGCTTCATTCAGTTTATCTTGTATGCTCTATGATTCTGTAGTGGATGAATATTGGAATGGAAGAAGGGATGCCCCATGTCTAGTAAGGTTTTCCTCTCTTGTAAATTAGTTTGCATGGATTATACAAAGAACTAAATCAGTTATAATTGATCAGTCCTGTGATCAGTCCTGACATGCTGTTAACATTTTAGCTGTGTTCCTCTCAAGGAAGTTATTGTTGGACTGAGAGGGAGTCATTCCTGCTCTGCTTCTGACACTTGGCTCCCAGGAAATGGGCTTTGCAGTGTTGGAAATACAGAGCTGTAACATGTTTAGAGGTTGGCTTCTGTCAAAGCTCTGTGTTGCCTCATTTTAGTCTTGGGTTCCAACACCTTATGGCAACTTTGTCTGCTATAAGTTCGTCTGAAATAAACTAGAGTGGATAAACAGCTGATTTTCACCACTAGGTGCTCAACTCAGAGGCCATTTTCAGATGCAACTCAAAGCCATGCTGTTTGTCCTCTTTCTTAGCATAGATTACTTTAAAATTTACTGCATTAGGACTCTCTCTAGGAACAAGAAATAGGTAGCAAATGTCTAGTTAAATTTGGCCAAAGTTCAGGAAAGTGACTGCTTGTATAATACTTTTAAATTTGTTACATTATAGTGTAGTTGACCAAGGTACATAGGTTTACATTATGTTTGCATTTTTTAAAACTGCTCCTATAAAGCTAAAATATAAAGGAATAGTTTATAATTTTGGTTTTTCTTAGAAAGCAGTATATACTTAACAAAATCAAGACTCAAGTACTAGAAAATAAAGCTACCTGTAATTCATACTTTATTACTTGTAATTATGTGTATTACTGAATTATGCTTTTTATTTAGCACTATGTTAAAAAGTTTAGAAATACCTTTTCACATAAACTGAGGAGAATCTAGAGAAGATTGAGAAACTATCTTCATCTTTGGCCCTCTTTTTCTCATCTCCTAACTATAGTCTGACTACATATAGTATCTAAGAATGAAAAGTTTTGGAAGGAAAGATTTTTAATTGTAGTTCATTAAAAAAATTTTTTTTTTTTTTGCATACATCTTTAATCCCAGTTCAAGGCCAGCTGGGGCTACAGAAAGACCTTGTCTCAAAAATAAAACCAAAAAAAAATTTCTTTTGAGACCAAGTCTCACTAGGTATCCCTGGCTGGGCTGGAACTTCTTATGTAGATTAGGCTGGCCTCTATCTCAAATCCAGCTACCTCTGCCTCCTTAGTGCTTAAAGGCATATACTACTGTGCCTGGCCTAAATTTCTTTTTTTATTACATTTTAGCTAATTATTTTTGGTCTTTTGAGACAGTTTCCTTGTAGCCTCAGTGGGCCCAGAACTCATTGTATAACCAAGACTGGCCTCTATCTTGCAGAGATTGATCTGCTTCTGCCTCTCGAGTGCTGGGACTAAAGGCATGTGCCACCACACTGGCTCTTAATGTTTTGTTTTTGTGCTTGTTGGTGTGCCACAGTCCCTTGGCAGAGGTCAAAGGACCACTTGAGTTGGTTCTTTCCTTGTGGGTCCTGGAGATCATCGGCCTCAGATTGTCAGGGTTCGTGGTAAGCCAGGCCTTGTTCGGCTCCCTGGCTTGTGACTGGCTCAGTTATGGTCATGTTAAAAGTTTTAGAAAGATTGAACATCATCTAGTAAAGAAAAGGCATTTATGGTTGTGAATGAAGAATCTTAATCCTTGATTATTTATTTTTGGTGGTTATATAATCCACTGTCATTAATATTTTTATACTGCATTGTTTTTATAAAATTCACAATCTAACTTCTAAATTTTTATAATTCTAGGAAAGACCGAGATCGAGATCGAGATCGTGAAGATCGATCTAAAGACCGAGACCGAGAACGTGATAGAGGAGATAGAGAACGGGAGAGGGAGAAAGAAAAGGAAAAGGAGTTGCGAGCTTCCACCAATGCCATGCTGATCAGTGCTGGGTTGCCACCTTTGAAAGCTTCCCATTCAGCTCACTCAACTCACTCAGCTCATTCAACACATTCTACACATTCTGCCCACTCAACACACACTGGACATGCAGGACACACGTCACTTCCACAGTGCATTAACCCATTTACCAACTTACCACATACTCCTCGATACTATGATATTCTAAAGAAACGACTTCAACTCCCTGTTTGGGAATATAAGGATAGGTTTACAGATATTCTTGTTAGACATCAGTCATTTGTACTGGTTGGTGAAACTGGGTCTGGTAAAACCACACAGGTGAGTTATTGTGTACCACAGTAAATATCTTACTAATGTTTAAATTCACTGGGACCTAGTGGTCAGTTTCCATTATTTGGCCATTTGGTAGAGCACCTTGAAGAATAATACTTTGATGACTAGCACTTTCAGTGACTTTTACAGTAGTATTCCAACATGTTTAATTTTCCTGCATCCTGCTGTTTTCTCATCTTGATACATTGAATATGTTTCACTTTAACCCTGGGACAGTACAGAGTTAGGGGCACAAAGTATTATAGTGCTCAGGTGGAGAGAGATGAACCATGGGAGTAGTTTGTTGTTTATTTCTATAAATAATTTTGAATTTATAAATGTCTTCCAAAAAGTAGAAGTGATTTTGTGTGTGTGTGTGTGTGTGTGTGTGTGGTGTCACATTTTAATCCCAGCACTTGGGAGGCCAGCATGCTCTGCATTGTGAGTTCTAGGCAAGCTGGGGCTACTGGAAGACCCTATTTCAAAAAAAACCAAACCAAAAAACACCGAAACAACAAAAACCGCTTCCTTTAAGAAAAAAAAAAAAGATAGAAGTGCCACAAGGCAGGCATGGGGACCTTCATCTGCTGTTACTTACTAGACCCCCGGTGATACTCAAATTTTATTATTTGAGTATATTTTATTACATTTTCTGCATGATGTGCATGGGTGTGTGCATGCCACAGGACAACTTGAAAAAATCAGTTGTGTCCTACTACAATATGCATCCTGGTAAGGTGCTTGCCTAGCAGTATATTCAGTTATTAGTATTTATCCCATATACATAAACATGAAAAATATGCCAGTAGAAAACAACATATCTCTGTGTATTAAGATAGACAATTGTTAAATTCACTTGAATTTTCCAATTTTTCTACAATAGGGACTTTAAAATCAAAACATTTCTTTAAATTGCTTCAGGTAGAACACACAAAAGATGGTTCACCTTACACCACACCTCGACAAGAAAATGCAACTACTACTCACCACTGAGCTATATTCCCAGCACTTTTCACTCTTTTTGAGACAGGATCTCACTATATAGTCCAGGCTGGCCTCCTAGTTTGCTGTTCTGCCCCCGCCTGGAATTATAAGCATGTAACCACCACACTAATGATTTGTCTTTTTTAAAAAATTGTGTGCTACTAGCCAAATTATTTCATGGAGACATTTTTTTAAAGTTAAAGCAACCAAAACAGGAAACTTATTAGGCTTAATGTGGGTGTTAAGAGTTCAAACTTTTAAACTCAGATCCACCTGCCTCTGCTTCCTAAGTATGGGGATTAAAGGCATGTGCCACCATGGCCAATATAAGAGCTCAAACTTTATTTTCTTCATTGAAATGAAAGATGACAGCTGTAAATTTATGAATGTCACAGAATTTTCTCAGTCGACCCTGTCCACTCAGGAGTCTTATATTAGGTCAGTGGTCTTTATGACCCTGTCTGGCTTAAAGAGTTCATCTTACTGTAAGCCTGAGTTGAGCTATAAATAATTGTTTTGTGTAACTGAATTTTAAATTATTAGAACTAGGATAAAGTATTTTGATATATATATTTTGTATGCAGGCACAGTACAAGTAATTAAAATGTAAAATTATTTCATAGATACCACAGTGGTGTGTGGAATATATGCGGTCATTACCAGGCCCGAAACGAGGAGTTGCCTGTACCCAGCCCAGGAGGGTGGCTGCCATGAGTGTGGCTCAGAGAGTTGCTGATGAGATGGATGTGATGTTGGGCCAGGAAGTTGGCTACTCCATTCGATTTGAAGACTGCAGTAGTGCAAAAACCATTCTTAAGTAAGTGCTGCATTGTTAAAAGGGACACTTCTTCTGACTGTTGTTTTTCTACCACTGGTTAAGGAGATTTGCTACTGGAGTTACCAGTTGTAGTAGAATAGGCTGAAGTGGACCTTCTAAGACTTGCTAGGTCACTTTTTAATGAAGATTCATATTCTTGGTAGTAATGTATTTAGCAGTTGAGTTGAAATTAAAGTTTAAAGTTCAGATTTTAATTACTTGGTGCTGTTTTTTTTGTGTACTGCTACTAATAGCATAAAATGTGGAGTTTTACTAGAGCTTCTCTGATAAGTTCAGCATGATAGAATAGTACAGCTGTTAGTTTAAAATAGTTGCTTTTAGAATGAGTGACGGTGGGTTGTGATATGTTGGGGGAGGGAACTTTTAATGATGCAGGTCTTGGTGTGCATAATGAGTTACAAGGAGGAAGCTTGTTCTGTAATGTATTTGTGATGCCCCTTCAAGGGCTAGTTCGTTATAGCTGGAGTATACTTACCCAGCTTTTTTTTCTTAATCTTGTAGTTGTAGTCTGAATGTAGTGATGCATGTTGTCTGACAAATCTTTCTCTTGTTTGTGCTTATCTGGATTTGTAGGACATTTAATTCAGTTTTAGAAGTAGCTTTTTGATATGTGATTTCCGGGTGTATTTTAAAGAAATTTTAGAACACAATGTGGAGTGGTCAGTAATGTGAACCTGTGGTGATACACTGTAACAAGATAAATGAGAATTATCTGATTTGATTTGGAAAAAAACAATTTATGACATTTTCAAATGTATGCAAAAGTAGGAAAGTTTTGTCAGAATTGTCTATAAAATCATCTTTAAGCCATTTTTGTTTCATTCCTGTCTCGGCATTTTTGCTCATTTTGAAGTATCATAATTAGAATATAATTTATCTTTAAATATTTAGTGTGCCTCTTTCCTAAAGTGTATCTGAATTTAACAGTCCTTGAATCAAAATATCCAGGTATTGTAGTAATGTCTTTTTTTTTTCTAGTTTTTGAAAATGTACTGTTAGAGCTTTTATCTTAATACCAGTTCAACTTAAAAATACTTGTCAGCTTATCTTTATGATTTTTTTTTTTTACTTTAACCTTAGTTTTTATTGAATAAATTGTCAGGTGAAATGAAATATTGATCATTTGTAACTGTAGTATAATTGTATTATACAGGAAATCATAGCTTGTTTTTTATATTACTATAGTATGTAGATGTCAAGGACTTAAAAATAAAGGTTAAATTTTTCTTCAACTGTAATGGGAATATTGTTTTGACATTTGATTCATTATGTATATATTTTTCTTCCTGAGTTACAGGAGATCAGAATTTAGAAAGTTACCTGCATTATTAATAAAGTTATGTGCAGTATTAATAATTGTGTATTGTGGGAAGTAGAGGAAGTATAGGTTTTCAAAAGGTGAATCCTTGTGAGAGACTTTGGTTCAGTGAATAGGAAGTGACACATGGGTTGGTAGTTCAGAATAAAGTTTTGGCATTGTGGTACTTTTTTATGAAGCAGTTCCCAGAGGTTATAATAAGCTTTGGGAAGATTATTCCAGGTAAGGTTATTGGAGATGACTTTTAAGCTAATAAACTTAGCTTACTAACTTGACATTTTTAACTGATACTAGTAAAAGGATATAATTGCTTCATTACCTTTAAGGAAAGAAAAAAATTGAGACTAAACTTTCCTATTTAATTGGAAGAAAGCTAGTATAGTTTTAAATGATAGGACTGCTTCATTATGCAGTGTTGTAAAGCGTACCTGTACACATTTGGTATAATCATGTATCAACTAATTGAAAACAAGTACAGCCTTAATAGACTGATTACTAGTTATGTGTCTAATTGAGAAGAATGAAAGATGAATCAACCTATCAGCTCTTTACCCTCCATTGCCAATTTTTTATATATACAAATCAACTGCTTACATGCCCATTGAAACTTGATTTTCACTACAAAAGAAAAATAAACAGAACTAATTTTTGAAGCTTAGAAACTTTTTTTTTTTTTTTTTGAGATCAGGTCTCCCTGTGTAGCCCTGGCTAGTTAGTCTCCAACTCAGATCTAACTTCTTCTGCCTTCCTAGTGCAGGAAGTGCAGTTTGTGCAACCATTCCCAGTTTGAAGAATTGGGTCTCAGAATTCCAGTATTAGGCTACATTGTTGTGTCTTTAAAGTTGTCTCTGTAAAGTATCCAAAGACTTTCAAAGGATTTGATTTAGTTTTGATCTAGATTTGGCTTAAACAAAAACAGTCTTAGTGGAAAAGTTGTTAATTATGTAGACCAGGCTGGTCTGGAACTCAGATCTACTTGCCTCTTCTCCCAAGTTGGGGGATTAAAGGCCTGGCTAAGTTGTTTGTATATTTTGTTAGTGTTGTCTCCTCCTGTCCTTTTTTCCTAGAAAAATTCACATTTATTTTCTTGTTCCTTTCTTGGAATGGAAATAATAAAAAAAATTGAACATAGCATTAAAGGAACTAAAGAATAGAGCAACCCATGAAATTGTGGGGAATAGGGATAAATGTTGTGGTCATCATGGTGTCAGTAAAGCATCCTGATACATTGTAGCGTGAGGGAGAGACATCGCTGACACCTAGTACCATTGCATTAGGTTGAAGAATTACTCATTAGTATAGGAAATGCATTTTTTCAGCTTTTTTCATTGTGCAGGTAACTTTTAGATAAGAGAACAATTTAGTAAAACATAGAAGTAATTTAGGTGGCGAGATTTTTTTTTAGCTGCACAATTAGAAGTAGCTTGATACAGAGGGAAATGCTATTTACCAGTTAACACTTCGTCATTCGCTGAGTGTTTTGTGTTGAGCATCTAGTAGCAAAAATTAAGTCTGGTCCAGGCCTCAAATGCAAGATTGAATAAGGCACCTGAAACACAGCATGAGATGTATAAAGGAATAGAGAGATTGGGTTTTACTTTTTGGTGTTGAGAATTGGGCCTAACAGAGCAAGTATCATAACCCTGAGAAGTTAGAATTTAAGTCCAAGACACAGTTGTAAGTAGTAGAGGGATTGAGTACAGGGTGAGAATTTCAGGCGTTTTGGGTTAGCAACATTCTTCTTTTTCCTTAAGGGAAACGTTACAACTTTTTACCTTAAAAAAAAAAACCAAAAAAACAAACATATATTTTGTCTGTATGTGTAGATCAGAGGAGAACTTGTATTCTTCCTCTTTTACCGTGTGGGTCCTGAGGCTTTAAGACAGGTTGTGAAGCTTGGAGGCATGTGCATATACTGTTGAGTTGTTTGGCGTTGCTTTTTTACTTGAGAGAGAAGTATAGGGCTTTTTTGTTTTTGTTTTTAGTTGTAAAACATTAGAACAACTTGTTTTAAGTTAGCATTTTCATGCCAGATGACTTATAAGCTAATAAAGAACTAGTTTAGGGCCAGACTAGAAACAATCACAGTTGGCACTTTTTAATCTCTCTTGGCTAATTGAGCCATAAACTCTGGGAACAGGATTTGTGCCTGTATCTGTATGCTTGCCTTGCACACAGAACTTTTGAGTTTTCATCTTCCCCTTTCCTCCTTTAGCTGAGAAAGTTAAGGAACGGGAATGTGAAATTAGTGACAGTGTAGAATTTGGGTGACTGTAGGTAAATTGTTCATGAATATATCTTGGCTATCAGGCTATGGTGGACCAGTGATTCACAAAATTAGCCTTTTATTCCTAGTCTGTTTTGATTATCTGATTTACCCGATCATAAGACTAAGGATTAGTTTATGAAATAGAGTTGTTTGTTTGGTAGACTGGACTGTTAGGTAGACATGTTTATCTGGTATATATATATATACATTTAGGGCACCCTGCTAAGACTAGAAAAGGTAAAACAGGAGGACATGGTTGAAATATTTGATAGGGAAAAAGATACACAGTCTTAGATTTGAGTGATAAACAGTCCTTTGTAAAGCTTGAAGGAGGTAAGATTTGAACAGAAAGTGCTTTTTACACAAACTGGATCATAAAACCTTTAGAAATCTTTTAATCTCCAAAGGGTAGGCAGTCTCAAGGCAAGAATATGAGGGAATTCAAAAGCATTTAGTAGGTCCTAGCAAAATGCACTGGGACAGTGAGGAGCTGGGTAGTAGCAGAGATAAAAGTAAATTTAAAAAGTGAATTAAGCCAATGGCAGATTGGAAATCTAGGGAAAAAATTGGCATTTGAATTAAACTTAGATATTTTTTCTCTTGTTGTTCCTTACAAAATCTAACTTTGAATGTATAACATTTGCTTTATAATTAGGTATTATACATTATCTAGAAGCTAAAAGTATGGGAACGGTTCATAAGCTACATGCTAGGCTAATTACTGAGACTAGAGCATCCATCCACAGATTTTGGTATTTGCTTGAAGTCTTGAAACCAACTCCCCCTAGGCTATTGAGGGAAGATGAATTTCAAAAGTAGGGTGTTTTTCAGAAGTGTTGGTTCACTATAACTTTAAAGAAATTAGCATATAGAAACTTGTTTTGTAGGTATACTGAGACAAGACGCAACATCAGGGAAAAGGATTTGTTTTGGGTTACAGTTTAAAGAGGGATGTAGTTATCATTGGAAGGAAGACCTGGGGTCACAAATGTGAGGCAACTGGTAAATGTGTCCATTAGAAAAGCAGAGATGGGGCTGGAGAGATGGCTCAGTGGTTAGGAGCACTGACCACTCTTGCAGAAGACCCAGGTTCAATTCCCAGCACCCATATGGTGGTTAACAACCACTTGTAACTCCACTTTAGGGGATTGGACACCTCCTCTGACCTCAACTGGCATTGTACAACATGGGTACATCTACCTACATTTGGGCAGTACACCCATATATAGTAAATAAAAATAATAAATAAAATACTTAAGAAATAAGCAGAGGTATATGATGGTGCTTGACTGGTTTCTATCCAGAACTCACAGTTAGTGGGATGATATCACCCACAGAATGATTTTTTCCCTCTGCATCTGAAAGCTTCTGGAAACACCCTTATAGACATATTCAGATGTTTGTTTCCATAAAGATTCTAAAGCCTGTCAAGTTCACGATAAGCACTATAACCACCACAGTGGGCAAGATTTTTTTTTTTTTAAATAGGGGCATAGGTAAGTAGAAAATTTACATACTTGTCTTATTTTAGCATAATACCAGTACCTTGTTCTGAGTTATTGGGAGAGCTCTATTTACTATAACATTTATTATAGTTCTTAAAGTGGAGTTTTTCTTTTCCCTGTCCCCAAATGACATAACATATAAGTTATTCCCAATATAATTTACAATTTAATGAAATTTATTGAAACATTTAGTTATTGACATAGTAAAAGTAGGAAGAACTTACTTATTGATTACTCTCCTATGGTGTTTTCATGTGCCCATTGGCATATTTAGATTATTACTAAACAATTTGGGCTCTTGGTTTATGTTTTGTTTGTTTACTTTATTGAGTTTTGGTCTATTAGACAATTATGGTTGGAAGCCATGATTCTTAGATATTCTGCTACAGACAGCAAATTTCACATTAAGTAATGATTATAGATACTTAACTACTATTTCATGAATAGGGTTCACTGGATAGATTACCATGTAAACAGAATCTAAAAGATAACGGTTTGCATATGGTTGATCATTTTACTTAGTTCATATACTCAAGTTGTTAAAAAGTGTAAATAGTTCCATTAACTAACTGGTGGCAACCATAACCTACTATTTATTTTAAAGATTTTTATTTTTATGTATATGAGTGATTTGTTAGCGTGTATCTAAGTGCATGACAGATATGCCTGGTGCCAGTGGGGGTGTCAGAGTCACCGAAACTGGAGTTAAATATGGGGAAGGGGATGGCAGCCAGATCCCCTGTAGGAGCCATGTCTCTGATCTCATAATCTGGCCTTTGTAATGCTTACTTTAAAATGTTAAGGAAAGGCTTATTTGGTTGGCTTGAAAGTTTTTGATGCCTCCATATTGTGGTTGTCTGAAGCTGAAGGAATGTAAGGAGAAAAGTAAGGGGACTGAGTTTAAGAACTTCGTTTGCGTTTGGTATTTTTCCAGTTTTTGTAACCTTTCTCTTGTAAATTTTGTATCATAATAAGGTGAGGTCTTGCAATTGGTTGAAATTTGGGATTGTCTTTTTTTTTAATACAAATATCTGAAATTGATGTAGCTTCATATATTTTGACTTCCCAATAAGAAATGTGAATTGTTGGAAATACTGTCTTAATTAAAATATCTTAGAAGTGTTAACACTAGTGGTCCCTATGGAGAGGGAAGTTAATGATTATCCAGAAAGGCTGAGAAACAGTACTGAGGTGCAAATCTGAAAGCATTTGAGGTTATATTGTTGGAATAATAACTGATTCTTCCATTTTTGCCTAAAAATTAAAGAGTTATGCTGCAGCCAAGGCAGTTGCCCACAGGTTGTTTTTGCCACTGAATTACCTAGCTTTCTTGGAGCTCATCTGAAGACAGTTGCCAAATGCCCTCAAACATGAAAGAAATTTCAAGACATCTAGAGGATACAGCTTGGCACTATACTGGCTCAGTAGAGCAACTGTTCAGAGGGCCCAAGTTTGCTTCCCAGAACCCACATGGGAGCTCACAACCACTTGTAACTCCAGTTAAAAGGAATTGGACACCTGGCCTTTACAGGCAATGAACTCAGTATCCACAAACAGACACAAATACACATTAAAAATAAATCTTAGAGTCAGTGTTTAATTGGCAGTGTGTTTATTCTTTTCCTGATTGCAGCTGAAGCTGTGGTTGGTTCCAGAATTGGTGGTTCTTGAGTTTTTAAATAATAGCAAAGAAATCCAAAGTATAAATAAATGCAGGCCAGGTATGGTGACTCATGCTTTTTATCTAGGCACTCAGGAGACTTAAGAGGATTGACACAGTTTTCAGGCCTGCCGGTGCTGACAGTGAGTCCTTTTTTGACAAACACTCACAACACTGAGAGTAATGGACTTGTTTGCCAAATGTTTTAGTAAATTTAGATTTAGATTTAGGTGAAATAGAGAAATTTACTCATATATTATTTGCTGAACCTAACTGCCTCAATAGATAGTATTAGGTAATGTCAGATTGGTCCACAAAATATTAAGTAATGGTTTGGGTAATGAAGTCATAAATGATGACTTCAAGGTTTTTTATACTACTTTTAAATCTGTAACTAAATCATGAACTATGAGTGTAGCATTTAAAAGCGTACTATGTTTTTGTCCAGGTGCCAAACTTAAGGATAGTTGTTCTGTATTAGTGACAGCACTGGCCAGAGTGGAATGGACAGGAGATGACTGACCCATACAATGTTCTGCAAACCACCCTTGATCTGATACTGACTCTACATGGTTCCTTCTGTAATGGTTGGATTCCATATTAATTGCCTTCTGGGAAGCCATTTCTAAGCCTGGTTTCTTTGCCTCTTTTGATTCGCCATTCAGTCTGATGTCATTTGCTTTTTATTTTTCATTTTGGTATCAGCATTCTGACAGTGCTGATGCTGCTCGCCATTCCCAGAGCCTTTATGAATGAATTCATTTTGTGCTTCTTCAGGCTCATTTCATTGGTGGTGGTGAGGGAGGGGATGGAAACTTCAGTGCTGTCGCCTCATTAGAGCCAAAAGCCTATTGTTAGCTTACTACCAAAATTGTTAGAGTTTCATTGTTTTCAGAATTACATTTTGCATGTTTTGGTAATCCTAATATAGTAGCATGAATCGAATTTAAATGGTTTATTGGCTTATTTGAATTTGTTTAGGGATTTTTATTTAAGAAATTCCATTTGTTTAAGAGACACAATTGGCTTTATTGTTTTTGTAAAACCATGTGATCATTGTATGTTGCAATCAGGAGTTGTGTTATGTTTCTCAGTGCATTGCAGTATTTGGTAAGATTTTGAGATTTTTAACTTGTTTGGTATGTTTCCCTGGAAAAAAAATGTTCCTAAAGTTTAATTTTGCAATTGATTTATTAAACAATAGCATATGTGTCTTGGGCAGAATTTTTTTTTTCTATCTGTCTTTCATTTTATGTCATAAAGTTGGAATGTCATCAGGTGAGCCTTGACCAATGTTGTCTTTAATTATAGGTATATGACTGATGGGATGCTACTTCGAGAAGCTATGAATGATCCCCTTCTGGAGCGATACGGTGTAATAATTCTTGATGAGGCTCATGAAAGAACATTGGCTACAGATATTCTCATGGGTGTTCTGAAGGAAGTTGTAAGACAGAGATCAGATTTAAAGGTGAAGTGCACTTAACTCATGTAGTGCCTTAAAAGTCTTCTTGCCATGTATTTTAAGCCATGTCCTTTCAAAACCACCAAAACTGTCTCATAATCTAACAGCAATAATCTTTGCATCTGTGCTGTGCTGCCTGCCTTAGTCTTCATTAAAACAAAGGCCCCCCTTTTAAGAATTTACTGAATTATTTTTATTTTGTGTGTGTTTGCACTGCGTGAATGTAAGTACTCAGTGTGGATGCAATGCCCAGCCTGGTCAGAAGAAGACTTAAGATCCCTTAGAACTAGTTGTGGATCTATGGTAGCCAACATGTGGGTGTTGGTAACTGAACCTGGATTTTCTGGAAGAGTAGCCAGTACCCTTAAGCACTGAGCCATCTCGGCAGCCTGGAAACTTGTGGATTTTTTTTTATATTTTTATTTTTTTTGAGACAGGTTCTCCCTTTAACCCCAGCTGGCCTGGAAGTATGTAAACTGTGCTGTACTGGTTCTCAAGAGGTCTGCCTGCCTCTGTTTCTGTTTCTGGAGCCTCACCATTCTGGGCTTAATGTTCCTATTTTTATTAAAGACTTGAAACTGACAATATTTTCTAACCTTCACCATTCATTCCTGATTATATACAAATAAATATTTGTATAATATTTTTTGAAACTAGATTCATACTAGTTTTTTGGTGAAGCCATGAGTACTGTCACTGATTTAAAACTTATTAATAAGGACTGGGGAGATGGCTCAGCTGTAAAGGACCTGAGAATGGTGCCTGCTGGTAGTCTCAGGGCTGGGGAGGCATAGACAAATGAGGGACAAGCCTAGTCTGTTGTGACAATACCGAAGACCCTTGCATACTTCAGTTTCAAAATATGTTGTACTCAACAAAGACGATTTAGAAATGAGCAGATTTACGTCTGGTATATATATTTATTGGGTTATTTTTGCTTGGAAATTTTCTTTAAAGATTATTAAATGCAGCAGTAATCATATAACATTAATGTTCTCTTGACAACTCTTTACACCAGGGTGTATAAGGCATCTATTTTTTTTTCCCTTTGAGATCATGTAAGGATTTTTAAAGATAATTTGTTATGTTCCCTTCTACGCAGGTTATAGTTATGAGTGCTACCCTAGATGCAGGAAAGTTCCAGATTTACTTTGATAATTGTCCCCTCCTAACTATTCCTGGCCGAACGCATCCTGTTGAGATTTTTTATACTCCAGAACCAGAGAGAGATTATCTTGAAGCAGCAATTCGAACAGTGATCCAGATACACATGTGTGAAGAGGAGGAAGGGGATCTTCTGCTTTTCTTAACTGGTCAAGAGGTACCATTATTTTCTTTTTCTGTGTTATTTCTATTAAATAGCAACATTAAATGTAAACAGCTTCATGGAGGGGGCATGCATAGTGAAGACAACGTAAAATTGAAACAGATGAGTAGAAAGCTTATGTTTCAGTACCTTTTTCGGTCAAAGATCTGACTTCTGCTCTAGAACATTTTTCTCAGATTGCTGATCTGATGGAACAGAATTTGTTAGCACAAATACTTGTGTCTTTCATGTTTGCCGTAACAAGTGAGGGTTGAGGATGAAATTTAGAAATTTAAATTTTTTGCCAAGCTTCTTTAGCCATTTAAGACTTGATACCTACTATGGTACTTTAATGGTGCCCACATAGTGTTGTGGAAAATTGATATCCTACATATCAGAATAGTCTTTCTTACTTGTGTTTTAACTACTGCAGCATTGTTTGCAAACACCATTCAGGTAAGAGCTGTAAATTTTGAATAACTTTTGGAAGGCCATCCTAAGTAACTCAGTGAGATTTCTTTTTTAAATTATAATATTACATCTTAATCATCATTGGAACCCCCCCCCCACGTAATTTTTAGGTGTTAAGTTTCTCTGGATTTGTACTGATTATGCCCACTGGATATGATTTTCCTTCTGGGGAGAGTATGGCTTTTCAGCCTCATTACTGTTTATGTTGTAAGCTGGAAAATCTGTTGTCAGTTGCCTGTGCATTGTGGAACATTTATCAGTATCTTCAGCCTTTGCCTATTGTATTTAGTGATACTGAGCTATAACAGACATTGCCACATGTCTTGGGGTGCACACACACTTGGAAAGTTACTCCCTGTAGAGAATCACACTTGGTCTTTTAGGAACTAAGGTGTTCCAAATGCAGTTTTCTAGATGAAGTTACATTTTTGGTACAAGTTGTTCTTTTTTTGTGCATTTTGAATGGAAAATTTCCATATATTTTGTGAGCAAGAGTCTAGAATGTGTTTCAAATGGCATGTAAATAGTATTTGTGCTGTAACCATGTTGGTGCCGTTGAGGTATTCATTTTGTCTTGTTTAGTCTACTATTAGACTCACTTTGTCAAAAGCACATAAAGCTTTAAATTCCTCAAATGACAAAGTCATCATGTTGGGATATGAGGGATATTTGAAGGCTGTTAGAAGTGTCAAGATGGTCTCATTGGCTTTTCACTGAGTCAGCTCAGTGCAACGTCATTCATAATTTAGAAGGGAAAGCAGTAAGCCCCATTATTTTTAATTCTGCTGGAATGTAAATGATACTATAGTTGGGAACTTTTCATAGGTTTTGAATTTTGAGTTATGGTTGGTTCTTAGTTACTGTATAGGGTTCTTAGTTACCATTTAGGTATTGGGAACTGATCTGAGGTCCTTGGCAAGAGCAACAAGTGTTCTTAATCACTGACCAGCCCCAAGATTTGTGTTCTTTAACATTCAATAGTTTTAAAAACATTTTATGATGAAACTTCTAATTTGAGATAATTTATCTGAAGTTTCCCATGCTTTGTCTTTGAATAAGCAGTTTATTGCTGACAATAGCCAGTAGATGCCTAATTAATACATAACATTGTTTTGATTCAACAAAACCATTTTCTTTGTCCATCATTAACCTTTCTCCCTTTCAGTCCTTTACCCTCCCCTAGAGCTGTCATTCTTTTCCCATGTATCATTTGGATACAGTACATGTTTGAGTAGTTCTGTTGTGGGGAGCATTTGAAGCTGTTCCCAGATGTTGACGTTAGCAAAGAAACCTCCCATATAATTACATTAGAGATATGTGACAGTAAAGCCTAACTGGCTTTTAAAAAATACCCAGATATCTGGATTCTTTTAGATTGTGAAATTGAAAAGGTCATGAATGCATTTCAGGATTCTTGGGTAACAAATTTCAATATTAATACAGTTTGTTTAAAATAATTAGAATGTCTGACTCCTCAAGAAAAGGGATGTGGAATGGAAATAAGGTAGTTAAGTATTTGGTTCAGAGCTTCTTGAGTGGTTTGGGGCATCTATTGGATTTTGCTAAGTACGCTTTGGTTACCAAATTGAAAATGGGATATTCATGAAATTATGTCTATAAAATGCAGTGAGGATTATGATGAATACTTAAAATGTTCCATTATTTTTCTTTTCACACTCAAAACTTTCTATTTTGTAGGAAATCGATGAGGCCTGTAAGAGGATAAAGCGAGAAGTTGATGATTTGGGCCCTGAAGTTGGTGACATTAAGATCATTCCATTGTACTCAACACTTCCACCCCAGCAGCAGCAGCGCATTTTTGAGCCACCACCTCCAAAAAAACAGAATGGAGCAATTGGAAGAAAGGTGCAGTTTGTAGACATTTCAATAATCTTGGCAAGATCTTTGGTATCACAAATAGCTAAGTTATGAGCTTGAGTGTGGTAGTGTATTCCTGTAATCCAGTACTCTGGGTCTGATATAGAACAGTTGCCCTGAGTTCAACAGAGTGTTCTGTAGTGAGACCCTGTCTGACGAGCCAGTGCTGTCTCTCGAGCGTGTAAAAACATGTATTTGGTAAGGAGTTAGTATGTCACTCAAGAAGAGCCTGAAGGTGTACCTTTGAATAAAATTCATGTTATGAAAAAATTCATTTTTGTACCGCTATTCACGTAATTCTCATTTTATTGAGATCCTTTGACAAATAATGGGCATGTATGAGCTTTGTTAATTAACTTGTTGTGGAAGCCAGAGGATATCCTACAGGAGTCTTCTTCTCCTTCCATGTGGGCCTTGGGCATCCAGCTAAGGTCCTTGGGCATGGCAGCAAGCACCTACCTTTACCAATTGAACAATCTTGCCAGCCCCATAGGGCCACCTCCTTCCCCCAAGTTTTTGGTTGTATGTTTTAAGAATATTAAGTTTTGTATTGCTCTAAGAATGTCTAGATCGTCATTCTGCAGGCCTTCTCCCTTAACCATCATCCTGGGCTTTCATAAAAACAGGGGACGCATAGCACCATTGATGGTGTTTCATTCAGCTACTGCTGAAGAATTGTATAATGTCTTGGCTGTAGTTAGTTTTATCTTAAAAGTTGAGATGACCATTTTTCCCAAATGTAATGAAGAATGAGTTCCTTGTCAGTTGGTTTGCCATTCAGAGAGTACAGTGAATACTCAGACCCAGAATGTTCAGTCCAAGTTGATTCATAGGGGCCCAGCTTTATAGATGAGGATGTATGCATCAACATCAAATCTTATTTTCAGGGCTGGTCACAGCTGGTCACGGCTGCTGCCAGCTGAAACTAATCTTTTAGTGCTGGAACACTGACTGGCTGTAATGGAAAGGGGAATTAAGTGTACCAATAGTACACTGTTTAGCAAATGAGAATATAGATACAGAACAGAGGATGGGTGAAGCAGGAAGAACTGCCATTGAATTGCTGTTTACTTAGTTTGTTTAAAGTACTATATAACTTCTCCAATATCTTTACGTTTTAGAAGGGAATAATGACCAAGGGTAATGCTGTTGCCAGTTAGTTACTAAAATGAAAATTGCATTCAGTTAGCTGGGTACTACTTATGGTATCCATAATTTATTTATGTAGGAACATTTGGATTACTTTAAATGTTTTTGATTATCTTTAACAATTTTATGGTTTTACATTTGAATAGCTATTGTAAAGCAGTATCTTAATATCTTTCAACTAGATTATGGAGAATAGATTACATAGTTAGATTATTGTGAAATTTAACACAGCAGCTTACTTATGTGAGCCTGTTAAAGGTTTGCGTTTTTTGGATACAGCACCAGTAGTACACTATTCAGCAATTGAGAATATAGAACATATATTTAGATGAGGCTATTTTTATCTGTCTTGGTGTTTTTTGAAGTTTAAAGTATTGGATTAAGCTCAAAGCTGATAGAGGATTTTATTTCATGCTCATTGGAATTTTCCTCAGCAGGTCAGTTCTTTTTAATTTTTGGTGTTATTATTTAATTTTCATTTTTATTTTAGGTAAGTTCTTAACTGTTACCCAGACTGACCTTAATAATCATCCTGCTTCAGCCTCCTGAGTGCTAGGATTACAAGCTTGAGTTGTTGCCATGCAGAGCTGAAATAGTTTAGTTTTTCATTAATTTTGTATATGCATAGTTAGCTGGGCTCACTTGTTTCTTCTGCAGTTTACTCATTAAAACTCAGTGTAGATTGCTCACTTAGAAGGGACATGGCCCTTTGAAGATAGTCCTAGGATTTGGAAGAGAGCTATTGATTCATTATTTATACAAGTAAATATCTTTGAATTGTAGGAAACACTCCTCCCAACACATAGATATCATCCATGTTCTAGTGACTGAAAATTCCAAAGTAGTTTAGCTTAAAATAGTTAATTATGACTAAACAGTTTTCAGTTTGTACATAGTTGTACCTGAGATGCTATTTTGAAGTGAAGTAATTGAACTAAATCAGAATTAGTTCCATAAGTCAAGTTATTGAGGGGAAAATTGTCCACCTGTTACCATAGGACTTACTTTGTATTTGAGGTTATTTACCTAAGATTGTTTGAGTCAGTGAGATTCGAACACTTTGCAAAGCTATTTTTAAACACTTATTTCACATTCTCAGTTGCCATATGTACATCCCTTGACAAATTCAGGATCAATTTGTGTGCCCTTAGATTCTAACTGGATGGTAAACCAGTTTACAGTAGATCATATTTAGTGCTTGTTTCACTTGACTGCTGAGGTTCCAAAGCAGCTTTTATTAACTTAACCACATTCATGTTCTTTTTTTGATTATGTACATGTACATACTTAACCTGCATCTAGTATTATTTTTCCTGGTTTAGTGGTCAAGTCTTATACGAAATTTGGCCCTTTTCGGAAGCTTCCTCTTGTGTCTTTAGAATCCTCGCTGTTGGTGCTAGACTCTTCCAAGATCATACTTGTCTTTTCAGTTGTTGGGCAAAGAGCCCCCCCCCCCACTTCCAAGGACTTACCTAACACATTGCAGCAGAATCACTTATTTTTATTTTATATGTATGAGTGTATTACCTTCATGTGTGTAAGTGCACCCATGTCCTGTAATGCCCATGGAGGTCAGAATATGGTGTCAAATCCTCTGAAACCGTAGCTAGGGGATGTTTATTAACCTCCATTTGGGTGCTGGGAATCAAACCTGGGTCCTCTGTAAGAGCAGTCAGTGTTCTTATCCACTGAGTCATTTCTCCAGCCTTAGAATCACCAATTTTTAGAAACACTTGTTGGAGAGTCACATTTATATACATTATTTTGTGCACAAAGATTAGCTGCTTTTCCTGCATTTTAAAATGGTACATTCAAGAACAAATAATGGGCAAGTTTTAAGTGATGCATTGTTCTGAGCAGCATGATGAAATTTCCTAACACCCAGTTCCCTTTCACCCTGGATGTGGATATTTATCCATCCCCAACCAGTGTGTTGGGTACTTGAATGTTGACTGCCACAGCACCGAAAGTGCTTGTGTTCCAGCATAAATGATGACATGTGTACTGCAAATAAAGGGAGGGTTGCTGTAATACTTTAGAGTTGGTCACAGAATATATTTACCTCGGACTTGAGAGGAAGACATTTTCCATAAATAAGTTACTTTGTTTTTTTGTTTTTTGTTTTCTGTTTTTACAGAAAGTAACTCTTAACTGTTGAGTATATTCAGAACCATGATTTTTGCCATAGAATTCAAAGATCACATATAGTTCAAGTGTCCGTTAATCTGACATGCAGAGTTCTTAGTGCAGATTGAAACAGGGATGCTAAAACTTCTATTGTTACCTATGATTTCTCCCTCTGAGCCCTAAATTCACTGTTCAACAAAAACTGGTTTCCACAAGAATAGAGCCAGGCAATACCTTTTCTGGTCAAATAAGCCTAAAATGCCTGAGATACATTACTGTACATCTAAATATTTGAATAATTTCTGTTGCCATTTACCAGTCTTTTCAGAGTGACCATTGTAGAAATCTTTTTTTTTTTAATACAAATCTTGAAGTAATTTATTATGTTCTATGGTTTCTTGCTAGTGTTTGAGTAATCCGTGTTTCCTAGTAGATAAGAATTTAGAAAATTCAAGTATGTTATTTTAAGGAAAATAGGGAATATTAGCCACTGATGTTAAGCCTCTTGATTTACAAAATTCTGTTTTTTCCTGAAATAATAGAGGTAATTATAAGTTCCTAATTTCTTGAATGTTCAAGTAGTCACTGTTAGTATATAGTTCCTTGGATGAAGCTAACCCTCTGTGGCTCTGTTCTGAGTACATACTATTTAGCCTTCAAGTATTATCTTCAGTGCCATTTGCTCAGTAAATTGTGCCTTCACTGGAAAATTAACCCGGTTTTAAATCTCAGAGCATATCTTCAGTGTCATTTATACCTTCTATCCATAATTAATCTTATCTTCTATTGTGAAAGCTCTAATTCATCCTCTGTGTCAACTACTTGGGTATGTGTCTCCACCCCTTCCAAAATGTGCTCAACATTATTTCTCAAAGCAAACGAATTCTTCCTCACCAGCAGCTGAAGTTAGGGTTCTGGGCTTGCTAGTCAAGCACTCCACTGCTGAGTTAATCTTCCCAAATCATTGTTTTAAGCATGCTAAATGCTAGTAAAACTTGGCATGTAAGAACCAGGCTATAGTATTAGTTTGTAATGTTTTGAGTTAGCATCATTAATTTAAAAAAACGCCAAATGGCACTTTGTATTAGATAACCCATTACTTGGTACTTGACAAAACATTTACATTTGATTCTGACCTGCCAATTCTTAACTGCTTTGTAACCTTGAGTTTTCTCTCATATGCCATTTTGGTTGAACTGTTTTGTGGTGTAAACATGAAATTTTCCTTTGAAAGTATGATCTGGAAATACATATCTGTAATTTGGATATTAAGGAATGTTTATTTTAAGATTCTGTAAGGTATGCTTAGTTTTTCAGAAGTTTACTTTTGATACTCTTATTTCTGTTTGTATAGTCAGTGTAAGGAGGTTGCTACTTTGGTAAATTGCTGCTGGCATCTAAATTGAATTTAGAAGAGAAATCTCATTTTGTTAGTTACTGTGACCAGCTTTAAATATCTTACTAATTTGTTTGATGGGTAAAAAGATTTTGTATACTTCTTTCTGAATAGGTGGTTGTGTCAACTAACATTGCAGAGACATCTTTGACAATAGATGGTGTGGTGTTTGTGATTGATCCTGGATTTGCAAAACAAAAGGTAATTATTTTTACAAAATAGGTTGTTATGACCCTGGCAACATTTAGGGTATGTTCTGATATGCTTATCTGACTTGTTGCCACTGTTAGTAAGAGGTTTTTGTAAGTGGAGAAATTTACACAGTCTACTTAAAAGAGTGTTTAGTTTTCTTTATTTCATTTCCAGATTTCTAATATGTGAGCCCTGTGTCAGAAATTAAGGCAGTGTTTAGGATATAATCTATGCTGTGCTACCCGCAGCCTCCAGTTTAAGGTTACCTTGATGTTCCTTCATTGTACAGAGGTAGTGGTTTTGGCCTATGTGCTCACATAAGGAAAAATGAATATTCTTGTTCAGATCAGTCACTCTGTATTGGGCACACTATTGGAATGAAATGTTTTTAGATTAACGGTGATCAATAGGAATCATTTTTATCTATCAAGTGAAATTGTTAAAGTATTTTATTTTTCAAACATTTTGGATACATGGACTACCTTTTAGGTATACTAATGGAAAAATTTCCTAACAAAGTGAAAGCATGTAACTGACTTATTATACTTAGTGCTGCTCTTAATATCAGGTGTTGAAGTTGCAGGAATTTAAGCAAAAACTACTAACCAACAAGGCTAAATTTTAAGTTAGGAGAGGTAAGCTGCCTGTATGGAATAATAGTATGAATGGCTGAAAGAAGGATGTGATGAGATAACAAATTCTTATTGTAGTAACTGACAAACAACATTACTTAGTTTATTTATTCTGGTATTGTATTACATCCAGTTTTGTGTATAATTGAGCAAAGAATCTTATTATTTCCATTCCAATAGGTATATAATCCTAGAATCAGAGTTGAGTCTCTTTTGGTGACAGCTATTAGCAAAGCTTCAGCTCAACAAAGAGCGGGTCGAGCTGGACGTACCAGACCTGGGAAATGCTTCAGACTCTACACAGAGAAAGCTTATAAAACAGAAATGCAGGTAAGGAGTATTACTGTGACTCATATCTTTTAAAGGGTAAATTGAGTGTTGTAGTTCAAGAAATATAGCTTCCTTAAAGAATCTTGAACCTCTCCTGAATGAGATTAATGATATAAATCTACCAATATATCTATTGTATTTCTAACTTTTTTTTGAGGTGATTAGCACCAAATTTGTAACAGAAAAGAGGTTGGGAAAGTGCTTGATTTCTCTTTAGTGCAGTTCACAAGTATTTTCTCCCATGAGACAGTGATACAGAAAGAAGTAATGCCAAAGCAAAAGGCCAAAGAGGAATCCTTGCCTCAGAGAGGATTAAGGTATATTTAATATAACAGATACTTTTTGTTTTTAATAGGATAACACCTATCCTGAGATTTTGCGCTCTAATTTAGGATCAGTTGTATTGCAATTGAAGAAACTTGGTATTGATGATTTGGTGCATTTCGATTTTATGGATCCACCAGGTATGACCCACCACTGAATTTTTCTTTCTTTTATTTTAGACAGGGTCTCCCTGTAGCTCAAGCTGGCCTGGAATTCAGTTACGCAGATCAGGCTAGCCTCCCAAGTCTGAGGTCCTTCTGCCTCTGTGTCTTTCGTACTGGAAATATGGGTACATTCCATTATGCCTAGCTTGAAGATCATTTAAGTACCTGACATTTTTGTAGTTTTGTGATTTATTGTTTGTTTTGTTGGTATTAGTAAATTTGAGTTTCGAATTCAGTCCAGAATAGAAAAGAAGATAAGATTGCTTAAATTTTGCACCTTGTCACATTTTGCTTGCTTCAGACAACTTCTGTAATAGGTTACCTTTTTCCCCAGCTCCTGAAACTCTGATGAGAGCCCTAGAACTTTTGAATTATTTGGCTGCTTTAAATGATGATGGAGATCTGACTGAATTGGGATCCATGATGGCAGAGTTTCCTCTTGATCCACAGCTCGCTAAAATGGTTATTGCAAGTTGTGACTACAACTGTTCTAATGAGGTCCTATCTATTACTGCTATGTTGTCAGGTAATAGAGGGAAAGGAACTAACAAAAGCCCAGCTCTTCAAAGTTTGGGTGAACTTCACTTTTGTATGTTTTTAAAAAATATTTAGTATGATAGTGGATTTTATAGATGGTTAAAGAACTCACTTTGCCTCCTAAATATCTTGTAAATAGCTTTATAATGGTAATAGTTCTTACAAAAGCAAAGTCTTTTGCACAAAATACAATAAAGCATTGGCTCTATTGAGTACAAATAGAAATTGCACTAAGAATAAGCATGTATGCAGTTGTAACTATTCCTGAAGTTCATTGAAAGTACAAGAACTTGGTTCTAGTACTTGAAAATACTCAGTGAGCCTCTGCTACATTTCACCTGAGCCTTTTCAACATACATGTATGTGTATTTCAGTGACAGTTACACATGTTTCTAATAGAAGCAATGTATCATTTTGGATTTAAAATAAAAGTCTGATTTTCATATTTTTTTACAATGGCAGAGAAAGACTTGGTTAAAGAAATACTCCTACTCAAACTTGGCAATTTTTGAAAAGTAGACTGTTAAGTTGAGGAAAACAGCGCTGTTTCTTAGTGGCAATGAAACTCCATCTCATTTGGAAATTAGATTTTTTAAAAAGGAGAAGAAATACTGTAAATGAATGATGTTTTTTAAAGCTAACAAATAGAAAATAAGTTTACTGACAATATTGTATGCTGCTAGTTTCAGTACTTGGGAGAACTGAGTTCTCATTGCAGAGTGGTTTATTGGTCTTGAATACTTAATATAAATAATTCAAAATATGTGGAATTAAAGTAAAATTTCTAAATATGAAATTATGGCATAGTTTAGAAGTATGGTATATTCTAATGGTGTGACTTATTTAAGAAGTAGCTAAATGTTTTCTTGCAGAGTTATGACTGATCAGACTCAGAGCAGATGGGCAGGGCAGTGTCAACATTTTAATTAAATTGTAGTCTCATTTGCGGAGGTGGTGGTAGGTTGTGTCTACCTTGCTTCCATGTTTATTAGCTTTTCCCAGTTGTATTTCTCCCAAGATCTTAGTTTCTTTAGAAAGTGGGGCGAGAGTTAACAGTATGCTTGACATACCTGCCCAGATTTTATTCCTGTAGGTTCTCAAATCAGACTTAGTTTATAATACTGTTCTTGAGTTTAGAGTGTTAGTCTTCTTGAAACTAGCTACGTCTCAGCTTTACTTGTAACAGGAGTTATGGAAAATGGTTTACTGGTGGTGGTTTTTAAGAGTATCAGGAGACTATTTGCAGTGTCATTTAAACAGGACATTTGTGGGAAAAGTTAAATTGCAGAGTGAGGAAGAAATCATGGACCAAACAAAGACAGTTTGTCAAGCTTTATTTGCTATTTAGTTTCAGGAGTTCTGAGTTGCAAATCCAGAGGCCTTATGGAGCCCTTTTCCCATTTAACTCTGGTGGCCACTTCATGTTACCATCTACACCTGTGAGAAGTTGCTGTTAGTTACCTTGCTTCAACTCCATGAAGCGAGACCTTTAAAATTACTGGGATCCTTTATTTGGCTATTTTGGCATCTTAAAGGGGAGAGTGTATGGGAAACAGGACTTGGATACTGTATTTGCTCTCGTGCTGATTATTCCCATTATCTTCTGCCTGAACTGATAATTCATGAGTTTTTTATTTGAAAGGTTATAAGAGCTTCAAAATATGTTGAAAAAGTCCCAAGCTTGTTAAGTATTTTATTTTGATACTGCCTTTTAAAAAACATGGAATTGCTAAAGTGAATTAAGGAAAGCTGTACTTAAAAAACAAATGTAGTGTGCACTTTGTAACAACTTAAAAAGTTTGTGAATTAATATTGAGGCTCTAAGTTATTGTAGTTCCATATTTTGATGACCCTTGAAATATCGACTGTTTGATATTATTGGATTTGTTTTTATATAGAGGGTTTGATTCATGCAAATTTTTATTTTTAAACGTGGGGCTTCATTTACTACTTTAAAAAAAATTACTAAAATGCTGCAACACTGGGCTGAATATCCCAGCCTTCTTGAATTAAAGACAATTTAACCTTCCACCACTACTGCTATCATCAAACCCAAGATCTTTTTTAAAATTTTTTTGTTTGTTTATTTACATATGCTTTTCCTTACCGGTGCTAATAGTGATACCCACCAGTTGGTAATAGCCACAGATTTAGGGAAATAATTTTAATAGAAATGTGGCAGAAGACTGGTTGCAAAGTTGTTTTAGTTTTCCGCAGTGGGCAAGTACAGCTTCCCAACATAGAGCCATTCAGTGGGTTGAATGGATGGCCTTTTGAAAATTACAGTTAATTAAAAGGCTATTGACACCATAATTCTGGTTACTGGTAGAACTATCAGCACTGGTTTCTGAAATAAGATGAGCTTTCTAGTAACTTGATGGCCTTCAGAATAGCTATTTTGATGCCTACTTTTAGATCTAGTTAAAAACTAATCAGGTACTCTGTAGCTTTGAAACCCTCTTGTCTTACAGATGTGGTTAGGTGATGTACCAAATCAAGGTAGTAAACAGTCCAAGATGCAGTTGGAGGCCATCCTGCCCTGCCCTATGCTCTGTGAACTGACCTAGCTAGGCCTTGTTCCTCTATCTGTGAATGCGTGACTCATCGATATGGGCGTTTGTGTTGGGCCCATACCAACCTTGTTTAGTCCCACAGTGTTTTGTTCGCCCCACGGAGGCCAAGAAAGCTGCAGATGAGGCCAAGATGAGATTTGCCCACATAGATGGAGATCATCTGACACTGCTGAATGTCTACCACGCTTTTAAACAAAGTAAGTGGAAATTAGATTGAAGGTACTCTTTTGTCTAAATGTCACTTGGAGCATATAAAATGTTCCTTCATCTCCCTTTCATTTATTATCTTTTGACAACATTGCATTAGACACCCAGAGGTGCTTTGAAAAACTCCTGACTAGCATTTAAAATAGAACTGCCCATCTTTGAGAATTGTTTAGGTTTATAATCAAGAGAGAGGAGCAATAACAAAAAACTTGGAAAAGAGAATATGTGGTAAAATGAAAAGCTAATTATAAATTGTGATATGCTTCATTCTGTTTTATTTCCATATATTGTATTTTTAAAAAATTTTATTTACATTTTATGTGTATGAGTGTATTACCTGCATGTGTATAAGTGCACTCGTGTTATGCAATGCTTGCAGAGGTCGAAAGAGGTCATTGGGTCCTCTGGAGTTGGAGTTACAGAAGGTTGTTGCTACCATGTGGGTGCTGGGATTCCAACCTGGGTCTTCAGCAAGAGCAGGCAGTACTTTTAACTGCTGAGTCATTTCTTTAGCCCCTAATTTGTATTTTATGGAATCATTACTGTAGCTTTTATTTTAACTAATAGTTTGTTTCAGTACCAAAAGTAACTGCTTTCATTTATCAAAAGAGCCATGAAGCAAATGCTGCTTTCTGTTGTGACTATTTTTTTTGAGATTTTTTTTCTTATTTCTAAATGGTTTCTATTTGGTAGTAACAGTTTGAGTCCCTAGTTGAGCAATGCTTGGCTGGTTCAAAGAATCACCAGTAACTAAATATCTTTTTTGATGATATATGCAGAAAAGTTACTACTTGACATGTTTATTTCATAGGCCCTGGTGGCAGTTACAGACATCTATCTATAAAGATGTATTCAAGCTTGCTTGTAAATTGAGAGGCAGGTATGCCACATCAGAACTTAACCTTTTTAGATTGAGAGGTCTCCAGCTTAGGCATAAAGAACTGTGCGCTAGTGGATTTCTTTTCACTTTTTTTTTTTTTAAATTTTCTTAGTGTAAGGCTTTGGCTTCTTTGAAAATACGCAGTCTGGCATTCTACTATGTTATATGAACTCTCACTATCTAATAAATTTATTGGAACAGCAATTACAGTAGTAATGTTTCTCTAAATCTATTGTTGCTTAATTTTTTTAGAGAAAGTTGGTAATACTGTAATTTAAAGAAAATGATACGTGTACCTTTTTTCTAGATTAGGGGGTGAAAAAAACTAAACAGAAACTGTTTTATTTTTAATAACATATGGCTGTGTGACAGATGTGCAGGTGTCTGGACAGGTCAGAGGCACCAGATCTCTTAGAGCTGGTAGGCAGGAGCAATCTTACAATTGTGAGCCCTCAGAACCCAGCTCTTTAAGAGCAGCATACTTAACCTGTTTAGCCATCTCTCCAGTCCTGTAGCTTATTCTATGTAAAACTTTGCTTTTAAATTAGAATTTTTTCTACTGTGTGGTTGATTCATGGTTCCTTTCTTTTCTCCTTCCCTCCAACTTTTTAAGATCATGAATCAGTTCAGTGGTGTTATGACAACTTCATTAACTACCGGTCCCTGATGTCTGCAGACAATGTACGCCAACAGCTATCACGAATTATGGACAGATTTAATTTGCCTCGTCGAAGTACTGACTTTACCAGCAGGGACTATTACATTAATATAAGAAAAGCTTTGGTTACTGGGTATTTTATGCAGGTAAATACATACTTCGAGAATGCATAATTAATTGTCCTATGTATTTTTCGATTTCTACTATACTTTGGATCTACGTAAATACAAAAGTGAGGCAAAAAGGTGAAGAATGCCTAGAAAAATTAGTCGAGTTTCTTTGACTTAGTATATCACGAATTATGTTTATTGAGTAGTAAGTTAGTATCCTAATGTCCTGTTAGTTGGTAACAAGGTTAGAATTACATTTTTTTGTTACTGGAACTTTTGTTAGAACGAGAGAATAAAATCAGTTACCGATGTGAATTTCATCCCTTGGTTTTTGATAAGGGTTTCCCTGATTCTTGTTCTTAGCTGAAAATGGATTGCCAGCACAATTGAAACAAAGTAGTTAAGTGAACAGGAAAAGTGGGTGGGTTGTGCGTTTTTTGAAATAAGATCCAGTAACCCCAACTGGTTTTAAATTCTTCGTTCCTTCTCTGCCCAAGTGTACCATATCTTGTTAGGAAAAACTTGTGTTGGTATAAGGTCTTAACAATAGAACTAGGTGAATAATGTAGTCAGAGCATTCTAGTACATAATAGCTTATTTTTACTGTGTTCTTAAATTTACTTTCGACATCCGAAAAAAGGCTCACAGTATGTTAAGAATTACTAGTGAGTTATTTGAAAAGGAGTTATTTAAGAAAGCAAGCCCTCCAGTTGTGGTGATACCATACCTTTAAACCCAACACTGGAGGCAGAGGTAGGCCAAGCTTTCTGAGATCAGGGCTAGCTGGTCTACATAGTAAGATCCTTAGTGGTCTACAAGGTGTTTCAAAAACTAAATAGAAAGTCTCCTGTTGGAAGCTGCACAAAAAAAGGCACCTGGCTCCTAGGAGACATCAGTATAAATATTTACAAAATGGCCTTTAGTTCTTTATTCACATGCATTTCCTCATGCAGAGTTCTAGAGCTGGAGAAGAGCAAGAGAAGAAACACAGGAAAGGACAAACTGTCTGTTTTCATAGCTTTTCTTTCCATGGCTTTTGTAGGTTAGGTGTTTTGTTTTTTACTCTTAGTTGTGAATGTGATCATGGTTTGTCTACTATGTAGTTGGTATATGGTGCTAGACAAGTCCATTCCCATCAGGTCGGAGGCAGAGAGGAACAGAAGTAATCTGTTTCATGGCCTTTCGTGTGCTTGCCCTGGTACCATGGCAGCAGCCATAGATGGACATGTCTGTGTTTCTGTAGAATTTAGGAACACTGAAGTTTTAAATTTTATTTGACTGTTTCACAAGATATATTCTGACACCCCGGACCCCTAGCATTTAAATATGTGTAAGTCATTCTTGGCTTATAGACATTACTGGAATTATTAGATCTCTGCCTTTATTGAGCAGTGATAAATCAGAATAGCTGTTGAAAAAAAGAAAACTGCCTGTTTTTATTGACTGTTTTGGTTTCAGGTGGCACATTTAGAAAGAACAGGGCATTACTTAACTGTGAAAGATAACCAGGTGGTTCAGTTGCATCCCTCTACTGTTCTTGATCATAAGCCTGAATGGGTGCTTTATAATGAGTTTGTGCTAACAACGAAGAATTACATCCGGACATGTACAGACATCAAGCCAGAATGGTAAGCGTACTTCTGTTTACAGTTGAGTTTTTAGTATTTTAAGTGAGTAGAATCTTGACTATTGGAGAAGCATGGCCTTTTCTTCGCTCATTGCTTAACTTGACCATCCTCTTAGCCAGGAGTATATGTTCTGTGTGGAGACCTGAGAGTGTTCGGATGGTCTTTGAGAGGTGTGGGCAGGGTGGGAGTTGGAGTGACATTAGAAGTTTCTTTGGAACTGTGCTGACCTATTCTTTGGCTACAGAAATTTGTCTTCTTAATTCTTTATTTGACCCATTGCAAGTTATTCCATACTGATTTTTTTTTTTTTAGTTATCACTGCTTTATGACTTGATGACCTAAATTGTATAGAATATTACCATTTCATCTTAATTGCTCTAAGAAAATTCTATAGCTAAACTTGATCAAGGATTTGGGTGATGAGCTTCAGAGTGTAATTACATTTATAGTTATTAATTCATTGAGAAGATACAATCATTTGTCCATCAAGATAGTTGTATAGAACCTATCTCATTAACAGAACCTTTCAGAAGGAGGTCAAGGAACTTGGTAGTTTCATGTTTTATTTTCATGTTAAGATTAAGTATTTTTAAAGTATATCTTGACATTTCTTAAAATAAGGATGTGTTTGTTTATTATTGATTTAAGTTTGTACATTTGAGTTTGTCAGAATGATTAATGCCTAGCTTTATTAGTAGCTTTACTACTTCAGGTGACTTGTTGATTGGTTCACCTTTTCCCTCCTGTACAGGTTGGTGAAAATTGCCCCTCAATATTACGACATGAGCAACTTCCCACAGTGTGAAGCAAAGAGACAGTTGGACCGCATTATTGCCAAACTTCAATCCAAGGAATATTCACAGTACTGAATTCCCTGCTTAGAACTGAAGTTTCTCAGAGGACAGCTTTAAAAGATGAATGAACTCGAAGTTCAAGTTGTGCTCTTCATGTTGGTTCAATAATGGCCTTTATTTGAAAGCTTTTTAATTTTTCTTTACAGTAAATATTCCATTCTGATTTCATAAATTAAACATTTATGCCTCCCTTTTGTGTTGACACTGTAGCTCATACTGGAAAAGTCGATCAATGTTTTGCAGTTTATTGAAAGTAGTTCTATATATAACAATGTTACAAGCATTTCTTTAGAAATGGTTGAAAATGCTTCTAAAATGTGATTATCGACCATGGTATGCATGATCGTTGTAATTGTTGACATTCCTTTTAGAAGTTGTGAAATGTTACAACTTGTGCTTATGTAGACACAATCTTCTGTCTCCGTACAGAGGCACTGACTTCAATAAAGTCTATTTATACTAATTTTGCCCAAAGTCCTTTGGTATCTTTATTCTAGTCTCCATAGCCACTGCTTTCCTCCAAGTGTGGTGAGTTTTCTTTTTACTGTAATTATGCTCTTACTACATATTTAGCATTTATTCAGAAGATGTTATCCTTAGATAAAAGTAGTCATTAAAGAAGCATATTTTAATTATTTTATTTTTTAACCGTGTGTGCATGTGAGCATGTAAGTTCAGTTCAGGAGTTAGAGCTGCTATGGGCTGCTGAACATGGGTGCTGGGAATCAGGAACATTGGAAGAGCAGTGTGTGGCTCTTCACTACTAGCCATTTTTGGCCCCCTAAACAGAATTTTTGCAAGCATTGTGCAGTTCCTTGTTAGGCTAATCAGTGTGTAATATAATGGGATAGAATAGTTTTGGAACTTATATCCCTGGAGATAGGATAATGAAAGAATGACTTTCTCATCTCATTTCATAAGGCCAGTCATTTATTACCTTGCTTAAGTGCATTTTTGTTAGATTTTATTTTCAGATGAGCATTTTAAGTATTCTAGCCACTAGAACATACTTATTTGCATTAGGTAGTAAAGAACACAGTTGTGTTGTAGATAGTCATTAATTTTACTAAATTTTCAGTGTTGGATGTTTATGTGGTGCACAAGAATAGTGTGTTAAAATGCTAATTTGACCTTCCTATTAACAGGCTGTAGACAAGCTAGTCTTTTTGGAACCAAAAATGAGATGCTGCATGTGGCAGTCAAAGATTTATGCAATAGATAATTTATTCACTTGAAGACTAAATGCAGTTAATTAATAGTTGGGTGTCCCTGTCTGCATTTAAATTATCCTAAGTGTGAACAGGAAATACATTGTTGGTCTGTATCTCTTTCAGGATACTAATGTACTTTTTAGTGTGCCATTTACTAAACGATGCCTGCTGGTTTGCGAGCTTTAGTGTGGTTCTTTACATGCCTGGTTTTCCTCTGGGATGCTTTACATGTTGAGGAAATATTTCAGGCTCCCTTTAAGTAATGGTTTCTGAATTTCCTGGAATGATGGGGGCTGTTTGCTTTGTGTAAATGATGTCCATGCATTGAAAATGGCTAGATGGAAAGAATACTATCACAGTATTTACTCACACAGCCTTTAGTTTTGCTAAACTGGCAACATCTGACCAAATTTAGCTGTTTCTTAAGACTTAGAGGCAAAGGTAAGAGCTTAATAATTGTGATCTTCAGCCCGATTTCTTTCTAGAAGTAGCAACGGAGCACTGGATGTTTTATAGTTTTCATTGGAATACGCAGTTATTTCTAACTGTCAAATAATTCTCTGTTAAAGAACAAAAGGTCAAATTTTAGGATTTCCTTCCATGGTAATTTGGTAAATTGTTTTGAAAATCACCCAGAATGTCATCTTAACTCATAGAATAGTCACCCCACCACCCCTTTCTGCCTTTTTCCTGAATGCCAAATATTGAACTCTTGGCCTCACACGTGTTGTGACAAAGTCTCTACCACCAAGCCACAGACCCAGTGAACTGCCCTTGTGAATAAGGTGTAAGAAAGAGGGTCATGAGTAAGTAGAAGCACAGAGCCTGTAACAGTTGAAGAAATAACGCATTCATGAGGAATTGAACCTGTATCAAGAAAGAGTTGTATGCAGCTTTTCTGTGTAGTATGAGTCCTTAGGGTATCAGGTTTATCAGGTACCCTGGGAATAATTTTAATAGCCACCTCTTATGTTTCAAATACTTAAGAAAAATAGTTTATTCAGAAGGTCATCTGATAGGTTCTTTTCTCTAACAATTTGGTCCTATTTTTTCTTCCAACATAAATATGACTGAATTGATAGTCATAGGTCACGTTCTCTTAATATTTGAACCCAGTAGTCAGTTGTATTTTTCCCTCGGCCTTCCTCTGACATGGTTTCTAGACACCTGGATATTGCTGGTTAACCTCTGTCAGGTAAATTCTCTGGACTACAGTCAGCATCATGGTGGAAGCTATTAGGCTGCAGTTGAACTTGTATTTCCCAGAGGACCAGGCCTGCTCTCATGTCTGTTAATGCAAGTTAAGATTACATTAACCTTTCAAGACACCACAGCACACATTGGGCTCATATTAATCCTATTATAAACTTAAGGTACCTAATTATTTATGGGAGACTTTGTCTTCAAGGCTGAGAAAAGACCTTCACAGTCCTTGAGCAGTGTTGACCTTGGAGACCTCACCCTATACTTTTAAATGCTTTTACAACTCAATATTTTAAAAATTAAAGAGTGAGAAAAGATTTTTTTTTTCTTTTGCTTTACTTTTTTAATGTGAGTAGGTATATTGCATGCATGTATGCAAGTGTACTCGTGTTGTGCAGTGCCCATGGAGGACAGAAGAGATTTTTGGATCCCCTAAAACTAGTTAACAGATAGTTGGGGGTTAGCTACCATGTGGGTGATGGTATTTCAACCTGGATCTTCTGCAAGAACAGCTAGTGCAATTAACAGCTGCTGAGTCAATTCTTTAACCCTAGAAAGGAAAATTTTATGTAAGGTTTTCTACTAGTGCCAGATTTATTCTAATCTCCATGCACAGTTTTTATTTGCACCAATTTAAAATGTAAGTTGTTTTGTTAGGGGTTTTTTGTCTTTAAACATGTGCCACATGTGGCAATCAGAGGACAATTTGTCATGGTTTCTGTACTGCCATTTGGATTGTAGGGACTGGTGTCAGGATGTCTGGCTTATTGGCAATTGCTGAGCCAACTCACTAGCCCGAAAATATAGTTTTTATCACAGTAAAGTTGACGAGCTTGGTAGATAACTGGTGTAAACACTGGTTATGTTTTGCTTTTTTTTTTTTTTTTAATGCGAAAGTGGGAAGAGGTTGTCATTTGGGTAGTGGTGGGAGTTCCAAGCCTGTACCTAGGAGTGAAATGCGCCAGAGTAGATTACCTTGTCACCCTTAGGGCATACAGATTTATTGAGAACTTAAATTTCAGTGCCTTTAATTTCATATACCAACACACTTACTGTGGAATTGTTTCAGGATAGCTAAGCTCAGCCTAACAAGACTAGCACTGGCTAGTCCCCTCTCCTTAGTTACATTACTGATTGGCTCAAACCTGGTAAAGTTACTGTGGAGATACACTGTTCACTCTTTGAAAGCTGCTATTGTAGACTTAACATGAATAGATTGTCATAATTGAGGGTAGAGTATTGTGGATTGAGCCTACTGTACTACTAGTTGTAGGTCAGCTCTAGACTGACTAGTAGATTGATAAAAACCCAGGTCAGATGCCCATAAAGGCCAAGCTGATGGTATATGTAACTACTTAGACTGGGAATTTCGTCAGGATCTGGAGTTACAGGGGATTGAGTAGCCTGATGTGGGTACTGGACTCCACACTGTTAGGTGCAGTACATATCCTCTCATTCTGGGCCATCTCCAGCCATCCCCTCCTAGTTTTCGAGACAGTGTCTCCCAGTGAGGTGCAGAGCTCTTGTCTGCCTTTCTGGACCGTCCCTCCACCCCCGGCAGCTAGGATTGTTGCCTCCATGCCGTTACCTTACATGGGTGCTGGGGATCCAAGCTTGGATTCTTATGCTTGGTTGGCAAGCACTTCACTGGCAGCTGTCTCCGCAGCCTCTGACTTGTAACTTTTAAAAGCACTGATCCGGAGGCAGCTTTATTTTGTATTGCTGTCCTTCCTAGAGCTTGTAATTTGGGAAATGTTGGGGTCGGCTCCGAAAGGCATCATAGGGATCACGGGTCGGCCACCTCCGATTCTAGCCAGTTCTCGCCCGGTCAGAATGGCCTGTGGCATTTCAAACAGAGCTACAAACGTTTTTATAAGGTCTTCTTACTAGAAGTTTAAGATTATTTTTATACTTAAAACTTGTTTTGGGGCTGCCACATAATTTCTGGGATAAGCACTGACTTTTTTTGTGGAAAAAGTGGTAATTTGGTTGGGGCTCAAGCAATTACTAGAATTGTACAGGCTTTCAAGAATTTCCTAGATGATTAATAGCATTCTGGCCAAGAATCATGGGGGCAGAGATGGTTTATTCAAATGTAATTTGCATGTAGTAGACAATACCCTTTTAGGTATGTAGTGTGATAAAGTTAGAGCAATGCATGCTGTAGTGATTGCAGGTCAATACATAACATTTTCATTGCCCCTCCAAATTCTGTGTCTTCCCTTCTACCTTCAAGTGCTTGTCAGCTAATGTACTTTCTGGTCTTTTAAATTTGCCTTTACCAGGTCATAAATAGAATTCTGTGCAGTGTTTAATCTCGGGCTGCTTTGATTGACAGTGCTTTTTATTATTAAAGACTTAGGTGTTTCAAATATCAGTGTTTGTTGCTGAGTAGTAGTTTTTAATCATTACATAATATTTACTAGTTTACCAGTTAGAAGTAGACTAGACTTGGGCTTTTATGAATAATAGTATTTGTTTATAGGTCTTTATATGGACATAGGCTATTTATGTTAAATTTGAGATTGCTGAATTGTACAGTAAATGCATCTAACTTTTTACTGCCAGTTTTTTCAAAGTGCTTCACTTCTGTTAGCAATATTCATATTTCAGCCATGCTGCATCATTGCCAAATTTCATAATTTTTTAATCTCAAATTTTAGTAGGTGAGACCAGAAGTATACTTCACAGAGCAGACTATGGTTTGTTTTCCTGTTGCAGTACACACCAGGACCTGAAGCAGCTTGGGAAGGAAAGGGCATTTTTGGCTTACACTGGGATGCCACTGAGGGAGGCCAGGACGGGAGCTCCAGGCAGGAGCTGAAGCAGAGACCACAGAGGCCACTGCTTAGTGGGTTATTTCCTCTGGCTTGCTCAGCCCAGATCCTCCTGCCCAGGGATGGCACCGTCCAGTGGACCCTCTTCCATCATTTAGAAATTAAGATGCCTTCACAGACATGCATGCCCTCAGGCCAGTTCATCCAGTCCTTAGCTAAGGGTCTGCCTTCCTGGGTGTGTCCAGTTGACAACTGAAACTTGTTATATATATACCATAGGTGAGAATTGTGAATATCAGTTGGGCTTTTGGATTTAGCTGTTTAGTTTTTGGCCAGTCAGCTAATTTAGGTTTGAGGTAGAAGTAATAGGCACATAACCAAAAAGTGCCAGATGGAGCCTGCCCATGTGTTGTCTGTGGTTAACCATTTAATAATGAGAGAGCCCATAAGATTTTCACAGTATACACAAATTGGGCTTATCTTCATGAAAGCCAACCAGTTGCTGTGTTGTGGATTTGGGGGCTGTCCTGGTATATGGGCATGTGTTCAGATTGTAAGTGTGCCATTGTCACAGCTTATCTGACCTGGCATTGTTGAAGAAAAGATTTTTAAAGTGGAGCTACTTGCAAAGGCTACCAAAAATTTTTGTTTTAGTTGTTTGTATCTGCAAGGGACAGTGCAGGTGCCTGAGGTGGCCAGAGTCTTTAGATTCCCCACGAGCTTGACTTAACAGGTGGTTTTAAGTCACCCGGCATGAGTGCTGAGAACAGAGCTCTGGTCCTCTGTAAGAGAAGTAGGTGTTCTTAACTGCTGAGCCATCTCTCCAATCCCAACAGCTACTCTTTAAAAAGAGTTTCATGAGTAACATTGAGACCAACAATGAGAATGCTTTTAAGGTGAGATGGCCACACTGATGGGTTTTTAAGTAAAATATTTAATAATGTTTTAGGAAAGGATTTTTTTTTTGGGGGGGGGTCACACTTAGAAGTAGAATCTAGACTGGCTAGGTGGTGTTGGTCTTGAACTGTCCCCAATATTCTTAGACCAGGGTAACAGTAGAAGAAAGGTTGGCTTCTTTTATCCTGTCAGGGAGGAAGGTATCTATAAATCTAACACCTGAGACCCGGGGCCTGAAAAGAAGGGAAGCCATCACAGGTTAAATGATGACTGGCAGGCAAAAAAGATCTCATCCTTGAAAACAACTGTCAAACTGCACGAATGCTATTTGTCTTGGTTGAAGTTTAATACATTGTCATATTTAGATGTGTGTGATATCTTGCTCCTGTGATGTTGACTTGAAGGCATTGGGAATATATTCATTCAGATTTATGATAGGGCCTCATAGATTTGCGGTTTGCATAAAGAATTGTTGGGAAATTTAAAGCAGAAAATATGACTTATACAAATCTGATGGTGGAGCAGAGTAGGTTAAGAGGTGTCTATGTTAGGGAATGACTGTTTTCAGGCCATTAATGAATGGAAGTTTGTGGAGGACCATGTTAAACTGTGTGAAGAAATGACTGCCAAGGTGCAGGGAAAGATTTGAACTCTGACTCTCACTGTCTAGAGCCTTGTCAAGGAAGTAAATATTTTATCCAGGGGAGAATCAACCAGTGCTAACTACATTCTCAAAGAGGGAAACATTTTCATTTTTGTGCATTTAATTACTTTAGAGAACGGTTAGCATTTTACCTTCAATTTTTGATAATGAGTATGCAGTTATTTTTAGTATACTATTTTTTCAGTTATCAAATACTTTATTAACTACAGTCATGGTAAACAATAGCTCTCCAGAACTTACTCTAAATGAAATTTTGTATATTTTGACCAACAAACACATTGTCATCCCCACCTCTCACAAACCATATTAGCAATCAGTTTATCCATTTTCTTGTATGAGTTCAAGTGCTTTTTTTTTTTTTGAATCATTGTGTATTTCATAGAGAATATCTCAATCAATCTTAACCATGTTTATACCCCCTTCCCCAGCAGCACCTCTTCTGTAGCTCCCCAGCTGGAATCTGTACATTCTTTCATCTGTGTTAAGGTCTGTTGTGTCAAGTGAGTGTCCTCAAATGTCCTTAGTGGAGGTTCATCCACTGAGGTCTAGTCAACCTATCCAGAGTCCCTCGCTTTAGGAAGATAAGTTCATCCTTACCCAACAGTAATCAGTTGCCAATATTTCTTCAGTAAAGATTGGAGTCTGCTACCCATTTCTCCAGTTCCATGCTGGGTTTTTGTCTGCTTGAGTGCATGGGTCTTAGTATACTCATACCATTGCTGTAGGTTCATATGAGCAGGTTCCCAGGAGCTCATAGGATTCTATTTCCATATGGTCACAGACCTCCTACATTGCTTTTACAATCTTTCTGCCCCTTCCACAATGGCCCCTGGCCTTAGGTGTCTGAAACGTAATAGAGGTTTTTAGGAGTCCTATCCAGGGGCCCACACTCTGCAGATTCCTAATCTTCATTCTTTGGTCATTTGTGACCTTTTGTGTTACTGACCCTCTGTTACATGAGGGAGCATCATTAATGAGAGTCGAAGATTCATTAATGCCCTCTTTACTCCTTGTCCAATGTTGCGTGAGCCTCGGGAATAGAGGTGGCATTGTAGGTGTGATGCTTAGGCATGGGCAATTCACGGACAATGTGTGTGTGAGACCAGTTGTGATACTCTGCAGTAGTCTGTCTTTGGTGAGTGGTGACTGGGATACTTGACTGTCTCCTGCTATCCTTCCTCAGGTTCTTTCATTCCCTTTATCTCTGGTTCCTTTCCATTTTTCTGGTCCTGCAGTTACATCAGGGTACATACTCACATAAAAGGGTTTGGTGCTAGAATCCACAAATGAGGGAGAATATTCATCATTTGTTTTTCTGAGTCTGTTTTACTTCATGTAGCATAACAGTTTCTAATTCCATCCATTTACCTGCAAATGTCATGATGTTGCCCTTCTTTACTGCTGAATAGGTCTCTATTCTGTAAAGGTACCACATTTTCATTATCCACTTGTCAGTTGAGGGCCCCACTTTCGCTGTTTCCATCTCTTAGGTTTTGTGAAAAGAGAGAAACAAAATGGTTGTAGAAGAATCTGTACAATAGGATGAGTTCGTTGGCTATATGCCAAGGAGTTGTATAATTGGACCAAATAGTAGATTCATTTTTAGTTTAAGAGTTTTTGACACTGCTTTCCATAGGGCTTATACGAGTTTACAATCCCACCAGCAATGAATGAGCGAGCATTCCTCTTTCCACACATCGCCTCCAGTATTTAGTATCATTTATTCTCTTGATCTTAGCCAATCTGAAGTAAAATGAAATCCTAAAGTAGTTTTATTTTGCATTTCCTTAATTATTAACAATGTTGAACATTTTTAAAGGTATTTCTCAGCCATCTTTATTTTTTTGAGAATTCTCTACTCAGGTCCTTAGCCCATCTTTTAATTGGGTCACTTGTTTTCTTAATTCTTTATTTTTTGAGTTCTTTGTATATCCTGGATGTTAAGCCTCTGCCAGATGTGTCACTGGTAAAGATTTTCTCCCACTCTGTGAATTTTCTCTTCCTTTTCTTGGTTGTTTCTTTTGCTGTAAAAAGGCTTTTTAGTTTAATGAGGTCCCACTTCTTGATTATTGACTGTAATTCCTGATCAACTGATGTCCAATTTAGAAAGTCCTTTCCTATACCTTTATTTTTTAGGTTTCTGCTAATATTTTCTTCTAACAGTTTCAGAGTTTCAGATTTCACAGTGAGGCCTTTGATCCATTTGAGGTTGACTTTTGTGCAAGGGTCGTTTCATTCTTCTACAGGTGGAGATCCAGTTTTGCAGTGCTATTTGCTGAAGATGCTGTCCTTTCTCCAGTGAGTATTCTTGGCCCCTTTGTAAAATATCAGGTGTCTGAAGTTGCATGAACTCATGTTTGAGTCAACTATATTTCACTGGACTATGGATCTATTTTTGTTCCAGCACTATGCTGTTTTCATGACTATAGCTCTGTAATATATTTTGAAATCTCATACACTAATCCCCTCTGCATTGCTCTTTGTGCTCGAGGTTGCTTTGGCTACCTGGGGTCTTTTGTGCTTCCATATGAATTTTAGGATTTTTTTTCTAATTCTGTGAAGAATGTCATTTTGATTGGGATTGCTTTGAATCTATATATTGCTTTTGGTAGGATGGTCATCGTCACAATATTAATTCTTCAATCCATGAGCATGGGTGATCCTTCTATCTTCTGGTGTTCTCATCAGTCTCTTTCTTTAAATATCAAACATTTTCACTGTAGAGATCTTTAATGTCTTTGGCCAGGTGTTTTGTTTTATTTTTTGAGGCTAGTGTGAATGACGGTTTCCATGTACTCTTTCTCCAATTGCTTGTTATTCGTATATAGAAAGGCTACTGATTTTTGAAGATTAATTTTATAACCTGCCACTTTACTGAAGGTGTTAATCATTTCTAGGAGTTTTCTGGTGGAATTTCTGGCATCTCTTAGGGATAATATATCATCTGCAAAAAGGGATAATTTGACTTCTTTTTTTCCAGTGAGTACTCCTTTAACTTCCTTCTCTTGTCTTATCATCCTAGCAAGAGTATTATAAAGGACTGGAGATAGTGGACAGCCTTGTCTGGTTCCTGATTTTAATGGGAATGCTTCCAGTTTTTCTCCATTTAGAATGATGTTGGCTGTGGGTGTGTGTGTGTATATATATATATATATATATATACATCTTTAATTATGTTGGGGTATGTTCCCTCCAGTTCAAGCCCCTCTAGAATTTTTAACAAAAATGCATGTTGAATTTTGTCAAAGGCTTTTTCTGCAACTATGGAGATGATCATGTGATTTTTGTCTTTGAGTCCATTTATATGCATCATGTCATTTATTGACTTACGTGTATTGAACCACTCCATCTCTGGAATAAAGCCGACTTGAAAATGGTGGATGATCTTTTGATGCGTGTCTGTATGTGGTGTGCAAGTATTTTGTTGAGAATTTTTGCATCTATGTTCATTAAGGATAGGGTCTATAGTTTTCTTTTCTTTCTTTTTTTTTTTTTGCTGTATCTTTATCTGGTTTTGGTATTAGAGTGATGCTGGCTTCATAGAAGGAATTTGGGAGTTCTTAATTTTGAGAAATTTAGGTAGAATTGGATCTAGGTCTTCTTTGAATGTCTGCGTGAATTCTGCTGTGAATCCTTCTGGGCCTGGGCTTTATTCCCCTAATGTTCTGGATCTTTTTGTTGTCTGTTGTGATGTTTCCCCTTTCATCTCTGATTTTGAGTTTCTCTTACCTTTTTTTTTTTTGGTTAACTGGGCTAAGCATCTGTCTATCTTGTTTATCCTTTCAAAGAACCAACTCTTGGATTTTCTTTTTTTTTTTTTTTCTTCTTTTTGTATTGTTTCTAGTTCATTAATTTCTGCTCTGATTTTTGTTATTTCTTCTTGTCTGCGTGTTTTGTTTTTCATTTGTTGTTGCCTTTCATGATTCTTGAGTTGTAATGTTAAGTAATTTATTTGTGCTCTTTGATTTTTTAAATGTAGGCACGTAGAGCTATAAACTTCCCTCTTAGGACTGCTTTTAAACTGTCCCATAGGTTTTATTGTGATATATTGTCCTTTTTGTTGAATTCAGAAATACTTCTTTTTCTTTCTTAATTTCTCCTTCGACCCATTCATCGTTCAGGAGTATGTTATTTAGTCTCCATGAGTTTGTGACGTTACTAGGACTTCTTCCTATGTTGATTTTAAGCTCTATTGCATTGTGGTCTGATAGAATGCATAGAATTATTTCAAGTTTTTGTATTTGTTGAGGTTTGTTTTGTACCCCAGTATGTGGTCAGTTCTGGAGAAAGTTCCATGAGGTGCTGAATAGAATGTGTATTCTTTGGTGTTTGGATGTAATATTCGGTAGATGTCTGTTAGATCGATTTGGCATATAGTATTGTTTAATTCAGATGTCTCTCTATATATTCTCTGTCCAGTTAACCTGTCTAATAGAGGAAGTTGAGTATTAAAGTCCCCTACTATTTGGGAGTTCAGATTAATCTTTGTCCTAAAGTCCTGTCGTATTGATTTTATGAAGTTCAGTGCACCATGGTATGTGTATATGTTCACGATTGTAATATCTTCTTGGTTAATTGTTCCTTTGATCAGAATTTTTATTTCTGTTTTCATTCTTGGTCTAACTTTGTGATTCCCAGTTTTACCTTCTTTTAGTTTCTTTCTGTTGCCCCTTGGGTCTACTTGTTTCTTCACCTTTTTGTATCACTTCAAGAATTCTCTGAAGGTCTGGTTTTCTGGACGTGAATTCTTTCAGCCTATTCATGTTGTGGAAGATTTTTCTTTTCTCTTCAACTATAATAGGCTTTCTTGCTGTGTATTCTAGGTTGCATCTCTGGTTGTTTAGAATGTTGGTCCAGACTCTTCTTTCATAGTTTGCATTGCAAAGTCAGCTTTGGTCAGTTTATATTTTATTTTCTTATTTATCTTTTTACCTTTCAGAGATGCTTGAGTGGTATACACCTTTATTTTGCTTGTCTTTCTAGAGGAATGTAAGTTCCTCAGTGAAACAGAACTTAACAAAGTTCTGGCTACTGCAGAGGTGTTTCCTTAAAGTTCTACATAACAAATGGATCAGGCTCTGCTCAGTTAATTTGTTTGACAGAGATTAGAAAAGCCTTTAACCCCAAACTTCCTGCAGTTGTTTTCTTGCAGAGAAGTGCAATGGTTGGGATTGTTTGGTAGAGTTTATAGTACAGGTAACTCTTGATGATAACATTTTATCTGCCCAACAAGGAAACTGGACAGTAGAGAAAATGGCATGGTGGTGGGGGGAAGCAATCCATACCAGTAATGATTGCAGCAACTCTGAATCATTCCTCATCAGAACTGACGCTCATGCATAATTCTAGAGTAGACATATTATTTCTCAAATTTCAGAAGATCTGAAATTGAGAGTCACTTAATAACCATTCAACCATGCCTAGCTCTGGACAACTTGATGCCATAGTCCCTGGGCAGAGTCCTGGGTGAGCTGAAATACCCCATAGCCTTAAGAGATGACTGGAGTCCTTGTTGGCTGCTGTGTTCTAAGGTCGTGATGCTCATCCTAGTTTATAAAGGTGTCACATGCTGCCCTAGCTCTGTGATGGGCAAGGTGGATCTAGGGTTTTCGGTTTGGCAAAGCTTTTGTTTGAAATTGCCTTTTATTCCTGGCTGGCATCCAATTTGTGTCCTCTTTCCACTGCTGGGTTTACAGGTGAGTGTCTCCAGGCCCATTTCCAGAGTCTAATTTTCTTCACTAGACCACTATTCACAGGAAGTGAGCATGAAGAAGCATTTTCCTGTGCTGTGAATCCTGGGTCCTCCACTGCAAAAGTTAGGTAAGTTGGTTTTATAACTGGCACTTGCCTGCCTGACTGGTTCCAGTAGAGGTTTCAGTATGGTCATAATTTATTTAGACTTTTCAGACAGGGTCCCATTTTGTAGCCCTGTCCAACCTGGAGCTTAATATGCAGAGAACTCAAAAATGCCTGCCTCTGCCTTGAGTGCTGGGATTAAAGGTATGCACCACCATGTCAGGCAGTCCAGCCATTCCAAAGATGCTTAGTAGAGGAGGCATGTGGCTCATCTCAAGCAAAGTTTGTTGCCTGGAAACCTTCCAAGGTGAACTTTGTGTTGTTTCTTTGTGTGAAACTGCTTCTCTTAGGACTTAGAACCATTATAATGATCTGTTCTCTTTTCCATCTCTGGACTTAAAGACTTCATTTTTACAGCTAGCCTGTAATTTCTTTCAAGACTCTGGCCATGCCAGGTTACCATGTCTTCAGGACAGCACTGAGCCCAGCAATTATTCAGCAAATGTTTACTTCTTAATTAATTTTTTAGGTTAGCACATACAGAAAAGTTTTAATTTGGCATTAAAATATTGTGTGTGTGCGCGTGCGTGTGTGTGTGCACTCCTCTTCAAACACATACTGTGGCATGTGTGGTGATCAGAGGACAACTTTCAAGAGTCTGTTCTCTTCTACCATGTGGGTCCTGGAGATCGAACTCAGTCTGTCAATTTTAGCAGGAGGTGCCTTTACCTGCTGAGCCATCTTCCTGGCCCTCAATGTGGCATTTTGATGTGATATACTTTGTTCTAATGTATTGCCTCCCTCACTCCAGCAAATCTTTAAAATATATAACTGCTAGAACTTTAATGCTAGTTTGCTTTGACTGGCTCTCTCTTCATTGATGATGGTAAAACTTTGTGGCTTCGACACCTGCTCCTTTTTTGTTAAGCCAGAAACTGAAGTGCAGTGGGATGAGGTATGCATCTGATGTGGAAGGTAGAGCTGGCTTTAAATCTAGCTGTGTTGCTGTTCTGGCAGGGAGATGGATTTGTGGCTTTGCAGAACCACTTCCCCATTTGCCAAGGGGAGGATTGTTTATAATTGCCAGAGTGGTTGGATTCACTGAATGAGAGAACATCTGACCAACACCTGGCCCAGGAGTTGTCCCAAAGTGGTAGTTTTTCTTCTTCCATATTACAAACAGAACTAAGTGAGTGGTTTGTGGGGGCAAGTAAAGCATTTGGATTGTGAAACATTTTTGGTCACCTTTCTCCCAGAGGTCACAATAACCCTGGGCTCTTAGGATTCTTAGTTGAGGTCACCTGAGACACTTCTGTGTGAGTAGAGGCTTTCACCTCTGTGCCTTCCCTGAATATGAGTCCAGAAAGGAAAAACTAAAAGGATAGTCCACATTGTATCAATGAATTGGGTATAGCATTGAGATGGTGCTTATTTTAGATTCTTTTGTATTGAAATCAGTGTCTGATTACAAGCATTCAAATGCAGAAGAGTGTGTCAGAAAGGCAGCTGTTCTACCTTTACAGGAAAAGGCCTTCCCTTTCTCCTCCAGAGGGAGTTTCCACACAGCAATCCTCTGGAGCAGGTTCTGAGATGTATAGAAGACTGTGGACTCTGGCATATAGCAATTTTGTTTTGTGGCGTTTTCTTCCAAAAGGAAGAGAGAAAAACAAATACCCAGTTGACACAGGTCAGGTCCGAACTTGTTACACCAATAGTAGAAAAGAACACGGATCCTTTTTTTTTGTAGTGTGAGATCTAAGAAGTAATTACAATAGTTTTTTTTTTTTTTTTTTAATGTGTATGAGTGGGTTTTTTCTGTGTATCTACGTGTACCACATGCAATGCCTGTGGCCAGAAGAGGGTGCTGGGTCCCCTGGAACTGGAGTTACATTCTGTTGTTAACCTTTATATGGGTGCTGGCAACTGAACCCTGGCCCCCATCAAGAGCAGCCAGTGCTCTTAAGTGCTGAGCATCTCAGCCTTGTAGGAAGTAATTGGAGGGTGGGAAGGGGTGCCATTGAGATAGGATCTCCCTGTAGTCCCAGCAGACCTGAAACTGTGGAGACCAAGCTGGGTTCTGCCTCCTGAGTCCTGGGATTAAAGATGCATGCCATCATTCCTGACTAGGAAGTTTTTAAAAAGTCATTGTGAAAAGTACTTGAGGAATTTTTAAAATTTATTTTTTTAAATAGATTTTATCTACTTAGTAATTATAACTGCTTTTAGGTTTTTGTGTTTTAAAGATTTATGTATACGAGTGTTTTGTGTGCTTATATGTAAATATACCACATGGAAGCCTCTTGCCTATGGAGACCAGGAGAGATAGATCCCTTGGAACTGGAAGTTCAGGCAGTTGTTGTGAGGCCCTAACTAAAGTAACTCCACTTTGAAACTGGCCTCCATTTTAGAGCTGATCTAGACCTAACTCCCAGTTACTGGAAAAACCGCAAAATGTTCCAGGAAGGAACCACCCTAGGCCGGAGCCAATCAGAATCTGGCGGGAAGCACCAGATGGTCTTTTGGAATTGTAGATAGAGTGCTTAAGCTCTTGCAGTCATGCCTGGCCAATCAGAAGTCGACAGGAAGGTGCCAAATGTTCACGCCAAATACTTTTTTGAAATTGGTCAATCCTGATGTGATAAGAAGTTTTTTGCTTAAGCTTGCTTATGGGTCAACCAATCATGTAACTGCCAAGTTGCAGGCTCCCTTTCCCTTGCCCAGACCACAATAAAAGATCTCCCCTCCCCGAGGTTGGCGCTCTGTATGGATTTGCTGCGGTGATGAAGTCGGAGAGCCCGAGCTTAAGCCCGAAATAAAGGCTCTTTGCTTTGCATGCATTACGGACTCTGGTAGTCTCTGGGGATCGCGAGATCTGGGCATAACAGTTGAGAGCCTCCATATAGGTGCTGGGAACCGAACCTTGGTCCTTTGTAAGAGCAGGAAGTGCAGCCGGGCCTTCTCTCCAGACCCAAATAGTTTAAGTCATATGCTCATATTGAATTACATCTGAACAATATAAAAGCCTGTTAGTGATCTGAAATTTTTCTGTAGTTACGGATTCCCTAGATTAGATGTATTAGATTTCTTCTCATGGTTTCTGTTTAAAATAATGTTTATTTTAAAAAATTTAAACTAAAAACCAGATAGATGGCAGTTCATCACTCTATACCTTTATTTCCAAGTAATTATCTGATTTTTGGCTATAGCATTGCCACTCTGATTTTTCATAGTTGTTACTAAAGCATTTAAGATAAGCCCTTAGGAGTGCGGAAATCTTGTGGCTGGTGCTGGGGGGCTAAAAGGAACAGGATGACAGCCTGTGAAATAGTGTTGTCATAACTTATCAGTGGCTAGTAAATAGGGTGTTTGCCTTCTGACACCATTTGAGTGAAGGCAGTTTAATTGCATGGCCTCTGTGCAGATAAGCCCTTGGAATCCACAGTCAAATGTGTGAATGCTGCAGTTAAAGTATTTTTATTATTTAAGATTTGATTTCTTAAGTGATTTTTTTTTCTTAAGTTCCACTTTACATCAAAAGTTATTTGGAAAATGTCTCTTACTGTATGTGTACCTGGAAAAATGTAATGTACAGTTGCAGAAATGTCCAGTCACTGTAAAAAATGGGAAATGTGGACTCACTTGACAGGAGGTAGTTTATTCTCTGTCTCTTCCCAATCTTGGTCAAACAATTAAACAGTTCAGGTTAAAAGTTTGTATTTTTTTTTAACTCATGTTCTTTCTCCTTGAGGATGTTCCCTGGTGAGTTAAGATGCCGTTTCTGGGCATATCACATTGATGCCTCTAGTCTCTTTACATCTTGCAGCGTAAACAATAAATACTAAAACCACTAAGCATTTACCAAGGCACTCTGAGGAAGGCCGCAGCCATTTGAGCTAATTTCTGCATGCTTTGTCAACTCAAATTTTCTACTAGGTTGAAAATCCACTTTGGTTTCCAATGGTGATGAGTTTTATCCTCTGATGAGTCAACCTTTCTGATTTTTGAAAGAGAACGGTTTTAACCTTTGTGGTCATGGAGCACTTTAAAATTCAAAACAGGAATCTGACTCCTGGACTCTTAAAATGATACTGAGTGTTTTGCTTTTGTGGAATGGGAGGGCCAATTGGGTGGGTATTTGTTTTGCAATTGGAATAACTGTCACCTTACTGAATCAGAGAAAGTGCTGGAAGGAACTCAGGAGTCATTGATTTCAAACCCTTATTTTCATCTAAAAAGTCTCAGAGATAAAAGTTCTGTTCAAGGTCATTCTGACTGTTCCTTATCTCTTCATTGCAAGGGACAGCTGTTACTGTCTGCCTAGCACATTCCTGGTACTTTTTGTTGTTTTAAATCCTTCTTGATTTCCTACTTTCCCCACATCAAATCTACTTTTGAGCTGTACAAATGGCATTAAAGGAGATGTGAAACTTGATAGTTAAAAAATAACTTCACCATTTGTTGGGAGTCCCAGCACTCAGGACCAGCCCGAGGGGGACGGAAGGAGCTCTGCGTAGGGGAGGGGGTGAGTAGACGCAGAGTCAACACACAGACTCCAGGAGTTGATCGGAAAGCCAGCAGTGGTGGTCTGCTGCAAACTCATTTATTCAAGAAAGAGCAGAGTGTCTTACAGGTCTGGTTAGCCAATAGCCTTATGGGGTGGGGTCCTAACTACAGCCAATCGCAGTTTGTTCCCAGGTGGATCAGTTTCCCTCCAGGTGCTGGGCAGAAACTGGTTTCACAACCAACCAGTGTTGAGCCATTCCTCCATTCCTCCTGGCAGGTGGCCTAGCTAGGCCCACCCTGCATTATGCCCAACAACCATTATTTTTAATTAACTATAGAGGACATTTTAAACATTTGCTGGTTGTATACTGTCTTATCCCAATTTTGTGTGGAACTTCCGATAAAGCTGTGACATCTTGGTTCTTAATAACTAAAGATGAAGTTGGCTTATTTTAACTAAATTTGCAGTGATTTTCTTAAGGAAAAGTTTCTTGAACACTGGGAAATAAATTTCCAGCGTTGTTGAACCCCTTCCCTTTGCTTGAATACAATGTACCGGGTAATGTGCTAAGCGCTTACTATCTACGGCTACTCTTACTCGCTTGCTCTTCGTGATAGCCCGTACAAGGCAGGGGAACACTCCGAAGTTATGTCATCTGCCCACAGTGTGGGACTGTTTACAAACCTTGGGAGTGGAGAATAAGGCCCACGGTGCCCATCAATTTATTCTCTACCCTATGTTAAGTCCATGGTGGGCCCCCACCAGCACAGAGACAATGCAGTTATGTTCTTTGAAGACCCAAGCTTCATATATAGAGAGATCAGTTCTAGGCTACAGCTTCTTTTTCTTCTGTCCCTGGTTGCCTGTTTGGCAGATGTGAAAGCATTCCAGGTCATATCATCCATACTGTTGCAAATTTCAGTCACTGGTAAACCCCACTGTGCCTTTAAAGATGTGTTTGTTTCGTCTGCGGCTCCAGGTGTTTTGGTACCAGGAGCCTTTCTGGTTCTTTTATAAATTGGTGGCTGTCACTGGCCATTCCCTTTTTATCTTTAAATCAAGAGAAAAGATTGAGGTCATAACACTGTGCTGTCTAATGAATTATTTGTACAGATGTAGAACAGATAAATATTGATGTATTCAGATGAGTGAAAGTTTAGTAGTTTTTCCCTGACATACTTGGGCCAGCTAATTTTCAGTCCTTTGGCAAATCTCACATGAGTTCTGTTGGCATAATTCAGTGGGGTGATAACCATGTCTGTTTTCCTTCCCCTGGTGACTGACACCCAGTGGTCAGACTTTCAAAGCAGAAAACTTGAAAACAATTTTTTTTTTGCTTTCTGTTTCATTCTTTTCATCTCCACTGAAGGAGTGGCTGGAGCACTGGGCCAGAGACCAGCTTGAGAGCACCACTGGGTTCTGAGCTGCACCTGAGCTAGCCCTTAAGGTGACTGACTGCCTGGCAGAGATGGAGTCCCATTGCTCAGTATCCTTACTGACTGCCAAAACTTCTTTCCCTTGTCTTGTGGAAAAGAAAAGAGACTTACCTCTAATATAGACTCTAAAGTCAACCCAGGTAGGAGTTCTGATTCAGCCCAGATTTCTTTCCTTCAAATGGTCATGTGTCAGCTGGAGAGATTGCTCAGCGGTTAACAAGCACTGGCTGCTCTTCCAGGGGACGAGTTCCCAGCACTGACATGGCAGCTAAGAACCATCTCTAACTCCAGTTCTAGGAGAGCCAGCACTCTCTTATGGCCTCTGTGGGCATTACACACAGGTGTACTTACTTACAGGCAAAACACTTGAACACATACAAACATACAATTTTTTAAAAAGGATATGGTACGATACACATTAGATTATTTTGAGGCCTATGTTTTTTTTAAATGGCCACACACTCCTTCAGAATAGTTTTTGAGTTGAGAAGCAATGTGCTTGCTATGTATAAAAAAGTATTTGAAGAACAAGAAAAGGAGATAGGGTCAAGAGGTAAGTCAGGCTTGAAGAGCTCACACTAGCCATCTTCCATCTCATGCTGGGCTGTTTGGACTGGAAGCAGTGGGCAGAGATGCTTAAGACATTTTATTGGATTTTTTTGATTTTGTTGGTCTTTGATAACACCTAATTTGATAACCTCAGTTAGTGGATTAATAGCTAACTTTTTCCCATAAGGATTATGTTGGACAGTCGTCATTACAAATGCTGTGTAAATTATCCCTATGGCAGGCTCTGTTATTATCTAGAAATTTCTAGTTTTGTCCATGTCGTACCCCTGGAAGGTCAGTTTAGGCCAATAGGACTAAGCAGATGAACTGGGTCATTTTTAGAGGAAAGCCATAAAAGGACAGTCAGTGTGCAGTGCCCCAAGTTCCTTCTTTCTACAGCGAGGCACCTGATAGCAGAACTCCCAGCTGACCAAAGGTGGGGATGATCATCCAATGGACTGCAGTTATAGGAAACAGGCCTCAGTGCTGTTTGATATTTATTATCTTGTAGCTTAGGTCCTCATGATTGTTTTTATAGATCTGTAAGGAATATACAATTGAGAATCATTGGTGAAGTCATAGACTTGGATTCAAATTCTGGGTCCATCGAGGAAATCACCATCTTTTAGATGTCTAATTGATTAAATTGGAATTTTCCTCGTGTCTGCATTAAAATAAAACAGCATGGTTCCCAGCCATGATTGAGTACTCAGGGAGTTACTGAGACTCGTTTTAAATGACTGAGAAGCATACATCATGGGTTAGAACAGGAGAGAACCCACTAATTTTGCACTCATTTCTTTCTCAAGCTCTTTCTTTCTCCTCCCCTTCCTCTTCCTCCCCCTCCTTCCCCTCCTTTTGTTCCTCCTCCTCTTCCTCGTCCTCCTCCATCTCCATTCTTTTTTAGTGCAGTGCCTAGGGATCAAATGCAGGACCTTCAGCGAGCGCCCCGTCCCTTAGCTACACCCCTAACCATTGTCTGTTTCAGTGAAGCAAACCCAACCTTGACAAGGTTCGAGAAGTTGGTCTTGTTTCTCGTCTCTAAACCAAATTTCTTTCAAGTAGTGGAAAGGTTTTAGCACTGTCAAACACTGAGTGCCTGCACAGCAGAGGCGCCAGCTGCTCCCAGTCTACATTTCCCTACTTAGAGACTGCCGGCTGACTGCACTCAGCTGGGGAAGGGCATTCTCTAGGAGTGGTGATCTGCTCACCAGAGTCAGTGCTGTAGGCTCCAGTCTTGGAAAGGTGGGGCATCAATCAGCAATGCTGAACACAGGCCCTGGCTCCACCTTTTATGGTAAGGATTCTGCTGCTGCCCAGTTTGTATGATGATGGGATAATTACTTTTGATAACCTTAATATTACCATAAAATGAGATGATAATAATAGTACCTACTGTTCAGGTATTTGCTCTGATTCAGTAAGATTCATGTTTGAAATGTTGAGCCTATGTCTGGTCCAGCCCAGCACTGCAGAGAAACTCTTGTTGTACCTTATTAAGGGACGTTGTTGGTGCCAGCATCCCCGTGCGTCACACGAGCGAGCGGTGACACTACCCTCAAATGCTCCTGCCTGAGAACTGATGGACAGTAGCCGTGAAGTCAGGTCCATCCCACAAATCCCTTCATGAAAAACCCATTTCTGTCTCCCCTGCTGAGTCTCCTGTGGCCTTTCCAGGTTTGTCCCAGCCTGCTTCCTTGTGACTTCTGTCTTCTAAGGGAAGTGCGGATAGCATACATCAGTGATTGGGGAGGAAGCATTCCTACCTCTGACTTCACAAGAAGCCTCTGCATGTGAAAAGTCATTTCTAAATCACATGGCACTGGGAGGCCTGTTGTCCCTTAGGTGGATATTAACCTGGTTTTCCAACGAAAAAACTCAAACGGGAATGATTTCTTTGTTAGTGCCTAAAGACTCAACCTAATTGTCTTTTGTTTATATGTATGTGGGGCATGCATGTTTAGAGGAAGAGGACAACTTTGAGAGTCAGTGGGTCCTGGGGTTTGAACTCAGGCTCATCAGCTTTGGTGCAAAGCACCTTTACTTGATAAGCCAGCCAGCTAGCTCCTCTTTTTTTCTTCCTTCCCTTCCCACAAATTTGGAGTTAGTCTGTAAGTGGAAGTTGGGTCCCTATCGCCCCATCCCCTCCCCTACCCATAAACCAGTAAATTTGTGGTGATTTGTCGCAGCAGCAGTAGGAAACTACACACAAGCATGACCTGCCGGGGTGACTGTGGGTCACTGACTGCCTTCTGGTTTCCTCCTTCTGAAACGCCCTTCCTACCCAAACTTCCTCCTTGCTGAGTCTGCTCCGGGGTCACCTGCTCAAAGAGCTCTGCTTCAAGCAAAGCGTGCCCTACTGTGATATCCTCTTACCTGTATTTTCCTAAACAGCACCACCAACAACCTGAAATTACAATCAGAGAGCTCTGTTTTGCTTAATGTTTTTAATATATTCATTAGTTGTGTCTGTGTATGTGTGTGGGCATGTGCATGCCGCAGAGGATAACCTGTGGGAGTCGAGTCTCTCCTTTCACCATGTGGGTAGCAGGCATGGAACTAAGGTCATCAGGCTTGGCAGCAAGCCTTTACTTGCTGAGCCTTCTCAACAGAAGCATATGTTTTAATATGCATGTGAGAACTGGGGGTTAGCCCAGCGTAAAGTAGGGGCCCTGTAAGTTTTTGTTGAAATAGGAAAGAAAGGAGAACACTAGCTTATCAGTTTCCTCTGCCTTAAGGGCTTCCTAAGTGACTTTGCACTTCACCTGTCTTCTTAGCATCCTCAAATCTTCAAATAAAACAAGAACACTGCTTCGGTCTGGGAACTCTTCAAACACTGCAGGTTGTCAACAAGACATCAGACTTCATCAGACACTGCAAAGGACAACAATGGCTGAGGCCAGCAGCTTTTTAAAACCGTAATTGTAGGGATTTGAGCCACTGTGCTGGGCCAAGAGCAAAGGTAAAGAGAGCTGCTTTCAGGAAACAGCTCACCTGTGCTTCCCAGGGGCGAGTCCTGCTGCGTGGGGAGGTTCAGTTGTGCTTCCTAGGGCATGCTACCTAGTAAGGTTCAGTCTTAACTCACCATCCAAGGTCGGGGTGGAGCTAGCTAGAAGGGAACCCAGAGGCTATCCCATTCATTCTGCCTTGATTTTATTTATCTCTTCCCACTATTCTTTTAGGTGTTGTTTGTTCTTGGTTTTCCAAGGTTTTCAGGTGCATCATTAATTTGTTTATACAAGGTTGAAGTATTTCTACATTTCTGATGTATGCACTTAATGGTATAAGTTTCCCTCTTAGGACTGCCTTCACTGTGTCCCAAAGGTTTTGATATGTAGTGTTTTCATCTTTGTTAGTGAAGATGCATTTCTTGGAGAACACAGATTGATATATCCTGTTTTCTAATACATTAAATTACTCTATGTCTTCTTTCTAGGGAGTTGAGACTGTTAGTATTAAAGGTTATTATTAACCAATGTTTATTAATTCCTGTTATGGTGATGTTGTAGTGCTGTTTTCTAAGACCTCTTTTGTTTGACTGTCTGTCCTGTGATAATTTATTTAGTCTTTGTGCCCTCTTGAGAGTATTTAATCTTGTCTGACTGAAGTTTTCCATTGAGGATTCTCTGTAGAGCTGTTTTATTAACATAAATTCCTTAAATCTGTTTTTAACATGGAAAGTTTTTCTTTCTCCTTCAATTACAACTGATAGTTTTGCTGGGTATGATAGTCCAAACTGGAATCTTTCTTCTGTCATGACTTGTATGACATTGTTCCGTGCTTTTTTTATTTTTATAGTTTCCATTGAAATGCAAGCTATTATTCTGATAGTCCTGCCTTTATATATGACTTGATCTTTCTCCTGGCTTTCAACATCTTTTCTTTGTTCTGTACGTGTAGCATATTGACTATTATATGACATGGTGAATTTCTTTTCCGGTCTTGTCTACTTTGTGTTCTCTATGCCTCTTGTACTTTGATAAATATCTCTTTGCCTAGGTTTGGATTTTTTTTTCTATGATTTTATTAAAAATATTTTCTTTGCCTTTGACCTGGGTTTCTTCTATGGTTCATAGGTTTGGTCTTTTTACAGTGTCCCCGAGGTCTTGCATATTCCATTTTTGGGTTATTAGACTTGACATTTTTTTAATTGAGTGATCCATTTCCCTAAGTTTGTCTTCCAGATCTGATAGTCTCTGTTCCATTTCTCCCACTTCCTTTTTGTTTCTTTCCTCTATGCTTTTTGAGTTCTTGCTTTTTATTTCCAGTTTTGTTTTAGATTAGCTTTTCTTCAGAGATTCTCTTTATTGAATTCTAATTTCATGTTTTGAATTGTTTTAGTTATTTCATTCAGTTGTGTTTTCGTGGTCTTCATTCATCTTTTTATTCATATCCTCCTTGCATTCCTTGAACATATTTATAATCGATGTTTTGAAGTCATTGTCTTGTGCATCTACTTGGTTGTCATTTTCAGGAAACATTACAGTGGGATTTGTTAATTTCTGTAGTAGCCAAATTATCTTGGTTATTCAGGTTGTTTATGTGTTTTTTTTTCTTTGTTTTTTTTTGTTTTTTTTTTTTCTGAGACCTGGGCATCTGGACTTTTTGGTGATAATCTCAACCTTGTTGAATGTTTGTTTGTATTTTATTTGTTATCAGGTTATGGCCCAGCTGAATAGTGCTTATCTTTGGTTTTGGGGCCACTTTATGTTGATGGACAATTGGGTGAAAGAAATGGACTGAGTTCAGCTAAAGATAGAAGCAACTTTTTTAGGTGAGATTCTAGGATTGACCTCACAGGACCCTGAAACAGGAGGATGGGTGGGGGCTGCTTCGTGAGCAGGTTAACTGGTAGGTTAGGATAGGAGTTTGCCAGAGCTCAGAAGGTGGGGTGCAGGGAGGTCTTCCTGGACAGAGTTCAGGAATGCACATCTGGGGTGGGGAAGGATTATGGGGACTCAGGTTGGAACTGAGATGGTGGAGAATGAATGACCCTGCCAAGACTGGAGGAACACACAGAGCTGAGATGGGATAAGATCCTCTTCACCCAAAGAAGTCAGTGTGCTAAGCCACACTCTTAAATATCTGTATCATTGTCTGTAGCCTCTACCTTCAGTTTCTTAAACATCCAAGAGGAACTTAAATACCCTGGCAAAACAGATCTGAGATTCTTACATCTCCAATGCTTAATGGTTTTCAAATCCTACAGCATGTTGTCCTAAGTAACTTGCATCTCTTCAGTCGTGCCAAAAACGTTCAACTTGGTTTTCACAGTGATGCTGCCTAGGGTCTGTTCTCTGGTCCTTTTCTTTGCCGGGTAAAGAATAACAAGATGAAATTTTGCCTTCACAGCATACAGCCAAGGTTTATTGAAGCAAAAGTAACATTTCACACAGCAGAGACAGACTCCTCACAAGGGAAAGGGTCTAGAGCAGAGCGCAGTGTACTCCCCGACAGACTCTGGGCTTTTTTATTTTATAGGCTAGTAGGTGGGACAGGACTAGGTTCCCATTACCCTCTTTGGATTGGACAGGGCAGGATGCATGTTGTTGGTTGGTTCGCTCGTATGAAAGCAGGAACCTGATTGGGTAGAGCGAGGGCGGGAAATTTGAAAGTCCCATCAAAGGGAAGGGAGGAGCCCACAAAGAGGGCCAGCTTTGGACAAGAACCTGGAAGTAGATCATCTTGAGTGAAAGAGAAAATAATTGGAACACAGCTGAATCTAGTCTGGGGTTCCCTTCTTTGACTATCTGCTTAATTCAGAATTCTTTCCTATTCTCCTGGGATAGGAACAAGTATGTCTTTTCACACTTGGTTTGCTTTTGTGTAGTTTTGTGTGGTCTCTCAGTAGCTGCAGCTGGCCTGGAATTCACTATGTAGACCAGGCTGGCCTCTGTCTCAGAGAGATCTGACTCCTCTACTTCCAGAGAGCTGGGATTAAAGGTGTGTGCCACCACACAGACCCTTCACATTTGTTTTTAAATAAGTTTCATAACGGACTAATGCTTCTGGGGGACAGGCCTCTTCTGTCTTACTCAACGTGTTTCCAGAATTAGAATTTGCGTACACCGCAGGGGCTCAGGTGTCTGTTGTGAGGAACAGTAAGCGAGCATTGACAGGTCTCTCAAGCAGAGGTTAGCTCACTGTGTGGCCATTTGTGGGCATGCAAGAATGGCGCTGTCCAGCTCCCAGCATGTCGCCCGGCCATAGGTAATTCAGTTATGAGCTCCTTGGTTGAGAAGACTGCATTATGTATGAAGAACTAGGGGAAGGATCCGGAAAATCCTGGTTGTTTCTCTTGTGTCTAATGTGTCTCTCTTAAGTCAGGGACATGCCTTCACCAGGGCATGGGAAGTGGCCGTGCCCTTTCCAGCAGGAGATGTGGAGCACGTGGAACTGGGAAGGACGTTGTTCATTGTGGTTACTCTGTGTGCAAACATGCACAGTAATATCTGTGGTTCTCGGGGAGCACAGTGCTGGGCGCACGCGGAAGATGTAGTTCTAGAGGAAGGTTTCAGGAAGGCAGGCCCGGTACTACCTATTGTCCAAGTGCCTGGCAAATTGTGCTTGCCCAGCAATGATGGAAGAGGGTAAATTCAGAGCATGAAGTGCCCTCCCCCGCCAAGAGCAACTTAGACCAAGGTACAGATATGGAAATGTGTTTTCAAAATAGAAGACATTTTTAAATTAAAGTATTGGAAAGCAGTGCTTAAAAATAATCACTGGGTGCAGTGGTGCCAGCCTTTAGCTTCAACACTTGGAAGGCAAAGGCAAATGACTCTGTGAGTCTGAGGCCAGCCTGGTCTACATGGTTCACAGTGAGACCCTGTGTGGTGGTTTGAAGAGAATGTCCTCCATAGGCTCCAAGTATTTGGGCATTTGTCCCTGGTTGGTGGTGCTGTTTTGGGAGGTCTTAGAAGGTGTGGCTTTGCTGGAGGAAGTACGTCACTGGGGTTGGACTTAGAGAGTTCTTAAGTAGGATCCCTAGTTGCTCTCTGTTTCCTGTGCCTGCTTGAAGATGTGAGTGCTTAGCTTCTGCTCCCACGCCAGCCACCTCTGCTGCCATGCCTCCCCACCATGCTGGACTCTTCCCCTTTGGAACCTGGAACTGTAAGCTAAGTAAACTCTTCCTTTTATAAGTTCCCTTGGTCATGGTATTTTATCACAGAAACGGAAAAGTAACTAATACACCCTGTCTCCAAAAGAGATCTAGTAATTGTTTCTTCAAATACATCACAACAGGATTCTTTTTATATGCTTCCCAGGGAAGTTGATGGAAGATTGATTTACTTGATGAGGTGCTAGGGATGTAGCTTAGTGGCTAGCAGGCCAGCGTATCAAAACAGAGGCCCCTGGGTTCGATTCTCAGCACTGCCAAAAGTGAGATGGTGGAGACTCACAGGCCTGTAATCCCAGATGCTCCAGAGGTGGGACCTGGATATTCAAGACTTCAAGCTCATGTGAGGCATCAGCCAGCCACGGGCCCTAATGACTACTCTAGACCCTGCCTCTAAACAATAAAAGTTTGACGATTCATCTGATGAATGAGGCTGGCCAGTCTCCAGGGATGTGGCCTTAAACTTGGGTAAGAGGTACCTGTGGAACCAGATGCATGTGGTAAAGTTCATAGCCATTCAAATTGACTGGTGGATTGTTTTAGGCAGGGTGAATGGTGACTTTCTAGAAGAGGAGACTAATGGACTTCATTCTTTGTACCTACATTTTCCACAATATCATGTGAGTCACTGGATCGGGGCCCCCTAAGGGGTCAGCCTTGGGGTTTCCTTCCTTGCTGCCTGTCCCAGTGCTGGGCACACCACCTGAAACTTGAGTGTTACAAGTTCATTCCCCATTTCGTCCTCATCTTTCACCTGTTTCTTTGGATCAGTCTTCTGAGGATATTGAGCCTATTCATTACATAAACCTATTGAGAACCATGGAAACAACATGACAAAACCACACTTTCTTTCTCTCTCTCGGTCTCTCTCTCTCTGTCTCTCCATGAAAACAACATGACAAAACACTCTCTCTCTCTCTCTCTCTCTCTCTCTCTCTCACACACACACACACACACACACACAGAGGCCTCTACCTGCCTTCTAGCTTTCTGGTGTACTAAGGTCATTTTGAGCCCCCTTCCCTGCTGACTGATCTTCTCTGGGCTCAGGAATGGGTATTGTGTAGATTAGGGTCCACCTCTACATGGTACTGAACTTTCTTCTTGGAGCAGTTGTGGTCAGCATTCTGAGTATTACACACTGGAAGTGGACTCCAGCTCAGTGGGCATGGATGCAGGGGATTTTATAAAAGTGTGTTGTGAGGACCTGGACAGATGGCTCATTGGTTAAGTAGCAGAGGACCTGAGTTCAGCTCCCAATACTCACATAACAGCTCACAACAGAGTGTAACTTCAGTTCCAAGGGATCTGAAGCCCTCTTCTGGCTTCAGTGAGCATTGCACACACATGGTACACTTATGTCCTCAGAGGCAAAACACTCATGCACGTAAAATAAAAATAAAATATAACAAAAAAAGTTTAGTTGTGTTATGAACTTCTGCACTTGTTGAGGGTGCTCGAGGATAAGGCTTGACCTCTAGGAGTCACACCTGAAAGTGTGGATTGGTCTGAGGAAACTGCTGCTGGCCCTGCCTCCTCCAAGCCTCAAGTTTGCTTCTCTCTTAAAACCTGAACTTCACCAGAGATGCACTGTCCTGAGCACTGACACAGAGAACTCCACTTAGAGGCTGGCTGTGTGCCCTACCACCTTTAAACACAGACCTGACAAGATGGACTCCACCTTACTCTCTCCTGGATCAAAGTCTGCAGGGCTCTCATTGGCAGAGCCTTTGTGCCTAGCTGCAAGGGAGGCAGGGAAGGCAATTTCCAGGCTTTTCACTTGGAGAGGAGAGTCACATGATGTGGGAACTGAGTCCCTTGGTTTGGGAAGGATGCTCCACAGGGCCAGGCAGTAGGGGAGTTATTGCAAGAAACCTTTCCTAGGGATCACCTCTGCTTGAATTCTCCCAGCAAGGCCTGCTTTCAGTAGACGAAGATACATCTCGGCTCTAGTTCCAACTGAGAGAAATGTTCCAGTTGAGTCCAGACCCCGGTTTTGGATACCTCAGCCCTCCACTCCCTTCAAACAGCACAGAAAATGGGTTTGGTGCAGGGTTGCAAGTTTGAATTGGAAGAAGCAGGAGTCTGCTCCTGGTTACTCACTCAAGGCCTCAGTTCTGCTTTTCCACCTGTGAAATGGGATAATAGAACATGCTGGGTGAGGCTGGAGTAAGCATTGAAGGAATGCCTTGACTGAACACTGGGCATATTAGCAGTAACTAAGACATGATAAGAGTGACATGAACCCTTCGCACCACTGCCATTAAGAACCTGCCATGGCACTGTCATGATGCCACTCAGCCCCCAGAGTTTTCTCTCTTTAGAGACCATCTGTGTCTTCCAGGATGCTTCCTTGGCCTGCATGTGAGGCCTGCCTGCTCTCTTCCAGTCCTCTGGGAGCTCTCTTCTGGAACAGCATGCTGGATTCACCACCACCTTCTTGAGTGCTCTCACATGCTCATTTGTTGCTGGTTCTGTCTTTCTGCACTGACACACCCCTCCCTGGTACCAGAAAGGTCTCATCCTATCCGTGCACCTCCATCTGGAAGCCTCTTCCCACTAGCTCCTGCCAACACCTGACATTTAATGTCAAAAGGTTGGATGGACTTGGCTGTCTTTGTTTAATTTCTCCTTTAGTAAGTGTTTGGAACCTGGGGACCACATCTTTTTAATTCGTCCTTTTCTCCCATCTGTACCTGCCAGACGATTTTTTCCTGTGCACATTCACCTCATCTTCCAGCTCACTTTTTCCAGCATCCTTCTCTTCCTCTTTGTAGCCACTACTTTTCAGAGCTAACAGTGTGTTTACCACTATACTATACATGTTATAAAAGGCATTTCATTTGATGTCTACAACTTCATGGAAGTAACATGATCCCCACTCAAAAAAGTAGAGAATGTGAGCCAGGTGTGGTGGCACACACTTTTATTCCCAGCACTTTGGAGGCAAAGGCAGTTGGATGTCTGTGAGATGGAGACCAGTTTGGTCTACATAGCGAGTGTCAGGCCAGCTAGGGAAACAGGTAGACCCTGTCTCAAAAGAAGTGGAGAATTCACAAACAAGGGCTGAGTTATTCCAGAGGATTTAACCTCTTCGAATTACTTAGCTAGCTATGCAGTTAATCCATTCATGCATCTATCCATCCATCTTCCCACTCTTACATCCACTTCCTGCTCACTCACCTCCCCATCTATCTACCATGTGCCCATTTCCCAGTTTAGTTATTTATCCACCCATCACTTATCTGTCCACTCTTATCCACCCACGCTACCATCCATTCATTTGTCCACTCACTGTAGTTGACAGCTGCTTCTTCTGGATTGGACATTACCATTGATGGCTTGAATAGCAGAAGCCATGATCATCCCCATGAGTCTCTTATGAGATAGGCCTGTCAGCATTCCCTTGTGGAGCAAGGGGAGAGCCTCATGGCATAGCTTCCTTTGAGTCACCCATGATCCTGTAAGCAGCCCCAGTGAACTCACTGCTTCACCATCCTGGATTTGGGCAGAATCCTTTCTTTGGCCTGTCAGTGCCCTCTCTATCTGGAGTGAATAGATGTTTTGTTTTTGTCTCTCCAGGAAAGTCACAGAATACCTACCCATGTATCCATACATGCCCTACCCACCCACCCACCCTCCACCACCCACCCACCCTCCACCACCCACCCACCCTCCACCACCCACCACCCACCCACCCACTCACCGTCCACCCACCCACTCACCCATCCACCCACCCACTCACCATCCACCCACCCACTCACCCATCCATCTACACATCTGTCTTCCCAGCATCCCTAACCTCTTCGGCCTCATGCTCTATACTTGCAGTCTTGGTTTGCAAGAGCTTATGAAGTCAGTGCGAAACAGTTGAAAACCATTACAACAGGACCTGCTAAGAAAGAAGGAAAGAGCTAGGCAAGCCAGTGGGGTGGAGAAGACAAGAAGGATGATATTTCCCCAGTACATAGGTGGCGCCTGATATATGTTTGTCATTTGTTGATTCATTTGGCTCCAGTTGCTCCCCAGGAAAAGCATCTGCTCTGATGATAAAATGAGAGCACATGGGTGTGCAGGGTTTGTAAACTCAAAAGCCCTCACAGGTGTGAGGAAATGAATCTGCGCTTACCTGACAGGTGGAGCACCTGAAACCTGCAGGACACATAGTAGGTGCAACATCCACAGGCGCCATTAGGAAAGACTAATGTGGGGGACACAGCTGGCACAAGAGCCTCGCTCACTTACGGGAAAGTCCTAATGGGGAAACATTTCCTCTCTTTTTCCTATTTAGTCTCATAGCAGTGACAAAGCTGAAGCCCGGGGGACAGCCTATTTTCAGGAACATTTTCCATTGTCTATAGCTTTTATTTTATTTTCTTATTTTACGGCAGATTCTGAGGCGTATTCCCTTGTAACCCGTACAAGCTCGCCATTGACTCTTTTGTTACCTGCTTGATCTTCAGCATCATATGATCTTTCCTCATCATAAAAGGCATTGGTGACAGACAAAACAGTTCCTATGTGGCTTTAAATAAGATTTTTTTTTCTTTTTTAAAAAGAGTATTTATTTTAGGGCTGGAGAGATGGCTCAGCAGTTAAGAACACTTGCTATTCTTCCAGAGGACCTGAGTTTGATTCCTAGCACCCACATGGCTAATAACCATCCATAATGCCAGTTCTAGAGGATCCAACCCCCTCTCCTGGCTTCTGTTGGCACTGCATGCGCGTGATGCACTTACATAAATACAGGCGAAGCTCTCACAGGAAATTAAAAATAACAAAATATTAAAAATAAACCAAAAGAAATTACGTGTATATCTCTGTGTGGCTTTGTGCACATGAGTGCTGGTACTCTTGGAGCCCAGAAGAGGGTGCTAGATTCCCTGGAGCTGAAGTCACAGGTGGTTGTGAGCCAGACATGGGAGCTGGGACCCCAAGTCAGGTCCTCTCCAAGAGCAGCAAGCCTTCTTAACTGCTGAGTCATGTCTCAACTCCTTTGATCAAGTTTGTTAGTTTGTTCAGTGTTCCTTTGAGTGATAGTTCTCATGAAAGTAAACCAAAGGGGAATGTAAACTACAGGAGAAAACCCAGGAGGTGGTGCACAGCTGTAGTCCTGGCACTCTGGACGTCCACACTGGAGGACGATCCGGGGTTCAAGGTCCTCCTCAGCTACATAGTGAGTTTGAGGCCAGCCTAGGATACATGAAATCCTACCTCAAAACAAAACAAAACAAAACAAAACAAAACAAAAACCAAAAACGAGAGAAGGTCAGAGAGAGAATGGGGGGGAGGGAGGAACGGAGGGAAAGTACTTTGATACTTACAGCATCCTAGTAGGTCAATGTAGCGGTGTTTGAGCCCCACAGGCTTCTAAGGCTCCAGGCCTTTTCCACAGGGTATCTTCCAGCGTCTATGTTCTTAGGGTAATTCAAGCCTACATCTGTGCCTGTTTGGAGATGCACGTGACCTGCGCTTGGCTCCCAGTTTTATTTCCTGCACTGCACCTTTTCCCTTCCGGATCCTGGAGGCGGCCTGGTAGAGCAGGAGAAGCCTGCTTTCCATCACCATTTTGTCCTCTTCTCTCCGAGATCCTGGATGAATTAACTAATTCCCGGAGCCTCAGATTTCTTAGGTTTAATTTGGAGAAAATCCAGCCCTGAGTTGGGGCCGTGGAAGGGTTACGTGCGGTAGCACACGGAGATGGCCGGCACGCTCACTTGCCCTTAGCTCTGGGACCCATCCATCACAGGGAGCGTCAAGGGGACGCACGCGCCCCCTAGTGGGCACTTCTGCCGCTGCTACCTGAGCTAAGGCTTCCTCAGAAAATCACTTGTTACTGTTCCCAAATGGTGTGTAAACTACAAAGGGAAGAAATTATTTCAATGAATGTGATAAGCTTGAGGAGAGGGATTGTGGGTTCTAACCCCATTTTGCAGCTGTGACCTTGGGGTCACACGAAAGTGTCAGACGACACTGGGACTGAGGGGGGCGGGGCATTTCCACACACCTGAAGGCCTATGTGGCCAGGATCAAGATCTTATTACTGACATTATGTGTGGTTCTTAGTGAGGGGACAGGAGAGGTAAGGATTACTTTTTGTATGTCATGGACATCTCTAGTATCTAAACACGTTCCAAAGAGTATGGAATTGGGACTGGAGAGAGAGCCCAATGGTTGAGCGTTTACTGCTCTTGCAAAGAACCTGAGTTCAATTCCCAGCACCCACGTTGGGAAGATCACAACTGCCTGTAACCCTAGCTCATGAACATGAACACACACACACACACACACACACACACACACACACACATTAAAAACAAAAATAAATTTTTAGGGGCTGGAGAGATGGCTCAGCAGTTAAGAGCACTGGCTATTCTTGCAGAGGATCTGGGTTTGGAGGCTAACAACCATCTGCAACTCCAGTTCCAGGGGATTTGACATCCTCTTCTGGCCTCTGTGGGTGTACAATTTGAATGTACCTACATACATGCAGGCAAAACACTCATACACATTGTTAAAAAAGGGTAAGGAATCAATGACTATAAAGTTAATTTTTCTTTTTCTTTCTTTCTTTCTTTTTTTTTTTTTTTTAATAATCCTGGGGATGGAATTCAGGGACTCACCCTTGCCAAAGTGTCTACCACTGAGCTGCATCTCCAGTAATAAAAGTTACTGTTGATAGAGAACTTGCTCAGCCAGGTTCGAGAGCTTCAGATATTTAATCTTCACTCTAAGATGGTAGGAATGATTCTCATTTTATAGCAGAAGCTGAAGCACACAGCATTTGAGTAACTTGCTTAAGGTCACAGAGCTAACACGAGAGAAAACCAGCATTGAAAGCTACTCAGTCTGATTTTACAGCCCTGTGCTTAACCAGCGCAGCAGCCTGCCTCTCAAAAAGCCACCTGTTGGCAACCTGGATTAACCAACAAGTATTTCTGATGTTCCTGCAGGGTGCCCACCTATGTGCCAGAGCTGTGGAGGACACAAAAGATTCATGAGACTATTTGGTATCTATGATTGCTCCAAAATTGGTTTTGACTTCTTAATAAAGGGTAAAGTCCCTGAGGAGATACTGAATGATGAAATTTAAAAGAGCGAGTTTTTCAAAGCAGGAAGAAACTGGTTAATAGCAGGCTGAAGGGCAAACATGCTTAAAAAAAGAAGCAGCCCAGGGAAAAATCAACACCGTATTAGTGGCACGCGTGATTTGTATGCCCGTGAGCAGGAGCATGCAGAAGGGGGAGTGCGCCCTCTCCCTGAGTAAACGAAGCACGGAAGTTCATTAGAACCATAAAAAAGTGTTAAGAGGAAACCGGCCTCCAGAGCATCAAGGGATTGGAAGATAAACCATGTCAGGTAGGTGCAAATTGGAAACTGCAGATGCAAAAGCATGATCTGAGGAATACATTTACAAAAATATCAGATAAATAATAAATTATTAAATATGTTAAAAGCTAAAAGGATCTTTGTATCTGCAAGGCTCTTAAATTCAAGGGGAAAAAAATGTCATGTTGGTCTGGTCCGAGAGGGTAGCGGGCGGGGACTGGAGACCGTCTGGCTGGCTTAATCCACCTCTGAAGACACAGGAAAACAACCCCGTGGAACTTGCACAGGAAATCATTAGCCCAGTGTAGGATGGAAGGCCCCTCGGGAAGCCATGGAGCAAATTCAAAACACCAGGACATTTGGGAGATGGGCGGCCCCAGTCCTCACTGCTGCCCAGGACACAGGCCTGGTGGGAGGGGCTAGTGCCCAGCAAGCTGACCTGGTCTGTCAAACCTCTTCTCTAGAAGGTCTGTGACCCACACAATGCTGCTGCTGTTTCCAGCTGGTGCGGCTGCTCAGGACAGCAGAGCCGGAGGGGAAATCTGTAAGCACAGGCGTTTTGGGTGTGCGTGAAGACCACCCCCCAACCTGCAAGAGTTGGTTCTCTCCGTCCGCCATGTGGGTATAGCGGATGGAACTCAGGTTGTCAGACTTGGTGGCAATCACCTTTCTCCACTGAGCCATCTCACCAACCTTCCATTAGTATTCCGAAAACCTGAAAAGATCAACTTACAAGGAAGATAAGGTTATTTTGGCTGTTGGTTTCACAGGCCCCATTGCTTTGGGCCCATGACAGTGATCCATGGCAAGGGATTCCAGGATCAAATTTACTCACTTCATGGCTGGGAGGAGAGAGAAAGGAAGAGACCAGAGGTGTTAGTTATTTTTCTGGTTCCTATGACCAAACATCTGATGAGAAGCAATTTAGGAAGAAAGGGTTTATTTTGACTCACAGCTGGAGGGGGTAGTCACAGCAGGCAAGGCATGGTGGCAGGAGTGAGAGGCGGATGGTCACATGGTGTCCAGAGTCAGGAAGCAGAGAGAATTGAATGCTGTGCTCAGCTGGCTTGCTCCTTTTTTACCCACTGTGGAACCCCAGCCCGTGGGATGGTACCTCCCACGTGTAAGGGTGGGTCTTCTCTGTTCAATGAAACGTTTCTGGAAACTCACAGGCACACTCCCAGAAGTGTGTTTCCATGGTGATTCTAAATCCATCAAATTGACAGGATTAGCTGCCACATCGGGACTCCACAATTCCCTTAAAATGCATGGCCGCAATAACCGGAAGACCTTCCGAAAGGCTCCACTCCTTAAAAGGTTCCACAGTATCCACCAGTACCAAGACTGCGATGAAACTGGAGCCTTGCCTTTCACGCCTTGCCCATGGGACACGCAGGGTCCGCAGGACAGGCCCCCTCACATGCTGTAGCTCCTTAGCTTCTCCCACCTGGTCTGTAAGATCCAGTGGCCGGAGCGCAGTTAAATGAGCATGCTCAGTGATTCAGGGCCCGCCCCGCCTCAGAAGGAACTGCTGACTTCGGATCTGTGACTCGGTCTTGCTTGTGTAGTGAGAATGAGTGTGCCATCCGTACTCACAGATGTGTGTGTATTGTCTTCTGTGCTGAGTTGACACAGTCCTGCTCTCGTGCAGGCTGCCACATAGGGAGAAAGCCTGCTCTCTACTTCCCCTCCTAGTCAGGTGCAGTCTGCTGGTGTTTTCTCAGCCTTTCAGTCACACGGAGTCTTTTTCATCATGACAGGCATTCTATGATGTAGCCATCGCTATAATTATCATTTTACAGACCAGGAAACTGGGAAGGACAGAGGCTAAATAACTTCTCCAAAGTCACTCATTTGAAAAGAGGCGGGACTTGCTTCCAAACCCTTGTGCCTGGCCTCTGGGCCTGTGCTCTGAGCTCTACTGTACACATGGATCCAGGAATCACAGGGTCAACTTGGAGGTTTAGCTGTGACCAGCGGGATGAAGGACAAAGAGGTAGAGCCTGAAAGTAACCCATCACCTTGTCCTTTCACTGTGCAGGTGACACAGACAGATCTGAAGACAAGGTCAGAGTTAGCCAGGGAGAAATGGAGTGTGGTTACCACAGCAGGAAACCTGGGGCCCAGTGTTAGGACAGGTACTGAGTGACAGAAGGGGTCCAGCCCTGAGCTGGCTGCTTGTGTGCAGTGTGACCTCTCAGACCATTCCTGGACTGTAAAATGGGCAGAACAAATGGTGGAGGATGGAGTCTCGTGGTGGCTAAAAGTGCTTAGCCCAGTGCCTGGCACAGGCTCTGAGCCACTGTCAGTATTATTTATTACCATGAACAGAGTCGAGAGCTAGAAAATATCCTCTAAAGCCTCTTCCTCAGCGACAGCACCACCCGAGAGCTGAGAAAGGTCAAAAGTAGCCCTGTTAGGTACTAGCTCCCCCAGTTCATCAGTGTAAACAGATTTAATGAGAAACTGAAGAATCTTGGTGTGAATCTCCAAGCACCTCAGCAGGGAAGCTTAGCAAATGATGGATCTTAAACACTGCATATTCTGGTTTCAATGAGAAATGTCCCCCACTGGCTCATGGATTTGAACACTTGGTCCACAGTTGGTGGTGCTTTTTTTTTGAGGGGGGTGGTGGTGGTGGTTATGGAACCTTCAGCCTTGCTGAAGGAAGTATGTCACAGTGGGGAGGCTTTGAGGGTTTAGAGACTTCCCTGCTTCCTGTTTTTTCTGTTTCCTGTGTGTGGATGAGGTGTGATCTCTCAGTTTCCTGATCCTGCTACCAAGCCATCCTTTCTCTATGGTGTTGGACTCTAATCCCCTGGAGCTGTAAACCAAAATAAACTCTTTCTTCCTTCAGTTGCTTTTGGTCACAGTATCTTTATCACAGCAACAGAAAAGCAGTTGATACATGACATGATCCCTTGCTCACAGGCTCACAACTATGTTTGTTTTGTGAGGTCTTAGGAATGTCTTTATTCCACTACTGATTAAGGCTGATGTCTTTAGTATCCAAGATTTGACTCTTCAGATGATAGATAGCACAATTGAACACAGTATATTAGCTAGTTTTCTATTGATGTAATAAAGTATCTAAGGCTGGAAATGTTATAAAGAAAAAAGGCATCTTGGGATTATAGTTTTGGAGGTACAAGGGTGTAATGCTGGTTTCTGCTGTGCTTTGACTAGTGCTTTGTGGTGATGGCCTCAGTGGTGGGAGTCCAAGTGGGAGTAGATGATCACCTATGACAAGATGCCAGTGAGAGTCGAAAGTTGACCTGCTTTGTTATTTTTATTTTTGCAGTGCTCCAGGGGATGTGTGTCCTGTGCATAGGGGCTTTGTGTATGGGAGACAAGTGTTCTACCAGTGAGCTCAGCTCACTCTTTGAACTAGCCAAAGACTCATGAGAGCTTCATCAGTTCCCCAAAAGCGCATCCCCAGGCACCTAGTCATTCTTCATTAGGCCCTTCCTAGGCACCTCACTGCTGGAGGCCAAGCCTCTGTTGCATGAACCTTGGGGCCACACTCACACCAGGTCCAAACCCTCACACGCAGTGGCCATGGAAACCAGAAGCAAAAGTATTCAGGGGATGCCTTGGGTCAGGCCATAAGATGAATGTCACAGCCGGGCTTGCAGGGGCGGTAACTGAGCCTGTCCAAGGCTGCACAGTGTGGAGTCAGGATCAGCCTACCAGCTGCTGACTCTCTGCCACTGTCACTCATTGTCATTCCCTGGGGCTGCCGTGCAGTATTTGTTTTACGCTGAGAGATTTCAATAAGTATGACTCCGAGATGCTGTGTTATTACCTCCTCCTTGGCATTTGCGTAGCACTTCAAACTTAGGCCCCCCCAGTCTCCCTACCTCGTCACTGTCACATCCATCGCATCGCCAGGCGATGAGCTCTCTAGCACGTGTCCAGGTCTCAATCACCTTGGTCACCGACTTACGTGCTTATTTTGGGTGTCCCTCAATCCACTGGGCTGCAAGCTCCAGCACAGGAAGAACTGCATTGATCTTTGTTCTCCAAGGAGATCAGCATAGGAGTTTGGTGTCTCTTTCTGTGAGTGAGCGTTCTTGAGTGACAGCCCTGAGGCATCCAGTGAGGCTGAGGCCATCCCAGGTCTTCTCTGCCGGTGTCTCACACAGCTAAGCCTTGCCTTTCTTCCCTGTAAAATAGCAGGCAATTAATACAATGCAGCCACTCAAACTGTTGTGCGCATTTATGGAATGGCACAGACGGATGCTTACACCGCAGCAAGTGGAAAAGGTCACACAGTAAGAGAGTGTGAGGACTGACTCACGAAAGATACAGAGCATGGGGTTCAAGGAAGGTGATGCCATGTGGTCTCTAATCTGAGATCTCTGTGTGTTAGTTTCTGTGTGTCACTTGACTCATTTATGAAGTGGGGTGGTGAGACTGGGTGAGCTAACAAGTACCTTTGATCCCAGAACTAGGGAGGCAGAGGCAGGTGGATCTTTGTGAGTGTGTGACCAGCTTGGACTTCAGAGTGAGTTCAAGGGCAGACAGGGTTATATTTTGAAACCGTGTCTCAAAAAACAAACAATAATAATAATGGATAATAAGCACCCATGTTTAAGTGGCTGTGAGAAGAAATGAGGCATTCCACTAATTGTTTGAGGGGTGTTGGCTCATTGTAAGAGTTTGGCAAAGACCAGTTATTGTCAGTTCCGACTCTCCTGTTGTTATTGTGATGTAGCCAGTGGTGACAGAAGACTACAAAATAGTATGTACAATGTAAGTATATGTATATGACTGGAAGCTCATATGCCAAGATGGAACATGCTCTTGATGACAGAAATGCTTTCTCTGGGCTCATGGCTCAGTGGGTAAAGGTGCTTGCCATCAAACCTGACAACCTGAGACTGAGTCCCCCAGGCCCACACTGTAGGAGGGAACCTACTCCCGCAAGTCGTCCTCTGACCTCCACACATGAGCTGTGGAATGCATGCACACACACACACACACACACACACACACACTAAATGTAAATGTAATTAAATGTTTTTCTGTTTTCTTTTACTTGCTCTTTTTTTTTTGGAGACAAGATCTTGCTGTGTAGCCCAGGCCAGCCCCGACCTTGTGATGTTTGGCCTCAGCTTCCTGCGCGCTGGCTGACAGGTGAACCACACTGGTCCTTATTTCCCGTCCTTCACTCCCTCTCACTTAACATCACTTCTCCTCCTCTCAGACTCTCTCCTTCCTTTTTCACAAATGTGGATTACTCTGTGCAATGCAAAAATAAGACCAAGCAAAGTCTACATTGGAAACAGTACAATAATGACTGAAGCAAACCACCATTCCCAGGGAGTGGAGGGCCATCCCATCACCATGGATGTGTCTTGATACGAGAGGTATTGGAACCAGGGAACAGTAAGTCACAGTTTTCCAGTGCTTTTGTGACATGGTGGATGTTGCACTAAGCCCCTCAGAGACACAGCCCAATTTAATCTTCTGGAAAGACCTGTGGGAAGTGTAACACCCTTAGCACACAATAAGGCATCCAGATGAGAAGCATCAAAGAAGACAGACAGGTGTGCCCAGCTTCTGAGACAGTGACTGTAGCCCAGCCTGTGTGGTTCAGAACCTGAAGCCTATAACCTCCTCACTGGAACTGTGAACTGCAAGCCAGGCAGCCTATGACTTGCAAGGAGCTTCCTAGAAAATGCAGCCTCTTAGGCCCCACCCTGGCCCTAGCATGCTAACGTCTGTCCCCCAGAGAGATCCCTGGTGTCTTGTGTGCCCAGTGGAGCTCAAGAAGCCCCAGTTCCGCCACTCATCGTACAGTGTCTCCCTGGCTTCTTCCTCAGTGACAAATCCTCATCTCATCTTAGGCTTCCCCATCAACCTTCTTCCTGTGTGAGCCGGACACCATCTCTCCAGATCTCAACAGAAGTCAGTTGAAGTAACATGCAGACCACTCACTCTAGCAACTGCTCTGGAGCTTCCAGACAAAGGTTTGAAGAAAAACAGATGTCTGAATCCGTAGCCCGGGCTCGGGGATTGTCTATGGAGTGGCTGTATTCCTGTCACCCCTTTCCAAATTGTGTGCAGTAAACAGGATGTTTTGTTTTTTAAGGAAAAGTAAATACGCAGGCTTCCGAAACAGAAGCCTCTGTAATCTGCTTTCAGGCGGTTCAGGGTGCCCTGATTTAAAGGTCTAGTGACAGAGAGCAAAGGTAAATCTTCCTTTTGAGGGTGCTTATTCTGATGATGCAAAGTAAGCAAACCTTGTTTGGCCTAGAAAGCAGAACTGGAGAAAACATCATGAAGGTATTTAAAATACAAGGCTGACTGAGAATGGGCTGTTTCCTCACAGACCCAGGATTAGAAACCCGCAAGTCACTAGTCATCAAAAGACATTAAAATGTGCAAGAAGGCCAGGAGTGGTGGCATGTACTTTTAATCCCAGCACTCAGGAGGCAGAGGCAGGTGGATCTCTGAGAGTCTGAGGCTGGTCTGTTCTACATAATGAGTTCCAGGTCAGCCAGTGAGACTCTGTCTCAAAACAAAACAAAACAACCCCCCACCCTGGAAAAAAAATCCCCACCGAAAACTGTGCAAGAAAGAAGTGGGACAGAACAACTAGCAGAAGTTTTCAGTGTTTCTGGTTATATTTTTTATTGCTGAGGATGTTGGAACCTTAATTCACATCAGAAGAAAGATATAGAGTTGAATAACACGGCTGGTGCATGCATGTACACACACGTGTGTGTGAGCTCTTTTGGGTTTATGTGAGAAATCAAAAGATCACCTATGGGGTCAGGGGAGACAGCGCAGTTTGCTAAGGTTTGCCTTCGCAAGCACAAGGATCTGACCTGTATCCCAGAACCCATGTAAGAGAAAGCTGAACATGGTGCTGGCATGCATTGTAATCCCAGCACCAGGGAGGAAGAGACAAGAGGCTCCTGTGGCTTGATGGCCAGTCAGTTTAGCCTACTGCTGAATTTCATGACAGTGAGCCATCCTCGAAAAAACTGGACATGTCTTGAGGACTGACACCAGAGATGGTCCTTTGGTCCCCACCCCCAAAATCCACATGAGCACACACACACACAAAGGTCATTCATGGTAACCTGGTGTTTCATTCTGCCCAGGTAAAGCTGCACCAGATGTGAGTGTTTTCTCCATATCACCTGTACATGTGGGCCACACAGCCAGATAAAAGTCCGGATTCCAGGCCCGAGCTCTTGTTTTCTCCCGTTTCTTGTGAAATACCAAGGCTTTTACACTAGTGTTAGAGCCAAGGCAGAGAACTGGAAAGATAAATGATTTAATTCAGCCTGTCAGATTCTGTTTGTTTGAAGCAAGGACTCACGAGGAGAAAAGCACATTAATTGAGGTCTCAAGGTGGTAGTAGAACACATTTTCTTTATTGCTGTTCTCTGCGTAGGGGATTGCTTTTTTCCTTCCTGCTCTTTTTAAGGTTTCGACAGTCTTTTTCAGTCAACTTGTATTGAGCAGGTCCTGATCTAAGTGCAGAAACCCAAAGTGGGAGCCCAGCTGGCAGGAAATGGTTTGAATAGGTATTAGAGAGAGATGAGGGACGTCCTCTGGGGCCATTATAAAGGACTGTACCCACGAAGAAGGCTTCAGAGCTAGAGCTTGGGAAGGGGTTTTCCAGTCAAGAAGGATAGGGAAGATATTTCAGGTGGAGCAAACACAGGGACAAAGCCATACCCTGTGGGAGGAAAGAGAGAGAGAGAGAGAGAGAGAGAGAGAGAGAGAGAGAGAGAGAGAGAGAGAGGTTAGTTTTTGAGATGAGATGAATGTACAAGCAGCACACTCCCATCCTAGGGGCCTCATGCCAGAGGGCCATGTAGGATATGGGAAATCATGCCAGACCTGAGGGAGGCAGCTAAACTGAGGGAATTGGTGTCATTTTCCAGATAAAGGTTTTGCTCCAAGCAGCAATGAAAGTCATTGAAGGGAAGCTGTGACTTGATGCATGCTTAGGGAAGATGGCTCTCTTTGCAGGGTGAGGAATGAATGGCAGAGGACAAAAATGTGTGCAGAAAGCCTCTGGAGCTTTCTCCTGTAAGACCAAGGTGAGGGGAAGGTGAGCTGCTTTAGGTCAGAGATGGAAGTGGTTAAGGAGAGAAATGGAAATGGAAACCAGCCCAACAGTGTTGGGACTTTCCTCCAACACGTTTAAAGTTCCTCCTGATTGTCCTCATAGCCACCACTTGTCATTGGCTCTCTTTAGATGACCTCCAGGACTTATAGATTTGGCCCAGTGGTGGCTTCTGTGACTGTTTTACCAGTTGTTGTTTAGATCCTTTCACTTAGCAAATGTTGGTGTTAAGTCAGACTGTCTGTGTGACAGAGGATCGGAAGCTAGGCCCAGCGACTGTCATCTCTATGCTGAACTCTTGCAGCGTACTCTAGGGGAGACACTACAAATGAACTCACTGACTAGCCATTGTAGCACCCTCCTGACTGAGGCACTGAGAGGCTAGAAAGCAAAAATTCCATTTCCTAGATGCCGTTGCAGGTTCGATCATGTGACCAATATTGTAGCTTCATTCTGTTGCTGTGCCAAATACCATGACCAAGAGCAGTTTAGGAGAGGAAAAGGTTTCTTTCATTTTATGCTTCCAGGTCACAGTCTATCATCGAGAGAAGTTAAGGTAGGAACTCAAGGCAAGAACTCAAGAGCAGAACTGTGTGCTATTCCACACAGCATTGTCTCCAACCAGGGAACTCACAGCCAAGGAAGTACAGAACCAAGGACAATTCTACTTGCTAGGTGGCTCATGTGCAGGCTCCTGCTTAACTTCCCTTCTTTTATTTTTTTGGGGGGGGTGGTCTTTTTGAGACAGGGTCTCTCTGTAACCCCAGCTAGCCTGGAATTCTCTATGTAGACCAGACTGACCTTGAACTCATAGAGATCCACCTGCCTCTGCCTCCCGAGTGCTGGGATCAAAGGTGTACACTATGCACTGAGCTTAACTTGCCTTCTTAGACTGCCCAGGACTACCTGCCCATGGAACAGGGTTGGGGCTGTGCCCTTCTATGTGAATTAACAAGCAAGATAATTTCTCATGGCCATACCCATAAGGCAGTCTGATCTGATCAATCCCTGGAGTGTGACTCCCTTCTCAGGTGTCAAGTTTACAGTGGAAGCCAACTATTACCCTAAAGTATCCCCAAGCAAACACATTTTATCTAGAGGCATAGGAAGAAGTCAGTAATGTGTCTCAGGCACTAAGTTCAGAAAGATTCAATATTTTGGCAAACAAGATGGCCAAGCTTCCTGTTCTTCAGGGCAGGGAATGGAAGAGATGCTGCCGTCCAGTCCCTGCTGTCACACAACTTTTGTCTCTGGCAGCTTGTTTCTGTTTGCAGCATCCAAGCCCATTTCTAGGGTCCTTTGGGAATTATGTAGCTTACCCAAGACTTTCTGATTAGTATTTGAAGCGAGTTCTGTTGCCTACAAATAAGAGGCTGCAGTTTACACCCTGAGTAGCTTTGTTCATTATTGTTAGACATTTTCTTTGTTTGCACATACGATGATACTTCTCTCTGAGCATAGCCTGAGTTCCTCAAAGACGAGGAAAGAGGACATGTGTCTGCTTTCATCTAAATTATTGCAGATGAATAATAGATGTCATTGGATAGCTGCCCTTTGTGTGTGAGTGTGGGTGTATATGTGTGCAGGGGCACAGGCACTCTGTGTGTGTGTGTGTGTCCCAGCGGACACATCCAGTGTCAGTTTTCAGTAGCTGTCCACTTTGTTTTTGAGACAAGGCCTCTCATTGGCCTGGTTCTTTCCAATTTGGCTAGGCTGACTGGCCAGTGAGCCCTAGTCTCTGTTGTCCTGGGACTGAGATTTCAAGTGCATGCCACCATTCATGGATCTTTTTATGTGGAGTTTGGGGACTGAAAGCAGGTCCTCATGCATGTTACCAACTGAGCTATTTTAAAATTTTTGTGTTATTTATTTTCATTATTATTATTGTTTGTGTGTGTTTGTATATGATTGCGTATGGGTACACATGTGCCATGGCATGCATATGCAGGTCAGAAGATAACTTTGTGGAGGTGGTTCTCTCCTTCCACCTTTACTTGGGTTCTGGACATTGGAATCAGGTGGTTGGGCCTTGTGGAAAGCACTTTTAGCTGCTGAGCCATCTCTCCAGCCTCTGGAGCCACCTCTTCAGCTCTAACTGCTCTACTTTTACCTGCTTCATAGCTAATCTTTCTGGAAAGAGGTGAACACATTTGTCCTAGTTTTCCTCCAGGGAGCTGCATCTTCTCCAGGGTCAGCTCATGGTCTTTGGTGTCCCGGAGTCCAGGTCTAGAGCTAGGGGTGGGTGTGTGGCTCAGCCTGGCCAATCAGAGGCCTACACATCCCTGGCCACTGGAATTAATATAGTGATGGGCACATCCCAATGAACTCTCAGGATTTGTTCTTGGATGAGGGAGGGGGAAGAAGAAAAGAGGAGGAGGAGGAGGAGGAGGGAAGTAGTGAAGAGGAGAGAGAGAGGGGACAGAGGGAGAAGAGGAGAGGAAAGGAGAGGAGAGGAGAGAGAGAGAGAGAGAGAGAGAGAGAGAGAGAGAGAGAGAGAGAGACTCTATCAGGACCAGTGATAGAAAGGGAGGTGCATCAGGCACTGATGGTGCCTGTTAGAGGCAAGCAAAGCCAAGAAACTCTGTGGTCATCATGGGCTGAGATTTGTATACACCTGTGTTGTTTGAGTAGTGTTATCCTTGGTCTCTTCAGTTAGGTAAACCAATAAGGTCTGTTAAAATTGCTTATTTACTTATTTATTTATCTATCTATTTGAGACAGGGTCTTGGTATAAGGCTATGGCTGGTCTGGACCTTCCTATATAGGCCAATCTGGTCTTGAATTCACAGGGATTCACCCACCTTTTCTTCCTTCTGGAGTGTCAGGATTAAAGGCATACACCACCAGGGCCTTACTTATATATCTATTGATCTAGCCATTGGTGTTGGGTTTTTATTACTTGCGACAAGGGTCCTGACTAATACTTACAGTATCCACAAGTATCTCCTGACAAGAGCTGAAGATCTCTGAAAAATTTTTGTTTTGATTTATTTATTTTTATTATATGTGTATAAGTGTTTTGGCTCCACGTTTGTTAAGTGCACCATGTGTGCGTAGTACCCGAGGAAGCCAGAAGAGGGTGTCAGATTCCTGTAACCAGAGTTACAGATGGTTTTTTAGCAGATGTGGATGCTGGGAACTTAACCTAGGTCCTCTGCAAGAGCAGCCAGTGTTCCAACTGCTGAGTCACTTTTCCAGCCCTGAGAGCTGAAGATCTTAATTCTCTCTGTTTAAAATATGTTGAGAATCTGTACAGCAGCCCTTCTCTAAGCGATAAAGACATAGCGACAAGTCTGATGATAGAAGAAACAGTCCAAATAAAGCTCAGAGGAAACTGCTTCTGAAAGATTCCAAGCAAGGGCCAGGCAATAGCGTGGCTCTGAGCTGTCTTGTAGTTGCAAATTGCCAGTAGAGCTCAGTGGTCAGGGCACAAGAGCGTTTGTCAATATAGAAGTCAGACTATGTGGGACTGAATATTGCCCCATGCTCTTTAGATGTGTGATCTTGTTTAAGTTGCTTAATTTCTATGTATTTGGCTTAAATTGGCTTATAATTAGAAAAAATATTTGGGTTAGGCACCTGGAAAGTCCAGGGGAGTGTCTAGCTTCAAGTTGGGCTGGATGCCCGGCCCCTAAGTTCTGACTGATATCTGGGGTTCTCTGCTCTGCCCCTTAGGCTGCTTCAGTCTGATGAAAGTAACACTGGGTGGAAGAGCTCCAGGTCCCATCCTCTGACTCTGCTCTCTCTGCAGAAGGACATTCCTTTCCCAGTGACTCTAATAAAAACCCGACACAGAGGTTTGTGGGCTCAGCTTGTGTTCCCTGCACACCCATTGGGGGAAGGAGTTAGGTATGATGATGGAGATGAATGGGGAAATCTGGAAGGCAGAGCAGGGGCCTGTTTTCTGATGAGCGATCCAATGCTAGCTGGGTAGAACCAGGAGATCAATTCCACACTGTTCCACTGTGTCCTCCTGGGAAAACTGAAGGCACGGTCATTCCCGTTTCATCAGGTTTGTGTAAGATGACATTACTTAGTGCTTGGGCTGGATGCAGTTGCTGCCCATCTCCCACATCCACAGCCTTTACTGTGGCCAGGTACACTGCCTCAGATCTAGCACTAGCTGGTGGGCTGAGGACTTTCTCTGCCAGACCTCAGGCTGCCCATCCTGGCCACAGGCAGGACATGCTGGGGAGCTAGCACCAGCCGGCTGTGATCTTCCATGAGGGAACTTGGGATCAATCCCCCAGCCTCCTCACCCAACGAGTATGGCACCGATGAGCTATGATCCATGCTGTCTCCCAGAGGATCCAAGGAGAATTCCTGGTTCAAGGGTTTACTCCTGGCTTAGAGGTGCATTCTTTTAAACGATATTTTATTTATTATTTTTATTATTTTATGTGTAGGAATATGTTTCGTGCATGCGTAAGTGCACCCATGTTGTGCAGCACCCTTGGAAGTGAGAAGAGGGCATCAAATCCTCTGTAACTGGAGCTCTGGACAGTTGGTAGCTGTCATGTGAGTTCTGGGAACTGAACTCACCTTCCAAATTAGGGAAGAATCACCTTCCAAATTAACCAGGCACCTCAGTGTTTGTCTCATGAAGTCCAGAGCGTGCAGCAGGCCAGGATACTCTGTCATTGTGTTTTTCTATGGCTAATACACAATGGGTACATTTTAATAAAAGGAGGTTTATTTTGACTCATGTTTCTGGAGGTCTGAGGTGGAGAGATGCCCCTGGTGATCTGGCAGAATCCTGAGGGTGTAGTCATCATCATGTGGTCAGAGACAGGAAACACAGGACTGGATTCTTCTGGTCTCTTTTCTTCTTCCTCTACAGCCCCCAGGACTCAATGGTGGTAGCTTAGATGACCTTGATCACCTCTCAAAGACCCCACCTCCCACCACCACCATCAATTTCCACCTTCTTAATGCCTCACTGTGGGGATTAAACGTCAACACAGTCACAAAATTTGGCTTCAATTCCTACCACATTGTAGCTAGGTGACTTGGGTAGGTAATTTAGCACCTCTTTGCCACCGCAGACATTATAAGCATTCAATCAATGTTATTATTACTGCTATAGCTATTTTGCATTTCATTCCTGTCTTTGTTTCTTTCTGTCTTAAGTGCCATTTCCTTTTGTCTGTCTACTCAGGACTGTCTTCATTTGTTACATCCTTTTTTTCTTTCCTCTTCATCTTTCTATATCTTGCTACTTCTTAATTTGAATCTTTCCCCAGGGTAATTATAATGTTGATGAGATGTAAATACTTTAAACTACTAGAAACAAAAATCGACAGTGGATAAAATTTACCCAGTAGGTCAGTCATTTGTTGAGACTGTAAACTTCTTGAGGACAGGGAGAATATTGCCTTTCACTTTGCCTGGAATACTGTTGTGAGCCAGAACTCTGGTTCAGACCCAGCTGTGCCACTTACAGCTGTATTCATGGTTGCTTAAAGAAAAAACAAAACAAAAACAAAAACAGAAGACAAGCCAGCAGACTTGATTTTAATAAAGGAGGGAGACGGAATGAAATCCACTTCCTCTGTGCGTACATCTGCTTCCCATCTGCAGTTTTTACCAAAATGATCATTTTTTATCCATATCTATAAGAATTTGGCCTCTTGCATCTGCAGAGGGGAGCAGCCAGTCACTAAAGGACACCCTAGTGGTATGAAAGCGTTAATGCACCTCATTTATAAACAAGGAGACCGCCCCAGCATCATCTGGACTATTAACCAATTTCCAACATGAGATTATTACAAAACTTAGTTCTTCAGGAGAAAGCGTTTATGGATAAAAACGGGTTGCTCATCAACTGTATGACTGAAAGTACATCATGCATTTTCTGCACGACAGCTTGTGACTGGGCAATGTGGTAGAGGAAGAAACGCTGGAGAGAAGTTTACTTTGCTTGGGAGATGCAACACTGTGCATCTGGAAATCAGAAGCTTGCTGTTTGAGGTTTCCATCTTCAGATGTCTGCCTCCTGCACAGTGAGGACTTGGCAAGGTGGCTGGAACAATCGTTTCTCAATGAGCTGGAGGCTCCCTGGGCTTCCCAAGGGGCTGGCTCCATCTGTTCTGGCCCCAGTGGGGGTAGAGGGGAGGATGGCTTGTTTTCACGTTGCTGAGAGCTAGCAAACAAACCTCCACGTTACTGTGCTCTCAGCAGGTGAGCAAACCTACCAAGCAAGGCCAAATTCTTTCGGGACAGTGGGGCTGCCTCAGAAGAGGGGCAAGCAGGATGGAGAAGGAGACATTTTATCAGAAACTGATTCTGGTGGCCGTCTTTGGGGGGCATCCCTGTTAAAAAGTTAAGTGCTAGAGATTTGAGGGGAGCCAATCGTCTATGGCTAGAGGCCAGACTTCATTTATACGAATGTCCCCCTGTGGGTCTGCCAAGAAAGTTCTTGTAATCGGTGCGTCCCTCTTCCTTCCTGCATGCATCTGCAGGCTTTGGCTCATTTGGTGAATCTATGCATGTGTTTCCCTGTGTTTGGAGAGACCAACTTTCAGATAAAGAGAAGTATTAAGCCAGACGTCTTATTTTCAAGACCCAGTTGTGCTATTTACAGCTGTTAGATAGGTGAGAAAGTTGAGGGTCTTCCTTTGAGACTCAGTTTCTCCATCTATAAAACAAAAATAAAGACAGGTGTGGTGGCTCACGTGTATAATCCCCAGTAGGCTGAGGCAGGAGGGTTGCTATGAGTTGGAGGCTAGCCTGGGCTAGATAGTGAGTTCTAGGCCATCCTGGGGTTCAGAGTAAGATCCTACTTTAAAAAGCAACCATTGAATCAACTAGCTCTTCCCTAAATATCTGCCTAACAGGGCCCAGGGCAAATGTTCCCTTGTCGTCGGTTTGGGGCACCAGGAGGCTTGGAACCACTGCCTGTGTTTGTGGGTGTGAGTGCGGGAAACAGTGGTTCAGTGATGCAGTTGGTTGCTTCTGGATGGAAGAGACAGACAGGCTCACAAACCTTGGATTTAAATCCTATCACTTCATAGTTGGGTGGCCCAGGACATCTCTGAGCTCATACCTCCATCTGTAGAATGGGAACAAAGAATCCTGCTTCCTCCAGAGTTTTGGTGATAAAATACATCTACTCATTCAACAAGTAGGAGACATGATAACAGAGACTGAAGTAATTCCCATTGGCTTGGAAGGGAGACCGTGACTGAGATCAGGGCAGCAGGACCACATATTACCTTGGACTAAATTACTTTATTTAGATAGGAAAGAAACCCTGGACTTTGGGCCTAACTTTATAGTGTTTAGTTCCTTTGTATTTTCTGTGTATGGGGTGTCACCTCAGGAAGATTGAAATGAGATAGTCCCTTCTTCCTCTCAGTTGGGACATCCAAGGAACAATAGAGATACCAACAGGGGAGACACCCCTCTAGTCAGTGTGGGTGAGATCAGCACTGATTTTGATGAATGAATAGAATTCCTGTGGGTCTAATCCTTTAAAAAAATGACTGCCTTTTTGAAGCATTACTTGGTTCTGAAGTTATTCCAGTAGATTTCATCTCTTAATATTCTCTTCAACATAGGTTTTATTATCACTTTTAAAATAATCCTCTTCCTCATTACTAAAATCTGTAGTGGACAGCACATCCAGGGAGCACTGATTTGAAATGTCATTTTTCTGGACCCAGAAGACAGGATGTTGACCTATTTTTTTTAAAGGTCATTGTACATACCTCAGAAAGTCAATCTCATAATAAGTCAGTCTCAGAAAAAGAAAACAGATACTTAGCCAGAAATGTATGATCTAAACTCAGAAACTTGGGAGCCATTCTATTTGCAAGAAACAAGGAGTTGTGTTTCTGGAGGGAGCCTTCTTTGTGCTTTATTTCCCTTCTGGAATCATAAACCCAGGTTTGTGACATCACTAGGTTGCTGTGGAAATGTTTATTTCACAGAGGACTTTGACCTCACGTGGGGAATTTAGAAGAGGAAGTGTGAACTCTTGGAAAAACAAAATTGGTTGGAATAGAAATGCACAGCACCTGAAAAAAAATTCAGAAAGAAATCAGTGTAAACTGCCTATAAGATTATCTGCAAATTTCCCTATGAGGATTCAAGTATTTTGGAAGAGCATCTTTATACAGTTATGCCAGGTTTTTATTTGAATTTTACTTTCTATAAATATCCAGATAAAGAGTCAGGGGAAGTAAAGAGAGAATATATTCCCAAGAGGGAAAACTTTTAACCACTCAGTTATTAAGAAACAAAGGTTTGGTCTTGAAATACCTTCGCTTGGGCAGGGAAGAAAATTATATCCGTTTTCATTTTTATAACATAGACTAGACTTAAGAGAATAGTTCCCTTCAAAGAATTGTGACTCAAGGGGCTTGACTCTAGTGCAGAAGCTACAAAATCGTTTTCCGTTTTGAACTGTTAAATCAACAGAACGCCAAACTAGAGCCTTTCCTCCTGCTGGGGCAGCGTTGTCTCCTAAATCCACTTTCCAGTCCTATCAGCCTAGCCTAGTTTGATGTAGCATTGACTTCGCCTAAGTACAGCAGCTGGCAAAGGAAGTGGGTTTGCGTTTAGGATGGGAGGAGGCTGCCACTGGGTGTGTGTGTGGGTGTGTGTGTGGTGTGCGTGCATGCGTGTGTGTGTGTGCGTGCATGCGTGTGTGTGTCTGTGGGGTGGGGAGGACTAGAGGCGCCGGGGCAGAAAGAAAATCGAGACATAGTAACTGTGTGAACATAATTTCCTCCTGGCTGGTAGAAGGGTCCCTGCCTGGGAAAGCGATTTTAGGAATTAAGATCAAAAAAATCTTGCAGCAGGGTGGAAGAACGTTTGCAGGAGGGTGCCGGCTGTGGTGGGATGCTGTGTGTCTGCCAGGCATCCTTCTCTCCCCTTGCCGGGCTAGGGAAGACCCTTCGGCGTCCACCCACCTACCCACCGCCGTACCCGCGCCCCCTGCTGTCCCGGGGCGCGCACGGCCGGGCGGGGAAGGCCAGGAGATCTGGCTGGCCGCAGGGGCTGCAAAGGTCTGGTGGCACGGGCTGATTTAGTGGCCCGGGCTGTAGTACAGGCTGTCCCCGGCAGCCGGCGGAGTCGGAGGGCCCACGTGACGGCTCCGGCTCTCCGGTGAGCTCCCCAAACAGACGCACACCCAGGAGCGCGCGCGCGCGCACACGCACACACACTCGCACACACACTCGCGCACACACGCACTCACCCAGCCTCGCGCGCACACGCCGGCCCGCCCGCTCTGCCTCTGCGCCGTGCATCCCGGCTCGCTCATTCTCTCCTCTCTCGCCTCCCCTGCGGTCTCTCGCTCTGCGCGCACACACGGCACACACGCACACGCACACACACGCGCGCACACACGCAGCCGGCACAGGCGGTGGCGGCGGCGGCGGCGGCGGCGGCTGCCCAAGTCAGGACGAACCTCTCTAGGTACCGTCTTGAGAAGGCGGCAGCGGCGGCGGCGGCGGCGGCGGCGGCAGCCCGAGCATCCCTGCTCAGCCGGAGAGGGAGCACGGCCAGAGTTCCCGTCCCCTCGGCCATTCCCTTCCCCCCTCCTTTTCTTTCTTTGCGAGAGAATTTCAGCTGCCTTATTGATTTCATTTGATTTGGTACATTTTTGGTTGCTTTTGTGTGTGTGTGTGCTTTTTTTTTCTTTCCTCGTTTTATTTGCATCCAGAGCATGGCGGGCTGCGGGCTGTCGGAAGACACCTTCTCCTTCTTTTACAACTACGACTCCTCCTGGGAAACCCCTTCCAGCCAGGTAAGGGGTATCTCGGTGCCAGGCGGCGTCGTGCCCCGTGCCCCCCGCCGCTCGCTCACTTGGCACCAGGCGGGGAGACAGGCTCCGGGAGGGGGTGGGGAGGATGGAGGGCCAAGTGGGTCGCACTGTCTGGGTCAGCGCCAACCGGCGACAGAGGTGCCCCCTCTCCCCCAGCACCAGCAGTCCAGCCTCCAGGGTCTGTCGCTTTCCTCCGGTGCCCATTCTGCCACGGACACCTACCCCCCCAAGCCTCCCAGCCCAGCGGGAACCCGAGAAAGAAGCAGGAGCTGGCGCGTTACCCCAAACAACTCCAGGCAAAAGCAGGGAACTCCAGCGCAACCTTCCCTAAGTCGCCCCGGGCGCCGCGCCCCTGTGCGCCCAGCGCCCGCCTGTCCTCCAGTTGCGCCCAGCGACTGCCCAGCCGCCAGCCCCCCGCGACGTGCTGTCCCTCCCCCGGGGCCCCAGCCACTTCTTTCCCTAAAATGGCTGAAATTGCAAGTAAAGGCGTCCCCTGACCCGCGGAGGGAGGGTAGGAAGAGTGCAGGCTCTGCTCCTCCCGACCCCGCGCCTCCTTGGGCGCGCAGGAGCACCCCACAAACACACACTTAACTTTGATGACTGTGCAATGCAGTCCGGCTGCATCGTGTCCTGCATGCTCCCCGGCGCCGGCCTGTATGTGTGCGTGCGTGTGTGTGTGTGTGTGTGTGTGTGTGTGTGAGAGAGAGAGAGAGAGAGAGAGAGAGAGAGAGAGAGAGAGAGAGAGAGAGAGACACTCAGGGGACTGGGAAAGCTGGGGTGAATGCGGGTGTGGGGGCGTGGAAGGAGATTGGTGTCAGCCGGCCACGGGTTACCTGGAGAGGCAGGCATGTGCTCAGGGTCTGCGAGGGGGTGCCAAAGCTATTCCGGGAGCCCGAGCGAGAATTAGAGGAAAAATGTCTTTTAATTAAATAACTGTTGTAGCCTGCTGCCCCCACTGCTTGTTTGGTGAAAGTCTACAGACATCGTCATCTCCAACTACACCAGGAAGTAGAGCTGGGGTCCAGGGAGGGAGGAGTGTGTGTGTGTGTGTGTGTGTGTGTGTGTGTGTGTGTCTGTACGCGCGCGCGCGCGTGTCCAGAGGGGGAAAGTTGGAGCCAGAAGCTGGGTGGAGGAGCTTGCAGAACGTGGCAGCAACTCGGTGGGCCGTCCGGGGCGCGGGGAGTTCCTGGGCCCGGTGGGGCGCGCTCCCGGGGGCGCGGGCCCGCGAGGCTGAGGATGCCTTTGGGGAGAGCTGGGTCCCGCCGGTTCTCCTGTCTCTCTCCGGAGCCCGCCGGGCAGCCTCTGGCCGCGCTTGCCGGTGCTAGCGCGCTCCTAACCCGGCCCAGGGCTCAGCGCGCTCCTGAGAGCTCCCGGGGAGCGGGTGTGGGTTCGTGGGGGGAGGATCAGAAGCCAAAACCCTAAAGCCAAACAACCAAAAAATGTGCTCCGTGGTCCCCGCCATCACTCAGGTCTCCCAGAGACAAATTGCCAAAGTAGTAGTGGCCAGGTGGCGACCTCGCGTCTCCGGCGTGGGCCCTCCAGATAGCCGCGTAGCCACCCAGTGAATAATATTGAAGCTGCCCGAAGCTCCGAGAGGCCCCGCCGCCACCGCTCGGTTCGAGAGCGCGGCGAGCTCCGGCCAGTCCTCCAGCCGTGGCCCGCGATGGGGGCGCCTGGAGGCGCCGGGCAGCCCTCGGATCAGCCAGCCGATCGCGGGGTGCGGGGTCCCGGGGCTCCGGGAGAGGGCAGGCCCGATAGCCAGCTGAAACTTGCGGTTTCTGTGGAGGGGGTCGCGCTGGCGATTGGAGTTGGGGACCGTGGAGAGTCAAGATGGGGTCAAGGGGCGCCCTCGCTGTGGGTGGCCGGCGCCGGGGGCTTCCCTCCAGGCCACCCCAGTCCTCGTGGCTGGCCACGGGTGCCCTCTCTACGCCTTCCGGCGCAGGCTCCCGGTTGCCGGGAGCCACCGACCCTCGGGCTTGCCAAACTCCGGTGTCCGGGAGCCAGCATCCTCGCCCCTGTGTGTGTGTGTTCACGCGGGCGTGCGTGCGTGTGGTTGTGGATGAGTCAGAAGCCAACCCCAGCTCGCCTTTGAGGACTGAGGCGGGGACCAAGGCTTGAAGCACGCACCCGCCACCAGCCCGGCTTTCGGGATTCCTCGGCAGCGCCGCGCCCCCCATTCCTGGAGTCTGAAACCTTAAGGCCAAGTTTTCCAGGCGCGTGCCTCCAACCTTCACCTCCGGGATCGTCCACTTGATACTCCTCCTCCGGAGGAGGGCTGGGAGACCCGGTGTCTGGTCTCGAGGCACGCAGTGATACCGTTTCAGAGCCAAGGGAGGCTGCACAGCATCTTTAATGAGATAAGAAACACGTCTGAAAGCGTGGAAAATGCGGAGGGCCGCGGCCGCATCTCACCGACAGGCAGTAATCTGCAAACTCCTTGGAAACCAGAGGAGGAGGGAGGGGGTGCAGGGCAGGTTCCCAGGGGATAAGGTTGGGAGTCCCCACCGTGGAGGCGGGAGTTTGCAAATGAGGCAAACTATCTGCTTCGCTCTGGGTAAAGTTAGTTTAACTTGGTTAGGCAAAGCATTTCCTCCAAAAGGCAACATCTTTCTTCTAGAAAAGGAGACTCATGTTGCTAAGAAAATGGAAAGAATTTCTGATAAACCAGCTGGCGCTGCTCTGTGGAGGGTGATTAGCTCACAGGCGGGTACTGGGGAGCTCTGAGTGCGGTGGAATTGCGTGGCGGGGAAAGGGGATGATTTGGGATATCGATTTCCTCCTCAGTGGTACGGTATGAACTTTAAGATAAAGTCCAGAAACCAATGAAAGATGTGTATCATTAGGGGAAGGGGCCGTCACCTGCTACCGAAGCTGCGCTGTCTGGTGGGAAGTGCAGCTGAACCGTGCGTGTAACCAGGACTTGCAGTTTCCAGAGCAGCCACGGCCGGGGGAAGAACATACAGTGTATGCATTAGAGCCTTGCTGATCTCTCGTTTGCCTCTTCAGCGTCTGAGCCTGGGCAAAGGACTGTGAAAACTGCTCCCAACTGTTCCTACAAAGGAAAAGGAGAAAACAAAGGCAATAGTTTGAAATCCTATCTCAGGATTCCGGCCGAGCTGCCATGGGAAGAGGCCTGGGCCAAATTTGAAAGAGTGAGACTTATTCATAATTTTACCTTAATTGCTGCCAAAGAGCTTACAAATTCTTCATTCCCTAAAAATAGCAACGTTCTTCGAGTATAATTTGTTTACCCTACCTCAATTAAAAATAAAACCTCTTCTTAGTGTTATAAAGTACTTATGAAGGGTTGACTGTACTAAAAAAATCAAGCTTTTTATTTCTAGATCAATATGATGTGCTCTCAACATCTAATACCATGTAAAAGGAACCTTTTTACAACATCAATAGCAGGCAGGCATGTCTACTCAGAAGCTCCTTTCCTGGAATCACAAGGCATTTTGATTACTTTCATTTTCACAAGAAACATGATTATGACGCCTCTCATTATAAACAAGCGAGTGAAAAAAAACATAACGAAGGTGGAGGTTGTTGATATATAGACCCAGAAAGCTGGAAACAAATGAGGCATTTATTCAGTATTAAAACTGTGCAAATAAAAATAAGCAAACAGACAGACAAAAAAATCCAAACCCCAAACCAAGCAAGCAAGTAAACAAACACCCAGTTACAGATCATTCTTGAAAGGAAGGGTTTGAGTTATTCCGTGACATTTTATTAAGACTGGGGAAGATGGTATTTTTTTTTTTTTTTTTTTGAGAGTCCACTGTGTATTAGAGCCCAAACTACATCTGTTACCATTTTAAAACTGGGAAATTCCATCCTACATCTGAGGAGACTGTGTTGCAGGTATATTGCACCCACTTGCCGATGTGCAAAACATACCATCGGAAATTCGTGTGGGCAGGAGTGGAGTGAGTGTGTGGGGAGCATCTGCTGAGGTGGAATTTACTTCTTCAGTTAGAATGAAACCCCCAATTAAAGTGTGTCTGTGAGATGTGTCTGCTTTGGCTCAGTGCAGCAGATAGCCGAGCATTCTCTAATTTACAGTTTCACGCCTAGGGATGGCAGTAGAGCAAGCTTACAAAACCCAAGCTTTCTCTTTTCCTGGTGTGCTTTTCAACCTGGGATTCTCCCCCGGAGTTGGTTAAGCTGTCTGTCTCCATCCATCCTGAAGCTGGCTCTGCAGCAGTCATTACCTGCTTGCATTTTGGACCTAGGTCACCTTATTGGCTGTCACTATGTAAGCCCAGATCGAAGCACGCCAGGTCTGTATGATGCAGAATCAATCAATTGAAAGTGAAAAATGGAGCCAATTAGCTGACTGCTTGGGTGTCCGTGAGGCCAGACATCTGATTTTCCTTACCTGATTGGTCAGTTCTTTGGTTACCTGGTAGTTTACCTTGAGCTCATGAAAGAGACATTCCCATCAGGCCTGATTACCCTTTTAAACTCACTTTGCCTCCTCCATCATCAAATTTTCCAGAACTGAATTTAAACTGGCATTCTGGTAAGGGCATCTGAGATCTAGCATCTGCGTAGGCAGTATCCATTTTGAATCACCTCTTTACTTTTGTTAGTCACTACCTATGGTTCTTGAAACTCCGTCTTTTCAAGTAGACTTTCACTAATGAATGTTGGTAAGTTGTTGAAAGCTTGTTCCATCTGCCTTGTTTATGTTTTTGCCTTTACTTTTAAGGGAAAAGCTTAGCACTGTTTTCATGAATAGGAATGGTTAGAAGAGGAAGTACCAGGTAGAGCAGAATTCATATTTTTTCCTTTTTGGTTACTTGATAATTCTTAAAATGACAACAGTGTTTGGATCCATAGAGATGAGTCGGGCTTACAAGCAGGAAGACCTAAATTCTATGTCCAGAACCCACATGCCACATGGTGGCATGATGAAGAAGTAGAGATGGGAGGATACCTGGGGCTCACTGGCCAGCCTAGGCTAACTGGAGAGCTTCAGATTAGTGAGAGATACTGTCTCAAAGGAGGTGGACTGTGTTCCTGAGGATGACACCTGAGCTTGTCCTCTGGCCTCCACATGTGCATACACATATGCACACATCTATCAACACTCATGTGCACCTGCACATACCTAAAGTACATTTAAAAAGAAACTAAAAGAGACTTGTAACGACTTAGGCTTTTTTTGGTAAGTCTTCCTGAAAGACTAGCTTCCTTTAGGTATGACTTGAAAATATTCTTGACTTTTTGTAAATTTCTATAAACTTGCGATCAGAGTGTTGATAGTGACTACCATTTTAGAAAGTATTTTATTATTTTAATTTTATGTGTATGAGAATATTGCCTACATGTATGTAAGTACACCTGTGTTGTGCAATGCCCAAGGAAAGCCAGAGGAGGGTGTTGGATTCCCCAGAGCTAGAGTTATGGATGACTATTAGCTGCCATGTGGGTGCTGGGAACCAAACCCTCTGTAAGAGCAGCCAGTGCTCTAAACTGCTGAGCCATCTCTCCAGTCTGTGACTACCGTTTTTAATGCTGTTCCAAACACTTCTCATGTATATGACTCAAAGAGTATTGACAGTGATGCTTCTTAAAATTCTGTTCCAGTTATTTTACATGTACATGACTCATTTAATCTCAGTAACAACATAGGAAGTAGGCACTTTGCTTGTTCCCATTTTACAGAGGATACAAACAAGGCAGACTTAATTAAGTACTACTTAGGGGATTTTGGGCTGCTGACCAGGCAGACCAAGGCCAGCTTCCTCTTCCTCTGCCCACTTTACTCACTCTTCAACTCTACAACTCAGAGACATCATGAGGTCACATGTCCATTTTATTTGCCAACTTCAGGAAATAGCGAACAGTTCCTTTGCTGTCCAAATTAGCCCACTTCTCTCTCTTTTTTTTCCTTTACCACCTTTCTGTGGTGGATGCAGCATATGCATATGTACATGTTCGTGTGTGTGGGTGTGCATGTGTGTGTGCTGGTTCATGTGTACGTGCATGGTAGGCCAGAGATTGACATCAGTTCTCTTTCTCTACGGCACTCACTCCGTCTTAGTTTTTGAGACAAGACCTCCCATTGAATCTGAAGCTCACTAGTTCAGCTAGACTGTTTGGCCCCTTAAGCCACAGGGGTCCTCCTGTCTCTACCTCTCTAGTGCTGGGATGACAGGCATCTGGGTGGGCTTTTTGTGTGGCTGCTGGGATCATGCTTGTGCAACATTTGCTTTTACTGATTTTATTGACTGGGCTACCTCCACAGCCTCAATTTTCTTTCTTCCTTTTTTTTTTTTTTTTTTTTTTTAATTGCCAGATACAATTCTCTTTAGTAATGTTGTCTTTTTTTGTTGGAACTAACATTTCTTGTTTTTTCCCTTCTTGGTAATGGACTAGCCATTTGAGTTTGCCATTCTTTTTGGCTTGAATAGTTGATCCATCTAGAAATACAGATGAGGTCTATAGACTGATAACTTCCCAAATAAAAGAGAATAATTTTATAATTATCCAGATGTATCAACACACACACACACACACACACACGAGACTGAGCCAGGCATAGTGGTACATGCCTTTAATCTCAGTATTCAGAAGGCAGAGACAGGCAAATCTCTGTGAGTTTGAGGCTAACTTGGTCTGCATTGCAAGTTCCAGGTCAACAAGAGGTGCACATTGAGACCCTGTCTCAAAAAACAAAACAATGAACAACTTCTCTAGCCTCTCTCTCTCTCTCTCCCTCCCTCCCTCCCTCCTCTCTCTCTCTCTGACTCTGACACACACAATTTCTCTCATACATACACTTACACACTCACACACACACTCTCTCACAGGTATACACTCCCTCACATACACTCTCACACACATTTACATTCTTTCACACACTCTCACACATATACACATACTGTCTCTTACATACAAATGCACACATACTCTTACACATACACATACTCTATCATACTCACATGCTTGCACACACACATTCACACACACTGTCCCAAGCATATACATGTTCACACACACTGTCACACAAATTTTGCTTCTTGTACCCATACACTGTCTTACACACATTCACACACACACAAGCACTGTCTCTCACATATACACGCTCATACACATATTGACACACGCACTGTTATATAGACTCACACACTCTTACACACACATTCTCTCACACTTTTTTCTCACACTCACACTCACATACTTCCACACATACACTCACACACGCACACGCATACACTCATGTGCACACACATTCACACACACTGTCTCAAGCACACACAAATTCACACACACAAATTTTGTGTCTTGCACCCACACACTGTCTTACATTCACACACACTCTCACACAAGCACTGTCTCTTATTATCCCCACACTTCCATATTTATTGACATGCTCACTCTTATACACACTCTCACACACTATCTTTTGCACACATTCTCTCACACACTCTTTCTCTCTCTCTCACACCCTCTTTCTCACACTCTGTCTCATTCTCTCTCTCTCACACACCCTTAGGCACACATTCGTTTTACAAGGGAGTGCATCTCTGTCTGGGCTTGTAGTTCTAGACTGGGTTCAATCCAAAGCTTACCTTTCTCATCGCGGCCATGCTATAACAGGTGTCTTCTGTACTGAGTAGAGCACCTAACATTTCTGTCCATCATGAACTAATGCCTTTCAGTGACTGGGCCCTTATATTGTGTTCTTCTGCAGTACAGTCGTGGGTAGGGGAGGGAAGACATTAAATGTCAGTGGCTACAGCTAGACGATCTCTACAGGGAGGGCAGAGTTTCTGGCTGGCTTCACAGTTCCTGTGGCCCTATCGGAAATGTAAAAGTGCAGGGTTTGCATTGGAATGAGAATGGGGTCACCTCCCCTTTGTAGCCATCATCAAGGAAGCAGAACTTCCTTCCAGAGAGACCATAGGAAATCAATGATCACACTTTGCCAGCAAAGAGGTAAATGTGTGCAGCAGATGGCATTAAATTAAAGGGCAGCAGAAAAGGGATTCACTCTCGAAGGCAGTGCGACTTTTTGGTCCCTTCACAGAATTCACAATTTTGATATAATACTGATATTTAAATATTTCTTTTCTTTTGGACTATTATATGCTTTAAGAAAGAGGAAAATGTCATTAGGTGATGTCACAATCTTTTTACTCAAGGATACTAATTTAAACAAAGCCCCATGTCTTTCTGGAACGAGGTGCCAGATCTGTCCCCCCTCCCTTTTTTTTTGTTAGTTAAGAATTGACCTGATTTATTGAAAGCAACTGAGCTTGTGTACATTTATTTATTTCTTTGATGTATTCATTAGCTTAAGCAGAGGGGGAGCTCAAGCCTGGGAAGTCTTCCTTTGACCAGGAGGAACTGCAGAGGGGCCCCTAACACAGGGGAGCTTGTAGGGGGAAGATGGCTGCCTTGCAGGGAAATGTAGAGAGTGGAGACTTAATGAAATGTGGAGAAGCAGGTGTGTGGGGCTAATATGCTTCCCTCTGTAGAGTGCACTTCTGATTGCTTTGTGAACACGCCTTTCTGTACATTTGCAGTCGAGCTGCAGGTAATAGCCAAGGGGCAAAGTGAACGTCTGCTCCAGTGTCTATCGGAAGACGGAGACAAGACACCCAAAACATCCCTTACAGGAAAGAGTCTTAAAGTGTACTGATTGCGTTCGAAACAAACTGGCCAGAAAAAGACACAAAGAAAAGGAAGGAAACTAACCAACAACCTTAACCACATTTTGTTTCAATTTATTATTTCCAGTAGCAGTTTAGTCCTTAATGTTAACAATGAGTGATTATGATTCTGTAGTTTCGTTTACAGCATAAATTAGCATTTTGTTTTCTGTTACAGCTTTTGAATGAGGAATTATAATGTATAATTTGCTGAAAATAGATGTTATCATCTCAGGATGAGAACAACCACATAAACTTGAACAAATGATAAAAATGGAATCAATTACATTTCAAATGGAAGTAGTTTACAAACCTCCAAATACAAAGTGGCAGTAGTAGCTGGTTATTGTAACAAATAATTAGTTTTTTTAAACAACATTTATTGAATTTCATTGATGATTTGGTAATTGTTCCCATGCAGTTGGCTGCAGCCCCTCCCTCTTCTGAAATGAAACTGGCACGGAACGATTATATTTCATAAACTGCATTTGGTCTCATTATTTTGTGTTCCAGAATGTACACCTCCTTTCTGAGTAACAGAAACACACTGGATTATGCCACCAAGTTTAGGTAACAGATAAATATCCAAGGATGGGTGGCCAGGAATGTTTTCCAGCCCCAATAAAGGAGGAGGAGTCAAAACGAGGATAGGTATTATTAGCATAGGTTGAAGGAAGAACCATTTTACACGACCTATTAAATAGGTAAATTGTATTTTGATTTCAGCAAGAACTGACTCTTAGTCCCGTGGGCTCTTTTACCTTAGCCCTTTGTCTCTTGATGGCCAGTTCTTATGTGTCCCTGCTCCCTCCCACCCTGCCATTCTCCTTTGGAGAGAAAGTCATGGGTATTTAGGCTCCTGGTCCCTCACTATGTCCAACCTGTAGCAGACAAAATGTATGTACTGGATGCATAGCTGAGATTTCAGAAAACAACTTTCCTGCTGTTCCATGTGTCACTTTATTTATTGCTGTGTTCTACCTCTTGGGAAAACGAAGCCAATTCTGCGATGTCATTTTTGAAAATGGGAATCTGACTTGGAGAACAAATGAATCCTGTTTCCATTAAAGTGTCCCCAGGGAAGAGCATGGTTGGGTTACCATAGGCTCACTTAAACCTCTTAATTTTTAAAAGGAAAATTATAAAGTATATACTTGATAAATTCCGAAAGTGTAAAGAGGAAAACAGGAATCTGAAGGGATTACATTTTTACGCTTTTTGGCAACAATTGCACGCTGAGTGGATCATTCATTTTTGATTATTTCTAAAAGATTAATCCATTTCTTTAAAGTTAATATGCAAAGAAATATGTTCAACATCACTTTATTTTTAGATCCCACGATTTAGTCTGAAACAAATCAGCGGTGCATTCTAAACACACAAGAATGTATCTAATGACGGGAGTCAGGCTGAACAGATGCTGGAAAAGATGCCTCGTGTGAAGTCGAGGGAGCTGCAGGAGGAAATGGAGAAAAAGTCTTTAAAAGTTGGAGGTCTTGTGAGGTGAATGCTGGGGAGATGGTTCACCCACTAAGTATGTGCTATGCGGAGCAGAGCAGAAGAGATGCTGCCCCCATGGGAGGCGGGGGGTGATGACTTCCCTAGCATAGCTGGGGAGGGTTCAGGGAGACCTTGAACCTGGAAGACCTTTGTTACGGACAAAGAGTGGAGTCCAGATCTGATTTCTTGGCCATTCCTCCAGTCTGTATGGTGCTCCTGCTAGAAGAGGGTGTGCGACGCAGTAGATTGTCAGAGGCTCTATCACAGTAGAATCCATTTATCAAACACTTACTTTACCACTGAGAAGCCTTTTAAAGTTCTACCCATGGATCAGCTCATGAAAATATCCACCTGGAATGGCTGTTGTTATTAGTGCTATGCTTTATAGATAAAGAAGCTCGAGAACAGAGAGGTGAGGTGACCTGACCAAGATCATACAGCTGGCAAATGACAGAGGCAGGATTCATATCTAAGTGTGTGTACTTTTCAAGTCCATGTTTGAACTCTTGTGCCAGACTACTTTCAGCTGGGTGAATGCATGGGTACGTGGGCAGAGGAGCATCAAAGCTGAAGGAAGCATGCTGCCTACAGCACAGGTACAAGTCCCATGGGGGAGTCTCATCAAGCTTCAAAGGAGCTAGAAAGCGACTGGTATTCAAAGAAAGGAGCAGCCCTGAGACCATATGTGGGAGAAATTTCCTTCTTGCTGGAGGATTTGCAAGGCTTCAGAAGATCATGGCAAAGATTCTGGACTTTGAAGAATAGAGAAGATATGGGCAAAGGGAGTGGGCCTGGGTACAGGGCAAGAGGGGGTGTTCCAGGCAGAAGCAAAGTATGAGAGGAATGTAGTTCAGCATGGATGTGATTGTTTGGTCAATTTTTTTTTTTTTTTACTTGATGAAATGTATTGACCATCTGCAATGTGCTTGTTCCTACCAACAAGGATCTGTAATTTAGTAGGACACACACACACATGCATGCACACACACATATACTTCTACAGTATATATTCATGAGATAGGTGCATGCATAGATGGATGCTATCTATATTTCATATGCCTATATATAAAATATATAGATGTATCTGTCCATATATATTATACATAAATATATTGTCTCTTATATCTATCCATGTCTATACCCTACCTATCTATTGTCTGTCTACCATATATCTGCCTACCTATGTATGAACCTGCCATTTAGCTATTTATCATTTTGCTGTTAGAAGCTCTTTTAAACTGTGTGAAATACCAAGGAAGAAAAATCAAGAATGTACTCAGAACGAAGGGCACTCATTGTTTGGCCTTTGGAAATGGACAGGAAGCCACTCTCCAGGGTGAACCCCAGGCCTCCTTTGGAGTTATTGATTTACCCACCACAGTCCCCCTGCTGACCTCTTACTTAGTGAAGGGAAGGAACAAGTACAGTTGGGATCTTGTGAGTCAGTCTTATAGACTCGGGAGTTGTTTTCCACCCTGTCCTATCTTTCACAGGCAAACCAGCAGGCTTTCAAACTTGGGTGAAGTTTAAGATCTTTACATCCTTGAAATCTACTCAGTTGACAATCTTAAAAGAACAGTTTAATTAGTAAATCCAATGTAAAATTTTACTTTGAGGTTATATTACACTTCAGTGGACTGCTAAACTTTTTTGAGAATAAAATTAGTCACCCAAGCTAAAGAGTGAAATAGCACAGGAAGTCAGGGACACAACTCTGAGGCCTGTGCAGTCGTGCTAATGAAATTCTTGACTCTTTGCTTTGCATGATGTCAACCTAAAATGGTTAGAGGGCTTTGAAGAAGAGAACCCAAAGCCTTGAAAATGGGAATGGAATCATCTCAGCAGTGCTTGTCAAAGGCTTATGAGTCTAAGAAACAGGGCTCCATTGTAAATTGATTTTTTTCTGATCCTGACAGTAACAGTTGCATTAGAAATAATTAAGAAATTATTTCCCCTTATTAAACTGGCCCCAAAGAACAAATTTCCAAGTCATTGTTTACATGTATTACAATAAATATTTTTTCTTTCCTTTCTTCTTCCTCTTCCTTTTCATCTTCTTCCTTCCCTCCCTCCCTCCTTCCTTTCTTCCTTCCTTCCTTTCCTCCTTTTCCTCCTCCTCCTTTTAAAGGTCTTATTTATTCTTTCACTGTACTAGTATAGTCAGATATAATGATGATTTGGCGAGTGCCTGTAAACTGTCAAGGGCTCTCTCATGTGGAAGGAGAGTTTAGTCGCTGAAAAAAAGGACCATTAGTCTTTAATACAGACCCAGAAATGAAATAGATGTTAAAATGAATACAAATGCCTGCTTAGGGGCTGACAGGATGGCTTGACGGTTAAGAACATTGGCTGCTCTTGCAGAGGACCCAGGTTCAATTTCCAGTACCCACATGGTGGCTAACAACCGCCTGTAACTTCTGTTTTAGGGGATCTGACACCCTTTTCTGACCTCCACAGACATTGCATGACATGGGTGCACTAACATACCTGTAGACAATGCAATCATACTTACAAAATAAAAATAGTAAATAAAATATTTTTAAATGCATGTTTACAGGGACATTAAACATGTGCATCATGGGGCCTAGGAATAACAACCAATTGTATTAAATTCCTTTTCCTCCTATGTAATCAGTTTGTCAAGTTGACCTCTCTAAGCATCACTTCCTGCAGCTTTGACTGAGGTCATCTCAGGCTAATGAGTCTTCCCCAAGCATCACTTAGTTGTTTAAGTAAAGTAATTAGAGAATGCCCTATAATATGAAATCAGTTCAGAACATTCACATATCCTTTTCTTTGAGAATTTTGTGAAAATACTTCATATTATGTGTAGGAATATGCCATATTTAAGAAGTTGCATATCTTGTGTGGTGTCCCAGATCCATAATCCTGGCACTCAGGAGGCAGAGGTAGGAGGATCACTACACATTTGAGGGCCCAGTCTGGCTTACATAGCAAGCTTCAGGCCAGCCTGGGTTCCATGGCAAGACCCTCTCTCAAAACCCAAGGAAAAAAAGGTTGCATGAATAGGAATAGTAAGCACATTTAAATGTAAATTATCACCTCTTCTATGCCCATTGTATTTAGAGTAAATAGCCATAGGATTTTCCTTAATTGATTTATAACTGCCTTGAGGTTTTTGGTGTATGTGTGTGTGAGTGTGTATGTGCATTTTGATATGTCTTTAATCTGACTTTACTTGTATCGCTTACAACATTAAAAGCAGCAAAGGGTGTGGCATATAGTAATATATTTACAAGTCATTTATGAGGGAAATCATCTTTAATTCTAGTAATTTAAAGACATGATCATCTCAGAGCCACACAATTACGAGGGAAAAAACCAGAAGGTAGGATCATTCTTGCAAGCACCTCAGCAAAAAGACATTTCTGAAAAAGGGAGTTTTCCTTGGGTTCCAGTTTTTAGGGAATACTGACTATATGTTTTACTAGTTAATTAAAAATATATTTAAACCTAGTTTTCTAGGGTACTGTCTTTGAAAACTATCTAGGAAAGTGATTTAAAACATATTTTTCTTGTTATAGATGTGATAGCCTTTTAGTTTTATTTTAGTTTTTTTCTTAGAAAAGTTCAGAAAAGAGAGCAAAGTCAAAATCATTCCTAATTTAAGCAAAGATAATCACAGATCGTATAGCTCTCCAGATTGTAAAATCTTATATTTTAAAATTTTATTTATTTATGTATTTATGTATTTATTTATTTATTTATTTATTTTTTAGTGTGTATGCATGTGAATGTGAGTGTTCCAGTGCTCATGTGGAGTTCAGAGGATAACTTGTGGGAGTTGGTCCTCTCCTTTCATTACATGGGTTCTGGGGATCAAACTCAGGTAGTTGTCCTTGAGGGCAAGCACCTTACCATGATGAGCCATTTCATCAGCCTTGACTTTTTTCTTGGCATTGCCTGTGAATATTTTTATAACCCAATTTTAGCCCATTTTCATATACCCCTGTGTCATATGAAGCTGTTCCAGGCTCTGTTGTCTAATTACAGGACCGTTTACTCAATCCTCTGGTAATATTAGGTATTTAGATTATTACCAATTACAGTGGAACTTGGTGCATATCTTTGATTATTTCTTTAGGATAATACATGCTGGTGGAAATACTGGGATAGAAAGTATACAAAATTTCAAGACTGTGTTCACTGTCTTTCCATAAAGAAGCTTACGCAGTGCTCCTGAAAGACACAGGTCAGGATACCAAATGGAGGCTAGTATGAAATGAATCCTCCCTTTCCAGAATTTTCTCCGTCCATTTTGAAATCTCAAAAACAAACTTATAGTTGCCATGTCAGTCCAGAGGTCATGTTCACATAGTAAGGAACTTTCTTCACCATAGGTTTTGCAGATTCTTTTGGCAGTTGGAACAAAATATGGGGTAGCTCACCCACGTAAATAGGTAAATAGTCTGTCCAAGAGTTTGGTTGTCAGGTGAATGTTTCATCCCTTTCTCTCAGGCAAAGCTCAATAGATACCTACCAGCTAATGTTCTACTGAGGAATGGCTCTCTATTCATTGAACTACTTATGCTTGGAAACAAAGAGCCAGCCTGGGCTCCAGACAAGACCTCTTGTCATTTCCAGAAGAATTCTAAGAGTGATGCTGACCCTATACTAATGTATCGTGTTGCTGTTGTGGACTGGGCCTACCTCAACAAACGATAAAGATTTTTGTGAAAATAAAACCGTTGATATGAAATGTGCCTCCATGCTGTGGAGAAGGTCACTGTCGCTTGTCTTCAGCTTGCCCCGCTTCCTTTCTCAGTCGATACAGCTTTGTCAGCATTGCCTTTGGACTCTGCCCATTAAAAATTAACGTCCCCTCCCCAAATCTTGCCTTTGCTACAATCAGATTCTTCTCTAAGAAAGGGCATAGGGTGAGGAGATGGGGACTGTTTGTTTGTCTAGACCTTTAGGCCCAGAGTTGCTGTGGATACAGCTTCCAGAACAGAGCTCTGCAAGGTCTCCTCCAAGCCTCTCACATCTTACCATTCTTTCCGGTCATTTGCTGGTCTTCTTGACACTTCCCCCACACTGGAGGGCTTGGCTGCTTGGCTGTGCTGGCTCCTGCACCCCAGCTGCCACCACTGGGGTGGTCTTTAGCATCCATGCATGGAGGCCATACCCAGTAACTTAGATTCACATTTGCAACATTTCATTCCACTGTGCTTGGCCAGTCTGGTCACCTCGCCCTGGCACCATTTTGAAATGTCATTGCTTTTGTAACTTTAGACTCCAGTGTAACCACATCTGGTGATAGCCTCATTCATTTACTTGCAAGGCGTCTGACCCCTGAACTGTCTCCCATCTTTCCAGATCATCAACCACACTCTTCCTCTAACCCCTTTTTAATGAGTGAGAGATTGCGGGACACATCAGTATAAACATTCTTTTTGCCCAAACCTCAAAGACCTTAATCTCTCTGTCCACAAAATTCCAGTCATTTGTTAGTCCAACCAACTTTGTTGTTTGCTTTATCATACAAGCCATGGTACTGGATAAAGATCAGTTAGACCAAAGAATGCCACTGTTATTTTACTGTCCTCAACCTCAGTACCATTCACAATCCATGTGTGTAACTCCAAATACTGTCTATTATTCTTAACTCCCCTGGCCATCACTGGACCCTTCCTGGGTGAAGATTCCTGGTCATCCAGTGTGAATTCTTTCAGCCTTTTACCTTAAAATTTCCATCACCGAGCTTTCCTTCCACTTGTGCAGTGGGAGTCATTTCTTCCCATTCTTCAGACTTTGATCCATCATTTATGGCTTTGTAATCCAATTAAAGTTAATAACAAATGTACCCAAATATCTTATTTTGCGAAGTTCCCCCATGAACCTTAAACTTTCCTTTAAGGGTTGCTGGTCTCTTTCTTCCTTTTGTTGTATGGCATGAAAGGTCCAGCTGTGTTGAAGACCATAGATTTTAATGACATCAATAATATGGCTGAGGTTGATTGTGTTCTGTAGCTCACAGATTCCTGGAGCAACGCTCAGGTAATGTTCAAGGCAGAGCAACCAGCTCTGGACTCAGCAAGAGAATTATATTCACTCATTGATTTTAAATCCTCTTCCTCACTCACTCTTCAGTTCCTTCTAATATGAGTTGGCCTTCAGCACTTTGCTGAGGCTCTACTGGCGATGACTTCCTAATTCCTAAATGTTGGAATTCCTTTTTTTGAAAAAAAATCTTGGTGGTGTAGAAACACCACCATGTGTGTCTGATTTGTATGTAAGTGTGGGCATGCACAAGCCATGGCTGTGGAAGTCAGAGTTCAACTTCTAGGAGTCAGCTGCCTTCCATCTTGCTTTGAGGCAGAGTCTCTCTTTGTTTTTGCTGCTAATCTGTGTTCTCCAGTCCAGCTGGCCCTGGAGTTTTCAGACAATTCTTCTCTCTCTGTTCCTCATCTTATGGTAGGAATGCTGGGATTACAGATGTGCAAGACATCTGGCTTTTGTCTCTTTTTTTCTTCCTTCCTTCCTTCCTTCCTTCCTTCCTTCCTTCCTTCCTTCCTTCCTTCCTTCCTTCTCTTTCTTTCTTTTTTTCTTTTTTTCTATAGGTTCCAAGGATCTAAATGCAGGTCATCAGGCTTGTGTTGCAAGCCTTTTTATCCACTGAGCCCTAAATGTTGGAATTCTAACAATCCTACTTTTCTTTTTGAGATGGAGTCTCACTATATAACCCTGACTGACCTGGGACTCACTTTGTAGATCAGGCTGGCTTTGAACTCATAGATATCAGCCTGCCTCTGCCTCCTGAGATTAAAGGTATGAGCCACCATCCCTGGTTCAGCCCCAGTTTTCAAGACATATTAATGATCTGTCTGTGCTGGAGAATTTCTTTTTAGTTCCCTGACACCTCTTCAGTTTGTCATTTTGTCTCTTTCTCCCTTTGATTGACTTGCTCTGCCTGACCGTAAATGTTGATATTCTGGTGATCTCATCCTGAATCTATTCCTCCTTTACTCCACCTGCTTCTTTTTTGCAACCTACCCCTGCATGGAACTCAATCATCTCACTGTCTTTCCGGTTTGTATTTCAAATAAACCTTCTCTCCTGTGTTCTTCAGAATTGTGTAACCAGCAAGCCACTCAACAGCTTCAGATTGTTCCAATACAATTCCAAAGAAAAATTTCCACCCAGATTGCTTTGTTCTTAAATTTTTTATTTTGGGAGAAAGCAACAATTCCATTCTAAAGGGAAGTTACTTAAAATTTAAAAAAAAATTTATTTTATGTGTATGAGTGTATTGTCTGCATGTATGTAAGTGAACCCGTGTCATGCAATGCCTGCGGACATCAGAGGAGGCCATCAAATTCCCTTGGAACTGCTTGTTAGCCACCATGTGGGTGCTGGGAATCAAACCCAGGTCCTCTGCAAGAGCAGCCAGTGCTCTTAACTGCTGAGCCATCTCTCTAGTCCTTGAGACACTAACTCTTGATGGGAGAGTTTATTTGGGGGAGTCCTTAAGTACACATAATAAAAAATGTGTGCATGGCAAAGTTAGTGATCACTTTATAACTCACTGTACCAAACTCCTAGTTGACCCACAATGCCCACTTTTTTTTTTTTTTTCATTTACTTACAGTCAGTTATCAAGTCGGAGTGCTGTTGTCTTTTTGGTCTTATTTGTTTCCATCTTCAATATCTTCATTATGATTCTCAAGCTTAACCTGTATACTAGTTTGCTGTAGCAAAGTACCACAAACAGGGTGTCCTAAACCGCAGACGTTTACAGTGCTGGAGGCTGCAGGTCTGAGATCAAGGTATTGGCAGTTTTGGTTCTTTCCATGAGGAAAGGATCTGTTCAAGCCTCTCTCCTTTTCTTGTAACTAGGTGTGTTCTCCTTGTGTGCCACACTGTATTCTTTCTCTACATGTCTATGTTCAGTTTCTCATTCTTATGAGCCATATTGTATTTGAGACCACTTTAATGGTGGTTTTTGGTTTTAATGACCTCTGTATAGAGCTGGTCTTCATATGCCATCACATTCTGAAATCCAGGGGATTAAGACCTCAATATGACCTTTTCTGAAGGAACTATTTCCTAAAACAACAACAGCAACAACAAGAACAACAACAACACCCTTTCTACAGGCTGTCCTCTATTTCAGTCTAAAACAATGTTGTGGGCTGGGGAGAAGGTGCAGGGGCCCAGTACTTGCTGAATAGGTGTGAAGATCTGAGTTTGGAGCTCAGGAACCCATGTAAAACTGGATGCTATAGTACATGCCAGTAATCTCTGCTCCCCTATGGGGAGATAGAAAGTGGGAACAGGAAAAGTCCAAGAAGCTGCCAGTCAGTCTGGTGTGCTCAGCAGTAAGTGAAAGGCTCTGCTTCCAATAAGGTTGAAGGCAAGGACTGACACCCAAAGGTGTCTTCTGACCTCTCTAAACACATGCCGTGCCTATATACCCACAATCACACACATGACCATGCATGTACACACACACACATACAATTCAAAAATAAATAAATAAGTATTACTCTTGTGATGGACTGAAATCTGTGTAGGCTGGTTAATATCAAGTGTTATTATACCTTTGCCACCACTTTTGTCTCAGATTAGACTTTAAACTATTCCAAGGTATGAAATTTGTCTTGGTGTCTTCTGAGACTTGGAGCAGTAGTCCCCCAATAGAGTGAGTAACCTGAAGTAAAAAGAATTCAACTTATGGAAAAAGAAGTAAAATTCACAACCCTGGGGACATAATCCATCAGATATGCAGTGATCTCAAGTTTGGTAATGTAAAGAAAGACAGTGAATGCAGTTTTGGGGCTGACCACCAATATGGAAGTGAAATCATTTAGGTTTTGCTTATTCACAGCCAGATTCTAACTAGAACAGAGTGATGGAAGGTTGAAGGGTGGAACTTCCTAGACTCGCCTATGCAATTAGCAGATGTTCTGTTAACTAAAGATATGGGATGTCTTGCAAATAACTGTGATGTTAGAATTGTTTGAAACAGTCTGTATCACTCAGGTTCTCTAGAGAAACAAATAAGGTCTATCTGTCTATCAATCATATATTTTGATCTGTTTTTAATGAATCAACTGTTTCATGCTGTTTCAGAGATCTGGCACGTCCAAAATCTACAGGGTATTCTGGCAGACTGCATACCCAGGGAGGAGCTGCAGCTCAAGTTGCAAAGAAAGTTCACTATTTGTCTATTTAGGCATTCATCAGATTGAGTGAATCTGTCTCAGAGCGGGTAATCTGCTTTGCTGAAGATCCATCCACTTAAATGTTTATTCAATAAAAACACCTTCAGAGAAACATCCAAAACAAGATTTGATCCAATACATGGGCACAGTGGATATATACAGCTAACCCATCGCTCAGTCCAATTCTGCTGGCCCCATGGCATGGAATGGAATAGAGCAACCACAGTGTTGGCAGAGTTGGTCTGAAATAAACCCCCCATTGACCTGTGTACACATATAGAAGGAAATGTCACTGAGAGTATCACTAGGGTCCTGCCTGATTTAAATATCAGCCAGTGTTTAAAAGAGATACTCAGTAGTTCAAAAAAGAAGAGTCAGAAGCTCTTAGGTAACTATGACAGAACACATAACAAACTCCAAATGTTCAAGAAAGCTTTAGGACTGGAGAGATGGCTCAACGGTTGCAGAAGACCCAGGTTCAGTTCCCATAACAAATATCAGGTGTCTCACAGTCCCCTATAGGAACATAGTACACATACTGACAATGGAGGCGTACACATATAAATAAGAAGGTAAAGCATTGATATCCTTATGTGAGGGTTAAATAAATTCTGGTCAATAAGACACAATAGGAATATAGAAACCATATTCATTTTGATGCAAATGTGAAATCAAAGTTTACGGTGCGTCCTGGGAATGGGAAATACAGATGGAGTAAAACAGTGACGATCAAAAACAGTTTTTGATGAGGAAGACTCGCTCAAGTGTTGATGGCCTGGGTGCCACCATCTTCCTTTACGACAACTCTGAGATCTGTTTGTGGGTCTCATCATATACCTTGCAGTTTCTTGGCACTGAGTGGACTTAGAAGAATTCTGAGGAGAAATAATTGTTTTCTTAGACAGTTTTGGTTTCTGAGAAAGTCTCGCATAACAGGAGAGGTGTTTTGGACGGTCGTTTCTGGGGTGGCGAGAGGCAGGTTGCTGCGTTTTCATTGTGCCTTGAAAACACATGTAAAGGTAGGAAGCTGGTACAAATAATGTTCTTTTCTTCAAATGGCCAGATATTCAGATGATGAAATACTTTCTTCCAAGATGATTCTAGGCATCTGGCCCAGATTTAATATGCAGTGTTTATAAAATCAAAGGGAGAAAGAAAGGTTACTTGCAGTGATAAATTCAACAAGGCGGTCATCAGTGCTATCATCATTTTTGCTAGTGAATACCACACAAATTTCAGATCCCTTCACATTCAGCAGGATGAATCTTAGAAGTATTTCCATCTTCCCAGCAGGCTTGTATAAGAGGCTGCTTTAAAATAGCAGCCTCTCCAAACTTCCACACGGAAGTTCTAGAAGGAAACACAGCCTCAACATGACAGTGAAGGTCTTGTGTTTTGCTGTCAGCTCTACATGATAATATGTTTTCTGATCTATAATATGGACTTCAAGACATCTACTTTCTGATATTAGCGGTTACATGCCATCGTGCACAAAAAAGGCTCAGGACCATGTTTTGGCATGTAAGGAGCGATAATGATGATGTCAGTGTAAAAAGAGAGCTGGACTGGTCAAAGTATAGAGAATAAGTGACTTTAAGTGCCCAGACGTAAGCGGACATCTAGCTCACCCTCCCGCATGGTATGGAGTGCTGCCTTCTGGGCATCACAAAGCTGCTATTATGTTGAACTCATAGCAGCTGTGATTATCTGCACAAGATCTGCACAAGACTGGGCCTGTCAACACTGTTACGGAGAATGGAGGTACCATGGGGCCCCATCCCTCCCTAAGGATGTAAATGCAGATAAGGGTTGTTGGAAGAGGGAGAGACATGGTCTTTGGTGGTGTACCCACTGTAAGGTGCATGTGCTCCTGAAGCAGTTCTTCACCCTGCAACAATCCTTATAAAATCTATTAGGTCATGCTCACAGAGAAAGGACATGAATAAATGTAGAAATGGGGCTAGTTGGAAAGAAGAGGGGGATTAATGAGGGGGGGGGCAAGAGAGGGTGGCAAGGGATGAGTGTGACAGAATACATTAATGTACATGTATTATGGTTAGCATATTCTAATAAAGCATTAAAAAAAACAAAACAGGCCAGGTATCGTGGTGTATGTCTTTGATCTCAGCACTCAGGAGGCAGAGACAGCCATATCTCTGTGAGATCGAGGCCAGCCTGGTCTACATAGTGAGTTCTAGCCCAGCTGGGGCTACAGAGAGACCTTGTTTCAAAAATCAAAACCAAACAAAACAAGCAACCCCCCAGAATTAAAAAGCAAAACAAAGCACAACACACACACACACACACACACACACACACACACACACACACAGGAGACAGAAATGGTATATTAAGTGGTGCTAATTACATTTATAAGAGACGATTTGGGAAAACCATAGTATTTGATCAATCTCTTTCTGGCTTTATTTCCAGAGACTGTGTGATGGTGAGGTAAGTTTCAATAAAATACTTTCTAAGAACACACATATTTATTGCTTTGTTCAGAAGCTTTATGCCTGAATATGTGCCAGTCAGGTCATTTTTAGGAGGTCTGCTGTCTGATTTAGATTTCAGTATTTCCCTACCACTATTCTGCATACAAAAAATTTGCCCATTTATTTGCAAGGAATAAAAACATATAATACCAAAGAAAATTAGAAGGTAAAACTCCAGAATAACACGATTCTTCAGAAAATACAATCCAATTATAGGAGACAGGTAATATCCAGTTCTTTTTTGGTTGACCTATAATAAATGCAGATTGTCTAGGTATTTAATATAGAGTGGTATTTCAAAACCAAATGGTGGCTATTATTTCCATTATCAGTGGAAAAAGTAATATTAAGGTAGAAATTAGTACTTTGGGCTTAGAAATGGGAGGAAGTCTTATGAACAAAAGTATCTGAAAAACATCAACTTTTAAGAGCTCAAACTAGAGGATGGGTCTTCCAGCAAATGCTTCAGGAGCACCTGTCACATGAGAGACTCTACCTTCAGTGGATGGAATAAAAACATTACATTGAATGTGGCACAAGATCCTGATTCCTGAAAATTGCTGTGACTGTTATAAAAATTGGCTATGTTAGGAATGGGTCATACATGAAATATGGTGAAGTGTCCATGTTGGGGCTTGTCATGGGAAGTCTTCTGGGGAGATCTTGGTTGAGCTTTGCACTCAGGGCAGGGCCCAGGTTTATTTCGGTAATCTTGGAATATTCTAGAAATGTTTTAAGCATAGGAGGGACTAGGCCTGATTTACATTTTTTGAAGATCACTCTGTCTGCTTCAAAGAGGAAGGGACATAGAAGGGCAAGGGATGAAGAAGACAGCGGGAGGCTCTTGTGTAAGGCCGGGGAGGTGGTGCCGCAGGACCTCAGGAGGATTCATTAGCTGCGGTGGTTAGTGTTGTCATCTGGACAGAATCTAGGATCGCCTGGGACCGGCTTCTGTGCCTGCCTATGGGGGATTATCTTGATCACATTAATTTTGGTGAGAAGACCCACCGACTGTGGGAGGGCCATTCCACGGCTGGGATCCTGGAAGGTAAAAATGGAGAAACCAAGCTGAGCACAAGCAAGCATGTGTTTGCTACTCTCCCCTCCTTGATTGTGGATGCAATGTGACCAGTCCCTCAATTTCCTGCTGTGACTTTCCCGCTGTGATGAATGGAACCCAGAACCATGAGCCAGACACACACCCTTTCCCTCTTCAGTCGCTTTGGTCAGGTATTTTATCATAGCAATGGGAGAGTAAGCTAAGACACCAACTTAAGCCAAAAAGCATCTGTGCTGCCCCCTCTACTTGTCAGCACACCAGGTCCTGGGTAGGATGTACAAATGAATTGAAGTCAACCCCTCAGGCTATTAGAGAGGAAACTCTCCAGCCCCCAGTTGTGCTGGCCCTGCTGAATCATGCAGTTAGGTTATTAGGAAGTGCTGAGCAATGATCCATCCACTTATGTTAAGGAAACCGCTTATCTGAGTGAAAGGAGAGAGGACAGAGAATTTGCCATGACAAAAGCGACGGGCAGATGTTAATTGGTCTATCTTGAGATGGGATTCCATGGTAGATGAGGGTGGAGACAGGTTCTAGGCTCTCTGCAGAGCCCTCTTGGGTTTCAACACTTGAAAGTTTTGCGTGTTTAAATAAGCACACAGCTGTTCTGTTGGTTAGGGAGCAGAACAAATGCTCAGTTGCAAAGGCTCAGTGACCAGATTTCTGGAAAGTGTGGGTTATTATTGTCTGCCATTGCCCTGTGGAAAAGAATGTCTCCTGGCCTGTTTTAGGCCAACATTTCCTCCTAACCCCCAGGGACATCTAATGAGGCAGGAGTAGGTCATGTATGTATGTGAGAGGGAGGAGAGGACGAGGGACACAGCAGAACCCAGAGACCTGGTCCCTGTCCTTTGTTTTGTTCAGGCTCTTTGGTTTGCAAGGATGAACAGCACTGAAGAGACCCTGTAAGGATTATGACATACTCTGGGATCTACAGTCAAAAGTGAAGTGAGTCCATCCCTGGAGTCTGCTCAGCCTGCTTAAAGAAGAACGGCTGTCCTCTTCCCAGCAGCTGTCGTTTGCCAGTAGCTCCTCAGCTACGTTGGGCTTCTTCCCCTTTTCCTCACTTCTATGCTGGGATCTGTATCTGGCTTGAGGGACTTGTGTACGCTGTCACTATTGATGGCATTTGGGGATATTGTACACACATACACACACACACATACAGTGGAGTACATGAAGTTGGATGGGGAATATTAACGGGGCCGCAGATACTGAAGGGGCTTCGAATATGATCAAAATCTATTGTATGAAGCTTGAAGAAATTCAATGAAAAAGACTTAAAAAAAAATGAAGTGAAGTTGTGTCTCCTGTGAGGGAAGACCAAGTGTCTCCTAGAGCCCATCTTCACTCTGGCTCACCGGAGTTTAGGGTCAGTGCAAGGGCCGCCTGTACATCCTGATCCTATACACTAACCTTCTCGGTGCCAGAGTCACCTCCTTGTGGCAACCCATCATCCACCTCTCTTTCACTTGGCTTAGTTTTGAAGAAGGCAATAGAATGCTGTGTAGTCAGCCCCTGGAGTCACATGCCTTGTCTTCATTCGTGGTCATGGTGAGAGGCCCCCTGATTGGGCAGGACGTCATCAGGGCTGGGCTGGCGGTGATGGACATGCAGTACTGAGCTGTTTAGTGAAGAAGAGCCATCTTTTATTCCTCCAAAGCCTCTCCATCACTTGGCAAGGAGGATGGAGAGCACTGATGGTCACTTTTTGAGAAGGCTCTCCCCCAGCTGGCCAGGTCTGTGGAGAAGTCTGTGGGGTCTGGAGAAAGGCTCCCATGGAGCAGCTGCAGTTAGATGAAAGAGACTGGCAAGGGCGGGAGGGTCTTATAAGAGAGGAGTATTTATTGGTGCAATCGACAGACTTAGACTTGCAAGAAAAGGCAAAAAGGTGAGACAATTGTTTAGAAAGTTCAGTGTTTCCCACGTTATCTACGGGGAGAGTCAGGCCTGACCTTCGTTTCCTCCATTATACTAAATACTCTCTTCCTTCTTGGTGAAATTAAAATATATGAAGGAATTTTATACTCAATAATAAAAATAATCAAGTAAGATGATTAAAATAATGGGCTAAAGGAAATTCAGTAAGATAATTATTGCATTTTCTCTGAGGAAGCTAAGAATTATATATATATATATATATATGAGTGTGTGTGTATGTGTGTGTGTGTGTGTGTGTGCGTGTGTTCTTATATGTGAACTGGTACATCATGAAGGTATAAAGGAGATCAGGAGAGGGGAAGAGAACTTAAGGGGGATGGGGATCAGGGAGGGGCATGGAATGCACATCATAGGAAAGCAGAAAGCGGAAGAAAGGGAGCCAGCTGTGTGGGGCTCTGATGAGGGAAGTGGGGACGAAGTACAATGACACATATCTATGAAGATGCCATGATGAAACTCATGACTTAAGCAGTTAAAAAAAGAAAAATGTAGGCTGATAATTTGAATATAAAGATCTCCCAAAGAGACACACAGTGGCCAACGGGTATGAAAAGATGTTCAGTCATGAAATAGGAGGAAAATGCCAATCAAACCCACAATTTGATGTCATCTCACATCTGTTAGGGTGTCATGTGGGTATACCCACAAAACTTAAAAAGCCATGACTGGAGGCAAATGAAGCCTGCTGTCTGGTTTCTCATGATGGCTTCAGTGCATGTCAGGTTCCAGAACTTGGGACTGTTGGGTGTCAGAGGTGTGTTAAAGAAGCCCTGCTTCACTTCGTGCAACAGCACGTTTCAGGGTGTTGTCTGAGTGCCTTTAAGCCATGCTCAGAATGCACACATTTGCAAAGATGGAGAACCCCCCTCCTGCCCAATCAACATAGCAGTGCCTAATGGTGATATTTTCAGATTGTTTTATTTGTTCCCCCCCCCCCAGACCAGAGAACTTCAGAAGTGCTAATGTCATACTCTTGACCTCTGAAATGCTTTAAATTCAAGCCTGAGCAAACACCAACACATGTCTTGAGAGACTTGGATACATTTCATCCTCTGTATATGAAATCGTTATTATTGCATAATAATAAGAAAACCTGTCACTGGTATTCTGAAAGGGACCTGTGTGGAGTAGCAGTGTTCAGTGCTGACAGTCTGCCTGTGTCATCAGAAGAGACAAAGAGGAATTGTCAAGGTATTGATTTTGTCTCAACACAGCCCCGACACATGATTTAGGAAACGTTTAAATGAAAGAGCAGCCAGAGAGGGATTATATGCCTTCAATATAGTAAGGCTATCAGTCTTGAGGTCTTATTCAATGGTCACACTTGAGAACCACTGACCATAGGGTTTTCAACCTGGGTGACACGGGGATTGTCTGAACATGTGTGGGTATTTGGGATAGACCTGATCTACCCCATGAAGCATTGCTGTATCAGCAGGTATGGGGTGAGGTTGTTCAGGGAGCTATCTATTGCTCTCCTGTTTCTCAGAAGTGATTATAGATTCAGTTGTTCATCAGCTATACACCCAAGTCTTCATCTCCTGAATCCCTCAATTCAAAACTTAAGTTGGTTTCTATTGCTCTTACTCCTATAATATACACATGATCACTAGTATTTTGTATCCCTTGCTTTCATCAAGTTTCTACTGGTAATAACACAGGCCTATGGTATGAGGCTGAAGTTCATGCTAGCTCCTGGTCCGTGGTCAATTGGCCTTGTCTGGGGATGGCCTTCTTGCTGGCAGAGTTCTATGATGGTTCAGGGCATCGTGTGGCAAGGAACTTAACTAACCTGGATTTTATAGCTGGTTCATTCTCAGGAAGCCTCATTATCTATCCATGCATTTCTCCTTGAATTGATGAAGGAACCCATTCATGAGTACAGAGTTCCATATCCTACCTCTTGCTAATAAGGATTAAATTTTAGAAAGGGCTGACCATGTTAGACCATAGCAGCTTTTTATGATTCTGTATTATTATTATTTTTTGAGATAGGGTCTCCCTCTGTGGCTCAGGATGGTCTTGAACTGGAAATCCTCCTGCCTCTGTCTCCTAAGTGCCAAGATTACCGGTGTGTACCACTGTGTCCAGTTGCTCTGTTTTATTGAATTAGTTTCACTTTCCAATTGAATAGTAGGCTTCTTGCAGTTAGAAACACTCAAAGCTCATTCTCCCTGTTTTCTATAATCCTCCCCACCCCCTTGGATGGGTTCAGTAGGCTCTTGAGTTAAACTGCTTAAAATCGATGTTTCTTAAACACAAGTTTGGCTATGATGATAATTCCTCTCAAAAAAGTTTCAGGAGGGTGGGCATGGTTGCTAGAAGATTGACAGTTCCAGGGTAGCCTGGGCTATACAGGAAGTACCAGGCCAGCCTGTACTGTGATCTGGGCTACACAGGGAGTTCTAGACCAGCCTGCACTGGTTGATGACCTGTGAGATTTCTAATATCACCTTATTGCTTCAACACCCCTCCCCCATGCCAGAGCTACCAGGGGTTCTTTCTTGGTGTGACATACCTTTCATCCCACTGAGACTTGGTTCTCATGGGACTCTTGCCCAGGCCTTCTCCAGCTCTGATGCTTCTATAATTTTTTTGTCATATTATTAAAAAGATAATATTCATGTTTAGAACTGAAGCAATGATATCAAAACTGAAAAAAGAGACGTAAAGAATATATATAATATTGAACATTATTTGCCCAACCAGACAAATAGATAATTTGTGCAGGTTAAAAAAGCATATTAATAACTTCATGAGGCTAACCAATTTAGGACTCAATTAGAAATGTGATCCCAGGAACTACATACAAATTATTATAATTATGGTGACAGGAAATGGCGTTCCTAGGAAATGGTAGGAGGCAGAAATTTAAAAGGGGGAATATATTATTTAAAAGTCAGGCGGCTTGTCTTTGTGGTCCTAAGAGTTGAATTGGGAAAATTAAAGATCTCAGATCATAAAACTACCAGCAGAAATGAAGTACTAAGCTCGTCCACTCAGCAGAAAGCAGTTCAGTACCATAATTGGAAATACAGGCTTGTGGTTACTTAATGGAAGTGAGCATTTAATCATGTCAGGGCCACTGTGTGCCATAGATTTAACATACCATCACGAACATATTTTGCAACTTGGACAATTAATTCCACACCTGTACTGTCCCATATCCAGCTTTATAAAACATGTCCTCCCCATAAAAATAAATGTACGTGGCAAATAGTCCTCTCTCTTGTTTGCCAAAAAAACAGATTACTATCAGGAAGGCCGAATTATCACCTGCTGTCAACAAATGGATTACCCAAGTAAGGTCATTATTGCTGCTGTCATTCTGAAGCGTTCTAAAGCTGCCTCGTCTGAGGAGGGCCGAGATGGATGAGCCGGAATCCAGTTGCGGCTGCTGTTAGACCTTTGTGAACTGTATTTTACATGCTCATAAGGTTATGAATTAAAATTATCCATGCAGCCCTACATTTTTTTTTTTAAATCTAAGAAACTGTCTCTTTAAATGAAGAATTTTTTCCCTTTCCCGCTGGAGGTTTTGGATTAACTCAGCATTCCATGAACTCTTTCTTGTCATTTCTTGACATTTTTGTTTTGGGAGTTTTAGAAATATAATACAAGATAAAAATACAATTGGAGGTGAAACAGCAAGAGCTGGAGATAACAGGAATATTTATTTAGTTTATTCCTCAGCTTTTATTTGTTCCCCTTATTTTTATGTTTCTAACCCCCCCCCCTTTTTTTTTTAGATTCTGAAGTCTGTTATAGTTAACTTTGATTTCCATGTTTCTATTTTATTTAATTAAACTTTTTGAAGACATTTTTCCACCCCATTTAAATGACACGTGACCGAGGAGATGAATATAAACATCTTTGCATAGCTGATACATTGAAAAATGCATGACCACTTAAATGTCACAGCTCGGCGGAGCATTTCTGTTTTATTCTTGTGCTGTTGAATTTTAAGGACAAGCCGCATTTTGCATTTGTTGTTTTGCTTAAATCAGGTAGTGCAGAGAGCTCCTGGGCGAGAACGATTTTGGTGAGGAGCCTGCTGGTGAGGGTCTCAGGGACTTTCTTCCCCGTTCCTCTCCTTCCTTTCGCCTCCCCTGCCTCTGTATTTCCTTCTTTTCTTTCTTGGCAAATAGCCAGGGCTGTGGGCATGACAGGTCTAAGGTCAGCCTTGGGCTGGACCGGCAAAGAGCGCATTGGTCTTTGCACTGGTCCCTTCTCCTGTCCCCGGTATCTGCTGGGCCTGTGACTGAGCATGCTGCTTCTGGCAGGCCCAGCCAGCCTCAGGGGTGAATCCCTGCCCTGGCCCCGATTGGACTGCTCATTGACTTGCTCCAGCAGCAAGATGCAGTAGCCTAGACTCTAAGAATGAGGTAAGGTCTGGTTCAGATGTCCTACCAGCGGGATTTCAAGGCAGGAAGAGGGTAGGGGAATACTAATCGGAAAAGGAAGTGAAAGGACACAGAAGCAATCAGGTAATTATAGACAAGATAAATCAAAGCAGGGAGAAAAGTGTCAGGGTAGGGGAAGTGGGTCAGGAAACTTTCAGTAAACACCCACTGCAGGTGGAATGCTCCCATGGCTTCCGAAGTCAGGCAGGATGGCATCTTGCCTATGTGGTGACTGGATCATGTAGTTGCCCTTTGCCAGAGTCACCACCATCCCATGATGTCTTTCCAATCAATAAATGATAACTAATTTTAAGGAACATGAAGTTTTATTTCAAATCTTAGCTTCATATTGCTCTAGATTTCTTGGCAATATGGGAACACTGTAAGCCAGAAAACCTACCTGTCTAGGAAGGAGGTTTGTCCTTCCCAGTCAATTGTTGCTTTGTAGGTATGCAACAGTGTCATGATCTGCTTGGCTTTTTGACAGAAATGGCTATTCCAGATTTACCTATTTGTTTGCTTGTTCTGGGTGTCAAATCTCTTGCTTTTTAAATTCTGACAACCAAATGCAAAAACCTAAAATATGAACACTATCAAATAAATATGCTGAGGGTGGAGTGTAACTTGGGCCGGTGGTTATGATTTAGTCTGTGGTGTAGGATGTACGGCACAAGCCCCTCCCACCATCCAGTCACTCCCCTCTTAGTCTAGTATCAATCTTAGGTTGGAATTGCTATTCCCTTTGATGAGAACTAAAGGAAGGAATTGATAAGGAACTTGGAGGAGAGCTTGAATTCAACAAATGTTTCCTGAGGACCCACTATGTGCCAAATGCCATGTGTTCCTTCTAGGAAGGGGTAAAGGTTTCTGTCCTGTACATTCTTCTGGTCAATGTCAGAGCTCTAGGGGGATGTCTGCAAACATCACCATCATCAGATTGCAATAACAGTTCAGGACAATGGCACAGTCTTTCAGGATTCACTGTCAAGTGAATGGTGCAGATGATCCTGTTATAGGAACTCTGGGGAAGAAGGGAAGACCTCTGTCTGTGCTGGCGAGGGACCAAAGTATCAGGAATATTATTCAAGATGGGGTAGATATGGAGGAGGGAATTTAGAGTTAGAGACTGAGGGAGCTTCTCTTTGGGGAAAATTCCCCCCTGGAGAAGAGGCTCTGTCGTGAGAGGCTTCGCCCTGAGAGTCAAGGCACCTGCTAAAGAAACAGCAAGCCAAGCTAGGAGTGCAGCCCACTGCTGTTCACGCAACTGTCCTCTAGTCATTTTATCAACATTTGATGTACAGGGATCAGGATAGTTAGAAGTCTCTCCAGGCTCCTTCGGGGTCCCTGGGTTTATTGGTTAGTAGTTACCTCATGCTGGCATGGGCTTTTTTCAATTTCTCTGCAAAAAATTTTGTCCTTTTTTTTTTTTTTTTTAAATGTGAAAGCAGTTGCTGCTAGAACCCAGATGTTGGCTATGTAGTCCCTAGGTTTGAGAGTCGGCCTTGTAACAGCTGAGCATTGCAAATGGATATTGGGGCTGCTGGGTTGACTTACAGCCTTGGACTGGGAAGAGAGAACAGAAGACAGTCTAGCTAGTATAGACTGGAAGGGAACAAGTCCATGACTTCTTCCCAGCATGCCTCAGGAGCACCTCACCCCCAGAGGTGGTTTTCAGACTTGATCTTATTAACTACAAAGGCCTGTGCTCACCTGGACTTCTCGCTCAAAACCCTCAAGTTTAAAACAGGTGAAAATGGTTGCCCCACCCTCTCTCCAGCCCTCTTCTAGGAGGCTGTGTTTAGCTCTAGGGCTTGGAATCAGATATTATCTCAGTTCTTCTCTCAAAGGATGAGAAAGATGGAGAATGCAGGAAGACTGTTCTAGGCCAGGACTCTCAGCACTGCAGGGAATTTACCCAGGTGAGTACCTTGTAACCAGGAGAGGCAGCCGATTTCCATGTCAATCTATTCTGTAGCTCCTCCTCCTCCTCACAAGCCTTGTAGTGTCTGTATCATCATATGCATAAGATAATTAGCTCTGCAGAAAAAAATTATAGTTAAATTCCATTATAAATTATAATAGATTATATTCTAAGCTAAGCAGCATGTTTTGTGAGCATGTACCTAACTTTCAAAAATATTTTTGCTGATGAGCTATGGTGCCAAACATATTTGGAGACCACCGTCCTGGATTATAAATATCAAACTTGGGTACTGCAAATTCTATCTACTTCAGGATCTAATTCCCACTATGATAGAAGTGAGAAGCCCAGCTTTCCCAAGAAGAGAGTTTAACTGCTTACAGGCATTCTGCAATTTGTCATGTATGGCAGGTTTTGAGGACATAAACATTGCAGTGGTATTTTGAGAGGAAATGTTTATCATTATAGCTCCCGAACACATCACAAACAGAAACAATAATTTCATTAGTAGCCGAAAATTGTAATAATGCTGTTGAATATAAATTTCACTGCTATGGTAATTCTAAAACACAAGGATGATGAATAAAAAATTGCAGCAGTATTATTGGGAATAAACTTTATTGCTATGAGTAATACACAAGTGGGAGGATTGATGGAGACAGCAGTTTGGGGTGATTGTTTTCAGCTGGTGGTATGGGCATTGTCAGTGGGAATGTGCCCTGTTCTCTACTACCATGCCCTCGCATCTCATGGAGAACCACGCCCCCGGAGAGACTGGGATAACATTCTCCTCACTCTAGCCCCAACTATACATCTTCTAAGTATTTATTCTTTAACATCTGAACAACGTCATCCTGGATCCCACGAGTCATCCTCCATTTTTCTGTTCCTCCACATTGAACCTCTCACCAAGAAGCACCATCACTGCCCCTGCATTGTATTTGGAGCCAGACCATTCATTCTCCATCTTCTCTGGCCGCTCCTGGTCCCACGGCGGACCACTGTGTCACGTCCCACTCCCTGTCCCTGCCTGTGTATTCCTCCTCCAAAGGGACCTGCTGCAGAGTGAGCATTGCCGTGTGATCCTGGGTCAGCCCGTTCTCAGTTACAACCTGCCTCAGGCTTTCCCTTTCTTACAGAATCAACTTCAAACTCCTCAACTTGTCTTCAAAGCCCTGGGGGCGCACCAGCCTCAGCCTGTGCAAAACTCAGACACCAGCCCATGTCTGTTCTAGGATGCTTCTGTCCCCCTCAGCTTATAGTTGGCTCATGTTCATCTTTCCAGATTACTATTACCAGTCATTTCTTGGAAGAGTTCCTGTCTTTTTACTTCAGCACCTGGGGGCTTCTGATTTTGCTCACCTCCACCCTAGAGGTATGACCTCCAGACCTCCAAGGGGTGCTGTTCTCACAGCATGGAGTGGGACCCCTGTGGGGGTGTGTCAGGAAGTAGTCCTTTATCACCTGGGACCCTCGGACTTACAGCTCCACATCTGATGAGGAAAACAGGCATCATCACATACCGGAAAACACAAGGCCCACATGTTCATGATGCCCCTCTGGTTCTCCACAGAGCGGACCAGACAGATGTTTCAAACCTGCTCCAACCTGTACTCTCCGGTGTCTGACAGATATCAGTTTGTCTGTCGCCTCTGCTCACCTCTGAGAGCTACATGTCCCAGAACAGGGCCTCAGGCAGCTACCCTGGAGCCGGAGGCAGTGGAAAGATCAGTTTTGCCCACTCTGTCTTTATGCAAAATGTAGACATTTTCCTCATTATTAAATTTTTGGTTTCTCTCTCCACCTCTCTCCTCCTCCCTTTTTGGTGTTAGATGAGTGCTATACCACTGAGCTGTATCTCTAGCCACTGATGTCAGGCTTTTTATTATTTTTTGTGTATGTTCATGCATTCATTTGTGTGTACATGTGTGTACAGATATGTGTTTATACATGAGTATGCATTAGTGGAGGCCAGAAGTTAATACTGAACACCTCCTCAGCTGCTCTCCATCTGAGTTTTGAGACGGGGCTTTCAGTGGGCCTGCAGCAACCAGACTGACCGGCCAGACTGACCATGGGGAGCCACATGTCTCTGCTTCCCCAGTCTTGGGATTACACATGGGCACTGCCATACGCGGGTGCTGGGGATCCAAACTCAGTTCCTCATGCTTACGTTGCAAGCACTTAACTGACTGTATATCTCCCCAGCTTTGGGTGTCAATTCTTAAATGTTGCATTAAAAGTACTTTATTGTGGGGGACTGGAGAGATAGCTTTTGCAGGGACCAGGGTTCAAATCCCACCACCCACACAGTGGCTAGCAACCATTCCTAACTCCATTCAGTTCCAGGGGATCCAATGATGGCTTCTGACCTCTGCAAGCATTGCATGACATGGGTATACTTATATGTATGCAGGCAATATACTCATACTCATTAAAAAAAGTACTTTATTGCCTACTAATATTTTGGTGACTCTAAGTTTTGAAGCCAAGGCAAGTCCCTCACCTACCTCATTGTATAGGGACTATATTGATCAGCATGTAAGGGCTTCTCAGGAGCCAGAGGGCATATTTTGGCTGAGGGGTGCAGTGACTGATGAGCAGCAGTGGCTGTGGTGTATGTAGAGTTGGGTGGGTGCAACCCAGTTTCCTACCCTGCCAGGCTGACAAGAAGAGAACTTGTCCAGGTTGAGGACAGGGGTGCTTTCCTTACCATCCAGTATTGGCTGAGGTCTAGGGACGGGGAAGCCACATAATGGGAAGAGCAAGGTTTGGGTGTCTCAGGGCCTCAGGTTCAGGTCTTGCCCTTGCCGTCTCATTTGCTGCAGTTTGAGCCCTAACATCTTTGTTAGTAACATAACATTTCTGGTTTGGATTGTGGTGAATGTTAACAAGATGCTTGACTCAGTCAACGCCCGTCTACAGACTGCTCACAGCGTGCCAGTTCTTGGCACTGTTCTGGTATTCAGAGGTGAGAGTGTGAGGTGAAGGCATTGTCTCCCCACCTCTCAGAGCCTGTAGATTGACGGATGATGGACCACATGAGCTCACGGTAAGTCCCCGTGCTGTGAGAGGTCTCAGGGAAGCAAGTACCCAGGTGGTCACAGCAGGTACTAAGGACTTCCAGGCTGAGAAGACCCAAGGGAAGGGTATGGCCTGCCTACACGGGTGGGAAAAAAAGCCAGTGTGTCTGGAGTACAGAATGTTAATTTGTTCCCATTATACCATCGCCAGTGGCTCTGCTGAGTCCTGGGTGATACTGGAAGGATGAGTTCCAGAAGCTTCTCTGGCTGACTAATGCTATCCTTGGAAAAAATATTTCTGACTTCAGTGGTAGGAATTGAGTTCTGGGTATGGGACTATATTTCTAGAGGTTTCCGGGAGGCTAGAGAAGCCCCATGGAGTGGGGGAAGAGGAAAAGAGTTAAACCAGAATGAGAGACTTATGATGGACAGTGAATAAACAAGAGGGGACACTTCTGTGTCACCTGCCATTTTTCTTTGGAAATAAAAGTTATTTTTCCAGAAATAACTCAGGTGTTCAGCAAGAAAAGGTCCCAAGCCGTGGAGGGAGTTCCAGTGCTGAGGAAAATTCCCCAATGTGTTAACATTTCCAAACAAAATATGCAGGGAGCTCTCATGGATAGCACCCATCGCCCCCATGAGACAGGCATGTAGGGGATAATCTTGCAGCTTTTAACTGGATGTTTCCACGGGCCTGTCAGGAATTGGTGAAACCTTAAGAGGCAGGAAAACAAAGCTGTTGAACTTTAAATGTAATCTCCACAAGACAATAAGGGGAGATTTGCATTCTTGTGGTTTGATGTTGGCAGTACCATTTTTCCCAGAGGTCACAGGACAGGTGGAGAAGAGCTATGGATGATTTCCTCAGCCTCATAGCCTGATCTCAGGGAGGGTGAGTTTCCAAGTTTAGCTGGAAACTTACTCAGAATCCACCAGAAGGCTCTTACGTCTGAACTAGTGACCCAGAAGTGAGAAATCCTAGATTCCATTATGAAGTCCCTCAGCTCTCTGGTCACCCCGAGAGAGCTGGGACACTGGGGGTCATGTGTGGCATGCTCTGTGGGTTTATGATAAAAAGCTACACTGGACCGAAAGCAAATCTAGCAGCCAAACCCCATGATGCCAACTTGGCAATTAACAGCTCTAGCTTTCCTGAGGGGCTCCTCTCTGCCAAGCCGTGAAAAATCCCATCCGAGAGGTGATGGGTTCACAGCAGACTCCCTCTGTCGACCCTTGTTTGTGTCTCTCATAGGCTGGGCAGCTTCTTTCCACTGGGGAGAGGGGCCGCTCTAATCACTAGCCTGCAAGAGATCAGAGGGACATAAGCAGGGATTCTATGCCACTTGGAGGTTGCAAGGTGTTGACAGTGAAGGCGAGAAAGGCAATCAACAAGTTGTCCTTCCAGCCACAGGCTTCAGAGGATGGGGAAAAGCAGCTATTTCAGAGGCCAGCGAGCTTGCAGTCATTTGTGAATCGAGGCTGTTAGAGAATCAGAACACCACCTGGCCCTGGGCCCCTGCCAGGCTGAGAACTCTTCAAGATCCTAGAGCTTCTGCAGTGAAAGTGGGGAACAGAATGTGTGCTCGGGAACGATGAGAGGCTAGAGCTCAGTTACAAAGAGGATGTGGAGGGACTGGAGTGGTGGAGCGCTTGTCTGGCATGTACAAGACCCTCTTTTCATTCTTGGCACTGCAGAAAGAGGATGAAGAACAGAATCAGTGGCTCTTCTCTGCCTGTCCTGTGACCTCTGGGAAAAGTGATACTGTTAACAATCAAACTTCATGAGAAGGAAAGGCTAAGCGAACCCATTATATCGGTAGAGAAAGAGATCATGAGGCCCGAGTACTGCAGCTTAGCATCCCAGGCTACCTCATTGTCTGGGATCCGTGATTGACAGAGGGGAGGGATATATCATGGGATGTGACTGCCTACTCCAAAGATGCAAGATGAAAGCACAAAAGAAAAGGCTGGGTTGGTGGCTTGTGTACATCTTTACTCCCACTTGGGAGGCTGAAGCAGGAGTGTTGCCATGAGTTCTAGGCTAGTCTGGGGCAACAGAGTAAGATTCTGTTTCAGAATACCAAAGTAAATAAATAAATAAATAAGTAAATGCTAAAGCAAGATGCGGAGGAGGATAATATATGACTTGTTTAGAATCCCCAACTAAGCCTGTCATCCGGGATCTGTGAATGGACAAGGAGAGGCACCTGGTGATGCAAAAGGTCAACAAGTGTTCCTTGAAGCAAAAGCTTTCATTCATAAACTCAAAACCTTTAAGAAGGAGCATTGAGGTGATGGTTTAAACAGCTGTTGACATTCAGCAGATACTATTGATAGGCCTTAGTTAAAGAAGACGTGGCTTTTTCTAGTTTGTGAAACTTGTAGGCCAAACAAAAATCTAGTGACCTATTTCATGAAGGAAACCACTGCAGAGTTGGCAGTCACCCTCCAGAGAGTTGCTTGTCCCCCCTGAGCAAAGTACGATAATATTTATTCATAGTATTAAAAAATTTAAATGAAGTCACCCAGGAGCAGCCTCCTGAAAAAGAAATCAAAATGTACAGGGACACTGGTTAGAAATGTTGCCACAGATGAAGACTATGGAGGCGATTAATATTGAGGAAAAAGTCAATCTAGCAAGGTAAGAAACTGAAATATTTATATAAAAAGTGAAAAAAATCCCATTAGTTATTACCCAGGTGGACATATCTCCATGTAATTATGGAGTCTGCTAACAAAAGCAAATTTCTCTCTCTCTGGCTCCATCTCAAGGCAGTCGAGTTGGCAGAACTTCTTTTCATGGGGAAGTAATTTAAATAGACAGGGAATGAGTTTAGGGTTGCCATAATTTTTTCTTATTCAATAGGTCAAAAATGTGAGTTCCAGGGTTGAGAGCAGCTGGAGAGAAGGAGATGTCATGTCCCTCATGGTTGCTCCGGGTAGCCTCAGGGAACTGTATCAGGAAAGATGGCTGGCTGAGACACTGAGCCACAGTGAGCCAAGCAGCAGCAGACCGGCAGCACTTATTTGCTGTCACAATAACCGTTCCGTTTGCACTGGTGAGACCAGAGCAACGTGTGCGTGCGTGTGTGCGGGCGTGTGCTTGTGTGCTGCTGTCCTGGGGATGGAACCCAGCGCCTCCTCACATGCTAGGCAAATAATCTACCACTGAACCATATCCCCAGCCCGTCATGGTAGATGGGAGGCTTGCCGAACAACATAGAACAGTGGCATCTCAAGATCACAACACCCCAGCAGGTGAGACTAAGACTCACTGTTCTTAGCGGTGAGCAAGGCTGCGCTTTCTGTTTCAGACCATAGCCTTTTTCAGTGGCCTGTGCTCTGGTTTCTTGGCCTCCTCTCCAGTGTTCTGCACTTCACTAAAGAGACTTCTGTGACTGAGTTAGTTGATATCACATAAAATCATGCTTTCCAACTTAGTCTCTCTGGCTAGCCACCTTATGGTTCTCATAGGAGTCATTGGAAAGGAGCTTCCGTCACCCTTCACAGACAATCTAGCCTCTTTTCCCATAGAGAGAAACAGAGTTATAACACTGCTTCATTTCCCTTGCATGTGCTTAAACATCCGCTCTTGGCAACAGCATCCTCCTACCAACATTGGGCCGAGACTTTCTCTGTTATTCTGGGCTCTGTTCTCCTGTCACCTCTCTACCTGACTCTCTTGATCCTTCCCTTCTGGCTCCAGTTTCTTTCTCTGACTTATTTGTTTAAATCTACAACAGAACGTCAGGTTGTTCCATTCTCTTTCCCCCAAATTAATCTTCCAGTCCCTGATCTGGCACCCTAACCGTAACCCCTTTCTTCAAAGCCATCATGACTTAGCTTTTCTACCAACATCTTATTGCAATGGTTCTGGCTGAGATCACCAGTGACCTAATTTTCAAATTTAATGACCTACTTTCAATCTTCTTTCTTTCTTGGTTCTTTAAAGCAACTCCTCCTCCTCTGTTTTGAAATCCATTTCTTTCTTGCTTTAATTTCATTTGTTTCTTCATTTATTCATAGATATTTATTGGTTACTATGGAGTGCTAGGGCCCATCCCAGGTTCTGGAGTCACAGTGTTATAATGTATTCTAGTGGAGGAGGCAGATCATAATGACTAGGGAGGAGGTCAAGAAGCACCTCCCATGGCTGGACATACATCCCTGTCTCTTCCAATGCCTTTGACTATCTTTTTGGACTATCTCCCATCTAGTTCTTCAGAATTCTTTATCTCTGGATAATAGTCCATCTCCCTCTTTGCTTTTGCTGTAAGACCCTCTAAGAGAACTCACTCCAAGGCTTCAGTGACTATATATCTCCGCTAATTACATCTGCATATATATTGCTATTGTACATATATGTACCAAGCTTGAATTCTACCATCCACTCACTGGACTTTCCCATTGGGGTGTCCTCAAATTTACTGAGTCCAAATGGATAACAAGCCTGGTCTACCATCTGTGTTTATTACCTTAGCTAGAGACAGTAGTCTCTTGTTCCAGAACTTCCCTAATCTCTACTGTAACAGTTTTTAAGGCCAGTTCATTTTGCATCTTAAAGGCTCTGGGTCTTCCTCGGCCTTTTTTTTTTTTTCCTTTTTAATTTCAGAATCTGTACCTAAGTTTAGACTCATATCTTTTCTTATCCTTTAGCTGCCCATCCCCCAACTCCAGGGCTCCCTGCTCCAGGCCTCCTTCCACCTTGCTTTACCCCAAATCACTGCCCTATGTATATTTTCCCATTTTCCTCCCGTGTGTGTTTATATGTGTAGGGAAGGAGTGTGCACATGTATGTGTGTGTGTGTATACATGCATGTGGAGGCCCAAAGTTGATGTCAGGAATCATCCTCGATCACTCTTTACTTTATTCATGAGGCAGAGTCTGTCAATCAAACCCAGAGCTTGAGCATGTGGCTAGGCTTGCTAACTGGCTTGCTCAAGGAATCCCATCTCTACCTTCCAAGGCTAGGATTCTAGGTAGGCAGCCACATGTACTTGGCATTTATGTGGGTTCTAGAGATCCAAACTCCAGTCCTTGTACTTCTGCAGCAAGCATTTTAACCATGGAACCATCTCCCCAGGCCTGTCATTTCCCAGTTATATAGAAATTCCCTTACTTCTCTGTGGCTCATAACAACATGTGAAGGATTGTAGGATATAACTGAGTTGTGGCTTGTGAGAATATTTCAGTGGGTTGCAACAAACATTCTGGAATGCAAAGCAGAAATTATTCAGGTGTTTCACGAAAGAAAGGAAAGGGTTGCTTTGTGCAGCTTTAGTTTCTGTAATAAATACATGGGTTGAATGCAGTAGACTGTGATGCAGTATCTGAAAAGTTTCCCAAGGGCGGAATCCTTGAGATTTCAGAGGCTCTTCTCAGTCCTGCCACACTCTCCTCAAGTTCCTACGTACATCCCTACCACAATAATGTTCTCTCTGGTGACAGGGACGCCATTCTTCCCATCTTCACGCATGCCTGGCTGTCCCTGCTTCACCCCCCATGTGCCCCCAATTCTTAGGCTAATTTTTCTTTGTTTTTCATATCTCAGCATCAACTTCTCTTCCCTGACTCAGTGTACCCAAGCTTCCTCATTTCCAATCAGTATTGGCCCTTTTGAAAAGTGATTTACAATGATGGACCTTCTTTCTCTCATTAGGCCATGAAGAGGGTGGAGTGTGGAGCAAATTTATCTTTGGCCCTGGGACATAGTTCTGGAATGTGGGAAACTGTGTGTGTGTGTGTGTGTGTGTGTGTGCGCGCGCGCGTGTGTGTGTGTAAGAGCATGTGTGATACAGGAAGATATGTATTAGTGTCATGCAGTGATAAATGTTCACATCTGAGTTCTTTGATACTCTGAGATATTTACTACCATGACCAATATTCCTGAGGCCAGACACCAAGCACAAGGCTGGATTCACTATGGTGTCCAGTTAGGACACAGTGAAACTGTGAATGCATTTTGTCAGGTGCCATCAGGAATATGACACCTGTCTCGGTCCTTGTGTTGGATCTCTCATCACTATGGAGGTCAGTGGCTGGTAGCATTGGTTGCGCATCCTCCTAAAGTCAGGGATTAATTATACCATGGCCCCAGGCTGTTGGAATAAGGCATTTGTATACCTAATGATAAGAAAGATACAATTTCATTTTCTTCAGTTTCTGAATGAATATGACTTCCAGTCACCCCAGGAAAGACAGGAGAGCTGCTGACCTGTATATCTTTCAGCTACATTATTCTTACCTCTTACCTGCTTATGAATATTTTTGAATTTGTTTCAGAACACATGCTAGCTGCCTCCTTGTTGTGAGGCCAAATAACATCCAAGGACATTCTTCACTGTCAGGCAACATTAGATCTAGGGTGGGCACAAACTCAGTTTCACCTGAGCCACTTTAAAGCTTGGTGGCCTCTGACAAAATACTTCTATTTGTGACCTTTGGTTTTGCTTTCTGACAGTAAATATATACCACTGTCCCTGTAGGATTGTATTGAAGACCATATTGGTTAAATGACCTTGGACCTATGGCATGTGTGCTCCAAATGTAACATTTCAAGAGAGAGAAAGAATAATCAGAGTAACAGGGAGAGGGAATGGAGTGAACGGAAGAGAAGGAGGAGAGTGGATTATGTGTGTGTGAGGGCTAAGACAGTGAGGGGTGGGGAGGATGGTGAGGGAGGATGGTGAGGGGGGAGGATGGTGAGGGGTGGGGAGGATGGTGAGGGAGGAGGATGGTGAGGGAGGAGGATGGTGAGGGAGAAGGATGGTGAGGGCTGGGGAGGGTGGTGAGGGAGGATGGTGAGGGAGGAGGATGGTGAGGGAGGATGGTGAGGAGTGGGGAGGATGGTGAGGGAGGATGGTGAGGGGTGGGAAGAGTGAGCCCATTCTTGGCTCTTTTGCCATCTGCTGCTTTTGGTAGTTGGGTCAGCATTGGCCCAGGACACTGTTGACTTATTAGGGTCGGATGATTCTTTGTCACAAGAGCCATTCTGCACATTCCCTAGCTCTTTCACACTAAATGCCAGTAATTTCCTCCAATTATGACAACTTCAAATGTGTCGCCCATCATTCAGTGTACACTAGAGACACAGTCACCCCGCGGAGCAGTGCGGCTCTGGCCAGAGCACTGGGCAGCTGTGAGACAGACTTACGGTGTCAGGCAGGTGATCACCCAAACAGACTAAGTGGACAAGGCTTCAAAAGGAAGGTGACTTTTAGCTCCTTTATGAAACCCAGTGACATTTTTTTCATTATAGACAAAGGGATGAAGAGAAATCTAATATTAAGAAAGCTAGTAACAGCCAGGCATGACGGTAGAGACCTGTAATCCTAGCAATGAGGATCAGGAGGCAGGAGAATGAGGAATTTGAGGCCAGCCTGAGATTCATGAGACCCTTTTTCCAAAATCTAAACCAAAACTAACCAAATAACCTATTAGTCAACCAACCAACCAAACAAACAAATGAAACTCTCCAATAACAAAAGGGCCAGCTTTATTTGGAGGCTGCTGCCAGCTTTCCCATACAACTTTATGATCAAGCGGTGAAAATGTGAGTTTCAATGGACCCCAAAAGAACAGAGCAGGAGTCTGCTCTTGGGTACCAGGGTCGCTGGAGTAGACAGAGGGGAGTTGGTGTCAACACTGACCTGCCCACCTTTGTGTTTTGCGCAGTGAAAACATCCTTGCAGCCACTGATTTTCTATGTTCTCCCTCTCCTGCTTTGCTGAAAACCAACCGGTGGCTCATTTGGATACCTGGCAGTTCTTGATGAAGCCACATAGCTTACTTCAAGCTCCACAATGACACGCCCAGGAAGCTTTCCCATCAAGCACTGCTTCCAGGCTGTAGTTCCTTCTACATTGGAGAGATACCCATTTTCAAAGGTTATTTCATTTAAAAAAAAAAAAAAAAAAGCAAAACCCACCATTTGTTCAGCAGAAAGATTAAAAGGAAAATGAATGCGGCGTTTTAATACACGTACTGACATCCTTTGTTCTTCCCCTCCACGGCCTTTGTTTATCCTTCTGCCCTCTCTGCTGACCCTCTACCTCTTCTGAAGTAGAACTGCATACTATTCTCACAGCTTTAAGTTTTGTCTTTATTTTTGAGAAATTCATACATGTTATCACATCTAACCCCATTTCCCTCCTCAACCCTCTCCCCCGTGCCCCAAACACCTCCTCCCAACTTCATATCTTATTTTTTTGATGACCCACTAAGTCCAGTTAGTACTTCCCATATGCAGAGGCAGGTGGACGTCTGTAAGACTGAGATCAGCCTGGGGTTACACAGGGAGACACTGCCTCAAAAAAAAAAAAAAAAAAAAAAAAAAATTGAAAAGAAAAAAATCGTTTTTTTGAGCTTCACTGAAATGTGTTCCTTACTGTCACCCTATTGTGCAGTGACTCACTGAACTTATTTCTACCATTTATTGTAACTTAGACCCTGTTGACTCAAGTCTTCCGCATCCCTCTCTCCCCTAGTCTTTCCCACAGCCTCTGATAACCACCATTTTACTATGAGCTTTTAAGAGAGCAACTTGAAAAGAAATTGTTTTTCAATGTGCAAAAATCCCCCAGCTTATAGAAGGTGAGAAATACAAATGGGTTTGTGAGAAGGACCTTAGAAAATTGTGAAAAAAAAAAAAATTACCTTCAGGTGGGACCGAACCCTCCCCCCTCCCCCGCCCCCAGCTAATGCGCAACAGCATCACGTTGTTTGCTTGCTTCCTTCCTAGTAGACTAGTTTGTTTCTGCCTTACTAGTGTGACTGGCAAAATGGGAATACTGACCCAGCTTTACACGAGGTGAACGTACTGGCTGAGATTCTTACCGCCGCAGGCTTAAAAAGCCTCACCCTCGCCCCCAGTCTGGGCACCTCAAAGAGGTCTGCGCTCTGAGTATGCTGTTTTCGATTATATGATGATTATGTCGTCTGGATATATTTTCAGGATAGCTCTATTACCCTAAGGTACATATTTTTCAGATCATTATGAGATGCCTAGTGTGATAACGCTGGAGAGGGAAAAATCCATGCATGCGAGCCAGGCATGGTGCCGTCTGAGCACTTACAGCAAGATCGCCTCGGCTGTTTGGAAGCCCACATCTGCAGTGCACACTAGGCCGTATTTACCCGTAATGCATGGTTTTAAGGTCACTACCGGTTATTATCTGCCCGGTAATGACCACAGAACTATACATTATTGCTATTAGGAGCCATTTTGGTACTATTTTCAGTTTTCCTTTTTATTGAGTCGCCGCTGACACCCCAGACTGTCACAGGGTCGGATTACAGTAGCTGTAAGTCCCAGTCTGTTCACTGTGTTCTGTTTCGGGGAGACGTTGTGTACAGTTTCAGTTTTTGTTCATATGCTGTCAAGGAGATCGAAGTCTATTTGAAATGCTCTTTTTATGTTTAAATGGCAGTTGGGACTTTTCACCACAAAAAGCTGCATTTTTCCTCACCCTTTAAATGAGGGACTAAGGTTGGAGAAGTTGGATTTGTTGATTTTCTTTTCTTTTTGGGAATAATTATATGGCTCAAGGGAATCACAATGTCATCGTTGTATATTCTGGAATTAGGAAGTGTCTTATTGGGATGTTGTCTCTTTCTAAGAAGAGAAATGAAGATGGGGTCTGGAGCTAACCATCTGCCAGGATTTCCTGGTCTTTCTAATTATAGGTCATAGTTATGGCTATATTCCTTACATCTCCGAGAAAACAGCAGTGTTGGACTGCTAGTGAGCTCTTTATTTTTCAAGCATGCAGCCATCCTTTCTGAAATATTTACTATTAAATGCAACACCATGGAGTTGTTCTTTGGGTAAAAGCTCATTATTTCATGCTCAGCTTTAGTCAACTTTCAGTTTTTGTGGAGATGTAAGCAACTATTCAGAAAGTACTATTAACACAAGAAGAAGGAATCAGGAATGTGGCACCTGGACCATTTGATCCAGGATGTGAATCCTTTCTATGAAAATGCACAGCGATAGGAGTGATTTTACTCAGCAGAGCAGTTGGGTATAAAGGTCTTAATAATGAAACTTCATTTTGACAGTTTTTGCTGTTGGACAGCAGGCTTCATTATATTGGCCATGCTGATTTATTACTTTTACTTCTCTTACATATGGATGCATGCTTTGCAGCAGTTTCCACTGTATCTGTTCTTTTGCATTGTTATGTGGACTTACGAGGGAGCATATTAACATTTTTAATGGGGGATTTTATGTAGGAATAAGAAGCAACTAACATTAATTATTATACTTGTCTAAAGTAGAGAAGAATCCACACCATATATCTTTGTCTATTTATGTAACTGTCTAATGGTGCATGAATTATACCCTAGTTGCTGCAGTAAATTAAAATATAATAATAATAATCCAAGCTAGGGAATCAGTTTTATAAATCTGCAGTTCTATGGAAATATTTTAGGAGAGGATGAAGTTTCCCCCAGAATCTGTTATTGTGTCATGTCTAAACCTTTGCTAATGTGTGTCACTGTGATCCAGTATTGAGACAGTAATTATGGCTTGTGATAGTTTATGATACAATCTATAGCCTGTGACCATCATCATTTTTTTATTCCACAGGAGAAATCAGATGGGTGGTAAGTTGTACTCTGTGTGACTCTTTGCCAAACTAAAGGGCCATTGAGTATTTGGATAGTGACAGAATGATCTTTTATGCTCTTAAATACATAATCCCAAGAAGGTTTAAATCAATGTGTTAATTGGTAAGTGATACAGTAATTATATGCATAATCAGGGAAATTTTGAATGTAGATTATTTACTTGCTCTCAGGAAATTAATCTGCAGAGGTCATATATTAGATTGCTTGTTTAGTAAGTGGAACCCTGTAGTTACAAAATGCTGGCTGGTTCTGCTCTCCATGAAGCATTCGTCTAGATGTTCCCAGCAGGTGTCAATGGCACACAGCCTCCAGTGCTTATTGATCCAGATTCAAACAGTTCATTAATCTAAGCACACATTATATAGATTTTTCAATGTAATTTTGAGAGGGTTGAAAAACTATATTGAATGATGAGATATGATACTTAAATTATGCTTTTTATAGCATGTCTCCCATGGGATGGTGGCATTTGAACTGGGGTAGATACTGGGACACACAGTATGTGCTTCCCTCCACTGGTCTCTTAGTAAGTCATTACTTGCCTATTATTGCTCTTTCCTAGCGTGATCCCCTCTTTCTTACTTGGCATAGTCTTCGAGCTCCCCAAACGGTGCCAACAGCAAAGATCCACTCTAGACCTATAAAAGAGGAAAAATGCCACACAGGTAGCAAAACTTTTTCTTATAAAGACGTTCTGTCTTATGAACACAGTAAAATGTTCCTTGAACTTTTTCATCTATTGGGCTGGAAAGATGGCTCAGTGGTTAAGAGCAGGTACCTCTCTTCTAGAAGACCTGAGTTTGATTCCCAGAACCCACATCAGGCAATTCACAATTGCCTGCAATTGCACCCCTGTGTGTATCTTCATATACCAACACTAACTCAGACACAGACAGAGACACAGACACAGACACACATACATACCACACACACATAAAAATAATAAAAATAAGCCTGGTGTAGTGGTATGAGCCTTTAATCCAGCAGTCAAGAGGCAGAGGCAGGTGGATTTCTGTGAGATCAAGGCCAGCTTGGTCTATATATCGAGTTCCAGGCTAGCTGGGGTTGTAGGGAGACCCTGTCTCAAAAAAAGTCGTTAAGAAGTTTTTCATCTATTCTCAAGTCTTTTAGTTTTATATATATGCCTGGTAGTTTCAAATAATATTTTATTATGCTTTTGAATCAACACGGTGAGGCCAAAGAGTTAGTTCTGTAGGAGATGCTAGAAAGAATCATTGTTATAAAGCTCCAGTTCATCCTCATGACCACCATTTTGTATTTCTCTATCTAAGCCAGGTAGTTGTTCTACTATAGCTGCAGGCAGGGCAGGGAGGTGCCTTTGCAGCCCCTGTTAGAACGGAGGGAGTGCCAAGCAACCATATGATTCACTTGAATGTGTGAATACTGGTGTAGTCGTGGAGAGAAACAGCAGCAACACGAAGAAGATAATACAAGTGACCAGAAGTGAATGCCTAGGAAACAGAAGGGCCAAGGAATCTTCTCCTGACACCCAGCATGACTGACTCTCTATTTTGCCTCAACAGTCTATAAGGCTTGATCACAAATAAGACATTGCCTAGATTAATGAGAGATACTGACTTGACTTTGTATTGGTCTGCTGGTTTAATAGAACCATGTGCTCACATTCTCTTTGGATTTCATTTGGAACAACTTTGACATAAGAGAATGGTCTGAGACACCAGGCAACCCTATCTGTGACTTCGTCATGTAGCAAGTACTGGGGAAAGCAACACAAACATTGGTCTTTGTCTAGAAGCAACCAGGTCACTGGCCAGATGTGTGATCACGGCAGGCTGGCATTATGAAAGCAATCACTATGTGTGGAGCTCAAGAGAGTGGCCATGAGTTTTGTCTGAGTCCATGTGAGAAGGTTTATCAGATGGTATTGAGCTGGAATTCAATATATGTATATAGAATGTTTCCCAAGGTCTGGGAGAATTTCTGGAACTGTTCAATATCTTTAATCGCATAATAGGGGCTGTAGTTTAATTTTCCTTTAAACCTAAGGTGCCTGTGTGTTCTCATCTGAGTGAATTGGCTTGAGCAGCTACAGTACTGCTGACCTGTTGGATTCCAATGCTATCGTGTTTAAGGATGCTTAACTAGTGGGGTGCAATTATGCTTACTCGGGCATTTGCAACTGATTAAAGCTTTATTTCCAGAGCCTGCCCATTGTTTCAGAAGTAATTTGTGCATGATTATGGAAGCTACTGTGTTACCTATTTATGCTAGCTTTAACATGTTCCACACTAAAAAACATTAAGCTATTAAAAGCAATTTGCCTTATATGGTTATGGTTTTCTCTGTGAAAAGATTTTCTTTCTCATATTTAAGGAGAACAGAATAGAAGGCATATTGGTGTCTTCTTACTGTTGCATCATTTGTGGTATGGGTGGGCCAAGTTAATAAGGGAAGGATTACTAGAAGAAAAGGATTTTAAATATTTTATTTATTATTTTTATTCTGTGTATAAGTGTATTGCCTAAATGTATGTAAGTGCACCCATGTTGTGCCATGCCCACAGAGGTCAGAAGAGGACATCAGATCCCCAGAACTGGAGTTATGGACAGTTGTTAACCACCATGTGGGTACAGGGAGCCAAACCTAGATCCTATGAAGAACAGCCAATGCTCTTAACCACAGCCATCCCTCCAGACCCAAGAAGAAAGGATTTTATTCTGAATTTAAAGCCTGAGAATAAATAATAGAAAGCTTAGGAAGATCCAGACATGGAAAGGAGAATAAAAAGAATGTGAACTGGAGAGAGAGGACCCTGTTGTCTCTAGACCCCATTGAACCACAGCTCCAGGCTGCTCCCCACCCCAATTGTTTTCAAATCAAACAGATTTCAACATTCTGTTTATTTGACTGTCTCGATGAATGATTCTTTAGATCAAAGGTCAGTAACCCCCCTCCCCCATTTTTTAGTTTGTGGAAAAAAACAGTTAATATATTGGGCTTTGTACACAGCATGGTCTCTGTGGCAACTGCTCAACCCCACTGTTGTAGCATGAACACAGCCATAAACAGAGTGGTTGTGGATATGTCTTCATAAAACTTTATTGTCAAAACCAGATGGTGGGCCTGATTTGAAGAGAGGTCACAGTTTGCTGACTCTTGCTTGAGGATGTTGCTTTCGGAACTGCTGTTTTAACTTGAGCAGTATCAATGCTGTTACTTAATTTTCTCCCTCATGTTGACTTATTTTTTAAAAATTATTTTATAGGGAACTCTATATGACTATCATAGAAAAGCAGTATTATGTGTTAATAAGGAATCAGTATGAATTAAATGCAATGAAGACAAAGCAATACAATCCCGTACTAGTGTGTGCTCTTCTTCCTCCTCGTTTGTCTTTTCATAACATGACCACTTGAGTCAGTCTCTCAGAATGGATGATTGTCCCTTGGACATCTCAGAAGACAGAGACTGAGAAAAGGCTGGAGCAGGGACTGCTCCATAGAAGATCAGCCCTGAGAGGGCTCCTGGAGTTGGGTTGTTAGATCAGATACAGATCATTAAACTTGAATTCCAGATCAACAACCATTTTGTTCTTAATGCAATGCTGCTCCATGTAACATTTGGGACATACTTATACTAAAAATGCCATGTTTATTTTTTATCTGAAATTTGCATTGACTTGGAGTATTGTCTTCCTATTTGGTAGATCTGGTGCTATAGTCTTAACATGTGTGTTTCGTGGAGAGGAGTTGTCCTTCACATGATGAAACTTAGAATCTTAATTCTAACAATTTGAAGGAGAGGTTTTGGAGGTGATTCTGTCCTTATGAATGGAATTAAGGTCTCATAAATTGGCTGAAAAGAGGCTGGCTTGTTTACTTTGTAAAGACAGAGTTAGAAAGCGTGATCTATGAAGCAGGAAGCAGGTTTCCTCCAGACATCAAATGTAATGCTTCAGTTTTTGACTTTCTAGACTCAGAATTGTGGGGAATGAAACTGTAATCGGTATCTAAGTCTAAGATATTTTGTTATAGCAGCCTAGATAGCCTGAGACAGCAGGCAGCCAAACATGGTTCAACAACAAAGACTGGTCTGCAGACCGGCCAGTGGGTGGAGAAGTGATGGTGAGTGTAGAGGCAGGCATGCTAGCATTAAGTTGGCCTCTTTGACCCAGAGCCTATGGAGGGCCTCAGCAGGCATGGGTCAGAAATGAAGTCAGAGGCTATGACTTGGAATCCCAGCCTAAAGTTTGTGCATGACCAGTTTCTGCACCAGGAAACCACTGGAGGGTTTTGAAGAAGGGCGCGTGGCAGGGCAGGACTGAATCTGAAACAACTCAGTGTTCGTCTATTTATGCAGCTCCATCGTGCCTTCAGTGCTCCGGAAAAATAATCAAAGGAGAATTTAGAACTGTTCTCGGATTGTCAGTTTTTCATCTAAAAATGTTAATGTACATTAAACTTTTAATTAAAAAAAGCATATCCCATCACAAACTATTTTTAATATGGAATATTTAGCGGCAATGCACACATTCTGTTCTGAGCTCCATCAGGCTATTAACCAGAATAATTTGGGTTTAAAAATGAACTGAATTAGGTCGGGTACCCCCAGGTTAAGTCCCAAACAAATCACATTATTTAAACTGTCAAATTTACAAGGTGCAGGCCTGTTCTCCGTTGTTCTCTGCAGGGTGAAGCTGGGATTCTGTTGTGATTGTCTGATGCCATCAGAAATGCCAGCAACTGACAGAGGCATTTATGATAAACAGAAGAGGACTCTCATTACAGGTCTTTAGAGCCTTTAAACTTCATCTTCCTTTTTGCTTGAGAATAATTTATTATATAATTATGGGGCTGCCAGACTTGAAAGGGCACAGAGTTGCCTGAATTTAAGTATCTGAAGACACTAGTGAGCTTGTATGAGGGTGCATTTGGACACGAAAACCTAAGTTGGCAGGATTTTTTTCTATCCTCTTTTGTCTCTTCTGGGTGATTTGGATGTGATTTTAATCAGGAAATAGTTAGAATGTGCTAGAACCCTGATGATTCCTAATTCTGGCTGTCATGTGCACCAGCCTTTTCTATTGTTCTTTGGGAAGAATTGAAGAGTCAGCGGATAGAAGTTGCCTTTTCAGACCGAGAACGAGTGAATGCCTACCACACCTGGCCACTAGGTGGCACTGCAGTCACAAGGACGTGCAGTCACGGTTACATAGTTCGGCTGTGGCATTAAGGAAGTCTTCAAGGCTGAAGTTGGAAGAGCACCGCCTGTGTGCCTCTGGCCTCCCTGGATCGCAGGGCTCTTTGGATCCTTCTCCTTGCTCAGTGCACCACGGCTGCTGAGAGCAAAGAGGATTATTTGGTTAGGATACGCTGTTTCCTGTCTGAGCTGTAATACACGCATGCATACATACGAACACATATGCATACATGCACATTGAGGACTTTCTGGAATTGGTATTGGTTGGGGAGTGGGAAGTGAATGCTCCACTTCCATGGTTTCTGAACACTGAGATCTGCTCCAGCTGAACAACAGATGGTCTCCTGACCCTACCTTTTTCTTTGGTGTTTATGTACTGGAAATGTTCTCTTAGTAGGCAACCCACTTCTGGAAACTGGTAAATGTCATGGCGTTTCTCTGCATGCCAGCCGCCTCTTCCCGTTGTTTCCTCTCTCTTTTTAACCACTGAGAAAAATATATTATCATCCAAAAAATGGTTTTTTCTTTTTCTTTTACGAGCAGAAGCCAAGTATTTAAAACCTAGACACCCCACTATCGCCTTAAAGAAGATTCTAGTAAGAGTATCACAGGGCAAAAATGGAATAAGAACAATCTAAGTTGCTCTTGAAATACAAGAATTAGAATTTTGGCAATTTTGGCAGAGAATTAGTAGATTTTGCCATTGGTGAAAGATGAGACATTGATTAAAATTGAAGTGTGCCAGGCGAGGAAACATTTGCCAGCAAATAACTTGAGGAAAAAATGCTTAGAGTGTTGGTCAGTAAACCAGCAAACAATGGAGGCCAGAGTGGAGATGGCAATGACTGTGTTTGCGGAGTCCTCACTCTGTGTTAGACATTGCTGTGTAAGTGTTTGCTCTTTAGTCTGGATCTGTGAAACGGACCTTATCTTGTCATTAAAAGAAAAGGGGGTGGGAGCGACTTAGCCTCTGGCTTGGCTTCCAGCACCTTCCAAAGCTCTGATGAGAACTAGGTCTGGTGGATCCTGACCATGAGTCTTGGTGTTTAGTAAGTGACTTGGTAGGGACATGAAGGTAGAGACAAGGTCAAGGTTGCTTCTTACTGCAGCTGAAGGCATGTTGTAGTTTGGCTGGCTCACAGTAGGACTCTGATACACATTTCTTCAACCCATAGGTAACTATTTGAGAGCTAGAATGTTTCATGCTGTTTTATTAGAAAACCATTTATCCTATGATGTATAGACTATCATAATCACTTCAGTGATGAACATGGCTTCCCAGTTTAGATAGATTCCTTCCAATCAACCTAGCCTCAGCCTTGAGTTCACTGAGATGGGCAGAGTCATTGAACTGTATAAATGAGGAAGCTGGATCTCTGAGGCTAAGAAATCTTCCAGAGCCAGGAATGCTAGGGTCCAGGTTGTCTGATTTAGGCTAAAGGGTGGTTACGAAGGCTTCATGGAGAATGCTAATTCTTAAAAATGAAAACTTCTGGGTCTGGAGACATTGGTCATTGGCTAAGAACACTTCTTGCTCTTCCAGAGGACTTGAGTTTGGTTCCCAGTTCCCTTGTTGGGCAGCTCACAACCACCTGTTACTCTAGTTCCAGAGGGATCTGGCATCTTTAAAAAAAATATTTTATGTATATGAATGCATTGCCTGCATGTTTGTAAGTGCACCTATGTCCTGCAATGCCCATGGAGGTCAAAAGAGGCCATTGAATTCTCCTGGAACTGGAGTTACAGACAGTTGTTAGCTGCCATGTGGGTGCTCAAACCTGGGTCTTCTGCAAGATTAGTAAGTACTAAGTGCACTTTACCACTGAACAGCCTCTCCAGCCCAATCGCCTCATTTTTTTAAAAAGCTATATATGATATACCTTCCTAAAGAAAAACAAAAATAATAATTAGTCTGATTTGGAGGCAGCATTAGATAGACATATAGAAGGCATTTCACTTAAAAATATCTATTTTCACAAGAAAGACATGAAAATAGGAGGAGAATTTCCTTGGAAGAAGAAAGTTTCAGTGGAAGGGACAGGGGATAAGATCAGACAATGGGATCAAAGCACATTATATTTACATGGAATGAAAGTGTGAAAATAAAGAAATAAAAATATTTGTTTGAAAAGTTTTGCATCTAACAAATGTCTATTCTAGAAAATTTAGCAGCTCAGAATAGCAAAATAAATATGACAGAACAACTCATCATTTCCTTTGAAAGTTAGAGATAAACATTTATATAATTTGTATTTTTCTGTGTATATATGTTTTTAAAGGGAGATCATGTTTTGTAATTTGCTTTTGAAGCATGATAGATTGTGCACATTTTATGTGTCAATAAATTATTTCTACATCATAACTTTTAATGGCTGCAAAGTGATCTACAGGGTGAACATATCATAATTTATTTAACCAATCGCTTCTTCTTGGCCATTTGGTTTGTTTCCAGACTTTTACTGTAATAAAGCAACATCGCAATGAAAGATTCTTGAATATATATCTTTGTGCAGTTGATCTATTTTTAAATCTTTATTTAAAAAATCTTTTTGAGAATTTTATACTTATAATGTGTTTGAATCAAACCCAATCTCTGTTCCCTTCTCTTCAATTCCTTCTTCTATCCTTCCCACTGCTTCCTCCTCCAATTTCATGTGTTTTGGACCATCTGCCAGAGCATAGGTAGCCTCTCATGCCCGGTATCCCTGAAGAAAACTGACTGTCTCTTTCCCAGTAGCCGTCAGTTAGCTAGCAGTGGGACTTCTTGATCCCCCGTCACGATTCCTGCTGATGTTTGGGCTGGCTTGATCTTGTGTAGGTCTTGTGTGTGCCACTGTGAGCTCATTTGTGCAAGGAGTACAGTAGACCTTGGTCCATGAATTTGCACGGAGCCCAAGAGATTAGGATATTTAGCTGAGAGGCAGAGCCTGGTCACTGAAGAGCTCTCTTTCTGCCATATCAGTGGAGGTCCCAGACTCTGTCTAGTGACAGTGGCTGTTGTCTCTCCAGAATTCCTGACACATGCTAGGAGTCATTCAGCAACTCCTAGGCTACCCCCAGAAAGAAAGTCAAGTTCAAAAACTGCAGATCCAGTGATTTCATCAACACTGCAAATGAAACTCCATTTTTAACTCCCATTTTGCTTTTCTTCCCTGGGTACATCTCCTCGTTTTCCTTCCTGGCTCTCTGACCTCTCTCCCTTTATCGCCCTCCCCCCCGACTGCCTATCAGTTATCATTACTCTCCAAGTTCCTATCTTCAAATTTCTTCTCTTGCTGCTCTTTTCCTGTTTGAATGGCTTTGTCTACCACTGCAGGAGACAGCCTATAACTCTGAAACCCCAGTTCTGATGTGTCTACCACTGTCTACCAACTGCTGGACATTCACATTCTGGAAGCTTCTAATTGGAGCTGTTGCTTTCCATGGGCTAGATATTCAGCCATCTAGTTCTTTGCTTGTCACCCTCTCATCTCCAGCTCTTGCCAAGCCTAGCCAGCGCTGGGTGTCTGACACTCAATCCTTCCCACCATCCACCACCTCTTCCCTAGTTCTTAGGCACATCACCTCTTGCCTGGATGGTTGCAGTGGCCTCATGCGGTCCCATCACCTCACTCCCCTCCATTGCCAAGGCATCTTGCACAGGCTTGGCAAATTCCTCTTGCAAGGTAGGTCCCTGACCTGTTGCACTCAAGACTCTTTGCAATGTGACCTCGGACTACCTTCTTGGCCTTGGCTAACCTTTGCCGGTCCCTGGCTCTGAGTCTGGACAAAGCCAGTTTCTGGCAGTAGTGCCTGCCTTCCTCTGTCTTTTAAGATCTTAAAGCATGAATATCATCTCTTTCAGGGAGCCTTCCCTGGTTTCTGAAGCTAAAGGTGACCCTGTCCTTCTTAGTTATCCCTTTGCTAATTGATGATTACTGTAGCTACTTGAGTTTGTGACCTAGGCCCCACTGCAGATTTCAGTCTCCTTGTGGTTAGAAATAAGTATCTTTCTCAGAACCCTTCCGTCTCAGTGTATCCCCTTAACATATGTCTCATCCCCATGCCAAATTTTCAAAAACTATTGGTTGAGCAGATAAATTAATTTGAGACTTAAGAAGTGTTATATCAATATTTGTTAGGTATATAACCCAAGAATAGAAAAGAATATAATGGCTCACTGTTATAAAGCAAAGCTCTCTACATGGGTTTATAATAGCTGTTTCTTATTGGACCTTCTTCTTGCTCAATGTCCTGGCAACACATATGAATGGGATTCAAAAATAGCTGCTCAGAAGGTCAGTGGACTTGGCTGGAAAGTTCTACTTTTGTAAGTGGGAACCCTTTTCTCTGTCCTTAAAATATCCTCTGCCCCATCCTTTCTAACAGAAAGGTCACAGGATGGGAGCCAAAAAAAGTCTGAGACATTTGGCCTCTGCTTCTTATAAACTGTGTAATCGCCAGCAACTTTTGTTACATATGGCACAGTGATAACTACTATATTACTTAAATATTGCATTTGATTGTTGGTAATAGACATTTGATATGGGGACTTGAAGATGAGAAGATTTATTTATTTTTCCTTGAAATAGTCTGAATTAATGACCTCAGCTCTTGCTACTTTGCCTTTGGTATTTACTCAAGGTAACAGCACAGATCCGGATGGCTGCTTGAGCTCCAGTCATCACATGCATTTCTCTTAACAAGAAGAAATGGCCCAAGGCTGCCTCCTTTTCCTTGACTCACTTCTCCTTAATCAGTTTAAACAGTTTTTCTAGAAGTTCTGCCCAAGAACTTTGGCTTAGAGCTGGTACAGTGCTTAATCCCAACAACATAATCAAAACACATGAGGCCTTAAAAATGTATCTGTCCCTGTCCTTGATGCAAATAAGTGGAATCAGAATGTCTGTGGTGGGGTCAGGATTCAATAGTTTTCAAAAACCCCAGGTGATGGGGATTGAAGACTATTGCCCAAGTGCGAGTACACACGTAATCATTCAGATGGGGACTCTTGAGAGTGACAGGCACAAATGGAATAAGCCGGGCCTGTCCTATGTTAGCTTAGAGGACAGTGACTATAATTATAGTTCCTTCTGTCCCCATCTCTCTGGAAGGTACTAGACTCACAGTTTTTCTCCTGCTACTGGTTTGGAAGGAGGGGAAAGACGCGGAAGAAGAGGTTAGCTCCCTTCCATTTCCACTCAGGCTCTGAAGCAGCAGCGTTATGAGAGACAAATGAGAGAAAAGAGCTCTGTAACATACAAATGCTTTAAGAATGTCTCTAGAAGTAAACAAATCAGCACAGCAACTTGACGTTCACTCAGCTCCTGCTTGATAACTTAGTGCCTTCAGGTCTCTTTCTTAACTAATACTGGCTGGAATACAGTATCTCAAGTCTGGACTTGGAGGTGGACTATCGTGGATTTGAATCCCAGCCCTGCTCCCTGCTAGCGTGGTCCTTCGTCTTCTCTAAATTTTTCTATTGGGGGCTGGAGAGGTAACTTAGCAGTTAAGAGCACTGGCTGCTCTTTGCAGAGGATCTGGGTTCAGTTCCCAGCATCCATATGGCAGCTAACAACCAGCTGTAACTCCAGTTTCGAGGGATTTGATGCCCTCTTCTGACCTCCATGGGCATTGCATGACATAGGTGCACTTACATACATGTAGGAAATACACTCATACACATTAAAAACATTTTTTTTTTCCTATTGGAACATCCATATGATCTCCAGGTTGTTTCCTGGTCTGAAAGGGGGCCAGCGAGATGGCTCAGGTGGTAAAGGTGCTTGCCGTCAAGCCTGACAACCCAAGTTCAATCCCTGGAACCCAGATGGTGGAAGGAGAGAACCAGTTCCTGAAATTTGCCTTCTAATCTCCTCACATGTGCGATGGCTTGTGCACCCCACCCTCACTGTATAAATAAATAAATGTTAAAAAAAAAAAAACCAAGAATGAAAGAAGGGAGTAGCTGACTACACGGAAACCACTCCCTCTGGGGACCGGTGTGCAATCAGCATTGCCGGTCCATTTCTGCACCTAAGATCTACTGGAAGGTTTTAAAATTTTTATTTTTATTTTATGTGCATGAATGTTCTGTCTCTGTGTGTGTAAGTGCACCATGTGCATGCAATGCCTGTGGAGACCAAAAGAGGGCGACGGATCCCCTGGAATTGGAGTTACAGAAGGTTGTTAGCTGCCATGTTGGTCTTGGGAATAGAACCCAGGTCCTCTGCAAGAGCAATCAGTGCTCTTAATGGCTGAATCATCTCTCCAGTCCCTACTGGAAGGTTTTGAGCAAGAACGTCCTTTTCTTCTTTTCGTGCCAGGGGTCTTCTTGAATGACACTGGGTAGGATCCTTTCTCCTCCCTGTGGAGAGGAGGAGTCACAGATCCATCCCCAAGGCTCCCTGTCCCACTTGCCCACAAGCAAGGATCTCAACCAACTCAAGGAGGTAATTGCCAGAATTTAAATGAATGATTTCAGCGACTCATCCCCCACATTGTACATTTGTATATGTTCAGGCCCCTTTGCTTCTGACAATTCTGACACCCTCCTGCAGCCCACCTGGTTGGTGGTGTAATCTCCCTTTCCATCAGCAGCCTTGCCAACTTGTAAACTTCCTTCCCTGGGGCTTGCTCCTCTAATCTTGCTTGCTCCGTGTTTTGCTGTAGTCTTGTCTTCCTTTATTCCTTCTGCATTACTTTTATCTCCTTACCTTTCCTCCTGCAGAGTGTAAACAAACCTTAAGGCAAAAAAAATGAAGCCAGGCAGGATCCTGCTTAGCTCCCTTGAAGGGGAAAATGCTGGCTAAATCTTAGAGACAGTGCAAGGTCCCGCTGGCAGAGTCGAAATTCAATACTTCCTACTTGTAGCGTGTGGGCCTAGACAATGCAAAGATGTGTGGGAGAGCAGGGAAGGGCTCTGGGGAGGAGAGCCACACAGGGAAACTGCTCTTCTCTCCACAGCTGGTGCGTCTCGAAGAACCACTACAAGGCTGGTGTTTGCCTCACGGACATGAGTCCTCTGCTTGCAGCTGACACCTCTGGCTTGGCCCAGCAAACATCTTCAGTAAACTTCACTGGTCAGATTTCGCTTTTGGCAAATGTGCCACTGAACCAGCTGCAGACAGTGGATAAGCAGAGAGCATGACTATGTTGTCAATAAAACTTTATTTATAGACACTGGCATTTGAATTCCTGTAATTCTCACAATGTTGTTAAGCCTACTCTTATTTGATTTGCTTTTCAACCTTTAAAAGGTGTGTGGGGTTGGGGAGAAGGCTCATTTGGTAAAGTATTTGCCTCTCAGTTATGAGGTCCTAAGTTTGATCCCTAGAACACACATAAAAATGCCAGGCTTGTACCCGTGAGCTAAGTGCTGAGGAGGCTGGCACAGGAGGATCCTTGGGTCTCACTGGTCAGGCAGTTTAGCTGATCAGTCATCTCAACGCCAATGAAAAATCTTGTTTCAAAAGAGGTGATGGCTTTCCTGAAGATGATATTAGAGGTTGTCCTCTGACCTCCACACACATTCACACGTGTACCCACACACATATGAACATATACACATACACATGAACACACATAATGATAAAAAAATAAAAAAGGATGTGTAAGTCACTCTTATCTCTAAGTTTTTGGACATTTGGTTGTGAGTAGGACTTGACTTCTGGACTGTAGCTTGATGACCCATGACCTAGTAAAGTGCAAGGCACACAGTGGTGACTCTGAGGAAACCAGTTGTGGGCACTTCATCCAGAGGACTCATTCTGTTTACTTATTTAAAAAACTAGGTTGTGTTTGGCAGCACCTAGGAGGCAGAAGCAGGAAGATTGCAGCGGGTTTGAGGCCAGCCTGGTATACGTAGTGAGTTCGAGTTCAGCCAGGCCTGCATATGAGACACTCTCAAAAACGAGAAAGCAAAAGCAAGCCACCGGCCACCCACCCCTCCCTACCAGGGGAGGTCAAATGTTAGTAACAGATGCTGGAAAGGATATGGAGCAACAAGACCCCCCCCCTCCATTTATTGAGATAAGAATGAATGTAAAATAGAACAGCCACTTAGGAAGAGAGTGACAACTTCTCACAAAATTACCCCACCCCCTACCATCTCGTCCAGCAATCATGCTCCCTTCAAAGCTGAAAACTTATGTCCACACCGAACTCTACGCATGGAAATTTGTGGTAGTTTTATTCGTAACTGCTCAAGCTTGGAAGCAACTGGGATATTTCTTAGTGAGGAAATGGAGAAATAAACTGTAATATACCATACAGCAGAGCATTTCACAGCACTAAAAAGAAATGAACTCCTAAGCCTCGGAAAACCATGAGGGAAACTCAAAAGTACAGTACTCTAGGACAGAAGCCCGCATACAGGCTGTATGACATAGCTGCCTGGTAGCCTGGAGAAGGTGACAATGGAGGAAGTGATAAGACTAGTAAGTTCTGCAGCTTGGGGTTCAGGCGAGGAGTGAGATCGAGCATAGGTGACTTGTAGTGCAGAAAAACCATTCTGTAGTGCACTGTAGTAGTGGCCTGTCCTCTTGCATTTTCTAGAACTCAGACTAGTATATATATAGCACTGACAGGGAACCCCAGCGTGATCTCTGGGCTTTGGATAATAACGATGTGCCAACATATGTCCCACCAGCCCTGATGGGGAGTGTTTGCGGTAGGGGAGGCTGAGCATGTGGGAAGGGGAGGGGAGAGATGGGGACTCTCTGTACCCTCTGCTCAATTTTGCAGTGACCCTAAAATGCCTCATAAAATAAAACCTGATCAAAGCAATCATACCTGTTCAGCTTAACTAGCCATGGTCTGTGAATCTGATGGATTAATTAGTTAGCTTGCTTGCTTATTTTGAGACAGGATTCATGTAGCCCAGGCTGGCCTCAAACTTGCAATGTAGTCAAGGCCTTGGATTCCTGATCCTCCTGATTCTACTTCCCAAGTGCTGGGATGACGGGCAGGTACCAAGGTGTGTTGATTGTAAAGCAGTGACTGAACAAGAAGTTGCCAACGAGTGTTAGTTATCAAGTATAGTCAGCGTCTCTTTTTTCCCCTGGATGTTCCAAGGAACAAGAATCTGGAGAAAAAATCTCTTGAATAAAACATTTCTGGGAAGACTTACAATGTACTTGTTAATGTTTCTGAGAAGACTTGTCATTAAAAACAACTGCTACCAAATGCAAAAAAAAAAAAAAAATCTCACTGAGGCTATTTAACCTGGTAATTTTCAAATATATGCACAACTTCAAAGTCAACTAACAAGTACAATACCACTAAAATTATGTGGCCTGGAGTCTGTGTCACTCTTTGGACAAAGCTGGCTTCAGGCAATTTCAGTTAGTGCCACAGAAAGATGACCACATGCTAGAGCTAATTTTCATGAAGCTTCAAAGTTGGTATAGGGGTTGAGCAGGGGAGGCAAAGGCATCTTGTACCAATGATATTTGCTCTATGGCTATTTGATGTGAACTAGCATATTGTTATATTTTATTAGAAAATTATCAACTATCAGCAAATAAATAAATTTAAGATGGCTTCTTAAATTCAACCAATTAAGTCCTTCTCCCGCTACTTTCTTCAATAATAACAGACCATCAAAATAGAAAGGCAAGGGCTAGGGAGGAAGGTGGCTCAGTAGGAGCCACTTGCCAGGAAAGCATGAAGACCTGAGTTCAGAACTCTAGCACCTACATCAAAAGTTGGGTGTGTCAGTGCATACCTGTAATGCAGGTGTTGGGGAGGTGGAGGTGGGAGAATCACTGGAGCTTGATGGCCAGGCAGTTCAGCCAATCAATGAGCTCTAGGTTTAGTGAGTAAACTCATTTCAAAAAATATGGCAGAGAAGTGATTGAGAAAGACACCCAAAGCTGAACTCTGACCTCTATCTGCTCATGCACAGGCAATCACACCCATACACGTGTGTGCACACAAGTGTACACACACACACACAATGAAAAGGCAGATTAACAGAAGAATCTGCTTCAGTTAAAAGTTTCTTTTTTTCCTTCCCCAGATTCACTGCATAAAGGGAGATGTACATAGAATTATAGTTCTTGAAAGTGTGGCAAATGTTAGTAAAGTTAATTTATTAGTCAAGTTAATGACTTGCTAACCTCTTTGGTGTTGTTTGTGAGAATAATCAATTATCTGAACATCGATGTCCATCTGAGCTGCTCACTCTACAGGGTCCTGTGTGGAGTTTCCTTAAAGCAGCCAAGCTAACCTCTCATTGTGAGTACGCATGGCTTTCTGGTCCAGACAGGGCATCTCTCTGGACTGACCATCACATGCTTTCTTGAAAATCCTCCTTTCAGATTCTATTTTCATTGGACCATCCCAAACATATCTCCTTAAGAAGTCAGATCTGCCCAGTCATTGCGTGTAATGTGTTTTATTAAAACAGAAATTTCATGTTATTTGTACTGGAAGGCAGTTGTATGTATCTCCCACGACATAAGAATGTCAGGGCCTTGTGACTAAGCAATTTCTTTTCCATTACATCTCACAACAGTTAAAGCCATGAGTTTATAGCACTTCACAGTACCCATCATCCCTTTAACCTTTTAAGTCATGGGCAAGTTCATCAGGACAAAAGCACCGAAGCACCAAAGCTCAGAGAGGTCAGAGCCTGGGGCCGAGGACTCCCAGCTTGAAGGTGAGAATGGGGCATGAGTGTCTCTGTCGTCACCAGGTTCCCTCTTCTGACTGCCTCAGAAAGGGACTTTCATGTGTGGACAGCCATCAAGTAGCAACACTGTTCGTTGAAACAATGTTGTGATCCCTCAGCCACATAGAATCACACTGTAGCTACTTGTTTTCCTGTTCTCCGGATTCTTCAACCTTGTCTGGCTAAATCTTGGTCTCTAATGAAGATCTTCCCACTAGAAATCTTTTCGAAAATATCCAAGAGGAGAGTGTAGTCCCTCCTGATCCCCTGTTTGAACAATTATCCACACATTGTCAAGCTTATTTTAACTGTTAGCTTGACGGATTTAAAGATCTCATATAGATACCTTTATTTTTATGTTAACATTTAAGGATGTATCTCCATGAGATCCAGCTTTTTTGCTGCATAACAGGTACTTCCCAACTTTGTAGTCTGCATGCAGGCTCATGGTTCTTTCTCATGGTTCTATGGCTTCAGATGGGTGGAGTTCATTTGGAGTCCTGTGTGACTGTGATCAGTCTTTCAGTAGGGCTGTGGCTCTGAGGATGTGTGCCTGAAAGTAGATCTCCAGGTGGCTCCCTCATCTGGTGCTCAGCTGGAGACACAGGTGTGGTTGTCAGCATCTTAAAAATGTCCTTTCCAAATGCTTCTTCAAGCCTAGCTGCTGGGTTCCAAGAGTAAATGTCCCAAAGAGCCAGGATTTGAAGGTACTTGCATAGAAGTGGCAAGGCTCTAATGACCTAGTCTGGAGGTTACAGACCACCCCTTCTAGTTCTTTCCATTAGAGAGGCCAAACACTAAGGCTACCAGAGATTCAATAAACAGCAATAATTCTCTGTTTTGGGACTCTCCATGGGGAGAGCAAACAAACAGGAATAATTCTTTGATATCACAAATAGCTAGTTACTATTCAAATTGATCTAATTTGCACTTTTGGTTTTATACAGTTTATCCCCCCAAGGTAGGACCCAAAGGAAGTCTCCACTTTACATTTGGTGGATGCCATGTTGCTGTGTCATGTGTTCTAAGATGGTCCCCCTCTTTCTTACTGTGCTCACAGTCTGTTTGCTAAGCAGCAGAGTAGTTTGCCAGGTCGAATTCCCCCCAGTCTGTGATTCACTTCTTGCATCTATAATGTGCGTCTGCTCCTTTTATTTCACTCTTGTGAACAGACTGTAAGATTCAGAAGCTTGCTCCAGTTCAGGCCCAAGGTTTTGGTAGAAGCACTTTGTGGGCGGTGTTATATACTTCTTGCATCACTCCGGGGAGGTACCGAATCAGTTTTCCTCCCTCTGGTGATGCTGAAATTGATTTGCAGGTCCAAGTGTTGAATCCAGGGCTTCTGGCTCCAATGGAACCTTTTAAAAGGCAGCTTTGAAGTAGCTGCTTCCTGTTCTGCATGCTCGGGATGTGCCCGCCTTTATACATCTCTGTTTGCATTTGCTGTGTGCTAACCAGGCGCTAAGTGTCCTTTCAGATACCTCACCTGAATAAAATGATTTGTTTTTCTTTAGCAACTCCCCAGAAAAGGCATTTTAAATACCCCCATTCTACAGAAGAAGAGACTGAGGCACAGACCTCCTGTGCTTAACACACAGATAGTGAATACCATCTATTTAATTCTCATTTTCCAGACGGATTAATTGTATTTTCAAGATTTCTGTGGAAAACAAACCCAGGCTCATGAGAAAGAGGATGAGGTCAATGGGAAGGAGAAAGGAGGATTTCACATATTTATTTACTCCGTCTTAAAATCTGGGAGTCTCTGGATTGGACCCAGGAGAATCCAGAAGTTGTGAAACAAATTGCGTCACAGCTTCCCTGACTGGGAGAATGATGTATTTCACTCAAATATCTCCCGCCCACCTTTGATTATTCCGGTGTAATGGGGTCAGTGGGATATGGCCAGTGCCTCTGCCAAGGACGCAGGAATGGTGTCCCGGCTTTATCTTAGCTCTATTTGTTTTAACCAGGCAGTGGGAGCTTGCAAGGAAGCTCAGAAATGACAATTATATTTTAAAGAAAATATTTGTAAATGCAATTTGCAGTTTGTACATGAAGAGTAATGAGCAAAACGGGTGCAGCTGTCTCTTAAACGAACCCTGCGTGCCACCCTGCCTTGCTTTCCCACCGAAGTGATAATGCAGCCAGCGTTTGTGCCTTTGGTGAGGACTTTGGAGCCCTCCAAAGCTTCAAAGAGAGAGTGGGGTGGGGCTAACAAAATGTGTGCGTGCCTCATGGTTGCCTGGTATGGATCTATGACTGCGAGAACTGGGAAAGAGCAGGCTGAAAAGAAGTCATGCCAGGAAAAGCCCAGAAAGATGGAGCCCACCTGCATGAGTGAGACGAGGTGACTCACCAGACCCGCCTGTACTGTCTGGAATTAGGAGCAACTCTTGTTCTCGAGGGAATACTGCTGAGGTGCAGTCGCAGTCCCCACATCTCTGTCGAGCCCTTTAGAATGGGCTTGGTGCTGGACACTTGGTTTCAACATGCTCTCAAATAGTCCTGCCCTGCCATCTTGAGATATCCCCACATTGTCAGGGTGGAATGGAGTTGACTTTGTCCTCAGTGGAGGACACTTTGGGAAATCCTGATCTTCCTCATGGTATGTGCATGCCTAGCCTAGTTGGTTTCTAGGATGATGGACTTTGCACATTGACCAGTATCTGGAAGGGAGAGGTGACTAGTTTTGAGTTAGAAAGTGCAGCCCTTTAGAACTCCTAGCCTTAGCTTACGGTTGCTTTAAAGAACTGTTGTTGGATCTATTACTCTAGCAGACATAAACATGGTACCTATGACTCCAGGGGAGAAAGCAGACACCTTGGGTACAAAAGGACCACATGTTCCTAAGAAAACTCTATGACCTCATGAGGAGCTAGCACTCATTTAAAAATATGTCACCAGTTTACTTAAGCAAAGCCTGGCTTCCTTTTGTGGGGCATTGTCTGCAGCTGTCACATGGGCATCTATATTAACTTGAATGTATTGGCCACTCAGGGTGAAGACATTCCTACTGACCAAACAGTTGCCTTGTTAAGAATGTAATGTCAGTTTATGTGTGGCATGGAAGTGACTGCTTGCTGCATATCTATTTCTATAGTATGAAACTTTCTCATAGACAAATAACTCTTGTTTTGTGTTTCCGTGTTTGTGTCTTGTGACTTAGGAGTTGTACCTTCTATGTATCAAAACAGCAGAGAGAAAAAGGAAGAAAGGAAGGGAAAGTATGGAGGAGAGACAGAAAGGGAAGAAAAGGAGGAGGAGAAAGAGGGGGAGAAAGAAGAGGAGGAGAAGGAGGAGAAGAACAGGACAAGGAAGAAGAGGAAGAAGAGAAGGAGGAAGGAGAAGAGGAGGAAGAAGAAGAGGAATAAAAAGGAATGGAGTGAGGTTAGGAGAGAAGACAGTCAAGTCTTGTAATATACTAGGATTGGGCAGTTCATGGGCACTGAGTAGAATGAAGCATTGTTGACAGACTGGTTTGTCCTCTACAGTGAAGGGGTTCGACTGGTTAAAGGCCACCATTGTCTCTATCTTCTTTTTAGAACAGTGCAGTGTCTCAGGTTGATGAACACCACCCAAGAGTAATGTAACAGGTGTTTCTGTCTCACTCCTGTATGTGCTTCACATAGTGGAGCATCACGGGAACTGGGCTGGATTGATGTCCTCTCCAAGAATAGCACTGATTATAGAACAGATTTTCCCAAATCCAGAGCCATTTTTAATTCACTGCCTACCACAGCCGCCAGCCTGCGGAGATAACTCCTTGTAGCAGACTAGCTTTAGGTTATTATAGGGAAATCAAATTTGCATAAAGCGCTCTCTTTTCTTCCCCCTTTCTGCTTCTTTCTCTCTCTGTTTCTGTCTTTCTCTCTTTCTGTCATTAAACATATACTGTCAATTACTTCTGTTGGAAATAACTTGTTTTGGAGGGGAAATACATTGGCCACCTGCATGCTTTCTATATAACTGAGGATCTAGAGGACACCATTTTGGGCGACACTTCCCATTTAATACCTGCTTTACAACATTCAGTGTGCTTTTCAGTTTTACTGACTTTTTAACTTTTATTTTGATTGAGCCCTGGCACTGAGTACATAAAGTTGAATGGCCCTTGCTTTTGGAATGGAATGCTTATTTTATTGGATGTATGTATGAAATGACCAAGGCAGGCATCTTCAAGTTTCCTTTGCTGATGAAGAAACTGAAGGCAGAGGGAGTTTAAAGGAACCACTGGGAACTGAGGGTAATGGGCAGTTGAAGGGTTGAGAGTCGGATCTTCAGACTCTGGTTTGAGCTTTTTGTATGCTCGGTACCATGGTCATCATTCCACAGGGGAAGGGCCACTGTTGCAAACTGGCAGTTTGTGGTTGCTCATCCAGACCTTTTAATTGGATGACATTTAAAAGTTAGAATGTGTTACTTTCCCTTTTCCCCAATAAAAAAGCCTTTCTTGAAAAAATATGATAAAACATGGCAACTCTGAGCCCGTATTCCACTGAGTGACCACTGGTGATGGCTCCCTCCTCTTTCAACCCTGCAGTCACCCAGACGTTCCTCTAAAGGCTTTATACTTTCTCTTCTCCATCTGGGAGGTCATTGAGACATGAGGCAGTGCCTTGCAGGATTTTAAAATAATTTCTTAGCTTTTCTATGCCTCAATTTATCAGCTTAAAAAAGCAAAGCAAAACAAAACAAAACCCAGACCCAAACCTGGCAAGCTATCCCTGTGGGTTCTCAATCCTGATGAATCAGGATTTGGAGACTCACAAAAGAGGTTTTTCTTTACTAACCACTGTAGGCTGGTGCTCTACTTGTGTTCTTGAAAAAGCTTTCACGGTTATCATTTTATCTAATTGCTTTCTGTTTTCTCATCTGTTTTAAGCCATCTTTTGGGGGATGAAGAGAGAGAAAGTGGAAGTCTATCCTGCCCTCACATTTACACCTGGGCTTTGATTTCCTGATTTTGTGGGTAAATGTCTGTGCTGTATGTGTAGGTTCTTCTTACTAGGAAAATGAGGATAGGGCTATTACAAGAAATAGAGAGATGAGTATGGTGTTGAACTCTCCTTAGATATAAGGTGTTGATAGGTTCTAATTTGCTGTGCAAGCTTAATTAAATCATTTGATTTAGCCATGGAAGTTTCAGGCTAGACAGATCACCCGGGAATCTAAAAAACAACACTGAAACTCAGGGGACCTTCTGAGGAGAGATCACATGCAGTGGGCCTCATGTTCTGAGCCCTGTATCCATGATAGTTCTTCCCTGCCTCTTGTTGTGTTATCACTTCTGCTCAGTTAGGGTTGATGTGACAATCTGAAGATGGTCCCATACTGTGCAGAATGTTGCCTTGGGTGCTCATTACATAATCTTGCAGATCGAGGACCCTGTTCTTCATCCACCTGCTGAGATGGTGGCTGCCTGGACAGTGTGATTGGATTTCTGACTAGGGATGGCTCTCCACCAGACACACACCTCAATATGCTTCTTTCTTCTGAGTACTTAAAATTTCACTTAAGTTGTGCTGTTTTGGCTTTAGGCTTTGATTTTGTGTTGCAAACCTTTCCAAGTGCAGAGTTTATAAAACACATTCATACTCCTGATCTCCTTCCACCTTTTCCAGTAGCCATATGAGGGACCTTGTCTCCTCTGGAAAAGGCAATAGGATTATTTGGGAGCCAGATATGCTGGTTCAGAATCCCAGCTGTACGTGTCTTTGACTGAGTGACCTTGGATAGGGGATTTTACTGCCCTGAATCTGATTGCTCTGTCAGCATGCAAAGGATTCAAATTTTTCTTCACCCAGTCACTGTAAGGAGTGGGGTGAATTTGCTTATTCATTCTTCCTAGAGATATTTATTCAGCCCCTCTTGAGAGTTAGGTACTTGTCCTGGATTTCATAGAAACTTTAGAAAGTGAGATTCAAGCCCTGTCCTCATGGGACTTAGCATCTAGATCAAACATGGTACTGAGCACATAATAGCCCCTTAATGAGTAGCTGAAAGGGGAGAGCTGAGGTGAATGCAGAACTTCAGCCTTTCTTTGTCTTCGAGGCCTTGACTGGTGGGTTCTGGCTGCCAGTGCAGTGCAGAAAGGCAGCCTGAGCCATTTTACTTCTGTCATCATCTCTTGCTGATGTTTTAGGACAATACAGTTAAAGAGACTATGACCCAGTTCCCGGCTGAGCCCTGGATGCTGCTATTTAACTCTGTGTCCTTGGACAATTGGCCCGACCTCCATAATTCTCAGATTCCTTATCTACAGAAGACAGCCTTTGACTCAGCAGTTCCTCATGGGGATCAGATTAAGAAGCTCCCAGAACACGGTGATGAGCTTGCTCAGGGTGGTGGTGCTGACGGCACCCTCAAACTCTGTCCCTGCTGGTGTGGAAGATATAGCCCTTATCCTTCTCAGCACTGGCTCCCCTTTTCTATGACTGGCATATGGAAGTCAACGACAGGAGATGGGCCTAAGCATCTCTCTGTCTTTAGCCAGTCATCCATAGCCTCCATTTTGAAACCGTGTTGGGCTGATGTAGATTAGGAGTAGACCAGGCCCAGAGGACAGGCCTTCCCTTGGATCTATGCAGTCCTGTTCTTGGCCAGAGTGATTTAAGGTAGGCAGGTTTGAGGACAGAACTCTGGGTGGCATGGAGTGGGTGCTGTGTGTTACAGTGCTTCATTCTACCAAGGTCTGAAGTTAGGTGGTTACATCCAAGCCCCAATTCTGCTTTCAACAGTTAAGTAACCTGACTTCTTATACTACAGTTTCTTCATCTGGAAAGTAGAATAATAACAGCTAAGCCTTCTGCCTCAACTGTTGCAGAAACTTACCACTTACCAATCTGCTCCACTCCAGCCCCAAGTCAGCTACTATCGTTACGCTTATTGGAGATTAGGCTCCTGAGAAAATGAAATAGCTTTGCTCCCGGTAGGTGACAGAGCCTGGATGCAGACCCAGGTCCACTGACTGCAGAAGTCAGGCCCTTAGCCATTCTGCTATGCTAATCCCCTCTTAGAGTGGAGTGCGAAGCATCTCCCTTGGACAGTTTTCTTAATGAGAGGAAGAAGTAAATAGGAAAAGCACTGAGCACCAAGTTCAGCACATGCTGCATGCTGAGGCAATGGAGACTGTAATGTGGGTCTCTGAAGGTGGAGCAGCTCCCTCTTCCTCTTTCTGTTCTGAAGCATCTCGGCCTTTGAACACTAGGTGTAGGTTACCCTTCAGGTCCAGTTTGACTTCATGGTAGAGGCTTGAAACCCAATGACCATGAATTGTACCATAAATATACTTACGGAGGCTTTTCACCAGTAATACTAATATTTCCTATGAAAATTAAGTATGTGTTGAATATCTACATATGTTTGGTGCAATTGAGGTGCTGTAGGTACAATGAGCAACTTCAAGCTTTGTTCATCTAGAGTTCTAGGTCCAAACAATGATGACTCTGTCTGTTCTGCACTGGCTTTTGTTTTTAGCCACTTAGCTTGTGTATCTCACATCTTCTACCAATGCTTTAGCCATCATTACCTTTATCGTTGCCACTAACAGCATCATCATAGTTGTGACACATATATTAAGCTGATAGGATCTAAGATTACTGAGGAGACAAAGTTCTAGGCATGTCTGTGACAGGTTCTAGAATATGTTAACTGAGGTTGGATGGCCCACTCTAACTGTGAGCAGCACCATTCCATGGGCTGAGGTCCTAGAAAGTGAGCTGAGCAGCAGCATTCATCTCTCCTTGCTTCCTGAAGGCTGCAGTGTGGTCATTTGCCTCCTGTTCTTGCTGCCATGCTTTCCCCACTGTGGTGGATTATATCCTCAGTGTGAGCCAAAATAAACTCCTCTTCAGTTGCTTCTTGTCTGGTGTTTGGTGACAGCAATGAGAGAAGTAACTAATATAAACTTCCTAACAAGCTTTAGGTATGCTAGCTGTGGTGTGCTTTAATTTTCACATTAGAACACAAAATGAAGGTTTCAGCAAATTAGACACCTATAAATTAAAGCAAATGTGTGTAAATTTCATTGCTGGCAACAGTTTTAATGGAGAGAGGTGGGGAGGAGCGTATCTCGGTTCTTCGAATGTTTAGGAAACACTCAGAGCATGATGGGTTACATTGATGCATGTGCATGTACACACGCGTACACGCACATACAGAGAAAACTTGAATAGGGTCAATGTAAAGTGCTGACAAGACTCTTTGACACTGTGCCATAGTTTGGATCTTGAATATCTCACAAAGGCCCATGAAGGCTTAGTATCCAGTCTCTGACATTATTGGGAGGAGGTAAAACCTTTAAGAGGTGGGACCTATTGGAAGGAAGTTAGGTCATTGGAATCATCTTCTTTAAAGGGATATTCGAATTCTGGGCCTTCCTCTTTCTCTTTGCTTCCTGGCTTCCCATAAGTAAGGCCCATAGCCTATGGACCAAAGCCTCCAATATTATGAGCCAAAATATACCTTTCCTTTTTTTTAAAGTTGATACTCTCATGTACTTATTACAGTAATAGGAAGTTGACCAACACATAATCATTTAAAAAATATTGTCTAGTAGACATGTGCATTTATTTGTTGTTAATATATATAATAGACGCATGCTATGTTGTAGTATATTGTTACTTCCATTTACTCTCAAGCTCACTTCTGGAAGCTTGATTTATATATAATGTTCTTTCTCTATACTGAGGAGTTAATCTCATTCCTAGTGTAATATATGGATTTCACAAGACTGCCTCAATATTTTTTGGCGATAGAATAAACAATGTGTGAGAAAAGTTTTTAGGTCAGTTAATAGGTGAGATAACCTCTATTTAATAAGCATAGGTTCTCTTGTGTTTTAACATTATTCTGATTATAAAGAAGCATCTGCCCAACCGTTTAATTCTGGCTATAAGGTGTGTTGACTAGGTATCTTGCTAAAACTTTCTGTTCAAAGAACCTAAGAATTCTGAATAAAATTAAATTAGCACATTTTTAGAATATCTGCCAAAAAGTGAGTGAAATTTCCATGGACTAAAAATAAATAGGTAGATGGAAAGAGGGTAGGAAACATTAGCTGAGGCTGTGCCCTGAGGGTACTGGCTGAGAGCGGAAAATTAGACTCTTGAGCGTTACAGTTCTACTGGGGACCAGGAACCAGCTTTGGGCCTTTGCCATGTGGAAAGCTGAAACTGAGACCTAGGCATAAAGCCAAATCCTGCAAGAGGCTACTCTTCCTGTGAAAAAGCAGATTAGAAAGCAAATAAGTCCCCCTTGGCAGAGATTTCCTAGCCATAATTCTAGGCAAAGGAAAAATGTCTCCTTCTCAAATGAGTGGTTAGACATCTAAGAAGATGTAGATGCTCTCTGAAGAAATGTACCTTTATCCCAGCGCTATGGCATCTCCATGGCTGCCTCAGATCACCTCAGAACTCAGAACTGCAAATACACAAATAATCTCATTTTCATGTATTTGAGTCAAGGGAAACAACAAATAGCAGAGTGAGACCCTCAAGTACCTCACATATCAGGGTTATGATGCTACAGAACAACAGTCAAACAAGATAAGACAAGCTTAAAATGTGCAGTGAAATCAGTGACTGGAGAAGAGGAGCATAGAAGTCCACTCACTCAAATAACGGATGGACCCGAAAATCTTCCAAAGAAGCTAAGAAGACCTGAAAATGGAGCAATGAGGAACATCTAGACATGAAAACAGAATTACTGAAGTTAAAAGTAATGTGTGCTCTTTGTCAGAAATTTGAACAAAATTCATCATCTTCACCCAGAGTGAGCAATGTTAGTTACTTTTATATAATTCTTTCAGTTGTTTCTAAGCATTTTCACAAGGTAGACTTATATAAAATAGTTATACAAAATGTAATTATATAGGTATAATTTGTGTGTTAACATTTGCCTTATTATAATAAGCATTTTCAAAATATGTATAGAAATAGATGGAGGATAAAGGTCTGCCATTATACAAATATTCTACTGTTGGATTTATGCATTTATTTGTGATTATATACAACACTCAAGGAACATTTGACAGAAGCCTCTAGTCCTTCTTAAAGCTTAGGCTGGAAACTCAGTGTCACTTTCTTCATATTCTGTTTAAATAAATGAGTTGCAGCACCCTCAGATTCACTGGAGCAGTCATTTGAAATCATATTATTATTTAAATTAGTCTTCTTTGATTACTTAACTAGTGTGGATTGACATTTTATTCTGTTGTTTACTAGCCATTTATAGTATTATCTTTTGTGAATTTTTGGTTCATTTACCATGTCCAGGTAGCAATTTGGATCATTTGTTTTTCTTAACATTTACTGATACCTTTATAATTCAGCTATTGACCCTTTTTAATGTTTATTTTGAGGCAAAGAGTGCCAAAGTAGGTGATGCATGAGAGGGACATTTGTAATTGGCGAGTAGAGAAGATATTTATACATGTTACTGTGATGGGGTTTGGAATTTTTTTCAGTCCTGTGTTTGAGTTTATAACAATTCTCCACAGCATTCTACTTGTGGAAATTTGGAGAATCTTTCTATGAAGAAACCAGGAAACCCAGAAAGAGCAAGGAGAAAGTATGTCCTACTTGACCAAGTTTTAGGAGAGCTTGAGAAAGAGGTGGGGGTGGAGGGGATGCGAGTTATGAGGCGCAGGACACTGGCAATTTACCTTTGTTTCAAAGCAGGGCAAGTTGTAATGGTACCACCTGTCCAACAGAGGGCGCACCACAGATAGACGTCTTGGTTGTCTTTCCCTTGAGACCCCATGTAGACATCGTTCGTTGAGTCTGCAATGCAGGGTGCTCACAGCAAGAATGCCATGGGAACACTTCAGTCCTTGACTGGAGGTCAGGAGTCAACAACTATTTTTTTTTTTTAAGTAAAAAATCTTTATATTTATAGTTATGATGTCTGAAAACTGGAGCATTAAAATATTAAATTACATTTTTAAAGAAAGACAGTATCTCTTCATTTAGTATATATTGTGCTTCAATAATGAATACATTGGTAGAATTTATCTTTTATTATACGTATTTGACAGTTTTATATGTACACATAACAAACATGTAGATACATAAATGCCCTCCAGCAGTGTTACCCTCACCCTCTCTTAGCTCTCTTCCACCACTATCACTCCTTTTTGACATTCATGTCTTTTTTATTTGTTTCACGATCCACTGAATTTAACCAGGGCCATCCATCTGTGTGACCATGAGTTTGGAAGCATTCACTGGAGGATGTGGTGGCTTCATCAGTGGGTACACAACTAAAGAGAATGTTTCCCTGTCTCCAGAATCCATCAGTATTTCGTAGTTCAGATGGGAGGTAAGGCCACATGGTTGCCCCCTGATCTATGACTGTCGACAGGCCCAGTCTCGTGTAGGCTTTCTATGATTGCATAGATTGTGTCATGCCCAGAAGATGGCATTTCACAGCCCGTTTCCCTGTCTTAGGTCTCTTACATTCTTTCCATGTCCACTTCTGCATTGTTCCCCGAGTCTTGGAAGAGATGGTACGCATGTGCTCTTTAGGGCTGAGCATGTGAAGAGTCATCAACTCTTACAGACAGACTTTCTCTTAGAGATTACTGCACGGAGCCCTTCACCTGGCAAAGAGAGGTAGCGACTTTCCCTCTTCTTGTCAACTGCAGAAGCAAATGTAGTGCTAGTACCTTTGAGTCCTGTTCTCGTTCGACACCTTTCTGCAGGTGGAGCTGCCTCTGTGTCTTCACCACCATCTCCATGTACCCTAAGAGCTGGCATTGCACACTTGCTCTGGAGCAACAAACTTGTCTACTGAGTCCCTCTGCCCTCTTGTGACTCTACATAACAGTGGCACAGCCCCCAGTACTCTTCTGACTTTTCTTCTTGGCCTCATTGCCTGCAGTGGTGTGACACGAGATGGGTCTGTCTGAATTGGTTTCTTCCTCTACATAGTGAGTGCCATCCTGGCTACTTCTTGGGCCTGGAGTGAGGTTTGGGTTGTGGTGCAGTTTAAAAGACTTGGTGGAGGTTCCTACCCATTAAAGAGATACTGTTTCCTTAACAGACAGTGCGCTTCCTAATCTAGGAGTTTCACAGGGGTAGATCGCTCCACATGTCCACTTCAGGATGGGTCATGGGTACAGACTTCGCATCCAGGAGCCTTGCGACAAAAAATCACAGGGAGCTTGAGTCTGGGGTTGTAAACTGACCACCCAAACAAACGAGGCCATACGTAACTCAACCATTTCCTGGTGACCAGTTCTGATATCTGTCTTACTGATATGGGCATCAGTAAAGCTTGGAACACGCAGAACTGTGGTTCTTTGAGTCTCATAAAGAAGAAAAACAGTCTTACAAACTAAATAACCCTTGAGAACACGAGTTACTAATGATGATGAACTCTTATTAAAAACCAATTCTATCAGATCTGGACAGGAACATGCTTGGGATCCTTACACTTTGTTTTCCTCTGTGGGTGTGGGTGTAAAGGTTGAGAGATGCAAAGAGCACTTTTCAGATGAACCAACTTAAAATTTAAGAGTTTGTGATTCATGAAGATTTCATTGCTAGTAAATGGTAGCAAGACTTGAACCTAGGTCTTTCTGGCTGTGCTTGGAATCTGTATTCTATACTATCTTGTCTTTAAAGATTTATTTTACAATGAATTTTGTGTCTGTGTGCTTCTGTGTGTGAGTAAGTACATGTGCATGTGGGTATCTATAGAGGCCAGGTCATCAGATCCCCTGGGGTTGGAGTAATAGGCAGTTATGAACTGTCTGATGTAGGTACTTGGAACCAAACTCAGGTCCTCTGGACAAGCAGAATGTGTTCTTTACCTCTAGGCCATCTCTCCAGCCCCTGTCTTGTCTTTAAAGGATGGCAATTTATTGTTCTAGTTCTATCCAGCAGGACATTGTACCAGATATGCTTTTTCATTGTTTTCTGAAAACCAATTAACTTCCAAGCTCTATATTATTTGCTTTTAAGCAATAGTGATTAATAATGTGTCTCACTGATTCCAAGACAAGCATCCCCCCATTTTAACGTCTCTCAAATTGGATGCTTCTAACAAGTGATGGTATATCATCATTTAATTGGCAGTATTTTTCTTTCTTAGTGGCACATAAAATAATGGCATGGCTCACAACTGATAGGGTCTTTGACTTGATGAAAAGCAGTACTAATGACTTGGCTCAGAGAAAGGATGAACAGCATGGGGAAGTCATGGCACAACTTGACATAGAGCATCGGGGTGGGGCACTGCCGGGGGCAGCATAACCCATCTCCCATCCAGTCTCCTACTGCTCCAGTCAAGCCCTTTGATGTCTCTCCACTGGGCAGATATCTCTGCTTCTCATCTCTTTTCTGTCTAGTTATATTTGGAACAACCATCAGAGTTTTCAGTTTCAAGACCTTCCTATCTATAAGCATCAACTCCAGGGCCCACCTAAGTCCCACGTCTTCTTTCTCCCCTCTCCTTTTACATCTTTCCCTCACCAATTCCTGTGGGACTGTGATGGCAGTGTTATCAGGGCTCTCAATGACCGTAGGAGCATCCCACCACAACACCTAGTTGCCCAAATGACCCTTGAACACTTGATGCGGTTTAGAATTCTCTCAACCCTTCAGGAGACCTTGATAAAAAGATGTGGGAATTTGTAAACTCCTTGTCACTCTGCCTTCCCTGTATCTGTTTTTCTCTCTTTCTTAGCACATATTAGTTTGCATAAAATAATAGGTTTCATCATTACATTTTTATATATGTGCATCACGTACTTTGACCGTATCATCACCCCCATTCTCCTTTGAGCTTACTCCTTCTCTTCCCTGATTAGTCCCCTCTTATCTCATGCCTTGTTTTGAGTCTAGATTCTGCATATGAGAGAAGATGTGATGTGTCTCTCTGAGTCTGGCTCATTTCACTCAACACGATCTCAACTTTCCTCCATTTTCCTGCAAGCAAATGATTCCATTTTTCTTTAATTGAACAATACTCCATTATATATACATAGCACATTTTCTTTATCTACTCATCCATTGAGAGTATCTAGGTTGATTTCATAACTTGGCTATTGGGAATAGGGTCTCAGTAAACTGTGAAGGTATGTCTATTGCATGCTGACTTTGCTTACTCTGCGTGTATACCAGGACTGGTGTAGCCCACCTTCCTGTTGCAACAAAGAGAGGCCAGGCTCAAGCAACACTGTTTTCTTTTTTGTTGTTGTTACACTTAAGGCAGTTATGATAGTGCTGTAGAATTCTCTTTTTAAGCAAAAATTTCAATGTATTGATTATAAAGACAATAGCATTAAGCAACTAGTAATGAAGATGTTGTGTGGCTACAGAGAGAATTGCAAATGTGGACTCACTGGATTGAAATGAGGTAGCCATGATCCATTCCAGGAGTGCTCTCTTTTCCCTGTTTGTCCAAACTGCTGATAAATTCCTTCTCACTAATAATACTAATACCAACTCTAATACTAATAATAAGGCTGCCTCTGCTGAGACCTCCTAGTCAAAACAAATCCTGCATGCCCATGGGGTGTTCCTTAACATTTGATGGTGTTGTTACTCTGATCTTATTAAGTGTCGTCAGAGAGTCACATAGCCACCTCTGTTGGCTGTTGATGGCAGCTTCACAGACAGGAACCACTTCTCTGCCCATTCTCATGTCTTCTTAATTCCTTCTATGAAGTTATCAGGAAAAAAAGAATGGCGGAGTTACTAGTTACTGGTTGTTTTATGGAGTGTCTGTTCATGCAGATGCCGGGTCAGGTGTGAGTCACCACCCTGACCTGCCTTACATTTAGGCATCACCTTAAGTAGGGATTCCTGAAGTGATTTTAGAACCTGCGTTATTCATCAGCATAGCTACCATGCAAGAAAGGTCGGTGGGTCATCTACCAAAATTCATGAGAACGGGGGCCCTAGAGTGAAGCCAAAGAAAGGGCAGGAGGGCGTGTGTGTGTGTGTGTGTGTGTGTGTGTGTGTGTGTGTGTGTATGTGTGTATATGTGCACATGCTTTGTGCGGGTGTGTGCTGATGGAGCAGTGCTCTGCTGGACTTAGGGCTCTGCCTTCCATTTGACTTGGCCCTTCATTTGAAGTCCAAAAGACAAAATTCAGTGACCAAAGATAATGGTAATCTAAGCAGAAAGAAAGGGAGATAAATAAAATACTAGCAGTTTTTATACTTGAGCAGTCCTGTTATCCTCTCCAGGGTCTTAGATAAGGAGCTTTGCTCAGCCTGCACAGCCGAGGCGGTGGGGAAGGGTATGGAATCACAAAGATAGATGCTGCTATCCCAGAGAGTCTCATTCTGCTAACCACGCTGTCTCCCAGGGAGAGAAAGCCAGAAAGGAAGCCTGAACCACTAACTACCTCTTCAGTTAAGGTGGACCTGTGTTGCTTCAGTAGCTCTCATAAAGCCCCCTGTTTACTAATCATATCTCTGCCAAGGGGGACAGATGCCAAAGTCCACCCGCTGAAGGGAGGCGATAAAAATAGGAGGCAGCTTTATGGGACACACCTTTATCTTCGTGTGAGACTTTCAAAGCGGATCTCGCTGTTCTCTATCAAAAATAACTCTGCTCAGCTCGTAGTGTGTTCTTGAAGAATCAGATGGGGGAGGGATGTGGCATGCGGCCTCAGCGAGCATCTGGGTTTTCTGTTCCTCCATTTAGGATTTGCCTGCCCTGAGGAGCAATCAACATGATAGTTTAATTGTACTCTAAGGAACGCTCTAGTACAATCAGACTGACACTGACACATGATGGTCTACGGAGTGAGAATCTTTTCTTTTTAAAAAAGATCTTCACCTAGTTGTCAGTCACTTACAGGAGAGAGCTGGGTATAACGATTTATGGCAACCTGGTGCATCTAGCTGCCCTTGCTATGTTGATTGTTTCCTTGGGTTTTAACTGACAGATCCAACTAGAGCAGGATGACTCACAGTATCAGATTCCCAGGGCCTCCTTAGTGCTCTGGCAAACCGAATTGGAATAATAATTAATTTGATCAATTTTATATTAAGAACTAATTTCTACTTGTACCTTCTGGATCCTGTGTCAGGGCATAACCCTGTGGTTCACTGATCTTTAAAAGAATATATAGTGAATCTGTCTCTGAGCCCATTGAAAGTAATTTACTATTCACATGCTAAATATATGGGACAGTTGGTCTTGCCACAGCAATACAATTATTCTGGAAAGGAATTTTCAATGATGAAAATAAAAGAAAGTTAAAATAGTCATAATTTACTGCTCCAGAGTACTGGGCAGCTGTTTTCCGCCTCGATCTGTATTCTAATAAGTCTTTTAAATGAAGAGATTTATGAGATTATTTTAATTTTGATGTCTTTTTAATGCTTCATGCATTTTAAATACAACCTTTTAATAGTTTTTGAGATTGAAGAATTTAATTTTGTTTTATACTGCAGAAATAAATGTATTCTCAGGAGACCACACCATTATTGTAGTTTTCTGAAATCAGCATATCTACTACATACTGCTCAATTGCTAACCAGAACCATAAAGTTAGACTTCAGCAAAGCCTTTTTTATAAAGTTAGATTTCAACAAAGCTTTTTCTAGGTGAGGGAACCAGCAAGTTAGAAGAAAGAAATGGTTGCTGTGTTACATTTATTTATTTACTTATTATGTATTTTGTGTATGCGAATGTGTGAGTGCCAGTATATACACACTATCCTGCATGTGTGCAGGTTGAGAACAGATCTTCAGGAGTCAGTGTTCTCTCTCTTTCCACCTTGTTTTGAGGGCAGAATCTCTCTTGTTTCTGCCACCATGTGGAATACTGCAGGCTAGCTGGCCTGAAAGCTTCTGGCCAACTCGCCTGTCTCTATCTGTCTCCCATGTCGCTATAATAAGAGTGCTGGGATTACAGGTGTGTACCACCACATCTGACATCTTTTTTATGTGGATTCTGGGCATCGAACTTGGGTCATGAGGCCTGCAGCTTTTACTAGCTGAGAAAACCCCCTGGGCTGGAATAGATGTCTTAATGAAGGCGACTTTATTAATTTGCCAGAGATTCAATATGGTTGAATATGTTGATAGGGCATGTGGTGACTTGTGAACAAAGTAGACCAAGTCAAACTCTGATTTTGTGTATATAAAACTGCAAAAAACTGTTTACAGTATTATGGACAATATTCACCCTAAAACATATTTAGAGCATTAATAACTTTCTGGGATAATCCAATTTCAAAGAATTTTGTAATAATATTTTACTCTTGCATTCTAGGCAGACAAGCCATAAAGCTTTAAAGGAAAATGTTCATATTCAAAACATTTGAAGTACATAAAAATGGCCTTTAAGATGTGCATTGGTTTGCTCTCTCTGTTGCTGTGATGAACACTGTAACTATAAGCCAGCTGGGGAAGGAAGGAATTTATTTCATCTTACAGGTTAGAATTCATCATCAAGGGAAGCCAATACAAAAACTCAAAGCAGACACCTGAAGGCAGGCACTGAAGCAGAGACCATGGAGGAACGTGGCTTGCCGGCTTGCTGTCCTGGCTTGCTCAGCTGCCTTTCTTATGCAGCCCAGTCCTACCTGCCTGGGGATGGTACTGCCCATAGTGGGCTGGACCCTCCTGTATCAATAACCACTTAGGAAAATGCTCATATGTGTGCTAACTAAGTCTCCATGCCATGTCACTTAGCTTTGTCATATCAGACAGGTCTGAAATGTAGAACAGTCTTGAATCTCCCTATTCAGTTTTTCTTCTTTTTGTGCTAGGGATGGAACCCAGGACCTCACTTATGCTAAACACACAGTCTACCACTGAGCCATATCCTTAACCTTTTACTTATTAAAAAAGGTGAGGAATCAAAATATAAAGGCTACTAAAATACCATTCTAAACAATAGCTGATACCATGGGACATGCTCCTGACAAAATGATAAATGAAAAGCAAATGCAACTAATCAGCACATGCAGTACTGTTGTAATGAGGAGGAACAATTTTCAACAACATCAAATGATTATGCTTGGGGGTGGAGTTAAGAGCATGCATTATACTTCCAGAGGATCAGAGTTCAGCTTCTAGCACCCGCATCTGGTGGCTCACAACTGCCTGAAACTCCAGGCCTTGGCTGGCACTGTACTCACATGCATATACCCACACAGAGACACACAGGCATACACACAATTTAAAAAATAAAATGTCCTCTTAAAAAAATCCAAATCATTTTAATGTACATTTTCACTGAAATTTTGTGCATTTCATACAATATGTCTTAATCATGTTTAGACTTCCTCCTCCATCTGCATTTCCCTTGTCCCCTACCAGATTTCATGCATCATGTCATATATGTTAAGGCTTATCAAGTCACTTTTGTGTCCCCAGATGTTCCTTGGTGTGAATTCATATATAGCACACCAAAACTCAACAGAATAAGTATTCTTCTATGAAACAATGCACAGAAGAGGAAGGGATTTATTCTGTACATTGCTAAAACACCGCTCTTTTTGACATGGTCATAGTATTTTCAAATAGTGATCCTTTGATCTGTCCTTGAGGGGATAAGAAGTGGTAACTTCTGGTCTTGGGATTCTGATCTCCTTTTCCAGCTAGAAACACAGGTTTGTCTGAGGAACAATCATTTTCCATGAGCTTCTAGGATCTGGCTGCTAAAATGCAGCTTTCAGAGTGCTGCTTTCTGCAACTCTATCTTTCAATCATCTTCTCTGGGGAAAAAAGTTGCTTACAATTCATGCCCTGGTTAATGATTCCTCCAGTTTTACGTACCATTAAAATCTCTAAGCCCAACTGAATGGCTTTGTCAACAAAAAGGCAAGTCGTAAACTCCCATCCAGTTTTCTTCTTTACATCATACCATGTGGGTTGACGTTGTATCTTTCCTCTAATTTGTGACTTTAGATCAGAGCCATTTTCATTCCTAAACTAGCATCTCTATTTATGGGGATGCCTCCAATTGACCTGTTCTCTTGGACTGTAGTATCCTGAGCTGTCTAATGGTTCTAAGACCTGACTTCCTGTGTTGGAGTAAGATTACAAGAGTGAGTGCATGCAAACAACGGGATCTATGCAAATGATGGTGGGCACGCCAAAGATGTAATATTCATTGCTGTTGTCCTTATTTATGTGATCATTATTAGTAGTAATACAAATAGGATTCCTCGAGGCTGAATCTGGTTCTCTCAGTGTCCCTATAGCCCGTGATAATAATAACAGCAAACATTATGTGTTTTCTTATTTTGTTCCAAACATATTTCTCAATACTCTGCATACATTAATCTCACTTAATATCAACAAGACCTCATGAGAGGGATACGCTCTTCTCCATTTTGCAAATGAGAAACCAGAAGCACAGATCATTTCTGTAACCTGTGGAGGGTCTCCAAGCTAATAATATTGGAGCTCAGTTCTGAACCCCTCTGACTTGCAGCCCTCTCCTATCATTGAAATAGTAAGCAAAACAGCTGTTAGATGAGACATTATTATAGGTGGTAAGAAGTTCAATTCTCCTTGAAATATTGGAAGCAGTCTTTGTAAATCTGAGTCCCTTAAAAGTAAAACAAGTCCCCTTAGCCACAGGCTTTCTAATTCTACTATAATATAGTTATCTGTGCATATTCAAACGTTTACTGAAAATATTTTAAAAATAAACTTGTCTATAGGAAGTAGTCGTCAGCTGAAAACATAAAAGTCAGTAATTTAGCACTTCACTAATAGTTTATGCTAGGACTGTCTGCCATTTTTATTTCTTTGGTTTCAAGAAAATTAATAAAAAAGATTTAAAAAATGTATTTGTAGACACTGACTGTATAGATAATAGGATACCTGTCAGCATTGTTTCAATGAGTCATCCTTGCAAATGGATAATTCCATTTAACCTTGTATCAGTTCTAAACAGGGCTTCGGAGTCTACGAATGAGTCACAGTCCACAAATAGTCTATAAACATGTTTAGAGGCATTTTTTTTTTAGAACTTTTTTTTTTAACTTAAGACTATTTCCTTTCCATTGATCTGGGACCTTGGTTACGCCCCCGCCCACCACCAGCGGTCCTTCTTCTCTTCCTTCTAGATACTGAATGGTCCTAGAAGAACTTTAAAGGAAAAATTGAAACAGAAGCTAAAAATATTCTTATTCTTACAACATAGTTCTTTTTAAAAATTTGAGTTTGCGTATTATTTTATCTCTATGAATTTTTAGGTTTGCATACATAGTTTATAATTATATGATTACAGTCAAAGTGAGCAATCTTATTCAGCTTTGTTTCATGCATTTGATGAGTATGCATTATTCTATTAAGCTGATGCCCATAATTTACATAGTTTTTTTTTTTCATTGCTACAGTTTTGGTTGTTTCTAGGTTTTTGTCCTATTAGACAATTTCTACTGAACTCGTTTTTGCATATGACACCTGCTTCTATCATATGACAGATTTCTGAATGAACTATTGGGTTATAAACAATTGTTTTCATGGATGTTAATCAAGGTAATGAAATTAATATTTCTAGATGAAAGGAGATCTTGACCCTATTGTGGACTGAAATTCCTAACATTAAATCAAATATCTCCAGGAGAACTACAACAAAAATGACATTTCTATCCAAATTTTCAAAACTAGTTAATGCTACACAAATGGATTTTTCCCTGGTCAATCTCAAGTCTGCTTAATGTTGCAAAGGTTGCTCAGCTAATTTAACCTTGACTGCTCAGTAAACTATTTAAGAAAAAATGAATCCAATTCTGTTTCCAAATTATTTTTAGCTAACAACTCAATTCTTTATATTAGCCATATTTTCCGTAAATCAAGACTTTTATTTATTTATTTTTCTTTTTTAAATTGATTTTTTGCGATTTTCATCTGGCATTCATTGATGGCATTTAGATCCCCTTCTGATCCCCATCTCCCCTTATTTTCCTCACCCAATTTAATGTACTCTATTATATATACAATAAGGCCTACAGAGTCTAATTTGTGTTAAAAAAATATCCTTCAGTGTGGGTCCATCCACTGGAGCCTGGTTAACCTCAAGAATCCCATTCTTGAAAAAGACTGATTCTCTCCCTGCCAGCAGCCCTCTGTTGACACCATTTCCTTAGGTGAGGTTGGAGCATCTTACTTCATGTCTATGCTGGAATTTTTTCTGGGTTGAGCTTGCATGGGACTTGTGCAGGTTGTCACCATTGATGTGAGTTCATATGAATAACTGACCTGCTGTCTGGAAAACCCTACCCACTACCTCTGGCTCTTAGGATCTTTCCACCCCCTAATCTGCAGTGGTCTCTGAGCCTTGGCGTGAGGAAGTCAGAAGTTTGATGGTAGGTGTTCTTTTCAGGGATAAGCATTCTGTAGCCTCTTGCTCTCTGCATGTTGGTCAGTTGTGAGCTTTTGTGTTAATCACCATCTACACATAAGAAAACTTCTCTGTGAGAGTTGAGTGATACATTAATCTATGGGTTAGAGTAAAGTCATCAGGAGTCAGTTTAATATGGCAGTTTTAGTAGAAAACTAGTATTAGGTTCTTCCCTGTGTCTAGCCTCAGGTTCCTAAGCCTGATATGCCTGTCAGGTATGGGATCCATCTGAGGAAGAGGACCTCAAATCCAATTAAAAGGTGGTTGGTTACTCCCATAACATTTTTTGCCACGATTGCACCAGTGGGCCTCTCTTGCCTGGTAAGTTGTTAATGTGGCTCACAGCATTCACTGCTGGGTAAGATAGATGATTATTTTTGCCTTCTAGTAGGCACCTTCCAGCACTATGAATGCTAGCTAGTAGAGATGAGACTCTGAAGTCAGCAGTAGCTTAATTTCTCCTTATTTGCTCTGTAGCTCATGTATGTAGCATCTTCAGCAATAAAGTCTTACCCTTCAGTTCTGGTGGGTAACCAAGATCAAAGGCAGTGGCTAGTAGTGTTTGAGGGTCTTTGGGACCCTTGATCAATATCTTCTAGAATAGGAGTTCATTCTTGGCATTAATTTTTTTTTCTATTACCCTGGCCCTCTGCAAGATCAGTCAGTGCTCTTAACTACTGAGCCATCTCTCCAGCCTGCTTTATTTTTTAAAGCACATAACATAAATGTTATTTAAAGGAAATGTGAACATAATCCTTGCTCTCAAGAACTCGGACTCTATTGGGGAGGTCGAAAATAGTTTTATGTTTTCTTAAAGCTTAGATAAAGGGCTCAGGGAGAATTGATTCCAATTTAAGGAGAATGCAAATGTACCAGCTCTTTCTACAAACTTAATCTTGAGCTGAGGAAGAAATCACCAGCATTTGAGGGGACCCAGGACAAGGACAGAAAGGCCTGGATTGCTTGTCAGTAGTCATTAGTAGCAAACACAGCAAGTAGCACCAAAGATAGAACGTCATTATTTCCTACCTAGTAAAAATACAGTCATACAGTCACAAAAAAGATATGACAACACGTGTCCAGATCTTAAAATCACAGAATCTTCTAGCTAAAATTCATACTTACTAAGACTTTTGTTAATGTGAAAAAAAAAAATCCTCAGAGTCAATTTCTAAAGCCTCTCCTTAAGTCTTGATGCCACTTAGATCATTTTTTAAAAGTGCCTAATTCAATGCAAGTCAGTGTAGAGAGTACTCAAAAAGCCTGAAATTGATTTACCTTCTGATCTAGCCATACCACTCTCGGGTATATACCCCAAACTGTATACTCTACTGCAGAAATACCTGTTCATCTGGGTTCATCACTGTCCTTCTCCTAATAGCCAGAAATTGGAAATAACCTAGATGTCCATCAACTGATGAATTGATAATGAAGCCGTGGTACACATATATAATGGAATGTTGTTCAACTCTTAAAAAAAAAATTAGGAAATTCGCAGGTAAATGGAAGGAACGGGAAACAATCATCCTGAATGAGGTAACTCAGACTCAGAAAGACAAATGTCACATATTTGCTTTCATAGATGAATACTAGTTTTGAAATCTTAAATGTGCATGTTTCAGTTTGAAAGTTCAAAAAGGCCAAGAAACTAATAAACGGCCATGGGGGAAGGCTGTGTGGGCGGAGTGGTAGAATGCGGTGAAATGAAAGGAGTGGGGAGGGTTAACTGAGGGGAGGGCAGGGCGGAGGGGGCCATGGGGAGGGGTAAATAATACTAAAGGCCTATAGAAATGTCAGATGGAAACCAACCACTCTAGAAGCTTCTTAAAGTATGTGCACAGACATCATTAAAAGAGATTAAAATGAGTTAGCTCATAACAAATGGACATTGCACCCACACAGTGGCTAACAACAGTCTGTAACTCCAGGTCCATGTCCTCTAATCTTGCCTCTGGGGTCCACGCACACACAGGTGCGCTTACATATATGCAGGCAAAATAATCATACACATAAAAAACAAATTCATTTAAAAAAACAAAGTACTCTAAGCCAAGCATGGTGGCTTACACCTTTAATCCAGTTACTGCACATACTGAGGCAGAGGGTCAGGATCGTAATTTAAGCCAGCCTGGAGAACTTACCAAGATTCTGTCCCCAAATGGCATTAGAACAAAAGGGCTTAAGATATAGCTTAGTGGTAGAGAGCTTATCTAACACGGGTCAGGCCTTGGGTTAATGCCCAGTACTGCAAAAAATAAGCAACATCCTCTTTATATTTTATCATGAGGAGTTTAGTGAATAAATTCCAAGGAAGTCAAACCATGCCCCCTACCACCCATACTTACTTCTATCCAATTTGTTTATATATTTACATATAATTCCCTTTTCTTTTCTTCTTAAAATTTAGACAGGCTCTCACGAATCCAGGGTCTCATCTTCCAGGATGGCCTGAAACTTACCATATAGCTGAAGTTGACCTTGAACTTCTAACCCTTTAGTTTTTACCTGCTGAGTGCTGGGATTACAAATGTGAACTACCATGCAGACATGAATCCAGGGCTTCATGCTTGCCAGCTAAGACTCTATCAACTGAGCTACACCCCAGCCCCTGTAATTATTTCTTTCACAAAACTGATGTCAGAGGCTGTAGAGAATCTTTGTGAACTTTACAAACAAAACAAAACAAAACAAAACTAATGTAATATGAAAAATCTCCCTGTGTATTTAGTCTTCAAAACATCATTTCTAATGGCTGCATTATGCTTGACAATGTTATATCATATGGATATACCATAATTTATTTAACCATTTCTTATTGATGCGTGCTTAAATTTTTCAGTTTCAATATGCTAATGCTTCATTAAATAACTTTTATTGATATTTAACAGATTTTATGAAATAGAAGAAGAGTATAAGGAAGATTGATCATAAGTTTAATTCTTTCAAACTTTACAGAGTCAGTCAAAGGGAGATTTTTATGTCAAGTAACAACTGCTTAGCATATTAAAAGCTTTGTTAACCCTTCAGATTTTTTTTACAGTGCTGATAATTACCCGTGTTTTAGAAAGCATAGCCATTGCTGTGGATTAAACACAGAGTGTGTGAGACTGAGTGTTGCTAAGAGAGCTTCAGCCTTCCCATTTTCTGATTTCACAGTAATATAGCTTTTTATGTAACCAGTTCATATTTGTGAAGTGCTTTGAAGATGAAAGCTATTATGTAAAGGCAAAATCACTTCATAAAAACGTTACATATAAAATACAAAAATCCATAGACAGACTCTAAGATTTTCAAAGCAACATCAACTCTTTCATGTAATCATTTATAACCACCATCTTTAGACTAGTAATCCAGAATTCATTTATAGATTATCCTTGGAGTAGTTTAGTGTTACCCGTTACGGTGAAATTGTTTTCACAGTCATAGGCAGTGGTTAGGAATGACGTTATTCTTTTGAACCATGGTTATTGAAGTTGTAGCACACTTTATAAATAGGTGAGGATAAATAAAAATTGGCCATAACTATAAATCTTTCTTTCTGACACCCAGCATTACAACCACACAGATTGGTATTTTGAAAAAAGAGATTTCATCATGTGGTATGGAGGTTTAAAGTCGCAGTAATTGTGAATTATAGTGGATCATCCTATTTCTGTAGTGTGTGTAAAGGAGAGTGAGATTGGGGGACTGATGGACTTAGGGAGGGGGCTAGTGCTCATAAGGAGTTTCTCCTCCTGCATCTTTATACAGCATCCCACCTATTTAATGCACTACCCCCAAGCTCAAGGTGTACCATGTGAACACTGAACCTCTTTCATTCTTGCAATGGTTAAAGTATTGCTTTAGGGCTGTAGTGATGGATTAGCAGGTATGAGTATTTGCTGCAAAAGCATGAGGACCTGAGTTCAAATCCTCATAACCCATGTAAAAAGCCATGTATGTCTTTGTGTTCCTGTAACCCCAGCACTATGAAAAGGTTGTCAGGAGGATCACTGAGGTTTGCTGACTGCTAGCCTAACTCTAGGTTAGTGAGAGGCCCCATCTCGAGAGAACAAGGCTGAGAGTGACAGAACAGAGTCCCCAATATCCTCCTCTGGCCTCTGAGTGTGTGCACTCACATACACACATGTGCATACACCATGTATACACCCTCCCACATATACACATACATGCACATGCACCAAAAATCACTAAACAATAAGATATAATAAATTATTGCCCATAAAAATGTCCTCATCTTTTCCTTTCCACATACATATTACTGCTGAAACTGATGCTGTGTATGTTGAGTGGTTGCTTCTCAAAACAGCAACACTCACCACACCTCACATTTCAGCTTAGCAACTCCAAATACTCACCAGTTCATCCTATGATACATGCTCTCCTTGTCCAGAATTGCTAGTTACTTATGGTGAATCAGATCAGTTAAGGTCAGAGTTGCTGCAGTTCAAGGCATTAAGAACTGGGCCAAAGTTCTGGTCCAACTGACATGTTGTAAACCATGCTTTGGTCTTTTAGATCTCTCTGCTGGGATTTATGGATACACATGTAATGTGACTTCAGCTTTGGGGAATAAGTGAGATATCTTCCACCTAGTTTCTTGCATACTTTTGTTCTAATCTGTTCTTGGATGCCTCCTGGATCCCTGACCCATCCAGCTGAATCCTGTGTCCCAGTCTAGATTGGACCTTCTTAGCTTTTGGGACTACATGAAATGTGACAGCATTAATGTTGTTCTAGAATCCTTCCTTTTTTGGCTTTTGACTTTTTGGTGCATTGGAAGCTGAATTTCATGTTTTATTGCTATATGTCTTTCCATTTAATTTCCTGGATTTTTTTTCCAAGTGTAAAAAATATATACATATTTGGTTTTGCAGTACAGAATTATGGGGTCTAGTATTTCACCAGACTATGGTTTCATGTCCCTGGAAAGTGGGCAGAGTGGTAATACAAGTTCACCTAGTACTGCAAGCAGCTAGCCAGGCTGTAGTGAAACCTATGAATTTTTCCCTAATAGTATTCCCTTTTAGCTACCAGTAAATATCTCCAGAACACTGACCTTTGATCAAATGGTGAATTCTCTCATTCGGATTTGACAAAGAACAGGCCAGTGAGCTACCATGGTGGTTTGAAGGAGTGCTCCTTTTAGGCTCCAACCATTTGGACATTTTGTCCCCAGGTGATGACGCTGTTTTGGAGGCTTTAGCAGTGTAGCCACAATGGAGGAAGCATATCACTGGGTGTGGGCTTTGGGAGTTCTTAAGCCTTGCTGAATTTTCAGTCACACTCTGCTTTCAGACATGTGATTGTTTGGCTTTCTGCTCCGGCCACCTCTCCTGCCATCATGGACTCTCACCCTGAAACCATAAGCTCAAATAAACTCTTCCTTCTACACGTTGCCTTGGTCATGGTATCTTATCATTGCAACAGAAAAGTAACAAATATAGATGGTGATGGGAGAGATGACGGGAGTTTCATAAAATTTATAATTTCTTGGGGCTGGAGAGAAGAGCCCTGACTGCTTTTACAGAGGACCTGGTTTCACAGCTTTCTGTGAGTCCAGTGCCAGGGAAATCTGATGCCCTCTTCTGATCTTTGTGGGTATTGTATGACATGGATGCACTTACATACATGCAGGTAATCCACTCATACACAAAAAATTAAAATAATAAATAAAACATTTAAAAAGTTATAACTTCTTTGGTGATTGGGAAAAGAGAAGATGCTTTGTACTGTTGGGTATCCTTGATTCTATTACCCCAAATAAACCTATCCATTGAGCAAAGGGGTATGTCCCTAGTGTAACAAGCTTTCACAGAGATCTGGCCACTTTTGGAATCCCTCCTCGTTATTCCCTATAGGGTTGAAGTACCAAAGTGCCGTCTGTTTCACAAGACATATACCTGATTGCTGCTGGAGCGCTCTGACTTGCTGATGGTAGGAAGTCATGTGCTTATGTGTGCGAAATGCATTAATTAACTATAGTCACTCACCGAGAATGATGTCTCAGCTAATGATTGGCACACACACAGCAGTTACATGAGGTTTTTACTGCCCAGTGAGACTACAGCTTTTGCAGGTTGTGTTAGAAGTTCTCTACAATGTTAGAACCATGATGAATTTCTCTAACTATGCAGTTCTCAGAACAAATCCCATTGTTGGGTGATATATGACTCTATGCATCACACTTAAAATTTCCTTAATGAGTTGATGATAATATTAAATGGTGATAATTTCCCAAAGGAGTGTAAAATGTTTTTGGCTGTTAGGTGTTATTTAATATTGACTGGAGAGCTCTTCAGGCAAAGCAGAGTTCAGTGTGTACTATTTTTCTTGCTCTAAGGACTCCCATTTTGCACAATCCACACAAATGATTTTTACACTGTTATTCACAATATTATTCTGTGCTGCAAGCTACCATGGGCCGGCTCTGTCTTTTCTCTTCATCCTTAGCTTCCTGTCTGTCCAAGAACATAACAAGCTCCACTTAGTATCTTGGGTTTGCTCTTTCTTCTGCCTAGGATCCTCATGCCATGGTGGCTGCCATCCCATCCTTCCATCTCAACCCAAATTCCTTCTTTCAAGAAAGGTGTAGGTGTGATGGCTAATCTTAGCTGTCAGCTTGACTGAATTGAGAGATACCCGGGATATAATAAAACACAACTCTGATGTGTCTGTGATGGCATTTCTAGATGGTCCGATCCTGAGGCCTCTGACCTAGTAAATGGGTTAATCCCTCGATGGACTCATACTATGATAGCATCACTGGGAGATAGTGAAAGACAAGGCCTACTTGGAAGCATGTTCTTGAGAAGCATATATTTTAAAAATCATTAAGTTCTTTGGTAATTTCATACATGTATATAATGTATTTTGATTATTCTTACTCCCCTTATCCTCTGTTATTTCTGCCCAATCTTTCTTATCTCCCATTCCTATTAACTGCCATCTCCTCCTTCCTGGTCCCTTTTCCAGATTCATGACTTTTGGTTTTCTTTGTGACCCATTTAGTTTAACCAGGGCCATCTGTGTGATCACTGGCTTGGAACTATCCATTGGAGCTTGGTGGGGTCACCAGTAGGCACAGAAATGAAGGAATGACTCCCCTTCTCCCTGAATCTATCAGTAGGAAATAGCTCAGTGGGGAGGGGCAGATCCTCTGAGCTCCTCCCCCATCCATGCCTGGTTGCTGATGGGCCCCTTCTTGTGTGGGTACAGTCATCTACAGTTGTTGATACCTCATGATTTCAATGACAGTGTATTGTCCAGAAGAGGACAGTTCACCATCCTTTTGGAAGCTGTATCTTACCTTGGTTCAGCCATGTTTTCCTTTTCTCTGTTTTCTGGCTGTCATGATGTGATGTGTTCTGCTCCTCCATGCCCTCTGCCATGATGGACCAACACCTCTGTAATGGAGTCAAGACAAATCTTTCTTTCCTTTAAGTTGTCCAGTCAGGCATTTTGGTCATAGTGACAAAAAATGATGAATAAAGCATCAGTCTCTCTGTTTCTCTGCTATAACACTCTTTCTGTGTCCCTGGTGTCTCTAGACTTAGTTTTTAGTGATTTTCTTTAGTTATTCTTTCTCCCATAATATAAGTGTTACCGTTTTCTTTATGACTTGCTGTATCCTGCGCTCTTCTACTATTGCCTGACTTAAACTAGTGCCAATAATAAATATTTATTGAATGAATAAATTAATAAAGAAATGACCAACATAAGTGTGACTCTTCCTTCAGCTAGTTAACATGACATTTTCCCTTTTAGCTGTCTGTTGGGCTTATTCCCTGTTCAACCATTGAAGAAGCTGACTGATTTTGATAAAATTTGGTATACTGCAGAGCGCAAGTCCCATCCTGAATTGGATTTATAACTCAGCCTGTCATCTTGAATCCAAATGGTGGCAGATAAACCTTGACAAATGGGACTTTGAGCAGAATTCAGTACAGTTTGGTACATGGATCGATGTACCATTTAATTGAAATGTGTGGAGTCTACATTTAACAAATCTTAACTTTAGCCTGAACCCACCACAGTCCAATTTTCCTTTTTAACAGTACTGGTTTCTTTAAAACTTAACATTTGGGGCTGGATTAAAAGTGTCTTGGGAGGTAAAAATCAGCAAGGTGCTTTAAAAGTGAATGTTCAGCTATTTTCTCAAAATGTCTTTGTATCCCTCAGCCTGACAGGGCTGATGATGGACACAGTGTTTCTGCATGACTTCTGGCAGCCAGACCACATGGAAAGGCCTTGAAGGATGGGAGGGGTGGGACAAAGGTTGCTCTCCAGCTGTCCCCAAGTGTCATATCAGCCGGTCAGGGACAGAAGCAGATAGAAGAAAAGGTGTGCCAACCTTGGATCGGTGGAAAAAGAGACTTTGCTCCATGCAAAGTCTTCCCTCTTCAGGGGTATTAAGCATTCTGTTTTTTTTTTTAAATCACAGGAAGCATTTTGAACATTCTATCTATCTATCTATCTATTTATCAATCATCTATCTGTCATCTATCTATCTCATCTATTGTGTGTGTGTGTATGTGTGTGTGTGTGGTCAGGTTCATGTGCCAGGATGCACATGTGGAGGTTAGAGGATAGAAGACTTGTGGTAGTCAGTTCTCTCCTTCCCCTACATGAGTCCCAGAAATCAAACTCAGGTCATCAGACTTGGTGGCAAGTGCTTTTACCCACTGGGCTATTTCATGGACGCTCATGTACTTTCACATTGAGAGAAAACCTGACAAATGTCTTAGGAAATGGAGTTTTCTGCCTCCCTGTTTTTCTTTTGGATTGTGTGTGCTTGGGCTCAGCCCAAGGTTCCTTTGCTGTAGTGTTGACGCAGGCATCCCTCTGTGCTTTAGTTCTGTTTGTAATCCTAGCAATTTCCAGCAACTTCCAAAACACCAGAAGAGCCAGTGTCAGTACGATAGGCTAAAAAGGTGAGCATACAGACTACGGGTTGTTTACTATCTGTAGTAGCAAATTCTGACCTAAGTACAGTCTGAAAAGTCGTCCTTTGAATGAGTAGCCATCAGAGTTTCATTTGCTCTTTCTCAAGAACACAGCTCCCTCTCTTGCTCTTGGACTACTTACCGTCCTTCTCCCCCCACTCCACCAGGCTCCTCTTCTGTCCTTGCGCCTCCTCTCTCACATACAGTGTCCTCCATTTCTTGACTTTGATTTTTTTTCCCTGAAAACTTTGATTTATTGTAGTTTTGCAATCTGCAAGTATGTATTTGGAAGGGAACAAAGTCACCCACATGTTCAATACTTAGAGCTAAACCTGGTTTTAGAATGTTTCCTCTCGCCCTCATTCCTTTGCCTGCACATATATAGACAGGGCGAAGCTAATTTGTAGCAAGGATCTTACAGCCTCAGTGTGGAACATTTCTTCCTTGCTGTGTATTCTCAGTGGTCTGGGAGTTTCATTTGGTGGCCTTGCCAAAGATGGAAAGGGCAAATATCTTTTATTTGCTTGTCTTTCCTCCTCCATCTGTGCAGACACCTCTTTGCCCTGGTATCGCTAGACCAGAATATTTGCTCATTAGCTCCCTTGAACGTGTGCCTCCCTTCTCCTGCTCTTCTGGCTGCAGGAGTCCAGGACTGGCCTACTTATCTCCTGGCCTGCGCTTCTATGAGTTCACACTTGTAGCTTCTCCCTTCCAGGGTGTGGAACTGGATCGCATCTTCTGGCTTCTAAGCAGCTGATGGCAGGCAGGATGCAGCCAGCTGCTCATGGGAAGGAGGCTGAACTCTGAAGCTCTGAGTGTCTTCCTAGCTGGCCCAGATCTGCTCTGCTAAAGACTTAGGGCTTCTAGAAAAATCCAGCCTCACTTTCATCTAGTTCTTTCCCCCGTGCAAATAGCATGTCCTGCTACCTCCAAGTTGTAGGTCCATTCCTGCAGTGGTGGGGGATGCACTTTACAGTGTACTTGGTGCATGATTGCTCCTTACCATGGTTCATGAAACAGGAAATTCTACTCCCATTTTGGTGGGAAGACAAAGTTTTGGGAGATGAAGTGGCTGACTCAAGGTTACTTTATGAGGGTTTAAAGCCTGGTCTGCAGAGCTCCAGTGCCTGCGCTTTTACCAACTGCAAGGTCTTTTTGGTAGTATCTGGATAAGATGAAGAAGAACTGCAGTTGTGGAGGTAAGTGCTTATCGAGACTTGCACACAAGAGATCATCACTGGTCCTGAAGTTAAGAGCAGGTGTCTGAAGAATGGGAGAGCTAGACAGGACCTTAGATGTTACGTAAGCTCAGGTAGTCAGCTTGGCTGAGATTCAACCATGGGGCCAAGCCACATGTAGATATCATTAAAAAGAAAAATCTTTGTGTGTACATATGATGCTCATGATCCTCAGTTTTCACTTTGTTTTAGGGCCTCTTTCTTGTTATTGTTTGTTGCTGAACATGCCTGCTAGCTGGCTTAAGCTTCCAGTGATCCTTTTGTCTCTGCCTCCAATCTCATGGCAGGGTGCTGGGATTGCAGATGTGCCCTATGGCGTCTGGCTTTGAATGGATTCTAGGATTTGGACTTAGTTTCTCATATTTGTGTGGCAAGCTCTTTACTTAGAGAGACATCTCCCCAGCCTGGAAGGTGCCTATCTTTGACCTCTTTATCTTTGTCCAGTTTTGATTTAAAACAAGAAAACAAGATCAAACACAAAATAAAGTAACAACAATAAAATTTTAAAACCAACCAAAGAAATGCTGGAGTTTCTTTTCCTAAGGCATAGTTTGATGACTGTATTTCACTTCTTTTACCTTCAGAAATATATTCACAGAAGAAATTTTGTGTTACCATTTTAAATGGAAAATCACTATCATGCTAAAAAATGGAAGGGTAACTAAAAAAAGTAAAAAGAAGCACCCAAATTAACATATTTAGATAGACCTCAGTGTCTAAAGACTAAGAGCTGAAGTTTGTTTATACTTTATTAAAAAGGTGTCTGAAGTCTTGGAAGGTTCTGAGAGGTGGTAAAGGTTTATGACTGTCTCCAAATGTTCTCTTTGATGGTATCCAAGATTAGAAGCAGGACTGAAAAGGAGACCACACAGAGTTAATGCTGTGCAAGCCCACTGCCCACCAGACACTGCAGCCATCTCCCCCTGTGGGTAACAGAGTATTAGGACCTGATTGTGACCCACTGGACCCTGCTAGCTCTGTAGGGTGGTAGGCACAGAATCCTTGGCTTCCTCTCTTCATTGTAACTTAGTCAAATGTGTTGATGGTATGGTTGTGCCTTCCTGAATAATTATGCAACAGCAAATATGCCAAAATTCTCACTGAATTTATAGCTACAGTTTTTCAGGGTGTTAGAGAAGCATTGTGTGTTCCCAGCCATGTTTTTTAAAAGTGAACGAGGTTGGCATTTTATATTTCTTGCTCTATGTGACCCTGAGCATTCTCTCTTCCCTCAGATAAACTGGGCAGCTTTCAGCTTCTCTTACCTGCTTCACAGGATTGCAATACTGATAAATGGGGAGCTGGGGAGATGGCATAGACCTTAAGAGCACTGGCTGCTCTTGCAGAGGACTTGGGTTTGGTTCCTAGCACCCACGTGGCGGCTAACCACCATGACTAACTCCAGGTCCAGAGACTCCAACACCCTTCTCTGGCCTTCATAGATACTGTGTGCACTTATATACATGTAGACAAAACATACACATAAAAAATATTTTTTAAAGTATGGCGAATGAGTCAGTGATTTAGGATGTAAACTATTGCTATTGCTCTATTAAAATTGATGTACCCATAACTCCCATGCCACTGAGTTTATTTCTTGTAACCCTTTCTCTTATCAGTGACAATGAACTAGAATTAGACACTGTTCCCATCCCTGGTGGAGTGGCCATGCTCAGAGTTTGAGCATGAGGTGAGATTTTGTTGGAATTTAATTATTCTGTGTTTAAAATAACTGGTTAAGAAAACACATTTTATTTATATCTATAAAATGTGTGTGTGTGTGTGTGTGTGTGTATGCGTGTGTGTGTGTGTGTGTGTGATGTGCATGCTTATGGAAAACATTGGTAAAACAGAAAAAAATACCAAAAGAAGGAAGTCACACTTATCTATATTCTTACCCTGTTTTTTCTAGTCTGTGTGTATGCGTGTTAATGTTGCTATTAATTACCATGGATCTTCAAATCCTGTGGCCTTGGGCAGAGATGATGAGCTTGCCCAGGCTCAGTTTTCTCTGCCACAGCATCATCAGCCAGATGGGGTGCTGGTGGGAGGCTGGAGGGATACAGAGCAGGCCCAGAAATCTCTGACATGCCTACATCTTGTTGTCTGGAGAGTTTGTACATCTTCTTTCAAAGGAGAGAAAGCTACTATAGAGAAAGGGAGCTTACAGGTCAGGAGAGGCTCTCTACTACCTTTCTTGTCCTGATTCCTCACGAGTCTCCTGGTGGGTACACCACATGCAAGGGAAGGTTCCAATTTGATGCATGTTAGCTTTTGACTATCTCTCTTCTGCACGGTACTTAAGAAATTCATTAAAACATTAGTCAGTTCCTGGCATAGCCCACTGCAAACAGGAAACTTAAGTCTTTTCTCATGTCCTGCATGTTATAAATTATATAGTACAAATATGTAGAATAGGATATTGGTATTTTTTAAAAAATGTTTTATTGTTATTTTATGTGTATGAGTGTATTGCCTACATGTGTATAAGTGTACCCATGTTGTGCAATACCCACAGAGGTCAGAAGAGGCCACTGGATTCGCCTGGAACTGGAGTTATGGATGGTTGTTAGCTGCTATGTGGGTGCTGGGAACCAAACCTGAGTCCTCTTCAAGATCATCCAGTGTTCTTAACCACTAAGCCATTTCTCTAGCTCCAAGGATATTGGTATCTTAAAAGTCTTTGGTCAGGGGATCTGTCTTTGGAATGAAGTTATACCCTGAAGAAATTCCAAAATTCAGTTCTATGACCGTAGGAATCTTGGTGACCTCGCTTTGGAAGAAGAAAGAGCTGTAAGTGAAATCAAGAAGGGAAGTTTTTTTTTTTTTTTACTTCTAAATTTGCCTGCAGGTTACTATGACTACAAAATATCCTTACCACTTATTGGAAGTATCTGTTAACCTTCTGTGGTTGCCCTATCCTTCGCTGTATTTCAAGATGTCTATTCTAAGATTGTTCGGTACTTTACCACTGTGCCTTTAACAGATTGCTGGGTCTGAGCAGGAGAAGTCCAGCTATTATGCAAATGGAGTTCAGAACTCATTCCATCTTTTTGTACCTTCCAGTGTGCATTTGACCCTGCTGGTGCCGACCATCATGTCTCACATCTTAACATATAGCAAAGCATTTAGGTGCTGTGACTTGAAAGTAAATGAGAAATCTCTCTGTCATTTTGGCAAGTTATAGGAAGGTATTTTTAGAAAACATTACTTATATAATTTTGATGTCTTTCCTTCTCTCTTTTCCATGAAAGCAGGGTATCTGAGGATGTAAGGGTATTTATTTCCCTTGAATACAAGGTTGCATTTCCTAGCCATATACTGGGAAAGATGGTGCAGGATTGCTGTGACTGTCCTTGCTTACCAGACTGTTTTACCTGTTCTCTTGATGTTTGTTCTAAAGCATCCCCTGTCTCTTCAAGCACAAAAGGAGACTGAAAATTGCTAGATTGACTTTTTTTCAAGCAACAAAGAAACAACAATAATTTCTTAGGGCAGTATAAATATTAATACATGTTTGTTTTGGTAGAACCTTTATAGAAATTAACTTCTATTTCTCAGCAGGAAAGAAAGGGAAAGCCATTTTAGGTAATTTAAGAGGTCCCTGATGGCTCCTCAGTGTTCATTCTAAATCACTTATTATTTGGATTAATCTGAAATTATTTCCATCTTTCAAAATTGAGTTGCCAACCTTGAAGACAGATGTGGCGTGGCTGACCAGATGTACTAAAGCCCATTGCAAAGTCCATTTCATTTGAAATTCTCTAGTGTTTGAGCCTTTTATATTTAAGTGATTAAATAAGTGCTTTTTAAGTCAAGAGGAGCGTTTAGGGTCTCAACTTTTCTCTCTGCGTTTGCTCCCTCAATTTTGATTTCAAACTAAATTTAAATTTGGTTATGACTAATCTGGTCCAGTTATGACTGTTTAGTATTTATTTCTCTTTTGATGGAAATGCAGGGTTAGCCTCTTCTGAGATTTTCTGGAAACCACCTCCCATTTCTTCCTCAGGTGTCCACTTTCCCCTACACAGTCACTAACCCTTGGGCTCTTAATAGTGATAACCAGCCATTATCCCAAATGCTTCTCTTGACAGCAATTGCTTTTCAAAAGGACCAAAGCCACATTTTGAACAATTTTATCCATTATGATCTATTTTGATCGTACACACCAGAAGAGAGCAAGAGTTCAGAAGCACACAGCCTGTCGTTTCTCCACAAGTGTTCACATAAAGTAACACTCTCTCAGTCACTTTTTCCTCCCCTCCTAGAATGTTCCTGGATGGGATCCCAGGATACTTGTCATCTTGCAAGCATGATCAGAATTGGAAGGTACCAGAAAAGAGTAGAAAATAGTTCTTTTTTCTTTCAGAGAAGCAAACCTTTCTGTTTAAGACTGATTTTAGTGGACTTTTCCTGTGAAAAGCACCTGCCCCTGATAGGTTTTGCTGGCTTTAAATTCCTTACAAACGGAGCGATAGCTAAAAATAGCCTCTGAATTTAAATGAGAGGTAAGGGTGGAGAACCTGCAACAAGGCTCAAGTCTTTTGAGCATCATCTGATTGAGCAGACAAGCCCTTTGGAATCTCCAAGATATTTAATGCCACTAGTTTAATTGGTATCAGTTTGTATTACCGGGTTTGAAACAGAAGGAAAGTGCCTGCTGTTGAGTGTTGTGTAGGGAGGCTTAAATGAGAAGATGAAAGAAGTCACACATATCAACAAACTTCTCTTCTTAGCTAGATTACTAGTAGTCGCATCAAACATTGTGAAGGGAAAAGAGGTCACCAATCAATGATTTCTGGAAGGGTAAAACTTCAGGTAAACATCCTCTCACATAAATTGTACAGAGTCAATAAAAATTGGCCTGATCATTTCAATAAACATGACATGATTTCTTTTCTCATTAAAGATTTAAGGAGTCATGCTACATAAACTAGAACCCTCTTCAATGAATGAAACTGAATAAAGGGTGTGAAAAGAATTTTTGGCTGGCTCTCAGAAGGAGACACTGGTGTCTTGGTTTTAAGGCCAAGGAATCCTATTTTCCATTTAATATTTTGAGGGTGCGAATTTCAGTTCTTGGCTAGGAAGTTCCTGACTGATGGGCCTTTCAGGCTGGTTCAAGCTCAGTGGTTCTTATCCAGTAGTTTGGAGAGTGAGGGATATTTAGCTCCTTTTTCTGCTTTATCTCCTCTCCCTCCCAAGTTGATGATTATGTGAGAAGCCCAAATTGGAAGAGTGTAGAATACCAAGCGAGCTGACTGTTCTAAAATTTTCATTGTATATTCTCTAATTTTGAACCTGTCAAGTGTTATCTGTCAATCACCTGCCTATAGCTCTTTAAGATTACAGAGTCGTGAACGTGCATAAGAAATTGACTAAATCCTGTGATTAGCAATGAAATGTGTAAGAAAGAAGCTTGACTCATACATTAAAAACCTGTTTCCAATAAAGGCCTCAGTGTTTACTTATGAAAAATAGAAACTGTGTGGTTGGGAAAAATGGCATTTTAGAGACTCCTGCACAACTGGAATTTATCTGATGTACCTTTAATAATATAATAATGCTGCCACACCTGCGATGCTGAAGAACAAGAGAAATGATTAGATTTGCACATGGAAGGTAAAATTACTGCAAAGAATTGTTTTGGGCAATATACAGGATCCAGGAAATGAAATGAAATACAATAAATACAGGGAGACGACTGGTTTCCCGATGGCCAGGGTGCATTCAGTTAATTGCTAATACCACACTGAATTACGAGCTATGAATTACTCAATCATGGCCGTTGTTTCAATTTGGAAAAGTTCCTGTTAAATACAGATTCATTAGAAAAGGAAAAGTCATGGTGTGGGGAGTGAGCGTAATGATGTCAGCATATGATGACTTTTCGTAGTGTAAAATGCTGAAAAATCTTGTGAAGATATTTTTAAGTAATTTGGAAGAGTTTTTTCTCCCTTTACTTTTGCACAAGGCTTTATTGTCCTTAAAAGTCCCATTGGAAACTGAATGATATATGGACTTTTCCAGTTTCCACTGCTGTGTCCAGCGTGTTGTTACTCTAGGTGTTTGAGTGTCAGCAAGTGTATGGGAAACAATTGGGAATTTTGGTTCCAACAGGCCCAGTTCAAATTCTAGATTTCTTGTTTGCTAGGAACACTTTCTTGGATAAGTTACAAAACCTCTCTGAGCCTTGATCTTCTTGAAGGCGTGTGGTAAGGGCCAGTAGTGGATCATTCCTACACCGTTTATTGAACACATTGACACTCTGTCAAGTAATGTGCTCCTTGAATATTATGGTAGCTAATGCTTATTGAGAACTTGAATGCAATTGGATCTTATACTAATAATTTCATGTACAATATGTAATTGAACCTTTATATAACATGTATTCTATATATTTATGTAGTCAGTCATATAGAAATGAAGAATTATATCATAGAAGTGCCATTATTGGCTCTCAGGAAAGATTAGTATTCTTGTCAGAGATACATTTAAAATTCTTCTTTACTTCTTTTTTCTTCTTCTTAGAATAAAGGGCCAGGCCTGGTGTTCCTGCAGGAGGATTGTATCCTACCTTGGATAAAGAGGTAGTTCAAAGCCAGCCTGGGCAACTTAGTAAGACTCTGTCTTAAAAATAAAAAGTGAAAAAGGGCTGGGGATGTGGCTTAGTAGGCAAAACACTTGGTAGAGTGTTAGGCCTTATGTTCAAATTCCAGTACAGTTCCCTAACCCCACCAGGAAAGACAGAGCTTGATTACTACCGGAGACAGTAGAGAAAAATGGTATAGGAATATAGTGTGATGAAAGAGGGGGAGATGCCTAGGACGGCATCCTCATGATTAGAGGACGGGCACCTGAGGGTCCTTCCCTGGACACAGCACGATGGAATCCATGGTCACTTGTAGCTTTTAAAAGATTAATATTTTCAAGTTTTTGTACAGATATATATTGTATTTGGGCATATTCCTCCTCATGCCCCCCCGCCCCCTTCCCCCTCCTGTTTTTTTCTTTTGTTTCCCTAGAAAGTATTATTTCTATGTTCATATCATGTATACATATATGACTTTATGTATCTATAAAAGTTCTGGGAACCAAAAATAAGAGAAAACATATGATATGTTCTTTCTGAGACTGAATTCACTTAACACAATCATCTCTAGTTGCATTTTTTTCTTCTACAGATGACCTTCTTTCCTCATCCTCTTCATCCTCCTCATCCTCGTCCTCCTCCTCGTCTTTCTCCTCCTCCTCGTCCTCCTCCTCCTCGTCCTCTTCCTCCTCGTCCTCCTCCTCTCCTTCTCCTTCTCCTTCTCCTTCTCCTTCTCCTTCTCCTTCTCCTTCTTCTTCTTCTTTTTCTTTTGCTTCTTCTTCTGCTTTTTGAGACAGGGTCTCCCTGTAGCCTCAACTGTCCTGGAACTGGCTATGTAGACCAGGCTGGCCTTGAACTCACAGAGATCTGCCTGCCTGCCTCTGCTGGGATTAAAGGCGTGCATCACCACACCTGGGGATTCTGTTCTTCTTTAGGGCTGAAAATGCTCAGTTGTGTATGTAAACCATATTTTTTTAATCCGGTCCTTTGCTGCTCGACACACAGGGTGTTTCGTGACTTGATTGTGGGGAGCAGTGCAGCAGTAACTATTGAGTGCAAGTGTCTCTGTGCTTTGACTTGAAGTCCTTTGGGTGAAGACACAGAAGTGTATGTGTAGTTGGGTTACGTGAAAAATCTATTTTCATTTTTGAGAAACCTACATACTGACTTCCATAACGGCTGAGCTAGTTTTGATTATCACTAATGACTTTTAATATAGCCATTCTTGTCTGAGCCTCATTTGACTAAGGGTTTTGCAAACGAAACTTTGCCATGTATGAACGCATAGAGAGAGAGAGAGAGGACAGTGTGAACGCTTAGAGAGAGGGGATGGTGTAGTTGCCCCTAGAAATCCTTTTCTATCATTTGAATGTTTTCTAAACAAGCCTCAAGCCCCTAAACCCCTTGCCATTCCTGCAGACTCCGTGCCTTTCTTTCAGTCCTGTATACCAGGGATGCTGGCCCACCCACTGTTGATATTTGCAAGTCATTTATTTTGCAGTTGCGGCTGTTGTTAAAAGGGGTGGACTTATTCTGGAGATCTTGGGCATCTAAAGCTTAATCTCTTGAGAAAACCTTTAGCCAAGTCAGGTTTTTAATCGCAATGTTAGTCATCCCACTGATTACATAAGGAACACTGTAGGAGCATTTCAAATGCCACCAGCTTTTGGCAGCAGAATGACAATGGGGAGGAAGCATTAAAAAGCAGGTACTCAGAAGGCAGACGTAGAGAGGGGCCTCCAATTCCCTGCTCCTGAATATGCCTCTACATTAATTCTGCTCTTTTATAAGAGAACTCACTGGAAGAAAAGCATAATTTGAATTAATTATTTGCACATATGGTGCATTCCTGATGTCAGCTAATGCTACATTAAGGACAGACATGCTGGGCACCCATTAAATAATCAAGTAAATATTTATATTGTTTATGATAAACGGATTCCTTCTGTGGCTATTTTCTGTGCCTTTGTAAACATTCCGTTAGGAGGGCAGATTCTGTTTGTTGGGGCTCCATACCAGGCTTAAGTCTGACAGAGAGTGCTGTTTAAATTCTGAATCCGAAAAGAAACCTGACGCCCACTGTGTTTTTTGGAGCTAAGTGAATATTTAGTAACACTTTAATATAATAGCCAGATCATTATGGTATATTACCAAGCTGAAAGCTGTGTTAGCAACATTAGTCACACGCTCTCATTTTGTCCTAGACTGGGTGTTCTAAAGTACTTCTATATGATTTGCACTGTAATTCCATAGTAATTAGTGATACAATTACTTCAAGCTGGCATCAAATGTTTATATTGAACCAACACAAGTGTTGGGGTTCAACATATAAGTGAGCCCAGTCTCTGAGTAGGTATTAGGACCACAGTAAGGTAGGTTTTTTTCCCTTTGGCGATACGTGCTATACAATTAGAATGTGTGCAAAGTTTGGAAGTGCCCAGAAGATGTGATCAAGGTTGACTCTTTCGTGTTCACTGAAGGTCACATTGTCAGGGGAAATAGGTAAAAGCATGATCTCTGGATGTGGTTGTCTGAAAGGAATCGGTGTTGGAGGAAAGCTTGCAGGATGCCTGGTAGAGGATGGCATCAGGGGAGGAAGTCCTTAGATCTGAGTGTCAAGTTCTCTGTATATAAGCTTCCTCCTGGCTGTTAGGTCTATTGGAAGAATGTCCTTATGATGACTTTGTTCTCAGTGGGCTTTAGGAAACCTTGGCAGTTGGAAGGAGCTTTGTGTACTTGAGTCCCTCTTGTGCCTACTGGAAGAAAGTTTATCATGTACTCCATCATTTTCCTTAATCCAAGTGGGCAAGGGAGCAGTGGTGCTCACCCAGGATTCTGGGAAAGTGGAACAAGCTGTGCCTGACTGTCAGCTAATGGAGATTGGTGTAACTGTTTGGATGAACAACCTCTAGATATTTCTTGGAAAGTTAGAGGCAAAGATCTCATTCCTTTTCGGAAAGTGGGGAGAGCGGGCCAGTAAATGCTTTTATCCACTTTAAGGCACTATGGCTTATTGTTGGCTACGACTTGGCTGTGAAATTTAGTTAGCAATGAAAAACATTAATCATTTGATCTTTCCCTGCACTTTGTTTTAAACAAAACAAATGCTAAGTCTATTTTACCTTTTCTCTAACCCCAAAGACACAACTCTGATCTCTTACTGAATGAATGAATGAATTCATTCAGTTACTTGTCTCAGGAACTGGGCTGGATGCTGGAATTGACATAGGAGTCTGGAACCTGTGATTTTGGGTTAGCTGAACATTCCTGAAAGTAAGGCTGGTCACAGCAAGTATCTGAACCTTTGAAGGGGCAGGTACTGGGAGAGGGACCCATGAATAGAGTACTTTTAGAATAGATGCTGGGATTGGACTGTGAGGAACATTAAGGATCAATTGCAACACAGTGAATTTAAGTTTTATATAGGATATTGTCTGACTAGTCCTAAAGCTTTATTATAACAGAAAAACTCTCTCAGAATGTCAGGATTGGGCTGAGGTTCTCCCCCCCCCCTCCCTCTGTTCCTCCCACTTTCCCTCCCTTCCTCTACGTGGTCTCTTTCTTCCTTTGTATCACTGAGATACACCCAGGCACACCCAGCTTGTGACTTAACATTAATTTAAAAAAATTTCCTATATGGGAACTCATCTAGACAGTGGTGTTGGTCCAAGAGAAAGATCAGTTCTTGTTTCTTGGAATCTGTCTCTTGGTGGCTACCATCTTCCTGACTTCTGGATGTTGGAATAGGGCTTCTCAGTTGATTCCAGAGTCCTCAGCTAGTGGGCCTTGACTGTGCAATGAGAGTATTGTGGCTTTTCTTTGTGCTTAGGTTCTGAATCTAAGTTCCTTAGCCTTTACCTGAATATCTTATATGTAAAAATAGCACTCAGTTTTTCTCTTTGATTTTAAAATTCAGATTGTTTTAGGCCAGCTACAGATAATCAAACTCAAGGTGTTACATGCTGAGTCCATCAATAGAAAAAAGATTTATAAGACAAAATGGGAGAGATAGAGGTAGGGATGTTAGACACACAGACACATACAGACACAGAACATGCATATACAGAAGAGAGAGCCTATTAAAAGTCCTTTGGAGAAAATGCTCATGACACTAATCCTAACACTGCTTTGAAAGAAAAGGAGTCCCTCATTTGGATCCTGCTGAGTATTGCCATAGGAACTAGGACTATCTGAGGGAAGCCCTGGAGCTTTTAGTCCTTACTGTGATCTGACATGTTTCAAATGTGCTGTTTTTCATAGGGGCTGTGCTTTAAATGAGATCCTATCCTTATTTCCCTCTGAGACCTTTTGGGACTGGGCCTGCTGCACCTGCCTTGGGTCTCTTGCAGCCTCTCCCCGGCTCTGTCCTGCTGTGGTCTACTCTATGCTCTCCACCCTCAGCCAGCAGGTGTTGGAGGACCCTATGTAAGATCTTGCCTCCTCACTTTCTCTCCTCTGCCTGCAATTCTCTTTCTCCTCAAGGACCATCTGCACCTAAATGGCGCTAACATCCCACTGAAGTCTGAAGCTCTAATCTGTGCCTCCACGTTAAGCCATCTAATAGAACTGAGTGAAACCGAGCCACGGCTTCTGATATGTGGAGCAGTACATTACTCTGTGAGGCAGGGACTCCTTGTAGTCCCCTTTTAGAGATGAAAAAGGAAACTGAGGCTTCAGTAGCATTAAGCTCGGCCCTGTTGACACCACACCTGCTATATATTTACTCCTGCCCACCAACTTATTGCTTTAGCAGATGGCCTGAAGATCTCTGATGAACTGTCTACTACTCTGAGTGCCAGCAAGAGTGATGCTTAAATACACTGACCATTGTGCCATGGGGTTCCTATTCCAGGGCGGGAATACATATGCCTTAGGCCAGGCAGTGAGAGTAATACATGCTAAGAAGGCAGGAGAGAGAGAGAGAGAGAGAGAGAGAGAGAGAGAGAGAGAGAGAGAGAGAGAGAGAGAGGGAGGAGCTCCTAGCTTCTGGTCAGATGGAGGTGAGAGGGACGGGAATGCAGTGGTGGGAAGTAAGCGGGAGTTGAGGTTTGGAGAGTATATGGGACTGGGACCAGGTGAGGCAGGTTTTGAGCTCCCAGGTAGAGGATGGATTCTGTTCTGAAGCCAAAGGTGGTTGTGCAAAGAGTGGCAGTCGGATTTATGCTTTTGTGTGCATTTGTGTTCGTGTGTGTGTACATACATGTGAAGGTCAGAGGTCAAACTTGGGCATTGCCCCTCTCATTGGCCATCCACTTTGTGTTCTGAGTCAGGCGCTCTCATTGGGATCTGGGGCTTGATTAGGCTAGGCTGCCTTACTTGCACGTCTCAGGGATTTATCAGTCTCTGCCTCCCCAGCCCTGGGATTACAGGTGAAGACCACCACACTAAGCTTTTTTACATGGGCTCTGGGCATTGAACTCAGGTTCTCATGCCTTTATGGTAAGCACCTTATGAACTAAAGCCATTTCTCCAGCTCTAGATTGTGGTTTTTACAGCATATTCCTGCAGCTATGTGGAATGCAGACTGCGGTGGGCTCAGGGTAGCTGATGGGAACCAGTTAGGAGACTTTCACTCCAACTGAGGAAGGAGGGATGGTGACTTGCAGATGAGGCGGAGGTAAGAAGTTGCCAGGTTCAGAGATATGTGAATGTCAAGCCAATACCATCTCCTGAGGGACTGAATGTGAGCTGTGAGAGAGAAAGAAGCAAAGAATTAGCCTGTTGGGCAGGGAGACCAGTCTTCTGCTCAGATGAAAGGATATGGTTCGAGGCATGTATTAACCCTGAATGCTGCTATAACAAACTGCTCAGGTAGTTGAAAACAACAGAAATGTTATCACCTCAGAATACTGAGGGTTGAAGTCCACAATCAGCATGTGAGCAGGTCATGCCCCCTCTGAAGACTCTAGGGAAGTCTCCTTCCTTACCTCTTTTAGTGGTTGTAATACCTGACCTTCCTTGGCATGTAGAAGAGTCCACTTTGGTCTTTGTTTCTATCGTTACATGGCATTCTTCCTCTGGGTCTAAGTCCCTTCTTCTTATAAGTATGCAGGTCATTGGGTTAGAGTCTACCCCAATCCAATATGAGCTCATCTTAACTTGATTGTATCTATAAAGGCCCTCTTTCCAAATAAGGTCACATTCATAAGTTTTGGGGTTAGGACTTGAATGTAGCTTTTTGGTGAGGGTTGCAATTAAACCTACAACAGTAGGGATTGTGAATTTGATTCTACTAAGGTTACATTTAGGAAGCCATTAGATATGCGAGGATGGCATGGATATGCTGGACAGAGAGGTCTGGAGCTCAGAGCAGGGATTAGCTATAGATTCAGATTGACAGTAGAGGCATCTTCCTCAGAGATGCTGGTTCAGGTCACAGGGCCACATGGGATCCTGTTAAGTAAGTACATTCTGAAAAGGAAATCTTTAAATTTGGAGTCTAGGATGCCTCAATGTTAGAAGTTAAGAGAAGCAAAGGAGAGGACTGCAGGGGACAGGGGCAGGGGTGGGTAGATTTACTTTGTGTCTCTTACCTACTAGACTCTGAACTCCTGGACAGCAGTGAACACTGCCATATTCCCAGCACCCAGCATGATGTTCAAATTAGGATGCTCCCTGTAAATGTAAACATGCTGTATTTCTTTGCTTTTTAGCCACAAATAAATGTATGTTAGCTGTAAAGCAATACTTAGAGAAATGGAGGTACAGAGTGTATGTAGCCAGTGTTTATAATACTATGTGTTTATAATCACCTTTGGTTTCTCCCTGCTGTCTGCTTGATAGGGAAGAAGCACATATGTGTGACAATGGGTGTTAAACAGGAGGAGAACATACCTTCTTTGCAGAGCTTCTCCATGTGACTCAGCTGCAAAATAAGCCAAACCAGTTGCAGGCTTCACTAGCCCCAATTCGGCATCAGGTTAAAAGTTTTCCTCAAAACCCACTGGAAGTTTTCAGTCTTGGGAAATTGGGATGGGATAGGTTTCTACACAACATGGGTCTTGTTAAGGGGTTAGAAGTGAAAGCATTGGAGGACACAATGTGGGACAGCAAAGGAACAAAAGTAATTTTGGAGCAACGGGCAGAAGTGAGGCTGAGGACAATTCAGTGTAGTAAGAATTTGGATCTGTATAGACTCACAGGTACGTGTGTCCCGTCTTTTGACATAGCAGTATGATATTCTCACCTACAAAGCTTATGTTGAGAACTACACAATTGAACTACCACCCCCTCCCCACCAAAAACAATCAGACAAATCTCATAATGTTTTCAGTAAGTTTAGTACCTCACAGATGGAAAGGACTCAGTCATCTTGAGAGGGAGGCAGTATGGTGTGGCAATGAATGCTTACATTGAGAGGAAGGGTGTAGTTACTATCACTGACAGCTTTCAACTCTGATGATTTTAGCAAGAACCGGAGGGAAAATGGGCAGGAAAACTTAAAATTCAAGTACGGACAAAGACCAAAGCCCTAACCCTAGCTGAGGCGCTTTTGGCAGCTGATGGCTGCTTGGGAGGGAAGAATCACTTTTCTTTGAGGGGTGGCCACTGGGAGGTTTCCCACATCCCCATGGATAACCTCATCCCCACGTGCATATGGGTAGCTGCAACTGAATTCATCGGACTTGTACTTGACGTTGTGAGGGAAACGTGTTGGGGGGCCAGGAGGAGGCAGGAGAGAGGGTCGGGGAGAGAATCGAGATACATTTGTCTCCATGTGTGAAATTTTCTTTTTTCAATAAACTTTTAAAATTGAAATTTTGCAAATTTCGTACAGTATATTTTCATCATGTTTAGAGCCCTTTAGAGCCCTTCTATTGCACATCTCTTAAGACCCCCCCCCCCCCCCCGCTTTGTAGGGCACACGCAGGATGGGCCTTAGCCAGGTCAGCTGCTATGAGGAATAGTGGAAAGGCTGCTGTGGGCATGGCGCTCAGCTCTGGCTAGTCGTGAGACCAGCTTCTGCCCAGCATCTGGAAAGACCTGAATGGAGATGATCTACCTGGGGACAGAGTACCATTGGCTGCAGTTGGGACCCCACCCCATAAGGCGATTGGCTAACCAGACCTATAAGACCCTCTGCACTTCCTTGAATAAACGAGCTTGCAGCAGCTTGCCACCGCCTGCTTCTCACTCAGCTCCTGGAGTCTGTGTGTTTTGATTCTGAGCCTACTCACCCCTTTCGGTGGAGACCCTCTGCTGGCCCCCCGAGTGCAGGGACCCCCAACACCCCCTCCCCGATTTCATGTACTCTGTCATGTATATTAAGGCCTGTTGAGTCTCCAAATGCCCTCTGGTGTAGGTCTATCCACTGGAGCCCAGTTAGTCCACCTAGAGAGCTGACTTGCTCCTCCCCTGCAGCCAGCTCCTCAGGCAAAGGGTTTCAGCTGGAGAGAAACTGAGCATGCTCACTTGTGAGTTCTGGGGGCGGGGTCGGGTGGGGTGATGGGCAAGTGCTGGCAATATCTGCTAAAACAAGTCATTTTAATTCTCAAGAGCTCAGTTTTGTCTTCTAGAAAGTGGGAAAATAATGACATATACCTTTTAGTTCTTTGAGGGAATGAAGGAATGAGCGAGCGTACGGTGGTCAGCCCGTCTACTCCTTGGTCTATGCATAGGAAGGAAAGCTGTGATCAATGAACCAGCACAGCACAAATGAGACAACTGTACCTTCCAGAGAACAGTATGCAGACAGTGCTCAGGAAATAAATGATTAGAGCTCGTGTCCATTTAATTTGCTTGGAGAAGTGCCCCTAATAGAATCTTATACCCTTGGTCACCTAAGAGAATCATGCATGGCTGACACATTGTGGACATTTATCCACTTGGACAGAAGGTTCATCCTGAGCAGAAAGCTTGTAATTTACTTACAAGTGTATATAGTGGGATAACTCAGGTTAATGTCGTGAACACAGACCAACAATTAGCAAGTTAATTAGGGTCCTGATTTTAGTAGCAAAAGATCATCATCATTTATTAGCTTAGGTCAGACCTGGACCTTCCTGTGAAGTGACTTTTTATGAAAATATTGACTGAGAGAGAATCCCTGCACCTTCCCACATGAACTCATACGAGCTTGGGAAACTCATTATCTCACAGAGAGAAAGCCCGGAGGACTGCACTGAGTTCAGGGGCTTGGCTTTTGCCAGCCTGTTTAAGTTGATGGCCTTAGTATAAATAGGGTTCTGACACAGTAAGACTACTGATCTTTCATCATATGCCATTGCGCTGGTTTGTGAGTGGTGCTGGCTGTTTCTTTTTAACACTTAATTGTTGTGTGTGTGTGTGTGGTGTTGTGTCTGTACGATGTATATGTGAGCGCAAGTGTATGTGTACCATGACATGTATGTGGAGGTCAGACGATGATTTTTGGAACTTGATCCTAACCTTTCCACTTTTCTAGATCTTTCTTTTTTTGAGGTAGAGTCTCTCTTCTTGTTTTTGCCTTTTTGTACCCCCGAGTTTTCAAGCCATTCTTCTGACTCCACCTCCATTTCCTGTAGGAATGCTGGGATTACAGATGTGTGCTGTAGCATTCAGCTTTTTCCATGTGTTCTGAGGACTGACGTCAGGTCATCAGATTTTCGTGGTAAACAGTTCTACCCACTGAGCCATCTCCCTGGTCATTGGCACACTCTTTTTCAGTCAGATCTCAAATCCATTAACATTATTCCATTGGGCACTTATTGAAAAACAAACCCAAACAAAACATGCTACAAAGGGTGCTCTTGCATCTTGGGGCTAAAAGGCATCAGGAAATGGCCAGCTCTCCTTTTTCTTGTTTTTCACAGTGACAGCCATTGCCCCTCACCTGGGATTCTGTACAGAGCCTGGAGATTATAAATCCAATTTAGAGAAGGGGAGAGGGCATGGATTGAAGGGTCAGATTCCAATACAGGAAGATTTGAGCCACAGTTCCTCTTTTCTGCAGTCAAAGGCAGTTTATTGTGTCTGTTGTGATTCTCTCTGCTGCCCTTCTCTCTTTCTTTTGGCACTCGTCTGTTTAGCATGGTAGCAAAGTTGCTTAGCATGTCCCTTGACTAATAAGGTGGATGGTTGGCCATGCCTCATAAGCCAAAGAAAGGATGATGGACAAGGCTTTTAAAATCTGTTTGGCTCCTGTTTCCTACTCCATCAGTCATGAATTGTTAAGAGTGAGTTGTTTCGGTTTGTAAAATAGATGTGGAGATGAGGTTGAGACAAACAGGGCTTTAGTAAGTCACTCCAGCTTTTCCAGGGCTCTGAAACATTCTTGATCTTCCTTTGCTATGCACATCTTGCATGTTGGTTTAAGCTGAATTTGCCCAAGGAGATGGTTAATATTAAAAGTTCAAATTAAGACAAAGGGGTGTTTTTAAATTATATCAGGCAGGTTTATATTACTTATTTTCTGTCTTAACAGTGCCTTGATAAACTTAGTTTTAGGCAAAAACAAACAAACAAACAAACAAACTCTAAATGATGGTACTATTCCAAAATGATTTTCCTTGGTTCAGGGTCAGCATTCTAGGTGTAAATTGATGATACTATTGAAGGTTAAAATTCAGTACTTCATCTTGTATGGCAGGCAGAGTTATGCTTCCTTCCTATAAGGTCTCTATATGCCTGATCCTGAAACCCAAGAATGTCACCTTACATGTCAGAGGAACTTGACAGACATGATTAAGGTTACAGACTTAGAAATGATGGAAGATTACCTTGGTCTATTGAAATCACACTGAGTCTTTCAAATTGGAGAGTATTTGAGTATTCCTGGCTATGAGGTGTGTGTGTGTGTGTGTGTGTGTGTGTGTGTGTGTGTGTGTGTGTGTGTGTATGAGGGAGAGGGGGGGGCACACTGAGGATCTGGCACCCATAGCTGGTTCTGTGATGTAGAGGGCTGTGTGCACCAAATTTCCATCAACCTTAATATGTAGCAAATGATCCTGCCCCTGAGGTCCAGAAAGGAACTTGATCTGTGAGATGTTGTTAGGCCTCTCACTCACAGAACTATAAGAGAATACATTTATTTTGATTTAAGCCACACATTTGTGGTCATTTGTTATAGCAGTGATAGTTAACCCATATATGAGTTTTCTTGTTGATGAAGTGGCTTCTGAGCCCACACTCTGTATGCGGCAGGCAAGAAGGGCTGTGTAATGTCCTGGCAATGTAAAAAGCTCTGACTCTGGTGTATTTCAGAGAATCTTCACCTGGGCTTCTGACTTGCTAGAATGTCAGGAGATGAAGGTGATAGGGAGTCGGGGAGATATGAGTGAGTGTTTGGGGTGCACCTGCATGCACCTGACTCTGCTGAATACATTTACTGTCTTTTCCTTCATTGTCAGTGGATGTCATAGTTTACTGATGGGAGCTCATTTCTAAGATGTTAAATGGCTTTCCAGGCTTTTTACTGAAGTTGTAAGTGACGTGGTGACATCTTGAATCTCCAGAGAATACCTGCTTTGTCCCAAGCTGCCCTTTCTTAACAAGTCTTAAGAATTATATCAACATTTAGTGGCCAACTATTCTATTGTAGAAATCAATAAAACAGAGCCAGATACGGTGGCTTACATCTGTAATTTCAGGAGGCTGAGGCCAGCTTCTATATAATGAGTTCCAGGCCAGCTAGAAGTCAGAGTAAGCCCCTGTCTAAAAACTAAAAAAAGATCCATACCAGTGTCTCCTTAACGTTTCTTCAGTCTCCAGCACACAGATGAGGACAGAAGGATTATGTCTACCTGTACACCAGATCCTGCAGTGGGAGTATGTTCCTCAAAATCCAGAGGAAGTGACTCATCTCTGTCTCTGCTTAGTAAGTCTTCTCTGAACTGAGCTTCCTGATCAAGATCAGCAGTGCTTCATGGCCTGGGAATAAACACCCAGTTTGTTAGCAAGGGAATCAGGTTGATATTTAAAATGAAAGATGATTTGAAAACAAAAAGATTGATAATTTCAAAGTGTCCCTTGGGACTGGGTTTACAGTTCCAACCGCACTAAGTTAGATTTGGGTTCGAAAGCTGGAAGTGCTGATTAGATTATATGTGTGGTATGTGCCCCTCTGAAATGCCAGGAACCTCTGCCAGTTACTCAACAATTATACATGCCACTCGGAGACAATGCTGACTAATGAAGCCAGGCCCTGGTGCAGTGGAAGATAGCTTCTTTGAATGCAGCGGGATCCTTGCAGGTGGAACACTCAATCTGTAGCATCAAATTCCAGGAGAGCAGAGAAGCAGTATAAAAAACTACCCAGGTTTTGAGGAGTCTCTTTCTTAGAAGGAGTGAGAAGGCTGATTAAGACAACAAAGATAGGTTAGGGAGATAGCTCAGGTATTGACCTGAGTTTAATACCCAGAATCCAAATAAAAAGCTGAGCGTGGTAATATGTGCTTCTAATTCTAGCACTGGGAAGAGACAGGAAGATCTCTGGGGCTTGCTGGTCTACCAACTTGGTCTACTCAGTAAGGTTCAGGTCTTCTGAGAGATCTTGTCTCAAAAAACAAAGTGGAAAGCTTCTAGGGAATGACACTCCAAGTTGACCTCTGGCCACTATGCACATACATCTGTATGTACACGTACACTCCCTTCTCCCAACATGTGCGCGTGCGCGCGCGCACACACACACACACACACACACACACAGAGTCTTGTGCTTCACAGGTGGGGAGGAAACCCAGAGAGCACCTGGCTCAGCTTGGATGGTGGTGGTATGTGTTTGCTAGTGGGTTGATTTGGAATGATGCCCAAAGAAGCCCCAGTATCTTCTGTGGCTTAGAACATTGGCTTGGTTTTAATGACTGGGCCTAAATGTGTTATTCAAGAGCACTATAGCCAGCTAGACCCCTCTTCTGAGATGTGGGGGTCAACTGCACATCCTTGGGGCACGTTCACCCACAGGGGCTCGATGCTGTTAGCTAGCCTATTAGTTCTGACAAGTTCCCGTTTAGAGTTGGATCAGCTTCTAGAACCTTCACTTCTACCCACTCTTAGGGATTGGCTTGCTTATGCTGGCCATTTCTGCTTTAGCTGAACTCTTATTTAGACTGGGGCTGGCAGCTTCCATCATGTGCTGTTTTTCAGATGAGGATGCCTGTGTGTGTTTGCCCCAGCTTGCTCCTTGTCCTCAGGCTCAAAGCCCTTTCCCCTCCTATCTCTATATCTGGGTCAGTTTCTGTTCCTTTCTTGGCCATGGCTGCCCCTTGCCCTGTGGCTCTGTGTTGTTACCGTCCCAGCATGCCTCACTGGGGAGTTGGAACAGCAACAAAGCAGATCCCAAATCAATTCCTGTGGAGTCTCCTTGATTGAAACTTTCAGATTTTCAACTTCCCTTTGGGGCTTTTGCTGTGTGCTAGTATCCAAGGAACATCGTACTAGCTTTTCAGCTTTTCATCACACAAAAGAGAATTAAAATTCTTGCTGATATAGAAAAGTAAAACCTCTTTCTTCTTTGGTGACTATGAGTGGCCTTTTCTTAGAAGACTATGTTACAAACAAAACAACACACCCTGTGATTTTAGATTAGAAAATTGTTTCCAAATACACCATGGTCCAAATCAGGATGCTGTGTTTTCTGTGACATGACTTTTTGTGTGTGTGTGTGTGTGTGTGTGTGTGTGTGTGTGTCTTTTTGAGACAGGGTCTCCCTGTAGCCCCAGCTGGCCTGGAACTTGCTATGTAGACCAGCCTGGCCTTGAACTGACGGAGATCCACCTGCCTCTGCCTCCTGAGTGCTGGGATTAAAGGTGTGTGCCACCATGCCGGGCACAACATCTTTTTTTTTAAAGTCCTTAAGTTCAAGTGTTGCCATGATTTTAAATATTTAGGACTAACTATTTCTTGCATTAGATCATGAGCATGCTTTTGGAAAGGGTTTATTTCTGTGTACTATTTCTTTTTTTAGTGTATTATTTTTGTTAATCTTAGATTTTATACATGCATACCTTGTATTTTGATCATATTCACCTTCCACTCCTCCCCTGGCTTCTCTCATTCTCCCAGATCCACCCTCTGCTCCCAGTTCTTCCCAACTTTGTGCCTTGGTTTTAAGTAGCCCACTGATTCCAGTTTGTGTTGCCTGTAAACTCATGGTGTGGGAGTATTCACTGGAGTGTGGTTGACCTACCAGGGGTTACACCCTTAAAGAAAGCTGAGTCTCCATCCCTGAGAAGCCAAAACTGTCCACAGCTCACCAGCAAGGGGGAGAGGAAGGTTCGTGGGTCCCTCCCTATCGCCATGCAGTGGTATTCATTGGCTCGATCTTGTATGGGTCTTATGCAGGCAACCACAGCTTCTGTGAGTTCATAGGTTCAGCAGTCCTGACCTGTCCATACACATTGCTTTGGTCTAGTACTCCCCAGCTTCTGGCTCTTACAATCCTCTGCCCCCTCTTCTGTGATGGTCACTGAGTGACAGGGGAGGAAGTGTGATATAGATGCCTCATGTGTGGCTCCACATACTCTTGATCTGTATACTTCGTTCAGTTGTGAACTTTATGTTAACCACCATCTACTGCACAAAGAAATTTCTCTGATGAAATCTGAAAGCTGCAGTTACAAATCTGAAGATCTGACAGTAAGATCCACATATGAATGAGAACATGTGATGTTTGTCTTTCTGGGTCTGGGTTACTGCATTCAGTATAATGTTTTGCAGTTCCATCCATTTACATGCAATTTCATTTTTCTTCATAGTTGAATGATATTCCATTGTATGTAGGTACCAGATTTTCACCATCCATTGCAGTTGATGGACATCTATGCTGCATCCCTGTCCTGGATCCTATGACTAGAGCAAGATGAACATGTATCTCTGTAGTGGAAACAGAGCCCTCTGGGTGTATGCCAAGGACTGGTATAGCTGGATCATGTGCTAGAGCTATTTCTAGCTTTTCGAGCACCTCTGAACTGATTTCTACAGGGCGGTGCCTGTGTTTACGCTCATCAACAGCGAATAGATGTTCATCATCACCCACATCCACACTGGTATCTGTTATCTTTTGCTTTCTTAATCTTATCCATTCTGAAGGAGGTAAAATGAACTCTTAAAATTTTAATTTGCACTTCCTTGGTGGCTAAGGATCGTGAATATTGTTTGAAACGTTTCTTAGCCATTTGTATTTCTTCTGAAATCTCTCTGTTCCGTTCCATAGCCCATTTTTAAATTGGATTGTTAGAGTTTTGAAAGTTTTTTGAGTTCTTTATATATTCTAGACATTAATCCTATGCCAGATGTGTAGCTGGCAGAGATATTTTTTCTATTCTGTACTTTGCTGATTCAGTCAATAGTTTCAGGAGGTCCCACTTGTTGAACCTATTTTTTGGGTGACTAGGGTCCTTTTCAGAAGAGCCTTACTTGAGTTTATATTCTGAACTGTACTCACTACTCTTTCTTCTAGAGAGTTTTCCCAGTACCATTTGTTAAAGATGCTGTCTTTTTTCCATTTTTTTTTTTCATCTTTATAAAAATCAGGTGGTTGTCAGTGAGTAGACTGACGTCTGGGTTCTCAAGTCTAGTCCACTGAACAATGCGTGCACTGTTTCTTCTTTGTAAATATAACCCCTTAGTGTGCAGTTTAATTTTGTGTTACCTGTACTCTACTGTTTACTGCCAGAAAGAGGTTACGCAGTTTGTGGGGAAATGAGTGCAGATGGAGACAACTGTGAAAGGAAGGAAATCTGTCTCAGAGAGACAAATGTCAGATCACTTTTTAAAATAAATGAGTTTTCAAGAAAAATCTTTGTGGTCAAATGTCTGTATTAAACACTGCTTTCAACATATCACCCCTCTCCTCTGATATTTTCAGTGGCTCCTCTCTTGTGAGTTGATCCCTTTTTTCCTCTAACTTTCAGACGGACTTTCCTAGCATTCTATTCCAACTGGTCTTTTTATTTGCAATAGATTTTATTTTATTTCAATGTGTGTGAATGTCTTGCCTGCATGTATGTAAGTGCACCCATGTTGTGTAATGCTTGCAGAGTCCAGAAGAGGGCGTTGAATCCCCTGGAACTGTAGTTAAGGATGCCATTAGCCACCATGTGGATGTTGGTAACCAAACCTGGGTCATCTGCAGGAGCAGCCGGTGCTCTTAACTGCTGAGTCATCTCTCCAGCCCTGCAAAAGTCCTTCTCCATCTTCTGCTATGTTGTTGGTCATAGGAACCCTCATATCAGAGTTTTGAGATCAAGTTCTGGTCTGTTTTCAGCCCTGGAACTGACAAATTGTCCACTTTGCCATTTTTGGTCTTATCTTTAAAAAGAGACTAATATGACCATCTCACTTGGATAGATATGAAGACCAATATTTCATGAGCGTGAGATACTTTCTAGTACACTGGAAGCAGTCCATAGATGTAAGGTACGATAGCATCCTTCCACCCCGAAGGGAATAGTGATTTGGGTAAAGGAGCATCTGTGTCCCTTACACCTCAGGTAAACATGTTCATACCATTCAGGCTTACTTGAAATGGCTTACCATCTGGAACTTCTTTTTATTTATGTTGTTGCTTTTGAGACAGGGTCTCCCTGTAGCCATAGCTGGTCTGGCACTCACTGTGTAGACCAGGCTGGCACTGATCTCACAGAGATTCACCTGCCTCTGCCTCCTGAGTGCTGGGATGAAAAGCATCCACTATTGCACCTGCCCTGGAACTTCTTTTTACATGCTAGTTGATATTACTGTACAGAAACTCAGGGAAGAGTTGTTTTTTTGGAGGGGAGGGGAAGGTCAGTATTTACTAACTAAAGTCATTTCCCCAAAGTAGCACACATAGAAATCTCCACTTTCAGCCCTAATTGCTTGCACATGCATTATGAGGTATTACTTTTAATCAAGGGAGCCAAATGCAGAGCTGGAGAGATGGCTCAGAGGTTAAGAGCACTGGCTTCTCTTGCAGAGGACCTGGGTTAGGTTCTCAGCAACCACATAGTGGCTAACAACCATCTATAACGTCAGTTCCAGGTGATCTGCCACTTTCTTCTGATCTCGGCAGGCCTTACACTACATGGGTATACTTATATACATGTAGGCTATACACTCATACATTTAAAATAAAAATAATAAAATATTTCTTTATAAAAAAGAAAGCCAAATGGTAAATCACCACATTAGTCCATTCCTGATGCTGTAATAAAGTACCCCAGGCCGTGTAATTTATAAACCATAGAAACTTACTTTTTCACAATTCTGGAGGTTATATGATTACACGGTGGAGAGAATGAAAGGGCAGAAGGGCTTTAGTACCCTTTTTAAAGGCACTTATCTATGGGTACAGATCCTGCTGGTCAATCGCCTGTAAAAGAGCTCCCCTCTTAATACTGTGGCATGGGAAGTCAAGTTTCAACATGAATTATGGAGGGACCCAAGCATTCAAACTATAACACTCATTTTTCCCGAATTTATTGCTGTGTCATTGGCTGGAACTTAGGAAGTAGGGACAGGATAATTCATCTGTGAAGATTGGTTTGGTTCAAATCGGGAGATTGTAGAAACAGAATGCTTTAGTGGTGTCTTTTGGTGTTTTGAAACTTTCTATTCTGGTTCGATAGCCTTCTTTCTCTCCAAATAAATGCATTAAATTATAGACTTTCAGAACTTAGTTAGAAACTTATTGAGAACATCAGAAAATGAAATTACCACATTGGGTCAAGGTTCTGGTCTCTAGTCCAGTTTTCTAGCATCAGTATTATGTGAAAATGTCACAGAGCTCTACCATATCTAAGGCTAACCTACTACGGTCAGCTACCAGAGCAAGCCTTCCCAGTGGGTCAGACTAGGCTGGTATCATGATGGAACCCAAACGAGATGTCAAAAGGTCAAGATCAGAATCCTTAAAAATTTCCAGTTGTTCAAAAATGTAGTTTAATTAAAAGAAGGTAGTTTTGTTTTTAACCATTTTATCCATTTGCTCTAAAGAATAATTCCTTTGACTATTCCACATCCTTTAGAAGGAAATATACTTTGCATCCCAAGTTTCAGTCTTGATAATGTAGTGTAGGAAACTTCTGCATGTGTCACATGGTAGCTGTGATTTATGTTTTTCTCTGACAGAAAAGTCAATGGGGTTCTTGGTTTATATTTCAGTTGAGGAAGGCAGGATGGTGTAACATATAAGAGAATAGATACAGGGCTAAAAACGAACAAACAAACAAACAAACAAGCCTTGCTGATTGTCAGGAACAGGATTCCAGATGGAGTTCCTTAGCCTTTCCTTATGGCTAATCTTCATTGTCAACTGACTGTATTGATGATACATGGATGATTAGCACACTACAGAGTGGGTCTGGGATGGTATTGCCAGAGGTAACTGGCTTGACGAATGGATTAATCCCTTGATGGGTTTATAACATGACAATATTATGGGAAGTGGAACTAGTCCACTGGGGGTATATCCTGCAGCTACATCTTGCTTTAGCCTCTTCTTCTTTCTTTTTCTCTGTTTTCTGTCATGATCATGTGCACTGCTCTGCTCCATGTCCTCTGTGTCATGAGAGACTGAACCCTTTGAAACCATGAGCCAAAATAAGCCTTTCCTCCCTTAAGTTCTTCTCAAAGGTATTTTCATTTAGAGCTTTGAAAAGGTAATAAACACACCTCTGTAAAACCTCAATTTCTCAGATGTGGTTAAAGATGCATGCATGTTTACACTGTTTGCACACATAAGCAGGTACCTGCAAAAGTAGATGAACCAATGCACGCAAAGCCCTCAGACCTACACTAAGGACTCAGTCAATGGAAACTCAGTTGAGAAGTATTCATTAAAAACTCATTTGTTTCAGCCTAGCGTGGTGGCATAGGCCTTCAGTCCCAGCACTTGGGAGGCAGAAGCAGGCAAATCTCTGTGAGTTCAAGGCCAGCTTGGTTCTACATAGTGAGTTCCAGGTTACCTGGGATGACAGGGAGACCCTGTAGTCACACACACACACACACACACAAATCTATGCAGATGAAAGGCAAGGGTCACCAAGATAAGTTGAGAATCTTTTAATAAAGATACAATGTACAGTGCATTACACATGAGAATACCAGGAGGTCAAGGTCATAGGTAGTTACATAAGAAGATGGAGGCCAGCCTGGGCTATGAAACTATGTCTCAAGCAAAAGAGTTTCAGCAATCAAAACAAAATTGGTTTGACATTTTTTTAAAGGTTAAAAATTTTGATTTATTCATTTTGATTTTATGTGCATGAATGTTTTGCTTGTGGCGGCTAAGTGTACCCATGTCATGCAATAACCTCAGAGGCCATAAGAGGGTGTCAGATCCCCCTGAACTGGATTTATGGGTTATTAGCCTCCTTGTGGGAACTGGGAACCGAACCCAGGGTCCTCTGCAAAACCAGCCAGTGCTCTTAACTGCTGAGCCATCTCGCCAGCCTGGTCTGTTGTCTTGTGGAGGGACGATGGAGATTGTTGTCTTGTGGAGGGATGATGGAGATTCCTTTAAAGCACCCATTAGGCCGGTTGGGATCTGGCTCCTCCCATCTCAGCAGCCTAACGCCAGGCTTCTCTTTCCTTTTTGCTTACTGAGTTCCAACTACATTCGTCACATTCACTTGGCAGCGATTCAGCGAGCACCTTGTCTTCGCGAGACACTGGTTTATATGGAGTGGGGAACAACCAAGGTTTGGACTTCTTTCACGGAACGTCCTTCCGCCAGTGCTTCACCCATGCTAAGCTCAGAGTCACCTCAAGCCCTTTAACAGTGTGTCTTCTCTTCTTAGAACAGTTTTTGCTTTGAGGCTTTCTACATACTAACTTCTATCTATCCTTTATATCTTCAGTTTTCCTCCCTCAGACGAGCCTTAGTGATCATTGAGCCTAAACCCAGTCTAAGTGAAATTCTACCGTTGTTCTTTCTCAAAGGGTATTAACTACAATTTTGGAACACTTACGAAGATTGGTTGATTTGTATCATTGCTTCCCGGGCCATCCACTCAACTGAAAGCTCCGAGAAGCCGCAGGCTGTGGTGATTGCATTCTATAGCTGTCACCTGAAGGACTTAACTGGTCCCTGTCAGGTTCTTTGGTTTGTTTTGAAAGAAGGTCTCACTAGCCCTGGCTGACCTGGAACTCAGTACTGAGTGCTGGGACTAAAGGCATGTGCTACCACACCTGGCTTTCTTGTTAGGTTCTTAAAATAGATATAACAATTGAATAAAAAAGAATAGACAGTGTTGAAACATATTTTCATTCATTTTACAAGCATGGATGGGAAAGGTGCAGGGTTTTAGTGATGCTAATGCATTTATATTGGTAGGCTTGCTTTGGTTCTGATAGTGAAATATATCTCTCTATCTATCTATATCTATTATCCATCTATCTATCTATCTATCTATATCTATCTATCTATCTATCTATCATCTATCATCTATCTATCATCTATCCAGATTGCTGAAGTGTGATCCCAGGGAGCTGTTCTTTGCTACTGAGAAGCTCCCAAATGGTTCTCTTTTCCTCCTCACAGGATTATCTCTTAGAGTGCATTTTTTTCCCCTTGGGATTTCTGCGTGATTGTTTATTTTTGTGTTAGTATGGGTCACTCAGAGTGAATGTCTTTGGGGATTTCAGAAGCTCAGTTGCCAAATGTAAATCTCTGCCTTCATGTCACTGGTGGAAACCCAGGTTTCTGGAGATTGCATATAGAAAAAGCAAATGGATGATTCTGGAACACCAGATGACCCTTTGTGCCTGCCGGAGAGGCAGAGGGTAGTTAGGAAAGTAAGTGGGGTGGTCATTGTATTTACTGTGTAGTTAGCTGTAGCTCGAAGCATCGCATGAACAAAATCCATCTTTTTGGCAAGGTGGACTGCATCCACCTACTGTGTTATCTTGTTTGGGAAAGAATTCATTCCAAGTTCCATTACTGCTATGAAAAAAAAAAAAAATCTACCATCGTGACAACGATACTGTTGGACTTGGACAGAAACCCCATAAAATTGTATGGGTGATATTAATTTAGTCACCTACGGCTTAATAGTCATTTTATGGACATTAAAAAAAAGTTTTGTAGCCATAATGTTTTATCTATCTTTATGGTCTCTTATGCTGTGTTTAATCAGTGTAATTATGGGAGAAGATAATTAAATATAGTACTATACAGTTCTTAAGATTTTAGTGCTGTTATTACTAATTTAACCACAAAAAGGATGTATAAGAACTAAGCCATGGCAAATCTTGAAGAAAAATATCAGGTCAGAATTTTAAGTAAGCAATTGAAATGATATAGGTGAAGCTATATTGTTTCCAGTTTATTTATATCATTAAATAGACTTTTTATTTATAACCTACAATGCAAGTTAGGAGGAAATGATACTTGTATGATTCTTTGAACCAAGTAATATGTCTCTACTGTTCAAAATAGTTACATCAGAAATAGTTTAGTGCCCCTAAAGGCTAGTTATGACTACAACTTCAACTGAGATTATACATGCAATATATTTTATTGTATATGTGTGCTCAATACATATTATCCATATTTTTTCTTGGGCATAAATAAAAGTAATTACATTAAAAATGAAGACAGGAGTGTGAAAGGATGGATGAAGGTGCTAGGACTGACTGCTTTTTTTTTTTAAGCTGGACTGGGATCCCCGTCGCTGCTGTGGAAGTTTATGTTTTACAACAAGATGTATTAACTACAGTGTGCTCAGTAGTATTGTGTAGTGAAACAGATATTTAAAAGTAATGCATATATGGGTATGTTCATGCTGTGGCACCTGTGAGGAGATCAAGGGATAACTTTCTGGAGTCAGTTCTCTCCTTATATGAGGGTTCTGGGGATCAAATTAAGGCTGCCAGGCTTGTGTGGCTAGTGCCTTGACTCACAGCCATCTTATCAGCCTTTGCAACCAGTAAAATGGACCACAAAATACATGGTATTAGGCTGGAGAGAGTGGGGTGGAAGGCAGGCAAAGATGAAAAACCTTGAAATCTCTGGAGAAAAGGTGGTGAACTCCTGTTCAATCTATGTGCTAGAGCAGTAGACCTATGCAACGAGAAATAAGTTAGGAGAAGAAAAAAAGTCATACTGTAATGTTGGAGGCTTAAAACATCATGCAAATGTATTGGGCTGAATATAGTGGACTATTATTCACCCTTGAAAAGGATACATGCACAACATGGATGAGTCTCGAGGACACTGTGCTGAGTGAAATGTGCCAGACACAGAAGAACAGATACTGAATGTGTCCAGTGTTTGAGGGACCTAGAAATCAAATTCATGGTGTCAGAAAGTAAAATCTAGGTTCCCAGGGGATGGGAAAAGGGGTGGGAGATAGGGATTACATTTTAACAGGTACAGCATAGTGGTGATCCTTGTCTATCAAGATGAATGGACTCGATGCCATGAACTATGCATTTAAAATGATTAAGGTGGTAAACTTTATGTTATTTATATTTTACCACAATAGGAAAAATAAAATCTACATTGACTAAACTTTTCACACAATCGGCTCCCATGGATGGGAAAAGGAGATCAAAGTGGAGAATTTGTAATGAAACCATTGGTTTTGTTTAGCTGTGTACTTTGGTTGGCAAACTGAGTTGGAGCCTATCTTTGTACCACATTGAAAGCTGGATCTTTGGAACATGCACTTTAAGATGAGATGGTGCTGGGAGGTTCACCTAATGGGCAAGGTGTAGTGAGGAGTGGATTTGGGGCAATAGGTGACTTGTCTTCTCTTTGATAGACTTCTTGGCCATGCAAAGACATTTTGATTTCTTTGTGCACTTCTAGAGAACATGAACTGGGCGAAACATGAAGGCCTAATGTTGCAAGTTACCAGCCTGGAAATAATGAAAAATGGAAGGAGAGATCCTCCCATTTTAAAGTAGTTTTGTGTCCTGAATTGATGTTATGTTCTTTTTCATTTTCTAGCAAATATGTTCTCACTGTGTGCTCCAGGGAAATGATTAAAAACATCATTAGAATACTTCTTTTCTTCTTCATTGGAAGAGGCTACAAGTGCCTGCATTTTCAGCTTGAGCCAAACTTTGGTGTTTATATTTGAATAGCTGTGTGGCTCATTGGCTTTTAAGATTTCACAGCAAGAGAGTCAGAAAGGGTGGCAAGTCATCATTTCTCATCTCCTTGTTTGGAGGCAGAGCTGGGCCCCAGAGGGTCATCATGGATCCTCTTAGAATTCCATCAATTGTCTGGTGATTAGATCGAATGGCAAAATAGGGAAGGTGGCTTATGGCAGGGGTACCAAGCTCCAGGACAAAGGAATGTCCCACAGCATGAGAAAGAGGGAGAATGGGAGGCCACTCCTTGGAGGACAGAGACAGGGAGGTGTCTGAAGGGAAGTAGCTTTGAGAGAGGCAGGGTGTTCTCCAAATGGGGGTCGCAGCTTAGGTCTTGGGGGAACCACTGTGGAGATTTTGGATAAACTTAATGTGTAGATCTGAGTTTGAATCTGGGGCTCACCCTTTATTAACTGTTCTTTGGACAAATTGTTTGCTTCTCTGATCTTTGGTTTTCTCATTTGTGAAAGAGTAACAGTCTCTTCTGTGGAGTGGAGCTGTTTGGAGGGAAGGGAGGCAGTGCATCCCTGTTTGTTCTGGGACAAATGGCCTGGCATCATTTCCACTCCCTCTGTCCTCATCCCCTGCCTTGTGGGAGTCCATGATGCACTTTGGGCTCTTGTATCCAGAGCTCTTGTCTTCTAATAGAGTGGTTTGTTTGTACACCACTTGTCCCTCCAGCTCTATTGCTCCCTTAGGTTAGTGACAGTGCTCTGTCCGCTCAAGCACCCAGTGCATGGGCTGGAAAATGACTGTTCAATGAGTGAATGAAAGGATAGGAGAGTGCCTTTGTGTGTCTTGTCTTGCAGAAAACAGGGACACTTACTGTTCTTGCAGAGAACTGAGGTCTGGTTCCTAGTACCCAACATGGTGACGCATTGTAACTCCAGTTCTAGGAGATCTGATATATGTAAGTGCACCATGTACACGCAGTTTCTGAAAAGGCCAGAGGGAGGTGTTGGATTCCCTGGCACTGGAGTTAGAGATGGCTGTTAGCTGCCATGTTTGTCCTGGGAACTAAACTCAGGTCCTGTGTAAGAGCAGCAAATGCTCTTAACTGCTGAGCCATCTCTCTACCCCCACTGTTTATATCTTTTGATCCTACAATTTTACTTCAGAAATTATTTTCTAAAGAAATAACTGAAAATTGAAGAAAGAACTTTTTGTATTAAGTTTTTCATTGTATAATTATATAGTAGCAAAAATATAATTGAGAACCAGCAAGATGGCTCAGCAGGCCAAGGTGCTTGCATCCAAGCCTGATGACCTGTTTTATTCTTGGATCCCACATGGAAAGAGAGAACTGACTTTCACAAATTGTTTTCCGACTTCCATACAAGTACCATGGTATATGTGTGTCCTCTCCACTAAATAAATGAATGTTAAAAATAATAATTGAACAAAAGATAAGTATTTACCAAAGAGAGTATGAGCCATTGCACTTTAGCATTTTCATATTTTGGAATAAAACTTCAGCTATTAAAACTGAAGTTAACGAGGATCATAATATCAAGGGCAATGTGTGTATGTAAGATTAATGATTTATGAAAATTTATGATATTTGTTAAATTATAGGAATAAAACACACATTTATCAGTGATTGCTTTCATATGTATAAAGGATGGTGATTGGGGGGCTGGTGAGATAGCTCAGCAGTTAAGAGCCCTGATTGCTCTTGCAGAAGATCTGGGTTTGATTCCTAGCTCTAGTAGCCATCTGCAATTCCAGTTCCAGGGAATCCAATGCCCTCTTCTGGCCTCCATGGGCGTTGCATGCACATGGTACACTTACATGCAGGCAAACACTTATATACATAAAAATAAAAAAAAAATAGTGACTGCTCCCTTCTTTTAACTTTTCTGTGTTTTCAATAAATACTTATTACTTTTATAATCAGAAACAAACAAACCTCTGAAAGTTCTGATTCCTTCATCCATTTGCAATTAGACCAAATTGTACTTGAGTGCAACTTTGAGCATGCATTTCAGAAAGATCTACCCCAGCTTCAGGCACACCTGTTCCACTCTGTGTCTTCCCTGCAGCGGAAGAGGCTGGCGTGTCAGTGTGCACATGGCAAAGCTCTCACCATCAAGGTGGAAGCTGCTTCTCTGGGGTGCCCTGTAGGAAAGAGGCACAGAACACAGGGAGAAGGAGCTGGGGAGGTGAACAGGAAGTAAATCTTCCAGAGGGAAGGGAAAAAAGATTCAAAGTGCAAAGCTCAGCAAGAGAAAAGCATGGAGGCGCAGGAAGGCGAGGAACCAAGGGGAAGACAGCCAATGTTGGGGGTGTAAGCCTCCCCCAACTCTTTTTGTTGTTCCAGGCCTCCTTTGTATTCTGAGTAATAAATCAGAATTACTTTTATTTATTTATCAATTGTAGCATTAAGAAATAAATACAGTGGTAAATCCACCTGATTTATCTCTGGGAAGCATTTATAATTCAAACTGGAAGCCACAGGTTTCCTCCTATGAGTTTCTGCCACGTGGAACAGATGGTTTTCTTCCATGCTGGGGACTTCGCTGTGTGTGGTTGTTATCTGCACACAAACACTCTCTATTCCTGAGTCAGGATCCTCTGAAATCTCCTCCATGGAAGAACCACTTTTCCATACATAGCATGGGAATACCTTGTAAGACGTGATATCCATAACCCTTGGCCTGGCGTCTTAACTGTTCACCACCTCAGCACCTGAAAGTATCACTTAATTTCTCTGAACTTCAGGTTCCTTGTATATACATGGAGATAGTCATACCTAACTCAGGGGTCATTATGAAGAGGAAGTGATGTAATGTGTGCAGACACCTCACACATGCTGGGTGACCCTCCATGTGAGTTCCTGCTCCATTCACTGACTTTCCTTGTTATGCCAACAACGATGCTAAATGATTTCTAGGGTTCTTGCCTAGTAATTTGGAGAGACAACTCCCATTATTTCCTCTGAATGCAATAAAGTTGTTTTGAGTATATCCTGATAAGTAATTGCTTCCCTTAATGATACTCCAGTGGAATACAATATGGAAACCTCTGAAGGTTTTTATTCTCGAAACTAATTTTTAAGTACAAGTGCTTCCAATTAGTCCTGGCTCTGTGTGATTTGTAGCATACCAAAAAGGCTTGGGTTTCTAAATATAGAAATCAAAATACCTTGCATCCTTTGAAAGCCGAGTCAGAAAGCCTCACACAAAAGGACAATAAGCTTACATTATTCTCCAGTGTAGATTTGCGTCACATCATAAGGAATCCTGTCTCTCCTGATAATAGGTATTTCAGAAAGGAAAATGTTCCGTCTGTTAATAACTCATTCACTGGGCAGAGGAGATAACCCAGTACGTAAAGTGCTTGCCTTGTAAGCATGAAGATCTGAGTTCAAACCCCAGAACCCATTTTAAAAAACTTGGTGTAGTTGTAATACCAGCGTTGGGAAGGCTGGGCTTGCTGAGCACACAGCCTAGCCTACTTGGCAAGTTCTAAGGCAGTGGAACTTTGAGACCTTGTCTCAAAGAAGTGGATGGTACCTGAGGAACAACAGCTAAGTTTGCCCTCTGGCCTGCACATACATGCATTCACATGTTCATGCTTACCTGCACACATGTAAATGTATACACACACACACACACACTGTTTCTTTCCTCACTCCCCACAACACAACACATAGAAAGATTCCTTGGCAAAACAGATTCAGTAATTAAAAACAAGAAACGGGATAGGAAGACTTACATGTAGAGTACTTTGTCAAGTCATTGTTTCAAAATTGCCCATGCAAAGTCGACGAAAGCATGAGGTTGTCCTGGCATCTTGGAGTTCGACCTCCACAGTGAGGTAACTCTCCACGTGGGTCTTTCCAGCAGGTCATGCTCTGTGGTGGGGGAACTTCCTCGAGCTGTGTCTGCTTTTGATTAGATTTAGTCCACAGACATCATATCTTTTTAACTTCATAAAGTCTCTGACAATAGTTTTTCAGGAGCTGAAAACAAGGGACTGCAGAGAATTAACTGATCTCTTACAGCTTACGCTGATTTGGGTAACCAGAAAGCTGTAGGCAGAGCTGAGTTTATTCATTAGGCTTAGTTTCCACATCTGTAAGATGAGTGAGATAATTAGCCCACAGAGCTGTTGGGGGAGATAATCAAGGAAGTTGATAGAGGAAAGATTGGAATGGTTGGTTCTTCAAGTCTGACTCCCACACCACCAGCATCATCACCATCCAGAAACACAAAGTCCTGGTCTTCCCCAGCTCTCCCAAATCAGAAGTTCTGGGGGTGGGTGTGGCAACCTGGGTTAAACCCACCCTTTCAGAGACTTTGACACCTAGAAGTTGGAGACCCCAGGACCATGACTCTCTCTAGGCATTTGGCTCTATGACATGCTGTATAGACCAGATGCCCCAGAGCGATTTTTACTGTCCTCTTTTTCACTTCCTCTGCATTATGTAAGATTGAGAAGTCCCTGTAGCACAGATTCCTTCATTTCAAGTAAGGAGAATAGAATAAAGATACCAGTGAAGAATTATAAAATGACCAAAAGAAAGTGTGTAGATTGACACATGGAGCAAACACATGGAACAAACTTGCAGTAGCCATAGGTGAATGTCATGAAACTCAGAAACAATAAAAATACATCAGTTTTTTTTTTAATAATTTCAAATGTATCTGAGGGGTTTGAAATGTTAGACTGGGGAGGCTACAAAGTGTCATTAACTCATATCCAGCTCACCTTTAGCTTGTAGAGTATTTACTCATCTGTTACTTTATCTGAGACTAGCAGTATTTCAGGGTGATAACAGGCAGGGAGTTGCCTTCAGTACGGAGATGAACAAACCAAGGTTTGGTGGGCAGGAACAAATTTGTGAAATCTACTTCAGGAAATCATTAAGTGCCAAACTGACCAGCTCTTTCCTCTCGGAAACTCCTATTGCCTACCTTATTTGTAGTGTGATTTTAGAGGTTCTGGGTCTCCACTTCCCATTTGTGCAAAAAGGGTCATAAGACTATGTATTTTACTCATTTATGACTGCCCCAAAAGCTACTACTTAACTTAGTAGCTTAAAGTTCAATGCATTCTTCTCCTTTGTAGTTTTGTGAGTTAGCTGGGATCTGATCAGTAGTGTGGGTGGAGATTCTTCTGTGGTTGGGGTGATAGTCAGCTGAATGTGTTCAGGATAGTGTCTTCATGTATGGATGGCCCCTTGGCTGGGAAGGTTGTAATGGCTGGGAGATGCATAGACATTCTTTCCAGGGAACTTCCTTTGTAGCCAGCTTGGGTTTCCTGCATGGTACTCTCAGGGGAGCCAGATTTCTTACTTAACATCTCGTTTCCTGTACAATAAGCAGAGAAATGAAAGGGTAGGGCTTGGGGGATGGCCCAGTGGCCCTGAATTCTGCTTCTGAGCACTATATAAACATCTATGTTCTGGACAGCAGAAGAGTGTGCCTGTAATCCTGGTACTGAGGAAGCAGAGTCAGGAGGCTCCTTGGGGCTCTCTGGCCAGTCCGTGTAGCTGAATGGGTGAACTCTGAGTTGGGAGAGAGATCTTGTCTCAATAAGTACGGTGGAGCTGGGCATCATGGTTGTGAGTGCCTTTAATTCCAGAATTTGGGAGGCAGAGGTAGTGGATTTCTGTGAGATTGAGGCCAACAGACACACACACACACACACACACACACACACACACACACACACACACAGAGAGAGAGAGAGAGAGAGAGAGAGAGAGAGAGGGAAGAGTCATAATGTCATATTCTGTGTACTCTCATTGCTCAAAGCAGTCACATGGCAGCTCGGGTTTCAAGTCAAGGATAAAGACCCCACCTCTTAATGGGAGGAAGGCCAGGGAATTTGCATCTCTGAGGCCGCATTTAATCCAGCACACCTTTTCATGGCTTGTGATGAGAATTGAATAGGTTGGTAGAAAACATTTAGCAACCTAGATAGACATAGTATACAGTCAGTGATGCTGATGATGCTAATGATGTTGACAAGCAAAGGAGGGTCTAGAAAGTCACGTGGAGTATTTGATAGGACTTTCATCCTATGTTGCCATGGGATGGTGAGTCACTGGAAATCTTTATTCTACATGATAGGAGGCTGGGAAGAAACTCATTCCCTAGGTTATGCACAAATTGAATAAAGATTTCATCCTTTGGGTATGCTGGGTTAGGGTTTCTCACAGGCAGTCAATGTCTCTTGTCCAGCTACTTCATTCATTCATACATCTGAGTTCAGAAGCACTCATGCATTGCACTCAGTGCTAGATACATAAAACACAGTCCTATCAGCTGGGGTACAGAATTTTAAACCAGTAGTCACCAATAAGTAATTATTTGTGATTGTACAAAGACTGTAAAGAATGAATACTCATGTCCCCAGTAGATCATATGGGGGCCCAGCTCAGTCTCTGCAGGTGACACCAGATCTGGAATAAGGAGGAGGAGTTGCCAGGTAAAGGGAAAGGAAGAGCCCCAACAAAGTCTGTCTGTGGAGAGGGCTGGGATAGCTAACCATCGGAACAGAGTCCAAACGCAGTATCCACATGGCCAGGAAAAGGGGCTGGTACAGTAGGAACAGGAGCCTACGACTCCGACCCCATAACCTCAGGAGCCTTAAGGACTACAGGTTGGATCCTAAGCGTAATGGGGTTCACTGGAAAGGCAGTATCTGAAGAGTTCCCAGAATTGCTAAGTCTTTTTACCTGAAGAGGAAAAAAAAAAAGCTTAAAGAGATGAGAGATGGTGTTGAGGGATGAACTTGGCTGGTTTCACTTGAACAAATAAATCACCAGTTGCCATTTATCCCCAATCAGCAATAATCCCAGCACGCTCACCCTGGGTCATTCTGGACAAAGGCAGCCTACTCGGTCCCTCTCCACATTTGCTAGCCTGTAATAGCATCCTTATCAAAGAAATCTCTCCATTGCTCCCCAACATAAACTGTTTGCTGGGCAGCCAGGGTCAGCTGTGCCTGCTAAGCTCGCAGACTGACCCAGGTGCCCTGTTTGAACTGCAGAGGGTTCAGCAGAATTGAATGGCTGGGTGGCAGTGTTTACCCAGACAGGTGTGGGGCCGGAACTGTAATTCCCCTGAGTTTGTGACTAGCACCTTTAGTGCTGGTTCATGAGCTGAATGGCCAAGTAGTGCTCAGCCATAAAGGACATTGCTTCCTCACCACTGCCCTCAAAGAAGAGAGTCATTGCAAACCAGTCCCATCACGCCAGTTTCCTATAGATTGCAGTGGGCAGTGTGGAAAAAATCCCCTAAACACACAAACAATACACATGGCTATCACTTTTTTTGGGTGCCAACAACCAAACAAAGTAGCCGAACTTGAGGAAAGATGTGAGTTTAAGAGGTAAACTCCTTAATTACCTGGCAGACAGGCTGCCTGGACCACATGGTAGCAAGGATTTCATATGAGCAGTTCAGGCTGGAAAAAAATCCTCCTTGCCCAAAGGGGTTAAACTGTGAAACATGTTTTGGAGCCCCTCTTTTCTTTTGTTAATGGGAACTGACATTCCCTACAATCAAATGGGACAGAGCTTAATCATATTCTCCATGACAGAAGAAATTAAGGTCTGTGGTAGAAGACATTATAATCTTGACAGAATTTTCATGCCCTCCAAAAGCCCAAATTACTCTGTTTACTAAAATCACATGTTGGCAGAGCTTTGTCTTAATGCTCTGATTGGGGTGCCTGTTAATTTCCATTTTGTGGGGAGGGGATGCTGCAGTATTATCCCTGGCTTGCTGTCATTTATCTTCTGAAGCACTTGAGCAGATAAGTAGCCTCATCCCTCAGCCCTTTGACTGGAAAATCTCCCCCATGCCAATGACTTCAGGCTTTGCCCTGGCCAAAGGCAGCAGTGGGCACTGAGTCATTTTGCTTTTCTCTAAGGCCCAGCATGCTTCTTCCTTCCCAAATGATCTGTTTGGGATCTAACAGCAGTGAGCAGCCTGGAATTTATTCAGCAGAATACCTGAGGTCCAATCTCATTTTTTTTTTCAAGAAAACCCACATACATATTATAATATATATATATATATAATATTAAAAATATATTTTGATGATGGAATATGGCACTTTTCACCCTTTGCATCCAAAACCACACTCTGATATTATTTCATTTGGTTACACATAGAGACAGTGATATTCCAAGCATCACACAGTGGTTACTGCAGGAGCCTGACCAAGTTGACATGGTAGCCAGGCAGGATGGATGCCTGTGAACACAACGGGCATCCTAGTGGGCTGGTATTAGCTTACCAACTGACTCTCCATACAGTGTGCAGGATGGTTTTCTGCGGTGCAAATAGTCCCACCCATGCCAATTTCTCATGGAACTCATGCAAACTGAACGATGAGTTTTCACAAAACTGATGTAAACCAGTTTCAGCATGCTCTTGTGGTATGTTCCAGTTTAATATTATCCCTGCATACACATGCAGAACCACATACCTCCAAGACAGACTTTTCTTTTTCCCAAACTGTAAAGTTCTAGGTGATGCCTAGGCACAGCCTGGCTGGGAGTAAAGTGTCTGAGTGTTACCAGATGAATTATCAGGGTTGTCAAGAGAAAAGCTGGGCTTTGATTATTTCCTGCCTCCCCACTGTAGTGAAGCCACAAGTTTCATTTTCAAAATGCGTTTCTTACCAAATGCTTTAAAAAAATTAAAAATACACTTCAATTGAGGAGAAGAAAATAATTTTGTACCCTGGCCACCAGTGAAGCCAGCTTTGAAAGTTACCAATTTAAAAAACCATTTTCAGATTTGGGATGTGGGCAAAATAAGTGGAAGCTATAATCAGGAGACTCTGCATAAGAGCAAATGGATCTGAGCTGATTTTAACTCAGTGGGTAACGACTTCTCCAGCATTATAGCGGGAATAATTCCGTGCAAGGCTTCTTGGGGGAGGCTATGTTCTAAAAATGGTTGATGCTTCTATTAGGTCAGCATTCCCCATTAATCCATGATCTATTTTACAGGAAAAAAAACCAACAAACAGTGCATACAGTCTGTGAGATTTTTGATTTGAGCCCCTTGGCCAGAGGCCCATTAATTCTCTTTTTCCGGACATGTCCAGAGTTGCTCCTTCCAACTGAAATCCTTACAAAGAATTCTAATAGGCGTCCTGCTGGGTTGTTGTCTGTTCTTAAGTTGCTTTTCATTTGAATTGGTAAGAAATAGCAGTCAGCTGGAATCCTGGGCTCTCTGAAGTGGCCTTTGTGGAGCTAAACAGTATAAACCAATGTCTATCATCACCCATTGCAACTAAATCATTGCCGTGGAGTTACATGTAGCAGATAGATGGTGATTTGTTCATTCTCCACCTCCTGACAAATACTGCCTTATCCGTCTACAAATGTGTCCAGTGGCACCTCTCTGGAATCTGGAAAAGTGGTTACATTGGGGTACTGCTGTGAAGAAATTTGAGAAATACGTGTATCATCTTTTTTGCCTTGATTCCTTTACATACTGAAATTAGTTTCTGATTCCCACTTGGGGAAAAAAAATAATACGGTAGTTCCTAGTGGAAAACCTGTCTTCAGTTATATTTAGCAGGGAAATGAGTCTGACTGCTGAGAGGCCGCCAGCTTCATCATTATGGGATTACGCATTTTAATGGGGCACAGGTTCGAAGGCCTCTGGGTTTGAGGGTTTCGTCACACACATTTTACTTTTCTCAAGGCCTGGAAACTACAGAGATTTTAAAAGCCAGGTGTTGAATGACCTCTGTTTCTTTTTGCTTCCTTTTAATCACTTGATCCTTCTTACACGGCATCGTTGAGGATGAGAGAGTCGATACCAGAGCATTTAATTCGAAGGGCACCTCTATTTTGGAAGCTTTACATGATGACTTAGCAGAGAAATGAATTTCCTCTTCTTCGAGCTTGCTTAGGTAATTCAGGTTTGCATAAAGAAAAGACAGGCTTTGCATTTGAAAGCCCTCTCTTCCTCAGATGAGCTGGGACACTGGAGAGAAAATGGGAACCAGGATATCTCTGTGGCCTTGTCAGGCTGATTTCTGGAAAGGGCTAGAATGGCTTAGCAATTTCAGAGGACTATTAGGGCAAGCTTTCTGGGAGTCATTTTCTGGCTCTTGACCTTGTTTGCACAAGTTCAGGTTTTGGCAAAATAACAAATAGGTGTTGGTCAGTCTATCATTTGTCTTCCTGTACGTCCCCTTGCTTTACACTTTGGTGGGAAGGTCTGCACACCACACCGAGAATTGTTTTACTTTTCTATGAAGCATTGGCACACGTTCCTAGGAGTTTCACTGCATTTTCCACAAGGGAGACACCTGTTCACCAGCTCAGGCCTCCAAACACACATTTCTGTTTTTATATAAGGATGCTCCTTGTTTTCGAAAGGCTTTCATTACCTGGCAAAATGTTTTCAAGTTCTTAATGCTTAAATATATTTGGGAAGTGTCAAAAAGAGTGAAAAAGAACTCTCCATTTTAAATGCATTGCTTTATGAGGGAAGAAGAAGGAACAAGAGCAGTAAATACATCATGACTAATATTGAAGGCTGAGGTTGTTCAGTTTCCCCTGGAACTGGCCAAGTGCATGTGGTAGAACAGGATCTATGAGACATATAACTGATGGTGCGGTGTTTATTTTCTGGGAAGTAGTTACATTGTGTATTCTAGAATGAAAAAGAGATAAAAATTTTCTGCCTTTCTTCATATGATATGAAACAGAAGATAGAGGATAATTTTAGAAAACATTACAAACCTCCAGGAAACAACCCGCCCCAGGAAGGTTTAGAAGCCTTGTGGCAATGGTTCACAGCAAATAAAAATTTTGTAAGGCAACTGACTGTTTAGAAATTTAAGTGTATGCAAGAAATGGAAAGGAAATTCTCCCTAGTATTCCTTTAAAGGGAGCAGGCTCCCGGTGCACCACTCAGGTCAATGCTAGTTACTCTGGTTGTCTTATGTAGCTATTTTTTGGAGGCTTTGTCTTATGGAATTCAAGGCACACCTGTGTCCGGTAAAACTCTTGGAGAACAATTGTCTTTCTTTTTGCTGAGTGAACTTTTATGGCAACAAATGTGAAAAAAGGAAAAAGAAGAAGAAGAAGAAAAGAATTACTATGAAATCAGCAGCGTCCCAGTGGACAGAAACAGGTACTTTACAGAAAAGCAACACATCTTAGGGAGCATTCAACTCATTCTGTAAAAATGTAATGGGAGGAAAAAATTTCTCCTAGACCCCGAATGTCTGTCTTGAGTTATGAGTATCAATAACATTAGCCATAACTGCAGATAGAGCCGTTACTTGAATGAACACATAATTCTATTAAGAAATAAAGCACACTAAGCATCTTGGGGGAAAACAGCACACACTGCCACCACTCCCCAAAGCTGATTGTGTTATATTGAAGGTGCTTCTCCAACCCACTTTTCTTTTCTTTTATTCTTTTCTTAGTTTCCTGGAGCATTTTCTTGGTCTTACCCAAGGTAATTAAGAGTGTCCGTCTGAAATAACTTTGCTGGGTTAGTACCTTTCTTAACATTTCTTTCTTCAAAATGAACTCACCCTATTCTGAGAAAAAAATGAATACTTTTCTCAAATCGATGAGTTTATTTTTTAATCTCTTCTTTTCCCTGTCTTGGCTGCCAATTGATCGTTCTTTCTTTAGTGCCCTTTTTTCTTTTTTTAAAAATTTTGTTGGACCTGGAAGATCTACTTGTTCTCTATCCTTGGAGTAGTGTCATTCTTGAAGATCAAGTTCAGGTAGTTCCTTCAAACTTTACTGGTGGGTCATTAATTGGCACAGCTGGTAATGTTTTGTAAGGCCCCCCCCCCCACGCCCCTTGGCCTCCATGCTTGTCAGTTTACCAATGTAGGATGCAGGTTCTTAGGAGCAGATATTTGGGGGTCCCCAAACTACCTGCCCTCAGCTTCATCAGTGCTTGCTTGGTCTACGCAAAGCCTCTCTGACAGCATCAGAGACAGGGTGGGATGGCAGGCCAATTTAGGTCACAGCCTAATCATATTTTTTTGTGTGTTCTTAATGTTGTCACAATGCTCCATGTGGTTTGTTGACACTTGCAGTGATGCTAGTTTGAGACTAGACTGGACTCTTATGATGCCATCAATGTGGGTAATTGGAGCTTTGCCAGGAAAAGTTATCATTTACTCTGGACCAATCAGGGTAACCATATTGATCGCTTTCTGACGTTCTTTACATCATGATGTTATCTCTTTATTTTAGTTCTCATTTTTGTCTTTTTGAGACAGGGTTTCCCTGTAGACCCACCTGGCCTGGAACTCACTATGTAGACCAGACTGGTCTTGAACTCACAGACATCTACCTGCCTCTGCCTCCCGAGTGCTGGGAATAAAGACACATGTGTGCCACCATGCCTGGTGATGTTAGCTCTTAAAATATTTTTTTTTCTTTTTATTATTATTTTTATTTTATGTGTATGAGTCTACTGCTTGCATGTAAGCGCTCTAGTGTTGTACAATGCCCACAGAAGTCAGAAGAGGACATTAGATCCCCCAGAACTCGAGTTATGGACAGTTGTTTGTTAGCCAAGTGCTGGAACCTGGTGCCAGTAGGGTTTGGGAGCCTGGCCTCGCATCGGCGTTTTATTATATCTGTCTATGCCTCAGTCTCCCTGTGTGAGAATGGGATAACACTGAACCATTTCTCCAGCCCCCATGTTAGCTGTTTTTACTTCTTGTTATAGGTTGACTTCAAGCCTCAACAGTTTTAATTGCCTTCACAGAAGAGCTGAAGGATCTTAGGAGTGTCTCCTGTTACCCCATTCACATATAGGGAGACCGAGGCACAGACAGATTTAATGAAATGCCCACGCTGGGCCAGGCTCCCAAACCCTACTAGCTCAGTGCTTTTATCTGCCCTGCCACGTGGCCTCCAGTCATTAACTACTTGCATTTTTCTATTTACTGTACTTCATTTGACAAATCATTAAAAATAGATAGCACAACACTGGCCTTAGGACTAATCTCTGAGCAGCCCCATTATTTTTAGCTTCCTATGTGGAGAATTGGCTATTTATTCCTGCGCTTCAGTTCCTCTCGGTTAAGAAGGCTTTAATCACGACAGAACTTCACCTTTTACCCTATGGTTCCCGACTAGCCTGCCTGGCTTTAATAGCCTCCTATGAGAGAGACCTTCTCAACAGCCTTTAGAAAGTCTAAATAAATTATGCCCACAGATTCCTTTTTATCTGCTGTTTTTAGCACACAATTTTCCCAAACAAAACAAAATAAAAAAAACTAGGCCAGAGTGCACGTTTGTCTTGGTAGGTGCTTTGAAATGCCTTCCTGTGGGATTCTCTTGTCTTGAGCCTGGGTCAAGATGGATGCTTGTCTGCCTCTGGAGTCGGGGCTGAGGAGGGCAGCTCACTTCTGCAGTGAAAACTCCTGCCAAACCACCACAGCGTCAGGCTCTGAGACGCCAGGCAGCCCGCCTGGCTGTGTCATTTTTGGGACCAATCCTTTGGTGACGGCTTGTCTTCGCTTTTTGCCTGGGCCTCTCAAAGTCCCTCCTCATGTGAAACCTCCTCTGAACGTCTTTTCTTTCATCTCCAGCCCTCCTTCAGCCCCCAAAGCAGGAAAGATGGCTGCTTCCTTGCAGCCTCCTGGATACTTCTCTGTGTGGCTATCAAGAGCTCTAGCACTTTCATTTGCTTGTGGGTGTCACTGAGTGTAGCTATAGCTTCTTGGTTAACGTGCAGGGCCATGCGCTAGTCAGACTTCTTCGAACTGTGACGAATACCCAAAGCATTTTAAAGCAGACAAGACATATATTGTTCGTGTGGGGTTGCCTGACTCCGTTGCTTTGGGCAGAAGATCATGACAGAAGGAAGAAATGGCAGAGGAGGCTGCTTACCTCACAACAGCCGGGAAGCAAAGACAGAGGCCGGAAGGGCTGAGATCAGAAACACCCTCCACAGGCATGCCCTCATGACATCCTTCCTCCAACTACACATACCTCCCAATAGCCATTCAGTTACAAACACATTGTCCGTCGATGAAGTCAGCACCTTCATGATCCAATTACTTCCTAAAAGCCCATCTCTAAATACTGCCCTGGGAACAAGCCTTCAACACATGAGCCCATTGTCGGGGGGAGTTCATAGCCAGACACAGTGACTGGCAATATATACTCAGTGGATGAACTCCAAGCACAGGGTTGGGCTATAGCAAGGATTCAATGTTTGATGAATGAATGTCATAGCTATCTATCATGGTGACAAAATATCTCAATAGGGCTTATATGGAGGAGAGATTGACTGTGGTTCATGGCTCAGAGGTTTTCAGTCCACGGCTACTTAGCCCCATTACTTTAGAAGTCTGTGGTGAGGCAGAACATCATGGTAGAAGTGTGTGAGGGAAGAACTGCTCAGCTCATGCAGGCCAGGATGTAAATAAACAGAATGACGAGGAGGCTGAGCCCCAATGTCCTCTTTGAGGGTGATGACCTGGTGACCTATTCCTTTTCACTACATCCCACTTTTGAAAGGTTCTGTCACCTTTTAGTGATACCGCCAGCTGAAGCCCAAGTTTTCAACATATGAGCCTTTAAGGGACATTTAAAATCTTAACCATAACAATGATAAATAAATAAATAGTGTTGATTAGCTGTGGTTACAGGCAATACGCACCCTACTAACTGAGTGTGGTACTGATGCAAATTTGAACCGTAAATCCTGCTGTAGGGCTGTGCAAATGGCAGGGCGATTTGTAACCCTGACTGTACTATATTTGTTTAAGACACAGTGGCATCTAGACTGCCTTCTCAGATGAATACTGAAGGTTAGTTACCACTTTCAGGACATCTATACCAACCACCTCAGAGCTCAGGGGGCATTGTGGAACAAGAGGTGGAAAAATACAAGAGCCAGAGGACGAGGAGAGACACTGTGAAATGCTGTCCTCTGGACATGACATGGCTATTGCACTCATGAACTCACATTGGCTATGGTTTCCTACACAAGACCTGTACAAGATCAAGCCAGTCAACTTCTAGCATGGATGCAGTGCAGTGGGGTGTTTATGAAGAAGCCATTGACAGTTGATGACTGCTGGAGGAGGGAATGTGGCCAATGGTAGGTTGTTCATATTCTGGTGAGCGGCCTCACATTCATGCGCATTTGGGCAATACTAATTGAACTTAGTGGGGTATAAACAAGTAAAAAGGACATGAAAATGGGAAAGAGATATGTTGGAGAGGTCTTAGAGGGAGTGAGAAGGGGGAGTTGTGGGTGGATATGATCAGGATTCATTGTATACATGTATTAAATTGTCAAAGAATAAAGAAAATATTCATAAAAATCAGTAAACATTTTCATAGTTCTTACAATGTGAAAGGCAAGTTATATATATGATCTCATTTATCCTTCAAAATAAATCTTTACAGTAGACATTTTCATTCGCATTTTAAGTGAAATGGAAGTTCATAGGGTTCAAGGCAAGGTCATTCCATGAATAAACATGAGAGCTGAGTATGGATCTAGGGTCTTGGTACTGCCCCCGTTGACTGTACTGGAGTCTTTGACTCAAAAGTTCTTGTGATATTTAATACTACTTGACAGAATCTAGAATCACCTAGGAGACAGACCTCTGGGCATGTTATTGAAGGAACTTCTAGATTAGCTTAATGGAGGTGGGTAGACCCACCTTCACTGTGAGTGACATGACTGCATGGGCTGGGGACCTGGGCTTAATGGAGAGCTGAACTGAGCTGAGAAGCAGCTGTGACCACTCTCTTCTTCCTGATTGTGGGTGTGGTGTCACCCAGCTGCCTCGTGCTCATGCCTTCACGCCTTCCCCATCATGGTGGACTATTCCCCCAAACTGTTAACCAAAACAAACCCTTCCTTCTTCAAGTTGCTTTTGTTAGGTGTTTTGTTGCAGCAGTAAGAAAAGTGGGTAAAGATGCTGTTGCAGAAGCTGATGAGGGTTTTCAAGAAGGTATTCTTGTATTAATGTCTAAGGAATTCACTTGTAATGAGGGCCCATCAGCACCAGCATCCTGCCTCTCTAATTTTGCTTCCACAGGAGAATAAGACAGAAGGTTATTAAATACCCAGTGCACATAAAGCATTGGGACTTTGTGCTGACTGACGTCAGAAGTTCTGGTTTAGAATCTTGACGTAGATCCTCTACTGACTCAGCAGCTAGTGAGATATGGTTGGCTGTTTGGCCTATATATCTACCTCTCTTGGTACAGCTGTCTCTGTACATTGAAGATAGAACTTGCTGTGGTAGACACATTTGGTCTTGACAAATGCAGCCTCACTTTGGCTGGCCCCTTCCATCAGGAGAAATTGCTATCTTCCAGCTAGACCAAGATAGATGAGAACAGTAATGATCCTGAAAATCATTCTGTGGTATTCAAGAGAAGGGGTAAACTGAGGCAAACCTTCAGCCCATGGAGGCCAGAATGAAAAATGCTGGGTTCAGAGGCAATACCCTTGGCTTGGACAGTGTGGGCACTGGGTGCATGCTCATTTAGAGCTTATCATTCAGGGTGGAGCTTTGGGACAGGCACTATCCTCTAAGGCACTGTCCAAATGTAATCTTTAGATCATCCCCCCAACCCATCAAGCTTGATCTAGTCTAAGGGATGAGTTAGTCAACTGTGGCATTATTGATGTTTGAACCAGCTGATTCCTTTTGAGGGTGATGTTTGTGCATTTCACTGTAGTTTGTTTACCAGAATCCCTGGTTTTGACCTCCTCAATGCTGGTAGCATCTCCCAACTGTGACACCTGTCATGTCTGAAAACATGGCTGAATGTTTTGTGGAAGGAGGACCAGGTTGGCCCTGGTGGTGGAACACTGCTCCATGGTCTTTGGCTTGTGACATATTAGCCTGGGCAGAGCTCATCATGAAGACTTGGTTTACTCACATATCTCATATCCATGAAGCACTCTTCAGTCCACAGCTATCATAGTCTGTCCCTGAGGTAGAATTCTGGAAGATGTTTAGAGCCTGATACTATGTGTAAGACACTATATTTTTTTAGCTACTGGGTATCAAAGAAGTCCATTTTCTTTAAGAGGTTTAATCCGGGGGTGGCAGAGAGAGTATCTGGCTTACAGCCTCTTCCACAGCCTTACTCCTGCTCTCACAGCAGACATTTCAAAGCCACAGGAACTTCCTTTATCTACCTGGCCTAGTGGCTTCGGCATCCTTTCAACATAGGTGGTAGGAAACTCATGGTTTGGAATTGGCAAGATGTAGCTGTTTATGACACTCTGAAATAGATTCAGAGGGAATTGCCAAATGCAAAATTGGTGATGGAAAAAATCTTTGTGTCATAAGAGGATCCTGGATTTCTATCTTGTTTTGATTTCTTTTTTTTTTTTCCATAGGCCTCAGTTGTTTGTTCTATAAGATGGAGCCTAGTTTCCTGGCAGAAACAGCAATGCCATTAGAACTGTTAATTATTCTTTGTGGACTTTTGGTTGGTGGAAAATAGTGTTAGAGACTGAAGGAATCTGTTTACATTAGTAATATAATGTGACTATTCCCACAAGGAGACTACTTACTCTGAATTGCCAAGGTAAATCTTGAGTTTGGGTTGATAATATTTCTCTCTATATCGAACAGTAACCCATCTACAAAAGTTAAGCTTTGTCTCCAACCGAGAGAACACATTTTGGTGCTGTAAGTTGAAAACCAATAATAAAGTTCAGGAAGTACTATCACAGAACTTCTGATCACCCAGAATAGAGATCATTCATGGGCACTTTGTTCAATTTATTTCAATTTCCTTTTAGATTAAAGAAATAAATTATCATAACCATTTTTGCAACTATAATAAAATATTCTAGATTGGGCTGTGAACAAGATAAATTTACCCCTTATGGTTCTGAATGCTGGGAAATCCAAAATTGAGGCAGTAAGTCTTGTGTCTGGTAAGGATTCTTGATGTATGGATGGTCTTGTAGAAGTGTCCTCACTTGGCAAAAAGGAAAAAGATGCCCAAGGTCTCAGCTAGATCCCTCCACCTCACGTAAGGCATTCATTCCTCCATGGGTGAGAGTGCAGTCCTTAGGATGTAATCACTTCTCATAAGGCCACACTCATTTAAAGAAGTTCATTTGTTTTTATTTTATGCGCACGAGTGTTTCACCTGCTTATGTTTAAGTGCACCCGTGTCATGCTATGCCGGCAGAGACCAGGAAGAGGGCGTTGAACCCCCTGGAACTGGAGTTACGGACTGCTGTTAGTTGCCATGTGGGTGCTGTGAACGGAACCTAGGTCCTCGGCACGAGCAGCCACTGTTCTTAACTGCTGAGCCTTCTCTGCAGGCCCTAGAGATTACGTTTCCCTGTGAATTCTGGAGGAGGCACATTGAAACGGTGGATCCTCACTGGTGAAGTGGAAGACCCTCTCTATCCCTCCATTCTTCTTCCCAGCATTCCCAGAGTCATCTCCTATAAAGAATTTGCTACATTTCTTACTGTGCTTTTATTTACATGCACACGAATCTGTGAAAAATGTGTTGTTTTAGGTGTTATTTAAAACTTTTAAATACATTTTGACGTTCTAACTTGTTTTTCTCTCAAATGTCTTTCCTTCAGAATGTTAGCGTTTGGAAACTTTTCCACAGTCATAAACCTCTAGTTCATCAGAAGTTGAAAACTTTCTGTAGTTCACTGTGTGAATATATTTTATTATCTGTTTCCCTAGTTATGGATATTTATGCACTTATCCAGTTTTTCACTTCTTCACATAATCTTGCCATGAACAATCCTGTAGCTTTCTCTGGAGTTTCTCTAGTGTGTGTGGCCAGCAGGGAGACTGGTGGTTCACAGACATTTGAAACCACCAGGTGATAAAAGTTTAAATATCAATATTTAATGTTGATATTAAATAAAATATAAGGATATTAAGCGTAATATAAATGTTCTTTGAAGCTGGTTTTATTTCCAAGTTATATTCTACTAGCAAGGGCTAGAATTTTCACTTCCATGTGTTTCTCAGGGGGTTTGGAGTAAAGCTTCCCTCACTTTTGATCGACCAAGTCAATTTGAATTTCCTGGACTAGCTAGAGGTTTTGAAGTTTGGAGATTCTTCTTTTTTTTAAAAAAAAATATTTAACATCTTTTTATGTATTTATTTATATGCTTATTTATTTTTTGTGTGTATCTCATCAGCCACTGCACTTTGGAGGTCTTCTTACCATAGGATAAGATTGCGATAAGGTATCACAACCATGATAGATTGTGACTGGCCTCCAGCGTACAACAGTATGAAGCGTTTTAAGCAGTAGGAGCCAAGGCAAGGAGGACTCAGAGACTGGCCTCCCCTGCTTCCAAGTCCCTGGTGAACACCCCTCCTCTGATGGGAACAGGGCAAACACCTCCTTTCACCGCTTCATTGACTCGTGGCTCTCTTTGATGTCTCTATTTGAGCTGGCCTCTCTCTCACATAATAAAGTTTCTCTTTTTTTTCCCTCTTCTGCTTTATTCTCCAGTGTGAAAACGGATGCAAATACATTATTTAGTCTTGTCACAATCGCCTTATCCTTCCCAGCATCTCCTTTGTGCCTGGCTTGTCTGGTAGACTCACTGAGCCCTTTGCAACCGTCTTATTTCTGATGTACTTAAAGAATTTAATATTATTTGTTGTGTTATCATTGGCTGTTTGTTTTCAAACATGATTTTTAATCCTTTCTAATCTATACTTTACATCTCACCTGCTAAAGTTGATTTTTCTGTAAGCCTCATGCTGGAATGGATTTTAATGTTTTGAAAGATCCTTTTTCTTTGGTCTCAATAAACTTCTGATGCTTTTCTTTATTTTTTTTTGTTGCCCCTTTTTTATTCTTTTTGTTCTGATTATAAATTTGAAATTTGGAACCTTGCTTTCTCTGGGGAGTTTTCATATTAGAATTATAGGAAGAATGTTATTCAGTGTTTAATTGTGGGTGGAGCAATAAACAATTGAAAAAGTTTCAGGAAAGCAAAATTCTTGATGTTTTAATAAAATGTTGCCCTTTTTGCTACTGGTTATGTGCTAGGGACAGCAGGTCAGTAAGTGGCAATCTTCGTTACTTTTGTTTGGTCAGTGAAATTCTCTCTTCTTTTTGAGGGTACGGATAGAATCACAGAATAAAGTAAAGAGAAAAACAAAACAAAATATCAAGTTTTAAAAAATATATAAATAAGAAAATCAGAGCTCCTTCTCCACCTTCCTTGTTGATGCTTTCTTTTGTGGAGCCCTTTCAAAATTGTAGTGCCTCGGTCAGTCCTTGGGCAGTGGTAATCTCATCCAACATGTTGAATTATGCACATGTTAGGCTTAAGGATATTGTATTATAAGGCACTGAAGCTCTGCCCAGATTTCCTAAACTTGAGAGATATCTCTTCATATTATATAGTTATCTATTGATTATTTGAAAAAAATAGTCTTTACTTTTATTTCTTGAAATTTGACTTGGTTGTTTTCATTTTTTTCTTGTAGTATTTATTTTTTTAAAATTTTATGTGTTTCAGTGTATTACCTGCATGTATGTAAGTGCACCTGTGTTGTGCAATGCCCGAAGAGGGCAGAAGAGGCATCGGATCTCCTGGAACTAGAGTTATAGATGGTTGTTAGCCACCATATAGGCCCTGGGAGCTGAACCCAGCTCCTCTGTAAGAGCAGTGAGTGCTCTTAACTGCTGAGCCATCTCTTTAGACCCTGTGATGTTTATTTTTCCTTGTGATGTATCCTTCATAATCGTTGATTGCAAGCACATTTTCTTTTTCTTTTGTTTTTCTTCTAAATGTTTTATTAGCATGTTAATTAGACACAATAAAGGGTTTCATTATGACCTTTTCATAGTTTGAAGTAATGTATTTCAATCATATGCAGCTCCTTGGCAGGTTACCTTTTCTTGTCCTACTCCCAGGTGGGGCCTCACTACGTAGCCCAAAGCATGGGACTCTTGATTCTGCTGCCTCTGCTTTCTGATGCCAGGATTCCAGGCATGTGCCCCACACCAGGAAACAAACATGCTTCTTTCCCCTCATTGTACAAGTTCTAATAATTGCTCTGAAATCACAGACTGCTGATTTTAAGATCTGGGCCATTTTGTGGTTGGTCTCCTTATATATGTATTTTTTATTTTGAATTATTTTTTTAGTGAGTGTCTAAAACAATGGCCTTCATCATGATAGTTTCATAGATGTGTATCACTGTGCTTTGCTCGTATTGACTCCTCTCCATTATCTTAAAATCTTCTTAATACTGGGCTACATTGTCCCAGTTTTTAAAATATGGGGAGTATTTTAGATTATATCCCAAACACTGAGAATTTTATGTTCTGGGATGCAGACTGTGACACACTCTTCCCAAGAACACTGGTATTCTTTTGTTTTAGTAGGCAATGAACTTGGTTGAACTCGAAACAGAAATCTATGTCTTGGGTGGCAGCTGAAATCTCAGTTCAGCTGATCTAAGGCAGCAAAAAGCTGTGGTTTCAGGGTCACCCAAGATTTGCTGTCTTTTGATTCTTTAGTTCTGAAGAACAGGGTTTTTTTTCCTTTAAATCAGCAAAAAGTCATAAAAATGGGAAACACCTGTGACAATATCTTTTACCCAGTATTGATTTTTTTCTGGAAACTGCCTGCTTTTATTTACTTTCTAGAGCCTTCATGTAGTTGTTTTTGTTATTTTGTCCAAAGTTTATAGTTGTTATCTGCAGGATAGTCAATCTGATAAGCATATTTTCTGCTGTTCCGGACACAGATTTCAGCCCTGTGAAACACCAGGCCTATGTGCATGCATGACACATTTTTTTTTTTTTTGGTCTTTTTTGAGACAGAGTGTCCTTGTAGCCCCAGATGGCCTGGAACTCACTATGTAGACCAGGCTGACCTTGAACTCATAGAATCCTCCTGCCTCTGGCCCTAGAGCACTGGGATCAAAGGTGTGCACCACCATATTTTTGTCACATTTTTTATTCCAACCCTAAACATTCTCTTAAGTGCCCAGCATAAATGGTCAGGGGCCTGTTTTTCATCACTATTTGATATGTTACAGATGTCTCAAACGTAAGAGGCCTAAACATGCATTTAGTTTGGTTTCTCTTTGCAAAAAGTCCTTCCTTACCTTGGTTTTATAGGAAGAATACCATCTTCCTTGATGACACCAGGAGTCACTTATTAGTTTTCTGAGACAGGGTCTCACATAGGCCGAGCTGTCCTTGAACTCACACAGCTGAGGATGACCTTGAATTTCTGATCCTCCCACCTCCACCTCCTATGGATGGGATTATAATGGGATTATAGATGTGCACCACCACTCACAGTTTGTGTGGTGTTGGAAGAACAGCTAGGGTTTTGTGCATGCTATGCAAGCACTCTATCAGCTGAATTGTAGCCTCAGCCCCAGGAGTTCCTCTTCACTTGTCATCCTCACTCATCATCGATCCATCAGCAAACCCCGTTGGAGTCACATGCATCACTCCCTTTGAATTCATTGACTTCTCGTCATCTCTAACATTACCATCCTTGCTATAGTGGTCTCTTCCCCTGACAAACACAGGAGCATCTCAATGAGGTTTTCCTTAGATCCACCTCACATCCCTTTTAAACTATTTATCATATAACATCCAGGGTGTTCTTCAAAGATAAATCAGATTATGTGAGTCTCTGTAGAGAATGCCTTGAACAATTTAGATTTCTTACCTACAGATCAATTCAAAGTTTTGGAGCATTGTCTGTATGGGCAGCCGATCCTGTCCAACTCTTCAATTTCATCTTGACCACACTCTCTCTGCCAGAGCCCAACTGTACTGTCTTATTTCTGAAGCAGGCCTCAAAATCTTATACTTCTAGTGTTTTTCACTTGGCATTCTTTTTAACCTGGAGCTTTCTACCTAATCTTTCTGTATGACTGATGTCTTCTCATCTTCCTGCTTAATTTCAAACACTACCTTCTTTAATTGACCTCTTCTAATCAGCCTGCAAAATTACTGTCTATCTTATCACCTTGTTTATTTCCCTCCTGGTGTGTGTCATACTTGTAATTATTTTGCTTATTTATTTGTTTGTCATTGTCTCCTCCTGTCTTGGGGCATGAGCTCCATGAATACAGAGTGTTCCTTCTCGAGTGTTCTTCATTGTGTTGGCTGGGCATCTCTTGTGTAGAAGCTACTCAGCCCAGTTCTTGAATGAATGGCTGGAAGGAACCAGGAGGGCTGAGTTGTTTTCTTTCTTTAGTATTTTAACCCTTTAACTCTTCTGAACCTTTTCTATTCTCTAACACATTATGTTAAAGGTGTTTTTTTCTTTTGTCTGTGATTTCCTCTTTTGACATCAATCCCTCATCCCACTATTAATTAGCTGATAATCCTAAATAAGACTTCTATCTTCTTGAGGTCCAGTTTTCCATCTGTTGTAAGGCAGCAAATGAGAATCAGCAGTTACAGTTTTTAAGTACTAGGAGACATTCCCCTCTTTCATTTCAAATAAAGTCCTATTTTGCACTTCAGATGGATCCACTGATAGCAAGGTAGGAGACTCACTGAACCTTGGATCACTCTCACCCTGACCTCCCCCACCCTCCAAGTCTTAGTAACACAACCTGGGAATCACGATCCTTTAAGCCCAAGCAACCTCTGATTTTATAATTTGATCAATGTTTCTGAGATGAGCCGTAAGTAAATAAATCCTGGAAAATTCTTCCATACTAAAAATATAATTAGTCCCACTGTACTGTATACATCAAAAGTATTTATTCTTGCTAAAAAATTAAGGCAAGAAAATGTGACTTTTAACCCAGCAAAGTAAATAAAAGTTAACGTGATTTAAATGTGCCTCTGAGAAGAATGCTTTTCAAGCTATTTTTAAAAAGTCTCCTGAGGGCATCAGTTATGACCCTATTAGATAGACAAAGTAGTAACTTAGGCATCACAGCTCAGGAGCAAAGGTCTGTATCCCTACCCACTCTCGCCAAACAGAATATCATGCTATAGTACTGCCTTGGTATTCATTAAAGAAGGGAGGGCAGGTTCGTGGGAACAACTCTGGCAAGAAAGAAGGATGGCTCATCTGTTAGTTGGGATACGGGTCACTGTTAATTAATAGCTCAAATATATTTAGTCTTTGGAACCAGTTCTTCTACTGATACTAAATCAAGACAGAATTCCTTTTCTTCTTATATATCCAGTATCTTAAGAGAATCTGCTTTTATAAAAATGCACAGAAGCTTTTTAGTCTTTTAAGTGTTTCACAGAACCCAGTTCTCCTGATTCCTTTAAACTACGTCTAGTAGCAAAGTAGGATGAGTTTCAGCTTTGCCTTTGTCTTCTCTGACTTTGGGAGGAATAAAAGCTTCTTGTAGTCAAAGAGGGCATAGTCACTTGCTTCCTTGCTGTGAAAAATATCTCAGAAAAAGAAGTTAAAGGGGCAGAAGAGATTCATTTTGCCTTATGGTTTTAGAGGGTACCATCCATCATGGTGAAGGAATAGTGAATTCATGGTGTCAGAAGCATGTGATCGGGGTCCTCAGCTCCTTACATCATAGTTGTAGACAGAGACACATGCAACTTTCCAAGGCCCACTCCTACTGGCCTGTCAACTATGCCTCATGCTGTGGACCAGCGCCACCAGCTGTAGACCCAGTATACAGACGCATAGGCCTGTGGGGGACATTTCACATTCAGACCATAGCAGAATGTTAAAATTGTCTCAAATTCTTTGACATTGTGCAATTCAAACGAATGTTTAGAAAAGCATAGTCTCTTCTCTGCAAAAGCAATATATGGTTATTGTGGAAAATGTAATATCAGCAGAAAGTTTGTTCCAAAAGTGTATTGGAAGAGCTGCCTCAAGTATCTTCCTAAATTTTTCAGGTGAAATCTTCATTATGAAGTCCATCAGAATCTGATGCTGTTTTTCTGATCACACAGTAGGATAATTAATAATTGTTCTTTTTGGATGCTAATATGTATGCTGCATGAATGTCTTTAATGCAAGTCTTCTGTCCTGTGTGTATTAGTTTGCTTTCTGTAGCTATGACAAACACCATGCCCCAAAGCAACTTAAGGAAGAAAAGGTTTATTTTAGCTGATGGTTCCAGAGGGACAGAGTCCATCTTGGTGAAGGAAGGCATGGCATGGTGGCAGGAGGCTGACTGATCACATTTCCTTCACACACAGGAAGCAGAGAGAGAACAGGAAGTGTAATGAGGCTATAAACCTTCAAAGTCTGACCCTTATTATTTACTTCCTCCAGTAAGGCTCTACCTCTTCAAAATTTTGTGACCTCTCCAAACAGCACCACCAACTGGGGCCAAGTGTTCAAATGCATGAGCCTAGGGGGACATTGCTCATTCAACCTACTATGCTGTGCTAAACCCAGTCAATTCTAACTTCAAAATGTTTTGCTCTCTGTTCTTCAGTACCACTGCCTCTCTCCTGCTTCAGACCCTGCTCTTCTCTCCCTGGATTCATGGTCTTCTTGTTTGTAGTATTGTTTCCTTTTCATATAACACCTGAGGATTCTTCTGTTAATACTGATCCAAGTATATCACAACCTTCTGAACACATTTATTAGCTTCCCACTTCCCGTACATGACTCCCACTTCCTTTACTTTTGCTGATATCATGTCTTATGGACTCTTTTCTCTTTCTTTCATTAACCCCCAAATACCAACCACTACTCAATGCTTTAATATTCATTTATCTATCCATGATCATCTTGAGCTCTATGAGAAGGCAGTGGTGATAAAACCAAATTGTAGTTTTCAGAGAACCTGTAGCCAGATCTTAAACTTGTCACCTTGCTGGTCTAACACACTTTCATTTCTTAATGACATTCTTTCTACAATGATCTTCATGACTTAGGAGATTTTCACATGACTTTCTCTCCAAAAGTTTTCGTTCCTTGAAAAAAATCTTGAAATAGAGTACTTTTCTGTCGTACATTTCATCTGCTCTATCAACTACAACTCTTCGAAAAATATGCTGGCCTTAAATTGCAGCTGCAGCCCTGAGATCCCCTCCCTATTTTAATCTTACAGTGGTGTCTGTCTGGGGAATGGGAATGTTGGAAGAAATGACCTGGAAACCAGGGTGAAAGGTCAACCTTGATTCAGTATGTAGAAGATCTGAGTAAGTCTCAAATTTTCTGAGATATCGTTGGAATGCGGGTTGATTTTATTATCCTTATGTGGTTCAATTTAAGATAGTTGATTTCTATAGAGCTCTGCAGCTTTCTCCTGAGACTTGCATAACCTCATATTTCCTGCCTAGATGAAGGTGATGCTAGCATTTGTGAAAGTCATTCTATTTTTCTGTCCTTTCAATCCATTAAAAACATATTTAGTGACAATGGTGGCATTGTATTTGAAATTCAGGTAAAAACTACACATTTTATTTAAGAAAGACCTTTTCGTTTCTAGATCTTTTGTGGTTATTTAATGATTTCACTTGGTTCCTTCCAATCATTGCTTTATTGAGAGTTAGATCAAGAGTTGACGAATATTAACCTGCAGGCTGCATCTGCCCCACCATTTTTTGTCAATAAAATTTTATTGTACCAATGCTGTGTTCATTTTTGTCTTTGACTGCTTTTGACTATATTGACAAAGATGGTAGTGTACAGATTTGGTAAAGCCTAAAATATTTAGAGCCAAGCCCTTTATCATCAAGTTTTTCAGGCTCTGGCCTAGAACACCTCCTGGAATTAACAGAGGAGGAAACTAGTGATCTCTAATGGGAAGACCTGGCAGTAATCAGTAACCAGTGAGGAACTCAATGAGCTTACCGACTTTGTCCCCTTTTCAGCCATGTGCTTCTAATGGCTATGTTCTTCTTTGTCTCCCTTTTTAAAAATTGAAGTTTTGAGAATTTCATACAATATATTTCGATCATAATTAAATCCTCTCCCCAATCTTCACCCTCTTACTACCTCCTGCCGAATTTCAAGTACTTTATTATATATATGTGTATATGTATATTATATATAATATACTATATATACATATTAAGACCTACACAGTCAAATTTGTGCCCCCAAATGACCTTTGGTGTGGTTACAGTCACTGGAGTTAACTTACCAAGAGTCATATCCTTAAAAAAGACTGAGTCTCGCCTTCCCAGTAGCCATCAGTTGCTAATCGTTCCTTGGGTATAGCTGGGTGTCTTAACCACTTCCCCTCATCTGTGCTAGGATTTTGTCTGGCTTGAGCTTATATGGGAGGCAAGACAAAGATCTCCCTTACAAGAGTGCTGATGAGGTTAAATCAAATGATTGTATAACATACATACAACAATTACTGTACCATTAGAAGGACTGCAAGTGATAATTATGGGAATACTCCATCCTAACAAACTGCAATAATAGGTAATCATATGTATAACTTTAATGAGCTATACAAAGCTTTGGGTCTTTTATTAGAAACATCTATCTTTTAGTACCTGCTAGAATCTAAACCAAGTGCACAAAGCTCCCCTTTCCAGGCCCATCCTTTTGTAACACAGACAGGTGAGCAGCCAGGACTCACGGCATCAAAATGATCCTCGTACTGAGTGAGCTACTGTCTCTAAGGCCTCCTGGGCCTCCCGGATTCGTTGGCTTGGTTATCCGAGTCTCATCTAGAACAGAAACTTGTCTTTTCAAAGTTCCAAGGAATCTGGGTAGGTTTTCACCTAAAGGTCAACCCCTAAACTAGATTACATTCCTTGTGCACATTTCTTACTGAGACTAACCGTATGGCAGAAAACTATTCCTTGTAAGTCCCCCTGTTTCTGGCATTTGTTTTTAAAGTGGGAACATTTGAGCAATACAGAGTTTAGTTAAACTGGACATGCAGACTCTAGTGTAAAAGTCACCAGGAAGAAAAAACAACCAATTTCAGCTTTTCTCCTTCTTTCATACAGTACTGTATATTAGACCCAATGATGTACTCTACTTCGAAACATTCATATGGAAAAAAAATTGAAGAATTGTGATTAAAATTGATTTTTTTCCCTTTGGGAAGTTGGAATCAAAAATGGTTACCTGCTCATTTATGAAACAGATTTATTCTGTTGACATGGAGGCTTGTTTGAAATGTAATTGAATTTCCGTTACCTAATGGAAAGTGACAGTTAACAGTATTTATTTTCCATTTGTGTCTCAGCAGATAACATAACACAATTTTGATTTGTAGTTAGCTTCGGAATCTGAGATTGTTCTATCTCTGTAATTGAAAAGACGGAAGTGTGATGGCCCCAATACAATCCTTTTTTTGTTTTTACACAACCAGCAAAGGTAGCTTTAATACAGTAAACAGCCTCTCTCCCATGCTGCTAATGGTTCTGTTCAGATCTACTGTGAACATCCTGTCTTTCTTATTAGGCTCTGATACATCTTTCTATGCTGATAATCTCTCCATTTTGATTCACATTTTACCCCCTCTACAGCTAATTTCTGTAAATAACCTCCTCTCTGTTTTCTGCCCCTCTGTCTAGTTCAAAGATAACTTTGGTCTTGGAAGGAAAATGAGTGTTCTAAATGGAGTTTAAACCACTCCTGTCAAGCAAACTTTTGGGGTGTCTTATGAATGGCAGAGAGGAAGTTGAAGAAGAATGCCTTTGGAAGGAGGCTGAAGTTCTATCTGAGCCTGAGTTTTCATCTGAGGGGCCAGGAGGCTTCCTTGTGCTTGATGTTACATTTTCTTTTATCTGAGTCTTGACCAAGACATCTCTTACCTGCCTGCACAAGAATATAATGACTTCTAACTTATACTGACAATGGGAAGGAATGTTTATTAAGATGGTTTTCTTTATCACTCAGAGCAGCTGAAATCAGATCGAGAGCACATCTCCCTGGGTAGCAATTCATTTGTCTTCCTTTAGCTTTATTCATTGGATCCCTCACTTTCCCAGAAACCATTTCTGGACGGATAATTCCTGACTGCCATTTGAAAAACAGCCACATGCATGTGACAAATGGCAGAAATGGTTTCTTGGACATTGGATTTGATTATGGAATGCCCTGCCTGGCCCTTGACTCGCTTGGTGACCATGGGATGCTTACTCCATCCACCTGCTGTAAATGAGGGCCTGGAAGACCTTCAACAGTGGTTGGATGAAAGATCTTGAGCGAAGCTGCAGCATTTTGATTCAATAAAACTAGCTCTCTGCCTCAGGGCCATCTCCATCACACACTGTCAAAGTGCCCTGGCTGAAGACAAGTGGTCCAAGTGGCCCGGAGGGCAGGGGCAGGGAGGAGAGCAGCCAGAAGCTCGCATTCATAACCGCAGCCTGGGAGGGGACAGAGGACGTTTCCGCACCCACTAATTTCAACACTATCCATCAGTCTCTGTGGCAGTGCAGATCTCTAAACATGCAGTATTGCTGGAAGGGTAGGTATCAGAATAGTTTCAACTTTTTTGGATAGGTGATGTTTTGTAAATAGCCATGCAGCCATGAAATCAAGCTTTTTATGGGACATCAGATATCATAACCATCAATTATTATTCTGTCATCAAACAATTTCCTTGTTCATGCTGAAAAATGAGTCAGGAAAGAAGATGGATTTTTGGAGGTGGCTTGAATCTAGAGTGGCACAGGGCTCATGAGAATGCAGTGTCTGCTTCCCGAGGACAAGTTGGGAGGAAGTGACATACAGAGGCTCCCAAAATGGCAGTCAGAAATCACCCTTGGGGGAGGGGGAAAGCAGAGGGTCTGGGTATGAAGGAGCTGCCTCCAACACAGGCCAGCAAAACTTCACCCTGCTTCTGAAGAAGTGAGAAGTGTGTTCCACAAGGTGAGTCCAGACAATGGCTGCTCCTTCAAAAGGCAGATATGGGTCCTGTCACCTGCCAGCACTGTGTAGGTTAAGGGGACAAGTGATAAAAAAGACCCTAGCCAGGGTGTTGGCATCTTAGGGTATCACTGGTTATAAGAACCAAGAACTATGGGGCACTTGCTTTAAAACACATGTACACATTTTTTGTTTTGGCTGTTGGAAGGGGTGTGTGTATGTGTGTGTGTGTGTGTGTGTGTATTTGTGTTTTAAATGCTGAATTTAAATAATTTTCTTTGGTGACTCTAACAAACTGATTAAATCTTGCTTAACTTTAGGTCTTGGTATTCAGTAAATGGACCCCAGGCTACTTAATGATTTGATGACTCAGTTTCTCTGTCAATAAATTTACATCAGTAAATTTACCTACCCCATAGGGATAGCTGTAATTTGCTACAAATTTAAGGGACATTAGGGCTTAAATCTCTACTGATGTTATTATTTACTTAACAGCTAGAGTTCAGGGCTCATCAACAGGAACTTTATTAACCCTGAACTGGGATGGTTTTGCCAGACAAAATCCTTCTAATACATGGGATTTGAAAGAATCCATGCTTCTTTTTAAGATGAAGTTTGAAAATAAATCTACTTATATTAAGGCAAAATTAAAATTATATTTATTCACTCATTCACAATTAACAGGATCTTAAATGATTATTTTGACTCTTACCATAGAATCCCTTATATATACCAAATTAGGTAACAAATACATTTTGGTCTAAATAAATAGAGGGTTGTGTGTGTGTATGCATTCATGTGTGTGTATGTGCATGTGTGCGTATGTGTGGAAGCCAAGGACAATGTTGAATATCTTTCTCAATTGGTTCCTATATTTTTTAAGACAAGGTCTCTTACTGAACCTGATGCTCACTAATTGGTTAAACTGACTAACCAGCGAGCTGCCAGGATCCTTCTGACTCTGCTTCCCAGAGATGGGATTACAGATGCATCATACCTGGCTCTTGGGTGGGTGCTGGTGTCCTGAACTCAGGTCTTCGTGCTTGTGTGGCAAATACTTTACTGAGTCATCTCTCCAGCCTTAGGATTAAAATAAAAAACTAGAAATAAGTTCTATAGTGGTAATTTTGGTATGTCAGTACCAAAAGTTTATTAAGAACTCAGGTTACTTCCATCTTTCTCATTTCTCATCTTTAGTATATTGTCTTTCACCTTGAAAGTAAAAGATGACTGCCAAGTTCCAAGCTATTATTTTCTTGTTTTAGAAACAAACAGATGATCCCCAGTCTTTTGTCTTCTTTTTAAGTACTTTCTTGGTCATTCCCACGACCTCTGCTTGCATTTCATTGGCTGAGTACCTCTCCACACCTAGCTGCAAGAGAAGCTGTGAAATACAGACTCACCATGATGCTCCAGATGAAATTGCAGCTTTATGATTAAGGAAGAGGGAATGAACACTAGATAGGCAACTTACCTAATAAATATTAGGTAGAGAGGTTCAGTCATTTATAAACTGATGGATTCATCTGATTAGAAGTTTATCACAGATGGCAGTTTATTGTCATAAACCAAATGTAAATAAGTTTATCTAAGTGGAAATCCATGTTATCATTTATAGTTATGCATGTAGGTGTCCATACTTATTTTTACAGTCTTGTATTTTGTTATTTTCTGATGTAGTGTCTCCTCACATAGGCATGTACATATGCCAATTATGTCTACATCATGGACATTTCTGAGTGTGGCAACAGAGTGCTATGGTTTGGAAAAATACCATTGCTAAAAAAGAAAAAAAAAGAAAACACTTACGTTGCTCCCTCCTCAGGCCTGACCTTTACAAGGCTGGGATGCACAGGGGACCTTCATCAGAATGGAAATTATGAATCAAATAAAAGCTTCAGTTGCAGCTATGAAAATGTTTAATTTGCACATCACAAACAAAACACACAATTTTCTGATGCAGACTATCATTCCAACACACACTGTTCTGGTAGATGAGGTTGACTTGGGCATAGTTAATGTACAAGGTTTTTGTATTTCATAAAATCGTGTTTTCTAGCCTGGACCTTGGCTAGAGCAGTACTATTCATATTGTAGGTAAGATGGATCTTTCCCGAAGGATCCAGGCATTCTAGTCGGTTGTGTTTTTGTGATGGTCTCCAACACCAGTGTCATCCTGTGTTAGGGTTGGGATGAATCAGCCATGCTACAAGCCACAGAGATTTGACTGGACAACAATCCATGTCCAATTGACCATTTACATCAGAGCTACTTCTTGAGTGATTTGGAGGAGTCAGACTTTATAAACAACCTCACAGTAAGACTTTTGCCCAGTCAACCTGCTTTTTTAACCCCAGCAAAGCTGGTTAAGGTAGTTAACTGTTTTAACCCTCTGAAGGAACTCTCCTCAGCAAATGACCATTGCAGGTCATTCCGCAGTCATAGGGAACCTGGGTGCTTACTTCTCGGTGCCTTCTGTCACAACTGCTTAGGAAATAATGTTCATGCACAAGACATAGATTTTGAACATTGGGATGTCAATATACTTTATATTACACTGAAAAGTATGACTTCAGTGAATAATTTTTATTAGCAAAAGTCTCATTCATCAATCAGGGTCTTTGGTCAGCTGTGGCTATTTGTGCTGACAAATGAAGAAATCAGTGACTGAATTTCAAATCAGGCCCTTAGAGGAGCTGTATAATAAAGAGCATAAAATTCTCGCTGCAGCTGTTCCTTGTGTTCAATCTGTGTATTTGGCTGTGACTTTTGGCAGCGTGTGTGGCTTGGTTTGGGTGTGGAATATTTTATCTCCTTCCTGGTAATGAGACCCATGGATTTAGTTGACTCAATTCTGCACTTCTTTTTACTGTGCAGTCCACCAGTGGCCTATTAGCTGTTCTATTACTGTAGCAAGAGGAGTTGTTTAGGCTCTTATCATTAAACATTTAGTACGCACATTTATTAAACACATATGTAGTATAAATGCTGTTTCACAGAAGGGAGGCATAGGTGCTTTGAGATGTTTACATTTTCAGGAGTAAATTTGTACGACAGATACTAGTAAAACCCAAGAACTTTATAGGGACTGTGCCTCATGGACATCTGTTTCTAGGTTTTATTTTGCATGCTAAATTGAACATATTAAAAACTATGCATTGCTGGGATACTATACATTTTCTATTACATTTTCAGCTTGGATAAGGCCTTTTCTGGTGAGTGCTCAATGCCTATCCAAGAACTTGGTTCCTGTAGGTGCTTAGTATTGGGATGAAATGGAGTGGACTTTTATGGAGGCAAAATTCCAGCAACAGGAGATGTAGTTCTGTACTGTAGAAAGTCCTCAAACATGTTGGACAATGGCAATCTTACACACCAGTGATAGAAGAATGACCTGTTTAATGAGTTGTGACATTGCAGTAGACACAATTCTATTTACGTGGACTCAAATTTAATTCCCACAACAGTTAAATGAGATGTGTACTGTTATCATTCCATTTTACAAACAAGGAAGGTGAAGCCAAGTGCTTCAATAACTTCTCCAACTCTTCACAGTTAATAAGATTCAGAACCATGACTGGAAATCTGGAATGTGAACTCAAGAGTCTGAACCTGTAACTTCAGCTTAACAGTTTTGAACTTTTTGATGTCTTAGTCTGCCTAAGACTCTCTTCTGTTTTTTTCCTTTCCCTCTCCTCCCCTCTCTGTCCTTCCTCCCTTCCCTTTCTGTCCCTTCTTTCCCTTCCTCCCCTCCCCTCCCTTCCTCTCCTCTCTTCTCTTCTCTTCTTTTCTTCTCTCTAAAGGGCTATGTGATTAAGACCAGGCCCATCTGAGATTCTCTTCTAGGAGCTGCTGTGCAGGTGAGGTCTGTGGTACTGTTGTCTAGATCCCCTGAACTATTTGTCTCTTCTTATCACAGACAGGCTCCCATCTTTTCTTTGATCCTGTGGATTTCCTCATGGTCTCTCATTTTCTCTTGTTAAAAATTATTTAGGCTGACCTTGCCACAGATAGTTTCTGTTCCTTGCAACCAAAGTGGTTAACCCAAAGCTGACAGGGGAGTGTTCACTCTTAGTCCACTTTTTGTCTCTAGTTCTGTAGATAGGGAGCAGCAGAAGCTTTGAACATAGGAGAATCGGGCTGCTGTGGCCACTATCTTCCTGTGCACAGATGGGATTCTCATTCAGTGGCCGAACTGAATAAAAATATCAGAGATCTCACTTTTCCTCTCTCAAAGCTCATATATCCTCCTGGTTTTTCTTATTCCTGGGATAGAAACAAGCAATTGAGGTTGACCTTATGGCAATCAATCTTTGTGTTTTCTTTGCATTGACCCTTTTCTTCTAGAAATGAAGACTATATAGAGGAATGGAATATATTCATTGACCTCTAATGAGTGTCAACCATTCCCACTATGACCTTTAAAGGTAAGTCATGCTTGCGCTTTGAGATGAGATGAAATGCACAAAGAACTCATGGGTGTAAAAGAGATGCTTTTAAAAGTCCATTTATGGGAAGAATGTATATCAGTGCATCATGGTGATTCTGAGTCTGGGCTTTGTGGGAGAGAGCTGTAGGGACACAGCTTGGACTTGCCTAGCATTCCCACTTGGCATCTCTGGAGAGTCAGTTCACCTCTGCTTTGCTTCCTCATTTGTACCCTCAAGGTCATAATGTTCACCTTCCCCTGGTGTGCAGGAGGCTTTTACAGAATATATTCATATTTGTAATAATGATTTGATGCCTAAGTCTTCTAATGCGTCACCCTCTGTGGGATATGTCAGCATTTCTTTATGGTCTTTGATTCCTTCTGCTTCAGTGCATTTTCTTGTCTTCTTGATGACCCTCAAATTCCTTGTCTTTTATTTTCTTCTACTACTTCCTGAATCAGTCCCCAGTATATGACACAGTCCTTTACATGTGATGCATTTGCAATCGAAAAAAATAGTGTGGAATGATGAGATAGGAGGATGTACGTCGGCAGTAAGTCAGGCCTTTATATGCATCAGTCATCTCTTCTTAGTTCTGTGACACTGACCACCTTCCTGCAGTTGCCAAACAATAAAAAAATCCCTGCCTCACAGAGATGGGAGGATTGGGTGAGCTTGAGCTGCAGAGTTCAGCAAGGAGACTAGACACAAAAATCCAGACGTCCTCAGTGATACAATCATTTCCAGTCTGAATGTGAGAGTTCTACCATAAGGGATGTACCACAGGCTCACCCAGCTCAGGAATTTAAACACCAGCACAGGTATTTAAATCACCAGCCTTCTGGCTGCTGATTATGTTAGAATGAAGTCTGTGTCCTAAGTCTGTAAGAGATCCAGTAAATGTTCTCAGACTTCAGTGATACTGGGAAAGAGATGAGTCTTTACATGAAGTTGCCCACAGAACCTGACTCCTTGTCTTCTCAGGATTAACCTAAAATTTGCAGGGAGAAAGCTGAAAGATAAAATATATGATACTCATAAACTTGAATTTCAGATAAACCAGAGTTAATGTAACTATGCTTCATGCAATATTTGGAAATGATGTGGCATTCAACTTCAAGTGGTGTGCATACCTGTGTGTGTACATCTGTCTGTAGTATGTTTTCTTTCTCTCTAAACCTGCAAACTTTATTTGAGGTGCATGTAGTAATTATCTTGTTCATTTGGCAGAAACAGTCAGGAACACAACTTTCAGGATAAAGTAGGTTTTTGTCCCCCATAATTCTGGTCTGATACTGCCCCTGATGCTTTTCCCACAAACTCTGGTAACATTTTGTTTTACCTTAATTTTGTGTTCATCTATTTTAATCCCTTTCATCAGATGAATAGCATTCACTCATCCTATTTATGCACAATCTATTTATAAGCATTGCAAAAGAGAGGATATGTTTGGCAGGAAAAACAACTCTTACTTAGCAACTGGCAGACGTCAAAAGAGGTTTTGGCTTCTACAAACATCTCTCAAAGTTGTGATGGAGGGAAAGAGATCATTACCATCTTCTTCCTTTTGGGGTAAACTGAACAAGTAAAAACAAACACTAAAGCATACTGTCCAAGTGAAATGAGAAAACTTACTTTTTATCCTTATATAATATTCTTTGAGGCTACCTGTCACTCAGCCCCAACTCTCAAGCTACTAAGTAAACAGTTTCACATTAACTAGAGAAACAACTGGGTTAAAAGCAGGGGTTGGTGTCTCTGACCACAGAAGCCAGTGGCCCATGAAAATGCATTCTCCGATGCCTTCCCATGGTCCACCAGGACCACACAGGGCCTGGAAGAACAGGGGGCTGTGCAGAACTTCCACACCCAGACTGCCTGTTGGATGTCACTCCAGAGCTTCAGGCCCAATTAGTCTAGAAGAACTGGTGATCTTCTTGCTTTGCCACTGCAGCTTTGTGGGATGGGGGTAAAGTGAAGAAATCCCTGGTCTGAATTCTTCCTGCGTCAGACACGGACAAACTGACCACAGAGTGATTTGCTATCCATGGGGGAAGGGGACCAGGCGAATACTGGCTCTGGTTAGCAATTTCCAAAGACTGGGGATTCTTTACTCACAGAAAGCTGGTTCTGGGCGTGCTAGGGAGGAGACTGTACAGCCCTCACTGGGCTTTCTTGGTCACTCACTTGACCTGTGCTCATTCTCATTGATTCTTTTTATAAAAATATTTCCTATTGAGTGTTTGTGCATCACTGATTCTTAAAAATTGTGACCTAACCGTGCCTCTGACTTTCTTCCTGTTTATTTTAGAAAAGGCACTATTAGTAACAATAGATATGCCATATTTATTTCCAGAGAAAGACTTCAGAAGTGAAAGCTCATAAAAAATTAAGCTTTCTATGGAGAAACTATAATGTATATTTTAAGGATATTGTCTATGTATTATGAGCGTGGAAGCATCACTTAACTCATATTCTCTGGGCATCAACTATGTACTAGGAAAGGCCCTGGGACTATTAAAATAATTATGAGAATAACTTACATTCCTGTAGATTTTCTACCTACGAAATTCGAGTGCAAATATCTGGTCTAAATTGACTCACTATATATATATATATATATATATATATATATATATATATTCATTGGCAGCATAGAAATAGCTTAACTTTTGGCATGGGCCTAGGAAAATGCAGAAGGAAGGAGATGGAGAAGATGCAGTTTCTATATTCAAAGTCTGATTTAGGTTCAAAAGAGAAAGCATTTATTTTCCCCCATAATAATCACAACACAATTTAGGATGATTTGTAATTACAGAATTCAGAGCAAGGGGCAAGAGCTTGGGGAGCAAAATTATTCTAGGAAGCCTAGAGGAATGCTAGAGTCTCTGAGTTTAAGGAGGACTGGCTTTGATGTCATAGAGAGGTCCCAGGGTAGGGAAGAACATTTTAGGAAGGAAGCCTGGCAGGCATGGCTGGGACATTTCTGAGGTAACATTTCAGAGAACTGCAAAGAATGTGTTCAGGAGATGAAGCATCAGGCCCAGGTACCGCTTTCTTCTAACTGACATTGTCCACAAGCAGTGGACAGCCTCCTGACCAGTTATCTCTTCCAACTTCTTTTTTCTCAGAAGGGACCAGGATTGGTATAATCAGATCATTCAAAACAGTTCACAACAGTGTTTGGTGAGTGGCTATTTTGTCCCTGGAAATTTGTACATGTTCCTCTGGAGTTCATCTGTGTGCAGGGGCCAGAACAAAGCCCAGCTCCCATGACAACCCTCTGCAGGTGCCGAGTTTCTCAAGGCTCTGTGGCGTGGATGCACAGAGCATCCACGTCCTCCCAGACGTGTGCTTCTTTTGATGTGGCTCCCTGCCTTCTTCACCCACTTCTCTTGTCCCCTCTGGCTGGCTTTCTGTGTTTGGTGCTGCCTGACAACCCACATGTGCGCCCTTTCTTCCTCTGGTGCTCATGGGAGACTAGTTATTTTCTTCCAGCTGCTCTAGCCATTTTTGCCTCAAATTCACTTATGTCTTCATTTCTCATGTTCTCTGAAGAATTCTCTCTCTAGCCCTTCCACTCTTCACTGGTTCTGCACCAGATGTTACTCTCTGACTTAGTGCTTTCTTCCAGCTCCTTTCTCTTTTAATTAATTTACTTATTCTTCATGTCTGCTAGTTTCTATCCAAGGCACACCAGCCCTTGAGCTCAGCTTCAGAGCTTAAGATGGTTAAGATCACTGCCTTTGGAGTCATCTGGACTTGGGACAGAAGCCAGTTCTACTGCTTGAGTAGCTGTGTACTTCAGAACAACTGGTTTTTAGCTCTCTGAGCCTCAGTATTCTCATGCTTGGGGGTAAGGCCTGTGTAGTATTCAGCATCTTATCTATCAAGGAGAATGAACTCAGTTATTATCCACTACTCAGCAACATCATGGATGATGCTTAGGTTCAATAAGTACTCTCTCGCTCTCGCTCTCTCTGTGATCTGTGCATGTGTGGAGGCCAGAGGTCAATATTAGGTCTTCTTCTTTGGCGCTCCACCTTATTGTTCTGAGTCAGCGACTCTCTCTGAACATGGAGCTTACCCTTTTGGGTAGACCAGCTATATCCACTTCTGCATCACCTCCCTGCCAGTCCTGGGGTTACAGATACACACTTGCTCACCTAGCTTATACACAGGTGCTGGGGACCCAAACTCAGATCCTCATGCTTGCAGAGTAAGCACCTTACTCAACAGGCCATCTCTCCAGCCCTTTTAAGAAGTACTTTTTTTCCATTTATATTGTATATGCATTTACTTAGAGTGGCTGTACATGACCCCCTGTCTACCACAAAACCAAGATGGGGCAAATGGTGGGAAGAAGTTAATTTATTATGTTGTTAACACACACATATAGTGAGAAAATTAGACTTCTTATTTAGTCTAGGTTGACCAAGAAATTGATATGTAACCCAGGCTGGCTGTGAACTTGTGTTTCTTTTCCTTCTGTCTCCTGAGGCAGGTTACAGATGTATGCCACCATACCAGGTGAGGGCATTTTAAACAGGCACAAATTTCAGACTCAGGAACCTGGGTTTATTATAAAAAGCTCTAAAGAAGAGCAGCTTCTTAAAGAAGTGATACTGGACACCCATCTTCAGGGGTTTCATTTGGTGTTCCATTAGGGGCCTGGAAAAGAGAAAGCACATAGAATGACAGTTCTGGTTTAGGAGGCTGAAAGTGGAATAAAGATCCAGATTAAAGGAAAAATAGTGCTTGTAAGAGAGAAGAGACAAACATGGCATATTTGGTCAAGAGGAAAGAGTAGGAGGTAAACCCAGATTTTGACTCGAGGAGGCCATGGAAGCATTTCAGATGAATAGAAATGAGGATTTTGCAAAAAAGGAATCAAAGGCAAAGAGACACAGAACTAAATTTTAGTTGACGTGACTCAACTAAAACTGTGACAAGTTTAGTGTCACATCAAACAGATTTCAAGATGAGAATCTAATGGAGTCAGCCACAAGGGAATGTAACCGGAAGTTGTCAGTGCTGAGTCATTAATTGAAATGATTTTCTCACTTCACTCATTATACATACAGTTATTAAGTGCCTACTGTGTGCTAGACATGATTCAATGAGCTAGAGAGAGGGGCCAATAAATCAAAGCACCTTCCTCCCGAAACTGACATTTTAGTGGGAGACCAAGTAGAACCATATTATGGCAGGGAACCATGGCCATAAGTCACTTGAGATATGAGATGGTACCATGCTCAGGACTTGACTTTGATTCTGCTATATGTTCTTTATGACTACTGGAGGAGACAGAGGTTCTAAGTTTTATGCTATCAATGAGGAAATGGAAGCTTAGAGAGGGTGACATGGGGAAGAACAGAGATTTCAGACTGAGCTTTGCAGGGCATTCACCAAAGAAGCTGGGATAAAGGTGACGGAGTAGAAAGAAGCGACAGGAGAGACCCGCAGCAGAGGAGGAACCAGAAGCAGTTGGTAGTCACGATCAGCATCCAAATGTCCCAGAAGTTTAGTATTATAAGAAATGAGAGAATAACTCAACTCTGCTCAGAAGACACTATAGATGTCCCAGTGGCCAGTTTCCTCAAGTCTGATGCTGGAGTTCATGTTCTTCTCTAGATGGAGGGGTGTTTAGTGAGCAAATGGACAAAGATTACTTGTTGCCAGAGTCAGAGAAAGAAGTGAAATAAAGAGTGGTTTATAAACAGGACTCTATGGGGCTACTTTTTAGAGCAGAGAAATTTATTGTGAGAACAACTGCAGAAAGATGCATGGTGGGTGGAATGAGAGATGTCCACTGTAGGTTCAAGTATCCGAACACTTAGTCTATGGTCTCCCGTTGGTGATGCTCCTTTGGGAAGGTCATGGAACCTTTAGGAGGTGTGGCTTTGCTGAAGGAAGCACATTACTGGGGGTGGGCTTCAAGAACTCATGGTCTTGCCCCTCTTCCAGTTGCTCTCTGTGCTTCCTGTTTGCCGTTAAAGATGTGAGCAGTAAGCTCTCTATTCCCATTGCATCCTGCCGTGCTTCTGTGGCCATGACATATTCTTAACCCTCTGGAGCCAGAGCCCAAATAAACTCTTAACTTCTGTGAGTTACCTTGGTCATGGTGTTTTATCACAGCAGCAGAAAATGGAATTAACACAGGGAGAATGAGATGTTGACACACAGAAAATGCAGAGGCCCAGGCCAGAAGGGACAATCTCTGCTTGGGGAGCCTTGGCTACAAGAGAGTGCGGGAAAGGCGAGAAGCCATGTAAGGCAAGGCTTCGCTGATATGGAAAAGTGCACGGGTTGGACCCTAGCTTCACAGGACCCACTTTTCTGCTGAGCAGTCAGATTCCATGGTATCAGGTGCATCCCATCAGCAAAACGAGTTAGTGACTAAAAAGAGGAAGAGATGTTCGCAGAGTGTCTCTAGGGAGCCCACCCAACAGAATTCACTGTCATTGGTTCCATTGTTGATGCACGCTACTGCCTGTTTATTTATTCAGGATTTTTAAAATAGCCATTCCTCTTATCCTGTTGGTGCATGTCTTGTTCTTGTAGAGGAATGCTGGTGATATTAAAAGGAAATTTGTATTTGCACTTTAGTTAGTCTTTCGCATCCTCTTCCTGTCAACTTCATGAGTGTGAAATGCCATTAATCATTACCGTGTCATAAAACACATTTTACAATAATGTTATTCCCTCCTCCTAAGGTTTATTTCTACCATTCTAAGAGATATTTGTGTTGGAAGTAGCTTTCATTTTGAGCCTTTCATCTTGAACTCCATAGTTATTCCTGGGACTGCTGCCCCTTAGTTGATAATTGGTTTCGGATGCCTGTTACAAGCTTCGAAATCTCCCGAGGCAGCTCTGGAAAGGGGCTGCTTAGGCCAATTAAAAGACCCCGAGTTTTTGAACAAAAAAAATCACCATATGGCCTTTTCCTAGGACCATGTGTCCAAAGCCTGGGGGCTCATAATAAAGCAGAGAGGAGCTTTTTGCCCCAGAAGGCCCCAGGCTGCGGTGGGCTGGGGGAGGGCAGCTGCTGCCGACTCTGCAGGATGAAATCCAGGTGGTAAATCTGGTGGGCTCCTATAGTTCAGGGCTGGGGTCTGATAGTGGGACTAGCCTCAGAACTGGAATGGGTTGAGAGCTTGAGGAATGAGCATAGACCTAGAGGGAGAATTCAAGAGTTACTGGGTCCCTAAGGAGTGTTCAAGTTGGAAGGTACCCAGAAAACATGGGGGTGGTGTGCCAACAGGCAGAGCTGAGAGGCGGATGCTACGATCGGCTGGCTGCCTTTCTCTTTGGCTCCACAGTGGCTCAGCCTTCTGAATGGTGGCTTGTTCTCCTCTATTTGAACTGTATACTCAGCCTTTTGCTAAACATGTGAGCTTTACTACATGATTAAAGAATTCCAGATGGTGTAATATGGCTATTCCTTTTTGGAAGTGGTAGCTTTTAAAAAAGTTGCTATCCTTTGTATTTTGACTTTTGTGTTCATCCAGTAAAAATGTACAAGGTAGAAGCAGCTGATATCTTTCCTTAAGGCGTGTGTGTGTGTATGTGTGTGTATGTATATGAGTGCTATGTGTATGTATGTTTATATGTATGTGAGTGGTGTGTGTATGTATGTATGTTAGTGGTGTGTGTATATATGTATGTATGTGAGTGGTGTGTCTATGTATGTATGTGAGTGGTGTGTGCATGTATGTATGTGAAAGGTGTGTGTGTGTGTGTGTGTGTGTGTGTGTGTGCAAGCCCTGAGCATTTCACTGGCCTGATATTGGAGACACTGATTCCTCACCAGGGCACTAGTTCCGTTATTCCTTTGCTGACCATGGTGTTTACTTGATAGTTTTATTTACCACTCTTGAAAGATAGGAAAGAAGTATCCCTACCAATAGGTAAAGTAATACTTGTCACTTTCTACCAATGTTCTGGCTTCAGGTAACCAAAGAGCTAATATCAAGTGCCTTAAACATTAATGGACTTGTCTTATAAAGCAAGGTGAAGGGTATAGCCCCGGGATGCCCCTGAATATGAACTAGATTCTGTGACTTGTTATAAAGCAGTGGTGAAAATCTAGGGATGGTTTGTCCCCTTGGGGCATTTAATAATACCTGGGGACTTTTTCTGATCAAAGCTGGGGGTGGTGATAGTAATATTAGTATCTAGTGGGTAGAGAGCAGCATGTTGATAAACTTCCTCAGAAATGCACAAGAGTCCCCCGACCCCGCTACAAAGAACTCTCCTACCCCAACCCCAAATGTTGAGAGCCTTGTGTTAGAAGACTAGAACACAGAAGGATATAATAGAATGTCATTTTTGAGATTAGGTTATAAAGAGTGCGTCTTCCATCTTCAGTATTCTCACATGTTCCCTTGAATACTGACTATAAGGAAAGGCAGCTGCCATGTTGTTGGCTGTCTATGGAGAGGCCAGTGGAAGGAAGTTTGGAAATGGATCTCCTGAGATGTACCAATACCCCCTGAATAAGCCTGGGATGACTATAGCCTGAGCTAGTATCTAGATTGCGACCTTGGCCCTGAGCCCCAGTCCCTTTGCCTATGCCATTTAGATTCCTGATCCACTAACAGCATAGGGTGTTTGGTATCCAAGCTGCTAAATTTGGGGTGATTTGTTATGCAGTAACAGATAACGAATATACAGGGAACCTAGAGACAGATGCTTCCAGAAATGATGCAGAGACTCAGCGATCTCATCAGGGTCCAGTGCTCACCACCTTCTGTCTGGTCAGCTTTTTCCTCATGATCTTAAGAAGGAGCTTATAGGCCTTAGACACTCAGGCCCACAGGCCTGAGGCAGGGTTTCTTTTTGATGATTTTTCATGTTAGGGATGAAAACTTTTCTCTGGAAACTCCATGGGACTTTCCCCTTGGATTTCTGTAGTCATGATTAAGACATGAACTGACATTTCAGTTGGATGACAAGCTGAGAAAATAAATATTGGACACTGACTGTGTCATGAGAAGTTGTTGTCTATTATCAAGAAAGAAGAGCAAGGCAAAAGAAGAGAGAATCCTTTCCTTTGTCCGTGAGTAGAAACCTGTAGCTTTAGATAACTTCTTGGTGGCAATAGCCATGTCTTGACTATAAGCTCTGCTTAGGTCTCTGCGCTCCAGGTTCTTGGGCAATCCTATATATCTCTCATTACTTCTTTACAGCAGAGAGTGCCCATGAATATATGCTTGATGGGGAGAATTGGTAAATAAATGTTGGAGAACACATATGCATCCAGATATTGGACTTCTGGCTGCTGGCTGAGCTTCAGCGGAATGCATCTGGAATACAGAGCACTGTTCCCTCTGAATTTTGGGTGTCTTAATAATTTGGCTTTTCCTTAAGTTTCAGTGTGACCCCTGCTGCCTCTGCCTAGTACTCTAGAGGAGAAATTATGGGGAGAAATGAAATCACATATTTCAGCTTCAGGACTGTACGGGAAGTGGTGGGAAGATCAAGAATACATATGAGGAAACATTTTAAGCCCAGTATCCTGCAAGGGAAGAGTTGAATACAAGTATCTTAGAAATAGAGACCCATGTTGATATATGAATTGCCAGAGTAGGTAGTTTATCAGAAAGAGGCAGAGGGCACAGGGAAAGAAAATGGATTAAGAGATAATCACATTCAAGTCTCAGCTTTGTCCTTTATTGCTGTGTGATTTTAGGCATGTCATTTAACTCTCTGGTTGAATTCTATAATCTATAGTTCATGAGAACACATGGCATGCCAACAGGAGTGACTTGACTATTCATGGGAAAGAGAATCTTGAAGTTTGCCTTTTGCTTCCCTTTCTCTAGCTTCTTTTTCAAAAAGTTTTTTTTAACCACAGCTGAATTCACAGTTGAAAGTTAAATGAAGAAATGATTGAAGTGGTTAAGAACACATATTCTGGCCTCGGACTGCCTGGTTCAAATCTGCATGCATTCATTCGATAGTCATGACCTGGACACATTGTTTAATTAACCTTTCACTTCTTATTCCTTCCTGAGGATATCCAGGGTGTTCCACTGCTTGGAAAAAGGATCCAAGGAATACAGGAGCAAGTCTAGTGCTATTAGGATAAGGGATTTAATTTCCCTGTCAGGGGCACATTTACATTGTGAAAGCAGGCTGTATGGGTTCATGCTAAATGCAAAAACATAAGTTTTGACTGGCAAGATATCAGTGGGGAAAAGAATCAGTGAGTGGAGGCTGTTTCCTTCTGTGGCATCATCTTCATCATCATCATCATTTGAGATGAAGTTTTTTAATATTGTACAAGGTGATCTTGAACTTAAAAGCTGAAATGATTTTCCTGCCTCAGCTTCCCATGTAACTGGGACTATGGGCTGGTGCCACCATACCTGACTTCTGCGACATCCTAAATCACTCTTCTTTGGCAATAGCATCTTCCTTCTCTGCTCAAGACGGACTTTGCGTCTAGTACGGAGAGGACTCCATCCAGTCAGATCCAGTGGTGGGTTGACGTGGATGTGGGGAAGGGTAACTAACAGTCAAGATTCTAGTCAAGAACAGTCAAGCTCTGCAGTAGAACCTCATTTTCTTGGATCAAATGCCACTACTGTGTTCTGACCACCCCATCTGAACATCACAAGAGGGTGGCCTGTGGCCTGTCATGTGTCTTTGCTATAAAATTGTTGCAAAGGAGAAGTGAAGGCCACTGACCAAGTTGGTTTGTAAAGGGCCATAGGAAGTAACAGCCCTATTATTGAAGCTGACCTTCTGCTCAGACCTGCAGCTGTTTCATCAATCACCAACCATTGGGTCTTCTGAAGGTCAGTCAAATGATTCTGTTAATCGCTTGCTCATTCTCAGGTCTTTGCTTCAGGAGTAATAAATTTTTAAAACTTTTTAAAAAGTGGAAAGTTGGCTGACAGGTGTGTATGGAAGAAAAATAATCAGATGGGAGAACAGTCATTTAGGAGCAAGAAGACAGAGCAAGTGCTGGAAGAGGAAAAGCTCCCTGTGACCAAGGAAGACCTCACTGGTTCCCAGAGTGGTGGATGGAAGAGGGCAATGAGGGCTTTGGTTTAGTGTTGTCAGCTGTGCCACTGGATTCGGCTGATGCCAATACTTAGAAGTACAGAGCCACACGTATGTGTGTTCACTGCAGAATGGACCCTGTGGGCACGTGACAGGGTCAGACAGACAGGCTTTCATGAAGCCAAACAGCTGCCTGATCCAGTCTCATTGGTCACTTACAATAGCAATCTTTCTTTTGTCTTGAAGCTTCTCAGGTGACATACTAAGTTATGTTTGCTTTATCGAATAAGCTTCTTTGCTGTAACAAGAGAGACAGGGAAGTAGAGCCCCTGGCTAGAAGTGTGGAGCTGGGGCTTACTTGATCCTGAGGTTTGAAATGCCATAGCTGTTTCAAGATCATGGACTCTGGTGGCAGAAGGACCTGAGTTAAATCCTTATTTAGTTGTGTGGCTTTGAGTGAGTTATTCAACCTTTCTGAGTCTTAACCTCCTAACTTATAGATAAGAATCATATTTACTCTGTAGGGTTGTGATTCCTTCACTCATTTAAAAAGTTATCGATGCAACAAACATCCTTAAAACAGCAGAGAGGTTTAAAGCATAGATTCTGGATGTAGAGTAACTCTTTCTCCACTCACTTGGAGAAGCCATGGAAGCCCAGTAAGCATCAGCTTATGTAGCTTTCAAAAAGGAAAAAGAGGACAGGGCTGGGGAGACGGCTCAATGGCTTAGGTACTTGCTGTGCAAACAGAAGAACTTGAGTTTGGATTATCAGCATCCCTACAGAAATTAGGCATAGTGACCCAACCTGTAACCTCAGCACTGGGGTAGGATGGGGAGTGGACACAGGCAGATGTCAGTCTAGCTGAAAAGGCAAGCCATCACTTCAGTGAGAGAACTTGTCTCAAAACAAACAAACAAACAAAAGCAAAAACAAAAAACAGTAACAAACCGCAAATAAGGCGGGGAAATGGTTGAAGAAGATATCTGTACGTCAACCACTGACTTCCATACATGACTGCACGGGTGAGTGCACCCCCCAAATATATGCACACACATATAACACAACACACACACATACATATGCACACACTCATAAGAAAATAAAGAAGTGGGAAAGAACATTGTGACAGTGCCTGGCACCCAGTTACTAGTGATACTAATATTAGTTGTAACAAAGGCATTATATGCTATTGCATACAGCCTGGTGGATAGCAAGTGTTCAATAAATGATAGCTTTAAGTATTATCACTACATGGACTGGGCCCAGGTCAATAGATGCCAGAATCTGAAAAGCAGAGGTGACTGTGCTTTAGGCTCAGTCCTCCCATCAAGCCTCGGCTTCCGTCTCCTCTCACCTTTCCTCTTGTGTGCACAGTGGATGTCTTCTTGGAAATGGGGGAGCTCCCTGGTAGCTCTCTCCAAAAAGTGAATTTTTGCTCATGATGACGAGTGTTGGGCTTCCCCAGATGTTGTTGGTGGATTCAGCTGGGCACGACCTGTACCCAAGAGAATATGGATGCAAAGATCATGAGTGTCTTCAGTGGTGAACTCCACAAGCCTTGAGCAGAAAGCTCCCATTGAAAACTATGCCACCAGAGGGCCGAAGGACCAGAATCCATAAAAGATGCAGCCAGTGATGTCCTCAGTAGGCAAGGATACAGCCCAGCAAGTGGAGGGTCATGTGAAATGAAACCCACTTCCTCATTAACTTTCAGAGCACTGTTACAGATTAAGTCCACGGCAAAACTTTACACCAGTTTCTCCAGAAATGTGTGCTATAGTAAAGAATATGGCCGTGTGTAGTTCTCTCTCTCTCTCTCTCTCTCTCTCTGAAGTAAGAGAGCATTCAAGGCCCAGGTTTCAGCTCTGAAGCAGGTCACAGCACATTTGTGAGAACAAAATCTGTGATCTCCTGCCCTCTCTGCTTCCTAGGAAGTTGGTTTCTTTATTTGGTTTTGTTTAGCATTTGTTTACAAAGTTTAGGCAGCAGCTGCGACTTCAGCAGGTACACAGAGAGGAGAGCTAGCGGGCTGCCAAATTCCACGAGTACAAATCAAATGGAATGCCATGTTGCGTGAGTTCCCGGCATTATGTGAAATTAAACTTTGGACTGTGGAGTTGCTATGTGAGAAGAGAGGCATCTACTGATCTCTTCAGGACAGTGGGCAGTGTGAAAGACCAGATCTTTGTCTGACTGGGTGGCCCTGGGGCTCCTATTTGGAAGGAGGTGGGATGTTGGGGGCATTGGTGCGGGAAGTGTGGACGGGCTAGGTACTGGCTTTCTGGTTGAGTTGGGCTGGGCCTCCAATAATAGCTGAGAGGGAAAGGCCAGTTTGCTCTCCTGCTGTTTTCTGGAATGCTTAAATTCCTTTTTCTCAGTGGCCCAGTTATGTACCTTAAGCATATGGGGACTCCAGCAACTATCTGCCCCAAATCACATATCCTGAGTACATTTCTAGCGGTGTGCCATTTTGAGGGGGGGCAGAGGCTGGCCCATGCTGGCGTGAGTGTGACAGCCACTCGTCCTTGTGAAGGGGCTGCAGAGGAAACGATAGTGCCTGAGGGTGCTGCCTGTGTCACCGGAGCTCTGTCACCATCTGTGGCAGGAATGGGGAGTGAGGACACCACGTGTGAGTCAGTGCGGGAGAGTCTGCCTGGTGCAGGCTGGTGAATTCGTTGTTTGTTTGATTTTCCCTTATTTGGTTTAGAGAGCTAGACACAACTATAACAAATGCTTGGCCTAGCTCTGTAGGATTCAAGATGGAGAGATTTCTCTTTCCTCCCTGTTACGTTCTTCTTCATCATTCTGACATGTGTGTGTTCTTTTTCTCCAACTCCAAGCTTCCCTTGATGTGACCCAAAGATGGGGTTGTGCAAGGGCCACTCAGAAGCTGCAGGCTCAGTATCTCTCAGGATGCCTGGGAATTCACTCAAATTGCTTTTGCTCTTTGCCCAGCACTTGGCCAAGTCAGATCTCCTCAGGTAACTGCATCCCATATTTGGGGAAAGCCAGTGAACAAAAGTCAACCAAACCAAACTTAAAGACGGTTGGTTTGCTCAAGCCAAAGGCCATTTCACCGATCAGGCTGACCGAGCATGCTCGAAGAGAGGGGAATGTATTTTCTGTGTGATCACAGAAGTATAGAGCAGTAAGGTAAAAAAGGTTAGGTGGTGGAAATGGCCAGTTGCTTGCCAGCAGCTGTGGGAATGTAAAACACTTTTCACAGCCTTGTGAGCTTTTGTTCTTGTTCTAGGAATAGTTTCTCCCTGTCATTTTTGCTGTGGAAAGTTCCATCTAGAATGCACCTGCTTGGGCTCAGGAATGATAGGACGGGACATGGAGGAGAAGCTGATGGCAAGCCTATCTTTTCTGAAGTAGGGACATAGCCATGCAGACTGATTCCTGTGTGTGGATACTTTCTGTAGGGGGCAGTGAAAAATTTATGAGACTCTGTCCCTTCTTATATGAATATCCAGTGTAAGGGACACATCAGTTTGTTGAGTCAAAGTAGCAATACAGTGTGGAAGTTCAGAGAATGACCCAGTTTAGGGGCTGGGAGGATGGAAGGCAGGAGCTAAAGTGGAGGTCACTGAGGACTTCCAGCGAATAGACACATGTCGTCAAGAATCGCGAAGGATAAGTGCCGAGCCAGTGTGTAATATATGAATTTTTGCAAAAAAATTTATTACTTGTCTACCATCTGTTTTGTCTTGTGTGTAGCCTTAAGTGTTAGAACTGTAACCTTTTACAATGAGAGGTGAAACCAGGACAAACTCCAAGTGCCTAGGACAAAGCCTGATCTTGGTCCTCGGTGCTCAAAATGTGTCAGGTGAATGGATGAATGATTGACCCTCATTTGGAGGTGTGGGAAAGAAGTATGAAGGGTTGTGATTGCCAATCATTTTCTTTTTCTCTCCTCTATATTTGTTTGCATTAGAAAGAATTTAAAGGAAGAGATGTGTTTCTTGTGACAGCTGTCCCCTCTAGTTGCTAAAACAGACTTGGTCTGTTTCAGTGGATCTAATTTAATCTCCAGGAAAACCTGTTCTCTGTCCTTTTAGAGGTGGAGACACAGGCAGCTCAGAGAGGGTGAGTTGTTTCCCGTGGCACACAGCCGGTGAGTGTCGGGGCCATAGCTGCTCTCCTCTCTGGGTGACCCTGACACTGGTGCTCGGTCCCCATCCTCCTGCCATTTCACATTAATGTTCACAGTTGATTGGGAAGTCAGTCTTTTAAGCAAGGGAATAAATGAAACGAGAGAATTTTATTTCCCATCAGATTTCTTCTCCCTCTGAGAGATTTATGCCCCCGGATTGTATTTCATGGAAGCTTTTTACGAGTAGCTAGATTTATAGGTGATAATCAATAGTGTGCTGAGCTGGGTTTCTGTTGCATATGCATACCTTTCACAAAGAGCAGGTAATGTGGATCTGCTCAGTCCCCTAGAACCCTAGCTGTGCTGACACCTCTGGGGAGAGGGTAGGGTCAGAGGAGAGACAGAATCCACACTAGGAGAGATGCCAAGGAAACAGTGGGGGGTTCAGGTCCTTCTTTGGGGAAGGCAAGTCATTAAGGAGGGTTCTCTGCCAGGAGGGAGTGGACTCACTCACCAAAATCTGAAAGAAGCCTTGTTTGCAGAGTGGTGCCTCCCAGAACACTTTAAGAATCCTGAGAATCCTTTTTGCTATCAGTATGTGTTCAGCCCTCCACTGATGAAGTCCAGAGGTCTGACACATAACACCCATGCTCTTTGTTCAGAGGTTATATGTGATCAGAGAACCCACGTGTTTCCACGTGCAGGACTGAATCTACTCCCAGTCTTTGATATCTTCCTTGACAGATCCCCTTGTTTTTCCAAATCTTTAGCAGTTGTCCTGTTTAATTTCGGCAGCATTTCAGTATCTTCCTGTAGGGGAACTTAAGACATTTCTTGTCCCAAGTATATTTGAATTTAATTTCCGTACCTTAGAGACTAGAAAACCTTTAAGGCAAAGGAATGAAATGCTAATTATGGGATTCCAGGCTTTTGAGAGAGCCTGTTATAATCATTTCAAGAGCAAAGGGCTCTTCCCAGATGCTCTTCACATACGCTCACAGAGGCCACTGCTTGCAAAACTTGGAAGCACGTAGGAATAACCTGGGGGCTTGTTAAAACACAGCAGGTCAGGAGCAAGGCTCATGATCTAGACGGAGCGGGTTCCAGCAGGGCTCTAGCACCTCAGTGTCTGAGACCCTGTGACACAGGATCTCCTTATTCTGCCTTTCTGTGAGGAATGGAAGTGATGGTGGAAATGCAGTTTGCACATTTGTGTGGGTGCGCCCTGGGTGCACATGCACACCATGGCCTAGAGCTCAGTCGGGGAGTCTGTAGCTTTTCTTCAGCAATGCGACTCCGGGTTAGTGCTTAAACACTGCTTAAGGCTCCTGTGTCAAGAGAATGCAAGTCTTAGACATTTTGCTCTCCCTGGAGGGACTGATGTGAGTGTGCATTCTTTGAGTCTTGGGAACTCTAGAGCAAATACCCTGATGGACCCGCTAAAGTTTCCCATCAGTTCTCTTCTGCCTCCTGGGTGGGCCCGGACACAAGATACCATGACCTCTCCTCAGAGTGCTTCCACACTCAGTTCCTTTCCTCTTGTCCTTCCACCCTTCTTCCTTTCACTCCTTTTATCTCCAGGGAAAGAAATCAGTAGGACACTCAGTATTCCGAGAAGCAGCTCTGTAATTCTTTCCATTAGCCCATATGTATTATATATATGCACATCACTTACACATTTGTATTGGCAGCACAGCTTATAAACGCTGCCATAAAGCCGAGCTCCTCCATCCAGGATGGGAATGGAGTTGTTAAAGACAGCTGATGAGGTGGTATCTGTTGGCCAACAGTTTTATGCTGCAGTAGCTGTAAGCCGATAACATTAATAGGAATCACATTTTAAAGTTGTAAATTTGATGTAAAATACTAAATTTGACAATAATTGTGTTATAAAGCAAAGATTCTATTTATTAAAGGGCTCCCGCCTCTCTGTGCAAGGGGCTCTGAAATTCTTGCTTGTACCTGCCCCTAGCAATTATCAGGCCTTCTCCAAAATTCTGTTTTATTTTTCCATTTTCATAACAACTACATTATTATGTGACATATTTTTTCAGATATTTTGCTTGAATAAATAAATAGGATATTAAATTCAACTGGGGTATTAGATTATAAATTAGTTCTGTAATAGGCGTCATAATGTTATTTAGATTTTCAGTTTACACAGACCTTGTAGCAACTCCCCAGAGCTATGCTACAGAATTAGAAGTAGATAGAAGTTGATGTAAGAAAATTGGTTTTTGTAATATGCTGATGCTAGTAGAGTTGCACTCTGTGTAAAGGTATTTAAATAGAACATTCCTGCTTCCTTCATTGTACAGACAAAAGATGGATAACGATTCCAAATGGCTGATTTGTTGATGCTGATATTGGCCATGTGTGCAGCTAAAATATTGCTTTCCCAAATTAAAGCAGTACTTATGTAGGAAGGATAAAAACCCAGATTGTAGAAAGCAGGTCAGCCCCACATGGATGCAGGTTTCTCTTTCATTTAGTTGGTGTAATAATATAATCTCACAACTGTTTTTTTGGTGACCAGTCAGTCTAAGTTATATTTAGAGGAACATCCTTTACCTAGGACCACTGCATAGTTGTTGAAGTCATTAAGTAGCAGGAGATAACCTTATTGAACTACTATGTGTGCAACACAAATAGAAAATATGAATTTAGGAAAAAAGTAGATTTATCAGATGAATATATGGTAACTCTGTAATGGAGCAGAATCTCTTACCCTCCCTTCCTCCCTCCCTATCTCTCTCCTCTCCTCCCTCCCTCCCTTTCTTCTTTTCTCGGTATTTTTTTCCTGTGTAGCCCAGGCTGGCCTTGAACTCGGATTCCTTACCCTAGTCTCTTGAACATGGGGATGACTGTGCACCAACATGCTTAGCAGGAATTTTTCTTGATAGTGGATTTCTCAACCATTTTAATGTGAGAGCAGTCAAACTGTAGTGGTAAGACCATTGCTCATTTTGTATGGCTCACCAGCTATACAAATGAGTTTTGCATTTTTAAATGTCTAAGTAAAAATGAAAAGAAGAATGCCTCCCATCGAAGTGACAGAAAATTTGTTTTTGGTGGAGATAAAGTTTTATTGGAACACAGCCACAAGCATTCACTTACATATTGTCTGTGTCTGTTGCTGTATCACAATGGCAGAACTGAGGAGTTGCCATGGAGACTAGCCTAAAAGAGTCCTTTACAGAAAATGTTTGCTGACCTCTGTTTTAAACCAAAGCGAGAGCAGACTGCTGAATTGTGGCCACATTGAGAAGTCTGTTGGTGGGAAGTGATTGAGGGGGAACAGAAAATGTCCTCTCTGGGATGTATGGTGACAGTGAACAGTGAACAGTGGCATTTTACCTTAAAGACAAAGCATAGATTAACAAATGAGAAGGACTATATACTTGTGCCTTGATTGTAAAAAAATACCAAGTAGAACAATCAGTCCAGCTAACTTTTGCAGCATGACTTAATATGCTACTTGGATAATCTCATTCCAAGTGTTATGGATACTGGAGGGTTGGTGCCCCATGGGACTTTAATAAAAAAGTGGCCAGCAGGGCAAACTGTGGTTTAGAATCTCATCTGCCATACACCAGTGGAAGGCAGGTGAGCCTGGGGCCTGGTTGCCTTTGCCTCTAATCGGAACTCTAATCTAATCCTCTAATAAGGAACTTGAAAACGTTCCTGCTTTGGGTCTCAGGCTCTTCATCTGTAAGTGAAGAGGTTGATCTCAGTGACCTCTGAGATGGCCCAAGATCTCTGCTTCCGGTCTCTAGTCTGAGAAGTCTCCAGGCTCAGGAATAGAAGCTCTTCTTTTTTGGCATCTTTGTGGCTTCTTCTTGCCTCTAAAATTCTGCATTTCATTAAGGGTTCACAAGTCTTGACATGTTTGTAAAGAAAGACACGGCAGGAATTCATATGCCTCGCCTTATAACAAACATGTTGTGAATAACCTATATTTGGAACCCAATTTGTCACAGGGAAGCAAGCAGAGTTTTAAGTCCGAGCACTCTTGGAAACGCAGTGTTTTATTCTTCCCTGGTAGCTCCCAGGGCTCTCCCACTCTGCACTTTGAAGGGAGTCTTTATTGGAGAAGCTGCCCTGCACTCCCCATTTCCCGAAGAATGGGAACATTTGCATTAAACGATGCGAGAGATGCCATTGTAATTTCATGAGAATTACCCTTTCCAATGAATGTTAGATTAAGAACCAAGTAAAATCCCTTGAAAATGGCTGGAAGATAAATTAGAGCTGATCCGCAGTTAGGTAGAACTAGACTTTATTCCTTCCCTTTAAAATGGTTTTTAATTGATTTGGCATACTTTTTAAGTTAATAATGAATACTGTACCTGGGTCTGCATGGTCACTCCTGTGAATTAGATCTATTGCGCCTGAAACAGCTTTCCCTTACAGAGGACAGTGATTTTAATGAAGAGTCTTTGCTTATTGCACCAATGGAAATGCGTTTCATGGTGGTTCCAGACAGTTCTCTAATTAGCAGTCCAGTCTGTTCTCCCAAATATTTTATCTGAAACGGTATGGAAATGTGACGAGGGAAGGTGCTTTATCACAATGCTGGGAGGCCTGCTCTGCTTTGCATGGAGGTCTTAGAGCTGGGAGAATGGTGCAAGGATGTAAGACCCAGAGATCCTTAAAAAGAGATGGAAGGAAACAGGTAAACAAAAACGGTTCCTATGTTGGAACAACAAATTTCACAAGTTTGTTTTTTTAATGTATGCGTATGTGTGTGTGTGTGTGTGTGTGTGTGTGTGTGTGTGTGTGTGTGTATACGGGGAGGGCATTCTATTCCTAAAAGGGCCGATGAACCAGTCATGTCAGGTACGATGTGGGTGGGAACTTCATGGCTCTTTGCTCACCTGCTGGTGAGGAGACTCCATCACTAGTTCTTCTGTGTCTTTGATGGACGGGGTGAGTCCTTGAGAAATGATTAAGGGCCATGGTAGAGCCAAAATGAAAAGGGCAAGAGAACGAGAGCCAAGCCTGACATTTCCAAGAACTGAACATGTAAAGAAAAACACAGCGTCTCCCTACTGACTCCTATTACTAAGTGAGGAAAAAATAGAGATTTAGAAAGAAAGAAGAGAGGAGGAAGATTAGATTTTGAAGAATATACTTGCCCCAGGGATAGTTAAAAGCTAGCATTCACCATGTTTAATGTTAAATAGGACATTAGATTACTATTATTTAGACCATGATTTTGAAGGTTTAGGAACATGATATGTACATTAATATAAAATGATATTAACCACTAGTTACACTGAAGACTTCCCATGCCCTTGTACTAGGCTAAGCAGTGCATAGCGATGATCAGCAAGAGTTGTCACTCTAGCTCTCTGACATTTTGTTTTCCATTAAACATTTTTGTTACTTTGGTCTGTATATGTGTGTGTGTGTGTGTGTGTGTGTGTGTACATGTATACGTGTAGAACTCAGAGGATAGTTTGTGAGAGCCAGTTCTCTTCTTCCACCACATGGGTCCCTGGGATAAAACTCAGGTTGTCAGACTGGTGGCAAGTGCCTTTATGTGCTGAGCCTTCCCGCTCGTTCCTGTCCTCCATTTTAAAGGACAGAAGACAGAGGCACAGAGAAATTACCTTTAGCTAAATTCAAATGCCCAGAAAGTAACAGAATCCTGGAAGAATGACTCCAAATCTTGTGCTGTACTGATTCTGCAGGGGACTGTGTATCTCCAGTGATGGAGAAACAGTGACTGTCAGAGCTAGGGCTGAACTGAGGAGCTGTCAGTTCCCGTCATGCACTTGCATTGGAAGACTGCTCAATGCTCTCTTGCTACCAAACTGTAATTAAAATTATCATACAGTATAATGATTTCTAATACATTTCAGAACAAATCACCATCTTATATCTGACACGTTGTTAATGTTTACTACCGTAATTACCAATTTGAAATATAAGGCAGCATTTTTTATTAGTGTTTGGTTATGTATAATTATGTCAAATATGAGACTGCAATTTAGATTGAACTATATTAGCCATGATCATGCAGAATGATGATACTGTATATTTGATACCCTGGATGTCTTATGTATCTATGGATATTTTTTCTCCTCAAACCATAGGAATTGTTTAAAGATGATCCAAAGTTTATTTGTAATGCTTTTCACTGTAAGCATTTTTAGAATGTGGGAAAAATATTGAATCATGACTTACCATGAAAAGGATGGAGGGTCCTGCCAGAAATCTTTCTGATGTGCTAGACTCTCACATGGTACTTTACACATCAGATTTCTAACCCTCACCCTAAGTATGCTGTTTCTTGACTTTCCTGACCAGATAACTGATGCTCAGTGAATTTAAGAGAGTTTATCTGATTAGTGGCTAGTGAGGCTGAAATTCACATTTATGATCTTTTCACAAGTTTTCCTAGGTGGTTAGAGAAGTTTCTTATGGGAGCCTGTTACTAGAGTGAGCTTTCTGTGATGCTGTTTGCCTTTCCATTGCTGTACCAAATACCTCAGAGAGCTGACTTAAAAAGATGAAGTGCTTATTTGGGCTCACGTTTTTGTAGGCCACAGTTCGTGGTTGGTTGGCCTTGTTGCTTTTGGGCCTGTTGAGGCAGCACATCTGGGCAATGGAAGCTGCTCACTTCATGCAGCAGAGAGGAAGAAAAGGGGCCTGGGGTCCCAATATCTCCTTCAAGGGTATGCCCCTAATGACCTAATGTCCTCCTACCAGGTCCGACCTTCTATTGGCTCTACCACCTGCCAATAGCACCTCAGGCAGGGTGCCAAACCTTTAACTCATGGGATTTTAGTAGATAGTTACCCCAAACACAGCACCTATAAAATTAGTAGTGCCCTGTATTTAATGAGACAATATATATGCTTGTTCTTCTTTCTTTACAGTGGTAGTTAGAATTCACCAGAGACAAAAGCAATAGGAGATTTGAGACACACACACACACACACACACACACACACACACACACACGGGGGAGGGAAGGGAGAGAGAGAACGAGAGAGAGAGAGAGAGAGAGAGAGAGAGAGAGAGAGAGAGAGAAAGTTGATTGATTTTGTATATGACTTATAAGGTCTGAGAAGTCCCTAAAATCTGTAGCCTGTGGGTATGGGACCCAAGGTGCCCTAGCAACAAATCCCAGTGGAAACAAAGATAGGAGAACTGCGAGGCCAGAGGTGTAAGTTCCAGTCTAAACCCAAAGGCAGAAGACCCATGCCCCAGCTTAGAGACCCTTAGTCAGAGAGAAAACTATCTCTGGCTTCTTCTGTTCTATTCAGGCCTTCAATGCGTTGGTCAAAACTTCTAACTGCATTAGGAAGAGCAGGCTCCTTCTAGTCCTTCTGATCCAAATGCTGACCTCATCTAGAAACACCTTCACACATGTACCCAGGGTAATATTTAGCCATTTAGATGTGTACTTTGTGGCCCAGTCACGTTGACACATGGAATTTACATCACATTATTTTCTCACAAGTGAGCTTTATTTAGGTCCATTTTAGAATGAGGAAAACACATCTTCAGAAATTGGAGTGTTTTATCCAAGTTTGTACAAGTTAATGATGGGGAAGTTGGAACCCTAACTGAAGACTTCTGAAATCAATTCTAGTATTTTCTCAGGACTGTTACCAGCTTCACTTTTGGTTACTACCCAGAGACTGTAAGGTTGCCATTATGACAACCAGACTTGAGTTCTTTTAAACAATTTGCATTTGTCATCCTCATTGACATGTGATGTGTCCCTTTCATACATGGGGAAACTGAGATGTGGAGAGTCTCAGTACATGGTGGTGGAACGAGAACTTGGGTACAGGAGCTGTCTGATCCCAAAGTTCGTCCTATAACTCGCTCATTTTCTTATTGGGATAAATGGTTCTAATTCCTTATCTTTTCCCAAGAAGGTCTGTTTTTCTGTTCTCATATTGTCTCTGTATTATTCTATGCTACATTTCCCTGAATATTCCCATCTTAATAATTTTAATAAATTTAATTTATTAAAAAATAAATCTTAATAAATTTAAAAAATTTACTCATCAAAATTTATTCAAATGATAAAATTTCTTTGATGAAAAAGATGTGCAAATTCAAAAATCAAAATAGTGAAGTCTTTTCCTGATCCTTATGAATACTCACATTATTTAAAAGAAATAAATATTTTAGATTTAAAAAGCAATAAAACTATACTATTCAGAGAACACTCACCATATAGTAGTTATATATCTGTATTCTATCTCTGTTATGATTTGGTGAATTAATATTTACTGATTCAGCTACACATAGTTTTAGGAAAGACAAGTTTCATGAGGATAGGGTCTCTGTGTAGTTTGTTTATTCCTGTGCTTGTTGCTTACTTTCGTCTGTGGCTCACACCAGAATTTCCACAAATTATTATAAAATGGATCAATGGAATATTAGTTTCTGCTTGGCTTTTTTATTTTATTAGCATTCTGCATAGATTTTAAATCATAACCCTTTTAAATATTGCTTTAAATTTACAAAGCAATTGATTACTAGTGGAGAAATTACATCCCAACAAAGTGAGATTTTTGTCTTTGATATGTTCAAATTGTGTTTTATCTTTTTGTATTGACCCAAAGCTGAAGCAATATACTTTTGTGCAACAGAAAGCTATTTTCCCCAGATCCTACTTAGTAGCCACAGAAATCCTTTCAACAAACTTCTCTTTATGGTCACTTGGTGTCACTTGTCTATAAGGTCTGTGCTAGCAGAGGGCATCTGTTCTGAATTTCTGGTTCCTTCAGAGGGAGGGGGTTTGTTGACCACCCATCACTGGACTAGGACCTTCATCTCCAAGGTTAATGTTAAGAACCAGGCAGAGGAGGTTTGATTATGTGCTTTTGTAACTGACCTTGCTGGGCAGATATTGATTGAATTCATAGCAATGACTCTGGCTAGTGCTGGGGTCTATCTCAGCCATTGACTACCAAACCAGATTATATTGAAGAACAGCCCACCCTTGCAACCAAAATGAAAAAGTAAATATTTTGTTTATGATTGTTTTACTGGATTTATAGTAGACACTTACCATACTTGCTTAAAAGATGCACGTATTAGGGATGCAGAGATGACTCAGCAGTTAAGAGCGGGTACTGCTTTTATAGAGGACTTGGGTTTGGTTCCTAGCACCTACATCAGGCAGCTCACAACCACTTGTTACTAGCTCAAGGGGATCTTATGCCCTCTTTCTGGCCTCCTCAGGCATCTGTGCTCATGTGCACATACCCAGACACAGACACATAATTAAAAACAAAACCATTAAAAATGTACATGTCAACCAACATCCAAGATGTCCATGCCAATGAACATATCAAATTTCCATTTTAATAAATCAAAATTATACGTATGCACACACACCTGATTGTTTGTTTCAAGTGCTTCTACCATCAGAGACATAGGAACAAATCCTTTCAAGGATCATCATGAAAAAGAGACTCATGAATCCTTTAACCTAATTCTACAATTGATCCCTTAAGAAAAGTTAAATATCACTGTTGTTTGTAGATTGCTAGATCACCAGAAAGATAATTCTTTTATAAATACAGATGGCACCCTTATGGAAATAACATGACAGTAAGTAGATGCCAATAGAAAAGAGCGACATGCTGATTAACTAATGAACTAGAGTTCAGAAGAATTATGCTCTTCTTTCTAATTTATGGCTTATTTGAACTCATGATGCCTTGTTTTCATTTTGGCTTTTAATAAGCGTTCTTTTTAAAACTTAAAAACATGTAAAATAACAAGAATTTGATTGTTTTGAGCATACAGTACTCATTATTGATGGCAGGGAGTCAGGGTGTGAGGCCCCTTGCCTTTCTGTCTCTTCCTACCCAGGCTGTTCTTCCTTGTCTGACTTAATGGAGTTATGGCAGTAGCCAGAGAGCTTTAAACACAGTACCAGGCTCATAATGACCAGAATACCAACCAATGAATATGGAATTGACCAACTGCTATTGTAAAAATAACTCCTCTACATTTTGGCATTCAAGGAGGAAGATGAAAAACACCTATATTTATTGAAGGCCTACTATGTGTCAGACCATAGAAGCCATCTTAGGTGCGGCTTCCTGCTAGGACCTTCTCTTTTATTTTCTGTGTACTGCATGGTATCAAATAACCACACCTTTCTTCTTTCCAACATCAGTTTAAAAAACGAGTGGAGTGGAGCCGTGCCCTGGGCATCCCTTCCTGGGGGGGATTTGCATGTCAGCATCGCATTTTCCACTTTCACTTCTCTGTTTGTTGGTGGGTGGAATGTTGAGCAATGTTGCCCAACCTCTTGGAAATAGCACGTGAATAATCCCGTAATCAGTGTAATGTATTCCGCTCTGGGAGTAATCAAGTCATTGAGCTTTGAAGTAAGATCCAATTTTTGGAAAGTGGCTGATGAATGCAGTTTCTGTATTCAGAGGAGACTGATGTACCTGGACTATTTGGGTCTTCTGGTTGAACAGGGAAAGAAAGTACTTGAGGAAACTGAAGTGGACCGTTCTATAAAAGTATATCTAAGTTTTAGGATATATTTTCCTAGCGGCATAGTATGCAGTTTGAGATTTTAAAATTAAGTGTGTCTGTGTGCTTTTGAATTTTGGATTTCCAAGAGCTTGCTTCGCTGGGAGGGAAGGATGGTGAAGATGTGGCTGGTGCTGACTCTGAGGATCCTTCTCCTCCCTCCTAGGCTGTCTTTCCCCTGATCTTTGCAAGGTAGGGGTTCTCCTTGCTATTCATGCCTTAGCTAGAAGATTCCTGCTTCAGAAATGCCTTTCCTGCTCATATTTCCCCTGCTCTAAGCCACAGAGCCTTAGTTTCCTCCCTCCCTCCCTCCCTTTCTCCCTCCCTCCTCCCTCCCTGCCTCCCTCCCTTCCTCCCCCCTCTCCTTCCTTCCTTTTCTCCCTCTCTCCCCCTTTCCCCCTCCTTTCCCTTCTCCTTTTCTGCATGGATATAGGTGTGTGTGTGTGTGTGTGTGTGTGTGTGTGTGTGTAGACCAGAAGACAACCTTGGATGTTGTTCTAAGGCACTAGTCACCTTTTTGTTTTTCATTCACTTGGAATTCGTCATCGGCTAGGGTGGCCGACCAGCAAGACTAAGGGATCAGCCTCATCTGCTTGCTCAGAGACAGGATTACAAGCATGTACCACTACACTTGACTTTTTTAAAATGTGGATTCAGGGGACTGAACTCATGCTTATAAGACAATACCTTACCAATTTAGTTATTTCCCAGGTTCTTCTCTCTCCTCCTCCTCCTCCTCCTCCTCCTCCTCCTTCTCCTTCTCCTCCTCCTCCTCCTCCTCCTCCTCCTCCTCTTCCTCCTCCTCCTCCTCTTTCTCCTCCTCCTCCTTCTTCTCCTCCTCCTTCTCCTCCTCCTCCTCCTCCTCTTCCTCCTCCTCCTCCTCTTCCTCCTCCTCCTCTTCCTCCTTCTAGTCTTCGTCTTCCTCCTCCTCCTCCTCTTCCTCCTCCTCCTCCTCCTCCTCCTCCTCCTTCTAGTCTTCCTCCTCCTCCTCCTTCTCCTCCTCTTCCTCCTCCTTCTTCTTCTTTCAATTATCAGCTTCTTCCAGGCCCTTATCAGCAACAGAAATTCTTAATACTTGTTTGTTTAGCCTCCTGTGGGAGACAGTAAGTTCCTGGAGAGGAAAGACACTGGGCTGTTCACCATGTTTCCACAAGTCCTGGAATAGTCCAGACGCCGTGGAGGCACCAGTGAGAGATGACTGCCTGAACAAATACTTGATCGTAATTCAAGGGCTCCAAAACTCTGGGATTCAAGGCAGCCCCCTCCGCCTGTAAGATGCATTGCTCAGTGATTTCATGGACTAGAGAAACTTGCCCTATTGTGATAGTGCAAACCAACTCCATGGGGACACACTGAGGGGCCAGGCTTGGTTTGGTTCATCTAGCCTCAGGTGGGAGGCTGCGGCTAATTTGGTATTTCCTATCCCCATCCAGGCCACAACTGGTAGTCATGTAAAATGTGGCAATGTCCTTGCTGTATCACTTAAGACATCCAGTTCAAAAATAACTCTGGTGCGTATGGGTCGGTTCTGTACTTGATTCACAGGCCTTAGCAGTCCAAATACCATTAATGCCAGGGCCTTTGCACAGAGACTTTGTGTTGACTTGGGCTAACTTCATGTGTGAGCCTGTGCCCCGCCCCTTTAGACTTTTTAGCAGCTCTCCCGCTTCCCCTGTTCGTTCATCTCTCTCCTCTGCTCATCCCGCGACTCTCATTTCAAACCTTGTCTTCATTCTTTCCTTTCATCCGTCTCTCTTTTACTTTCTTTCATCTCCCTGTTCTGCTCTCCCTTCGTCTCTCTCTCCCTTTTCTTTTGTCTCAGAGAACCTGGCAGAGTTGTGGATGCTCCTTCCCTGCCTTGTCTTCTAAATGCAGGACGAATGCATTCAGCCCTTGTTCCTTCAACCTCATTTGCTGTTCTGATATTAAGAAAGGTCTTTATGAAAAGCCATATGTATATATACATATTAATCTTTACATAGAAACTGGAGATGTCTAGGTTAATCACTGGAGTTTCAATACATCCCTAACAGAGTTTCTTTTTTTTTTTTTTTTTTTTTTTGGTCTTTCCTAGATATTCTGCTTATTAACATAATGCATGCCTACTGTGAACCATTCAGATAATAAAGAAAACCTAGGGTGACTTCAAGCAGGTTTCCCAAATGTAGTCAGATTTTGCTTTCAAGAGAATAATTAACAAAACTATTTTAAGAGGTCATTTAGTGTAGAAAATAGGGGAATTACCTGTCTGGGGGAATAAGAAATGTTTAGATGTTGTTGGCATTTCCCCCAATTGCACTGTGGTCCTGGAATAATGACTTCCTTTATAAGTAAAGGAGAAGTTGCTGTGGTCCAGTGACTAGGAAACATGGCTGCCAGGCTTTCTTGGTTTGTAGAAAATATGTCCAAGTGTGCATTTTCAAAGCAAGCTGCAGAGCACTTCAGAACCAAACGGGTGTATATTTCTTATTTTTGATTCATTTTTTTAAGCAAACACATTTCTCAAAGTCTATTCCAGAGTGTAGCCATCAAATGTGATTTTTCCATGTCAAAAGGTTCTTGCAGAAATGAGTTGGGGAAATCATTCTTAATACCATTGTTGACATTTCTTTAGGAATGTGATGTCCAAAGGGAACTATTGTACTTTATTTCTTTATTGTTTCTAAAATGTATTTGATTATGGATTAACTGTATTTTTATTAATTAACTGAGTTTCATTCAATGTATTTTGATCATTATCGGCCCTCGCCCATCTCCTCTCAGGTCTATCCCACCTCCCTACCTATCCGACTTTGTGTCACACTTAAAAAAAAGTGCCCATCCAGTCCAGTTTGTAATGCCCATATATTCTTGGGTGTAGGTCATCCCCTGGAGTGTGATTGAACTACCAAGGATCACGCCCTTAAAGAAAGCTGACTTCTTCATCTCCCAGCAGTTATCAGTTGGCAGTAGCTCCTGGGCTGGTGGTGGGGACTTCAAGCCCACTTCCCTCTCCATTCTGGGATTTTATCTGACTCGAGATTGTGCAGGTCTTGTGCATGCAGTCGGAACCACTGTGAGCTCATAATGTGCAACTGCTTTGTTGTTTCCAGAAAATACTACTTCCTTCTAGTCCTTTACCACCTCTGGCTCTGATGGTCTTTCTTCTCCCTCTTTCAAGATGATCCCTGGGCCTTGTGGTGAAGGTCCAGTTTAAGAGCTGCACACTCCACAGTCTCTTGTTCTCTGCACATTGACCAATTGTGGGTCTCTGTGTTAATCATCGTCTACCTCAAAAAAAGCTTCTCTGATGAGACTGAGAGATGCAGTGATCTATGGGTATAAGAACTCATTATGAGTCAGTTTAACACTAACAGTAGTAGGATTTTCTCTAGGGTCTCTGACCTATGTAGCCACAGGCTCTTGGCCCCAGTAACAGTGTCAGGTATGGATTCTGTTGAAGATGGCCTTAAATCTAATCAGAAACTGGTGGATTGCTCTCATATCATTCGTTCCAGTATTGCATCAGTGGGCATAGTCATTCTAGGCTAGTCATTACAGTAGCTCACAGAATTCAAAGCTGTGTAAGACTGAGGATTACTTTTCTCCTCTGGCGGTATGCATAGCACCTTCTAGCACTATCAAAGCTAGCAAAGAGGGATGAAGCTTTGAAGTCAGTACCAACTTGATTTCTGTATGTTTTTATGACTCAAGCGTGCAGTGTCTTCAGCAATAGGATCTCACCATTAACTTCTGGAGTGTAACCAAGAGCAATAGAAATATCCAGTAATATTTAGTAGTCTATGGGACCCCACTGACCAACTCCAGAAGAGGTAACCCATTCCTAGCACTGGGCTTTTTATTTTCTAGCTTATGGTATCTAGTAGGACTTTTTTCAAGTAGCAACTAAGACATTTTTTGGTAGCAATAAAGGAAGGGGGCAGTCTGAGACAGACTCTGTAGCCCAGGCTGTCCTAACTTAGGGCAGTATTCATGCCTCAGTCCCCTAAGTGCTATGAATTATGATGCCTGGCTTAGCACTTAAGGTTCTAAAATCACCTAAGATCTAAGATTCCTAAGGTCTACATGGTCACAGAAGTGAACAAGGAAAACGAATAAGCAAAGGCAGTTCTGTTGTCTCTGCTCTGGGTACATGGGTCTGGTCTGGTCAGGGCCTCTGCATTCTGTTGTCTTTTCTGTTCTTGGATCAGCATCAGGTACTTTGTTGGCCCTTTCCCCGCATTACTGAGTCCCCCACTCCAGAAGCGCATCCAGAGGTGATGTGTACAACACATGGGATCACACAGTGGGCAGGGGCTGGCGGTCAGGACAGTGTCCAGGGCCTCCTGTGAATTTCATAATCTAAGAATGCTTAAGACATTTATACAACATGGCATAGTATTTCCACATAACAACACCATCCTGGATACTTTATGTCATCTCTAGATTACTAATACAATGCAAATTCTATGTAAATAGCTGTTATACTGTATCACTTAGAGAATCATGACAAGTTAAAAGGGTCTGTGCATATTTAGCACAGATGAAAAATTTTATTTTCCTGATCTGCAATTTGTTCAGGCTACAGATGTGGTCTCCGTGAATGCAGAGGGCTGATTGTCTGTCTGTCTGTCTGTCTGTGTTATCTATCTATACATGATGATTCCATTCCACTGTCTGAAACATAGCAGGAGCTCACTGACAAATATATTTTGGCATGAAATGGGAAAAAACTTTGTATGAAATATGCAAATGCCCCTGCAATTCCTCACCTTCTCTGCTCTTTCTTCCAGCATGTTTATCAATCTCGCACATAGATCTACTTGCTTATTTGCTTCCAGTGTCTCCCCACATCTGGCTGTGAACTCCTTGCGGGGAGAGGTCTTTAGACTGTTTGTTCGCCACTGTGAATCTGCACTCTATACTCTGCAAATATTCGGTGAATGAATAAATAGTTCCGTATGAGTTTTTCCTATTCCTTCAGCTTTCTAAGAGTTCCTCAGATTGCTTTCTTTACTCATCTACTTCTCTCTCAGGGGTAGTTAAAATGTACTTCGTGCTGTAAATAAAAGAAGTCTATGCTCTTAGCTATTCCAGTGTAGTTCATACTGAAGGGATCTGGGCAAGGGTGCATGGGGCTCGCTGCAGCACAGGTATGGCTAACCCCCATACATGCAGAAGTACAACCTCGGGGACAGTGTGTGAGATCACCATTCAGCTTTCATCATCAGCCTGCTACTTACACAGCATGGCTCTTTTCTGCAAAATTCCAGTCTGCAAAAGTTAATTTTTATTTTTGAGAACATTAATCCAAAGTATTTTGAGGATATTCTTCCCTCCCCCAACTCTTCCATCCACCTCAGCTATCTTGCCCATCTGTTAAAACCATACCCTGCTAACCTTCATCTGAGATGGAAAGTTATTTTATTGTCATTAATATCTTCTGCAGTTTTTCATATACCATTCTTGGAAGGGGCCTGTGGGCTTTACTGGAGATCCCCGGGGTCTGGAAAAGCAAAGATTCCTGAAGAGGCCCTGGCTATTGTGTTGGACCTAAGTAAGGCAAATAGTTAAAATAGATTTTCTTTAATCTTTGAAGTTTTGAAAAAAAACATATTTGTTCCATATTTGCCCCTGCAGTCCATAGTCTCAGAGTTCATCCCTCCTCTCTTTCCCTCCCTACATTTCACTCTCCACATAGACACATATCAAGACTCTAGGGCAGAAGAATGGTTTAGGGAGGCAGGTGACAGCCATCTTCTCTTCTGCAGAACCATCAGAAATGAGCACAGGATTCTGACCCACATGGAATGCAGAGCAAAGGTGAAAGGCATTCTGCCAAAATGTTTTCCTTCCTGACTGTTAGAGACAGAAGCAGCCAGCCTGGATTGGATTAGTAGAGTCCCAGAAGCACTTTAATCTCAACTGCTGCTACCTGGGTACGGGAGGCGGTGCCTGACTTGTGGGAGGTGGGGAGGCTCTGCGAAGCTCCCTAGTAGGGCATCTGCTGAGAATATTAAAGAGCTCCCCCTGGAGATAAAACAAGCGAACCCTAAGAATGGGTCTGTTGATGGTCTGGATCCCATGGGATAAAGTCATTAAAACAGATTTTGAACACACACAGCCTGGTAGTGGCAGGTTGTGTGCGTCAGGAGCGGGTTGTAATCAGAGAATAAATTGGAGCTTATCATAAAGTGCTTGCTTTGCAAGGATGAGGACCTGAATTTGATCCCCAGGACCCAAGCAAAAAGCCAGGCATGGTGGTGCACACTTGCAATCTAAGAGCCAGTGAGACAGAGACAGATGGATCCCTGGAGCGCATTAGCCCAGCCCTCTTAGCCTCCTGGTGAATTCCAGGCCAGTGAGAGATCCTGTCTCAAAAACCAAGATGGACAACTATTAAAGAAAGACACCTGAAGTTGACCTCTGGCCTCTGCATGCACACCCCCGCCCCATGCACATGCACGCACACACACATGCATATGTACACGCTCGTACACACAATGTGTGCAGACACAAAGAGGTACACTTTCCTAATGGGTGTGTACTAAGGGTAGGAATATGGAGGTAAAAATGAAAAAGCCGCATCATTAATGACCAACCCAGCAAAATATCTCTATGGGTGCAATTGTGGCACTTTAATCTTGGTGGTAGTCAACAGCTGTCTAATTGGACTATAGGGTCACTCAAGAGGGACTCCATGCATGGTACTGTAAACGTAGCTAAGTGCACATGATTGAGGAGGTCATAAGCCACAGAGAAGAACCTAGTATTGTTATTTTCCCGAACCAATGTAATTTCTTACTGTAATCTAAATGTTATATTCACAGACAAGTGTAGCACTCGATTCTCATCAAAGAAGTTTCTTTTTGCAACTGGTGGAGACTATTACAGAGATGTCCAACTGGTCAAAATGCAGAGAATAAGTGAGTGTGAGGTGCCCAACCCTAACTGACAGGTTATAATGCAACCCTGCATCTAAGGCTCAGGGTCATTGCAGAAAGGGGTAGAAAGACTGTAAGTGCCAACTAGACACGATAAGGAGGCTGTACTCAGGAAATCTGAACAATATGGTAGTTTAACAAGACCTGCATAATGACGACGGTTGACATGCCAGTAAGGATGGGGGTTTTCATTCTAGATGAAAAGCTGCAATCAATTGATGTTGAGGGAAGGAGAATCGATAGGTTATCTAATCCAGAGTGGTCAGCCCTAAACACATGAGTTGATCACTAAATTGACTCAGTGCATTTTATATAAATATATACATGTATATATATATATATGTAACAATAATAATAATCAAAGAATAGGACAAGAAATTAAGAGGCAAGAATGGGTGAAGTTGGAGGGCAAGTTGAAGGGGTAGAAGTGATATTAATATCATACTCATTTATGATATTTAGAAAAACAATAACAGGAGCTAGAGTGATGGCTCAGTGGTTAAGAGCACTGGATACTCTTTCAGAGGACCCAGGCATCATTCCCAGCACCCACATGACAGCTAACAACTGTCTATAACTCCAGTTGCTGGGGAATCTGATTTCTTCTTCTGACCTCCACAGGCATTGCATGACATAGGCACACTTATATACTTGCAGGCAATACACTCATACACACAAAAAGTAAAATATTTAAAAATACTAACAATTGTATCTATTTTGTTCATTATTATAGCCATAGTGCTAAGTATTTGGGAGGCACTCAATAAAAATTTGTTTTATTAAAATGAAAAAAGCTGGAACATGAAGAAAGAAGGAGCCCTTTAATAGCTAGAAACAACAAGTAGGAAAAGAATGAAACAGAAGAAAAAACAGAATCAAAAGAAGAGATATTTATCCAGTTACATGCTGTTATTTTAGGTTAAAGTAGTTGAAAATTTCTAGGAAAGCACTGAGTTTCTTAGACCACTCAGAATGAAAGAAATCTCAATCAGTGGAATTATACACAAAGTGAAATACCAGAATAGACCATGTTCACACTAGAAAACCCATGTAGAAGGAAAGTGCCAAGGACGCTGAGGTAGGTGTGGGTGAGGAGAGGCAGAGGACCTGAAGGTTGAGCCACTTGTCCTTTAGGCTGAGTGTGAAAGAGATGCACGGCTGAGATCAGGAACCTGGTCCAATGGAAGGCAGAGATAGACTGCCTGGAATTGGTGTCAGTGATGGTCTGCAGCGATAAGTGATGTAGGACAGGGGAGGGGTGAGAGCTGCAAAAGAAACCTTCTCTACCTCACAGGAACTTCCCCGCAGAGTGAAAGGTTGGGAGTGGGGAGTGCTCTTCTAGAGTGATTCTTTTGATCCCCAGGCTCTCAAATTAAAGCATTTAATTTCCAGGTTTGAGCACAATATATGATTATTTTCCTAAATTAATATTTTAAATGTGTATTTTGGGGCTTTTATAGCTGTATACAATACATTTGACCATATCTACCCCCATTCCTCCTGGACACCTTGCCCCTGCCACACATCCTCCTTCCAACTTCACGTCATTAAAAAAATGTAATCCAATTACTCCAATCAGTGTGTGGGTGTGGACTACCCACTGGAGCCTGGGCACCTGTCCTTGTTGGCATTAGCTGTCAACTTGACATAGCCTAGAGCCACCTAGAAGGAAATCTTATTTGAGGGATTACTTAGACCAGATTACCCTGTGGACATGTCTGTGGGGAATTGTCTTGATTATCAATGGTGTAGGATGACTATGACCATATGGGTAACACTATCCCCTTGGCAGGTGGCCCTGGACTATATAAGAAAGTTAGCTTAGTGTGGGTCTGCAAGCAAGCTGGAAAGCAGTGTTCCTCCAAGGTTTCTGCTACAAGCACTTGCATTCTTGCCCTAACATCCTTCAGTGATGGACTGTGATCAGAAATGTAAGTAGTCAGACTGCTTTAGCACAACAACAGAAATGTCACTAGAACAGAAATCTACCAGCAGTTGCATCACCGAAGAAAAATGCTTCTCTCTCCCTCGGTGGCATCAACTGCCAATAGCTCCTCAGTTAGGGGGTGGGACCTTGGATGCCCCTTTTATGCCCCAACTATGCCAGCTTGTGAAGTCTTACGCGGGTAACTACAACTGCTATAAGTTCATGAGACATGTCATGTCTGGAAGGCAGTTACTGGCAGCAATCCTCCTCCTTGGCTCTTTACTTTTGCCACCTCTTCCCTAGTATTTCCTGAGCCTGAGTGTGTGAGGTAGGATGTTATAGATGTCTATTAAGACTGAGCACTGTGGCTAGAGAGATGGCTCAGTGGTTAAAGACACTGGCTGCTCTTGCAGAGGATCTGAGTTCGACTCCCAGCACCCACATGGCAGCTAACAACTGTCTGTAACTATATTTCCAGGGGATCGGATACTGTCTTCTGACCTCTTCGAGTACTGCACAACATGGGAACACCTGCACACATGCAGGCAATGCACTCATACACATGAATAACAATAAAAATAATTTTAAAAAGACTGAGCACTGTTGTAGTTCTTATGAAAATAGGCCGGGAGCAGTGACAGGGAGGCAGAGAGTGCCTTGGAATGGGAATGTCTCGTCTTTCTTTGTTCTGGGGATGTATGAACCCATGTGCACACAAGTTAGGTAGGAAAAAGTTACCGCGGGAGCAGAGAGGGTGGAAATCCATAGCTATTATTATTGTGGCCTCTAGCTACAAAAGCTAGCAGGTAAAGATAGTCTAGAGGCCCAAAGTGGAGAAAAATGACATTTTAACATTTTTGTCAGGTAGGCAATTTAAAAATAAACTTGAATTCAATGTATACCATTAATGCTAGCAGTTGTGTTATAACGATGTGAAAATGCCTTCTTTTCGATGGCAGTTAAAGAATGAAAAGCTATGTTGTAGGGAGCGAGGAACCATATATAGAACAGGCATAAGCAGCTATGACAGCAGCCACAAAGCCACTGAAAACAGACCACGTCTGTGCCCTGCAGAATTAGCACCGTAACCTATGTCAGAGAAGTGCTATTATCCTGATATCAGCTTTTGGATTCTGTCCAGTCCCATTAGTGATTCCCATGTTGATTGCTCTGTTACTCGTGAATGTTAATTGCTTCTAAATCTCTTTGGATGTTCAGATGCTTGGGGAAAAAATTCTGACTGGCAAAGGTGCGAGTTTTATTAACGTGGAAGTAAACAAGAAATCCGTTTAGAGACCTGAGTGAAGTGCCTGGGACTGAAGGTGCTGTGGGCAGCAGAGGTGGCAGTTTTCTTCCCGTGTCTGTCACATGGTGGTGGTGTGATAGTTGGGGTGGGGCACAGCTTTTTAGACATATCTGGGGTTTGTCCAAAGTTGAGATGCTCATACATAAGCTCAGATGAGCAAACTGTTTTCCCCAAGGATTCCTGCTTGGTTTGGTATGAAATGGTGACCTGGAGACCTTTAAGGCAAAGTTTTGCTTAGTAAGTGCTAGTAAGTCAGAAGATGTAAAAATATGGATACGATTTGGCCTATCACCCTTTCATTGATCTCCATGGCTTCTGAACTAGAAGGAACCTTGGAAATCTGCATCGCAAGCTTCCTTATTTCACATATGGGGAAATGAAGGACTGGGGAGAGGAAGGGGTGAGGCCCTCAGAGAGGCTCACACAGAGCTGGCCAGGCAAGAAGGACACTTAACTGATCCAGAAAAGAGAAAAACTATAAAAACAGGATGTTTGTTACCTTTCTGAACCATTTCACTGAGTATTGGTGGAACTGTTTTTGTCTTTTGGGTGGAAAGATCTATTATCCAGTATTGAAATTCATTCATGGGCGATTGCAACAGTGTTCCAGTGAGGGTGAGATGAGAAAGGCGGACGCAGTGCTGTCTGTGCTCTGCTGATTATCTGTATATACTGGTTGTTTTGATCTTACAATTTAACGGGAAGCAAAAATCCCTTGCTTGATGGGAGCTTCTGTCCTAGTGAAGGGGGACATAGAGAAAGAGATGGGCCATCTGGGGCGAAGGCATGGTCAGTCTGAAGAACAGGGAGGGCAGACTGTGTGTGATGGGTTGCAGCTGCTTTAGTGGCTGTCAGGGGAGGGCTCAGGGAGTGGTCGGTGAGCAGTGATCCTATGAAAGACGGGGGTAACCCACAGTGGTACAGGAGCAGGCTTTCTTTAAGTGGGAGAACAGCAGAAAGGGAGGATGGAGTTGGAAAGTGTTTGGGGACAAAGAGATCAGTGTGACAGAGAGGAACAAGGAGAAGGAATGGGGGGGGGGGGGCTGTGACCTGAACTCATGGGTACTGGAAAGACTCTGAGGCTCACACTTTTCAGGAGATCTACCTTTTAGCATTTCTGAAGTCCCATATGGTAGAACCCAAACTCATCTTTGTTTTTTTTTTTGAGAATATTCCCTGAAGGTACTGTCTTTCTGAGAGAAGCTTTCACAATTGCCCAGGAGTGTCTAGAAAATGAAATCTTTCTGGACAGTTTCTGGTCATAGTGTCTGCATTGGTAATAAAATCACCAAACAACAGGGTTAAATTTTCTAGATGGTGGGATCTTTGTTATTCAACTTCTTGAGTTTTTCAAGAAAATACATGTAGTGATAAACATACATATAGTCAGAATCCAACTAATATCAATTATTTTTTGGTGCATGAATAATAGCCTGAGAGTGATAGAAAGGATGGGATGTCCTAGAAAGTTCTGTTAAAAATACACCCTTCTAAAAATGTGACTGTGAGATTACATTTGAAGTATTCTGACTTCTTTGGAATATATTTTTAAAGACAAGTCCATATGCTGAAATGTGAACATAAGTATATAACAAATTGAACAGTAGTAACATTATTTTCAGGCCAAATTTTAGTTGGATGGTTGTATTTTGCCTATCTAATTTTCCCTCTGTGTTTTGAACTGAATATGAGAAAAATTTCCAACTCTTTCATTGGTATTAAGGGAATGTTGATATCTGGGGCTTCCCTCACTGCTATTTTACCTCAGGTAACTGGGTGTAAGTTGAGGTTGTGGTGAGAATTGCATGGGATGTATCACTCCCCACGGGAAGGATGGGTGATCATGATGCACTGTGATGGGGAAGACTGAGGTGCTATTCTGATCCCTTCTCCCCTTCCCAAATCCTTACCATAATAGACCTGTAATGTTCCCCCTTATATTTTAATATCCCCATCTTCAAAGTGGGGGTAACACAAACTTACCCTCTGCCTTTCAGGTTTTTTGCGAAAATCAGTGAACTAATATTGGTAAAATTGGAGCCCCATGGATGAAGGGTACTTTGTAAGTATAACACATTATTGTCATATTATTTTCTATTACAGATATCAGATGTCTGCTCTTCCTGTATCAGGATTCAGTAGCACTAGGTTATGGACCCAGATATTGATAATCTGTCTTTAAAGAATTTCATGTTTCTGAACTTTCAACTGTTTTGTCAATATGTTGAATATAGAAAAACCAACTTTCTCGACAAAAAGTAAATTCATATAATGTTGATTATTGTGTAACATTTGCATATCGTATGAAAATGTCGGTATAAATGTTCCATGTAAAAAAGGTGCTTTTTCTCTTTCCTCGCTTCTCTCTCTTCCTTTCCAATTGCCTTTAACTTGTGTTTTGAGTTGTCAGTTTATGTCTCAGAGGAAGGGCTGGTTTCCATAAGGGTGAGTGATATCTTGATGAATGTCGATTAGATGGTTTGCTGAGTACGGTGCTTTCAGACTCAGAGAGAGGTGAGGAGGCCAAACAGAATGGTGAGCTGGGTGCAGACCATCCCTCTGACACCCTTACAGCCTGGGTGACTTGCCGTTGTTTCCCATCCACGAGATGGCCAAGGCTGTGCACAGAGGGAGCAGAAGTAGAACAGTTCTCCAGCAACTGCTGCCCTTGGGTTTCTCTATGGGAACCGTTCATTTAAACATTTTCCTGGATCAACCAGCATTTTACAATTCTGTGTTTGACCATGCACTGGCTGGCTATGTACATAGTACTGAGTCTATGGTATTTTCCTTTTTTTTTTTTTGACAGAGTTTCCCTAGCCCTAGAAGTCTCCCTAACTCCAGCCCAACTGGAAGTCACTATGTGGACCAGGCTAGCTTTGATCTTGGAGAGGTTTGCCTGCTTCTGCCTCCCTAAGGACTGTGATTAAAGGCATGTGCCACCATGCTAGGCATGTTCTTTTTTCTTTTCAAAAGGTAAATGGCCCTGTCTAAAAATTCCAAGCCCAGAGGAATTAAAAAAAAAAACAAAAACAAAAAACAAACCTTATTGGAACCCATTTTAGTGAGCAGTCCTCGGATTCACTCATGGGGTTGTAGGATCTGCATCTGTCAGCCTTTTCTGAGGATTCTGTCCTACTAATGTTTGAGTACCTCCAGAATGGCAGAAATTCTGCCAAAACTATTTTTTTTTGGAGTTGATGACAAGTTCATTGTCTAGGTATCTCTACCCTTGACGCCCAATTTTACTATTTATCCTTACAAAGAACAAGTTTTCCTCTTTAAAAGTGAAACCCTTTCCCATATTTATGGTGGCACCTCTCGGGTGTGGTCTTTTGGGTTCAGTTCGCTCCATCAGGAAAGCTTATTGTGATGATCCCTGAAACTTGCTCCTGTGAAAAGGTTCTCATCTGTCTGCATATTTCTTAACAAGTAGCACCGAGAATCTACCTTCTCCAGGCCCCACTCTGTTCTTCAAAGTGAAGAGGTCTAGTCAAAGGTGGAAGACATCAACCTCAGAAGATATTACCTGGGATCACATGGACCTTGGATTGCTTTGAGTGCCAAGAAGGCAAAGCCCACATCCCTCCGTGAGGTGCAGATGACTGACAGGGAGAAAGTCGTTTTGGTTAATAATACAATCTGCTTGCGTCCTGTAGACACAGCAGTAGACTACAAATTCCTTAGAAGTGAATTAAGGTTGTTTACCAATGTTTTAAAGTAACTGTCAGAGTGAAAAAAAAAAAGTTCATACTAAATGAGACCACTCACCTACTTTGGAGTTGTTGTTTACTTTAAGCTGAGTGCATAAATAATATATTGAGATACGAAGGGTGATTTTAAGCATTAGAACACGAAGCCTCCTGTTTACTAACTGTCATTGGGCTGAAGAGAATTTAAACAGCTCTGAACCTTTTTGTCTGTGGATGCAAGGCATGAAATTAACTTTCATTTCATAGTTAGCAGAAATCATGATTATGGTGTCTTGTTGTCGTGTCTCCTGCCGATCTGGATCTCTTTTGCTATGCAAGAAGAGCCTTGGCAACAGAATGCTTTTCATATCTCATTTGAAACAAGACCCCCGTCATCCCCCACAAAATAAACAGGGACCTGTCTGAACCACTTAGCCTGATTTCTCTGGAATAATGGAAACATGCCACCCTAGGTCCCAGGGGTTCATGTTCTGACTGCTGGTAGCCCTGTCGGAATCCCTGTCTGAGTCTGTAGAATGGGAATAATAACATCTACTTGCACTTCTTCATGGAAGGATGATGAGACTCCAATGAGGTAATTGTTACATAGTTTTGAGAGATATCAGGTATTGTATGTTAGAGACATGGTGCCAATTTGTAGTATTATTAAGACTGGATGCTAAAAGAAAAGACTGGGTTTTAAATGATTTACATGCAATAATGCATACCCCACCTTTCCTGTGGCACAGGAGCTGTAAGAATCCCAGGGTTACTACTCCCAAATGGAAACACAAAAAAGCCCTGTGGCTTGCTTCATCATTTTATGGCTGATTTCAAACACCAGGCAGATGGGGTCCAGGGTCCGTGTTCTTTACTGTTACCTGTTGGGGAGGAGGGGCTGGGCTTTTCTCTATGTGATTGTGCCTTTTAGTCAGGCACAAGGAAATGGAACATCATGTCTAAATGCCTGGGCCACATTCAGGCTGAGAGAATGCAAGAACAGCTTGTCCATCAGCAAGGAGGGTTCCTGGTGGGTAGGGATGTAGCAGACTGTATGGGTTAATTATGTTTTATGTGTAAAGAGCCTGGTGATTCTTAGCTGAAAAGCCCTAAATGAAAGGAACTATTACTTGCAATGCCTTCAGAAACAAGAAATTTAATTCACTTTTTGTCCCCCTAAAAGTGTGATAGCCTATTTCAGAGTATAGGGAGAGTGTTGCAGAATGAATAGAAAAATATACAGAATGTTTAATTTTGCATGATTACATTTCACATTTCCCAGAGTAACAGAGGCAAATAGAGGTGCATAGCCATATTGCAGAACACCTACTTTTGATGTTTTGACAGAGTACTCTGGGATTTACAGTCAGATACATGAATTCTTTGAGATACATTCACATGAAGCAAATGAACAGAAATGCATCTGTGCTCAGAGCATTGGAAACATGCAATTAACACAACTGCTTGCTAAATTTATATTTACACTATATTTATTTGTATCAGAATTTCAAAAGAGAAAAGAGCCAAGAGCGATTAATGGGAATAGAAATGATGTGAATTTGTAGACATTTCTCCTCTGAAATGTGCTTAATCTGTACCAGGGTTAAAATTTGGAGTGGTAAAAGTAGGGTCTGGTTTGCTTTGAATTTCTGAATGAAGCAGTTCAAAAATAGGATCATTTCCATAATCCCAGAAAAATGGATGGGCTCCTGAGAAGTAATCATCTGGGGAAAGAATAAATTCTGTGCTTCCAAATTGCAAAAATCTCAGCAACTGTGGCTGTGCTTTTGTACTTGTTAATACAATAAGATAATTGCATAATTAAATACACTATGGAATTTCAATAATTGGAAACTTTGTTTTCCCATCATAACATGCAACTTGCTGAGGCTGGAAAGCACTTGCAGTGTTTTCAGATGGTTCTTTCCCATCACATCCTCTCCAGCACCCTGCAGCTCCTCTCCCAGTTGTTCCAAGACACTTCCCTTGCAGGGTATTTTTAGCTGGTTGTATTTAGGAAGGTCCCCAAAGTCCAACCTGCCTGCCTTGGCCATGGGAATTGAGAGCCATTTTGCCAAAGGCACCATTGGGGCTATTTAGATCCTTCTACATGGCATGGGTGGAAACTGACTGGAAGATGCATGCTGTTCCACCTGCCCACCCCTCTCTCTAGTAGTTGTGAAGTAGCTTAGTGGAGCCTCTTGGGAGTCAAACCTGGTATGGCTTTTTTGGTGTTGTGATCCTAGAAAAAGTATTCAGTCTTTCCTCTCTGCTTACCTCTAAAAGGAGAAGTTCAGTATCAACATCTTGGTGTAGGTACAAGATCTAATTGATTTACCATATGGAAGGAGCTTGAGAAGCACTGGGTGAATTGTAAGCCTCCAAGAGATGGTGGCTGTATAATTAGGAAGTCCAGGGGGAGGCTTCAGATTCACGTGAACTGTAGCAAATCTTTGAGTGAAGCACAAATAAGTAGGCTTACAGTTCCACCCATCCAAGAAATATTTATTGAATCCTTCATGGACCACTATTCTGGATGTCAGAGAAACAAAGATGAATAATATCAATCCATGACTTGTAATAGTTCAACTGAATTAGGAAAACAAATATGTAAATACATGATGAAACTGATGACGATCATGATGATGGCAACAAAAATAATATGTCAAAATGAAGTGGATAACGAAGGTATTTTAGATGACAGGCACTGCCCGGTCATGGATGTACCTTGTGCCTCACAAATAAACAATTTAGTTTACTACTATTTGGTTTGGAATTCAAAGCAGTTTGGTAGCGCAGGATAGGTTCCTTCCACAGGACAGTTACTCAGCATACAGTGGACTCAGAAAGTGAGTGAAGGAAGGCACAGGTAAAATGGGCTTTAAGCCGCTTTTCTCTAGGAGTCAGAGATACTTGCTAAGGTAAGGTTGTAAGTATAAATGCATGCTCTACTGTGGATGATGAGGTAACCTCCAGGCAATGATGTGCATGAGGGGTCAGATTCAAGAAAGGCTTTTGCCCCTACAGTCATACAAATGTTTCCTTACATTTCTGTCTTCAGTGCCTCCCTTCTCTCCCAGCATCCATATCTGTTGAATATGTTGGTTTCACAAGAGTTCATGTAGGACTGGGCTTTATTTACATATGTGTGTGAACTTCCTCTTCTTTGGTCTTAGTTTGAGGAATTTCAAATCCACAGAAGAACTGAAGGAATAGTCCAAGGGACATTCCTACACAGCTTTTCAACCTAGATCTATCAATTGTTGATATTATATCTCTTCCTAATGCACAGGACTTTGAACTTTGTTGAAATCCCCCAAATATTACATTTTCCCATCACATTTCACCTTCCAGTAACACTTCCATCCCTGGCTCTGATCATAATGTTAAATTTACCTTCTAAATTCTGACTCTCAAACTTGTAAATTTTGTAAAGAAAGCCACTGAGAGCACCCAAAGAACTTTCCTTATAACTTTTTAAAGCAAAGTTTAAAACCTGATACTTGCACCTTATTTTTGGACTATAACATACTAACATACTCAGCCTTTGGCTAATGTAAGATAACTAAAAATTTAAAGGTTAGGAGATTTTTCTGGATGCCATGGCATTCTCTTCTACAAAATAAATTTTTTTTTGAAAAGGCAAATTTTCTTGACCATGATTTTTCTGAGAGTCTTTCAAAAGTAGATGCTAGTCTAATTATTAGCACAATGAGAACATCACTTTCCATGGCAAGAATATTCACTGTAATGACTAACTTTTCAAACATGGAGGCTATGTTATAAATTGGGCATATGATCTGAAATAGAAAGATCTACACTGGATTTTGGACTACATTGATTAACTTACAGAAAAAAACCCTCCCTTTCCTGAAAATCTTGAATATTTATTAAAATTATGGTATCTGTCACAAAATATAACAAGTTGTATCAGAAAGCCATTTCCATGCCCTCTGTGGAAGTCTAGGGTTACCTGGAAGGATATGAGGAATACCAGGTGTTAGTGATGGGGGCCAGAGACTGAGGAAGAAGACTTGACACTGGAAACCTAGGCTCATGTTCATCAAATAGTTCTGAGACGATTTGCTTAATTTTGGGCATCTGCCTAATAATCAGTTTGCAAGAAGCTGTTCTAAAGCTATAGAAAGTATTTTTGAAATCTTGGCATTAGTGGGTGGAAGAAATTGGAGAAATTCATCCAGCCATACTGGTTGGCAGGAAGACTGGACAGCTGTCAAGTTAAAGGGTTGGGTGGGGTTGGAAAAATCATGAAAAGCAGACCTATGAACTGGAGTCCTGCTACATCTAGGAGTATTAAGCAGGGTCAAAAGCCCGTATATCCCCTAAGGTAGTGGTTCTTAAACCGGAGTGATTCCTGGCCCTTAACCCAGAAATTCTGATTCAGTAGATCTGGGGAGGGGCTTGGGAGTCTAAGTTTTTAACAGTCACCCTGTACCACTTAAAGAAAGCTTGTCCTAGGGTCATGTTTATGTCTCAGAACATGACAATCTTTGGTATTGATAAAGATGGCCAGAGTTGTGAAGAAAATATTAAGCTCAATCTAATATACTGTAATTCATTTTCAAATTCAGGCAAAATTTTAGAATGGTTTGCATTCAAAATGCTTAAAACGGGAGAAGTTATTTTGAATAACGGAGGAGGTGTGGGGAGTTGGGGGGTTCAGAGAAACAGCTACAGAATTATATTACAGTGCAGATTTACCGAGTCCAGTGGAGAGTGCTCACCCTGAGAAAGAACAGTGTTGCGCCCAGCTGGGCTCTGTAGTGAGCTCTCAGCAGAGGGAAGCTCATGGTGATGCCCCTGAGATATTTACAGGCTCTGAAGTCAGACCACCTGCCTTTGAATCCTGACTCTTTTGAGTGTAAGTAGTGGGGACTGCTCTTTAAACTTGTGTCTTCTTCATAGGGTCAGAATGAAGATTCAAGTTGGTGATATGTGGAGAGTACTGAGCTAAGCACCTTTGAGTTGATAGATAAGTAATAGATAAATGACTGCAATTATTTTTATGTTTAAGACACCTTAAGACATGTGGGCCTTCAAAAGGACAGGGATATTGGTTTTGATTTTGGTTTTGGTAGAGGCAGAAGGAATCCAATAGATATATCAAAGAAGAATCACAGTGTAAGTAAACTCCAAGGTCAGGATGGCAGATGGTTTGGTGCCTAGTGTAGCATGCCCAAATGTCCTGTCCATATAGGAGGTCCCAAGTGGTACCAACTCTTACAAATAAGTATTAGTTAACTGAATCCAAATGGTTACTCTATGAATTAGATCTTGTTTATTTAACAGACACTGAACCTGAGGCACAGAGAATTTAGTTGCCCAAGACCACACAGCTAGTAGGGGTGGAGCTGCCAATTTGAACATGTGTCACATCTTTATTCCTAATTGCCATGATTTGCTGTTTAAATAAGGATGCTATGTGCACAAAGATCACAGCTTGGAGAAAAGCATGGTGCTGCAGATACTGGTGTGTAGAACAATGTAACAAAGTAACTTGATTTAATGGCACAGTAGATGAGAAATGGAGGCATGATATTAGATTTGCTAGAAGTCCTGTGGGTGGTCCCCAGATGAACTACCTGGGAAATTCTGGGGCAGTAAAAGACAGTGGTGAGAATAGATTGGGGTTACCAGGGGAGCTGGTGCGTTGTGTCCTCCCAATCACTGTTGTGTACAACAGTAATAAATCCTTCACATTTGGAGGCAGAGGAAATAGGTTCATTGTGGCATGCTCAGGGAAGCAAAGGCCTGGCAGCTTGAGTAAAGTTCTTTTCCATTTCTTGTGTTCCACAAATCCCCCCATGAACAGGCTTAGACCTGGAAGACTTCGAAAGTTTTTTTTTTTTTTTTTTTTCTTTTTGAAACAGGGTCTCCCTGTAGTCCCACCTAGCCTGGAACTCACTATGTAAACCAGGCTGGCCTCACTCTCACAGTGATCAACCTCCCTCAGCCTCTCAAGTGCTGGTATCAAAGACTTGAGCCACCACACCCTGCCGACTTTAGATATTTTTAATGCTTCTCCTCTTCCTCCTTCTCTCTATTATTTTCACCCACTCTCCATCTATTTTATTGTGCACGAGGACAGATTTCAAAAGGACTGTGCTCTAAGAATGTGAATGCCTTATGCAATTCAGTATGAAAAAAGTTTAAGATCCTCAGTATGTTAATTTACCTCCGAGTTCTCCGGGGTGGCACCTGTGTCCACGCCGAGTCTCTCCCTTGGATGTGGTCAGAAAACCCCAAAGCCCAGATAATCCTAAACCAATCTCTGCTTAGGCTTTTATATTTGCAGCAGATTTTCCTTTTTAACAACCTGTTTGAAGCTAATATTAAAGTGGGTTTTCGTTCCCCGAGCAAATGAGCACAGGTGTTAGTTCATAAATTGCAAGAAATCACCACAGAACAGCCACAGCCTAGGCGAGGAGGATGGGAAACTCCACGGCACCCCTCCCCCCAATCTATAGTGCTCTTTTCTCATGAAACAGGGTTCACATACCTACACACACTGGATCTCTTTATTACATTTTGTCCATTTTCTCTGACCAAGCTTGAGGAAGAGCATTCTATTCTCTTAGCAATCTTTTCATACCATTTGGTGCTTTAGCGGCAGAAGATAGGCATTCCATAATGAACTATAGTCCTTTGGGCAATTCATGATAGCTATAATTCAGTATTTCTCATTTGGATTATGTTTGAGCAAATCCTTATTAAGTACCTACTATAGGAGAAGACCTCTTCACCTGTTAATGACTGGGAAACGAGGAGGCTCAGGGAGATGACAAGATTTACCTCAAGTGTCATACTCTTTGCTCTGCATAATTCAAGTCTGGGTATCTCCATGTTGAAGTTCAGTTTCTGCTTTCTTTATACCACTTTTTCCTGTCTTGTACACATTTCAGGAGTGAGTTTCTCTCCTTACTAAACTGGGGTTTCTTTGTAACTGATTCCCTAGGATCGTACTCATCAGCCTACAAGAAGATGGAATATTCATTCCTGTCCTTATGACAGAGGACATGGAGTGCCATCAGATGTCACTCTCCATGATGAGGCAAGGCATCAAATCTGTAGGGACCATCCATGTGAAAATGGTACCAAAGAAACCTCTGCCTATGCCCCAAAGGCTGCTCCACAGATTCAAATAGTCATCAGAGTAACTAGAAAACTGAATTGGTTAAACCTTTTGGTTTTAGATTGTTTTTGGAGAGTAAGTAACTCTCTGATTTTTTTTTTTTTTACTTGTCACAGGCTAAAAGGTAAAAAAAAAAGTAACAGTGAGACTTCATAGCTATTTTTCTTCTTTGTATGTTCATTGTGGTTATTTATATCTGGAAAGTTTCCATTGGGATTTAGTTCAGGATATAGACTTGGCAGAGTGGCTTCTGCACTCTGTGATGACATTTGACAGACTGCAGGCAAAGCAGGATGGATTTCTAATATCTAGATGGATGGATCTGGGGACAAAGTGTTGGGACTGGACTATATTATGAAATAGATTTATTGATGTGAATCTAAAAGCAGCCGGTTGTTGTCAATATGCGATCTGTATCAATAACACTTGATAAATTAGGGTCCCGACCTTTCTTCGTTTGCTATATCAATTCTACTTGGCAATAACAATAAGACTCCAGGTGGTGTATTGTGAATGGCTTATTTCACTCCTCCTGAATGTGACTGACCCCAGGGCTCAGTGCTCAGATCCTGCACACTCTATCCTCACCCAGAAGTGCATGCTGCTGTGCCTGACTTCCTTCCCAGATCAGACATTCCCTTGCTCTGTTACATTTCAGTACCAGCGTGCTGCATTAACCTTGAGATGCTGCGCCCTGTGATGTAGGTAGCATCTTCATTTTCCAGATGAAGAAATTAAGACCCAGCGAGGTTCAATGAGTTGCCCACGGCCACACAGTAAATCTTGGATACAGCTGGGTTCTGGACAGAGATGCCGCAGTAGTTGTGGGAGAGCATGGAGTTTTCCTTCTCTGTGTTTATTGAGGGAAAACAGCTAAATCTGGAAAACGCTTGGGCACAGTACTTTCTTTCCTAGTGTGATGAGGCCACCAACCATCTTTCGCTTGTCTGTGGGTCTTGTGTGAATTAGAGGGCGCCCTTGAGTTTGGGCCTTAGGGGAAGTTGAGGATGACCTTGAGTTTGGGAGAGAATGTATTTCATTTGATCTTTTTTGCTGTGGAGCAAGGTTGAGGAATTTCTTTGTTCCTACTGGATGCCAGTCTCCAGGTGAGAGTTCTTGTCATCTTCTTTAGGAGACAGCTCTGTGTGCCCAGCCAGATAGTTGTCGGACAGAATGAGGGCATTAGATGGGGGCAGAGCACATATATGTGTCTTCCCTCTGAAGAGCTTGCATTTTAATTGTTATGAATTATTGAATGCCAATCGTTTACCTTTTTATCTCTCCATTTATGGGTTTCTAGAAAGGGATAGACGGTAACCCAGCCCTTCAACTCCATTCATGCGACCACAGGCCCGAACACAATGAATGAGCCATGGCATCTGCTGAAACAATGTGCTGTATTCGCTTACTCAGTTGATCTCGGCAACTACCTGGAATAAGGTTCATGATGGTATTCTAGGAATACCATCTTGCAATCTGTGCCATGCGGTTCAAGTCTAATTCCAGGTAGAGAGCTGATCTCTTTGATATAAGTTAAGTTACTGTTTCCCTCTTAAGCTTCCTCAGGAATTTTAATTTAAAGTTATCTTACAGTCATCACAGTGCTAAGCTGGAAGAGGAAACAAAAGGGTTAATTATCTGCTGAGATACAGCAAAGCCTTTCATGAATGAGAACTCTTGGAAAGTAACTGGAGTTTCAAGAGACTACCTGGGACAAACTTTTAAAAGTGACTTTGTTATAAAATTCCTTCTACTGCGTTTTCATTCTCCTATTTCTGTTTTTCTTAATATATGTGATGTAACAATACAACTCAATTTTCTTCCTGTACAGGCTGCTGAGTTCTCATTCTGAAAAGTTATTATTATCATTATTATTATTATTATTATTATTGATTTGATGGGTTAAGAGAACAAAGAGAATTAGTCAAGTAGTTATCTTGAGCTAGAACAATTTTGCGTTCATTTTTGCTTTTCAGATACAATGAGCTTATGAGCATCTTTTTCAGAATCTTACTTGTATCCCTCAACTTGAGAAAGAAAAGAAACACATTTCGGAAATGTGTCCCCTGACTTCATGTGCTGAATATCCGATTCTCAAGGTCATTTGTTAATGGTATTTGAGGAAGCTTTGGAAGGTGGGTCATGAGAGTTCTGCCTTCATGAGTGGATTAATCCATTTGTGAATTAATAGACTATCAAAGAAGTGGCTTTAGTGTAAAAGCTCTGACATACTTTGCTCTGTCTCACTGCTAAGCTCTGTGCTACTCTAGAACTCTACAAACAGTCCCTACCAACAAGAAGGTTCTCACCAGACACAGTCCCTCAGCCTTGGACTTCCCAGCTTCCAGAACTGTAAGGAAGAATTTTTTTTTCTTTTAAAAATGATCAAGTCTGTGTTGTTCGGTTATCACAATGGAAAAGAAGTAAGAACTCTGAATCCATATTCTTTGAGACTCAAAGAACAGGACACAGCTCAGTAACAGAGTGCTTGCCTAGGATGTGTGAGAGCCTGGGTGTGACCCTCTACATTACCAATAAGACAGAAGCAGAAGAAACCCAATTTCATCTGAAAATATTACTGGGAGTCCAGGTTCCCCAGAGATCTAGACCTAATCAGGGTGAGGTAGCTTCCAGAAATCTTCATTTCTTCTAAGCCCCTTGCACTTTTCCAGTAAGAAATTTTGCAAGCCTATGAAGATCTTTAATTTACTTCTTTATAAAATTAATTTCTAACATTAGCATAGAAGCAATGGGCTTCATACATGTTGCCGGTATACTTTTGTTCTTTTCCATCAACTTCCTTGCTCCCCTCCCTGTCTGCCCTGCACCCATACACTGCTGGTTCTTCCCCCGCCAATTAGCTCGTTCTGTTTTCATGTTTCAAGTAGTTCACTAGTCTTCCCCCTCCGTTAAGATCTCTTCCTCCTCTTTTATAGTTTCCTTTCCCTTCCCCTTTCATGTCACACACACACACACACACACACACACACACACACACACACACGCACATATACACACAAATTTAAATCTAGATTCTATATATGTGGAAAAACATGTAATATTGCCTTTATGAGTCTGTCTTATTTTGCTTAACATAATGATCTTTAGTTCTATCTATCCTCCCACCAAATGTCATGATTTTGGTTTTGTTTGTGGTTGAACAAAATTTAATTTTGTATATGTCACCTGTTTTCTTTATCCAGTTATCTGTTGCGGGACATCTGGGCTGTTTTCATTTCTTAGCTATTATGAATAATGCAGCTAGGATCCTTATTTCTAATAAGCAAGTATTTTATGGTGCGCACATTGAGAAACAGTGCCGAAAGCCAAAGAATTGTACTAACAGGTGCCCAAGGAGCAGGCAAAAGGTAAGGGAACCTCTCTCTGTTCCTCGAAAGATGGCTCCTTGGGTGGCTTTTGGCTAATGGTCAGCTCATACTACAGTCTCATGGGAAATGCAGACTATCCTATCCCAATGTTAAGTTCACAGAATTTCACTGATGATATTCCTTTGGTTCCCATGGTCTGAATGAGAAATAGTGTGATACAAACCACAGTGAAGCGACGATGTGAACAGTTGCTTTTTCATCAAACAGAAAATTTATTTCATTCAAAGAATATATTATTTGACTGATACCAGATTACAGGAAATCTGTGAGGAAAACCCCCAATAATACCAGTAAATGATCACATTAAAGTTACTCATCCAGCTACTTGTATGCCACATGAAATAAGCACTCTGAAATCTTTAGTTGTTCTGTTAAATAGAGAAATTATTCATTGACAGTGTTTTCATTACCTTCAAAACAACAACACTTTTGTGACTGAGCATGTGTGTGTGCCTGTGTGCACATGGTTTGTGGGTGCATATCAGCAAACAAGCCACGAACTAATAATAAAACAACAAATTAGCAACAATTTAATTAAACACAATTTATGTCAATAGGGATGTGATTACATAATTATATGCAAAAATTTGAGGCTGAGAAGAGAGGTTTTTCTTTCCTTATGCTTCATTCCACATTCCTGCAGTGTCCGGCAGCTGTTTTTTTTTTTTTTTTTTTGAGCTGCCAAGCTGGGTCGTGACTTGGGCCAAATCTTTTCAGAGGGAATGGTCTATGAAAGCTGGCAGGCTGTCAAGCTGTGTGTGGCCCTCATACTAGCAAATGAGTAAATCAGAGTTATAAGTTGCAAATGTGCCTCAAATTAACTTCTGCATAGCAGGGAATGCGCTTGGCATAATTTAAAGTCCGCCTCAGTGACAGCCTTCTCTCATGGCTGCTGAATCGAAGAGATGATGGGACGTTAAGGCCTGGTGGGTCTTGGAGCTTCCACAGGGCATGAACTCAGTGTACTGTGCTTGAAATGTCACATTCCAAGGGCTCCTGGAATTACCAGGCTCAGTGTCATATCACACTGTGGGCTGCGTTCACATGATTCGAGTCCTTGCTTATCTGACCAGGTCTAAAATAAGACACTCTGATGCTTTATTTATGAGCTTCGGGCCACCTAGGCCCATGATGCAAGTAACCTTGGGGTACAGAGCATTCGATCACTTCAGCTCCCATTAACTACCTGTTTCTAAATGGAGAAAGGCATTTACTCAGCACACGGTGTTATTCAGGGAGACACAAAGCGGCCCCTTGAGCTGTCACCGCACTGATTTCCATGTAATGTGACTCTGCTGTTGAAGGCTGTGGATTGCCAGGTTCTAATCTTAGTTTTCTCCTTCTCTCTGTTCCTTTTTCTTTTCACTTTTATCTTCTCCTTTTTCCTCTCTTTTTCCATCATTTTCCTTCCCCTTCCTCATTCTTAAAAAGAATCTTTGCTGATTTTAGAAGTACATGATGGGCATGTAACTATATAGAGAGAAAAACAGAGAAAAAGCAGGAATATATAACTTGCTGCAAGGAATCTTGGTTGAAAAGAAGATGCTATGGGATGTTCTCTCTCTTTCTCCCTCACTCGCTCACCCCCTGCGTGTGTGTTACACATGTCTGTGTGTTTTGTGTGTGTCTATATATTGTGTACATGTATACACATGTGCCTGTGAAGAACAGAGGACAGTCTCAGCTATTGTTCCTGAGGTGTTATACACTGTGTTTCTTGAGACAAGGTCTCTCGTTGGTCTGGAACTCATCAAAGTCGGTGAAGCTGGCTGACCAGGTAGTTGCAAGGATCTTTCTGTCTCTGCCTCCACCGCATCTGGATGTTTTGTCTGTTTTTCTTTTTTTTTTTAGATAGGGTCTCCCTGTAGCCCCAGCTTGCCTGGGACCCTCCATGTAGACAAAACTGGCTTTGATTTCTCAGAGATTTACCTGCCTCCATTTCTGAGTGTTGGGATTAAAGGTGTGTACCAACAACCCAACTGAGCGGGACTTTTTTATGTATGTTCTGCCAGGCAGGTACTTTACTAACTGAGCCATCGACTTAGACTCTGTTGCTCCTCTTTTCAACACAGGCGGTCACAGTAGGCAGTAGAAACCCACTGCACATGATGGCAATTACTCCTGCAGAACATACTCACTTGGCGTTGCTGATATTTTTCCTGATAGTCCTTTGCTATTTAGGTTCTTCTGAAAACTGCAGGGTGTTTGGGGGCATCCATGACCTCCATCTACTGGGCCCCACTCATATGTGACAACTGCAAGTGCCTCTAGACAATCCTGTGTCTTCTTGGGAGCAAGACTTCCCCAGTTGATTTACTTTGACAACTTCCTGGGCTTTTGCCCAGGACATCTCATTGACTCTTACAGAGACTGTACGGATGTGACTTTCTGGCTTGGGCATGAGACAGAAAACTTGGTTTTGATTCCTTTCTCTAGTACTTCTAGTCTCTGTGACTATGGGCAAGATATTCAGCTCATCTAAGCCTTTACTTCTCTACTTTTCATATAGGAATAACTGATAAGGTCATTGAAAACCAGCGAACTGACATGTAGTGAAAAGGCACATGAGACACACTAAAAAACAGATGATCTGGTTGTAAGACCTACTGTATTAAATATTATGATGACTCTCTTTAGACACACAGAGAGGTGAAAGGCAGCACAGGGCCTTCTGATTGTAGGGCTTAGTTCTGGGTTTTAGCCTCTGTCCCTCTACTTTCGGCCCCCATCTGTCCTTCTTAAAAATTTTATTTATTTGCATTTTTATGTGTATGACTGTTTTGCTTGCCTGTATATAAGTGCATCACATGTATGCAGTTCCTAAAGAGGCCAGAAGAGAGCATTGGATCCTCTGGAACTGCAGTTATGGATGGTTATTAACCCCTTGAGTGCTGGAAATTAAGCCCCTGTCCTCTGGACGAAAAGAAGGTGTTTCTAACTGCTGAGTTATCTCTCTATCACTCCCCCAACCTCGATCCATTTTTATGTTCCAGAAACAGATTAATATTGGCCAAAGACAGGAGACTTGGAGACTGGAAAGAGAGCTGGTGATGAAGAAGAAGCAGAACAGTTTCTAGGCAGGACCATTACACCAAGAAGCCCCACAAAGAGGCAGGGGAAGTCCACTTAGTTTCCTGAATGCAGAAACATAGAAAGATAGAAAAAGCAGATGAACACTTAACACACCGCTAATCCAAACACCATACCTCACTCAGCAGACACCAAATTCACCTTGTATCTTTTGTTTCATGAGAAAGTGAAATTGGTTTCCTTATTCAGGGGTGAGGGCGACAAATGTTAAATCTGTTTTCCAAGAAACAGTGAGAAAACAGTAAAAAATGATTCCATGTGACTTGTGTAATTTTCTGCCTGGCTCTTCAAAGTCTGAGTCCTTTTTGAGTTGTATCTGAGTCTAAAAATAAAGGCCAGTCTGAGGAAGCCGGAACAATATCAGACAGTCTCTGACATCTCTTTCAGTCATCACTCCTGCATTCACAGAACTCCTTCAGGCCCCTGTGGGCCACTACATTCCAGCAAGTAAGATAAGATTGGCAAAAGTCCCATTCTTCCTATTTATCCTTAAATTCTCCTTTCTGAGGGTATTGAAATCTAATCATTCTGGTAGCCTTCTCTGTCTCATGTCTTTTTTCTAGTCCTTTCTAGTTGTACCCTGGAACATGGAGGTGGGAGGGATAGGTAAGAGGATCTGGTTCATTGGCTGAATTGTTTCCAGACCATTTCTGACTTGTCCCATCTGTTCTCTCTTTGAATGATTCTGGAGACTGGGATCCCACTGTTGAGACTAGGCAGTGTGCTTCACTTAGTCACAGAGTCTAGATGTTAAAGACACAGAAATGGCCCTGTGATCTGTGTGTCTTCATCTACCCTTCTTTAACAAGTGTGTGTTGATAACCCACTCTAAGGCATTATTCAATGTGGTTGAGATCTAGTTTCCGCCTTGAAAGAATAAGTTGTGGTCATGATGATATGAATGTCTGTGGGGAGAGGCCAGCATCCTAATTAGGGTGCCAAGTGTGGTGGCAGGAGCAAATGCAGGGGCATGGAGTGGTGGAGGTCAGTAGACCTGGAATCCCAAGATAGCTGGCTGAGCTCATGGCAAGGGCTAAAGGTGTGAGCCTTTTTGTGAACATGAATGCTGGTAAAGGAATGGAAGAGTTGTGTAAGTTAGTCACAGTGAAACTGTCTGAATCGTTTGGTTAGGTATGGAGCTGATCAGATCAGAGAATGGAGGAGACACTAATGTGAACACCAAGAGCATTGAGAATGCAGCAGCAGACTGCTGTGGAGGGGGCAGCAGACTTCCTGGAAGTGGCAATGTCTGTATTCTTGAGGAAGAGGACAAAGTAGTGCAATGTCTAGCTAACGGGAAGGGAAAATGTTCCTGGCAGGTGAACTGCATCTATAGCGGGTAGAAGGTCAAGAGACAACAAAACTTTCCAAAACATACCCAGTTATTCTTCATAAGCTGGGGTTCAGGGACAGGGCTTCAGTGAGTGTTAGCACATACAGTTCGGCCATGTTGAAGTAGTTAAGAGCCTTGCAAGTCTGTTCTAGGTGTGTTGGGCAGAAGGTGTTCTGAGATGAAGCTTCTAGGAGCTCTAGGTGAGAGAGTGAGGCCCTCAGCTACGGCTTTTGAACTGCTACTGGAGTACTGTGAGGAGTCAAGATACCCAGTGTCAAGGTGAGGGGTGTCAACAGGAGTCAGAGCTGGAGTCTCACATACCACAGTTACACAGATGATTTGCTCTTTACAGCTGCCTACATGCTGGGTCATGTTAAGCGAACTCTGTATAAAATGTGGCTTGAAGACAAATTCACAAGGAAGCAAAATGATACAATGTCTCGTCACATTCACAAGCAATGATATTTTCCTCACCCCTGCCTGCTCTTTGGGATTGTTCATGTACTTGTTCACTTTCTTTGTTCAGAGTGGGGTATTCAGCTTTGCAGATGCCGCTGTCCCCTGTGGTGGCTTGCTGTCAGCCCTCGCCAACCCCACCATGTTCTTCAGTATTACGGTTGATGAGCCCTTGGGTCTCATTTCCTTCAAATTGTTTGTAGACAAAGTTCCAAAGACAGCAGAACACTTCCATGCTCTGAGCACTGGAGAGAAAGAATTCGGTTATAAGTAGTTTTCCTTTCTCAGAATTATTCCAGGATTCATGTGTCAGGGTGGTGACTCCACGTGTTACAATGGCACGGGAGGCAAGCTCATCTATGGGGAGAAATTTGAAGATGAGGACTTATCCCTGGCAAATTCTGGGAACACAATCAGTTCCCAGGTTTTCATCTGCATTGACAAGGCTGAGTGGTTGGATGGCAAACACGTGGTCTTTGGAAAGGAAGAAGCCACGAACATCGTGGAAGCCATGGAACATTTTGAGTTCAGGAACAGCAAGACCAACCAAAAGATCATCACTGCAGACTGCGGACAGCTCTAATTCCTCCTGCAGCTCAGGAGAGCATCCTTTGCCCTGTCTGCTTGAAATGCCCCATCATCTCTGTGCGCTGGCTGCGGTTCTTTGGGTTCTGTATTCTCCTTCTTCCCCTCCAAGTGTAGCTGAATTTCAGAGTTAAGTTTAAGATTATGAATAAAAACTAAATGAAGAAAAAAGAGTAGGGTCTTGATTATAAGATGCCGTTTTGCCCTTTTTGCCAACATCTGGATAGTTGCAGTTACATGGATAAGACATCTGGAATTAGACATGAACTTCTGCCTCTTCTCCCAGATGTTTGGCATTCCCACTGGCAAAGCCCAGGAGTCTGTGAACAGTCACCTCATAAAATTAGAGGCTCAACGAGGCCCGAACCCTAGATGCATTGGAGGAGTTTAAGAAAGGAGAAACTGCCCAAAAGGTTGCAATAAAATAACCACACAGACCAAAAAGGAGTGTAAAACAGTATATTTGAGCTTCTTGGGACTAGTTTCTGTGAGACGAATATTTGTGCATCCCCATAGCTGTGGTGAGGTTAGGGAGATCACCAGTTATACCCATGTAGGGGTTCCAGCACAGTTCAAGTTGATCCTTTATTTCAGCTGGCGGACAAAGAGCCAGAGATCTTGCAGCCTGAATCCATTTTCTCCTTAAATAGCATTTTTGTTGTTGTTACAAAAATATATTCTGGGCTTTTTGATTAGCTTATTGTGATGTTTTATGAAAGAATGGTCCACAAGGGGTTTAAGCAACCATTTGAATATGGGAATTATACACAAATTGTAGAAAAGTCCAACTATGTTATGAAGTCTGGGGCAGAAGGAATATGCATAAAAGGACACTTTCTCTATGTTAAATTAATGCGAATGATCTTAGCCACTCGTAAAACTGAAGTCCTTTGTGTCCTCCTGTCACCCCTCAACAGGGAGTGCCTCTGTGTCCTCACGCGTTTTCATGTTTCGATACCAGGATGACACTGTCATAGGCCATGTCCCCACTGATCCCAGAGTTCCACGAGGCTGTTCCAGTAGACTTGCAGAGCCCCTCCCTTTTTCTTTCGTGTCCGCTGACCCCCATCTTTGTGTGTCTCATAAGGACCAATATTTCCTGAAAACCCTTCACCCCTTCCAGACCAGCAGAGCGACTCTAAGGCTGAGCGAGCATCTGATAGCTGCATATCTCTGCCAATACCGCCTCCCTTTGAACTACTGTCAGGGCAAAATTGCTTTATTTCCTAATTCTGATGATATTAGCAAATACATGTAATGGGAAATAAAATTAATCAGTTTGTGCTTGTGAAATTGCCTCCTGTTTACCTCAGCCTTGTAGCGATCCCCCCTCCTACAGGGGTTATTTTAATTAACAGCATGAATTTTTGGTAGTTTAATTTATTTTATGATTGTGTAAAAATACTCCTTTGTAAGGGTTTATATATAACTAGCCAGCTAATTAGCAGTAATATTTTAACAACAGCTGGAGAAGCAGGGAGTCCCATGAAACATGGCTTCTCCCTTCAGACCACCACGATATTTATTGGTGCCTTTCCTTATCAGCCCTGGCCGAAGGCAACAAAGGAGGGTAGTGTGCACATCAGATAATTAAAAGAGAAGTGAGCATTCCAGTCCTCCTCCCACCTGACATGCACAACTTCCTAAGGACTCTGCGTCTCCTTCTGATTTAAGGCTCAGTCTCTCTTCTTGCTTCTATTTCTTCTGTTATGTATTCCTTCTGGGCCTCTGTGTAAGATATACCTTCTCTGAAAGTTATGAGGAGTCTTTTAAAGGCATTAACTTGAACTAATAACTGTTGCCCATACTTATTCTACACTTCTCATTTATGCAAAGCATGTTAACACAGAGTGAGTATATTTAGTTTAAGTTCTTGATTTAAAGTATAATGGATCGGGGCTGGAGACATGGCTCTGTGGTTGAGAGCACTGGCTGCTCTTGCAGAGGATCCTGGTTTGATTCCCAGCACCCACCTGGTGGCTGATAGCCATCTGTAGCTCCAGTTCCAGAGAAATGGGATGACCTCTTCTGACCTCCATGGGCATTGCATGACATGGATGTACTTACACATGTGCAGGCAATATACTCATGTGCATAAAATAAAAATATTTAATAAAGTTTTGTAAAAATAGGGAGATAGTTCAGGTGCCTGTGGGGAAATGGCGGGGGAAGTGCATAGGACTAGAGACATGGAGGGTAAGAAAGAGAGAGGGAAGAAAGGAAAGAGAGAGAGAGAGAGAGAGAGAGAGAGAGAGAGAGAGGAAACAGGGAGGAGGGAGGGAGAGAGGCAGTGTAGCCCTCGTTCTGTAGCTCCCACACCATGGAAGTCTGCTGTCTTCCAGTCTTCCCTCTTCTGCCGTGATCAAGCACCTGTTTTGCCACTTTGGGGTTCAAGAGAGATAGTGCTCAATGGCCACTGCCAATGAAGAGTCAGAAAAGGTTTTGTCATTTTCTTTACACCCCATGCTATAGTCCAGGCCAAAGCAGCTATGTCCCATGGAGCTTTGCCATGAATTCTGTCCATATGTTGATTCTGCTCTTATAATGTGTAGATTTTAGATGCGAATACCTGTAGAAACCTATGAATCCTCGTTAGTGAAGGAGAGAATCCGTAGCAGTGTTTTCCATCCTTAATCTTACTTTTCAGACTGGGACGCTATGGGCTAGACAAACTAAATGACTGCATAAGATCACATTATTGCTAATGGCAAGGAGGCAGTGGAGGGGCACCTCACTCATAGGTATCTGTAGTTTCGTGTCTTTGAGCATACTTAGAGCCTCTCCTTATTTTGCAAGAGACATCAGGTCACTTTTTCCATGATGTACTAAGTGCTTCAGTTGGCCTGTCGCATGGTGTGTTTTCTTTATGTAGTTCATTTTTATGTTCCTCCTGCCCTCCAGTCAGGGACAGCCTGGTCTTAGATCAGTGAGAGCATGAATTCTGTCTTTTGGCTTAACTTCATGCCTGGTCCACACAGATGCTCAATAAGGAATTACTGGGTAGACACACACACACACACACACACACACACACACACACACACACACACAAATTACAGTAAGTTGAATCTTATTTTCCAGTGCATAATTCTTTATAGTAAGGCATATAAATTTCTGATTAATTGATTGATATTCAGGATATTCATTGTGATGTCTAAAAAATTATTACATATGTCGTGGTAGCGTGTTGCCTGAAACACAGTACAGGGCTTAGATGTTAACTGACATTGTTTCTCCAACTTTAGTTCCTTATCAATGGACAATATAGCATAAAAATTTCCATGGATGTCTAGATAAAATCAATGTGGTAGAGGAGGACTGGAGAGATGGTTCAGTCAGTAAAGTGCTTGCCACACAAGCGTGAGGATCTCTGTTCCGCTCTCCAACACTCACATAAAAAGCCAAGTGTGATGGTATATGCTTCTAGTCCCAGTGCTGGGGAAGAAGACACAGGAGGATTCAGGGGCCTCATGGCTAACCAGTCTGGTTGAATTGGTGAGCTCCAGGTTCAATGCGAGATCCTGACTCAAAATGCCATGGTGGAGAAGAGACTTAGGAGGACACTTGACATAGTCTCTGACCTCTATACACATATGTACATGTATGTACATGCACCCTCATATACATGCACACAAACACACATGAATGTATACACACACAGGGCTAGTAAAACGGTCACACACATCCCTGTAGGAAGGTCCACATATACATATGTACTCATATAGTGTTGTCCTGCTATGATCCCATAGACACAAAATGTCTGGGTAGGGGTTACACAGAAGGTTTTCAAGAAATGGACACCTGCTTGTACAATGGACACTCCAGTGACCACTGAATGATTGACACTGTGAGTTATTTTATGTTTGCCCCTGTGAGCACCAGAATGTGACTGGGATTGGAGCACCTCACTGCTTGTTGTTATGCACCTTTAACACTGTGTGTGAGTGCCTGACAGAGCTGGCCCCCAGTGTATGCCTGACACAGGGCCACGTGATCTCACTTGGCCTTCACAATAACCTGCATGAGTGGGTGCTATTATGATCTCTATTTGGCAAATGAGGCGCTGTCAGAGAAGTTAATGATCCTGATGAAAGTTCCTAAGCTGATCAATGGCAAAGCCAGGAGTTGAACTCTTGAAAATCTGTGCTTCATTCATTGTAACACAGACAGAAGAATCCCTAGCAATGTCTGTATGTAGACAGAAAATAGCTGAGGATTGAGGCAGCTCTTGGCTATATTGAGAAGATAGTACTCTGTGCAGTGGTTAGGCAGACTGTTAGGCAGTCTGCTATTAGGCAGACCTGGATTTCAAATCTTGACTCTGATGGTTATTATCTCAGTGACTCTGGTGAGTTATCCAACCTCTCTGTGCATCAGTTTCCTCGTGTATTAAATGGAAGCAATATTAGCTCCTATTTTAGGATGTTGTCTTGAGGATTGTGGAAATTGGCGTCATTGACTGAGTACTGGATGCATACTCAAGGTTCAACAGTAGTTACCTAAAGTGGCCCGGCATCTCTTGACTTCATTCCTAAGAGCAGTGCAATCTTCCTTGGTCACAATGTCCTCATTTGGAAAAATGTCAGGTGGTGATGAATTCTATAAGACTCTTTTCAGCTTTAAAATTAGTGACCCTAGCATATGTTTAAGGTATCTTTTACCTAACGTGACTCATTTTTTCTAAGATATTTTCATTCTCTGGTGACGAATGCAAATGACATGAAGTGGAAAAAGAGGAGAAATGAAGAGTTAGAAACTCATTCTAAAGGTAAGGGACGGATTCAGGAGTGGGTGTCACTTGGCAGGCAGCTCGGCTGACTGTGATGGACATCAAACTCCACTAACTGTGTCATAGTAGGTGAGTACTTGGATGACTGAAACTCCTATCTGCATATATCAGCTTTCCCCAAACTTCGTCTCAATTAATGGGCCCTGAATAAGGACTGGAAATTTGGCTGGGCAGAAAGAACAGTAGAAAATATGAAAAATAAAGTATAGCATTGTAATTAAAGAAAAACTGATGTGACTTATAACCCCCATCTCAATTCTTTTTACATTTCCCCTTCAGCAGCATAAGGCAACTATTATGGAAAGTCGATAGAGGAAGCAACAGTTCTTTAAAAATCTTCAAGGGAAAAAACATCCACAGTTGGGATTACTTTTGATGGGGAAACAATAAAATGTTAGATAATTCTGAGGGTCTTGCTGCAAGAAAACAATAATTATATTTTGTATTTTATTATAATAATAGGTTCCCAGCTAAATGCACGAATCTAATAAAACCATAATACAAAGCTACAATGGACTTCATGAATTGGAAATAGAACACATTTAAATGTTTCTGGCATCTGTCACCCAGCTCCCCAATAATAAGATCTATAATTTCCTGGTAGGCATGTGCACGGCTTTCATGAATTTAGCGCTTCTGAGGGGCCAAAGCCTATTTTCAGTATACATGTTAATTTCTTATTGGTGTTGTCAGGCTCATTCCCTCATGTCTAACCCTTTTGCCATTTAAAACCATCGAAAGCACGGAGAGAGATTTTTGTGACTTTTAATGGGATTTGAACATATAATTAGCTATATAGGACTAGAAGATGATGAGTCATCTGGGCCTATTTAAGTGTCTCTGAAGCACTGGGTATCATTGAACACATGTAAAGAACACTGTCTGCAAATGGAACAGGAAATGTGAATATGTGTGCCTAAGAGTCAGGGTCCAGTAGAAGGGAGCAGCCACTTGGGCCTTGAGTGCTGAAGCCACTAGTGCCCCTTTCTCAGGGGGGCATACAGGCATCACTTGAAGTCAATGTTCCCATGGCTGGTAGAGAGGGACCCTGGATCTTAGCACCTGCAGGGGCCTCTCAGTTCACAGTAGACTTCAGGGAGCTTCATACACAGGGCTTCCATGTGCAACTTGGTGTACCACACTAGCCCTTGGAAAATATCCACTTTGTAAAGAAGGAGAGGGAGTGCTGTTACCTGTGGGGTTTACTTCAGCTAGGCTCCCATCACGTGATTAGCCAGGTTCCCAGTGGGACACACAGAGAAGCAACTAGGAGCATCTTTTGAATTCAGGGATATCTTGCTCAGGCGTCCCAAAGATCTGTGGTACTGAATGGGTTCACAGCACAGTCTGGGTCTGGAATTCTCACTGTAAAGCTTCTAGGCCTGTGGCAGACTTTTCAAAACTGTTGACTTATCACTGGACACCAGTGACAGGTGTACTTCCACGGTCTCTTTACCCTCTACATCTCACAGGAAGGAGTTCTCCATTTAGAGTTCATTTAGGATATTGATGGTAACCCTAAGAACCAGTGCTGAGGGTCTGAGAGATTTAATACTCATAGTCACAAGATTAGAAAAAAACACACTTTGGAAGAACTTGAAGTATTCCCTCTAAACCTCCTTCCACAACCCTCTCTCTACTCTTCTTTGAGGCTTGAGAAAGGCGGTACTATTGAGCTTACTCACCTGCCCTGATCACTTCCTTATCAACCCTGGGTGAGTCTACCTTGTCTTTGCCCCCAGTCTCATTTAATTAGATATAAGCCTCCCTCAAAGTCAATTCATTCTGTTTCTGAGCATTGACCGCAGTTTCTCTTTTGGCTAACTCCACGCCTTTATTCCTGTGATTGAAGCGGGGGAGGTTGATAATTCATTTTGTTCCGCCATTATTGATTTGGTGGCTCTGATCCAAAATTTGGAAATTTCTCTCCAGGTTGTTCTTGCCCTTGATTTTTACAAAGACATTGCATAAAACGAAGGGTGTAGATCAGAAATAGAAACATCAGTGCTACTTTAGGGTATGAGGGTCCACTTTCAATTGTGAGAGAGGCTTATTGTTAATTACAGAGATTTCCAAGGGCATCACACACTTCTCAGGCAGTGGCTGGGAAAAATCCTCCTTACAAATGCTTTCTGAACAGAGAATGGATTTGAAAGACCATTGTCTGGCTAGGCTCAGAAATTATTCCCTCATAAAGGCCTTGTGTAAAGGTTTGCAAGATACCTTTATGTGGAAGATAAACTATATTAAGGGCCCAAGAGCTTCTGCTCACCACATTTTTACTGAAGGTTTCCTTCCTTGAATCTTATAAATGTCAGTTCCTTAAAGTCACTGCTTTCCTTGGATTAAAGGATTCTGACCCAAGGAATGGAGGCTTCTTTTTGATTCTGAGTAACTTGGTGGGTGCTTAATGACCAGCAAAGTTTCTTCATGACCATTACTAAAATGAGATTATTAGTGACTCTCATCTTGCCTTGAAAAATCTTCCTAACAGGAGTATTTCAGAAACTCCAGGAACCAAGGATTTTGTGTTGTTGATTCTATTGTAGAGACTAAGGCATCTTCCTGAATCCTCCACAGTCATGATGTTTTATTTTTATGGAGTAAACAATTGTAATAAATAACTGTCCTTAAAGAAAAGATAATCAGACTGGGGCTGTAGCTCTTCTGGTGGTGTTTGCTTACCTGCATGACGCCCTGGGCTTGATGTCCAGCACTATATAAATGAAGGTGGTTAATCCCAGCACTTAGGACGATACAGGAAGAGCAGAAGTTCAAGGTCACCATTCTTGGCAACATAGAGAAATTGAGGACAGCCTGGGATACACTCTACCCTGTTTCAAAAACAAAATTAAACAACAACTAAAAATTGAAGATTATTATTTTTTGTTTGTTTCATTTTTCCTAATTAACATGGCAAGCTGAGCCTGTGACCATAAAGGTCTCTAATTGGATTCTATAAAAGGGCAGTGAGAAAGAACAGAATGCATAATTTCCTCCAGTTTACCTTCTTTCTATAGGAGATGAGTTCTTGGACTTACCACACAACTGTAGCAATGTGTAAGCTGTTTTCTCTTATTTCTTTTAAAATTTTTTGGTTTATTTTATTTTATGTGTTATGCCTGCACGTACGGAAGTGCACTCTTGTCATGTAATGCCCGAAGAGGGCAGAAGAGGGCTTCAGATCCCCTGGAACTGGAGTTAGGGTTGTTAGGTGTCTTTTGGGTGCTGGGATTTGAATCCTGGTCCTTCTATAAGAGCAGCCAGTACTCTTAACTGCTGAGCCATCTCTCCAGCCCGTTTCCTCTTATTTCTTAAAAGACAAAGACAGAGTCTATAACATTGATGTTTTAGCAGGTGGCTTTCAGGCACGGTCATTCTAAATGCAGCTGACTTTTTCTATTCCTTCCTATCTAATTTAATATTATCGGTCTTTATAAATACATGAAACGTAATGTGAGTTTATCATTGGCCTAGAGATTCACTCAGCCTTGACCCCATGCCTGTAATAAACTCAGTTATTATTGTCCAAGAGCACCATAGCTCCAAACTGCTCTTCCTGAATCTGCACAGAAAACCCCAAGGCACAGCTCCCCTAAGGACTTTCAGCACCCTCACCCTTGCTCAGTCACAAGCCTTGTCAGCAGGCAGTGCAAAGGTGTTTGTGAGCCTCACTGACTGGCAGTCATCAAAGCGGCCAGCCAAATTTGGGGAAACTGACTGCGTTAAGCATTCTGGCTTCATGCAGCACAATCTGAATCTATCCATCCAGGTTTTGTTTCCATAGGCCCTCTAGATTATTAATTATAACAAGGCTAATTAAGCAGTCCAGAGTCTCCTGTTCTGGATGTTCGCAGCATGCCTTTTCTTCCCACTCACCGGTATTATATTGTTCCCCCCGCAACGCTGTCAGACTGAGATTTAAATCCTTAACCTGACATTCATTGTGTTGTGTGTTTCAGCATTCCCTGTCTTTCTGAATTACGTACCCAATAAAGTTCTCATTTCTGTCATAGGTCAGAACTTGGTCTTTTATAAATTCTTAGGCTGGGACCATTTAAATTCTGTTTTTGATTTTATCTTGCCCCTTCAAATTATTTGCCTTGTAAGCGCTTTAACTTTTTGGCCTTTAGCCCTAGCTTCTTAGGCTATTAATTTTTTTTAACCTATGTGACCATTGAAGCAAATTTATAGAAAATCTCATTGACAATGAGGTAGGTCCATTTTGGAGAGAAATGTTTGGAAGGTCTTCAAATGGGAACATGTGCCAAACATTCTCTCTCTCTTTCTCTCTGTCTCAGTCACTTCTTTAGTGTTTAATTGCTGTTCCAATGGTGGACTGTTTTAGTTTCCATTAAATGCAGTTGAGAGGAGAGAGGGATAAGAAAAGAGAGATGGAGACAGTGCTTTTTGGTAGTGTTGGGTATCAAACCCAGGGCCTCAAGAATGTAAGGCAAATGCTGACCACTGACTGTAGTCGAGTCCTCTTTTGACTAGTTTTTATTTTAAGTTGAGACAGAGTTTCACTATGTTGTCAAGGCTGGCCTTGAATTTAGTCTATGTTCTAGGCTGTCCCTCAACTCATGATCCTCCTGCCTCAGTCCCTGAGTAGCTGGGATTACAGGTCTGCATCACTGGGCCCAGTAGAAAGAGACAACTCTTTTAGTACAATGCCCATCTCCAAAGGCTTACATTACACAACCACTTTAAAATTGTCATGTCCAAATTTGCTTGGTTATTGGGTGATGTGCTAAAATATTTTTTTTTCTCCTTTGTTTTTCAGTTGGTGAAGAAATTCTCAGATCCTATTTTGTTTGTGTAGCTCTAAATAAAATTGTATGTGTTGCTCCTAGAAATTCCAAGGGTGAACAAAATGTTTGCATCTGCCTTTCCTTAAGAAGAAAGGGGCCTGAGGCAACAAGGAGAAACAGGTGATGATGCCAGATCTCCATGGTTGCAGGACTCTGGTGGAGCCTTGGGCATCTTTTATGGGTACTCTAGTGACCACTGGACATTCTGAGTCAACTTTGCCCGACTTAGAGTCCCTTCCACTGTACCAGCTGCCCATTCCACCTACCTGTCTTTGACTTTTTTAGGATTTACTTTCTGCCTTCTAAGTCACTAAATATATCTGTGTAAATATGTTAGTAAATCTTATTTGGCTACTAATCAGCCAAACATTAGCATCTTAAGAGATTCTTCCCTTTGTTGAAATAGGGTCTCATCTAGCTCAGACTGGTCTCAAATTAAAAATGTGGCTGAATGTGACCTCGAACTCCTGATTCTCCTGCCTCAGCCTCTCAAGTGTTAGAATCATAGGCATGCACCACCACGCCCAGCTTTTAACAGACTCTTTCTAGAGACAATGCTCTACGTAAAAAAGATGCTGTCCCTTGTAAGAATTTGATTTGATCCTGTAAGTGTCCCCTGATCAGGCTGGGCTGACAGCCAGCATCTTTGTACCAGCATAAGAACTAAACCAATTCTACCAAGACAATAATGACGTCTTAGCAATTTAAAAAAATTTATTTATGTATTATGTATATATATATATATATATATTTATGGGTGGGTAGCTTATTGATCTCAGCAGCTGTTGAATTTTTATATGCCATTTATGATTGTTCCTGTGATATAGTGAAATATTCAAGGCAAATTTGATCAGTGTTTCTTAAAAAGGTCAAGTACTTCTGTACAGCATTAGTCTGAAGACATTCCGGGATGCCCCCCGTCAGTCCTGAAGGAGTTGGGCAGGTATATGTGACTAATAGAGTCGCAAATGGGAGGCTGGAAGCATGGTGGGAGAGGGGTTTAAGCAACCCAGGCTCTGCATTGATAGTGAAGCTGATCTGTGGCCCCTTGGAGGGGCAGGAAGCAGGGTGTGGGGGGTTGCAATACAGTTCCACAGGGTCACTTCATCTGTGCAGAATGTGGTGCGGTTCCCTTCCAGGATTTTTCCCCTGTCGTTTCCTCCTCCTCAGCAACAGCGGCTGATAATGATAGCAGTTGGTCAGCTACAGCCTAATTCAGTCATGTCATAAGCTGAACTGTCTGGTAATTTCATTGTCACACCGAAAGAAGGATTGAGACATATTTCAAAAAAGTGTTTCGTGGTGACCTGAAAGGTTATACATTTGAAGACAGCCACAGAAAAGTAGACAGTGTATACCATTTTGTGTGAATTTGAAAAGTTTTTTTCTTTTAAGTTGAAGGCAACAAACAGGGGCAAAAAAAAAAAAGCCAGATGCAGGGCTATTTTCTTTGCTAGAATGGTTGTTACTTTTTTTTTTTCTCCTGGAAAAATAAATAGGTTACTATCTAGGTCTTTGTGTTTCTCTTCCTCAACTTGATTGTATGTTTTGTCAGTCTCACACTGGTAGTATTACATTTGACAAGGAGAGAGCTGGGTTTTGAGTGGGCAGAGAGAAGGCAGGAACCACATTCTGAATCCCGAATTAAACTGCATCCCCATTCTTCACATTCCCTTATGAGATCCACTCTCTTTATGAGACGTCGCGTCTCAAGGGAGTTGATGTCTTGATAAATTGTAGCTGGGTGGTACTGCGGGCCTTGCTCCTGCTGACTCTGTTATCTAGGTAAAGTTCCAAATATAAACTGTCCCCTACGATTCCTGGGACAGAGCTCTGTGGGATGGGCTAGTCCGGGCCTTGCGGCAAATCCACACCATGCAGTGAGAAATCCAACCACATAGGAGAATACATTCCATGGGCTGGAAATACTCTGAGTGTGCTGGGATTTTAGTGGGATTTGTTGGTTAAGGTCTCTAGAGATACAGTGTATAGGGAGTTGAAACTGGCCTGGTGTCCTAAGTTAAAGACTCAGCCCAGAGCCAGATTTTAAACCCACTGCCCCATTTCTTTTGCTTCATGCTAGCAAAGCAGTCCATCATAGATGCCAAGAGAGCATCAGGTGAGGTCCAGGACACCGGCAGGGACTGGATCAGACAGGAAGTTGAACTAAAACCTGTGGACATGAACAATTAACTTTCCCTTGGAAATATTGTAGACCCCCTTTTCCTATCACTTGGTTTGAATCAGGTTGTACTTTTTTCCGTTTGTTCCTTTAATTTATGATGAGAAGTTGCAGAGTGTAAAATAATCCCATTGTTTGTCAAAAAATCCTATTAAAATATATTTCATGATCTCTCTGGTTCTCTACTCCTATGCAGAGAGAAAGATGCTTGACAAGAACCTTTTCCCCTTGAAATCAACACTGAACCATGAGCTTGACCTTGTGTGGTTGGAAGTCCCTTGTCTTGCCTTGCCATGCTTGTTGCCTTCACTGTTGGGCCTTCCCTAGCTTCTGCCTGGACTCTCCCTCTCTTCTCACCACACCCAGAGCCATTCCAGCCTCTAGTTCCTAGGTGTTCTTGATTTGTTATAATCATAGTTCAAGTTCAAGACTAAATCTCGGGACAAAAAGGCACTGCATGGGTGACTCTGAGCACTCCAGAGGGGTTAAGAAGTAGGCCTTCTGCTTCCACCATCACCCAGCTAATGACTAGGTACATGAGCATGCTCTTTATTCTCTCATCTCTGAAACGAAGCAGTGGGAACTAACTCTCATTAAATATGATCTCAGACCTTTGCTCTACCCTCACCTCCCTCAGAAGGACAAGCTAGGGATCTAAGAGAAACATTCCAGAAGTAGAATATTTATCCTTCTGTGTTCCTTTCACAGATGCAGGATTTAAACATGATCCTTCTCACCCCTCAAATGTGTGTTATTCTAAACACCAGGGCTTGTTTATACACATGAAGTCATGCAGGAATGACAGAGGATGATAAAATTGGGATGTTTTGCTGAGGGTAGAACTGCAATCAATAGGATTGCAGGGGTAATGACACCAATATGTCTAGCTAAAGAGATGTAAATTGCACTTCATTTGGAAGCAGGTTAGAACCACAATGGAGCGAGGTGGGATGAGGAGCTAGGCTGTCAGAGTGGTGATGTGTTTTGATGCTGAGGCTGGAGTTTTACATACCAGCCTGCATTTCCAGAAGAGCCTCCGGCTACTATGTTGTGTCTTACTGAGGAGTGGACACTCCAGAGACTAAAAGCAGCAGGTGAGTGGAGGGCTTGCCTTCATGCTAATAACAGATCCTTTGAAGAAAGGTTTATTTTGAGGGGATGTATCAGTGGCTTCACTCAAGATAGCATAAGAATCACCTTGAGAATTTTTAAAAAAAGTATAGTGCTGAAAGTTCATGCATAACCAAGGAAATACAGTTGCTGGAAGTGGGGCCTAGCCCACAGCCAAGCTCCTCAGTTACTCCAATGTGCAACCAAGTTTAGAAATCTTTTGCTCCAAATCAATTGAATGTATGTAAAACATACTGACTCAGAGGTTGGAGCCTGGCTATCTGTATTTTAAACAAATTCCCCAGGAGGCCTTAACAATATTGGTGGAGGAAAAGAGGAAGATAAACTCTCTTGCAACAGAAGAAAGAAGATAAACTTTGTGATCAGTTATGGTGATGCATTTGTATAATCTCAACACTTGGGGACTGAGGCAGGAAGATTGCCAAGAGTCGCAAGCCAGCCTGCATTAAAGAACAAGACCCTGTTGCAAAACAAAATGAAACAAAACCAACTGGCCAACCAACCAGTCAACCAACCAATGAATTAACCAATGTGATTGACCAAACAAAACAAATTAGATTGGACTTCTTTTTATAAATATTGACTTGACAATCTGAACAATTTCTAGCCTTTACGATGATTCTTATTTCTTGTCATGGGTATGGTGATACAGCATTAGAGTAGAGACCAGGGCTGCTCTTCATTACTGGGGACCCCAAAATGTCCTACTCTTCTTTTCTTACCTGGGTTTTGAATAAATCGAGAAATGAGATAAGGAGTCTAGATATTGTCTTTATTTCCAATGGAGCTGATACTAGGCTTGACTCTAAGGAGCAAAAGTCCCACCTTCTAACCCAGATTACTTGGATGTATTCATCTGGCGATTGCATTATGTTTTCTCTCTCTGTAGGGCTTGCTACCTTTGCGAGGGTGGCTGATATCCAACATGGTCAGGACTGAGTTGAGCTGAATGGGGCATACTAAGTTGTTTTTCACTAATTTAAACAGAAGACTCCTTCCCTCTCTTACTATAATGCGATGAGAAAGGCAGAGGCTCCTGGGGGAATCTTTTTCATCATGGAACCTAAGACAGAAGTGATTCTGTGAATCTGGGTGATGCATAAAGAACAGGAGTTGATTTGACTCATGGTTATGGAAGCTGGGATGTTTAAGAATATGGGGCCAGGGGTCAACCTCTGGTGAGAACCTTCTTGATGCATCACCACATGGAAGAAGTCACATGGTGAGATGGAGCAAATGCACTAGTTCTTCCTCTTGAAGTCACTGATGCCATCATAGCAGTCTCATTCTCATGACTTCCCAAAGGCCTAATATCTATATACCATTAATATGTAAATTGGCAATTGAATTTCCCACAGAAAACTTCTGGGATCACATTAAAACCGTAGCCGGATCCCTTATAAACACCCACAACTTAGGTACCCATGTCCTCCTGTCTGGAAGTTGCTCTCAGGGCCTTCATCTACAACCAGTTTCTTTTCCCAGGTAAGGAGGATCCTGATATAGCCCAAGGCTTGGAAGATTGGAGGGCAGGAGCCCAAACTGAGTTTGGGAATGCCAGGATGCTGGAGGCTCTTCCATCACTGAGTAAATGGCCCTAAGTATTAACTCTCCCTATTGCATTTAAGATATCGGTGGTGATTTCTTTCTTGTGCCTAGACCATGACTGATACCATGTTGGGGTTTTTTTGTGTGTGTTATTCTAGATCCATTATACAGATAAATCCATTGAGACAGAGAAAAGTTTAATTAATGGCTCAAGATTATATTGTAAGATGTGTTGGAACTGAGAATTCAAACTCATCTTTGGATGAATGCAGAGTTTCTGGTCCCCTCCAATACTCCATGTTCTGTTGCCTTGTGTAGAGCAAGAACTAAGACTGAGGATTTCTTTTTCTTTTTGCTAAAGGATCCCCAAAGAAATTACAGTTGGAGATGAAAGCGGTGACTGAGATCATCTGATTCTCGGGCTCCTACCGTACCACGGCTTCCATCTTGTCTTTCTCATTGCTCCCTCTTCCTATGGCTTCAAATTCCCTTTGGTTTACAGTAGATGTGCAGTCTCAACAGGTCTTGTGATTAACCCTAGGTATTGTCTTTGGTTTCAGATATCTTCCCATTGCCTGAAGTTTTCAGGATGTGAAGATGGGCAGATGTGCCCAGGAATACCACTGTGTGTTCATCGTTATCAGCTCCTAGGGTATTACCAATCAGGGAGCTATGAATTCTACTTACAACATTTTGGCCCAAGGTTTCATGGAAATTAACTCCAAGAGAAGTAGACTTCTTTTATAAACAATGAAAGAAACATCAACACATATATAACATCGCAATAATGTTAATGCAGCTGTAAGTGAAAAGGAGAAAAGTATTAATTGCGAAAACCTGCATTTTCTTTCTGTGTAAGCCTGTGGTCACATACCACGGTGTGGCTGGGTTCTATATTTTTGTGGTTCTACCTCCTCTCCGTAATTCCTACTTTTGACAGTGCCATACTACTGTATTTCTTGAGTGAGAGGTGCCACTATTTATAAAATTACCATTACTATCATAATAACCATTCAAAGAAAAGAAAGAACTGTCACAATATCAAATGTGTTCATTGGATACAAGACAGTTTAATTGCAAAAAATGATGACAATTTACTCCCAAAAGGTACCTTAAATCAAATAAATAAACCTGGTTCCTGGTATGTATATTCTACTTTTACTGTGAAAAAAGTCTGATGTGGAAGTGTTTGTGCCTATAGTCTTTCATGTTTTATGATTTTCTTCATTCAGATTAATACAGCAACATTTTTGTTTCTTTGGATCACATTGTTATGATGCTTTATACTGTGACCCAAAATATGTCCTTGTGCATTTGTGCTTAATTGTAACTCTACCAGTATTAGGTATTATAATTTTTGTTTAATTTATTGTTTGGTATTATAGATTGAATGTTTTATACTTGCATTATTTTGGCTATTTGAAAAGAGGTGTAAGATCTATTAGTAAATTTAGCAATGCATCTAAACTGCTAGTAAAAACTATTGTTCCTAAAATGGTGGGAGAAGATGATCTTACTTAGGTGACAGAGACTAGAATTTGTTCTTTAAAATCTTGGCCTTTGACTGAGGTGGTGGAGGAGATTCAATTAATAGAATTATTGAAAAAGAAAATCAATTTTTGTTTCTGAGAACAAATCTAATTAGACTTTTTGCCATTTTTCAAGGACCTTTCAAAAAAGGTCTTACAGTCTAACCTTGGAATTTTCAAGAATTTGTTCAGAACTTCGATGTCGCTTGCTTCTGTTGCAGAGTATGCGAGGGTGGATTCCATGTAGCCACTTTGAGTCCATGATAATGATAGTGGACGATGTTTCCAAATGACATTTGCCATTTGATGGACAAAGTCACAATCATTCTGTATGCATTAGGTCATTGAATTGTCACAGCTAGGTATTATTATGATTATGCCTATGAATGGATGAGAAATTGAGACTCGGAGAAGGTGATGCATCTCATAAGTTAAAAAGTAGAGCTACCAAATGATGCAGTCAGACTTTAAACCTATTTTCATCACCTCAAGGCACCACCTTCTATGAGCTTAGCGCACTGCAGTGTGGATGGGAGGTCAGTGCGGAGTCCAGAGGACTTTCTGTCTATGCTAATGAGCTTCACTTCCCACCCCTAGGATGGAGGCAATTTATTCTCTTAACAACTGAAAGCATATTTTCTAGCCTCCTCTGCTTTTGACTCCAGTCCAGAATCACACACCCACATGGTATCTTTTGCCCTTGGAGATGGTGCTTGAATTGTACCCTCTCCTGTGCCCTTTCCCATCCCCTGTGTTATCAATGGATGTCTCTTAATGAAGCAGATGTTTGGAACACTGGGACTTGCTAAAATTAACACAGACATTCTGAACACTATAGTATTTGGGATGTTTTCAGTACATTTTTATTTCCCTACCATAAAGAATTGTGAACTTTGAGCGAAGAAAGGTCTTATGGTTATTAGAATAAGACGAACCATTTCAACTAGCTAATTTAATTTCCACGAGTTCATTGCTCATCAAAACACCATTTTATGTCATTATATCACACACAAATGCCTACTTTCTGTTTATAAAGGATGTTATGAAATTTTATTCTTACTTGGCAGTTAATTTAACCCAATGATCAAGAACATGAGTTTTCGAGTCAGAAAGTCTGGGATTAAAAATAAATTCTACCATCTCTCATTCTGTGACCTTGGACAAATTGCTTGATTTCCTCATGTATGAAACAAGGATGCTACTGTTATATCTCATAGGTTTGATGTAAAGAATACATAAATTATAACATGCAAAGGTAGTTCATTGCAAATACTGTGCTTAATAAGTTAGCTGATAATAACAACATATAAACTAATAAATATGTGGATAAGGTCCCAACTCAGCACTCTTTTCGAAGTACAGTTTATCATTTTCTTTTTTTCTCTCTTTCCCCCTCTGAGTGACTCCTAGTCTCATTCACTGTTCAGATTTCATATTTTCTTTCTTCTAAAAAGGGCAATAAATGGACGTTATTTTGCACTGGACATTAATAAAAACACCACAGTTTATTTAAGTGATCATTGGCAATATCTTTACTTTGTCCCTCTACCTTTTTGGGAACAGGACAGCTGTGGGTTTTAGAACTACACAAAGGAACAAGAAGATAAGAAAACTCATTTCTAAGGTAAGTAATTCTCAAACTTCGTATCTGAAATAGTCCAAAGAGAGATGACTTCTTAATGGTGAGAGCCTGCCCTGGCTATTATCATCAGAAAGTGTCCTCCCCTCCCTTCCCAAATGGGCCTCTTAGCTGGAGGGAAGGGGATCATGGAGGGTATTCTAGAGTAGAAATGGCCTTTCTGTCGGTCATGTCTGAGTGGCCTCCAACACTAGGTTTGAGGTGCTTTTTGGTTTATCACTCCATGAGTATTATCCCACAATCATGTCTGTAACCAGTCTCAGGAGCACCTATGTCTGGGGGAGAGGAGATGGACCTCTGGAGTCTGGCCAGTGGTTGAATTCTTAGTGAAGACAGACAAGAGATAAAATAATAAAGGAAAAGCTCACTGATGGATTATTAACCAAACAGGACCCTGCATCAGGCTCTATCTTCACAGGATGGAAACAGTGATGAAGGCAGGGACAGAAAATTGACCAAAGAATTTACGACAAGCAAAAGCCCCACATTCTCGTGCAAATAACCTGGTTGTAGGATGCTTCTGTCCCCCCGGGACTGTAGCAGTCCAAGTCTGCAGGCCTTGATCTGACAGCTGCTCTTGGCCTTGGAGAGAGTCAGGATCAGGTGCTGCCAGATAACAACCGTTCAGAGCATGCTGCTGGCCCGGGGGTGACTCTCCCCGTGGCATACTGGCATTTGCAGAAAGGCAGAGCTGTCTCCTTGGCTCCCTTTCCAAGGGTCATAGGGCCATGAAACCTCTCCAAAGGGTTTGGCTGGGAACCAGTTACCTTGTGTGCTCACCTTTCTGCTGTCTGCTTCCACATCAGCTGGAAGTTTGAATTCTAAGAGGAAAATTAGTACTTGGATCTCCCATCAACTCATAGATGATAATTTAATTAATTTTATTAATTAGAAGAAGGTCATGCATTCCTCATTGTGGTCTTGGGGATGGCATGGGGAGAGAACTGACCCTCTCTGAGATCTTAGGCAAAGCAGAGTTAGGGCTATTGGGGTGGAAATCTCAGACACAGTTAAACAGCATTGGATATGCAAGACGCAGTGCTGAGATTTCTCACTTAGGGAGGAGACTGGAGGTTTGTTGAAGGAATTCTCTGACTGTGCTAGGTGGGGTAGGGCTCACTGTGTGGAGAGGTGTGTTGACTAAAGGGATTGCTTCTAGGCTGAATGGAAGCTCTTAGCTGGTTTGCTGAGTAGACTGTAGAAGTCTGGACCAGAGGCTAAGCTGCCGGGGACATTACAGAGATGACTGGGTAACTACTCCCCTTGCATACATCTTTATCTGAAACTCTCAACCATGCTTCTGAATAAATCTTTACCTAATCTGTAAACAATTTGTTGAGAAATTATTGATTGTCAGGTTGCTTAGAACACCCATAACACTGGGACTAGCTTGAGTTCTACTATGCTAGTTGACAAAGGGGCACCCCTTTCTGTCCTTGGCGGCTACTTCATTCCCTGGCCATTTTTCTCTACCTTCAGGGTATCAAGAAGCCTGAGTGCATAGTTTTATCTAAGGTTATCCAGACTCATCATGGGATCCTTTTCCTTGAACAGTGATTGCCTTTCCTTCTTTGATGCACTAGGCTTAATAGGAACGTCGTTAACCTACTCTATCCGGTGGTCCTTACTTCTTCTCAGAGTACTCAGTGCATGTCATTTATTTTTTACAAGCATTTATTGAGCACTTAGTTGTTTTGTGTACCCTGCCAGCTACTTAGCTTCTGCTGATCCCTGGGTAGCTTCATCATCATTCTCCAGTGCACCCTCTGGAGTATTTGCTTTTCCACGTTTCCCAAGTTTAAATGAATGACACCAGCATTTTTTCCCAGGCACTCTGAATTAAGGCTGTCTGTTTTTTTAATATATTATTTACTTTGATAATTTTAAGCTTTTTATTATTTTTGAATAAATGTTAGACACTTGTTGCAAAAGGATTAGAATACAAATTAGCTACAAAAGGTGACACTTACCTTGTGATTTTAAGTTTGTGCACACATGTAAACTAGAGGAGGATGGAGTAGGCAGAGATGTAGTACTTACTTGTAGTAAGACTCCTTGTACTACGCCCAGGGCATTTACTGTCTCTCTGATGCTTCTTTTGTGTCAAGCCTCTTCTCTTCTCCCGATGGTCACTGTCCAACGCTTTCCGTATCCTCGTATCCTTGTAATGCAACAATGACAGTAGTCTGCTACCAGTCTTCATAGTCTTGTGTCATTGGGTCCAACTTCTGTGGAGGTGTGGAATGGTTCAGGGAAGACCATATCATCAAGCATGAATATTTGATTTCTACATTTGCTCAGCTAGCCATTTATCCTTGGTCGTTAAAACAAGGTCACGGTTCTTTAATTACTCTCATGTTCTACCCTTTCTGAAGAACATGAATGTTGTACAAGCCATGTCAGTTCTGCTTGAGGTGTTTGGGAGAAAATCCCTGAAGGACCCATGAGTTTTTAATTTCCCCATATCCTTATACAGGCTTTTCTCTTCTTTAGCACAACACATATATCTTTTGCACACAATCTTTATTCCAGAGTCTGCTGAAAGTTGTTCTAGATTCTAAGTGAGATGTATATAGACTGAGCACATGGAGGACCTACTGTGTGTTCGATGCTATGCATGTGTTATCTATCATGTAGTCTTTGTAACAGTGGTACAGATATTGTATGGGGAAGAACCTGAATGGTCAGAAAATTCAAGAGGCACTCTCTAGTATAATCTCTTCTTGTGTAAGATTTGTTTACTGCCTTTTCTCTGGTTATAAGATTTGTTTGTAGGTTCTAGAAACTGTCATTTTAAATCCACTTCAATATTTGAATTGAGATCGCAGCCCATGAATCTTTATTTTATTTTTAAGCTGTGCTTCATGAAAGAAACAATTTGGGCCCAAACTCAAAGCCACTAAAGAGCAGAACTATTCTCCATCTATCTTTTCATCCATAAACCCCCCCCTGATTTTCATACCAGAACTGATTTTGAGTCAGTGGAGTCTGTGTTGGCACTATCTTTTAAGAACTGGTCTACAGAGTGGATGGGCCTGGGCTGTGAGGTCATTCTCTATGGCAGGGAGGTCTGGGCAGACACCTGCCTCAGGGACACCTGGTGGGAATCCCACTTTAGGGGTTTGTGCACACATGTAAACTAGAGGAGAATGGAGTAGGCAGAGATGCGGTACCTACAGTCCTTGTACCATGCCCAGGGCATTTACTGTCTTCCTCTTTCAGGGATGGGGTGGGTTACAAGAACAGGCAGAGGGTGAGCATATTTCCATGGACACATCCCAGGAAATCCAACCTACTCACACAGTAAACGGCCCACAACTGTCTTCTGCCCTCAGTGTGGGAGTGTCCCCACTCTGACCTGGCTCTTTCTGTCTAGACGTACAGAGGGAGAGCTGTGGGTTTCCCCAGACAGTGCTTCATTCCCTCCACGTCTGTTTTAAACCTCACTTGTTTTCCTTTTTCTTCCATAATTAAGTGCAGTAATATTTCAGAGTCACAAGTAAAACATTTAAAGGAGCCATCAAAACTCTATGTATAGCCAGATATGGTGGTGTATGCCTTTAATCCTAGCACTCTGGAGGGAGAAGAAGGCAGATCTCTGTGAGTTTGAGGTTAGCTTAGTACACAGAGCAAGTTCTAGGCCAGCCAGGGGTATACAGTGGAGCCTGTCTCAAAACCAATCAATCTACCAGAGACTTATGAATGGGGCTTACAAACATGAGGATCTGAGTTTGGTTATCCCAGAACCTATATAAAAACAACAGATGTTGTGGTATGTACTTGGCAATCCCAGTGCTAGGGAAACAAAGATAGGTGGACCTCTGGAACTCAGCTCCTGGCCTGCCAGCTTAGACTATTTGGCCAGTTCCTAGCCAATGAGAGATCCTGTCTCCAAAAGAAGGTAAATATCACCAGAGAAACAACAGTCAGAGTTGACCTCTGGCTGTCACACATACATTCACATACCGCACATCCACCTGCAAACATACACATGCATACCTCCCACACCTTATGAGTTAAAGAGAAAAGTCAAGTATGAGATTAAAAATCTGGTCATTATTAAAGTCAAACTTCCTGACCAGAGCGCCTGATTTCAAATGGTCTCTTCAAGTTGGGTGTGGTGGTATGTATACCCCTGTAATTCCAGCACTCAGGAGTCCAGTTTGGAGTTCAATGGCAGGTTGGGCTACTTAAGAAGATCTTACCTCAAAACATTAAAAAAGCCTCTTTCTCTTTTTTTTCTCTCTTTAAGGATCTTTCAAAACTCTTGAAAAATCTTTTTAATGAGGCCAATAGGCCATCTCTGCAATCAGTGAAATTCAACTACAACTTCCTAAGCTAGTTCTATGCAAGTGTGCACCTTGTCTGGGCACGTGTGCACAATCTTCTTGCCTCTGCATGGGGCTCTTTCTTCCTCTCTGGTTGCAAAGAGTATGAGTTGACAAGATGCAGTAAATTTAAAAAATACCATTTGTCTGTATGCAGTCTGGGTGAGAATGAACCCCTCTGTCCCCACTGAGTCATACAGGAGCCATTCAGTAGCCATGCAGGGAGCAGAACCTCCGGGGAGGAGATCAGCCTGGTATATCCTTGACCTTTACCTCTCAGATTTGCTGTCAACTAAAGGTGCATTTAGTGCAGTCTTCAAGTGAGCTGGATTCCTTTTTTTTCCTTCTGTACTTCCGGCTTGAAGCCACATGCTCAAAGGCCCGTGATTTAGAGCTATTTGGTTCGTTACAAAGGACAAGAGGATGGCCACATATTTGGTGCTTGTGTACCAAGCACCTGAGTGCCCTGACTCTTGGGTGTTGTTTCTGCCATTCAAAGAGTTTGCCTTTCTCCCTTTGTGGATTCTAGGATTGCTTTGCTTTTCAGTTTTTAGAACTTGAGGGTGGGTGTTCCTGGGTTCATCGCCTCTCCTCTAATTCCCAGGCTTGCTGCTCTCTGAAAGACAAACCTTGGGGTGGAGTCCTCCTTACTCCACATACACCAGGGAAGGCACACCAAAGACTGCAGACTCATCGGCTGCAGGTGTGGAGCACTTCTGGAACTGGCTCCACTGTGGTGTGCCTGTCAGTTGGCCTGTCTGTCATCTGTTTCTTGTTTCACCCATTTCTTCCGTTTTTATGGTTTTCTCTTCTCTGTTTCTGAAATCCTCCCAAGACCTTTACAGAAAACCCTCCACTGTAATTCTTTCTGTTCAACTTTTCTGCACAGGGCATGACTGTCAAGGCATACATAAAACCCCCTCACCCACTCCAGCTTCCCTAAATCCTTAGGAAAAGAACGTAAAATAATGCTGTTGTTTTCGGGGAAGCATGTCATTTGTTTTACCGGTCTGTAGTTGATTAATTTGCAAATGATATTCCCAATAAAGTGCTTAGAAGTAGATAATTACAACTATATTAACAGTTCCCGGTGCAGCAGATGGTATTGCGAAGAGCTGCCATGTAGCATTAGTGCTGACGCTCCACTGTAATGTACCATCTACCCCAGAAAACCTCAGACACCGTGCGCAAATCCTGCTGATATTCCAGATTGGGAGGAAATTGTGCCTTTGCCTCACATTTCGCTCTTACTGGAATTTTTATGTGTGCTTTCTCCATTGCTATGGCGCTCAGTGAACTGGTACATTTTATGTGGAGGCCCATAACTCTCCAACTCTGTGATTCTGAATTAGTCCCATATTAAACCCTTGTGAAGTGAGTTTCCAAACTGTTCATCAGCATTCCTCCCCCCATGCCTGATATTTTAAAAGGGAGATTATCTCTGTACAAACATATAATTTCAATTTCCTTGATTACCTGAGCCAACACATCATGCTAGATAATCAATTAGGAATTTTCTGAAGACAGAGCCACGCTCTTCTTATTTCTCTGTCCATACAAGTGGACACATGCACACATGATGGCGTGTACACATACAACATGCACATAAACACACTCTTGCCTGTTCAGCATCCATATTTTATTAAGTTGCTTGGTAGCAATGACTTCTGAGCCACTAGTTCTTAGGAGGAAAGCCCCAGTGTGGTGCACATCTGAACACCAGGAGTTCTCTCTCTTAGGATAAAGATACATGAATAGTAACACTGGACTTGGGAATAACCTCTGGCTCACCTGGTTCCCAGCATTTCTACTAAGAGAGTTCAACAGGCTCATGACTCTTGTTTTTTCGACTTTCTTCTGGGAACCATGCGAGAGGAGAATGGTTGGAGGTCACTCAGTGCTTTGGGCTTCCTTTGTGTTTCAAGCATATGATTGCTGACTTTTCTAGAAGCAGGCCTTGTGTTAATTATTAGAGGCTTAGTTGGATATGCAAATTGGCTCCAAGATTCCCAACAATTTACTCATTTATCCTCATCACCCTCTTTACTGTTAACACATGTCAAATATTGTTAGTTTTCGCTGCCCTGTTTTGAGAACAGACCAGGCATTAGAGGAACTACTTTGACTGTATCACTCCATTTAAGTCTTACAACATTCTATAAAATTGACAGTATCTTTATTTTACAAGTGAAGACAGAGTTTCAGAGAGGTTATATATTTTGCTCCAGGTTACACAGTAAACAAATGTCAAAGTTAAGATGGAAATCCTACTCTGCTTGTCACCAAAGCCCAGACTCTTAACTGTGACTTTACTGAATACTCAGCTCTATTATAAAAGTAATTCAGCCTCTGTTTGTTCTGTTTTGTTTTTATCCCCTAGGACATTTTATAGAACTGGGCAGCAAACAAATGTGCAGGCTACTTAAACACTGCACGTCTTTGATTTTATATGTGTGGTGCTCAAGGACCAAGGACGAGCATGGGAACGCATGGAAGAAGCAACTCGAGTTAGTAGGCTTGGTAGTCCTACTTGGGTAGGACTCCTAGAGGGTGTGGGAAGGTCACGAGTGTTTAGGCAAGTGACATCACCTGAGTGTCTCAGAAAGGGAGTAGAAAAATATTTCAGAGAAACTGAGCTAATAGACAGGCAATCTACTTAAGAAATTGTGCTGGACAGCTTCAGTTGTCAACTTGACACATCAGGTTAAAGGGAATCCCACCTGAGGAATTTCCTCCATTGGATTGGCCTGTGGCTATGTCTCTGGGGGCATTTTCTTGATTGTTGAGTGATGTGAGGGTCCAGCCCACTGTAGGTGGTTCCACCCCTAGGCAGGTGATCCTTTGTTATATAGAAAAGCAGGCTGAGCACAGGCCAGGGGTGTAAGCTAGTAAACAGTCTTTCTTCATGGTCTGTGCTTCAGCTCCTGCCTTCAGCTCCTGCCCTGGTCCCCTGCCTTGACTTCCTTGATGGTGGACTATGCTAGAAGTCAAATAAGCCTTTTCCTCCCCAAGTTGGTTTCGGTCAGTAGTTTGTCACAACAATAGAAAGAAACTAGGACAGAAATTGGTGCCGGATTGTAAAGTATTGCTGTGATGAACCTGTTACTATGTGTCTGGGAGGATTGTAGAAGCCTTTGCAACTCTGGGCTAGAAAAGCTATTGAGTGCTCTGAGTTCAGTGAGCTGTTGCCGTGGAGCTTGGAACAGTTATGCTGAAGGCAAATGTGAATGATGGAGGCCTGGCTTGTGAAATTTCAAAAGAAGCAAAGACCATCAGGACTGTTTGTTTGATATTTCGAATTGAGAAACTGTGATTTCTGGTCGACTGGGGCTGAAGAATCAGCTATGATTAACAAGAGACCAAGCATCACTGAAGTGAAACCTTTGCTTTACTGGGACAATTGATGCTGGTTAGCTGGGGCTGAAAAATCAGCTGTGATTAAGAAGAGACCAGCATCGTTGAGGTGAAATCTTCCGGAAATTATTTCCTCAGGGTCAGCACACAGAAGCTATGGTCCAGAGGGGGCATAAGGCTCTATCTTAAGCTGAAAGAAGGACTTTGTAATTGTAATAGTCTCCTACATGGTACTGGTTTAAAGGCATGAAGGTGTCTTGGAGAACAGGTGAGGCTTGGCACTGTGAGAGGTCAGGAAAGGCCACTGGTGAGGGTGCAGCCTCAGTTTCAGTAGGAACCCAGCATATTGGAGATGCCGAGACCATGGGGCGACCACCAAGGGCGTCAGCAGTGTGGAGTGGAGACCGCCTGGGCCCGTGAGACAGGATGTGTATACTCTGGACAGCAGAGCCAGAGAAGTGGAACTGTCTAAGCTCTTCGGAGCCCAGGAGATTGTGAGTAAATCCAAGATGTCCAACCCTGAGCTATATTGCTAGACTTTGGTTTTAAGTGTGCCAAGTGTCTTTTGAAATAAGACACTATATAAATTATTTTGTAGTTTATAGGTGTCCATAGTTAAGAAACTTTGGATTTTAAATAGACATTGAGCTTTTAAATAGACATTGAGCTTTTAAAGTGAATTTTTAAGGACTGTGCAATTTTTAAAGTTGTATTGTTTTATATTGCAATGAAAATATTAACATGCGATTTTGGGGATAAGAAATGGAAAAGTGATGTGTTTGTGAGTCAAGCTGACAGCAGCTAGTCAATTGTGTTAGATAGCTTCAGTTGTCAACTTGATACACCTGGGCAGAAGGAACCACAATTGAGGAATTTCCTTCTTGGATTGGCCTGTAGCATGTCTGTGGGGCATTTTCTTGATTGTTGAGCGATGTGGGAGGGCCCAGCCCACTATGGATGGCGCCACCCCGGCAGGTGGTCCTGGGTTGTATAAGAAAGCAGGCTGGGCGTAGGTCAGAGGAGCACCCTAGTAAGCAGTGTTCCTCGATGATCTGTGCTTCAGCTCCTGCCTCCAGGTTCCTGCCCTGAGTTCCTGCCTTGAGTTCCTGCCTTGACTTCCCCCATGACAGACTATGCTGTAAGACAAACCTTTTCCTCCTCAGGTTGGTTTTGGTCAGGATTTTATCACAGCAATAGAAAGCAACTAGCAGAGAAGTCTTTGGACCAGTCTAGGAGAGGTGACAGGAAGGTGCTGGTGAGCATGGGCCAGGGAACAATGATAAAGGGAGGAGATCACCCCAGGGTGATGTGCGCAGCCACAGTCACAGCTTTGCTGGGCTGCGTGCAGCCTGTGGGCTGCTTGTCTGATCATCTGCAGATGTATTTATTAGTTCATGGTACCCATGTGCCTGTCAGTTTAAACATTTTAAAATATGTGAACACACTTAATCCTTACAGTACCCTAGGAAGCAAGTCGTATTATGCTCATCATTTTAGGGATGCAAAATGGAGGCACAGATAGATTAAGCACTTGTTCAAGGTGGCCTGTTTTTGAAACGTGGCAGAGCCTGGATTCAGTCCTAGCCTGTTCACTCCATGTCTGGAATTCCAGCTATCCTGGTGTCATACTCTGGGTCCACATGGAGCTTTAAGTGTCTCTCTTGTCTTCTCCATACAGGCCAGGCAAGAATGCATACCTACTTCCCAGAACAAAATATGCTTAAGGCACAAAGGAAGGAGACTGACATTAACTCAGCATGAGGCTTCTGTTCATACTTCTTGAATCCTGGCAGCCCTTTCCCAGCTGTGCTCAGGGGACTGATGGTCAGCTTTCTTTCTGTTTACCTTGCTTAAGCAAGAATTACCTTTTAGGTTAGAGTCTTTGGTGAAATTGAGATAAGAGGATACAAGTGCTGCCTTTCTCCTTAATTTAGAAATGCATGGACTAGGGAAATGGAGCAATTGGTAAAATGCTTACTATGCAAACATAAAGACCTGAATTTAGATCCCTAGTACCCCCACAAAAGCCAGCTATACCAGCATGCATATATAATTCCAGAGCTGGGGGGACAAAGACAAGAGGATCCCTGGGGCTTGTTGACCACCCAGTCTAGTCAAATTGATGAGCTCCAGGTTCAGTGAGAGACCTTATCTCTAAAACTACTGTGGAGGTGCTGAGGATGTAGCTCAGTTGGTAAGTGATTGTCTAGCATACAAAAATCTTTGGGTTTGATCTCCAGCATCATATAAAACTAGCCATGGTAATGCATGTCTACAAGTTCAAGGATGTAGGAAGCATAGGCAGGAAGATCAAGAATTCAAGACCATCCTCAGCTACATAGGGAATTTGAGACTAGCCTAGGCTGCACGAAACCCTGTATAAGCAAATAAATAATAAATAAATAGGTGGATTGTTACTGAGGAAGACTCCCACTCTTGACCTCTGGCCTCCACATGCATACTCATACATGCGTGCACATGCATGAACACACACACAGAAAGCTTTGGGTAAGCAACCTAAGGTCCCTGAGTTTCAGTTCTCACTCAGGGTTCCTTCTCCCTGTCACAAGTGCAAGACCTGAGAATTGCATCCGTACTGTGGGTCACGCACATGCAAGGGTTAGTGGGGACACCGAGCTGAGAAGATGTGCCTGTAGGTACCCGTGAAGAGCCCAGCTCTCGTGCTGACATAAATAAGCAAGGGATGCAATTTAAAGAATCAAGGAGCTAATATTCATTACCGCTTTTAAAACCTGAAGTGCCTGAAAATGGCGAGCTATTATTGTTATTAACTCTAGTAGGGAGAATAGGGGGAGAAAGTCAGAAAATTCCGGAGAAATCTGGGTTGGAGGTTGAGCTCTCTGCATTTCCCAGGCTCTTACTGGGCGAGGCTCCAAGAGCTCACACCCCTCCAAGGAGCGAGCCCTGGCTCCCACTTGCTTTTGACCTTTCTGGAGAGTGCTTGCATGAACACTCTTCATTTTCAAAAGTTTAAAAATACGCACTTGGAATTGCAGATGATCAAGCACGATTCCCAGGCCACACGTGGGTGGGAGGATTGTGCTGATCTGGAAGTGCTCAAGGGCTGTGTGCCCTGCGATTTGACGTCAGCCCAGACTGGGAGGCGCACAGCGTCTGTGCCGGTCCGCGTGGTCAGTCTGTGATGCAATGTGTTTTCACAGCCTGTGAATCAATTCCCTCTAGGAAAATACAAACCACACACCATGCTGTTTAACTGGATATACCACTGTCGAAATCCCTGATTTTGCAATATTTAAGCACTTTCTCAGCTGAGAAGGTAAGGTAAAACAGGGTAAGCAGAAAATAAAAAAGCCACACGGATTCATTTAAATCAAACCCTTTCCTTTTTGAATGTCGACATTTAGGTTTCCAACTCAAGCAAAGGAGTAATTATCAGAAACCCCTCGATAAAAGGTTGCATAATGTCAGTTTGAGGAAGCATCTTTGTGTTTATAAATCCTTTGTATTGTTGGTAGTATTTTTAGCAGCAGCTGTCTGATTTTCTCTTTCATTGCCAACACTGTCAAGTAGGTGAACCCTGCTAGTTAGAGGATGGCACTTGGGTTAGAGACTTTCTGACTTGTCCATGTCCCTTAAACCTATGGCAAAGGAAACAGAGAAGAGTGTGAGAGAAATGAATGTTATCTGAGCACATAATCCTGTGGAGAGTAGAGGTCTTATTCCCATTTTAAGGATGGTCTATATAGTTAATTAGAGGCTATATAGTTAATTAGAGTTGCAGTCAGAGATTCCTTCCTGGATCTTGCTTCCATATCTGCGTTCAGTATTGAACTAAGTTATGCTGGTAACTTAATGAGTGTTTATTTTGGTACCTAAAACGTTTTTCTAGGACTGTGGAGGGATGAAAGGTGTATGCCAGGTTACCACTAAACGTGCCTGATTTTACATGGCTGATGTTCAGTGATCAAGGAAGCAGAGTATGAGAGATGTGAAAGGTTGCAGCTAGATTGAGAAGCAGGAGTTGAGAGAGATCCCAGATGCCATGGGGAAGCCATGAGAATTCGGCAGTCAGTGCTCTTACCTGTTGAACCATCTCGTATTCTCTGACTCTACACTCCCATCAGAAAATTCTCTGAGCCGTCAACTCCGATAAACGGGCATTTGTCTTTGAATGGGTTACATGCCTGTACTATTGTGCTGCTTCTACTTCTGAACATTATAAAACACAGACATTCAAAACACGAAGATTCATAAATGTGCATACAAGGAGTCCTGTTTTCTTTCCACATACCATTTTGAAGACTGCAATTTAGGCTATGCTGCTTTCTCAGTGTGACTATTAATTTTTGTTGCTATTGACTGAAATAAGAAATGCATTGGCGAGTCTCACCTTTGGACATGCCTATGAAGGCACATCCAGAGATGGCTATCTGAGGAAAGACCTAGTAGAGGGAGCATCATGCCATGAACTGCTCCAATGATCTTCCCTGCCATAATGGACTGTGCCTTCACACCGAGCCAAAAAAATCTTTCCTCTCTCGAGTTGCTTCTTGCCTGATATTTGGTCCTAGGAAAAAGTAGAGTAACTATGAATACACTCAGCAAGTCAGGGAATAAAGTTCATGTCCAAATCCCAATTTATTTGAAAAATTCCCACTAGACAACACAGGCATGCGTCAGATAGCTTTTCCCTGGAGTCGGGCTGTTAGAGTCTTGGACAGGTGATTCTATGTTGAAAAGGACTTTGCTGGTCATTGTAGGATGTTGAGTGGAATCTCTGGTCTCTGTTCACTCTGTACTGGGAGCATCACCCTCTCCAATGTGACAGCTAGACCTATATTCAGACATTGCTGATGTCTCCAGTTGAGGGATAGGCAGAAAAGTTGCCCCAGCTGGCAACCATTGCTTTAGGATCAGCACTAGGAACATTCTCCTCCTTTCTTATGCCCCAGAAGATGGTATACAGCAGTGTAGGTCTGGAAGGCATTTTATCTGGCCCATTTTAGATGCAGCCAGACGACTCTTGGGCTTGAGTCCAACCTATATTGTTCTTGTGGTTGGCCAGCCAGAAGGGAGGTCCAGCTGTTCAGGGCTGATACCAGCCTTTGGACAACTCTTGACCCATGAGTATCATGTCTAATTTTAGCATCTTGTGTCTCACTGCTGATAGACTTTGACATGTCCCAGTGTGGATGACCATTGTGGCCCACTGAAGGGGATCCTAAGCTAGGAGCTTGGGGCCCAGAGTCAGGCAGACCTGTGCTCAAATCTGAGTTGTGCTGTTGTTTTCTGTGACCTTGAACAATTCCCTTGACTTCTCTAAGATACTCCTCCCTTATCTGAAAAGTAGTGATAAGGCATATGAGGAAGGAGATGTTTGTATCCCAGGGTTGTGTTACTTAGTACATGGCTTTTCTTACCTCTTACTAGGTAGAAAGAACTATTATTTTTATTATTATGATGGTGGTGGTGATGATGATGTAAAATAGTCTTTTCTGGCTCACAGTAAGCACTTGTGAATTAAACATATTAACACAATATGCAATGTAAATGTGTTTGAGTTTGGTGGGTTTGATTATAAATTCCACGAGGTAGCCACCAGATCCTCTAGTTTGGTCTGACTTCTAACAGAGTGCTGAATGTCCTGTGAAGGTCTGTGTCAGAGGTTTGATCCCAGAGTTGGGTAACTGGGAGCTGGTAGAAACTCTGAGAAGTGGGACCTTGAAGGAAGTTACTGAAGGTGTGCCTGTGAAGCAGGTATGGGACCACCACTCTGTCTTCTCTGTTTTCTAACTGACTTGTGATGTGATAATGCTGAACAAAACTCATGTCCCACCACAACAGCCCACTTTACCCAGCAACTCAAAGCAATGGACCATCAGGTCTTGGATTTCCCCTATAAATAGACCTTTCCATATTATAAGCTTATTGCTTCAAGTATTTTGTTATAGTGACAGAATGCCTAATACATAGGTGGTCCTGTAATTGCTGTTGATTTCATGCACGTGTGTGTTCTTATCATTAAAAAAATTATGACTGTTATCTCATTTGGTCTACATAATTGTTACACATAAAGGCCCTAGACAGCTACTGCCTGCAGAAGTCCTCTGGCCCATGCCACCCATGTGCAAGCCTGAGTGAGTGGCTGCTGTCCTACCATAGAGGCAAGGGGTGGGGCAACTCGAACTTCTGGTTGTTTTAAAAAATATTTTATTTATTGTTTTCATTTTATGTGTATGAGTGTGTTGCCTGCATAGGTGCAAGTGTACCTGTGTTGTGCAAAGCCCGTGGAGGTCGGGGAGGGAGCTGGATCCCCTGGAACTGAGGTTATGGATGGTTGTTAGCGACCATGTGGGTGCTGGGAATTGAACCCCAGTCCTCTGTCAGAGCAGCCGTGCTTTTAACTGCGGAACCATCTCTACAGCCCCGAGCTGTTGAAGTTGAAGGTGAAGGGATGCTTCATCATTTTATGCCATTTTATGGAAGGCTGAGGCTCATTGTCCCCTTGGGTTCCACTATGAGTTTCACTGTCATGATACCTTCCTGAGTTCCTTTTCATAATTTAACTTGACTTATCTGGTTTCAGGAGTAATGTATTACCCTCCTCTCCCACCTCATAGGCCTGATTAGTCCTAGAAAAATTAAAACCCTTTGTGTCTTTAAAGAAAGAAAAGAAAAAAAGCACCCTGAGGTTGAGGAATATTTTTTATACAGAGAATACATAAAACATCAGCTATAAGTCTCACATAACAATGCCTGATAAATTCAGGAGGGAACTGATTGCAGCAGCAATAGCAAATTTGAACTAATGCCTAGTTGTGTCATTACTCAAACACTGGAGTAGCATCCATTTTAACCTTTGTCTTGTTTAAAACAGCGAGTTTCCATTTTGCTAATGACTGCTAATGATTTTTGTGTTTACATTAAATGGGGGATTTTCTACCATTTCCTGACTCACTGTAGGGTCTTCAAATTTTGAGCACACCAAACCTGTTCTTTTCAGGAATGTTTTATGTAAGTGGAATTGATGATTTCGACTTGGTTTTGTTTTGGGATGGGGACTGGGAGCATAGCAGAGGGTATGTGCGAAGTCTGCACCTGGGTTTTGTTGGCTAACCTAAAGGAGTTATGCAACTGGAATGTTCCTTTTGTTAGAAATCCATGCATTAAAAAAAAAAAAAACTACATTACCTCTCAACTTCATCAAGTAACCTCTCTCTAGGTATTAATGGAATGAGTGGATAGGAGTTCCATTTTTGCCTGGGCTGGTATCACTCAAAGACTGATTTCATGTTAAATTATATTCAATTGTCTAGCTACATCAAAATATTAAAAAAAATTGAGAGTAAGACAAGGCTTATTATTCCCACTGTGTCTTGGAAAGGATGCTGTGAGTCACAGGAAGTAAATGACAGATACTGAGGGTTTCAAGTTTCTCCCCGTCCCCCAGCTACAAAAATATTTGAAAAAATTAGAAAAATACAAATAAGAAAAGGGAAAAATTATATAAAGTTCTGCCGCCTAGGTTTCAGCACTGCTAGCATTTTAATATGATCTTAATGTCATTTCTTATGAGTGGATTTCAATGAAGGAACTGTGACAACACTGCACATGTGGTTTTGTATCTTTTTTCCATGCTCCTCATGGTCATGTGCCTGTTGTTGCAAACTTGCAGTAATTTAATATCTGCATCAACCACTAAACCATAATTGACCAACTTCTTTCTCTATTGTTAGATATTGAGGTTGCTTCTGTTATTTTTATTATGCAAGATTACAGATTTTATATTTTTTGGTTGATTTTGTGTGTGAGTGTTATGCCTAAATGTATGTAGGTACACCCATGTCATGCCATGCTTGCAGAAGACAGAGGAGAGCAACTGTAGTTACAGACAGTTGCTAGCCACCATGTGTGTTCTGGGGTTTGAACCCAGGTCCTCTGCAAGAGCAGCCAATTTTCTAAATTGCTGAGCCATCCCTTCAGCCCACAGATTTCTTATTAAAGCAAGTGTATTCTGCCTTGGTCTTTTGTTCTGGGCCTTGTAATGTTTTATATAATAGTTTTTATGCTTTGACAGTTCCATGCATTTATACAATGCACATTGACCGTTTCCACTCACCACCACACCTCTTCAACTCCTCCCATCTTCCTTCCAGCTTTATATCTTCTTTTATTTATTTTATTTATTTTATTAATAACCCCCTGAGTGCAATTAGTATTGCTCATATACACATGGGTGTGTGGCCATCCACTGGGGGGCATGAGCACCCTACCAGTGACCATATCCCCAAAGGAGAGGAGCTCTCCATCTCCCAGCAGCTTTCCACTGCCTTGTGGTCTTAATTCATCATTTTAACTTAACAAAATGACCTGGGTTCTTTACACCTATATCTTGTTTGTGTTTGTTGCTTGTGTGTTTATGAGTGCACACCTATGTGAGTGTGCATGCATGTGTGTATGAATGCAAGTGGAGATCAGAAGTCACCCTTGGGTGTCATTTCTCTGGAAATATTCGCCTTTGTTTTGTTTTAAGACACAGGCTGTTATTTGCCTGAAACTTGCAAAATAGGCTAGGCTCATTGACTAGTGAGGCCCAGGGATCCCCCTGTCTATGTCCCTGCAATGCTGGGATTACAAAGCATGTGAGTTCTGGGTATCAAAGTCAGGTTCTAGTGATTGAAAGGCTAACACTTTATTAACTGGCTATCTCCCTAGGTTCCTATATCTTTCTTTTTTTCAAATTAAAATTTCCACTCCTCCAACAAAGTCTGGTCTTTGGTAGAAAGTACCCAAGTGACTCTTGCAACTCAATGTAGTTCTTGACTCTGGCATGGAGCCATTATTGCCCCTGATCCCAAGAATGGGGTTGGAGATTTGGCCAAGACAGGAATCCTGGCTAGGTTTTATCTTGCTCTTCAATGTTGAGTTTAAATAATTCAAGGTTTTCTTCCTACCAAACTACTTTTAATCCTTAGTTGTCTGAAGTTTCTTATGCTTAGCCATATTTATTTTTCCATACTGAATATAGGTTGTTTTTATACATTAAAGTATGGTTTATTGGATATAATCATGAACTTTCGAATGAATGCATCCCAAACACTCTTATTCTGAGGTTGTTTTTCTGGATGTTCTATTCAGAGTGAAGACTGTACCATCGTTTGCTGGTGTGTTGTGAAGAGAAGTTATCTGTCCTCACCCCAGTTGGAAGGACAGCACAGAACATTAACTTTTGCTTGTTACTTCTCCTCCTGATTTTACATCATGTGTCTCATGAGGGAGGTATTATCTGCCACCTGTCTGCATGCTCAGTATGCATTTGTATTCCCAAAGAGTCGTCTTTGGATGGGAGCTCTCTGTTTTTGGCCAGTGGTCTTTCAGATTATGTTCCCTTCTTGTGATTGTTGCTCACACTGGTGACAACTGCCACTTGTCTGCTTTTAAAAGAAGTCTTCATTTCTTTAAAAAGGACCTACTATGCTCTTGCTATGTTCTAAGTTACTATGAAGATGAGGAAGATGATTTAGTGTGAGTTATGAATGGCTGGGGATGTCTTTAAGACACCTCTGGAGATTGATGTTGTTAGATGCACAGGAGCCATACCATAGCAATCAAGTGAGAACATGTTTTCTGAGGCATGGGATTTTCTTGCTGTTAGTCCCTAGCCTGGAACTTTTGTGAACCCTATGTAGGTATCTTCCAGGCACTATATCTTTATGAGCAGAGTCTGGTACAAAGCCCTCTATGAATATGGTCTTGAGGCATAAGAGCAATAGAAAAGCTGTGAGCATCACACTACAGCATTGCAAAGGAAGGGCTCCGCATCTGGTACCCACCTGACACCACAACTCCAATGCCACCTCCTGGTTTCTTTCCACATCTATCTTCCAACAGGGTCACTCAGTTATGAATATAGGCAGGAAGGATTTCCTGGAAAATGATTCTCTCATTCCTTTATGGATTAGCTAATTTATCCAACAAATATGAAGCAGCTGTCATTTCCCAGGCTGGAGATACAATGGTAGGAAATCAAACAGTGTTCCTGTCCTCAAAGAGCTTCTATTCCAGGGGAGCAGTCAGATGGCTGTAACTAAGGGGTTCCCGTGACTGTGTTCCATGTGTCAGCATTTCAACTGCCTTCCAAGCTGCTGTGCTGCCTTAGCAGAAAAGTCCCTCTCCACTCCTGGTAAGTCCTTCCATTCTTTGCTGACCCAGTGTGAGTTTTATTAACATCATGCTGTGTTCATAGTAGGCCCTCATTAAGTACTTGTTGATCAGTTGGCTGATTGTGTGATTTTCCCGGGAGATACTCAAGTCATCCTTTAAACTTTCATTTTTCCATCTTTGACTTTTATCTGGTTTTCAAGCAGGGGCTCCCCGGGAGCTGACTCAACGATGGTTTCAGCTCTCTATACTAAGCAAATCCCTATAGCATTTATTTCTAAGGGTTATGCTCTACTCCAGCAACTTAATTTCATAGTACTATCGAGCCATATATTTTCAGATGAACACTTCAAAGCACCCATAGGCGTAGATGAGTCTGCTGCACCCAAGTTGTTCAGAATTGAAAGCACCCTGAGGTCTTTAGCACATTCCTTTCCCTTTAAAGAGCTCAGAGCAACTGCATTTCATCTCCTTGATCCTTATACCATCAGACATTGATGCTGGGTCTCATCATAGCCTTGCCTTCTGTGTATCTTCAGGTAGAAAGGTGGCTTTTTATACTGGAAGACATTTTATGCTTTTGTATTTTAAAGATAAACTGGTAAGTATTTCATTTCCCCATTGTTTCTTTATTTTAAAGTTCTTTTCTCTGCCTATTGTTTTCTTCGAGTTTCACTTTCTTGGAATTGTTCCTTATTTCCATATTGAAAGGGTAGATTTCAACTATTGCCTGATCTTAGTGAAACATCCGGGGTTTCCACTTGCTGGGTGATCCAACGCCTCCCATTAGGAAGCCTTTGATTTTCCTGTAGTCCTTAACCTCTCACTCTGTGGGTTCCAGATTACATTAAAACACTGAATCCTTACCAGCTGATAGCAGTTCATTTTTCCGAGCTGCTGCTTTGGTTTTATAAACCCCTTTGGAGTTCATGAGCCTTTCTGGAGGAAGACCCCACCCTGGCAAGTGGGAGACACCATCTCCATCACTTTCTTGCTGACTTTCCCTCTCCGGAGGTCATGTGCACTGTGGACTCTTTTAGCTTGTTTATCTAGGAAAGGCCTTTAGAAAGGGAGATTGAATCCCGACTGTCAATGGCTCTTTTCTGAGATAGGGCAGGCAGATGAGGAAGGCTCATATCACCAGGAAATAACCTTGCTTGGATCCAATTGAGGGAAACAGTGGCGAGAGTAGCCTGGCAAGTGCCTTGCTTGGGAGGGACCTTGCAGGGTGATGAGTGAGCTGCCTTTTGCCCCAGGTTGGTGTCTTCTCTGTTTCCAAAGTAAGAGTTGTCTCACATGTAGCATTTTCCAGATTTTGGGCACATTGCTTAAATCTAAGTTGCTAGGATCATTCACTGTTTATTAGTGTGCCTACTGATTATAAAGGGCCACTTGTCAGCTTTGATCCCATTCTCCAGAGGACTGGGGGTGATGGAGTACCAAGGGCACAGTCATACTCAATTCATGTTCATCTCAGTACTTTGTATGTGTCTGGCTCTGGGTAAGGTTCAATAGGACCACAATAAAAAAGTATAACATAGTCACTCCTTGATAAATGTTTGAATTACACTGGGACCGAAGCACAGACATATGTCACAGCTGGAAAATAGTGCCCAGCTGTGTAGAATTGAGCTTCGTGTAGAAATGAATTTATAATATCCCTTAAAACTGCAATGAAACTAGAAATACTTTTGAGGTCCATCAGAATGGAAACATTTAAAGATGATGATCTACCCAAACTTGGATATTCTGCCCTGGTGAAAAAATGAATGCTACAGTGGCTAGGGAGATGGCTCAGTAGCTAAGAGCACTAACTACTCTTACAGAGGACCTGGGTTTGATTCCCAGCACCCACATGGTGGCTGATAACCATCTGTAACTCTAGTTCCAGGAAAATCTGACACCCTCTTCTGACCTTTGCAGGGATTGCACAACACAGGTGCACTATGTAGGCAATACATATACACATAAAATTAAAAAAAAATTTTTTTTAAAGTTAATACTGCAAATAGAATCATAGATAATGGCATGGAAAGATGGCCAAGACTATTAAGTGGAAAAAAAAGGGACTCATGACAAGCCATTCATATTAAAAAGTGCTTAGCTGTGTTCCTGAATGTGTGTACAGTGTGAGGAGAAGAATCCCATCATTTTTCCCATCATTTTTATATTTCTCTTTTGTTTTCTGTTTCATAAGGATAATGGATTCATGTTGTTTACATCCTCTAAAGAAGAAATAAAGTAAGGGCCAGATTCTATGTGGTCTATAAGAAAGCGAGACAGCTGAGGGGCTGAGTGAGCATCCTCCTTCACCACTATGTACTCATTGAGGGAAAGATCAGGAAATTGGCTAGTCTTGGTTTTCCTCAGGCTTGGCCTGGGGAGTAGTTGCAGTAATCAATATGGCTTTGAAAATGGCTGACTGTGCTTGAGAATGCTGACACGAGGGGAGCGCCCCCCCCCATTCTTCATTGTCTCTTCTCTGAGGTGCTTGTGTTAATGGGGGTGAGAGTTGGCTGTGGCACATTGGCTCCTTCCTTAGGAAAGTCATAACATGGCTGTTTAAGGTAGTTTTCTGCAGTGACTTCCTTGGATCTTGATAACTGCTGAGAGATGAAATGACTGATATGTATTTATGGCTCCAATTTTGTTTTATACTAATACCAGTCACACATTAATAAAAAATCAGGTGCATTATGGTGATGTATGTTGATGGCATAATTGTCTATGTACTTAACTTCTCATGAGCTGTTCGAATGTGTGTGTTCCCTTCTGGACAGATTACATACTCACTGAAGTCAGGGATCTTTTGTGTTCAGACTGTAGGTCCCTCCTTACAGTTGTGTAGAATGGGACCCTTCTATATAATGGACATTTAGTAAGTACCTGTTGGCTGCATATTTGGCAGAATTAATGAATGGAGTAGACTGTGACGTTATTTTAATAAGAAACATAGAACACAGAGTCAATTAATATAAATGAAGTCATGGACCAAAAACTTTATAAAATATGTCTGTCTCTTCAGCAAAATTCCTTGGGCCATTTTTAAAAATATCCATGTTTTCAAACAATAAGAAGAACAGAGAAAATAATATAATGAATACAAATGCCCAAGAAGCACCCATGTGATGAGTATTCATATTTAACAGATGCTAACAGTTTGTCATGTTTGCGTCAGATTTGTTTTTCTTAAGAAACAAAACGTTTCAGTTATGTGGAAGCACCGTTTGCGCTCTGTCCAATCTGCTTCCTCCTCTCACCTCTCAGAGGTATCTGCTGCTCAATATGCATGTTTGGATACTCACACAGCTATGCATGTTTGGATACTTTCATTTTTGATGCAAGCCTGTGCTTTTCTTATCCCATGTAGAGTCTTGTGAGTTTGAAAATTTACGTAATAGCATCAGGCTGTAGAGACCACCTTGGTGACTTGCTTTCTTCTTTCCGTATTGTGATGATTTCTCCAGGTTGACCATGTAGCTCTCATTTGTTCATTTTAGTTCCTCTATTCTATTCCTTGATTTATTGCTTATATTTACATACTTTCCCCCCTAATTGATGGACACCTATATTTTCCAGCTAGTTCTTCACAGTTGCTAACTGTAATATCAATAACCACCTCGTGGTGGTCTCCTGCATCTAAGAACAGTCCCTCTAGGCCTGTACTTGGAAGTGAAATGGCTCAACTATTGGGGGATTACATATTCAGTCTTACTAGATATTGGGTGTTCTAATTGACATCCTTAACTAGCAGAATAGAGGAGTTCCTGCTTCTGTGTGTTCTGGTCCACATTTGCTGTCAGTGGACTCTTTCTCTTGGCTTTTCTAGTGGAATTTATTTCTGGCTGGTCCTGGCTATGTTACAAAGTTCAGCGTCCACCCACATGCTTTATGCTGCAGATTTGCATAATATCCCATGGCCTCCCATCACTGCCAAATCCATCCCCTTTGCCAGAAGTGCCTTTAAAGTATCATTAAATGGTGAGCTCCTTCTCATCCTTCAAGGCCCAATGAAAATGATCCATGTGGCACTTTCTCAGGTTTCCCCAGATCATCTCTCATTGCTAACTCTTGCTGATAGCTCTTGTTCCAGTCTTGTTCTTTGCCCTTACATGTTGTGCTATCAGTCCTCTCTGTGACTGGTTCTATCACCAGATTCTGGGATTTCTGAGACAGGAACAATATATACCATCTTTCTCTTTCTCCCATATGTAGCTCAGCAAATGTTTGTTCTGTAAGTACATGAGTAAATAAATGAGTCTGTTAACTTAACGTTATCTGCCAATTACTTTTCTAGACCTTAGGGATGCCTCAAAGGGCCAACCTTTATGCCCTCATTGAGCTTTCATGTATGTGTCTCTTGGGCCAGTTAGAGGGATTGACAATACAATACATGAATCAGCATATCAATGTATACTATGTCAAAGGAAAACGGGACAGAAGTCACGTGGGAGCGAGGGGACTGGATGAGAATGGCTGTCTTGCATCATGCACCTTCTGAGTCTCTGATTTTAGCAACCGTTCTGGCATTTCCCTTCTCACAGCTTCCTCCACAGTTGAGAGCTGGTGTATCTTGGGAGTGGCAGCCTGTGTGTGCAACTGCAGCGAGCACTGGACACTTCTCTTACTACCTTAAGCTCTAATCCCCATCAGTGGTCACCAGCTCAGCATTCTGTTCTGTACTGGATCTTTCTCCTCCCACTTTGATTTCTTCCTCCTTATTCCTTGAACCACCTTTCTAACAAGCATTTCACTCCCAATTCCTCACTCTAGGCTGGAGGAACCCCAATAAGAAAACACTGAAGGGACTGAGAATTGTGATGGGATAATTAGAGAAGAACCCCTAGAATGGAGGGACTAAGCAGAAAGAGAGCGAGCTTGGGCCACCTGGAGGAACAGTGTCTCAGATAGAGGGAACAGCAAGTCTAATCTGATCCTGAGGCAGGATCCAACTCTAATCCTGAGGCAGGTATGTACTTGAATTATGGCTAAAAGAAACAGCTAGAAACAAAAGGAAATAACTGGGACCAAGGCAGAGAGCTGGAGATGAGGTGAGAGAGAGATGGGGGACCTTGTAAGGCCAACAGAGGGTGTGCAGTGAATGAATGTGATAGATCTGAGTGGAGGAGAGGCAAGGAGCACCTGAGGCTTGAAATGAGCAAGTGCATGTACTTGTACTTCTGACTGAAACAGACCTAACCAAATAATTTGATTTAGAGCTTCTGAATCATGTAGATTTGAAGGGCAATTGTATTTCATGAGACAGTGTTGAATCACAACCAACTATTCTGGTCAGGACTGATTGGATTCCATACTTAGATAACCCTGAGATCAGCTGCTCTCAAGAGTTGCTTTGGTAAGCCTGTGGAAGAGGGAGAGGTGTGTGTGTGTGTGTGTGTGTGTGTGTGTGTGTGTGTGTGTGGTCGTGGGGGGGCAGGCAACAGAAATTTGAGACCAGTTGGACTTTGAACAGGTGCTGAGGATTTTGGAATAGTGTTTGAAGTGCTAGTGAGGTGGTTGCAGAGGACTTCTTGTGGGTAGATTTTAGGGAGTGTGGACCACTTGGCAACATGCCCTAACAGGTAGCCTGGGACTCAAGGTAATCTTCCTTCAGAATCAAACCCCCAGCTCATTCATTGGGTTTGCACATGAGAAACTGCTAACAGGCTCAGTTGCTGTTGCATTCTCTATGGCCACAGGATCTGCTTGGTTCTGTCACACTTTCTCCTTTGCAAGGTGGCACATTCCTCCTTTATTGTTGGGATTTTTGAAGGAGGCATTTATGGTGTTTGTGGTTGGAAAACAAGCACTGTGATCAGTTTACAGAATACGATGGCTCCCCGTTTGTCTAGGTGCAGAAGGGTCTAATAGTATGGGGATGTGAGAGGTCAGTCAGCCTGTGGAGTTACCCAGACCAAGCGCTCAAGGTATGGATACTGGGAAGGGACTCAGGGGAAGGAAAATGATGAAAGTTCAAAGAAGAGAAATGCCCTTTCCCCTTGTGGCAAGTCAGGAACGAATACTCTGACGCTAATCTGACTTTCTCCGGGTCTCCTGTTCATTTGCTCAACACACATTGGATTTATCATCCCTGGCATAGCTGGAAAATGGAGGTCAAATTTCATTTTTGGCCCTCAATGTGATAAAAATGACCTTTAAAAGGTGCATGACAGTTTGTTATTTTATGCTCTGGAAAATTGCAAAGATGGGATAGAGCCTCTTTGGTGCCTTCTTTTCTCCCCCCCAGCCCCCACCCTTCTTGAATGGCAGATACTAACATTCCTTTATAATGCATCCTAAATGCACATCCTGATTTGTTAGAAGTGTGGTCAAGGTTTAAAACAAGAGCAATCTATTTCTAACTGGCAATTTCCGTCAGTCCAGGTTGACTAGGCACCTTTCGCTGTGTGAGTTCTTTGCGGAACCACTGACAAGTCATAAAAATATCCAGTGCGCAAGCGTGACATTCAAATGCTCTGTCTCTGCTGCTTATAGTTCATTGACTCCCAGAAGTCATCTATTTATAGCAATTAATGATTTCTAAGCAATTAGATCCCCCTGTTTCAACAACGATCATGTTGTAGGATAGATCCTTCCCCTCAAAGATGTACATGGCAGGCAGATTCAGATAGAGGCTAAAGTTGGTTTGCAAAAGGAAGGGGGAGAATTTTTTTTTCCTAGCACTTGAGCTGTACTAGAAGTTACCTCCAATAAAGACTGTCAGGAGCAGTCTCCACATCAAGAGTTTTTCAAACTCAGGAGATGTTTAACCTTTGTATAGCATTGCCTGTAAGAGTGAGAGAGATGGTGCCTACCTGTCCTTTTCCAGGATCAGTCTGGATGCTGCATTGCAGCCGTCTCCACTGGAGGTCCTTCAAGAGTCAGGACTACTTTTCTGCTTGCTTTTCTTTGTAGAGATCATTGCAAGGGCTTATCTTGGGTAATTGTTATTACTACCATCTGCATTACGGTATAATTACCTTTCCAAAATGTTCCATCTCTTTAGCTGATGTTTAAAGATAAGTAATAGCCAAATAATTGCCAAGCTTGGGAGACAGTGCAGGAGCAGTGTACTGAAAGGTGGTCTGTGTGGGGAGAGTACGTACCTTCCTCCCATCTTTTCCTTTTTCTTTTCAGGAATAACTGCTCTTCTCCCTTTCTTTTGTTTCTTTGTATGCAGACTAATAACTCAGTATGATCTCCATCTAAGAAAGCCAGCAGCATGGCAGTGGTGTTAGTTATCAAACCAACCATGTTATCAGGGGCTTTGGCTGGTGAATTTTCTCTCTGTTCCTGAGGACCCAAGGGTAGGAAAGCTGACAAGATAGGCTAGAGACCACCCATGGCCTTGATGGGAGGAGGCAGACAGATTTAGAGAGATTTACTGGGGTCTCTTCCCTCATTACCTGTCAACTTTTAAAAGAGTTGATTAGGGGGCTGGAGAGATGGCTTAGTGGTTAAGAGTACTGACTGTTCTTGCAGAGGACCTGGGTTTGATTCCTAGCACCCACATAGTGGCTAACAACAGTCTGTAACTCCAGTTCCAGGGGAATCCAATGCCTTCTTCTGGCTCTGGGGGCATTGCACGACACATACACACACAGACAATACACTCATACACACACAAAAAAGAATTTGATTAGCTTTTTTATTATTTTATTTTTTTTTGGTGGCCCTTTTGCTCTGAGGTTTATCAGGCAATTTGGTGATCCAAACTTGTTTGTTTGTTACCATAGTCAGTGTTCAAAACCTTAGCTCTCCTTGAACCAGATATTTGTGCTATGAATCAGTGTGTGTAAAACCCCAAAATATGGATGAGGAAGCATGAAAATGAAGAGAGTGTGGCATTGAGGAAAATGAGCTGAAAAGATGGATTAAATGTTAATGTAGAGAAAAAAGTGTACCTGTATCCTGAAGGTTTGTATGAAACACAGCTATTGAGTTTATGTTCTCAGAAATGCTATTTTAATTCTCACTTGCTTGCTGTTCAACGTATTTGTTTTTCTGAAAATTCACTTGATTAAGCAAAACTGGCCCAAGTATTTACCTCCCTAAATTCTTAAACAGGTTAGACAGATGAATAACTTTGAGCATGTGGACTCAAGGAGTAGTTAGTGTTTACAAAATATCAAGATAAGCACCAGCTTGTAAAATACCACCCACTCCTAAACTCACCTTGCCAATGAAAATTTTAGGCAGACATAATTAGTATTATGTCCGTGCTTAAAAATTCCAACCATTTGAAAGTTACTTTTGCTACCAGTCATACTAATCTTTCCATTAGAATTACATCATTTAATCTTCACAAGATCCCTGTATGTAAAATGATGATCTTTTCAGTTTTACAGTAAGGGATGTAAGCCTTCAATAGTTTAAATAAGTTATTCAAAAGCACATTAGTTAACAGAGCTAGGTTTGAAATGCAGGTTTCTATAAGGCAGGTCTGTTCTAATAATTTAGCTCTACAACATTTTTATTCCACACATATACCAGAGTAGATGAGATCTGTATATATCTATCTTCACGTATATATGCACAAATACTCCACATGTATATATATATATATGTATGCATGTTTATCTGTGACTATATATAGTGCACATACTGGATATCCTAGCTATTAATCTATATATGTTAGAATTTATAATGGGCAACTATGAATACATTATCTATCTTATCTATCTAGAGAATATGCTGGAAAGATGTCGGCTGTTTAGTATTTATGCATCTCTTCAGTCAAGGTGGTATTTCCTATACTGTTCCATTCTCCCTAGGAGTAAAACAATCATGCTAACAGCATTTGACACATAGCCCTATTTTAAAAACAGTCTATACCTATCAGAGCCGACATTTTCAGAGAATAGTTTCCTAATTGTGTGTTTAGAGGTTATAGAATAAAGTCTCTTAATTATGTTTAGGGACATGACATTTAAATTTTTGTCTCAGCCCTTGGCTTTTTGTGTATTCCAGTATTGACATTCTGTGTTTTAGGATGGAACTCCTGCAAGGGTGTGATGCTAGACCCTGATATTTATTGTAAACAGAAAAGCAGATAGGGATGAAGGCAGCGACAGAAGAGACTGACTACCGGTAGAATTTGAAGGCTCTGAAGGTTTGGAGGAGAATACTATGGAGTGGTGACAAGGGACATGAAAGTAGACACCTTCTTCCCTGTGGTCATCCTCTCTTTGATTATTTAACCAGATTCATCATGAAATGGGTTAAATCACTGTTGTTTTAATGGAAGTTCTCATATTTTGTTTGCTGGTGAAGTCTTGACTACGCCTCTGCTGTCTAGGAAGTATTGTGCAGGACCCTGGAGCACACACACACAAAGACAGAGCACCTGCCGTCACAGAGCTTCCTGCTGAAGGCACTGATGCACCAGCAGTCAGCATGCCTGGACTGAGCAGAGCAGAGACAGGAGTCATTTGGATAAAGGTTTTTAAAGAAATGGCATTGAGGGTGGGGAGAGAGCTTAGTTGGTAAAGCAGTTGCTTTCCAAGCATGAATACCTGAGTTTGACTTCAGAATCCATGTATGAAAGGCCAGGCATGGTGGTGTACACTTGCGATCCTAGCACTAGGGAGGCAGAGACAGGGGAAACATTTGTGTTTGGTAGCCCAGCCTACTTGGCAAGTTCCAGGCTAGTAAGAGACCCTGTCTTAAAAAAAAAGAAGTAGGTGATGGCTGAGGTACAACATTAGATTTTGACTTGTGGCCTCCATACATGTACACACATGAGCACCCCCCACATGCACATAAACACATGCACATAGACACACGCACAAATATGACATTGAACCCTGGGACCTGAACCATGTGGAAACCTGTCAGGGAGTGGGAACTTCTCAGAAAGTATCTTTCAAAGTCAGAATTTTGGGGTTCTGATGAAGCCTCACAAAGCTTGCAATTAGTGTGGGTGAAATAGACCAGTCTCCTTCGAGGTCTCAGTGTGGGATATTTCCTGCCAGTAAGCCCTTATGGAAGAATGGGGAAAGGTGAGATGCTGCTCAGAGCATTTCTCCCACAGTCCTCTGGCATCTGTACAGTGGATGCAAACTGAATTTCAAAGGAAAGGTTCCAGTTTTTGTAACTGTGGTGAAGATTTGAGTCACTGAAACCCTGAATCACCGTCACATTCCCAGCCTGGTCTCCTGCTATTTACTCAGGAGTTACAGCTAGGGACCCATTTAGTAAAGACAAATACCTCCTAAACAGACAGATTAATGCATTTTAAGCAGAGAAAACCAGAAATGGAAATGCCAGATAGTTGGATATTTGTGAGAAAAGTTACTAAACATCCTTAAATTTATATTACAACTTAAATATGCTTAAGCGTTTGCATTTATATACTTGGTGACCATTGATCTAGAACGCTCTTCTAGCCCTCTCTTTCCCAATGTTCTGGTGCTGAGACAAAACAGCATTTCTAATTTGCATGTCCAAATTGGTTTCAAGTTACTTATATTGAATGATAATAGATTTCTTTTTGCTATAATTAATGTTGTCTGAAAACATAATACAGACTTAACTTATCATTGTAAAGATCTTAAGATTTTAATATTTTTACAGAGGCATAAATACACTGTAGCTATAATTATTTCATTATGTATGTATAAAAATAGGATACGGCAAAAAGTACATGCTTTCCCTCCCTGATTACTCTTAATGTCTCCCAAATTTCCTGATTTACAATATTCTCTAAGGATGTAGATTTTTCTAATTGAAGTACAGTAATTTGCATATTTTTAGACCTTGTTGACACAGTTAATTGATATGTCATTACTTATATCATGCTGAATATAATTTGTGCTCTTTATTCACGACAGACTTACAATACTGTCCTTTTGGGGAAGAATTCAGTGTTCTTGCTTTTCATTTCTGCTTAGCCAGGGTTGATACAAGGAAAACCAAAAAACACTGATGGTCAGTTGGCAGGGTTTTCTGTTCAGCTAAATAGTTACTGGTGTCATAATAATCTGGTAACTCTCAACACTGATGGTAACTATATTTTCTCTAATAGTTTACTGTTTTCAAAGGACTTTCACATGCTCTTATCTCCATTAAGCCCAAGTAACCCTGGAGGCAGGGATCCTTCTTAGATCGCTCTTACCCAGGAGTACATAGAAGCTGCATGGGCCTTGAGACTGACTGGTTCAAGATCAAAAGGCTAGAGCACTGCAGAGCTGGAATGAGACGCATCTCTTCTGTCTCATGACAATTAGTTTTCTCCTCATGATTCACCAGAAAAGCAAGGAAATAGGACTATAAGTATATTCAAGAAAGAACTAGAAAATAAAGAAGGAATGCTACTGGACCCATGTGTCAAGTATGTGAGCTTAGAGATGGGGTGAAGGGTCACTTTGTGCTGTCTATTGAGGTATGTCTGAATAAGTTCATAGTCTGCAGTTAGGTTGCATCATTCCCTCTCTCTTGAGAGCTCTGAGCCACACCTAGTGTTTTCCCTAAGGGTGGGGCCAAGCTTTTTGCTCCTTTGTCCTTCCCATAGTATTTTGCTATATGCCAATGAGGCACTCAAAGCTAGTTATTGAATGAACCAATGAATGGTATCCTTCAGAAGTTGGCCTCCGTCACCGTATTGTTCTCTTGATGGGTGGCAGACATGAGCTGCCAGCTGTAGTCACCCACACCAGTCTTTAGGCCTGCTCTGTGAGAAAAGAGGCCTTTTCTTTGTTTTGACTTTCTCCTTTTTTCTTTCTGTTTTTTTTTTTTTTCCTCCTCTTCTTCTTAAAGCCCCATTACTCAGGCTGTAGAGTTCTGTTGTTAAAAAGATGGCTAGAATTTGGCCTCACATTTCGGTGGATTGCTAAAGATGTAGAATCTGTTTTTGGTGGATTTCCAAGTGTACAATCCATCCAAGCAGCTGAAAATCACAACAAATGGAGTCCAGAAAGCATGCAAAGGCGAGACATTATCGGATAATGGGAAAAGCATTGGCCTGGGAGTGAGACATATCTGGGCATTGCTCCAAAGCCTGCCATTTGCTAGCTGTGTAGCCCCTTGCAAATTACCCCTTGGAGCCTCAGTTTACTTCTCTGCACAGCAGGCTCTAGTTAATACATCCCTCTGAAGATGGTTCAGGGATTGGGTCTATAAAATGCTTGGCCTGGTACCTGGCACCTGCCGAATGTTGAGTGCTATTTCTCTTCCCTCATTCACGTCCAAGTTGCCATTGGCTCCATTGAGATGAGTTGTAACTTCTGCTTAGAGAACACATACCATTCCATTCCTCATTCACAGACGTGAGACCTTATAACTTTTTTGTGCTTTTGGTGGTATGTGTACACACGCAGAGAAGGATGGCTGTGTGGGTCTCTCATCTCCCGGTATCAGGGAGCTGCTCTGATTTATAGATGGGAGGCAGTGTTTGGGGCTATGCAGGCTCAATCTGCTCTCTAGTGGTGGCTCTTTCTCTGAAGGAGGATAGCGTGATGTCCCTCTAGAGATAGGAGAGATGCTAATTCTTCCCACCAGCAGTGGGTGAAGTGCTGAACATGAGCCAAAGAGCTCTGAGCATGGCAGGAATTTGTGTTTATTTCTAAAGGGTTAAAAGAGCCAGGCTACAGGGACTGCACCTATTTTCTTTCTTTTGTTTATTTTAGCTCCTAAAGGATTAGAACCTGTGGGAACTCAAGAACAGTACTTATTTTCATTGCTTTTATAGACTGTTCTTGGGCCTTGTATATCTAGGGGTTGAGCAAACAAACACCCATGTCCTGTGACTTCGTTACAAACTGGTCCACAGGAAAAGTTCACGGTCCTTTCAGAAATACTGTAACTCTGGACTTTACAGTGGAGTTACAGCCTCATGTTGGCTAGAAGGGCATCTCCTTGGCAAGGTAGCATGCTAGCAAAGAGTTGGTGATTGGATCTACAAATTCCCATTCTTAACTAAGGCAGAGACTTTACGAAACAGAGCCCAGAGCAGTTGTGCCCGAGAGGAGGGAGCCAGGATGTGGCCCAGAGCTCAGTAGATGAATTGCTATTGTGGACAGCTCAGGGCAGCCTATGGGGTGCAGGAGGCAGGAGAAGAGAGCTAAGGTAGCTGTGATTATGTCTATCATGTATATATAAGAAAAGAGAACGTGAAGATGACATTGACTAGTTGCTTGCAAGGTGCGCTCAACTTTGTGAGTAATTTGTGAATACAAGTGAGGGTGGGAGGAGCACCCAGGTGCTGCGGATGACACAGAGCTGCAGGTGCCAAATGCGGCATCTCGGTTATAGCAGGGGCAATTAAGAATGGCTTCACAGGAGCAACAACATCAGAATGACCCTGTTCACTGTGCTTCTCTGTGCTGCTTTGGCTCAGTTTCTGTAATAAATCAGTCTTCTCCATCTCAGGCTTTTGCACATGCTGTTCCCACTACCTGGAATAATTTTTTCCCATGCACTTTCACTCACCCCTTCTATTCATCTTCCAGACCTTCTTTTTTAATATCCCATCCTTAAAATCCCATCCTTAAAAGATCCCTAGTCTGAATCAGTCCTTCATGCTACTGTCTTCCAAGGGACCTACTACTTGTCCTTTCAGTGAGCTTACCTTCATCAATATGTGCTCCAATAGACTGTGAGCCCTAAGAAGGCAGGAGACAGGCCTGTTTTCCCCCTGCCTTTTGTTTTTTCCCTCCTTTTTTTGCAGAAGAATCCACACAGTGCCCAGTCTATAACAAATGCTTAATGTTCAGTTATGATGGACTTGAATGAATGCATGCATGCATCCTATAGGTGTTACTCTGAAAAGGACCTTCACATATATCTAACATAAAGGATTTTCTTTCCTGGAAGACACTAAATTCAAGATATGAAGGAATGTAAGCCAGGTTAAGTTAAACACATACAAAACAAAACACCCCTCCCCCATCACCAAGAATAAGACAGTATTATTGGTGGAAGAACCTGGACTGGATCCTGGGTTTCGTGAACTCCAGCCCATTGATGTTACTTTTAGATGATATAAAAGGCAGATTAATGTGAGGTACAAAGGTTCCAGTTGGTATATATTAGCTGTATAACTGTGGACAAGCATCTCAGTTTTCTCACCTATATAATGGCTATAAAAGATTCCATACCTTGTCAATGGGCATGAGAAGTATCTGGAAAAAGGCTCTAGATAAGAGCCAATGCAGTATGCTCAATAAATGTCAGTTGTGATCGTTATTTCACAGCACCAGTATTTTCTTCACTTAACCGGACCATTTGTGGTTGTCCAGCGACACCACCTTCAGGTCCAGAGCAAAGGGGATTCATATTCATGGTATCTTCCTGTTTTAAAAGCCAAAGGTCCCTTGAGGGGCACTGGGAGATGCGGCCACAGCGTCCTCTCTGCAATATTTGGCAATTAAAAAAAAAAGTATAGTTAAAAGCATACTTTGTTTTCCTACAAAATCAACATTGGTCTGAGAAATGCCTCTGGCTGAAAGTGCAGAAGCAGCCTCAGTGGTATTACAGGGAGATGGAGATCTTGGCTGGCAACACTCTTTCCTTGATAGCCCTGCCCATGGTTCTGGAACCTAGTGGCTCTGATGGGATTGGAAGAACAATCCTGTTCCCTCAAGGAAGCGTGTGTTTTATTGTGGTTCCAATAGGGTCCTTACTTTTTTGCAACCTTATCGTTAGAACCTCTGTCTCATAAGTGTAAGAGCAGTGGTTGTCTGTGAGGCCTCCCGCCCCTTTACCCAATGGCACTCTTTCCAACTCTTTTCCTGCACTCATACATAGTTGGCCATTTAATAACTCTAATTACTGGGCTATACTTATAGAGAAGATCATTGAAATACAGCAAATGTGAATAAACTTGTCCAAGTCACCCTGGGAGGACATGGTACAGGATGCATTTGAACTGAGATGTCTCATCCAGAGGACCTCATACTCATCATAATGAGTGAACCTGACTCACCAGAAGCATGTCGTATTAGGCAGCTGATGGGTCTACATGAAGCTCAGATATGTATTGGGGTGCTTGAGTCTAACTTACTGGACCTGCAGAGAGTCCTCCTTACATTCTGAGACATGTGGCTTCATGCCCCTCTGTTTCTTTTGTTATTGAATTTTGGTGATTTTCATGGTACTTAGATTCCCCTCCCCTATCTGCACCTTCTCCCATTCTCCCATCCAACTTAATGTACTCTCACATATATATATTTAATTAACTCTAATTACTGGGCTATACTTATAGAGAAGATCATTGAAATACAGCAAATGTGAATAAACTTGTCCAAGTCACCCTGGGAGGACATGGTACAGGATGCATTTGAACTGAGATGTCTCATCCAGAGGACCTCATACTCATCATAATGAGTGAACCTGACTCACCAGAAGCATGTCGTATTAGGCAGCTGATGGGTCTACATGAAGCTCAGATATGTATTGGGGTGCTTGAGTCTAACTTACTGGACCTGCAGAGAGTCCTCCTTACATTCTGAGACATGTGGCTTCATGCCCCTCTGTTTCTTTTGTTATTGAATTTTGGTGATTTTCATGGTACTTAGATTCCCCTCCCCTATCTGCACCTTCTCCCATTCTCCCATCCAACTTAATGTACTCTCACATATATATATATATATATATATATATATATATATATATATATATATATAATATGGCCTATATAATGATTTGTGTCCCTCAGTGACCTTCAGTGTGGGTCTATCCAATGGGCCCACCAAAATTTCTATCCCCTGTAAGACACTGTCTATCTCCCTCTCAGCAGTCATCAGTTGTCAAAAGTTCCTTAGGTTGGGTTGTGATTTCTTACCCACTTCCACATGTCTATGCTGGGAGTTTGTCTGGTTTGAGCTTGCATAAAACTTGTGCATGGTATTACCATTGCTGTGAATTCATATGAATAGCTGACCAGTTGTTTCCTTGTGGTCATCCACCCCTGCTGGCTCTTGTGATCTTTCTGCCTCCTCTTCTACAATGATCCCTGAACCTTCAGAGGTAGAGGTATGAAATAGGTGTGCTATTCAGGGGTAAGTACTCTGAAGCCTCTTGTTCTCTGACACATTGGCCAATTGTGAGTTTCTCTATTAATGACAATCTGCTGCATCAGGGAACTTCTCCGGAAAGAGTTAAAAGATGTGTTCATCGTATGTGTAAAGGTTGCATTGATGATGTGTCACTTAGGGTAAGGGTCTCACAGATACTTGTTCTTTGTGTTTGACTGGTTCTGGAACTCTGTAATAGTAGTCATTCCCATTAGTCATGTGCTGTTGTCCAGCAGCCTCAGTGGGATAGGCTGAGCTGATGGCCCAGGGAGAGCTGATGGGCCTAGGTGGCTTCTTCCCTTTGTTTCTTTGAAATATTTTTATTATGTTTACTTTATGTATATGAGTGTATTGCCTGCATGTATATAAGTGCACTCATGTCGTGCAATGTGCACAGAGGTCAGAAGGGAACATCAGATCCCCTGGAACTGGAGCTATGGATGGTTGCGTGGGTGCTGGGAATTGAACCTGATCCTCTGCAAGAGAAACCAATGCTCTTAACTGCTGAGCCATCTTTCTAGTCTCTTCCTTCTGTTCCTTTAGTCTTCTGTTCTGTGTCTCCCCCACTTCTTGCTCCCCTTTGTGATCTGTCTCCCTTGTCTTCCCGCAAGGCCAGTATCCAGGCTCTGTACAGTCTGTGCAGCTGATAATTGACATCTGCAGCAGAGATATCACAAACCATAACTTCATGAACATTCAAATTGAACTTGCTATACACGAGTAACCAAAGATTGGTTTAAGGATTTGTTTTTCCCTTTCTCTTCTCCTTCCACACAAATAGGATCTGACCCAGGGATGATTCTTCATCCCTATAATGCTTCTGATGCTTTAAAGGAGAGGAAAAAGGTAAAAATTCTGAAGCCCTGAAAGAAAGCAATACTTTCAACTAAAAGAAAATCTATTCTGTCTAGATATAAACATGTAATAAATCACCCATACAAAGAGCCTAATCTTCAGCCTGAAATTTGGCAGCTTCTCTACCTGCTTCTTAAACTGCTGAGAGAGAAATACAAAGCCAACACCTCTACCCTTGAGAGGGAAAGGTGGCGTGTATTGATTGTGTGTGTTTGGATCACTATGGCTTCATGGATGAGCATTTTTGGGGTACTGGAGACGTGCTCACTTAGTGCTTCTGGAAGATTCCACGGTTTGCTTTGTAAATAGAAGCAGGACTTAGCCTTCAGTTTAAAAGTAAGAAAACCTCCACCTCTCAGTTTCTCTGATCCTATGACTTAAGAATTTTAATGGTTTTTGAAATTACATTGTGACAGGCTGAGTTTCTTTGTGGAGGATGGTGAAGGACATAATTACCCAAGTTACAGGAAATATCTAGTATTTCATGAGGGAAAATGTCAACATTTGGTACATCTGATGATTTCATTTTATATGTGTGAAAGCAGAGGCAAATGCCTGTGTTTGAGGAGAGTAATTGTATAGATCAGTGTCTGCACTTTTCTCGAACACACTGTTAAAATCATAATTAAGCTTGTACACCTGGTAGGCAGTAAGTAGTGTCCTCTGCTTCCATCCAGGTGCCTTTTGAGAAGCTCTGAGGTCCCTGCGAGGATCCTGGGCCTCCGTGTGGCTGTTTCTCTTTCTTCTCCCTCTTCTGCTCCCTTCTCCTCATTTCTGATTGTCGTCGCCCCCTTCCGCTTTGCATCCTTCTCTCTAACTTTTATTTTTCTTCTGAGGAACATTGTTTCTTAACCTTACAGAATGGTTTTAGCTACTATGTTCTGAAGCTAGACTGGGATTTGGTCCCTCATTCTCAGTTGCCTGAACCTCATGGAATTGCAAGTTGGCTCTGAAGGACAAAAAGCTAGCAGATGACAAGGGGAAAATGTCACCAGCACAGAGAAGAACATTATCAATCTCATCTGGCCCAGGCTGAGACTGGGTATGGACGGGGGCATTGATCACTCAGCTGGCATTTATTGAGTACCTACTAGGTGTAAATCACTGGACAAAGTCCTGGGGAGGCACCATCTTGGCCCTTAGTGACTTAATAGGATTGACTGTGTTAAAACTGACACACCTCCCACAGGCACTTGGTAAGGACTTTAACTAATTTCTTATCCACTTCTTCAATCTATCTTTCAAAGGTCTTAAAAGTCCCGCATTGGAAGTGGAAGCGAAAAATGTAGTTTTAATTCTCACTACAGGACTTTATCTGTCTGACCAGAAAATAGACTATTCGTTGTTTTCTCTGGTAAACTTGCATATTCTTCCTTAGGAAATCAATTTTCTAGTGGGGGAAAACAAAAGCACCAAACTGTGTGTGACATCCTTAAGCCAGTGCCAAATATGTTGTGGTGTTTGATAATCATTAGCTACTATTATTCTTGTTGTTTGTTTTGGCTCCAAATCCATTGACTTCCTAGAACTTTTAGCACCAACTTCAGGTAGTTCATCAATGAGACACTCCCCTACTGGATCCAGAGGGCAGTACTGCAGAGAAGAAAGCTGGGTACTGGACGGCCAAGAAGTGCATCTTTTAATGGATGGAGCAAAGGGAGACTGGGGCATGGTTGGTGTAAGGCATCCCATGTACTGGGAATTTTTACCTTTTGTTAGTGTGCAAAGTGATTATTTCTAGAAGCTAGACTCCCCTGATATTTCATTAAGAAAACGTTTCTGCCAGGCAAGGCACTGTGGTGAATGTTATATACTTCCTTTAATCACAAACAGATCCTTTTCAAGATCAGATGTTCCTAATCTAAGAGACAAGGTCATTGAAGGGAGTCTTAAAGAGAGGAATGAGGAAGGGACAGCACACACTACAAGATTATTTTGTGTCACAGAAATGGGGTCCAATTCACTGTAAGTCTTTTGTGACTATAACTGATTTTGACTATAGTCTGTGCATAGCAGAGTACTGGAAACATATAAGGCACCTAATAACCATTTCTAGCTCTTCTCAAGACCCGAAAGAGGCATCTTAACTTCTATGAATTTCTTCCTTCTGCTCTGTTACTCCACATAGGCAAGATGTTCCTTTGAGTTGGAGGGTGTGACTGACAAGCACTCAAGCTTTGGAGGCAGACTGCCTGGTCCACACTCAATCAGGGTCTCCCTGGCTTGTAAATAGCATGACCATAGGCAAATTCCCAAGTATCCTGGGGCTCAGTGTCCTCATCTGTCAAATGAGGGCACTAGGCTTCTTACCTGCCGGGGCTGACTTCATGTGTGCAGAGGGTTTCCAGTAGTAAGGTTCTAAGTAAGTTCTGGGAAAGTGTTTCCTTATATGACTGTTGTTCCCCTGACTTTTACTATGTGTCAGACACTTTGATAAATGTTTCATGTCAAACCTTTCCCTTTGTTCTTATTTCCTCTGGTCCCCTTTATAACTTTTCCATTTGACGTTATCTCCTTAGAATGGCGACTTTCTCTTTCTTGCCTCTCCAAGTCTGAATCATGGACGGTTGCCCAAGGACCTGGTGTTTACTGTGTCATTTGAGTGTTAGCTCATTGAGGGCAGACATACAGGCTGTTTCATCATTGTACCTTGTTATTCCTGGTGCTTGGCAAAGCCAGGCATGTCTAGGTGCTCATAAATAATGACAATTTAGCTTTCTGGTCTCACAAGGGTATCTCCATGAGCCTGAGCTTCTTCTCAGGTGATTTGGTTTCAGCATTTTCTCCAGCCTGCCATTTATCATACTCTTCTTTGAATGTGGTACTGAGAGCTGAGCATCATATACCAGACTAGATCTTGTCAGCTTAGAGAGCTTTGAATACATTCTGTCATGGAGAATAGACCTCCATATTTTCTCAAGGTGAGAATTCGGTGTTTTTTTTCTCAATGCTGTTTCAGTTCCCTGGTTCTGGCAAAATAGACTCGCTGAAGCAGGATTGTAGTTGATCATATAGGACTTTACTTTTGTCCTTGTTAAATGAAGTTTCCTTGGCTCTGTGCCCAAGTATCCGTTTGTTAAAGTGTCTCAGAACTTTCATTCTGACATCTATTATATGAACCCTTGCTTATCTCCATTTCACTTATACCTAGTTAGCCTGCTGTATTCACACAGCTTCCTTCAAGGACCTGGTAAATCTGTGGAGGAAGATAGAGTCTGTGACACCGGGCGTAGATTTCCTATTGCTGCTTATCAACAATATGTTCAGAATTACCCACGATAGCAATGGTTAGTGCTACTTAGTACATGTGAGGTTGTGTTCTTAGAGGCCTAATGAATAAATTAATTTAATCCTCACGAAAGGGTATGGATGGGAGAGGCGGTATAAAGATGATTAAGACCTTTTGCATGAAATACATGAAAATCATTCAATAAAAGTTATATAAAAATAACAAGTACTATTATCACGGTTGCATACAGGAATTAATAAAGTAACCAATAAGAGAGAAGTCAAATAATTTACCCTAAACACTTACAGAGAGTTTGGGTCCAACTGGGAGAGGATCTGAACTCATTTTTTTTGAAATACTTGTTTTTAATGTGTAGGGGTATTAAGCCTGTGTGTATGTAAGTGAACCTGGGTCATACAGGGCCTGTGGAGGACAGAAGAGGCCACCAAATCCCCTGGAACTGGAGTTACAGATGGTAGTTAGCTGTGATGTGGGTGCTAGGATTCAAACCTGGGTCTTTTGCAAGAATAGCCAATGTTCTTAACTGCTGAGCCATATCTCTAGTCCTAAACTCATGTTTGTTTGTCTTTTTTAATAACTGTCTTCAGATAAATCTGTGAGGTACCAGTCCATTAGTACTTCGTAGTTATAATGCTTCTTGCTTTGAGGTTAAAAGGGGTGTTTGGCTATTAGTAAAATATTTCTCCCTAGTGTACCATGTTATGTTCAAAGACACCGTGGCACATTCTATCTAATGTTTTGACTGAGTTAAGATTCACTTTGAGGGCGGTAGACATACATAACTCAGTGGTAGACACAAGTCTAGCAAGGGAGAGACCCTGGATTCAGTCCAAACCAATGGGGATAAAAAGACTTATTTTGTGTAGGACACTTTATTGATATTATTTTTGGGCAGTAATTGAAGGAATGAAAAGGTGTTCTTAAAGGTGAAAGCAAATTTGTATCTACCTGTTTGGATTAGGCACAGGGAAACATTTTTGTTCAGAAGGAAACATCTTGAGTTTTGAATTTTGTAAATGACACAGGAATGATGTCTTTCAAGGCTCGTACTTAAAAGCTTGTGCTGAGAATGGAAGGTAGTTAGAATACAGTGGACTGCTGGGAACAGTTTAGTTGCATTTGCACAGTCTTCTGGCCCACATTGACAGGGATTATCAGGTAGACGTGCACGCCTCACAGCCTAAGAGCCATCAGAGAGCCTGGTGTACTGACCATGCCCAGCTTCAAGTTGCCTGCTCAGACCATGATTGCTGAGGGAGTTTTAAAGTCTGCAGTTGAGACCAGTGGAAAGAGACTGTTGGACCCACAGTCACAATTGCTCATGATTCTTTAGATGACAAGGGCCTTAGTTTTGTGTCTCTTGCTATGACAAAATACCCTGACAAAAGCAACTTTAAGGGAAAAAGATCTTACTCACTTTACTGTCCCAGGTTCTGGTCCATCTCTTCTGGGAAGTCAAGACAGGAACTTGAAACTTCTGATTGTATCTCATCCACAGTCAAGAGAAGAGAGAGATGAATGTGTGGGTTTGTGCGTGCTTCTCCTCACTTATACAGCCCAGAATCCTTTGCCTTGGGAACCATGCCACTCACAGTGGGCGGGTCTTCCCATCCTAATTAACATAATCAAATAATCCTCCAAAGACTTTCATACAAGCCAATCTGATATAGAGCATTCCTCATCAAGACTGTCTTCCCAGATGATTCTAGATTGTATCAAGTTGACAGAACTAACCAACACAGCCAGGTATGGCAAAGGGAAGTAATCAGGGAGTTCCCTCTGGCTGACAAAAAAACCTTGGAAACCTTGAAATCTTCCTAGAGAGTCAAGATTCAAAGATAAAGAGTTGAAGGGAATCAAATATGGACAAAGTAGCATTTCTCAGAATGAAACACATGGATGTGATTTTTAAATGGTACATAGTTGAATATACACATTTTAAAGTAATGTCTAAAAAATATAAGTACTTTATAAAACAAATTATCTCATGGTTATCACTTAAGATTAAGTGAAGTAAAAAGTAGGAGTCACTTTGAATCAGTTAAAGAACGATATTCACTAAATAACAATATAGGAAGTTTATACATTGGCAAAGATTATATAAGTGACACATGAATGAGTCAGCTTTGAAGACTATTGGTTTAATGCTGTGTTAATTAAAATGTAATGCTGTGTATGTAAATGACAGTAAAAGTTCCCATGCTCATTATATTTTCAGAGCTCAGACTAGGCATGGAGGCAGAGAGCGTGTGGTTATTCATAGCAGAAGGAAGAGGCGATTAATAGAAGGCAAGATAATGGTAAATTCTATAGCAACATCACTGTTTGGTAGAATGATGAGCTCATTATGGTAACACACACACACATGAGAAAGAGAAAGAGAGGAGAGGATGAGAATGAATCTAATTGTTTAAATAATTCTTTTTTACAATGTATATATTTGTTGAATTTTTGTGTACTTCATACAAAACATCTTAATCATCTTTATACCCTCTCTCCCATCTGCATCCCCGTACCTCTCCCATTGCCCGTACAGTTCATACATTCTGTCCTATATGTCGGGGCCTATCCAGTGAAGTTTGTACCCAGATGTCCCTCAGTGCAAGTCCATCCACTGAAGTCTAGTCAGCCTAGCTACAGTCTCTCCCTTAAGATCTACTCCCTCTCACCCAGCAGTAATCAGCTGCCAATAGCTCTTTGGCTAAGTTTGGGGTCTGTTGCCCCTTTCCCCAGTTCTATGCTGGGTTTTTGTTTTGATTGAGTTTGCGTGGGTCTTGTACATGCTGACACTATTGCTGTAAGTTCATATAGAGCAAGTTCCCAGAGCCTGGAAGACTGTGTTTCCTTATGGTCATGCACCTCCTCCCCTGACTCTTCCAATCTACCCCTCTTCTACAACAGTCCCAAGCTGTGGGTAGATGAGGTTTAATATAGGAGTCCTACCCAGGGATATGCTTTCTGCAATCTCTTATTCTCCACACTTTGGCCAGTTGTGACCTTCTGTATGTATTGCACTCTGTGGCATGAGGAAGCTTCACTGGTGAGAGTTCAGAGATGCGTTAGTACTCTCTCTACCCCCTGTTCTATGTTCCACGGACCCTACATGAGGAGATGCCATTGTTTATATGTCACTTAGGGTTGGGCATCTTTCAGACACTTATTATTTGTGTGTGACCAGTTATAGAACTCTGTAATTGTTTCAGTCTGTTGAAAAAAGAAGCTTCTCTGATGGAATACTTATCAATAGATATAAGGATCCATATTTAGCATACAAAAGGAATTTCTTTTTGTCTAGGGATATGACAGAGGTAGGGTTTTCTTAGGATCTATGAGATTTCCAGTCATCGTGTATCTGACTATGTTCACAGTGCCTCCCAGGAGTTTCTTCTCATTGAGAGGGCTATATTAATCTTTTTGTGTTTCTTTTATGCACCAAGCCCCAACCTTTATCTTTCAATTACAAACAATTGTAGTTTAAAAATAAGAAATAAAAATATACCACACAAGATGACTTGACTCTCTAAACTCTGCTTTCAGAAATGGTGTGTATTGGCTAGCTCTTGCTGTGTAATACACTGTGCAAAGATTCCGCCTGGTGTGGTGCTGCAGCCCCTTAATCCCAGCACTTAGGAGGCAGAGGCAGGGAATATTACTATGAGATAAAGGCCAGCCTGGTCTCCATAGCAAGTTCCAGACCACCTGGGGCTACTAGGAGACTCTGTCTCAAAAATCCAAAACAAAACAAAACCCCCAACATTCCAAAGTTAAAATAACCACTTAGTTCTCCATGATTTTGTAATTTGGCCTTGTTTAGTCTGGGTTCATGCACAGATTTTTTTATTTTTTTGCCCTTGCCCCTGCAGTTTGTTAGTGGTTTACCTACCAGATATACCTCATTGAAATCTTGGGGTCTCTAATGCCAACCAGGCTTCACTTCACCCCTATCAGGGTCTTCTTTTTGCAGGGATGCCCGGCTGCACACTGCCTGGCCTCCCTGGCTCTTGTTCCAAAGGAAATAGACATGGTGGGGAGACATGGTGGCAGGATGTGGTTGGAGCAGAAGAAGTGCTTCCATCTTAAAGCAGGCACAGGGAGCAGAGAGCCATGCACAGACTTTTTAGGCAGCTGATAGTGTTAGGTAGCTTTTTGCACTTGGAACTTGGCAGGCAGTCACCTGAGGAGATGGGGACGACTGGCCCACAGGTCTGTCTCTTATTCAAAGAGCTAGCATGGGCTTCTTTTTGTGGCATGGCAGAGTAGACAACCTCAGAACTGGCACAGTTCAAAGCAAATGCAAGGCCAACTCAGATGAGGGTTGCTGCAGTTACATTACAAAGGGGGATGGTTACTGAGGAGGGCAATATTATGGCCATTTTTCACAGTCTTCTTTCAACCACTTGGCTAATATATCACCTTGGGCAAATCACTTTGGTTCTGCAGGCCTTAGCATCCTATATGTAGCAAGGAGATAATATATATACTAGCCCTTCCACTGTCACAGCTGTGACACAAACAGAACCAGTCACAGATTACCTACCGTGAGTGCAAACCACTTAGTCCACTCTGGGCACAAAGAAACATCTTATAAATGGCTCTAGCTCTTTTATTATTAATAAAAAGCAGATAAGCTATAGGTGCAAATACTGAGTAGGTTGTGATTAAAAACAAAACAAAACCAGGAGAGAAGGCAGACCCATTGTAGTGAAATATGAGCTTACCCCCAAATCTACAACAGCTTTGCTATAAAATGTATTTGTTCGTCACCAGTTGATGGCTTTTGAAATCATTTATTTTTATTGTCTAACAAAGGGCACTTTGTGGAGTGCTTCATTATCTATAGAAATGCTTCAGCACTTGCACCAAAACTCAGCGCTCAAATGCTGGTGTTGGCAGTACCTCTTAGTGATAATTTTCAAGTTAAGTATTATGCATCAGGTAAATGATTGTGCATATAAATGGTCATTTTAGAGTGCGCATTAGCAGGTAGAAATGGACAATCTTCTCCAAGAAATATTCAACTCCCCCTGCTACAGATAACTACTTCTAGTAAGATTGTAGTTGTTATACATGCTGTGTTGTTATAAAAAGTCAGATTAAAAATAATAATAATAAAGGTCTTCAAACTGCTAGTTAGCTCTTCTCAGGAAGGACTTCATGCATTTGCTTTTTCTTTGCCTCTGGTATGTTTATGGTATTATTTGCGCATGTTGATAAAAGAGACCTCATTAATGGCAACACACCTTTTAGAGCTTGGGTTTTAACTCATTCCTTGTTGGTTCTAAAGTATAGTCACAGATTAGAATAGCATACAACCTCTAGCAAGAATACTTTGTTATTTCCTGCAGTAGGCTCTGGTAGGTTTGAACTGAATATTCACTTGAATCTCAGAGAGTTACAATCAGTGGATGCTTAATAAGTGCACATTAAAACGAATGAATTGTGGAAAAGTGAGAACAGTAATGTCTTATTTGTATTATGTGCTCAAAGACCATCCTTTAACCCAAATCCTCCCACCAAGATCGTTTCTGGTTGTGTGGTTTCCCCCTGAGACACCTCTGCTTGTGGTTTGCCGAATGGAAGGTAGGCAATTCAGGGAACTCAGAGAAACCAATTTCTTTGCAAGGCTAACTTTTGACATTGCAGATTATTTCCTGGGACTGTAATGCATACTGTCTATGAGTGGTGTTTCCTCATAGTTTTGCCCCAAGATGTACCAAACGTCATGTGACAACTGCTTTTCCTGTCGGACCCCTCCTACAGAAGACAAACAAAGATGTAGCAGCTGTGTCTTGTTGCTTGCATAGCCTTCATTTCTTTTAGTGCCTCCTACTAACCGAGCACTATGGTATCAAAGAATTCTTCAGTGGACTGAAGACTCCCCCGAAGACTCCCCCGAAGACTCCCCGGAAGCCATTTTCTGAAGACATTTACTGACTGCTGTTGAGGCAGTGGAGCACCAGGAAGATTGAGATTAAGGAGGACTTCTCAAGAATCCTGTGATCCTTTGTCCTCAGTGTAGACTGTACAAACAAGGCAAACTGGAATCCTGGTGGTGGATCCTGGTGTGTTGCTTTCTTTCCCTACCTTTGGGCTTTTCTCTCTTGGTCCCACCTTCTCTGTCCTCAGTTCTGTTTTTAACATGTGGATTTGGGAGTTGGCATCCTCAGTATCACTGTTTTCTTCATCTGGCATGGTCTTTTTTGAGGAAGCTGGCAGCTAGGAGCTCTGTGGTCCTTGGCTCAGATACAATGGCTCTTTCCCATGCCGGGTATGTTCAGCCTATGGCCACATACTCCTGGTCTACAGAAAATACATTCAATTGAATAGATTCTATATATTTTCTTTTTATTTCTGATTTTCTTCCTTCCTTCCTTCCTTCCTTCCTTCCTTCCTTCCTTCCTTCCTTCCTTCCTTTTTTTTTTTTATAGATAGGGTTTCTTCAGTCTTAATGTATCCAAGGCTAGCCTTGGGCTATTAATCTTCCTGTCTCCACCTCCCAAGGGCTGGGATTAGAGGCATGTGCCCCATGTCTGGCTTATTTTCTATTTCTCTGCTACCTTTCTCTGCTGTTATATTCATGAGCTTCCTCTGCCTTTGAACAACACCTCATAACTATCCTTTGCTCTGCTCTATCTTTCAAGATGATTCTTGTGCTATGCCTTTCTCCCATTACACTTCTATTATTATTAATTTTGCGGTACTAGTGAGACCAGGGCCCTTTTACAATCAGAGGCTGCCCAGCAAGTGCTCTACCACTGAACTACAGCCCCCAGTCTTCCTTTACTCTTTTTCCTTGAGTAGCAGCAGGACTTTAGGAGATGATACTAATTTAGAAGCAAATCTGTGCAATAAGTCAGCGGAAGCAATTTCAGAAAGAGAAACAGAAACCACTAGTTTAAAAGGTAGCTCTGTCCTGGGCCCAAGCTGTTCTGTGTGCTAGGAACAGGGGTGTGAAGATTAGTGAAGGATGCTAGGGGTGGAAGCAGTGACCTGCTGTGCACAAACATAGTTATTGCATAGCCCAGGACTCCATAAACTCCAGTAGGTCCTGGGAATATAGCCAGGCTCTGTCGCTACTCTATGGTCATAAGGTCTCTATGGTCATAAGGTTCAGAGGAGTGGCGTTTGGGGGCAACAGCAGAGAAAGCAAGTCCCAAGTCGGGAAAGGTCAATACCCAAGATGTCTAGAGTGAAAAGTAAGCCTTGCTGCTCACTGTATTTTGATTGTAATCCCCTCATCCCAAGTGTGGTTGCCCTTGAAGAGAACAGAGTTGAGTACGAGAGCCTGAGTGCTAAGCTTCTAAAGGCCCTGTGAAATGCAAGGGTGTGCTGTAGGCTGCCTAGGTAGTTTTTAATCCATGTGTCTGTGAAACGACTTAGAATCCAGGGGACCCTGCATTCTCTTCCACTGGGTAGATTTAAGAATGGGATTCAACATGAATTTAAAGTATTTTATTATTTATGCATAGCCTGGGGCCATTAACTATACATACACTATGAAGGGAACAACAGAAAGATAAAGCAGGGTCACCCGAAGTCAGAATCAGCTCAATAGTTGCTATCACAAATTGGGGTCTTCCTTTCTCTGGAAGAGTAGGGAGGAAGCTTCCTGCCTCCTAGGGGGCACTCCATTTCCTCCAGTAAATAATACAGGGTTCCTCATAATTACCTGCTAGACTGGAATAGCTCCTTGGGATCCATTTCAGTCTATTGGGTAAATGATATGTTTTCTAATGGCATTTTTACCCAACAGTGAGGCTTGGGAACTAATGATATATATAGCAGGGCCTCTGTAGGAAGCTGTGTGGAGGCAGCAGTTACTTTTATAAAGTTATATGCTAAGCCCCGTACTACAAGATTCCAGGGAGACAACATTTGTATTTAGTATTACCAGAGAAAATAAACACTTTGCAAGAGCATTCTTAGGGCATTTTCACAGGATGTCTAAAGAGGCCATGTGTTGGGCAAATCGCCATCTCTAGCCAGTGGTATCCCATTTGGAAGGCAGCTGCTTTTTGCAACTATGAAAGACATGCCCCAGTTAGTCTGGATAGATCTCGTGACTAGTCTCACATGGGGACCTGGATCATCAGTTTTGGAGCCTTGGAAGCAACAGTGACTTAGATCCCCAGGCAACCATGAGATCATGGAAAAATGTCCTGAGCACAGTGCTCAGGCCTGGGCTGGAATTCAGGGGCAGTTCCCTTCCCTCACTGAGCCTTGCTGCCTGTCTGAAGATGAGTGTAATGTGGGGGTAAATGTGAATGATGTATAATGATGTGCATGTATGAAAATGTCATAAACTGGGGCTGTAGCTCAGTTAGTAGAGTGCTAGCCTAGCCTATGTGAAACTGAAGTGTGAGCTCTAGCACTGTATTAACAAGGTATGGTGATGCATGTCCATAATTCCAGCACTGGGGATGTGGAGGCAGAAGGATCAATGCTCAGGGTCACGTTTGACTAAATATAAGGCCAGCCTGAGCTATACAACAATATGTCTCATAAAAAATCCTCATGACACCCGTCATTTTGTATGTTTACTAAAACGAGAAGTGATAAGTAAAAAGATGGGTGTAACCACCTCTGTATTCACAGGGACTGGAAGAACTGAGAACGAACCTAAGGCCTTCACTGTGGAATGTTCTTGACATATACCAGGCCTTTAATGAACACTTATTAAGACCCTGAATCTTTACTTACAGCATTTGGCAAACATGCTTGCCCTTGTAAATATCCCAGAATGCCTGCTAAAATACAGATTTCATGGTCTTCTACATGATCTCTTAAAAGATACTTAGCACCTTTTTCAATGTCTGGGCATTTAATGATTGTCTCAGGCTGTTTTTGGAGTCAGACTAAGTTGGAAAATAGCAGTAAACTTAAAGAAGCTGCAAAAGATAACTTTGGTGTTTTTTTTTTCCCATGGGGCTGAACCAAACACATGGTTATCCATCCCATCATGTGGCCCTTGATGCCTGCAATTAGAGGCATGACCGAGTCATTATAGGCAGTGACATGTTGACTCAGGTGTGTGGAGCAGCTGTACCTTGTGTCTCAGTCATAAACATCTCAGGGTGGCTTGGCTGCATTTCTTGGACAGACTGAGTTTTGTTGTTGTTGTTGTTGGTGGTGGTGGTATAATTACAAATTTTAAGATACTCGAATGTTTTCTAAACTTAAAACAAAGATCTGTCCAAGAATTGTGGTTCCCAGAAACAGAAATGGAAGTGACTAGTCTGCCTTACCTTTTCAGAGCTGTCTAATAAGCTCCATGCACCATAGATGCCAGATGTTGGATGGCTTGAAGTTATCACTAAAATGCTCCCTGCACTAGCAATATGTCTGCATAGGAGGCTGCTCAGCCAGGTATCTCTGTACAAGGTGCCTAGGAGTTGGCCCATGAATTAACTCTGTGGTCCGGCCAGCTGGGTGTTCTCTATGGAGTCACACCGCTTTAGCATAGTTTTGGAGGCACCTAATAGTTCCTTTCCATGCTGATGATCTAGAAAATTAGACGTCAGTGAACTAGGAAGAAGAATAGTGAGCTGGAATATACTTGAAACTCTGCAAGGACTAGAGACTGCTCAGTTCTCAAATCTGACTCACATATCCCCCAAGCTATCTTCTATTCCAGTGATTGACACTCATGTTACTGGAATCTTGTTCCAACCAGAGATATCTGAGCATCATGCAGAGATAGTCTCTCTACATGCATTGTGATGTTCCAGACTCTTATTTGCTGGGTTCAGATGGAGTCCTGTTTATGCTGTTGCTCAAAGGCTCGCCATACCCTGGCCTCCAGTTGGTGTGATTCTTGACAATCTGCCATCTTCAGATGTTTCTAGAAATTTCTTCAGGGAGGGAGCAGATATTTCCACTGTTCTGCTTCTATATAATCTTACATATCTGTCACCTTCAATCTGAGTGACGGTATCTCAAGATTCAAAGGGGCTATAATGTTGGTTTGGACCAACGCTCAAACAACATTAGCATCTTACCTGCTTTGTGACACTCCATGAACATTCTGCCTGAATGCCTGCTGGGAGAGGAAGCTTGATCCCATTCTAGGCTGTCTGTGACAGTGGTGGAAGGCTTTGTCAACTTGTTCGTTTATATTCTTCAATAGTTTTCTGTTGGTCTCATGGGAAAACCGAAAGTTCAAAAAGCAACAATAGGATCCCTGGGTTTTGGAAAAATGTCTTCCTTGGATATACACTAAAGCAAGTTCACATTGAAACCAGGAACAGGATAAAAAAGGTGAAACTTGAGGAGGCCTTTCAATCATACAAGACTGAGGTGAAGGAAACATTGCAGTGCTATCAGGACTGAAGGGAGAAAGTCTAAACCAGCAAAGGTAAAGTGCCATGTCTGCATTTTATTGATTTCCTACATATTGATTTCACCAGATGAACTGTCTGCCTCTGAGAAACAAACTGACAGAGAAGCTGGAACCGGAAGCCTAGACACGGGGCCAAGGGAGGGAGAGGATTACCCAGAAAACACCCCAGATGCTCAGCTCTTTCTCTCACATTGGCCCATGGGCACATCCCTAGCCTTTAATCCATCTGAATCCTGCAGGGAGGTAGATTTGTGGGCCTTAGTCTATTGAATAAGAATACTAGCAACTTTATTGTATCTTCCAAGTATCCCCAGCACCTGACAAGTGTTTGCACAAGTAACTGCTCCACAAACCCCCCCCCTTTTTTTTTTCTTTCGAGGCTCTGTTGTGATACTGTAGTAAGTCTTGAGAAACCTTGGGATTTAGGAACAGCTCCTCCCTCCTTTGCTAATATGAAAGGATAGTTTTTGCTGTAGTTGAGGATGCTCAGTGGTTGTTCTTCTGCCTCTGTCCTCCATATAGGCTTAGCAAGCAGTCAGAGGATACTTCCTGGTTAGTTCCTGAACACTTCTAATATGCAAAGTGGTTTGGCAGACTTTATGCAGAGGACGAGATGAATAAATGAATCTCACAAGCATTTGTAAAATTCCTTCCACAGCAGTGAGTAGGAAATACAAAAGACTTGTGACGTGGCCATCACTTTCATACATAATGCCATTGTACTTTCCAAAACATAGTTGATATCTGGGATATAGCTCAATGGTAGACTACTTCCCTAGCATGCACAAGGCCTTGGATTCCATTTGTAATGCAGTGCCCCAAACAATAAAAACCACCTTGATAGGCATAGATGTGGAATGCCAAACCGTATACTATGTCTCCTGAATTAATGTTTCTGTAGGTAGAACAGAGGCTCCAGTGAACATGATCTGCTCATCAAAAGGAAGCCTTTCTTAAGAGTTAAGAACAGATCCATTTACAAATCTATAGCTAGTGACCTGTGTGTAGCACAATTTTTGAGAACAGGGACACAACAGCAAACAAAGATCCCTCACTTCATGGAACCTATTCTCTTAGAGAGAGACTAAGGCAATAAAAACTCAAACTGTGAAAATATATAGTATGTTAGATGCTGATTAAGTGCCATAGAGAAACAGTAAGTGACTAAGGAAGGGTGACATGCTGGCGGGGTGGTAGGAATGGGTGAAGTTTTGAATAAAATGGCCACAGACAGCCCCACTGGGAAGGCAGCATTTGGGCAGCGCATGAGGTGGTGAGGGACAGAGACACGACGGTTGAGGGGAAGAATATTCCAGGGAGAAGAAAATGCAGGTGCAAAGGCTCCAAGGCAGGAGGGCACGGGGCATGTGCAAACAGCAAAGTCAGAGTGGCTAGAGTGGAGGGGGAGAGAGTGAGATGTGACAACAGAGAAATGAGATGGAACAGGCGACCAGTGCTCTTGGGCCATGTCTTGAAAGGTACTAAGACCCTTGCCCCAATGAAAGGTAGAAAAATCCCTTGCCAGGGATGCTCTGGTGATAGATGAGGTGTCAAAGGATCAACAGCTTTTCAAGTCTGCTGAGAAACTGAGAAGGTAACAGGATTCTATGAGATAGAAAGTGGCTGTTCTGTGTAAGGGGTTCTGAGTGACTGAGCTTTGAACCCAGGGCTTCCACTTTGTGTGCCTGCCTTTGTGATTAGGCTCCGGTTTTGTTTTAGTGGGAACTGAGTGAGCTCCCAGGAGTTCAGCACAACATTTCATTTCCCCAACTAGCGTCTCACTTGGGTCTCACTTGGGCCCCTTCCCTGCTGAGGCATTGCAATTTAGCTCAATTTAAAAATCAAGAATTTTTTTTTCCCTCAGTAGATTATACCCTCACAGTATATAGGTAGGAGAGAAAATAATTTAGTTTGTGTGACTCCAACAGGTACTTTAGAGTACATTAATGTCCACTTAGGTGCCACATGGATTGCTCTGTCAATACCCAAGGCGTTTAAAGTTGCAATTTTAGGATCTCTTTCCCGCTGGGTGCAGACATTCTCCCTCTGAAGCTGTTGCCTTTTCCCCCTCCAGCTGTGAAGGACTAACAGACTTGTAACCCTTCGCCACCACTCAGTGGAGAGCTGTTGGGACTAGCATCAGATCTGGGGGAGTGCCACCTGCCGCATGGCGCTAATAAAGCTTTCCTTTGTTCTTTAGCAGCTGTTGAGTCTGGTCTCTCCACGGTTTTTTGGATGGTGGAGAGAGATGGCCTTGCATTGTAGATGGCCTTAGAATTTTAAAATGCTCATTGGAATACCCTTGTTGATGAAGCATTACGCATGACCTGAGTGTCAGAATCACTAAATGCTTTTACGGACCCTATAATGAAGATCATTGTTTGATCATGAGATTGTTTTGTCACATGTATGGCTTTGGAGGAGACACACTGTTTTTCATATAAAAAATGAATCTTTAATTTTGGAAAAATCAGATGTATAGAAAAATTATGAAGACAGAGCAGAGTTCCCGGAGGCCCCTGCCTCTGTTTGCCCCTACTGTGAGAATCTTCCATTAGTATGGCACATTTGTTATAATCAATAAACTGGAATTGATAACTCCACTTTTAATTAAACTCCATATTTTATTTAGATCTCTTTATTCCCCCTGATGTCCCAAGATCTCACCTACGATACTACATTGTATTTAACTGTCATGTCTCCTGAGGCTCCTCTTAGCTGTGAGAGTTTTTTAGACATTTATTTATTTATGAATTTATTTTTGTGTGTATTAAAAATGTTTTATTGAGAATGTCATATGTATGCAATGTATTATGTCCATATTCACTCTCCGTTCCTCTGCCCTCTCTCCTCAGTCTCCTCAGCATGTCCCGCTTCTGGCTACATGTCCTTTTTTTAATTATTTCACTTTGTCCAATTAGTGCTGTCCATATGTGTGTGAATTTAGGGTCATCTACTGGAGCACAGAAAACCCGCCGGTGGCCACAACCCCAAAGCAAAGTGACTGTCCTTCCCTAGCCACCATCCGCTGCCAATAGCTCATAGAAGAGTGGGAACTTGTAAGCCTTTGGGTGTATGTGTGAGCATATGCGTGTGTGTGGGTTTGCATGTGATTCCTTAAATGTGGCCATAGGATAATTTTGAGTGTTGTTCCCTTGGAGGTATCTACCTTTTATTTGAAATAGGGTCTCTCATGGAACCTGAAGCTTACCTATTAGGCTAGGCTGGCGGACCAATGAGTCCCAGCCCTGTGATTACACACTTCTGCCAAACACACCCTGATTTTTTTAATTTAATTTTTTAGATTTTTTGGTAATTTCATACATGAATACTGTATTCACATCTTTTCCTGTTTTTTAAAGTGGATTCTGGGGATCAAACTCTGGTGCTTTCAAGGAAAGCACTTTACTGATTGAGTTACCTCCCAGATTCTTGGCTTTTTGTTGATGATCTTGGAAGTTTTGAGGGGAAACTGGCCAGACGTTTTGTAGAATGCTCCTGAACTGAGATCCATCTGATGCTTTTGTCATGATTGGTTTGGACTTATGGGTCTTGAAGATGAAGATCACTCAGATACAGTGTCATTTACATGGCACACTGTAGAAAAGACATGCGTACTGTCAGCATGACCTATCACTGTTGGTGCTAACCTGATCCTCTTGCCAGAAAAGAATTTTATTCTCCTGCATAAAATTCTCTCACTTCCCCTTGAGGCACACTCTCTTCTGTGGAAGGAAGTCGCCAGGCACAGTTGTCACTTAAGCAGTTGTGGTTGCATGGTACCACCTGTAGTAACAGGCACCAGGCGCTGCAGGGAATTCTACTGCATGGGAGAGTTGCCTGTTCTCCTTTCATGTATTAATCCAGTCATGGATTTTAGTCAGTATGGACTCACGGTATTTATACCTTGAGTTCTTTTCTAGTGCCATGTTATATGTTATGTTCTAGCTTCAGCTGTTGGGAAAGCTCTTTCAGTTGGCTCTTGAGTCCTTTTAGTAAGTTTCCATTTTTTCTTTCTCTATGTGAAGAGAAAGACACACACACACACACACACACACACACACACACACACACACCCAGACTGACTTTCTTTAGGTCCTTACTAGCATTACAGAAAGTGGTAGTGTCTGTCTGTGCTGGCTCCAGAGAGCTTTGTGTTTCCTACTTGTGTTTATTAATTTTTATTTTTGACTTTTTTTTTTTTTTTTGAGACAGGGACTCTCTGTGTAGATCAGGCTTGCTTCAAATTCAGAGATTCACTCACCTCTATTTCTTTTTAAAAATTTAAAACTTTATTTTAATTCTATGTGTATGAGTGTATTGCCTGAATGTATGTACATGTACCTGTGTCACACAATGCCCATGGAAGTCAGAAGAGGTCAGATTCCCCTGGAACTGGAGTTAAGGACGGTTAACTGCCACTTGGGTGCTGGGAATGGAACCTGTGCTCTTAGTCACTGAGCCCTCTCTCCAGGATCCTGCCTCTGCTTTCCTAAGTAAGTGCTAGGTTTAAAGGCATGGGCTGTCACATCCCTCTGTGTTGCTTAATTTTTGTCAACACAAACTAGAGTCTCCTGGAAGGCGGGAACCTCAACTCAAGAATTTCCCATATTAGATTGGCTGGGGACATGTCTGGGAGGCATTTTATTTTATTTTTTTAAATGTATATTTTTGAGTTTTTGTTTGTTTTATATAATAGATCTTAATCAAATCTAGACCCCTCCCTCATTTTCTCCCTTCATAGCCCCCCACCAGCTTTCACGCATTTCATCACATATGTCAAGGCCTATCAGGTCAATCATCTGTACCCAGATGTCCCTTTGTGCAAGTTCATCCACTGGAGTCTAGGCAGCCTACCTAGAGTCTGTCCATTAAAGAGGACTCTGTCTCATCAGCAGCAGTCAGTTGCCAATATTTCTTCAGCTAAGGTTGGGAACTGCTACCCATTTCCCCAGTTCTATGCTGGGTTTTTGTCTGATTAAGTTGGCATGGGTCACATGCATGCTGTCACGATTGCTGCAAGTTCCCATGAGCAAATTCCTGGAGGCCTGAAAGCCTCTGTTTCCTTATGTTCATGCACTAACACTGGCACTTACAATCTTTCTGCCCCCTTTTCTGCAAAGGTTCCAGAGCCATGGATCAGTAAAGTTCAATATAGGAATCCTATTCAGGGATACCACACACTCTGCAGGTTCTTAGTCTCTGAAACTTGGCCCGTTATGGCCTTCTATGTGTACCACACTTTGTTGTATAAGGAAACTTCGTGGGTGAGAGCTGAGGGATGTATTAGTATTCTCTCTCCCTTCTGTTCCACAAGACTTAGGTGTGGAGGTACCACTGTAGATGTGTCACCTCAGGCTGGGCATCTCTCAGACTAGTTATGAAACTCTGTAAATGTAGGAGGGCCCAGCCCACTGTGGGCAGTGCCATCCCTAGACAGGTGGGCCTGGGTGTGCTGTATAAGAAAGGTAGTTGAGCAAGGCAGAGGAAGCCTGCCAGTAAGCAGTGTTTCTCCATGGTCTCTGCTTCAGTTCCTGCCTCCAAGGTCCTGTTCTGCTTGAGTTCTTTAAACGGTGGACTGAAACTTGTAAGCAAAATAAATAATTTCCTCTCCCAAGTTGGTTTTGGTCAGTGTTTTATCACAACAGAAAGCAAACTAGGATACTACTCCAGTCCAAGGGTCACTGTAATTCCTACTAGTAGTTACATTTAGAGAAATTAAGGGGACTTTTAATATTCTCTTTCCCATTTCTTCTCCTTTAAAAACGGATTCTCCTAGGCTACTAATTTGAAATGATAAAACACAAATTCCTTTCTGCTTGATATTCTTGTGTAAGCCAACCAGATGGTGCATATGTAGTGTGTGTGTGCATGTTTGTGTGTATTTATATGTATATATGGCACCATGGAGACACAGAGATTGAGGTCACCTCAGAGCTGTCCATCTCTGGGTGTCCCTCCCTGGCCTGGCGACCCCGTGGAATCACCTCCAGCTGTGGTCTATAAATGATGCAGGAGAGGCAGTGAACCGTCTCAGCAAGAAGGGAGACACTTGCTACCAGTGCTGCTTATTGGAATTTTAAAAAGTGGTCTCATTCAGAAAAGGGATCCCGGCTCTTTTCCAGCCACCGGGTATACGGAGGTTTCGCTTTGGCACCAGGCTCTGGCTTAATGCCACTACAAATGGACTCAGCTTTGTTTTTCCTCTGCATGGAGATCAGCATGCTCCTCATACGTGTTTAAATTAGTTTCGTTGCCTTTCCTTTTAATTAAAAGCTAATGTCAGAGAGAAGAAATAAGCATTTGAGGAAGACAGATCTTCGTTCTACTATGGGATGCAAGGTAGAGCTGCTCATTTTGAAAATGCAGATTATTTGGTTCCAACAGAATTTTCATTTTGGTGTATATAAGACAATCTAAGGTAAAACGAGCACAGGAGAGGCGGTGGGGTGATGGGGTCTACACTGCTTTAAAATGTGTTTATATGAACAAGTAGGCATACTGTATCAAGTCTGTTAGGAGAAGGAGGCCTTCTCATTGGTTTGGAAAAAGCTCCCTGTGGGCTGTTCTTCTTAAACACAGCCTAATAGAGTGGTACTTAATGAGAACCATGCGGATCTCAAATTCAATTTTGTTTCTAACTGGCTAACACATGTATTTAACTTTGATCTGTAAGTGGGAGTCAGGAGTGCGATTGGCCAATGTTTGACTTCCAGCTGGACTAATGAGATTTTATGAATATCAACATTGCTTCAGCATCATAATGTATTTGCTGGCTTTTTGTGGCAGGGAAAACATATTGCTATCTATTAGTCAAATAACTTGCTTTCCTAACGCCATGGTAATTATTCCAATTTCCCTTCAGTGAATGTGGGACCAGTTCTTAATTTTTGGAGAGGTCAGCAATTTTTTAATTGAGGCTTAGTTGGACTATATCTAATGTCAGTCAACTGTTGTTAATAGGCTCTATTATAACACAAAAGTGCTGATATTAAATGTTTCTGGTGGACCCCAGCCGTGCTGAGGATCTGGGGCTGCTCTGGAAGGCCACATTAGCCATTCAGCAGTGGTCCTGAATTTATGTGGTTAAATTCATTTCAGTCACTGAAACTTGACAACTAATTTTGGATAAGAATGATTAGAATTGATAAACTCTCTTATTTTGGGAAGTGGCTGTTTTTCAAAACAAATCTTTTGTCTAGCATGGCATATAATTACTGGAAACATACACACATTGGTGTTGCTGTTGGTCATGCAGGTCAGGGACCGTTCAAATTATTAGACCCTTTATTTTTTCAGAAAGAAGTGAAGAACATTGTACTAGGATCCTAGTGCATACCACAAGTAATACATGTAGCAGTACTGGGTAAAATATTATTTTTTTAGAAAAGGAGATGGGAAAGATATACTTGCTGTCAGCTGTATATACATTTTAGATTACATACTTTAGAAGAAAATATAACAAAACAGGAGCATTTCTACCATGGCAGAAAATGAGATAAAGGAAAGTAAGGAAAGATGGTTGCTTCTTGTAGGATGGGCTCTTTCCACGTGTACCCACCTGATCTTTATAAGAACTCCCCAAAATGGTAGTCTTAAGTTGCTTTTAAAAAACAAGTAACTAAGGGAGAAAGGGCTTATTTTGACTTGCTCCTAGCAGGAAACAGTCCATCATGGCAGGGAAGGCCACATGGAAGGAGCAGGAGGCGGCCTGGCCACGCTGTATCTACACGAGAAGCAGAGTCAACAGGACCTGGGGCCAGGCTATAAAGTTTCAAGCCTGTCCTTGAGGAGTGACTCGCTTTTTCCAGCAAGGCTCCATTTCCTAAAGATTCCACAAGCTCCCAAACAGCATTGCCTGCTGGGGACCAAGTGTTCAGTCATGTGAGCCTTTCATATTCCACTTACAAGAGTGATTAATATTATCCTTCCTTTACAGCTGTGGAAGTAGCTTCCATGAGCTTAAGTCACTGACCCAAGATCAGCTGCTAGAAATATGACTTAGCTGGAGCTCATTCTCAGACCAGCTGGCTCCAGAGGCCACATTTCCTTTCATTACAATGGACACCTCTTGAGCAAATGGCTCTGATCACTTGTTTACCTCTCTGTTTTCCAGTGCCTGATATGGTGGTTCCCACTCAGAGAGAGAAACCATGGCTCGCTACTTGGTGCCTTTTCTGACTTCTGAATTTATCCTCTGAACCTCCATAAACTGCCTCTTGCCTGACTTTCCTCTTTGTGGTTTATCTCCAACAAAATTAAAGCCTCTTTGTATATTTACTGCTTTCTCTTCTTCCTAATAACCCCAGATCTCTTATAACAACTTCAGTGAAGAAGATCCTGCTGGCTTCATTTCCAGATGAGGAAACTGGGGCTTGGAGGAGTCAAATGGCTTTCCATAAACATGTATCTTATAGGTAACAGTCCTGTGATCAAAGTCCAAATCTGTCCTACTTCAAAGCTTGACTTCTTCCACATAAACTCTCAGCTGGGTCTTGAGGGAGGGAATGGAACTGTGTTAAGTTGGACATTCTAGGTGGAGATGGACTGATATTAAGTGGGAACAAAACCCCAGAGGTGAGTACAACACAGCCAGTTTCAGAAATAGGGAAAAAGCCATGCAGATGCAGACATTTCAGACACCCAAGTCATTAAAAGCATTATGCTCTTCCTTCTGGACCATTCCAGTTTGTGGTCATAGTCTGATTTAGTACAGTCCATGGAACTTGAGGGCTATTCAGTTAAAGAGTAGCTCTGGTCCTTTAACAAACTATTTTTGTGGTCACTCAGCTTCCCCTTAGCACTGTTCTTTTGTATCCTGAGAGCTCCACACTGCACATCTGCCTTCCTCCAGGCCATAGGAGGGTTGGTTCAGTTTCACTGGGCACAGTCCCTTCAAAGCCATGGGCAGTGGGTAAAAGATCAACAACTTTTCATCTCCCACTGCATTTTCTGAAGTCACTTCCCAAGCAACAACTGAGTTTTAGCAGGAGGAGGTGCATTCAATGGCGTTTCTTAAAAATCCATTTCTGATCAAACACTTTCGATTTTTCTCTTCTATTAAGTTCTGGTCTTTTGTTCTAGGTGACCTCTCACTTAGAAAAAAATCAAGACTGTAGGTACTGGGTGATGGCTCAGTAAATGCCATTACAAGCATGAGAAAGTGAGCTCAATCTTCAGAACTTATATAAGCTAGACATGATGGATCATGCTTATCATCCTAGTGCTGGGGTGGTAGAGACATGTTGATTCCCGGAGTTTGCTGTCCTAACAGCCTAGCTTATTTAGTGAGCACTAGGTCAGTGAGAGACCCTGTCTCAAAAGAAACAAGGGAACAACTCTTGAAGTTGACCTGTTCATATATGCATATATAATTGCATGTATACCCACACACATATGCGCCTGTACACAGAACACACATAGGAAGGAGACTGTAGTAAGTGAACCCACTGTGCTCCCATGAGGTATAATGTAAGAGTTGTGGGTACCCAGCTAGTCAAATGTTTAATTTTAGATTAGATAACAAAGGAAAAGTCCTTAGGTGTTCAGGTCTTGCATTGCCGAGCTGAATGTGACAGGAGTGTCTCGATTTTCCCCTCCCTGTCTCTGACAAAGGTTTCCACCCCTCAGTTATCTACCTTCTACTCTTGGGTCTCCTTCCTTCTCCATTGTCTTGAGAATCACCACAGAGTTGACTGTTCTTGGCGAACTGCACATCTTGTCCCCACTTCTTAAGAATGAAGAAGGCTCACCAGGAGTTTCACTTCAGCCCTTCTTGTTTGCAGTGCCTCTGATCCACCAGAGCTTTGGAAACACAACGTTGGGCACATCTGAGCCAGAGACACCCTTCTCCTCAACTTTCCAAAACTAGGATCTGCTCTATGTTGGGCTCTGTTCTAGACCTATAGATGAGGTGTCGGCCTCCCATGTACCCTGCCTAAGATACACTTGCCAGTTCAAGGAGCCTTTTCTGCACTTCCTCTGCTGGGTTTGAGTTTCAGGTAGTGTGGTGAACTCTCACTGCCCTTTTATTCAATCAGCTCAGCATTTGGTGAAGCTAAAGAGTTTGTATTGCTCAGCAAAGCTGGAGAACTCGGTGCATCTTACTATCTAGATCATTTATAAAAATATTAAGGAAGGCCGATCACAGCATGGGCCCCTGAGGCTCCCTTCAGTTGCACTTTGTCTTATCTTTAAGCCGATTTATCTGACACTGGTTAGGTGTATAGTAACTGTTCAATAAATATCTTGTTGATGCATTGATCTCCCTTCCTTGTCAGCCTACTTCCCACAATCCCAGCATGACTCAGCGTTTAATGGCCCTGGATTTGGAATACTGTCAGAGGTCTCTTTTGAGGCTAAATAAATCCTATGAATTAATTTCTCCTCATTCCTGTACTTGCCCTCTCAGAGGAGATGCCTGATGAAGTAGACCTGGGTTGACTCTACTTTCAGTCCCACTCCCATACTCTGTTCTCTTCATGAGTTTGTTGTCTTTATTCTGCAAACTTTGATTCTAAGAGTTTTACAGGGCTCAGAACAAAGCAGTGATTCATCTTCCCAGGGATTTTGCCAGTCCTGTACTACACAGTGGCTACTTGGTAGCAGCAGGCTGAGTGTTTTGCTTGGGAGGCCCCCAGCTCTGTTCTTGAGCTAAAAGCATATTTATAAATTGCAGCTTTGTTTTCTCTTAGCTCATTCATGCAAATATTAAGTGCCAAGACTTATGCTAGGTATGAAGAATGACGATCCCTTGTGTTGACAGAGCTTTTATTCTGGTAAGGAATGGGAAAGTAATTAAGCAAACATATAACAGGGAGAACTTTACATTGTAGAGAGGGTTGTGAAACACAACCAAGTTGAAGTGATTGTAGCAGGATGTAGGCAGGAAGAGGCCAACTTAGCTTCTCTTTGTTGAGGTAATATTTGACTTCGTGTTTCATGAGGGGCCAGTCATGCCAAGATCTTGACAAAGAAAGTTCTTGGGAGAGGAGATCCAGAAGTGAGGGAACATTCTAGTACTATATTCAGATTTCCTGGGTGATTTTTTTTTCTATAGACACACCTTCCACTTTTAATATTTCATGTGACAACTTCTACCTAACTGTTTAACAAATCACTAGATAATATTCTAGACATGCTACATATATTGGTACCAGTTAATAAAATGTAAACCAATCTAGGGCTGGACTACTTACCATTATCATTTAGTGAAGGATCCTGCATGACCTAGAAACTATTCAATGAGTCCTTGTCAGACACTCCCTTATTGCAGATCTGCAAAGAAGATGGGATACCCCCTAATTTACAGGTTACAAGACTGAACTTCAGAGAGGTTAACTGGGTCAAACAGCAAAGAAGAACCGGGTAAAGAACTGGGATTTGAGCCTGAGATGAGCAGTCTTAAAAAGCAATGCATCTGTGCCCATCTCCCTTGCTTGAGCTCGTGTATAGGACTCACTTGCTTCTGGAGTCCAATATTGTTAGTGCCATTCAAGTTCAGATTGAGGCAGGGAGTTGATTTGACTATCTAGCTTTGCTTTCATTCATCAGGGAGTAGTCCTTGATGGCTCCATTATTAGAGGGTCATACTGACTTCTACATTAACTTTCTGCCTTTGATACAGATTCAGACCTTTTCAAAAGCCAGATCTTGAACTCTGCCGGCCAAAGCTTCCTTCCAAGGGTTTTTATAATCATGATATCATAGCACAGTTCATGTGATTACATCCAGGCAAATGTAAAGGAGCCAAGAGGAAGGGGGCTCCCATGAACTGAATGTTTACTGTGTGGGCTTGTTTTGGGGTGTTTTGTGTGTTAGGTATGAAACCCAGCTTAACAGTAATTATCATAGGATCATGGTGATGAGACCTGGTTTGGGTTCAGATAGAACTGTATTAAATGATGAGTTTTAGCATTAATAGGCTATATGACTTTAGAAAGTTATTTAATCTTCCTGTCCCTTAGTTACTAATAAAAGAGGTCTAATGTGATTTATCCCATATGCTGATTGTGAGGATTAATAAAATAAGAAAACAGTTCTAAATGCTTGCCTGAAGCCAGTGTTCAATGAATGTGACTTATAAATTATTATGCTTTATTGAGTTTAAGATTCAATATATTAAGGACCGTTATTTTCCATACCACTAAGAGAGCATGCTGTCAGTTTAACTATCGTGCACAAGCAAGTAAAAGGCATTCCGATATCAAAGATGAGAAAATGTGCATTCTAGAATGATTGAAATATTGTGTGTATTACAAGTTATGTAACCCATTAATAATGACAATAAATTACCGAAGCATCTAGGGCAAATAATTGGTTAGTTTTTGTCAGGTCCTGTAGGAACTGAGCTCTGGCATTTTTCTTTATAGCCTCTTTCAATTATTCATGACCATCAAGATCAGAAAGATTTTCTTACATTAAGTCAGGCTGTCCCACAACAATTTAAGCTAGCCCTGGCTTATTTATTCCACTCTGGAGATAACGAGCAAGTGGTCAGTGTCCTCAGAACAGTCATTCATCTGCTTGTTAACGTATAACTTAAATGCCCTTCCCTCAGACTAATTACAATATAATTATCCAGGCCTGCAAAACATCTCACCAAAGTAATGTGGATGGATTCAGGACATTAGTAGATTTTAAAAGCTGGCCATTCATCCATTCAACAGATATTAATGGTGAGCATAACGTGTGCACAGTCTTTTTTTACAGTGTTGGAATTGAAAGAGTGAACTAGAGCTCTCTGCTCTCATGGAATCTGGAGAAGGCAGATAATTGATGAGTCATAAGCGGATAATTGACAAGTCACCAGTAATATTTTGGGTGGTTTTGAAACTTGAGACAAAAGTAAATCTGGATAATGAGAAAATGACCAATGTTGAGACTATTGAAGAAGAGCCGTGAAAGTCCTGGGGGAAGCACTGATGGCCAGATGCTAGAGGGATGGGAGGAGAAGAGAAGGGAATAGCTGTGTAGCAAGTGTGGAAGAAAGAATGAAAGGTGAAGAAGGGTTGGATCACGGTGGACACTGGTAAGGACAGGGTGACTCAAGAGTCTGTTCTATATGTAAGATGTGGTAATCAGTGAGGAATGGATTGTGGTGGTGAACTGGGAAAGAATAAGGCCTGCTTTAATTTTTTTTTTCTTTTAACTTAAAAATTTGTCTTGGGGCTAGAGAGATGGCTCAGCAATTAAAAGCACTTGCTGCTCTTATAGAGGACTCAAGTTCAGTTCCTAGCTCCCATATTGGGTTGCTCCAGAAAATATGATGTCTTCTTCCTCAGATGGCACCTTCACACGTGTGGTATATACACACAAATCAAATAATATAGTAGCAGTGATAGTTTGAGGTGTCTGATAGACACATGGGTAGAGACAGTGAGGTGTTTACATACATGAGTCATGAGCTGGGAGGAAGATATGACAAAGGTGAACTTGGGATACCGTTTAATGCCCATGTAATATTTCCTAAGGAGAGAATGGAAATGGAGTTGAGAACCTGTTTAGAGAAGAGGAGAGGACCCACAAAGGAAACTCTGGAAGATCCCCCAGAAAGGGCACACAGAAGAGGAAGGTAGAAGAATTAACAGGAGGAAGACAAACGTGAGACTAAAGCTAACTGGTATTGGATCCTAATTGTAGCACAGTTGACCTGACCCATCATAGGTTGAGCATGTGGTGGATAGACCTGCCCTGGTAATCATAGTGATGCCAGTCAGAGGAGCAGTCACCTTGTATTCCATGGCAACTGAAACTGAAAACTTAGGTGGCTTGGCCAAGGTAGTGACAAAATGACAGCTGAGATTTGAACCTAGAGAGCTTTACTTCAGTGTGCAGGTTCTGAAACACCACTCCATTCTACCTCTGTGTAGGATCCCTGAGTAAACTCAATGTGATGGAGGGGCCAGAGCATAAAGTAAGTACCAAAGTGCCAAGGTGAGAAGATTCTTGGTCAGCTTCATCATTTGTTAATGGTGCCATTTTAGATGGAGACATGTGAATTGGAATGGAGAGAGGAGGCAGGGTTCATGTTCTTTTTTCCTTTTCAGGTTTTTTTTTGAACAATAAAAGTCACAAAGTACTGAGAAAGACAGAGGGAGAGGTAGAGGGAGGGAGGAGGGAGGGAAGGAGGAAGAGAGAGAGAGAGAGAGAGAGAGAAAGAGAGAGAGAGAAGACTGTAGAAGCCAAGTGGCAAGCTTAATCTTTGCTATTTAGAATGATGAAGAGAAGTAATATGTGAAATCCACTTAAAATATGATTTCGTGTTCTAATGTACATTTTGAATTTATGGGGAACTGACTTCTGCCATTTATTCAGAGAGCAAAAAAATGCATATGCTATGCAGCTGAACTTATCATCCTATAATGGGACACCTAGCATTTTTCACAAGTGATTGATCTTTCCCACCTCGAACAGCCCTATCCTGTTACAAAAAGTGGAATACATTTCAAGCTTCTCTTGCATAGTATTGAGCACAAACTAAAAGTACTCACATTTCTGGTTTTAGTTAAGGGGAAAGAATAAATGGGGGATGGGGAGTGTTTTCTTCACTTTACAAAAAAGGAAGAAAACTTCAACTGGGAGAAATACCCGGAGGTGGGTATGTTAATTGGAATATTCCCCACTAAGGTTAAATAGAACTTAAGCACTGTTTGAAGCCTGTGTTGTACATTCCCCCAATACATACTGAACCAGGAGGTAAAGAAACTGGGTTTTATTTCCAGCTGTGTCATTGATTTGAACAAGTTGTTTAACCTGTCTGAGGAGCTCAGTTTATCCATCTTCAAAATGAGAAAAACAGCATTCGCCTGTACCCAACAGAAAGCCAGGTTTCAGATTCAAAGTTAAGGGTCCCATTTCAAATTGAGTTTTAAGATGAGTGGATTTTCTTTTAAAAAAAAAAGTGTTCAGAGTTCTGAGAATAGGATGAAGAAAAAAAAAAGAGTCCTCATTGTACACAGATCCTACAGGTCATAATGCCAGATCTGTTTTTGCAACTCTTGTGAGATTTGTAGCTTGTATCTCTCCAGGGGGACTCCACAATATGGCTTGTCTGTGACTCTCTTGGTTTTACCAGAAAACTCAACATCCTGGAAACGTGTTGAGTCTAGATCCAATGCAGACAATTGATTACTCTAGCTACTATTGAGTCTTGGGTCATACTTGCCTTAGTCTTTGTATCTGTTGGCTCCTAGATCTTCAGCTTTCCGAGGGCACAGGAAGTGAAACGCACTGATTATATTCCCCTTGTAATTTTAACAGTGAGTATTGGGTTTATGATGTCCTTCAATGTCGATTCATTTCTAAGTTGTGTTTTAAAATTTTAAGTATCTGTTTCTGCAAAGCATTTTGCTGGGGCATTTTTGAGTACATTCTTACATTTAATACTAGAGCCTGTCGAGGTTAAAAGTAAATTTTCTATCTGTAGGTAAAAAGGCTGAGGTCCAAAGGAGGGATACATGACAAGGCCACCAGTTTTCTCAGTGGTGCCTTTGCACTAGGACCTAGAACTTTACAGAGCAAAGCCCAGACTCTTGATTAAATCATTTGGTGCTTCCTGGACCTGCAGCATCCTTGCTCCTCATTTGGTTGGAGGATATGTGATGTTCTTCTCAACATCTAACTTAGCTATTCCAAGGAGCTTTCCTAAATGTCCTGACCAGGGTTAACATCACTCTTCTTCTCTGGAATTAGATCTTTCTTGCCTTTTATCTTGTCTGGTATAGTTATATATTTCCAAATTAAAAAAAATTATGTGTATAAGTGTTATGACTCCATGTGTGTAAGTGTACTTGTGTCATGCAGAGCCCATTGTGTACAGAAGATGTCAGATTCCCTGAAACTGGAGTTAGAGATGGTTGTTAGCTGCCTTATGGATGCTGGGTTTCAAACCCAGGTCTTCTGCAAGAACAGCTAGTGCTCTTAATCACTGAGCCATCTCTCTAGCCCCTAGCTTTGTCTTCTGTGGGTGATGTCAATACATCTTGACAACAGAGATGAGCAGTGCACTCACCTTTCAATTGCCAGCTCCCATCTGCTCTTTCATTTATTCATCCAAGGGAATGGGACATGTTCTTCACTTGCCTTGAAGTCAGTAGGAAATGAGAAGCTTGAAAGCAGATAGAGCCTTGAATGGGATATGCTGGCTGTATTTTTTGAGCTTATTTGAGTGTCAGTGGACTCTTCTTGTGGTTTTTCCTCTGTTTTCTAAAAATCTGTGAAGTAGTATTAGACAATAAAGCTGTCCAGGTTCTATGGCTATAGAAAGAAGTACTTCATCCGATTAACTTACTTGACAGGCATTTCTAAGCATCTGCAGTATGCAAGGCATCATGTCAGGACCTGTGGGGAATTTAAGAATGCAAAGCTCAGCTCCTGCCCTCCAGAAGTTCATAGTCAGGTTGGAGGTCCAGGGTAGACACATTCCTCACCTTGTGTAGTGCAGCTTATGAGTATGAATGCTGGTATGTCCATAGAGTGAGGACCCCAGCGTTTGGTGATGCTAAATACTACCTAGAGGAGATGGGATTCAAACCTTAATTCTGGAGAAAATAAAAATAATAGCAATTGTCAATTTTGGTGTCTTAATGGGAAAGAGCGCTCTTGAGTTTAGGTTTGTGGCTTCTTTTTCTTTGGTGATCATATCTTCATGATACTTTGCTTTTTTGAGATAATTTGTCCTGCACTCCTTTTTTTTTTTTTAATTCTCTCCCTTTTGGGCGATGTTGTTATTATCTTTTGGCTATGACAAAATGCTTTAAAGAAAAAAAGATTATTTTGGTTCACATTTCAGAGGCTTCAGTACATTTTCAGCTGATTCCAGTACTTTTAGAACCATGGCAAGGAAGAAATATCACAGCAGATAGGGCATGATAGGTAGGAAGAAGAGAGAGGGGTAGGAAAGTAGAAGGAGGAAGAAATGCCATTCAGGACGATGGCGATGGCCTAGTGGATACAGTGCTTGCTGTGCAAGCTCAAGAAGATATGTGTCAGATCCCTAGCACCCATGTGAAAGCTGGGCAAGCTGGCACATACCTATAACCACAGTGCAGATGGAGCAAAGACAGGTGGATTCCCAGGGTACCCTGGCCTGTCATTCTAGTTGAAATGATAAGCCCTAGGTTCAGTGACAGGCCCTGTCTCAAAAAATAAGGTGCAGAGAGACAGAAGAAGATGCCTGAAGTCAATGTCTGGCTTCACAGGCATATGCATATATGCATAAGCATACAGGGTACCACCACACACACACACACATGCCTACACATGCATACGCACATGCACATACATGCTCACACCCACACACATATATGTACCCACACATACCTACATGAACACACATACAAACACATGCACACACACATGAAATACTCTTCAAAATCACCTTCCTGTTTCTACACCCTTCTAATAGTCTGTGCATTCACCTGTGTATCTGTCAATGGATAAACCCATTGATTAATGAGAACCCTTCAATTCAGTCACTTCTTCAAAATCCATCAGCTGGCAGCCAAGCCTTTTACCCCTGAGTCTTTGGAGGACATTTTTAGATTCAAACCATGTTATCATTTAGAGGAAGCTGTTTTAATTTGACAATTCCTGGGGTTCCTCTGGTTGGTTTTAATGTGTTCTTACTTATGGGTTTGTAGTGATGGCAACTCTATCTGAAAATCAAATCACATCATTGCCATTTATCAATACTATCTTCATCTACTGCCGTTGACACAGCACAGAAAGTAATATCAGTTTTTCATGCGAATGAAGAACATAGGAAAATGTTTACAGGATTTCATGAAATTTTTATGGACTAAGGAGTGATTGACATGTTAATAAACAGCAGAAAGAAATATTTTGGTTTGCTTTCTAGTTATCCTTGCATTTCCTACTGGAAACCCGTTGTCAACAGGCATATGTCTTGTGTGCCCAGTGTACATATGTTTGCTGATAATTGCTATTTATACTTCATTTATACAGAAATCTTGGAGGAACATTAAAACACCAATCTGCACCATCCAGCTTCATTTTTATTCTGATCATATCATCCTGTTGCTAGAAAGAAAGGAGGTGGTAATGCTTGATTTTTTTTTTTTCAAAGCATGCCATTTCTTTGAAATGTTTTTAAAATTATTTTATTTGTGAGTGCTGGGAGCCTGGCAAAAATAATTGAATTGTCAGTGTTTGGTGCAAATTCAAATATCCAATGACTAGGCTATTTTCAGTTCACTAGTGTTCCTGGTCCTCTTCCATGTGACTTATAAACAAGGAAATCAGAAGGTGGTATTTTCAGCAAATGTTTTATGCTTCTCCGCAGTTACCTTCTCCCAAATCCAAAGTGTCTCCCTGAAATCAGATCAGTGCTATTATTACAGCCACTAACAATAGCTCCTGTCCACAGCAGGGAAGAACAATTAACAAATTCATCAATTGTGTTTGTTTACATGTCTGAGCTCAAGGCTAATTATTTAATTAATGTCTTCTGTCTTGAATAGAAGTGTTAGCACATGGAAACTTGCGGAGCAGCAAACAAGGTGAGATTAGAGAAATTCCAGTTTATCTGTGGTACATAAATAGACATTTATTTATCTAAGGCCTAGAGTTAGAAGAAAAGCATTTTCATCTCAATGGTTAACTTTGGTAATCTTAGATACAGAGCTAATTAATTAAGTTAGCTCATGTCTTTTGCAGTCATTGGGAGATACTTCATAGCTACGGCTGGTAGTAATGATCATGAATGGCAGAACTGTTCAAATATTTCTCTAAAGCCCTGTCACACTTAAGATTGTAGGACTGGACAAATGTAGTTACTGACTGTGCTCAACCTCAGAAGCTTACCTTGATCTTTGCTTCTTTCATATTCCCTTCTGACTCCTTATGTCTGCTTTCTGTGTGCTGGTGTAGTTGGAATTGTGTATGTCACAAAACTGTCCTCTCTGTCTGTGGGTGTTGACTTCTACCTTGCTGCTTCGTGACCATTGGCAATGCTTAGAGCATTTTGTGTTCTATAACTGTTTGCATGAATGGAAAGTTGATTTTCAGAGTCTTATTGATTTTTAATACCAACCAAGGAAATAGTTTGCTTTTTAAGCTACTTGCCTTTTAAGGACAGAAGTACAGATAGAAAAGTGAGATGGTCGCCAGAGCTCTGTGGGTGATAAAAAGCTTCTTTCTTGAACTAGCTCTGTGTTTTGGGTGGAAGTGGCTTAAAAGAAGGTAGAGTGACCTAGAGTAACCTTGGGGTGTCTAGAAACTTTATCAGATAGGGAGCATTGTGGTGCCTTTTGTTCAACCAAAGTCACTTTTTACTGGGCCTGTGCAGCATCACTGCTAAAACAAACCAGATGCTTCCCTCCACTGGAAACTAAGTTTCACTGTATGTTTTTGTGTGTGTATGTCTATGTCCATGTGAATTCATGTGTGTGTGGTATGCTTGTGTGTGGAGGTCAGAGGACAACCCTGAGTGTTATTTCTCAAACGCAGTTCATCTTATTTTTGAGACAAGGTCCCTCAGTGGTCTGAGACTTGCCACATAGGGTAGACTAGCTAGCCAGGGAGCCACATGGCTTTGCTTGTTTTATCTCTCCAGAACCGGGAGCACAAGTGTGTGCCAGCACATCTTGCTTTTCTTATGTTGGTTCTGGGCATGAAATCCACATCCTCATTCGTGCAAGGCAAGGGCATTGGCAACTGAGCCATTTCCCCAGCCCTTACCGAGTTTAATGCTTGCTCATTCTGGCCCATGGTTGAAGCACTTTTGCTGGATATAGTTTTGAAGGATCTCTAGTGTCAAAGTTGAGAGTGTAGCTTATTAAACCTAAAGGTCCCTTTCTTCAGTAGCTCCATGATTGATGGGCCATGTTGCTGGTCTCTCTGTGCCTCTGTGTCCTCCTGGGTAGGACAGAGGTACTGAAAGTTTCTACTCATTGCAAATAGTGACTGGATGTGGGCGGTTGTAGTGACTAAATGAATTAATATTTCTAGTTACGAGAAAGGACATAGAGTGCTTGGCATGAAATATATGCAGTCAATAGACATTACCTTTGTGCTGTGTGTTCTATTAAAACTGATATATATGGATAGCCTAATCACCAATGCATTGATCTTCAGAGGTGGGTCCCTGTGGAGATGAGTAGTGAAGCGAGGCCTCTGTGATGAGATGAGTGCCTCTGTTCAAGAAGAAAATCCAGAGCTCTCTCTATTTTCATTAGAAAATGACGCAGCAGGAAGGAAGCTGCCTGCAGGCCACAAAGGGAGTCTTTACCAGAAACAAGATTTTCTGGTACTTTGATCTTGAACTTCCAGTCTCTATAACTAGAAGAAATAAGTTTCTGTTGTTTAAGCCACTTGGACTATGGAGGTTTGTTATAGCATCCAGTGCTATGAATCTAGGCACATAGTACCCTCAGGCAACATATATCTTTAGGGAGGGGCAAAGCAGAGATGTGCAGGAGCTTGCTGCCTTTGGGCATCACTGAACGTGCTTTGCTGGAAGGAAAACCAGAGGGGACTATGTTTTCCTAGCAGGTGAGCTTGATGAATGGTAGAGTTTAAAATAGGAAGTGATCTATAGCCAAAGGTGCCCATGTGCAAGAACCCTATACATGGCAAGGCAAGAGGAGGCAGCAGGCAATTAGGATGGAGGAATCATGAGCATTAACCAGCCACCTACAGTGTACAGAGCATGGGCATTGGAATCAAACTGACTTGCATCTGATTCCAGCTCTGCTCTTTCCTTTGGATGACATCAGATATCATTCTGGATGTCAGTACCTCATCTGCAAAGTGGGTATAGTTTGCATGTATGGCTCTGGGCAAGTCCAAAGATGACTGCTGTTAGTGTCCACCTTCATGTAGCGGGGAGGCTTTGGAACTGAAAAGCTATATTTTGAGAACATGCTTTAAGGGTTAGCTGGTGCAAGAAAGGAGAAAACCTGACGGTAAAATTTCAAAAGAGTTAGGCTAATTGGGGTGGGTCAAGCGCTCTACTTTAATGTGAAAGGCTTAGTCTAGGTTGATAGGGTCTCCTTTTTGAACATTATTTAATCAAAAGCCGAAATAAGAGTTCATTCTTGCTCCCATGAGACTCACAGAGGCCTGTAAAGCCACCAGAGTTCTTGCTAAAGGAAGTTCAGGAGAAGAATAATACATTAATTGATCTTTGTGTAACGTGCCCTTTTATGTCCCACCCACTTGTCCTTTTTTGCGTGGCAAATCCCGCAGTGAGCTTGTCTCTACTGACCTTCTTGCTTGACAGTTCGCAAATATGCCATCCCAGGAGCAATTTTTAACCACAGAATGCAACCCACTGTAGCTTTCAGTTCATGACTGAAGTTGAAATAAGATTGTCTCGTCCTGTTTGCGCTGCTGATATGTTAGCTTTTCATTGATTAAAGACCTCAGTACACAATTTGTTTTTCATCTTCAGTTGAGGATATTTCATGTCTGTTCTCCCATCCATGAGTTATTGATTTACTATGATCTGTAAAAAACTCCTTTGTCCCCAAAGTCAGAGGGTGTTATCACCTTCCTGAAGAGTTTTGGAAAGATAGTCATCCATCCCATTCCAATTCAATGCATCTTGGCTTCACTCCTGAGGTTTGCTGTTAGTAGAAAAACATTAGATTTAGATTTAGATGAAAACAGTTTAGCCTAGGAAAGGCCTCTTCTTAATTTTTATTATTGCAAGAGGATCTATAAATGTACATAACTACAGAGCAAAGCTTCTACTTGTTAAGGATGGCAGGCAGCTTGGCAGAGTTGTTCTATTTACAAGTCCATTTTAAGAACAAGTATGTCTATTGGGCTGTTCGAAGAGAGCTTGACGGAGCTCTTCCAAACTGCACAGCTTATTCACACAATAAATGCATGTAAATTATAAAATATATGAAACACAAGCCTTTAATGGTAACAAACTGATTCTGTAAATGAGCAAAGTAAATTAGTAACAAAAACAATATGCTGGCATGCCTTTTAGCTTTAACCTCAGTCTAGCCCTGTCTTTTCACTGCCAATTTATTGTTCTTATTAGAATATTGTCATAAAAGATGGGCGATATTAAAATCTCTTCAAAACTGCTCTACCCAACAAGTCATTAATACTGCTTACCTTGGTTTTATCTTTTAGAAATATTGGTGTTAGGAGGCAAATAACGAATTATGGAAATATATATCAGTGGCATATCTTCATTATTCTTGATTTACCTTGCAAGATAGATAGTACTAATAATAACTGCACTCATATAGAAAACTCTCCATCACACCCATTTTCAGCTTATTCTATGTAGTTGTGAACATTCTCTTTGCAATTTGCCAGTTTTATTTTTGTCATTCATTTAAGTAGGATTTTTTAAACCTCACTTAAGGATAAGTGCAGTAATAATTTGAACAGGCCTGGTGAAAGGGAAGACCACCTAGAGATTAATATTTGGACACAGCATGCTATGAACATAGCCTTTGATACTAGTACGGACATTGGAGTTTTGACAGATCAATCAAGCATGTGTGTGTACCTTGTATTTAGTGAGGCATTTAGTCATATGTCAGTAATGGGTTGTCTTGGCTACTGCTCCTGAGTGTCCTTATTGACGAAGAGGAAGCAGTTTTCACTTGCTTTGACAAACATATATCAAGTCCGTGTTCTTGTCACAGAAACCTTTCAGAGACCATTTTTATGCCCATGTTGATCAGATATCTTTAGCTTTGATCTATACTGTGACTCAATCTGTTCACTCAACTAAATCTGTTTGAACTTTGGATTCCATTTCAGACCCATAGGTACAGTTCTTCCTTTGACCCTTTCCAGACAGCTCAGGGATCCCAGTCCACTTGTTGTTTAGTTCTTAACGCTTTGTGCTATGATGTGTACCGATGTACTAATTCCTTTACACATTGCTATGAGCTCCTCGAATCTGGAGACTCTCTTGTTACATACCCAGAAGCTGGTAGGGCACACAGTATATGTTCAACAAATAGAATAAGGGTTTCAGGAAGTGCTATGCGACCTTTGAGCAATCACCCTATTGGGGTTCAGTGAAGACTTTAAAAAGTAGATAAAGAAGGCTGGGGAGATGGCCCAGTTGGTACAGTGCTTACTTTGCAAGTGTGAGGACTTCAGTTCAACCCCCAGAACCCACATAAAAAGTCAGACACAGTGGCTTACACTTGTCCGACAGTGGCAGAAGGAAGGTAGAGATGGGTAGATTCCTGGAACTCACTGTCTAGCTGCCCTAAACTAGCTGTCAAAATTCCATCAATGAGGGACCCTGTCTCAAGTGAAAAGTAGAAGGTGTTGAAGGACTGTCACCTGGGATTTCCTCTGGTTTCTGTATGTACTCATACACATGTGCACTCATGCACCCACATACCACACACATACACACATACACAAAATGGTAAAATTCCAGCCCAGCCATGAAAGAGGGGTGGAAACCAGGGTTCTCAGGAATAGCTCTTAGAACAGATAAAGGGATGAGGTTTCCGTGCCGTGGTGTTGTAGCTAGGATTTGGTCATAAGATAAGAAAACCACATGGGCTGGTTCAAGTAGAGGATGCCTGAGGTGGGAGCCTAACACAGGACAAAGAAATGGAAGTGAATCAGTTCTTGAGCCGGTTGAAGTTAGATATCTGCTAGGAGTGAATGACTTCTTGCTACCTCTGTCTCTCAGAGAATATAACTGGGCCTTTCAAGTTTCCCTAACCATAGAAGCTTCACAGTGCCTCGTTTCTGCCTTCTCCAGTTCCTCTGGATCTTGATGGACTTCCTTCTCTTCCCATCTTGGCCAGTGTAACTACACGCTCAGAAAGCTAGACCTCACAATTCTGTCCACAGCATAATCTCAGAGGCTCATGAATATTCTCTCAGGCAAATCTTGAGTATTCTCTCAAAGTTGGCTAGCTGGGACCCTGGGACAATTTCTGGTCCAGATGATCGGTTGGTAAGGGGTCAGGCAGGGTTGTCCAGATGACTGAAGGATTCAGTCTCAAAAATGAGCTATGAACAGGGTAGATGATAGAATATACTCAGGACGGTTTGGTAGGAAAACAAGCAGTTATAGGATAGATTTAATGGTTTTTCCACTTACCCAGTCACCAGAGGTCTAGCGCATGTGGTTGGCATTAGCCATTTCTGATTCAGAAAGTTGGGAAGCAATACCTTTCTCAGGGTGCATGTCAATACTTGGTCCTTCTTGAAGAACCAGGTTTTTTGGGTTGAGTATGAGCCAGGAACATATATGTAACACTGCCTCTTTACCAAAACCCTTTCCCCTTCTCCTGGACCCTCTTAACTTTTTTACTTCTCTTTTCCTGATTAGATGAGGGAAGTATGTAATTGTGAAGAAGTGACAGTTATCTCAGTTAAAACCCAAGGCTATCTCTCCAGGGTGGGTTATCTAATCCCCTCAGTCGAAGTTTCTCCAAAGCAGCTTATTCATTTGATGCCCAGCAGATGATTATTAGGTGGGTACTTTGTTCCATGCATGGGAATGAAAGTCCTACATATTCATGACCTCATGAAATAATGTTCTAGAAAGGGGGGAGGCCTGCAATCAAACTTAGCAAGATAATATTAGATAATAAATGCTCAGAAAAAGAACAGAGTCATTGACTGGGAGCCACTGAAGTGCAGCATCACGCAAGATGGTCAAGGAGACTTCTGATGAGGAGATGCTGTTGGAAGGGATGCATGCTTGCTGTATGAGAAAACCACCCCCATGCCTGTTCTAAGCAGCTCTCTTCTGAGCTGCTGCTACTCGTGTCCAGCCTTAGTCGATTTTCTTTTTCAGGCCTCATTAAGCGGCACGTAGCTTGTCTGCTAACTGTGGCTCATCTTTGGGAAAAATGCTGATCAGGATCTTTAGTGTGCATTCCTGTTAGGATCTGATGACATTGTGCTTCTCCAGTCAGTGGACAAAGGTGCCCTAAATCCCAAGGGTAGGAATATTTGAGGTCTTGTGAAACTTCTGTCTCACTCTGTCAAGAGAGGAGACTGTTTAGAGGGCTGAGGTGCTTTGCTTAGTGTTAACCTTAGGACGTCTTTGGGCATGATGACCTCACATTTGCAGAGCTGTTCTTCTAGCTCCTTGTCAGGCCCAGGCACACATGTGGTTAATGAGAGCTAATGAGCCAATGTGTATCCTGTTTGTCCTTTGATTTTCTACTCGGTACTGGGTTTTGCTGTCATCTAACTTCCATGAAACTGTATCTTAATGGGTTAATAGCCAGAGAGGTAATTATTAATCACCTTTTCAAGGTTCTTTAATCGATACTTGCAGAATATCTGACATAGTGTGTTCTATCTTGGAGACCTAGGAGATAACAATATCTTGTGCTTTGTTGGAGGTTGTGAACTGAAAGAAACTGTGTGTGTGTGTGTGTGTGTGTGTGTGTGTAAGATGAGAGAGAGAAAGATAGATATGCATGCATAAATGTTTTTGTGCATGTGGGCAAATGCATATGCATGTATGTGGAGGCCAGAGTTCAATGTTGGATGTCAACCTTTGTCACTTTATTTTTATTTTTTGAGACAGGGACTCTCACTGAACCTGTAGCTCATTTATTTTACTAGACTGGCTGGGGCTTGCAGAAAACAATGGCAGTTTCAGATTTCTGTATGATCAGTGCCGGGGTTATGATTGTGCTACCATGCCTAGCTTTTACATGGGTGCTTGGGTTCTTCATTCAGCAACTCATGCTTGTGCAATAAACAGTTTACTTACTGAGCCTGCTCCCCATCTTTGAAGTGAAAGAAAACTCTTTAATTCTCCTTCTCAAACTTGCCTGGCCACTGGGTCAGTTTCTGGGGCATAAGGTCCAATAGTTGTTTCAGGAAAATGCCTGAAAATACTTATGTGAATGTAAAACTCACAGGAACCACACATACTCTTGGAAGTTTCAAACACATTATCACTTACTTACAGGCACTAATGACTTCGATAATGTAGTGAAGTTTAGCATAAATAGGCTCATCATTAAAGTTGATGGCAGAAGTATAAACAAGGCCCACACTATTAAATTTGCTATTTGTTCGTTATGCATCTGAAATTATCCTGTCGTCTCTAGCTGCTTTGTATAAGATACTCATAAACCTAAGTAGAATGTGGTATTACTATTATTTTTTTCTGTTCGACCCAGAAATACGAGGTAATTTTTTAAAGCATATAGTCTCCCAGAAATGGGATAACCAAAGCTGGAAAGGACAGTCCTTCTTTCTGAGGTAACACTGTCACTCTGGTTACAGGCTTGCAGTGTGCCAGGGACTTGCAGAAAACACTCAGTGGCAGATTCAGAGAAGTGGGTTGGGAGTCTGAAGGTGTGGTTTTGGCCCAACACTTACACTCATTGAATTATTGTACATTGTTTGTTGACATAAACGGTAAAACGACCTTGTCCACCCTAGCAGGTGGCCAAGGTGCCATACTGTGAGTGGTGGGTCATGGCTGCTTGTATTCGCTAAATGACTTTAAACAGGCACTTAATTTCTTTGTTACTTGATGAAGTAGAGCTAAAAATATAGGAGTTGTGGGGATTCAATGTCCAGATAAAGTTAGGAGATGTGGGGATTCAATGTCCAGATAAAGTTAGGAGTTGTGGGGATTCAATGTCCAGATAAAGTTCTTAGGATGTGCTTGGCATTAACACGCACACACACGCACACACTTAATATACCCTAGCTTTTCCATAAAGTCTATGTGTTGAAGCAGTAGAAAAATATAATTATGCAAGATAGTAATCATTCCAGACTTTGGAGGATCCAGATGACAAGTGAAAAGGTCTCTGAGTCACAATGTTAATTGCCTGTACAATGCATGCCAGTGAAAACATGCATGGCCCTGACAGGGATACAAAATAGTGCTTAGGTGATTTTGTCCAGATTCATCATGGGAGGAGAGCTGATGTTTGTTTGCGGAGAGTATCCATTTCACTGAGTTGTAGTATCTGAATGAGATAAGCAGGAAGGCTCAAGGATGGGTAGAAAGGGAGTGTGTGTGTGTGTGTGTGTGTGTGTGTTTCTCATACACACAGCTCTGAACAGTAGAAAGTATGCCTCTGTGCATTCCCTTGGTCTGCACACAGACTATACATGGCATGGAAAAGGGTCCCAGCATGTGTCAGATTGCAGCTGTGTGTGATATCAGAGCCCCTGGCTAACTCCACTTCCTTTAAAACTTGATTCTATCAGCACTTTCCCTGGACAGTCATCCTTAAAACTACCAAGCAGAAATCCTTAATTCATCACTGGGAAATACAGAACTCCACCAGAGTGTTCCTTAGGTAACTAAATGTTTTAGTAACACTTTACTACTTTCTGAAGTTAACATCACAAATCAGACCTGGCACTAGGAGAGGACATTTTGAATATCTGTGATGTTGAAGTAATCAAAACAGTTAATGCCTGATGATTACCTCAGGATTAAACACCCAGACATTTTCTTGGGATGCTCTGTTTATTGTAATTATTTCCTTTTATATCTTATCAGATAGGCTGTGAGTCCTTTAGGGGCCCTTTCTTTCATTCCTGTCCTTTATCTCTCTGCACTGTGGAGGTATGGGGCATGTGGTCAGCAGGATCTGGATGAATGAATGGATGGATAAGTGAAATGCACACACATGCAGGGGTTCAGTGAGAGGCAGCTAAAGAAAACTGGTTTAGTTGCTATTTTGGCTTCAAACTCACAGCAAACTTGGAATGAGATTGCTAGGTTCCTCTGCATTACTGGCTCTTTCCCAATTTGTTGTAATGCCAAAAGGCAGTTCTGAGATCTGAGTTTTGCATCTGATTTGTCTTAAGCCTCCTTGAGAACAGGAGCCATGTCTGTGTTATTTATAATCCTCTTCCCAACATAGTAGTGGATGTATGATATATATTCAATAAATGCTTATTGATGAACATGTGACCAAAATGCTTAACACACTCAAAGAACCAAGACTAAACCAAGCTCCCTTCCTTCCTCTATAGGCATTTCTCTTTTATGAGACAGTCCAGCCTGGCTTTGAACTCATGATCCTCCTGCCTCAGCCTCCTGAGTATTGGGATTGCAGGCCTGAATAATTTTCCTTGGCTAAGGTCATCTTTATTATTACAATAGCTGTTTATGCTTCCACCACCTTATGCTTTTGCAGCTTAGAAGCCCGTCTCACGACTCTGACGTGGTCCTCTCTGCCATTTTTGATCTTTCTGGATTCAGTGCAAAGTCACTTCAGTAAGACCATCTCTCTCTGCTTTCTCTTTAACCCCATTTTCTCTTTGGCATCAGTCACTGTGTGAGGCTTCGTGGCATGTGTTCTAGCTTACAACAGTGTTGGACTTCTGTGGCATGTGAGTCTATGTATTAGCTACATTTTGCATCGCTGTGACAAAATACCTCTGACCAAAACAACCGACGAAAAGGTTTATTTTGCCTCATAGTTCTATGGGAGACAGTCCATTGTAGTGGGGGAAGCAGGCTGGTCACATCGCAGTTGCAAACAGGAAGCAGACTGATGAAAGCTTATGCCCTGCCCAGATTGCTTTCTCTTTTCCATTTAGTCCTGGACCCCAGCCCATGGAATGGTGGGTCTTTCTGCCTCAGTTTACCTAATCCAGACATGCCCAGAAATTTGTTTCCATGGTGCTTCTAAATCTAAAGTTGACAATCAAGGTTTACCATCAGTCTAGGAAGCCATGGTATCTTTCTAAATACCATTTTGTCTCCAGTGCCCCATACACAGCAGACTCTCCATAGACATTTGCTCAGTGAACAATTAAATTAACAAAATACAAAGGAATAACAAAAACCACTCCCACACAACATTCTTTTCTTTCAGTTAACATTTTGGCATATCTTTTTCTGTCTAAAACACATTCAAACATATTTTAATAAATACAATTTTATCTCATGCTGAACGTTTTCTTATTTGCCTTTCCCTCGTGTATTCTAGCTTTTGCCCCTTTTGCTGTGATTAAGCACAGTCCCCATCGTCACAGTCCCCTTTTGCCTTTTCCTTATACACCTCAGCTATGCTCCAACCAGAGGGCCTTTGCACATCCTATGCTATCTCTCTGGAAATCTCTCCCTTTGCATACCTACCAGGCCAGTGCTAATGCCTGCATCTTCTGTAAGTCTTGTTTAACTATCACCTTCTCTGTGGGATCTCTCTTTATCACCACTGCTATTTTCAGTGCAGCCCTCTTTCTGTTTTCTCTGTGTGTGTTTTCCGATAGCACAGAGATGCTTCTTGCATAATACATAATTTACTTATTAATTAGAGCTCCATTTAAGCATGTCCTTAAATGCCTGTGTCAGGAGAGCAAGAAAATTTCTTGTTTTTCTTTTGCTATAATCTCAAGTCCTAGAATAGTACCTAGAACACTTTATTGAGGTTGGTTTCACTACCTATGTGTGTAATGAATTACCTCTCCACAGCATCGTATGGGATATTTGGGCTGCATGGGGTACAGAGATTAAGTTGAGTATATGGAATATTGTGTGCTGACTTTCATAACAAAGAGAGCTAAATAGTTCTTTGAGTACCTTAGGGAAACTTCACAAATTGGCTTTTATGGGTCTTCATTTTTAGGCCAAATCATATTTTCTGAGCCATCATTTGGTTGCAGATTTTGTGTCCCGATTAGAAGCCTGCTGTCTTCTCTTGGCATTTGTTCTTAGAACCTATCGACCTAAGGCATTTTTTTGTTTGTTTGTTTTCATTTTCACTGAAGGAAACTGTATGTTTTTTTCTTTCAAACGATCACATCTCTAGATCCCAAAGGGAGAGAAGCAACTTGTTTTCTCAGGAGTCCAAATACAGCAACAAACTTTGACACACAAGTAAGACACACAGTCAAAACAAGCAACTTCCTTTTTGTCTTTCTCTCATTTGCATTTTGATTCCAGGATGATAGCCAGCACTCTGACAGTTGTGCCCTGGGAAGGGGGAATCCTTGTGCTGTTTTCCCTCTAGACCCTGCTTATACTTGATGAAGTAATTTCCTTAAAAAATTTTTTTAAAATTTATTTTTATTTTATCTGTATGAGTGTATGGCCTGCATGTGTGTAAGTGCATCCATGTCATACAGTGCCCAGGGAAGTCAGAAGAGGGTATTGGGTCCTCTGGAACTGGAGTTACAGACAGTTATTACCCGCCATGTAGGTACTAAAAACCAAACTCAGTCCTTGGCAAAAGCAGCTAGTGCTCTTAATGGCCGAGCCATCTCTCCTGATGAAGTAATTTCTTGCATTTCCCATTCTTCACCTCTGCTGCTTGAGGACAGTGCGGCGTTGCTGGTTAGTAAACCCCAGATCTCAAGCTGAACTGTATCAGTACAGCTGACACTTAACCATCCCCAAATGATGAGGAGGCTTTATGCCTTTCCCCAGTGTTAGATGTGTAGGTGCTAAGCACCCCCCCGCCCCCGGGCCTGGGTGGACATACAGCTGGGGCCTGAACGTGTGAACTCAGAGGCTTTTGGCCAAGTCTTATTCTCATGCCTCTTCAATGTACTGCTTTCTTGTGAGCACAGAGGGCATTGCCAGCATCGTGATGAATTCCTCTGGAGGGAAGGGCTTCTCCCCATTTTCCTACTTTTTTATTTTTAAACTTTTTGCATTTTATATTGAATGTTTGTGGCTTTCAGATGTGCTCTTCTTTCTCCCCCTTCCTTGCCCCCCTCATATCTCTCTATAGAGCATAACTTGTGTCCCCAAATGTCCTTCAGTGTGGATCCACCCACTGGGCCCACCAAGAGTCCTAACCTTCCAAGATAGCGTCTTTCTCTCTTCCAGCAACCATCAATTGCCAAACGTTCCCTTGGTTGTGTTGGTCTTTCTTCGCCACCTCCCCAGGTCATGCTGGGAATTTGTCTGGTTTGAGTTTGCATAGGACTTGTGCATACTGTCACCATTGCTGTGAGTTCATTGTGTAACTGAGCAGCAGTCTGGAAGACTGTTTCCTTATGGTTATCTATCCCCTCTGGCTCTTACAGTCTTTCTGCCTCCTCTTCACGACGATCCCTGAGCCTGGGAGGTGGAGGTTTGGATAGCTCTCCTATTCGGGGATAAGCAAAAATACTTATTGTATTTTTATTTATGTTTATGTATACAATTTGTGTGCAGGTTCCTCCAGGGCCAGGAGAGGGAGTTGGTTCTCCTGGTATCATAGGCACTTATGAACTGATGTGGATGCTGGAAACCCAACTTAGATCCTCCTAAAGAGCAGAAAGCACTCCTAATTCTGAGTCATCTCTCCAGCCTCTCATTTTCCTACTTTTCTTCCTAACTAACTGCTCTAAGGATCCTAGCTCAGCATGTCCTGGTGACTCTACAAGCTGTTTAAAGCCCATGTATGGCGATTAGTTCTCTCTGGAGTTCTCTTAACTCTTTATTAGTCTTTTTGTTACATGGAGAATTATCCAAAATGGTTCAGAAGAGAGCGAACAGTAGAAATCCGGGTTGTCAAGAAGGCTCTTTTCATCATTGTTGGATGGGACTGTCTCTAGCTTTGTTTCCTTTTGGGGAATGACCCAGTAAGGTAAGAAAAGCCTACTACTAGTCTGAAAAGACGCATCTCTGGGTTGTTTCTGAGCATATGTGTGTTCAGCAGGACCTGGGAGTTTGAAAGAATTCTCTTGTCACGCCTCTCTCAGCTATGTGAGTATAAAGAAAGAGATTCACCTTTCTTCGTCTCCCTTCTCATCAGTAAGTCCTATTTTTAGACTATTGGCATATAATTCAGCATCTCTTGCAACCAGGGCCTGGCATTCCTTTTAGGAATTTCTAGAGCCATGAATGGAATCCGACTAAGTCGAGGACACAGTGTATTATCATCCAGTGGTGCACACACTTGGAGAGAGTGCTATTTTCAGAATGTCTTCTGCACAGCATTGTCCAGTGATCAGCCGCAAAATCACAGATCCTCAGCGTTGTTGTGAACAAAAGCAATCCCTTGTTCTTGTCTCAAGGCTGTGTGATTGCAGGGCCAGTGATCAGATAGGTGACCCAAGATGGATGCTTTCCCGAATATAACTCATTTGTCTACACCTGTCTCCACCTTTATCTCTGTGTATGTTCTTAGCATTTGGAGATGAATTTATTTCCAACCCTGGCCTCCACCACGCCTTGTTTACTCTTGGTATCAATACCGAGGGCACACGTGTTCCCTCACCTGTTCTCTTGTGCCCCAGTGTCTCCTGCAGCCAGATGGCAAGCAGACACTGTGGGCAGTCTTTGGCTCCTGACCCGGTGATGCTGTTCATGCGCTCTCTGGAGCATTAGGACAGACTTGCCTGAGTTGGGTACTTGGAGTACTGCAGCACTGACCCTCGCTTCTCAAGGAGGAGCCAGCCTGCTTTAGCTGCTTGGCTTGTTTTTGGAAAGGCAGCCAGCTAAGTGTTCAGGTACATTTGCAGCAGGGGTCCTGCCTCTTCAGCTTAATCCGATGGATAACTGAGTCCTCCTGGGTCAGAGTGGTGCAGGCCTCTTTTGGGTTGTGCTCAGTTTCATCACTGAAGCTCCTACATGAACACTTCCTGTGTGAGTCACTAAGTATGTCCTTAGCCTGCTATACTTGCTCAAGGGCTTAGGAGGTGAATGAAATAAGTATCCTCTCAGGGAGGAATGCACACAGAATGTTAACATGCATTGTCAAGAATCCTGAGCGCCAGAAAGATGGCAGAAGAGTCATGTGGGAATAATCACACAGGAATTTTGATGCTTTGTCATTGGGTGACATCATTTGAATACTGTATCAGTTAATATAAAAAACTGGTTGGGGGGTCAGAGAGATGGCTCAGTGGTTAAGAGGACTTGCTGGTGTTGCAGAGAACCTGAATTCAGTTCCCAGCACCCACATCAGGCAATTTATAACTCACTATAATTCTAGGTCCTGGGTATCTGACACCCTGACACCCTTTTCTAGCCTTTGTGGGTTCTCTCCTGCATGTGTACATACATGTGCACGCACACACACACGCACACACTTTTTAAAAAAATCAGTTTTTCTCATCATTTATAATTCTCAAAATAATCATTTTTATCAGTCAACTCATGATTCACAAATTCATCAGTGTTAGTTATCAGAAGTTTCTGATCATGGAGAAAAAGAACCTAGTCCCTCATCACAACTGAAATGGTTTAACACACTTTGTATCTACCATTGATTCAAAGGAAGGAACAATGTGCTGGAGACTCAGGGAGACACTGCTGATGGAAACAGGCTTACCCACGTAGATCACAATGTACAGCCCCAAACACAAGAAGTTAAAAGAGGTGCTGTATTGAGGCCACCGAGTGCCTCACAGGTTAAAGGAGCAAGTCTCAAAATCAATACTCTTGCTTAACAGACAGTCTAGGCTGGGTTTTCAGACAGGGTGAAATGCATTCGCATGCACACACTAGGATCTTTGCATTCCTGTGGCTTTCTTCTGGTACTTCCAGCTGGCTTGAATCTGTGGGCTAATCTATGAGTATTTGAATCCTCAAAGAACTTTTCTACTGTGAAGCCAGTGGTGGGAGGGAGGGCGGGAGAGGGAGAGAACGCTTTTCATGTAGCCGAGTGAGTGAAGTGAGCTACTCCTAAACACATGCTCTGGGAGTTTTGACCAGGAACAATCAGAGGCCCCAAAACAAACAGCCCTAAAGGATTTGTGAACAGGAAGTGTACCTTTCCTTGTTGACCTTAACTTATATGTTGAGTAAATGAGTGCCATTCTGTACCCTGGTGTGTTTAAGGCTTAGAGTCTCACTGCATTTGGACTGTGTCCAGTTGTCCGTTTGGTTCTGGTTCTTAAAACTGCCAAGAATTGCAGGTAGAGAGAGACCGGACTCAACTAGAGAAACTGAATCGGAACAGGCTGTAGGTGGATAGACAGACACACTTCTCAGGTCCCTGGTGAGTCACCTGACCTTCATTGGGGATTACGAGGGGCACATATGACTTGGGACTGGCAGTGTGTTTGTTGTTCTAACTTTTGGATGTTTTGTAGCTGGTTTAATCTGGTGAACACAAAGCCCAGGGGTGTGGGCAGTTAGATACTCAGAACTTTGGGTTCCACACTGACCTAGGCCCTAGGTGCCTCTGATTTCCTCTTGGCAAGGAGCTTGGCAGACGCTTGTATGATAATGTGTAAGTAGTACTGAGACTAGTTCATGGAAGATGTGGAGGTTGGAAGTTAGTAATGTGAATCATTTTTATCAGAGAGTTATCAGATAGTTTTGCCTGTATGTGAGCTAGAAAAAAAAATGGGTTAGATACTGCTTGATTGTTCAGATAGTACTTCAGGGAAAGAATGTTGACTTGTTTGCAATGATCTCCTGCTGACCCCTTGTCTGTGGTTATTAACACTGAAGTTACGCTGAGACATGAATCTCCCCATGACCAGAAGCCAGGCCTATTCTCTAGGTTTTTTAGTGTGACTCCTTATATCCACTGTTCTATCATCTTAAAACACTTTTCATTGCATAATCACTGTCCCTGGTGAATTGTTACATGAGTTCATTTTTACACAAGTATGCATTGTACACATTTCACGTTCCCATGCCTCACTCTTTCCTTCCACACTCCTCTCCCACTTGATTTTCTTCTTTGTTCCCCTAGACAGTTTTGCCTCTACTTTCATGACATACACACATGCATTCATGATTTTATGTAGCTGTGTAAAATCTGATGTGGACCAGTAGACTGGGCTGGGCCTCTGAATTTTGGAAGGGGACATCCTCCTTCCTTCTTACCAGCTGTACGCAACTGATCTTGAGGCTTTTGCTTCTTTCTGTATGCCCATGAGATGGGGTTGAGGGTGGTGGGGTAGGAGACAGCATTCTTTGAGGTCTGTGTCTGTTAGCAAGTCATTGTATCTGATTACTTTGAAGTTTCCTACACTAGTCTTAGGTCAGGATACTATTGAGAAATACCACCAATGAAGTGACTCACACAACAGAAATTTATTTCCTTGCCATTCTGGGGGCTGAAGTTCATGATTAAAGGGTTACAAGTTGGGTTAATCATGTTACGTAGACCCATCTCCATATCCTCATTTCCTTTATTACCTCTTTAAAGGTTCTAGCTCCAAGTATCTAGTTATGGCTATGTTCTGGGACACTGGGGGTTAGGAGTTTAACATAAAGATTTGAGGAGTCCATGATTCAGCCCATTACACAGCCATTCAAAAGCGGGACAAACACTATGCTGTGTACTACTAACAGCCTGTTCTACCTAGAAAAGCTGTTAAATGTTATATAGCAAGGTGGAGCCCAGACACAGTTCCCTGTCTGTTTTATGCCCTATTGTGTTTCTTTGTTTCTGCTGAAGTATAACTCCCTCCTGGCGCTGTTTGGTGTAGTGACTTCCCAAGTGTGCCGTTGCTGTGGCTTCCCCTCTGAATCTTCTTACTCACGTTCACATGGTTAGACAAGCACTGTAACTTACAGTCTTCTTGTGTTTCATGAGGTAGTTTACTATGGGAATAGAGATTCTAGAGTTTAAAAGATCATTATTTGTGGAAATGGCAAATGGACTTATTACCTTTGGATGCCCTCTTTCTAGTCCAAGTTTGAGATTAAACACTCATTGACCCAGTTGACTCTACCCTTCATAATCCCTAAACAGTTCAATTAAGTGCTTGTACAGCATCTCCATATGTTGGCTGGGTGCAAGGTGCCAATATTTCGACACTGCTTTCTCATTAAAATGATCAGGGCATAAGCCTGGAAGATTCCAGTGTGTGGCTCACCTGGGACCTCCCCAAGGGAAATGTGCCTGCCAAGCAAACCAGAAATAGTGTCAGGGAGGAAGTGCTCCCCTGTGCTGGCTCCCCTCCTGGATGGAGTCATTAACAAGCACTTTTTACCCTTGGCAGGGCCAGGTAAGTTGGAGAAGTGTACCTCCTGTGGTGTTTAAACACATTCCAGTAACTCCCATGATAGCGATGCATGAAGAATCAACATATTGACCCCCCCAGAGTATATATTAAATTCTGAAGGATTAATCAAAACTGCACCATGTTGTGTGCAATTAAACCCTTGAAAGGCAAAATAAATTTGCTGGAGCAGTCACAGCTCTTATACTACTTCTCGCCAGAATGAGACATTTTTTTGGTTCTGTTGCTAACAGATGAGTCTGTGCTCAGAGCATTTTTCAGATGATGGGATGGGCTAGAGGGAGCCATCCACAAACCCCTTTCATTGATAGGAGAACAGGGAATCAAACTCTCCTGGTGTATCCTTTGGACCTGGGTAAATACCAAGGAAATCCTTCCATCAGAAGGAGCAGTGGATTGTGCCTGACTTCCTCCCTTCCTTCCTCCCTCCTTCCCTTCCTTCCTTCTTCCTCTTCTTTCTTCCTTTCTTTCTTCCTTCCTTTCTTTCTTTCTTTCTTTCTCTCTCTCTTTCTCTCTCTCTCTCTCTCTCTCTCTTTCTCTCTCTCTTTCTCTCTCTTTCTCTCTCTTTCTCTCTTTCTTTCTCTCTTTCTTTCTTTCTTTCTCTCTCTTTCTTTCTTTCTTTCTTTCTCTCTCTCTCTCTCTTTCTTTCTTTCTTTCTTTCTTTCTTTCTTTCTTTCTTTCTTTTCTTTCTTTCTTTCTTTCTTGAGACAAGATGGGTTTTCCTCTAATCCCAGCTGGAATTGTCATATAGACCATCCTGGCCTTGACACAGAGACCGGAGACCTACCTGCCTCTGACTCCCGAATGCTGGGATTAAAGGTGTACCACCATACCTGGCCTTTGTGTCACTTTCTTATGAGAGAATAATATGCCCAGAAATGTAGACTACAAGGAAAATATCAGGGGTGGCACTTGGGCCAGCTGCAGGAGAGCTACAGGACTGGTTTTGTTCACTTAGCCTTGTACTCGCATTTCTAATGATTGGACCCTCACTTTGAATACAGGTGGGTGGAAATCTCAAGAAAATTCTTCTCTCCCACACACAACGTGTGTCTGAGTTTACCCAGGATGGTAACCTCATGGAGATAGCTCTGTACTCTATTGAAATGTTTCAGTGGTGCCAGACTGTCCATTGTGTGGCCATTTTGGTTTATTGTGGTTTGTAAAGAGTCAATTAAAATCAGTTGCAAAGCCCTGAGAAGCTATCTGTTGTTTGCCAAGGGTCGACAGAGGAAAAAGGTTGGCATTGGGTTTGTCTAGAATGATACATGATAGTCACTGGGTTACAGAAACAGCACTTCTGAGCTGGCCCTGAGCATGAGAGAAGAGGCATAGTCATGCCAGATCTGCAAAAAGGGAGTTAAGAATTAACAGAGTATCTTAAGGGAGGCCTAGCTGAGACAGGAATTCCTTTTTTTCCTCATCTACTTTGCACAATCAATTTTCTTTATTAACCGTAGTGCCAAGGCTGCTGAGGGTTCCTGTGGATGGTAAAATGTAGAGTGCTGGAGGAGTACAAATTCATCTCCATATATCCCATTCCACAGGAAGAATCAAGCTACCCACATTGTTGTTCCTACAGATAATCTAAACTTGTACTCACTGCAGAAGAAATTATTGTGAAGAATGATGGGAAATCCTTGAATTAATAACTTCAGAAGCCCTCAGTGCACAACACAGCAATTAGAAAAGTAAGGAAAATGTGCCTAGTTTATACAAAGAACATCTTTTTTTCCCCCTCCTCAAAGTTCAGAAATAAATTTTATTGGGAGATGCAGCAAAAACTCTCATGACATCTGGAATATGGAGATCTAATTGCTGATTCAATGGCATTGAGAACAGGCAAACATATTTCCTTGGTGAAATGTCAAAAAGGCAGCAATCAAAATGAAGCGTTTAAGCATTAGGATGAAGAAATGATGACTAGGTTGATTTGTAAACATTTATCTCTAGGCTTACTTTATGAAAAGAAAAGTGGTAAGTTCGGGGGCAGAATGACACATTTGTACATTCTGAATCCTTGGAATGGGAGCACATGAGTGTCTCAGGATTCAGGGTGGGTTCAGTTGAAAGTTAATCTTGATAACCCCACTTGACCTTTCATGTAGGGTCTCTTGCATTTTAATAGACTGCAAGAGATTGTGAAGGGGTGGGGAAGGAAAGGGCTAAGGAAAACTGTTTCTCTTTGAAATAATTTCTTTTGATCTGTTTAGGAAGCATTGACTCATTTTGTGGTGTGGGTCGGTGACAGTATTTACTTTTGCTGTGTTAGGTTAGGAACTGTGATGTAGGCCTCCTTAGACCGTGGGATGGCCTAATTGTTCCATGCTCCAGAGCAGTCTGAAAGGCAGATATTAATCCTGGGGTCTATCTCAAAACTTGCTCTGGCAGAAGGAAGAGTGGCAACTGTCAGATGGGCCAGTAACCAGAAAACCAGCATGTGTTAAGTCACCTAACAGAGAGGCAAATCAACTTGTCAAAATAATGCTGGAAAATTGCTAAATCAACAGAAACCCTTGCCTACATGGATATGTAAGATTTTCTTGGGCACTAAATGAGTACTTTTCCTAAATGAATGTATTTTCTGGGTTTTAAATTATGCCAATCGTCAAGAAGGAAATTCCTCTTCAAGGAAGACCCGAGAAAGAAATACAATCTGCCCAAAAAAGGGCAAAGTTGCTTTCCCTAGAGGCACTGTGTTTGTAAGGTCTCTACTGCATTGTGCTTGCAAATAACATTTATTTCTGTAGTGTAAATATGCAAGAGTTCATTTTAATAAAAAGTAAGTCCTAAAATAAGATAAAACCCATGACTAGACTTGCATTTGAAGATTTAGAGTGTATTCATCTGCTAGTTTTGGTATAAATATTCATTGGATTTGAGCTCTCAGGTGTTCGAACTTTTAATCTGCATTCAGATGGAGGCGCTTTAATCAGACAGTTCATAAAAGTCTGCAACTACCCCCCCCCCAATCTAAGGAAAAAAAAAAGCCACAACAGAGTCACAGAGAGAACAGAAAGTACTAGGGCTTCACAGTAACCCACCAAGCTGAACGGCCTTGCTGGAGGGGGAAACAGCAAACATCAAATACCATTTTGTACCATAATATCAATATTCTATTAAAAATAAATCTCTTGCTGTTAGACCGAAAAGTCTCAAAAACCTGTCACTTGACTGCAGTCTTCAGAGATGACTGATAATGGGTAAAAAATCCCATAGCATCTGTTTACCATGTACTCACACAAACTGTTAGGGATGTTTTTAAATGTCAGCAGTAATGTATGCATGTGTATTAGCTGTCACAGAGCAACACTGCCACCAGGACAGCCAGCACTGGGGACATCTCTAAATTAGGTAGGTCAAATGAGGAAGGTGCCTGAGGAACCCTTGAAAGGATGTTGTTTGTCTGGGGGGAAAAATCTGAGCTGCCTATGCTAATGTGGGAGTACCTGGGAAACCCCTTACATCAGATTTTGAATCAAGCGTGAAATGGCAGGAAGGTTTGCCTTCAAGTCTCCGATGTGAAGGTCGGTTCTGGGAGAGCAGAAGGTGGAGGGAAAACATTTTGCATGAGGTATGTGCTGCATTAACGGCTACTGTGGTTTCTCTTGGTAACCTAAGCACATATCAAGAGAAGAAAGTCACTGAAGTACAAACGCTGACTAAACAATGTGTCGGTGACAGTGTTGTTAGCAGCTGCTGCAGGGTCTGGAGAGCTCTGCTCTGCTTAACTGCTTAGAGGGAAACCACTATTTATGGTCCCAGCAAAGACACTTGGAATCTAGGTGGTTGCCTTCAAAACGAGCTTTTATAGTAGAGATGGCTTTCTTCATAAAACCAGGGTGAAGTCTGATGATCAGTTTTGATAATGGAGTTTTCCTTCCTTGCTTCAGTATGTAAAGTCTCAAAGGTAAGGACAATGATTGATGGGTGGAAGTGGTGCCGGAGAAAGAACTGAGATGAGTTTGGCTCCACCACTTGCAAGAGCCTAACCCCAGACATGCTGCTTGGTATTTAATGTCTCTGCCTCAGTGTAACCTTGCTCAAGTGGTGCTGGTGTTGACAGTGTCTTCATAGAGATGTGGGAAGGATTCAGCAAGAAAATTCATACAAAGTATCTCAGCACTCAGTAAATGCTGAAGGCAAATTCAGAGGACGGATTAGTGACTTAGGCCTCACTGCACTACATTTGCTAGCATAAATGGGGTTCACTAGTTTTGAGGGCACGGAGAATGTCACATGCCCTCTGGAGGAACTGGCCTTAAGGGTTTGGTTGAATGATTCTTAGTCACCTTGCAGAGCTGCTAGTCTCTGCCCCTCCCTCAATTCCTGTTTTTGTATATGGAATGGTTCCGCCTACCATGTTTAAGAGAATCAGTTTCATTTTTGATCTCATATTCAACATAATTTGGTGATTAAGCACCTTAAAAATAGAGCAGTTTTAGGATACTTCACGTCTTGGTTTTTATTTTAAAATGTAGTATTTTGACAAAGTGTGCTTTTGTTTGGGTAGTTATGTAAGTTATAGAAAGGAAGACAGAATCAAAGTAGGTGCTTGGTGCCCTTGTGTCCAGTCTAATTAATTGGAGATATTGTCAGAAGGACGCTTACCATCCCTTTTCATGGCAAAGTAGAAAGGTTCTCTCTATCTTTATCATATTTCAGAATATTTATTGATTGATTGACTCTGTAGAACTTCTACTGAGCATGCTTGTTCGAATTCTGGCACCCGTATGACAGCTAACAACTGTCTGTAACTCTGATTCTAGGGGATTCAATGTTGTCTTCTGTCTTCTGTGGGAATTGCATGCACAGGTGCACTTACATGCAGGCAAAGTCCTCATACACAGAAAATAACAATAATAAATAAAAATATTTTAAGAAATAAGGAGTCATCTTTACAACTTGCTGCTCTCTCTCCGTGATGCATGTCTGTCTTGTGACTCACCATGACTCCTTAGGAGAGCATTCTGCTCTTCCTGATAAAATGGTGTGGGTCTCCCACCCTTGCAAAGAGTAAAGGATGTTTTGTTACTCTCTGTGGCCACTTTTTCAGTGAGGCTTAGTTGGTTAATGTCCTCTTGCTTCATTTGACCAAAAAGTTCAGAGTTTTATTTGTGGCATAGGGAAATCAGTAAAGGTCTCACACAGCCAGACGGAAGTTGCTCTGAAGAGGGCAAGAGCAGAAAGTTATTTATGTTTAACTGATGTAAATGTGCTCTAATAATGTGAAGGAGAATTCTGAAACTCAGAAGTCACCACAGTCTCATATGTGCACACGGACTGATTTTGGTCTCACTGGTACTAACATCAGACACAGTGATCATATGTATGCAGTGTGGCAGGACTGAAGTTTGACTCTGACCCTGGGTGGTGAGATCAGTTTAGTTCCTTTTGTTGTTGACATAGAACTTTCCAGTCTTGGACCCATAATTCACACTTTTACCTACCTAGTAATGATAAATAAAATGTCACTTTTATAGAACTGAGTATTTATGAGGCTCTTTTTTCAGGACTCTGTAATCGTCCAAAAATTTGCTTGATTTTCACAGTGTCTCATGTGAAGTATGTATCAATAACACTGCCCCATTATACAAGAGCACCAACTAACTCAGTGCCCTAAGTCATTGGCCCTAGGTATTAGTTAGGTAAATGCTAAGTTGGAATTTGAACTAAGCTGCTGGGAATCATGCTAATCTGAAGGGTGATGATGGAAAAATGCTTCCTAGGAGCAGAGTCTATAAAGAACAGCAGCTTTTTGTTTTTAATGTTTTATTGGGGGGATTTATTTATTTTTATTTTATGTGTATGAGTGCTATACCTGCATGTATATAAGCACATCTGTGTTGTGCAATGTCCTTAGAGGACAGAAGAGGGCATCAGATCCCCTGGAACTGGAATTATGGATGGTTGTTAGTTACCATGTAGGGACTAGGATTTGAACCCCAGTATTCTGCAAGAGCAGCCAGTATTCTTAATTGCTGAGCCATCTCTCTATCTGTGTACACTTTTGATCATCTGTATGTATACATGGAAGATGGTAAGGTGAAAAAGAAATTGTTCTAGATAAGATATGGAGACAAAATACCTTGGGTAAGGGGAAGTTCCGGAGAAATATTTGAAATTTTTATTTGGAATAAACATTAGTTACAGAGCCACTATCATCATGGGAAAAATCATAGGGACTATTCTGTATCTGATTCTATTGTGTGGGATTCTGTCAGGCTTTGGTGTTATTATTGGTCCTTTATTGTTGAATTTTTGTACATTTCCATTGTTATGACTGGTTTATTTTTGTTTAATGGCACCCTTGTGATGTACTAATGTATTAATCACCTTTATGCAACTCATTCACATTTAACCAGAGAGCTCCAAGTCCCTGGTCCTTATGGAGTACTGCACAGCAAAGAAGGAATGAGCTCTCTTTGAGACCTGACTTAGAATCTGAGATTATCAAATTTTTTCCCAGAAGAAGTAGAAAGTGGAACTTAGCAGGCAAGTTTTTGTGATGTTGAAGATCTTTCTTTCTATATTGTACACTATATTTACATATATGTGGATATACATATATATGTGTATGCATATACATACATATATAAGTTAATCATTTGATCTTTGAAAATGATAGTGGAACTATAATAACCAAAGGATGATCAATTTCCATCCTCACCTTCACCCCTACCCGGTCCTGTACTTCTAAACAATACTTGAATGTTATACAAATCTTCAGATAAAATAAAAATGATAATAAAATTTTTTTAATGTCTGAGTATGTTGCCTTCATGTGTGTAAGTACATCTGTGTCGTGTAATGCCTGAGGATGCCAGGAGAGGGCGTTAGATTCCCCTAGAGCTGGAGTTTTGGATGGTCGTTAGCTGCCATGTGGGTGCTGGGAATTGAACCTAGGTTCTTTGCAGAAGCAGCCAGTGCTCTTAAGCTCTGAGCAATCTATTTACCCTCAAATCCTCAGAAAACTTTGGTGCTTGGTTTATGATACAAAAAGGCTACTGATCTCTCCTTTCTAGTTTTTACTAGAGTTTCCTAAATGCAAGGCAATTTAAAACTTCTCAGAGACTTTGGCCTTGACAGCTAATGGTGGACGAAACTCTGCTTAGGAAGCTTCTCAAGGCTAATCATTTTTCAAAAGGAGAAAAATAAAAACAAAACCCCAAGTAGATTGATCAAAAGGGCACGGTGTTCTCGGTGAGGCAGACAAAATCTCGAGGCATGGCTCATCCCCTCTTTTAATTATCCAGTTCATTTAGTCAGCTGTGATCCAGGACTTCTGCAGGTCATCTGCAGCACGAGAGGCAGACAGGGCAGCTGCTGACCCACAACTTGGTTCAGGGATGGAAAATGGCTACCCAGGCTGACTCATCCTTTAACAAACAGAGCTGGGGAGGAGAGCTGGGAGTGTGATGTGTGATCTGAGAAGTCCTCTTGATGCCCCGAGCTTCCCTGAACCTCATCATAAAAATAATTGTATCTGAGAAATTGGCTGGGCAGTCAGCCCCTGTGATAGCTCCTTCACTGGAGCAGAGAGCTGAGGCTCCAGAATTGGAAGTTATAGGTACTGACTGTGGAAACACACACAGCCCTTGGGAAGCCACAGTTATCAGTGATGTTGTCAGACCCCTGGTGCGCAGTGCCCTTTTCTACCCCGGCTGGACTGTTTGATGTACTCTGGGCAACCTTTTGGGGCTTTCTGCCATCACCAGACAGCCTCTGAGACATCATCTTCAGGCAAGGGAAAAAGGCCAAGGAAACTCACCTTGTTCCTGCCTTCTCATCTCAGAGACTCACTTGTCCTAGGGTGACTCAGAAAAGTGTGTAACTCATTCCACTACCAGACTTCTACTCAGTTCTCTTGAGATCACATGTCCCAGGCAGTCTGTTTACTTCTGTGCAGCCCATTTAAAGCCAAGGAACTAGAAGCGTGATTTTATTCCCTTATATAATTTCATACTGCAAAGGACATCACTGATTAGTTAAGTTAGAGGGATTTGAGTCCATTTATCCCCACAAAAGCGTGCTCTCTCTCTTCTCTCTCTCTCTCTCTCTCTCTCTCTCTCTCTCTCTCTCTCTCTCTCTCTCTCTCTCTCTCTCTTTTTAGTAGCCAAGATCAGCCAATACTTAAATCCCTATCTTAATATTTACTACCGGGAGAGACTAGTCGTTTTCAAATGATGCACTATTGTCATCTACACTGGGTTGTTGAGCCAGTACAATCTGAATTTGAACCTGGGTGTAACATTTAAAATGGTTAGTCATGAACCATGTCACTCAATTGCCTGATCCTCATTCTTTCCCCTTATCTGTAAAGTGGGGTTAAGTATAATTATGCTAGTAAGTTACTTTGAAGATTAAAGAAAAACCTTTATTTTAGAACCAGTCAACTAGCCAAGGGTTTGAAAATTATATTTCTGAGTTTACCTTCCTGTTGGTTTTATTTTATTATCACAAAGGCAAGAGAAAGTCTTTCATAACTTATTTAAGGAGGCTTGGCCCTGTCAGCAGATAGGTGGGCCACAAGGATGGAACAGGAGCCATGACCCCTTGCAGTCCTCCCTCAAGGAACCAAGGAACTAGTGGCCTCCTGTGGCAAAAAGCAGAATTTAATGTGTTTGGGATTAAAGTCTCTATTGTCTTTCTCAGCTTTTCTGGTGGGAATCCCTGAGTTTGTATAACTTTTCAGCAACTTTGCAGATTTGATGCCATTATTTGTAAATTGCTGGTCTCCTCTGAACAGGTAATTACCAATATAGATGGTCGCATGCAGGGAAGGAGGAAGGAGGAGGCAGGAATAGAAATTTCCGTTGCAGTCTGGTAGCTTCATGAAGGCAGATGGGCGGCTTGCCTTGCCCTGCCGGAAGGGGCCTGTGTGTGTGTGTATCCCAGCTAGATATCTTCAGGACTGGTCGGGGATACTTTGGGGTATGTAAGAGATCCTCTGGAAGAATCAGAGGCCTGGTCCACAGTTCCAGATTACATCATTAGGAAGGTGGCATGTATTTCCCTGGTGATCACTCTGGAGCTATGGATAGGAGGCAGCATCTCTGTGTGCTCACACTCCATAGCCAAAAAAAAAAAAGAATTTATAGACATTTTGTTGGCACTCTTGTGGAGGAAGAACCTGGCCAGCTTCTCAAGAGCCCAGAATGATAGTAATAAGTGGGAGTTAATTATGTGATCCCCATCACGATTAATTTAAGATGTATAAAATACCATTGTTGGACACTATATAATAGAGGACCGTTATTCAGCAGGCAGTTTGCGCTGGTCATAAAATGTGTTTGCAGGCCTTTTCACAGTTCTTCCCTCAGCCTCAGGCTCTCTAACCTAGACTTTCCTACAATGCATCTTTCCTCCCCATGATTGCAGGGTCTTTCTGGACTTGTGTTTATATCTGGCTTCTTTCTATTCAAGGAGGGAGTATGAAGTATTTGCTCCAAGAAATTGCAAGACCCAGGGAGGTTTTCTGAAATTCTCATGCTCTCTTGTGTTTACCATAAATCTGAGACAGTGATATGATCAGCAAGCTTATTTATGTCTGAATAAAAAAAAAAACATGAATAAAATTCACACTGAGCAGTCCCCTTTTCAGTCTCTTTAGACACTGAATGTAAGTCTGACAGCCATGCTGGACAGTCTGTCCTGTGATCAGATATTGATTAGTCATTTGGTTTGCAGTAAATTGTTCTCTGTGCTAACATTTATATATCCTCTTTTCAAAAGGCTCTTCTACCTTCAGCTCCCTTGCCAATGTCATTTGAAGACTGTATCTGGCCAGCAACCCAAGGCTCTCCCTCCCCTGCTGTCTGGAGAACAAGTCCCTTTCGGCTCAGACATGTAGCTCAGGGTTTCCACGCTGCTCTGAAATGAGACCCAGATTGCAGGTCATGCCATAGGCTGTCAACATAAAGTGTCTTTTGGCATCAATAAGATGACTCTTCAGGAAGTGATAACTTTAAAAATGTATGATGAGTACCACTGAATTAAGACAGATGGGCTGATTTGTGTTATTCCTAAAATAACTGGCAAGTAGGTGTTTATCTCATTTTGCAACAGGACAAAATTGCTTCTGGAGTGATTCATTTGTGATCCCAGCTAAGCTGTACTATTAATTTACTTTACTTCTGACTGGTGTGTTTGCCTCAGTATTTATTGTATTTCCCATCAGTATTGTCAAACTGTGGTGCAGCTATGACACCTCGACATTTGCATTTAGATTATGGGGTTATGGGTTAGCGTGGAGAGAAAGAAAGAGTGTGTATCCGGCTACGATTTGGTTTGTGAAGAAGATATCCATGGCCATTTTTGACATCTTTCCTTGGATTCTGCATGTAGAATTTTGATGGTTATTTTAACCCTCTGTCCGGTTCTCTTGCTTCTAATCTCTCCTCGTCTTATCACTCCTTTTCAATACTGCGCTCCAGTGAACTTTTTAACATGCAAATTTGATTCTGGTGCAGCTTTTTTTTTTTTTTTTTCTTAAGCAAACTTGGATTTCTATACAGATCAGGATTCACAGAGGCATGAAGCTGCTTGGAGCAGCCATATGTACGGAGACTAGGAGAAATCTCCATCGCATCCCAACAGAGCAATGCTGTTCTGGCCAATGGAAAGATAACCCAACTTCTCAAGGGAAAACAGGGGCCCCCTTGAAGCAGAAAGATGTGAAAGTCTTTCCCAGCCAAACACGTTGCGTCAACATATAGCTCTGACCCACTGATAAAGTCACATTATACAGAATGAAAATGTCCCAACTGTAACATGGACTTATGCAACTCTTCATATTGGGGCTTTATTTCTGTGCTTATCTTCTACCATGAATCCATCCTCATCATTACACATAATATTTACCCAAACCAACTAGTATAAAAGCCTTACATAATTCAAAAAGTAGCTTCCAAAAAGTCAACTGTGGGAGCCAGGTGGGAGGCACAGAAGCTGTGTGGTGCATGAGGGGACTGGGGAGACACATGCAAGCTAGTCACTCAGGTTTCAGAGATTTTGGTTCAAGAGTTGGTGGTAGTTTGGTGCCACCCAGTAGTAGAGGCCTGCTCTAGCTCCTTGTTGAGACAAACCCTCTGGTTGGTTGGGATTTTTAGAATGAGTCTAGTGATTCCAGGAGTCTCCAGATTGCTATCATCTGTTTCAGTGGCCCACTGTGGAGCAATCAGAGTGGGAGAATATAGGTTGTGTGGGCCCACATCAGCCTGCTGTCTTGTGCATAAGATGACTACACAGATACACACACTGACACAGACCACACACAGCACACACTCACATACACTCACCAAAGAAAATTAGTTCTCTTCATTTAAAAAGTGAGATTGAACAGAGGACTGGATTCATTTTCTGATTATATCTGAATTCACATTATTACATGGCATAGTGTCCTGAAGTCTTCCTGTACTATTAAATTCCTGTTTATTAAATTCCAGCTGAGTTGTTCATAGGGTTTGGGCTTGTGAAAGGGTTCTTCTTTATGATGGTTTCACTCTGGTTAGCTTCCCTTCATCTTTTAGGACTCAGCTCCTTATCTAACTGCCTTCTTAAAGTCTTGTCTACAAATATTTTCTCTTCAAAATTCACGGGTATGCATCTGAACTACATAGCTCACTTCTTTAATTGGTTTGTTGCAGGTTTAGGTCTCAGGCTAGTTCTGGGTTTCTTAGGGATAGGAACTGTGTTTTCAGTACTCTTTTCTTGTGGTACCCAGGAGATGCTCCTGAGATATTTGTTGAATGACTGAAGAATTGAGATAGGTGTAGCAGAGTACGAGTAGTGAGAATAGTAACAGATGGGCACTTAGGCCACAGCCTCTCTGTCTCTTCTGTTTTATAAGCACTTTTCTTATACAGGGTTACATAAGGCAAGTGTGTAAGTACACACTTTGAGTTTATTACCCCGTCCCGTCTTTCTCCCCTGCTCATTTCTCCTCATAGTAGTCTGTTTTCTTCCCCAGATAGCTTAGTTTCTTCTCCCATGTCACCAGTTCATGTTGGTAATAAGTATCTGTAATGTCTAGGACCAACACATGAGAGAAAACATGTGGTTTTTATTTTTCTGAGACTCAGTTTGCTTGATAGGATTATTTCCAGTTCTTTCTCTCCTTCTGTCTTTTGTGTTTGGACACAAACACATATATAAATACTTGAGCAATCTTTCTGTTATATATGAAATGCATCATAACATTTTTAATGCAGTCTGCAAAAGTGAGGGTAAGGAGTTTATGTTCTGTAGGGGTCTAGAGAGTTGACTTAGTGGTTAAGAGCACTGGCTGCTCTTGCAGAAGACCTGGGTTCGATTCCCAGAACCCACACAGAAGCTAACAACTGTCTGTAACTCCAGTTCTAGGGGGGAATCTGATGACTTCTTCTGCTCATGTCATGGGCATTGCATGACATGGATACACTTACATATATACAGACAATACACCAATACACATAAAATAAAAATAATAAAATATTTAAAAAGTTTGTTCTCAGAATTAAGGGGGGAACAAAACCTAAAATATTGTATAGCCAATGACTGCAGAGAAGTTTCCATATAAGAATAAAACTAAACTATATATAGATACATGTAAGTAGGGCTATCTATTACATTCTTGCTGTCTCTGTCCTGTGCAGGCTAAGAAGCTAGGGTACCTTAGAGTGCCTCTCCACCCCATCAACCAGTGATATTATTCCAAGATCTTGGTTTTTCTCTAAACTTCCTGGCCCAGAACAAAGTGCTCCATGAGGGAGTCCTTTCTTGTTGCTTCCTGACTTGGCCTGAAGTCAGATGGAACAGAAAAGAACCTCACAAATAGGTCTGCTCTCACTAGACCTCTAGCCAAATTGTGAGGACTTGATATGCTTGTGGAAGTTCAAGCTCTGAGCACACTGTCACATGGAGTGGCCTTGCAGCCATCTTCCTTCCCTCCCTCCCGATAACTCCATCTCTAGTATTCATCTTTCTTTTGCTCCTTCCCCTCTCTCTCGACTGTTCTACCCCTTTGAGTCAGCATCAGTTACACGCTCTTCCCAGACACTTTGCTTCTTGAGTCTTGCTAAAAACAAGGTTCTCAGGAACAAAGGGAACTCAAGTTCAGGGTTAAGATGCTAAAATGAGATAATTCTCCCTGGCAGTAAATTGGCATGCTACTCTCCCCACTGCCACAGATAAAATTAACCGTGCGTTGAAGTCATTGCAATAGGTGGTGTCATCAAAGCTTATTTGTAATGAAAATATGATGTTTGAAACCTAAACTCAGGAGTATAATGAATGTAGGACCATATGTTCCCCGCCCACGCAGGGCTGGGGAGAAGAGATGCTGTTTAAAATATATAGCTGTGGGTGGGGCTGCGGTGCTCTCTGTACTCTTCTCTCTTGTCTCCCTGGGCTGTCCAGGAAGAGCAGAGGGCAGAGGTGATCAGCCTGGCAGGGTGAGTGCTGGGCTGAGTTGGTGTGATCAGCTTCTCTCAGTCAGTGGTACTTGTCCAGTCCACAGTGGCCTTTCTGAGGCACCTTTTTCTCTCACAGTCGTATTCTGGCAAGTCTGGTACCGAGGAGGTTCTAGGAGTGACCAGATGTAGACTGTGGCAAAGGTCACCTCTGAGATTCAGGACCCTGCTAGGGGATCCGGAGGGCAGGGATGGCTGCTCTTCTAAACTGTTGGAGAAAAAGGGCCAGGGGGAAGAAGTTGTCGCCCCAATTTGGAAGGCCCTTGTTCTGGGTAGGTTTTTCTTGGCCATATCAGGCTCTGTGCCAGGGTTTGAGCACTGCCATGTCCTGGGAGCCTTGGCTACCCAGCTGGACAGCTTCTGATCAGGCTGCACGGAGGTTCCAGAAGTATGTCTCTGAGCCCTGCAGTTCCCTGCGCAGGGACTTATTAGTGCTCTGATCCTCAGGGACGAGCCAGACGGTGGTTTGCATGTTCAATTATCTCATGCCTGTTGTTGCTGAAAGACAGAAGAGATGAATGGCCTGGTTTGAACCTGGTTTTGCTGTTAGTCCACTTAGGCAGTTGTAACAGAATACCATAGACTGGGGAGCATATAAGCAACAAAAATTTATTTCTAACCCTTCTGAAGAAGCAGACTAAAGCAGGCTTGGTGGTGAGGTTTCTATGTCTAGTTTGTGCATGGGTCTTTTTGCTGTGTTCTCACATTGTGAAAGGGAGAAGAGGTCTCATGATCTCTTTACTAGTCTCCTATTCCATTCGTGGGACCTCTGGTCCTGTGGCTCAGGCACTTCCTACAGCCCCTACCTTCTGAGATGGTCCATATTGATTCCAGATGGGCTCTGAAATCATCTAGGAGGCAAACTTCTGAGTATGTCTGTGAGAGAATTCCTGGATTAGGTTAACTGAGGTGAGAAGACATACTCAAGCAGTGGACTGTATTACAAAACTGACCAAAAATCAGGAAGAGAGCTGAACACCAGCATTCACCTCTCTGCTTCCTGACAGTGGATGCACTGTGACCGGATATGTCATGTTCTTGCATTTCCATTAAGATGGATTGCATCCTCAACCTATGAGCCAAAATAAACTCTTTTTGAAGTTGCTTGTGTCAGATTTCCTTCACTGCAATGAGAAAAATAACTAATATACTTATACCTAATGTAAGTGTTAGGATTTCAGCATATGGATTTTTTTGGGGGCAGGTGGTATGCATTCAGGCCCTAGCAGTCATTGAATAGCTGTGAGAACTATTATGAATTTCTTATTCTCTATGAGTCTTGATTTTCTCATCTGTAAAATGGGGATACTGCTCATATTCAGAGTCTTTAGGGGGATAAAATGAGGCTTGCTGCTTATAAAAGAAGGGATCAGCATGTACTGCTCAGTAAACGCTGGCTGGAGAGCAGTGCTGTTACCTCTGTTGGGGTCTTGGGGTTCCATCTACCTGCTGGGTCTGAGTCTGCCCTAACCTGTCTCTTCTGACCAGCTTGAATAGGAAGGAACTGGCTGAAAAGTTTGAAGTCTGTTTTCTCAGCCCTCCAGCTAGCTGAGCCCAGGAGGCTTAGATTCCTCACAATAAATTCATAGCACTGATATGTACTTTAAGAGTTTTTTGTGCACACATTACAGGAGGGAATGTATGTGACATTCCTGGATTGTTGCAGGCTTCTTTTTCAGCCTGTGGGAACTTTCGTGGCTCTCCTACCTTTAGGTATGTGGCTCTGGTTCTTACACTGTGAGAATACGATCAGTCTCAGGGATATTTGGAACCTATGAAAGGTACTTGTGAGAACTGAAAACAGGATTTAAAATGGAAGGAATACGTTTCAGATGGAAAAATGAAGTGTATCTAGGAGTCTGTAAAGAAGAGAAGGGTTTGGAAGAGAAGATGTTAACTGAAGCTGCCAGTCACATTTCAGGCCACTCCAGATAAATGAATGCATTAATTTCTTCTTTATATCCTCTATTAGAGAATGAACTATATTGTCAAAATTAAAATTCTTCCATCATTTGGTATACCTGTGCATGTGTATATATGTATGTGCATATATGTATGTATATAGGTATAATTTTTGTGTACAGATGTTTGCTACATTTTATTATAAAGCTGGGCAGGTCTCCCGCTTTCCTTTGGCTTGTTAAAATGACCTGCAAATGAGGATGCGCCCCTGTCAGGCCCCTCCCGAGATGCTGTTTGACCTCTGGGTGGTTCTACCCATCTCTTTTCTACTGAGAAGCCCCTTGTCTCTTGTGCCTTGGGTATTCTGGGCAATGGGAAGGGCACCTCCTGCCTTCTGTTCCCAGGGCTCCCAGGTCTAGGGAAACAGTTAATGTCCGAGAAACGTGCTGAGTATGCTTCTGAGGAGATGGAGGAAGGAGAGCTAGAGGGAGGGCTATCCTCCTAACTTAACTCTTCCATGGAGAGATTTTGTTATTCCAAGGCCAGCGCAGCTCTTAGGAGAGAGGGGAAGTGTCCCTGTCTCATCCTCTTCCTTTTGATCAAAGACTTGTGGAAAGGTTTCTGGACAAAAGAGCCAAGTCCTCTGCCTCTGCATCAGAAATCAGACTTGGCATTCCGTTTTATGTTGAGACAATGCAGAGCAAAACCCCTCTCCAATGACTGCCTGATAAAGGAATAAATTGACTGTACAAGGTGATGCGTTTGATAGGTCATTCTTGCCAATGCACTAGAAACACCTTCTATTAAGAACAAAATGAGGACAAATTTGTTATGCACCTTCTGTTATTTTTAGATTGCATTGACATTTTTTTTCCCCCTCCAGGTTGGAGCCTATTATTCGGAACTTCCTAACAAACAGCAGTAGCTTAGAAAATGTTTCATTGTGTTGACCTCTACTTAATTTTCTATGCAAGTGGAAAAAACTATTAAGGAGGGCCAATCAACACTTTAAATATCCCATGTGTATATGTTATTCTTATAAATAGATGTGGATACAGAGGTTGAGCGTATTTTTATCAGCCTGTGTAAGGGTAAAGGGCTTATTAAATATATATGTCTATATTTATCTGTTTCAGAGAATGGGGGAAAATGGTTCATTTAAGGACTATTGTGGTGCGAGAGAGATCACATGACTGCTGGAATGTTAAAACAGGATAGTGTTCTAAAAATAATAATATCCCACTGTGGCTTGCTTTTGGTGAAAGCTGTGTCTAGGGCAATTAGACAGAGATGCCAGTCCTTCTTTAGCAGAGGGCGGTGGTGGAGAGTCGAGCTGAAATTCGGCAAGGACACCCGGGCATTGGGAGCAGCACCTTTCAACACTTGGCGATCTTTCTTTGAATTTCCTTCAAACATTCAAACTGTAGGAGGGTGGGTTCCACTGTTCTTTGTAGCATCTCTCTGGCAGGCCAACAAGAAAATCAGAGAGCTGCCTTGACCTATAAATAGTGGCAAGGTACTTGGTTTTGAAATGCCTGTATAGTTCATTGACCAAGCACCTTACGGCTGGGATGCTAATGGTTTATGTGGCCTGCAGGTGACAGGAAGATTTCTGCAGGCAGGGCTTTGTTGTAAATCCAGTCTGCTGCTTCGTCCTCTGGATCAGAGGTGGTTTCCAAGTGATCACGGGCTTTTTGAGTTACTGTGAGAAGAGGCATGATGAATGATGGGACAGCCTCCCACAGCTGGTTCTCTCAGCTAGCATTACTCCAGAGGCTGTACACAGAGAGACTAATGCTGGGAGGTTTGGGGAATGAGAACAGAGGCCCAAGTTGTGCAACAAAGTGGGGACATCAGCAAGGATCCTGTGAGAAGTACTTAGAACATTGAGGTGTTTATTCTAGGACCTCAGTGGACAGGCCCAGCTCCTGTTGCTCTTCCTCATGAAGACTGTGTCTTGTCTCGCAAAGGGCTTTTGAGTTCTACAGTGTTCTTATGTCTGTCATCTGGTCTTATCCTCATAACAAGTGGCAGATATTTATGGAAGAGGCAGTCATCATTTTGGAAGAGCCACCGAGCTGTGGTGAGTGCCCTGGTGTGCCAGGTGGTGGTGGAAGCTGTAAGGGAAGAGACATTCTCTGCCTGTCAGGCTCATAGGCCAGAGAAAAAACTGCAGAGCCACGCATGCTGATAGTACTCTTTAAAAGGCATGCACAGAGTCAGAGGGATTTTTGTCTGTTGTTCTTCTTCTTTTTATTGTTTATTTGTTTTTTTGAGATAAGGACTCAGGCTCACCTCAAAGTGAACTTTCTAGGTAGCTGAAGATGACCTTGAACTCCTGATACTCCTGTCTGCCCCTCCCAAATGGTAGGATTCCAGGCGTGTACCACTATGCCTGGCCTGTGACTCTTCTGGGTTGGACTTGACAGAGAGCATGCTGCTGGACAGTGCCAACAGGCGAGCTCAGGGTATGCTGTGGCTGCTGTTGCGGCCATCTTTCTTGCTTCCCTTACTAGACGGCCAGGCCCCTGTGCAGGGCTGTCAATGTTTCTCATTGCCCTTAGCTTGGTTCTAGCCAAGGGGAAGCCGAGGCATAGAATGAGGCCCTGGAGCTGGGAAAGGCATTGGTGGGATTGAATCTAGACCACTCAGTCTTGGAAAAATACAAAAACCTTCTGTTGATGGGGGATATGATTACTTGAAGATTTCAAAAGCCTCTCGGGTCACACTTGCTCAGTACAAACTTAATCCTTTCAGAGGCATGAAAAACTTTTCTTCCTGTGATTATTTACCAACTTCACTGGGTAGGCATAGGCATTGATTTTTTTTTTTTTTTTTTTTTTTTTAAACATTGTGAAGGCCAGAGGAGATTCAGTTAGGAGTGCAGCTTGGTTCTGAGGGTAGATTCCACCATGCACTTCTAGGAGCATTGTACTGAAGGACAGAGACTTTCAAAATAATTTTTTAAATTGAATTTTTGTATATTTCATACAGAATAGCTGAAATCAGCTGAAATCAGTTTAATCATCTTTATACGCCCTTCCCCACTGGCACCCTCTCATAGGCCCTACTCCGCAACTGGAATTCGTACATTCTGTCATTCGTGTGAAGGCCTATTGTGTCAAGTTACTGTGCCGAGATGTTCCTCAGCACAAGTTCATCTACTGAGGTCTAGTCAGCCTATCTAGAGTCCCTCACTTTAGGAAGATCAGCTCTTCCTCACCCAGCAGTTTTGAGGCTTTTAACCAAATTCTCGCTGATTGTGGTATGGGCAGAGTGAGACTTAGGACTTGGAAGGCTGAAGTTTGAAATTCTTTGGAGTTTTTGCATAATCTATCTAGACTTTGGTTTAAGACTAGACTCCTGAATAAAGAGGTGCCAAGAGAATGACTCTACCCACATCTTAATGCTCCTGGGTTCCCTGCCAGGCTTGCTGTCCCCTCCGGAGCCTTTGAAACACTGTTCTTTCTGCTATGATGGCCCTTTGCACACCTTTGCATCGGCTGGCTGATGCTCTTTGAGCTCGGAAGTCATCACCCACAGACATTCTTCCTGAGCCTCTATTGTGCCACCTTCTAATCTTTGCTTGCCTAGCTATTGATTAAACTTGAAACTGGAACCATGACTATCTTCTTAAGGACATATTCCCACATGCCCAGATCCAAGCCCGCAGCAGACATTAATAAAAACTTGTTGAAACAATGAGTGTGATAATTGCTAGGTGAGTTATGTAGTTGAGGGGTTAGCCAAGATTAAGGAAAGGAGAGCCAGTGGTAGACACCCCTGTAAATATAAAGCCAGAACAGAGTGAACTCAAAGGGTCGCCGAGCCTGGGCTGTTGAGATGCTCTGATGTGCTTTACAGAAACTTGCTTGGGTGGCAGCATGAGGTCCAGGTTCTCATCTGCCTCTGTCAGTTCCGATAACCAGGATTCAAGACAATAGCTAACTCAAAATTAAAAAGCCCCTCCCCCATTATCCTCACTAGAATGCTGGAATCGAGTAAGTAAATTTCTTGGATGTGTGCTTGATTGGAATTGAATAAAAATCAATGTCCAGCGAAGCCTGAAGCTCCCTTTAGATCTCAGGCAAAGTTTCATGTCTCTGATCTTATCAGAAGTCGACAGTCAGGGGAGGATGTGCTGGGTCAGTTCTGAGAGAAGAAGGAACCGAAGAACAGCCATTAATGAGCTTCTAAAACTTTGTCAACCGGGAAAGTGTGATGTCATGGGTACATGAAAGCAGTTGCATTTTTGGCAACTATCTGGAGCTCTCCTTTTCCTGGGAGAGGGTTAGAAAGCCTCTTAGGTCCTCTGCCGTGTTGTATTCAATTTTAATTGGAAGGAAATGAAGGGTTGTGGATAATGCTCAGGATCTGAAAGCCCTCCAGACCCTGGGTAAACTTTTACGATAAGTTTGAAATTGAGATATTTTCACACAGTATCACATGGGCAGGATGAAATACACCACTATGTTCAGATTTCTGTAACCCAAGGATTTCCCTGTGCATCTGTGATTGTTTCTGCTACCTACCCTTCACCAGAAAATAATGTTTATTTAAATATTGTACCATCCCCACATGTACTTTTATTATTTACCGATTTAAAAAAATGACATCATTACTTTTCTTCTGAATTTTTTAAAGCGACAATTGTGCAATTAAATTACTGAATTCATTTATATTTAATTGTGCTTTTCGTTTTAATGTGCTATTGGACGGCATTTCTTTCTGGGGCTGTTATATTTCCATGCAACACAGAGAATCTGAGGCTATATCAAGGAAATATATTATATGGGCAAGACAAAGTCTCATTAGTGTTATTTATAGCATGCTGAAACCTCATTAGGAGAAGGTATGCTGGATTCAAAAATGCATTACCGGGAACGCTTTATTTTTTTGTATGGGAGAAATTGCTTTTATTGTGTTTCTTTGTCACAAGCATAGTGGCTACTGGACATTTTGGTTTCTTAAAGTATGAAATAAATTAAGTTAGAAGAAAAGAATAATTAATCCACCAGGAAGTATTGGCTCCTCATGTTAACAGCCGGGCTACACATAGTAGGACGGAATTTCTATTTACACACACACCTTCTCCTGGACCGACCATTAATTTATAGCTTGTTTCATTATGGATAAAAAGCAATATTTTTCAGGGCAGTAGTGCATCTTAAACAATAATAATGTGCTTTTAGTGTCTTTCAAATCAGTGGTGAGTGAAATGTGAGGTGCAAAGCCACAAATTGCCCAGTTTTGGAAGCTCTGTCTTTCTAAGTGGCCAGATATCTAGCCCAGTGTAAATGCTGTCTGGAGGTGTGCTGGAAGACTGAGGCCCTCGCTGAGAGTGGGCGGCACACAGAGGTGCATTTGGCGTGTGTGGTGCCCGCTGCTCATCACTCTGTGTGGCCATGTGCTGCTGGGGAACTCAAGTTACTACAGCTAAAACTCCGTCCCCTTCTTCCCCCAAGGAGAACACTCCTTGCTTCAGGGAAGATGGCAGAAGTATTCAGATCTGCTCCCTAGTTCCTTTGCCCATCACCATCCGGTCTGTGGGTATTCAGTGTCATCTGCCTTTGGGTGAAAGGCTGTCTCACTCTTGGGAATAATTTCTGCCATAAGATTCAGAAAGCCCAGCTCACAATTTTTTGCTCTATGTACCTCTTTTATTGACTTAACAGGAGATCAGTGGTCCAAGAGTCTGTTAACTCAGCAGTGCTATGGAAAACACAGGTTCTTGGGCCTACTTTTCCAGTTGTTTTCAGCTGTTTCTTCTTGTGTGGATTACCCATGATCTCAACAGAGCTGCCACAGCTCCAAGTGTCATAGCATACCTTGAATATTACAGACAGGAATGGAATGGCAGGGGCAAAGTGTTTGTAAGTGTTTACTTTTATTTTCTGCCTTTGAGAGGTGGCTGCTCCCTTAAATGCCAAAGGTGTCTCTGTAAGTTTCATTGGCCAGAACAGGGTTATTACATCTTTCCTCCCACAAACAAATTACTAGCAAGATTAGTCAAATCGCCAAGGCTGAACTAAGGTGTTGAAAGGAATTTCTGCTACCTAAGATCTGTTTTCTTTTTTTTTTTTTTCCTGCAATGAAGCAAAGGAGATGAAGTAACATATCCAACATTTTTTGTCTGCCTTCTTGGCCACAAAGCAATTTAGAAGACATTTGTTGTCCACTGTATACTCCTTTTTTCATGCCTAGAATCATACTCTTAGGGTCAATGCAGAGAGGAAGAGAAGACTTTTCAGTTGTACCCTTCCTTTGTCTTTAGATCCATCCATCCATCCATCCATCCTCCATCTTCCACCCACCCACCTTCTGAATACTTGAAGAATAACTGCTATGTGCTGCATACACATTGAACGTTTTGTAGGCCAAAGAGATAAATTAGAGAGGGATTTAGTTCTAAGGGAATTCTGATACAGTTTGGAAATTACACACATGCCTAAGCAATTATAATTCAAGATAGAAAGTATGAACTGAATTAGGAGTTTAAAGATGGGAGGGGAGATTAGGAAAGCTTTCTGGAATAAGATGCAAGTTGAGCACTTTAGATATACCAAACAGCCATGTTAAATGTGATAGCCTTTCCTGAAGGTTTCTCATTGGAAAAAATGTCCATGATTCTCTCGGGAGTTATTTTTTAACAGCTCTTCTGGCCCAGGGTCCCCATGCCTGGCAATGACACATCCATGGTGGAGTGGTCACTGGTTGAGAAAGGAGTGGTGATAGGGCAGGAGATGGGTCTTGACATTTTTTCGCCTCACTTGATAATGAGTGCATTTGAATTTGTGGATGAATTGGGTGGCTGGTTTTGATGAGATTTCTATTGGAATTATGTCACCGGTGACTCCAAGTGATGCATCCAGGGCGAGATCACTACAGCAAAAACCAAGAGAAGAAATAGAAGTCATCAGCCACATTAACGGTGACGAATGATCATGACATTGATGGTGTCTCATTTTTTTTTCTCCTCTTGGAAGCAGGCAGCCCTGTACCTGGCTATGTTTCTAAGATAAACTAGCATAAATAACTCTTAGATATACATCCAGAAATGGCCAACCTGCTGACTTACTGATGTCAGAAAAGATTTAGGGCCAAAGGGCTTATGGGTCAAATTCAGTCTGTGTATATATTTCGTCAGGTATGTGTGTTGCTTTCAACATTTTAAAAAATTCAAAAAAATTAAAAGACCCACTTAGATTTCTGGCTTTTCTATGTAAAATAAAAAGACCCACAAACCCTGGGTTCACATTTCTACAATAACTGCCTAGGTCCAAGAAGCCCAGATCTATTGCATACCATTGGCTCTACCTGACCTGCCTTCTGTTCCTTGGCTGGTAACGAATCTTTTGTGTGTGGCATCCTTGACTCGGAGTTTTTAATTCAAAATTAGGTAAAAAGACAAAGACAAACTTATTAATTTCAAAACCAATTTACTTATCTTTGAAAGTCCTTAGATCAGAGCTAACCACTGTCTTCTGTGTTTTGTTTTGTCTGAGTGTGAGGTATAAAGTCAAGCATAACTTCACATATGTTAATAGCCCTTTTAATAGTGTTGGCTTTTCAGTTAGCTTTAAATGTAGTAATATTTGGGCACAGTTAATCTAGTTGTGTAAATTAACATATTTCGTTGGATTATATGTCGGATATACATGCACGTATATGTAGAAATTTGCTGCACTGGGAGGTATTTGGAAGGCATTTAATGCTCTCTAGAACTCTTATTAAATGATCTGAAGTGTCTTGAAAGAGTTAAACCTCCTCCGAAGAATGCAATTAACTTCTTTGGGGCACTGCAAATTACAATCTTGGAAAATTTGGTTGAGTTATTGCTGTTGTTACTGTTGCTGTTAAATAGTAGTAATAATGGATTTATGTAGCACCTTGACACCACAGAGCTAAAAACAATTACATTTAAATATCAGTTTAATTTAATGTGAAACCATGTTTTGTCTAATCATTGCAGCTAATTGCTATCCTTTAAAAACAGTTTCCACAACATGTTTATTAACAGTTGTAGCAAGTTGGCTGTTTGGAAGTTTCTTCCAGGAAGCCTCCTATATTGTGAATTTATGTGTGTCAAAAACTTATGTGTGTCAAAAACTATCTTTTAAAATGTATTTACTAGCTGATGTGTATATAATGTATGACTTGCTGAAGGGAAACCTCAGAAGAAGGAGCTTGCCTTTGAATTGGATATGTCTGAAGGAGAATGTTCATGAGGGAAAGATGAAGGCTTCAAGTAATGAAGTCAATATATACATCAGTGAAAGAGGAAATCGGCTCTCTTACCCTTTTGTCAGCTTGGAATCCCTATTAACAATCAATGAATGTTCAATAAATACCAGTGATCAAACAGTATCACAGTAAGTAATGTTTGCAATAAGCTCCCCAGGGCAACAAAAGATGTGTGATCTCAGAATAGCAAGAAGGAAAGAGTAAATACCCCACATGCATTCTCCCCCAAGCCTCTAAAAATAAGGAATAGTGATAGAGTTCAAATAAGAGGAAAATAATATTTAAGTTGTTTATGTATAAAGATTACTCCTTAGGGCTGTGTTTGGTGTGCTGGCTCATGCATGTAATCCCAGCACTTAGGAGACTCAGGTAGGAGTATCATTGGCAATTTAATGGAATCTGGAGATTCATAGTGAGTTCCAGGCCAGTTTGGGCTACAAAGTGAGACCCTATCTCTAAACAAAACAAAACAAGCAAATGGCCTGGTTTCAGTGTACTAGGTATTTCAGAGCCTTCTTCCATTTCCTATTTGAAAATGAAAACAGCCATAAAATATCTTCTAGGGTTCTGGAGAGGTTGAAGTTGGGTGCTGTTTGTGTGATTTCACATAGTGCTGGGTTTAATATGCTTGTCTTGAGTTAGTGTTGCTTACATTTGTATGGAGAAAAATGTCTCTGTGTTACATGTCAAAAGTCTTCTAGAAATGACCTTATTAATGCACCTAGTTCATGAAAATGATCTCATTGTTCTTATCTGAGGTCTGTAGTTCAGTCTAAAAATACCTGTGTGGCTTGTGATATCTGAGCCTTCTTTGTTATTGACTCTTCCTGATGATTTGATGATTCTTCTTGTTAGTAGATAATGACCAGAGACTTTAAGTCCCACAGCACTAAACTAAGTGACTTGGCTAGGTGTAGGTTTAGTATGTGCAGTTCAGACAGTGTAACTGCATGGAGTTGTTCATGCTTGGGAGAATCTAAAACCTATTAGTTGAGATATTTCAAAATGAAGCAGAGCCCACCAGTCTTCTAGACTGCAATCTAGTGTTGTTTTTACCATATCTGAGTCTTCTTTACCTGTACCGTGCTCATGGGTCTTCCCATGTAAGTCCAAATTGTATAGTCAAAATGAGTAGGGTAGACCAGATGGTTAGGCATGGCTATTGGCATCCAAGCCAAGGACGTGGGGATTACTGTGTTATACAGCTAAGTGTGTGGCGGGGAGTGAATGGATGGAAGTGTAGTCTGTCACTACTTTGAAGATGGAGTACCTTGTGCACAGAGTCTGTCACTCCTGCTGGGAGGCAGTTCCTGGGGACCTTTCTCCCCTTTATACCTCACCTGACCTCTAGGTTCCTGGGACTTTTTCCTTTTTCCCTGTGGGGATGCTGACCTTATTGCACTCATTGGTAGAGGACTTCTGGCTCTGTGACACCGTCCCTAAGGAGGTAAAAACAGACTGGGGAATGCGAGTCCGCATGCCTCTCCTCTCTGTTTCTGTCTGCTTCTTCCACATCCTTGAGCTTATTTTTCTGTCACATCCTTTTGCCTACATCTACGGAGAAGCCCAGAGAAGAAAAGACTGATAAACTGAACCACACCACTACTTGACGTCTGTCTTCAAGGTCAATTTTGTGGAGGATCAATAATTGAACAGCAAGCTTTAAATATGAAGTGCCGTATAAATGCTAAATAGACCTATAAATTGATGGGGATTCTAATGTTCTGGTACCACAAGGCAGTGTGGGGATGGGTAGATATAAAGGCTCAGTCTGTAAATATCACAACAATGTAACACATTCATTTGTTCAACAAATATTTATCGAGACATTATGGAAGGCTCTAGAGATCTAACCTGAGCAGTCACAAAAGAAGAATGGACACCATCTTCAGGACAAGGGCATGCATTTTAGGATGAGGAGAGATAGGGAATAAACAATTAACTAGTAGGATATAGTGGGACAAAATGATGTCAAGTGTTCCAGAGAGAAATAAAGCTAACAGGGGATGAAGAGCTGGAGAGAGGTGAAATTTGAAATGGAATAGATTAGACAAGAAAGACCTTGTTGGGTCATATTTAAACATTATTATTTTTTTTACCATGGAGTTTACATTTTTCAAATTAAAATCTATTTCAGTCTATGGTATAGAATAGCTTTTCTGTTATTTGGATGTCCTTTCACTGCATGGCATTTGTAGTGTGTGTGTGCATGTCTGTATGTGATCCTGTGTGTATACACATATACAACTGATTTTTAAAGAAGATTTATTATTTTTAGTGTAAGTGTACCACATGTGTACAATGCCCATGGAGGCTAGAAGGCGACTTTGGGTCCTCTGTAACTGAAGTTACAGACAGCTGTTGGCTGTCATGTGGGTGCTGGGAACTGAACCAAGGTTCTCTGCAAGAGCAGCAAGTGTTCTTAATCTCTGAGTCATCTCTCTAGCCCCACACATGTGATATTTTATAGCTCTAAAATCAGGATTTCCCTTCTAACCAATATTTCTGAATTCCACAAATCCAGTGATACTTTTTCAACAACTTGCCCATGTCTTTTCAGACTTTCTTCTTCTGTGTCTTCCTCTCAACATATTCTTTCTGATCTCTGGATTGAGTAGCGTCTTCTGACAAGCATGAAATACCGGAACCCCTAGAAATAAATTTCAGAGACTCTTGGGAACAGCTGGACGCGGCTCAGGCTGCAGGGGGTATATACAGCCCCAAGATAATAGCTTAGAGGCCAGGCTCTGATATTGGCTCTGAGGTCTCAGGTTTACATTATTTGGTCTCTCTGGGCCTCAGTTTCCTCATTTACAGAATAAGCATGATGATTCTTTCCCAGGAGAGCCATGGTGTGAATTCCATGGGTGGATCCCTGCAGCTTATGTGGCCCATTGGTCTGGCCTGCCAAACTCAGAAGGGATTAGTCACTCACCTCCTGATTCTTTCCGTCTCTGTTTTGAAGGATAATGCTTTTTCAAATGAGCATTGTTATGTTATAACTAGACTGGATCAGGGAAAGTATCTGGTCAAATGTTTACAGATTATTTCTAAATCAAGAGAAGGAACCCCCCCACCCCCCTCCGCATTTTGTTTCTAAATGAAGTCTGGCAGAGAGCCCTGTGCATAAGGGAAGAAAATGAGGTTCAGCTTCTTGCTGTGGGAAGGAAGGCTGGAATCTACCCATCCCACGCTTTCAGGTCCTATCACTTTCTTCCCTTCCAACAGTATCTCCTAAGACCTTCTTGAAAACAACAGAGCTTCTTAGGGCCTTTAGACAAGCATAGCAATGCCGCATAGGGGAATGGCTGATGCAAACTACCCCTCGAAGGCTATGTGAAGTCTCTTCACATACAATCATCATGCCTTGCTTTCTTTGTAACAAAAGTCTGAAGTGGAGAATTGACCCAACTATTAAAGTCACAGTAGCTACCTGCTTGGCGAACCCAAAGGGTTTTTCATCCTCTTCAATTCTCATGCAGAATCTGCAATTGACAATCTCATTTTTTTTCTAAATCTCTTTCACCTTGAAGCTCCATGAGTCTACAGTGGGAACTTGAAGTCTACTAATAATCCTTCCTAAAGGATAGCGTTGGTGACACATTGCTGTGGTCAGAAGTCCTTCATGGCTCCCTATTGCCTGCAGAAGTAAGAACATGCCCATGATCTGTATGATAGTTAGCCTTTTAATTAAACTTCAAATTTTTATGATTGCTCTAGATCATTGTTTCAACTTGCTCCAGACTTCAGCCTTGAATTTTAAGATGAAGATGTACATGTGTGTCCAGGGATAGACAAAAATAGGAGTATTATTAGAGAAGATGTAAGGGAGAAAGAACCTTTCCATCTGGAGCTGGTCAGATGAAGAATTTATAAATGGTGGTATTGGCCACAGGGTCATGACATGCCTTCTGCAATTCATTTCCTAATGAACTAAAAGGGTGTTTGAGCATGTTCTTTGTCAACCCTGCTAGACAGAAGTTATTTGAGAGCAGGGTCCATGTGTTATTTATCTTCAGAAGTCTCTAGAGTACCCACGATTCTGTTCACCCTAATCCTCAATAAATGAAGGCACAGAAGAAGGAATGACTGCTTGAATTTGAAGTCTAGTCAGGTTAAAGAAATGAAACAAGTTAATATAGTCTACTAATTAATAGATTAAACCATTTGAAAAATGGAAACTAATATAGAAATGAGTTTTTATTACCTAATTCCCTAATGTATTCTTTGTGGTTTTTATAAATGATGTATTTGTGCTATTACACTGTATTTGTGTTCATTAATAATTTTGCCAGAGGAGAGCAATGTCCTGTTGGACTTGCTTCTGTGTGCTTTTTTTTTTATTGTGGTTATGCCAGTGTTTTCCCCTAAATAAAGCTACATCACAAAGCTCTCCAAAATTCAATAGCTTGAAGCAGCCACCATTTATTAGTTATTAATTCTCCTGAGTATAAGAGTTATGTGTGTCATTTTGCTGGTCTAAGCCAGACTCAGTGGGTCTCAAGTGTGCTTGATTTTGTGTCTGAGCTAGCCAGCTGGTCTCAGGCTAGCCTGGTCTCATTCTTTTGGTGAAGGTGGAGGAGATGGGCTCAGATCACATACTGCCCTTTCTAAAGCATTCTATTGCTGAAGCAGGTAAGGGGGCAGCAATCATTCGAGGGCTCTGGACATGGGCTCCACACTCCTGTAGGATGGAAAAGTTGCAGAGTTGCATGGCTAAACGGATAGATAGGAGGAGGGAGGGAACAGATATCTTTTCTATCACAGACCTCCATCCAGCATCTTCTTTTTTTCCTTTGTTTAAAGATTAAGGAACTCAAGAAAGATGCTTGAAAGATCAGGGCTTGTCCTTTCCTGCTTGAGACTTAAGTTGCTAGTCAAAGGTGCTGAGTGCTTCTGTTCGGTCTGCCCCTGAAACTGGAGTCAATCTTTAAAGCTAATTCTACATCCTGTCCTTCTCGTGCCCTCTTGGTTTCTTATCTTTCTCCACAGGAAATGATAGATCAGTTGATTTATTGCCTTAGTGTCTATAATGAATAGAGAAAAGATCCTGGGATGTTCATAGGAGGCAGGTAGGCAGGTAGGTAGAGATGCTTCAGAGTTGGGTCTTCCTAGGCATGTTTTATGAAGGAAAGCTATCTAATGGGGAGGGACATCTAGGGGTATGTTTTCTGATTTGAGACAGCTCTAATTTGGTGAGAAAGGGCATGTGGGGAGGAGGGAGCAAACGGAAGTGCTGATCTGGGGTATTGGAGGGCATAAGAAAGAAGGGACTGATCAATAGCTATTTTTCAAGTGTGGAGCATAATTTGTGTCAGGCTGCTGAAATGACTTAGTGCCTCATAGTTAATGGCTGTGAGCACATCCCTTCATTCCAGCCCTCGCCAAAATGTTTGCCATCAACAATTCTAAAAGGTTGGGAATGACTCACAGCCACCATGAGTAATGCACTGGAACTTCGTGAGCTGGAACCTCTCCTCTGAAAACCTTTTCCCTGGACCTTGTGTCACTGTAGTTACATCTCCTCTTGGCAACCATCCGGCACCTCCATAAATCTGCCATCTTGTTTTTCCAGGCCCGCCCCTTTTTTTATTTGGGGCTTTCCTGCGTTCCTCCTGATGGCCCTTTTCTTAAGTCTTATGAACATACCACATTCTTGCTGGTCAAATGTGGTCCACGTATTCATAGCAGGGACATTGCCTAGGATTGCAGAAGCTTGCAGAGAGACTTGGGCCCTGTTCCAAACCCATGGAATGAGTACATGTACTGTAATCACACGCTGAGAGGCTAGATGCACAGGGGAGCTTGAGATACAACATCACACTGTTCCACTACCGTTGATTTTTTTGTGTGTGTGTATACAATGTACATGTTCATATGCACATGTATATGTATGTGCATTCATGTATAAGCCAGAGGTCAAAGTTGGGTGTCTTCCTTGGTCACTTTCCACCTTATTTTTTGATAAAAGCTCTCTCTCTGAAACTCCAGCTCACTCATTTGTTTAGATTGGCAGGCCATCAAGCCCCAGGGATTCATTTGTCTCTGCCCCACACAACTCTGGGATTAAAGCATATGCCAACATGCCTAGCTCTTTATGTGCAGGCTAGTGATCAGAACCCATGTCCCTGTGGTTGTGGGGCAAGCACTTTCCCCACTGAGCCATCTCTCCAGTCTTCTACCACTGAGGTTTGTCCACTCTTCCTTTTATTTCCTCGTTGCTTACAAGTCTGAGCTTTGTTCCCTCTGGCCTTAGGTTAGACTTTCCACTCGCCTCTCTGTGACTCCAGAGTGCTCCTTAGCTTTCCACTGACATCCAAGATTCCAAAGTGATAACTTTCAATGATATGGATTGAAATAAAGTCCCTGAAAAGAGAATTCACTTTTCTAAGTCACGTGTTTACTTTGGTAATTGGAAGCCAATGGTCTTTTCCGGATTTTCTTGCTTTGCCAAATGATAGGAACCACAAAGCAGTCTGAAAATCAAGCGTTGCCACAAGGACAGTTCCTACTACCTTTCCTTTTCTGGCCTCTAATTTTATCCAGACCCTCAGTTTGAGGCCTATGAGAAGTGTGAATCCATGCAGATGTTGGCAAACACATGAGCTGCATCCTCTCATTGAGTACTCACCAAAGATGAGGGTTATCGATATCTGATAAAATGTAATCAGAACTGCAGCCCAGTGAGGTATGATCCCATTTTACAAATGAAGAAGCTAAAGGTCAGGGTAGGGATATTATTTATCCAAAATCACATAGCAGGTAAACTGCTATATTTGGAAAGACCTATAATTTTAAGTGCCCTGTCATTTCTCTCCAGCTGGATGTTCCATTCTATAGTTTTAAAAGCTTCTTCCGGCTGGGCTTTCCAGTGTATGTTCTGGAAGTCAGGCAGCACAATTAGTTCCAGACCTTCAAACTCCATACCTTGACTCAGGTGTTTTGAGTCCCCAGTCCCTATCCTTGACTTCATCCTTTGTTTCAGATGGTGCCTCTGGCTCTCTGTCAACAAGGCACTGCCCTTTCTCCTTTTAGCTCTTGTCTTTGGTCTATGGTGCTTTGCTTGCTTGTAGAATTACCTGGCACCCATGCCAACAAGGTCGCTTCATCCTCTGCTCCCTCTGCTCTCTCTGCCCTGCCTGGCACCGAGCCTTTCCCATCACAAATAACATGTATTTGTTCAGTGAATTGAATCTGAGCTGATTTCCCTCTGACAGGGACCTTGGGAGTGTCAGAGCCCAGATGTGGGGGAAGGTGGTTGATAGAGGAGAATTTGTCTACATGAGCTATTCCACACTCTTTCCCCAGGGCCAACTGAGATTTCTCTTTAATACAGATGACACCCTAAGAAAAAAAAAGCTAGGGAGATGAAGAATAAGAGGGAGAGTTTGTCAAAGAGCCTTGCAATTACCCTGGCTTGGCCTCTGACCAAAGGGGCATCTAGTCAACTTTTAAGGAGCTTTTGCTACTTAATCTCACTAGTAAAACTCGAGTTGAAAGCAGGCAGAAAACATTTCAAACTTCCTCTTGGAAAGCTATTCTATCTTTGATTTTTTAGAATGTCTTGAAGTGATTTAGGTCTATTTTTAATACCCGTGAGACATGCTGTTGTAAGGAGAGCTAAATATAGGGGTCACATCCCCCTTTCTTTTATTCATTGGCCTTAATCTTCTTGGGAGGAAACGAAAACAGCAGACATGCTTCACCCCGGAGCAGTTGTGACGTCTGCCCTGATGGGCCCTGGCGAAAGGAAATTCATAAACACTGTGTCGGAAATAAAGATAATGAATGGATTCTTTTTGGAGAAAAACGTTAAGTGGGAGTTTATTTATGTTAAACCTTCCCTGTCTGCTGAAGACTGTGAGATAGTTTCTCTTGTTTTGCTCAGGGTCCTTTGGGGACAGCAGTCAGCCTGCCTTACTCGAGTGAGTTTCAGTATCCTACCAATGGAATCCAGAGGAGCATGATACTCAGCCAAAAATAACACACGGCATTAAACCAGCAGCTATAATTGTGGTTCGTTTTTGTACTGACAAGGCTTTTTCTTTCTTACCCTTTCTTTTTTGTTTCTTTTTGGAAGAAGGCATTAAATACATCTTAAAAGCAAACAACTTTGTGAGTGCTCATTGGACCAGAAGGACAGACATGAGCTCCTTGCAGCAGCTGGAGCCATAGGCTATGTGTTGGAAGGCTCGGCTCTCTGTTCCCTGGGTTCTTTCAAGCCTTTGTGTGTGCTCACAGTCTCAGACTTCAGCCTTTCGACTTGTTTTGGGGAGACCCCTTGATTCTCAGAATCTGGTATGTGGTTTGGAAAGGCCCCTGGGGTGCACCTCAAACCTTATACCAGGCGACACCATCCTTTTGGTTTATTATCACAGTGGCTGATTACAAAGAGCAGATTGAAAGGTCTCTAGGACTACTTGGCACTTGGCCAAAGCTCCACCCCTTTAAGGTCTAAGGTCATGCCTCAGTTTCCTCATCTGTGAAACGGGGGTGATAACATTTTATAGAGCCATTTAAGAGATTGTAGTGAGTGATCAACAGGCTTCAATCTTCAAGTTTATCATTGAAACAGAAAGTGAGACCAGTGAATCTTAACTTTCTGGTCAGTTTCTTGACATGACTGCAAGCTCTTAGCTTGATACACAGTTGGCTCTCTGAATCTATCCATGGACCTAATCAAATACCGGCCAAAGTTATTAAAAACTATGCATTTGTATTGAATGTGTGTTAGCCTTTTTCATGTCATCATTCCTTCCATAATGCAGTGTAACAACTATTTACTTAACACCATAATTACATTAGGCATTATAAGTAATCTAGGTATGACTTAAAGTATACAGGAAGATTTGCACAGATATATGTAAAGACTTCAACATTTTATCTGCTGTTAGCATTGGCAGATTTTAGTACCTGAAGGTTGCTAGAACTGATCCCCCAAAGGTACCTAGAAATGACTGTATTTATTAAGTTTTAACTACCACTTGAGGTTAAAACTACATTTGCTTGATTTCGTTTCTCAGTGTTCAGTCCTGATTGCCAGTGTTGTTTTAAGCAGGATGATAACGGTGGCTTCAAATGAGAAGTTGTGCCTAGGAATGTAGTATCCATATCACACGCGGCATCCCATTCTCTGCCTGCCACTCTCTGCCTCCCCTGCTGCTCCTCAATAAACAAGAGAAGCCCACAATCTTCACCTGAGAGATGGAATCCCAGCTGGAAACATAACAGGATTTCTTTCAATGAGGTAGAAATCAGAAGGTCTCAGGTAGCTTTCTTTCTACTTAAACCCTTGAAATACAGTCCCACCCACTCTCTAAACTTCCCCAAAGAAGCTGCACTTTTTAGTCTCTTTGTTCTTAAGTATAATTTGAAGAAACTCTTAGTATCTTCGCTGATTTGGGGTGGACTTGCATCTGAAAAGAAACTTGGGGGAAATAGGATTCAGAGACTATCAGACTGTCTTCAGAATTCTCCATTCACACAAATCTTTGGCTGAACTCTAGTAGAGGAGACCTTACTGGTATGCTGGACATGGCTGTTTTTCAGGTATTCATGGATATGGCATTGAGTCTGCAAAGAAGAAGAGAATATGTAAGTTAGAGCACTGGGAGAAGTTGATAGTATTGAATTAAAAACACTGTCATCATAAGCTGAATTAAAAAAAATTTATTTATTGTTTTTATTTTATGTGTATAAGTGTATTGCGTGTATTCATATAAGTGCACCTGTGTTGTGCAGAGGTCAGAAGAAGGCATTGGATGCCCTGGAACTGGAGTTACAAATGGTTGTTAGCTGCCATATGGGTGCTAGGAATTGAATCTGAGTCCTCTGCAGGAGCAGCCAGTACTCTTAACCACTGAGCCATCTCTCTCATCTCCCCTAGCTCAGTTGTTTTTAAAAAATGAAGTTTATTTTTATTTTATGTGTATGATTGTGTTGCCTGTATATATGTAAGAAAATACACCTGTGTTGTGCAATGCCCACGGAGGACAGAGAGGGCACTGGAGTCCCTGGAACTGGAGTTATGGACAGCTGTTGACTGACATGTGTGTCCTGGAATTCGAACCTGGTGTCTCCTGCAAGAACAGGTAGTGCTCTAAACTGATGAGCCATCTCTCCAGCTCCCATAAGCTGAGTTTTTATTCTAATGTGAGTCAAGGTCTGTGGGGTGTTCTCCAAGGATGGTGGGAATTATGAAGAGCTCTAACATCAGAGCTGTACCCTGCAGGGTATTGTGCTGTGGTGGATTCCTGGAGCAGAGTGGGCAGCTTTGCTTCTGTTTAGACCGGATACTATTTTCAGATGCAACAATTTTCTTGCTTGTCTATTTCACAGTGTGGTGAAGGCATGGATGTATTTTTGGTATCTGTCCGTCATTAGCACTTAGCATCATCAGAGCACAGTAGGTGTGTTTTATGTTTGCTTCTTAAATCTGTGACTATATTTCAAGGCAATTTACAGATCCAAAAGCATGACTTTGCATCTGTGTGCTCATGAACAAAGACGTCTTGATTTCTGTTACAGGATGGGATATATCTGCAGTACCAGTTTAAGACTCAGAGAAAAATATCTAAATTTGAATGCTTTGAAATCTAGTTTGGCCTATCCATAAATTTATAGTTTGTCTGTTAGCTCTGCTAGGCACGTTTACAGTCTAAAATAAAGTGAACTCAATAAATCATAGAATTTGTCTCTCTATCTTTGCCACCTTTTCCCTGAAAGTGTTAAATGTAGGCTGAGTTTCATGGATGCTGAGGTTAACACACTGTTGTACCTGTAAAGTGTAGTTTATTTGTTGTAGAACATTTAAAAATTACGACTGTTCAGACAGAAGCTTGAAAGTATGAATTCAGCTCTTATTTTGTAGCTCCTGTCATAATGAATGTCTGGAGGAAAAAAAATGAACAACCACGTCCGTCACAAGTGGCCTTACTTCTAAATTATAATGTTTTCTTGTGGTTTTAAGTCAGACCCCTGATGTTACTTTAACTTGGTTTTCCAGGTTTAATTTATTTTAGTTGGTAAAGATTATTCATCACTCATTTAATTCCAAGGTTATCTATTGATTCCTTTTTTCTCATTTGGTATTTTCTGACATTTTGTGGCACTCAGTATTGATTTATACAAAATCAGTCATCTGAATGTCCACAGGAGGTGTCATTTGCTTGTCATCAGCTGTTTTTCTGGACTAATAAGTGGAATAGCCATGTCCATCGAGGGTGTTGAGTGATTTAAGGTCTGGACTCCTGCCTTTTGCTACCTACTGCATCATTTGTAAAGATAACCTTGCAGAATGCTGATACAGAGACCACAGAGGTTCTGGAGGGGACAGTCTACCTCATCATGCTTGTCAGTCTTTCTGTCTCTAAGCCACTCTAAACCTACAACCTAATTTATAAGGACAGAAAAAAAAGGAGGAATGAATAAAGAAAGATGTGTGGAAGTAGACCATTAGGACAATCCTAACTTACTCTTTTTAACCTTAAGGAATCCACCGTGTTAAAATTCTATAGGGCCGCAGTTCACTTTGAGTTTTTCTAGTTCAAATAAACTTCTTTGTGCTGTTGGTCTGTATATTTTGAGCAACAAAACCTTAGCTCAACTTCCAGTCATATTGCCACCTTAATTTATGCTTATTTTGAAATTCTGGACTGTATCTGGGATTCCTCTGGCATTAGGATGGTATTTCAGGAGGATGGAGAAGGAAAATGTGTCCCCTCCTCTACCCCAACATACCTTTTGTAACAGTTTTATAGCAACTAACTATGGCTTACAAACATCTAAATCTGCTGGGTCAATTTTTAATACTCTGCAGTTGAAAGAATTCAGTGGTTTTACAAAGTTAATTTTCACGAGTCTTTGGATTTGAAAAAAAAAAAAAACAGTTTGTGCCTTGGGAAGCTTTATCATCAGTTACCTCTGATCCAGTCTGATCCAGTCTCGTCAGAGATGCCCTGTTCCCTCCTTACCAGGACTGGCTGGGAAGAGTCCTGTTCTCCAAGATGAACTGGAAAAACCTTTCCTAATGTGTTAGAAAATTAAACTTTGCTATATTCATCCCAATAGTACTTGTAGTTTCATAATCAATAACAAAAGAGGATTTTTATGTGCACACACACACACACACACACACACAGATCCTTTCCATAGTTCATCTTCCCACTTCTGATTCCACCTGCTCATAAAGATCTGCCTCCCCACTTCACTCACAAGCCCATTGGTTATTATTTTGGAGGTGGGCATATGACTGACCGTGTTCTCTAAAGGAAACTCGTCTAGGAAAGTATTCTGGAATTCATCTCTGTTGTGCTTAATACTTACCAGGTCTGTACTCTACTGTCTATGGGCTCTTTTGATGTCCAGAGCACCACAAAGTCAGGAACAGGATATAAACATACTGGAAAAGCAAATGCTATTTTTACACTGAATTGGGAAAGATGATGTATGGAGTGTCTTCCTTGGTTGGAGTTGCAGTTGATTCTTCCCAAATCAGGGGCGGATTCATCTGTAAAAAAAATTGAGGTTCTCATCTATATGTTCTCTTTTACTACACTGTTTTGCTTTGGTTTCAAACATCAAAGTTATTCAGACACTGTGGGTAAAATCATCTGATTTCAGTGAATAAACATCTCCTAAATCTTTTCTGATTATAGGTAGTTGACATTACTATTGCAGTTGTAGATGTTATTCAGTAATTGGTCAGCATCTACATGGCATGGATTTATAGTGTGTAATAGTCACAGTTATAATGAGAGTACTTCTGGGGTTCTGTTTCTCAGTTTGAATATTTGAATTCCTTTTTATCTCTGTTCATTATGTAGATTGGAAACAAAACTTCTAGGTTTATCTTTTTTTTTTTATAAAATAAGCCTTTTCTATATTATTGAAAATGGTAGCTGAATGGTTAGTCAAAAATCATGCAAACTGATTATAATGGTGGATAATGAATTGTGGACAACACAGAACATTCCACTGTGGCCTGAGGTACACAAATGTACACTACATCACTACTGTTTTGCCATGGAGACATAGATTTTGCTCTAAGTATGAGTTCACAGAGTACTAGTATCAAGATTTTTCCAGGTAGTCCACATTGCTAGTAGAGCCTGCTACAATTAAAGATCTTTTTTTTGCTTCTAGTAACATGTATAGGGTCTTATTATTATATCCATAGATTAACTCTTCTCTCAACTCTTATCGGAGAATTTTCCTTGTGATGGTGATTAACACAGAAACCCACAACTAACCAGTGTTCAAGAGACCAGGAGACTGCAGAGTGCTTATCCCTGAATAGGAACCATATCATGTTTTGCCTCCTAGGACTAAGGGATCATTGTGGAAGAGGGGGTGGAAAGATGGTAAGAACTAGAGTTTTCCAGATAACTGTTCAGTTCCTTATGAGTGCATAGCAATTGTTGGACAATATGTACAAATCCCATGCAAGCACAAAACAGACAAAATCCCAGCATAGACACGAAGATGTGAGTAAGAAACCTTAACCCTATCTGAGGAACAATTGGCAAATGTGGCTCTTGGGAGGGGAATAGCCAGTCTCTTTTGAGGCTGGGATTCTTGGTAGGTTAACCAGGCTCCAGTGGATAGATCCACACTGAAGGACATTTAGGGATAAAATTAGACTCTATAGGCCTTATTATATACACATATATATGTAATAGAGTACATTAAATTGGGATGGGGATAGTAAGAGGATGTGTGGATATGGAATCTAAGTACTATCAAGTTACATTGTATGAAAATCTCAGGGCTAGAGAGATGGCTTGGTGGACGTGCTGCTCTTCCAGAGCCCCTACATCGAATGACTCAGAACTACCTGTGAATCTAATTCCAGGGGATCTGACATCCTCATCTATCCTCCGTGGGCACCTGCATGCACATGGTACACATATATACACTTATGGCACACACAAACATGCCCACGCACACACACACACACACACACACACACACACACACACATACACACATAAAACGAATCAGCCTTACAAAAGAAAATTGCAAAAATTCAATGAAAAATTTGAAAAGTACATAACATAAAAGTTAAAAAAATCTAAAGATGTGAATCAACACCTGACTATAGTATCTGGGTGGTTTATATGAGCCCTGACTTCCCCATAGCAATTTTCTTGAAGCAACTTTTCCTTAAGAAATCATTCCAAAGTAGTCAACTTGTTTTTATAAAAGCAGTGAGTCCCTTTCTACATAAATTCATATTTTATAGATATAATTATTTGATTAAATTATATAATTACATTAGTGGCACTCCTGGTGTAAGGATTGGGAGCAAACACATACGAACCTTGGCAGTCATGGGACTTGAGCTGAAGATTATGAGTGTCCTGAAGAGTTCTCTATGCCAATCGCGGGTCCTGCATTGGCCACAAAGCTGAGTATCTGCAGTTCCATTTAGATACTATGCAGAGAGAACGATGAGCATAATTATTCCTATGAAACAGTGAACTGGAAACCAACACATTTTTTTTTCCTTGCTGAAATACCAGTTACTGCATGGCTAGGGATATGGTTTCAGAGTAGCAACTCTCAATGACAGACCTGATTTCTCCGTTTTTGTTTCTTCTGCAATTAATACATAGACACCTCTGAAAGTGTGACTTCCATAGATCATTAGACTCTGTGGTTATTAGTGTCGAGTCCAAAGCAAAAACAAAGAAAAGTTAAAATGTTTGTGGGGAACATATGCTGTTCACCTCTTCGTGGATTGGATGTTTTCACTGAACTAGATTTAAAGTGGGAACAATGAATATAATTAAACGGATGTCGTGAACTCTCACAGTCTAGCCCAGGCTAAGTATAAACATGTGCAGCATTCCACATGGACCAAGAGATGGTCACACTTCTTCCAGGCTTTCCACCCATTTTTCTCAAAGCCTTTCTGAGCCTGCCACCTGAGTGTCTTCTCTGCTCTTTCAGACTGAAGATGTGTCTCTCCCAGAGCAGAGTGCCCTCTTCCAGCCGTATAGCACTGTGCAGTGCCTGGTTGCTTCTCCTGGAAAACACTTTGTTTCGAGTCTTTACATGAAGTATTCACCCACTTTTATTTATCATCCTCCCTAAAATCAAGGGAGGATGACTGATTCATTTTGTATAGATTTTTCCTTTTTAAAATTTTTATATGCAATTTTTTTCATAAGGGAAGTATGATAAATTCTAAAATTCTTTCCATTTCTCATTAGTCAGCATATTTATTATATGCCGCTTTATCTTGAGGGAAAAGCAGTAAGAGTTTTCCATTAGTTTTTGACATCAATTTGATATTATTTTCCTTGTGGTGCTGGCAGCTGGACTACCTCACTGAAGGCACAACTCCTGATGTAGTAAACATGTATTGTCTATTCAAAGGCAAGGAAGTGTGGATGAAAAGTGTTTTAAAGGTGTCTGGATCCATCCACCTAAAGACTACATTCTAGCATACATTTTTCTTTTAAATTTTCAAAGCAGGGCGCACTGGTTTCTAAGGGTTTTAGAGAAAAGTGCTACTGTGATGAAGGCTTAAATACCAGAAATGCATTGTCTCCTAGACTGGAGACTGTAAATCCAAGATCGAGATGGCAGCAGGGTGGGTCTTTCTGTGTGCTCTAGGGAAGGATCCATTCTACCCTGTCTCCCAGCTTCCAGTGCAGTGCTTGCTGGCAATCGTTGTCATTTCCTGGCTAGTAGATCCATCACCTTGATCTTGACCTTTCCTGCCCACGGTGTTCTCGTGTGCATCTATCTCTGTGCCCAAATATCTTCTCTTTTTTAAGGATACCAGTGACATTGCATAGAAGCCCACCTCAATGACCTCATTTACTTTATCTTTGTAAAACCCCTGTTTCCAAATATGCTCATACTCTGAGGTGCTGGGGGCTAGGACTCTCACTTAAATTTTAATACAGTGCAACTTAGAGAACAGGGAATAGTTATAAGCACTTGCATTTGAAAACCCTAAAAACAAAAAGAATCTCAAAGCATTGTCTTGAGGTAGGTTCAAGAGTGGGGCAATTAAAAGACACAAAAGCTTGAAACCAAAGACTCTAGGTTCTTGAAGTTCAGTGTTTGATCTGTCAGAGGTGTGACCCAGGCATTTCTTTCCCATTACTTTCATAGCTGATCCTTCACTGAATGAAAACAATGAACAGTAACAGAAAAAAAACTAATTTCTCTTTGATTTCTTGATGCAAAACTAGTGAGTGAAAGCTCTGCCATTAATAAAGTCCTGCGTTCACATGCACCCTCGTCATATTTACTCTGGGAATCACGTACTTGGTTTTATCGGCAATGAATTAATACTGAGCTCCATTTATCATTTGAGGCTTCATTTTGTTTTCATTAATTTTCTTGCTAAGTGATAAGTACCATTAAAGTCACGGTATTCTGAGTTTGTCTTCGGAGATAGAGGAATACTGCATTATAGAACACTTTTCATTTTTAGAATTCACATTTCTGAGACAGCTATAGCAACTGCCACAATCATTCCTGCCATCTTACAATAAGGAAAAGCACCATTGTTGAACAAAGAGACAGTCAGGGAACATGAGGAGTGGGGAGAACAGACCAGGCTTCTGATGGAATCTTTATAGTATGATAGTGTAGGATTGCCCAAGGCTTGTGATTGGACTGTAACTGTGTTACAGTTAGTTCATATTGTCCTTGTAAGTCTGGGTAGTAAGGATAGTGTATCGGTTAGGCTAGGCTAGGCTAGGCAGTGGCAATAAACAATGCTGGGTGTTTACTTCTTGTTTATAAGATGTTGGTTATCATTCGCCAGGCAGCTTTTCTCTATGAGCTGGCTCAGTGTTCCAGTCAGCTTTGATCTTATTTCTTATGGGATTAAGAGATACTGCATGTAAGGGTAGAGGATCCATAAAAATGGTATCTAATCATTTTGAGCAATGTGACCATTCAACAGGCTATAGGGTTAGTTTACTGTTAGTCATGGTGTAAATATCATTTCATTGGATAATGGCAGGGTTGGAGGATACTCTGGCACCAGACAGATTATTATATTAGAGAAAACTTAATGATTCTTAGCAATAAATTTTGTGATTCTAACCCTGCTCTATGGAACCATGCATAAAGGGTTTTTTAAAAAAAATTATAATATCAATATTAATCACACATCTATAATCCCAGCACTTGGGAAGTAGAGACAAGAAGATCATAAGGTCAATACTAGCCTGGTCTACATAACCTTATCTGAAAAAAATTCCTAGTGCTTTAAGTCCCGCCTAGATGAATTGAAATCTGAATTTCTGGAGGATGGACCTGATTTCTGAAGATCAGAAGACACATTTCTCTTTGGGGAACAATTATAAGCTAGAATAGCTTTTTGGGTTGATTTAGGTTGGTCTTGAATTTTGAAGAGTTGGTTCCAACTGAAGCTTGTGATCTTTTTGGATACTGATTTGGGAAGACGTTGAGGTTCACGGTCAAACTGAGGTGCCTGCCATTTTGTGAGGCAAAGAGGGAGGGGCCTGAAGCCACGGGGTTAAGCTGTAGGGATGAGTCCAGCTTGTTACTATTCATACTTCAATGGCAGCTGAGTGGTTCACATGTCGCATTGGGGGGAAGATATATTCAAATGAAACATGTTTGCTATTCTTTAGAGCAAATTATTCTAGGACACACCAGCCTAATGATATAATCCTACAGAACAATGCAAATTCTGCTGTGTGTGTGTGTGTGTGTGTATGTGTGTGTGTGTTGAGGAAGAAGATGGAACTGTGCATAGAGATACTTATTTCCAGAGCGTAGAGCTTGCTTTTACCCTTCCCTGACCTTTACATCAGAAGCATAAGAATGACCTACTGTCCACCAGCCTGAGATCTTGGTTCCTAATCTCTGGATACTCCATGCTGTGCTGTCCTTCAGTCTGGTCTGCTGGCAGCTGTCTTGGTAGCCCCGCTAGCCCACGTGCATCCTGAATGGCTTCCTCCTGCTCCATCCCTCATCCTCTGGCATGGCATTTTCTTCACAACAGTCTGCCCCTGAACTGCCCTCGCTGCTGCTTTGGTAGAGGCTTTCAAGGAAAGAGAGTAACAGCCCTGGCGAATCCTGTTTGTGCAGGCAGCATCAGCAATGGATGATATCTTCCCTAGGCTGGAAGAAGACTGGAATAAAGGACTTCAGAGAGAAGCAGGCTGGCAGGTAAGTGATATCTCTAGCCTCAGAGGGACCCAAACTACTCAACTCTTTTGGCCCCAGGTCTCAGTAATACACGTGAATATATTCGCAGAGTCGTATAATCTGTGAGCACATCTGTTTGGGACAAGTCAGCCTTAGTTTCCACTTCTTTGCAGCCTTTCAAAGAAGACTCCAAATGAATTTACCTTAGATTCTCAAGCAAGCTAATAGGGTTTTTACAAATCTATATAGATGCTGCTAAATTTGTACTTTCTTAATAAAGGCCTTGAATGAACAAGTTGCAGGTGCATATCAAAGGAAACATGTAGATTTGGTTTGTGTGAGTACAAGTTCATTGCAATATAAAAATTTAATACAACACCTGTCATCAGACCTACATTATGGTGTTAGAGGATTTTGGAAAAAGAGGCTTGATTTTAACCTATTTTAACGAGGTAACCATTCTTTTAATATAGCCTGTGCACCCTCTTTATTTATGTTGAACTCATCATACATAAAAAAACATGGTATGTGGAGAGTTCAAGCTAAAGGATTCATTTTAGTATAAAGGCAGTTTTCATTAAAATATGCAAAGCAGTAATGTTTATACATTACAATACCTATTTCAAATTAGCAAAATTATATGCTCCTGTCTCATAAGCTGCCGACAGAAATCCTTTCCTAAATCCTGTTGAATGGCTTTGATTACTCTTTTTCACATCACACATTACACACCTCTAATGCATATTTTTACGCATCCACTCCATTGCCATTTAATTAGACAGCAATATCGAGGAACGATGCCAGAGATTTTTTTCTTACTTTTAATAATACTACTGCCTTATGGAAAAAGCACACTTTCATGCATAATGCCTTTCTTATTGATGGCATTGGCCAAAACCAAACTGTGATTTTTTAAAAAAAATTATTTTATCTATAACTGAATGCATCATGTAGAGATCATGATTCAGAAAGAGTTGATTCTCATCATCAATTAAAAAACAACAAGAAGTCTCCGATGTGGAAAAAGGAGACTTTTCCTAAGATTTCTTTTCCCTTTCATAATAGATATTTTGATGAAATATGCTACTGGTGAAATATGAAATTTTGTTCAATGCAACATGATGTTAAGTAAGGCACTTAGGAAAAACCTCATCTAGCCCACCACATAACGAGTCCTTCAACTTTGACTGGGGCATTATTTAGTAAGCATGGAAGGTTCAAAATAAGTCTCTGCATGCTACTTTGGGGATGACACACGAGAGTCTCCAGGGGCCCAAGCAAATATTCAGATATTTTCTGGCATGCTAATGAGACTTAGAGTTTTGTCTTTTGCTTACATTTTCCTTTAGAAAGCTATCATTTTATATATAGTCTTCATTTCAAAGGAGAGTGAAGGAAAGATGTGGAGAGATAAAATATTTAAAACAAATGCACAAAGTTCAAATGTTTATGTTTATGCATGTGTCCTGTCCCTGTGAACATGCCATGAACCTCAGCTTATTAATTTCCCCAAAGCCAGAAAAAGGTTCTCTATGCCCCTGGCCTCCAAACATGTGAAATCTTACAGCTAGTTGGTCTTGTCATTTCTGTTCTGATAATCGATGCTCTGCCACAGAGCTGGTGGAGGTAGTGAGCAGAGATAGCCTGTCCTTTCTCTGGGTTGGTCTTTCTGACCCTTGTTCCTGGATGGAATGCCACATGCAGTTTCACATGCTTGTGTCTCTTCATTCAGCATTCTATGACTCTGCCTGCTGTCCTCATCCTCAGCCCATCTGTGATGCTATACTGGGTCCCTACATGCATGGGGGTCACTCCACTTCAACCAGAACTCATGCTGTTCCTAACAGAGGCATTTGTTGTAGGAGTGATTCCTGTGGTCCATTCATGATACTAGTAGAGAGGTGAGAGGATAAAGTTAAAGACAGACATTACCATGGTTAGAAAATGCTAGTTGTGATGGATGTTAAGGGTTAATTTAGTCAAATATTGTAGCTCCTATTAGAGTGATACTGATATACTTTCCCACTGCCTACCTAGGATTTACCAGTCATAGTGATACAAGGTGTGAGGTGTGTGTGTGTGTGTGTGTGTGTGTGTGTGTGTAGCCTTGAAGGTACACATAGTTGCCCACATTTTACAGATCAGGAAACTGAGGTGCAGGGTGGTTTCTCCTTGCTAAATCTCTCCCAAAGCCATCCTTGTAGAGCAGGCATGCTTCACTCTGGTGCTTGGAATCTTTCCACTTTCCCTGCTGTGCCATGTGAATTGAATTTCTTCTCATTTTTTATTTCATGGAATAATAGCTTGTAAGCAGCTGTGATGTGGGCAGGCAGGAAGCAAGAGGGAGAAAGGAAGAAAGCATGATGATCTTCTAATGGAATAATCAATCTCTGAATCATTAAGACTTTAATAAAATGTTTTGGAGAGTTTAGTGTTTAACCCCTTTTCTATAACATCATGCTAAACTTAAAATTCTTATGAGTGCTCTGGCAGACAGTATTTGTTCCTGTTATACAGATGAGGAAACTGAGTCTCCAGGGTATCACCTCTGATTTTACCTACTTCTGTCTCAAATTACAGCACTCCATGACTTCTGTTTGCTGTCCTCACTCTCAGGTCGTCTGTATTGTTATGCTGAGTCCCCAGATGTGGGGACATGCACAAGGTTACAAAGGTACTGAGAAGCTCAAAACAGAAGTGGACCTACTTGGTCTGATCCTGAATCCTTGGTGCTTATTAATCAGCTGTCTAGCACAGTGTGCCTTCAAATTGAATTTGCTTCATATGTATTTTTATTTGCATTCTGTGCTCTCACAATGAGGTAATGGGACTTGGTCCTTGAGAAGTCCCCCCTCCCCATAGTTTGCTTTTAATGTAAACAAGAGTTGGGCAAAATGCCTCATGTACTTACTTCTTCAAAATGTGTTTTAATTGGATGCTGTTTGCCTTAAGTGAACTGGCTTACCCATGGAGTTGGAAATGAGCTAGATGCAATTTCTGAAGTCAACTGTAAATCTGAAAATCCATTTAAGCATATAGCCCATCCTGGAAAACCAACAACAGCTGTGTCAAAGTCACTGTTTCTGTCTCTCAGAGCTCTGTCAGCTCTGAGAGGTCTGGGTAAAAAGGTAGTGGCTCGTGCCTCCAGAGAACCAGCTCACCACTGACAAGGGTAACTGTGCCTCACTTCTTCGCTTGTCAGACGGGGTGGTATGCTTGCGTGAGGCCTTGAGAGTGCTTCATGCATCTGGGAAATTGTCAGTCAGAAGACATAGAAGGATCAGGGATTCATTTCTGGATAATGTTGTATTTGGGGGGTGGTTCCTTTTATTTGTTAATTTAATGTGTTTTAATTTATTTTTTGACAAGATTTGTGCTATGTTGCCCACGTTGGCCTTGAACTTCTCATGTTTTTGATCTCTCTGCCTTAGCTTGAAATGCCAGGTGCATGTCACAGTCATTGGCTTGGTGGTTCCCTTCTGCATAACTGCTGTGTGGCCATTTTGAATCCATCTATCAATATTGTCTGTCTGCCTCTGTCTCCCAACAAGAAGATGAATTCCTCAAGGGCAGAGGTACATTGCAGAGCCTGCCACACAGTAAACCATAGATGAGTGTTTGCTGAACTCAATGGAATTGCATATTTGCTCTGTAAGGAAGTTCAGACATAAGCTCGCCCTGAGGCCTTGATTTTACACTTGAGGAGGAGGGAAAGTGCACATCACAAGGTCCAGGACTCCGTGAGCAGCAGTGGCTATGTGCTCCCAGAACTCTTGTCTATCTTTTCTCCCATGTTCTTTTGACATAAACTCCTTCCTAGGCCTCCATGTTCTCATCTGCGACTGAGAGAATGATGTATGCCTTCACAGACATCTTCATTTACTATGATGCCCACCCCCTGAACGGGCATTAGAGCCAAAGCCTCAGTCAGGGAGCCTAGGAGTGAATGTGATCAAAATACGTTATACACACGTATGAAAATGTCATAGGGAAACTCTATGTATAATTAATTCATACCAATACAAAAAGATCAGGAAATGTAGGCCAGACTAATGAGTTCTAACCTTGGTGACCCAAGTTACTAATAGTATAAGGTGGGCAACAGTTAAAAGGTTTCTCTGCTTTAGGTTTCTGATATGTGGCATGAGGAGGAATTACAGAAGCTACTGCGTAAGGTCGTTGTAAAGATTAGACAGAGTAATTTAGGGAAATGTTTAGAATACTTTAATGAGTACTGTTTAGTGACCCTTGAGGTTCATACTATACAGTGGCAATTATTTTTTACTGATTTAATGAGATCAGCCATGCATTATTGTTTGAATACCTACTATGTGAAAAGCATGTGTATGATCAAAAGTGAGAAAGTGACTTGGAGGGGTTGACTTAGAACTCATGGCCTGGTAGAGAGAAAATAGATCATTCTAACTATGGGGGAAAACCCTTGTGTTCTCAGTAGCCTGGGAACATGGAGTTGTTGCCTCCAGCCTGGCCTTGAAGGTTGCATAGAGAAGGTGACACTAATTCTTCAGGAAGAAGAGGAATCAGATCAGGAGAATTGAGATGACCTTTAAGGACAAGGGAGAGAACACTTCAGAGGGAGGAAGGAAATGGGTATCAAAGTATGTGTTGAGGGAACAGTCAGTTATTCTGTGGTACCAGCCTTCAGAATGAGGCAGGAGTCAGGGAGAGAAGGAGATAGGCAGAAGGAAAGTCCTAAGTAGCCAGGCCAAGTGGCTTCAGAGTACAGAGACAGAGACGGGCTTTGCTTTGCCTTTTAGACATACCATGCAAACTTCAGTATGGGGCTTAAATTGACATGTGACAAGGCCAGGAGCCAGAAACCCAGGGAAGCTGCTTCATAACTTTAAATGAGGGTTAGCTAGACCATGGAAATGAGATAGATGTACGTGTTGACCCTGATCAGCATGAGAGGATACTAACCGACCTGTCTTGACTTTGTTAATCATTGAATGAACTATAAAGAGTTGGCTTGACTATCAGAGCTATAGGAGTTTAGGATTTTTATCTATTAATGCATTTCTGGCACAACGGGGAATTTGGAGAAGACTCTTTTGCTTAAAATTCATCATCAGTTTTTTTGTTGTCTTTAATATGGGACACATCATTCATTTATTCATCCATGGGATCAAGGAAGGGGAAGTATTTGATATATTTCCAAGGTTTTAACTCCTGTAGATTCATAAGGCTGTGTGAGACCTTGGGATTGTTTCTTTTTGTCCTGTATGTTCCTCACGGAGAAGAAGCAAGTCCAAGGGCTGAAGATGGATAACCTGATATCGCTCTCTCCATGTCTCATTCCTGGGTCTAACAAATGGTTCCTAGGCTAAGGAAATTCTTCCTCACAGCAGCTTTAAACTGTGCCCATAGCTGCAGAGGCCCAGTTCTGCTCCTTCATTCTCCCTGGAGGTGGAGAAAAACAGCTCAGTCTTTGTCCTCAGACATCAGCCTTCCTGGCCTTGAAGATCATTATGAAACCAGCCTTCAGCTTTAGCTTCTCAAGGCTTAGCAACCTAAATCTTTCGGCAACATTCTTCATTTCCATCTTCTTGACTTTCTCTGAACCTTCTCCAGATCACCTTCTTACCCTTAACTTTCCAGGAGGATCCAGATAGGGCTAACCAGGCACGATGATCATTCAGGCAAACAATTAATGAACAGTTATTGAGTTTCCCCCTTTAAATATTGGACCTCAGAGCTAAACCTGAGTGCAAAAGACAGATGGTTAAAAGATAGAACAATATAGTCAGCTAAGGTAGATCATTCCTCAGTGGGGTGACTGACAGCACGTTGCTTTGAACTCTTTCTCTCTCAGTTCCTTCATGCATAATGGGATGGAAATACCTCTCACATAGTGGTCATGAAGGGAAAATAAACAGATGCACATAATGAACTTGGAAGAGTGTTTGGTGCCTTGTTCTGTGGAACTATTTGGTAAGTGTAAGAAAAGTGAACGAAGATGCTGAACTCTGCTTTTGTTAGATACATTCTACGTGCAAGGATGGATTCATAAATGACTAATGAACAACTAGTTATAATTCAGCATGAAAAGGCTCTAGTGGGAGTGGAAATGTGTGGGTTGGAAGCTTGCATGCTGGAGAGGGATATGACTCAGGGCATCAGGGGTCAGCAGAATGAATTGCTTGATGTGTTTCTTAGATCATATATTGTTGGCTCAGTAGGTTGGAAGGATTAGGATGATTATCTCATTGTACATTTTTACCCTGCAAAATTTGGGCCAGAGAGATTAGAATAAGGGCTGTCTAAGTTGGTAATGATGGAGGCAAAGCATTCTGGGTAGAGAAACCTGGTTAAAAAAAAAGTCCTGGAGGAGTGAACAGGCAGCACATGTTTGAAGAATGATGAAGCAGTGAATGGTTGGTGGGTTGTGGGTAGGACTTGGAGTGAGTCACATAGTGAAGGGAGCTGGAGGTCTTATTGGACTGCTTATCTTATTCTTAAGCTGATCCAGTGCTTACTGGGCTTCTATTTTAGAAAGCTGATGATCAGTTAGAGGGGCTACCAAAGCATCTGATGTGTTTCTTCTGTAGCCTGAGCATCTCCGATCTGAAATCTAAAATCTGAAATGTTTTGAAATTCAAACAGTTTAAGCATCAGCTTGATAATCAGTAGTAGAAAATCCCATATCAAAAACTTTGGTCTATGTACAGAGTTCTTTCTTTTTTTGAGGACCTGTTTTGTTTTTATTTGTGTGTGTGTGTGTGTGTGTGTGTGTGTGTGTGTGTGTGTGTGTGTGTGTTTCCAGATGCTCACAGAGGCAGGAAGAGGACATCCCATTCCCTGGAGTTGGAGTTACTGATGGCTGTGAACTGCCAGACATGGGTGCTGAAAATCAAACCCCAGTCCTCTGCAAGAGCAGCAAGTACTCTTAACCACTGAGCTGTCTCTCCAGGCCCCTCATGTATAGAATTAAAAAAAATACTGTATAAAATTACCTCTGACCTATATTGTATAAAGTGTATAAAAACAAATGAATTACATTTTTGATATAAGTCCATTCTCTAAGATCTCTCATCATGTATATTTAAATAATTTTACAATGCGAAAATAATACAAAAGCCTAAACATTTCTGCTCCTGAGCATTTCAGATAAAATTGTACAACCTGTAATGGGTTTCTTACTCTGCCTGAGATCAGAACTGTTGATCTTGGAATCTAGTTCATCTTTCTGCTGCTCCATGGCCCAGTGCAGCCCCATGCATTGTGCTGGCTTCAGTTACCATGTGTGCTGAGATCAAGTTCATTTCTAACCAATGCCCCTTATCTGCCTAAACCAATCACTTGTGCTCATACACAAGTGGATTCATGCAAGTAGATGAATCCAGGGGTTTTGTAATTTTCTAATTTGTCTCAAAGTACTTCTTGGGATGGGAACTATTTTATGTATAACCCAAGAAGCTGAAATATGAATCTACTTTTCCATATTTCCTTAACTTTCCTACATTCAGCTTCTTGCCCTCCTGTGTGCCCGTCCATCCTGTTGGCTCTGAGGAGGGCCAGTGACCCTGAATAGAGTGGCAACTCTCACAGTTTCCTTCCTCAGTGACTTCACAGCACAGACTCCTGCAGGTTACCATCCATTCTGATGGGAGCAGCATTGGTCACTTTCCTCATTGCCTCGGTCAGTGACCTGAGAAGAAGGCAGAGTTTACTTTGCTTGCAGTTTGAGGGTCCAGTTTGTAACGTGAGGAAAGCAGGATGGCAGCAATGTGAGATGGCGGGTCATATCACACCCACAGTCGGGATACAGAAAGAGGTGACTACTCTACTCATCTGTAGTTTTTCCATTTTCTCCTTCTATTTAGCTTGAGATATTACTCCATGGGATAGTGTCCCCTACATTCATGGTGAGTCTTCTCCCTCTCAGTTAAACTTTTCTGGGAATAGCCTTGCCTTCTCCCTCAAAGTGTGTCTCCTACGTGACTCTAAATACAGTCAAATTGACAATAAAGATTAACAACCAGCATAAACAAGGACCATCCTAGACATGGAAGGCATATTTAAAAAGAGGTTGGTTGGGGGGAAGGCACTCTTAAATCTCTAAGAAGGCTGCTATGTTTAACATCAAATCTCCCTTGTTGGAAAAAAAAAATGTCAAATGTGGTGAGAAATACTCACGATGTAGCAGCTGGTTGAATGCTATGATTCTCTTACTTAGGGCACAAAAGCCACAATTTTCTATCTAATTCACTACTCAATCATTCCTTGGCCCCTGTCTCAAGCTCAATTTAAGCTCAGTCCCCAGTACACAGAGCCACTGTACTGAGTATAAAGAAATGACTGGCCAAGGGGACTGAGAGAAGCAGGAGGCATGTGGTGACCCAAAGTTTGAGTTATCAAGTGGCCCCAGGACCCATGGCATCGCTCTCCAAGGCTTCTCATCAAGTCCATGTAAAATAGGTCATTTCTCCTTCAGCCTCAGAATTCTGAGGATCACCGCTTGATAGAAGAATAGGATCTTTTAAAATGCTCACTGCGTACGTTGGGGAGACAGACACATGTACTCGACAATCAGGGGCAGTGCCTGAATTGAAAGTTTGCTGCCTCCAGGGCTTTGAATTGAAATGGAATCGGGCTGGCTCTCTGCAGAACTCCATTACTGTTGATGACTGTTTGTCTTTTTCAGAGGAGTTTGGCTGAGCAATAAATATGACTGCTCTTTAGGGAGAGCGTGCCGAAAACTGTTGGATCTTTCCTTACACATGTCAAGTGTATTTCAATTTTTCAAAAGCACTTTTTCATTTATAATCCTTTTCCAAACTCAAGAAAGCCCTACCAAGGAAATGGCAGCTACTCTGATTAGTACCAGTCATCAAATGAATACACAGAGGAATTATAGGGTGAGAGTGTCGCCCAGCCAGACAGGAATCTGAAGTGCAAACCTGTGCTGTTGCCACCTTCGGGTTCAGTGGTCAAGGGTAAGTTTTCCTAAAGCTTGTAAAAAATGTGCTTTATTTTTCTGTTGTTGTTGTTTGTTTTGAGGCAAGGTTTCATTATATGTCCCAGGCTAGCCTCAAACTCTTTATGTAGCCCTGATTAGTCTCAAACTCAGTATTTTTTGCCTCTGCCTCCTGAGTCCTGAGGTTACATACATGTGCCTGCCTAAAAATTGTGTTCATTTATAAATACCTAATTAGTTCCAATCCATTGTCCCTTTCCTAAAAGAGTGGCATATAAAACTAAACACTTGGACTGGAGAGACAACTTGGTTAATAAAGCACTTAAGCACCTGAATTAATCTCCAGAACCCACATAAACAAAAATGTGCCAGGCATAGTGGTGTGCATTTATAATTCTAGTACCCAGGAGACAGAGACAGACAGATCGCCATGGCTTGATGGGCAGCCAATCTGTCCTACTTGGGGAATTCCAGGGCAGTGAGAGACCCTGTCTGAAAAATAAAAAGCTAGGTGGCTGGTTTCCACATACACACGCTACCCTCCTTCCCCACTGTGCACTTGCATGTGTGCACACACAGATAAAAAAGAGGATAAAAAATGAAGCTAAATCTTCCATGGCATCATTTCTAAGGAAGAGCTTCTCCTCCCAATCCGAACAATGAAATTATTGCTGGAAAGGCAAGATGTTCACACTTCTTGAGCTGATCATAATGCTTGGGGCACGGGCTTCTTGGAGCGGTGGGGGTCCAGCAGGACTATTACACAGTCAGTAATCTGGGCATATGCTACAGAAATACATAGTTTTGTGTAACACTCTAAGAGACTTTATTTTTAGCATTGCTGGATTCTTTTTTTTTTCACACTGGAAAAGGAAGCACACCATCTCATCCAACTCCAGTGCTTGCCAAGATGTGACTTAAACAGCCCAAATCACCTTAACACCACCTTTTGCATAGATATCCAGTGGCAGATCAGAGCTAATGAGACCTAAATGCTTTTTGAGAAAATTTGAAACTGAAATGGTCAAGTAGTTATAATTCAGCTTTATTTACATGGTAATAAGATGAAAAATCTTAGATGCATTTTTGTCTTGGTCTTTGAGATATATTCTTCTCCTTTGTAATTGATCTTGGACCAAAAGGACACATCTACGTTCTAATTTGCTTGTGTCATTAGTATACTCGTGTTGATGTGATGTCTGTCCAGAATTAAGCTACATTTATCTCTCTCTCATCTCCTCTCTCAATTCAATCAATCAAACAAGAAACAAAAGAAATAGCAAACACAGACAAAATGTTATAGTCGTGTGTGTGCACGAATGTGTGTGTGTGTACATGTGCGTGTGTGCATGTAGAAACCAGAGGTTTGAGACTGGGTATCTTTCTCCATCTCTATCTTATCTTTTAGTTTCTCCCACTGAACCTGGAGATTGCTGATTCAGCTACACTGCTTGGCTAGTGAGACCCAGGCTTCCTTCCTATATGACCTTCCCAGTGCTGGGATTGCAAGTGTATACTATTGTGCCTGGCTTTTTTTTTTTTTTTTCTGGGGATCCAAACTCAGGTCCAAATTCACAGCAAGCACTTTACTGACTGAGTCATCTCCCTAGTCTCTTCCTTAGTAATTCTTTCAAATACCCACCTCCAACTCATAGGATTTCCTTGAAATAGTCAAATATATTACTGACCGGTATAAACTCTGGAGTCTACCAATATGGTTTGAGTCCTGCTTTGCTGTAGAGTAGTTCAGTAGTTTGCCATATGTTTCTGCTTCAAGGCTTTAGTGTCATTATCTTTAAAATGAGATTCCAATAGTAACTTTTTCCTATAAAGAATGAGAGGATTAAAGAAGTTAACACATCTAAGTCCCCTAGCAAAGTAACTATCATAAAGAAATTTCTCAGTAAAAATTAGCAGTTATTTTCCTCATCATGAATGTGTTTGCATTGATTAAGATCATGACAATATTGCCCACAGTTCTCCTTATGACAACCTTCCACTATTGAATGATGCAGAAATGAGGAGATGAAATGCTATAATGTTATTAGATGAAATAGTTATTTTCACAACAAAGAAGATACTTAGAATAACAGAGAAGACTGTTAGTGTTGATAATTGAATTAGTTCATTCAATACAAAATAGATATTTGAAGAACAATAATGTTTTAGTATAGTGATGACAACCGATTAGAAAATATGAAGGTAAAGTCATTCAGAATAGCACTGACATATAAAATATCCAGGAATAAACTTACTGAGTAATTATGCAGACTCTCTATGAAGAAAAAACAAAACTTTAGCAGGAGGTATAAAAGAAGTCTTGGATGCAGAGAAATAGGTGTCAGCTTCCTAGAGAGGAGCAGGGCATGCTATCAACACTTTAATTCTTCTCAAATGAATGTGCATGTTTAATGGAATTCTCATTGAAATCGTGTTGTTCCTGTTGTTTTCTGGAAACTTCCCTAAGTATTCTAAAGTTCATCTTGAATAATAAATGGAACAAGAGAGTTAAAAAATAAGAATCAAGAAGAGCAGCAAAGTAGGCATTTCTCTAGCAGATCCTGGAAGGTATGATAAAGATGGTGGTAATTAAAGTAGGAGACTCTGGAGTAAGAATCAGCAGATAAATAAGGCCAAAATAGACCAGACCCAGATTCTGTTAATAGCAAGAGTTTAGAGTGTGGTCACACTTTCATTACACATTGGTTGAGGAACTGACAAATAGCAGTGACTGGTACTGAGCTACCTAGTTGAACGACTGGAAGAAAATATACCAATTTTGGAGAGAAAAGAGTAAAATGTGAAAACAATTCACAACGTATTTTGAATAGGAGAAAAATATAGAAAAATATTTATCTGTTCAGGGACTGGGAAGGATTCTAAGCATTTTGGCTATGGAAAAATTCTTTACTCAGAAATTTAATAAGCCAAAATTATAACAAATAACAAAACAGAAGATATTTTTGGTAAGTCTGGTCCCCAAATAATGGGTATCTTTAAAAAATAAGAATTTATACAAATAAGAAATCATCTTGGGGCAGAGGAGATGACTCAGTGTAAAGTGCTTGACACAAAGCATGAGAACCTGGGTTCAGATTCCCCAGAACCACACAAAAGCCAAGAGTAGCAGCATACTCTCTGACCCAGACCCCTGGGGGAGACAGGCAGACTTCTAGAGTTCACTAGTCACCCAGGCTAGCCAAAACGGCAAGCTCTAGTTCCGTGAGAGACCTTGACTTGAAAAATAAGGTGGAGAAGCAGCTGAGGAAGACACCCAAACATTCCCTTTGACTTCCGCAAGCCACTTGTGAGTGATCACACATAGATGCACATGCACCCACACACACGTGCACACATCCTTATACTACACACACATTCATGTACATACACATATCTACCATTCTATTAGGAAAAATGTAAGTTTGGCCCATGAGTTACTAACAGGAGATGTATATTAATAAATACATGAAAAAAATTGCAGTGACATTTAACAGCAGAGATTGTAGATTGAAACAATAGTAGATACAACTGGTAAAGATTTGGAGACTCTATAGTGTCTTTGATGCTGGTGATGGGGGGATAAAACCCATGCACTGACTGCCTCATTTTGTGGGGAAAGGGCCATTTAGAGCCGTCTTCCTATAACTCAGTCAGGTAATAAGTGTCCATGGCTTAAAAATCTTAACAATATTGTTTTAGAAATGGTCAGAAAGACCAAGAAGTGTGAGTGGAAATTTGTGCCAATGTTGCTGATAAAACTGAATGTTGAGTTATCTACCCTTCTAGTCATAGGTTAATGGTTGTATATACGGTGGGAGAACCATGGAAGATGACATTTTTAGTACTTTGTATGGGAGAGACAGATTTTGATTTTGGTATAAAATGAACTGAAAAGAGTAGAATTGATAGCTTGGGTTAACTATGGTATCTTAAACTCTACAAAAAAGACAGCAAAACACACAGAAGACTTATACCGCCAAGCATAAGGACAACATGTAGAGAAAAGTCACTGCACTTTGAAAGCTCAAAGGATAGTCAATGAATGACAAGTGACTTGGCCCAGCATTAAAATAATAGTGAAATCCAAGTTCATAGGAGAAGGAACCTAGACAGAACAGGCTGTCTTGCCAGGTTCTGGAAATGGCCGGGAATTGGAAGTGCCAGGTATCTTAGAAGGCAAGGGCATGTAGTAGAAAATAGGTGAGCAGATTTACAAAAAGAAGAATTTGGGACATACCCTTTATTCCCTCTGGACAACACCAGAGCTGGAGAGCTGACCTGGGGCAATCCGTCACAGGGGAGGGACCACAAAGAAAACAAGGTTTCTAGTAAAATCTGAATGGGAACAGTAGATATCAATCTTTCTTCTCCTCACAAGGCCGACATCTGACTGTACCCTTGCCAGAAAGAAGGGCAAGGGATCCCTTCTTCTCTACCCCCAAAAGCCTCTGATTAGCCCCTCCCATGCACCTAAACTTCTAGCAAGACTTGGATGTTCTATAATTACACGGAACAGATGACTAGCTATTGCTGGAACTTCTTGACTATGAAACGTAGAGGTCGCAATAGAAATATGAAGTAATTGTAAGAAACTGAGGCAGTGCAGAGCAGATGGAAATGTAAAAAGAATCTCTAATTTATTTTGACAGGTAGGAGAGTCTATCTACCTATGTTACACAAACACTACAGAAGGTACCATGCACAAAACCAGAGGAACTCTTAGAAATTAAAACACGAAAACAGTCTTTAAAGACTTAGGAAATAAATTTGAGAAGCATCTCTGAGGAAAACGGAAGTGGAAGAAAGAGCTAAAATTGATGGAACATTCCCAGAAGTCCACAATCCAAACAGGAGACATTTCAGAAAGAGACAGCCTATAAGACAGAGGAAAGGCACTGTTAAAGAAACAGTGTAGGATTCTCTGACTCAAGAGCAAGAGGCATGAGTTCATAGACTGTAAGAACCTATTCACTAAAGGACAGTTTAATGGATTCATAATGAATGAAACATGCACATTCACAAAGATATATACATGTAGGCACAGCACCAAAAAGTTTTGGAACCATGGACTAGAATACTGCAAAATAAAGTATATCCATATACAAAAGACTAAGAATCACATCAGAAAGCACTAGTTGAGCCTAGAAGAAAATAGAGCTTTATGTTCAAAAAAATTACTTCTCAACATAAAGATCAGTATCCTGTTGCTATGTCCCACTACTGTGGGAATAAAATTATAAGACATCGCCAAACAAGAAAATAGAAAGTCGATAAAAGTTTGGAATAGGATAAGTCATTTTTAAAATGTAATATATTATAAGTTTTTTAATTGAATTTTTGTGTATTTCACACAGAACACCCCAACATCTCTACACCCTTTTTCCCCACTGGCACCTTCCACAGCTCCCTCACTGGAATTCATACATTCTGTCATCTGTGTCGAGGCCCGTGGTATCGAGCTAGTATGCCCAGACATCCCTCAGTGCAGGTTCATCCAATGGGATCTAGTCAGCCCATCTAGAGTCCCTCTCCTAAAGACCACCAGCTCTTCCTCACCCACAGTAATCAGCTGCCAGCAATTTGAACAAGATTGGGGCCTGCTGCCCCATTTCCACAGTTATATGCTATGCTTTTGTCTGCTTGAGTTTGCACGGGTCTTGTGCATCCTGACACCATTGCTGTAGGTTCGTATGAGCAAGGGCCCAGGAGCTTGTAGGACTCTATTTCTATACGGTCATGCACTCCTCCTTGGCCCTTACAGTCTTTCCACTCCCTTTTCTGCAATGGTCCTTGAGCCCAGGCTGTGTGGAGTTTAATATAGGATCTTGTCCAAGGACCCATACTCTGCAGACTTTTATTATCTACACTTTAGCCATTTGTGTTAAGTCAATTTTAGACTTGCAAATGCTTACAAATGACTCAGAATGCTTCTAAAGGGTGCCTTAAAACAAATGTAAACCAATAAAGAGGAAGACATGAGATCCAGGAAGTAGGAAGTTCAAACTCCTTAAAGAAGCTAAAGAATTTCTAGGGTGATGGCAAAGGGGATGGTAGCTCTGTAGATGCCTGGAAAGAAGCCAGTCTAGATCTGAACAGGAAGGTAAAGACTCCTAGAAAGATGTCTTTTGTATGCGTGTGTGATTGATCAGTTGTCTTCTGTGTTCACTCATATTGAGAGGAACTTTTCTGCTCTGAAAATAGTTCAGCAAAGTATCCTCCTAAAAACAAGAGGAAATATGACTTTTATTATTATCCCGAGGATATATTTAAGAACTAATATGTAATGATTATATACTACATAACTCACTTGTCAGAAAAAATGTAAGTAGTTATAACAATATCATAAACATTGAATATTCATTCAAAAAACTGTGAAACAACTATTGGAAGGATGAAGCAAGAGGGGACATAGAGGTTGAGTACATACCCGATTCTATTCCTGCATTTTTGAAAGTCACCAGATGCTATCTGGGAAGGCAACAAGATGAGATGGACTGTCTTGATTTGTAAATAAGGAAATGAGGACATAATTTCAGGATCTGTTCAAGGCTTCACAGACAGATCTAGACCTTGGCTGTTGGATTCCTTAGGTTCAGTAGTGAGATACAACAGAGAGGTTAGTCTACATATATCTTCTTTCTTCATCCAGCTCATCCCATATCTTCAGTTAGATTACTCAACAGGAAGACCCTTCTCAATAAACCAGTATCTAGAGTAAAACAACACCCACTGACTTATAAAATAATTTCTTGAACTGTCTTTTAAAATATAAGACTAAGCTCTCTCTCTCTCTCTCTCTCTCTCTCTATATATATATATATATATATATATATTTGATATTGTGAGTGGCTGGTTCCATATGTATATATATATATGGTTCTGTATATATATATGGTTATATATGTATGTATATATGTACATATATATTTATGAATTGTGATTTGTGTAAGCTGAATTGTTCTTATCTTGGGCCTGAGTTAGAGATTGACTTTTCTAGTGAAGAGTGGTTTGATCTTTGGCAAACTACCATACCTATCAAAAATCTTGGATTTCTTATCTGTAGAGTGGGCATGAGAGAGCAGGCATCTGGTAGGACCAAATAAGTTAATGAAAGTAAAGGACTGAACACAGTGCTTGGATCATAGATGAACAGGGCATGAAGTGACTCTGGCACTACTAGCAACACTTTGGGGAAAGCAATAGATTGCAATAGTCTACGATACATGTTCTGCTTTTTAAATGTATTTGTATTGTTGAAATTATGTCACATGACTGTTGGGTATTCTGAAAAAGAGGAACATGGAGTCAGGTACAGAAACTAGTCAAAGTGGGTGGAATCATTTTTCGGTCTCTTGTCATCACCAGGCACTAGCATGGTTCAGAATCAGCCACTCACAGCATCAAACTATTGAAGGAAGACTATCATGAGCAATATTTTAAGGTTTGTTATTTCTTCTAGTTATCCACAGAATAGTTGTCCATTGGACGTGTGTGAATATAAAATCAGACTGGAAAATCATTTGAAGATTTCATAGGCACAATTCAGAGAAGTTTCTTAGAAAAAGTGGGGTACTTGGCTTGGATCTTTTATCTTTAGCAAGGCAACTCTCATGGAGACTGCTGCCATCCATGCATTTACACATGGAGGCAGTGTGGACTGCTAGGTTACCTGGCCTATCATGTGAAACCCATGTGTCAATTTCTTGGCTTTTAAGGAATGCACCAGTTGTGACAGAATATTTTCAAGACATCATATATTATTTGATGACAAGCCCTGTTCTCTGATAGATGAGGTGGAGATGGGCTCATAGAAACTTGAAGGTTTCTGCAGAGGGGAGAGAGTTTATCTCCCCTCCAGGGAAATGATGCATTACTTTCTATCAGCCATCCCTGTTCCTTGGCCTCTGAGACTTGAATTGAGGGGAGAGGATGTATGGGGCTTACCTAGGTATCTCCAGAATAGAAAGCTTCTTCTGTAGGGGGCTTTGCCTTCTTTCTGCTTTCAGGGAAAGAAATATTTTTCTCTTAGGGAAGGTAGGAGCTTCCTGTGCACTGTATTCTGTTCATGTTCATGATTCAAAGAATCTAGACATGTACCACATGTGGAAAACACAAGATCAGGTAGATATAACCGAAGGTGAATGGCCTCCTCTATAAGCATCTTATTGTACTGAGCAAATATTTTCAACCTGGGAATTACATAGGGAGAACTCCAAAACTCCAGAGACTTCTTTGAGGGAATGAAACGGTAAGGACTTTTATTGTAGAAAGACTAGGGGAGGGAAGAAAAGAAAGGGCATTGTGTGGAGAGATATAACTCCCATGGAGAAAAGTGACACAAAGAAAGACTTCAGATGTTCTTTTTATCGAATTGTCATCATGGCACCAATTTTATTTGGAAGTGAAATGTAAACAGTTTTGTCTGTGGATTATATCCCAATACAACTAAGCAACTGTTGCATAGAAAAGCAGTTTTATCTCTGTCTACTATGAGGGATGGACTTCCAAATGTGATTGACAACCAACTAACCAATGACTTAAGGGGGGAGGTTTAACGGAAACGCAGGGAAGGCTGGGAAGGAGAGAGGCAGGCGCTGTGCCAGGTCTCCATCTTGGGTGCATGTTCCAGAGTTTGGGGGGACATGTGATCAAAATACAGGCTCCACCATATGAAATCTCCATCCCGCTCTCCCTGGGGATGAATCCCTTGTAAGTAACATGGAATAAACTAATTTCTCTAAAGAACATTCTCTCTCTATTCAGTCTGTTCAAACCTGGGGGTTGGGGGAGGCTGAATGCCGGGCTTCACCATGAGAGAATTCATGGTACAGCAACTCAGAAATAAAATATCCTAAAGGGGGAAATCAGTGGATGGCATCCTAGGTGATGCTTGTGTGTGAGGAGTCATGTTCACTAAACTCTTACAACAAACTTGTAGATAAGCATATAATGGCCTTTATTCACAAGTGGGGAAATGTGAACATGGAGAAGTTAGTTTTCTATAAGGTATCCAAGTTCACATAGGTAGTAGGAGGTAATAATTTCAATCTCTCTGGCTTTGAAGACTATCATTTTCTTCCCCATATGTGAGGGAAAGATTAATTACTTTCCTTTCGAGATATTTTCCAGTGGCCGTGGATGTTCTTGGCCGGGCACTTCCTCTCCTCGGTTCTGCTAGTACAATCCAATCTTCCTTCCAGGAAATGTTTTCTTTAACTGAATTGATTATATTCTCTCCACAGCAGAGAACTGTAGATACCCAGATTCAGTTCCACTTCTGGCTATCTCGCACTGAGTGTGACTTCAGATCCTCCAGCAGCTATGGGAGCCCATAGATGGTACAGCTATGTCTTTGCCCTTTTCCTTTCCCTTCTATGTGTACATATCACACACAAACCCAAAATTCACCAACCATTCCTCCTGACTGCCTGTAAAATGGAAAGGCTCTGCTTAATGCTTGTAACAGAAAATAGTTCAAATCTCTGTCTACTACATAGCACTGTGAGATGTTTTACTTACTCATTTATATGTTAATTTCTGCTTCCCAATCTTTAAAATAATGGTAACAATAGAAGATGCATCATAGAGCTCCAGAAAAGATTAAATAAGAGAATCATTAAAGATTAACATATTAAAATAAAGATAAATTCATAAAAGATTAAGTAGGAAAGTCACCACCAATATCACCATGACTTTTACCATCAATCCAACTACCACCATCCTACCATCACCATTACCACCATTATCACCACGACCATCACCACCAACTATCACCAGCATCATCACTAACCACCATCACTACTGACCACCACCATCACCATCAACCACCATCAGCTTCCAACACCATCATCATTAACTACCATCACTATCACCGCCATCACTACTACCACTATAATAACCAACCACATTACCATCACCGCCAACTACCACCACCATCATCACTAACCACGATAACTGCCACCATGATCGTTAATTACCACCACCACACCCCCATCACCACCAACCATCATCACCACCACCTCCACCACCATTAATACCACCACCACCATCATCACTAAACACCATCACTACCATCATCACCACCAGTCACCATCATCATTACCACTACCAGCACCACCATCATCACTAAACACCATCACTACCATCATCATTACCTACCACCACCACCACCATTAATACCACCATCACCAATACCACCACCATCATCACCACCACCAACCACCGTCACCACCATCATCACCAAACACCATTACTACCATCATCACCACCACCAACCACCGTCACCACCATCATCACTAAACACCATCACTAAACACCATTACTACTATCATCACCACCACCAACAACCACCAGTCACCATCATCATTACCACTACCAGCACCACCATCATCACTAAACACCATCACTACCATCATCATTACCTACCACCACCACCACCATTAATACCACCATCACCAATATCACCACCATCATCATTACCAACCACCAACTACCATCACCACCACCATCACCAGTAACCACTATTACTACTACCACCACCATCACAGCCATCACCATCATCTCACTATTATCTGTTAAGAAGCTACACGTAGTGGGTGACTGAGTAGTTGCTCTTTTTACTTGATATTGGCTTTGACTATTGGAAACTTGGATTTTCAGGGTTGGAGTCATTTAAGGAGTCATGGTTCAAGAAAGGATAGTAGAAACCAGAATAATGCTTGTGAAGCAAAGGTTTCCCAGAGAAATTTATGAATTCCAAGAAGCTAATTTCAAATTCTTTGATCATTGGTACAAAAGGGCTACAGATTCCCACTGAAGGGGTGAGAATGTATTGGGAAAATGGAGAAGCCATTACAAATTGAGTTTCTCTTTTGTGTAAGTATTTGAGTTCTTAATTTTCAGATTTATAAGAGGAAGTAATTATATCACCAATTAAGTGAGTGAGAAAAAAAATCTATAAAGCTAAAGAAATGCTATTCTTGTGGAGTAATAGATGTACATAAAATTAGAGCAGTTTTAAAAATGCAGCTCTAATGTTCTTTTAGATGGGCGCAACTGTGGAGGCTGTGCTTGTGTTTCCTTTACAGCTCTGTTTTCTTTCATTTTGAGGGAATGTTTCCCTTAACAAAAATCCCTAATGCTTTATTTCAGCCTGAAGGGATAAATCTCACGTAAGATCTGTTTTAAATGATCTTTTTTTTTTTTTTTAGTTTTGAAGAAATAAAATATTTTTATTTTAATCTCATTAATGCTTTTTGTTCTGGGGGACATAAACATAAATGAATTTTAAAAGTTGAAACTTTCCACCTGCCTAGTTTTCAGTGATGTCACTCATGGATTCAGTAGAGTCCAGAGGGAAAAACAACAGACTGAAGAGGAGGCACAAGGAGGGTGTGAGGTGAGCAGAGGCCGTCAGGATTGTCGAGACACTGCTCCCCGCAGGGAGACTTAGAGGCAGAGTCAGGGAATGTCAAACTCCGTAGTGTACGTAGCCTCCTTCACCAAGATGTGAATTAATGGAATCCTAAGTTCTTTCTACCTTTAAAACATTAACAGAATATATAGCAGGTGTGGTGGCATGAGCCTGCAACAAACACTCAGGAAGCTGAGGCAGGAAGTGAGTCTGAGGCCAACGTAGATTACAGAGTTATTTCAAGGCCAGTCTTAAAGTATATCATAATATTCTGCCTCAAAAGTAAAGGTATTTAAAATGTGTTCTTATGACACATAAAAATGAATTGTACAAAATTCTTGCAATAAAAAGCCATGTGCTGTTTCCCATGCTTTACGCTCTGTTCCTCAGAGATAACTCACACCACCTTCTTGCTTCTCAGGATAGAACAAAATAAAATCTTAGGTCTGATTTAAGCAGCTACTTAATGGGTTACATTTTTATATGATGCCAAATAACTAGTTACAATTGATAAGTAAGCACTTTTCTAGAGTTAGGGAATAGAGGATGGAAAGGTTCCTCACGTTTCAGACAAACTCATCCCAGATCAGAAATAGATAACTCAAAGTCCAGAGCTTGTCCCAAGCCAGTTTTTGACACCCTCAGATTGAAAAGGAGGATCTGGTACTCTTTTCTACATCATACTGCTTCTTGGAATCCACTCTGACAAATTCCAAATATTGTTTTTGATGAACTTGGTCTTTTCTTTAGAAAGTGAGCTAATTTGAAAATGAAAGGGTGACTGTGATAAGAACAATGCGTTTGCTACTTAAAGATCAGTGTCAAGTCTAATCTACATATAAAATCATAATATACCATATGATAAAACCAGCTTGGAAAGAGAATTCAAAGAAACATACAGTTTCGAACAGGAAAAAATAAAGCATTATTGATAGAGGGCATTATAAAATATTATGAAATATAATCTGTAGGAGCCTTTCAGTGTTAGCATTACGTTTCAATACTGCTCCCACACTCAGGTGCCTTTCACTTTATTATTTGATAAGGAACAGAATTCTGCTGGTTCAGAGGTCATGGAAGGCAGGTCGTGGTGAGACTGAGGACATCTATGAGTGTGAAGATTGGGTCATAGAAATCAGAATTTGTGATGTGGTTGTGTACGAGAGATAGAAAAAGACAGAGACAGAAACATCGCAGAGGTAGAGATGAACACATGCTGACATATTTGTAATTTAGTCATCAGGCCCAAAAGAGTTTGATGAGGGAGTATCTGAACCATGTTAGGTCATTTTCACAAACTGAAAGAAAACATAATTGGCTTAGTCAAGGGGTTGGCAAAACTGTTCTACAAAAGGCCTGCTAGTAAATCAGCCTTTGCCAGCCATAAGGTCCTTGTTGCGATTCTGCAGATCTGCCTTTGTGATGCGCAGTGCAAAAATAGGTGGTTTTGTGATGACTGTGGAATCTGTCTTAGAACTGATTATTCTGTCCCCCAGAACAGGTAGAGAGAAGCTACCACTTTTCTTTCTCCCTAACTTTGTAGTTTCTGGGGCCTCAGTGCTTTCTGCTTTGCTTAATTTTCTTAGGGTCTTGGCAGAAGACCCAGCAAGACCTGTGTGTGAGCTTTCCACACTAATGCCCCATTGCCTAATAACAAACAGAGGACTTACTGCAGTGTACAGATCTGTTACCGAATGTGTCTGCTGTTGTGACTAACATACTGGCACTTCTAAAAGATTTCTCTTGTTCTGTAGTATGTTCTGTGTTCTGATTAGTTCTTTGTAGATGGATACCTTTCTGTGTATATTTGGGGCTCTGACTTCTTCCCATAAGTCTTAGGGACCTTGACCTGCTAATAACCCCAGAAGTGAACCCAACAAAGAGCTCTTTAACTACATCCCTCATTGGTCACCCACAGCCATCATTTTCAGGTAGTATAGTTCCTATTTCTAATCTGCATAATTTTAATTGGTTCCTGACTCTTAACTATGACAGCAATGCCATATACAAATACCATTCTATCAAGGTGAGAAATTTCTTCTTTATAAAACTCTCTTGCACATATTAAAGCAACACTTGGGAAAGCCACACAGGTAGAAAGCGGAAAAGGTCTAGTTCAAAGCCAATCTGGCCTCTAGCTGCATTGGTTTTCCTACTTACCATGCAGTCTGTCTCTAGTTTAAGAGTTTATAGAGCTCAGGGTTCAAAGCCACTTATAAAGTTTGATGTGGTGAGGTCAATTATTCTTAAAATTTATTGTCAGTAGAGGATGTTTATGCATTTGGTTAATGCATTTGCTCCCTCCTAAGCTGAAGTCATTGACTCCCATGTAGGAGGGCGGTTTATGTCTTAGAGAGTGAAGACTGAACGCCTGCATTGGAATTTCTTGAGCACAATGATGCTCCTCTTTTCCTCTGTTAGCCATGGGAATTTTTGACTTTGGACATTACAATAAAATAGAGGCTTAAAGAGATAGAAGAATTTAACTGAAAGATTAAAACACAACTTGAAAGTTAAGTTCTTTAACAGCTGCTGGATGAACGGAGGTAGATACAAATTACTCTTAACTGATTGATGAATTAATTTCCTTCCATATATATATCTATATATATATATATCTTTTGCAGAGCTAAATGCCTATAATATTCATTTACCTTTTACCCATCGAAACTGTTTTGATGAAAACCCATCCTTTGAACAGAGAAAGGAAAGATCCAATGATTACACCAAGAAGCTTGCAGTGTTCTTGGAAAAAAAAAAAAAAAAAAACAAGAGAGTTTGGGATAATTCAACCAAGTAATGTGGCCAGAATCATGATGCTGAATTGGAAGGGACTTCAAAGAATGAACATGTCAATGTAGATAGACTTAATGTTTGGAAAAGTGAGATAACACAGATTGAACACAGGTTGTGGAGATGGGTGGCTTTGGGAGAGACAGAGGAGCTGAGTGTTCTGAGTATGAGCAGGGAACAGGGATAGATGCTGAAGTTACTCATTTAATCCCCACCAGTCACAATCATTGCATGTCCACTTTGAATTTAAGGAAAACAAGACACCCAAGATAGGTAGGATAGCTCACTGGTTGGCACCATACACACTGTCTGGGTCTGAGTTTTCTGGGACTGGGTATTGGTACTACCATTTGACTCACCATGGAATCATATGGCAGACCCTGAACTTTTCTTTGAAAAGTAGAGATCACTGGGCTGGAGAGATGGCTCAGTGGTTAAGAGCACCAGGTGCTTTGCAGGGGACCTGGGTTCAGTTCCCAGTACCCACATGGTGGCTAATAACTGTAATTTCAGTTCCAGGGGATCTACCAGCCTCTTCTGACTTCTGTGGGCACTGCATGACACAGGTATACCTACCTACGTGCAATACACTCATACACGTAAAATAAAAATAATAAAATATTAAAAAATAATTTCCTTACTAAGAAAAAGAAAATAAAAGTATCACCTACCTTGTGTCTTTACTGTGAAGCATGAATGAGCTGAGAAGTGCCTGGGACATTTTAAAGGATTAATAAATGCCATGTATGTTTATTGCTGTTATTGATGAGTACCTGCTTAGGAGCAGAGCTGAGACTAGAGTGCAGGCCTGAACCTAACTTTCTGCTCAGTTTGCCACAACCCACTTATAGAAGGGGATGCTGGAATGCGGAATTAGGCTCTGTGGGAGTACCATGAAAGTGTGTGGCCAGAACGGCTTTGAAGAAGCAGAGGCTTTGGGATCATGGGTTCCATGAGGGAGAGCTGGGTTTGCAAGAGAGAAGTCTCAGTGTCACTGGGTTCACTTAAGTAGTGTGACTGGACTAAGATCAGATAGCCAGAACTGCAAACATTTTCCTTCTAGTTCAGTTCAGTCTGCCACACACACATCATAGAACTCAGCATAAGTCTAGGTCCTAAATGTGAGGTGAATAAGCCACAGTATGCATTCAAAGACTTGGTTCTTAGTCTTCATCCCTTGATGTGCTCTCATTACACAGAATCATATGTAATTCCCCAAGGTCGATCAGACTGTAGGCCCCTGAGGGCAGAGTCCATGTTCTTCAATACCTCCTGTATCCTTAATGGGATATAGTGCCCAGGACATAGGGGTCCTCAGTGAGTTGTTGGTTGAAATTGAAGGATGAACACCTGAGAGGGTTCTCCCATTCTTCTGGGCTTCTGTATCGACTGTTCCCGCTGATGACAGCGTTGCTCCCCATCTGGTTAGCTCAGTCCTCATTTGTCACCTCCTCCAGGGTCCGGACCTGTGCCTTCCCTCCTTCTTTCTTAAACTCTGAGTCAGATGTGGACATGGAGCCTATTATACTTTCCTTGAGACTGATCACAGTGCTTCTTCAGTAGTTTGTTCACTTCACTACATAGTGATTTTTTGAGGGTGAGACCGCAGCGCCACACGCCCCGACCCTGTAAACGATCAGCCTCTCAGGAGGACCCGGGGTGTGTCTGTAAGGGGCTGTGTACAGCAGGGCATGTGAGTAGGCACACACATCCCTTTTGGAGCCACTCTGCGCTTGCCCTTCTGGGAAGTGAGTTACTGAGGTGAGCAGCAGGTGACTGAGGATGGTGGCAGATGTGGCTCTCCTCCTTTTCTGGCAGCCAGGGGAAGCATGGCTCAACCTCCACAGTTACTCTGGCAGTTGGAATTCAGAGAAATCAGCAGCTGACAGCAGAAGTGAAGAGCTGGGAAGTCCGTAATCAGCCTCGGGACTTTTAATGAGGGTTCTCCACAGCAGAGGCGCTAACAAACCATCCTGGACTCCCTTGATCAGTTTAATTGGAGGCCAGACGGTCTTAAACATTTAAAAAAGCTGACAGAAGGACCTGACTCCCAAGGCTTCCCCTCTCGCCAAACTCTGTTCTCCTGAGCTCACTTTCTGGCCTCGTGCAAACCTGGTATGGTGACCTTTAGTGGAGTCTACATTGCAGGATGCCAGCTCCATTTCTGAGCATGATCTTCATTTTGTCCTTATGAGCACATACAATGATACCAAACCCTCCCCCAGTCCTCACATCCACTGCTGGAAATATGTGTGAGAGAGGAATCTTTTGGGGGGTGTTTGATGCCTGCATGTGCCCTGGATATCCTCTGTTTTTATAATGCATATTTAAAGCTAACTGTCTGTTTACTCCCTGACTGTTTGGGAAGCAATGCAGAATTTCCTACTAATTGAGATGCTTCTTTGCATTAAATGTGTTTCATTTTTCTAAGCAAATTGAAATACTTGGAACATTGAATTTTTGTATTAATAATATGTATGATAGAGGCTGATAAATGTGAGATTAATGGCCAAAAAGAGACATTTCAGATGGATAATTTAGATTTTTATCATTTATTAATCATAGAAAGTAAACCTGCTGTATAAGTAATTTTAGTTTTATCAAGAAGATAAATTGTTCCGGCTAATGAATGTATAGATATTCTATGCCAAAGGCATTTGGAGTAATCTGTTAATCATTTAAGTGTGTCAGGGCATATGCTATGTCTTCATAAAGCAATTAAAACACATAACTTTCTCCACTGAAATGTGTGTTGGCCTTCACCGCCTAAAGCAAATTAAAATGGCATTTGTCTTAGACTGGCTTTCAGTGGCACAATATCTAAAGGCAAAAACATTGAAGGCTATAGATGTCACGACAAAGAAAGACAAGTTCAGTCTCTCACACTTGGGGCCAACTTGCAAATCATGCTCAGAGTGGAGCTGTGTTAATGAGCGAGGACTTGCAGCTCCCAGAGCACCTATCAAAGTGGAAAATCCCAGAGGACCTTTTCCCCTCCCAGTGCCTGGGGATTTACATCTGCAGCTCTCATTAACGCTAATGGGAGCTCCCGGAATACAAACTGTCCTCTCTGATGGAGGGACAGACCCCTCACTAATATTCTTGCTCCGTGTATCTAGCCCACGAAGACTGGCAGAGGGCTGCATTAACAGGCTTTGGTAGTTTAATGGTGCCATTGTGCTAACAGAGACTTGTGTCAGCTCTTGCTTTGGAGGGTCATAATTCTACTTTTAAAACTGTTTTCAGTGGGAACAAATTTTTAAACATTAATACTACTTTTTTGTTTTTCTACAAGCCATTTTTAGCTCCTGCCATGAAAAGAAAATGGCTTTGTATTTCTATTTCTCTGTGGAGGTTGGTTTTCCGTCCTCCCCATCCTGGTCCCCAAGTTCAGGGCTCAGTCTCCATATTTCTGGCTTGTGTGCTTCTGTCAGAGAGTTTTCAGGCCCTGTGAGGAACGCCCTCCAGAGTGTTCCAGGTAGATCCTGATCTGACTAAAAGCAAAGAGAACGGGAAGCAGGAGTCAAGATGTTTTCGAGAGTGGAGGCTGAAACCCGCTTGCCTTAGAAACCAGGCTTCTGAGTCCTAGGGTCGGCAGGAAGCCAACCTGACGGTGAAGGAGGATCTGTGTGTACTTTCTCGGGGGGTTTCGGTTGCCTGTAAAGGAATGGGCTCAGCATTCGCTTGTTCTGTGGTGAGCTTATGAGGCGGGTACAGATATGTGAATGGACAGAGAGGACTGCACATCCCTGTCCATCCACTCTTCGTACTGGCTTCATAAATGCCTACAGCCTCAGTTTCCTGCCCTGTGTTATAAGAAATCCACGTCCTGAGACCTCACGGTGCCCTTGTGAGGTAAACGTGCAGCCGGCGGGCTCTAGGCACTCTGCGGGCCTTGCCATCACCTCTCTGCCTTAGGCCATTTAATCATCTCACACTTCTTTTCTCACTGGAATTTCTTACAAGTTTTTGTTCTCACATCAAATCAGGTTCTCTTCTGGTCATCGGGCCTGTGCCTGGCATTCTACTTTCTTCCTCTTCTGTGACTGTGGGTCTGGAAATCCTTCTCTGTAAGAGAAGAGAGGGAGGGCTGGAAGGGGCTGCTTGAGCAGTTGGGATGTGGGCACCGAGCCAGTTCTAGAAGGCTGGCACACTCTCTAGTCCTGAACACAGGCTCCCTGCTGAGTAGCATGTTGATGCCAGCAGACTGCCAGGCAGACCCCCTGATGTTTGCAATACACAGATCCATATCGACATTATGAAGTTCCATATTAGTATGATGCTAAATAGGGATTCCCAGTCATGGGAAAGGGGGAGGGGAGCTCTGAGCGAGGTCACCTGGAAGAACCAAAGCCCAGGACCGGAAGAGTGGCAGGCTTGCAGGTGACTGTGGAGCCGCCTTCGCAGCGGGGGAAGCTTGAACAGCAGCTGCCCGCATTATTCTTGGTTCCAGCCCAGTGCCCCCTCTCTCCTCTTTCTCATTGAATTTGATGCTTTATGGAAGCTGCAACGTCATAAAAATAACACTCTGCTGCATCCTTCACCCCGAGATCTCAAAGCCCTCTATGGACATTAATATTTATCGCTAGGAACCTGGGATGTCGGTTGAGAAATATTATCCCAATTTTACAGATGAGGAACTTGAGATTGGGTGGTTAAGTGACTTGGCAGAAGTCACTCTTTACCTACTGAATGGTGGGGCCAGACCCTGGGACAGATCCCAGAAAAGTATGCTGAGTCCTTGCAAAATGGGAGTGTGTCCTTTGGTTAATGGGAAAAAAAAGAGTACAGCGGACACACTAGAGGAAGAAGGTGTGGGTGTCTCATCCCCTCTCTCTGATTTTAGTTCCTCTCTTGCCAGGCTCAAGAGAGCAGACTCTCAAGACCTGTTTACTTTCTCACTTCTCTGTCACGCTTGCCAATTAAATCGGCCAGTTCAGAATCTGACCAGTATGTGGTGGATAGTTTTTCTTTTCTTTTTAATAGCACTTTCAGCCAGTATGAATGGGCCAACTTGGGAGAAGGGTATCTATATTGGTCAAAGAAGGGTGACCTACCTCAGAAAGCCACCTCAAGAATAAGGAGCTTAAGACTTGAGGATCTTCTCAAGCAAAGGAGTCCCAAAAAATTTAAAGAGCCTGAGCCATTGGTGAGAGCTCAGAACTTTAGAACTCTGAGCATATTTTCGTCTTTAATGTGACATTATTCAAGAGACAAAAAGGGGACTTTTATATTTTCCTGTGTAAATATCAGATCTTTTGTACCTAAAAATGCTTTGGATATATTTATGGATGAGCTCTTTATTTTGAAGAAATCTATTTGGGTAGGTAACCGGAAGACAATGTTGTAATTTTTATGCCTAGCACTTTGTGTTCTAGCCAAGAAAGACAAGCTGACGAATGAGTGGTTGGAACATCACAAGCTCTGATGATGTCCTTAGACTATGTGGTAGCAGGAATATAGAGCCACAGCAGTGACCCCAGTTAGTGGAGCAAGGCAGACATGGCCTTAGATAATGACGGAGTTGAGAGGTGAGCTGTGCAGAGATGGGTCCTGTGTGCTGTGGAAACCTCGTGGAAGAGGTGAGTCATGTTGAGGAAACTGCTTGCAGAGTATGTTCTTCTAATACTGGTCTTGAGGAGGTTGGCACATTCTACCTCTTAGGATTAGATGGTGACCACCTGGTTAATTTTATGAGTAAACAAAAGCTGTTCAGAAACACTTGGCCTAGTTGAACATAGTCATGGCCTATGGAAATTATAAGAATCATCAAGAGTGGAGAGTCTGGTCACCAATCCTGCAGGCATTGCAATAGTGCTGTTGTCATTTATCAGGCATCCAGAGAGTCATAAGGGAAAGACATCAAAGTTACCCTGTTAAGGGGTCATGGTTTCATTGTTTCTTGAGTTTTTTATCAGCCATTTTAAAATGATGGCCTAGGATTGAGTCTACACACCACTTTGTTTATTAATAGGAATATAAATAGAATAGGATATGGTTTGTGACACAGGTTCTAAATTCTGTGCACCAAAACCTTGACCAGACTGTAGCCATCAGCACTTCCTCCGTGATGAAGAAAGTTCTCTGGAGGAGTACTGTGCAGATGACAGGGTGAAGGAAATCAATTAAATTAGTCATCAGACTGTATTCTCCCCAAACTCTCTGGAACCTAAGCTCAAGCCAGCTGGCTGGACCAAGAGCAGGGAGTAGAAGGCTTCTTTACCCACATTAGATAGAGCTAAATTGCTTCCTTTCTCTATTTCTGTTTGAGGCGTAGGTCTGTCTTAGGCTACCAATAATATATGAATGTCGATTTAAAGCAATGGTTTAAGAAGAAAGACAGGAGAAATGGGGGTGCCTGAGCCTAGATCCAGACAGAAGCAGAGGAAGCTGACTCAGCAACCTGAAACTCTTCTTTCATCATGACCACAGTTCCTCTCCCCATAATATTGTGACTCAGTCTATTCTCTTCTGCCTCACCTGCACTCCTCTTTGGAGAAGAAGCAAGCCATTCTACACACAGATGTTTACTCTGTGTGTAGTTCTTGGTGCTAGAAGGGTCTCTGTCATCCATGATAGTCTCTGTGAGTCCCAAGGCAGTAGAAGCAGAATGTTCTGCACACCGTTTCATGCAGTTCCTAACACACTGACTCAGCATTTCTTTTGGCTACTCTTGCCCAGTGTGGTATGAGAAGCCAGGCCTCTGACTGCTTGCTCCAATGGGTTGAATTAAGTCATCAGGCCAAACCTGGCTCCCAGATAAGGCGGCTGTGGCTATGGCTGTCCTTCAGCACCATGAATGAATCCAGTCTCCAGGCACTCATTTAAGGCCAAATAGTGGAAACTGGGTCAGTTTACAAAGAAAGTTTATCAAAGCCAGCTTAGCTTGAGACTGAGTGGACACTAATGTGTAGCTTTACGCTTACTCCTGGGGGACTTTGGCACAGCCTGTAACTTTTTGATGGTCAATTATCTGTATTTTTTAAGAACAAAAATAGATATTTATGTCAAGTACTGCAAAAATTAATTATGTAAATATTTATTATGGTCTTTGGTCTACGGTAGAGACCTTCATGCTCTTACCTGTAAAATGGGGTTAAGTGTCCTGCAGACCTCACAGGCAGAAACTGTGATGGATTAAGTATGTTAATTCATGTAAAATGCTGGCATATCTTGCCTGACATCATCAGTTTTTACTAGTTCTTGTTCTCTGCCATCTGTTTCTTTAAAGATTTATTTTATCTTTAATTATGTGTGTGTATGTGTGTGTGGTGGGGGTGTTGTGTACCTGACTGCAGGTGACTGGGGAGGTCAGAGGCATAGAATCCATTTGAAATCGGAGTTATAGGCAGCTACAAGCCACCTGACATGGGTACTGGAAATTGAACTCAGTTTATATCTACAAGAGCAATAAGTGCTCTTAACGACTGAGACCTTTCTCCAGCCTGACTGTTGATAAATTAATTAATATAAGAAATTTCAAGAAAGACTTCACGAAGTTCTTTCCTTAACTCCTCACTACTTAAAAATTTAAAAACCATTTTTATTTTTATTTATTGTGTGTACATGTGTGTGGGAACGACCATCACATACCTGTGGAGGTCAGAGGACAATTTGCTGCAGTCAGGTCTCTCCTTTTAACATGTGGGTCTTGGGGATTGAACAAATGTCCTAGTCCTTTAAACCATCTCTTTGACCCATCCCCTCACTTACTAAAAAAGACAGATTTTATTTGAAAAAGTCTGAGGAATCAGGGTACTGTGATTACTAGCAGCTTGATGGACTGTAAGTACCTTAGTTTTTCCTTCTTTTTCTTAAGTCACATCTTTCCCTGGCTTTAGAAAGTCTTAAATATGAAAATTCAGTGCTTGGGTGCCTTTGTTTCTACAGCAATTTTTGTTATTGTTGTTGTTGCTATTGCTGTCATTATTCCACAGAAGTACTTTAAAAATAGCACAACCTAGTATTAGACAAATGTTGATCCGATTATATAGGCACATCGACCAAGAGAACTTCAAAGGGTAGAGTTACTAAAAATTCTAAACGTGAGAAACAGGCATATTAAAATGAATGAAAAATTATAGGTGTTACTGCCATAAGCTGCTTGTAATATTTTTAAAGGATGTATATTTTGAAATCCTGCTCTACAGTGAGTTGCTTACAGCATAAAAGAAAGTCAGCTTCCAGAGTCTGTCCATACCGTAGGGTGCAGAACCAGTAGATACTTTGAACTTTGTTTGCTGATCGGGTATTTGGCTTGGTTTTGATTTTGTCTTTTAACTTTCTGGGCCTGGGTCAGATAAGAGTTTGGTGTCTCTCCATTGGGATCTTCAGACCTTGAAGCATGTGCTGCAGGTAAGCCTGAAAAATAACTCAGATAAGCCTTTTTAGGCAGATGTTAAATATTTTCAAGGCTGGGTATCTGCTTGGGACTCCCCAGGCATGTTTGTGGGCTGTGCTGGTCCCTTCAGCAGAGGAAGAGCTCAGAGAGGAGCCATATACCTTCCAGAGCAAGCATATGGAATATAGACTTGGGCAGCTCTGGCTTTGAAGGAAATGGTGATTTTAGGTTACGTTGTCCCAGATTTGCATGGCTCTGGGAATACCATGGAGGAAAGGATCTTTGTTACAGAGGATGAAGAAAGTTGGAAGGAGACCCCAGAGGAGGAGCTCGGAGGGATATTTTCCCCTGTGGTCTGAATAGAGAATGAGCACTCAGGTGGAAAACCAATGACAATAGGCTGTTCCTCTATTTGGAGGGTTGTCAGGACTAAGCTGTGATACTTTTCAGGGAAAGGACCATTGGACGAGAGTGCGCGCCAGCCGCAGGCAGCTGTTAGAGACAACCATGGCCTTCCTACTTTTCCTCCCACACCAAAGACTTTCCCAGAAGAGACAGTATTTTTCACAAGGATGAGTCCTTAAGCAAACAGCTTGCTCTACCTCATTGTGGGAACAGTGCATTCCCCAGGACACTTATTTAAGCCTTAAGCCTCCAACATGGCATTTCCCACCCAAATAAATGATACTTGGGGTGGATTTGCATGGATACATGAATAGATTTGAGAAGAGTTCCTGTAATCCATGAGCTTGAGGAGCCAACTGCTGTTCCCCTTGAAAAGGTCACTGTGGTATCACTCTGGAAAGCCCACATGGAAGTTTGGCTCCTGGCAACTCATTCCACATTAAGTTCAGGTGATTTTCCTTTGCATAGCTACCACACTGACATGTTCTTATTGGTTCAAGTAGCAGAGCTTGGTTGACATACCCATAGCAGTGAGCTTTCAGAGAACTTTTGATGGGTTTCATGGGTAAAACCCCTCCAGTACCAGACCGCCCTGTGCACACAATGCCCAATCATTTCCCACTCTTTTCTCTAGTCAACTGTCTCCTAGAAAGTAGTCTTTAGAATGTGCACACACCTGTAGTTTTATCTCGGCCTCTGTGCCTGCATTTCTCCCTGGCTGAGCTCTTCCCTTTCTCAGATTTACTGTTTATCTCATAAACATGAGGAAGGGGCTGCTGATCAATGCTGCCTGAGTATGTGGTGGGCAGAGGGCCTCTCGGGCAGGTGTATTTGTGAGTATGAAGGCAGCAGAAGTAAATTAGCTTGCAGATTTCAGCAGAGACTGTTATCAGCGTCCTCTGCCAAGGATCATGCAGAGTGCCAAATTACAATTGATTTCTCAATAAAATTGAGTTCAACCTTCCCCGGCATAATCCGAGACAGAAATGACAGAGAACTGTCTCACTTTAAAATTTTTATTCTTTTCAGTCAATTTTGTTCTTGGAGGTTTATGATTGTTATTAGCCTTGGACTGTGAGATGCTCACTTCCCCTACCTTCTAGACTGCCCACAGCAGGTAGGGGTCAGCCGAGGAGGGCTAGGAACCATGGACCAGGCCACCAGACCATCCTTCTTGGGTAAAGTTCCTTATTGGCTGCTACATGAAGATGCATAACCTTTAGGACCTGGAAGTGTGAGAGTGTTCTCCCTGTGTTTTAGTGGATTGTGTTGAAAGCATCAAAGGTCATTTATAACAGGTTGCATGCTTCTGCTCCAGTCTATGGCTTTATTTCTCTCTCATGAGTGTGCCTGCTAAAACTCATACTTGTGTATATACCCCTTGCCTTATGCCTAAAGCCCATTGCTCAGGGAAACACCAACCCACCAGCCCAATTAAAACACACCTTTCCATTTGCTGGAGCAGTTCCCTGAATGATAGTCCTTACCAGCACCACACTGAGCCGATCTCGCTAACTGCATTCAGCACCCAAAGAAAGTAATATATACTGAACTAAAAGTGGATCCATTCAATGTTGTCGTGCATTCTTAATCCTAAGGCAAACAAGTTTCAGGAAACTTTTACCTAGGAAAGGTATACACAGGCTTCATGGGGACCTCATAAAAACCAACTCCACCACATCCAACTCCACCTCCACCACCATCACCACCACGAACACCGCCTCCACCACCACCACCACGTCCACCACGTCCACTACCTCCTCCACCTCCAACACTCCCATCACCTCCACCACATGGGCAATTTCCTTTCTTTTTAAGGCAGAGTAATATTCCGTTTTGCTTATTCATTTTTCCTTCACCAGACTCTTGAATTATTTTTATCTTTGGGCTTCTGTGATGATGGGTACATAAATATCTCTTCAAGACCTTGTTTTCATTTCTTTTGTTGTATATCTGCAACTGATCTTTCTAGATATTATAATTCAACTTTTATCTTGTTGAGAAGTAACCTACTGTTTTCCTTGACAACCATAGCATTCTACACTCCCACCAGAGTCCACAAGTGATCTTTGCCACCACTTGTCACTCTTCCTCTTCCCCGTTCTTCCTTTTTCCTTATCCTCTTCTTTTTTAAAAAAAAAAAACTTTTATTTTTTATGTGTATGAATACATTTTCTGCATGTATGTAAATGCAGCCATGTCCTACAGTACCACTGAGGTCAGAAGAGGGTGTCAGATCCACTGGAACTGGAGTTGAAGAACTGGTCATTAACTGCCATGTGGGTGCTAGGAATGGAACCCAGGTCCTCTTCAAAAGCAGTCAGTGCTCGAACTGCTGAGTCATCTCTCCAGCCCCTCCATCCTGTTTCTTTGATAGGAGCCATCCTACTGGATATGAGGTGCTTTGCTTCACATGAACTCACTGCAGATTAGGAAACTGAAGATTGGCCCCGTCCTAGAGATGTGTTAAAGCTACACAGCCAGTATCACTTACATCTATCCAGAGCGGTGCGAGGAAGTTCTGAGGGATGCAGCTCTCCTCCTTGCACATGAGCACAGAGACAGTCTTCCTATACTGTTCCAAACAAGCAAAGAGATATACGATAATCAGTGCTGCCATTTTTTTCTCCATGTCATTATAACTGCCCTAAGTGGGCGGGTAAGAAGCCACCTAGTGATTCCTCTTAGAGAGAAAGACTGTTTCCTGTCAACCTAAGCAGAAATTAAAGTTCAAAGAAAGTTGATAGCGCTGAGGTTTCATCTGAGACCCAAGGTCAAAGGCATAATCATCTAAACACAAGAGTTCACTGTCATGCCTTTCCCACAGTCTTTCCCTAAAACTGCCACTTCTTAGCTAACTTAGCAACTTTGGGTCAATTTACTCACCTCTCTGGACCTCAGTGTTGCCGTGTTTAAAATGGTCATAAAGGTATCTGTCTTATATGTAGCTCATAAGAACTTTCCTCCTTCTCCCAAAGAAAGACTGAGAGCAGGCAGCTCAGCAGTATCACCGCTCCCTTCAGCGGGGTCAGACGAAGGGCTGCCCTGCTGCAGTCAGGACTTCTCATCACTGGGCATCCCTGGGGAATAGGATGCGCCCGTCTGGACCTGCCTATAGCGGGGTAGCAAGAGGGCGCCACAAAATGCCCTCTCTGGAGTGGGATGCCAGCATGGAGATGGAGCAGAGGAAGTTCAGGGCAGTAGCCCAGCCCTGGATGTGGTCCTCTGAATGTGGGGCTTGGCACAGGCCACAGCAGCTCTTCCACATGAAGTTCCTGTCTGCCCGAGAAAACTAAGCCCTTCCTTTCTCCGTAAGTCAGCCCAGTTTCTTAGCCTTTTGGTAAAGATAACTTTGTGACTCTTTTTCTGATCTATGCCTTCTGATGAAATATGTTTACATATGCACATGTGTGCTTGCATACATACTACACCTAGTATGTTTCCTATATTTAGTACTTAAATATATACAATTAACATTTTCTCTTCTTTTATTTTTCTTTCATCCATCCCGTGCGTGCTCTAGAAGTTAATGAAATTTTCATCCAGGGCACGTGGAAGATTTCCTGCTGCATGCTTATTTTATGTCACTACTCTGACCCTAATCTATAGCTCCTTGTTGAATGAAGATGGTTGATTGTATATACTGAATTGCTAGGATAGGTTTCCCCAAGCCAGCAGTTCCCAAAGGACAGGAACCTTTGAAACAAAACTGGTTTCATGATCAGAGTACACTCTAGAATCCTTCAGACATGGGCTGGAGTTCACACCAAGCTCCCTCTTGACAGTTATGCATCTGAGAAACATTCTCTAGCAGTAGTAAAATCTCAGGTTCTCAAGACTTTCTCAGTCTGAATTTCAACTCTCTACTTTGAGACTGTCAGATCAGGGCGAAGTCACCTCTTTGTTGTGCCCCATCTGTGGACAGAAGTAACAGAATTTAATTCACCAAGTTGTGAGAATTAGATGTGGTAACATAGAGGAAGCATCTGGAACAATGCCTGCGGTAGTTCGGTCTGTTTGTTAGTATTGTTCCTTCTATATATAGGCAATGCAAAACATTACTGATTTTGTGACTAATTTTGGAGTCAGATATACCCCAAGAAATATTCCTTACATGGTTACTGTTTTCAACTTGACAGACTCTAGAATCACCTTGGGGATGGGCCTTTGTACATGTCTGTGGACGATTATCTTGAATGCATTAACTGAGTAGGAAGAGTTGCCTGAGATCCTGGACTATGCTCGTGGAGAAAGGGAGCTGTGCAGCAAGCATGCCTTCATGCTGCTTCCTGCCTGGCGATGCAGTGTGACCAGCTGCTTCAAGCTTCTTTGCCTTCCCATCCATGATGGACTGAATCTTGAACTGTGGGCTAATATAAAGCTTTTAATTCCTTAAGTTGCCTTTGTTACAGTATTTTATCACAGCAGCAGGAAAATAAACTAAAATAGAAAACAATTGCAGGTATTATGTACTGAGTTCCAGTTATAAATGAAGTTTATAACATTTCTTTATTCAAATAGGTTTCTGATATAGTTAATAAAGTATGGGAATAGTAACTCATTTGCCTTTTGAATGAAACTGTGTTTTTACCTTGAGAGTGAAATATGTATCTAAAATGCAAATTATGTAATATTTTACCCAGTTGAAAAGATATCTTTTAAACACCTACCCCACTAGAGTATAACTTATTCCAGAGTATAAATGAAATTAGTGGCTGGGAGAGAGTAGTATTTAAAAATCTTTAATAGACATGAATAAGCATGTAGTTAACTCAAGTGAAATAAAGGCCCCTAGCATACTCTGCTTTTTCTTTTTTAAAGCAAGATTTCAGTAATAAGCTGCTATTTCAGGTGGAGACTTCCTATGTCAAGTATGTGCAAGTGCCTATTGAAGGTTGTATTTATTTTTTCAAAGAGGATATTATGAGGGAATGTGTTTCACCCCCTCTCTTCAGTATCAAATAATAACATCCATACAAAAATGAGCTTTTCTTTTTCCTTTAGGATATCTCTTCTTAAAATCACATTCAGGTTCTTATAATTCCAAATACTGCGAACAGCTGGTTCTGACCTCTAATCCTTTTTCCATTAGAGATTTCACTACCACTTTGAGCAACACTGGTTAGCTGATGACCCAAATCACCTTAATCCCAAGCATTCATAATGTTAGAGGAGTAACTAGTGTAACTAGTGTATACTTTCCTAATTTACTCCACGTTTTTTTTTTATTCCCTTTGTATCTTCATGGTAATCCAATGATAAAGCTACCCCAGGTCCAGAGACTTGTTTCACTTAAAAGGTTGAAGGCACTAGTTGTAGATGTCTTCTGACTTACCTTAGTATCTAGTACAGTATAATATTTCTATGCTTAGTGCCTTGCACACTGTAATATCATGTAAGTAATAGCTGCATTTTATGAGCAATCTCCTATGCTCTTACCAGATATTAAAAGCTTAAGAACATTAACTTATTTCATCTTTGCAACTAACCTGAGGTTCTATCCTCATGTTACATATGAGGAAACTGAGGCACAAAGAGGTCACTCATCTTGCCCCATGTCACTTCATGAATGACAAAAGCAGTGAGATTCAAACACATTGAAGCTTGTGATGGTTAATCTTGTTTGTCAGGCTGAGAGATGTCCAAGATTAGTTACGTGTCTCTCTTGGTGTATGTGAGATGATTAACTGAGGCAGGAGATTGTCTCTGAAAGTGGATGGAACAATCCCATAGGTTGGGAACTCAGGAGGCAGAAACAGGAAGAAGGAAGCCTGCGAGCAGGGCATTCTCCCTCGCTCTGCTTCTGGGCTGGCATGAACAACCCTGTCCCACCTCATCTTCCTAACATAATGTTCTGCTTCATCTCAACCCAGAAACGATCCAGCCAGCCAAGAAGGGATTGTAACACCTGAAACCGTGAGCCAAGACAAATCTTTTAAAACTGTTTTCTCGGGTATATGTCACTTCAGTAAAAAGCCTGACTAACAGGACACCTCTGTTCTTATTCACTATAAACTTAGCATTTGGACGGTCTATCTAAAATTCCAGTTTTGAGGAGCTGGAGAGATGGCTCAGCAGTTAGGAGCACTGATTGCTCTTGCAGAGGGCTTCCACTTGATTTCTAGTAACCACATGGTGGCTAGCAACCATCAGTAATTACAGTTCCAGGGATCCATTGCCCTCTTTCGGCCACCTCAAACACTGAATGACATGGATGCACTTACATACATGCAGGCAAAACACCTGTACACATAAAATAAAAATAATAAAATACTATTTAAATTCCAGTTTTCATGGTTATAAAGATTTAGGACGGATGAATCCTTGTGTCTTCCTTCTCTTGCTACTCTGCACTCACTTCTTTTATGTCATGCATAAGGCTTAAAAATCCAAAACATCAGCAGTACCTAGCCTTGAATATATGGGATTTTGTGCCCATGTTACCCCATGTTACTCCTCTTTTCTATCTTTCTATACCTTTAAAAATATATCATTTGTTATTTTATGTGTATAAGTATTTTGCCTGCATACACACACACAGACATATATGTACCACATGTGTGTAGTGCCTCACAGAAGCCAGAAGAGGGCTTCAGATTCCCTGGAACTAGAGTTATGGACAGTTGTTATCCATCATGTAGGTGCTGGGACTCAAACTGGGATCCTCTGGAAGAACAAGTGTTCTTAACTGCTGAGCCATCTCTCTGGCAACCTTGGTCCCCATCTTCCTTTACCTTATGTCTGTTTTGCAACTTAATTCCCTAGATTATATGTATGACCCTGTGGGTCTCCCAGTTGACTTATACATGAGAATTTATATCTTAAACTAAACAGAGGTTGTGCCTCAAATTCTACTGAAGTTAAAAAAAAAATCTAACTGTACAGAATTTCTTTGAATCTATGTGTAGAGAGCAGAATGTTTACTTATCCAATTATTCTAAAATGACTCAGTTGAAAAAAAATTCTGTTGTTTTTTTATTTATTTGTTTTGAGATGTGGTATTATTGTATATAGTAAGGGACTAGCCTGGAACTCTGTATGTAGTCCAGGCTGACCTTGAACTTGTAATCATCCCTTGCTATTGCCCTCTGAGTACTGGAATTAGAGGCATGAGCCTTCACACTCAGGCAGAGGAAAAGTTTTAATGAAGACGTGGAGGAAGGATGCACAATCAGGTACAGAGGCAAAAGACAGTGAAACCCTGGAGCACAGGAGGTGAGCCATGATGGGGTCAGTTCTATGTGGTCTGATTCTGCCTGGGGGCATTTTTCCATCTCTCTCCACTTGGCTTTTCTAAAGTAGTCCTTCATGCATTATAAGGAAGTCTGTGTGCTGACTGCTACCTATCAGGCTGTCCAGTTCACCCTGACACCTTTTCTGATGTCTATGGTTTTCAGTATTATCAATAATTCAGAACTACAGCTCATTGCTTATTCCCCTCAACAGTCTAGTATTCAGATTTTTCCCACTGTGTGCCTGGTGCCCCTTGCCCATTCTCTTCAGGTATTGTCATCCCATCCTTGGGACAGAACTGTTTTCTTTTAATTGTCCAAAGCCTTCTGTTTTTCAGATTTGTTTCCTTGACTTTTGCTGAGAATAGTTGTGATAAGTTGACTCTGAGCTTATTTTCTGCTCAGACTTTCAGTGCTTGTCCATGTCCTGGTGGGATATGGTGCATGCTCTGTCCTGTGTCTCCTAGCGGTGACCTTGGTTGGCCTGTTCATTCTTAGCTTCCTTGACTCAAGAGTGCTATCTAAGTCACATTACTTTCTTTCCAGCCCTCTTTCTCATGACATTGAGCAGGCACTGACTGTGTCAGCCTCCACACACTGGACACTGTTATGTGCATTCTTCTGTGTTCTTAGTGCAAGGTGCAAGCCACTGGGAGCCGAAGGATCTAGGACTGGTGCTTTTAGTTTCTTTAATCTTTAATTCTTTCACCTGTAAAATTGGGGTAAATAGCACTTAACTGATATAGCTGCTGTGAGTTTTAAAAGAGGTTTTAAAGTTATTATATAGAACCCCTAGCAAAGAATAAATCCACACAGCAGTGCACAATGAACAGTTCTCATTATTTTGATCACTTATGATAGAATTTAGTTTAAAAAATAGTCCATTTTTCTCCAATGCAAAGATAGACCCTTTGCAATCCCCTTTCTCCGTTAGGGAGCAGGAACTGTGACTTTATCTTGCTCCTAGTTCCGAGTACAGTGTCTAGAATTCAATAAACCATTTGAGCGAATGTATAGAGTTCTACGCACCAGGTAGGTAGGTACCAAATACAATGCTGATTGGATTTGGTAGCAATTGCTTTTGTGATAAGCCGGTTGTCAATGTGTATCTAAGGATCACACTGTAATTTGTAGAAATGGGTTCCACCATGCTAGAGAACAGCACAGCAAAAAGATTTCTTTGAAGCACTAGAATTAGAAAGTGATGGAGATCAAGGAGTCAGACATCTACTCCACAGGAAGAGAGAAGGAACTATATAACTAGAAAACTCTGAAGGCAATTGATTAGCAAGTTTGGTCTTCCACCCTAAGTAAATTATGGAGTGAAGAAGCTCACAGGGGCCAAAGTTGAGGTGATTTTGTTAACAGAATAAGAAAGCTACATAATAGGCTAAACCAAAGAACAGTCTCAGCCAGTAACCTATGTCATGTAAATCAGCAAAATCCTAGTGGTTATTGTAAGGGTTTTCTAAGGAATAAACAAAGGAAATAATTCAAGGAGAAAAAAATCTTGAGAAAATAGAGGAGTATTAGGAACCACGAGACTATGTCATTCTTTATACAGTAAAGCACACTTGATTAAGCTCACTAATAGAGGAGAATATAGACAAATCAGATTCTGGATCATCTTCAAATTATTGCTTTTTTAAAAAAAGTGCTGTTTGCTTGCTTGTCCTCTTCACAGTGGGAGACCAAGCTTTCTAACTGCATTTGCTGCAATTACTGCGAGGCACTGATTAGAGTTGGAGGGTAACGTGTCCAAAGGGTATGCTGGGACTGAAGTGTGCTGTTGTGGATTTGGGCAAGGGGAATAAACCATGGCCATGGGTAATGGAGAAGTGATTAATCCACAAAGTTTTTGCAAAGATCAAAGACGAATGGGAAAAGCCATTGGCGTTCGTTTGTTTTCAGTCTTTCTTCTCCAGCAGGTACTGGGAAATGCGGAGGTGGAGCGGCTGCTTTCAGATACGGCATCATCGTGCCATACAGAACTCCTCCCCAGTCTCCACCATTTCTCTAAACCTACCCCAAGTGTCTATCTGGTGTCTGTCTCGAATCCATTCTCAATTTTGTTATTTTTTGTCTTTTTTCAGAGTAGATTCCCTTTCTTGAAGGCCTTCTCAGGTTCTCCTTCCCTGCTTTTCCAAATAAATTTGTTATGGCTTATATTAGAAGCCACTAATATAAGAATGTTTGCTTGAGGGGTAGGAAGTTAAGGGGATGGTCATGAAAATTATTGTGGTGTTCCTACCATAAGCATGCAGATAATTCAGAATTCCCTAAATAAAGACATACAGCAAAGCAGAGGACTATCTCCACTCTACACATAAAACAATGAAGTACAGTGATATCGTACACTGACTAAAAGATAAGAAGGTATTTCCTTATTTTCCGTTAGTTCAAATCAGTTATCAAATTTCTTGACTGAGTGCTGAGGTACAACTCAGTGTACAGTACTTGCATCTGTGAGGTCCTGAGTCTATTCATGTCATTGAAAATCCAAACAAAGCCAGTTCAAAAAGGAAAAAGGAAACCAAAATTAGTTGACTATCAATAAAGAAGTAAGTCTAAGACTGGGTATGAAGATCGCTGGGTAGCCGAGGACATAAGTCTGTGGACAACTTGAATTTTTTTTTAAAAAGGCAAATAACACTGCCAAATTTTCTCTTTTATAAATTCCATAGGCTCAAGTTGGATAGTGAAAGTCCTATAGGTACCATTTGGGATATGAAGCTTTGCATTGATGTTGAAAAATCCTACTTCAATTTTGTCTGATCCCTCATCTCATGGGGTACCACCATGATCCATTGATGGCTGCTTAAATTTATCTTTCTTTGGAATTCTTGAGATTTGAGGAATAGAGCCAAACTTTTTGTGCATTCAAGAAAAGTCCTCATGCAGGTCATAGTAGACCAAATACCAGTTCTGACCATTGAAGAAAATTGATCCAAAATGAGGAGAAGTGAAGGGTTGTCCAAGAGCAGAGTGGAAGAAGAGAGACGTAAAACTGCCACGGCAGACAGGAGAGGACCCTGGCAGAGTAGAGATCGTGAGTGTGGGTCTGTGGGTCTGTGTGTGTGTGTGTGTGTGTGTGTGTGTGTGTGTGTGTTAGAGCACCATCTTGCTTTTAAAAAGAGATGAAAGGGAAAGACGGTGAGCAAGGGTGGCAAGAATGATAAATGGATTAGGGGCATGACTTACTGTGAGAAGAGAGATGGAAGGGATAGCGCACAGATAGCCCAGAGAAAAAGAGCAAGGGAAAAGGGAAATTGCTAATACTCCTAAGTACCTGAGAGGTTGTCACACGCGTGACATTCATTTTGGAGCTAGAGCACATCAAAAGACATGCTTAGTACGGTCTGAAAGATATATATTTTCCCATTTACCCACTAAGTTCAATGGTGCTGAACCAGAAAAGGCAGGAAGTGAAGTGTGAAGTCTGAAGAGTTGGAAAGAAAATATTTGAAGTGTTTATGGTACCTTAAAGGAATTACATTATTAATGTACTGCTCTGTATGACTAAGAATGACATTAAGTGTGGGTGATGGTGTGCCTCCTCTGGTTATGCTCATGAATAGAATTTGAGGATGGTGTCTCAGCCTTCAAAACAGCCAGGGATAGGCCCACACTTTCTGGATTGAAAGGAATTGATTTTAAAACAGTCATTGGTATATGAATAAGTGACTAAGTACAAGAGTTCCCTGGCCACATGTTGGTGTGGGTTCAAATTCTGACTCAGTTATATGCTGGTTAGACAATCCTAAAAGAAACTGAAATTCTCTAAACCTTTATTTCTTTATACATAAAATAAGATAAAGAATAGTGATGTCTATGCTGGCGTGGCAGTGCGCACCTTTAATCTCAGCACTCAGATGGAAGAGGCAGGTGGATCTCTGTGAGATCCAGGCTAGCCTGGTCCACATGGCAAGTTCCAGGCCAGCTGGGTCTACAAGGAGGCCCTGTCTCAAAAAAAACTAATAGTGCTGTCGCAAAGGCTCTTGTGAGTATTAAGAGATGTTATGTGTGAAGTAGTTAGCCCAGTGCTGAGCACATTGTACTTGAAATTCTTACAGGATATTTATCTAAGAAACTTTCAAGGGCCTACTTTAGACCAGTCTAATTAAGAAATATGATAGGGAAAATATTAAAAGTAGTAATCAAGTGGTTTAATTTCTAATAAGAAACATGGGAGAATAAGCAGATTATGTCATATGTCAAGTAGTGGTAAGCGTGATGATGAAGAGAAATAAACCAGGTAAAGAAATGATGCAGAGGGTAGAGAGATCATAATCTCAATGAGACGAAAGTCAGAGGCCGGTAACGAGCCTGGGATCTGTAGTAGTTCAGAGGCAAAATGATGATGTGGGATATAGAGGAGTAAGAAATGAAGGATATGCAGGAGTATCAGAGTGACAACCTTGAGTGATGTATTCAGTTGCTGTGCTGAGCATCCAGCACAATTCAGGTGTGTAGAACAGTAAAAAAGGATTCTTTAGCATATAGCCAGTAGGTCTCAATATTGGCCCAGGAGCCCAAGCTTCCCTCCTATAGGTCTGACATTTCCCAGTGGCCCAGAGGCCAATGGAATACCTCTTCATTTAGTGACAACCGGGGAAGAGATGGGATGTGGGAGGTGGCACAAAAGATTTTTTATGAACCAGGTTGGACATGGCACCTGTCATTTTATTCATGTGTCACTGACTAGAGTCTTACTCACATGGTCATACTAACAGTAATGAAGGCTGGGCACTGAACTTCATCTCTATAATCAGGAGATGGTGGAATGTGTTTCGATAGGCACCCAAACAGAAGTGTCTGCCATATAGGATCTGGGATTTAATCCTTAGGGAAAGGAAAATACTTGGAGTTATTTAAGCTAGTGAATGACCAAGTTTACTTTTCAGAGCATTGAGGCTGGTAGAGGAAAGATTGAGGGGGCTAAAAGCTAAGTTAATAATAACAAGTACATAATATAAGGCACAGAGAGGGAGGGCATCAGCTGAAGAAGTTGTGGTGGGGGGGGAGTTTAGAGAGGGCAGGAATGATGGAGAAGAATCAAGAATTCCGATTGTTACTTTCTGAGAGAAAAAAAAAATATCATAAGAAGAGCTCAGAAAGGGTAAATGGTGAGACTGGGGACGTGGCCCTCCAATTACATTTTTCAACCCCTATTTTTGGTGAGTTTGGTTTCCAAAACTTTTGAGCACATGCTTTGTGTTTTACTAAGTTTTCTATTGCGGTGATAAAACACTGACTTAAGCCAACTTGGGGAGGAAAGGCGTTATGTCACCTTCAGCTTTTAGCTTGTCATGAAGGGAAGCCAAGGCAGATGCTCAGGGCAGGAACTGAAGAATGGACCGTGGAGGGATGCTGTTTACTGCCTTCCTCCTCTGGCCTATGCTCAGCCTTCTTTCTTGTTCAATCTAGGAGCACCTACCTAGGGGTGGCACCACCCGCAGTTGACTGTGCCCTCTCACATCACTCAGCAATCAAGAAAATGCCTCACAGAAAGCCCACAGCCCAGTCTGACAGAGGAATTTTCCCAGTTGAGGGTCCCTCTTCTTAGATGTGTCAGGTTGACAACTAACGCTATTCAGCACACAGTGATATGCATAAATGAAATGGGGGCGGGGACTACATGCTGCACAGTAAGGATTATTTTGAAATAGTCAGGATACGGTTACTTTGCATGTTCTGTTCTCTGTAGTTCATGTTCATTCATTCATGATATTTATTCACTTGCCATTTATAGAGGTCTTTATATGTTCCAGGAATTGTGTTTACCGAAAATAAAAGAAGCAGCATTTGGTGAGTGATGCTGATGAGTAGGGTTAATTGAACTGTGTGCTGTAGCTGTTTGTTGATAGTTAGATGAGTTTCATATTATTAGATTAGAAGATGCCTAGTGTAATGTTTATAGGTTCAACTGTATCATCTAAAAGGATATAATGAAATGTTAACTGTGATGATGATTAATCTTTGATTGCCTACTGGACCAGGTTTAGAATGACCTTGGATACCAACCTCTGGCGGTGTCTGGTAGGGTATTTCTAGAGAGGTTTAACTGAGATGGGAAAAACAACCCTGAATGTAAGTGGCACCATTCAATGGTCTATGGTCCCTGACTGTAAAATGAGAAAAGAGAAAGTAAGACAGTACCTGCATTCATCTCTCCCTGTTTCCTGACTGCACAATGTGACCAGATACCTCATGCTTCTACTGGCACAGCTGAGAAGCATTTGTGCCATAGTGTGCTCCCTTTCATGACGGACTGTATCTTGGACTCTGAACCAAAGTAAATACTTTCATCCTTTATTTCTTTTTGCTCGTGTTGATCAATTATTTTGTCACAGCAATGATGAAAGCAACCAATCCAGTGACCTGATTTAGAAATAGTGTCTTTGCACAGTTGATCATGGAAAGGTTATACTGGTTCCTATGGACCCTGAAACAATGACTAGCATCTTTATGGAGAGATGTTAATTTGGACACAGATATACAGGGTTGAATACACGGGCAGGTATTGGAATGACCCATCTACAAGCAAAATAACACTAAGCATTACATGGAACTACCAGACTCTAGAAGCAGCACAGAATGATTTCTGCTGTGGAGTTTTAAGAGAGGGCATGGACTTGGACTTGATCTTGGACTTTCTAGACCCCATGACTGTGAGGGAATAAATATCCACTTCTAAAAAGTACTCAGCTCTGGGAAATGCAGCCCTAGGGAACTAATACAGTGTTGTACTAAGAGTAGCATAGGAAAGGAGGGCTTTTAACAGGCAGGGTAATATACCATTGCTTAACATCTGAATTGATCTTGACACTTAAAGGAGAAGCACCAGAAATATGGGACTGGCAGAGGATGAAAGAAGGGAGAGGAGGGAGCGGGTAAGAGCACCAAGGAGATATGATCAAAGTACATTATACACATGGTTGGAGCTGTCATCAAACTCCTTACTATGTACAATAACATAGACTAATAAACTATCTTTACTTGAAGCCAATATCTTCCCAAACAATCATTCTTACATTGCATTGTTTCCTCTGTACAGAAGAAATGATGGTTTAGAGAGTTAAGGAACCTGTCTCAGCTCACAGAGCTGGTGAGTAGAATTGAGGTCCTTTGTCTCCAGTATACATTTGTGGAACTAGGTGATTCCTTCCGTGCTAGAATTAGGATGCAGGTTCTTGCTGAGTCATCATATACTGCCCAGGGAAATCAGGAAGCAGTGACCCCAAAGTCTTTGAGTCATTCCCTTGAGAACTTCTGTGCTCAGTAGGGCTTAAAATACGTGTCTATTTGGAAAGGCTTCCCTTTCTCCCTCTCTGAGCTTGGCCTGGGAAGTGTAAAAGACAAGTATAAAAAAGGAGATGTCCTTGACTGTCATGTATGCAGTATGCACGGAGGTTTGAGGACTCTTGTTCACTTGAAAGGTTTCTTTGGGTGTTGTATAAGTGGCCTTCTAGCTGCTAGAGAGCAGAGTGTATGTTCCAATGAGCAGCCTTGCCAATTAACTGGGTGGCCTGTGCTCTTGTGGAACTCTGTGTCACTGCATGCCATTCTGAGATATTCCCAGTGCTCTTAAGGCTCAGAGGTTCTGCAAGCTGGATGTACACAACGCCTAATGCCTCAGAGCAATTGCATCTACCTTAGCTTAGATTTTGCATACCAAGCTCAGGCTTAAAGATGCCCTCTTTTGAAAGAAGGGAGCCTGAGAATGCTAGGTGAGTAGATACGAGGTCTGAATTCTTTCCTAAAACAAATCCAAAATGGCCATTCTGACCCCACATGAGGCTTTGGGGAGGCTACCATGATTTTGTCTAATGATGCCTGCCTTCCTGACACTTTCTGCTGTGCTTGCAGATATCCGAATGGTTCTCTTAAGAAACTCTTCACAGTACAACCCAAATTAGAATCTGTCCCTCAAGGTCTTTTTAAAGAAGAAAACATTGGAAGGAGGGTTGACTGAGATGACAAAGAATCATCTCATTGTCTTGCTAGGTAAGTAAGTGCTCAGGAAAGCTGGAAAGGAGGAAAGAACCTCCACGATGATAGACAGTGCTTTTGGTAAAGGTATGCAGGGTCTTGTAAAATTCAACTGCCGTCTGACTCAGCCTAGGTGTTGTGGTTGATGTCTCAGAATATAATTAGGAATATAAATCACTCAATTTAACACTGCTAAATGAAAAACCACGAATATATGCTTTGTTCTACATAGATGGTATGCTCAGACTCTGTAACTGTCATCTCTGTGCTGCAGAAGTGAGGACATGTGGCTTCTTTCATGTATCCTTCCTCTCTTTCATCCCAAATGGTAAACAAGGGAAGGAAAGACAGAAAAGTAAGCAAAATACTATTAAGATCTAACTTCTTCACTGTATATTTAAATTCTTTGAAATAAAGTAGCAAGTACAGCCAGAATCACCGCAAACACCTGTTATTAAAATTTCTCTTTGGGAGAGGCAGACCAACTTAACCTGCCTCTCTCTCCCTGCTTGCAACCCAAAAAGTCCCCCCCCAGGCCTCGCAACAAACACACAAATTTCTCCACTCACAGTTAAACAGATTCTAGCTAGTTTACTTGGGCTTACTAACAGAGCAATGGGTAAGGGGTTACTTACAGAACACAGGCGCCCACCCTCCCCTCCACAGGTTCCATTAGTAAATCCACGTGGCTGGGATCTTGCGACTTCCCAGTGAACAGATCCAAATGGCCCATGGGGAGGGGAGAAAAACGGCCGGCCTCCTGGCGCCCCCAGTTTGAATACCTTTAGCCCCTCCCCTTCTCACATCCAAGGCCAATAGACCGGGTGGGTGGGGCATAGGACTTTCCCAGCTCATCTTTCTGCTCAAGGTGGTCCTGGGTGATACCACTCTGAGAGGGGTGTTTGTCCACCTTTTCCTGGGAGAATCAATCCACTCTACAACACCATAGCTGCATTCATTGTGCTGCATATTTAATCCTCATCTTGTTTATTAGTAAGAATATTTTACAAAATAGACAATACAACTCTCATAGCTTACAACTAGGTAAGCTGCCTGGTAAATCACCAAGCATGAGTGCAAGAGCAGTGGGTAGCCAGGTAGTGAAACGGTGTTTCAACATGTCATAGAAGAGGTTGCATTTGAACTGTCTTAAGAAAGGCATTCATATTTGTAGAGGAAAAGCTAAGTCAAGAGAGATTTATGAAGTGCACGGTTCCTCCAGTGAGTAGTGTTGAAGTCTACCTGGAACCCACAGAAACACAGAGAAGAAAAGTGGGGAGTGACAAGACAGCCATTGCTTGAGGGATGAAGGCTTTGAATGCCAGTGTATAGAATTCCTGCAGTTTCTCTTTTCATTTGGGCTTAAGAGCACTCGAAGGATGTGAGCAAGATGGGTCAGGGGGAGGGTGACAGTGGACTATCAGGGCTGTGCTGTTAGGAAGATTAACTTGGCAGCAGTGTGCCGGATGGAGTCAGGGGTGGGGTATATAGGTGAGCAGGAGACAGCAGGATGGGACTGTCCTCTGGACTCCTGAATTCAATTGCACACTTATTCTAGATTAAAGGAAAGTCACCTCCTGGTTCAGTAGGAAAGGATCAAGGCAGAGAAAGCGATGAAAAGCAAGCACCACTGTGTGTTGACCCCAGCTAGCTGCCTTCACAGCGTATTGGGAAACCGTGAGTGACAAAGTCCAAGACTTTGGGGCAATTACTTTCCTAGTTCTACTGATGGCCAGTGTTAATGAGAGTCAGCAAAATAATTAAGGATAAGTTTGCTAACAAAGAACTTAATGCAGGAAAGCAAAGAAAAGAACTCAGCTACTAATAAACTCTGAATATTACAGAGTTTATATATCTGTATACTTTAGAATCATGACACCAATGACATCTTTTATATTAATCTTATTTTTGAACTAAAGATAGAGAGACAATTTATACACCCACAGGACACACCTGAATTTATAAACACTGTATCATGATATTCACACATTTATTTATTTTTCAAAAGAAGATGACTTTTAAATATAGGATCATTAAGATGATTGACATTTTTAAAAAGACATGAACCAAGGTTTTCTTTCTCATGGCTTTTCAGTGACATTTATGTGGCCTGGTGTCTAGTGTGTGGGATCTTTTGTTTCCTTCTGAACCAAACAGAATGCTGTAAGCTTCCAGTAGCTTAAGTAGATGTGTTTTCTGAAGTCAAGGATTATGTAGTGTCCTTTAAATTTTAATGGTCACTGATAGAGACCTCAAGAGATTCAAGCACACTGGAATGTTGAACTTCTGTCGTATTCTTTGTGTTTTCCACAGAAATCTGCTCAATGCTAGACCATGGGAGAAAGTGTATAGGCAAGGTGGGTGACTATTTGAAGTAGAATTTATTTATCATTTCAATGTATGCATGTTTTCTATTGGGGTAGCTCGGTGTATACATTTTTAATATTATGAAGCCATGAGCATTAATAAAAAAAAGCCAGCTGAATACATATCAGCCTCCTGGGAGATCTGGCTTTGGAATGCTGAGTGGGTCTGGTAGATGATAAAACTAAGAAATCTCTTCCAGAGATTTTAAAAGACATTTTCTTATCAGTAGTCCAGATGCCACTTGAAATGATGAATAATGAACTTTACAAGTAAAGGAAACCATGACTGGAGGAAAAATTTCCAACTGTCTGTACGATTAAACACTCACATGATGTGAAGAAAAAGTAGAGAGTAACATTAAAGATGAAATATAAAATAATATTTGACATACTGATTCAGTATTCAAAGATCTTTGACTTTTGCTGATATACTTGCTTCTGTTATTTTTTTTGTGTGTATGTGCGTGGGTACACTTTTGTATGTGTGTGTTTATGTATGTGTGTGTGTGCATGTGTGCCTATGTGTATGTAGGTCAGAGGTCAATGCTGGGTGTCATTTCTCAGGTGCAATGCACCCTGCTTTTTTGAGACAGGGTCTCTCACTGGCCTGGGGCTCACCGAATAGGCTAGACCGATTGTCCAGGGCGTCCTGGGATCCCCCTGTTTCTGCTCCCCACACTGGCAGTACAAGTACATGTCAGTATACCTGGCTCTTTCACTTACGTTCTGGAGACTGAGCAAGCACCAACCGAACTGTCTCCCCAGACCCTTCTTTTTTCAAACAAGATTTATTTTATTTTTATTTATATGTATGCCTATATGTATGTATATACACGAGTGCAGCAGAGGCCAGATGAGAGAAGCTGATTCTGTGTAGCTGAAGTTGCAGGTGGTTGTAAGTTGCTTGATGTGGGTGCTGGGAACTGAACTTAAGTACTCTGCAAGAGCAGCGGGTGCTCTTAACCACTGAGCTATCTCTCCAGCTCCCTCAGATACATCTTCAACTTCTTATTCCACAATCTAATGTCCAAATTAGGACTCTTTAAGGATCAACAGGGCACCCATACAATTCCCACCTGACAATAAAATCTATTTTCCTAAAATTCAACTTGCTACAATTGGGCACTCTGCTTTGAGATCCATGCGTGTGCTTTAAGGTGTCTATTAGCTCTTTGAATGACATCAGAAAACACACATACATGAGACTATGTATAGTTCTGCAGAGAGGTCTCTGTACATTTTTTTCTCATTTAGACTCTCTAAAGGGTTTGTAACCCTCCACAGGCAAAGAACCACTGGGTTAATGGAAGGTGGCCATATCAGTCAGAATTCTGGCAGGTAACAGATGGCACACTCTAATGGGGTTAGAGTTTAATGAAGAGACTATTTTCAACAGTATGGGAAGGGCTAAAAGAAATCAACAAGTGGTGACTCCCCTCAGACTAGCAATAGAGGGAGATCTAGAGATTCAGGGGAGCAAGGTTCTCTGTATCCAGAGGGCCACAGCTCTTGCTAGGGAAGCGGGGGTGTCTTCAAGCAATCAGGCTTTGGTGGAGGGAAAACACAGGCCACTCCCCTGGGCAGAGCAGCCATGGGAGGGGGCAAAACACTCCATTTTCTTCTTGGCCTTGTTGGTGCCTTCCTAAATCTAGATCTCAACTTCATCAGAAGTGGAGGGCAGGGAAGCCCATAAACAGTCTTTAAAGGTCAGTGTTCAGAGGCACAGGTGCCAGAGGAGGGCACATGAGGGATCTGAGGAACCGTAGAGAGTGACCTACACAGGGTCATTTAGCCAGCAAATTTTATTATAAACCCAGTGCCTGCTCCCTGTTGCCAACCAGAACTGCAGCCAAGTTCTGTTATAATAACTTGTTTGGTTTAGAAATAGTCACAACCTAGACTGATGCAAATGGAGCTTTATGGTTTTTCAACCTTCAACTTTGCAAGGATGGTTTCTAATTCAGATATATAACCATTAGAGGGTTAGCAGATTAAAATTAATTTCATGTTAAGGTAATTGTTATGGATGCTGGGATAATTCCTAAGGTTGCTGGATGTCGTGTGAAACTGTCTTGTTCCAGAATATTAGAGACACAATGAGGGAGAATAGCCCTTTACTCACACCTGTGAAACAGAGCTGTGGTGGTGCTGTGTCAGAGACAACTTATATTCTGTTTTTATTTCAGTAAGAGACTCAGATTTGTAAGCTCCAGTATTTCATTAACTCATTGTATGGAGTTCATTATTGCAATTAGACTGCTTTTTAAGTTTATTAGCGGACTTACTAATGTACTCTTAAAAAGCTTTATTTGGAAGGAAGTCAATACGCAAAGCCAATAGAACTGAAGAGCTTTGTCACACACTCTCTTGTTGAAAATCGTGTTATCAATTTTCATGTGACTGTTAATCAATCAGAGTGACAGAGAGATGATTTGAAGTCAATTTTCTATTTATTGCTAAATTAGCATTTGATCACATGTGCTTATTTTGGGGCTTTAAAGAGGCTCTGAGTTCTTTGTCAGGAGGCAGGATGGATGGGAGGTCAGTGATAGAAATAACCATTTGATATTTTTAAAAATATTTGCTTATTAAAAATCAAAATTTAGAACTAATTCTTCCAAAGCTATTATGGAAAATCTGGATATGTGTTTGAGTTGGGACATCTAGCAGAGGAAAACTGATCTCACACCAAATGCAAGCATACCTAGTTAGTGGCTAACCCAGGAAATGAGTCATGTGTTGAATACTTTGTGGTTGGTTATATTGTGGTCCCCAAATGAACATGAATGTTTTCATTCAAATCAAGGAAGTGTATTGTAAGATAAGTTCTCTTCAGAATAGGTTGTAAAAGTAATCTAGTTTTGTGGCTGGAGAGATTACTCAGAGGTTAAGAGCACTCGCTGCTCTTGTAGAGGCCCCAAGTTCAATTCCCAGCACCCACATGGTGCCTAGAAATTGTCCCTAACTCCAGTTCCAGAGGCTCTGACACCCTCTTCTGACCTCCGTGGATATTGCACAACATGGGTACACTTACACACATGAAGGTAATACACTCAAACACATAAAATGAAAACAATAAAGTATAAATAAAAGTTGTTATCTTGGTTTAGAAAAGGAATAAACAAAGACAACTAATCATCTCTAGTTGTTACCACATCTCTGTAATAGAGGAAGAAACAACTGCATGGAAATAGGAAGTGGCTTCTGTATCACTGAGTTTTGTTCAACTCCAGAGTTTGTACATCTGAAAAGATGCTAACATTTTGAACCTGGAGTCAGAGGCCTGTGTTTGAGCTTCCTTTGTGTTTTATAAATTGCCCAATATTTGGGCTCCTGTTTCTTCATCTGTAAAACAACGATCTAAGCAAGATGAGCCAAGGGTCTTTGTAGCCTTAAATATTCAGGTTTGAGAATTATCCAGAGGGGAAAAATTCTCAAATGTAGAATATTATGCCAATATTTCAGTTATAAATCAAATACTAGGGAATCTGGGATGCAGACATTATATTTCTCATAAGAACCTCAAGTCCTTGTAATTGTGTATTTTCAATTACTCAGTGCTGTAATTGAATCACTAAAGTATGGCTCCTTAATTTATGTTGGATAGCAGGTGGACAAGTTTACTATCACAAGTGTTGCACATTCCGACTTTTCTCCCTTCAAGATATGCTTCCAATTGAAAAGCGAAATAAATTACTGTGGATTTGTTGATGATTCACAGTTTTGGAGGGAACATTAAAACTCTGGGATGACAGACTGTATTTTGTCCATATATTTGGACAAGTGATGTTGAGTTTAAATTACTTATGATAATAGTTAATGGAGGGCCAGTAAATGCAGTGTTGTCTGTTCTGTGAGTGTAATTAAATTGTGTAAGACAAGGACTGACTGTGGCTCTTAGCTATTAAATCTCTGTGGAGATGTGAGACGAGGCTTCCAGTGCTCTGTGGGGGAATACCAAGACTAAGGAGTGAAGAGAGAGGATTTGCTGGTTCCTTCCATACATCAGCAACTATTTGAATTTTGAATGCCCATTTAAGTGTAGTGACTGGGGTGTACTTGCATTTTTAAATAGAAATTAGTGTAGAGTTCAGCCCATTGCTGTAAATTGCCATTTGATTTCATAAATCCAAGAAGAGGAGAGAAGAAAAAAAATAAAAGAAAAACTAGAGATGCTCCTCCTCTACCTTGGAGACCTTAGAGGGAAAGTTATCCTCTGGAAGAGAATGAGGGATGTACTAGGCTCATCTCAAGGGTCTAGATATAGAATGTTATTGTTCCAGACTTAACTGGAAGATGGGATCAGAATCACAAGCTGTTACAAAGGACCTTGGAGGGTCAGAGTCAGGAGAGGCAATTACTCCAGTTCCTTGTCCCTGAACTGTAAATATCACTTACAGACTTTGGTTCCAACCTTGAGTTAATTGCATTGGCTGACCGGGATCCTGGGTTATAGAGAATGGGTGTTATTGATTCTCTGTCTTAAAGGAAGGTTTGGGCAACCTCCCCTCTGTTTGGGTCCATCTCCCTGTTAGTTGGGTACCCCTTGAGTTACAGCAGTCTCACCTAAAGGTGACAGGGACATTCAGCTTCAGTTTTACAGAGCAAAGTGCAGGTAGTCCCAAGTGGGAGGACTGTGCACAGTACAGCCACAGCAGTTGATGTGATTTTTCTCTATAAGGTCATAACATTCTTTTGGTCATCCAAGTATGTTAGGTGGGTTGTTTGTTATACAAGAAGACATGATTTGTAAAGGTAAGTGGGGACCAAAAATTAGTCCATTCTCAGCTTGCTAAATGATGTGTCCTGGTGTTAGAAAAGAAAAGGAAAGGAAAGGAAAGAAAAGAAAGAGCATGTTGTCTGAGTTTTGAAAGGCTGTCATCTAAACTAACAGCAGCCTGGATCACTCCAGACATTTAGGTCAACAGAATTGTTGAGGACCTACTTTGTATTAGGCACCATGTGAAGTTCTGGTGAGTATGGAGTGGACCAGCTGTGACTTCTGCTTCTTAGTGGTTGAGTTCTTAGTGTGGCTGACGGCCAAGTAAATGGACGAAGAAGGAGTTGTGGTGTGATGAAAGTGGTAATAGGGATAAAGTATCCCTTACACACACACACACACACACACACACACACACACACACACACACAACACAGCATGCCATGAGCACAAAGAGGAGGCACATAGGTGGTCTGACAGGTGACCAAGGCACAAACATAAGCAAGGTTACTGCACATACTTGAATATACATCTTTATTCTCTTATTAGAAAATCTGTCAGGAATTTAAGGATGAATGCAGATGTACAGTTAGGAAGGCCCCGCTTCTCTTCTTGTCATATAAATAATACTTAAAAATAAAATCATAACTGACTGCCATGTTGACAAGCACAGCTGTATATAAACTGCAGTTGATACTACTATGTGACAGAAACATTAAGATCATGTGTCCTCTCCTACGTCATGTCTACAAAAGTATTCTGAAAGCAGGCAAATGAAGGTGAACTGGGGAATATGGCCTGCTGGATTGTCATTAATGACCCTACAACCTTTTGTATCTTCTTTGGTCATTTTTTCTCTAAAAATTAAAGATTAAATCAATCTAAAAATAGCAATACTTACTAAATGGTCAATAAGTATCTCAAATGAGCTTACAGAAATATTTCCACGATCAACCATATATTTAAGAAAAAGAACCCCAGTCTGTAGGTTATGTAACATGGCTAAGGCTAGCACATTGTGGGACCAAGAATCCAAGGCAGATTCTGAACCTGTTTAATTGCTAAGCCATGATGCTTAGAGAATACAACTGAAACTGTAAAAGTTCTCTCCAAATAGCTCCTCCACTTTTTAGGCTGAGAACTGCATTCAGTAATATAATTAGGATACTGATATCCAGGTTCTTAGGAGATGCTTTTAGACTCTTTGAAGTGTGCAGATTACTAACAGACAAGAATAAATAATAAGAGCAGCAAATAGTTTACAGTGTTTAGTACATATATAACATTGGTCTAAATGCACTACAATAAAATTTACTTTTCATTCATGCATGAAAATATAATAGATAGTATAAAGTATATTAATTAGTGTTAAGCTTGCAGCTCAATGGATATTTTCATCTGTGTAAACTATTTTCAACACCTTGAAAACAGTGCCTTCTAAAAGTCTATATCCTGTTCAAGAGATTGTCCTTCATATAAATTAGTTGTGCCTTTCAGTATACTTAATATCATATAGTATTTTATTCTTTTATATCTTTTATTTGTTGCTCCTCAAAATGTTTGTAAGACTTTTCCACGTTTTTGTATGACTGGTGTTTATTTACTTTTTTGCTGGGGGTATTTTATTCTATTACTTTATCACAATGTATTTAGTCTTCTTTTTTTGTCGCAACCTTATAATTTCTGCTTTAATGGCAATAAAGTTTTTAAAAATGTGCAGTTTTCTTATTCATATTTTTTATTATTTTACAAAAGACAGAATTCAGGTAAACTTTTAGATGGATGCATGACATAGAGGCGAATATGCTCTGGCAGTCTTTGGTTCCTCAGAATTGAACTTCACCAGATGTGGTTTTAAACTTTGGTTAAAATAGTCATGGAGGATGTTACTTTTGCATAATGAGGTAATATCTCAGGGGCGGGTACTCACCATAAAATCGTACAAATCAACTTGTCTAAAGTCTCATGAAGCTGTGTATATTGTAAAATGCCACAGAAAATTTTGGGTCAGTGAGTATTTACTGAAAGTGGAACACTAAGATTTAACTGAGCACTTTTCTGTAGTAAATACCAAGTAGGTTTCTGTAGCTACAAACTGTGTACACAGGAAGCTAATGGTCATGAGGCTAAGGTAAAATGTAGCCTGGAGAGTAGAACTCACCTCTCCTAATGTTGCCTGTTCAGTAACACCACTGAGATTTCAGTATTAAATGGACACTTTGGGCCATTTCTAGTTTGGGAGTAATGTAATCAAATCTACTAGAAATATGCTTGTACTTTACTAGTAGTACATATGGTCTTGTATATAAACCTAGGCGTGGAATTTCAGAGGCACAAAATGTTTAGCTCCAGTACATACTGCCAAATAGATTCACACAGTGGTTGAATCAATTTATGCTCTCTCTTGCAAAATACTTTGAGGATTCTGTTTGCTTGATGTTTGTGGTAGCACTTGATCTGTTAGTCTTTCATGTTTTACCTACTCTCTCTCTCTGTGGTCCTTGTTCCTGGTTTCCTCTTCATCTGAATGCTTTACATTTAATTCTCATGATACGAGAAAACTGGGACTATTATCCCCATTTCATTGATGAGGAAATTGAGGAACAGATGTTAAATAATGTTTTTCCAGGTTTATATAGCTAGTCATTGAGAAAGAGAAGATTTAAAGATAGGCAATCTGGCCCCAGAGTCCACGTTCTAAAATACTTTGCTATGTAATGGGAGTATTTAGGAAAAGTGGCTGTGCTTCAAGCTCAAGAATGGTAACTTCTAATATTGTTTGTTGCTGTGGCTCCTTACCAAAAGCATAAATATTTACTAAATAATTTAAGATATAAAACAGTGTAGCAGTTACAAACTAATGTATCTGTAAATACTGATTATGTTTATCTTAGTAAGCATTAAAAATGAGTATGAGCCACATGAAATGATTAAAAGCATGGTGGTGCACACCGCTAATCCCAGGACTAAGGAGGCAGAGGCAGGCAGATCTCTGTGAGTTTGAGGTTAGCTTGGTCTACATAGTGAGTTCCAGACCAGCCAGGACTGCATTTCCTGTAAATATTTCATAGTGTGTTTAATGAATAACAATCATAATACCATTATTACCTTGAAAACTAAATAATTTTATTGTCATTACATATCAAGTCAGTGTTAACATTTATAGGTTTATACACGTCATGTTTTAATGGTATGTGGTACCCTCTAAGTAAGGGCTACATGTTTTTATTGGTTGATGTCTTTTAGGTTCGATTTCACCTCTGGGACTCCCTGTCTCCTTTGGGTTTCTCTCCCTCCCTCTCTCCCTCCCTTCCTTCCTCTCTCCCTCCGTTCTTTCTTCCTTCCTTTCATCCATCTATTCATTCTTTCCTTGTTTGTGTGTGTGTATGTCTATTTATGTTTGTGTAATATGTGGAAGTTAGAGGACAATTTCAGGTGTTGTGTGTTTGTGTCTGTGTGTGTCTATGTATGTGTGCATGCACATGTGGAGGTCAGAGGACAGGCAGGTCAGGGATTGCTCTTCAGATGCCTTTTTGTTTGAGACAGGATTTCTCATAGGGCTGGAACTTCGCTAAGCGTACTAGGCCAGCTGACTAGCAAGTCCCAGGGAGCTGACTGTCTCTGCTTCCCATTTTGCCATCTCTGGGATTATAAGCTACTGTGTCTGGCTTTTATGTGGGTTCTGGGAATTGAACTCTGGTCCTCATGCTTTCAAGGCAAGTGCTTTACCAACTGAGTCATCTCCCCTACTTTCTAATTTATTTATTGACTACACCAATCATGTCCAACTTCTGAGTTACAGTAATAAAATATATGGATATTGGGGAGTTTATTTTCCCTCTATGTTAAGTATCTTGAAAGAAAAAGTTCTAAAACTGACTTCCCAGCTCTTCTTTGGGGAAATAATGGGGCTTCTTTTCTTGGAATACATTGTGGTGTCCAGCGGTCACTGACAGAGTTATTTATTATTGATGATCTGCCTCCACACTATTCATCCACATGTTTCCAAAGATGAAGGTGACAATGGGTCCTCCCCATCCCCAGGCTTCAGAGCCAGGGCTTGGCCCCTGGGGTATGGTGTTTCGAAAGAAAACTGGTTTGAAAGGAGCTTAAATGTAGCAGTAAATGAATATGGGTTGGAGTTAAGCACATCACTCGCCTCCACGCAGCCCATTTCTCCCAGCCATTTGGAGTCATTTCTCCTGAACTCCTCCCAGTCAGTTTCTCACCGGGTAGCAGCATGCAGCAGGAATAACGGCTTTTGTATGCCCCAGTGTGTGCCTGCTTTCTCCGTCAGCTACTCCAAGGCATTTTGGAATTGTGTGCTTTTTTTCCCTCCCTTAAAAAAAAAAACAGCATATAAAGCTAAATTGAATTCAATGCTAGTGGCTTATGTCAGAGACAAGGATGTGTTCTTTCAACTCTAAATGGAATAGCAAAAGAACCTGAATGCAAGGTGCTACTTTCTGTGGGGCAGAGAAAGATGATTTTCTTCTATGACACCTTTTTTCTATACCACTCTTGGTTCTCCCTTGTACTGCTCTATGTTCTTTAATTGGGGTGTGTGTGTGTGTGTGTGTGTGTGTGTGTGTGTGTGTGTGTGTGTGTATGTGTGTGTGTTTGTCTACCTCCCTGTCTCTAGCCTTCCTTCTGTCTTTTTATTATTGAAATAGGAAGTGCCAAACAAGTTATTTCATACCAGGTGATGCATTATTGACTCTTTCTTTTTTAAGACAGGGTCTTACCACGTGACTCAGCTGGCCTGAGCCCCGAGTGTAGACCATCTCCCATCAATCTCACAGCATTCTGCCTATCTCTGCCTCCTGAGTGCTGTGATTATAGCTCTTTGTAATTCACTAGCTGTGACACATTAGGTAAGTTAGTTAACATCTCTGTGCCTAGATTTCTTCACTTGTGAAATGGAGAGAATAGCAAGGAATTCTAAATATTCTTTTTTATATTTTATTCATTATTTTTGTTTTAGTGTATATGTGTGTATTCCCTGCATGCATGTAAGTACAGCCTGTCGTGCAACTCTCATGGAGGTCAGAAGACTTGTTGGATTCCTCCTGGAACTGGAGTTATGAATGGTTATTAGCCACAATATGGGTGCTAGGAATTTAACTGGGTCCTCTGCAAGGGCAGTCAGTGCTTTTAACCACTGAGCCATCTCTCCAGCCCCAGATTTCTAAATAGTCTATAGAATAAGAAACTGAAGCAGAGGGAAGTGACTGGCCCCAGTTCATGGATGCCTGTCATGAGTTTAACTCCCAGGTCTGTGACTTTCAATACTGTTCTCTTCTGCTCCTCTGAAATCATGTATGTGGATTATGAAAAAACATTTATGTATTTTTCACCTTGAACCACATATTCTTTCTTTTTTTCTTCTATAAAATTTTATTTTTGATGAGTATATGTTAATAGTACAGGTTAATGGAGTTCATTGGCTTCTTCCAAACCATTTTAAGGCCAGTGCTACATCCCAGATGTGTAGCTCTGAGCAAATCCTTTCAAAAACTCTGATGCTTGAGTTTCTTTTTGACCTTTGAGTTTAATTTGAAGATATACCTCATGCAAAGTTTCTGTAAGATCAGATGAGAAAACATTAGATATCTGAGAGCCCCTGACCCAGAACAGGTTCAGACCCACAAGTTCAATTTGATTTATGAGCATTTGTGAAACAAGTGATCTGAGCTGGCATGAGAACCAGAGAATGACCAGGATCATCATAACCTATGCCCTTTTAGAGTTTCCTGGCTAGTGGGAAGAGGGACAAAGTTAATAAATTCACAATGACTTCTCTTAATGCTAACAAAAAACCAACTACTGTTAAGTTTATGTGCTAAGTGGAGAGCTTAGCTCAAAGGGAAGTCTCAGTGAATACTTGCTGGATTAAATGGACGCCATCAACTGCTCAAGATCACCAGCATGGCTTGAAAATGTGAAGGTTAGTTATGGGGGGGAAGAGAGAGAGAGAGAAAGAATATAAAACACCAGAGGTAATCATATTAGTCTATCAGTCTAATGAAAAATTCCACATGCAGTATCTCTACATGAGTCCATGTGCACAGCTGAAGGCTACATAACAAGAAACAGTGCCAGACAGGAGAAATCTACCTTTGAGTTGTTGGCCAGGTGGTCCAGGAGACTTCCAAAATTACCACAGCCTTTGACTGCCTCCTAGAAATTGAAGGTAAGACCCTATTGCTGAAGACAGGACATAGTTCATACACAGGACTTGGAGCAATGGAGCCGGAACTAACCTAGAAGCTACTTCCCCTGAAGGCTAGCTCTCATTGCTCTGGACAGCACTATGCAAGCAGCTAAGGGAGAACATCAATCCATGGCCCAACACCCTTAATGACCAAATAACTACATCAAAGACCCACATAACATATGACACTGTTGAAGTCCTAGCACTTTTATCTTGGGAACAATCAATGGCTACCTAATTGGTTTCAAAGCCCATTCAGTGGGAAGAAACTCATGTGTGGTATTGTGATCCTAGCCCAATATACATAGCTGAAGAGGCCATAGATCTTAGAAAAATCCCTAAGTTTCTCACATCCCTAGGCTAATGTAACTTCTTAGTATAAAATATATATCCTTATATATACAGTCAAGTATCCAAGTTCCAGCTTATCAAAGAAACTTCATTTGAACAAGATAGAGACTACTACAGAGTACCACAACAGGTCACACACAGATAATTGTCTTTAAAATGCCCTTACCTAAACAGCATATCTACAATGCAGCCTCTATTCTCAAGGTTCATGCAACGTAGAACAAGCAGTAAAGAAGACAAAAATGAATCTCTCGTTAATGAAGCTCTCTTATGCAACAAAGGGCCAGTAATATAAAAGGTCACAAATGGCCAAAGTATGGAGATTAGGAATCTGCAGAGTGTGGATCCTTGGACAGGACTCCTACATTAACTTTCACTCTGCCAGGGCTCAAGGACCATTGTGGAAGAGGGAGCAGAAAGATTGTAAGGGCCAGTGAGGAGGAGCGTGACCATATGAAAATAAAATCCTATAAGTTCCTGGGCCCCTGCTCATATGAATCTACAGGAATGGTGTCGGCATGCTCAAGACCCACGGCAGACTCAAACAGACAAAAACCCAGCATGGAACTGGGGAGATGGACAACAGACCCCAATCTTTGCTGAAGAAAGATTAGCAATTGATTGCTGTTAGGTGAGGATGAGCTAATCTTCTTAAAGTGAGGGACTCTGGATAGGCTTGGAACTCAGTGGATGAACTTGTGCTAAGGAACATTTGGGGACACTAACTTGACACAGTAGAACTTAAAACAGATGAAAGAATGTATAGATTCTAGTTGGGGGCTGTGGAGTGGTGCTTGTGGGGAAGGAATAAAGATCATGAAGATTGATTGACAAGTTCTCTTTGAAATATGATATGATTCAATAAAAATTTTAATAAAAAAAGAAAATGCAAAGGTTAGATGAAAGTGTCTCTGAAAGGGCAGAAGGCAGAGCAGAGCTGACTCAGTGGGATCTACAGCCAGCCAAGTCAAGGGGAATGGGAAGGTAGTGGTCATCAGGGGAACTGGTCCCTCAGGAGCAGAGTGAACCCTAGAGAAACCATAGCAGAAAAAAGATGAGACAAGGGGCATGTTAAGCAGGGGCCCCATGTGAACTGTCTGTGTTGCTGGATGGACTGTGGACCAGGTCCTTAGCCTTGGTGAGTTTCTGTCCCTAATGTCTGAAAATAGAAGCTATAAGATGTACCAAGGAGAATTTCTATGATTTTTATGACAAAAGATTAGGAAAAAGTACAAAATGTTCTTTAACGGCTACCGGGTGTGTTCCAACTCTTCAGTGTTGTTTTTATTACTGGTACGCGTCATCTTGTTTTAACTTCATTATTAGGACACATCTAGATTACTGCTAAATCACTGTCAGCTTCCTTTGCTTTTTGTAGCCTCAGAAAAGAATGCCATGTAGGGTGAGGGCATGGTGAATGCTTCTGTAGAAAGAGGAAAGAAGTGTATCTCAGATTAGACAGAGATGAGAGAGCGAAGGAGACAGTTTTCTGGCTGATGCTTCACGGGAGTGCTGGGGGTGAGAATTACCTAGAGATGTTACCTGGAGAACAGGAGGATTTGGGATTTGAGGGTGCTTTAATATCGGTGAAAGCTGTGGGTGGACTGGTGGTCAGGATCATGAAGGTGATCAAGGGGAATAATGGGGCTGGTAACTGCTCTATTATAGGGAAACGTTAATGATCTCCATAAAGATGGTATATTGCGTAAAAGGTATTATTTTTAGTAGGTGTCTTTGAGTTGTGTGAATTAATAAGGAGCAACTTGGGTACTGGATCTCATTAACATCTCAAATCTAGCTTATTTACACAGAATATAAACCTTTCTGTGGCTGGTAGCATCAACCGTTGCAAATAATCTTTCTGGTATTTTCCAGTATTTTCTGGTAGCGACTATATGTATTTTTTAAGGTGTGGAGGTGTGGAGTGAATTTTCTGACTCTTTAGGTACCATTTTATACGTGTGTCTTCTATCTCCAGCAACCCTCATTGAAACCCAAAGTTCTGACTCCCTTCAGGGACATTCACCACTAAGCACACATGATTGGTACACGTCATTATGGAGCAGTTAATGCAGTTCTTTTAGAATCATTCGAGTTGGTCAATGGACTGTTGTCTTTATCAATAGGTTATTAAAGTTAATTTATAGTAGGGTCCTGAATGGTAGCCTCTCCTGCTTTCAACTTCCTCTTGTAAGCTCCTTTACCTTTTTGTGCATAGGCCTTGATCCCATATGTAACATGCAGCCATCATTTAACATAGGCCTTTTCTTTCAGGGTTCCAGTGGTGTGGCCTTTTCACAGACACATTTTCTTCTTTGTCAACAGAATACAACTTCTGTCTTTCATGGAGATTTCTTTCCGGATTGTCTCAGCATTAAATTGGTAACAAGAATGAAGGGGTTCTGTCCTTAGATTGATCAATTTCCTTTTCCCACCTCCACCAATGACTGGCACCTCTAGTTATATGCCATGCAGAACAGAAAGGAGGAGACGGAGGCTGTTGAGTTTTCTCTGTGTGCCGTGTCACTTGTCATTTGACCCTTCCTGCAAGGGAACCATTTTTACCTTAGTATCCAGAAGGAGAACTCAAGACTCAGGGATGTTTTGTCACACATCCAGATGCATGGGGCTAGTCCAGTGAAGAACCAGACTTCCACTCCAGGTGTCACTGAATGAATCTGACAAATCTCATTAAATACCACTTGTAGGGGGAAGGAAGGGCCAGGGAAGGTTAAGACAAGACCAAAGAAAGGATCTATAACTGAGAAATTAGGAAGGACCATATCAGATGTGGAGTGAGGGAAACTGGAAGAATTGAATTCCTTTCACTCTTTCTATTTGTGGGTTCCATGGAAGCCCATTGATCTGCTCAACAGAATTCTTCAAACTTTCTCATGGCTTTTCCCTGTCAGTCCCATGCAGAGCTTTGGGGAAGTCAAGTTCTAGTCAACAGTTACCAGTATCCTGTGTCCCCAAGTTTATCATTGTGATGCTATGTAAGTTTTTAGTTTCTTTTGCAGGAAGTAGAGAGACAGTGTAACAAATATATCAATAGGTAACATTTACTGGGAATATTCTGCAGAGCAGATAAGCATAGAATCTAAAATTTCCAATCTGTCATAGACTAGTGACATAGTGTCATAGACTGAATTAATGGAAAAATGAAGTATCCATGGCAGAGAAAACACAAGTTCTTTTTATCCATCCATTTATTATTAATATAGTTAATGGATGTGAGTTAATTCTCTAAAGTGTCAGTGATTATCTGGCCAGGGACTGGTGACAAATGAATGAAGGCTGGGGTGGCCCATGAAAGCATAGTATGCAAGTAGTCCTTCCATGAACAACTGACAGTCAGTCATTCAATTGGAGGCCTATTTTTCCTATGTTGCAGACAGGGGAATAGAGGCACCAAGATTCATTTTCCACAGTCACATAGTGAGATGAGGTGCTGATGCTGAAAGACTGGAAACTGGTACTAGAATCTTCCTTGTTAATCTGTCTGAATCCTGTCGTGACATAGTACAGAACTTGAACTTAGAATGGGACGAATGTTCAGTGAGTCTTGACTTGGTCATTTGGCTTTTGTGTGACATTAGCTTTAACTGATATCTCAGAGGCTCATGGATGGCCCTGGCATGGTGTATATGCTCATCAAATAGAAGCCATTTTTGGTGACAAAGGCACAATTCCAAGTGGCACATTGATAATGACGGAGGATAGATTATCTGATTTGATATATTTACCACTCCACATGCCAATGTGTCTCAGCTGTCATATCTGTCAGAAAACAGTTTGTCAGGTTTTTATGCTATGAAAGAAATTAAGTTTGATTTTATCACTTAAAATATCTGCACATTTATTTCTGAGCTCTGTGGCAGAAATGACTTGCTATAATGCATATTATGAGAATAAACATTGTTTCCTTGGTGTGCCAGTAAAAAAACAACATATATTGTTTCTTTGGGCAGCCTTGAGGTCCAAGGCCTTGTGGTGCATTTCACTTCTTTTACTGTTAGCTGTGTGCCTTTGACTCAGTTTTTCTAGGCCTCAGTCTCATTATCTATTAAGGATAATAATAAATGATGATGATGATAATAATAATACTAAAGCTTATTTCAGACTGTTTCTAGAATGGTTCAATAAATATATGTAATGCACTCAGTGCTAATAGACAATACTCACTTTGCAAAGATTGGTGCCTATTATTAGTTCTGATTGGTGTCTTGGGAGCTGCAGGAAAGGTTGGTATTTCAAGACATGACCCACTCACTGAATAGGAGACCTGCAGCCTTGAATCGAAAACAATTTGTAGAAATGAGGAGGATATTAATAGCTAAGTAATTTAATTATTCTATTTAGTGAAAACTCTGTGTTGGACATAGTGCTGCTCTTCACCATACACTTTATTTGCTGTATCTTTTCAGATATTTTCTCACCAATAATTAAGGCATGGGTTGGGTAAGTCACTGCTTAGTGTTGCATGATAAGTGCAGAGTGGTCCCTAAGATGAAATCAGAACAAATGTGCCATACCTCACACTTTCCCCCCAGTGTTTCTAATCAGAAAAACCATCTTACCATAAACAATGAGTTAATATCCACCTAGTTCTTTCTATGCATTGGGCTTCTATTCTAAATACTTTACAGGAATAATTTTATTTTACCTTCACATGATCCTATGAGATAAATACTACTATGATCTCCATGTTTATAGATGAAGAAAGAGTTGAGGGAAATATGTAGAAACTCAAGTGGTAGGAATGTTGTTCACTTTGAATACAAGGCTTCTACTTCTGTAGCCTGTGCTGTTCCATGAAGGGTAGGGTTCTGTACACAGGCACATTGTACACAGGCGCATACACATGTGTGTACACACACACAAACATATCACCCACCGTGTGCCTCAGCCTGGTTACTAGTATCCAGGACCCTCTCTCTTGGGTCAAACCTTTTTCTGACTCTGTCTCTTAGTGTCTGTGTCTGTAAATAAAAGGGCTGTTGGTGTTTCTTGAACATCTTTTATGCCACCAAAAGCCTCTGAAGTAAAAGCTGAATGCAGCTTTCTTTCTCTGTGTCTACCACATTACTGACCCATTGGGAAATGGTCATCATATGAATGGCTTCATTTCTACTTAGACCCTATTTGTACAGTTCTGGGGAGAGAAGGTGAGATGGGAGGCCCACAATGCCATTTAAGTCCTTTGACCACCGTATCACTTGAGCTTTACTTCTGGGATGCTGGTTTTCTTCCTAAGCATGTATTACCGCACTGTGCCTCTGGAGCTCTGATGGCTCTGTTTGTCCACAGCTTTCCTGTGCACTGGCTCCTTCAACAAAATCCACATGATTGCCTATTGTGCAGAGTGGCCACTCCATGGTTAAGAGCAGGGGATGTACAATTATTTGGTGGAAGTGTGTGTCTAAAGGCCTGCCAGTTTCCCTCTATGGAGTCTTTGAGCATCAGTGCTGTTAGTAGTGACTCATTTGTCGGTTTCCAGAATTAAAAAAAAGTGTTTTGAAAAGCTGAGCTTTCTATGCTTATCTTGAAGATTTATTTGAAAACAGCCTTTGTCTTCTCACTTACATACCACAAGAGAAAAGGACCTAAAAGATACTCATGTACACTGTTTATTTTATTGGAAGTGGAGTCAAAAAAGTGATGTGACCAAACTTGAGAATCTTTCAGTAATGGATAATGTTCCATCAACTTCTGGGCCTTCACCCTGATTTTTTGTGCATGTGGTTTTCTTAAGATAAAGTCTATGATAGGTCAGAAACTCATGGTTTTACAGGCTGAGCTAATGAATGTCACAGTGGAGGCAATGTGGGCAGCTGGAGACTATTTGGTTCTTTACAAGGAGAAGTTGCTACTCAGAATCGGCCTTTGGCTACCAGATGGCAGTGCCTCCCAGGATTGCCACACCTTCAAACCTTCAAGAGCAGCAAACTTCCTGGATGTGGTGTAAGACATTTCTTCAGTGAACTTACAGCTATGGCAGCAGGCCAATCACATTTGCAAAGGCAAATCTATAACTCTAAGGAAATTCTAGAAAGGGACCCTCATCTAGAAAACACAGGAAAATCTCAGTTCAGGAAAGGGCAGTTATAACTTCAGATCTCATGTGTTTCCTTTTTCTTGACCCTATGTACTGGGACAATTAAAATATCCATTGGAATGTAGAGTTCTATGGAAGGCGGGAGACAGCCATTCCGTTTCCATTGAACACTGCATATGTTTATGCCAACATCTCTCTCTCTCCATCTCCACTCCTCTATTGCACCAGAGGCCTTGCTGGCTTCTATGTCCCATGCTGTCATACCTGCGTCTCCTTTCTTGGTGACAATGTGAGCTGGTAAAGCATAAGAAAGAAGTGGCAGGCATCTCTGAATAAGTGTTAGAGACAGGAGAAGTCCTGTTAAATAAGAAAGAGTAGCAGGGGTGGGAACAGGTAGAGAGAGCTGATCTGTGATGCTGGGGAGGGAGGAGAGAGTCCTCCTTTAAGAAAGATGGCAAAAATGTTGTGAACTGAGAGAAACTGAAGACTTTTATCATTGCAGATAAATCTCTGCTGTGATCTCCAAATCCAGGGTCTTCGCTGTGACATAAAGATGATGGTGTGCACTCGAGTGTATGGAGACTCCCACGGATGTTTATTTGAAGTTCTGTATTCATAAAACACATAGCTGCCTCCAACAGTATCTCCTGCTCATCTTCCACCCTTCGTTAATTGTCGAATTTAGAACCTTGAGTTTTCCCTCTTGAGAACAGGCATCACAGAACACATTGCTCTAAGTGGACCATTTTTAAGAACCTAGAGCACCATCAACTTGAAGGAACTGAGGGTCACTCTAACCTATAGGGAAAGGAAAAACCAGGTTTCTTCAGATTGGGGCATTTTATATTACAACTTCATAAGCTAGTGTGTTTTCTGTTTAAAAACTATTTTATTTGATATTTTTATTTTATGTGTATGAGTGAGTGTATTGCCTGCATATAGTACCCATGTCATGTAATACCTGAGGAAGTCAGAAGAGGGTGTCAGATTCCCTGGAACTGGAGTTAGGGACAATTGTTAGCTGCCTTATAGGTGCCAGGAATAGAACTCAGGTCTTCTGCAAGAGCAGCCAGTGGCCTTAACTACTGAGCCATCTTCCCAGTTCATGATGGTGTGTTTTTAGCTCCTTTGTCAAAAAGACTTTATTTACTGGTATTAAAGGTACTAAGTAAAATGTTATTACTTCTAGAGGTATGAGAGATAATTAAATCTTTCATGCTTCCAGGAATCTAGCTGGGGTCAGAGCTGTTTTGCATATAGCACATGCAGATTAGGTGAAAGTAGCCTGCTTCAGCTGTCACTGGATATTATATTAGCTGTTAGAAAAGTGCTACAGTTCTGTGGAGCACAGAGGTTGTCTGGAAAGCATCCGCATTCCCATGGAGCTCTGGGTGTGATCTAGTACTGACTTTGGTGGGACCACTTGGTACACTGAGATGATGAAAATATTGACTGGCCTTCAGAGGAGTGGCTGTCTACTGCTTTCCATACAACTGTAGGCTCAGGGGGATTTTTTAATTGTCCCAGTGACAAGACTTTGAGAATTTCATATTTTTAAGATATAGAAATTAACATCATGGAATATACATACCCATTTACTGGGGCTTTCCATGCCATAGGACCTTTGAATTGGCCTCTGCCAATGACTTGGGCAAGATGAAGTGGATCTGTAAAGCTGCCTGCCTGTCAGAACTTAGGGGACAGTCTTTCTAGGTGTGGATAAGGCTGTTGAGCAAAGGCAAAAACAGGACTTGAGCTAAATAGAAGGCTACAGGCAGATCAGGACATTGCAGGCAAGAGCTGGCTTATGACAGAAAGCATGGCCAGTGGGATTAGGCATGTGAGGTTATACTCTGGTTTTCATTTACCCATGGTATGGGTTGACTCTTGGCTTCTGTGCCCTTGTCTGTAATGTGGGCGTGGGGGGAAGTTTGTAAGAAAGCCATAAAGCTATCTAGGTCAGAGCTGGCTAGGTCTAGAGTGTCGCTATGCATGCTGGTCCTGGCAGCATCAGAAGCCTGGTCCTGACCTTAGCAAGATGTCCGCAGGTGAGTTATGTCTAAATTCTGACCCAGACACAGTGTCGCTTTTTCTAGCCTACCTTGTAGGTGTTGGTTGCCCATGGTTCCAGCTATTGATCACACCAGAGGAAAGGCAGAAACAGTAGATCTGGAGCTATATGCAACATAGGAATCATGTGATATCAGCTTGGCTATAAATGCCTCTGAAGTTGGCTCCAGGTTGGGATGCTCTGCTAAGAGAAGCTGACATGTCAACTGCTTTGAAGGTTTAGAACAAGGTGATTTCTGTGATCCACTATAGGAGATGCTGTCTGCTTTCTCATCTTGCTCAGTGTTTATACCATACACTGGAGGCTTTTAGGTCTTCTCTGGTCCACACTGCTGTGTGGTTTAACTTTGATCCAGCCAGGCCATCCACTACAGTCCTTGGTTATACTGGGAACTTAGTCAGTGTTTGATGAATAAATAAATAGTTTTGATTAAAGGTGGAGGAATGATTTTATTGACCAGTTGTTGTTTCTCCTGGCCAATGATGATACATCTCCAAGTATCCAATGGAATTAAAGCTTAAGTCTCTCACCTCTAGAGAATATATCTTTTATGGTGTAAACTTCTGAGGTCTAGTTACAAGCACCCTGACCACAATAGCTAGAAGCCCCTTTTACAATATGAAGGATGACTTATCTTCATCTCATTATCAGAGTGTTAAGTGATCCATTCCTGTTCACTTCTAGACCCATCTCTACTCTGTCAACTTAGGCTTCTACTCCTATGTGTATAAAGTATTAAATTTTCTTTTCACTTAAGCCAGTTTGAGCTATACCTATACAATCTGAAAGAATCAAAATTAATTTGATTTTGCATATCTGTTTTAATAGTGATTACTAATATAAACTGATGGCATGTAGTAGCCAATGATCTTGAATAAGAGAGGCAAATCCCCCAAAGGATATAGACTGTGATGACTGTAAAGAGCGTGGACATATATACATGTACATTGTGAGCTAGCATTAACTAAAATAGCTCTATCAGAGTTGAGGGAATTAAGAGTAAATCATAAAATATTTAAAATATTTAAATTAGTATGTTAAATCTTGACTTCTAATTTTCCTTCCCCTTCTTTCTCAAAATAATGGCCTCCTAGAGGTTAGGATGTACATTCATTCCAATTTGTGTTAGTAGCAGGATATTTAAATTTTTACATATGTCAGGATAAGTTCAGCTTCAATAACAAATATCTCCAGATCTCTATGCCTTAAAAGACAAAGGGTCTTTGTCTCGTCTGGGCTCATATCCATTTGAGGGTGAAAGTGACACTGACTTAAGTCATTGAAGAAATGAGGGGGGTCAGGTGAGCCACCCTCAGCCCCTATCACCTCGGGGGTCTGGCTATTCTCCTGAATGGCAGCTGGTTGTAGTGACTTTAGATTAGGTGTTCCAATTCCTACTAAGGGGGCATCTTACGTTTCTGTTTCTGCCTTTCCCACTTACCTTCTCCACCAATTTCCAGGTGTTAAAGTCGCTGGTGGGTACTTCTCGTAGGCTGGATGCTCTTCTTGGTGCCTGGAATCTGGCTGTGAAGAGTCAGCCAATAGATGTCAGTTCAAGGTATCTGCAAACAAATGGACGGAGGAGGGGAATAAACAAGAAGAGAGAGAGAGAAATAGATAGATAGAGGGGAGAGAGAGAGGAGAAGAGAGGACAAGAGAGAGAGTCCTCTGGGGAAAGAGTGTAAGGAAGTGATGTCAAGCTGGAAATTGGGTATAAGCAGAGAGCACCATGCCCTGAATGAGCAACAGTTAGAACAACGAGATTATACAAGCACGAGGACCTGCGTTCGAGCCCCCAGCACCCGCATAAAATGACAGGCAGAGAAACATATTCTTGTAATCCTAGTGCTAGGGATATGGAGACAAATAGATCCTTAGGGTTTGCTAGACAGTCTAGCTAAACTGGGGAACTCCAGGCCCAGTGAGAGTTCCTGTTTCAAATTATGAGTTGTGATATCGAGGAAGACATCTAACATTCAAATCTGGCTTCTACATGTATGTGGACACACACAGACACACATATCAACAGGTATGATGGGGAACTGGTAGAAAGAGTGAGACACCTGTACAGCCAGGTAGAAAGAGAGTGAGGAGAGAACAACCATGTCAAAGAGCAGCGAGTTCCCCTTCCACTCCTGGCACCACCCTGTGGCTCATAGTCTACTCTCCCCAAGGGCCTTGTCAAACCCCTACCCTAGCCAGCTGTCCCCCATATACAGTCATTCTAGCACCCCTTCCCTGCCTAACCGTCTTCCAGTCCCTCAAGGTAAGCAAGCTCTGATTTCCACTCTGGCCATCCTCTTTCTCCAGTTCCAACTCTTTCTGGCATCCTCTGTGTTGGCCACATCACATGGAGTGGCCTTTTCTGGATGGAACCCTCACATCATATACTCTTGAGTTGCTTCTCTGACTCCCACTCCCACCTTCTCATGGTAGTCCAAGGTAACCTGAGACAGGAATGCTAACAGCACTGCCCCTCACATACCACATGCTCACTGCCCAGCCCTCCTGAGGCCTCACCTGCCTGCCTTACAGCCTCTAGCTTCATCTGAGCACTGATAGAATTGTGGCAGACCTTTAAGAATTTGTTTAACATACCCCAGACTGTAAGTACTAGAGAGCCTAGTTTTCTAATGGAAACAACTATGTACAGATTGTACCCATTCTTAATACTAAATTTATCACGATTTTGTGACTTTCCATGTCTTCCCTTTTCTGTCACCCTCCTTGCCCCTCGTCCCAGATACTGCATCCTGTGAGCTATTTGAGGCTGCACAAACAACTTTGATGCATAGTTTAGCACCTGGCAGGGAGTCAGCTCCAACAACATCACTGAGGAAGGAGTGCCACTGTTGAAACACTGTACAGTGGGGGACTAGAGAGTGACCTGTCCGTTTCTCAGCACAGCTGTGGAAGACCTGAGTGACCGCTGTCTAATATGAGACTCCCTAAGGTGGCACAGAATGCTGGAGGAGGGTTGCTCTGGGGTGAGGGTGCCCTTGCTAATGGAGAGTCTGTACCCTTTGACCAGCAGAATCTCTGTAGTTTCTCAGGTGCCTGAAAGGAAGAGGAGGGTGAAAGGAGGGACCAGAAGCCCATGCCTTCAGATGACATTCCAAAATTTACCAGTGGCCTTGCTCCCCAGAGGGTCACCCGGTGAGCATAACCTCAGAACCATCGTGTGAACTGCTGAAAGCAGGAAGGGTGCTTTGGGCCAAGATGGCTGGAGCAAAGCTAGAGGTGTTTAAGCACTCCACCTTTTATAATGTTCTAGGGAGTCTCGGCAGGACTAGGAGACCTGTTTTACAGAATAGATATGCACAAAAGTCCGTTCACAGCGGGGACGAAACGGTCATTCAGTGTCCCTGAGTTCCGTGCAGGCTACATGAAACTAAGGGTCCCAGAAGTTAAGTTCTGGATTAAGAGGAGGAAGGGGCTAAGGCCCCTGTCCTCCCTTCCTTTTGAATTTTTCCCTGGACACCTGCTCCCACTTCTGTGACATCATAGCATTTTGTTCCATGCGTCCCTGCTGGAAAGCTTAAGATGTCTCTCTCCTAAGTGGGGAAGTGACTTTCTCTAGTAGCCGATTGTCTTAAACCTGTAAAGCATTGTCTAGTGGGAGTAAAGACCATTGTGCACAATAGTTAAACATAAAGTAAATAAGAGTTCCTAAGACAGTCTGTATTGATATTATACTTATAAAACATAAAAGCCCCTGCTGACTGTGGAAAATTAATGATAAGCATAGTCAATATTAATTGTCCCTCTAAAAAGACTGGGGGGAAATCCTCCAAAATGAGGATCAATATGGTCCCCTCCCATCAGCACCCTATTGAGCTTTTCTTCCAAAAATAAATATACATTTTTAAAACCACTGATGACATCATTTAGGAAAACATTTCCTTGGGCTAGCTAATGGAAAATCATGATAATGACCTTTCAACAACAGAGTTTAGAAGCATCCCACTTAGGTAGTGAACTGGTTTTCCAGTCAATATTACAATCTTTCTTTGAATCAGGAGCAGCCTAGATGAAAGGGTAGAAGGGGCTGGACACCCAGTCTCCTCTGTAGAAGGTTTCCTTTCCCTTCTTTTCTGTGTATCTTTCATGAATTATTAAACATGAAGTCAGCCACGCACGGCAAGAAAAAGCAGATGAGTTCTCTCTGAGTGTGCTGATTAGCCAATCGCTCAGTTCAGGCAGGATTCCATGTGCTTCTGGTTTCTATATATGTCTGTGGAAATGGAGCAGGATCCTCCCTGAATCTCCAGTGAATGATTTTTCAATTAGTCTGTAGCTCCTCTGTGGTATTCCCTTTGCAGTCCTTTGTGGGTGATGTAGAGCAAAGGTTTAAGAGGTTTTGGACAATTTATGTGGTTTAGAGAAGCTGTTTGTCAAGAAACAATATCTGCAACAACTTTTATGTTCCATTTGAGTCCCAGGTCTTTTGCTTATTTTTATGGCACTGTTTTCTGAGGTGTTAAAGCTAACTGAAAGGTGGTGTTTAAGCGGCATTGGTAATGTTTCTGGAGAGTTCTGGATGACTGAGAAAACCTAATGTTGGTGTACAATGCCCAGCAGTGGGCATTGGCATGATTGTAGGGTCACTTGGTCATCCAAATACTTTGCAACATGAATATGGCTTGAGGTGGAAACTTTACCTTCATGGGAATAGAACAGTATGATGGTTAAAACAATGGCTTTTGGATTCAACCAGATCTCAGAGCTCTGCCAATACCATTTCTTAGGAAAAGTTATTTGTCTTCATCACTTCCTCATTTTCTAACCCATACAACAAGGAAGGGTAGAAAGATTCAATGAGGTAGGACCTGAAAGCATTGCATCAGATCTTGGTGAAAGTAAATCTCCAATAGGCATTACTTCTGTTTACTGCAGCGTCCTTAGAGATCTAGGTTGAGACAATGTGGAAGGCTGTGTATAAAGACATAGGTGAGAAGATGTCCCTGCATGTGTTGTTATATATAATAGAGATGACATTTGGTTGGAAAGAATACATCATGGCATTATATAGACAATGGTTAATGTGTTATTTGGCTATCAAGAACCTCGTGCTTGACATTTATTAGCAGAACAGCATTCACAGTAACTTAAGTGAAACATTACATTGCAAAATAGTGTCACATTGTTTCTCACATATGCAAGCGTGCCACTGTGTACCTTTGAGCAATGGAAGTAGGCTTTTTTACAGTGTTCACATGCTGTTCTAGTTTCTTGGTTGAAATCTTTTTTTTTTTATTGGCAGAAAAAGAGTCTTATAGTGGGGTGAGACTTCTAGGTGGGTAGATCTTCTCTAATGTTTTTTTAAAAAGTCAAAATGTCAGTGAGCCTTCATCTGAGATTTGGGGATGTGAACGTAAGTGTACTGGAGGTTGGGTCACTTCATCAGAAAACACAGGAAGAGATGAAAGATCAGGAACATTTGGAAATGAGATCATGAGGAATGAGAACGATGCAGTCTCTTGGCCTTGTATTTTATTTTATTTTTTTATTTGAAGACTTTCTGACATTTGAGAAATGGAGACCTGTGCCACCAACTTGTGGTTGACTGGCATTTATGGGCAGTATAAAGCCTTCTCTGCCCCCTTTTTGGCACCTGCTACGCAGCCAAACTCTCACCCATCCACCCTCAGAATTAAATTGTATAAGCTGTAAAACTTTCTAAAATTGCTATGTGCAGAAAGACTAGTTGTCATTTTCAAAATGTGACTTATCTTGATATAAATCTGAAAGAAGTAACTTGTGACATTTTAAACACTTTTACTTACTCTTGTTAAAAAAAGGAAAAAAATAAAAGAAAAATAAAATTGTGCCTGTTTGGAGAGAAAAAGGGAGAAGAATGAGGAATGGTTTCATATCAAGTCCTTATTGAAATAGTTGGATCTAAACCCCTATGGATTTCCTAAAAATTGAGGTAATGTTTGGAAGGAACACATGATTGATATATCTACTTATATTTACACTTTAGGAGTGGGCTAGGCCCCTGAATTTTCTTCATGAGTGGAAAATTATTTTCATGAACAGCAAATTATTATTTTTATGCTGCAACTTGACTCTCAGAGTTTTGGAATTTTTTTCAGAGCTTCCAGCTGAATATAGAACTTGAGAGTCAGAATGCTTAGGTTAGATTGTGGGGCTTGTGAATGACCTATTTCCATCCAAATGGTTCAAACGCATTTATGAATATTTTCTCCCTTTATTCTAATTTTTTTGTGTGATAAAATGATATTCGTTACAAAGATATGACTCTCAAAACTGTCCACATACACTTTTTATCTGTCTGTTAAATATTTGATTCTAAAAATAATAATTTTTATTGTAGAATCCGATTCATCTCTATCACAACCCCAAAGTTTACCATCATGAAGTATGCTAAATGATCTTTGTATAATTTATTGATAAATAATGACAGCATTATTGTTGTTACTAGTATTTTGCAGAAATGAGTTTTCTGGGAAGTCTATTCTAATTTCCAATTTAGATTCTATTTATTTTCCCAAAGTACCCATTTCGGGCCATTTGGCCTTAGTTTCTTTCCTGTTGGTGGTGATCCTTCTCTCCCTGGTTCTCTATGCTGGCTCTTTTTCCTTCTTCCTCATCTTTCCTTTTTCCTGTCTGATGTTACGTACAAAGAACACTCCGTCTTCTTGAATCCCTTCACCACTATGAGGTCTTAGTTTCCCATAAGATTTAGACTTTTAGCTATTAGGAATTACTATTTCAGGTTGATTTCTTGTATGTGCATGTGTGCTTATGTATGTGTGTTTATGTGTGGCATATGCATGTGTGCATGGTTATGTATGCATATGGTGCCAGAGGTCTACATCAGGTATCTTGCTCTATCACGGTCCACTTCTTTTTTTGAGACAGAGTCTCTCAATGAACATGAAACTTATTGATTCAACAAGGCTGCCTGGTTGCAAACCCCTAAGTTCCTCCTGCCTCTGAGTGCCCAGTGCTGGGATCACACGTATGTGCTGGTGTTCCCAAGTTTTTACTTGAGTGCTGGGGATTTGAGTTCAGGTTCCTCTGTAAGGATTTTATCCACTGATCCCTCCCCCAACCCTTAGACTTATTTCATGCACAATATTAGGAGACAAATACATCTTAATGTTCCATGGTTTTGATCAAGGTCATAATTGACCACCTGGTTATCTTCTTTAATCCAAGTGATATTTCATTTTGTTTAATTGAATGATAAAGCTTTGCAATATTACGTGAAAATTTTGGCCTTCTTAAAAGATGGGCACATTTCTTATATTATACAATAGGGAACTGGAATGAAGTAGAGGGGGCCCAGGTTGTCCAGTAAGTCTCAGCCTGCCATCACAGCAGGACCTTCATTCAGGCCTGTGCTCCAGCCCTGACCTTGGGGCATTTCATTTTTCTACCTGTGTTCTCTTCCTACGTGCTCCTGCAGTTTCTCTTCTGGAAACCTTTTTCCTTTCACCTAAAAAGGTGAGAACCGTGGGAACTCTGGTTCTTATGGCTGAAGCCCAGACAGAGAATCATGATACTACCTTGCTATTATCGTTCAAGGTCAATGATAAGAGTTAACCAGGCCTTTAGATTAACTAGTATAATTCATAATTTGATATTTTTTCCTTTGTTTTATTCATTCTTTCAAAGTTTGTTGTAAAGTAAACTTAAATATATTTTTTCTGAATTTGAACAGTGACAACTGTTAGACAGATTAGAGTATTGATTCAGCCTATCTAGAGTCACTCTCTTAAAAAAGATCAACTTTCCCTCACCTCGTAGTAGATGCACATGTAGCTTTCAGTGATGCAGACATGCTTATTGTTCTGGGGTTTGGAAAAGTTCTTTTATGGGATTACTTCTGTGTTTCCCCTTCCTTGTTTATTATAAGCTTGCCTTCTGGCCATGGAGACCTTGTCTTTTTCCTTTGATATTGTTGTGGTGTTTGGTGATACTGGAGATTTGAACCCAGGACCTTGTGCACACTAGACAAGGGCTTTGCTCTTGAGCTACACTATCAGTACTGGGTATGGATATATTTTGGAATAAGCCAAATGAATACCTTGCTCAGCACTTAATGGGTGCTTGTTAAATGAATGCTTTCCTAAGTGTTTGTTTTTACATTCATCTTAATCCCTAACAAAAAACTTGTTTGGTTGTACCTAGATTAAGGGGAAAACAGGTTAAATTTGACCATTTTGCTTGAATATTTGTTTCATGATAAAATAGCAACTCTCCTCCCATTTCCTCCCAGTCCTTATCATACAACACTGTAGGCTGGCTTCTCAGTGAGATATCTGAAGTAGCTGTCTGCATAGTGATACTGGTTCTGACTTGCTTTCCAATGGCACTACACTAAAGCAATGGCTTTCTGCTTTCAGAATGTATGCCAGCCATTTCCTTACTGAAGTCAGTGATGGGACTCTGTCGTTTGTGTTCGTATTTTCCTATTCACTGCAAATCCTGCATTCTGTGGCACCCCTCCACTGGCAGTGATTTTTATTAAACCAAAGAACTTGTGGTAACAGAATGGTACATGGCTTATCAGCTGCCAAAGAACTCAGGCCTTTGTGCTCTTGGGATGCCCAGGGGAAGAATTTTCTCTGTCTTAACAACTGTTGGCAGTGAAGCAAGCATTCTTCCTTCAAGGTGATATATGGATCTTCTCAAAGTTTTTACATTTTACAAAATGAACATCAGCTTCATTTAATTTTGCTTTGTGTTCCTGCTTTACACAAGGATTTCTCTGTGAAGCTCTAAACTAAGCATATGTATTTTCTGTTAGACACAACTTAAGTCATCTGCCAAGAATGACAAGTGCTTCAAAGGCATTTCCTTCCAGTGTCTCTTGAGTTCCTCTACACAGGAGCACACCACACTCACTTACACATGCTCCAAAAACCGAGAGAAGAGCTTTATTGCCTCCAAATGGGGAAGAGATATCTAGGCTGTCATGGGCCTAGCTTGACTTTGACATCAAGTCCAGATCTGGAAGAAGCATTCTCTGGTTCTACCTTCGTTGAGATTCCATTGTTGAAAACAAAAAGATAGAAATACTCAGGTAAAAAGATAATCTATTAAAGTAGGAAGAAACGTCATTTACTTATAAATCACTAAATGATCTTAAATAAAAATAAGATGTATCAAACTGAAGAGCAGATTCATGTGATAGACTGGTTTAGGACCGAGACATCACTGTTTGAAAGCAGATTGACTGCCTATCTTGCACTGTATATGTATCTTTTGATCACCTATATATCTAGCTCTAGTCTATGTTTCTATATGTATTTTGTATTATATAGTTTTATAATCTATCTTATTTTATATTAAGTATTTCTATTGGTAAAAAAATGACGAAGTATTGTGAAGTATTGGCCATTTGGTAATGTTCAGCCTGCAACTTTGACCACAGAATGGATTCTGCTTCCCTTCCTCTTCCCTTTTATCCAATTTCTTTCTGTACCAGAGAAATAACCTGGACCAGGAACACCTAGGAAGAATAGCAATATTGTCCCGGAGAGAATGTCACCACAACCCCTGAGATCCCTACTCCAGGCTATGAGGTCCTGTACAATCCCTGCAGTGCGGTAAAGATATCAGAATGTGGTGGGATGTTACTTATGTGAAGACTTGTTATTACCAGGAGCAGGTGAGCAGATTTCTCAGATGTATTCAATCTCCAAATCAGTGGATGTAACTTAATCAAATAAACATTCAGCCTAAGCCCAGGTAGGGCTGACTTTGTCAGGTGAAAGTCTGAAGCAAAAAGGAAGAGCTAATCTTAAAGCGAGGAACTCTGGATAGGCTGACTAGACCTGGATGAACTTGAACTGAGGATTGCCTGGGGACACTAACTTGACACAGTAGGGCTTAACACAAATGACAGAGTGTATGAATTCCTGGGCAGAGGGCTGTGGGAGGGTGCCAGTGAGGAAGGGGTATAAAGATGATTAAAATTGATTGAGATGTTCTGTGTGAAATACACAAAAATTCAATAAAAAGAAAATTGATTAATTTTCAAAAACATATAAACAAACAGCAAATCTTTTCTGAGGACAAAGTGATACTTTTCAGTTGAGGAGTGTCTAAAGTGACCGATGGTCTCTAGGAGCTGAGGGCCTCAGTCTTACAACTGTGTGGTACCGAATACTGCCTTAGAACTTGGTGGGCTGTGGGAGAGGACCCTGAGCTTTGACTGAAACTATAACCTGCCAACCCCTTATCTACAGCCTTGTCACCCTGGAGCGTAGCTATGATATGTCCATCCTCTGACATGTGGCAACCACAATGTAATAAATGTGTTTTTCTTTAAGCCATGTAGTTTTTAATGATTGATAATGCAACAGTGTAAAACAAGCACAAACATTTAAGAGTTGGCTGTGCATCTAATGACGCCAGTGTCTGCCATCACCTGCCTCGTTAGCATCTTCCTTTATCCACCTTCATAATCAAAACCAGAGCAGGGATCCAGGGAAGGGTCTGCAGGCCTGGGAGCCTCCTGTTCATTCTGTCTCCAGCTGGTGCATTTGCTCTGTATCTATGAACTCTGTTTTATTTGTATTTGCTTTATTCTGTCACAACCACAGGGGGAAGTTCTTTTAGGACAAAAATACCTAGCTTGCTCTTAGTTTGGAAATATCATGCATTTGATTCTAGGAATAGGGTCTTGGAACTGAACTGAAGTTCCCTGTAGACATGTCATGCTACAACAGTGGGTTAGGAAGAAGGCATGTGGCTGTCACAATATACTTCTTTTATGTCTCCACACTCTTTTTAAATGTTCTTTCCTGTTCAGGCTTCTGGGCTTTTTCTTTCCCTTTTCCCTTGGTGTGGCGGAATTTGACTTGAATTTTGATGAGGCAAACTTGGTCCCTCCCCAAGAACTTATTTGGGGGTAATTAATTCTTGGCATCGTAGCAGTGCTTCACAACTGTGACTTCCTTCAGTACGAATTGACTGACTAAATGTCCAGGCATGGGATATGTGCAATTATTGCATTTCTTTTTGCCAAAAATGTAATCACTTATTGAACTTGCCCTGTTGGGAATGGAAACAGCGGTTGAATGTGTAGGAGAGGAAGGATAGAATTCATATGAGGACTTTACAGGAAACTCTAGTTTCTCTAATCAACTCCTGCACAAAGAAGAGTTCTAGGAAGTTGAGCCCATACCTTAGGGAGGCAACAGTCTCCTGGGGCAGCAGGCAGACCACAGTGACTGTTCCTGAACTTTTGATAGACTTGACACAGTCGTGAATACAGAGAGATGTGGGAGAATACGGATGGGGAAATGCATCTGGGACTGAAAGGAAAGCGTCTGAGATCTGGTGTTTGGGAAACAGAAGAAAGGAAATCGGGTTGGAAGCAGGGGAGTGTAGCTGAACTCACTAATTTTTCAAGACATGTTGAATTTGGACATGAAAGTATAATTTCAGGAAAAACTGTGTACTGTCTGTTGTATAGCAAAATCAAAATTAATTGACGTCTTGCTAATCTAGAATTTTCATCACATAAGTACTGCCAAGAGGGAGTGTATCTTATTCTACAATGTCTTCCAATGTCTTGCCTATAGTGAGTGCTAAATACGACCAGAGGCTGGCTGCATGAGTGAATCTTACTACTGGACCACTTGCCACAGATCTCCCTTCTGTCCCTCCCTCCCTTCTTCCGTTCCCCTCCCCTCCCCTCTCCTTTCTTCTTTCTCTCTGTGTGTGTGTGTATGTATGTGTGTGTGTGTGTGTGTGTGTGTGTGTACATGTCAATTCAGAGTCCATACATGGGCATTTGGTGTCGTCCTCAATATTTTCCCTCCTTACTTCTTGAGATGATGTCTTTCACTGAATCTGAAGCTCATTCTTTTGGCTGAGCTGGCCAGTGAGCCCCAAGGATTATCCTGTATCCACAGTCCTAGCACTGGGATTATAGGTGTATGGGCCACACCTAACCTTTTTGCTTGGGTGGTGTAGATTGGACTGGAGTCTTAATGCTTGCATAGCAAGCACTTTACCTATTGAACTGCCGCCCCCCCATCATAAGGGGGTCCTTATAAGATCAGTTGTGTGACTGTGTTTGTAAAAATTTTAAACAGGAGAAGAAATTGCTTACATGGCAATGAGCTTAGTAACAGCTATTAATTCCCATACACTAAAGCAAAGCTCCTGGAGAGAAAGCTCAGCAGTTAAGAAGGCTGGTGCTCTTGAAGAGGACCTGGGTTTGATTTCCAATACCCACATGGCAGCTAACAACCATCTATAACTCCAGTTCCAGGGGATCCAGTGCCTCCAAGGGCACTGTAGAACACAAGAGCACCTACAGACATAAAGGCAAGAAATTCATACACAGAAAACAAAAATAATAAATATATTGAAGCAAAGCTCCAAAAGAACCTGCAAATAAACTCACAGATAGCTACTTTGGATTCGGTGTATTTTAAATGTATTAGAAGGTTTTCTAATATTAAAACAGCGTCTCCTTTATTATTCCTTAGTTTTCCTTCGCATATGACTTTGTGAATGAAGGAATAGGACTTCATGAAGTTTTGCATGATTCTCCTCTTGACTATTTTACCAGACATGGAGACAATGAAAACTTTGGAGACTGAGGAGTGAGCAAGGCTTGAGTGCAAGACAAGTGATTTCAATCTAGAAAATCTTAGGAGATTCAGCTTCAGAATAGAAGAACAACTCAGCACATGGCAGGTCATCAAAGTGCTGGCACAGACAGAGTCTGGTCCAGATGGACAGGCAACAGTCATAGAATATGCCAGAGGAAGAAGTTCAGCTACATGCTGTCTGAGAAAGGGAGGTTCTGGGTGAACAGTGGAAATTGCATGTGAAGTCTGATGAATCCATCAAGAGCATAAGTTCAGATCAACCATTGAGAGATTCCTTGTACCAAATCTTAAGCTTCCCAAATATCACCATCCTCACTCAGCAACTGGCAGCTCTTGGGTAAGTCTGAGGATGTCTGGAGGCTCACAACATAGACTTTTTTCTCCCCAAAAGTTCACTTCTTTGTACATATACAGTTTTGTGCTTTCCACTTGGGATAATCTTCACAAAAAAACACTTGATTTCTAAGACTCACTGTGTACATGATGGTGAAGTTGTTCTTTCCTTAATTTTTAAGTGAATATTCTAAATGCTCCTATGAGGATCTGAGACCATGACAGGTATAATATTAAAAACACAGATTCTATTTTAGGTCGCAAAAGGTTATGTGCACAAAAGACCTTTTCCTGGATTATATGATACATACCTCATTAACTTAAAAAAAGAATTCAAATGTAAATTATAACCCTTGTTATTGCTCATAACTGCAGTTCAGATAGGCTGGACATTTTCCCATACCTTCTTAAACCCATAACCGCCAGAAAAAATTACATATTGCACCTAACACCTAATTGTCCTTAAAGAGGCAATGCTTGTTCAAAGTTGCAAAGTGGCTGCAGGTTTCAGGCAAAGCTGGTGCTGAAGTTCATGGTGATGCTGCTTTCCTTTTGCAATTCCCTGTAGGTTTGGGGATGGCTGAATTCAGGTCTTGAGTCTGAAATAACTGTATTTTTTTCCCTTGTATTTGGCTGTAATGACTTGGAGCCAGGGATAATTGGTGAAAAGGAACATCTAGGACATTGCCAACACAAGAGTGGCCTTTGAGCAGCCTTTACAAAGTCCCTGGTGACTGTCACCTGAACCTAGACTCGAAAGCCAAACAATGTTAGCATGAGTTCTTTTAGGCTGGGAATGTCTTGTTTACTCTCCAAGGGTAGGAGTCAAGTGAATCTCTGTCATGCATTTGTGTGTGTGTGTGTGTGTGTGTGTGTGTGTGGTGTGGTATGATTGGCTCTGCCTTGTGTCCTTCAGGCTATTAAAACTGGAAGCAAATGTTCTGATGACTCACACTAATGTCCAAATCTTACCTAGACTCATTTGCCCAAGAACTCCAGTGAAGTAGGGTAGAAAGTTCTAACCTCTCTAAAATGATGACCTGACTTTAAAGTGTATTATCTTGCAGATGATTTGTTTTGTAGATAACAGGAAGAAAAATGAACAGGGCCCGTGGTTTTCCAGGAGCCCACAGGAGGGCAGGGTCAGGCACTTCTGTTTATTCTTGAAATGGCCAAGGTCCCATTTCAGCTCCAGTTTATCCTATGTCCCATCATGTTCCCCAGAGAAGCCCCTTGCCCCTCATTATCAGAACTGAACAGATGGTCATAAGCAGTTTTTATGATTTTTATATGATGCCAAGTAAAAACCAATGCTTGTGGAGACAGTGTTATTCTAAAGCCAAGACCTTATTGCTGGTGTTTGGAGACATTGCCTCAGCATGGAATGTGTCAGTAGTCATAATTTTCAACATTTCTGTACTTCTAAGGCAAGGATTATGGGAATGTAGTTTGCCCAAAGGAGACTGTTGACAGTTCATATTATCTCTCTCCCTTGTTTAAGAGTATAAGTTGATATTTCTAAAAAGTTATTGCCCTACCATCAGAAAAATCTTGTATATTATCAGCTCAGTGCCATAATCATACATCAAGCCAATTAATTAATAATTGATATGCATCATCATTTTCTTACGTATTACAAATTTCTTAGGATTTTTTTGTCTGTTCTCCCACCCACCACTGCCCTAAGTTCTATGAGAGAAGGGAATGTGTTATTTGTCGCAATTCCCTTTAAGACAATTTTATTTATTTATTTTTATTTTATACATATGCGTGTTTTGCCTGCATGTAAAGTGCACCCATGTCATGTAATGCCTTCAGAGGTCAGAAGGGGGCATCGGATTCCCTGGAACTGGAGTTACAGATGGTTGTTAGCTGCCATGTAGTGCTTAGAACCAAACCCAGGTCCTCTGCAAGAGCAGTCAGTCAGTGCTCTTAACTGCTGAGCCATCTTTCCAGCCCACGCTGCTATTTTCTTAGACCAAGGATATGGCAGGCATTCAATAAATATTTGTAAATAATAGATCATTCATGAGCACAGGGTGAGAGAACAAATAGTGGTGACAATGGTAAAATCTCCTTGTGTTTCTGAATTGCTTCCTCCTTTAAATCCTTCATCCTGCACATGACCACTGTGAAACTAAGACTGACTGAGTGGTCTACTGAGTTCTTGGCACTGAGATAAGTGGTTTGCTGAACAGTCTTTTTCATCTGCACTCCTATGAGGTTTCAGTAGGGTGACAGTGTTTGCGTAAAGGCAGGAGGGGAAAGGCTGGAGGGGTTAAGAGCTTCCATTAGAGCACAGTACTGTAATAAGGAGTGACCAAAAGGTCTCTTGAGATCTGACGGACTCCAGAGCTGCTTCTTGAAACAGGACAGCCTCCTGATGTCTCTCAATGCCTCTTAGGTTCATCAACTCAGCCAACCAGTACCCTAACCTGGTATTTGAGGGACTTATGTGCAAGGCACCATGTTGAATGCCTGAGGACATGGCCCATGTTTTGTTTATATGTTAGAGTATAGGCAGGCAAGTGTTCAGTACAAAGATTGGTGATAGGGAGGGTTGGGAAGAAGGAAGGTCTGTTTGTATTAGCAAGTTAAACTGACAAGCGTCAGCCAGTTTTCTTTGTGAATTTTCTCAATAGAAGAGGTGACAAACAATGTCCTATTGTTGGTGGCAGGAGGACCCGCCAATTCCAGACCACAGTGTGTGCTCCGAATGTCTTGTTAGCTTCTTCCAGTCTTGCTAAACCCAGAGATGTGCCTCAGAGTCTTGAGTTAGCCTCTGTTTTATCCACATCACTTCTCAACATGGAAGTTTACAGAGCACTGTCAGTAGTTCCAGCCAAGAGCCTGGGACGCGAGCTGTCAGCCTGCAGTGCATGCCCCATGGCTTACCATCCTCGTGGGATGACTGACTCTTCAGAAGTGCTTGTTACTTTTCAACTAGGGCCATGTTATTTTAATGTTGCTCACACTGTCTCATAACCTCATGCCATCCTGAGAAGGCACCTCTGACAAGGGCAAAGTCAGACCCTGTTGTTCTTAGGACGGAGTCTCTGGAAGGAACCAGACCATCTCCCTTTCTTGTACTCTTTCCTCAAAGAGGCCCATCCACATTATCATGGAAAGCTGGATGAGTAAGATCCTGCACTTTACAATCAAACTCTCAGTTCATTGTACAGAACAGCTGCTAATCATCTTTAGGAGTTCTGGCCTCTTTCTTTTCCCCTGCTTCACTGTATATACATATTTTTAATAGGCTGCGGGACACGTTGCAGCAAATATTTCACATGGGAGTTTGTGCCACTATGATAATTAATGCCAGAAAGTTATGTGAAGGTCTTCCTGTATTAAGTAAACTAGCCTTTGCTGAGAATGAAAAGATAAATGGTGGAGAACTAATATGAAAGCTTCTATAAAAATGACCAAAGATTTAAGATATATAAACTGCGGGAAAAGAACCCACATATTTTTATCTTTGCCAAGAAAGGTTAGTATTTTTCTAAGACAGTAACAAAAAATAACATCCTCAGTTAGCAAATAATTGCACAATTGTGTGATCACAAGCCCTATAGATGTTTCAGGGAAGAAAAAAATTAACAGGGAGCTATGCCTTTCCCAGAGTTTGCTTGCTGTCCTCTCAGTGATTAGATTCTGTCAATCAAACAGTGTTTTTATACAAAAAGCCATTAGGAGTTGGATACCCGGTTCTTCTGAAGGACACCCAAACCTGAAGCTGTCAGAGACAGCAGGTCTGCTATGACTAACACTATCATGGGGAAGAATGATAGTTATTGGCATTTAGCTTTGTAAACTGTGCTTACCTAGGGATTTTAATAAACCATGGATTGAAGTTTTATGTTTTTTCTTCCTAAGAACATATAACATTTTTATGCTGAGACTTTATTAGTTGTTTGTATGGCTTCATCAAATCACGATTCACAGGGAAGATGCTCAAAACCTGGAAACAGAAATGTTCCATCCAGTGGAAGAGCGGCTGTTTATGTCAATATGTGCCAAGAGGGGAAAAAAGCTCCGAAGGACCTTTTGTGTTGCCTTTAAATAAAGAGCTCTTTTTCTGCAGGCTTCAAATAAACTTTTATCTTCCCCAAGTTGGTTATGAGGTCTTCAGTGCATCTAATGAGGACCAAACTGAGGTACAAAAGGGGGACCCAGCACTGGAGAGTTCAGAGTGGAGAGTCAGGCTCAGCACATCACTTCCCAGCTGGGCCAGATCTGGCAGAGCGCGTGGGCCCAGCTTCCTGTCTCTCCTCTTACATTCCCAAGGCCCTCTCTGTTGGCCTTTGTTCACAGTGCTCTCCCATCTGCAGCAGGAGCCTTTATTGAATATTCTGACCTCATTCTCTGGGTATTGCTCCCAGGATGTCACTGTAAGGTTTGTGGAGAATGTAGGAGGTGACAGGCCATGTGACTGAGCCAGAACAGAGAGCAGCACCAAGTCTGTCTCTCCCCATCAGTTCAGCTTTTCAGCTTTCACCCAAGACCTCTTCAGTGGTACCCTAGCCAGCACCCCTTTGGCAGACCCATATAACCTCTTACACTCTGCACTGAAGCTGAGCACCCTCCATCTCCCAGCCTCCCCTTGGGTCTTATCTTTTCAGTGCCTCCAGCTTGCTCTTGAAATGAAGACCAGGCCTTGCTACCCTCTAATTCACTGTGTGTTTTACCTCCATCCGTGTCTCCCTTGTTCCCTGGCTCCTGCCATGTGGCCTTCTCAAAGTTTGACTTCCTTCTATCAAAGGACATGCCCTCAGTAGTCGGCTCCGCCTTCATCCTTTGTGGTTGCTTCTTACTCTGACTTATGAGCTCGCTCTTCACTTCCTTGAGGCTATCTTCCAGGTAGCCTAGATTGCTCTATACCCTTCCCTAGCCCAGGCTCCTCTCCTTTTGGAGCCTGTGCTATACTGTAGACTTATTTTGTCCTATCTTATCAGACTCTCTAGTGGATGATAAATAACCTTCACAAGGGCAGAAGGCACTTCTGTTTTAGCTTATTGCATCATTTCTAGTGCTTGGCAACCTACCTGTGTTGGGGGAGAATTTGATAAATCCTAGTTATATTAAGGAGAGAATGAAGGATGGAGAGAATGACGATGAAGCAAGTGAGAGAGAAAGAAATCCCTGTTCTCGCATTGGCAGGCAACAGAAAGTGATGATGGTGTGGCTATCTATTTCTGTTTGAAATATTGTACTTCATTGGCTGTGAGATACCACAATTGTATGATATACAGCTATATATTATATAAGAAGAAAACAATATTCTAAGAAATACTGTGTATATGTTAAAGTATTATAAACATATGTAATATTACATATTATATAAGAAAGAAAAATAACAAATAACACTGCTAGTTAAACAATGACACAGTATTGATTGTAATATGACTCAGTATTGTACACAGAATGTCAGATTACAAAATATAAGAATATATGCATCTTTGCACTGATGTACATCAGAATTAGGCTACATTAGAGCCAGCAAGATGGCTTAGTAGTAAAGGTGCTTGCTGCCAAGCCTGATGACCTGAGTTCAATCCCTGGTACCCACATGTGGAATGAGAGAACTTACTCCTTCAAGATGTCCTCTGACTTCCATCTGTGCACTGTGACACATTCATGCGCACGTATAAACACATGCACACAATGTATGTATACACACAAAATAAAATTTTGAAAATGTGAAAACTCAAATTAAGGTATATTAAATCCAGGAAAATAAGAGTTGAATTGATAATATTTATAAGTTAGTTAAAATTCAGTCCACTGATAGAATCATATAGTATAATCAATTTTATCTCTCCTTTCATTGAACCATGGCATGTTCCGGGGTACATCTTGTCACATCTGAGCATATTGATCATCTAGTGAGAATCAGCTTTTACACTTCCTGTGTTTAGGATTTGGGATACAGCTTCCAATGTGGAACTAAAATGGCATCATGACTTTCAACTGTGTATACCAACCAAAGGACTAGCAAGTCACAAACTACAGAACACAGAGCCAAGGGCTGCCTGGGCAATGTTTCCTTCGGCTTCTAGAGGATAGCATAGTTAGGTATTGCTCTGATGTTGTTATAGCTGATTTCTTGGCAGAGAAATGAATTAGCAATGCTTGAGCTGATTTCTAGGGGTGAACCCATAAATTCTGAAGCCAGCCATCCCTATTCCCTGAGCAGAGGCAATCCCAGGAACTCCTCTCCACATGGGCACTGCATTCTTTTTTCTACCTTCCATACAGAAACTCCTAGTGGAGAAACCAACTGATGAAAAATCAGGGGTCTTATGCCTTGTCTTGGGTCTGTAACCAACTAAGTGGCCAGAACAGGCCATGTCACTCTTGTGATTCTCAGTGGGAGAACTTGTCTCTATTATTGATCTGAGGCTCCTCAACCCAAGTGATAACGGAATTATAAAATTTCTGTGTTTGGGGTATGCATGTTTTCTTTCTACGCCTCCCTTGTTTCTGGTCTATCTTTTCTTTTAACCAAGTGATATTTGGGGGCCAAGCACCACTCTTGTTTTCTGCAGCCTCCCTCCCACTCCACATCTGTTACACTCTCTCCTGACTCTAGGGGCTTGTTCTTTTCAAAGTCTGATCCTCTGTCCCCATCAGCTTAGACTGACTACTGCAGATCCATGAGCCTACAGCTGTGTCTAGAAGAGAACTTTTGAATATTGTGGTACTTAGCATTACTTTCTCAGTCTCTGCGATCTTGGGGCCATGGAAGTGTCACAGTGCCAGGTCCAACAAGATCTGCAGGGATGTCTCAGCTAATTAGCTCATTGAATAGATGGGCTGACTTTCACCAGAGGTGACCCAGCTGGAGGTGGCACATTAGGACATGACTCCCCAGGCTACTGCTCCGAGCTTGCTCTGGTTCACCAAGTTGACTTTTTTCTTAACAATGCCCAAGACAATTGATTCCCGTACTCTATTTTAAGTCTATATTTACTCTGCCATAAAACTTATTTTGAAAAAAGACATATATCCTTTTATATTAATTGTTTTATTTCACATTAAAACACGAATATGAATTTTCTTATGTGGTTAGTACTCAAAATTTTCATTATGCCTTTGGCTTCAAGATTCTTCTTGGTTGCTGTTAAATTTAAACACACTTTCTTGGGGACTTTAATGTTAATATAGGAACAAGGTCATTTCTTCAGGGTCCTGTCTTAGGACTTCTCATTTGTCTGAAGATGTTACATCTATCTAGTCTATAAGAAAATCTTTAAGAGAAAAAGAAGTGGGGAAATTGGCATAGAATGAACTTTTCCTGGGTAGCTACCATGGACATCCCAAACATAACCTCATTTTACCCCTCCCAACAATTTGTCATACTGGTCAATATGACTTTCATTTTAGTAGCAGAAATCTACAAGTCATTGAAGTAGACAAAGGTAGGACCAAGACTCAAACTCAAATCTAGTTCTTTCTATAGCTTGATACTCTTCTAGTAGTAGTCTGTTTATTCTCCTTTAAGAACTTTAGCTTTTCAAATGTGCTGGTGATATTATTACTCACTAGTTGAATTATTTATCTTTTCCTGGAGACCAGGATCACAATCAGCGATTTCCTTGAAGAGATTTATAAACTTCCCCCTCATGGTCTGTCTTATCTGAACATCCTAGGGAATGCATCCTTCACAAGCCACCTTCAAAACGAGTCTCTCTGGGTTACCAGTACAGGTGCTAGTGAAGTGTGATCGGTCAAATGGAATTCATTGATTTAACTTACCTCACGGGTAGAGTTTACTTCACTTCAGTAAGCTGCTAGTTGTAGGTTTTTCTTTTTTTTTAAAGTCATTTAACTGATTGGGAATTTGGACCATAAATCTTGTAATATTGTTGATCTTCTCCATTTAGGGATTTATTTCTTTACAGATCATTCTATCATTTTACTTCTTTTAGAGTCCAGAGCATCTTTGGGTTTTGTAAAAACAAAACAAAACAAAAACATATTGTTTCCTCTTCATTGAGCTTGGAAAGCTCAGGGGACAGAATTCTAAAATGGTCACAGTTCTGAGCTCTAAGTGCTCACCTGTGCTGGAGTTTTGACTTTCCCAATCTGGTTCAGCAACACAGATGGACGATTCCAGTGGTGCCCATCAGTTTCATTTTGCCTGTTTCAAAAGTCCCAAACTAGTTGTTTCAGAACATGGACAAACCTTTTGCCTTATATTAGAGCCAAAGTTTAAGGCATGTTTGGACTTATCTGCTTTATGATATTTGCAGGCTGTATTGCTGATTATATAATGACATTGCAGCTTCCATTTAGATTTTGTCTCAACATATCTCTCTCAGAAAGACTTTCATGTGTGTTATCTCAGTCCTTCAATCCATTCTTCACACTGCGGTTAAATGACTGGTTGGAAAAAAATATCAATTTGATTTTTTCAAATCCCTGCTTAAAACCCTCTACTTAATTCCTTTTGCCACTAAACACATTCCAAGTTCTTTTCTGTGGTTTGAAAGTGTCTTCAGTAGCTGCCTGCTGCCTGCCTTGGTCTTCTCCATGTTCCTAGAACTCATGTCTGCTCTCAGGTCTTTGCTGTTTCCAAGCTTAGCATGTCTTTCATGCCAATGTCTCCAGGGCTGGCTTCTTGACAACTGCAGTGTATACCGCTTAATGATGCTCGTGGTTTGGACAACAATCTAATATGCACTAGTTGACATCAGAGCTCAGCATCAGAACCTTCTCCAAGCGACTATTCAACTGAATATTTTTTTATCTAATTATATTCTTTTGTTTTTGTGGTAGCTGCTTTAATGGACATATGCTATTAACACTCCACTCAACGGGGTTCCTAGAGGCAGAAGGAGTGAATCTTTGGTTTTGTTCATATTTCCTCCTTCACCTCTGTTCACATTGAAGGTAGGAAGACCTGGGCTTTGACTGTATGGTTGAAAGAATATTAGACTTGGGGTTAGAGGATGTGTGCTCTAAATGGGCTTTCTTGCTAATCAGCTGTGCATGTTGGTAACACACCTGCCTATTTGGTGTCATATTTTTCTCTTCTGGAAAATAAGAAGCTTTAAATTCTAGCTCATTTTGTAGATTCATGATCAGAGTTTTCAAATATGACCATGATTTCTTTTAAAAGAACATTTTATTCTTTTTATTTAATGTGTATGAAGTGTACTGCCTCTGTGTATATGAGTGCACCCATGCCATGAAGTGCCTGTGGAGGTCAGAAGAGGGTATCAGATCCCCTGGAACTGGATGGTGTTAGCCATCATGTGGGTGCTGGAAATCAAACCTGGGTCCTCTGCAAGAGCAGCCAGTGGTCTTAACCACTGAGCCATCTCTCCAGCCTGGTAACCATGAATTCCTGTATGATTATAGAAGTGTATTTCTCTGTGGTGATAAAGAGAAGAATTACAATAAATAAATCTAAGAAGATACATAAACAAATACAGCTTTCCATTTCATTTTTAAATGTTTTTCTTGAGATGGGACCCTGATGTGTAGCACAGGCTAGCCTAGGGACTCAGCATTCTCCTGCCTCAGCCTCAGCCTCCTGGTTCAAATTTGTCCCATATAATGTAAGTGCATTCCTCATCACTGTCCCCAAATTGCATTTAGTATGCATGATGGGAACAAATCGCAGGGAAAAGAAAATTTGTGGCCCAAGTAGCTTCATCCAAACTGTGGGGCAGCACATATGACAGAGGGTATTGCAATGTACCTTTTCCGGCCCTTCCTCTCGTACTTCCTGTGGAGAACTTGCCAATTCAATGTTGTGTCTCTAGTCTTTTTGTTTATGTTGTTGTGGAAAACAAAGCTAAAAAAATATTGTCATGATTTCTAAAAAGAAAGACAGCCTCTACTTTTGAGAACCGCAGTTAATGCTGGGATTATACCAGGATATCTTACTTGATTTAAAAAAGGAAACCCTTTTCTACTGTCTCAATAGCAAGCTGCAAAATCAATCATTTCTGTTCTCATGAAATGACAAATCAGGCCCAATAAAGTGTCACTAGCAGAGGTAAATGCCAGATTTCCAGGTACTTACTGGAACACTTGTGTTCAAGTTCTGCAGTTCTGCCACGAATCTGTATGAATTCGAGCAAGTGAGTGGCAACCACATCAAGAAACTTCTTCCTGAAAGACACACCAGGTGACCGGCTGTGTGTCTCTGTGACACGGGACCGGCTGTTTGTCTCTGTGCCACGGGACTGGCTGTGTGTTTCTGTACCTTTCTTGTTCTGCTTTGTGCTCAGTATGTGATTTGACTGATCATGTCACTTTCTTCTTGAACTGATAGATTCACTAACTCCCTCTCTGGATACTGGAGCACCTCAGCACCACACTTAATTAAAGGGTAGTATCATCTGCATGAGTTTATGGTTCTTTAACAACTTTTCTCATGTTGCTACATGGAATTAACTCTGTCTGAAGAGAGGTTGAAGCTCCAGAAGGAGATCCCGTAATTATCCATGATGAATGTTTCATGCCTCTTCTGCTAGTGCCCCCATTGCCCATTTACACTATAAGATATGAGGAGAGGCTGAATCAGTGATAGCAGCCATGTCATAGAGTTGATTTCTTTCATAGGAATGCATTTTAGTTTGGTTTTGGAAATATATCTGGACTTAAATACATGCTGTTTCTGTCTTCTCTGAGATTCTTGGTCCTAGACCATGACTATACTTTGTAGAATGGACAGAGTTCTTTTTGTAGATGTACAACACAATGTTCTCACTTTAAAAATACCAGGAAGGAAAAAACATCAGTTCCTTCTACCTCTCCTTTCCTACAAGGGTGATCTGTATTATTTAGCCCAAGACTGTGTGGTTGGTGCAAAGGTTAGCAAAGGACTCAGGGTACTGCAAAGACTCAATGTGGAAAAATAGAGGTACCGTCTGTGGAGATTGATCATTGGCTTCCTCTCCCACTAATTCATAGCATATTATAGCAAAGGAGATCATTAAAACATGAAGATTTGTTTTTGCAAGTCACATTTTTCAAAGGTAGTAAACTAACTGTGAGCTCTATTAGTTCCTGTGTATTTTTAACGTGATTTATGGATTTCCTTTTCTATTGTTCAAATGTGAAAATGTTTTGAAGAGGGAAACACATTTTTATTGCCATTTTTTAGAAACTATTGAAGGGGATTAAAAGGAACATGTAATAAGAACACTATATTTTTATGTCAGAAGTAACCTTTCTATGGTTCTCTGCAGATAAAACTGAATATTGGGGCAGAAAGGGGAAGATAAGTAGTTCCTTTATTTATCTTAGTCTGGAATCTCTTTTATTCGCTGCTGGTTGTTGGTATTGTGTGATGATGTGACATAGAATCAGAGGATCCGATTATCAGAAAAAAGGAGATTCCCAATTTAACAGCTACTCACCCCAAATTTCCCCTTATCTCTACATCACAGAAAAATAAGTAGCTGTTAAATTTCCAATCCTGCAGTCTTTCTGATTTATCATCAAATTGTGGATGCACTTAGATGCCTAGCATTGGGGAATCCAATATGTCCTGTCACATAAGAAAATAAGAAAAAACCCCGATTGGATAACAGCTTACAGTCTCTCCCACAGTGATTTATTTCTGTCACAAGACTTAATTTTACCATGAGGCAGATGCTCTGTCTGTATCAATGCATTCATCTCTGCATTTATCTGCTTCATTAACACAAAAAGCACCTGCTGCATTTGGGGGATGTATTTGGCTTATTATATGCCCTGATGACCTGATTAGGTGCTATTTAAACACAACTTTAATTTTCACATTTTTACATGTTGAACATTCCTCAGTTCCTTGTGATGCAAGTCTGATGGGAAGGGGCCCCACAGCAGATAAAATGGTAAACGCTGACCATTACAGAAACAGGTCATAAGATGGAGCATTCTGGATCAAGTCCATGTTATTCTGGTCAAAGGGAATGTGCGGTGCTTAACAGGATTACCAGGTGATACCCAGGATGGACAGGCCACAGCCTAGATTATGAATTAATTTTGTTGGCCTTCATGTGGAAGACATCGTTGCTTTTCACAAAAACTGCAGAAAGACTTAGAAATATATACAAAAGGAAAGAGGGAAGATATGAAGAAGAAAAAGAGAAAGATAAAGGGACAGATGGACAGATGGAGGGAGGAAGAGAAAGCGGGAAGAAGGGAGGGAAGAAATAGAAGGAAGGAGGACAGGAGGGTAAGGAAGAAGCAGCAAGGCAGGAAGGAGGGATGAAGGGAGAGAGGAAGGGAGGGCTATGAAATTCCTCTTGTTTCTTTCTTTGGTCTGAGTCACCACTCCTCACCGCAGGATGCTTAATGACGAGCTGGTGTCTCATCAGCTCGGCCCTCCTTCCAATCTGCTGCTTAATATAGATCTGCGGCTCTGAATAATCATCCTGTTCGTGGGGCAGCAGAGGGCCACAGGTTGGAAGGCTCTGGCCAACTGTTACCATTCCAAAGGAGCCTCTACAGCCGCTTCTCTGCTGCCCTCGCCCCTCCCCCACTGCAGAACCGCAGAGGGCTTCTTCCTATAGCAGGAGCTCTGGAGAGGAAGTGTGATTCCCGTTTTACTAGTTCCAGGGATCCTGCATTTCCTCTCAGACATATGATGTCCAAAGGACTATCTTCTTGTCACCTGCCAATGACTAGTAAAAGACAAACTGGCTTCTGGGAAATTTCCAGAGTCTTCTATCCACCTTTTTCTTTTCTTCCAAACCTGCTACCCTATCCAGTTTTCTTTAATAAATACAAACTCAGCTGGACCCTCCTTTCTTTTTTTTTTTTTTCATCCACCAGGACATGGGGTTAAGGTGGTGTCTAATGCTGAGTTCTTCGGGTTTGTCTTTTAGTGGCATCGCTGCAAGAAAGCTAATAGACAGGAAAGGAGACCAAGTTAATGACAACTCTCGAAACAGCTGTTGTATGATTCAGCTTCACTACTTCAGTTAATTAATCAGCACCTTGCTGGCAACTCTGGGGGAGAGACTCGATAGATACTGGGACCAAGCAGACAATGCTTTCATATCAAATATGTTCAACAACATCGAATACAGCGATAACTTCCACAGTGGCGAGCAGGGAATACTCAGCTTAGAAAGACATTCAGGATGCGGCCCTGGGTGTTCTTGTAGATACATACTTGCTAGGGGGACTACATATGCTGCTGGCTTTGTTGTGTGTAAGCAGCCCAAATAAAACACAGGCAAAAGCATCTCCAGGGTTCCCTAGTAGCATACCAGTCTCTTTTTATTGTAATAAATAAATATGTATTCATGGGTTGATCACGGTGTGCATGATACATAATAAATCAGGCATCTTCAGTTCTGATTTTGGTCACAGTCTCTCATTTGGAATTTTAATCATGGAAATTTTCCTCAAAATTGACAACAACTAAGAGGGATCAAAACATTCAAATATAGGCCACTTATCAAGCTCCCCCAGCATTTAGTTACGAGTGCTATTGACTATTCAGCTTCTCCCTGACTTTCTCTATTCTAAGGGGAAGCAACCTCTTATTTGCCTTAGGAAGTCAATAAAGTCATGCATATTTTATGAATGATAATGTACAGAAATCTTAAAACAGACAGAATTATATCTATATCTGGCCCATGTACTCTGTAGTTTTTTTTTTGTTTTGTTTTTTATTTGTCCAAAATTGTCAGTAAGATTGATATTGAGTTTAGTGTAAAAGTATTACTTGAATTTTCCCAAGACCTGTATGGATTAATAAGAAGACGGCAGTTTGTTTACACCTCATTTGACTCTTTTTGTTACTTGATGACTTTTTAAATTTAAGCATTTTAGTTTTTTGAGAATTTTATACGAGTATTATATTTATGTATTTTCCACCCAGTCTTCTTCATCCTCCATGTTCTCTCATGTTCCTCCCTCCCTTTCAAATTTGGGACCTCTTTTTCTTTAATATTGTTACTTTTGTATATATATCTGTATATATATATATATATATATATTCTGTGTGTATAAAATGGAGCTATTACAGACAAGGTGATAATGTTCCCCACAGGAGTCATAGACTGTCTTAACAAAAACTTTAGTGCCTGGTACGGGAAAACTCCTTTTATGTTGCCAGTCAGAGAAGTCTAAGAGATTCCCCAAATAATATAGACTATTGCTATTGTCCTTGGTCACTTCCAAGAATTGGAGGGTAAGATCTTATTGCTAATGACACCACACACTTTGGACACAGGATTTGGAAGACAAAAGTTGGAACTGCTCTGGAAGTCTCTTCTTAGAGAATTGTCTCTCATAGTATCAAAAGATGCTATGCAAGCTGTCTAGGGAGAAAAGCAATCAATAGCCACCCAGCTATAAAGTCTATGAGCCACAACAATGACTGACTGGAACAGCAAAATATTCCAATCGTGCATTAGTGGCACTTTCATCTTAGGGGTAACCAATAAGTATCTACTTGTGCTTAAATTCTGCTCATTATGAGGGATTCCGTCCTTGGTAGTCTAAACCTATTCTGTGTTTTATTTTGCTATTTACAGAGAGGAGATCATAGAAATTTGATTGGCTCAAAAAATTACTCCGTATTTGCCATCAAAGTGCTTCATACTTTCCAGTTAAATTTACATTTTCTGTTACTAATATAAGAATATTGTTGACCATAAATAATATATATATATATATATAATTATTACAGAAATCTAACAAATCTAAAGTATAAGCTTCATTTTATTATTTTTATTTTTGTGCTACTGGGTATTAAATATAGAACCTTGTCCATCTTTAGCCCTCTTTTTCCTTCATATCTTGAACCAGGGTCTAAGTTACCCAGGCTGGCATTGAACTCACTCAGTAGTCACTGAACTCACTCTGGAGCATAGGCAGGTCTTCAGCTCATGATCCTACTTCTTCAGCCTTCAGGGTAACTGGAATTACAGGCCTGTACCATAAGACCTCATATACTTTTTAATGTGTGCATGATTTTGCCTGGTTTTATTATTTTCTATTCTCTGGGAATAACACTGCAAAGTAGAATTGTCTGGTATTTATAAAAACTGCCATACTTGGAAAATCCTTTTGAATTTCCTCCTTAGTTATTCTCATGACTGTATTTATCTTTGGGTTTCTTACCCACCTACCAGAGAAAGACTTCTTACCAAGGAGTGAAAGTTGTATATACTGATTCACTCAGACAATTCACTCATTCTGATATACACAACTATGTCTTCAGTTCTTTAATGAATCCTACATGATGACCAAAGAATATAAAGAGACTGAAATACTTCAAGGAACTGTAAAGACAAATGTCCCTTTTAAACTAGCTTTATGGCTCTGAAGCTTTATGTATTTACTTGCAAGTTCAATATTAACTCAAAGTAAATACCTAAAATCATCTCTATTGTCGATTACAACACTTCTTGTAGACAAGACTTTCTTGTCATTTATTAATGGCGAGTCTGTTTCAAAAGGAAAACCAATCACACCTGCTGCAGTCACTTCTGCTATAGAGAGAACAGGACACTTTCTAAATCCTAGGTAATCTGACACAAATCTCAGATAAAAAGGGTACTCTTGTCTAATTCTAATACTCAAAGTGTGATTTACTTTTAGATCTATCTATCTATCTATCTATCTATCTATCTATCTATCTATCTATAACTTCTGTTTCTAAATTATGAATTCCTAAATTTATGAGTGACCCATTTAGAAAAGGAGAGATAGAAAATTTACAGGGGAATGAGGTAGTGGCAGAGTGGTCAGTTGGTTATTAATCTGCTTTGGTTGATGTCAGGCTCCTTGAAAAAAAAAACAGTTATTTCATGACTTCTTTCTTTAGAAACTCATTTAGTGCAATCAAAACTTAACCAAAGTATGATGCCTTTGACATGATGATCCTTCTGATATCTACAAGAGACATCACTAATCAATCATGATTCCTAGTGAGTCTATAGATAGCCTTAGAGTCTCTGTGAATGCTAAACTCCATGAAGTCAACTACTCGCTTTCCAAAGCTGGCACATGAGATGAAATTCATTTACTGTCCTTGGCCTACACTAAAGATGGGAAAACTGTAATTCAAGGCCAAATCTGGTTGGCTGCCTATTTTATAAATACAATTTGTTGTAATATAGCTACACTCATTCATGTACACATTGTTTGAAACCCCCTTCCTGCCCCAGTGGCAGAGTTGAGTAATTGTGATCTGATGCTGAAAAATGCTTGGATTGTAGACTTTAGTAAAAAGTTTTTCACGGATTTATGGCCTACATCTTTGTAGGTTTGCCTTCTAGGTGACGCTTCCTCTTTATCCTAAATCTTTCTGTCTCTTTATTTTTCTTGCAGAAATGGACAGGGTTAGAGCAGAATGAAGCTAGCAGAGGAAAGAAAAGTGTCAAAAACCAGTTGCCTCATGGCTGGGAGCTGATCTTATAGGGAATGGTCAAATCTCCCCGTTACTGGGAGCTGGAAGCAGTAAACTTGCTTCATGGGAGATCCCAATCTGGCAGAAGCCTGGGAAATCATGTTGTTGTTGACAGTAGGTCAAACCAGTGGATAGAGGTTTCTACTCTCACCTTCATGTGCTTAGATTTTGCCATCATCACATCTGCCTGGAGACATGACCAATTCTTACTTCTCTGTCTTCAGACTTTGCATTTTACATGGAGAAAATGCCAAAGAAAATCCTCTCAGAGCTCTGAAGATGCTTGTGATATAGAAAGTCCAGGCACTGGAGCACTGTCCTCCATCTCATGTCCTGAGTGTGCTTTCTTTGTGTCTCTAGAAGCTGCTGCATCTACGTTCTTTCCTGCCTTTGGGAGTCACCTGGGTTTGGCTCACTGTCAGGTGTTCTTTGGAAGGCTGACTAGACTTTACCTCACCTTCTAAAGCATTCTACATTGCTGCCAAGGATTCTTCATTGTTTCACCCAGCTAATCAATGAGTATATAAGTGAATATGGCTCATTTCCTCCCCACAGTCCACCAGCAGAAGAACCAGGTAAATGACAGTTTGAATGAGGAAGGAAGTGGTGGGTACATGAACCGTGCTACGGCTCATGGAAAGTCAGTGAGGACTCCTCCAGAGAAGGAACTCTAGTCTTCTCTTTGTGCAATGGAGAAGGTGTAAGAGAAGATTCAGGACCTATGAAGAATGGCTAGGAGGTAAAAAGATGTAAGAAAGTGGGTGGTATACACGCAGCAGGACACAACTAGATAGTGCTGGTTGTGGCTCTGAAGAGAACTGTGAAGGTGCACCTGCAAAGCCTAGGGAATTTGACCTTCGGCTGTCCTACTACTGAGGGACAGTAAGTGGGACAGCAACATGATCAAACAGTAAACAAGTCTGAGGAGGACAGAGGCAGTTTGGAGAACAGAGAACAGTAAACAGACAGATGTATGTCAGCTATCAGGAGAATGGCCTCTCGGTAAGGTGGAAGAGTGTGAGTGGACTGGCTCTTCTCATATATTACTGTGTGCATGCACACACACACACACACACACATATCTGCATGCACATATGCATGTTTTCTCTTCCACAGATCACTCTACATGGCTGTCTTGCTTCCTGTTGCTGCTCGATGGCCACAGGCTTGGGCAGGAGTAGCATAGGCCAGCCGCTATCTCCTGGGAGCTCTGCTAGGTCCCACGCTCTGCTTGGGCCTGAGTTCTGATAGGAGAAATATCTCCAATGAATTTTGATATCGGGATATTTTTGCCACAGTGAGGGGCTGATTACAGCACACTGACTTTTGACTTCCACTCACTTGTTACGACACGCTCCCTGAGGTAGAGTGCTATCCAGTTTGAAAATACTCACAGACGCTTGCTCTTCTGGCTAGGAATCCCTCTTGGAAAGGGTTGGCCAACAGTTTCAGTCCACACGGCTCCCACGTGGGCTCTGACTTCTACCCCTTTCTTTGCTTTGTTGTTGGCCCCATGTATACTATAGTCACCAAGTCCCTGGCAATGTCTAGTCACTGTCATTTCTGATGAGATTCTGGGGTCTTTCTTGTATAGCTTGACTAACTTCTTCTCTGGCCTGCAGAACTCTTTACTCTAAAGATTTTTTTTGCCATTTCCTGTGTTCTTGACTTTTCCATCCTTCCTTTTAGATTGCTGCTGCATCTTTGGCCTTGAGACAGTGAGGTATATTGTCAGGAACATGTAGGTTTTAAAATCTCACAGACATGAGGTTGAAGTTTGGAAGTGCAGGTTCTAATCTTTGTGATCTTGCAGGAAAATGTGCCTTTCTACTTTTCCTTTCTTCAAGTTGGAGCACCGAGATTGCTGCCAGCTTTCTTATAGGGCTGTTGTTAATTTTAAATTATACCTATGTAATGTGCCTAGTATTATGTCTGCTATAGCTTACATGCATAGAAAATGATATCTGCCTAGGGTGTGGTATTAGTAGTAATGTTTCTTTCTCTTTCATTATTCAGCACGATATTCATGCTTATTTCTGCTGGCATAGTCTATTTTATTACCCAAAAGACCAACTTTCCCATAGACTACTCCTCTAGCCCTCCTAGATGACTTAAGTCGAGCAAACAAAATAGCCCCTTTCTATAATTCTTTTAGACCTGTCCTTTAGAGTCTTTCTGTCAAATCTTCCCAGCAGGATCAAAAGAACTTTGGGCTCCAGGAGCTTCTGAACATTTTAAATCTGCTCAAGAGCCTTTAACTGGCTATTCCCCATAACAGGGATTATATAGATGGAGCAGGATGGACTTGTAAGCCAAGACAGGGGGAAATAGCCAGAATATTAGTACAGAGAGTTTGCTTAGAAATAAGGTGCTGGTACTGTAATCCTCAGCTTAGTACTAGCTCATGGCTTGAGCATCTGACCAGCCAGGGACATTGTGTCTCCAGTTCACATTTTCTGGCAACTTTTACCCTTTTCTATTGTTAGCCTCAGAAGAAATTGTAAACATAAATGACAAGCTTTTTAATAGTGAAGTCTTTTTAGGAAGGAACAGTAGTCTGATGGATTGTTTTAAGCCCCTTGGATACCACTGAGAAAATTACCCTTAAGGGTATTGGATGGCATTGTAGTTTCTCCAGATATGATTATGGCTTCAATGTGCTATTTGAGATGAGAAATTGCTTCCTTTCTTCAGCATTCTGAATGCTCACTGACTTTTCAATAGTTCAATGTCCACATATATAGGTGACAGCAATCCTGATGGTAGTTTGACTTAGTAGTCGACTTGACTTGGTTCAAATCCTGTCCATTGTTCAGGTGAGCTGTTTGTCTTGAGAAAATAATTTGCCTTCTTGTAGTCTCAATTTCAACATCTGTAAAATGGAGCGGATGATAACACAGTTGACATTATTCCTCTAAGACTGGAGTGTACTGAATAGCTGAAAGAATCACAATGTGACCAGTTTCAAATATGCTATTGTAAATGTGAATATGTTTTTGACCACAAATCCTGTTTCATGTAGTCGTAAACACTTTATGACTGGTGGTCATTAGAGATGTCAGTGTTTTCTTCTTACAGCATTAATGCAGTGAAGCTCTTTTCTTCTCTATCTTCATCTGTCATATTCTTTATATTTTAAAGGGGCTAAATGTACTCCATCTGTAGTTGGTTGTTGTGTGACAGTATAAGATTCAGTTCTGATTAGAGAAGTAATCTGAAGTTGGTGTTATTTGGCATACAGTATGTATACACAATAACTGTTGAATGCATTTGATATCGTTTCTTTTTTGAAAAAATTATTTTTATTTTATGTGCATGAGTGTTTGTTGTACCCATGCATGCAATGACCATGGAGGTCCAAAAAGGGTGTTGGATCCCCTGGAACTGGAGTTATAGGCAGTCGTTAGCTATCATGTGGTTGCTGGGTTCTCTGCAAGAGCAGCAGTGATCTTAACTGCTGAGCTCTCTCTAGCTCCTATTCTTACTGATTTTCTCTTTCTTTTCCCTCCCTCCCTCCCTCCCTCCCTCCATCCATCCTTCTCTTTCATTCTTTTGATGATTGATTATTCATGTGTGTGTGTGTGGGCACAAATGTGCCATAGCATGCACATGGAGATCAGAGGACAACTTGTAGAAGCTGATTCTCTCCCTCTACCATTTGTGTTCTGGGGATTGAACTCAGGTCATCAGGCTTGACACTGAGTAACTATTGGCTGAGCCATCTCACTGTCCCTAAATGTTACCAGTATTTTTACTAGTTTCTATAATAGGTAATGTAGAACTTCACTTCTCCTACATTTGAAAATGTATTACGTGCACAGAGTTTGCCATTTGTTTTGTATTGCTTTATTTTAGTGGCTTTTAGTTTTAAGGGAGGACAGAATCGAACCCATTTCCTTCAGATTCCAGCATTAGAAGATGGAGCTAATTTATCATGTTAGGGGTCACAATTAAACAGAAGCAATAAGTTAGTTACTAAGAGGATCTGATGAAAAGTACCCAAAGCTCTGAGTTTCTCAGATAAAAAGAACTGTGTAAATTAATTATTGTTTAGTTGAAAGCAGCGGTGTTTTTTTCATTGGCTCTTCAGATGTTGAAGGATTTTGCGACAAGGAGCCTGTGGACTGCATTTCCATGTGTGCACACAGAGGGCAAGAGCAGAAGAGGGAGGACGAGTTTAAAATTAAAGCAGGAAGGCTGCAAAGGGAATCGAAGAGGTTTAGATACAAGTGGGTATAAAATTAATGGGCTATATCAAGCCTTTCAATCACTCTTTTAAAATGGGAACATACAGCTTGTCAAAAGGTACGATTAACACTCACAAAACCCGGCAGCCTCCATTTAGCTGTGGCTGAAAAATGGGTCCCGGTGTCAAGCTCACTTGGATTCAAATTCCAGTTCTGCTCTTTTCTAGATGCAAACTTGGTAAGGAGTTATAACACCTCTGCATCCATTTGAGTACCCATTTTTACAGAATTTTATGTAGGCTAAATGAAATGATATATATAGCATTTAGGACGATGCCTGACAAACAGTGAGAACCAGAATATAACAGTAATAATAATAGTAGTTGCCAGTCCTTGTACTGTTAATAGTAATGCAATTGTGTGTGTCCTTGTCTGTGGCACTAGCCAATGATAAAAGGAGAATGACTAAGTAAGAGAGTTCTAGTTTCCATTGACTAAGGGAGTTCTGGTTTCTATGTGACAAACACAAGGGTGTATGATTGTAACTCTCCTGCTAGGAGTGGGAGCCATGGCCAGGAGCAGCTGAGACTAGGGTTATTTGCTATATCGTTTAAAGCACATGACTGTGAGCAGAGGGAGGAGTAGGTTTAGAAGTATGTGCTCATGTTTCTGTTGTGTCCTTTCTTTGGTGTGAAGTGGTTTTGTAATTTTTGAAGTTTTCTTATGGGTTTCTATTGTACGTCAAGTGCATTCCTCCATCTTCCTTTTTCTTGCTCCACTCCTCCCATCAATCCTTTTGTTCCCCTAGACAGTTCATTTCTCCTTCATTTAATATAAACACACACGATCGTAGGTGACTATATGTTATCAAGGAATCACGATGAGAGAAAAATGTGATCATTATCTTTCTGAGACTGGTTTCATTCACTTAGTATGATTGTCTCCAGCTGCATTCCTATAAATGACATCACTTCATTCATCTTTATGGCTGAAAAGAATCCCATTGTGTCTCTCTGTAGTACATTTTCCTTACCTGTTCTTCTGTTAGATACCTACATTGGTTCAGTCACTTAACTTTTGTGAATAAGGCTGCAGTCAACATTGATAGGAAGATCCCTCTGTGATGTGTTGACCTGGAGTGAGGTGAGTCAAGTTTCAAGCACCTGGTTTAAGCCTCTGAAATGACTTTGCAGGCTTATTGAGGATCACACCCAGGGGTCGAGGGTGAAGCCCCCAAAGCAGGAGTTGAGTCCTGTGCATCACTGCCTTGGGCACACATGGAAAACGTATTCCTTACATGGAGTCAGAGTGGCGGAGATGCCAGCCTTGAAGGGAAAGCAATGCCGTTTGTATTTGCTGGAGTCTTTTCCTTAGGGTCAGGTGTTTCTCCGAACTGCTGGGTTGTGCTAATTCCAGGTAATGGATTGAGTGATTTGTTGAACACATATTTGATGAGCAGTACTGTTCTTGGCATTGGGGCTACAAGAATGGAGAAATTCTAAATCGCTAGAATTTTTGTTGCAGTCTTTCATCTCTACTATTCAGAACAGCAGAGCTATTTGTCTGTCTCTTTTGTGCTTGGCTTTGTATGCTTTGATTTCTTCACAGGCAGCAGCCTACCCTTTGCTACCCACCTTTGAAAGGGCTGGACTTGGGAAGGGAGGTCCCTCTTGGTGAATGATACAACTCTGCCACGCTCTTTACTTTCCCATGGTAATTGGGGCTACAGAAAGGAAAATGCATTTCAGCAAGTTTTCTGCATGAAGGTTCTGGAGCTGCCGGACTCTTACAGAGGAAGCTCAGGTTCTTTGCTTCTTTATTTTCGCATTTGGGCAGCAGTTTTAGCAACAATTGCAAATTTCTGTTCTGGAGGAAAAGGGAGAGTCTTTTCCCCATCTCCTCCTGGATTTAGTTGTTACCTTATCACCCTACTCCCCCCGAATTAAAGAGCTGGACCTGAGTATAGAAATCCTGATTCTCTAGTTGTGGAAATACAGTGTTCTGCACGGGAGCTGAGGCCTTTCCAGAGTTGGAGATGGAATCAGGATAGGTATTATTCCTTAAGATTCTTGAGAGTGTTCATGAAAAAGTGGACTTCTAGTATCATTATAGGAAAAGAATCCATGCTAATGAATTGGGACCATATACATTTTATATATTTACATATGATATAGTTTGAATACAAAGGTATTTATGCAAGCACAAATCTTGAATATTTTATATGTATTACTTCTGTGGCTTCTTCATGTATATCTATATAGATACGAAGTTAGCACTAATTATACGGGTAAAGTGCTTAAAGAAGCTAATTGGAAATACCGTCACTTGCTTTTTGCCCTCAGGGGCAAGGCCAAACTTATTAGTTGCCTGTTTTAAATATTTTTAATAATTTTCTTTTAAGTCACTTTTAATGCTGTCAAGGATTAAGCCTGAGAACAACAGGCTTCATGTATTAGTGAAAATGCGTTGTAGGAGCCAGACACCAAAGCCAAGGTTTTCTTTCTACAGAAAACTTCAGTGTTTATTGACACCCTCCTTCCTTCTTACATCCCTTATTTAATTTGGTCAATGTGCACTGAGCATCCAACATGCTAGGGGGTACGTGACGAAGGAAGAAAAACAAACAGACAGCATCCCTGTTTCCCTGGCACGCATAGCCTAAGTGAATAGCATTAGTTTCTCCATTTCTGTGAAGCGTAGTAGTGTTCCACTTCTCTTCTCCTTCTTATCTCAGTTTCCTTACAAGATTGTGGTATCTGTAAAAGATAATGATATGCAAGAAAACCTCTGAGCAGAGGCTAAGATGCAAGGCCAGCGCTGTGCCATATGTCCCCAGTCCTCTACCCACATGGGAAGCTCAGTCACAAAGACAAAGCTTCCATCTAAAAATTTGGCAAGCTGATGATGCAGCATCAAACTGCTCCAGAAGCCGTGAGTTAGTGACATGACCTCTTGTTAGTGAAGGATAGAAATGTATATTATTAAAAGGAAATGCCATCCCAAATTCTAAAGCCATTAATCTGAAAGTTTAGATGGTATTAGGTCTAGTAATGATGTGGACAAAATTTTGATAAACATATACTTACTGGCATCTTTTCTAACCTGACTTTCTTGTGTAACCATTTTGTATGAGGAAATGCTCAAATGTAAGGCTTTTACCCTACAAGTCATGGAAGAAGTATACTGTTCTTTGTTTGTACATGTGAGCATGTATGTACATGTGCATCTTATTTATGATTCTTCAAATACTTTATATTTAAACTATTATATATTATACTAGCATATGTTTATAGAATATTTATCAACTATCTTGACCTGAAGGTGTATGTTTGTGAAATATGTGTGTCTGCATATATATATATAGAACATGTATATATATATATACATATATATATGCATACTCCATATACTTTTATTAATAAAAAGTCAGTAAACCTATATATACTATTTGGTGATTTATACTAATATGAAACATGGATATAGCAGAAATACTCAAGAGATCAAGCCAAGTTATTAATCTTCAGTGTGCGGAATCTCTAACAAATTTTTCTTTCAATGTTTTGTCCAATGGAGAATTACTTTTTAATCTGGTTATTTCTAACAGTATTAAGAATCAGAGTTTTTCATTTTCATTCATTTGAAAGCACTCATAGATACTTATTTACAATGTGCCGACAGTGAACAGGGTGCTTCGACGTGGGCAAACTGAAGCTCTGTCTAATGGGATTTAATGGAGTGCATTAAATCAAGCAAATAGCTATAACTTGGAGGTTATGGCGAGAGGCTATGGGGATATATGGGTTGTTCTTGCCTGGACACGGTATGTAGAAGGAGGTGTACACAACATCTAAGACAGGAGAGACAGGAATCTAGTATGTGGTGGAAAAGTACATAGATTGTCTGGGCAGAGGTACAGAGACAAGGCTAGCATCATGGTCTTAGGAAACCAAAGGTAGTTCTCAAAGGCTAGAATGTTTTCAGGAGTTAGGCCTCTTTATGGGAGTGTTAGTAAGATCCCCAGAGTTAGAGAATGTCTCTATAGAGAAGACATTCCACTAAAATGAAGTAGATTACTTGTCGCAGTTGTGTACATTTGGAGGGCTTTGTCTGTGGCTGAAACACAGACTTCTCTGAGCGGTTAGACAAGCTCAACAGCACTGTTTGTATCAAGTGATTCTGTGATCCTCTGACTTTGGTCTATTATTTCTGCCACATGAACTGCTTTAAGCAAGCTACCATTTTGCAAACACCTGATATGTACACCATACGAAAGAAGTGTTCTGGGAGGTTAAAGATGGAAGTGAACCTGGCTGCCTTGGGGTTCAAGTTCACAGGTTCTGTGTTCTCTCAGCAGCAGAATGAATAATGAAAGACTATTTTCCAACGTATCACTTTTACATTGCAGAAGAGAACTTAAGGATAAGTGAGAGAAATAATATTCTTGATGTTTGATTGTAAATTTGTGCGTCTTTGTGATTATTTCCTTGAATCTCTTTTGGTTTTAGCAGGAAGGCTCTAAAGTGCCTCAATGTTGAATTATTTAGCATCGAGAGGAAAATCCATGTTAGAGCAGGAACCCACATTCCTTGATTTGAGTTCCGCTCTTGCTGGCTATTGGACTATGTAACCCACAGCAAATTTGGCATTTTTTTTTTTTTTTAGTCTCGGTATCCTCATCTATAAATGTAGCTGGTATTACCTACTATGATTTTGAGATTGAAACAATGAAATGATGTCGTCTGTATATGATTCCTGGCATAGCTGAGTTTCTATGGTCTGTCTCTCTTTCAAAATGGCCCTTACCTCCTGTGAAGAAGGCTCAATGAGGTTTGGAGAAAGCTCTGAGAAACCTCTCAGTGCTATGTTTGCTAAACACTGTCCATTGTCTTCAAACAGAGCCCATTATTTTTCACTGAACAGTGCCTGGACTTACGTCCAAGTCACTTTAATTTGAGAACCTCAGTCATCTTGTAGTTACAACTAAGTTTAACTGATGAAGAATGACATGAACCAAAGTATATGGAGTCTTCTTTTCTCCCTAGTCAATCTCTGTTAAGTGTATGTAAATATCTTAGAGACTTTTAAAATGCTGCCTTAAGGCATTTCAATTAATATTCAGGTGGATCTCAGGCAGTACTTCTCTTTTCAGTTGTTTCCTAGAAATTTTTTAGTTTTCTGTTGACCCTAAGGAGGTCTTCAACATGCAGCTTATCTTTAATGACTCTTCAGAACTTTGACATCAGTACAAACTGTTTTGATGTTAGAAAAGACTGAGGAATGTAATCCATCATTTTCTCACAGATGAGGAAGCTAAGGTCCAGTGAGTGGTAAAGTACAGCCCAAAGTCGCATGACTGGATCCCTGGGTTTTCATAGGACTGGGCTGATGGGACATATTTTCTGATTTCCTGACCAGTGTCTTTTAAGTTAGTTTTCTGTGATGCTCCATCATCTTCTCTTTAAAACCTTAGTTGGGTTGGGAATAGTTGATCCTCTTTATGTAATAAACCCAGAAGAGCCATTATGTATGTAAATGAACATGTTATATCATGCTTTTAGTTTCTGTTCCTGTGACAAAATATTAGACAGAAGGAACTTATAAAGAAGAAAGGTATTTTTAAACTCATTATTTTGAGGTTTTTGTTCATGGCTTATTGACTTCATTTCTGTTGGGCTTTGAGTGAGGTGGTCAGAGTAACTGGCAGAGGATTCTGCTCACTTCAAGGGGTTTGTGACTTACAAGGAAGAGAGAATGGTGGAGTCCCAGTGTCCTTATCAAGGACATGCCCCCAATGCCCTAACTTCCTCCCTAGTGGTCCCACAACTTAAAGGTGATTCCCAGTAATAGTACAGTATTAACAGAGTTATTAACATATGGGTCTTTGGGGGATCTTTTAGATACAAACTATTATGTACATACACACATATATGCATATGTATGTTTATGTATGAGTATTATAAATGTATATTTTCATTAACTTCAAATTAAAAATACTAACAGCTATATTTTCTCTATTCTGTCTCTAATCTTTTAAGAATTATGACTAGTCTGTGATTTTATAGATTTTTCTCCCTTCCATTCTCAAATTTGAACATACCTCCCACTTAGAGATGTAATTAGTCAAAATTACCACAATTACTAGGCGAACTTTTTTTTTCCTCATTAGTCAAAATATTTCTTTTTTAAGATAAGAGTCATTGCCTGCTATTTAGAAGTGGTTATCAGGAGAAACTATATGGATGCTTCTCATTTTCAAGGCCTTTCCTATTTCGACATAACAGTTACCTCCGAACAGGCAGCATTGATCCTCAGAAGCCATGTAAATATGACTCTTCTACTGGCTTGGTGTCCAAATGGACATGCTATTGGGTTGAACCCTTTCCAACATTCAGCATCAGAGAACAAGATACCCAAAGTGATTTTTGTTGTCCAATAGCCTTTTTGCTCATCCAATACCTATGTTATGAGTGGAGTGTATCCTCACATAAGATAACATTATTTTCCCAGTTGTTTGGACATCTTTGATGGGAAGCACATCTGGCTTCATCCCCATCAAGTGATAACACTGATAGTCTTGAAGGCTATTAGCAAGTCATCTCCCAGCCTCTGTCCTCCAAACTTCCAATTTCCAGAGCAAAATTTTAATTATTTCCATTGCATCAGGTGGGTTCTTCTGACAGCATGAATTTACATCTTCTTAAAGTTATCAAAAACTTCTCACTGTCTGAACTCATCTACCATACCCTGCCTGATGATGGCCCTTGTGGATGAGGGCCTGGGAGATGTGAGCTTTCGTTCGTATTACACCAACTAGCCATGTGGCTTTTGCACCATCATTCTAACTCTGTGAGTTTCAGTTTCTTTCACTGAAATGGGGCTAAAAATCTCTACCAACATATGCTGAAGAGTTACTTGGGGAATCTGATACAGTGACAGATAGGAGAACCTTCTTTGAGAAATGATATGCACATGGAAAGGGATCTGTGATTGTTTATCTGGCTTTATCGCATCAGCAACCTCTTGAAAAGACATTTCTTATTTTCCTTATTAATCCTTTAAGACTCTTTAAAAAGTCTCCATCTTTAATAGAATGATTGATGTATCCATTTACTTAATCAGTATTTAGTATTATCTATAATGCACCAAAACATGAATGATGAGACAGTCTGGTAAGTGGAACGGATGTGGTATTTACCTTTTTATAGAGGTTAGAACAGACATTCGAATAGATGTTAGAATTCCTGATGGGTGGACTTGGTAGAGGAGAAGGACAGATATTAATTGAACTGAACAAACCAACGTAGTTTAAACTGTGATGGGTAACATAAAGAAGAACTGTGCAAGCTACAGGAGCATAGAGAGCAGAGCCCTTAGGTGTACGAAGAGTTTCTTGAAGGAGATGACCATGTGAAAGAGGACGGAAATAAATGAGCATGGGTGTAGGCTAGGGAGAGAAATTCTGATGTGCATGCCCAGGTATACGAGAAATAGTTAAAAACAAATTTCATGGTAATTTTGATCTAACTTCTTATTGTTTATTTTGGCATTTTAAGAGAGGAGCATACATATATAACATATGCATATATTTATATATAGTTTATAAATGACATATATTTGAGAGACAAGGCATTTTTACATAAGAAAATATACATTCAAGAAAGGTCAGCTGGATAGAACCAGATACATAAAGGATGGTGAAGTAAAGAGGGATAAGGCCTTAAGAGGCTTCTGGAAGAGTCAGTCAATTGATGAGACAAGAGATGAGAAGAGCTGGTGATGTGTGGTGGACTAGAAGACAGAGAGGTGGCGAGAATTTTCTTCTTTCTTGTAAACCCTTTGTATCCTCTTGCCTTCTTTCCCCTTCCATCCCTTCTTCCCTTTCGTTCATTTAATAAATATTTCTGTTGTCCAGGCATCATTTCTTATTTTTTATATTCTGTATTTATCATAAATTTTGGCTTTGATTTTGTATCTTCCTATCTGAAAACGTCTTTATTTGGGACATCTTTATATGAAGAACTTCTACCTCATCTGTCTGTGGACCTTGCTTTTCCTACTGGTACTTCAGATAACCATTGCTGATAAGCACAGTAGGCCCTGCCACAAACCTGTGATGTCACTGCTGTGATGGTTGGTCCAATGATGTAAAGGCATTGTATCCAACTTTGACCCATGTGAATCTCAGAAATCAAGACTTAGTTTTGTCCCATGATATCTAGTGCGCAGGTCATAGTTAGTGCTTTCATAGAATGGTGACTATACAAGAGAAATGAAGTATGTTTAAAAATTTTAGGATGTTTGCAATGTACTTGACACTGCATTGCAATGCTAAACACTTTCCCAGGTTTTTCTCTTTTATTTTTACAATAATGTTATGAAATAAGTATAATAGCTCTATTTTGTAACCACCAAAACAACATATTTAATCTAGAATAAAAATGATTTGTTTGATTTTATAGATCAAGGGTCAGTGAGCATTGTTCTATGAGAACAAGATAGTAAATATTTTAGGGTTTTCAGCACATTTCTGCTTTTGTTACAGCTTCCTAACTCTTCTGTTCTAGTACAAATGCAAATGTAGACAATATATAAACAAATAGGCATGGCTATGTTCCAATAAAATTTTATTAACTTTATTAACAATTAGTAGGCCAGATTGGGCCCATGGGTTATAGTTTGTCAATACTTATTAAAGATAGAATACATTATTAATTATTGCCATTTATCAACTGCCACTTTGTGGGTCAGACACTTTCCATTCATTCCTTCAACTGTCTCACAACTCTTCTCTGTGGGGAATCTTTTTAATCTTGTTTTATCTATAAGAAGACTGACAACTAGGATAAGTAATTTGATAAGTAATTTGATAAGTAATAGGATAAGTAATTTTAGGCTAAACAGCTGGTCAGTGACAGAGCCAGAATCTCCTCCAAACTCTCTTCTATGTGAGGACTTTTGGAATAGGCTGCTTCTTCTTTCTCAGTGTCTGCCAATGCTTCTTTCCTTTAAGTTAACTGAGCTTCCTACTGCTCCTTGACTTTCATGCAGGAGGCCAGAAGAGGGCACTGGTTCCTCTAGAACTGGAGTTCTAGACAGTTTTGAACCATCTGATGTGGGTGCTGGGACCTGAACTTGGGTCCTCTGCAAGAATAGTGCATACTCTTAACCACTGAGCCTTCTCTTTAGCCCCTCACCCTTTCTGTTAATAGATGATGCTGGTCCTGCTCCAAGACAATCCTCTTCACCCATACCTAGTTCCCCTCCTGGGCACAGTTGGCTCCAGTAGCTGTCAGAAGAGATCTAGAGAGGAAATTCTTCAGCGGTGGTTTCCTTGGACTGTCTCCTGTCCTCCTCTTCCTTTGAATGCTGTTATCTCATGATTGGCTCTGATGTTTTACTTTATGATATCAATTGAAAAGCAAAGAGCACACAGGCAAAGCTGTTTGTGTTCTAGATTAGAAGCCAGCAATGTAATAAAATGATACTCAAGGATCACAGGTCCTTGATGTCTGTCTTTATGGGGTATTTACTGAGATGTGTATAGCATGTTTTAGGAAGGAGGCTGGGCAGGCCATTCATCTTCACCCAAGGTCTCTTGCCTCATCTATAGAAAAGGACCATCAGGAGTCCCCATCTGACAAAAAAAGATATGTGCGGAAGTGCTTTGCAAATTATAATGTAGTTTAAATATATATAATCAGCTGAGCATTTGAGATGAAGACAGTAAGTTAAAAGGACAGAGACAAGGGGAACGATATATATTAGAAAGCTTGAAGAAGATCTTGTGGAGAAGTTAGAATCAAAATAAGCACAGAGGACATTTATCAAGTTCATGACCACTCAGCCAAATATCATCATGGCTCTGATGGCAGAAGTCAGAAAGTTGGCATGGTGCATGCATGCAGCGAAGGTTGCACTTACATGAGACTTTAGCTTAGAAGGAAATTACTAAAAAGTAGGCTTTGCCAGAACTGCCTGCTTCAGACAGTAAAGAGGGGATGCACTAGAAGCTGTCTTTGTCTAGCCTCAGTCCCGTGTGTTGGGAAGGCTGAGCCTTCCCCCCGCCCATGTCTTGAGTCTCTACTAGGATGCCCTGGAATGACATTTGGGCATTGCTTTTGGTCACTTAGCCTTCAGGTGACGCCTTATTCTTTCTAGAGTTTCTGGAAAGTATTTTCTATCCTTGATCTTTATTTTTCTGTTTAGATTGACACAGATTGGCTCTGATGATTGCAGCTAAGAATCACAGCTGATGAATGCAGGTTGGGAGATTCATCCAGCAGAGTGGCCTAGAGAACATGTCTATAACTCAGAATAAAATGACTTAATTCTAACAAATTCCTTATAGTGAAAGGGGTAAAGTTTGGCTAGACAGAACAGAATCTGATGACAAGAGCTTTGAATGCTTTGCCAAAGAATAACAGTTTCAAAATCTCGGGCAGGGGACTGCAGGTATTATTTAAGCAGATAAATGAGATCGCTACATAGGAGTTTGGAGAAACATAAAGAATAAGTTGCTGATCTCCCTCTCCTGCTCGTTATTGGTTTGAATTAAGTCACATGAATTGATGCTGGATAAATTAATCAAAAGAGCCAAAACAGGCTTTGGGATATTTGTTGAACCAGAGGAAAATGGGAAGAACCAGGATCTCAGGAAAGTAGGAACAAAGCCTTCTGAGGAGCTCAGAGTTGAGGACTATGAAGCCATCTTTCCAATGGGCCGATTCCTATATCTGCCCTCAACTAGGAGACTGCCCTTTACCCCAAGTTAACACCCCAGTAAGACCACAGAGAGAAGGTGGTAGCTCCCAAGAGACATTGAATGATATGAACAGGTAAAATACTCGGTATCTCCTACACCTGTTCTTAGAGATAGCCCTGGAAGCATTGTACATAGTCGAGGGATGAGGTACAAAAGCACAGCTCAAGACTATCTGAATAGCGGGGACACAAAATTCCAAGAGCATCCTTTTCCTCCCTGTGCTGCCAAGACCCATAGCAACAGCCCTCAACAGGTTTACAGCAGCTTCTCATCCCTCCTGCAGAGTTGTGAATTGGGATCATTAAGTTTTAAGTCACTCTGCTATCTCTGGTAAGTGATCCTGCAAATATCAGGATGTTGGATAGGGGAAGCAAGTACCAGCATGACTTTCAAGATATTGGGTTATTGCTTATTAACAAACATCCAGAAAACCCTCAAGAAGAGCATCCCCGTGCCCCAAATCAAAGCCAAGCCTACTTTATGAGCACTGTGTAAATGGCTAAGCTAATAATTGTAACCATGTAGATGCAGAAACCATTAATGTTCCTCATGCCCTGTGGTAGGAAGAAATATATTAAAAATTGATTTTTGGGTTCTGCTTTTGTCTGTGTAACATTTATAATAAAGGATACAGGAGAATGTATCAGTTAAAATTGATATTTCAAAGCATTTTGGGCTTGTTGGTGTTAAAATAAATTTTTATTAATGGCTTCATATTGCATGATAAAAGGTCAGCATCAGAATATGGCAATTTTATCTCTCTACAAAAAGAGAGATGGTGCTAATATTCTTCAATAATTATGCACAAACCAGAATTTCTGCTACCTCATTGAGTTCAACCATTTCTAGATGTAGATTTCCTTTTAGGTATCATGTGAGCTGAATGTGAGAAAATGTGTTGTTTCTGCTGCTTCTTCCATTTGCTGACATTTTTCTCTTTTCCTGTGTCCTGCTCAAGAGGGGGGCGTAACTTGTGTTCCCCCACAATCCATACATCAAGTGGGAAGCCCTGCGCTCTGTCAGTTCTTGGTCTCTGAGAATCTATTATCACTTTACTCTTATAATTGAAGACATTTTTGTTCACCAGCAAAGAACACATTTTGTTTTAATTTCTTCCAATTGAAGCTTCCCAGACGTGGTGTTGGAACATATAATCCTGTGGGTCTTTTTCTTGCTTTTTGTTGTTGTTTTCTCCAGTCACTTTAAATAAAATATACTTCTAAAAAGTCTGCCCCATTTACTCAGAATGTTTCAGAATGTATCTCAGCTGTAATTCCCTGGAAATGAAATGGCTTGGTACCTTTCTGATGGGTTTTCATTAATCTGATATAGTTTTTACTGTCGATCTGAGTTTATCAGAGAAGGTTATAACCTGATAGAAATAATACCTCCCAATGCTTGGGCAAGAGAGATCAAGATCAGAAAGCAGCCTTCAATTCAGGAGAACTACTGAGGTTGGGCATGCTAATTGCCCAACCACCCAAAGTGTCTAAAGAATGGCATTTTATGCTAACTTGCTCATCCTACTTTTAGAAAGGATATGTGATAGATTAATAAAACATGGCAAATCTTCTGTGCAAACCAAATGTTTATAATAAATGGAGCATAATCTAACTGTTCTGCTGTAAAGTGAATTAAAGTAGTCTCCAGCCAGTAAACTCAAACAGAATAAGGAAGGATGGCCAGGGGACCTCAACAGGCAGGAATTTCACTATAGAACACATTATTTCCTTTCAAATGGCCTTCTTCTGTCACACTGGAGTGGGTTCAGTGTAAAGGATGAAGTCTTTTCTTTAGCCAGTAAGCAAAGCTGGATGCAAATCAGATGCTTAGAGACTAGGGATAGGGTACTAACTGGGTCCACTCATTTGAATGACCCTTCCACAAATACCAACTGGGGTTATTGTCCTTTTGATGTGGTTGTCTGCCCCTGTTGTGCAATGATGTAGTAGTTTTTAGGTAGGAGTGTGCTGGATAGCTTTGGTAGTCATCTTGACATATGTGGGAAAAGGGAACCTCAGTTGGGGAATCTCCTCTATGGGATTGACCCGTGAAGCATTTTCTTGATTGTTGAGTGATGTGGGATGGCTCAGTCCACTGTGGGTAGTACCATGGCTGGGCCGGTGGTCCTGAGTTGTACAAAAAAGCTGGCTGAGCACAGGCTAGATGAGCAAGTCACTAAGTAGCACTCTTCCATGGTTTGTGCTTCCCTTCCTGCCTCCAGGTTCCTACCCTGCTTGAGTTCCTGCTGGGCATCCCTCAGTGATGGCCTGTGATGGGGACATGTGAGACAAATGAACTTCTTCCTTCATAGATTGGCTTGGGTCAGTGTTTTATCATAGCAACAGAAGCACAGACTAGAATAGGTATGTGAGCACTTTTATACTATGTGATCAGAAGGCCAACTAGCAGAACTCGTGATGCAAACCTACCCAATGACTTACAGGGCAGAAGTATGTCTAAGCACTTCTGCAAATTTACATTTCACATTTAAGTTACTGACAGGCAGATATCATAGTAGCCTTCAGAATAGAGAGATTCCTGGGTTGATGTTCATAGAAATTGAGTAGAAAAGTAGTTTTATTTTTCATGTTTTTATTTATTATTTCTAAAGCAATCCACTTCTTAGACATTTTAATTCTTCATTAGAACTCTTTGTAAAGGTGGACAGCTTCTTTGAGATTTTGTTAGTAATTTGGTTATTTTTCTATATATAATGGAAAGTTTTTGTTATTTTTGTTGTTTCTTTTTGTAAGCTGAACCTCCATCAAAGGTTTCTTCTTTTTAGAGTAGGAGTGATTTTATATAAAACACTGTTTTGTGGGGCTGGAGAGATGGCTCAGAAGCTAAGAGTACTGGTTGTTCTGAAAGATCTTTGTTTGTTCCCAACACCCACATGGCTGCTAACAACTGTCCATAACTTTGGTTCTAGGGAATCTGATGCCCTTTTCTGATCTCTGTGGGCACTGCATGAAACGGGTTTACCAATCTATGTGCAGGCAATCTACTCCTACGTATAAAATAAAAATAATAAATAAAATTAAATAAAAATACTGTTTTGCATTGGGATCATTACCCCCAGAGCTGCAATGACCATGTACAACCTAAGGTTTTCAAGCATGTGCCCAGGAGGTAGTACCCATCTAACAGTACCTGGGACCACTTAACATCTTGGAAAGGTAACCTCTCCATTCTCAGGCAAGTTTTGGCTTGTCTGGTGACCTATAGTACCTGGTCCAGAATTGAGACTCAGAAACCATGTCCTATGTGTTGAAGCCCCAACCTAATACACTTTTTCTACCTCTCCTTCCCTTCCTTTCTTTACCTCCTACAGTTCCTGTTTCTGTGTTGTTCTTCTATTTCACAGTTAACAAAAGGTATGTTGTAAGTTATTAACGCAACTGTGTAAGTCTGTTAGGATTGCCATAGACCTATTGTCCCAAAGAGCAGAGATTTATTTTTTTACAATTCTAGAGGCTGGAAGTTCAAGTTCCAGGAGCCCAGCAGAATGAGTTTATCTAGAGGTTTTTCTCCCTGGCTTACCAAGTGTCATTTGTGACCTCATTATTGTATGTATACACATTGGTAATAGGAACTCTAGTTCTATTGGGTGAGCACTTTACCCTTCAGTCTCATTTAATGTTAATTCCTTAAAGGCTCTATCTTCAAATGCAGTTGCAGTATATTAGACTGAGGTTTCAATGCATAATTGTGTGGAGGGCAGTTTGGGGAGAGTTCAGTCTAAAGCAGTTACTGTAATGGCTGTCTGGGATACATGGTTTCCTTAGACTATTATCTGAAGAGATGCTTAGACCATTTGGGAGTGTGAAACTCATACATCTTATATCCAAGAAAGATCTCATTGTGAAGGTGTGAACCTCCCATCCCACATTCCTATCCTTATTTCATATGTACATACAATGAAATGTCAACTAACATTCTCTAGGTATCTAGGATTATTCAAGCTATTTCAGATAATAGATAGTATTCATCAGATTTGAACATGTAAATACCACGTTGTTTACATAGTCTCAAATTTTCACAATTATGTAAATAGATTTCAATGCTTGAGTCTTACAGATAAAGAAACTGAGGTAAGCAAAATGTTTAAGACTGTCATGAAGTTTATAATGGACCCAGTCCTCGAGCGGGGCATTATAATTGTGTTCTTTCTACCCTGTTGGATTTTTTCTGTGTCCACAGCCATGGCTCCTACCCCTGAGGGTCTACTTTTATCTTACTTGAAGCAATATTGCCTAAATACAACACAGACATAGACCTAGGTACAAGCTACTGTAGGCAGTAACTAATGGTAATTTCCTTATCTCTTCAAGGCAGAGACTCAGTTTTCTTCTGTATAGGAGAGAAAATAATAGTCACCATATTAAGTCAGTATTCCATTAATTTAAAAAACAGTTAGCACCTTTTAATGACCATGAACATGAGAGACAAGGGTTTGGCCTCAAAGGTCACAGTGAACAGTACTTAGAAAGGATTAGCTCAGCTTCCTGACATAGCAAGCAATCAATCATTGCTATGGGGTGATATTATTACTACTATAGTTAGTATTATTTTGAACCTTATGAGGATATCTATTTGCCCACATAGTGTGTTATCACACATGCTTTGTGGCAACACATTCATGCAGTTTTAAGCCGAGAACAGGTTCTGCCATATCATCATTATATACTGGCTCCTTGATAGATACAGAATATGGTGCAACTTACCTCTCAATCTGTCGAACACTCAGGCCCGCTTTCCATGACTTTGTAGTCATTCTCCTTGTTCGTTCTGGAAGGACATTAGAAGTTCCCATTCTTTGATCTCCAGTAGCTTTCCAAGTAGATGGAAAAGTACACGTTACTTCCCGAGCCATTCTTTGCCCCTCTGCTTGCCCCTATTGGCTGGTTCTTTCTGCAACTCGATGGTGAGCTCCTCAGAGGTTACCAATGAATGCATACTGCCACCAACAAATTTGCTATGTTTTATGCATGCTAGTGTCCTCTACCAATGCTGTTCTGTTTTCCCTTGAGCTGTTGATTTCATTTCAGAAGTACATCCCATATATTCAATTAGGAACACTTAAAAAACTTCTTTCCTCTGGTTTATAGTCCCATCTGGAGGAAGGGAGTTACTCTACAGAATAAATTGAGTGTGAAATTTGGCTATGCAATAAGACTTCACTTCCGTTAAGGCAAAGAGAAGAGATGCATAAAATTCAAATCATGCATAGAATAAATGCTTTATCTTTAAGAAACATATAAATAGACATCAAACACCATAGAAACATAGAGGGTTTCCTTTCCTTTTTTAAGAAACAAATTTGCGTGCAATTTCAGAGCAAAAACTTTGCAAGGAAAGATTGTGCATGTCCAATGCTGATAAGACTTCCCAAATATAAATTGTATGATGCATTTCCTTTACAATTTCATCTTTCTACCAGTATAATCAGAGAAGGGACAATAAAGTTTGAAAGCCTTTGGAGAGCCAAGGGCAGGCACCTGAGGAAATCTGGGAAGAATTGAGAACCTGATACTGTAGCTAATTTGTGACATTTTTGCTAAGGCTGCTCTCCTTAAAAGAAGGTAATTCCTCTAAATGTTCTTTCCTCCTTCGTCTTTAGGACGGCCATTCCTGCAAACCCTTGTCAGTGATAAAAATGCAGATAGGAAGAGAGAAGGCGGAAGCAACAGGGAAGTTTGCATGCACGCATTATGAGTCTAAGAAATCTGAAGGACCTAGCTCATCTGAATCAAAGGATAACACAGTTCATCTTTATTTAATCAGCTGTAGGGGCACCCTCAAACTGACCTCGCTGCCACAGATGGTAAGACACAGGTAAAAGATGGAGGAGTTCTGTATGAGGACCCTCCTGGTAAGGACACTTCCCATATACACAGAAAAGTTGCCCTTCAAATATCTTTTAGTAGAATAATAATAATACCATATACATTTTTGAGTGCAATATTTACCAAATCATGTCAGAGATACACGGTACCCATGCTTTGATAAATTCAGGAACTACTGATTAAAGAAAGAAAACTCCCTATAGCTTTATCTAAGGACTTTCCAGAACTTTCAGTGGATTCATGAGCAAATATCTAAGAGGTACACTGTAATGTACAATGTAATGACAAAGTAATTTTGCTTTGTAGTAAATATCTCATGAGTCTGTGAGTCTCTGTAACATCCTTGGACTTGTTGGTACAGTGCTCTACAAAATATTCTGATATAGATTGTTTTCAAGGGAGCAGGTATCTATTTCATCCAAGATGTGCTATAGAGTGGTCTGCCAGCTTAGTACACTGTCAGTCACCTGCTGGGTGGCAGTGACTGCTCTGTAATCTTAATAAGAAACAAAAGTTCTGCTTTGTCTCTCTCAACTTAGGATCCTCTGAAACTTTCTGCCTTGCACATCTGTACTTTCTATTTTTAGAAACTACTGTTTATTTGCAGGACATATTGAATTCATCTTCCCAGCCTGGGTTTATTCTACCAGCAAGAGATTTCACATTTTCATTTTTACCATTATCTCTTGAAACCTGATTGTGTTTAAGTTCTTCCAGTTTCATTATTCCTAAGTACCACCTCTGACGCTTTACATTTCAAATTTTACTCTCTTTCTTTAAATGTCTTTGCTTGTCCTTTGGGGAGGTGAACATTCTCTTTTTTTATGCTGATTAGCTAACGAGGTTGGAATAAGTGAGGGGAAGTCAGAGCAGGCTGTTTCAAGTATGGATGCTGCCCAGGTGATAGAATTAGTGTTTAGATTTGGTTAAAAAGTACATTTATTTATTAAAATATGAATTAAAAGACAAACAACAAGAAGGTTGAAAAGCAGGGCCAACGTGCTATCTTTATCATTTGGAGAGACTATGGTTGCTTTGGGAAGTTTCTCTGCAGCGGCAGATTAACCTGAGGTAAATTAGGCAATTTTATATCATACCTCAACCTCACAGATGACATGAATCATTACTGTGTGTTACCTTAATGCCATGTGTAATCTCACCTCCAAGTTTCTCTAAATGTTCTGCATTTAATACTCCATATGTCTAAAGATGACATTCAGAAGTCTTACATACATGCACATATATCTAATGTGTGTATACATATTTACATCTCTCCCTACCTCTATACACACACGATACATACACATCTACAGACAGATGTATACTCAATGATCACCAGTTAAAATGGACCTGAGTCCAGCTTGAAAGAAGAGCTTGGAGACTGCTGTGCTAAATAAATTTCTTTTACTTGAGTTCTACAGAGGTTTGACAAATCATAAGTGCGCATCCAATTGCCCAAGTAGCCAGAATGCATGAGTTTTTAGGATTTTTAATACTGGATGAAATGGTACTATGATGAAAATCAGACCAGGACAGTATCATTAAGGATGTTAGGAAATACAAGTAGTCACTGTTTTTCACATGTTAGAAAAAACACAAAGGAAAATAGAAAGCTGGACCATCCTTTTTAACTTTTAATCAAAAATACTGTCTTTGGAACTGTGGAGAATAGATACTACCTTGTTATTCTTTTGACTTGATGGCTCTACCTGCAGGTCACACTTCATGTAAAGATCAGCAAATACTCAGAAGTATTAATTGATCAAAGCAAAGACCATAGCATATGATTCCACCATTTAAAAAAGTTTTTTTTTTTTGAGAATCAAATTCTAATTTAAATGTCTTAAGCCCCCAGGTAACACTTCCCCATGGCTGCCTGCCTCCACTGTAACCAAACTTTGCTATACCTATTCCAGACATAAGTAGCCAAACATATAAATCATTATTTGAAAAATTGGAGGGCCTATACTGGGATTTGTAGCTGATGGTTTATTTTTTGCTATGTTGTAAAATAGCATGGACGTACTCAGAGCTACAGGGTTCTTCTGACTTCAGATCTACGATTACGGATTCAGTCTTAGATCTAATGGCAAAGCTCAGGGGGTTACACCAAAATCTATCTACTCTTCATAGCCGTGAGTGAAGGACAGATGATACCATTTGGCCTCTCATCCTACCCAATAGTAACTGCTATGTTGAATGGGGCTGTCTTGTGCTGAAATGTTTGCTCTAGTCCTCTGCAGAGTTAGGCAGGAGTCTTTGGCTTCAGAGGTAAAGGACAAAGGAAAAAGAGCAGTCTGTCTGAATGTTAGTAGTCCACGTTGCTTTTAGTAAATGAAACGTGAGTGATCATACTCTAAGCAGTCCACATGATGCTCATGTTAATGAATATCTATTTACGTCATTCTTAGTGGGAAAAAAAGAAAAGGAAACAGTAGAAAAGTCCTCATTTAACCAACCAATAATGTTAAAGGACATAACAGGACATTCTAAACAGGTTTGGAAGTTTTCTGCTGCTAAGAGTTATAGTTGAAGGCTCAGCATCTGCCTTTGAGGCAGGCATGTCTGGGAGTTCCATTGCTATTGACCAATGGGTAATGTAGGAACAGAAAGAACTCAACTATCAAAACATACAGAGGTGTCTATGGCTGGAACTAAACGTAAGACATCATGGGAAGTTGATTCATGGGTGGATGAAATCATCCTAAGAAGTTGGGAAGAATAACAGTTGAAGTCATCTGACTTTCGAAAAAAAAATACTTAATACTTCCTAGGATTGAGTAAATTGTCATGAATATTAATAAATCTCTAGTCACTGAAGCACCTCAGCATTCATTGTGTTTTCTGAGTCTGTGTTTTCTGGAAGTGTCCATCCAAAAAGTTACAGAAGTTCCATCACTAAGGCATGCAGAGTGCTTCCTGGATGTGGATATGAGCTGTAGAGGTGGTCTAGTGTGGAGAACAGTTCCTTTACTTATTCGGTTATTGACCCTGGGAAAGGGCCAATACAACATCTCTGTGATTCGCTTTTCTTGTCCATAATGAAGCTCAAATAATGGTAGACACTGCTTCATAGGATTCTTTTGAGACTAATTTAGTCGAACGTACACTTTTGGAAAGCATTCATTGTGGGAACTTAACAAATGCTGACTTTTTACTTTCTTTTAAATCAAGACTATGAAGACAATGATCAAGACACTGACCTTGGCTCTGTGGCTTCAAGGCTTGAGTCCCAGCCTCACCACAACCATCAAGCAGTTACATGGCTTCAGACATGTAACTCACTTACCTTCTGTCCTAAGTGAACAACATTTTTGGCAGTAGTAAAATGAAACTTTCCGTATTGCACAACAGACCAAGAGGGTCTCTCTGCAAAGTTCCGTAACAGGCATGCTGGTGAAAGTCTTTTGCAAACAATACAGTTCTGATCAATAGCAAAGGGCCAAGACAGGGTATTTATTATTAAAAAATGAGTTATTGCCATATGTAGAAGAAAATGATTGTTATTATAAGAATGAAAAGAGAATGAACAGGCAGAGAAAAGGGTGGCAAATGTAGGCTGGATAGAGAAGGAATCAGCATGATCTCAGAGGACTTTCTGGGTACAGAAGAACTGGTACTGTGATCTGAAGGGAGGGATGAGAGATGAGAGACTGCTTTGTGAAAATAAAGTCAGTGATGATAACCACACAGTCACAACTTCTGTGTGTTTATGAAACATTTGCTGGGTATGGACTACTCACTGTATCATCAAAGTCTGAAACAAAACAAAATACTTTGCATAACTCCCATTTTATAGACTTGAAGACCAAGGCTTAGAAACAGTAAGTCAGGGACTGGGAGGATGGTTCAGTGTTTAAGAACAGATTCCATCCCCAGCACCCACATGGAGACTAACAACCTTCTGTTACTTCAGTTTCAGGGGATCTGACACCCTCTTCTGACCTCTGTGGGCATTACATGACACGTTGCACTTACATACATGCAAGCAATACACTCATACACATAAAGTAAAATTAATAAATGAAAAATATTTTTAAAAGAAATAATAAGTCACTTGCTTGAGCCCTTATAGCTAATACTTGGTGCTGTTGAGATTTGGATGTGGTTCTGGAGATGCCAGGGTCTAGGATCTTAATGAGGAGCACTCTACTGCCTCCATGGGAGTGGAGGGGGCAGCAGGTAGGCCTAAAACATTTTGTCTCTTTACCCATCTCTTCTGCTCATTTCACTTGCTTTTTCTAGGAAGCCTTCTTTGACCCCATCCGCTCTCCCTGGGGCATGTGTCTGTGTGTGCTTTCTCAAGCATATCCCTTCCTCACTGTTGCATCTCATACAGTTTCTGCGTCTAAAGCCTTCAGATGGACTGAGCTCTGTGAAAGCAGAGATGGGACTGACCTCATCCATTATGAATTCAAAAGAGAGAAAAAGGGGGTGGGCTGGGAAGATGACAGTGGTTAAGGAGCACTGACTACTCCTCCAGAGGACCTGGGTTCTGTTCACAGCATCCACGTGACAGCTAACAACCATTCTTAACTCTAGTTCCAGGGAATCTGAAATCCTTTTCTATCCTCTGTAAGCATTCCATGCATGTGGTACACTTACCTACATGCACACAAAACAGTCATACATGTAAAATAAGAATACTTTTTTTCCCCAGAACATTCATTTTACTTATCATTTTAATTGTGATAAATTATACACCACATAAAATTTCCCATATTAACCTTTTTAAAATTTACAGTTCAGTAGTGTTCATAGTTATATGGTTGTACAGTCATCAGCTCTAGAGCTTTTTCATTTGGCAAACCTGAAGCTTTTTACATTAAATAATTTCCCACTAGCCTTTTCCATGCAGCAAAATATGCAAGAGCTTCAGGACCTGACTGAGCTTTAACCACCTTCAAGGAGGATTTATTAAACAAAGCCTGATGTGATGATAAAGATCATGAATACCCATCCTGTCTAAGGATCGATCCAAGAACTATAACAAAACACTTGTTATTCCCAGATAGCATTGCCAAGGACTACTCAAAGACACACAGTGTCATATACTGTCAGAGCACAGAAGCCTGGCAACATGTGTCTTTTGGGAATAGCCTTTTTTAAAGGAGAGAGGGGGAAGAGAAATGAAGAAAGAGAACAGAAGGGAAAGTGAGATGAGAAGTTAGTGTGCTCAGAATAAGTGACTGTGTGTGCTCAGCCCTAAGTAAGATCTCTCTATCAACCCACCCACCCACAAACCTCAGGGAACATCGTGGAAGAGGGGGAAGAAAGAATGTAAGAGCCAGAAGAGGGGGAGTTCTGTGAAAAATACTGTTTTCTAGACATGACATGGGGTAATACTGTAGCTAAATTACTTCTGGGAGGGACAAATGACAACCAGCCTCCTCCTCCCATGGCCCTACCACAAACTGAGGTAAAGTTTTGTCAACCTGCAGTCTGGGAAACTAGTGAATTCATTGGGTTTACTTACAGAACAGAGGGTAAGAGTTTAGTTTAAGGGGTGTGTAGGTGCTGATCCTCTGAAGCCTCACTAGAAAGTTTCCATCTAAGCGTGGGTCTTGACTTCCCCACAGTCATGCAAAATGGCAGGAGAGAGGCGCCCTATGGCTTCCTCAGCTTCTATACCCTTACCCTCTCCCCCTCATGTAACTAGGGCTGGCTGATTGGTTGGGAGGTGTGACTGACTCTTCCTGTTCTTCCTTTCTTGCCTGGTGTAACAGAGAACAAGTTTGGCTATGATGATCCTAGGCAAGCAGATACAACCAAGCTTGCAAAGAAGGCATCTGTCCATAGTGTACTGTCAGGGGAGAGTCCTATGCAAAAAGTACTCATCAACTCATAACAGGTGTGGTTACTGACAAAAGATCAAGCCAGTCAAAATTCCACATGGATGGGGTAGGGACTTAAGAGGTTTCCTTTCCTAACAGAGGAGAACTAGCAGTTAATGGCCACTTGTATGTTTCCCATACTCCACGTCCCACATCCATGCACATAAGGGCAACATTAACTTGATGCAGTGGGACAGTGATAAAAAGAGGACATAAAGTTGGGAGGGGGCATGTTGGATCGACCCTGGACTTAGAGAGGAGAAATGGGGAGCAAAAATAATTACAACACATTGTATACATGTGTGAAATTTTCAAAGAATACTGTAAAATATTTTTTAAAAGAGAGTGTAATGAAACCAACTTAGTAATAACTTTGAGGTTAAGATTGCAGAATAATTTCTAAGAGACATTTAGGGAAGAATTGTTGCACCCTCCCCATACCACACATATGGGGAATATCTTATACTTTATCTTAGACCTGAAGCTCTCAAGAGCCAGTGAGAATTAACTTCTGGGTTGGCCAACTAGTTCCCTCAGAAGTGAGAGGCTGTTGATTGCATGCATTTGCTTACCTGCTCCGTTGACATGTGGACCCCATTGCTCAGAGCCACTGCAGCCAATTTGGTCGATAATCTGCAAATTAAAAATTCAATAACTAGTTCCCAGAATCATTTCAAAAGCCAGGATGTAGAAATTAACGTGTTAATAATCATGTACCATGGGGTGGATTTTCTGCTGTGGATTGTCATTGCTTTAATTTGGTTTTACAAAAAGGCCACAGGATGCATTCCTTTAATTTTGTTCAACTGAGTGTAGGCTTTTAGGGGTGTTCTGTTAAGTATTGATGTGGGTAATGATATTGCACATGGATTTTGTGACAACTTAGGCAGGAAATAAATCGGGTATGATAAGATTCATCAGAATTTCCTTTAATAATAAGGCCTTACATTTGCACAGCACTATTCATCTTTTGAACATCCCTAGATGACTCTCACATTTGCTCTCAAGCTTGAGAGGTAGGCAGGGGCAGGCGTATTTTCCTGTATTCACACACAGAGAGATGTCTTGGGAGATGTATGGGTCTTGCATGGTAAGGGATGGCGGGAAGCTGGCTCTCTCTGTAGGTGTGCATCCTTTCTTCTCTATGTGGAACCCACCAGAAGGGCTAAAAACTGACACACAGGTTGTTCCAACGACTCAGGTCTAGAACTTTAAGCCAAAGTGCTTTGTCTGAAATCTACTCCAGGAGAAGCAAAACTTTGATGAACAGATATGAATGTGAATCTCTGTTCCACGCAGCTAACTCTGAGGCAATGGATTTGATACTTAAACCCTCTGAGCTTCAAATGTCCAGTTTAAATGGCTGGTAGGGAAATAACTACTCCATAGGGTCACTGTTTACTGAAAGCAGAGAAGATGTCAGAGAAAGTACTAGTGCATACTTGATACAGTTCCTAGTCTTTGCTGTTGAAGGCCTTTGCGACCAGGTATTTGACAGAAGGTGTGTTAGACTGCTAGACATTCTTCACTGTGGTCTCCCTACAAGTAGCCACTATCCCACTATGGCTATTTATATTTAAATTGATTAAGCTTACAATAAATAGAAAATCTAGCTCCTCCTTTTTACCACCTACATGCCAAGTATCCAATAGCCACATAGGCTGGTGACTTCTCTACTGGGTAGTGTAGATAGAAATTGTGCTCATCTTTGTGGAAAGTCATGTTGGACATCACAATTTTAGGAGAGGGAAGATGTTTCCAAGGAAACATACAAGAAAGATGCCATTCAAAGTCTCTGTACCATGTTGACACAGGAAGAGGTCACTGGGAAAATGTGGACTAGTGTGTGCCCATTTTCCTTTATTTAACCTAACTGTTTACATTGGGGCTATGCAAATTATGTATGAGGAATCCGGTGTTGTGCGTTTAACAGGCCCACTCCAGAACATCCTGCTGGTAATTGCGTAGAGCTCTGTGGATGGTGGGTAATTTCCTCTCAGGTGCCTGTTCGACACGCTTATTTGGCATGCTTTATTGTTGGGTGGATTTACATTCTGCGTTTGCCATAAAAACTGTTTCCAAAAGAAACAAGAAGCGTGGCAAGATAAAAAGCGATGTAAAAAGAGTATTTTGTGATTTATTTATGTCAAATTTATGGAAGATGACAGGAGGCATTACAGTCCCAAAATTAGTTGTCACAGTCAGACTGTAAATCCTGTAGGACAGGAGTTATAGGAATGGGTTGGGGACTGGACCCCAGGGTCTGTGAAGGGTCCATAGGAAGGCCATAGAAGCCAGAGAATTTCAAAAGAATCCACAGAAGGGCTTGGCTGGCCAGCTTTCAAGATGGAGAACTGATCTCTAACGGTTAGCAAGTATCAGGTTCTTGCTATGCTTTCTATGTATATCTCATTTAATTCTCACTGACTTTTGCTAATTTTTTGCAAGTTTCTTGGTTTTATTAATATTCATACCAATTATGCCAAACCTGGCTATAGAGAAGAATGGGTTTTGTTTATTTCAATTGTCTATGACACTGGATTCTTTTTTCTTTTTCTTTTTCTTTTTTTTTTAACTTTATTGAATTTTTATAGCCAGGCAAGGCATGATGGTACACACTTTTAATTCCAGCACTAGGGAGGTAGAGGCAGGCGAAGCTCTGTGAGTTTGAGACCAGCCTGGTTTACATAGTGAGTTCATGGCCAGGTGGGGATGTAAGGAGACCTTGACTCAAAAAGACCAAACCATCCCCTCGCCACCCGCCTCCCCCCGAAAAAAAAATCCTTATTGTATTTTTGCGATTTTCATACAATACAATTTAATGGTATTTAGACTCCCTCCCTACCTGCACCTCACCTTACTGACCCTGTCCAATTTAGTGTACTCTAATACAGCCAATGGAGTCTGATTTGTGTCCCCAAATGTCCTTCATTATAGGTCCGTCCACTGGGTCCACCAAGAGCCCTGTCCCGGTAAGGCACTGTCTCTCCCCTCCCAGCAGCATCAATTGCCAAAGGTTCCTTAGGTTGTGTCAGAATTTCCTCCCCACTTCCCCATGTCTGTTCTGGGCTTTGGTCTGGTTTGAGCTGATGGAATTTCTGCCTGCTGTCACTATTGCCGTGAGTTCATATAAGAACCTGACCAGTTGTCTAGAAGACTGTTTCCTTGTGGTCATCCACCACCTTATCGTTTTTCTTTCCCCTCTTCCATCATGGTACCTGAGGTTCGGGAGACAGAGGCTTGAAGTGGGTAAGCTTTGCTATTTTGGTCATTATACAGATGATGAAACTCTGCAGCACAAGAGATACTATGTATAAGAGGCAAGACTTGGAGAACAGTGATAGTCAACTTGAATGTACTTGTTGTATTTCCCCATGAAACTTAATTCATTCAAGGTCAACAGTGTTTATTCAGCACTCACTATGTGCCAAACATAATATCAAGTACCAGTTGTCTTAGTTACTGTTCTGTTGCTGTGATAAAACACCGTGAGCAAGGGAACTTACAGGAAGAAGAGTTTCTTTGAGCTTACAGTTCCCAAGGAATCAAAGTGCATCATGGTGGGGCGGTGTGGTGACAAGAGGTGGCTGGAGCAGATAGAGAGCTCACATCTTCAAGCAGGCACAGGAAGGAGAGAGAGACCGGAGATTCTGCAAAGCTTAAGAACTCTAACACCCACCCCACACCCCAGTGATGTGCTTCCTTCCGCATGGCCACACTTTCTAAGACCTCCCAAAACAACGCCATCAAATGGGGGCAAAAGCCTGTGGGGGGCATTCTCATTCAAATCACCACAGCAGTTGTACAGAGTGATAAGATATGGCTCCTGTCAACAAGGAAACACTAGTCAAATGGTGATTGAATGGATGCATGGTCAACTGTGATCTGATTCACGTGGATAATGTGTCATGTTTGGGGGATGACAAAGAAGCTCTTTTTAAATCCCAACTGCAGTGTATGGAAAAGCTTTGAGAAGAAGGACTCTTTGAGATAGAATAGATGGGCCCTTAGTGGTTGAAGACAGGAGAAGGATAGCACCCCTGACTTTCCCGCAGATCGTGATGTGAGCTCTCTTTTTCCTAGGAAATGATCTGGGGTGGTGCCGATCCATTTAAAGTCTTGTCTTTTGTTGATAGGTTAGGTATATTAAAGAGGCGAGTATTGGAAGATGAAATATTTCCGTCAATGAAAGAACACAGTTTTGTTTATTTATATATATTTTATATATTTAGTGTAAAAAATGCACATATTCATTGAGTTCAATGTGATATTATGGTGTGTGTGTGTGAATAGTGTAGAACGATCCAGTGAGGATGGTAACATATCCGTCACCAGCACTGATCACTTTTTGTGATAAGCACTCAAACACCTCTTTTCTACGTGCTTTGAGACCTCCCATGAACGATTAACCACATCCGGTGGTACACACACCCTGCTGTGTGTACAATTCTACAACTTATGTCTCATGTCTAACTAGAATTGTATCCCCAGTAACCAACCTTTCCTTTTCTGCCCCTCCCCGTCACCTCCTCACATTCTCGTAACTGGTGCTCAATCCTCCATGTTCATGAGTTCAACTTAAACTAGAGAAAGAGTATTAAAACCCTGCTTGGTCTTGACTAAAACTTTGCACTTTTCCAGTTACCGCTACTTGTCATCTTTTAAGCATTCATCTTGTTTAACCCATAAATGCTGATGCCTTTAACCATGTATAAGTGGTAAAGACCTGTAAGCCAAACTCAGCATTCAGGAGGCTTAGTGGGAGGATTATGAGTTTGAGAGCAATTCAGGGTAGATCATGAGACCCTATGTCACAAAAAGAAACAAAGAAAAATTGTTAATGCCCTGCTCCCAGATAATTCCTCTTCAACCTGTTTGCATTCTAAGTCATGTATGAACTTATCTACCCAATTTCTCTCACATTTTTCCAAGGACTTTTCCGGTTTGACAATTGGAAGTCTAGGTCAGTGGTAAAGCACTTGCCTCGAATGCACAAGACCCTAGCTTCAATGCCTAACTTTTCAAATAAGTAAATAAATAAATACGTAAATAATAAATAAGGAAAGTAATGTAGAGGACCAACCATTCCTTCCTGTTTAAGCCCCAGTTTCAAATAGTTATGGCTCATCAGTCATTTTTAATAGACTTGATCCACAGGCCTAAAGTTTATCTCTTCATACATTTTCTTCCACAGCAAAAGGTACTATGGACTATTATACATAGAAAACCCTGGGAGTCAGCCTAACCCCTTTCTCTAGTCTGTAGCATTTGCGATGCAGCCTAGTGGATATTTCTGAAGGACTTGCACAGAGCACAGATATTGGAGATGGAGTTTACGTTTGAACCCAGATCTGTGACTTCAGTCTTTAGTTTCGTCATTTGAAAAACAGATGTAAAATGAAAAGTTGCCTTGGAAGCTGTAGAGATTTCATGAATGGGGCAGCTCCTAGCATGGTTGAGTACCATCAACTATGCGTGGTTGTAATCAGATGTTTATAGTGAGGAGTGCTATGCTGGGTATTCCAGATTTATCTCCCTGAACCTTCCGACACAATTAGGGTTTTTATTATTCCCATGGTAGGTATAAGAAAGCTGATTCCCAAAGGAGGGAGAACAATTGCCCCACATCTAGAAACAAATGTGGAATTCTAATGTAAAACAGACTGAGGCCCAGGCCCTTGCCTGCTTGGCTGACTCCCACCAAAAAGACCTCAGAAGACCTCTCAGCTTCCAGTTTATCAAGAACACTCAAAAGAGGGCCAGCCGTTCTTACCCTCCACTCTGGCTTTAGCTCCTGTTCCTGTCTCTTCCCAACCCCCTACTCAGCTGTTCAGGAACAACAGAAGCAAGTGCAGGACTGTCAGGGAAACGTTTCTTGTTTTGTTTTTGTTTGTTTTTGACAGGGTCTCCCTATTCCCAGTCTGACTGGAACTCACTATATAAACTGGTCTGGGTCTCCTAGAGATCCACCTGCCTCTGCCTCCCAAGGACTAGGATTAAAGGCACATGCCATCATGTCCAGCAGGGAAGAATTTCTTAAGTTAACCATGTGTTAGCAGAGACTAAGTATTATGGCTACAAACTTATGGGCAGTTGAGTCGTCCCATCTAGTTCTAGAAAGTATATTGATTTCCTCGGGGATGGAGCTGAGACCTTGCCTCCCACATGGACTGGTAATTCTTTCAGGATGTCCTCAATTCTGCAAAAGGAAGACCTCCCTTGTTTCAAACGGTCTATGGGCCTTAAAATGATTAGGAAGAACTTGCAGGGGCTAGAAGACAAAGGTATGACTTCTGTGGGCATGCCATATAAATCATATATGGATAAAAAGAGACAAGTAAATTAGATCAATCAAAGGTCTTTCATTTACTCAGCTGGGTGCTCTGAAAGTTCATCCAGCTTCACTTCCTGCCAGGAGTCAATGGGTTTGGAAGAAGGATTTTCAATGTATTTTGCTCACAAAGTTTCCTGCCTTGGGTAAGAATGGATATTGTTCATGGTAATAGCAATGAGAGAGCCTTGGGAGGGAGAATAATTTGAAAAACGAATGTCTCTTCTAGTTTCCTCTGAGGAAAAATCATAAAAGATCATCTAGGCTTAACGTGAGGCTCTCCTTTCTTGAACCTGTGTTTTAGAAACTGACTGATTGTGGTTTTTCAGTGAGTCAGGATCACAAAATGTCACTGTGCAGTTAGAAGGCCCCTGTCTGAAAGGCATTGGGAGATGCCAATTGCAATCTCAATTTTCGAATATACCTACAGCTTACTCCTGGTGAGAAACACTTTCCCCGCCTCGTGGGCATGCGAAGTGTTGTGCTGAGAGAAAGGTGGAGAGTGTTCCTTCAATGAAAGGAAATTTTCAGTTAGGAGCTCAAATCCCAGGAGCTTAAAGGGCCTCTCTTCTTTTAGTGCTGCATGCTGTGAGCTTTCCTATGGGTTCAAGTAAGAACCAGAGACCATCGAAATGGTCCAGGAAAAGGTACAGTCTAATGGCAGTTGTTGTCACTGAGCCTCAGTCAAGGTCTATATGTGCAGGTGCCTAGAAATCTACGTTTGTGCAGTAAGCCCTTGGCAAACAGGAGTCTTATGTTGACTTTGGGGATTACTCAAACTCATACAAACACCTTTCTTGCTAGTAAGATTCAGCCTCAAGTAACCAGCCTCAACTTGGAAATGACTGTTTCTGAATGTCAAGCTATCAGGTAGCCTTGATCTTAGAGACAGCAGATTCTGCAGAGATCTTATTGGTGTAATGAGGACAGATGCGGTGTCAGGGTTTAAAGTTTCGTTTCCTGTTGTTCATCCTAGAGAACTGTTTTACCATGAACAAGCTTCCTTTCTCTTTTGAAAACAGGTGCCGGGTTCTAATCTGCTACACTACCTAGATTTTTGTCTCTTACAGTTCCTCCATTTCCCCCCCACGATGCACATCAGAATTTGACAATCACTGTTGCATAGATTTTCAGACTTTTTAATCCCATTGTGCTTTAGAAGAAAAACGATCCTCTTCTCTTTCTGCTTTCTTCATGGTGTCATTTAAAATATAAGAGGACGGTTCATGGAAGATGGGCCCCAGTTGGCCTTCTCAGCAGATTTTCAATTTGATCCCCGCTCCCCCTACCATAGCTCCTTTCTTACTGGCCAGAGGGTTTGACTTAGTTGGAAATGGCACCTGACAGTGCAAATGCTCATTATCTTTATTGGTCATGATCCACAGACCCATTTCTTTGTCCAAAGCCTTCAAAACAGCTCATTAGCTGTTAATGGAAGCACTTTGACACCTTTAATGCTACTGTCATTGTGTGGGTTGCTGTCACCCTCTGAGGAAGGATGATTTCTGAAGAGTTGTCTATGATGAGCAGCTCATCATGGCCTAACATGTACAGGGGACTGTGATGGGCAGAGAATATGGTCATTCTATGCCTATCTCAATTACTATAGTCAAAGTCCAGTTCTGATACCATGTGCTTATAATGCAATCTCAGTCTCATGGGAAGCTGGGAAAGAGCATGATGCCATACACCCCAGTAGCCATGTGTTACACTGGGATTAGAGTTATGCCAAAATTACCACACATATACTAGCATTCATAGGAAAGGGGAGAGAAGTGTGGGGTTCAGCAGGAGAGCATTCATTTTGCCCGGTAGATTTTTGAAGCTACAACTGAACATTCTGAGAGTTTAATCTGTGAGCAACCTATAGCTTCTGTTGAAATATAAGGATAAAACATGCTACATGCTGTAGCTAATTCCCTGGATCTTCAGTGAGTGGCACCACAAGGCCCTAGTCCTTGACTTGGGAGGTTCTGACCTTCTTTAAAATCTGATGGTATTTTGATCAGCAGGAAGCAAGATGAATATTTCTATTCTGTCACCAGAACTTCTGCTCTGATGGCAGGCCTTACTTGTGAGACACTGCTGTTATGAAATTAAAATTGTGATGTAGTGGACCTGCCCCTTTCTTGGTAACATTATTTTCTAAATAGACATGTGAGGGACTACAGAAATGGCTTAGTGGTTAAGATGGCATATTGCTCTCACAGAGACATGAGTTCAGTTCCCAGCATATACATCAAAAAACCCACAACCACCTAAAACTCCAGCTCCAGGAGTTCTGACACCTTCTGGCCTCTGCATACACTTTTGTTCATATGCACATACCAACAAACAGAGACATATGCATATAGGTAATTTAAAAAACTAAATTAAAAGTTATGTGATTTTTGAAAAAATAATTGTGTAGAAAATTCACACACACACATCTCTTGAACCATCATTTGGGGGGTTTTGTTAACTAACATTTACATTTAGCTAAATTAAAACATGGAAGTATAATGGTTCAATTCTTTACATATTTCCTTGATAACTCTGAGAGCATTTGATGATCCTCAGAAGGGTTAATTTAACTACCATTGCTTGAGTGCTTGAATACCCAACTGGCCCCTCAGATTCCCAGCGAAGTTTGCATGGCTTATTTCAGTGATGATTAATTTTATTACAAATTTGGGCAGATTAAGGGAAGCCCAAAGCCTCTGGCCACGTACAAATATGACACTTTCTACCCTGTGTGGAGATGTTAGAGCATTTTGATCAAGCCTGTCAAATCTTCACCTTCTGTAAAACACATCATGCAATTCAAGATTATGGATCTCTGTGTCAGAAAGTGATCATATTTACATTTTTTTTCCATTTAGTTATTTCCACTGGATTAATAAGTGATTCCCAACAAGACTCCATGGAAAATTTTCTGGATCGAAATATGCCTAATGGAATTCAAATGACCTTCCCATCCCTTCCTCCCTAATTAGGATCCAAAGATAGCCTGTTTATTTGGTTGAACAAACTATGAGCTATTTGCTTTTATAGGCTGTGGAGAAGCATTGCTTCAAACACCTCAATGCTATTGTCATTTGAGCCTAGTTACTTGTTGTCAGGAGGCTTTCCTGTGCCATACAGAGTCAGAATCATCGCTGGCTTTGACTATTAGATACTCTTAAGACCCCTCCCCAACTTTCTGCACTATCAGTTGTCACATACAAAACTGTCTCTCAGTCTTAGAAATATCCCCTGGGAGGGGAGGCTGCTAAGGTTTCACAGGTATTTCTGACATAAAATGATGTGAATTCAGGCCTCCATATCTAATACAGAGGCTGAATATGTCTGGGCCCCTTATTGGGAGATTTCAAATCAGTTTTTTAAAGGTTAGCCAGGATTATTACCTGATTCAACTCAGCAGGAAAAATCATACCATGTTGTGTGTGAAGTGACTATAATTTATTAGCTCATTAGTCTGGCCCTGAAAGTGCTGTTTTGAGCACTTGCTTAGGCTGACCAACTTTATAGGCTGAGCTGCTTTTCCACAGACTCAAGGTTTCCCTTACTCTTGGGCACTCCTTGCAATGTTGCCATGGCCTGGTGACCTGACAGCTTCTACTTGTGCATCCAACTATTCCAAATCTTCTCCAGCCATCACCTTTCCAGCTGATTATAGGAAATGAAAGGACAAAGGAAGGTGGATAGGGACAGCTAAGGGGGAGGCAGACTAACCTGCCTTATATTCTTTCCTTTCTATGCCTTCCCAGAAGGGTCTAACCTATGGTTCTTCAGGGCCCAAAGAGCTGCAGAGTCTGTCTTGGCATTTCTCCCAATGGCTCAGATGGAGAGAGTGATTTTCCCCTAAAGCTGCTGATACTGGTGCGCCCCATGTAGGAAGCAGAGCGGATTTTCGACCTCTGCTCTCCCTTTGCCCACTGCTTCTTTTAATTGGCTTCCATGGAGTTAAAAGTCCTTTTGAGGTGGCTTTCCATTTAGGGGTCTGCCATATACATCCAAACACTGCAATAATTACTGGAATATGCAAGAGGGGCACATTTCATTTTGGACTTGATGTTTGCAAATAATTTGGAGACTGGGCAACCGATTCATATATCCTGATGGATTTTTATCTGACCAGGTGTTCACTTTATTCTTTGCTTAGCTCTGTCAGCAAAGAGTTCCTCCTCACATGGGCTTGCAGAGGAGAGGACCATATGGTAGGTGAGCCTCCCCTTCAGTCAGTGCCCTCACATTTGCACTCAGCCTCTGTTGTGATGGTGAAAGCGAGACCCTCCTACCCAGGAAACCTGCTGGTGCTGGGAGCAAAACTGAATGCAGAAATCACTTTTTGCATGTGACAGAGACTTTATTTTGTTTTGTTTTGGGTAAATAAATCAAGAGTACTAGCTTGAGTCATTTATTTGCATACTAAAGTTCCAGGATATGTTCCAAATTCTACTGCTTCTGTCAATATGACTAAACCTTTCAGGGATAAATGGCACTAATACACATACTCTTGGAGGAATTAAGATGACTGTTATTCTATTTAGGTGAATAACCACTAAAATTTTCTAGACTTTGTGAAAAATTAGGGCATATAAGTCTATTTTTATTCTGAGTCTGTATGAAAGACAATTTTGCTTCATAAATAAGTTTAAGTTCTTTTTAGAAGTGATTTTACTATGAAAATCAGAGCTATATTTTGTCTTCCATTAGCGATTTTGTACTTCTAAGTGCAATGATTTATGTTCATAAACAGGTATGTATTGATATCCACATAAAACCATTTATTTGAAAACTGACTTGCGTTTGAGAAAAATTGATACCATTCAAATTAAATACATTGTTTGAACAGATTCTAGTTAATGCAAATATATTGACTCAAAACAAAGCGGAGTTTTAAGTAATGCACAGAAAATGGAGTTTTCAAGTTTGAAGGGTCTTTGCACCCCTCAGCTCAAATTTGTTTTTGATATGAATTTGTGATTCATCTGAATTCAGGTTACATGACATTTGTCGTCTAAATATATCAACTTACAAATTTATCTTTCTGAGATTTTTCTGAAAAACTTACAAATATTTCAGATTTTCTCCCTAAATATGTACTACATTTACATTACAGTTGTGCTTCTGCATGTAGCAAAAGCACAGTAAAAGGAAAAGTAGATAGAATAATGATTATTATTGAAATAGCCAACTATGGGCAACTTGAATCAAACTTGTACAAGTAGAACTAGCTGTTTTGTACTTCTTGTGTGATTGAACAAGTGTTAAGTTTTATTTCTTCAAAGATAACTCTCCCTTAGACTATGAGAACTTTTGTTTCATATCTCTAGACTTTCCTTATTTGTAATATACTAATTTAAATGCTTACCTAGGAATCTGGACTCTTGACAAACTGGCAACTGATGATGTCACCTGCACAACTCCTGAAGCAGTTAAGCCCAATATAGACTGTAGAACCAGTCTAAACCCAGGTCTCCATTTCTTCTTTGGTCAGCATTCTAAGTTTATACAACAGCAGCAACAACAATAATTATAATTATTATTCATGTTCTTAAATCCCAGAAGGACTTTGTTTTAATCATCTGAGAAATTCATATATGCGTATAATGTGTTTTGATCAAATCCGGCCCTATTCCCCTGTAACTTCTCCCCCACCTCCCACTTTTCCCTCCCAACTTCATATGATCCTTTAAACCCATTGAGCCCAGTTAGTGTTACCCGTATGTGGATGTGGAGCACAAGTAGCCTACAGAGACCACATCCCTGAAAAACCCGGACTTTCTTTCCCCCAGCAACCACCAATTGCCAATAGCTCCTCAGTTAGTGATGGGTCCTGGTGGGTCTCCCCATCCATGCTGGGATAGTGGGTAGTTTGATCTTATGCAGAACCTGATTCTTGATTGTACACGTAAGAGTGATCAAAACATTATGGAAAATACCTTAAATGCATATAGCTTCATTATATGCATGTAGACATCTTTATAAAGAAGTAGTCCCTACTTTCGCTACTGTGGTCTCTGCCACTCCACATAATGTCCTCTCCTTATCATCAGCAGAGTGTAAATACCAGAGAAACAGAGGCTTTTTTCCCCTTGCTGTTGTCTGCTAGGACCTATAGTGGTGCCTGACATGCTACAGACAATGAATAGTATAATGAAGAATGAATGCATCATAGATCTTCTTGAGAACAAATAGGAATTTACCTGGTTCAATCCATTTCTAGGACAGATATGTAAATAAGACTAAGGATAGTTTTCTAAATGGATTGACTATTCATTTATTACTAATGGATCTTGTTTATCATCAAATATTTATTGAAGATCCACTGTACACCAAGAATAGCTGATACTAGAAAAAGGTTAAGAGAAGAACCCACCTGTGGTAAGACTAAAGATCGTATGGGGAAATGACACTGGTTTCATTCCTTGGGAGTGAAAGAAGGGAGAATTTCAGAGGGGTATTGTGAGTTTATTATGGAGGCAGGAGGAGGAGGCAGGGAGAGATGGACATAGCCATCTCTTAAACAATCCACTGAGTAGGACAAAAGAAAGTACTTGTGGAAGGAGTGCACTATAGTGCTAGAGTGTGGCCTCTGGAGCCAGAGTGCTTGAGTTCAAATTCTGGCACGGGAACTTTGGGCAACCTAAATCTGTTTGTCTTAGGCTTCTTATATGTCAAGTGGAAATAATAGCACTTTTCTTATACAGTAGTCTGAAGTGAATATTAAATGAAATACAACTATGCCCTTCACCTCACACCAACTTAAGAAGTTAGTGACTGTTGTCATCACTGCTATAATTAAGAAACATTAGGAATTGGTCTGGTGAGCTTGTAAAAATATTGCACTTGAATTTTATTCTGTATGTATCGAGAAGGACATAAGTCAAGGAGGAAAATACTTGCATTTTGAGAGCAATCACTTTCAGATCATTAAATCGAGAGAAGACTTGGAAAGGGTAAGGATAACAAAAGAGCAGGGCAGAGAATGATTGGAAGATGTGGTTTAGTGTTGATATTGGGGATGAGGAGATGAGCAAAGTCTCTGGACAGATCTATCAAATGGGAGAAAGGTAAGAGTAGGTGAAGGATCCTGAGGTTACTAGCTTAGGCGACTGTGGCTAACAGAATCTATAAACCAGCATCCTGCATATGGGAAAGCTATGAGCTTAAGGAATATAGAAGATACATAAATGACCTGCTCTGCCTTCTCATGGCTGCATGTCAACTGATCAGGTGAAGGCAGCCCATCTTTTACGAGCTGGTGATATGCGGCTGTGGGTACTCTCTACTGATTCCAGGCATCACAAAGAGACAGCTGATGCCTTTAGTGTCCTGTGTTACTAAGTTATGATAATCTGTAGATCAAGGACATCTCCCTATCTTTAATGTACAATATTTTCAGTTTATAATCAGTTCATCAGTGCATCATAGCAAGTCAAGGAGCAGCTAGTCCCATAAAAGTTCAGGAAACAGCAAATGTAGACATCCCTTGGAAGCTCCTTAGATGTTCAGAGATTCCAAATTCCATTCCAGACCTCTTGAATCAAAAGCCACATTTTAATAGGATCCCCAGGTGATGCACATATATTTTACATTTAGAAAGACAGGGAAAATACTGTCTCCTACCGAGACAAATCCTTAGCTGTTTTATATAGTCCTTATATAAAGATTAAGTTCTTCTATTTTTAAAACAAAGGCAGAAAATATAGTACATAAAATTATGCAAAATTCATATTGGGTGTGATGCACCTGCTTGTAACTTGAGCTACTCAGAAAGCAAAGACAGAAGAACCTCAAGTTTGAGAACTGTCTCAAAATTAAAAATAAATCACATGAAAAAGATAGAATGCGGAATGTTTTTCTATGGTGCCCAAGACACTCCCCAAAGCAAACAATAAACTAATAAGTAAATAAATAAATAAAAGAGATAAGATACCTCCAACCACTTTGTTAACCCTAGAGATAATGCACACATGTATGCATCTAAAAATGAAATTCTGATTTCAGTGTCCATAGAAAAAGTTTTTCTGGCAAACAGGGATAGCTTATCTGTTGATACTCTGTTTATGATTGCTTTCCAATGGCAGACTTGAGAAAGTACAGCCCACAAACTTGAAAAGATTCGCTATCTGGATTTTTCCAAAAATGATTCCTGTTTTCTGCTCTAAAGAAAAATGTGGGGTCAGGAAGATTGAGATTCTAACCTTAACATCGCCATTCACCACGCAAATAACTACTTACAATTAAGTGACTACTCAATCTATTTTGTACTACTTAGAAAATAACTATTATCTTTAATTCTCTGGTCCTTGATTTCTTCCTACTTAAAAAATGAAGATTTAATTTCAAGTCCACGTGATCATAAGAATCAATAAGAATAAGGTAAGTTTGTATTATTAGACTTATTCCTAAATACTAATATGGATTTGCTGCTCTTATTAATAAAAATGTGAGCAAACTGCCTAGTGAATTACATAGCAGGTCTTTTGCTGTGATTCTGTTTTCCACAGATGCAGACAGTTCCTCGTGCACATCTGCCATTGTTGCCTCCTCGAATGTGCACTAAGTAACCTTCATCCTTTCCATGTCTAACTAGCAAGTTTTAGAGAAATGTGCAGTAATAAAGAAAACTGCTCTTTTACATCCACAGTTAGGCATCATGAATAATTATATTAATAACTAATAACCTATAATGTGGGGTAGATACTAGGGAGTAATTTATTTTGATATTTTTATGTCATCATAATGAATTTGTTTGTTATTCATTGTAAATCCACTTTGAGGGCATAAATCAATGCTGTTTTATATTCTGGGCAGATGTTGTGTGTATTTCCAGAGGTTTCCTAAGGTAAAGAATTAGCATTTATTAATAGAACCACAAGCATCAAGCATTTTGAACACATTTGAAAAGCAGCAATAGAGAAATCACTGTCATAGGTATTTTTCTATTTTGAGAGAATGTTGCAAATAACCATGTTGGTATTTAATACTTGGGACCTTGATTTGAGCTTAAATTGAATGCAGATAAACATTTTGGTTATCTGCTCGATTGAAGTATAACTTTTCCTCAAAAGAAAGATACTGCTCTGAGAAAAATTGAATGTTACTGCCGTCTTTTCTTATTAGCTACACTCTGATATCTCATCTAGCAAATACTGATAGCTAGGGATGCTTAGTAAAGAGAGCAGACAACAGTAAAGCTGAGGATTTATGTGTTGCTATTTCCTGGGTGTGAATAGAATATTTGGGCTGTAGTATTAAGTATCAGGTAATTTCCTTACAGCTTCAATTATTATAAGAACCTTCTCTTAGTACAGCCTTTCTGGGTAAGAAAATAGAGAAACTAACTCTGATGTCTTATAAGTTGTGATTATTAACACACAATGATAGAATTGTGGCAGCTGGTTCATCAGGTAAAGGTGCTTGTCACCAAGTCTGGGGACATCCCTTCAATCCTCAGAACCCATATTGTAAAAGGAAAGAACTGATACATGAAGTTGTACTCTGACTTCTATACATGCAATGTGTCTACCATTGCATGTGCATGCATAAATGTGCACACATAATAAACAAATGTAATATTTAAAATCAAAGCAAATAAAAAGAAAAAATGCCGTCCCTTAATATGAAACAACCTATTTCTTCACAACTATGCAAAGGCAAATATGCACAGGTTTTCTTTTCATATTACTATTCCCCATTCTAATTTGCCTTTTAAAATCAAACATAAGCCGCACATTTATATTTCAGGTAGACATCATCAGAATTATGCTACAATTATGTTGTATGACTGGGAATATATCAAACTTCCGTTGAAACTTCTTCAAATTAAACACTCAAATATGAGCTCTTTCTAGAAGAACTTCAGATGTAACACAATGTGAAAGAAATCTCTTGAGCTATTTTTAATATAAAAGAGTTCACATTATACTTAAATTATATATTGTAAAAAATTGTCCAAAGAGCTTTCAAATGACTGCGGCATAAATCAGGCATATATTTGGTTACTAAAATATGTCTTGAATTAGTCAATTGGTAAATGTAAAATTAATGTAAGCTATATTACCACGGTAGACATGACTTAACTTCGAGATTAGAAAAATTAAGCATGCTTATGTTTTGTACTGTTTAGCTTTGTGAGTCTGTTATAAAATTCTCCTATTCTTGTAAGTTACCTTTTAATACCAGAAACAGTAATACATTAAAAAATTACAAATATAAATCTTAGCTTGGTCAAAAAAGGTAGTCAGGGTCTATAAATGACTTAAACTTTTCGCTGTGAAAATGATGTATACGGTTATACAGGTTACTGAATGTAAGAGGTTGGATGGGTAAATGCTAATTTGGGGGTAAATGATTTTTTCATTTTCATATTTCTTTTAAAATATTGTTTAAAATATTTTATTTATTATTGTTTATGTGTATGACTGTATTGCCTGCATGTATGTAGGTGCACTTGTGTCATGCAATGCCCAAAGAAGTCAGAAGAGGGCTTTGGATCTCCTGTAACTGGAATCATGGATGACTGTTAGCTGACACTTGGGGGCTGGGAACCAAACCTGGGTCCTCTGCAAGAGCAGCCAGTGCTCTTGACCATGAGCCATCTCTCCAGTCCTAGAAAAAGCATATTTCAAAAGAAATGTAACTGTCAGATATTTTGTTTGTTTGTTTTGAAGTGTTGAAGATCAGTTGATGGTTCATACTTGCTAGGCAAGTGCTCTACCATGGAGCTACATTCTAGCCTCAACTGAATACAGTTTCTATGGGACAGTATACTCTCAGGAAAATTCTTAGTAGACAGGAAAGGAATGTGCTTCTCTAATCATATTTGATTCCTGGAATGTCAATGTACCTTTCCATATGTGACAATGTGTCCTTGAACTTCTGTTTTTTCTTGGCACTGATAGCTTCTAACTTTGGCAGAACTTGTTTGGCAACTTAAATTAATTATAAAATGGTCACCAATTCTTTTGTTCCCAAGTATCAGTGAGCATTTGTAATGACCCTGGCCACTGTGCTGAAGAAATTACTCCACAATTTAATGATTTCCTGATCCTTACTGTGTGCCCCCAATGTCACATTAAAGACAAGGAGCTGATCATCCTACGGTCTGCATCAAATTCTTACAGAATGTATAGTCTTTATAGTTAAATTCAAGACAACATCATAGCATAACAAAGTTTTCTGTTTGTAGCATAATAATTCCTTGTGCTGGGTGGTTACTAAGAGGTTTATTCCAAAGGATCAGCAGGAAATGATTCAAAAATGCTAGCTAGCTGCCTTGCAATTACAGCAACTGAAAATCAGAGTTGACTAAACAGTCTTTAGGCAGGTACTGTCACTTTGCTTTCATGCACTTAATGAATATATAACTAACACATTTAGCTTGTGACCCTGCTTGGGAAAACTTGTAACAGAATAAGCTACTTCCTTCCCGCTCTGCTTAGTTTTGCTATTTTTTTTACTGACTACTCCTAGAAAGAAAATTTAAGATTCAGATGTTAAAACTGAATAAGTTAGAACAAACTTTATTGTTTTCCAGGTAGGCAGGCAGTAGGAGGAAGGGAAGAAGGTTGTCAATCACATCTTCAAATAGTGTTAGAATAGGCTTCTGGGGACAAGTGACTGCAGTACACAGAATCTACACAGATGGTTGAGATGGAGTAAACTTCATAAAGGAAATACTTAGAAAGATGTGACCATATGTAAAGAATAAATGGGCATATGGGGGCAAGGTATTGGCAGCAACTGGAACTCTTTTTTAAAAGTATTTATTTGTATTTTATGTGTCTGAGTGTTTTGCGTGGATGTAAGTACATCCATGTCATAAAATTCTTGCAAAGGCCAGAAGAGGGCATGTTCCAACTTCCTCTGGAATTGGAGGTATGCACAGTTACCCACCATGTAGGTGCTGGGAACCAAACCCAGGTCCTTTGCAAGAGCAACCAGTGCTCTTAACTGCTGAGCCATCTCTCCAGCCCCAAACTGGAATTTTTTAGCTGAGAGGGTACCAAGCGTGAGGCAAATGACACTGAAGCTTCGGGGCTATTTGTATCTCACCAAGTCTTTCCAATACCTTGAGAATGATCAGAAATGCACTCTCAGAGGCTGGAGAGATGGCTCAGCAGTTAAGAGCCCTGATTGCTCTTGCAGAAGACCCAAGTTCAGTTCCCAGCACCCACATTGTGGCTAACAACCATCTGTAACTCCAGTTCCAAGGGATCTGATGCCCTCTTCTGACCTTTCTGGGAACTGAAAAACATGGGTTGTCCGTTTATGTACATGCAGGTGAAATACACAAATAAATTAATTACATAAAAGAAATACATTCCCAATATCATACATTTTACGTAAAATTTGCAAAAACCATGCCATATTTAAGCCCCATGCAATCTGAATATATCTCTGGGCATTAACTCTTCTGGAAACCAAAAAACAAGAGTGTACAGAGCCTTTCAACTGAGCCCATAAGAAGTTGAGTTTTAGTGATTGACAGAGCCAGGCAGGAGCTAAAGTCGCAGAGACAGAGATTATTTAAAGATGCCATCCCAGAGCCTGGAGGATAGAGAAAAGAATTCTTCAACTTTCTATTTTCCAGTTTCCTGCTAAGGTTCCTCATTGACTGGATCCGACAGGAAGTCAACACACACAGAAGTCTAACTGGGGTTGTACTTGGGTGTTAAAGAGCAAAGTAGAGCAGAGAAGAAAGAGGAATGGATGGGGGCATGGTCAGGGGAAAGAGGGCGGGAGAAGAAAAACCATTAAAATACTGCAAAACATCAACATGACAGCCTGTTTTCTCATTCAGACATCTTATTTACATTGTTGTGTATGTGTATACATGCCATTATATTTGTACGTGCATGTGTGTGGATACATGTACTTGTGTGTGCATATATGTAAAGGCCAGAGATCAATGTCAGGTGTCTTCCTAAGTTGTTCTCTACCTTGTTTTTTTGAGACAAGGTCTCTCACTGAACCTGAAAACCCCTAATTCTGCTAGGCTGGCTGTCCAAGGAACTCTGGGAAACTAACTGACTTTGTCCCCATAGGCTAAGATGCCCAGAAGCAACTCTGTACTTGGTTTTTAAATTTGTTTTTATTTTTATGTGTATGAGCATTTTGCCTACATGTTTCTAGCTTTACCGCGTGTGTGAATTGCCTCTGGAAGCCAGAAGGGGAGATCTGATTCCCGGGAACTGGAGTTATAGATGGTTGTCAGCTGTCATTTGGCTGCTCAGAACTGAACATGGATCCTCTGTGAAAGCAGTATGTACTTTAACTGCTGAGTCAACTCTCCTGCCACGCTACTATTTTTTTCTATTTTTGATTTTGGGTCAGGGTCTTACTATGTAGAGCTGGATCTTGAGTGCTGGGATTAGAGGCGTGTCCCACCCATGCTCAGCTGAACCTGGTTTTTATGTGAGTAATGTGATTTGACCTCAGGTCCTCATGCTCACACTTTCCTGTCTGAGCCATCCCCCTAGCCCCTCATTTATAGAGGTTTTAAAGGTATAATACCATGTTTTGGGTTTTCCTTTAGAGATCATTATGACCCTATGAACAGAAGAGGTTCTTCTAATGGTATAAAAAATGTAATATAGTACTGAAAGCTGTATGTGCTACAGACATGAGTTTGTACAGCAGCATTAGGCAGAATAGTCACAGAACACACAGAATAATCAGAATGCTCCCATTCAGTAAACTGTAGTATAGACGTGATGGAATGACCATGGGTTGCAAACAGATTCAGTCTATCTATGAACTCTGCAGTTGGACAACTAACTGCCTTTTAACCTGAGCTTTCCTTAATAACTGTTCAAATATTTGCACGTCAGTGACGAATGGTTATGAGCACTTGACTTCTGAGAGTTGTCTTGGAGACAAAGCAAGTGGCATTTCTTGTAGAATAGAAAGGAGAGAACTCAGTTTTCCACGCACGGGTCCTACCTGAGGTACTGTAAACATTCAAGTCAATAAGCTGAGGATATTAAGAGAGGGGTGGCTCACAAAGCTCTGTTGTTGTTAAACGCAGAGATGGAGTTTCAGTAAGTTTAGCTTTTTACCTTCCTAGAAATGATTGTCCAGGTCACTGTACAGATCCTGTTGTTTCCTTGTTGGATAACAGATATTTTCTTTGAAAATATTTGTTCTGTTTTAATTATGGGCTTTAAAAACTTAAAGACATTTTGCTTGTGTGTTTTGATGTTTATTTTTAAGAAAACCGGATATGAAAGAATCCCTTGATCCCACTGTACTGTGTTTTCCAGTTGTTGGTGGTCTGCTTCTCTGTGGTCTTATGTTCCATAATTCACTGCATGTCTACTTTCTAGCTACAGGACCAGTGTGTAACTCCTTGGGAACTGGTATAGGTATCCCTGTCAGTACTCTTCCTCCGGCGGGCACACCCTTTCGGCTCCGAGTTACCCATCCAACCATGGCTCATCCTGGCTCAGCCCTAGCATCCTTCTCAGAGAACCATTTCCTGATTCTCTTCACATCTTTCTCTTATCATTACCATGTCACATACCGCTCCTACATCTGTATATTTGACTTTTCTTCTAGAGAGGGCTTTTGAGGTCAGGGAAAGAATCTAGTTCTTTATAGTTTTTGGAGTGTGCAGGCTCTGGCATGCAGCAGGTCATCAATAAGTATTTGTCCAACTGAACAATTGTATAATTGCAAAATTTTTCATTTTCCCCAAAGCAGAAAGCACGGTGTAATCCTCAAGGCAGCCCTAGTGTCCTAGTTAAAACTTAGTCCAATGTGTAAAATTTAATTATCTCTCTCTGATTAATTGGCTCCTGAGATGACTTTTGGATTTTCCCTATGCTTGGGGTAAAATTAGACCAGTGTCTGCTTCATCACACTAAGCTACCTGGAACAGTAAGTTGCACTTTTTGTTAAGACTTACAAAGGGCAGATGAGGTAATATCTTTTACATGAAGTAATCGGGAAGAGAAACAGCCACAAGGAGCATTGCTGGCCAACTCTACCATAGCCAAGGAGGTATTATTACCACACTGGATCCTTGTGACCACTTGAGATGGACTGACTAAAGATCTTATTGCCAAATTTTAGACAATTTTCCCCAAAATTTCTGTTCTAGAGAAAAGATAATTTAAATCCCGGCTTTCCTGGGTGAAGACTGGTTTTTAACCCTTTACTCCCAGATATGGTTCAGCAGTGAAAGAGGTCCCATCACAAAGACATTCGTTTTATTTCTGACAATGCTAGCTACCATATATAGCCTGGATGAAGATGGGGTCTTTCTTTAAAGACCCTCTTGTGTAGGGGAAAATGATCTATCTTTCTACCCATTTATAAAGAGATGCCTTTGGAGATGTTGTCAGAGAGAAAGGGGCTTCATAGAAGTGAGTGAAGAAACACCACAGATAGATAAAATAATGAATCTATAACTTTCCTCGGGGAAAGAAAACACTCTATTGAAGACAAGTGTTTCAGGGAAGATTTGTGTGAATTTTCTTAAATATGTCTGGAATATATAGCTTTCTAGGAAGTGGATATGGAATTTACTTTGGGGCTATACCTATGATGAGTCAATTTGCCACTGGAGGTTTAGGGAGTGGCTTTTTCCCTGTTTGCCTTTCTAAATACACAGGTGCTTTATAACTCACCAGGCCTCATCTATTTCGAAGGAGAGCACTTTTAAAATGGGTTTCCATCTCAACTCAGTCACAATTTTACTGCACAGTGAAAGTCATTTGAATAATAGGCCTTATTTCTATGTACTTTCCCTAGAACTGAGAGCAAGGGAAGAAAACAAGGCAGATTTGTAGGGGAGCAGCAAAGTGAAAAATCTGCATTGGAGTGAGTAATGGCTGTGATTATTTTCAGTCCCCGCCTCTTGTGGATACTTCCCTAGAGCTTTGTAATGGGGATGGGTGGCTCTTGCCCTTGAATTCCCATTAGGCTGTGTTATTGAACCCTGTGACACTTTGTAATATAGATTCTAGGGAGAGAAAGTGTCTTCAGATTTGCAAAGTCTAAAGAGGCCAGGCAAAATGGGAACCATTTGCTTAAAATGGTAGGGAGTTTATTTACTGGATTAAGTGTGAAGTGCATTGGTAACAGACGGAACAAGTGATCACATGACATATTTAAATAGTCTAAGGATAACCTCCGTGTCCTGGTCAATGTTCCTTCCCTCAATTAATGCCAGTGCTAATTAACTGGCACAAGTGTTCCTAGCCATATGTGGGATGTTGCTGAAAGCCGGCTGGCAGCTTATATCCAGCCTCTACCTGTATGGAATTTAGAGCTATGCCTAGTGCTTTGGGACTGCCGTAATGGAACAGCCCAGCACAGAGAGAGACAATGGTTGTGAACCTCATGATGTTTTCTTGGTTTCTTTTATGCACATTTTTTTCAAATGTGGTTGAAAAATTAGAAACTATATTGGATTTTTGCAGGAAAGTAAAGCTGTACTTGATCTGTCATGAGTATACATAGACTCCTTGTGTTTCTGAGTGGTCAACTAATTGACTTTTATTCTGATTTCCTAATAATGGGCAGCTAACAGATAAATGTTGTTCACTGAAGCAGAGCTGTGCCATTGAGCTATCTACTAAGCCCATGAATTGAAAAATGCTGGGGAAAACAAGGAAAGGCATGCAAACAGTAGTGTGGTTGCATGGTTTGAGAGTTAGGTTTTAAGTTTGCATCCAGCTGTGATTATCAGAGCAAGCACTTGTGCTAATGGAAAGAACAAGAGATTTGGAGTCTGGCCATTTGGGAAAGAGTCTTCTTATTCCAGTTGGTTACTAGTCTTTCAGGCTTAGTTCCTCACAAGGCTACCTTTATCTTCAACAATATCAGTGTTCTTCAAGCCATCTCAAATAAGAAAATAATTAAAGTAAGAATTATAAAGGGCGACTTAATAGTTCATCACCAAATTGGGGCATGTGAGAGTGGAAAGGCGAATTTATAGTAATTACTAAGGGACCACAGGCACACAGCTGGACAGCAAGGTCCATGAAAATGTGTGCTGTACATATGTAAAGACAATATGCTCTGTGTCTTGACATGTCCTTAATGGTTTTAGTTCCCAACGGTTTTCTAGACAGAAACTTCATAGGCTTCATTGTCTTCGGAAAATGTGGTACTGAGCCTCTCTGTGCCTATGTGAGCTGTAAAACGGGGCTTTCAGCACTTGCTTCTCAGAAACACAGAGAGTATTACATGTATGAAACTTCTGTGACAAGAGTGCCACATGGGAACTGTTTCTCAATGCCTTCTCCTCCTGTCTCTGTCTCCCCTAGTCACCTTTCCATGAAGACAATAGTGTCACATAGAAGAAAATTAATATGGATATTGTAATAGTTATGCATCTTGTTGCTCTGACAAAATACCTGATTAGACAAATTCAAGGAGAAAGAGTTTATTTTGGCTCACATTTAGAGGTAATCAAGACATGGCAGTAGAAGCATGAGGTGGTTGGAGACATTGCATCCATGGCCAAGAAGCCGGGAATGATGGATATGCTCTATGCTTTCTTCCTTTTATTCAGTGTGAGACCCCAATCCATGGAATGGTCCCACCGAAATTTAGGGTGGGTCTTTCTATCTCGGTTAATCTAGACTAGATATTCCCTCACAGACATGTCCAGAGGCTTTTTATTCAGGGATTCTAGATCCTGTCAAGTTGGAAATCTGTAAAAACCATCCCAGATGTTTCAATAAAGGGGTTATGATTTTGAGTGCTTGAAAGGGAACACTGGTACCTCGTTGGCCATTTAAACCCTACCCATGTGGTGGCTGTGATAGAGTCCTTGTGCTGCAACATTCGTTGGATAGATGTATGAGGCCAAGAGTGAAAGAAGACAGTCATTTCAAAGCAGAGGTTTACAAGGAGAGTGAGACTGAACTCTCTGATAACAATTTAGGAAGCATGGGAAGGCCGTGTAGTCTTCCAGATAGAAAATTAGGCTGAGGGGCAAACCAGGAAGGCCCCTCAAGGGTGACTGTCATTGCCAAGGAGAACTGCTCCCTTTGTCCCTCCTTGGCTTCCCCATGACTACTGGGTTTTTGAGATGGAGAGGAAGTACATATGGATCCCAGCACAGCAGGGAGGGAAAACACATGTAATTTCTCTGGTGCCTACTCTCTGCCTTCCTCACTGGCAATTACATAGCTGCTCTCCCAGAGGCTGTGCTAACAGGCTGCCACATGCCCAGTATGCAATGGACAGATCAGGAATCTGGGAATATCAGCTGTCATGTTGGCCCTGGGAGGGGTGTGTGTTATGCATACAATGGCTGGGAAGTCACATGAGCCAGACCTTGGCTTAGAAGGTATTAGGTTTCCTGTCTGCACTAAGAGCTTGTAAGCAAGCTTTAAGGAGTGGGCATGAGAAAACACTCTTAAGGAGGCTATGGCTATCAACTGAGTGGTGGGTGGGGTGCCACCATTGGGGGTCTACTCTTCAGTGTCAAATCTTATCCCTAGTTCGTATTGTCAGTATCACTTTGGACACTTAAGCCACACTGATCCAATACTATACATCTCCATCGCCCTTGCCCTATTAAAGGAAAAATAGCCATACCTACCTGTCAGGATGAAGGGGAAGGCACAATGTCGTCAAATGTGTCAGATAATTATTTCAGTACTTGGTTCATGGCAGGCATATGGTTTCTCGGAGCTTCTATAGTTCATACCACTGCTAACTAGTTGGATCAGTGATGTTGTCTTCATTATTAATGGGACCTGAACCTGACCTTTCATTAGACTAGACTCCCTCACCAAAGTGGACCGGTTCCAGTTAACTGGCACCAGAAACCTCAGGTTATAGCAGGGAGAAGACATTGTAAGGCAGACACTTGTCACATCAAGTGTATTATGTGCTTCAATTACCAGAGGCTGATTAGTACAAATTGAGGTTTGTGCTAACCTGCCAGAGGTGGATAGAACAGTTGGACTCTGTGGGTTGAGTTTGAAGGTTCTAAGGAGGTATTTGTACTAGAAGTGCTATGAGAATTCCTGAAAATGTTATCCTTGTAGCAATTTAATAATAGTGACTATATATGTGCATTTAGTTAGACTTCACATAAAGATGTCTTGGTCAACAACAGACAACGTATGTAATGGTAGTCCTAAATGACTGTAATGGAATGGGATTGAAGAGATAATTCAGCCATGATTAAGAACACTGACTATTTTTATACAGGACCCGAATTAAGTTTCCAGCACCATATAGTGGCTACCAGCCATCTGTAACCCCAGTTTCAAGGGATCTGATGCCCTTTTATGGCCTTCATGGACATTGCATGGATATAGTACACTTACATGCATGAAGGTAACACTCATACACTTACAATAAAAACGAATAAATAAATTTTGTACATTGAATACAACAGTTTGTAATCAAATTAAGACCCCCATCCATGACCCACCCCTTCCTGACCTTATATATCCTGCCATACACATAAATTTTTTTAAAGTTTGTCATCTATGACATCATAGCTGCCCTAGCATCACAACACAACATATTACTCACACATTTGCACTTTTACCAGTGTGAACAAGCCTGTGCTACCAGTCACACAAAAGCATCGCACAGTTTTGTACAATGCATGATATTGGATGATGAAAACAAATTACTTTACTGCTGGTTTATATGTTTACATGTTTACTGTACTATGCTGTGATCTTTGGAGAAGAAGTAGCTGACTGTAAAATAGTATTCTATGTCATGCAAGTGGCCTTATGTATCTTGTTTATTAAGTTTCTTGACCACATCATTTTCTCTTGAGCTTGATCTGATTTCACATGGTTTTATTCATCATGGTCTTAGGAGTAACACACACACACACACACGCACACACACACACACACACACACATGGACATATGCATACAAATGTGTGCATATAAATGTTTATCATATAGTTTGTGTGAATAGCCTAAGTCATTTGAATCAAATAATTGTGGAATTACGGAATTACCTACCATACGTTTCTCAGAATAAATCTCTATTTAAATGTTACATTACTGAATATATATATGATATGTATGTGTATATGTGTAGGTGTGTTTATAATTTTTCTTACCTAACATGAATGTAATATAGGTAACTGAAATGTAGTCTCAGACCTGAAGCTTAAAGGCCAAACTCTGCTCTTGGGGGTTGAGGGTAAGGAAGTCAGAGAAAATAAAAATGAAGAGAAAAAGAAGCAGTCGTCCATGCTGTGAGAGCTGGATTTATTCCTGCCTTCTTTTCTTTCCTGCATGTCTGGGTTTCTATATCTTTGCTGTTCTTCCCACTAATATTATTCTACTGTCAAGTTCCTGGCACCCAAGAGTAGGAAGGAATTTTTCTCTACTTTGAGCCGGGTGCTGGGAAATCCTCCTGCCTGGGATTTGTGGTGGCAGCAAAGGCAATTCTTCACCCTGGTGCTGTTCTGTATTTTGGCAATTGTTATATCCAGCCTAGCTTTGACTTGTAACATAGACAAAAAAGTGAATTTCCTCTTTGTGCCTTTACCGGAGGCATCTTTCCCTGAAAAGAGAACACGTTTAGTCCTGCTGGGCCTGACGAAGAAATCTCCTTCAGACTGCAACTCAGCATTTGCCCACAAGACTGTTGGGCAAAAATCTATTTTTAAAAGCTCATAAAGTCTAGCTAGGTGTTCTGGAGAAAGGGAGGAGATATATATGCCTGATGTGGTATCAAGGGATCAAAGATCTGTTCTCTGCTCTTTACCCACTCTGTGAGCACAGGAATCGCCTAAAGGACCTCCACGCAGAGTTGAGCTGCAGAGATGTGGGGGCAGGGAGTGCTGGTTCTTCCAGGGGAGGAGGGAGGGTCTGACTGTCACTCCGTGTCCACCTCCAGCTGCTCTGTGCTGGGCCAGTTCTGAGTCTCCAGCTGCTTGTGACTCACATCTGCAAGTCACATGAAGCTGACCGTCATGACGCGTGCGTCACTGGCATTGCAAACACAAACTCAGAAATCAGGTTAGACTTCTTTTGGTCTTTTGTTCCTTTTTTCTATGAATGAAGATTAGGAAGGGTTGATGAGGGTTTTATTATTGTTTAATCAGGAGTTTTTATAAAAACAAATGTGGGTTGTTGAGGACAATAACAAAACCCAGGTCAGTGTAGCAATGCAAAGGGCAGGCTTTGTATTATCATACTAGTATGCTTTTATTAGGGAAATCCATCCTACCCACACTGCCCTTCTCTAGCTATCATACCAAGGCTTTGCCCCTTCTTGTCTTCCCTTTTCTGTCCTGAGGATTCCTTCTTGTAGTCACTGTCCTGTCACCAGAGACACTCTGAAAGTGCCTTTTGTGTTGTCTTACCAAGTGGTTCTTCAACTTTCAGTAGTTGCTTTGTTCTTGGTCTCATCAGATAGATTGTAAATTCTTTGGAGGACAAAACAGTATCTTCTGTACAGAGGTACTTGCCACTGATGTATATATGCTTATTTATTTCCTTTCTAATAATCTTTTAATAAGTATAATATATTCAGTACCTGAAATTGTAGAGACAAGCACAACTAAAATAAAAATAATTCAAAAAGTCGTAAAAATATTCACGTTGGTCATGTAAGGTGTCTACATTTAGTATAGTTCTTTTTTAAATCTCTTCATATCTGTGATGTTGATGATGATGATGGTGGTGGTGGTGATAAAGATGATGAGGGGAAGTTGGAGAGGGGAGGGCTAGAGAGGTTATTATGGTACCTGTTACTATATTTAGAGCTTTAGACATATTCTCTCTCATGTTGATTGGTATAATTATCATCCTTAGTTTAAAGATGAGGAAACTGAAATCTCAGAGTAAGGAAGTGATTTGCTTAAGGTTATATGATTAGTCTGTAACAAAGCATGGTATATGTAGTGTTTTATAATTTATTTATTTGACATCCTAATAATATTACCTTCACTTAACAGCTATTAAATAACTTCCATGTGTCACACATTGTATTGGAAGACTATTCACAGAATAGGATCAAGTTCTGCCTTCATCAGTTAGAAGGAAGATAAATTAAAAAAACAAATGTGTGTGATCTTTACTCAACAATAGACATTCAGAATCCTGTGGGGGCAAAAAAGCAGCACCTGGTTTAATTTAGAGGTGTCCCACACATTTATTTCTCATCCTCGGTCATAACTGTATTTGTAAATAAATGTTTTATTTTAGACTTAGTTCCTATCATTGGTTAATTAGTTAAGAAAAATACAGAGAGCTCTCAAATACCCTGCAGCTAGTTTCACCTAATTTACCTTCTTGCATTTCTGTTCCTTGTTTGTCACAACTAACAAACCAATATTGATACAGTGACTGTTAACTAAACTTCTGACAGTCATATAGATTGCCTTAAATGTTCCCTAATATCCTTTTTCTGTTCCAGGAATACAGACCACATTTGGGCATCATGTCTGCTAGGCTACTCTGGGTTCTGATAGTTTCTCAAGTTTTGTTTTTGAAGAGAGTTTTGAGGAATATTAGTCAAGTATTTTATAGAATATTACTCAATTGAAGTTTGCTTTGTGTTTAACTCATGGTTTTAGACCCAAGTCAAGGGCTTGGAGAAGGAGATCACAGAGGAGAAATGCTGCTCCCAGTGCATTATATCAGAAGCACATGCTCTGAACATGAATCATCATGATGGGAGCTGTGGTGGTCCTTCCGAAGTCATGGGTATCAGGGTTCACCACTATAAGGTCATCTCATACCTTCTATTTCTTTTCAAAATGTATTTCTATCAGTATATGTTAAGTATACATAATGGGTTTATGTTATCATTTTCACACATGTGATGTATTTTTATCATAGTCAAATCCTATTACTCTCTCCTGTTCCAGTCTTCACTTCCTGTAACCCCATTCCTCTTCCCAACTGTCCATCCTCTATCTTCCTTTCTTTCTTTTATTTTATCTTTTTTCTTTTCCTTTCTCTCCCTCCCTCCCTCCCTCCCTCCCTCCCTCCCTCCCTCCCTCCTTCCCTCCCTTCCTTCCTTCCTTCCTTCCTTCCTTCCTTCCTTCCTTCCTTCCTTCCTTCCTTCTTTCTCCTGTTTGATCCCATGAATTTCAGTAAGGTTGCTTACAGGATCCTAGGTGAAAGATTAATTACAGGAAAATTTGTGTCTTAACAGAGGTTACACTGCTGAAGAAAATGTGCTTCGGGGAGGGATGGGGCCTCATAAAACCCTCTCCTCTAGCTAACATCATCTGTCGATAGGTCCTGGGGTAAGGGGCTCATGATTCCTTATCCCCTCGAGTGTTGGGATGTTGACAGGCCCAGTCTTGCACGGGTCTTATGCTATGGGTTTAAGAATGCAGTGATGTCATTTCTGAAGAGAAGTCTCCTTTTTTCCACTCCTTTCTTTGCTCTTTGAATCCCATCTTATACAACATTCATTGATCATTTCTTTTAAAAATATTGATTTTTTATTTAATGTGTATGAGTGTATTGCCTGCATGTATGTAAGTTCAAAGCCTGAGGAGGTCAGATGAGGGTGTTGGATTCCCTGGAACTGGAGTTACAGACAGTTGCTAGCTGCCATATGGGTGCTGGCAACTGGACCCAGGTCTTCCACAAGAGCAGTCAATGCTCTTACCTGCTGAGGCTGAGCCATTTCTCCAGTCTTCTTAAATTAGTACAGGTCTTGTGTAGGCAACCACATCTACTCTTAGTTCATGAGGATATCAGTCCTGCCATGTTCAGAAGACCCTGTTTCACTCTGGTCCTTCCCATCCTATGTCTCATACAGTGCTTCTGCCCATTTTCCATAATGGTCCTTGATTCTTGTGTGTGTGTGTGTGTGTGTGTGTGTGTGTGTGTGTGTGTGTGTGTGTTGGATGTGATGACTGTCTTAGTTTTGTTTGTATTGAAAGAATGTGTCACAACTGATTTTATGGATCCCCTACTGATAGACATTATATCTTCTTATAAGCAATGTTAATGAACATTATCACTTACAAATGTCTTTGAGATATATATATTATTTTCTTTAGAGTTAATCCTCAATGAATTGGAACCAACATGAGCATTTTTCCAAACATCATTCAACTTATATCAATAAATTACTAACTAGAAGATTATCACTTATTTATACTCATAAGTGCCTGTTTCACCAAACCAGAGAAATGCTCCATAGATATTAGTGTTTTTAATTGTTTATTTGATAAGCAGATGATTTAAGCCTTTAGTACATCTACAGTGAAAAGACACAGAGCTTAAGTCCTATTTTGACTGAGAAATCAAGTTCACGTTTCCTTATTTTAGCATATGGAACAAGCTGAGGTTGACTAAGCTGATTTTGTATTTGCTAGGTCATTTACTAGACTGATAAATAGTCCCTATTCCCAAAGACCTTTCAGTCAAGGGATGAAGGCAACACAGAAAAGCTCCAATTATTCTTGCAACTCAACGCCTTCAATTTGAATTGTACTTACATCTATTGCATTAAAAATTCACAGAGCACGTCCTTAGACTGCCTACATGACTTTTCATGCTGAAAAAATGGTGAAGATTGCTCGAACTATTTTTGTAGTGCTAAAATTTATTTAACATGAAATTCAGAGACCTACAAAGATAGAGAGGTTATTGGTGCATGAAGGAACCTACAGTCTAAACAGAAAGCGTTTATGTAAATACTGGACTCCGAACATATCTTTCCTGAAGAAACCTGCCTTTGTGAGTTCATAGATGCCAAATGGGAGATGATTATGAAAGAATTATGAATTCCAGAATGTAGTTTTACATGGATCTAAGTTTAGATTCCCAAAGGGACCAATTTACTAATACCCAGTATATGAAGGCTAAATGGGATATGGTGAAAACAGAAAGGTGCAGATTCAATAAGGGTAGAAGTGAATTGTAAATAAATAATAGTAGTGTTGGAATTTCAATGATTGGGATTTGTCCTAAACTCTGTTTCAAATGAGATCATTTTAACTTACTAAACAATAAAAAATCTGAGGGCATTGATAACAAAATCTGTATGTTTTGTTGAACTTGATGGTGGGGAATTTGTAAGAAATAGGGAATCATTTACATGTAATCAAAGAATAAATACTGATACTAAGTTGTATTTCCCAGAGGGACATTTTCCATTGTTCTTTGGTGAATTCAAGGACTTATTCTGTTATTGTCTGATTGTTTCTTTGCATATCCCCTGAATAAAGGGACAGGGCCATGGACAGAGCTGTTTTGAGAAAATACTTTTGTCAGGATGGCTAGAAGGGACATTGAAGATTATTATATTATGGTAAAAGAAAATCATGAGACTGTCTTATTTGTCCTTTGCCTTCTTTCTTTAAGAATATATTGTTCTTTGTGAATGCAAATTTCTTTATTCATATAATTCTTATTTTGTATTGTTGAGTTTTAGGGCTAAAGACTTTGCTCAGCTTAAAGTAGGGAGGACAAAGAACCCTAGCCAATCTTTCAAATGATGGTAGTTTTTAAATCTCCAAATCCAATTAAAATCTTTCCTAGTAGTACAGGTAAGCAGGAGAAGGAAAGATGTTACAGTCATTCTTTATAATGTATTTGTAGTGGTGGTCAGTGTTGTGGCTGGGCTCATGCAGTGAGTTTCTTTAGTGACAGTATCCAACAAGTACCCAGGGAAATAACACCCGGAAGGATCGATGGGTATGAAGCCCGCTTAGTGGTGATACCGTGCCCTAGGCCTGTGCACAGCTCCCATAAAGTTAGAATTGTCTTGCATCAGAATACCTACTCCAAAAAGCAACACTAGGTGCCCTCTGACATGGAAATTCATCATCAGAGCCATTCTCTCTCCTAACAGTGTATGTGGAATGGAACACATATCCTGTCTATGGAGTTTGTAAGTCCCTTCAGGGCCAAGGTTAAAGGCAGGTCATCATTTCCATTTTAGAAGGTTGTTTCAAAATTCATTCTTTATATCAGTGGCTTATTTGATCTAGTTTGAAGGATATCATGCTCTAAACAATACACTGAATTTTTCTCTCCCGTTTGTAAAGTGGTTCTGGATTAGTTAGTTTTGGACATGAGACACTAAAAATTTGCTTTTAGGGATTCAGAAGTCTGCCTTTAAAATGCTATTTTATTTATTATTGTATATGTGCATGATTTGTGTGAGTGTGGGCCTGAATGTTGAGGTCAGAGGACAACATTGTGGAGTTGGTTCTCTCCATCTGCCTTGATGTGGGGTGAAACTCGAGGTCAAAACCAGGTCATCAGTCTTGCAAGGCAAACAACTTTATCTGTTGAGCTATCTCTCATGACCAGAATTCTGCTTTTACCAAAGCCTGTGTTTGACAAACATTAAGATGTGACAGTCCAAGAAACTGCATTTTAGTCTTTGGACTGAGGATAACCCTTTATATCTGAGGCTTCAAAGTTCACTTGTTTTTTTATTGTGCCATAGAATCTGGAGAGGAGGAATCTTAAGATGGGATATTTAAGTTTCAAGCAACCAAGAAAAGACTGGGAAAATCAGAATTGCGTTCTATAAGCTAATTCCTTATTAGGCCTGGAGTTATGTTGTCAGGAAGCTCAGAGAGCAAGAAGGTTGCAAGTACTAGCAAAATACATGCATTTCGTCAGCTGAGTTTTTCACTTTCTGATTTGTTGGTGTCACATGCTTACATATTGCTTCTATTGATGACCCTTCAGTTACAATGCATTGAAAGTTATCATGAGCGTGTATAGTCAAGTCAGCAGGGATGAGAGGTTTTTCCTGTTTATTTTCAACGAGTTAGGCCATAGCTGTAGGATTTTCTCAAATGGAGATCTAGAACTTCAATCTGTTCTTTCTCCTTTCAACAACTGCCTGGTGAGGTCACATTTAAAAATTCCAGCTCATCTTTTAAAATTTAGATGGAATGTCACTTCTCTTTGTATTTTCCAGAAGTTGTAGGTGGGGTTGGCATCATCTCTGTTACATTCCTGTGGTTCCATTAGCAGTTTTTTGCTATAAAATGAGGTAGTTATCCATAGCTCATTTGTTTCTATCTCTTGAGTCCCTTATGACAGGGAAGGTATTTTATCACTTCTTTAGGCAAATAGATGAGTGATAAAGTCATTACCAAATAAAGAAATACTCAATTTGCATAATTCTGATAAATTTTTTTTTTTATTTTAGAAATGTAGTTATATGACGGTGGTCAAAAACTTGGAGTCTAGAGGAGATTCTAGGGAAGTACATGGTTATAAACTATGTTTGAATCCTTGAAGCTGTCATGGGAACACTTCCAAGTGAGGGAGGATAAGAAGAGAAGAGTTGAACTAATGAAGAGTGACTTGTCCTCCTTGTTCTTGATAAATAATAGGCTAGTTTTGAAAGAAAGATGAGACAGGGAAGATTCTTACAGTTTTTCCCTTACTAGTGTGGTATCCTTGAACCTCCGTGTTTTCTTGTGCAATACTAGCATGAATATCATCTGCTTCTAGAATTGTGGTAAGAGTTAAATTATGCTATTATTGGTAGAGTTCCCAGCAGAGGTCTTTGTCCACAATTGGTTATAGTGGTGTTGTTGGCAAGAGTTTTCTGACGGCTTAGGTTAGAGGCATTTATTAGTGGTCTTCTCCTAATCCTTTCTCTGTAATTTTCAGATGAGGTAGAAATTCACTTCCCAAAACAGAGACAAGGCTCTAAGGATCCCCAACCATCATAGAATCCTAGGGCTACTGTTACAATCGAAATACGCTTTAGAGTTTTTACAAGTAGAGTGTACAGAAATAAAACAGAGTTGGCATTATCTTCTAAATGTTCTTTGACCTAGAGGGCAAGGAGGTGAAAGAAACATTTTTGACGGTGCTTGTTGCATTTAAACATTACTGTTGCCCATCTGTCAATGCATTCATCTTTAATTTGGGCTGAGCCATTTTGGTATTTCAAAACAAACAAACATATTTTGAGACAGCACAGAAAAATGTCATTATGAATTTTAATATGTTTACTATGCTTTATTTTGGAAGATTTCGATATGCAAAGTTCCTATTGAAATGCAGAGGAAGTTACCACCATTGATTTGAGTACTAAAAATAAGATATAGTCATGTTCTTCTTCCTTTTTTTTTTTCTTTCCTTTTTCCTTATTTGAGTAATTGTACGGTAGAGAGCGAAGTGACAAGGAAAACAGAATGCTAAAAAGCAACACTGGGTAAACTGCCCAGGCTGGGCAATCATCACCATGGACCCCATCCAGCCCAAAATAGCCTCTCTGAGCATCTGAGCAAGGGCAGCTGTGGAGGCTTCTCATGACACCAAGGGGGCACCCGACGGACAGCCACAGGATGCCTTATAGCCACCAAAGACCAATATTTGCTGGGCGGCAGACACACTGTCTTCTGGCAGCTCTTTCTTTTCTGATGTGACAGTAATGTCCTACAGGGATAGAAGGAAGGTTTAGTTTCCTGCCTTTTTCTACTTCTCTGACATTTTTGTTTGTTTGTTTTGAGACAGGGTCTCCCTGAAGCCCCAGCTGGCCTGGAACTTGCTATGTAGACCAGGCTGGCTTTGATCTCATGGAGCTCTGCCTGCCTTTGTCTTCCTAGGGCTGGCATCAAAGGCATATACCACCATCCCGGGCTTTCTCTGATATAGTTTGTCCTAAGTGCTTCCCAAACCTTCATCTTTTCTCTATGAGACACCCACCTCATCAAAAGGGTTATGGTACTACCCCAAAGCATCCTCCTCTCTCGTCCTTAAAGTTCTTACATTCCCATTCATTGTGCATAGGGATTCAGGCATCCCGTATTCAAGGAGGCCTTTCTAGTCATAGAAATTCGTCATTCTTTACTCTCCACTGGCTTAGGGTTGCAGAACTCAATCAGTCTTAGAGCCTGATATTCTCTCTCCATTGCAAGTACCTTGCATAGTATCTCATTTGTGAATAAACTTTGCATTGACTGCCATCAGCTTGTCCATATGACTACCATAACAACATATACCAACACAATCATATAATGAAAGGGTGAACCAAAAATGACCTGGAAGTTGTCGCAACACAAAAAGAGAATATACTTCTAAATGGAGAATGTTCCTTGTGCTGAGGTCCGTGCTTTATACCTCAGACTGCCACTGTGACAGTTCTTTCTTGGGTTACTCAAAGATGCTGAAATGAAATCCAAGGTAAGAACCAAAGCTAAACACCTAGTTTCTGCGGCCTTTTCTGCCTCCACAACTCTTCTACTTCCTCACTATACTCATTTTTTTTCTTTTGATGTCTCTGGAGCTTCCAGTCTGGATCTCATGGGTCCCATTTTGACCATTTCAAGCTTCCCTTGTGACCATAACCGATATTTCTTTTGGACCTGCCTATAAGTCCAGTTGTACTGATGCATATTATTCTGACTTTGCCAAGTCCTGTTGAGATGGGTAGGATGTTTGTCAGGGTGCTTCCCTATGGGACATGGTGTGAAGAGACTGGTCCTAAATAATGAGAAGATGGATAATTGAATAGACTGTGATGATGCGGCAGAAAATATCACTTTCTTATAGCTCTGTTCTTCTTCAAGGGAAGAGAGACATAGGGAGGTTGATTCTGTCCCCATCAAACAGCTATTAACTCCTTCAGGCTTGTGGCATGTGCAGTGTGAGAGTAATAGCCAAGTCAGTGGGTGGACGCTCATGAACTGAGAAGCCCACAGTTCCCTCCCACCCTTCTAGAAGGGGGCCTGTTATAGAGAGGCAGACATTTTGCTGCTTTTAATAGGAAAAATTGTTAAAGAAGGCCAGTGGTATTTATGTCCTGGGAATAATTTTTTTTTTCTAGTAAAAAGAGGACGGAATTTGTGGGCTGGGAACAGGGACTCTGGGTGCGATCTGCAGATCTACCTGGGGCTTAGTGCCAGATTTTACTTTGGGAAGAATTGGTGGAACTTTCTGCCCTAATTTCCTGATACAGAACAGGAGCGGTAGCACTTTTAAGGCATCTGAACATATTGCATGAGAGAATTTTGAAGATTAATCAACATCTTATGTTAGTGGTAGAAAACATTAAATAAATGAAACATGGATTTCACTTGTAAAACTACCACAGAGACAGCAAAGGTAAGATAAATCAGGAGACACTAAAGCTACACAGGGACTGTGGTGTTGCTTAAATCTTATAGTGTCTCTGGTTCTCATTATCTCTCTCTCTCTCCCTCCCTCCCTCCTTCTCTCTCTCGCTCCCTACATAGGGGAACTATGGTTGGGGAAGTTATGAAGTTACATAAGTAGATGAACATGGACTTCTATGGTCTTTTGCTATAGACACAGTCTTTTTTTTTTTGTACCCATCCTGGTCTCTGATTCTTTAGTGCCTGCGTGGATGATTCTCCTCAGTTTTGGACATTGTTAGAAGTTCATCCCTTGTGATAACTTCATATTTTTCCCTGTTCTGAGAATGAACCTGTTCCTTGTTTATTTTTTGAACCGTGTTCTGCCTGCTTTGGCTAGTCTGGTTGCTCTACTCTAGATTTCTATGATAGGGGAATAAACCTGAACCAGACTGTTTGGCTCATATTCTGGCTCTGCCACCTAATAACTCTATGATCAATGGCATTCTCCTTACCATATCTGCAAAGCAGTATTCATGACCTTATTTGCTTTCTACTAGTTCCCTTTATTTTCAGTTTCAATTCCTGTGCTTTCAATTATGTGAATCAAATATTATCTAAAAGTTTAAGTGGAAAATTCTAGATACCAGCAAGTTATAAACTTTAAAGGAATGATTCTGAACAGCATTACGAAAAGGTGTGCTAACCTGTTTCCTCCAATCTGAAGCATGTGTCATCTTTCATCCAGTGTGTCCTTACTGTGTACACTATCTCTCCTCTGGTCACTAAGCCATTTTCAGATCTATTGCATCATACTGCTTGTACACAGAGTATGATATTATCTATGGTCCACATGTCCATTAGGGTCTTAGAACACATCCGTAACTAATGAAGAAGGAGTGATATACATGGACATTTGGAGATTAGGCGGAGGTGGTTAAAATGGTACCTAGCACATAGCAAGTGTTCAGTACATGATAGTTGTTGTTAAAGTCTCATGGAATTACTTTTTGAGTCAACTGTAGTTAAAGGTTTTGTGATGATATTGGCTTATTTAAAATTAAACAAAATTCATAAACTTATTTTCTGAATGTGGGCATGAATTAATATACAGTAGAGTTAATACTTAATATTCTCTAATTTAAACAGATATGTTAAACAATCTTACATATTAAACACATAAACCATTTGCTTTATTGTCTTTTTCCAAGAATAGAATGAAAGTGCTGCTTATATACATAAGGTTAATATATAAATGTAAATCCTCTTTGAATTTATCTTTGGAAAGTTTGTGTCTATTACACTGGGATATCAATTAAAGTATTGAGATAGATAAGAATGTGCTTTGAACCCAGGCAGATGTAAGTCCTAATTCTTATTCTGAAATTTATCAGTTGTGCTATAGACAATATAGACTCTTTTTAAATTTTATTTTTTTTACTTTTATTTATATGAATGTATTGCCTGCATGTGTGTATGTGCACTCCTGTCGTGCAGCGCCAGCAGAGGTCAGAAAGAGGGCACTGGATCCCCTGGAACTGGAGTTAACATGGTTTTCAGCCACCATGTGGATGCTGGGAATCGAAATCAGGTCCTCTGCAAGAGCAATCAGTGCTCTTAACCACTGAGCCATCTCTCCAGACCTGAAAATATAGATTCCTAATGCCTATTGCTCTTCTCATCTGTGATACAGAGATGCTAATGCCCACCACAAGAATTCTCATTACAATAAAATGAGGTACTGCACACAAGTGATTCTGATGCTGCCCAAAGGGGGGCTGTTTCTTATGGGAAGAGCTATATTGCCCATCGCAGGCTGGGCACTGCTCACACTGCCTTTCCAGTCATCGCATCTACTGGAGTTGTGCAGTAGGTGGTCCTGATATAAAAACTGACAGCTACTGTGTCATTACGATGATCCAGCTTAGCTAGGAAGATAACCTGTGAGTCAGAATTACATGCCAACATGTTCTTTCTCTGCTAAGAATGTAAACAAAAAAAGTATATATTAAATACTGTTTCGAATGTTGTCTCTCTTCAGTTTCATCAATTAACGTCTACAAGTTTTTTCCTGAATGTGTGAAGCAATGATCAAGTCTGACTTGTGAAATTTAGTAGGGGAAAGAGCAGACGTAATCTTTTCTTGCTGGATGTCCTGGTTGCCAGGGCTTGATCTGGCCAGCCCCACCTGCCAGGCACGCGGGTATTGTAGGCAGCTTTTTCAAGAGGTGGCACTAGGACACCAATAGTATTTTGCAAGCAGGATCCTTGGCTTAGTTTGTGTAGCAGGGAATGTGATCCCCAGCTGGGAGCCAAACCACAAGCATGTGAGCCGAGCCTCGAGCTTGGTTTCTACCCAAGTACATGTAGGGGAGTGGAAAAGACAGGGAACCTTTGTGAGATGCTGTTGCTCACATGCAGAGACAGTTCCGCCAGGTCTCGTGAGATCCCCCAACTTGATCCAAAGGAGGAAGTGCAGTGGTAGCTGTTTCTTGTTGTCCTTGAACCATCTCTATTGGAAGGAGAACCTGTTTACCCACTTCCAGGATCTAGAGACAACGCACTTCACCTAGATGTGTCTCAGGCTCTTCACTAATAAACTGCGAGTCCTAATAACTGCTGTGTCTGTATCATAATATTTAACCAAGAATTATTGCCCAATAAATGTGTGTAATAAATCTAATCAATATGATCAGCTTCTTTATTAAAGTCACACATTGAGTTCTGCTTCTTAATATTTTGAATCATCAGTAGAGTCTCAAGGGCCACTGGTAGCAGCAAGTCAAAATCTCCTTCGTGAAGTCTCTCTGTCATCTCACAGATCATAGTCATCCTTGCACTACATAAGAAAAGGTTGAATGTCAGGAGAGCTCATTGTTTTATTAATAACCTAATTTACTTATTTTATATAATATTTTATATAATAACCTAATTTAATTATTGTGTGCATGTACCTGTGTGAATATGGAGGTCAGAGGCTGATATCTGGTGTCTTACTAGATCATTCTCCATCTTACATTTTGAGACAAGGTCTCTCTCATTGAATGTAGGACTGGTGGATCTGCAAGCACTAGGACTCCCATTTCTGCCTTCCTGGCACTGGGATTATAGGTGAACTGCCATGCCTGTTTTTGTATGTAGATGCTAAGGCTCCAAAGTCAGGTTCTTATGCTTACATGTCAAGAACTTTACTGAGTCCTCTCCCTAGTTACTTATTTGTTTATTTCTGAGATTCAGAGTGAAGGAAAGAAGTGGGTGGTGAATGGCATGCAGACATCTTGTGGCTTTAGCTGCTGCCATAGAGTGTCACCGCTGAATACTTATCTTGCACAGCACAAGAGCCTGGTCCCCGGCTCTGTGGAGTGTGTATTGAAGCCTCTACACAGATCCAGTGATATACCTCATTTGGATACCATGTTATAACTTTCTTTGATAATTCTCTGTACTTCTCAAAGCATATATGTCAAGACAAAGTAGGATCTGCCTTTCCTTGTATCATTCATTAATGTTCCCATCCTTCCTGGTCTTCCTTTATGACCTCCTCTTGGTAACTCCACGCAGGGTACTCCCACCTCTTTCTATGATGGAGCTGGTTCTATGAGCTTCAGAGTCTAACTAGACCTGTGTTGCTCACTTCTGGTAAATGAGAGTGACTTGGGAGACGGATACGCCAGAAATCATGAATAGTTAAATGATATATGTGAAAATGCCTTTTGAGCTCAAAGACACTGCCTAAAGTGAGCTGTCATGATAACTATTAAATAGTCCGGGAAGATTAATGCATGCGATGAAAGGAAAGGCTAGCTCTCATACACTGAGGTGATCTTCAGCTGTCTGAAACGCAGTGCTCGCCAGCATCTCACAGCATGTTGGGGTGGTAGGCTATTTCCTTAATATTAAATCATGATTCTTTGCAGTCTCTCACTCATTTCACATTAGTTTCTCTGCTCTGGTCTTCATCGGCTTGGAGCCCACCTGCAGTGTGTAGGTGATGACTCCACGTAGCAGGAGGAAGGCAAAGCAGCAGACATAGTCCTGGAAGCTGGGTGCAAAGAATTATTTCCCGTCCAGTCCTTCTCATTGAATCTGCAGCACAAACAGGATGAAATGGGGATGGATGGAGGTGAGGAGCTTGAGGGAGAGCCCCAAGTCTGTCCAAATCCACACATCCTCATCAATGACTGTTTCCTGTTCTAGTACTCTGACTGGCTACTGCAAAGAGAATGGTCCCCACTTGAAAAGACATGCACACAGCTTTCAGACATTTGGCACCAGAATAATGAGGAAGAGATTCTAGGCAAGGGCTCGCATTTCCTTTCTGCTGGGCACTGCTTTGACCTCAGGGTGTCTTCATCTCTCTCCCACCAGAGGAGCTACTTGGGAAAAGGTCTGTCAGTCTGGCCAATACAAGTGTCTTCTTTAAGCCAGCATCCCAGAGCTAGCGAGACTCCAACTCCTCCAATCCCTGTGTCGGTGACATTCACCTCTTCGGAGCCACTTGCTCTGACCTTTGACTGGGAAACAAGTGACCATAGAGTACCAAAGACTTGGTGGTGGAACCTGCCAGCAAGAAAATCTTGACAGTCCTCTTCCTCACTGGAATTCCTTCTTCTCAAGTAACCCAGGGTTTTAAAGTTCCCTGATTTATCTCTGGTAAGATGTATTTCTACTGAATACAGTATATATTTCCCACTAAAATAATTTTTGTCAAAATATTTATCTTTTTTCAAATGAGCTTTCATCCCCATTTTCTCTACTGTAAGCAGGGATTTTCTTGTTTCATTCATTGGTTTTTGTGTAGTTGCTGTTTCTATTCTCATATGTACTCATATGTGTGTGTGTGTGTGTGTGTGTGTGTGTATTTACGTAAAAGCACCTGTCTTTCCAAGGATTATATTAGGAGCATAAGCCATGGGTTTAATTATCTTTCTGCTTCTTAGTGACTATGTATCCTAAAATGTCACTGGGAAGCTCTAGATTTCAGTCCTTTAACTGTCCTTACTGCCCTGCAGGCAGGAGACTACTAGGCAAATAACTTCCCAACCAATGAGGTGAGCTTGGTCCTACTGGGGACACTGTCTTGTTCCCAGTCTTCTCTGGTACTTAGATTCTTCTGGAAATGTTTTCACCCTCTCTTCAGTGCCCACAGTTTTTATTTACATGGTCTTTATAACTTCATAGCTTGGAATTTCTGTTCATTGCTCTTCCGTTGTGCCTACCACTGGCACTGTTATAGCTGGCTACTGCTTTCTCTAGACTTACAAGATGCCCAACTCTGGGCTCAGTGAAACCATTAGCTCAGTGACTTCTTTTAAGAACCTTGACAGTTGCATCTTGTATTTTCCATTTGGTGCTAGGACTGCAAGGCTCTGCAAGGTGAGGTCACATGCTAGTAAGTGGTGCAGTCAGATACTGTACCTGGGTATCTCTGACAATAAAGATCAGCATAGCTCCTGTGGCCTCCCCGCACTGACCACTTGCTGGCCACTTAGCACGCATCACCTCATTTTATCTTCGTAACAGCCTTGTAAATTAAGTATTATTTTTGTCGATTTTACTGCGGAGAATAAAGCTTAGAAAAAGATGTTAGGTAAGTACGCCAGAGGCACACAGCCAATAAATGTTCTCAAATCCAATGTCAGATGACCTCCCAGCTTCCTTTCTGCTCTCTGCTTTGTGAATGAACCAGTCAGCGAGTTGAATGGGTCACCTTCTTTTCTGACTTTTCGCCACTGTTCTTTGCTTTCTTTTTTTTTTCTCCTTTCAAAATATGTGATTGTACAAATTAGCATTCTACAACATGTAAAATAGTGGTGGTGGAGGGGCATACAGAAAACTCACTAAACTCAAGCCAGTCTGGGATAACCTTCTACCCAGTGTGGCTGCGTTCCTCCCTCTCTCTCCCTCCTTTCCTGCCCTTGCCTTTGTGTCCTCTTAGCCAAGATCTACATTCCTTTCCTACCTCTTCCAGCACAAACTCCCTTTGGGGGTCTGAGTTTCCCTGCTGGGGCACTTGGCATAACGTGAGACACACACATTTGCAAAACTAATCAAGTGTGGAAGGGACAGGGAGTCCCAGCACAGCTCCAAAGGCGGTGGCCCCGCAGCAGCAGGCCCCGTTTGGCTGGCTCAGGAGGAAGCGGTGTGCAGGTGACTCCCTGTAACTCAGCCCCAGCTGCCCTTCTCGGGACTGTGGAGCAACAGAGGCCCTAGCAACGGAAAATGCCATCGGACACTCCACGGGGTGGCATGTGCCGGCTGCCTCTGGGAGCCTTGCGTTCTAAGCCAAAGTTCAACTGAAGGGCAGTAGCCGAGCCAGCAAGTCATGCGGCTCTCATGTTGGTTAGTGTGCCACTTTGAACAGCTCTTATCTGATATTATTATGACTAACCCAGTGCTGACAGCATGGGACAGATTACAGGGGCCATGTGACAACTATTGAAGGCATCACTGACTGAACTGTGTGGCTTACATTATTAACCCATTCTTTCTGGGATTACATTCCCATAGGAATGTGTCTCCTTGAGAGACTGGGTAGAAGGAAGGAGACTCAGAAAAGTCCACTGAGTCCTTCAGGATCCCACTTGTTCCTATTTGAATGGCTTCTGGACCACAATTTATTTTTGTCCCATAGTTTGAGGGGTTTATATCCTTTGGACTTAAAAAAAAAATCAATGGTGAAGATTGTTCGTATTTCAAAACCTTTCTTTTCTTACAACTTGTACTGATAAAATTCTATGCCTTTGTTGTTGTTGTTAAGGTTAATCTTTAAGATATCAGAGAACTGCAGTGAGGTCCTAGCTAGAGAAATAATCCTTCAGCGTTGTACCTAAATGTCAGCGGTGAGAGGGTGCTACTCCTCACTGTATGATTGGCATCTTGGATGGTGCAAAGGAAACATAAGAAACTCTGTTATTTATTATTTATATGCTGTCTTGAGTCTACACGAAATGGCACAATGGAAGGCAGCTCCACAAGGGCGACAGCATCAAACATCGCAAGGACTCATATGGTAGAGAAGAATTTTGTTGTGCTTGGAGTCAAGCACAGCAATATAAATGGTCTTTAGGTCTGAGTGAAAAGGAACTTCAAACCTGATTTGGAGACATGAAAGTAAATAAAACAGAGTGTCTGGATGAAAATTCAGGTGTTATCCTTGAAAGATGTCCAGGGTGCTAAAGTACAAATATGGTACCCTGGAATGACAGACAACAGAGTTGGTAAATTTGTGAAAGGTGTTGGATAGAAGCTATGTTTGGAGCATTTCTTTGATGAGTTTAGGGTCTCTTTAACACTCTGCTATAAAATGGAACTATACTAATACCTTCCTCATAGGGCTATTAAAAAGATTTAATGAGAAGAGCCTTGTAAAGGCTTAGTCTAGGGCAAACGATCGCTTAGTAAAAGGTGTCAGGTATTATCCTCATCATTATTTCTGTTATTGTTATTATCTCTAGGAAAATGCTCGGTAGCAGAAGGCAGCAAAATGTGAACACATCATTGAAATGTTGTCATTTCCAGGATAATTCAACCTTGGGGCTGTGTCAGTCTTGCTCCATTGAAGGCAAACCCATTCCCAGCTTTTGTCCCTTCCTCACGTTGAGGGCCACACTTCTTCCTCTCTATAAATTACCTGCTGCTCCATCTATCCCAACACCAGAAGTGTTCACTCACACACCCTAATGGCAGAAGGAATACCATCCTTTCCAGCACAGAGTGAATGGGGAGACCAGAAGCCAGCCTCAGCCTTTGTTTTCACACTTGTGTATACTGTTCTGTCACGAAGATCTGTAGCTAACTTAGCCTACAACCTTACATGATAGTTTAAGGAACATATACTATGATATAAAGCAGTCCTGTGGACTTCATTTTTCCACCTATAACAGCTTACCCAAGTGTTCTTTCTACTGTGCCCACAGCACGGTGCCTCATTGTTAAAGGCAATACTTTTATGCCTTCTATGGATTGGTATTCAGTGCATTTTCTTCTTTGACCCAACATTTAATGCAATAATTAGTTCATATCTCCACTGATGCACTTAGTAAGAGTAGTTGAGTCCTATGAATAATTTTGTTTCCTCAGTTTCTCCACTAGAAATTGTGTGTTTTGGTCCCCCAAGGAAATTCTATTGAATAGTAAATGCAGACAAGAACCATCATCCCTGTATACTGATGGATCAGTCTAAGGTTGATATTCAAGTAGAACATGCCATCATGACCAAATCAGTTGCCAAAATAGCAAAATGCTAGCTGATAAATGGCAACTGGGCAGGCTTTTGGAGTTTCTACCTATACTTTTACTATGCCACCTACTCTTGGAATACCTTTGGCATCCAAGTCCGGAAGGATTAATTATTGACATGGCAGAGTCCCGAGGCACATTTTGATGTTCTGTTTCTGTATTGATTATTATACTTGTAAGTGTCTGGGGGCATCATGCAACTCTGTTCCATGAGATGGAAATCAAGATTTATAAGGTGTTTTCGGTTGAAGGAGGGGTAGTATATAATTGAAGGACCTAGTGTGGGTCAGGAATCCATCTCTACTGGTTTATGTGGCTGTGGATATGTTATTCTTGATTTAGTTTGGGTAGATGGGAATAAGTAATGTCCAGACCTCACACTCTTGCAGAAGCTGATGTGGGGATAAATTAATTCAGACACGTAAAGCAATGAGCACAGTGTTTCAACATGACTAGGACTCAGGAAAGATTGCTTAAGGTGTTATTGTATTACTAGAAACGTGGGTTAAATTCAAGCTCAAATTAGATTGGTTTCAAGAAAAGGTGAAACAGATCCAATTACCCTCTTCCTTTACTGTAAAACATAACAAAACAAAACAGAAAGAAGGAAGAAAAAACTCACAAGACTTATTTTTGGGAATAAGTCAACAGGAGGTTTTTATTTTACCGACATGTTAACATAGATCTTTCAAGTATCTATGTGTAAGATATATGTGGCATATGTTTTGTGAGATACAGCATGCATTGAATAATTATTGACTATTATGTGTGAAAGATGTAGAGATGAGTAGCAGAAAGATTTTCCTGGTGGTGAGCTCATGTCTATGGGGAAACAGATACATGAGCTAGTGACTCTAACATCCTGGGGGCAGCAGTGGGCAAGAACATTAGGTGCTCAAGGAGCTCAGAGCAGTAGGCACTAACTTGGCCTCCAGGGGTTAGTGAGACCCTGGAAGAACTGTTGTCTGGACTAATTTATGGAGGAAGAAGGAGGCTAGACAAGGAAAGAGAGCCCAGAAAGCACTTCTGGAAAGCATGAACCAAAGCATGATAAAGGATCTGGATGGAGGGGCCCTCCTTAAGAAGATGAAAGCACTGAGTAATGTGAGATCAGAACGGAGGGAAAGACAATAACAATTCAGAGAAGGCCACAAGACCATGGCCAGGAGCTCTCCAGGCCAATATGGAAGTGATGTATACTAGGGGGTTGTGTGGCTGGGGCTGTGATTTGTGGACCTCACTTAGACTGAACTTAAGGCGTTAATGAGGGAATGGCGTTAAAGCGATGAGGACATGTTTGGGTGGGTGCCGTTACTGTTTCCAGGAAAACAGAGCACTATGTAAACCAAATTCAGGACAATTCCCTTTCTCTCCTGCTTCCTTGGTCATTCTATGGGTATGAAATTTTATGGTAACTGCCTTGACTGAAGGTATCTTTTTCTTTCTTTTTTAGAGCTATTTTTCTTTCTTTCTTTTAACTCTAGGTTTCACTACAGGTAAACCATCTAGCTCTAAACGGAAGCCCCCTCCTTTTTGCCTGTAGACTAAAACCAAAGTATAAAGTGGGACGTGAAAAATGGCCATGCTGAACTTCCTTGCCTCTCACCCTTCCAGTGGAAACAGACTCATAAAACCTTCCGTTTAAGTCTCAGACTGAGTTGAGGTCAATTCTTCTTTTTAACTGAACCCATTCAATTTTCTCTCATCATCCTCCAAATATGTTCTTTTCACTGCCTTTCATAGCCTTTTATGAAATGTTTGTCCTAAATCTCTTTTATTTTGAGTGGCACTTATAAACTAGAGTCTTGCACTGAGCAGATGTATTCATTTAATAGTTTGCTTTGATGGCTCCTTTAAGAGGCTTTCTAATCTTTCTATTTTACCATTGGGTTTGGTGTTTTATTCTCTTTTACCAGGTGTCGTACCTTCATCAGATGTTTTCATTTTAAGCTGTTGACTTATAAACACATGGCCTGTGGGGATTGGTGTGCAGACAATTTATTCACTTACAGATTTATTCTCCTGTTCATTTTTGTGTTTCGTGCAAGGAAACCTAGACTGATTGATAATGACAGCTCATTGGTAAAAGTGACTCTTCCAGTGACCAAAATAATTGTTTCTTCCAGTTGACAAAGGGTCAGAGAGAGATCATGCTCATATAGAGAGAATTTTGAGAAAAAAATTAATTAAAAAAACAAAATGCTTCTATATTCAGTTCTCTCAGTCTGCATTTTAGGAAAAAATGGACTTTTGCATTTCTTCTGAGGACACCTGAAGGTTTGTCTTTTAAACACTTTCATTGTTCCAGGTTGCTTATATTGTTCCAAACATAATGTGCTTCAGTTGAAGTTGACATATTCTGATCGTATACATTAGGAACACATCACCCTTCTATAAAAGAGAGGAAAGTGGGACAGACGGTCCTCCTTTTGCTTGGTGTATAATGGGGACAGTGCAGGAGTATTGAATGAAAGCCATGCGTAACCAGTGGACCATGACAACAGCCTCATTCCTTGCACACTTTATTGATGTGGGTAAGGAAAGGGATTCAATGAGCAACTCCGTGAACACTGCTGGCCTCTGCCTGGACCTGGCGCCACATGGACAGTAATCTAGTCAAAAGGGAGATGTCCCAGACCCTCTGTCTTAGAGGCTTTATTAAGAAAAAGCATGATTTCAAAGACTGTAATTGTTGCCTTAGATGTGTGGATATCTATCGTGGACATTCATTGAGCTGGCCTTCGTCCAAACTCCAGTACCTGAAAATGGCCTGAGGCATGTCATAGGAGCAAAGCATCTGTCAACATGGAGAGAGAAGATGAAAAATTTCAGACTGCCTCACTTGATGTCTAATCTGTTTTGTAGTCTTATAAAATGAGTTTGATGGTTCACTCAGTCTTCTGTGACTGTCTTCAAGAGCCACTCTGAGTGAGTCCATGTGACTCAGAATCATTTCTACCTGTGCCCGGGAGGGGCCAGAACTGAGCCAACATGGAAATGGAATTGCACTGGCTTCCTAGACACAGAAAGGGCCTCTTGTTAGTGAAGAATGGGAATGTGGCCAGCCCTGGGAAGAATGTATTTCTCTTTGTCTTGTGCCCTGAGGTTCTGTCAAGGAAAAAGAATCAAAATATGAATAAGTGTTAAAGGTAGGCGGAGAGCAGAAGGAGAGCAGGTTTGCCATCATTTTGAAAGTGAATTATTTTGAGAAATATTTTCTCTCAAGGAAAAGATGAAAGCTCTCTACCATCTTGGGAGACCATGTTAAAATTTATTTTCAGTATAATTAAGAGAATTTTTGGAATCTGTTTCTAAATGCATACAGGTCAGGGTCCGTTCCTCTTCTCTGTCCCACCTTTCCTTTTTTCCCCTTCCTTCTTATTCTGATAGCTGTCTGATGATTCTTCTAGCCATCATTTAATTCAGGGTCTTTTACAGATCAGAGTATATTTGTCAGCCGAGTATACTCCCTGGAGAATGGTGAATTCCTTGAGAAGAACAGCCATGTTCATTTGACACTTTGCTTTCATCACTAGCATCGGGCAGTGGTTCTCTGACTAGGCACTCCTCTGTCAAATGTATGAATAAATTAATAAATAAATGAGCGACTGAGCAAGTGAAGAAGTTATGACTGCCACATACTGGAACAGGATTGCTTTTGAGTGGGTGAATCTGGCATTCACTAATTGCCTGTTTCCCTGTTCACTAATCCCCTGCTGGCCTGTGTCCCGACAAGACCATCAACCGGAGGCCAGCCTACCTGCCTATCTAGTAGGTTCAGTGATATTTCTTCACTCTCAAAGCCAGGTTGGGGCTCAGTTACTAGAGGTAAGAAAGGAGCCTTGATGCCCTTAAGCAAGCAAGCCAACCCCAATGTACTGAGGCCCCGCCGCCGTTTTCAGGGAAAATTCCCTAGCCTTGAACAGCACCAGAGAAATTAAAGGCAGCCAACAAAATGAAAACCCAGATCTCCTGGGGAAAAGACAAGAACCAGAAAACGCAATAGTTAGCTGATAAAATGTCTGATTCGGTTTTTGGCCAACTTCCTTGAACCTTGCCCTACTGCGTGGCCCCCAGTTGAAGTGGCAAAAAGGTGTCAGTGACAAATCACCCTCCCAAGAAGCAGCACAAACTTCAGTAAATTGAGTGTGGAGGCCAGAGTGGGCGCAGTAATAGCACAGTCTGGGCAGCCAGCGGGCCCCATGTGGGGTGGAAGACTGTCCCTCCTTAGCCATGGGGCGCCTTCTGTTTATTCCTAGCTGGAAAATGAGTTGGCCTGTTTTCACTGAAGCAGTCCATTGTATCTACCAAGAGCAAACTCAACCAACACCCAGAAAGGGGCAAGGCAGCAGAAATCCTCACACCTCAGAGGGCTGAAGGCTCACTGTGACCACTGAAAATGAGCTCCTGATCTCTAACATTATAAAAAAAAGGAACTTGTGGAACAATAAGACTACTTCTCTTCAGCGGTAACAGAGTTAGAAAACAAATTAAAAATAGAAGGCCAGCTACTGTGTGAGCACATCTACTTTCCTCCTTCTACAGGGGTAGGGAGTTAGAGCTCCTCAATAGTTTTAGAGATTCAGGCCACACATAGGTGTGGGCCTGCATATTTTGACAAGAAAGTGGAGTTGTCTAAGATATGAGGGGATGTTGAGGGCTCCCCATCTGCTGGTGGATACCAAAGCAAAGCAATAGACTTTCTCCAGCTGAACTCAATTTCATTTGAGTGTCGGACACCCAGTCCTTTAGAGGGCAGATTCTAGCACTCCTGACATTTGTACCTGGCTCAGAAGGATCTTTGGTGCTTGAGTACCGGGCATGTCCCATGTTTGCTATCACACTGCAAATTCCATAAGGTCAAAATCCATCTCTGATTATCTGGGTATCTTTCTTTGTTCTGTCTACCTTCCTGCATGCAAGGAACATTTCATGAACATAGTGCATGTTCAATAAACATTTGTGGGATGAATGAATGATAAGATTCCCTATGCCTGGACTCCCTGACATTTTTAGCACCACACTATCGTTTGGGGGCTAGCAGTGAATGCACATTTTATTTTAAACCCCAATATTATTATTATTTTTCCTTCCAAAATTGCCCTTCTTTTTTGAAAACCGATCTCCAATAATTTCCTTTCCTCCGCCAACTCAGTCTCAAAATCTGCACCTGAAAACCCTCTTACTTTCTGTTCAGTCTCTGTGCCTTTCCCAGTAAATTCCAGAAAAGCCCCTCATGAAGTGAGCTTAGCTTGTGAGCCTTTCCCCTCCAACCTGCCTGTGCCTGGTGGGATGAGAGCATTTTCAGACTGCTCTGTGGATGCCAGTGAAATGTCAGACAACATGGCATTCGGTGCACCTGGGGGCCTGATATGATGGGCTGCCTGGCACCCTGGTGTCTTTGCATGTAAGGGCAGCCAAATCAAATCCCACGCCTGGCTCAGGCTGAAATCTGGAGAAGCAGGAAGAGGCACAGTTTTAAATTACAAGGTGTTTCACCCACGTGCATTTTCTCTCTGGAAATTTTCTGGGGGGAGGTAAAGAATTCTTTTTCATTAAATTGAATTCCTTTACACCCCCACACTCTCACTCTCTCTCTTTCTCTCTCTCTCTCTGTCCTTCTCTCTGTCTCACACACACACACACACACACACACACACACACACACACACACTTGGTTATCTGAGGACAAGTGTTGGGTTGTTTACTATTTTCCCAGGGTACAAAGTCTTGAAGAGTTTAATTGTGGATGTAATCTGAAGAATCAAAGTCAGCCTCATTCCTCGGAAGAATGGAGCATGTGTAGGAGACAGAAATTGTTTGCACTGCAGTGCACAAGTTATGGAGCCCACTCTTCCTTTCCCTTTGAGAAAAATAGTGGAATGGGGTGTAGTGGTGGTAGGGCTGATTCAGTTGTCCTTTTAATAGACCCTCCCCACCCCCGGGTTCTGGATTTACCCTTTCAGCTGGGTTTGCCCTTACAGCTGGATCCTTGCTGTTTAGTGTGGGCCAGCCCAGGCTGGGCCTGTGGTTGATATATCAGGGTGAGAGAGAGTTCTCGTTAGGACAGGTTCCCTGTGGCTTGGACTGGTTTGAAGAGTGGGAGGAACTTCTCTGCTTCCAAACAGGAGTCTGAGTCATTTCAATAGAAGAACAAGCAGGAAGGAGGTGTGTGGAAGGGGTGATAACCCTGAAGGAGATAGGGGACCACATCAAAGAATTACAGCAAAACTGCCTTGCTTTTCCCTTTATAAGGCTGGGAAAAGGTTGGGCTTAGGGAGACGGATGCAGGAATGTTGAAAGAAGAAAAGATGAGTAATTCTACTGTTCTTCATAGAAAGGTTTAAGGTTCAGGGGAAATTCAGCCTCCTTTCCTCCAATGATCACCCAGGGGCAGGAGGCTTTGCTACCCTGCTAAATGCATTTCCAGGCTGCTGGTCTTGTCCTGTCTTATGCAGTAGAGTAGTTGAACACACAGTGACGTCTTGACCACAGTGTAAGCAGATTACCATTGTGAGGTTTAATGTGGCATGAACCCTGCTTCCATTTTTGTCTTCTTAAAATTTAGATCAAGTTAGAGTAGCCAGAGGTTCCTTTCCTGGACAGGTCTTACCAAGGATTAGAGTTAGCTCATCACCAGCTATGGCAGAATACACTCCCACTGGTGGAAACTTCTCTGCACTTGATCTAAATCTATACCATTACATTGACAATGTTTCTTTGAACATTTTATGTTTTATCTTTTCAAATCAATAGATCACTTTTGACAGATTGGGATGGGATTTCTTTATGCATACCACGCTTCTTGCTGAGTTAAAAATTACAGTCTCTAAAGAGATTACATTTACATTTGATCTTATGTGGACCTTATGGGTTAAAGAGCATGTCAGCCTTTTGAATCTCTGCTATTTTCTCAGCCTCTGACTGACCACTGGCGAGGCCTGCTTCCCTCTTCCTGTTTTCTTCTTGAATATGCTGGCTTCTGTTGCAGGATCTTTTATTAGCACAAACCTTTGCAGTGCTGAATGGAGTCTTCCCATCGAATCCAAGTCTCAGGTACTTCTTCCTTTTCCTCCTTTCACTCTCTCTGTGCTCTGCTAAACTACTTTATCAGTGCATGGAAAAGGGAGAATGTTCTGTCAATAACAATATTTTATCTCGGGCTCCTGACCAATTAGTGTAAGGGCCATCACTCAAATCCTATTTTCTATTAGTGAGAAGGTGCGCTTTTTTCAAAGGGCTGAAGCAAGAGGAGAGACTCACCATTCATTTATTGGGAACTTAGACTAGAGAGTGAATAAAAGCTGAGCTGCCTCTCAAGGGGATTTACTTCTTTTTAAAGGAAAAAATCCTCTCATTTTATTAAAAGAAAGGAGACTTTGAAAACTTCAAAAGTCCTCCAGGAAGCACAGTATTCTCTAAGATATGGGAAACCATTGAATGGTAGTTCGATTTCAAACCTCAAATATTTTCTACCACCATGTCTCTATTTTAGAGGTGGGAAAACTGAGGTACAGTCTTCAAAAACTGTATACATGGTGAATAGAAAACCGGCATATGTAGCCAGGTTTTAAGGGCTTCTAGACTGTTCTTTTCTATAAGTAGTCATACAAAGTATATTTCTTGGGAACCTTTCACATTGCTGGATAGGTGCTGGGTGCTATACACACAAGACAGAATGCGTTAAAAGCTGCTGCTCTGAAGGAGATTTATGATTTTTTTATTAACTATAAGATATAACCAAGAGAAGAAATTAGAGAAGGGTAAGCATTGATATGTAATCAGATGCGAGATGGTGTACAGTAGAGGAGAATAGCCATCAACATTCCCTGTGTTGGGCTGTGATTTGTATGACAGATGGAGCCTCAAATAAGTGCCAAAGAGCCAGTAGGGTGGAGTTGTGTAGCATGACCAAGAGAGGACAGAGAAACAGGCACAACATGAAATAAATGAGATAAAAATGATGACTATTACACACAAAAACCATTGGCCCCTCATTTTATCTATGTAGAACTTAGTGACTGTGGTTCTTTTCCTAGAATCAATCTCTCTTTGTCTCTGCTTCTCTGCCCCCCTCCTTCTCTCTCTTTCTCTCTCTCTCTCTCTCTCACACACACACACACATACACACACACACACACACACGCACGTACACATACATACACATGCCCACAATTCTTGGTAGCTGGTGTGAAATAGTTGGAGCATGCAGGAGACAGTGAAAGGTACTTGCCAACCTCTATATTGGGATAAAAGACCTTCTAGAATAGAGTGATAGACTCCTCTTTTAATATTAAGAGATAAAAATTATAAACATTGCCTTTGATAGTCATAAATAATATTTGTCATGGTGATCCATGGTTAAGAGGCCCGAGATGTTTATGTATAATCTACTTTGCATTTTAATTATTTTTTGTCATGTTGGAATTCCCCAAATCCAGCACTTACTGTGGTGCCTGAGAAATAATGGTCATGCAGTAAATATTTGTTGAATGAATGAAACTTGCAGAGAAGTTAATTGTAGCCTTGAAAAGGTGAAAGGCCAGGGTTTTATAAGCTGAATCCATCCAACTCATGCTGGGACCTGAGCCAGGGAGTAATATATCTGCCATATATCTCTATATATACACTCCCCTCTCCTGTAAAATTGATATCAGCGGGGCCTTCTGGTTCCTGCCATGCACATTTGCAACATTAATTAATAGGGAAAATTTATTGGTAAAAAAGAGTAACAATCTTAACTCATTTGTTGTCATGTGTTTTAATATCGTACTCAACTCTTTCTACCTCAGATAATATGGCAGGTTTTAGTTACAGAGAATAGATTGGCACTTTTTTTCATTTCAGTTATTAATCAATAAGGTTACAAAATGTATGAGATCAGGAGTTTCAGTCTTGCATTTCAACTGCTCACCCCAAGAGAACATTTCTTAAACATCTACTCTGTTGTGGAAATACATTAGACAAAGAGACTCACAAAGCGTGGCTCCTAGTTTCAAGGAGCCCAGAACCTTGGAAGCATGGTGATGCCATCATCATGGTATAGAACCTGCTCCCGATAGCAGGTGTCCCTTCTATAGTAGTGACTCTGTGAGCACTGAGAGATAGCATCTTTGATATCTTCCTTTTTTATTCTTTTTGTTTTTTCCTTGAGAGAGGGTCTTCCTATAGCCCCAGCTGGCCTGGAACTCACCGCATAGACCAAACTTGCCTTGATCTCAGAGATCTACCTACCTCTGTCTCTGTAGTGCTGAGATCAAAAGCATGTACCACCATGTCCAGTTGATATATTATTTAAAAATATTTATTAATGTATTTTTATGTATATGAGTACTATGCCTGAGTGTGTATAAGTGCACCCATGTCATACAGTGCCCACAGAGGATAGAGAGGGTGCTGGATCTCATGGAACCAGAGTTATGGACAGTTGTTAGCTTCCATGTGGGTGCTGGGATTCAAACCTGGATCCTCTCCAAGAACAGCCAGTGCTCTTAACCACTGAGCCATTGCCCCAGTCCCCCAGCTGATATTCTTTATAGCCTCATGTTTGAGTCATCGAACACATTTCATCTCTACTGTTCCAGTTGTTTCATAATGGCTGCTTGGAGTTAATTGTCAAAAATGAACTCTAAGGACATACATATGCTCTAGGGAAAAGGGTAGTAGTCTGCAAGTGATGCCCTTCTTGAGCAAAGAAGGGTGAAGTGGCCTGGGCCAGGGAAAAGTACTGTCTTTGTACTGAGAAAGAGGCTTCTGGAACTTGTCCTCAACACTTTCCCCTAGTTCTGCATCCGAATTTCCTAAAGATTTTGCATTCAGATGTAGAAGCCCTAATGTCCTGTTTTAGAATGATGGTGTGGACATAACTAGATGGAAGCAGAATTTTGGGGGCATTAAAAAATAGGAGAAGAGACTTGAAAGGTCAAGATGTTAATAACCATTTCTGGATGTTTTTCTTGGAGTGATTGTGATGACAGCTAATATTTGCATATTGCTTTGTAGTTTACAAAGCATTTAGACAAACTGAATGGAGTACTGGCTAAGTAAAGTAAGGCAAGTCATACACTGGGCCAGTGACAGCCGTTCTGTTGAATGCTGCTCAGTCTGCATGCTGATAGAACATCTGTGGTAAGTTTTAAAAAGCAAGTTGAACATTGTGTCTAACCATTTGAAAATTAATTTCATGAAACATGTTTGAGTTTTTAACATTGTTTCTATTTATATCTATGTGTCCCTGTGTATGTGTTTGTGTGTGTATGTCTCTGTGTGTCTGTGACTGTGTGAATGTATACCATTTATATTGGGGTGCCTATGGAGTACAGAAGAGGATGCTGGGTTCTGTGGAGTTGGAGTTACAGGCAGTTGTGAGCTAGCAGACATGGGAGCTGGGAATCCAACTGTACCCCTTGGAAGAGCAGCAAGAGCTCTTAACTCTAGAGCCATCTCTCCAGCGGCATATTCCTGTGTTTATGGCATAAAAGAAATGTGCTAACAGTGATTCTCATTGTCTCATTGTTGGGATGCAGAGGATTTTACTTTCTCATTCTATATTTCTGAATTTTCCAAAACCCTTTTGTTGAATATTCTATTTCTATAAAAAGAAAACAGATGGTAAAGTCACCAATTGAAAAACATAAGCTCATTTTACTTATTCAAGGTTCCATAATCCTTAAAACTATCTCATGGATAGTTATTCTCCATGTTTTATAAACAAAGTGGGAATTCAAACTAATTGGTAAGACTTAGTTTTCTTCAATGTCAGGCAATATTCTGTCAGATTTACATATGCAACTTCATTTAATTTTCACAACCATCCTTTGATGATGGTAAGAACACCATCCACATTCTACAGATGAAGATGAAAGCACAGAGAGTCAAGGTAGATTATCAGAGGTCACAGAGCTGGAGTCAGGATTTAAAGCCAGGTCAATGACTCCAGAGTCTGAAAGCTTCAGTTTCATTATGTTACCTGATAGGAAGAGGTCATCATCTGGGTATCTGAAGTTAGAGCTTCTAATTTCTATTCCTTTCTCTCTACACACTCCCATGTGCCTTCTATTGGATATCTGTAATGGACTGACAGGCAATAATCTCCCCACCCCAGTGAAACCTCGTAGTATGCTGTAACTTTTTAAAAATAGGACTTCATGACAAATTTATCTTGGAATTCGAATCGGGAATAAGGTCCTTCGCTCTCACATTCTCCCCCTCCTTCTTCCACCGTTTCTTCTCTCCACCTCTCCTTGTCCTTTCCTCCCTCATGCTCTCTCTGCCCTTCCCACCTCTACCACGTTTCTGTAGCTATTCTAGGAACTTGAGTCAAAATAGTAAACAAAAATATAAATCAGTGTCATTAACTCTGTATCTCAGAAGAATTAAAGGAAAATAATAAAAACATAGGCCATGTAGTGTGTTAATAAATTTATAGAGAAAAATATGGAGGAAACAAAGGCATTCATGTCTAAGCACCAAGAATAGGGATGGCATTATGATGGCTCAGGAGGTCAGGAAGTGTTGCTTCCTTTTGTTGGATAACAAAACACATCTTCACTTAACCCAGTACATTTTAGATTTTGATGAAATTTCTAGGAAACTGAGAGCTAAATAGCCGAAGTTGGTCATAATGTTCATTCTTATTATCTTGTTTCATTTGTTTAAGTTTGCATGGAACCCCAAATTGGACTTTTTGGGGGGAGTCTTTTTGAGACAGACTCTTCCAGTAGGCCTGGAAGTCATTATGTAGACAAGGCTAGTCTCAATCTCACAGAAATTTGCCTGCCTGTGCCTCCCAAGTGCTGGCATTAAAAGTCAGTGCTACCATGCCTGGTCTCCCAGATTACACTTTTATAGATAGTTAGAATACACTCTTTTTCTTTTTTGAGCAAGGTATAGGGATGGAATCCAGGGCTTTTACAGACTAGGTAAATGCTCTAACACTGACCTCTACCCATAGCGATAGGATTTAAAATTTTAAAAATACTTTTATTTATTATTTTAATTTTATGTATATGTGTGTATATCTGCATGAATCTAAGTGCACCCATGTCATGCAATGCCCATGGAGGTCAGAGAGGGTGTTGGATCTCCTTGAACTGGAGTTACGGATGATTGTTAGTCACCTTGTGGGTGCTGAAGACTAAGTCAGGTCCTCTGCAAGAGCATCTGCTGCTCTTAACTGCTGAGTCATCTCTTCAACCCCAAATACAACTTTTAAACATGAAAAAATGAATGAAATTAGTGTAAAGCATAAAAGAAATGAGAGAGCCGCTTTTCCTTCAGACTCAAAGCTGCTCTTTTTCAGTCACATTGACTCAGTCTCCTCTCTTCCTTTTACTGTCTTTCCGATGTGAATTGTGTACTCATACATGTACTTTAACATGTGCATGATCTCCTAAGTTTCATTTCCAGGAAGGTGTAGCTTTGCCATTGTTGAATAGAGATGAGTTTTTCCCTATAATACGTGAAAATATTTGGCTAGGTAGATTGCTCAGTCAGCAAGTCCTTACTTTGCAAGCATGAAGACCTAAGTTCAATGCCCAGCACCCATGTGAATGCTGAATGGGGTGGCGTATACTTGTCATCTTAATGATGGAGAGATGGGGCAGGAGGATCTCTGGTGTTTGCCAGTCAGCCAGCCTGACTGAAGTGCCAACCCAGGTCCCAGTGAGGAACCCTGTCTAAAACAATAAGGTGGAAAACTCCTGAAGAACAACATTCAAGGTTGACTGTTGGCTTCAACACATGCTCACTAAGCACATGTGAAAATGCACACACTTGTATACACACACACACACAATTTAAAAACTGATACCAAAATCTTTGCTCTTTAGTTACCCTGACCATTTTGACAAACTGTGGCACTTTCTAGAACCCATATGATTCTTAGCAGGAGTCATGAATGTTGATGGATGTTGTAGTTTTCCTGGGTAATTAAAACTACAGTTATTTATAAGGTTTCATTTAGAAATTGTTGCAATGTGTGCTTACTGCTAATTGATGACAAATACATGCTATTTATCAATAATGTAAGATATTTATACCCACCACATTTTCTGCTGTTGGGCTCACATTTTTAGCATTGGGAGTTAAGAAAGAGTGCTTCATGCTACAGTCACTAGCTAGAATGCAAATGAAGGTAATGTTGACTGACACTCTGGCAGCTGGCACGGGTCAGGCCATACTGACCTGCAGTTAACATGGTTAATCACCAAAAAGAAAAATTCTGGGTTTTAGATATAATTTTGAAGATATTTACTATGTATCTTAACAATATTGGTCTTTTGTTATTTTCCTTAACTCAGGGTGAAAAATCATATCATAAATTTATTCTCAAGTTTTGGTCAAGTTTGGTAGGTGGGATACTTATACATAGGACAAGGCCTTTATGAGCCTGTGGGTTCAGATAGTTTGAACTTGTGGCTGGTTGTGAATCTCTTTGTCTCCTCCTGTTTATGTAAGGACTAACAGTTTCTCTTGCATATCTTGATGCCTCACAGGTTAGTTTTCAGGTAGAATTTGCTCAGTAAGTGTTTGAAAGAAAAATATGAATTTATACCCATGTGATTGTCTTACAGGAAAAAAATATAAAAAGAGGCTACTCAATTTTAAGTGTATGAAGAGAACCAATAAATAAATATACAGATCTTAGGAAAACACCTAAAATGATAATAAGCCAGAAGGGAGATATTAATATTATGTATATATTTTCTGTTTATATCCAAGACAGAGCATAGTGGTTGGACAGAGCTGAGCTTTGTAAAGATCTTCATGAGGACTTGATTTCCCTGTTAGAAGAACACTAGTATCTGGTCACTGGGTCTTTCTAGAATTTCCTGGCTGGCTTTACTCCGGTACATTGTACTTCCTTGTTCACTTGTTCAGGTCCTAACTTGTGAGTGCTCCTCACAGTGTAGAGGCCAGCCCAGGCTGGGGATGCACAGAGCCTGTCAATGGAATGGACAGATGAACAGATACATGCATCCTCTGCAGTCTAATCTCTAGTGCAGAAGCAAAATCATGGGAGCTGATAATGACTTCACAAAACGTTTCCCCTGACTCTTCATAACTATACAACTGTGTTCTCCTTTTAACACATGTTTACTGAGTTGTCTGTCACTGTGCTCTGATGTAAGAACATAACTGTGAGCAAGACAATGCCCTTGTCTTCATGGAGGGTACATTCTAAACACCTTTGTCTGGCTTCATTTCATTCATGTTTTTATTTCACAGATAGATAGTTCAGGATTTGCTTTTGGAAAAATGAAAGCACATTGTAAATCAGTGTCCTGAGCTTCTAGACATCTTATCAGTTCATCTACTACAGAGAAAAGGTCTCCATTCTGCTTGTTTTATGAACACATTAATTATACTGGGGTGTAGGTGGCACATGATTGTTGGGCTGGCAAGGCTACAATGTGTAGGACCAGTAGCCAGACTGGAAATTCAGTAAGGGAGTCAGCCTTTAGTTCAAAATTCACAGGTCAGCCCAACAGGCTCAAAATTCCAAATCGATTTCTGTCTTATAAGCATCTTTATCAAGGATACTTTAAGTATCCTTGATCTTAAGACCTTCTAGTCTTAAGACTAGATAAGCCTGTTCACAACTGACCATAAATACTAACCACATCTACAGAATATTTCCACAGTAACATCTAAATTACTATTTGACCAAACAACTGGGCATGACGGGCCTCGCCATACTGACACATATAATCAACCATCAGTGATATTAACTCTTAGGATCTCTATAGACTTTTCATAAAACCCTAAGAATTAGGCATGATGAATCTCACTTTACATGTAAGGAAACTGTTTACAAAATGTCTGTTACCTGTCCTAATGCCAAACTGTGGGGCCTGAGATCAGTATCTGAAGCTAGGTCTGAGGCTTCATTCTATCAGTCTCCAAATTTAGTGGTGAATCTTGTGAAAATGTGGCCTTCTCATCTGGATTTCTCTTTCTTTTTCTTCATTTTTTTTTCTGATAAACTGTTTTACTTAATAATTAATTTCTAACATTGGTTTTCTTCCTAAGAAATTCCAAATTATTCTTAATGGCCACCTTGTAATTCAATTTATCATTCCTGTTTTGTGGTTATTTAGTTAGTAACTGGCTATGTTTGGTGACAGATCCAGAGTTGCCCAGAAAATCCCATTTTTTAAAAATAGAGGCTATTTTTTTTTCTTTTTCTGGGCATGGTGGCCAAATGCCTGCAATCCCAGCATTTGGGAGGCTGAGGCAAGAGATTTAACATCAGTCAAGGATTGCCTGGGCCTCAGAGAGAAACACTGTGTCAAAAATCCCACCCCTCCCCCTGAAATTGGGTTCATATTAAAATCTATCAATGTATAGCTTAGTATGTATTTTTGATGAAATTCACACACAAATATCACAAATTCTTTAATACTTGATGGAAAATGTGATTTTCTTTTATCCAGTTGGAATGTTATCAATTGATTTTAGTTTGATACATTTCCTAGTGAAATAAATGATGGCTTATCATGGTTCATTAATAATTAAGAACAAATACTTTCAGACTCGTGACCTATTAAGATCAGTAGTACCTGGAAGGAGGTGGCAGTGTGATGACATTATGACTATGATTGTGTGTTATGTCTGTCATCTTAGGATCTCAGATCAAAGCACAAAATGTGGGAATGTGCGTTAGGATTATTTGTGTCTGTGTTCATGGCCCCACAAGATTATAAATGCCTTATGGGGGCAGACTGTATTTTGTTTCCTTTTGTAAATAAGATCGATAGATAATACCATTGTCTTGATGCTTCAAAATGCAAGACAGTTGTTTTCAGTGAGTGTGCTGACATTTAGAATGATTTCAGGATAGGAGAGGGAGAAATGATTTGTTCTGGTAATGCCATCTCACCCTCTGTCATTCTCCTCCAGGAAGCCTGGCTCTCTCAGATGTTGCATAGGTCGCTCACCACGTCTGTTGGATTCCTCTGTGGTTTCAGACTCAAAGATTCCATTGTTCTTGTTAAGACTGTGAATCCCTTGAGACTAGGACCAAAGTCCTGCTCACCTTCTGGCTTCAGTGCTTCTCAGAAGTTTAAGTAGTAGATATCTGAGCCTTCATCCAGTGAGAGAAGAAAGTAGGTGGTTGCAGAGTAAGTGCCTGTTAGGGTCATGCACTCTGCAATCAGGCTACCCTGTACAAAGTCCCAATCATCCTGCTTAATTTGTGTGAGACTTTGAGCAAAAGATTTGACTCTCTACTTCTGTGTCTCCATCAGACACAGGAGAGATGACAATAGCTTTTGTTCCATTAGATAGTAACACAGGAGCACTTAGAATAGTAGGGATTCACGATGGACACTGTAAGTAAGATTAGGAACAAACACCTGTTTTAAATGGCTCTTTGCTTTATCTCTCTGATCTTCTGGTGATTTTCTGGGAGTTATTTTTTTTCACTTAAAGACCAATTTCCATGGTGAAATCATGTTAACAACTGTACCTATCACTTGATAAACTCAGTTCTCATTCCCCTTGATTACATCTTTGTGTTTCCCTTAGCAGCTAACCCCAAACCTTTTTATGAATAATCATTGGTCACCAGGATTTTTTATTTTCTGGCCTCCTTAACATTGAGAAGTAATATTTTCCAAATGTCTACCAGGTGACAGTCTAGTGTCTGGTCCTTATATACACTTGTGGGCAGTGGTGTCATCTATATTTTATAGAGGCCCAAGGTTTTTAAGTACCTTGAACCATCCAGAGTTAGGAAGTATCACAGCCTAGTTCTGCCTCATGTCAAAGGAAAAATTGTCTTCCTTGTGACTGTGTTATATGTCCTCCCTCTGTGTTGACACCTTTCTTAGGGTTCTTACATGCCTTAACCCCACCAGCTCACCAAGAGCAAGGTGTATCTACATATTCTTTGCTAGCCAAGAATGCATCTTTCAACCTTTTGTTATAACCTGAGACCTTGTAGTGGAGGACCCATGAGTGAATGGGCAAGGCTCTGGCAAGCCATGGCTGTTTTCCTTTATTTGAATGTTGGCATTTATACAGGATTACCCAATACTACACTAAACAAGTGACTGGGGCACCTGAGAAATCAGGGTACCAGCATTTTTTAATTTCAAAGAATATTTATTCCATCCAATCAGTTAAAGAAATCACCCAAACAGCTATTATGACAAAGATAAGACCTTCATGGGGCATCTCTGCATGTGCATAACTCAGGGATAAGTCTAGTGTATTTTTTTGAATTACATAAGGAGCAGGTACCTATAAATATCTCTGAAGGGCCTGGCTGTATTTATGAGGTTAATTAGATCTATTTTCAAGCCTTTAACTGGTCCCTACCTTCTCTCCCTCAACACATATGCTATTGTTGGATTCACATGTGGATATTTTGATTGACTGAGTGTCCAACTTTAAGACTCAAGTGCTTTCAGAAATACAATCATAAAATCTTACACAAGTTAAACACCTGGAATGATGCTAGACCATCTTTTGTAGTATATCACATTCCTACTGACTAATATTCTAAGTATTTGCAGACATGTACAATCCCACATATGTGAGAAGTTGTGGTGTTTATCTATTGTGTCATGGAGATAAGACTCTCCAATGGAGTCTATTAACAAGAATTTTTAGTTTAATTTTAAATTTATGGTCAAATTTATCCACCTTTACAAGGTGGAAAGACTATGAGCAATTTACATTACAGGACTTAGCATACCCGATCTGAAAAATCCTGAAACTCAAGGTTATTATTTTAGGACTTATTTTATTATTTTTATACTTATATATAATTTATAATTATATACGTGTATCTGTGTGGGTGTTTGTGCATATGAGAGCAGGAACTCACAGAGACCAGAAGAGTGTATCTCCTTCAAACTAGAGTTACAGGAGGCTGTGAGCCACCTGACTTATATGCTGGGAACTGAACCCTCTTCACTGCTGAGCCATCGCTCAAGTCCAGAGACACAGGTTTTTGAGTGTCAGTATGACAAACAGAAATGGAAAACTTTTCACTCGACTTCTCAATAAGTTGGAGTAAAACTCAGATGCACTAAAATTGTTATATGAAATTGCCTTCAAACTACATAGGGCATATGAAGTGTAAGTGAATTTGATGTTTAGGTATGTGTCCCCTTCTCACTATACCTTGTAAATCATTATATAGATGAAAATATTTGAAAAACGCAAAAACAATCGAGCCAAAAAAAAAATACCCTGAAAACCATAACACTTCTTGGTCCCTGACACTTCAAATGAGAGATAATCAGCCTGTAGCAGGCAGAGTTCATGTGAGGGGGAAGGAAGTCCATTCTGCCGCCTTTGACACATCTAAAGTTACAGTCAGAGGCTATAAATAACAATCATAGACTAGACGTGGATTGAAGAGACAGATTCCTTGTGGCAAATTTTCCAAGCAGAGTGGTATTTTCTTTCCTTTTCCCAACTTCCCATTGTAAAGGTGGCAGTAATTGATAATGCTTAGAGAAGGTAACAGATGAACTATATGCATAGATTTCTGTCATGGTACCAACTTATTCTGCTTATTTACAATTCTGGGCATTTATAGAGTTAGTTTTATGATTCTAAGTTTTAGTTTTCGAAGAAAACTTCAGTGCCTATGAGCAATTTAACTGTTTTCTTTTTTAACTTGTTTCCTGAAATTCACCTACCTGGGGAATTTTCACTATACATACATATGATCGTTGATGATTATTTTTTCTTGTGAACATTTAAAGAGGTACTTGACACTGGAAAATGTGACATCATCATTAGTTCTTTCAAAGAGTTCTGATTCTGCTTGGTGGCGATTAGTAAGGTCTCCTAGCTTAGACTGCTGCACCCTGCACTGACTAAACAATGGTTGTGAATTCAAATCTTATTATTAGCATTTTAAAATTCTCAAGATGTTTTATCTTTTGATGCAGATCTTTGTTTTTAAAAAGGGCCACTTTTTCACATCCATTGTGCAGGCTCAGTTTACACTCCAAGCCCTGTTTGTCCTTTCTCTCTTCTCTGTGTAAAGGCAGCCAGAAGAAAACATGGACTGCTGTTTACCATTTCTGTTTGTCTTCAGCAGTACCAAGCCCAGATAGAAGAAAAAGTACAAGCACATGTTTTATTTCCCTGAGTAAGGAAGGAAAGACAAGGCTTTGAAGACACAGAACTTATTGGAGCTAAAAAGCTTGAACCAAGAAGGAAATGGTCATGTTACAGCAGCTACTACATGCCAGGCTGTCTGGAAATCTCATTTCCACCCTTCAGTTAGTTCTCTTTGCTTTCAGTGATACAGTAGATACGCACCCATTTGTTTTCTGAGAAAATTGAGGCTTGGAGAAGTTATTTAGCTCAAAGGATAGAAATGAGGTGGCATGGAGTGGACTGGAGAGAACTCGTGTTCTGTTGTGTCTCTAGTGTTACTGGCTAGGTGTCTGGCTACTGCAACCAACGCATCTTTTGTCTTCCATCTGATTCCGATGCCACTCTGAAATGCTTATTCTTAGCAGCATAATTTACATATATCAAAGAGATGCTAGATGTGAACTTGGCTTAATGAAACTCACTTCAAGGAAGTTTCTTCATTGCCTTCACATAAGTTCAAAGCATGCTGTTCCATTCCTGCTCTCACAGTATAGTCAGTGCACCTGGGTCCTCAGGCTTAGTAGTGGTAGTGGTTGTGGGTATTTTAGTTCAGACCTAATTGTCACATGCATATCTCCCACAGATCCTGTATGCCGTTTCCAGTGGCCTTTGTTCTTCTAGGCTCAGATCTCATGAAGTGTATCAAAAGATGCAGTCTATTCTGGCTTTGTGTTCTGGGCTATTTGCTTGGCCCAACGGTTGACCAGAGAACCCAGGTATTTTGGGTCATAGTTGCAATTGCTGTAAAACTAAAGTCATTATTCCCCCAATATATATATTTATATATATATTTATATGGTCTCACTATGTAGCTCAGGTTACCCTGAAACTCACAGAGATCTACCTGCTTTTGCCTCCTTAGTGCTGTGATTAAAGATGTGTACACCGTGCCTGGAGTTCAGTGGATGTCTGTAACAAATATTTCCTAAATCAGAGATTAGGAACCACACATCTTAGCTTCACTTTTTGAAGACTGGTACCACAAGGAATTTGAGTGGCCCTAAATTGTGTAAATTTTTTCCATATCTGATTGCATTTCTAAGTATGAGTTCTGAAATATCTATTGAAAGTTGATTCTGTTATTCATGCTGAGAAGAAAAGGTGAGGTCAGTTTGCTGAGATCTGCTCTAGATATGCATGGATTGTATGTGCTTTGCTGAACAGTCTTGCATGAGAGTCATGGAGTGTAACATGGAAATGTCTCAGATGTTTTGCCATGTGGTATAGGTATGTATTTAAATTTGCCCATCATTTGGAGCTACTGCTTCTGAAAGGCATCTTTGCTTCATTGAAGAAGAACAATACTACACTAACAGTCTTTCTCCTTTGGGGGTGCACTCCAATGGCCTGGGTACAACACTTCCCAGTTCACTTTAGAGGTTGATCTGCAGAGAATGGTACATTTCTTTAAATGGTACATCGGATCAAATGGGTAGACCCTTGTGGTGAGATGTCCTTTAGCCAAAGCAGAGTACCGCCTGTCCAGGCCAGGTTCCTTGAGTTCTGCTCCCTCCCCCTCCCACCCCCAATTTCCGTGGAGATTTTAGCTAGATGTGTGTGGTGATTTTATTTTTCTACCAAAGCAGTGAATTTCTTTTGATATGTGGGAAATTCCTAGATTCCTAAATTATGTGACTATTGGGCACAGACAAAAACACTATTTTTCTGCATTGTCTGGTCATTGAACGCAGGATAGAGTGAGGCAGGACTTGTTCAAAGTCCCCACTCTTCACATTCCAGGTGTTTGTTTTTAGAAAAGTTACTTAAGTTCTCTAAACTTCAATGAGCTTATCCCTAGAGTCAACAGAACAACAGTGCTTCCTTTGACCATTATTGCAAGGATTAAATGAGGTAATTCATATAACTGCTCAGGGAAGTACTTGGAACAGAATACACAGTCCCCAAAAGTCTGGTGTCATTTCTTTCTTACTGTTATGTTTACTGTAGTATGGAGATTATGAACTATGAACTCAGAGAAGCAAAGAAGACTTGGTTGTTCAAACACTGAAGGACAAATTGAGAGACTCAAGAGAACCTTGCCTCATTTCCCACTCTTTAGACTTGCTTATTTCAGTTGTAGGTTTCCATGGAAACTTCTAGGATTAAGATGGAATTACTGAGTTAAGTATTCAATGAACACTTCTGGAAAGAAAAGCCATAACATGTATGTATGTCATAAGTAGTTTCTAGATGAATGAGTTACTTGCGGGAAACTTTTGACTTTCTTATGTCTTAAAGTTAACTGACTTCACTGAAACTCACGATCAGCACTTGAAACCAGGAACATTTCTCCATGTTGATCTTATTGTGGGCCATTCCTTGAAGTTGCTAATAGTTATAGCCCAAATTTCCAAATGTGAAACCACTCTGTACATGCCAGGGAGTGTGGCTTTCTGAAATAGATTCTGCAGCCGAAAAGAACTCTGAGCATTTTCTGAGAAGGGCTGACCTCCTTTCATGCCACTTACTGTGAATTAAAGCTGCGAGAGAGAACTAGTTTGGGCATGTGGCATAGCACTTAGCACCGCTGCTGCCAGGGAACGAGATTTGTGTTTCTAAGGAGATACAACAAAAAGGAGAATGCTTTAAGAGCCAGCGGCTGTCAGAATGTAAAAGTATCTATGTGCAGAAAAGGAAATAGAAGCTGAATTAAGTAATTTTATACACACGTTACAGGGCACCCTTCTGCTAGTAATTCTTGAATTCAAAAGCAAACAGTTGTGACCACAAAGGGCTTAGTACATCTCAGCTGATCTTAGCTCTCAGACTCAAACTGGATATGATTGGTACTGACCTGAGCTGCTCATGTGATTCTAAGATGCTCTGACTCCTGTCTGTCATACTGTTGCATTGTATTAATAACAGGGATCAAAGGGCGACATCATCAAGCAGAGGTTTGGGCAGCCTCTTGACAACATATTCTGAATAAAGGACAGAAGGGAAGTCCCAGTTCTTACAATTGTACTAGCAAAACAGAGCCCTCCAACAACCTCTCCAATGTCCAGATCAGCCTGTTTGAGAATATTTACCCCTGTTCGTGCGTGAGAAGATGTCCTGAAGAGGCTCAGTGGCTGAAGTGTCATCACAGGATACAGCCACAGGGAGAGCGCACCAAGGAAATATTACAGTACTGCTATATTTACCTAGTGCCTCTGCACTGGGGCTTTATTTTCCACAGTTGGAAAGGGAACCACCTGTCTCAACTGCTGATGTCAGAGAGCTCCCTCGAGACTTAAGGCTGTTGGAAAGCACATGATACTGTACATATTTGCTCTTACGTCCATATCTAGCTAAGATCGAGTTTCAGATTTGTGTCCTATTGTAGAGTTCATTGAGCAGTGATTCCCAAGTGCCCTCCCACGTCACTGTGCCCATGTGAATTAAAAAGTAGCCGGTATAAGCCCCTGCTGTGAGTACTCTCTCAGCTTGGGATGCAAGTATTTGCACTGCAGTAAAATGAATGACAGGAGCACTGGGAATTGTCATCCATGGACTCAGTTGTAACGGTGAGTATCAGGCATTTTCCTTACATCTGAGACTCATTCTGCTATTGGTATGTCTGGGCATGATATACTTATAATGATGAGGATGATTTTTAAAGCGATATAAGATTTTATGAGTTTGTGTATTATTATTATTATTATTAATTATTATTATTTTGCAGTACTGGGGTTTGATCCCAGATCCTTATGTATGGTAGGCAAGCATTCCACCAATGAGCTATATTCCCTGCCCTTGTGTGTTTATTATTAATGAGGCTAAAAGGAGACTAATAGGTACTGTTTATTTTCATATTAATATGAAGTAATTGTTGCATAGTGAAAGAAATTTATAAGCTGGAAAGACTGAAAATTGTGAATGTATATTTGAGACAATATATTGCATTTTGGTTTTGTTTTCTAAGGTTTTTCAGATGTGTGTAAATCAGTGCTCCAATTCTTTGTGACTGAGAAGAATTAGATTTTTTAAAAAATCATAGCTCCTTAAGGAAATGTGAGGGCCACTATATTGCAGGACTCCAGGGGGTAGCATTTATGTCATCGTCAGAGACTCCCACTTAAGCTCTCCTGCTGACTGCATTTACTATCTCAGGAAATACGATGCCATCAACATTACTCAAACATTGCATAAATATAGAATTGTTACCCACAATTGCAGAAGATTTGCCATTAGTGAAGTTGTTCATTATTTTAATAGTGCCATGCATCTGAATTTGAATATCTTTACCAACTTGCAAATTATACTGCTATTACACAAAATAGGTGGAAAACAGAGTCTGCGGGTATGAATTGCATTCTTGGGCCACATCAGATCAATGTCTTATTAGGAATTGGTCCCGGGGTTCTTAATTCCCAGGCTTCCTATGTTGCACACTTTCAATTAAATTTATATCTGAAATAATGCTTGGTACCTTTTGCTCAAGTCCTAAAAATAGAGTAAATAAGATGGACTAGAACCCCTCGGTTCATCTAATTTTTTCCCTGGTGTGGAATTTTCCTCTGAACCATTAAAACTGTTGTAGTATATGATTGATATTAATTAGTTTTCAGTGAAGTACTGCACTCCTTAGCATGAACTGAGCTAGAAATAAATATATTACCATGAATTAAGATTTTGTTCATTGAGAAGAATTGGGTGAAGGTACCTACGTGAAACCCTAACTACAGGCATCAAGTTGAATTAATGCCAGTGTTGCTTTGAGATTAATTTGAGGACTGAATAAGAAGCAGTATACTGTAATATAACTGTGTTTACTGAATCATTTTTGGCATCAAAAACTAAGGCTACATTTCAGATAGAAAAACAATATGGTCTCCCTTGGAAGAGAGAGGTGGATGCATTTTGTAATTAATATGAATGTTACCCTCTGAAAACTGTGTCAGTCTCCAAGACAAAACCAGTCTTCTAGAGAATACTGCCTCCTGTGTGTATCACACATTGTATGTGCTTTGGCCATCTTCTATATCCTATCGGGGTTTTATGATGCAATCCGTTTTAGTTCCCACCCTCCCAATTCTAGAATACTGGCTAAAACTCACTTTCTACATTTGCATCTCATTATTATGTATGTGTTCTGAAAAGGTGTGGAAGGTGCTGAGAAGATTTATAGGCTTATCCAGGGGATACTGCAGAAGGGATTCCTAATGATTCTGTGCAAGGACGAATTATGGAGCATTAATACAGGACCACTCAAACACTAAGAAGTTTTCAGGATGACACTTCCATGGACTCTGATGGGAATAGCGCCCCCTGGAATTGTGCACTGCTCTGACCCTGCTCAACTATTCCTTTTAATTCCAGTTCCCCATAGCCTATAATTCATTGATTTGATTTCCATGTGTCATATAGCATAAAGACTACATACAAAACTTTTAAAGGTTTTACACCACTAGTGAGAAATACTATGCACATCACACATGTAATTTAAAAGTTTCTAGTAACTACCTTTATAAGGATGCATTTAAATTTAATAAAATCTTTTATTTAAGACAATACATCCAAAGTATTTTATCAAGTAATCTATAAATTATTAATGAGATATTTCACATTCCATTTTTCAAACTGAGTTTGAAACCACAGTAGATTTCTAGAACATCTCAATTTCGAAAAAATGCAATCTTAAATGTGAAAGACAAAATATAAGATATCCCTCATGTCATTTTACCAATTCCACAAGTAATTGTGTGACTGATCACAGAATTCCCGGAAGTATGACTGCTAAGACAGTTTAGTTGATAGGCCACTGGGGGCAAAATTGACTTTGCATTGAGTTGTTCTGCTCCTGTGGCTTTGTTTTCCTTTTTTCCTTCTGTGTGTGCTTCAGATATCATCATTTACAACACAATCAGATGTTTTTGAAGCTCCCATATTTGCAAGCTCATGGTATCTTGTCAGTTTGTATGTACCATATGGTTGTTTTGTTTCTTAACAGAGAAATACATTTTTGAAATTTGGCTCAAATAATTTTGTGGCCTGCTTGTTGGAAACAAAACAGTTTTCTACACTTGGTTCCTCTGGTCTCTTCAGAGGTAGAGCCAGATCAGGACTGGTATGAGGCTATTTCTTTTTTTTTTTCTTCAAGAAAGTAGAGAAGATGACAGGCAATGGACATACCTATCAGTTGTGATGATTCGTCTATGCATAGAAAGCTTAATACAGGGTTTGGAAACAAGTTGGCTTGGATTGACTTCTGGACCTTCCTCCTCTCCCTCTCTCCCTCCCTTCTTTTTTTTATTTGTTCTTTCTTTTCAATGAGGAAGCAAGGGCAAAATCATATTCATGCATCTATTCTAGTGTTGCTCGATTTTAAATAAATTTTTAGGTATTTGTATGGTATGTCAGGTACCCTTATTGAATAGCTATTACATGACAATGACTAGAGACATGTATACCTTGTTTAACACTAATGCCAACTATGTAAATAGGTGTCTATATTGGCATTCCTTAAAAATATTTTTATTGCTTCTTTGAGAATTTTGTACACTGAATTCAGATCACATCAAATGCCCCATTTCCACTCCCACCCAACCTTGTCCTCCATTACTGTCTTTCTTTCTTTTAAAGTTTGGTTGAGTCTAATTTGTGTTCCCCAAATGCTCTTGTGTGTGGATCCATCGCTTAGAGTATAGTTAACCTACCTGGGGGTCACACTCTAAAGGAAAACTGCCCCACCTCAGCATCTATCAATTGCTAATAGACCCTTAGCTAGAGTTGGGGCTGCTTGCCCACCTCACCACCCATGCTGGGGTTTTGCCTGGCTCGTCTCTGTACAGGTCTTGAGCTTGCACTCATAAGCACTATGGGTTCATATGTACAGCTACCCTGTGGTGGCATTTTTATAGATGATGCTAACAGTTCATGAGAGAGCTCAAAGAACGGTCATGGGTAGCAGATCCATGCAGTATGACTTTCAGTGCCATTCTCTCAAAGAAGGCGATCACTTTGTCATACTAAGTCAACTGTCACCCTTCAATAATGAATTGTGAACCAAAGATAACAGTACTAAAATTTTAGAGATGGAATAAACCTTCTTTTTGTAATTTAAGAAATATATACATACAACACTTAATCTTATCTAGAACCAAAAGAAAGTGTTGTAGAAAGATCATTTGCTTTCTCCAAGGTCAAACAAACAAATCCAGCCATCAGATTCTTTGATTTGGGTTCCTTAATCTCTGTCTCCCTCCAGTTTGTCTAAGTGGTTTAATGACCTAATAGGATAAGTTGAAATTTGAATTTTTTGATTAACAGAAACTAACTTTAAAAACACTGTGGCATAGAAACATTACTGTCTCTTTCTTCTCAAAGTATTTGAACCTTACTGAATTATAATATTGAATCAGAAGGGTTGAGATCAATGAATTTTCTGTAATGGATCATACTCAACACTGTAACGTGTAACCAACACTGACAGCAACAAGAAGCTGTAACTAATTCCCCCAGTACTCCCGCCCTTTCTGCTGTGACCACCTCTCCCAGCTGCCACCAAGGGAAACCAATACTGACTTCTAGCTGCATGGATTCGATGCTCTAATTTGGTACTTTGTGAGAGTGGAATCAGAAGATGTGTGTATGTGTGTGTGTGGCTACTTTTGCTTCACATTGTGTTTGTAGGAGCTATGTAGAAGTTCATTCATTCTCATTCTTTTCAAGTATTTGGGCCCCAACAGTCATAATGTTCAAAGGAGAAAATAGGTTTATTTACCATTAATTATTATTGAAAACGTTTTGGGGGATTATTAGTTATGTTTTTGTTTGATTCAATTATAAGTGTGAAATAACACAGCTGCAGTATGGTAACCAAGTACCTTCAACCCATGACACATCACAGCAAAACACTCAGTCCAAAGCTTTCACATACGCTGTGACACTGGGTAATGTGACAGAGAAAACAAAGAGCGCACAGGCTGAAAATACCGTGGGAGAGTGCCTGGTTGGACTTCCCTCTTAGTGGCTTTGTAAGGTTGTGCAAAAGGTTAGGTGTGGCCTATTTTTAGGTGCCCTTCATGGAAACAAATCTACTAAGATGGAGGATACGCCATCTCAGGAGTAGAGATTTTTGCTTTGAAAGGAGGTGCAGAAGTCATCCATTCTGATTAAATAGTTGGGCAAAGTACAACTGGACTCTTGACAAAAAGTGTATGCATTGTTCGGAGTGGAATTCTCATCAGCTCCCTTTCATACACGGATTCACAGACACTGAAATCCAGCTCCCTTAAGCCTTGTTCCTTTTCTCTCCTGCAAGAGAATGTCAGGCTGGTATACAGGGCTTCGTGGGAGTAGCTGGTGCTTTCCCAAGGCTTTGTCTTGGCTGAGATCTATCACTTACTTGTTCTCCTCCCAGTCTCCTGTCATCATCACTCCCTCTCCAAAATTTTGGTAGAGAATTAGAAGTGTTTATGCTATTTATTCATCCCTAAAGGAAATCTTTAGACTGGGTGATAAGGAAGACACTGAAGTCAGTGCTTCTGCCTCCTACTAGATGGTATTGAATTTACAAACCAAATAGTTGAAGAGGAAATCTATCACCCCCAGGGACCCGCCAGCTCTCCATGTTGTGCTATGGTCCTGATTTAATACATTTTCTAACAACATTATGCTGAAATATTTCAGGCCAATGAACTTCTTTTATTATTAATATAATAAGATTCTTAGTTAAGGAACAGGGCTACGATATTAGCAGACAAGAGGGTTGCTTACAACTGTTATCTTCCCCCGTGCTACACAATCCAGTCCTATTTATAAATTCCTTGACTTGAGACACAGTTTCTTTTCTGAATCTTCTCTTTGAGTAACACTATTTCTTATCTCTTGGAAAAGCAAATCACATGCTGGTATGTTTTATTACATCTATATACAGATGTAAGAAGAGGGCCACTACTACATCAGTTGTGTAGTGTTCACACTTACTGTGCAGAGGTTTGGGTTTACATGAGCTTAATACCATGTGATTTAAAGCACGACAATCATCAGTTCCCATGCACTCTTTTTTTCCAAGAAAAATTAGTAGTTAAATGCTCTCATCACCAAGGAGAGCAAGGAAGCTTTGCTCTCTCATGAACTGGTACTATACCTGCAGATGATCTTTGTCTCTCACAGTCTGTGACCTGAGACATTTGGGTTAATCTTGCCTTCCTGATTTAGTTATGTCTGCCGTGACAGTAACAGCATGGGATTTTAGATGTGGCAGGAATAGATCTCAGGTAAAACCAAATTTATCTCTTTTGGCAGATAAAGAGATGGAGGCTCCTAATCACTGAGGAACTACCTCCCGTCACGTTTCTGTTTAGGGACACAGCTGAGTGAAGATTCAGGCTCTCCCCATTTGCCCCTTTCCCTCCACGTTGGGCTAAGGTGACCCTACTTCTCAGATGGACCTCAGCCTCCAGTAATCACCTTAAACCTATGACCTTGGTTTTAAACTGCTATTCCTCTTCTTACAAAAATTCCTTATATTCAGAATAATCATCTCCCAAGCAACTTCCAGGAAAAGGTCAGGAAACCACAGGGATATTAACTTTAACTGGCAAATAGTGAAACTTCCATTCCTGTGGATACTTTCCAGGGAAAGAAGGTGGTTTTGTCCCATATGTGACATTCGAAAGTCCCTCAAAGGGCTTTCATTTCCAAAACAAGGCTGTATTGTGTCAGCCTTTCTCTAGGAAGGTTCACACTGGGGATTGGATGAGATGCAGAAGGTCACTTGCAAGTGACTAGTTTGAAACATGTACTGTGTTTTCCTTGTTGAGGCAATTTCAAGTCTTCAGTAGAAGCTTTCTCCATAACAACCCCTGAGCAGGTCATCTGTCACTGAACCCCACACTCCTTAATCAGTAAACTCTACCTAAGAAATATTCTTAATCGTCAAGTCAGATGATGCTTAAGGCACGATTCTTTTTTCCCCTGATTTATGCTTCTGAACTATATGCCAAATAGGAAGGGAGACCATGAATAACAAACAGATGCTTTATATAAGTGGCTGAAATTATAACCAGCCCCAGGATAATTAATTTTTGAAAAGAATGTTTGCTTAATTTGATAAAATTTTCAGTAGGAAGACAAAGTGAAGATGGTAGTGATGTCTGGGATGCTGTCCTCTGCGTTCACCTCTGAGGCAAGCTTGACAGCTGCCACATTCTGTCCCTTGTAACTCAGGTCTGAAAGGGTTTCTAAGAAACATGACGATGATTCTTCTCAGTGTTGGGCCTTCATAGCCTGAGTGGAGGAGATGCTAGGCTATATAAAAATGGCTTCATCTCAAATAGATGAGGAATATTTGAGGCTGACTTGGGATATCAGGGGCTGTTTCTCTTTGTTCATATTTGTTAAGAAGCTGTGACCGTACTTTGCATCATCAAGACAAATTGCTAGTATTCTTCTGAAAATAGAAGTTATACATGTTTATCACAGAAAACTTGAAAATTACAAAAAGGTCCGTATAGACATATAAAGAAAACTCATAAGCACTCCCAGTGTCATCAGCACTACAAAGAGCTTGTTACACATTATTTTCCACCTCTTCTTTCCTCCTGAGTATGAGTGTGTAAATTTCTAGCTAAAGTTTATATGATTGCCATTACTTCGTTTAATCAGAAACCTCAGTATATTTTCAACAATTTTCCATTATGCTACTAAACATATTTTTATAGGATTTTAATGCTAGCGTTGGCTACATATGTATATATTCTGCTTTACCATTTGTTAACTAGGCCACCTGAAGTCGGACATTTACAATACATTCAAGTTTTCAACGTTCTGAATGTTAGAGTATTGTTTATTTTCATACCAAAATCTTTGCATGCTCTCTTCTCTTATTGTTTTGGGTACTTTTAAAAGCAGAATTTCTGGGTCTACTGGGCAATTCATTTAAAATATTGACATATCTTACTTATTTTCTCTCTAGAAAACTTGTACCCATTTGGAACCCTATCGGTAGTATTTGACACCTGTTTGTTATTGTTGTTGAACTGTTAAAAGGAAAGATCTGAACTAAAAGTATTCTTCTTGAATGAAGATGTGAGGTTATTTCTTTTAAAAAAGTCTTGTCTCAGTAAGCTGATGTCAAGTAAGATTTTATATATTGCCACAATTTAGCTAGGACCTTAAAGCTAATTTACTCCTTAAGATAAGAATTTCTCTTCTTCCTTACTTTGGAGAAAAATATTTTAGCCCTTCTAAAATATAGAAATATTTTAGAAGAACAAAGAGATGCAAAATAAAGTCTTAACAAACATGGACTAGAGTAAAATACAACTATCAAAACACTGAAAAAAAAGGACAAAAACAAAATACCCAAAGAGTCTTCCAGGCTGTCTGATGTGATTTTAAAAAGAGATAAGTACTCGAGAAGTACTCATCCATTCTTCTTTTTTTGAGACTATTTGTAAAGTTTTTTTTTTTCCCCCATAAAAGCAAGAAAAGTTAAAGTAATTGAGACCCAACTCCAGAAAGAACAACCAGGGATACAGTCTGTCTTTTTCTTTTCTTAAATTTAAGACTATCTGTATACTCCTTTCCCCAGTCCTTACTTAATTGGTTATTGTGATAAAATCTCCTTAATATTATGGTTTTGAGGTTTGGTAGCACTTTAAAATTTTAGTACATGCCAAATTTAACAAAATGCAATATACCTTATTTTCAGTTCCCGAAAAACAATTGATAAATAACCCTGTTCAGAATTTCTTATCTAAATAACCAATAATTCCGTGCATTGTTTATTAATTAACCTGAAATAATTAAGGTAATTGAAATTATCTCTAGCCTCACAAATTTGCCTAGTTTAAACAATAGATAAAATCAGATTTTAATCAATGTTTAATCTCTTACCTGTATCCCTAGTAAGTACACTTCTTGCTTTATGCTTAGATTAGTGCAACTGACTGTCGCTCAAAATAATTTTCATGTTATTTTTGGTTGTTCTATGAAAAATGCAAAAAGCACATTTTGAGGTCTAAGTGAAAATCGAGGCTGGCGCTGTTCCACGGGGCTGGTCTCCAGAAGGGCTTGTGGGAGATGAGAGGAGAGCCGTGCTGCTCCAGGGGTCGGTCAAACCTCCTTTATTGAAAAAGAAATCAGACACTAGGAGGCATTGAAAGTTGTCTACCTACTTTCCTCCATTTCTTTTCCCCAAACATCTTTGTTTCACTTTGTTTTTTGAAACAAAGTGCTTCCCTATAGCTCCAGCTGGCCTGGTTCTCACAGAGATTTGCCTGCCTCTGCCTCCTGAGTGCTGAGATTAAAGGCTTGTTCCACCTGGACTGGCCCAAAGGATCTTTGTTCCTCTTTACACCTCCTTCACAGTTCCAGAAAAATAAGATTTCATTTGAGAACATTTATAGGATAGTACTCTCTCTGAATCTCTCTCCTGCTTGCAATTTTGGGGCCTTGTACAATTTGAGTTTCAAATTAGAACCCCAAAGTGTATGCTTGGAAAGTGATGTGGGGTGTCAGACCAGTAGCCCTCTGGGGATTAAAAATAAATAATTGAATGCCTTTTAGCAATGATTAACTCTACAATTATTAGCAGTTCAGGATAGGCACTCTTTCTTTCTGGAAGAATGCTCCAGGCAGGTGGAATTCTGGAAAAGTTGCTTTTTAGTTATACAGTCTCTCTCCTGTGTAGTTGCCTGAGGGGTCTTTGCAGAGCCTTTGATTTGGGGGAAAGTGCTTTTGCTTTAGTTCTTCTGAGAAAGACTTTCCAGGATATGCTAGCTCTTTCAGGCTGTTTTATTTTTCTTAGTGTAAAATGGGTACATAGTTTTTTGGTCATTCGGAGGCGTACAATTGATTAATGTGATATTAAAGTACTGATCTTAACTCATATAAGCTTGGCTATCTGTGGTTTTTACCTTTCTTTATTGAAGAATGTGGCCTTCAGTTTACTCTTATATAGTCTATCATTAGCTTATAAAAATAAATTGGCAAAGGTACTTAGACTATCTCTTTTTACTTCTGAGAGTCTGTCTGTGTTTATTATTGTACAACATTGACACCAAAATCCATGGTCTGGCTATTTATTGTATGTGGTATTTGAGTTTAGATATTTGGGTTTGATTGCTTTTATTTTTAGAAATGGCCATTTATCAGAAGTATTGAAAACACAAAAACTCAAATAGTATTTGGGGTAGAATGGGGAAGTGGGGAAGGAAGCACAAATATGCCATCGAGAATATTCTTGATAAAAAAGTTAGATTCTCTCTCTCTCCATCTCCCTGTCTCATTATCAACTTAAAGAGTAAGTTTTCCTGCTTCCATGAATGTTGAGATCTTGGAAAACAAATGTCACCAGAATTACTGAAGAGACAGATTACTACAGAGATTTATTTCCTGTAGAAATAAATATGCAACATTGTGGGCACCCCACCAAATGTTGATAAATATCTCTTCCTATTGTTGATTTGGATGTGACTCGTAGTGGTCAGTGAAAGGCCCTTGTACCTATACAGGGCATGTTTTAAAAAAGAGAAGAGGGATCTGTGTTTTAAATGATTCAGATTTTTTTCTTCTTCTTCTTTTTTTTTTTTTTTGGTTTTGATTTGTTTTTTGAGACAAGGTCTCTTTATAGCCTCTGGAACTTGTTATGTAGACCAGGCTGGCCTTGATCTCACAGAGATCCGCCTGCCTCTGCCTCCCAAGTGCTGGGACTAAAGGCATGTGCCACCATGCCTGACCTGATTTTTTAATAGACAATTATTTTCCTTGTCCTACTCGAAAACTGTAATCTCCCTTGCGTCCTTGCTGCGTGTCTCTTGGGCAGCCTTTGCAGTGTGTGGCTATATACACTGTAAGGTTTCAGTAGATGCTTCTTGATTGAAAACAAACATTTGGAAGTCTTGGAGGCAAAGTTGTGGAAGGCCACAGGAGTGTGCAACAGAGGTAGTCAATGCAGAGAGAGAAGTAAATACAGAAACTGCCTGGGGTGCCAGAAAAGCCCATGGTTGGTGAACAGCTAGCATTTTAATTTCTCCTGAGGGGTGGGGGGAAACTGGACAGAAGAGGGTCTTTGATATGAAGAGTTAATGAACAAAATTATAAGACCTCTAAAATATCCTATTAGAGTTGTCATTTTGAGACTTAAAAAAAATCTACTAGAAGACGCTTTGATTTATTCTATGTATCTCTTTGCATTTTGGTTTATATATGCCTTAGTTTATCAGACCTGTGAGTGCTTTTCACTCTTACACAGTCTCATTTTGATGGTGAAAGAAAAATCTCAACATATTTAAAAGTACCTTGAGTTTCACTGGCTATGTTCATTTAATTTTTCTTTTGAAGGAGAATTAGGTGGGAATAAAACAGACAAGGAAACAGCCGCAACTCAATGTGAGCAGGTTAAAATATCAAAAGCAATCACACAGAGTGGTTTAGTGTAAAGAACATCTCCAGAAGGTATGAATGGGATTTTTTAGAGTAAGTTAGAGGCCTAGCAAGAGATGACGGGAAACTGACGTATTGGTGATTCTCACAGTGCCAAGCTTGCTTGATAATAATTAATAAACACTAACTCCTCCTTGCCATGTGGTCAATATTATTTCACAGCTGACTGTGTTGAGGGTAGAGACAATGAACTTTGTCCTGAATTTTAATAGTTTACTGAAGTTTTACATTAAGTAAAAATCTAATTGGGAAGAAAATGAGTGTTTCTTTGTGGAGAGCGCAGAGTAATGCTACTAATTGCATGTATGAGAGTGTTCCCGAGGTTGCATTTTCTTGCTCTTTTTTGAATTAGAAAATTAAATCTACAGTAATTCTCTGCTTTCTGGAAGAAGACAATTGTGCCTGTGAAATGTATTCACCTAATTTAAAATGTCAAAGCTGTTGGTCGTCATTTTTTGTCCACTAATGACAGGCAGTCAGTTTCATTACATTATTCATAAATTTACTAGCAACTTGTGGCAAGTATCAGAGTACACGACTCTCTTACAAATGGTCTGAAAGAAGCAGTGGTCTGGTGGGTTCTTGATTTGCTTTGTGGTCCTTTCACTTAACTGTTTCAGCAACTGACTATTTGAAATATGTGATAGAGAGAAGTCACCACTGTTTTTCTTCTGAGGAGACAGTCAATAAAGAGCCTATTAAATTAATCTCAGTGGAATAGGAACTTAAATGAATAGTGCACTATAAATTATTTTTAGATGCTTGGGGATTTTTTGTTTTTAAGCTAAATTATTGTCAAGCAAAGGAAATGAGCTGGTTTTAAAAGTCGATGAGATCTGAGGTTTGGTAAAAGTGTATCTACTCCCAAAGATGTCCTGTGATTCCTCACTGAGCCCGGAAGGGTTAAGTCCGACCATTGTACTGTTAGGAGTTGTGTTCTTCTCCTGTGTCTGATGCTAGGAGTTTGTTATGTATTCAGCATGTAATGTCCTCGTCAAACAGTAACACCTGCATTAGTCCTCAACGTCTTAAGGTACAGACTGAAAAAATAATAGCAAGCAAAGCTCAAGAAATGAATATCTTTGCTAATCCTGTATCAGTGTTTTTCCTTCATTCTGGGGACATTGTTGATTCCACACGCAAACTGCACAGCCCAGGCAGGGCACTAGGGTTGGAATCCAATGTTTATTCAAAAAGGCCCCCTAAGGCAGCTAGGGAGGAAATACTACTTGTAAGAAAAAAGACAGCTGAGACTCTAAGCTGTTTTAGGCATGGCAGCCTTGACTGTATTGACTACCATTTGTTTTCTGGGAGCCTCTGAGCACAGGGGAATCATCCAGAGCCACCTGAAAGGGTAGTTTTGTGCCTTGCTCTCCTTATATGGAGCACAGCAGTCTGCAGTAACAATTCCAGAGCTGGCATTCCTTACTGCCAGGGGGACAGCCAGCTTTATGGTGGAGGAATTTGTTTTTACCTTAGCAAATTCTGGCTGTTGTGTTGATCAAACAAGCCAAAAAATGCCTGATTCGCTGCTCCCAAACACACCCCCAATGAGAAAATATCTCATGAAAATGTACCATGTGTGGTCTCCCTGCTTCAGTTCCAGACTGAGTCTAGGTCTTCTTGAAAAGCTGCAACTCCTTAGAAAACACACATTTTAGCCCAGGGTAGAGTGACTCTGTCTTCTAGCTGGGGAGTTTTGCCCCTTGCTTGTTTTGGAAGAAAAATAAATTAAAAAAAGATTGCAGGGGATTTTGGTTATTACTTGGACCAGGGCTCCGTTTTGAGTTGGTGGCATTCAAAGCTGGCTTTAGTCACAGCGTGATGCTTGAAGCCTTCAAAAGTCCAAGTGTTTCCTTTCCTTCTTTTTTTTGGTCTCTAAGCGTTACTTCACTGAGGCAGAGGGCTGCCTTGGAGTGACGTCACGAGCTTGAGCAGCAAGCTGCACAGGAGAAGGGAGGCTGGGTGAGTGACAGCCCAGCCTACTTTTTAATAGCTTTGTCATGTGACTGGGGACTGTAGTAAGACAGGTGCCTTCAGTTCACTCTCAGTGAGGGGCTGGTTGCCTGCATGAGTGTGTGCTCTGTGGCAGTGTGGACTGGAGTTGAAAAGGCTTGACCGGCGTCATTCAGGAGCTGGATGGCTTGGGACATGTGCAGCCAGGACTCTGTATGGAGTGACATCGAGGTGAGCCGGGGTTGGGCTGGTCACCGCAGGACCGGAGCTTCCCTCAGATGCAACGATTCCTGGGAGGGGGATGGGCTTTGGTGAAGCAGGGGAGGTAGAAAGTAGCCCGGCAGGAGCCTTTGGAAGGGAATCTCAATCTTATCTTAACTCCAATAAGTTTGCTATTTTAAGGTGGCTCGGAGATGCCTTGAGCAAATCAAAGCTTCGCTGCTGTCATCAGCATCCGCAGCAGTTAGAAACTCTTCCCATGTGCCTTTGGCTCTGTCTCTACTCATATGCAATATTTATGCTCTAAGATATTGATATGAATCAGGAGCTGAAGTCTTTCCAGTGTTCAGTGGCCTGCTTGGAGAATTGCCATTTCTATTTGTAAGAAAATGAAGATAAACATTAAAATGGATGTGTTCAAAGAGAGTCCGTTTTGACTCTAGTCGGGATTTTTCCGCCCCCCTCTCTTCTCTCTGTTCATTAAACAGAGAATTTACAAGATCCTAAATAATCCTTCCAGGGCCACGCGGGATTGCTTTTCCCACAGAACACAAAACAACGGTGTTCTGGTGCTGTTTCCTTTAAAACTCCTTTGGGTGGTTGAAAGGGTTGGCTACCAAGTAAAAAAACAAAACAAAACAAAAAATCTCTGTCTTAAGAGTGCAGGGTTTTCTGTTTGCGTCCTTGGTGGGTGGCAGGAAAATCAATGGTTAAATCTCTCTGTACCACGGAGAACTGCCTGAAGCGGGAGAGAGCGGAGTTTATGCAGACGGTGTGTGGAGCTCGCTGCTTGTATAAAAATAGACGGTAATACATCAGTTCCACCGGCTCTGCTGGCTACAATTCATACGGGGGGTTGGGGGGTGGCAAGCAGCTTCCTCGTAATCTCTGGAGTCTAGCTGGGGACAGAGGACTTCGGTGTGTTTGCATTCAGCACAATGGAATGTTCTCGGAAAGTTTGGGCAACTTAGAAAACAAGTGAAACTTTCTCTGGACTCTGGTGAGATGGACCTGAATTGAATTGCGTGGAGGATTGGAGCAGCTAAATAACAATGAATCTGGCAAAGGAGCGCGAATGCTTCCTCCGGGTAGATGGGGGCACGTAGGGTGAGGGGAGGATCAAGTGCCACACGTGATTTGATTAAATAAGATGTCCGTGTGGCGCAGCGATACACATCTAAAGTGAAAATGATTTGGGGAGGCCGCCTGCGAATGCATTTTTCCTATCTAGCCAGGCATGCCCTGGATTCTTAACTCTTTGCTGGGTTTGCAATTGTTGGCTTTGGCAGATCCGATTTGTAAGTTGTAACTGTTCTTATCTTATGATTTCATGGTGAGGCGAAATAGATATGGATAATTCATGTGTCCTGAAGCTACTGGGCGTGAGAGTTCTAAGTGACTTCAAAGTCTTAACTGAGTGGCTCGAGAGTCCTGTGGTTGGTTGCCTGGCCGGCACCTGAGTCTCTCTACTTTCATTTTCTGGTCCTGCGTTATTCTTTACTCTGCTTTTTGATTAAGGAGGGGATCCTAGAAAAATGAGGAAGATGAACTTTTATGGTCAGAATTCCTGCGGTCTTTCGTAAATAAGCTTCTCAGCCAGTTAGAACAGTGGCCTTAATTTTCTTAAGGAGGAGGGGTCTGGGACTCGTTGTTCAGGCCTAGATTGAGTCTTGGGTCAGCTGAGACCGGCCAGTCACTCTAGACAGCCAGGTGCTAGAAAACCTGCCTTCCTGGTAGGGCTCTGCGAATCACCTCCGCCTTCCTGAAATATTACAAGCAGCAGGTCGCGTTGGCAGCTTTCATTTTTTTGAATCCTTAATGTTTGCTCTCACCTTAAAACCTATTACACCCTTTCACACATAATGACAGGAGAGCACATTGGTTAATGAAGGACTGGAATCACTAGAGCTACTCAGAGTCCCCCGTGTTTCACAGTTTAATGAAGGAGATGTACAATACGGCTACTAAGATTGATAGAGACAGTTCACACGACAGACTGTCATTCTCCACAGCCCCTCTCAACACTAATTTTTTTTTCAGAAGTTAAGATTCTTTTTTATTAATATCATTAATGCTGCCGAGTCCACTTGTTCTCTCTCTCTTTAAAATTTACCATCAATGGCACCAAAACCTCTGAAAGGTTAATGGAGAATTATACTTAATTATAATGATTCATTATCATCAGTGCAGTTAAGCTAATTTATTGTTCTGCTCCTTAACTAAGAGAAAAGTCTGTTGGGGTGAAATAACGTACAATAATTAGCCTTTAGTGTTTAGTGACTGCTTTAGCCTCTTAAATCTTATTATAAAATTAAGGTTACAGTTGTGAAATTGCTGTCATAGTTGCAGAGAGCCAGTAGAATGTGTCTGTGTAATTGCAGCAAGGCACACCTGTTACAGACGTTTAGGGGGAGCCATCCATAGATTGTCAGATGAGGGCAGTCACAGGGCTAAGCCTGTGAAGTCTGGCTTCGTCCACGGCCAAATAAAAATTAAAGCAGGAGCACTTGCTACTATTAATGTGTTTTAGATTAGCAGCATAAGGCCGTGTTTGGGAGCATTGATTTGATCAGGATGTCAACACCTGCAATGCATAGGCACTGTTTTGAACCACAATGGAAAAGTAAAAGTGAAAAAGTGATGGGAGTGTGAGGAGGAGACAGACAGAGAAGAGAGAGAGAGAGAGAGAGAGAGAATAAATTGATCATATCTGTGCAATAGCTGTCAAAAGTTATATAGAGAGATTATATATATATATATATATATATATATATATATATATATATATATAATACATTCACACACACATTCCTTGAAGGTTAAAGGGTTTTGAACAAGTTCTGCCTAGAGAGGGCAGTTAACAAGAAAGAACAAAGAGCTGTGCTCCATCCAGTCTGTGACAGTTTAGCATTCCAAAACAAGAGTTCTGAATTCTAGAACAGGAGCATAAGCCACGGGTAGAGGGCCTATTTTCTAGCTTTTTCTTTTGCATGCTCTTTCTGTTATTGGTGCCTTAGTTTTTAAAAGAATCCCCTCCCCCTGTCACACACCCCCAGTGAAATTCTACATGGTTTGTTGTACCACTGACAAAGTTCTCTCCCTGTGTCTGCACGGTAATAAAGGGGGGTTGTGCCTCTCTGAGGATAAACACTGTGAGTAAGAATGGAGCCCAGGAAGTGTTACACCCATAACAAAACACTAACACTGTTTTCCCTCAGGATCTCTGCTTTAGCTGGGCCTCCACTACAAACCTAATCAGGTGTTCTGCCCTGTAACTTTCTACTAACTCAGATAACAAAAAGAAAAGCCCCATATAAGGAGGAGGAAGTTTTGACAGAGGGCAACGCTTTCTCTGCATGGTCATGTGCCTGCTGTTGGAGGTCTTCCTGGGGCCTGGTGGTCTTCTACACAAACTACAGTAATCTACAGGCTCCTTCCTTCCATCCTCCTCCTCCTCCTAGAACTAACCACTGACTCACTCCGTTACCCAGCACCCACTTCTCAGTGTGTGGCTTGTGATCACACTGCTGCCTATGACCTGGATAATCTAACCTGGCAGGGATGACAGGGGTGCTCTAGAAACAAAATCTGTGTAAATCTTGTTTTATTCAATATCTAAATGTCAAGGAAGTTTTTTGGTTTTCTGCCCAGCTGCTTCCTGGATAGGAACAGCTCAGCAGGATCTCTGCTGGCCTTGGAAGGTAGAGGCACAGGGTCTTGCTTTAGAGTATGAGAGCCCTGATTCAGGCAGCAGGCCCATCAGTGAATGAAGTTCTGGTGACTCTGCTGCCCTCAGACCCCAACAGTAATATTTTCTGTGGGTCTCTTTAGAGTATACAGACTAGAACCAGTAATTAGATAGCCAATTAAAGCATAGGAGACTATTGCATTGGTAAGGGGACCCAATTTCCTCACAGAGCAACAGGACAGGACTAAGAAAACACACAACCCTCTAAAGACTTAAAAGAGTATAATGATCCTAAGTAGCCTTCCTGATAAGTAGCCTGGCCACTATTAAAGATATTTTGAACCTTTTAATATACTGAAATTATTTTATGACTCTAAACAAATAGTCTTTTTCAATTTGCTGAGAATGCAGTTTTGACAGGCTCAAATAAAACACAAAATGTAATTGTGGGACAATAGCTTGGCTTTTCTCTTTTGGGTGTCAAATAATCTGAAACACACACACACACATACACACACACGCACACCTTGTAAATTATTCACAGTGAAAGCTATAAGGACCACATAGAAAAATATATAATTTTTGTTCTTAATCTCAAGGAACTTGCATTTGCATTTGACCTGTTAAGGATGAAGTCCAGAAACTCATAAAAACTCAAGTGAGAGAAAATGATTTAAATAACAATTCAAGGGAGTCATAGATGAGCCAACGGACTTGCATCATTAGTTGCTAAATGAATGATACAGATTATAATGCTTAAAGAGAGTAGTGAACATGGAGAAAGTTTTCCTAATCTAATCCCTGAGTTCTCTTTTCTCATTTAGCAGTGTTTAAGGAATCCAGGGGAGTTCCTACTGATTCCAATGTAAAAATCAAGTTTATATATCGCTCTCAAATGTCATATGCTAAGGGCATGTGTGCAGAGTTAGCTGTAAGATGGTTTGAAATTTGTTTAGTGCACCTGTCCTAGAGGTATGGACAAATCGTGTTGATTTCTCACTGGAAGAATAAAGAAGCCTTCATGGAAACATTGTATTTAACTTCAATTTGGGTGTAGAGTTGGGTTGAAATAAATCAGACATAATGCTCTTTGGGAGTCAACTGAAAAAAGAATGTAAGGTGTTTCCCCTGGCGATCAAAGCTCCAGAGGCCAGCTTTAGTGCTGTCAGTGAATTAACCAGGCTTAATTCCGATCACATGCTATTGCTGTTTAACAAATTCCTGCAGTTAATAAAAGCCTTTTTTTTTTTTTTTTTTCCTTTTCTGCTTCTTGCAGTGTGCAGCTCTGGTTGGTGAAGACCAGCCTCTTTGCCCTGATCTTCCTGAACTTGATCTTTCTGAACTTGATGTGAATGACTTGGATACAGACAGCTTTCTGGGTGGACTGAAGTGGTGTAGTGACCAATCAGAAATCATATCCAACCAGTACAACAATGAGCCTGCCAACATCTTTGAGGTAAGGACATCATCTGGAGAGACTAACTTTTCATTGACTTTGGTTTGGGTCAGACCAGTGTGGTACTAGGTCTGGATGCATGATGGATTCTTGCTATATTGTCATTATGAAACTTCTCATCATGGATATATAATTTCCGTTTTAATGGAAAAGTAATATTTGGAAAACAAACAGTTTCCTTCCCCCTTTTCTTTTTGAGAATTAAAGGGCTAAATGCTTACAACAGGGTGCATTAAACTGTATTGCGATAGAAAGATTGAAAAGGCAGCAGTGACAAAGAGCAACCATCTACAGCTGTTTATTCCTTTCTATCCCTGCAGAAAAGAGACCCAGCAGCACTGAATGTTTAATATAAATTAATCGAAAACAAAACTTGCTTTGGAATTAAGGGGCTAATGTCTACCTCCATTTGTTTTACCATGTAGGTGAAGAGTTTTGATTATTGCTATTACTTTATTACTTTATACTTCTAATTTTGTTACATGATGGAAAATTCTAAACTCAGAAAAAAATGTAGTATGTACTTATAAATTAGTCAAAATTCATTTACCTTTCAGTAGGGAGAATTACCTCCCAGACTCTAGACGCCTATTATGAGCCTACCCTATAATAAAGAATGTTAATCTACTCCTATTAAAGTGTTACTTAGAGAAAAGAGGTTCGTTCTCACAACTCAGCACTCATTTACTTGAAAATAAATCATTTCTTATGTGATAAACACTCAGTGAGTATTCTGACAAGTGAATTGGGTGAAAATTGCCAAATCAACCAGTTTTCAACATTAAAACTAACAGCACCACCACCATCACCTAACATTTTCTGAGCCTCTATCATCCAAGCTGCACGCAAAACTTCTGTTGGCCACCAGCCAGTTATTTGATTGAAATCTCGAGTCCTTATGAGAACTAATTTTTAAAATATTGGGTTTTACCATCACCCCACACCGTACTGAACAAATGAATGAAAGCTTGTTGAATGAAAGCTTGATAAATAAGATGATGTTGATAGCTAATGGGAGTAACATTGATGGCCAACATTTTGGCCAAATAATACTATTTTCTTTATGGCACCCCACTCATCCCTCAGAACAATCTGTTGTTTCCATATCATCCTCATCATCATCCCCATTTTACATATGCAGGCACTGAGTTACGGAGAAGTTGACAGATTTGACCAAAATCACACAGTTGGGAAATAAAGACCTGGCATTGCATTCTTCAATTTATCTGACTTCAAAGTCTATACCATTGATAAAAATAGGGAGACAGTGATTTTTGGGTGACAGCCATCATTTACAAAGATGTATCAAGCTGCTTCTTTGCTTAATATATTAAAAATAGAACAGAATGTTTCCTTTCTGTGTTGGCCTGTGTAGAGGCGCCTGGTGGTTGGTGAGCTGGAGGGCTTGTCAGTTCTGTGGATGGCTTAGATTCTATAACATGCCCAGATCATTACATGGGTTTTAAGAAAATGCTTGAGGTAGGAGAGTTGGAGCTGGGGAGCAAGAGCAAGGTGGAGAAAATACCCAAGCTTTGTGGTTGGTTACACTTTCCCAGGCTTCTCAGCTGGGTCTTAGAAAGTTCATGTAAGGACTTGGCCGGTTAGAACTGGTAAATTGAACATTCCTCACTTAGTACACTTGTCAGGTTACAGGTCCATTCTAAGTCATGCAGCGTTAAATAAACAGTACTTTAAAAACATGTCCATCTCTATAGACTTCTTATCTGATAATCAGCTATGGCTATTCCATACTGGGCGAATGCCACTGCATTTTGCAGATGATGGTTCCAGGATAACTAAAAGCTGGGGGGAGGTGATGTGGTAATCATTACCTCCCAGGTAAGCTGGTTTCAGAACTTCCCCTATGACCTTATGTTCCCGTATTTCACGTCGTGGAATCTGCATGGGGCACTTCCGTTTATAGCTTCAGGAGACTTGGCTCAGCAACTTGTCCATTATCTATATATAGATGCTTAATCTATGCAATGACACTCCTTTTGTTTCCCTATATAACTTTCTTCTCTGATAGAATTGTTCTCAATGCTCTAAAACACAAGGTTCATTTAATTTAATCTCTCATTAGGTCATTTTAAACCAATGAGTCTCAACCAAAGGTAATTTTGGCTCTCAGGGGACACTTGACAGTGTCTGGAGGTATGTTTGATTGTTAAGAATGGGGGACAAGGTGATATCACTACCATTTAGTGGTAGAGATGAGGGATGGCACTAAGTACCCTACCAAGCACAGAATAGCTAATCACAACAAAGAGCTGTTTGATTTCAAATGACAATGCTGTCAAGCTTGGGAATTCTTTTTCTAAAAAGTCAGAAAAATTCCCACAATTAAGTACAAAAATGAGTTGATCAGACTTCAGAGCAAATATAGTATGATATCAGCTATATGGAGAATAAGAAGCCATTTAATATTATTGAGATGCCTTTGACCTCAGGACCCATATGTCAGGTATTCTGTTAGTGATAAAGAGCAGGAGGGACTGTTTAGACATGTCCCCATAGCAGTTTTCTCTGACGTCACAGAACCCATTCTTCTTTGTCTAGGCAAAGGGTAAGGTCACAAGTGTGGCAACAGTGTGAGTGGTGGCATGACACTTGCACAGTGTGCTGACTCCCTCACTCTTTGCCCTCTAGTGTTAAACTCACACATCTGTCCCACTGTGGGAAAGAAAAGGGTCCATCAGTGAAATTCTCAAGCCGGGTCTTTCCGTACATTGTAACAGTATCTCTTTTGCCTGGCCACAACTTGACCTGGCTTCTACCAAAGCAGCTTTTCACAAGGGCCGTTTCTCAGGGACACAGGCTCCTGTGAACTTTCCTCCTGTGCTTTCCTTCACCTGATTCTCAAAGCCCTGGCTCATCACATTTGAGAAGGCCTTGGCCTTGAGCAAGCCAAACAGTCACATCTCTGCCTGCGCTGATCTGTCAGTTATAAGTGTTATTATGTTCCTCTGCTTCCCAGGATAAAATAAGCTATTGAAGAGTTAAACATTTTTTTCCCTGACTCAAGTTGCACATTGATGACACTGCTGGAAACTGGCCATGGGGTTCTGAACCATAATCAAAGAAGAGCATGAGCTTTAGGGTGACGTGATGGTACAGCAGATCAGGAACATGCTGGGGGAATGGGGCAACCTCCTCCGTTGCCTCTTCCATATATTTGAATCTGTTTAACTATTTTTTAAAAATATATATTTAGTGAATTTTTGTGCATTTTATACATTTTAATCATATTTTGATCCCTTCACCTATTTGCACCTCCTATAGCCACCCAGTGAGTTTCATCCATTCTGTTATATATGTCAGGCCCTATCAAATCAAGTCTGTGTCCTCAGATGGCTCTCAGTATACTGAGTTTATCCTCTGGTTAGCCTATCTAGCATTACTCCCTTAATGAAGACTAACTCTCCCTCATCTAGTAGTGATCAGCTTCTAATAATTCCTCAGCTGAGGTTTGAGCTTCCTGCCCATTTCACCAAATTTGTGCTTTTTTATTATTACTTTTATTGTATGTGTATGACTTTATTGCCTGCATGTATGTAATAGTACCTGTGTCCTGCAATACCCGTAGAGGTCAGAAGAGGGCATCGTATGCCCTGAAACTGGAATTATGGACAGTTCTTAGCCACTGTGTGGGTGCTAGGAATCGAACCTGGGTCTTCTACAAGAGCAGCCAGTGCTCCTAACCGCAGAGCCAACTCTCTAGCCCCTATACTGGGTTTTTATCTGATTTGAATTTGCATGAATCTTGTGCATGCTGTCACCATTGGTATAAGTTCATATGAGCAAGTTCCCAGAAGCTTGGAAAACTCCATTTCCTTGTGGTCATCACCACCCCTAACTCTAAGGACCTTTCTGCGTCCTCTTCCACGATGGTATCTGAGCCTTTAATTTTTACATAATGTCACAGACACAAAGTAAGTATTAATAATAAAAAATAATATAAATTGAAGAGCTGGAAGATGGTTCAGTGAGTAAAAAGTTTACTGTGCAAGCATGAGAACCTGACTTCAGATTCCCAGCACTCACATGAGAAGGCAGGTATACTGGTATGTGCCTGTAATCTCAATGCTTAGGAACAGAGACAGGAGGATCCCAGGAGCTTATCGGCCAGTCAGTCTTGCCAATTGGTAAGCTTCAAGTTCAACAAGGGACTTGTGTCAAAAAATAAGATGGCAGGCTATTAGGAAGGCACAAGGCATCAACCTCTGCCTCCACATGCATGTGTGTGGTCATCTTCATCCTCCCTCACTTGTGCATACACATACACCATACATATACATACATGTTGTACAAATACACACACATGTCCATACAAAGTAATGAATTTCAGTGTTACAATTTGAGAAACAATACATTCCTAGTAGAGTCAATTTGTGCCAACATGCAAATTGTACACACTGGCTGAGTAACTAACTGGACCTGTGCCTGCCAGCACCTATGTTTGGATGTGCAGAAACAGGTGACCTGGTGCAATAGTCACTTGAAAAATTCAGAAGTCACTTTGAAGAACAGGGCAAGGCCTATAGGGGCAGCCTCTGGTGCCTGATCCATGTGTAGGGAAAACAGGATGCTGTCCCTGAACTGTCTAGTAGCAAGATTTATGTTTCAGAATATTGCAACATAACTTCCTTCCCCAGGTTGCCTTTGTGCATTGTTTGGAGAATAAAGAAGGGCTTTTACAGCACAGCAGTGAGTAAAGATGGGTGGCATCGGGCTCGTTTAAATAGTAGCCGAGTCTTTCAGGGTCACTGTAGGCCGCCTTGTCCCCGCTTTATTTTTATACTTGTTTTAATGCCTCCATGATACAACTGAATGGGCAGATTTCATCCATTTGTCTGGTACCTCTGAATGTGGCTACCTGGAGTTCCTTAGAACAATGGCAGGTGGGAAAGTAGTTGTCTGGAGGCCATTGCTTACTTGGAGGAATGGGAGGGCACTCACAATGTAGCCATCACGTACGTTTGGTAGTGACTGCAACTTGCAAGGTGTGAGGCTCCGGACTCGTGTAAGAAAAGGCGACATCTCTGGCTCTGTGTTGCCTGTGTGGAAGGCGTTCTGCTGCACACTGCCATGGATGTGGGTGGTGGAAGCCCTCAAGAACACTTGATTCCTGGTGGGAATACAGATAAATGGCTTTACAGTTTTATTTTCTTTTGATTTTCTGTTATATTCCAAAATTTGCAAGAATGAGCATGTATTATATATACTCTTTAAAGGTGAAATAACCATTCTTGGCAACTCACCAGACCTTGAACACCATAAGGGGATCTGCTGGTCTCCTTCACCGATGTTATTAGCATAAACTAACAAAAAGTAAAAACCTAAGAAGTTTAAAAGGAGATGTTTCCTAAAGAAATTAAATCTAGTTTGGGAAGCAAAAATGCAGAAATGTAGAGCAATTAGCAAATAATTGCAAGACTATGGATACATGTATGTGCAAGTTTGTGAATGCTTTACATGTTAACAAATGGAGATAATGTTAAGACTGTATAGCCAAGTGTATGCCTATGTATGTACAGTACGATTATCTATCTTGAATATCTTCCTATCTAATTAGCACATGATATAAGACTATTTTTACATAGAAATATGATAAATGATTACCTGTGTTTGTGTGCATGTGTTATGTGTGTCCTCTTGTGTATATTTCTAGCTGAAGGGGAAACAGAAGGACTTAAGGATATTCTTAAGAGAAGGATAATTCAGCAAGACTGCTGAGAGGATGAGGGAATGGCTTTCAGAAAGTGGGGTTGGAAGTGAGGGGTTTGGTTCACTCAAAGCAAAATACATATTAATGGGAGACAGGGAGTTCACACAGGATAGGTGCTTAAACATGGTGGCCTGGAGAACCCATTTGGAAGTTTGCATGGTAGAAAAGGATGTCTCCTTGGAGCTGCTGAGCAGGAGGCTGCTGCAATGAAGGTGGTACTGAAGAGAGATAATGCTGATAGATCTGAGGTGTAGAGGCAAAGGGAAAGAAGGGGAAGCCACACAGCATGTTCTGCCCTGTGATACTGGGGCAGGAGAAGAGTGTGGTGAGAGCCTAAGGGACTCTCGAAACACCTTGAAGAAAAACTTCATCACCCTGATAAATACGAGTTATGTTGGAGGAAAGTGGCAAGGAATATGAAATCAAGCACATTCCAAAAGGAATCAGAACTTCATGGATCCCTTTCCTGGTCTCATGCTGACTCACCTTTGGAAATTGAAGTACTTCCGCACTTGTGAACCCTTTTACAAAGGGGCTGTCCACCTCCTGACTGCCCGAGGGCGAACCACAGTGAACCTAATCCATGAATTTACATCATTGCTTTTCCTCACTTATCTCCTTGGTGGGTATTTTGATGCCTTCGATGGTAGAGTTCCTGCATTCTGACTCGCCAGTGGTCAAACAGACTCCCTCTTGGAATTTTAGTAAAATAGATCAAAAAAAGATTGCATGTGTGTATGTGTGTGTGTGTGTGTGTGTGTGTGTGTGTATGTGAGAGAGAGAGAGAGAGAGAGAGAGAGAGAGAGAGAGACCTTCATTTAATCATCAAGAGAATAAATTCTCTTTTGTTATGTGGAGGCTGAATTTATTTACAATAATCACTTTTTAAAGATTTCTAGAATTTCCAATTTGCAATCAATAAATGTTTGTCATTTAAATTAAATTTATAGCCCACTACCAGATTTTTGCCATACTTGGTAACGATACTTTCAGAGAACATAGACTTCAAGTAAGAAAATAATAGCCATTTAAGTGAGGAGATAATTGGCTGTAACATAAGAACATTGAAGAACATTGAAGCTCACAGAGACTTATGGAGTATTTTAAAAATTTATGTTGTACTTATTTTTGCATTTGTAGTCTACCACAAAATTCCAAATTCCGAGTATAAATCAGTTAAACATTTGTCTTAGAAACTCACAAATCAGAAAGCAACAATCTGACCCAGTCTGTGTTTCATTTTTAGCTACTATCAGAAGCTTATTTTGGACTGTTCTCCTGGAGTGAGTGAGTGTGTGTGTGTGTGTGTGTGTGTGTGTGTGTGTGTATGTGTGTGTGTGCACATCTATGCACCTTAGTTAAACATGATTTTAGACTTCTTAGCTCGATAACATCTGGCTTATCTTGGGAACATCTGGTTTATCACCCTATTTTCCCCTGCCGTTATGCTGACCACTGGAAAATTATGGCTCAGGAGTTCTGACCCACAGGGCTATATCTCTTGGCATCAACCCTTGCTAATAAATAGCAAGTCACAGGATGCAGTTTGCATGGCTAGGGATCACCAGTACACACTTCCCTGGTGGTAGTGGCTCTTGTTAATGAAAGTGGTGGTTACTGGGGATGAAGCTGGCTGCCATTCATCATGGGAGCTGATCTGGTTCCTAGCCTTTGCAATGCACAAAGTGAGAATCTATATGTTTAATTAGGCACAGTGATTTTTTATTATTTACTCATTTTCTTTTGCAGTTCTTGAGATTTAACCCAGGGTCTCATGCAGGCAAGAGATGCACTCTACCAACTGAGCTATGTCCCCTGCTTCAGCATGAATCTTAAGAAAGCAGTATTTTGCAGTTTTGGGGTTTAGAAACTTTTCATGTCAGATGCCCAGGGTTCTGCAAGAAGTAGGTGAACCATTGCAAAGGTTTGTCCTAAGAGTTTTCTCACTTCCCAGAATCTTAAGTGAATTGTTTAAAAATAAACATTTCTTTGCCTGGATATGTTTAGAGCAAAGAAAAAAAATGTGGGGATCCAGGTTCACGAGAGGGAAATCAGGATGTTGAATCAGGAAAAGAATGACTAGTTACCTCTTTGGTTTACTTCAAAGATATCAGTCTAGGTTAAAACAATCATGGTTCCCGGCACTGCATTGGGCAAACACTCTTTGTGTACAGCACCTGGGTGCTGTGTGGTAACCTCATACATAGACTGTGTTTATTTGACTGTGAACATCCAGCTAAATGCAGTGTTATGGAAGTACAGCCCAGCAGATGGCTCACCTCTGAATTAGATGAGCCCACAGACTGATACGAAATGAACATTAAAGATCATGTTGTTAAACTGAGAACCAAATTGTTCCTCCGCTGTCCCTTATGCGGACTTCACAGTTATAACAAGGTTAATTTGCCCCAATAATTATTTGTCTATTTTTTTGGCAATGAAAACTTTTATTGTGAGTTTTATAATGTGAATTGCCCATGATATGAAATAATTTTGGAAGGATCGTTTTCATCTTTTTCTTTAACCTCTCAGGCTCCCTTTGAGATGGTATACTCTGAGGAGCAGTTTGAAAGCAAAGCAGGATACTGCATTTTCCTGTCAAAGATGGTGACTTATAGGTAGACAGGACAAGAGTAGGAGAAGAGAGTAGAGAGAACCACAGTGAGAGGCACGGGTTACTCTTGGCAAGGACAAAAAGTTTCAAAGTAACTTCTTATGCATGAAGCCGTTTATCCCCAAATGATGGTGGGGGATCCTGATATGTCTTTTCTTACCCAAAACGTTAGAGAATTCGCACAGTTTCAGATCCTAAAGCTAACATTGGGGACGCCTGCCTTTGTCCCGTACTACTGCAAATTATTCATTCAAGGTTTGAAGTCAGGTGATTAATGAATAACCAGATCTTGGGGAAAATGTCTTGGTTGGACTTTATACAACTTTCTCTTTCTCCTTCTCCCTCACCAGTCTTGTGATTGGTGCTCTAGGTTTTGGAACCTGAGTTCCCTGTAGAATTTTCTCTCAGAAATGCCTCTTTCCTTAAGCGTTCTCTCCGCTTTTTATTCTCTGGCACTACCGTTGGTTCACAGGCTGCAGTTTAAAGAGGCACACTGAAGCGAGAAGGGCAGGAATGAGAGACAAGGCTCAGTGGCCAAATCTTTGGTAGTCTGATGCCAAATGTGTGTGGCTTCCCGTCACCAGCTCAGCTAAATTGTGAGTGAGTTCTGCTGGGTTGTGCGTTCAGTGTTCATGGCAGCAGCTCTAACTTTTGAAGGAAAGCCTCAGAGCTCTTTGCAAAGTGCCTGGTGCTTGGTGAATACTAAATTACATGTAGGCAATAGTCTGCAGTTACCAGTTACACTTCATTTTTATTCTTGACACAGACACCTAAATCAGAGAATAGTAACATTTCAGAGATTATGGAAGCGGTTTGGGTATGTTCCAACACCATAATAGGATCAGAATTTTAAGGCCTTTTGTATTATTACCAATAGTCGCTTAGTTTCTACTGCAGTGTACTTTGTAGGGAATTACAGCTTTTACTAAAAAGATTAAAATGCTATTATGCAAATGATTGCAGTATGTTATTATGTTTACAAATTAACATCCATGGCTCAACACACAAATTAACTAACTATTCTATCTATGTTATTAAGGATTTAATAAAGTAACTGTTAATAGAAATGGGTAGCCTGGAACACTTCAAAGGAAACAATTGTGATTTAACACACACCATGCGAGCCTGGCATTTAACGTTCTAGGTGATATAATGGTAAAATCAAGGTGAGCAAAGACTTGGAAGAACCTCAGTTGTGTGAATGGTGGGGCTGCTTGAAGCTGCTGAGACATTGCTGAACAAGAACTAAATAGCTTCAGGCTACAATGTACAGTGGACAGCTTATCAATAAATCTAAGCAAAGCACACAAAACATCTTCTATTAAAAAATAGCTCATTGAAATGATAATTGCCCTTCGTTCCATGTTGATGTGTTCCACACGCACAGAGAATACTTACATTATTCTAAAATGGAGCTCAGGGCACATCTCGCTGTGGCAACTGGGACTTAGCTGCAGAATATCACTGAGTGATAAAAGAGGAAAAGGCTAGTTTCAGACTCAGATGGCTTTACAAACAGGCTGCAAATTGCTATTCCTGGCTGTTCATGAGAGATCATAAAAGCTGGCAGATAAGAACCGCCAAGGTCCCTGAGAAACGAATGTGTGTGATTATGTTATCTCTCACATTGGATTTACTAGACAGACCAACAGCACCCCTACTTTTGGCCCCACAGGAAAAGGAGGAAGAGATACAGAATCTCCATAGTATATTTCATTGGGATGGGAGAAAGTTCCAAAACTCTATAAAGTATACCTGTTTGAAAATGCACTTATGTAACGCAATACAAAATACAATGAGTGATCTATAGTGAAAATTTATATTCAAAATGATTCTAAGAGAGCTTTTTTTAAACAAAAGAACATAACTCCAGTCAGACACAAGGTTTGTCTCCGAATCCCTTGCTATGTCTCATACTAAGAGGTAGGGGTGCTCCCTAAAGTTAAGCACACCAACAAACACAGAGAGTTACTAGAGAAGCTGAGAGAAAGCTCATTTCTATTTTAAATATTGAATTTGTTTTTCTTAGTTATCAAAGATGTAGGTGACTTCTAAGTCTGTAAACGATTTCCTGTTTAGGTCTCCCTGGCGAAAGCCACAAACTTGAACTTCTGAGAAGAGCTGAGTGTACTTAGAAAAGGTACAGACAAGCCAGCCATTACAAAGTTGGCCAAGGTTTGTGCCCCTGCATACAATACAAGCAATTTATTTTGTTCCAAATAACACCTCTGTTGTTGTTGGGAAACTACTTATGCAAATTTTTGATATCTAGCTTTAGCAAGGTGCCTGGTTCCTTCATTTCCTTCCACATTTGGATAAATTGTGTTGTTCTTCACTATTCCAAATTTGTCCTTGTGGAAGCGAACACTTGCAAATTGGTTGAAGCTTGCTAAGAGAAAGTGAGCAGAGGAGAGGGGAGAATTAAAGAAAAAAACCAACCCAAAACAGTTTTGTGACAGCTTATGATTTGATGGTGTGTGGCCTTCTCCTGTTCCCAGGCACCTGATCAAGAAAGTAGTACAATCCTGTTATGCAGGCATTCCGGAAACCTTGCCAACATTCACCTGACATGACCAGGGTTTAAAGTCCTTGATGTAACTTTATGAAGCAGGATAGAAAACTATGCTTGGGGATATGGGTACATAGATACTCATATTCTCTTTTTTATAAAGGAGGAGAAAAAAAAAAAAACACTGGGATTCTTGCCATGGGAGGGTGGTAAAATAATTAGTCCAGTAGACAAATGTCTTGGACCATGTTTAAACAGAGCTTTAAGGACACAGTGTTCCCAACACTCACATATCTAAATACAAACCAGTGTCAGCTGCTATACAGACCAAAGCGTAACAGCCTGCTTCCACATAGGTCATCGTCAATCCATTTTGGTCACAGTCACACTGCACATCTGTTTCTGCAAGCTGCAGCTTCTTAAGGTGGCATTTGGACTTCATAAGAGCACAAACAACCATGCTATAAATTGCCAGTACTGGAGTTATTTTGAATAAGTGTATACTGTTTCATATTTATAATGGTGAGGCTTCATAACAGTCACAGTGAATATATAACACCGATCAGTTCAACAAGCATGAAATTGTATGTTGTCAACTTGTCACATAAATAGAGTCATATTCTGGCTTGTGATAATGTTGAACTAACATTTTTTCCCCCAGAATTGTCGAAGAGGGTCACACAAAAAAAGCAGAGAAGGTGGTACTTCCTTTAGGTAGATAACCAATCAGGGCTATTGTAAAGTTTGTTATTTCTGCTGGAACCCTTCTTGTCCCCTACCGCCCCCCCACCTCTGAAGCAGCTAGCTTTCCTTGAGCGAATGCTAATTGGTTAATCTTATTTGTTTTCTCTGTCATTTACTGGTGTCATTTCTAGCCAGAGCCTGGAGGATTTTTTTCTGAGTTATACTTGTGTGAGTGACTTTTTTGATTGTTGTTCTCCTTTAAAACATTTTTTTTCTTTTAATTCTATTCTTGTAGTGCAAATCTGTGCTAACTGTCATGAAATCCTTTGACTCTGTACTCTGGCGAGCTTTCCTCTTCCTTTTGCACCCCAGTTAGCTCTTAATTCATTATCAGAGCATTAGGAAATAGTGACAGCCAGACACCTTGTTCAAACTTTCCTGAGATAGAAATTGTAGAAAGAGGCAGAAAAGAAATTATTGTACCAAATTTGCAAGTTACTGAAAGGGGAAAAGACGAGTGAAATGTGTTCGCTGGCAGCTAGAGAGCAACTCAGAAACCAGTTTCCACAGAGGTTGAAATTTCTGCACCACAGGCATGAGAAGAAACCAGTGAGAGTCTTTTTCTGCTTTTGAGAAATTCTTAGATGTGTTCAACTCACCCCATCTTTCTTTAAATGGCCTCAAGACAAAAAGGCCCTGCCGCCTGCGTCTGCAATCATTTTGACTTACCCGGTTAAGTCACTGACTTTAAGACCTCAGGACACTGCCTTGGCTTGTCTGAAACACTATGTAGATATTACTGAGGATTATTACTAACCCTGCTCTTTTCATCCTGTGTCCTTGGGGGATAGGTGGTTGCATCTTCTCAAAGGAGAAACAGTTTGCTGGTCAAAGCTCTAAGCCTCCATCTTTTGCAAAAGTTTTGCATGTCTTTGTGCTTAGGGATTTAAAAGTTCATCTGTCCTTTCACTGATTCATAGATCCATTCAATAGAAAATAAGTCTTGTCAACCATTAGCATATTTTGCTTCTGGCAAATTTCTAGGGATACCATGAAAGGAGAAAACCTTTCATGTCTCCATGAAGCCCATAGTGATGGAAATAGGACTTTAATACTGAAGGAGACAGACACTTGTTAAAAGAAACATAGTGAGGACGCATCTACCTCCTGTTACCCTGCATATCACAAATGGATGGATTCTGCTCTTCTGCTTGCAAAAATACCTCCACTTTGAAGTGAGGTCTTACTGGAGACCACTTGTCCTAGCTATAGAGATTTTTCTCTTCCTAACCAGTAGCCCAGGGTTAGGGTCTAATATAGAAAAGGCAGTGGAATAGAACATTTGAAATTAGGAGACCTGCGCTGAGTGGGGTCTCTCATACATGGCATGCTAAGTAAAAGAGTTTGCTCATTGGAATTGCTGAGGGAAAACAGGAGGCAGTCAACCCAAGGGAAGACAGCCAGACTGTCAGCAGAAAGTTCTTGAACCAGTGTGCACGTCTGACATGATCAGAATGCTGTGCTTCTGGCAGTGCTTGTTGGGGCTTCGATAGGCGAGAACCATTTTGTACCATTTTAGGCTTGTTGACCTTTCTCTCTGAGAATGATATTTCAGTCCAACTGGAAGGGTTGACATGCTGTTGGCCTATGAGAAACAGGCTGTATGTGTGGCTTTGCTCTCTTTGAGACTGTCTGTCTCTAACTGGTATCTCATGACCTCTAATAACAGTGAAACGCAGGGGCTCTCTGCTGCTTTGGGAAAGGCATGGCAAACAGAATGGCATGTGTCCCTTTCCTTCTTTCTCTGGAGGAACCAAACCTCAAGTCCCTAGTAGTCTAGTTCAGTGAGATCCCTTTCAGATTTCTGTAATGCTTTTCTGTAAGTCTCTCCTCCCTCATCCTTTCTGAGAATTCTGTTTCTCTATTTTCATGGCTCTTGCCTTGGGGGAGAAACACCTCTATAAAAGGAATGCCCTTGATTTTTCCATGGACTCTTGGCCTAAGGATATTAGCTTCCCTGGGTGTCATCTCATCTGTTCAGATGTGAACTTAGAGCCTCTGTATTCCTGGCATAGTTCTCCTGGGTATCCAAGGATCCTTTCCAGCTCAGCTTCTGTCCAGTAATGTTCTCATATCAGGATTCTCTTGTGTCTTGCCAGCCCATGCTTAGCAGGGACACCCTGCTCTCCTCTGAGCTATGTGTCTCCACATGATTCTTTTTTTTCTTTTAGACAGTACAGCCTGATGGACAGGTTCACCTCCTATTCCCCTGGAATCAAGTCTGGCAAATGCCTGGGAATTGGAGCACAGAGATGCTGCACAGGATAAGTGGCTTTTTTTTCTCTTGCTGGTCCCCAATTCTGGGGCTCTGTGTGCAGCAGATTTGAGAGTTACATTAGGTCACAATGCCACTGTCTAGCACCTTTAATCCTATCAATCCTAGCAATGTGGCTAAGGTGACTGCTTCTGTCCTAGAAGAGTTTATGTCAGTTTCTCCTGGGACAAATCTAGCCTGGACTACTTTGTAACATTTGTTCAAACTGAACTGAAGAATTTTCTGTGTTTAGATGTATTTAGAAGTGACTAAATGTTGTCTGGTCTTGGCAGGTAACTGAGTCTGTGAATCTGCATAGCTCAAGCCCCTCCCAGTTTACCTTGTCTTTGAATGGCAAATGGGTTTCTTCTCTGAGTCAGCGAAGAGGATGATGCCCTCTACCCCTCCACTGGGGCTCTGCGACCTCCCTGCTGCTTTGTAGTACAAAAGAACAAAATAGGGATCTTGTTATTTTTGCCTTTCAGTGGCTGGTTCATTTAGATGTCTGGCTGTGCAGTCCATGGTGGAAAGAGAAGTTGTGTTTTATAGAAAGAATGTAGGATCGACTTCATCGTAGTGGGTATTTTTATAACTCTCACTAGAAGACCTCATTTCTCTGGCCATTATGAACTCACAATATTAATTGTCTGAAACAGGACTGAGAAACACACCATTTTATAAAGATGTCTTTGAGAAGCCAAAGTAGACTCAGACAAATTTCCTCATATTTAACACATTTTATTCCCAGATAAGTTTCTCTGGCCTCACTTCACACTTACTTTTTCCTTGGTTGAACTTACACTTTAAATGAGTCTTAGTTACTTGCTTTTTGGAGCCCATAAAGCCTGAGAAGAACAATGATTTTGAAAATTTAGGTGATGGCAGAGATAAAAGACATCGTAGGGAGTTTTGCAGGCTGACTCAATGATGAAACTAAAAATTACAAAAACTCAACACTCAAAATATAGTGATCTGGGACTATTATAGTCTGAGAGCAAAAAGCTGTGTCTCTCAGTCAGTCCCTGCCATCATTTGGCAAGATCACACAGTGCTACAGAAATTAATTTCGGTAATTTAGAAAATTTTATTATTTTTATTTTGTGTTTAAGCGTATTGTCTGAATGCAAGTGCACCCATGTATTGCAATGCCCATGGAGTTCAGAAGAGTGAGTTGGATCCCCTGGAACTGGAATCATGGACAGTTGTTAGCCACCATGTGAGTGCCAGAAATTGAACCCAGGACCCCTGCAAGAACACTCAGTGCTCTTAAATGCTGAGCCATCTTTTCAGCCATAATTTCTATATTTTTTAAATGGAGGAAGTATATAAATGATTTCAAAATCTTTACATTAAAATTCTCTACTAAAAATTTTGGTGCTGGCTGGGACTAGTGAGATGGCTCAGGATGTAAAAGGTGCTTGCTGCTGCCGAGCTGATGACTTCAGTTGCATCCCTAAGAGCCAATGGTTTAAGGAGAGAATCAACCAACCTCTGGAAGTTGCCCTCTGACCTCTACACACATGCAAGGGCATGCATGTGTCCACACACACAGGTGCGTGTACACACGCATGCACACATGCACACACATGTGCACACACACGATAAATTGACAAAAAACCGTCAATACAAAGATGGGTGCTTATGAAAGTCAACCTCCTTGATTTAGCTGAACAAAGGCTTCTTAGGCTAATGCCAGATTGTATGAGCAATAAGTGAGGTATATACCCCCAAAAGATTTCCGATTTCATATCTATAATGTTTTTACTGAATATTTATGTGATCCTGTTACTCTTTCCAATTTAGCTGTACACTGTAAATGGGAGAAAGCTCTTTGAAATGCTGCTTTTCATTTTGAAATCTGCTGGAATACTTCCTCCCTTAAAAATCCTATATTAAGATTTTCTAAAATAATGAGACTGCTGTTTTCACTTGTCAATCATAAAGTTTTTTGGTTAAAGGGAAACCTGCATTGGTTGAAAATAAACACAACTCAGCAGAGTGAGTGTTATGTAATCCCCGATATCAGAATGAAATCGCCTGTGTCTCCTCAACCTCACTGCTTCTCATCTTTATCCTGTCCAGCTCCCAGATAAACCACAGCCCCAGAAATGCGTAATTCACTTGTGCGGTTTTATCTAAAGCAAATTTAAAATACATGTACAACAAGAGCAACAGCAACAACAACAAGTCAGAACCTCAAGTAATTCTCCGCCCTTTTGTTTGGAAACTCTTATAAATAAGTCACCAACCTTAAGGCTTGCAAAGCAATGATTAAAATCCACTTCTTGGTTTTAGATAAAGAATTCCAGTTAATGCATAAGGGGGAGTTTCAAATCTAATCTGTACCTAGAAGTCTAGGGACTCCTCCACTTGTATTTTTATCCAGGTTCTCTTGACTGGTTCCTCCACCTTGCCCACGAAAGTGAACAACCTGGGTTTCTCTGCATAGACCTCGAGTCTTGCTCAGGCTGTGACCCTTCATTGATATTCAAACTTTGGCAATATCAAGCTGTCTTCTTCCACTGCTGTAAGCGAACCTGCCTCCCTGGCCTTTTCTTGTACTTTTTCTTTATACAGAGGCATTTGTGTCTCTCTTCATGTCCCTTTCAGGAGCAATTCTTCCCCTTGTCCAATTTTTCGCTTTCTCTTTATGGCTGTCATAATGGCCCCTGATGCCATCAGGCAGCCACGACCCTGTCCATCACTCACCTGCAAGCTATTCTTAAACTAGTAGATGGTCCCTGAGAGACCAGATTAATTGTGCCAATGCCAGCCCTTTCCACCTGACCTTTCGTCTGGTGGCATACAAGCTGATTCCAGGCTGTGTGCAAGGCAGGCCGCTGTGCCATCTCCGTGCCCTCTGTGGAGCCACTCGGTGGTGAGGATAACGTCAATGCAAATGAAGGGCAGAAGCAGGAATGGCAGGTGTGCAGCTGGGGGCTGTCACGAATCAAAGAAGCCCTCATCTAAGAGTCACTGGAGTCTTAAGGAGGGAGAATTCCAAAGAAATTTTCTGTGGCCACCATTTCCGTAAACAGCTATGTAACAATTTGCTATTTTAAAAGGTGGGTTGTTTTGCTCTCTCTTTAGTTGGAGCCTTTACCAGGCACAGGATAAACTATTAAGTACCTAAATTTAGGAAGGTATTTGTGGCCTTCTTTGGCACATGGTAAGTTGTCACATAGGCAAAGCAATGTCTTTTTCTTCCTATGAAGTCTTTGGGTTACTGCACAGTCATCTAGGGGGCAGGTCTTCCACTGCATCCCTTAGGTATATTGTGAATGACATGAGGGAAAGCTGGCCTTGTGCTCACCTTGTCATCTAGACGATGACAGTGCCCGGCTCAGTACCACACACATCTGGACTCTCCCCGGGACTTCTTAATGTGTGGCTCTATAGTGGTTTTACTAAATTCGGAAAGAGAGAGAATAAAATAACCTTCCCAACCATTCTGACCAATCAGGCTAAAAATAAGACATGTCAAAGATCTTAGAGCATGTTCTCCAAGAGATGGTTTATAAACAGAGCCAGCAGTGACAGTAGTGTGTCATGTGCCTGCCAGTGTGGCCGTGAAGTTACCTTCTCACTCACTGAACAGATTTGCGGTTCAGGCTTACATAAGAGTGAGCTTTCAATGGTGATGAGGAGATAGATAGCTCTATTATCCAGTATATGTATATAAGGCACTGCTAAGGATACAAGCATCCACTCTTCACCCCTGCAGCGCCAGAGGCAGTGGGGGAATTTCTCACACTGTGAAAAGCTGAAGATTGGGTAACTTTCTAGGGTTCGAGAGTGTTGGAGTGCCTGTCTGTATGTAATGAATTATGCGTTTTACTTGGAATCTCATGAAAATAGAAGTCTGCTGCTCTCTAACATACTGGCACAGCTTTCATATCCTCTGGTCTCTTTTGAGTAGTTGCAAACTTCGAAATGTTACGGACAGTTTATCACTGTAGTTCTCTTTCAATAATCTCAATGAGAAGAACCTGCCTCTTAGGCCCAAGTGATTACAAGATGGCACAGCTTACCGTGCCGTATTGCACAGTGGTTAGCTGCCTTGTGGGAGAATAACTAGTCCTGGGAGCTAGTGAGGAAACTTGAGATGGGGAAAGAAGGCTCCTTCTTAAGGCCTTTGGGCTTTCTGGAATCTGTCAGTGTTTGTGGCCCTGATTTCCTTTGTAAGCTTTTGGGCTTTGGTGGGAACCAGATTGTGGAATAGGGTCCCTATTCATCTGGCTCTTCTGGCTTCCCTAGCGCAGCACACTTGCGGTCACTTTGCTGTTTTTGCAGACGTTGTGGTGAATGTCCTTAGAAGTTTTGTTTGTGCATTTGAGGACTCTAGGATGACTTGCATGTTGTAATGCAGTCTGTGCCGATGTGGGATGATGTAGTGTAAAAACTGACCACGCTCATTCTTCAGTGGGTCTGTTTATCAAATATTTCAACCATTTAAGAAGCAACAGAGAATCTAGAAGGCCTCTGCTCATCACAGAGCAAAATAGCATGTAAATGGTACATACGACACAGAGTGTGTCCTTCAGGCATTGCTTGACTGTTGAAGAAGACTCTGGGTCAGTAAGTTAAGGAGATAGTGGCTCAGAGGTTAAGAGTACTGGCTGTTCTTGCAGAAGACTCAGGTTTGAACTCCATTTCCAGAGGATTTGACACCCTCTTCTGTCCTCTGTAGCCACTGCATCACATGGGTGCATTTACATACATGCAGACAAAGAACTTATACACATAAAATAAAACTAAATTAAAAAAAATTTAAAATGTTAAAAAAGAGAAAAGATAAGAGATAAGGCCTAGCAACAAAGGGAGAGATGAATTGTCAAGGAGACACCAGCAGAGAGTGAACCTATCTGCTGGAGGGGCCAAGATAGGAAGGCTGGTCCCTATGAGATCATGAGACTTGAACAAATTAGAAAACACATGTCTTTTTATTTGTCTCCAAGGGATAGTAAACTACATTTCAAGAAAGGAGATAGACAAGAAAAAACATACACACTACAGGTTAGGCTTTCTTCTCTTTTGTTTTTGTTGTTTGTTTATTTGTTTGAGACAGGGTATCCTGGAGTCCTGCTGGCCTTGAAATCACTGTGTAGTGACTTTAAAATTCTGATCCTCCTACATCCACCCCCCAAGTGCTGGATTCCAGGCAAAGGCCACCATGTAGTTCTGGGGCTCAAACCCAGAGTTTTGTGCATGCTAGATAGGCAAGCTCCCCGCTACCAGAGCGCCATACCCAGTCCCATGTAGTAGGTTTTCAATGACATTTTAAAATGAATATCCTTTCTAACCAACCCTGTCTACTCTGGCTGAGCTCCGCAGTCCAACAACTCATTAGATTTTAACAAAAGCTGCACGGCTAAATAAGAAGGATTCCTCAGTCAAATACCCCTGGGCAGTGTCTCTAAGAGCAAATGTGACAAAAAGAGTCAGAAATGAATTAAATAGTCAGCTACAGCAAGCCAAACTAAAATAAAAATTAAAAAAAAAAAAAACTCTGAAATGACCAAAAATGGAAACATATTGCAGTTATCTGTATTCACAGTACAGAGGAAGTTTGGTCTTATTTAAGATAATTCTCTAGTGCTTGCTATTTTTAGCCCAAGGGTAAGCTCCCCTAAGAGTCTTTTAGTGCTGCATCCCTTTAACCTGGCCTAACAAACTAAGCCAATAAGCCGTCTGATTTTCCTCGTCTGTCCAGGAGAAAGAGCAATAGCTAAAACAAACCGTTTGCAGGGGGAAAATGTTCGGCCTATCTTGTATTAAGAGCTTTTTCATATAGATTTTTAAAACATCCCGATATTAAGTGTTGCCTGTCAGAGACCAAAATGTCAAGCTTTGCTGTTTTGAAATTGTAGGCTCATGGTTATAAAAAGAGGATTTTATAGGCCTGCTCTAATGGAAATAAACATTACTCCATTACCTTCAGTAAAACCAAATCTTTACAGTTCAAGCTATCATTATTAATGTCTATGAGAAGAAAGAAATGTTTCCAGGACTTTATTTATTTATTTAAATTTTTTTCTAGGCAAAGAATGACCGGCGAGCTGTACCATAGCAAATGAAAGTTTTCTTAAAGCTTTCTCCTCAGTGACTTTGCAGTGTATAATTTAAAAGCAGAAAGCAAAGAAAATGCAGTTTTAGAACAGTAGGCTGGCTGTTCCTGGTATCTTTCTTTCTTACATATTAAAAAGCCTTTGTAAGACTATTGCTCTGTCAGTTCTTGTCTGTCTGTCTCTATATAATGTATCCTACCAACTTTATCAACTCCTAGTGTTTACCATCTTTATCTTTGCCCTCCCCCTCCGTGTGTATGTGTATGTGTGTGTGTGTGTGTGTGTGTGTGTCTGTGTGCAAATGACTGCATAGGTATAGATGTAGACTGTCAGAGTTTGTATTATAGAATTGCACCTGTAGGTTATATGCATTATAGTGTGTTAGCCTCTGCTCAATTCATCAGAAACAATGGTGCTGATCATTCAACTCTGAGATTAATCACAGGTTGACTAGTCTCCCTCAATCAGACTACAGTAGCTACTTTAGTATGGGGTAGATCCATGAGACATCAATCACCACAAACTTCCTAGGGTCATGTGTTTCATGGTGTTAGGCACATATGATGAAAGGTAGTTGTTTCTAGACCAGGGTCTCAATCTTCCAGAAGCTGTGTTCCAGAGTTGTAGAACTGACATGTGCATGCCCACAGAATACCAGTCAAGAAGGCTGAGGACATTTACAGAGAGCCTCCATGTCCAAGACACCATGCCCAGGCCTTTGAAGGCTCTTTCAGAGTTTGATTCTACGTGAAATACCAGCTTCTAATAAACATTTTATTGTGTACTAAGTGCCAGTCACTACCCTTGGTTATGCATGGTTTATGTCTTCCTACAGATTAGGAATTTAGAGATTAGTATTTAACCAGAACTCAAATTTCCTGGTTCCCACTGCTTCTCTTCAGTGGCAATAAGGTGAAATTGGTAGTTTCTATCTGGAAATCTCAGGATCATTGGCAGCCACCTGGTCGTCTTATTCCTTACTGAGATGTTCTTTGGCCTGGTAGGTGATCAACTGGGTCCAGTTTCTGCAGAAATCAGGGTCCTCAGGAAATCCTGCTGCCATGGGGTGCTTGGTGGTACCTTGCCAGCCTTCCCTGATCTTTAGTCCCATTTGAGTCTGGCTGTTAATCTTTAGCACAAGGCTGACACTGCAGCACAGGGCACACAAGGTTGCCTAACTTCTTGTTTGTGTGTTCTCAGGGATCAGAAGCCAGTTTGCCATTTTACCCCCAAACCTCAAGCCTTGGCTCTGGTTCTCTCTCTCTCTCTCTCTCTCTCTCTCTCACACACACACACACTCTCTTTCACTGGTGTCTGGATATCTCTTTGTTGCTTGCTGAAGACTTTCTTTTGCTCTTTGGTAAAGGTTCACAGTCATCACTAACCTGTATGTAGCTTATCAGGGCCTGCGCTCTGCTTGCTCAGTGTGGTTCCCCACTGCTCCTGAACAGAGCATGTCCCACACATGTCTTCATCAGCTGTGAGTCCAAGTGATATGCTTTGCAGTTCTCCTATGTAACAAAGTGTCAGATCTTCAGGGATTACTTTCTTTGGGATATACCTAACCTTGTGAGGAGGCAGAACACAAACATGACATAAACAGACCATGAGTAAATTGAAGACTGTTGCTCTACAAAGTCCTATGTTAGGTCCCATATAGAATATAGCAATCCATTAACTTTAGCTTCCACATTCAGTCCAGCAGAAGCTAACTGTTGAATAAAGAAACATGTGGCAATGGGTAAGGGATGGGCAAACTACATAGAGGTTTAGGGGTGAAAGAGGACCCTTAAAACCTATGGGTGGAAAGGAAAACCAGCCTGGCAGAACTTGCCACTGACAGATCTTCTAGGTGAGGGGCTCCCATCAGCAGAGAGGACGGTCTGTATTTTAGACAACTCTCATGGCATTATTGCTCTGATACGTATTTACTATCTTCTTTGTGCAAAGATATAAGTTATATGTTATAGCAAAAAACATGTCAGGATATTGCCAAGCAAAGCTATGGGGATGAGGACAGCTAATAGAAGATGGAACTAATCTAATTGGATGGGAGGGAGAATACATACAATGGAACAGAATCTTGAGATTGTCCACAGTTAGTATGAGATGGAATTTAGTCTAACATGCTTATATAACAGCGGGGAAACTGAGGTTTCAGAACATTGTGCTTTGCAAGGAGAAGTCATCCTGTGGTTTCTTAGAGATCAGGGTTTCTAATCCGGAGGCAAAACAGAAGAATTGTGAGTAAACTGACAGGATGTGTTTGTAGTTCGGTGAGGAAGCTGTCACAGTTTTCAAGCCCGAGGTCATGTGGTTGGAATTGGGATGGTGATGGTGACATTGAGAAGGGATGGATGTGGCCAACTTTGGGAAGAAAGAATGGAGGAGGGCTTTGTCATAGAAAGTGATATAGGCTTGATGTTGGCACGGGAGAAAAGAGTAGAAAATGACTGTGGATTTTAAGTTTGGGTGATTTGAGAAACAGGATCAGTCAATGAAAAGAAGAAAATTGTCTGGGGAGGGGACATGTATGGTTCAAAGATGGGGCAAAGAGGAAAGATTTAGAATGTAACCTGAATAGACTGTCAGCCATAGTTTCTGGTTACCATTGAAAATCTGTGACAAAATATGATGACTGATTTCCTGGGAAGTGATGTAAGAATCGGTGAGGAGGGATATCTTAAAGCACATCCTCATTTGGCAGAAATGCTGGAGGAGAGGTCTCAAGGCTTCCCTTTGTCTCATGTTCTAAAGACACTTCACTTTAGTTTTGAGGTCCACAACTTACCAGGTTTCTTTATACCAATGGTAACGCTAACTTTGGTTTGTTTAAGGTATTTCTTTATGCCAGATATTGGAACTAAACACAGTAGTTTAATTTAAAAAGAAAACTTTAGTTTCATCAATTTATTTAATAAGCTAAAAAAGTACCATTCTCAGCTAATTCACCTAATCACCATAAAGGGGTGGGGCTATTACCTCATTTTACTGTTTGGAAACTGAAACTGAGTAAGTAACTTGCCCAGGATCCAGGCTCATAGCAGACACCAAGAAAGCCCAGAATATCCCAACTCCAAAACACCAACTTCTTCAGTTCAGGGATCACTCAACACTACTATTTAAATAGCCAGCACAATCAAGGTCCTGTCCTAGTAGTGTATAGTGGGAAAAGCAGGGTGAGTCCATCCTGCTGGCAGATGAATGCCATGCTCTGCAGCTCACAGAGCTGTAGATGTTTCCATCTACAGAGGGATGTATTTTTCAGCAGATACTGCCCTTGTGATGCTGGGAGCTAGTCTTCATTTCCATTGTGAAAGCTCTTGGCACTTGTTGACCAACTGGAAATAATTTTTCTGTTGCATTTGATTGAGAAGAAAGGGGATTATGAAGTATTGATAATGTATCCTGAATATGGCTCTAAAGTCACTCATTGGGCCCTAGGGCATGTCTTTGTGAAGTAGATTCAGTAGAATGCCTGTTAGAAGGTCTACTGAAAGGTAACTTAATGGGAAAGAAAACTCTTAAAATGCAATTCAAAATATATATATATATTCTCCTACATAAACCATTTCTTCTAAATTTCATTTAGCTCTGATCAGTCTCCTTCCCTTAGTGGATACCAAATCATTTTGCATTAGTCATTACATATTTTTTTCTTAATATTTTGACTTCCTTTGCTTCTGGATTGAGAGGAACAATTGTGCCTTTTACAATTTTTTTCTTATATGCAGTGCTTGCAATTAATAGATGTCATAAGACTGAGTGCCATGTCTCAGCTAAATTATAGGCAGGGGGCATGATATTTTATTTATTTTGGTTCCTGTATTCGCCTAGCTTCCTGGGTTTCTGATTCAAAATTATGTATATAAACAGTATTGAGTAGCTGGCTGGTGAATAAATGAATGGAGAAATGACATTTAACTTATGATCTTCTAAACCATGCTGGAAATATTTTTAGGGGACTTGGAAAATTCCTTGAGTAATAGGATCTGTTGAGTAACTACTGGCCTGGGTCTGGTGACTGCATCGAAACCTGTGGATGGGTCAGTAATTCCATTTCAGCTTGTTCATTCTTTGCTTCATATAGTACAGGTTTTTGTGCCTTGATGTTTAAGATAAAGTGTCACCCACTTTGAATTTCTGGTTATGTTGACAAAACAGTGTTTTATTGCTATCTAAACATGAGAGTACTAGCATCTACTCCCTCTGTGGCACCCTAAGAAAAGGCTGCTATGTGTCTTTGTCCTTAGTTTGAAATATGTTGTGCTCAGAGGTCATCGTGTTCTGGTTTGGGTAGCAAATTATTGATCAGGGTGTTATGGTAACAGCTATACTGCTGATTGAATGAAGATAAATATCCAGGAATGCAACTGGTATTTCCTGGTGGGATTGTTTTTCCTGGGAAAAACATCCAAGGGGGTTTTGTAGGAATGGTTAGCAGGTGAATCTTATCCACAGTGTTATTAGCAGAGGACAGACCTGTGGTACCTGTTTATTCACTCTGACCCATCATCTGCCTTCATCCATCTTTTTACTCTGTCTTTATTTTACATTTCCTTAATTTTTTCTGCTGCTCCCTGTTCCTTCCTTTTAAATACTTGCTGAGATACTTTTATTTTTCTTGATTTTTTTCAAAGGGTGATGAGGAAGCACTACCATTACTTATAATTCCCTTCCTCTTGAGTTTAATGGTTCTTCTGTTGTCAACTGTCATTTTAGACATTCTCTCATTGCATGTATTTAAGGTGTATAACATGATATGTTGGTAAACATGATTTGTCAAACAGATTAACATATCTATCACTTAATATAGGCTCCTTCTTTTGAAAATCTATTTTTGACAAGATATCAGTATGTATTACATTATTTACCCAGTATAGTCCCTGTGTGGGACATTAGATCTCTAGACTTACTATTCTGCAAGTTTGTCCTCTTTGTCTTGCTTCCAGTTTCTTCCACCCCCTCCCATCTTTAGTAACCTTCTACTCAGAGACTCTTAGTGGTTTAACAAAAGTCAATTGTCAGGTCCCCATTCTTCTTGAATTTTCTGTACTATTTGAATATTTCTCACTGACCAGGTTGCAGTGAAATTCTTTCTTTGTTGGTGCTTAATATAATTAATTGAGTTTTATTAGTGTTCTTTATAATTTAACAAATTTCCTCAATCATTGAACATTCTGTTTTTTTTTTTTTTTTTTTTTTTGCTAGAAGATCTTTAAGGTACCTCTCCTTTACACATTTAGTATTCAGATAGACTAGAGCTAACCGGGCAAGCCAAAGACCATGCCTGAAATGGCTCCCTGGGGCCTCAGTGTCTGATTATGTTGGCATCACCACTGAACTAAGAACCTTTTCTTGGCCTGGCTTTATAATTTCCTGAATTAACAGAGACAATCCAAGGAAGAACAGTTTGTGACATGATACTCCAACTATCATTGAATTCTCTAGGAAGTCTGCAGGGTTGATCATTCCCTCTGAATGGAGTATTAAAAATTAGGAAAATATATTAATGTGTATTTGCAAATATATCTATTACATGAACTAAACTTCTATACAGTATTTTAGTTTATGCTTGTATTCAATTTATCTTCCAAAATATAAACTATCTATTAATATACCTGGATTTACTTTATATTTCAACCCACAGAGACAACCCATACAAATTCTACATATTCTTTCTATTTTCCTAAATAGACTAAAAGGCAGATATCTTGCTATGGGCCTGAGTCTCAGTTAAGAGCCTTGCCATTCCATAAACTGACAACAGTAGAGATCAGAGTTCATCTTAAAGTGCTTTTCTAAAAATCAAGCATATTCCCAACTTCAAGATATTGGCACCACATGGCATTTTTCTTATGTGCAGAGAGTACCATAGTCCTTCAGAAGTCACACAGGGCCACATTTTCAGTTCCCAAAACAGGACTCAGAAGGGATTGCCAAGCTCCCCAAAGTCAGAGAAATTTCCTTTTTCTTTATATCCACGTGCCGCAGAGGCGATGCTTCAAGGTGGCTTAGGAAGTTGAGCCTTGGAGTCAGAAAGACCTGCTTTCCATGTTCTGGCTCTGTCCCTTGTTTGAGGTGGAACTGTGGATACGCTTCTTCTTTTTAACAGCAGTATCTGCTTTATAGGATTATTTATCATTCAGCAAATATTTGTAGATCATGTGAAAGTTCAGGGACATCACAGTGAACAAGTAAGTAAAACTTCCCGTCTTCAAGTAGCTTATGATATAAGGTCGTCATGTCTAAGTGAGAGAGGGCATAGGGAATGCTTTATCCAGTGCCTCAAAGAGAGAGGACATGCTGTGATGACTTTTGACCAAATGCATCCAAAGTCCATGAACACCTGTAGGTGATGATATTTTCCATTCATCCATAAACACAGCATAAAGGGAGTTGAAGTTGGGACCAGAGATACAGTTCAGAGCTTAAGAGCACTTGCTGTTCTGGCAGAGGATACAGATTTGGTTCCCAGCACCCACATGATGGCTAACAACTGTCTATAACTCCAGATTCCGGGAATTTGACACCCTCTTTGGGTCTTTGTGGGCACTGAATACAGATCATGCTCATGCATTCAAGTAGGCCAAAACACACATAAAATAAAAATAAGTAAATCTGTTTTTTTTTTAAAGATGGTCAAAGTAACATACATTTTTCTTGTCAAGAACCATTTCCTTCCATGATTTAGCTCTAGTCTATCTGAATACTAAATGTGTAAAGGAGAGAAGTACAGAAAATTCAAGAAATTTAGTATTCAAGGAAGTTTTAATTTATAATCCTTCAGTTAAAAACAACAAAATTGTCATCATCCTCATCATTATTGTCGTCATCATCATCATCATCATCATCACTTTCTTCTTCAGAATCAGCTCTAGCATCCTCAACAGAAGAGTAGAAGTGCATCTGTGGTAGATAAAATTGATAAGAGGGTGGTGAGTTAGGCTTGGCAACTATAATATCTAGAACCTGGTGACTAAGCTTTTGGATTCTAATCAGATTCACACTTTATTCTTTTTGTCCTGTGCCAACTCCTGGCAGGTGAGAAGAAAGTGAAACTTTTGTGTACTGCCTCTCTGCGTATATATAGGGAAGAAAGGATGATTCCGTAAAAGGATGTATTGGCGTTCTTGTGTATCGGGTATGAAAGAAGTAATCCTTGGCTCTTGAGCCTTAAAGCTTGAATGGGAGCACTTGTAAACAAAAATGCTTGCTGTTAAGGGAAGGAATACGGGTTCTGGTTCCCAGTGAAAAAGTGGGAATTCTACCACCCAGTGGTTATCCACTGAAATTCCATGAACTAAAATTAGTGTTCATGTTTTGGTATTTTTCTTTGCATATAAGACATATTATATAAATGGTTATTTACCCATATATGTATGTATATGCATATAGAGAGTAATTGCATTTCATGTGACTTCATTTTGGATGTTACTTGCCACAGAGAAGCACTCCTTCCTTGCTTCTAATGGTTTCTAAGGCTCCTCAGCCTTTGTCACTATTCAGTCCCTGCCTCCTTTATTGTCATAACACTGAGCATAAGTGATCAGCCTCTTTTGTGAGCCCAGTACTGTGTTAGCTTTGGGAATAACTAGGGATGTGTAGCATTATATTCTATACTTACAAATATTTGCTGTTCCTGAGAAATTAGTCAAATAATATTGGCCTTTTTGTTTAAAAAAATTGTATTTATTTATTTATTTATTTACTTATTTTGTGTTGGGGGACGTGATTGCTTGTATGTATGATCAGACAACTTGCTGCATCTAGTTCTCCTCTCCTTCCAGACTGTGGGTTCTGGAGATGGAACTGAGATCATCAGGCTTGGTGGCAAGTATGTTTCCATACTGAGCCATATCACTGACTCTGTCTTCAATTTTCAAAAGTTTTCTAATAATATATGTAGAAATAATATCAAGAAAGTCCATAGTTTGATGTTTGATGTTTGTATTTAATTTTTAGTCAATAAGTGGCTATTTGTAAGACCATTTAATACCTTGGATTTCTTGGATAGCTCTATAAAACCAAAAATGTCCTTGGGAATGAAATTGCTAGAGAATTCTGGTCAAGATTCAATTTCTAGGGAGGAAACATCCAACTACTTGTCCCTAGCCTCTGGGGCATCGCTTTAATGCAAATGGGGCTTCTATTTGCTGTCTTCCCAGTGTGGATCCAATATATACTTGCATCAAAGATAAATTCCAGGAGTCTGTTTTATAGACCATTCAGCCTCATACCTAGCTAGCACAGTTCTTGGTATATAGCAAGGATCTAAGAAATGTTGTTTACAGAAATGACCAAATTAGGAAACTGCATGTAGAAGCCACGAGGTAATCACTAAGCTACTTGTTTGAGTAGCAAGTATCATTAGTGCATAATTTCCAAAAGGAATACTAGAACTGGTACAATGTTTAATCCCTGTCCTGAAGCATCACTTTTGGAAGAAAGACAAGCAACTGCAGTGTGATTCCCTGAGTGCCCTGCAGCTCTGAGTCTTTCTCTGAGTTTGTGGTACAGTTCCAAGCCTCTCTCCAGTAGGGCAAATGAAGACCAACAAGCAAACACATTTTGCACATGAAAGTGCATCGTATGTAGTCAAAGTGTTTGCAGTGACTAATGAGTTCTGGTAAGCAGAAACTAGGAAGCAGTGGTCTACTCTAGAGAAAATATCAACACATAGAATCCTTGCTCAGAACATTGGCTACAGAAATTTAGCACTTGGCATTTCCAACAACTGCTGTTTGATTCGCTTTATGCCTGTGGTAAAGCACATTCTGGAAAGGCCGCAAGCCCTGTTGTATCTTATTCCATCTCTAGGAGTAGATGGGTGAGGGATGTAAATGTTTTCTATTATTACTGTGGCAACATATTTCCAGATACTGTACTTTATTTTGGGTTCAGAGTGAGAGGAACCTGGTTTTTGTAAATGTCAGCTGGTTTCCATAATATCATATGATCATAATTGTTTATTTCTTTGATGACTGGTAAATGACTCTGTGGTATATGCCATATCTGATGGCCTGAGATTTTTCTGGGTGTGCCATATGCTGTTTTATTTGGTTCCGATGGAGCACATCCTTTTATACATCTCTTTGCATGTTGAATTTCTTGTTATCAATCAGATTTCCTTTACTGTGCCAGTTTTTTCAGACTAATAATCGCTGTCACTCTAAGCCAGCTCAGAACTGCCACTAGGCCCTGTAGCATCTGTCCAGGGCTTACCTGCTTCTCTCTTTGTTCTCAAATTTTTCTTCCTCTGTGACTGAGTGGGAAACTGTCTGAAGATCTGTTCTGTAACTGTTTTTACCAGTCCCATTATTTAACTGAGTGTCTGACACACAGTATTCACTTATTAGGTCTATGGTGAATGATACAAAATAAGCAATTAAATAAAGATGAAATTATTCTTGGAGTTTGCTCTGCAAAGCTCAACACTGGATATTTCAGGAAACAGGATTAGTAAGTACTTGAGCTGAAAGGAATCTCTAGTTAGCTCATCCATTCTCATTTGTCACATGGCTTCTTATTAATTTTTAATTGAAATTTTGGGAATTTTATAAATATATTTTTGATCCTATTTAGATCCCATTCTGTGTCTGCACCCCCTTACTGACATCCCACCAAACTTATGTCTAATATATATATATATATATGGTTTGTGGTTTGTGTCCCCTAAATGCCCTTTGGTGTAAGTTCATCCCCTGGAGCCTGGTTAATCGTACTATGAGTTTCACGATCAATGAGGTTGAATCTTCCTTTCCTACCATTGGTTGCCAATAGTTCCTCAGGTAGTGATAGGGTTTCTTACCTGCTTCCTAACAAACACCTATGCTTGGGTTTAAAAAAATATTGAGCTTTTATACATTTCATACAACAGTTCTTAATCAAATTAACACCCCTTCCCCCATCCATGCCCTCCTAACTCCCGACCTGATTTTCAGATGTCTGGCATGTTCAGATCTCTAGGCTTCTGGAAGTCAAGGTAAGTGTTTTAAAATATAACTGATATTTGAAATTATTTTTTGTAAGTGCAAAAAGGTGGATCTGTATGGAAAGCAGATTTAAGGGTGTGTGAGGATGATCAGAGAAACTAGTCAAATATCTCAACCTGCTTCCTTCTGAAAAATACCTTGATTTGACTTCTACTTCTGCCCATTTCCTTTCATATCTGCTCATTCATCCACTGTAGGGTCATTTGTTTTCACCTGTTGCATCGTGTTAGATGCCAAGTGTACAAAGAAAAATGCCATGCTCCCCAGAAAATGCACATTGATAAACATTTTTAGAGATGAAATCTATCTGCCTTTGTGTGAAACATTTCAGTACAAAGTTTATCTCCAGTATAAAATCCCACCTGGTGGATCAATGCTATCTTCATTTCTAGAGTTCATATTCCTTCTTTCAAGCTACGTTGTTTTGCTAAGCCTTTATAACTGTTTGACTGTTTGCTCATTCTGCCTAACACAGAAGGAACAGGGAAACTTGTACAATTTCTGGTTATAAGTTAGGTCCACAATAGGATTTATTTGCAGTCTAACCTTGCTTAGGATGTGCCTTCATCCCCTCCCCCCCGCCCCCAGCTCTCATCAGAGGGAAGATCTGGATGTCTCTTGTATCTGAATGGGGAGACAGTTCTGTTCTGAAATGGTTGTTGGAAAGATTTGCGTGACCAAAATAACACAAGTATTCTAAAAGTCCTGTGACCTGATAAGAAATTCCTTGCCTGAATTCTTGGCAACATTATTTAAAACTCAAAATTATTCTCTTTCTCAGAACTAACACTCAGTATCTGAATGACTTATCTGACACTTGTCATAGACACATGGCTTCGTGGAGTTAGTTATTTTTTTACCGTTCCTGTCTCACTTCCTTGACTAGATTATAAGCCCTTTGAGGATAATAAAACTAACATTGATGAGAGTTACAGTTTCTGAAAGGCCTGTACTGGTCAGGCAGCATTCTATGCATTTAACATTTTGGGGGGTAAGTTTTTGATTGATTTTTTTTTGTGTATTTCATATAAAGCATCTTAATCAACTTTATACCCCTTCTTTATTGGCACTCTCCCATCCCCCCCACTGGAATTCATAGTTCTGTCATTTGTGTTAAGCTTCTCATGTCAAGTTAGTGTCCCCAGACATCCCTCAAGGCAGGTTCCTCCATATGGCCTAGTCAGCATGTCTAGATTCCCTCCTTTTTAGAAGACCAGCTCTTCCTTATCCAGTAATAATCAACTGCCAATAATTCTTTGGCTAAATTTGTGGCCTGCTGTCCATTTCCACAGTTCTGTGCTGGGTTTTTGACTGCTTGAGTTTGCATGGGTCTTGTACATGCTACATCATTGCTGTAGGTTTATATGAGCATGTTTTAATCAATCCAACCTTTATAACAGTGAGTCAAGTATTGAATCAGTCCCTTAAACAGGAGTGGGAAAAGGAGTACCAAAACAACTTGGTAGACCCTGAAGCCCCATTCCTGGATGGTAGTAAGGATTCAAGTTTTCTACAGATCCTGAGCTACTGGGTATTCTTTTATATCATCTCTGGAAATCTATACTTTAATCATGTGTTGAATTACACATGGGTGATGCTTCAAAAATATTAAAATACTGGTTTGTCAAACCATCTCCTAAATGCTTTCATAATTTTATTGAGGTTTTATCTAACTTTCTTTCTGGGTAGGAAAATAATACAGTCTGTCTTAACCATTCTTAGTGAAAATAGGAAAAAACTCAAAGCAATTATTTTTAGGTACAACATAGTTTAAGCGAGACTCCACCTCATTGTTATCATGAAGATGTTCTACTAGCTGTGGGTGTATCAGATACAGACATGGAAAGTTGCTGGATCTCAGATTGGAGATTACTCTAACATGATATTCCTCCTCAAAACATATCCCAATTATCCTATGTATCTGAGACACAATAGTAAATATAGCAATCTCTCTTTTCATGTTAGCCAAACAAAAAGTCTGCCAGGGCCCTTCCTGGAGAGACACCTTCAGTTTATAGCATGCACTAGCTGCAAATGACAGGAGTGTCTAAGGCTTCATTCAGAGTGTGTGGCACACCTCTCATGAGGAGATGCCATGTGATCCCGCCACATTTTTCTGTACTCTATGTGGTGAATGATGATCAAAGCACATTATAGACATGAATGAAAATGTCATGCTGAAGGGCCAGCAAGAGACTCAGTGGGTTAAGGCACTTGCTACCAAACTGAAAGCTAAGTTAAACCCCTGGTACCTGCATGGTAGAAGGAGAGAACTGAGTCCCTCAAGCTGTCCTCCGACTGCCACAGGTCCACTGTGGCATGTGTATAACCACACATACCTAATCAATCAATAAATCAATGTAATTTAAAATAGCATAATGAAACCTATTGTGTAAATGCTAAATACCAGTTACAATTTTTAAATAAGGAAAATTATCACACACAAAGATATACTACTGTGATTGTGTGACTCTCACTTGTTAAGCAGCTTGTGATGAGCTGGGGGCATAGGATGTCTGCACCCCACACAGCCTGAATCATAACTTGCATTTTAATATCTTTAGATGTGTATGCACATTAATGCTTGATTAACACCAGCTTTGGTGTACTACATGTTCTTTTTAACTAGCAACACACAGCAACAGTTTCAGCAGACAGCAAACTTTCAGACAATGTTTAGTGTCACTAGTACAACCACAGAACCACAATGATAGGAGGGTTTGCTCTCACTGAAGCTGAGCAGAACAGTTAATATGGTAATGTTCACATATTTAGCAATGCATTCACAGTGCTAAGTTCCTTATAAGAACCTGGGGAGACAAGCACAAAGCACAGAACAAATAATACGTTTATTTGGTAATCAGTAAATTGCCTTATATAGTCAGTAAATTGTTAAATCCTGGACAACTGATAAGATCATTTGCTTTCATGTGTTTTTTTCAATATTGCACTCAGTCTCAAGTATAAATTGAATAGAGTGACCTTTTGGCATTCTGTGAAATTGACTGTATTTCTTAAGATTCTTTGGTTTCAATTACCATAAATTCTTTGATGTTGGATCCAGAGCTATTGTGTCGGCTCCAACATCAGTGTCTTCTCATTGGACCTGATGACGTGGTCTACAGTAGTGCAACAAGTTACAGATGTGTGCATGAACATGGATATGTGTGTGTGTTCCCAACCAGGACGTCATGTCAAGTATCAAAACAATGTGCATCTTACCCAAAGTAAATAGAATCACTAAGTTAATTGTAAAATGTGAGTGATTTGGGGCCCAGTGATGAAAATTGTGTTCTAGGTTGCTGGCTGGATCTTGAGTTTGTGAGATGGATAAGTCAATTAGTGGTTCCTCAGTTTATTAGCAACTTAATTGTCAGAATGTAATGAAACTTCTGAACTGCAACAACTCATTAGAAGCAATGAAACATGTGATTTTTTTCTAGAAGAATATTCAGTGAGCTGTATTTTTCCCCCAAAGAAATCTTGAAAATAAAATGAACAATTAACTTTAAATTTATATCTGTGACGCCATAAGGAAGTTAATTTCTCTCATTGGAAACATGCTCAGGAAAAGTTAAGATCACTCACTGCAGGAAAAGAAGCTTGGATCTCAATTCCCACTTCTCCGTGTGTTTATGTCATCTGTGTTGATTTCTTCCTCTCTTCAAGCCTCAGTCTCCTGTCTGTAAAGTGGCACAATAATAATCATTTAAAGGGATTGCTATGTAGATAAAAGGGACTAGTGTATGCTTGTGCTTAATAATAATCATAACTCTGGGGCAGAACACATTGGCTTAGCAGTTAAGAGCTGTGGCTGCTTCTGCAGAGGACCAGGGTTCATTTCTTAGCACCCACATGGTCCTCTTCTGACTTACATGGACATTGCATGACATAGATGCACTTATGTACATGCATGCAAAATGCTCAAACACATAAAACGGAAATAATAAAATATTAAAAAATAATAATCATATCTCATGACAAGTGTTTGATTCAGGACTATCTCTTTCATATGATGACCTAGATGCTTTTCTTCTCTTGTAATAAATTTGATCTTGTTTTGAAGATTTAAGTGCAGTTACTAAACACATAGACCCTGTATGGGTCTTGTGATATTGAGTATTTCTGCACATCAGGAGTTTACTTTTTGGTCCCCTGGTAGATAGTGGTTGTTTCTACTTGGCCTTCATGGTAATTTACTCCAATGACTGCCACAGAAGCTCAAAGACAAACCTCTGTTCTCCTCTAATGCTTTATTATAGTTACAGCTCCCAAAGAAAACCTTGGCAATGTTTAAGAATAAAGAGCTATTGAAGAGTCCTGAGTGGTGATTAAAACTTTAATTCACATTTCAAAGACAGTAATTATTTCCTGAAGTCCACAGCCTAAAAGAACAGCATAATATGAAAAGAGTATTTCATTCCCAACTAAAAGTGAGAATAACATTGTGTATCCTTCTGTTCTTCCTTTAATTTCGTTTTCTAATTTTCATATTTTTCTTCTATATTGTGATAATTTAACCTATTTTTATCTTCAACATAAATTTGTATTGTTTTGCAAACTAATGCCTGCAGGCTAGCTATGTCACTGTGAAGAAGAGCAGTGTCTATCAAGTCTACTCTTCTGTCCTTATGTGCCTGAGATACCTGCTATTTGAAAAGCATTTTATACACCCAATAATGAGTAAAATGAGAAATTCAAGAACAAAGGCAAATAAAGCATGATTTTGGCCTTGGAGCAACTTGATTACATATTATGGACCTTCTATTTTCATTGAGACACAACATTTATGCATATTCATGGGTACAGAATGACAATTTGTCATACTATATAATATGTACTGATCAACCTTTAACTTAATATTAGAAGTAATTTAAGTAAAATATGACATTTACTGAAGACTCTTTCCCTTTGCCTTATTTTTAAATAGGATAAATTAATTTATTTCTTTTACCATCTCAAACATAGCAAACTTTTATTCTTCATATATAGCTCCTGTTTGTATTTCCTATGATTCATTGCCTCTTGATTTGTTTTAAAAATGATGTTTAAGTCCTAAATTGCCTATTCTAAATTGAAGGCAATATTTTGTGGGCCTTTTACCAGCTGTACTAAACCCAATTGATAACGAGTGTGATGTATACATTTTAGGTAATAGATTAAGTTCTTGTGCCATATAGATTCCTGGGGTGTCTTTGGAATGTTTGTTCTTTCTTGATAATAAAACATTTTGAAAATTCTTTTAAATAGGAAATATGTCTGTAGTTATGCATATTGCTCTTTGTGCCCATATCTTACAATATTACCAAGCAGCCATCTCCATTTTTTCAGTTGACAGTGCTGAGTTCATTGGGACCAAATGACTTCCCAAATAACACAAGCCGTTAGGTGATAAAGTTAGAACTTAATCCCATTCTTCTAGGGCAAAATCCCATAAGATTTAAATCTACTTCCTGTGATTAATACATTGAACATGATATTAATGAGGAAAGCAGCTAAATGAGAGGCTTTGGGTTAATGTTTGGGGAATATTGAATGCTTTTCCAAAGACAAATTGAAGAGCAATTGATGCTATAATGGCATCTACCTATTTTGTTATCAATTGCTAAAATCTAATGTTTTCACACAGTGCCTGGAGGTAAAGGGATCCACTCTAGGGTTAGCCAGATCTAACTGATAGCATCAGATCTTCAAGCCTGAGTGAACAGATTATAGCTGGCTGGCATTATGTCAATAGTACTCGGATTTGTCTATAGCCATTTATGCCATCTAGGATACAGAAGACTCTGGTAGCAGGTTAGAGCTGGCTGCCCAAATGCTGCTGCTTTAGGGGCCTTGTCAGAGTCTCCGATACATTCTATTCCTGTTTTACACTGGCTGTTACTTTCTACTTACTGTTATTAAGTATGATGAAGAAGAAATACATTTAAACCAAATATTCAACTATATAAATATAGTCTAAATTTAGTAAATCTTTTTGAGTGATTTTATATGAAATGTACAAATCTCTAGCAGTTCATTTTAACACAGTTCTTCTTAGTTTTTCTTCAAAGCACACATTTATTATGTTTTTCATGTCTGAAAATCTTTTAGGATTACCAGAGCAGATTTTACTGTTACCTTATTACACAGGTGAGACAATTAAGGCCAAAGGAAGGTAAAGTTGACCCTGAGACTCTAAGTTGGGTGACTGTATTGATATCGATGCATTATTTGTTTATATCAACCACTTTTCTATGACACCTCTTTTCTTCTCTATAAATACATCTATAATCCTTGGATTCTCATTTGAAAGTTGTTACCTTATGTGTATAAACATGCTTATGACAGAAAGAAAGATACAGACTGATTTAGACTTGAGTCATCTAAACTCACTACTTGGAGCATTTTGGTGATTTTTCAGTTCACATGCCTGCAATCATGGGTTAGACACCAGTGGATTTTTCAAACTTCCTCCATTGACGTATTAATATTTAATGGGAGGCTGGGGATGTAGATCAGTGGTTATGCATGAAGTTAGATTTCTAACACCAAAAGAATGAATACATAAACCAATCAAACAAGCACATGTTTGCTTCATTTCAGTACACACACACACACACACACACACACACACACACACACCCATTCCTCCATATAGGTAAAAATAAAACATTGCTCATACACATTCTTCTGAATGCCATTTATATTTGCACCCATGCTCAAGTAGCCTGCACCAACTATGTGACCCACAATAGTTCTTACAAAGTACCTGAATTGATAGCAGTAGTGGAAACACTTGGTTGGTGGGTGTCCCTATCATATACCAGAGATCTGTTTAATAGAGTTATATGTTTCTAGTTAAGATTGGGTGAATAATTGAAGAGAAAATGGAGACTCAGAAACAAAGCCCCTCTGTTAAAGCTCCAGGCTTGAAATGCAATGGAGGAAGATGAAACATCCATATTCCTTAGAACACATTAAGGATTCTGGACATCTCAAGGTAGATCAGGTGGTCTTTGTAATGAAAAAGCCTTGTTTTCTTGAGCCCATGGAATAGACAGGAGCACACATTTCATAATTTCCTCACAGGCTCTACCATTCAGTCTTTCATAGGAGTGATTCTCTGTCCTAGCTTTCATTTGATTCCCACCTGGGATGCTTCTAAAAATACTAACTCCATTTCCAAAGGTACTGATTTAATTGCTTTGGAGTTAGGGCTAAGCATAAATATTTTTAAAATGTACACATGGCTCTATTCAATAGCTAGAGTTGAGAATTACTGCGCTCCAGGCATTCTTCATTTTATATAAAAGGTAGTAGCAAACTGTTCTGTGAGTCAGATTTCTGTGCTGCCAATTATATTTTCAATAGTTTTCAACTTTAAGTGCTTCTAAGTTATCTCAGTGTGAAATCTTTTCTAAGAAAACTATTTATGCTCTGATTTTATAATTAAATCTGATTTTTAAATTTGTTTGGCTTTTCTTAACCAGTAGTAATGTTCTTATTTCTTTTTCCATTCCTTTATTATTCACAGTTGTTTATTGTGTCTGTAGTAATTTATTTTGTCAGTCATCTGCCCTTCCGTGTTCAAAATAAGCTTTTTGAGGGAAAGTATTTTATTTTGTTTATTGCTATATCAAGAATGTTTGGTACTTAGTAAAGTCTCCACGAATACTTGTTCATGTTGTCCACACTACTCTTGATACACAAGTCACAATTCTTAAAAGCTTATGATCTATTAGAAAACATTGACCTTTATAATAATAATTGCAAATCAATATTTCTTTAGAAGTCAATATATTGGGATTTTTCATCTACAATATTATAAATATAGTTGTATATTTTATTATGATATTTATAGTAAATATTATAAATATATAAATATAGTATTGAGGATTAAGGAAGTAGAAAAGCAAGTATTTTAGAAAGCTACCTCTCAATATTGCCTTCGTTTAAATAGGAGGCAACAGGTACAGAAGCAAAACTAAGTAGCACATTGGTTAAATTAGAACAGACAAATTTCACTCAGCTGGAAAAGGATCTTGAAGTCCCTTATACACTTCGAGTGTCTGTCTTCTTATCTCCCATGTAATAGTACTGCATGGCTAGACTCTGCAACTCTTTCTGTCTGTTGCTTGTATGCTGCTGCATCCTAACATTATGGAATAAATCAAAAGATGAGTGACTAAACGAACTATCTGCTTACTCCATTTGTTGTTTTGTAACTCTTGAAATCTTGGCCTGTCCCATTCTCCTTATTTTCCAAGAACTTATGGGGGAATGTATATTTTTTCTTATCAAACTCAATTAATATTTATTTATTGAATTCTTATGGATTTCATATAATCCCTCTTTATCATATTGACCCCCTTCCCTGTCTGCAATCCTCCATATCCTGCCCACAATACTTCATGCATTTTGTCACCTATGTTAAAGCCTATCGAGTTAAGTTTATGTACCCAGATGTCCCTGGGTTTGAGTTCATCCACCAGAGCCTGTTCAGTCTGTCTGGCATCTCTCCCTTAAAGATTATCTCTCCTATCACCCAGCAGTGATCAGTTGCCAGTAGTTCCTTGCCAAAGTTGTGGCCTCCTGCCCATTTCCCCAGTTCTGTGCTGGTTTTTTTTTTTTTTTTTTTAATCTGATTGAATTTGCATGGATCTTGTGCATGCTGTCAGCATTGCTGTAAGTTCATATAAGCAGGGTCCCAGGAACCTGGAAGACTGTTTCCTTATGGTCATGCACCTCCTCCCTAGGCTCTTACAATCTTCCTACTCCCATTTCTGAAATGGCTCCTAAGCCTTGGATGGGTGAAGTTTAATTTAGGAGTCCTCTCCAGGAACCCACACTTTCCAGTCTCTTTTTCTCTAAACTTTGGTCAGTTGTGGCCTTTCGTGTTCACCATCCTCTGTGTATGAGGAAGCTTCAGGGATGAGAGTTGAGAGAATACTAATGCATCTTTCAAACTCACTTTTAAAATATGTCCCCTCTGAATATTACTGGCCCCTTTGTCTAATGGGTGTCTCATGCTACTGCACTGTGCATGCTTCCCACATATGCATGCAAATCACCAGTAATCATATAGGAGCCTGCATTTGGAGCTGACTCACTGGAAAGGCGTAAGAAATTCTCCACAATAGGTGAGTGCACTCAGCGTGGCATTTAAGATATTCAGTATTTAAATTCGAGGAGATTGCAAACTTACTCAGATGCTTTGGAAATCAAAACCTATATAAGATTGTTAGATGTGAAATACTGAGAAAATGAAGCTCTCATATTGTATTTAGTTGGCAAGTATTTATTGACAACCCATTCCTCTGTGAAGAACACACCTCAGTAGGATATGAAAGTTACTCAAAGAATCTCCAATCCAATCTCAGCTCTAAATGGCTCCCACTCTCTTGGGAAAGAGCCAGAAGGATTACCAGGAAGCACACTTTGATTTCCTTTACCCTAGATGGCCCCACAGAGAGGACAGCTTTGCCTCTGAATAGCTTCCAGCCACCTTGAAACAATTTTCTCTCATTCTATGCTATTGCTGGGATAGCGCAGTAATCAGATCATTTGACACTGCTTGCCTCTTAGTGTACCCAACCTGAAATGCCACACAGAACCAGGTGTCGGCATCTGCAGCTGCCTAATCTCACACATATCTCCTGGTGCTAAGTGTTTATGAACAAGTGACATTGACCTTTATGATGATGCTGTCTAAGCATTTCTTTTAAGCAGAAAATGTATTATTTTATATAGAATTTATTAGTTATACTGGGAAACTATTATAGAGATTGCTTACACAGTAACTCCCCAGTACAAATGCTTTTTAATGTCCATGGTTACTATAGTCTGCTAATTTGCAACAATAAAGCCTTGTAAACAATAAAGTTGTTTACAGTTGCCTTCTTTCTGAAGTTCTGGTGCTGATATTCAGAAAGATTAGGGCTCATGGGTGATGTTGGTTAAATAGTTTGACTATTTAAATGCGAACTTTAAAAATTCTGATCTTAGGGCGTTTAAACTTAACAATGCTTACTGCTTCAACTGTTGTCCCTTTCTCTCTTTCTATTTTTCCCCCTCTCTCATTTGGAATCACTAAGGAAGCTTAAGTATATTCTCTGTTCTACATGTATAAGTATATACATCATCCACTGTGTGTATTCTCTGTATGCATATCTAAACTATCTATTTATATATCACCGATCTATTACCTATCTCGATTTATTTATCTATGTATCTATCTATCCATCTATCTCTCTTTAAAAAGATATGGTTGATGTACTGTCTGTTATCCTGTCTCTGCAAAATTAAAATATAAATTTGGGGCCTGGAGAGATGATGACTCAGAGGTTAAAAGAACTTGCTGCTCTTGCAAAGAACTGGGTTTAGTTCATAATATCTACATGGTACCTCACAGCAACCTGTAAGTCTAGTTCCTGGATATCTGATGCTCTCTTCTGGTCTCCATGGGAATTCATGCATGTGGTGTACATACAGACATGAAGAGTAAACACACATAAAAATAAAATAAGTGAATAAAATTCTATAAATTCTTAGAAAACAGAATATACATCAGACTCTCAAATACATGGGACTAATAATACATGTTTATTTGCATGTAAATGTGCATGTAAATATGACATATCTTCAGGTTTGTGCATAAATGGAGAGTGTGTCAGCTGTAGGCCCTATTGTGATTTGACATGTTTCAATATGGTGTGGATTACAGGTGTTTTCTCAATGTAGTGAACTTAATCATATAAAACCAGGATGATTAATTCCAAAATATTAACCATGACAAGTAACCAGTAAGCACTGAACTTTCCACCAAGTGTAGAAATTTTTGAACATTCATTTGATTAATAGTTTTAGTATTACATATTGTTTTTATCAATTTTGATATCATAAATTTTCTGTATTATTTGGGTGTCATATAGATTATTCCACCTTTCTCCCTTCATTTCTTCATATTCTATCTCTTTTAAACAATCCTTTTAAAATGTAGTGTTTTTCAACAAATCCGTATCTCTTCTCATTTATTTTGAACTTACATCATTGGGAGTGAATGTAGTAATCACATAAAAAATAACAAACTCAGTTCTTTACATGAGATAATACATGATTTGCATGGATTAACTAAGTTGATTCTCAAGATAACTTGCAATATATGCTTTATTTTCTTAAAAAAGTGATAATAATTATCACTTTTCACACACGAAATCTGAGGCAGCACTGGTAAGTAACTGAAGGTCACATATTTCAGGAGTGATCAACTCCAGATTCAAAATCAGCCCATGTCATGCTGAAGTCTCTATTTGTGTTACCTCTTCTTTCATAATGATATACCACTGTTAGAGACCTTGATGCTCATTTTGAATTTAAAGTATTTAAAAGTCTAGTCTATTAGTCTGTTTTCTATTGCTATAACAAAATACCCAAGACTAGATATTATTTAAAGGGAAGAGATTCCTTTAGTCATAGTTTTGGAGATTCAGGGTATTGTGCCAGTTTTGATTAGGCCTTCCTGGTTTTATCTCACAATAGATGGCATAATGGGAGCGCATGCAAGGTGAGGTTAATGGGAAGACAAGAAATTAGAGTGATTTGGGGAGCAGGTTCACTCCTATAACAATCTTCTCATAAGAATTAATCAAGACCTCATGAGAACTACCTTGATTTTTTTTGAGTGCAGTGCCCGTAATGACTAAAAGACCTACCTCTAAGGCCCTACTTCTTAAAAGCTATAGGAGACTGAACTTCCAGTACAGAAACCTTTGGAGGAAAAACCACACCCAAACCATGACATTTAGAAATTGCTAGAACTGTGTGAAATTATGTGGAACAAAATCCTTAGTAATTAGGATTTAAGAGCTATCCTGTAGACTATAGGCATATCAATATTGCAGATGAGAATTAACACAGAGTAAATGCAATTATCAGTAACTACTGATACCTAGACTTGTGAATATTATAGTGGCTGAATCTAAAATACATGGAATTGTAAGTCCTAACTTGATTTATATACTACTCAGCAAGCACAAGTAAAAAATTTGCCTGGGCTTGCCCACCTAGGAAACCTATCAAAATGGCAGAATCCTGGACTCTTTGACTGAATAGACATTCCCAAGTGAGACTTGCATCTAGACTTGCAATGTCTGGAGATAGGTTTTGTTTTTTTATACTTGTATTGATGGATGGACACCAGAGATGCTGTTAAGTGTTCTACAGCAAAAAGCACAGCACCCACAATAAAAATTAATCTAACTCAAAATGTCAATACTATTAAAACTGAGAATTGTTTATCTTGAAATTTGTATTTTGTGCTCCACAGTGGGATGCAAAATTCTGTGTCTGCTCTCCAGGCACCTACCTGCTATTCAGATAAAGAAGTTCATAGCTTCAAGATATCAGTAAGAGTTAAAGTTGTTTAAAACCACCTTACAGAAGAGAAAATGGTTTAGGCTTTGATGTAAGTATAGTATAGAAAACAATGAATGGAAGACTAAGGCCATTATTACAGAAGAGCTCAGCATATCCAACAGGAGTAAAGATGGATTGATTATGATGTGACATGAGCCAGCAACAAAAGTGGAAAACAATATCAAATAAATCCTCTGTTTCTATGTGGAAGACACTCTTCTACTACCTTTACAACTACCTTTACATTTTACTTTTTATTTGTCAATAAATACTGATATGCCTATGGAAATGAAAATATATTGGACTAGTTCAAATTCACCTCCTTTTGCCTAATAATCTCTTCTATAAAATTCCAAGATATAAAAGAAGTAAGAGTGTTAATTTATCAACTACATTTGGTTTGATGTCCAGCTTTTCTTCTCATTAGCTACCTGATTTGGGGACTAATGAGAGTATTACATAGAAAATGTAAATGAAATAATGCACATATAAAATTAAGTCAGTATTAAATGCATAGGAAGCATTCAGTACAATCAACTGCTGTGGTTTTGGTTCCCAGCACAAGATCTGCAGAGAACAAGCCAATCAACATACCAACATGGATGGGCAAGGGGTTCATGAGGCCCCTTCCTACTTGAGGCAGTGTTGGTGGTTGATGACTGCTGAGAGTCAGTTTTCTTCAAAGCTGTGGCCCCTGGTAGATTGCTCATGCTCTTGTAGATGGCTCTATACTCATGCACATATGGGTGCTACTTAGACACAGTGGCTATTAAAACAGACGTAGAAGACATGAAGTTGGGGGAGTTGGTGTGACAGGAAGAACTGGAGCAGAGAGCTGGGATGGGTATGATCAAAATATATTGTTATGAATATATGAAAGTTTTATGACAAATAAAAAATCATATTAAAAAGCAGCCAGTAGTTGGGCATGGTGGTACAAACTTTTAATCCCAGAACATAAAAAGCCAAGGGAGGGAAAAGGGTTTCAGGCCAGCTGGGCTACAAGGAGACACTGTCTTAAACAAACAAACAGACAAACCAAAATAATGAAAAGGAAAAAAGAAAGATCAGCTACTATTCACTGTCATTTTAAATTAAAATAATATTTACTTAAAAGAACAGTGACACCAAATGAACATATAAAAACTATTTAGGTCTAAGACAATAATCTATATTCAATTCCATAATCAATTTTAAAAGCATACTGTTTTATAATTTGGTTTAATTAAAGAGGACTGGTAAATCCTGACTCACAGAAATGAATATTTGTAAATGTTTTCAGATTTTACACTTCTTATTCTCACTTTTCCAAGGGTTTTTGTTGTTGATTTTTTTTAGCCCCAAACCAGCACAAAATGATAAAATTTTTGTGGTTAATGCAGATGTGGCCTACACTCTGTTCATGATGTGATAACATGTTCCAGTGCATGTTGTTTTCTAAAAAAAATTGGTACTTAATCCAGTTATATAAATGAATAAAATATGTATAATCCATATTTATTATTGATCCTTTCATTACCTGCACAAATGTCCAGGGTTCCACAAAACCATTTAAAACCCCTGACTAAGAATAAGACATGTTCCCTGCTCATAGAAGTTTCTTATGCCTTGATTCAGGTGACTCTGGTCAAGATAAAGGTAACAATCGATTTTTTTGGTGAACTTGGACTCTTAAATGGGTAGATATTAAGTTTATATGTAATTTTCTTTTCTTGAAAGTATGCTGGCTCTTCTAAGATGTTTGAAAATTGACTGCTTGGTGATATCCTCCCTAAAACAGAGTTGGGATGGATTAACCTCTGCATTTACAAGGCTCATCCAAATCTCTTCCGTTTTAAATTACGAGTATTTTATTTAGTCCTACAGATTCAGAGTCCATGGGACAGTTTCGGAATTCAGTCTTCTGTATTGATATCTGTTCATATTTCCTTCTGCCTGGTCCCTCAGCTAATAGATGTGCAATGAATAGAAGCCGATTTTAAATTATAGTCTAAGGTAAACATTATTAAGAAAATAAATATACTGGGGATGGGTAGAGGTGAGGATTATAGAGAAAACAAAAACAAAAGAAAAATGAAATGTCACAGTGTATTCTGGGTATGTTTTGAAAAGTTCTTATTCATTTAAATTAGCCACATCTAATGTACCATATATCTTTTCTTTTTCCTTTGAGAGTGATGGAATCCATGGCTTCCCACATGTGAAGCAAACCTTTGACCACTCACCTAGATCTCTAGCCTTATGTGCCAAGTACCTTAATAGTAATCACATAGGCTTTCCAGAATTGCTGTATTAGGTAGCAATCATTAAGATACATACTGAGCTATAGAGATAGGTGCTGTGCTGGTTAGCTTTCATCAATAACACAAACCAGAGCGACCTGGGAATAGAGACCCTGAAGAATTTACCAGCTCAAACTGGACTATAGTCTTGTCTGTAAGGCAATTTCTCAATGACTAGTTGATGTGTGAGGGCCCAGCCCACTGTGGGCAGTACCATACCTAGGCAGACAGGCCTGGGAATTATAAGAAAGGGAGCTGAGCAAGCCAGTAAGGAAGAGTTCCTCCATGGTCTCTGCTTCAGGAGTTCCTGCCCCGAATTTCCTCTTTGATGAAGTGTAATTAGGACATGCAAGTGAAATAAATCCCTTCCTGCACAAGTTGGATTTGGTCAGTGTTTTATCACCAAAACAGAAAGCAAACTGGGACTGGTGACAATAGGATAATAAATTAGGGAAGATGGGTGGAGTGATTCATAAGTCAATGTGAAGGCCTCATTGAGAGGGGGTATTTGAATACATGAAGAGAAGCAGAATCATTGTGGTCACCTGGCAGGAGAGCCTTCTAGAAAGAGGAAACATTAAATGCAGAGGCCTCAGGAGAAAATGACTGGCATCAGGGACCAGTGAACAAAGATTCAGGTAGGTGATTGGGGATGTTGATGGACATCCTAGTGAGGGACAACTGTATGAACTGTCAGACTGTGCTTGTCTGGGTCAACCCTGTGATGCAACTGACTTGGATAATAAATTATATATGGAACACTTAGGCTAACAGGTCTTTCTTGGGATTTTGAATTTTACTTTTTAGAAATGTGGAAGATGTAAAAGGTCCTGGGAGGGATTAGCCAGAAAGAGGAGTGGGACTTGAAAGCTTTTATCAGAGTCACTTAGTCTTCTGTGTTGACAATAGAATATCCCAGTGGGCTGGCAAACAACAAAGGAGAAAACACAGAGGCAGAGTGCAGAGGATGGTCATTCTAGAATACAGCCAGCATTGAGGTGCTTCACTTGAAGATGTCCAGTTTTGGGAGTGGAAACCAAAGCATCAGCCTCCTGACTCAAGTCTGGTGTTCTTGTATTCTTTCTGCAGTGCTGTTTCCCTTCATTTGAACTTGTGGGGAAATGGAATGTCTTTCCGGGTCCTTTCAGGTCTCCTGAACCTCCTGTCTATGGCACCCATCAGTTCCTTCTATTCCCCAGTCATTTGTGAGAAATGGATAGCAAATGTCACTTCTTTTTTTCCTGAAACAGCTCATTTTGCCCACACCAGCCATTCTACTGAACCTCTGTATTTACACTTCAGCTTCCTTTAGCCACTCCAGGATAATGAATTCCACATGTTCAGTACTTGCTTATTAACTCATGAATTTTGTGATATAAGTTAATAAGTTAGAATGGAGTCTAAGTACAGATGTGAATATGAATTTTATGCCTGCTTAAATAGGGGCATATGTATTCATGGGAATTAAATGGGCTCCCACAGGTCTAAATATATCCATGCAGAAAATACTTCAGATTTGCCTGTATATTATTTTCACTTGAATTTTATTTTATCTTTTAAGAATTATCCTCAGTTCATGATCTCATGATTATTGCTTTTCTTGGTTAGAGTGGATAACGAAAGAAGAATATCATATGCTGATTATATATTTTCATCTAGTCAACTACAACTAACTATATGAGAACAGACTTTAGAGATCATCCATCTATCTATCTATCTATCTATCTATCGATTGATCGATCAATCTATCGATCTCCTGGCTTCTATTTGAAATATGTGTACTTCCTGTATATACTTATGGGTTCTGGGAGGGGTATCTAGACACATATATAATATAGATGCATGAGATTTCAGGTTGTTTCTATGACCATGCTAAAGTGTCTAGACGGTGAAATTAAAATCTGTATTCTTTCTGCTGGCCCCTGAATTCTAGAAACTTTGGCATCGCACAGAGTTTTTCGGTCCTGGGTGTAAAACAATAATAAGCAAACCCCTGAAATGAAAATGCTCTGCGTTTTATAATGTATGTTGTCGGCTAAGGGGTCTGTTTCTATTACTCTCTGTTACTCACAAATGCTTGCAATTTTGTCATTTTTTTCCTGCACCTTCAAGAGTCAATAATTTGTTCAAAGTCCTACATTCTGTATAGACTGAACAAAAAGTTAGTGGTCTCATTTTAGGCCTTCTCGTATTAAATGGGGTGAGATTCAGGATCCCAGAAGTGGACCATGTGAAGAAGACTTCACCCATTTTTCTGCTGAATGTGTGAAAAGCGATGGAGACTGAACATTGGTAGCTGAACCTGGAGAAGCAAGAAACAGCACAGCAAAATGTGGATGGCATGAGGAAGAGAAGGAAAGGGATGAACGAGGCTTAAAGTTAGATTCTCAAAGTGCGTCACGACTTCTTGCACATACCTCAGCCAATCAGAGATGACCCAAGCACTAAACAGTGAGACAGCACGACTTCTGTCTTGGTGACACTTGTTCAAGGAGACAAAGCTCAAAACTTCTAATTTGACTTCAGGGACTTATTTTAGATGCTTATCTTTTAATTTTATTTCAGAAAAAAAATACGCATTACCTCATTCTTAATTTTGAAAGTAGCCTCTTCAAAATCTTCAACCAAACTATACATCAAACTCAAACTTTATATATACAGATCCCCGCCCCCCATTCATATATGAACCCATGATATAGAACTCTATGCACGAAGATTCTGGCAGAACACCTATCGTCAAGTGGATTCCTCATTTTAACTTTTAAATCTGTCATAAAAGTTGCATCTCTGTAAGTTACTTACTTGAACTCTTGGTAGGGCACAGTGGAACAAATAATCCAAAATAGTGGATAATCCAAAAATGTCATTTATATTTGGCTTTGGAATACCCTACCAGATGTTATTCTAGCAGATTTCCCTTCCTAATTAGGCCTCACTTAAAGTAGAAGTTAATTTTGTCTTCATTAGCTGTTTCCAAATCAGCAGGATGGGGCAAGCAAGAAACCTGGGGCATGCTGGGTATTCGGTGGAAGCTGGCCCAGAGCAGAAAGTTGACTGTAGATTGTGCTCAAAGAATGAGATTCAAATAAGGATAATCAAGATGATGCCCAATGTACTCTGGAAATACTTCTGTGCAACATCTTGGAGAATTTTCAGGCTGCTTTGACTCTTTTTGATCCTACTAATCATGAATATAAAAGAAAAAAAACAATTCTGTAATAGGAATGAGGAAGAAAACCTGAATTTGTATACTGGAATAATAGAGACACTGCTAGGTTAAGTGACCTCTCACACAGATTGATCTCTGAGTAAACAGCTTCTAAGAAATGAAGCTGATTAATGAGTGATAAGAAGACCCCCAGTTTCCTTCTTATTGATGATTTGAATAATGAGGAAGCTAGAATTCTTGTGGCCTAATTCGCATTAAGAGAGCTAAGATAATGAAGCTGTGATTAAATGGCTATTAAACTATTTTTATCAAACAGAGATCAAGCGAGTGTGAGAATCTGGGGACGCAGAGTGTAATTGCAATTCTACAAGATACAGAAAAAATGACTATCATAAGCAGGCATGGTCCTTCCATAATAGCCTAGATTTAGCAACCTTTGGGATGTGACATGGGTTTTTTTTTCTGTGTTTTACTCTCCAGGTACCAGTTAACAACTGAGTCCCTTATCACCTCCTTGACTGAGTGGATTTGTTTTCTCTTTAGGGTTGCACAGCTGGGTGAGCTGGATGCTGTCTGTCCAGACACTGTGTCTTCCTTATTGTTTGGAAGATCCTTGTGCACAGATCATGCATGGGGTTTCAATCTTCAGATGACCTTGGGCACCCAGAGTGGCACAACCTACCTTCTTTTAGCTGTGCCGTTTGGATTATGTCACATTTACTATAGGTCATTTCAGGACACGGCAGTCCCAAAGAGCAGTGATGAGTCTTCAAATTCTGTTGACTGTTCTAAACCATCATTTATTAATGACGCGGCATGGCTTTGGAATTGTTGCGGATTCTAAATTTTGGGTTGTCAGTTTAAAAGCCTGTGTATCATCTGTCACTGGAAATTCTTTACACCTGGAGTGAGGTTTTGTTGTTGTGCCTTCTTTCTTCCTGGAGAGCCCTTGGAGAATGGAGTTTTACAGGCACACAGGCCTTTATTTAGGTCAGAAGAAAAGCGGCAGAATCATTCTGTGTAAAGAGAAGCCAAGGTTGAAACCCCTCTGTAGGAAATGCCCTTGATAGTTAGAGAGCACCTGTGGAGCAGACCGTTGGCCTGGTTTCCCCTGTTCTCCTCTAGCTCTGTTGCTGGAGCTGTAGATTCCCACTTAGTTAATGGTAATCTGCTCTTTCATCCTCACCTCTCTACTTCTTATCATTTACATGGAGCCAAGATGTGCATTTTTATAAAATGGTAATTTCAAGTAACTGGAGAGCAGTATCTAGCCCAAGACTTTGAAAGGTTACCTTGAGTGTCATCTGAATCCAAACCCTGTCACTTGTGAACAGACATGTGTTTAGAGGCTGTTGTGCTTCATCTGCGGCGACTTTGATTTATTTGCTCTGTAAATTGGGACCAGAGCAATGATGGAAAGTGACATTAATTGTTTAACAGAGTCCTCTTTGTCACTTCCATTGCCTTCTCTGGGATGGTGATTGTTGAAATTCACAGAAAACTAATTGAAATTGAAATTGGAACTTTATGTGTTGGGATTTGCATGGAGCTTTGACATGGAAGCACATCATCAATAATTATCATGCTTTCTTCTCAGGATACTATAAGTAAGAAAATACATAGAGTATAAAATGACAAAATGCTTTCTTCCAAAATTCAAGAACTTTTCAAAAATAAGTGTTCTCAGAGCACCTTTCTGCACATACAAGGAGGATAATAAAAATACCTAGTAATCTTTTTAAACTGACACAATATGAGTAATGGATATGAATGGAATTATTTGTTTGTGCTGGGTGAATAGTAGCCTTCCCTGCCCAGTATTGCAGCAAGCATGCACACACACACACACACACACACACACCCCACACATAGACACACGCTGCGCCAATTTCTCTCTCCCATCCCAGAAGCCCTCCCTCCCATTGTGCTTCCAGGAGAGAGGAGAATTAAAATAGTTGGTGGTTTAATCAGATCTTGTAAATTAATTATGACATTATCAAGCTCCAATATTTCTGCCATTGTGTGCAGTATACATTCACTCAGGCTTATTAAAGAAATTGGAGGAAACTAGTTAATTTAAGTGTTCTTTGTCATTTTGACTTGATTGGAATTATCGGAGTTTGTTTACACAAGGGATAGAGCTGAGGCGCTATTGTATTCTGTGATTGAAAGCAAATAGCAGCTTGTAGTATTGCTGGAAAGCCAAACACAAAATTTAAATCATGGTAAACAAAATTATTCATTTATTGGTAAACACTCTTAACTATTTTTCATGAGCTCTTTTTTTGACTTTAGTGAAATGAGTCTTTTTGGAAAATGGGATCAGAATCTGAGAAAATGGTCCAATGACAGTGTGCATATATGTCTGGGTATGCACATATATTTGACATATTTTTCAATATTGTTTTGTCAGAAAATATGGAGATACTTGTAGTAATGTAAACTGCAAACTTTATTATTTGGATAATGTTTTAAAAGTTTTATTCAAATCTAACTACTGAGAAAAATTTAATGACCTGAATTTGCATTTGTTTTAGTTTTTTGGAATGAAGAGTAATTCGAATTTTTGGATATTAGAAAACTGGGTAATTAGACATTTTGGATATTGTACTATGATCTAAGGCAGAAAACAAGGGAAAATGTTTTATTATTTTTATTATTGGGATTGTATATGTTATATTTATATTATTGGGATCCAAAAGAATTGGGGGTCTGGGACAGAGTGGACACAAGGTTACACAAGGTTTTATGTACAGTTTTGATTTTGGTGAGTTGGGAGTAAATGTTGATGGGAGTCAATGTGCCATTTTGAAGACAACTGTTCACTTCTGGTTGGGTTTCTCTTCTTTGTTACAGTCTAACACTTCATTCAGTTGTCACAGCACATCATACCCCAGGTACTTGACTATAGTCTCAAATCCAGGGACAACAGGGGTATGCAATATGCAAATGTGAAAAGATCCGTTAGCCAAGATCTTCTTGGCTTCTTGGGTCCCAAAGGAAATGAAATCTGTAGTTTTATTCCTGGATAGAGAGTGATCAGTAATGAGGAAAAACAATTTTTATGTGAAAATAGAATGTCTACGTGATAAAGCCCTGCCTAATTTCTCTAGTAATACAATTTGATTTTCTGATTAGCTGTCTTATTCTGTGATTCTTGTAATTTTGTCAGGTCAATTAACTGGAGTTCAGTGCTACTGAGAATGGAAGTATGGGCACTGCCGGCTTTGTTAGATGTCAGCAACTTTGGTGCGTTTTGTAATAGAATCTGTGTGGGATAATTTAGCCATATTGTTAATATCATAGTGTACAGAACTGAAAGAGGACTTTGGAAGCAGGTCAAATTGAACAAACAATATGGAATGCTGAAAGAGAGACAAGAAAGTGATCTACACAGCCTCTGCTGCTGTCAATAAATGCAATCAATGAATTATTCAGCAACTAACAAATCACCATGTGTTCCATGTGCCCAGCTTTGGGCTAATTGATTGTCTGGGTGCACAGCCTATAATAAGAAAATATAGTCTGTTTTTTGTACAGAGAACCGAAATTAATATTATCTTTTTAAAAAGTTGTTGTAATGTGTGTGTATGTGTGTGTGTGTGTACTTGTGTTGTGCATGCAGAAACCAGAAGAGGTGCTCAGATCTCCTGGAGCTAGAGTTCCAGGTAGTTGTGAGCTCTCTTGTGTGGGTACTGGGAACATTCAGGTCCTCATGAGCATCAAACACTCTTAAGCTCAAAGCCATCTTTCCAGTTCCCGATACTGTCTTTTATAATAATAAAGTGTTCATATATTCTTCCTTCCCATTGGAGAGATAGAACTCTGTCTCATTTCTCTTTGTGTCTTCAATACTTATCATGACATTGGCAAAGACTAAGGCACTCAAAAATGTTGGTGTAAGGCATGCTTCAAGATTAGATTTCTGTGAGTGTCAGTGAAATTAAATTTAGGAGGAAGGAGATGTCCCCACAAAAAACAGAACTATGCTAGATTTCTACCCTTGGCCACAAGAAATGAGGGTAGTTAAAAGACATTACAAAAAAACATCCTCCTAGCTGCTGACCTCATTATAAAGAGCCCTAGCAATCCAGAGTGTAAACCTAAAGAATTGATAACCAAACTAAAGGAGTCAAGAGAAAGGGCAGTTTTACTATTAACAGTTAAAGCTTGAGTTTGGGAGACCAGATAGCCATTATAATGTAGAAGTGTCCAGTTGGCATTCTGAGATTTATGACTAAAATTGGGAGAGATGTCAGGGAGAAAAATAAATGACTTTGGAGTACGTATTGATGAGATTATAACTGCGATTACAGAATGTGTTGATTCTTGGTACGGATCAAGTTTCTGGTGATGTTCAAGTGAAAGGTTGCCTGAATATCTGGGGTGATATAATGTGTGGGAGATCTGAGCGCTACATTTGAGGAATAGAAGATGCTTAAAATTCTCTTGAGACCTGAGCTTCTCTATGTCTTCTCTCTTAGCTGAGGAAAGGAAGACATAAGGATGGAGAAGATGACTGTGTAAACAAGAGACTTATATGTAACATATTAGGCACTGACCTAACAGACTACTGAATTGGATAGACCCAAGACCAGTAGTGGTATTTGTTAACTGTATGATTCAGACCGAAGTGAGTTAGGACTTTGTGGAAGACAGAGTCCTAGTGTTCTAGTGTGGGCACTGAAGAATTCCCGTATAGTCTCCTCACTCAGCTGGACGTGTTCAGCCTATGCTGATTAATAATGTTGCCTGTCTCCTCATGTCAACTCATATGTTTTTTCTGTGTTTGTAGAAGATAGATGAAGAGAATGAGGCAAACTTGCTAGCAGTCCTCACTGAGACCCTGGACAGTCTCCCTGTGGATGAAGACGGATTGCCCTCATTTGATGCTCTGACAGATGGAGACGTGACCACTGACAACGAGGCCAGTCCTTCCTCCATGCCTGACGGCACCCCTCCGCCTCAGGAGGCAGAAGAGCCGTCTCTAGTAAGAATCCTTCCTACTGTTTAACAGCAATTGGAGTTGCCTCTGGCTGCCCCCGCCGCATGGGTATGGTGTAGGAACAATAAGGTTTGACTTTTAATTTAGATTGATGCCAAAATAATCCTCATGCCAGCCCAGAGGTGCAAATTCTGTAACTCTCTATTAAAAGTGTTGACAACAAATTTCTAACTGGGCATAATGTTATTTCAAAAACGACAATTTACTATTTACGTGTCTATGATTTCTGTTTTAGAATTATTTATGTCATGAATACTTAGAAGATGAACTAAAAATCCACCTGAGATTTCAAAAAGCTGTCACATCAAAATGATTGAAATCTATTTTAAATTTAAGATTTAACATGAGTATATCATTGATTGACATTTTTAACATGCAGAAGTTTTAGTACTCTTTTGCATGAAAATGTTTTATAAATCTATACCCTAGCAAATTTAGCAATATTTTATGATGAGATGTTTAATTTTTTCTTCTGTATTTGACTGTTAGCAATTATATACTAATGCTTATGTCTTTATTTTACATATATAATTCTACAAATAGCAATGATCAGTGAGGGGATATGCCATATTTTAAGACTTTAGGTCTTCATTTCTTAAGAAGATTGAAAAAGAATAGCACATCTGTCACCCACATTACTGAAATTCATGGTTGTCAATGGAGAGTGAATTTGTTGGCTGTGGAGAGTGACTTTTCTTTTCCATGAAGTGCTTGACCAGAATTTTATTAGTTCTGAGGCACAGTTTACCTTCTCATCTATGATAGCCATTTGTCATTTGCCATAAATCTCATGGAAGAGCAAAGCTGTGTAAATTATGGAATGCCGTTGTTCAAACTTTAATCAAATACTCTGGCAAGCTATTTGGAGGTAGATTCTTTCAGATCTTTAAGTTTGAAGGGACTTGCCACACACACACACACGGAGATTTTGCTTATTTTCCTTAATACTTTGAGATTTCTGCTCCTGAGAAGAACATCACATGTGTAAATTGTTTTTACTCATTAGTCCCTCCATATCTCACTGGCTCTATGATCTAATTCCTTAATGTCTTCACATTGGTTTTCATTTGTAAAATTTCTTCAATTGAGAGAGGTTGTTGAGTCAGAGCATGTCAGAGCAGAGGAGCTCTTGAGAATCATCCCATCAAATGAGGAAGCTGAGATGAAGAAATGGTAATTGCTAAAGCTGAGCATAGTGGTATGCACCTATGCTCCAGATGCTCAACAGGTGCTCAGAGGACTGATGTGGAAGGATCATCAGTTGGAGCCTCGCCTGGGCTACATATGTGGACCCTGACTCAAAAAGCAAGGCTATAAGCAGACCAATGGAACCAATAACGCTTGGCTTGTTTTATAGCCCACATCTAAGCTATTGAGAGGCATTCTATTTAAAAACATCCCTTTTCTTTCAGTAATCACTGATAGTCACTGTTCTAATTTACCCATTCTTTTAATCCATCAGTTTGTATAGCTGGTTGGGAAGCTGGTTCAAGAAATCACAGACTGTTTCCCTTTATGGTCAGTTGGTTTTGATGGACACAGAGAGCAGAGCACTCGAGGTAGTAGGCAAAGGAGCCTTTCTTACTTTGTGTGGTACTACTGCTGTAGAAATCATTTTAGGAATGGTTGCTTTATTTAATGTAATAACCATTTAAAAATAGACAATAAGGATGCCAAGTCTCAAATATCAGTAAAAGAAATACTTTCCTAGTTAATGCTCTAATGCTAAACGTTTTCTGACTTTAAAATAAAACTGTACTTCCTTTACCAATCATGTGCAAAATGCTATATTGTTAAAGAAAAATAGAATTAATTGCTATAATTAGTTAATGTTTAAGTTTCAAATTCAGCTACTCGGGGGAAGCTTTAAAGATGCATGACTTTTCTTGCTTTTCCCCACTCTGGTGTGTTTCTAGCTTAAGAAGCTCTTACTGGCACCGGCCAACACTCAGCTGAGCTACAATGAATGCAGCGGTCTTAGCACTCAGAACCATGCAAACCACAACCACAGGATCAGAACAAACCCTGCCGTTGTCAAGGTGCGAATGCAGATGTTTTAGAACAGAAGGAAAGTAAGGAAGGGTTGTTGCACCAATCTGTGTAACGGACCATAAGTTTGTATGTGTTAATGCAACTGGGATCTGGCAGCTGCCTCATAGAGGTGAATCAAATTATGAAATGGGTTTCCAAAAGCTACACACTGAGACTAGTGGGAACTAGGAATGGCTCATTCATAAGCTGCTTTTTGGATGATCAGAACACATATTTCCTTTAGGCTGGTCGCTATTGTCAATGGATGACTTTAAGATGCAGGGTAGTTGTTTTGCCAGCTGTTTAACCTGAGAAAGATCATTTTGGATTCACTGCAAGAGATCTGTCTCTGCCATTAATTGGAAAAAAATGCTGGCAATGGCATAATTCAGTTAGCGGTTTGTATTAAACAATGTTTGTCTTGCCATTCACTGTGAGCAAAAACGGAGCGTTAAGGGGTACTTAAGAGAGTTGTGAATACTGGGCTTCAGCAATCAGTGGTAAATTAAGGTTTAAAGCAGCTTACTTTTTTTCTTTACTCACAGTAAAGGCACTGTAGGGTCTTGTTAGTTACATGTTGCTGAGTAGGAACATCGAGATGTAGGAGAAATGAAATAAAAAGCTGCATAAATGTCATTTAGGAATTTTAAATGTAATTTTCTTTCCTTGTTCTGCAAACAATTATTCACAGCTCATAGATCTAGCACACTTAGACTGAGCACTTCACTGAAAACCTCATCTCTTCAGAAAACCTATATCCATTCTGATAAGGTTCACTTCACTAATTTTAGCTTTCTTTATGCCTTGTTTTTAAGACCGAGAATTCATGGAGCAATAAAGCAAAGAGCATTTGTCAACAGCAAAAGCCACAAAGACGTCCCTGCTCAGAGCTTCTCAAGTATCTGACCACAAGCGATGACCCTCCTCACACCAAACACCCAGAAAACAGGAACAACAGCAGAGACAAATGCTCCGCCAAAAAGAAGCCCCACACACAGTCCCAGTCGCCACACGCACAAGGTAGGGGGGTCCAGAAGGCAGCCCACGGGGACGCTGAAAGCACATGAAGTCTAAGCATGGGCCCTTGCACGCCATCATCTTGATGTTTATCTGTGGAAAGGGAGTTCAGCACTTTACCACAGAGGGAGAAAGATGCCCTTCCTTGGACACAGGTTGAACTGATAGGTAGCTCAAGTTGTAACCACCAAAAGGCAAAGGGAATGTTAGCTGGGCAGAGTGGGGAGGGAATTGCAACACCTTTGAGATTTAGGCGAATCTCTGGATTGCCGAGATCATTGGCAGAATGGGGAAGGTGGACTAGCCAATCAATTCATTACAGTGCCATTATATTTTTGCTTCCAGTAATGGGGAAAAAAAATAAATTAAAAAAAAGGCACTGGAGATTTTTCCTGTCTGCTTTAAGAAGTAACAAATAGTATTGATATAGTCTTTCTGATTATTAAGTGCATTCTTCCTGTTTTAGTTTTTAAGACCATCTGCCATGCTTACAGATTTTATTTTGTATGTGAGGATTTGGAAATTCCTTAATTTTTCTGCCCTTTGTATTTAAAACATATCACTTAGATTAAACAGAACATCTGGGTTGGTTTCTATTAGTCGCATATAAAGCTGGAAGCTGATGCTTCAGAGGCAGATTGGGATGATTTGGGAAAATCCCTCTTGGCAGAGATTCAGTTTTCTTTCTCTTATCATCCCCCTCAAAATGTAGTCCAGAAGACCAAAAGAAAGCTTGTCGAAAGTAATTGTTGCTTTAAAATATGCTGAAAGTAATTGTTGCTTTAAAATCTGCCAGCTTCTACTTTCTCCCTGTAACCTTGTGGTAGGGGCAAGCATGGCCTAAAGAAGGGGCCCTAGCTATCCATCAGTTGTGTGTTTTCTGTTTCTCCAACTTCTGGCTCTAGGGTGGCAGCCCATGACCATTTTGAGCCTTGATTATTTCATGCAGGTACAATTTTAATAAGCATTTCTTTCCTAGGGTTTTGAATTCCCCTGACTTTTTTCTACCTTAGAGGACTTGAAGGAGCTTTACTTTAATATTTTAAATTAGCTCTCAATTAGGTTTTCTTTGCTGGATATGTCAAATTTGCTGTCCATCTCTGTCTATCAATTGGGGAAGATAAATGATAAATTTAGCTAAATGGGTGAAATTCTCTTACAGCTGCCTCTGTCAGACTTGCCCCCCCCCACTCATCTCACTGTAGCCCTAGTTTGCCTGTAACTCGCTAAGTAGACAAGGCTGGCCTTGATACCACAGAGATCTGCCTTCTGAGTGCTTGGATTAAAGGCATGTGCCATCTTGCACAGCTTTATCACGGTCTTTAAATTTATGTTTGCTTTATTTTCAGAGTCTTTTTGAGACAGGGTCTCCGTCGAGCCCCAGGTGGCCTGGAACTTGTGATGTAGACTAGGCTGGTCTTGAACATACAGAGATCCGCCTGCCTTTGTCTCTTCAGCGTTGGGATTAAAGGCATGCACCACTCAGTTCACTTTTTCAGCAGGAGAAGGGGCTCACTGAGCTCCCCCCTTAGTGCATGAGTGAGAGCTCCACTGGGCTCCTTCCCCGCCAATTCCCAGTCATACATTTCTGGAGCTGAACTGAATGACTCAAACTCTTTGAAATCCTCTTAGAGGAACCTGACCAATTAACACATAGTTTTAAAGTACTCGCTCTCTTCATTTAAAGGGTCCTTTTGGATTTTGAGATTTTTCTTAGGGTTCACTTACCGTTAAATATTACTGTAAACTTTTACAAATCGTGGCTGTGAAAAATGAAATATGCCTCTGAAAAATGTATTCTTGAAGCAAGACTAGCTACATGAAGATTTTTTCTTTGAAGGTATAGCAGTTGGTAAGGCCTAAAAGGCCCATCCCAGAACAAAGCCTGCTGATTTGAAAGAAAACAAAATCCTGTAGTTATTAAAGGCCTAAGAGAAATGAAACTTGGCCAGCTATTAAAAACCAACAAGTGCTCAGTTTGCAACATTGTTTAAGTTACCATTCAAAATTAAAAAGTAGAAATCGCATGGACATTTAGAGAGAGTGACAGAAAGGACCCATGAAGGGCTCCTCTTCCCGGGCTGAGATGTGTCTTACTGAGCGCGTGCTACTGGGACCCCGTGTGCTCCTTTGTTGTCACAGGATAACTCTCCTTTGTGCGCACTAGGATCTCATCCATTCATTCATTCACAAATATAGTTATTAAAAAATAACAGAGTCTGCATGAAGGAATTGTTTTTCCCCTTGAGGGTATTAAGCAGCCTGTGGTCTGCTAGTCCTCAGAAAAGCACCAAAGCAATTCTCAGTAAATCAAGTCAGTGGTCCTCCAGGGACAGTGTCTGCCAGTGGATGTCTACGCAAGGATCCACTGGAGGTGTTTGTGGGCTGTGCTCTTCCTAAGGCTCTCAATTCCTCCCTGTTTCTAGTCCCATTGAGCATGGCTACTGCTGGTTCCTTTTCTTTTTCTGTCCTGGGCCTTACCAGTACTGAGCTATCATAATTTTGGAAATCTTGGTGTGAGCATTTAAAATAGCCTGTTGTACATCTCAAAAACTGAAATTTCACTTTCTGAGCGTTCAATATGTATTTAGTGTGTGATTTAGCTCGTAGTTCCTTATTGGATTTTATTTTCTATAGAACCTGTATAAATTACCCTAGTTATTGGCAAAACACGATAAAAACGAGTAATGTCTGTTCATAAATTCATTCTTTTTGAAAGGCTGATTAAATTAGGCATAGTCAAAAATTAATGTACAATCAGTTCATTTATCTGTATATATGTAAAAGCCAATTAATCAATGTACCTAATTTGTGGAAGACAGCATGAGTTTCATATTTCTGGATGCACATTGGATAGATGATATACTATTCAATTGTTTAAAAACTAAGTCTAAATCTACAAATTAAATACGTAAGTACTATTTATCTAAGTAAAGTACCTAATTTCAGGCTAATTTGGACATAAATAATGTTTTTTCATTTCAAAAGACCTTAATTATGAGGGTTGATTAACTTACTTTAAAATGTGTTGAATACAATTCCTTTGGGTAATGGGAGGAAGAAACATCATGATGTTTTATAGTCTTATAGATCTTATAGATCTGTGGATATCATTTAGCATCATCTTTGGGTCTCAAGGTATTCAACCATAAAGTAAAAACTTTATACCAAAGGCTCATTTTTGTTTCAACTCTATGATTTTCATTACACATTTTAACCTTGTGAAACTGGTTAATGAAAAGAAATGGACCAAAACTTATATGGATATATCTCCATAGATAAGGATTTTTTTTTTGTAATATGTTTCTCATATTCTATTCCTGTGCAAAGTTTAAGACTGACATGGAGAAGTAGTTGATACAGATTAGAATGAGAAGATTCTTTTTTAAAAAGTTATTTAAAAAAAAATTTGTGTGTGTGAGTATATTACCTGCATGTAGGTAGGTGCATCCATGTCATGCAATGCCCATGGAGATAGGAAGAGAGCACTGGATTCCTCTGAACCTGGACTTACAGATGGTTGTTAGCTGCCATGTGGATGCTGGGAATCAAATCTGGGTCCTTTGCAAAAACAGGCAGTGTTCTTAACTGCTGAGAGCTATCTCTCCAGCCTTGTAGAATGAGAAGATTCTTCGTCTTGCATTCCATACTGGAAAATGTCACTGAAAGAAGGAAGATTTAGGAATACCAAAGGAAGGAAAGGAAATAGTGAGGCTTTAGAATATCTATTGATTTCCTAATTGATAAACATATTCTTACTTCAGTTGTCTATTCATTTTGGGATGCAAACTCGATTTAAGCCATCTGGGTCAATGTCCACAATTTGTCATAATCTCTTAATTAATTTTCACTGAATGGAATGGTTATTGCTTGAGCCTTGGCATCATAGAAATTTCCTATTCTCAGAGATAGATATAAAATTACACATTTTAGGAGTAAAATCAACTGAATATTCATAATGTTCTGTCACCTTGTAGTTACTCTGCTGTTTCTTGTCTAAACAATCCGTGTACTGATTCCAAATTAAAAACATAAAACAGTGTTTCTCTTTGATGATATGATGTAAAGTTTGTGTCCTTAATGAGACGGTACAATTCAGAGAAAATTCCATTTTTATATATGTTTTCCAATGATAGTTCACTGGCTCAAATGTTGTTTGGAATTTGTTTTAGCATAATGGACTGTAGTCTCGTTTTGATCCAATATTCAAGTATCTCCTTAGTAGTTCAGTCTTTGCTTGTCTCATTGTTTCCATGTTGAGAGTAGCAGAAATAGTGCAATTCTGGAAAACACTCCATATCTTATAATTAGTTTCTTCTTTTTTTCCCTTTAGCCAAACCAACGACTTTATCTCTTCCTTTGACCCCAGAGTCACCAAAGTAAGTATTAAGAAAAGTTACCATTTTCAGAAAGGGAAGGGGGTGCTGATACATTTGGCTACAGCAACTCCATTTCAGTTTGTTTTTATAAATGTGCCATATCTTCCAGTGACCCCAAGGGTTCCCCATTTGAGAACAAGACTATTGAACGAACCTTAAGTGTGGAACTCTCTGGAACTGCAGGTAAGCTTTATATTTCAGTTGGAACTCCTGTGAGATATATATATATAGATATCTATATCTATATCTATCTATATATATATATGAATGCTGTCTTTTCTATGCGTTCAATGAAGCAAACAAATTGGATATGACATTTTCTGCATTTTCAGTTGCCTATTTAAAAAACACTTGAAGTGAAAATGTTTTAGAGAGAAGACATTTATTGTATATTAGAACTGGGCCAGGGTCTTCTGATGTGTGGTTTTTGCTTTGAATTCTCAAGGAGCTGTGTTTCAGATTAAGACACCCAAACATGAGTAGGAGGAGGGCTGGAAGGTTTTGCTCTTCCACTCAATAAACATGCCAAGCATATAAATGATTTTAGTGAAGTCCACAGCGACCTGCTGAGAATGGGGACAGTTGTCTGAATTTTAAGGTGAGAACATAAGGTTTAGTGATATTAAATAACTTGCAAAGATTGTCAAGAAGGAAAGCAGAGGGCAAATATTTAAATTCGGGTTTATTTATTATTAGTGCTTCACTTGTAATATTTTCTCACTTTCTGCCTTACTCAGCAGCAGCATAATACTAGTATCTATCTATCTGTCTACCTATCTATCTCCCTACCTACATAGCTGTCTACCTACCTATCACTCTTTTTATCTTACAGCAAAAGAGAAAACTGAAAATATGTCCTTTCAGCAAACCAAAATGTTCTTATATGTGTTCCAACAAGAGTGACTGTCTCCATCATTGGGAGTTCTGAACTTCTTAGTTAGTCCTTGTTTCACATGAAGAGGAAGGAACTTGAAAACCTGGACTAACTGAAGAGTTCCCAGACAAACTTCTGAATTGGTTGTAAATGTTGCTTCTCTACTAAGTGCTTTAGGTTGAGGTTTGAACCCCACCAAAGAGTGAATCTTAGAATGTCTGAACAAGAACGTCCTTGGCTCTGGCCGTTGCTGATAAGGATAAAGAAACAGTTAGTTAAACAAGATGCTTCCAACCAGAACCGTGGTGGCCACAGGCACCATGGTTATGGTCACTAAGTTTAACTTCACATTTTAGCTTTACTAAATGACCTCCTATCAAGGGTCTATTGCATCGATGCATGCTTTGGCCAATCAGTAGAGTAGTTAATTTCATGGTATATAAATAGCATGTGTGTATGCAGACTTGCACACATGCATACAGATACAGCTTTATATGTGTACATCTGTACATGTATATGTTCAGTTGTATGCATATGCATAGCCTGATTTCTTTTTAAAAATACTCTTTAATTTTTGATTATATGCATATGTATATTTCTGAGTGTAAGATTTTGCACATGAGTGTAGGTGCTCCTAGAGTCCAGAAGGTGTAGGGTCACCTCAGAACTGGAGTTTCAGGTAGTTGTGAGCCATCAGACATTGGTGATGGGAACCGAACTGAGCCTTCTGCCCAGTCCTTGGCTTGATTTTTTGTATTATAGCTTGCATGTATTATTAGTAAAAGCTTTTCTGTGCACATATTATATGTAATAGAAGCTTTTTCATTGGGTCAATGAAGATGATTAATTGGTGAGTTTGTTTAAAGAGTTGCTATAAAATTTTTCATTTTACTTTTGCTTGGCATATGTAAATACATCCTCAAGGGTCATGTTTTTGGTGGGAGATAGAGACCGTGACCTTGCATCCTTTCCTGTTCTTGCAAAAATCACACTGACATATATTATCGTTTTGCTGTCCATATTTGTTCTTGTCTGTTAAGGGGAATGAATTAAATACAGCCATTGGATTATCTGAGAACAAAATTTTTCTAGAGTTTTTCCTTAGTGATCTGCAATATCACGGACACACAACTAATTTTTTATTAGTTTTAGAAGTTTATTTTCTGTATATTTCATAGAAGTTTTCAGACTCATATTTCATTCATTTCCATAAAATGACATCATCTTACCTATTATGAACCACTGAAACCAAGGAAAAATCAACAGTTGGGAGAAGATTCACCACTATGCCCCCTGCAAGCATCCCCACTGAAAAGAATCTATTAACTAGGATTATTCTGAACTTGTGGTATTTGCTGCTCTTTTTCTGAAAGGGACAAGAAAGTCTCCTACCTATGTATCAATGCCTAACTTTCTATTATAGAAAACATACTTATTATGATTATAAGTAGATTACTACAAAAATGTCACTAATATAGCTGGGCATGATGGAGCATGCCTTTAATCCCAGCACTCAGGAGGCAGAATCAGGTGAAACTCCATGAGTTCAGGGCCAGTCCTGTCTGCATAGCAAGTTCCAGGCCACCTGGGGCTACAGGAAGACCTGTCTTAAAACAAACAAACAAACAAACAAATAAACAAACAAAAGGTTAATAATATAAACTTGTTGAAAAATTCTTCATAATTCTAAACTATGCAGCCACCATTCTTTTACAGATATTTTCATATATTCGTGATCATTGTGTGTGTATGTCAATGTATTTCTCATCCCAAGTTTCACTTAACATTTCAACAAGGGATTTTTGGGTCATCTCAAACTCCATTATTATGCTATTACAATACTGTTTAATACTAGTTCAAGTATTTATAGAGAAATTTATTTAATCAAACTCCTCTTGTTATATGTTTAGGTTTTTTCATATGTTACTGCTTTGAAATAGCAGTGCAGGAGAAATCTTTGTTCATAAATTTTTTAATCTGATTTTCTTGAAATAGATTTTTAATAGTTTTTAGGGCCAAAAATAAGTATAAATATGTTAGAGAAGTTTGATATATATACATATATATATTTCACTTTGTAAATAATATTTTGATTTATATCACATGAGGGCTAAGGGAACATCCGTGTCTCATTACATGTATGCTGATGTTGGATGTTTTTATGTCAAATTTATTCCTAATTTACCATATAATTTGCATTTATTCTATCAATGACACTGTGATATTCTAAAACACTTATTTTTATTTTCTTCTTTGCAGACATTTGACTATGATTCTTGGGGCCAGGTTATTTGTTTATTTATTTCTTTATTTCTTTATGCATGCATGTAGTACTGGGGATAGAACTCAAGATCTCAAACATACTAGGCACGTATCTCTAACCCAGACACTTAATTTTAAATTATTTACTCATGATTTTGAGCTTTTATTAACCTGTTCTATTTAAAGAAGACAGATATTATTTTGTTGATGCTAGAAATCCTTAAAATTTTAGACAGTGAATTCATTTCTATCAGGGATTCAGTATTCATAATATTTGTTAAAATCCTTTATTCTTGGTATTGTTGAAAGACTATTTGGTACAATGGAAAATTTTTAACTAAAATACTTTTTCTACCTGAGCTAGGCTGGTAGTATGTCAGGTGTTGGTGGGAGTACAATCAGCATGAGTCTTAGAAACAAATTCATGCGAAGTGTGGAGTAGAGGGATTGAGTATAGTAGGTGCTAAGTGAATGTTCTCACGTTTAAGATCTGGTCTTACAGTTTGTTGAGAAAAGAATATTCATGAAAGAAAGCCACTTATTATATATAATTGCTTTTCCCTTTAAGAAAGATGAACCTAGATGATGGTATTCAGTTTGCTAAGCTTGGTATCAATAACTATATAGATGTAATGTTAGTAGGTGAGTTGGAGCCAAATTGTATTACATAGTGGAAAGTATTGAGATCTATGGGAAAACAAGGTGATGCAGAGGAACTTGGAGGATGATGAAAGGGTGAAGTTTTATAGCATAAGGAGAGATGAGGGAGAAGAATTTGTTTTAGCAATAATCAATATTCTGGGTATGGAATGCTACCCAGTGAGTGACAGCTGTGAACTTCACCCCCTCAGAACCCTTAGGTAAGATGCCCAGCTTAATAGTGTTTAGGGGAATGCAGAAAACATTGGTTTATGTCAGGAATCACAAAGGGAGAAAAGGAGTTACCAATGGAACCACCATGACATGGCATTAAGGTTCAAAGAAAAGACTGTACAAAAGCTTTTAAAGAACTGGGAAGAGAGTTGGGCTGGAAGGAGAACTGAGGCAAGGCCTTTATCCTAGTAAATGACAAAGGTTATCCATGCAAAGAGTTTGGAGGAAACTGTGTTTTCAGTGAGCTAATCTGACTTGGTGAGTCTTAAGGGAAGGAAATATTTGCCTCAGAGTTTTGAAACATGAGGCAAAAAGGAGAGAAGATGTTGATGCAAGGAGAAAGCAGGAAGGCAGAGTCAAGGAGATGGTCCGAGGACGATGCACGTGGCACAGAGAATGAAACAGTGGTGAAAATTCAGGTGTGCAACCTTGATTTTCACAAACGGGACAGCATATTCTAGTTGTATTGTATAAAACCTGATGTTAGACAAGCTCAGTTCAACTCTGACCCTCACTGTGTCATTGTGGGGTTAAATGAGATGAAATATGACTATCAGCATATCGTGTAAGTTTTCAGTAAAAATCAGTTACTTAATTACTATTCCTGTCCTTCAACTTCTCCGTGCTTCTGGAGATTTAGATTTTTTACTATTTCACCCATTTCTGTTATTGCTAATCTTGCTGTTTCAGCATTTGTGGCCATTTCATGTATGGCATTCATGGCACACCCTGCTCTATACCTATTTCTGCAAATATTAAATACATGCCACTTTGTATGGGAATGGGACTTAACAAATAGGGGTCAAAGCAACAGCTCTTTAAGATTCTCTTAAGAGCTACATCTATTACTACCAACTGCGGTGATTAATCCCTCAGAAATTGGCACTTTGCAAATATTCTTTTTGCCTCCCTGCCCATGCCATCATTGAGGAAAAAGCTATATGTTGACACCAGGCCTGTGGACTCTGGGCTCAGAGCAGCTCTGTCTAACTAGAGTATGGATTTCTTTTCTGAACTTTAAAGATAGTAGTTGGCATCTGGTATGTTAAATAGATTGCATTCAACTTGCCAAGTGCCATTGATCTGTATTGGTTTCCAGGAGCATCATTTTGGGAGAGATTCTAAGGCCAACTCTGTGCTCATTGGGAATGTCATGATCAATTAGTGATGTCTTCCACAGGTGCCACAGGGGAAGGATGGAGTGGAAACTCCATCCAGATAGTTGATTTGTTGATCTTGGGTCTACGTGTTCATTCTGTTTGGTTGAGGCAGAAGAAGTAGATTATGCTGTTGTCTGGGTCTTTGGTGTCTTCTCTGACTTCACTCTCAAAAATTCTAGCAAAATTTTCCAAACATGCAAGTTGAAATATAAAGACTCAACAGAAGTCTAAGGCCTCCAGAATGATGTGTGTGCCCCATCTGCAGCATCTTTGGGAGACAGGAGGGATGAGATAGGAAGTTTGTTTTATTAGGTAGTACCAGCTGGTCTGACTTCTTTGTGATTGTCCTAAGCTAGCTCGTTTTGACTGATTAAAAAAAAAAAGAAAACTCTTCTCTTTTACAGGTGTAAAAACTAATTTGATTTCAAAATAGCTGTTGTTAGTAAAGCAAGATGTGGGAAAAGAGAGTGTTCTTTTGGCAGAAGGCATTTACATCTATTGCATCTGGAGATACTTTATCAAAGTACTACCTTCTCTTTTGCATTTCTGACATGGAGATGGTAAAGGAGTGTCCGTTTAACAAGGTGATGGCTTGAAACACAGGGCATAAAGGAGCTCTGTTAGAGACCAAAGTGCCCAGTCACCAAATTTCACGTCTATGCATGTATAACTGATTTGATTCCCATAAACATTGATAAAACAATACAGCTATTTTACAACTGATTAGGAAAATAAACAGAATAAAATAACCAGCAGTGTTTTCATCCCTGTGCCTCTGGGTCCTGCCCACATTTTTCCTCCATTTTCATATCTTCTGTAACATTGTTTTAGTAGGTGTGGACATGGGATTTGATGTCATTTATTTACTAATTTTGACCTTTTTAAGATGGGGTCTCCCTGTAGCCTCAGCTGGCCTGGAAATCGCTATACAAACCAGGCTGGCCTCAAACTCACAGAGATCTGCCTACCTCTGCCTCCAAAATGCTGGGATTCAAGACATGCAACACCACTCCAGCCATTTATTTTTAAGTGAATATTTTCTGTTGGTTTAAGTTAGTCAGCATTCAGAGTACCTTTTAGGGAACTTATGATTAAAACAAATATACACTAACCAATTAATTTATGATTTATTCTATGTGAAATGTGAATTTTAAATTGTCTTTTGGAGACTTGATTTTTTTTTAAGGAATGCTGACAAAGTCTACTTGTGGCATTGCATTTGGTCAGACATTTCTTTTGTATTTGGTGAGCTTTGTGCAAGATAGACTGAAGGAAACTATAAACAATAGTCAGGAACAGGAAAACAACAGCTTTAGAATGCTTGGAACTATCAATGATATGACTCAGTGGCGAAAAGCATTTACAGCCAACCCTAACAACCTGAGAACACATATGGTAGAGGAAAGAATCAATTCCTACAGGTTGTCCTTTGACTTCCAGACATCTGAGCATGTGCATACACACACACACGCACGCACACACCACACACGTATAAATTTAATAATAATAATAAAAACCTGGGAATGACTTTGACAGTTGATGTAGCACATATCACTTTGACAGTTGATGTAGCACATTCCTGAACAGAAAGAATCCATGAAAAGAAGACGCAGCAAATTCCTTTTAGAGGCCAGTGTAGGGCATAGACCTCTCTGTCAGGAATTTCTTCTGTCCCTTAATGTTACCCTTCATGTTCTGTTTTTAACCCTCATCGTCTTGACCCAATGTCTGTAAAGATCAGGCCTTTCTTCTGCTGCTTATTTTTCTAAATATGGTACTCTCCTGCTTCCTGTTTAAGCCAAGGATAAGAAAGTAGCTTCCCACTCCTCCTCGACAGACAGTTTTGGGCTTTGTTGGCAGACCCCTGTAATTTCAGGTTCCTCGCCCAAGCTCTCTGAGAAAGTGACTGAGTGCCAGTCAGTGATATATTCCTCTTTCATGGATAAAATTTGGGACATTAGGCACTTTTTGTAGGAAGGTTCTCGATTGTTGCTAGAAAGTCAGTTTGTTCCATAATGATTGGGCCTGACGTAATTCATGTAATGAGGCAATGCATTCCCAGTCAGTATGGACTGGTTCCAGCTATAATAACAGGGGGGCACCTGGGAGGTCTCACTTTTGCGAGTGTTAACACTGTATAGCTGAATCTTGTAGGAAGTCTTGGGAAAGTATAAAGATGGAAGACACCAGAGGAACCTGAACCAACCCAAGACTTCAGCAGCTGGTGTAGTGGAAGAGGAGAGGTGATGTGCTGGAGGATCAGCCTTCTCTAGACTCTCTTGATGGGCTTCACACATTCTGAAGCCCCAAGATGCATGGGAAGGACAACTTCCACCTCTCTTTGTCCAGTCTTTCTATCTTGGTGAACTTCTTAGCTAGACAGAAACTCCTCATTGCTTTTCCTTTCAGGCCTGAACTGACACCCAACATAAGCAAAATTCCACTCTTTAGGGAACTCAGCAGTCAGCTGCAAAGCTAGCAAGAGATTCTGAACCATGTTACAAACTGCATAAAGGAACAAAGTCAAATGCCCTGCAGAAGTTGTTGGATCGATCCTAAGGCTCAAGCCACAGGGCTGAGGTCTCTCCATTTATCAGTCATTCAGTTAAACAAGAGACCTGCTCAAAGAAAATCACGTTATCACACATAATGAAAACCAAACCAAAACAAAACTTTTTTAAAATATAAGGGCTGTTTGCAAAGATGACTTGTGGAGTGTGTACCACTTCTCCCAGATCGGCTGTGCAGAAGTGTGAGTGATGTAGAGGTACTTGTTTATTATAGAGCACATTTCAATGCAGTAATCATAAATATTGCTAAGGTTGTGCTCTGTTGAAATATGACCTACATACTCTTGATTGTTTGTGTTACGTGATTTGTCTGACACCCATTACGTTCTGGGTAATAGCAGTCATTTGTTGCTCTGCACAGCAGGCTCTTTTGACAAAAGAAAATAGGCAGCAATAAAAAAGCTATAGTCTGAATTACATTCTGCACAGAGCTCCAGTGCTGAGAGTTTGTGCAAGTGTGTTAACAATGCTCTGAACTGCCTCTTGTCAGCCTTCAGCCTGTAATGGCCATCTGTCCTCACATAAATCTGTCAAAACCTGCTAAGTTCAAGAGAGAGCACGGAATATACCTTGTACTGTCAACACCAAAATGTACACATTCCCCAGAAAAATCAACACGCAGGAAAGAACCCAGAGGTTATGGGAGGCATTCACTCTGTTGATTTAGGCTTGTGGCACGAAATTGAGAGTCCAGCAATTAGTGAGAAGATGAGCAAAGAAACTAAGCATTAAGGAATTGAGTATTGACCTCCTTCCTACCACAGGGAAGATACCGTGGGCAGGGGAGACCAGGTTAGAGAAATACAGCTGATCGAGGGGCTGAGAGTGGTGGACTGTCCCATCTCAGTGCTTAGAAGTTTGACGCAATACTAAAAGAAATAAAGAATGCTCTCTGTGCTCGTGTTTTGCTTTATTTTGCCTTGGGTATCAACTCTATTTTTAAATAGATTTTCAATTAAGCACTGGGTGATACAAAGTCTGTCATCCATGAGATTTCTCAGTCTTGTGCGGAGATATTCTCTGATTAAAGACATTTTGGTAAAGAGTAAAAAAAAAATAAAGAGGCAAATTATCTGAATTGTTTTCTACCTACCTATGTACTCATGCTGCAATATCTCCTATCCAACGGGCAAGTATGACTTGATTTAGCAGGTGATGTCAACAGAAATTAAAGCTCATATATATTCACTCACAAAACACATTTGGTGACTCTAAAGCATTTCATACACTGTAAACATATCTGAATGAAAAACATAATTACTTTGAAATTAGACTTACCTCTTTACTAAAAGGATAAAGTCCTTGGGGTGGAATCTTTGAAGTGTCAGCATCTGATGGAGCACAGAGCACACAGTAGGTGCTCTGTGGATGATGGTTAGGTATCAAGAGGGTCTTCTATGTTCAGGGCATAAAAGCTTTGTTTTTAACTCAAAAGAAGTACAATGAGCCAATTACCACTCCCAGAAGCAATCAGAGAACCAGTTATTTAAGCAATAATGAGCTTAGGTACTGGGACAAGGGTTTCGAATTTTCAAGACTAAAAGAATTTCTATATTTAAAATCCCTAGATAGTCAAGCTATTTTTAGAGCTAGTCTCTCTTTAATAGTGGCCTAATTTGGCATTTCTGAAGTTTAGGGTTTCTTTTTATAAATCTAGAATGTCAGTCAAAACACAGACATTTGGAGTCCAAGGCCATGTGCTACACAGGTGCTCAAAGGCCTTGGTTCTCTGTATGTGGTCTAGGAACCATCTCATTAAATAGGTTTAACCAGCTTCCGAAGTGGATCTTAGGCCACTGAAACATGAGATCCACTAGAAGAGGAGAAAGTAGAAAAATGAAAATGAGGAAAACAGCCTGGAGGCAAGAAAGTGCAGGCAGTGTTCTGCAAGAGCTTGTTATGGCTTTCGAGAAACAAGGCATGGTTTTCACTCAGAAGAAGATAAAGAGATCCAGAGACATGCAACACACTTGTAGGGAATCACTGATACTCAGTCATTAGAAAAGTAAAACTGAGCCTAAGCTGGACAGATCACATATGAGCAGGTAGACTGCAGGTGTTGAACAGCATCGCTCCAGGTCAAGGACCACAGTTTTGGTTTATTTGGCCGATATTTCCTGGTCCTTACTCAGCTTATTCATGCTTAATTTTCTTAGTGTGTGTTGTGTTGTAAGTGGTTATTAGTGTTGGTATGTCTATGTGTGTGTAGGTTTGTATGTGAAAAACAGAGGTCAAAATCATGTTTTTCTTTAGTCACTCATCTTAATTAATTTTGAAACAAGGGCTCTCACCGAACCTGAAGCACACTGATTTAGACAGGTTGGAAACCAATAAACCAGGAATCTGCCTGTCTTTGATCCCCCAACACTGGGCCCAAAAGCACACTCTGCTACACCTGATTTTTCTGTGTGTGCTTGCCATCTAAACTCAGGTTTTTGTGTGTGTGTGCAGCAGACAATTTACTGAGTAAGTCATCTCTCCAACCCCTCATCGTGAATTTAAGCATCTTTGACTCTGTTGAAGAATATTTGAGAACCTGACATCTCTTTCCTTTCATGGGATTAGTGTTTTTAAATGTGTTATGTTGCTAATTGAAGGTAGTGTGCAGTAGAAATCGGCAGACATGAACAGAATGGGGCAAGATGTAAAGAAAATAAGAAAAAAAAAAAAAGAGGAGAATCTTCATCACATAAGGACTTCTTAGACTTGGTACAAGACATACTTAACTCAGAAAGAGGAGCAAAAAGGGAAAAGGGGACTATACCTCTAGGCACAGATTCATTCAGGAAAATGCTGTTCGCTTTCTGATGCAGCATAGAGCAGACATGTATACAAGGAGAGCTCTTGTCTGATTCAGGTGTGCCCCAAAGAGTGGCCAGTGTCTATATTTCCATGTTCTGGTCTCTCTGAACTTTTCTCAGATGAAATTCCAAAGCCAACTCCTTTTGTGTTTTTATTCCATTTTTTTCCTCAGAAATAATTAACTCTGCATGCTAAAAATGGCCAAATATTGGTGCAAAATATGTTCCCTTATGGGAAAACATTAATTTCTTCCACGTCTTTATTGTACAATAGGATGACAAGACAGTATCATCCTGTTCGTATCAAAATTTTGCGTGGCTTTCTGTGACCTACTTGGTTTTTGGCATATTTGTATTTTTTTCCAGTGTGGTAGGATTTTTTTTTTTAATCCCTTGAAATGTGCACTTGCCTTGAGTTTCACCCCAGGCTTGTTAACAGACTTGAAGCACTTTTTGCTGAATAGCATTCACCCTTCCTCCTAAATAGAAAGTGTATTGTAAACTAAAATGTTCCCTTGTAAGCATAAAGTCATTTGAACTGCAGCCTGCCCTCCTTCAAAGTTCCTTGGATGCTCGTATTTTCACGATTCTACATGGGCAGGAACAGATGAACAGCATTTACTCAGAGTAACCACTCCATGGTCCTACCCTGACTTCAGGATTTTCCTGTAGCAAGTTGGGAAAGACAATAATTCATAGGCATCCTTCATCTTCCTTTATTTGATTCTTATGTAATTAATTGCCAAATCTTGAATTTGTTTCAGTCCTTTGGTCTCATCACCCTCAGTCACGCAATGTGCTCTAAATAAAACAGTCCCCCGGCACGGCAATATTTAGAGCTATTTTGCACTTGGCTTTCTGTTGCAGAACCATATTTTAGACAGAATGTATTAGTTATGCTTACAAGAATGTATTATACCTACATTAGCCATGGTTTACTAAGTTAATGAACTGTGGAGACAAAGCATCATTGCTGTCAGGTTGTGGAGTTGCTGTGGTTCCTTGCATTCAGCTGAGCTGTCCTATTTTGCTGAATTTGCTTCAGAGTTGTCTGTGTGTATCATTCCCACCTTGACCAGAATGTTCTGTCATTCCATCTTTGTTTTAATTGTTCTGAGGGTAGATTTTCTTGAGTGTTCTAAGAGCCCTGAACCAATTGTATCTTCTGTGGCCTTCTTTGCAGACAAATGCCAGCCTGATGTTCCACAAGTTCCATGTCCCACAGCATTGCTTTTCCATTAAACATCTAGTGCCTTTCTTCCCTGAAAAGGCCAGTGGTGATGCTCATGATGCCTGCTGCTGGGGCATGCAGTGACACATTCCTGTGTTCCAGGAAGCAAGATTTGTTAGCACTGGTCTTTGAGATACAAAATCTCAGCTTTCGCTGCTGCTTGGTGTTTCCATCCATCTTGGCAGGTGACAGAGGCTTAGGGGAAGAATCAGTTTTCAGGCCATGTCATGAATTTAGTTTCCTTCTTCTTCACTTAGTGTTAACCATTGTCTGAAATCTTGGAAAAGTTAGGAAACATGTCTTGTTATTTAAGAATATTATTTCTCTCTTTATTGTTCTCCCTTCTTTCTTTTTTTCTTTTGCCATAGGCCTAACTCCACCCACGACTCCTCCTCATAAAGCCAACCAAGATAACCCTTTCAGGGCCTCTCCAAAGCTGAAGTCCTCTTGCAAGACCCTGGTGCCACCACCATCAAAGAAGGCCCGGTGCAGTGAGTGTTCTGGTCCCCAAGGCAGTCACTCCACCAAGAAAGGGCCAGAGCAATCCGAGTTGTATGCACAGCTCAGCAAGTCCTCAGCGCTCAGCAGGGGGCACGAGGAGAGAAAGACTAAGCGGCCCAGCCTAAGGCTGTTTGGTGACCATGACTACTGTCAGTCAATCAATTCCAAAACGGATATACTCATTAACATATCACAGGAGCTCCAAGACTCTAGACAACTAGGCTACAAAGATGCCTCCAGTGACTGGCAGGGGCACATTTGTTCTTCCACAGATTCAGACCAGTGCTACCTGAGAGAGACTTTGGAGGCCAGCAAGCAGGTCTCTCCTTGCAGCACCAGAAAACAGCTTCAAGACCAGGAAATCCGAGCCGAGCTGAACAAGCATTTCGGTCATCCCAGTCAAGCTGTTTTTGACGACAAAGCAGACAAGACCAGTGAACTGAGGGATGGTGATTTCAGTAATGAGCAATTCTCCAAACTACCTGTGTTTATAAATTCAGGACTAGCCATGGATGGCCTGTTTGAGGACAGTGAAGATGAGAGTGATAAACTGAGCCGCCCTTGGGATGGCACGCAGCCCTATTCATTGTTCGACGTGTCCCCTTCTCGCTCCTCGTCTGACTCTCCGTGCAGAGATTCAGTATCGCCACCCAAATCCTTATTTTCTCAGAGACCCCAAAGGATGCATTCTCGTTCAAGATCCTTTTCTCGACACAGGTCGTGTTCCCGGTCACCATATTCCAGGTCAAGATCAAGGTCCCCAGGCAGTGGATCCTCTTCAAGGTAAACCTTGTCAAAATCCACCCAGTGCAGAAAGTCACAGAAAGCATTCAGCCTCACGGGTGTGCTTTTGGTGCAGCTCACTCACTCATAGAGGGCTATACATGCCATCTTTTTCACGTTCTCTCAAACACTACAGCTCTAGAGAGCACAGTACCTTGGCCATTCAGAACAGAGAAAGGCTATTTGCTCATGCAACATTTCCCATCACATGAACAGCTACATCATGCTAAGGTAGTTGAAATATACATGAGATAAACCTGACGGCATACTAACCACAGTGCGCCAAGTTAACATCAATAAGAGATGTGGAAAAAGAACCCATCACTTCCTGGTTCCAAGCTGACTAGCTTATCACACACTGTCATTGGAAGATCTCACTAGTAACTAGGAAGGAAAAGGCAGTCCATGTTGCCCTATGCTCCCGTGGATGTCCGGAAGCCCCAATAAACTTGGTCTGTTTAAACAGTTGCAAATGTCTCTTTGTTTTCCTCCTCTCTCCAAGGTCCTGCTACTACTATGAATCAAGCCACTACAGACACCGCACCTACCGAAACTCTCCCTTGTACGTGAGATCACGTTCAAGATCACCCTACAGCCGTAGGCCCAGGTAATAAGACATGATTGCTTTTTTGCCACCTCTTTTTATCTCTTCCCCTAGATGACCAGATATTATCCCAAGCTCTTCTTCTCCCTCCCCCAATGATGATTCATTTCACTTATGCAAGTGGAGGTGATTTACTTCATGATGAAGTTTTGTTCTCCAGGTATGACACCTACGAGACCTATCAGCACGAAAGGCTGAAGAGGGAAGAGTACCGTAAAGAGTATGAGAAGAGAGAATCTGAAAGGGCCAAGCAGAGGGAGAGGCAGAAACAGAAAGCCATTGTAAGCAGCTTGGGCCTAACTTTCCTTTCTTCTTTTCCTGTTTACCTTTTTTGCTTTTTGGTAGATTAGAAAATAAACCAAAGCTAAAGCTTTTTAACATGGGGAATATTCAACTTTTTGGCTTTAAGTTATCAAAGAATTTTGGGTCCCCATTAGCACACCTTATTTGAAAACAAGTGTCAGTGTATTTCTCGTTATAGTTACATTGTGAAGTTTATTACCTCTTGGCAAGGTTTGTTTTGAAAAAATAGAGATAGAAGGGAGTTCTTGGGTCTGATAGCAGTTGGAGGGTATGGGGTTTTCTATTCACTTGCTGCTGCTTCTAGCTGTGAGTAGAGCGCATAAAGAGTGGCTACTGTTTGGCTTGAGCTTTCATTTTGTAGGTAGATATGAAAATGGGCTTGTATAGGAAGAGGTATATGTATGTGTTCTATTTGAAACCACAGGGTAAAGATTCCTAAGAAAGTTGGCATTTCTTCCCTGTGATGGGTGTTGACACATTTAGTGCTCCTATGAATTACTTTTTAGTAAACCATTATGCTCTGCAAAACCACTTATACAGGGTGTTGTATTCACCTGACCTGTGGGCAATGTGAATCATTTTATATAAAGATCTAGGTTATGTTCAGCCTGTTGGTTCTCTGAAGCTCAGTGCTCTTCTTTAGTAGCTCCTGAGATGCAGTATTGATTCAACCCTCTATTGCTTCTCATCACCGTACACCTTGCATGGCAAAAAATGTGGTACTCAAGTCATTAAAATCCAGGACCTGCCCATGGCAGACATTCTTAATCAATCATGGAACTGTCCCTCTGAAGTTCCACAGAACCTTAGGATCTTTCTGAACATAGTGCTCCTGGGAGCTGTGGCTAATTGATGAGATACGGTACTGTTTAGGTTCATTGTGCCCGATGCTTGTCTTTGCTAGCTGCTCTGAGGCACTGAAGGAAAATCCAGCATTTGTCAGATCTTGTCTAAAAGTTGACTGAAGCTTAAGGAAATAAGTTGGATCTATTTATGTTAGGTTCCTGTTGTACCTCTAAGAAAACCCAAGAATATCACCATAGTTTTGAGAAAAAACAAAAGCAAAGAACACTGGATAAAGCAGGTGAAGGATGGAGTCAAATCAAGTCTTAGTCAATAGTTACTACCTGGAGTAACAGAGGTTAAATGAGAGGTTTGTTAATCACAGGCAATCAAGGGTAAAGAAGTGAGAAATAATTGAATGGTTAGGCCAAAGTTCCGGGTATTTGCTGCTATGTAACTCTGAATCTGCTGAAGACTGAATCAAAGGCATTCTGAAAATTATAGCACTTTTTCTCAACTTTCAAGTAAGCTGTGATATCATTAGTTCACACTTAGGAAGACTAATGAAAATGAAAATTTCAATTTTTCTAATATGGCTCTATTTAATTAATGGTCTATTCAATAGTTATAATAACTCACATTTGCAGAGTGCCATATAGTTTACAAAGCCTTTTCATAGGGCACATTGCAGTTAATCATTACAAACTAGAACCTTGTTGAGCAAGCATGTAGGAAATTAGTATTTGCAAATTCATTTCACCTTAGTGTTTATAAGTTCATGTCTCCTAAAATTCTTGATACTTCCCTTAAATACAGGGTATTATTTTCTCATTTGGGCAAAATGCAATATAGTCCTAGTCAGAACCAAATGAATGTTTTAGTAAAAAGTACATAGATAAATGATATGCATTTATTTTATGCCTTCCAAGATAATTTAGTGCCAGATACTTAACTAAAATAAAGCAAGGGAGGGAGTGATTCTTTTGTTAGTTTAGCTCTTTCTGAAAACATCAAACATTGATCTTGATGAGGCAAAAGCATTCTTGAGTTCACCATACCATGTTTTCTCTCTGTGTCTCAAATGTTGACTAGGTTCTTGGTCATTTTTTTGGCCAAGAATGTCTTTATTGGTTCTCTCTGAAAGAAGACTTAGTGTCATCCTTATGTACTAACTAGACACTGATGAGATTTTGTTATTGGTGTTTGTTTTAGATTTGAAAACACAGTTTTGAAAAGAAAAACTAGGGCACAGAAACTATTTATCAACACAGTGTCCTTTAGGTAGTCAGTCTTAATACTTGTTTAAGACTTGCTGTTGAACCAGTTCCCAGTTGGAAAATTATTTGTGTTTCTGATGGACACAAATGAAAACATATGACTTTGTGAAAAGCGTTTTCACAAGTACATGGTATATAAAATTTAGTAAGAGCTGGTATTCAGGTCCAAAGAGCTTGAGATCCAATAGCAGACAAGAGATACAATGTGGTTAAGTGTATACAAGGTTCATCTAGAATGCATGATATATAGGTGAATATCTGAGCCTAGAGATGAGGAAAGGCATCCATGGGGATGGTTACACTGATCAAAATCCTAAAGGAAAGAAAGGCAAAGATTGTTAGCAACTAGAATGTCCAATATGACAGCCTAAGTTGGCTAAATAGCCAGTTCTGTTAGGCAGAACTGTGAATAGATTTTGAGGACTTGGCACAAAGACAAGTTCTAAATATTTTGTATCAGTTGCAAGTCATATGATATTTTAGATATTTTGAGCTAAATAACATGTGTTATTGGTATTATATTCTGGTTCTGTATACCTTTCTTCATATGACTTAGAAAATTTCATATTGCATTCAGTGTATTTATATTTTTATTGACCACTGCCATAAAAGGTAGAGGTAACAGTGTACACTGCATCTTTGAAAGACAGTGTATTTGGAAGCACTAATTATTTAACTACAATGCTGGAATGCAAAGATGGGCCAGAAATAGATCAAAAGGGCTCTGTGGAAGGTGGATTTTGAAGAGTCTAGTAACTCAGGCTAAAGAATTGGAACTATATTTTGAATGTGCAGTGGAGATGTTTAATGAATTTACTCACAGGAAGGTTTTCTGATTGATTTCCTTCCTCCCAACAGCCTTGCTTTCTTGTGCCATACTGTATTTAAAACGTCTACTTTTGTGGTCTTGAGCACAAGGGTACATGTAATGATTTTTTGACTCATTTGACTACATATGCTTTAAGATTCATTCAGCTAAGGGAGGCAGCTAAGGGAGCCAGGACAGGACACCTAAGTAGGCTAAATAGGTAACTTCTGTTCTGTTTTTGAGATTGCCTTAAAGAAATGGAATGCATAGCCACACACATTTGAAATGTCTTAAATTTAGTGCTGCATTAACTAAGCAGAACAACCATGTCCCCAATGGTTCAACACATCCAAAACTCCAAAAGAAAACTTTTAGAGCATTAAAAATGGTAATTGATATTTTAGAAAATAAGCTTTCCATTTTTTTTATTGTTTTATGGGCTACATTGTATTCATTTTGGTTGTGAAGGAAAGTAATTTAGGAGATCTGTAAACGTGTCATTGACTGTAGCTCTAAAAGTCTTAGTAAAGACCAGTTTGAGTGAAACAAATCAGAAACCTAAGTGAACACCAATAAACAGAAACTGCCAATACAGAACTCTATCGTGGCTGAATATCACCATTGCTTCGGTGGCTGCTTCCACATTATTCCTACACAAACTCTTTCTCAGAAAGCAATTCACTTTCTGTCTTTATGTGTCTCCTAAGCTTAAAATAATTCAGATTATACAAGAGCTGTGAAACCCAGAGTTTAGTACTTAGTGTCTAAACTGTGACTGCTTTAATTTCTTGTTGAAATCTAAGTCCAACTCCATTTGCAATCTTTAAAGCTTTCTGCCAGAACACATGATAATGAGACGTTAATTTAAAGAACAAATCTAGAAATCATGATATGGCTCAGTGCTTAAAACCAAATCCAGATGTGCTAGGCAATAGCTGTGCTGTCTCAGAGCCTTTCTGTGTTGGTCACTATGTTGTCCAGGAGTCACAAACAGTGTATCACCACTGCTCATTATAAACTTCTCTTAGAAGTGTCATAATTTTTCAGTAATTCTTTTAGAGAAAATAAATCAGTTTCTTATTCAAGCCTTTTCTCAGGGTGTTGAAGTATTCAATTTTTTTCAAGGAACTTTACTTATGAGAGAATATATGATATATCATGACTTTAAGTTCAGTTTTTGGAGATCTCTAGTTTTACAAGATGAATAAATGCTAGACATTTGTTTACAGCTCATGCTTATGGTTAATAATATGACAATATGCACTTTCAATTATGTTTAAGTGATAGATCTCATGTTAAGTGTACATACAGAAACACACACCCATACATGCATTAAAACAAAGAAAAAATACAATAGAGCACAAGGAAGATTTTGGAGATGATAGATGAGTTTAACGCCTTCCTTATAGTGATGGTGTATCAGGTGCAAGCATATGTCCAAATTCATCAAAATATACATCAAATACATGAGAATGTTTGCATTCTGATTATATTTAGATAAGGCATTTCAAGAGCATTATTCATGGTTTATACTGTGCTTGTATCTCAGCTTTTACTTAATTATTAGGTCTTAAGTATAGTAGCCTGGATTTATTCAGGTTAGTCTTAGGTGCTCACCTGGAAACTCTGGGTAGCTTTGGCTAGAGGAAATTTTGGAAAATGCAATACTTTGATTTTGTTTCCTGCTACCAAGCACTCTCTAGAAGCACACATTAAGTGGACGCCTTCTCCATTAGATTAAGAGCAGGAAGGACAACAGAGTTTTAAGCCAATTTTGAAAGTCTTGGTTTCTCTTTCTGCCTACCTATTTCTTTCCATGGCTTTCAACTATCTTACTTTTTCTTTTAAATTGGTTTTGATTTGTTTATTTTTATTTTATGTGTATGAGTGTTTTGCCTGCATGTATGTAAATGCACACGTGATATGTAAAGCCCATGGAGGCCAGAAGAGGGTGTCAGATCCCCCTGGAACTGGGGTTGCAGATAGTTGTTAGCTGCCATGTGAGTGCTGGGAATTGAATCTGGGTCCTCTGGATGTGTAACCAGTGCTCTTAACTCCTGAGCCATCTCTCCAGCCACCTTACTTTTTATTTATTTATTTTTTAGCTAGTATACCTTCCAGTCATGCACAGTATTCATAGTCTCTTAGGAGTGTGTATTTGTGTGTGGAGGGCAGGGCTGGGCTTTGAACTCCAGACTGTTATGCACTAAGCTACATCTCCAACTCTGTCTTGAAAATTTTGACAGAAGGTTGAAAGAGAATTTCCTTGGCAGAGCAGAAAGAATCTTTTTTGTTGCTCTAACTTAGAAATGTAGAATAAAAGTTCTGGGAACCAAACCTAAATTTTATCAGACTCTCCCATGTTGGTACCTAGGACTATAGGACATTTTCCTGAGATAATCCATGAAAAAGCATCAAACATAGTACTTAGCCTATATTGAGCTCAATGAATGCTAAGCCCTCGATTGCTTCCAGTCTTTCCTTACTCAAGTCCTTCTCACCAAAATTCACTTATTATTTGATGAAAAGCAACCCTTGTTTGTTTTCCCAACTAGCAAACTGTTCTCTTCCCGATAAAGACTTTAGTAATACAAAGTTAGTTAATTCAGTCATATTTTTTCTGTATTTATCGCCTATATTTTAGTATAATGAGGATTTACTAGTGCTGTTAATGCAACATAAATCTCTGATTTTATTATCCACCCCATGAGCAAACTAGCCTTTGTGAAAATTGAAGCTAGAAGTTATTTGATAAATGTTCCATCCTCCTCAATTGTGAAAACTAGTCTGAAAATAATTTTTCAACAAGCTTTTTCCAAAGGTTCCAAGTTCCTTCAAGCCCTTAAGAAGTTGGAAATGTTATTAAGCATTTTGATTTCTTTTCCTTTCATCTCCTGTTTGGAAATTAATGTCTTGAAAAATTGGCTGCAAATGTTAAAGTTTTTTAAAGATATGAAATCTATTCATCCGTCTAATTCTATGACAACTTGTTAAAAGGACTGATTCTTTGCTAGACATCTTGGCCAATCTCAGCAAGATTTTTGTCTTTGCTTTCTAGACCTTTACGTGCCTGCCTTCTGTTTTCATGTTTACCATGTGGAAAACAAAGCACTTCTGCATGTTTTTCAAATGCAAATTCAAACACATAGTCAACCTTTGCTCTTTGTAAGGTAGCAGGACATGGCCTGTTCCTGTGTTTCATAAAGAGAGATGGTAGACTAAAAGATAATCTGAGCTTTAGAGGGGTGGCTCTTCTGCCTTTCTGTTCTCTCTTCTAAGCTGTATTTCCTTTTGCTGTGGAATGTGTTTGTCCCTGTTATAAAAGGTCGTCTGCTTTACCTCTTTTTGTGTGGATTGTTGCTGCATACAGCTTTGTATAAAGATACAATTCAGAAACTGTCCCAATATGTGTGCATATGGGTGTACATATGGTCGATTTTAGCTTTAACTTGAATACTTAGGCTGTGTGTATTCCCATAATGGTAGCTGAGCAATTTCTGTGCTATGGCTCAATTTCTTTCTCTCTTCTGCATTTCCTTCTCCTTCCCTCTGTACAGTAGTAACTTTCCTAAAAGGCCCATTAAAAACAATCCATAATACCATGCAAGCAGACGCCAAGGAAGTTTAAGTTTAGATAACAGTCCCATCACATTTGCCTGTTGGGTTAAGGCGGGTATGTGAATAGAATGGAATTCATTGTTATGATTGTCTTGCTAGCATGTGCAGTGCTCCTTGGGCAGAAGCCTCACCAGCCATTTCCGTTTACTGACTGTCCGGCTGTGCTAGGTGCTGTGGATAAACTCTTACAACCTTCAGATGAGACACACAATCTACATGGAAGTAAATCTACTAGCCAGCTTGCTTTATTTCCTCTGGTCAGTATGTATTCTCAGTTGCCATTGTCAGAGGTGTTTCAGAGGAGTCCTACTTCTAATTTCCAGAGGTGATTGTTTTAATGAGTAAAACCCTGCAGATACGCAGTAGTTCTATACTTCTCATTTTTGAATGTGTAAATTGACTCTGTTAATGCACTCAGCTGAGCTTCCTGGACAAGTCTTTTCCATAACGTAGTGCCATTCTGAAATCGTACTCTACTTTGTGTTGGGAGTGTCTCAGAGAATAAACAGTAGGCATCTTAGAGATAAGAACAGGGTCAGTTTTAAAAATTATTGGCTGTTTAGCTATTTTACAACAAATATTTTGCTAAGATTCTCTTATGTTTGTCATATTTATCATAAAGTGGTGCAAAGGGAAGACATAGTCTCTACTCTCATGAATTCCTCACTGTATTAGGGAGATGGGCCTTGAGAAAAAAGCAAACTGTAATTATTGAATTTTACTTAGGTGAAGAACTACAAAGGAGGTACAGAGCAGCTGAAAGGAAGTCTGACATCTGACGTCTCAAAGGAAATGATTAGGAGTTTGATGTAATTCTAGGGAGTACATGTGCATGGATTGGGCACGCAAGCCTAGGAGGCATATTCCAGGCTACAGCAGAATGCTTTGTGCTAAGGTTTGAGAAGGAAGAGACACAGTGTTAGCCAGTGGCCAGTGAGGCTCAGCATGGAAACTAGAGTCAAGGAAAGGATGGGACGTAGGAGAAAAGTCCCAAATAAGTCCATTTGTTAATGATTTAAATGCGTTATTAAAAGTAAAATTTGTAGACTTTTTATAACACTTATTCAGAGACTTATGGCTTAAAGTGCCCTGCATTTTACAAATATATGTCTCATATTGTTGCCTTTAGGCCACGTACATAGAAATCACTGTGTGCTCCTGCTACGAATGAAGACTGTTGAACATTATTTTCCTATTATTCTCATTGCTTATTTTTTGGATAAATGCCAATGACTTGTATTTTGAATATACACCTTAAGTGAAGTTATGTTATCAGAGGTTAAGAACCATCCTTTCAGGATGCTAACATTTGTACATCTTCTGATTGGAATTCTAAGTTGACAAGAAATTAAATACTTTATAAGCATGAATTCCTTTTCAAAACCATAGAGTTAATGAAGAGAAAGATCAAAATAGACAGGAAAAGCAGAAAAGAGAAGAAAGCTTAAGTAAGTGTGAAAGTGAAGACAGGGAAAGTCAAACTTGGGTCCTGTGTGGTCTTCCCTTAGGTGTGCTGTCTGGTTTGCTCTAGTGGGCATGCTCTGTGATTTCTTCTTATGCACAATTTTATATTCATGGACACTTCTAGAGGAGCATTTTCCTTTCTATCTCCAGAAATAGCAAAAGACTCTCCTTACTTCTCCCCCATAGGAAGAACGTCGTGTGATTTACGTTGGTAAAATCAGACCTGACACAACGCGGACAGAACTGAGGGACCGCTTTGAAGTTTTTGGTGAAATTGAGGAATGCACAGTAAATCTGAAGGATGATGGGTGAGAATCTTCAAGATTATTTCTTGTTTAGAACCTGACGTATGTAAAAAATTATGGCCCTAAGATGACTGGGATGGGAGTTACCAATGTAAGTGCTTTGACAGATGACATGTTGAGTTCAGAACCTTATTTATTTTCTCTCATCCCTATTTATTAATCTTTCTAGTTGAGATTTCCTGTCTCAGAAATAAGTATTTAGCTGCTTGACAGGACAATCACACTGATAAATGGATGCGGTGGCAGAGACGCTGGCACCAGTGATGGCTCCCGTAGAAGGGGTTTCAGTCTTCTGTGCTAACACAGCCGAACGATTTCTGAATGCCTTTTTCCTGCCATTGCAGAGACAGCTATGGTTTCATCACCTACCGTTATACCTGTGATGCTTTTGCTGCTCTTGAAAATGGATATACTTTACGCAGGTCGAACGAAACTGACTTCGAGCTGTACTTTTGTGGACGCAAGCAGTTTTTCAAGTCTAACTATGCAGACCTAGGTATGATACATTGCCATTGTACATGAAAGGACAGACCTATAAGTCCGGCCATTACCTTATTTTACTAAATGGAACAGTTGGATACAATTTTTTCATTAATAAGAGACACTTTCAGAAACAGGGTGATTAGGTTTTTGACATAAAGGGCAGAAGTTTTTGTATAAGTAGTTGTCAGACCTGCACTATTTGAGGTGTTAGTGGTCTTATGTAATGTGTGCATGTGTTATGTACATGCATGTATTGATGTGTAAGCTTGTAACCTGTGTTTGCTCTTTGTGCCTACCATCAAATCTTTTGCATAAACTTCAGCACTATCATCATTGTTTTGTGGGACAGACTAGGAAAAAGACTTATTTTTTGGCATTATTTTACAAACTCTCAGGAATTCTCTCATTTTGTTTGAATGATGCTTGAGAGGAGAAAGCTGAAGTTCATTGGCTAAATGGCTACCTACTTACATCTTTGAGAATAAAAGAAAACAAAAACCATTATTTGTTGAGTGTTTCCTGATCCTACATATTGCACTAGAAACTCTGAAAGCATTTTCCCACTTGAGAGACAAAATCATGCTAGAAGATGTATAATATTACATCTTCATTTTTATGGATGGTTAAAAGGACACACACACACACACACACACACACACACACACTCCAACACCCCCCACCCCCAATTTTCTGTTCAAAAGGAGAATCTTAAGGAGCAAAGTAAAATCTATCAACAGCCCATTACCCACATGACCAGATGAACTCACTGCTCTTCAGAACTTTGTCTTGGAGTGCTTACTTTCTTATAGTTGAGGGCATATCATGTATATGCACATATGTACATATATATACATATGATTTGAGTAGTACTTTTCAAATAGTATGTAAATTCATTCTCTCGTATGATTCATAGATTAAAAATAATTTATGTGCCTGTTTTAATGGTTGCATAGCTCTCAGTTGGGCAAGTAGTAATTCCATTGTAGCTACATATGTATTCAATTTTTAATTTTTTAATGTTATAAGTAATGCTGCAATAGACATCTCAGTTTCCTTTCCAATTCTCGTTTGTTCCTTACATGCCATTCCCTGTCTAATGTGTGCATTAGGAGCCTCTTAATTCTTTGAGGAAGGAATGAAGAGAAGTGGTGAATGTGCATATGACAATTATTTTAAATTAATTTGTAATAAGCATAAAATGAGCATATGCAGCTATTCTTCAGCATTATTAGTTTTCCATTTGTGAATGCTCTGATGTCATGCAAAGAAAGAAATGAATACCAAATACTGGGATCTCTTTTTCCTCTCCAACACAGTGATGTCTTCCTAAAATAATTGATATAAGTCCTGTGCATTGTTCAGGGGGAATACGCTATAATTCACTTCACAAGCTAAATAGATAGTGGGAAGCAGGGAAGAGGCAGCTGACTGTTAGAGAGATAGAAGCCTAGGGATGAAAATATAAAACCCGGCAAGTCATTTGTTCAAATGTTGGCTGATAAAAGCAGTGAAGACAGATTGAAACCTTGAGTTGATTTGACTTATTTTCTTTAGTGACAAAGGCTAGGGTGTTTTTAGTCTCTCAAAACATCTAGAGTTTAAAACAAGCTACCTAGAGGGGTCTTTAGATCATGATTCATCATGGTAGAGGGAGGATTAGATGGTATTTCCAAATTGAACCGGTGCCTCCCTGAAATATTTCTTGGAAAAATGTTCCTTCTCACCTTATCTCCCTGCCTAGCCAGCAGCCATAGAAACTCTCCCATTGCTTAGTTGGAAAAGCATGTTTGATATGCATCACAGTAATATGGAATATAACTCCTGAAAACACTTTAGGGGTACAAAGAGTGGCTTTTCTAAGCACATTCATGAGGTTGTCAGAAAAAACCCTAGCTTTAGGATCATGGCACCTTGGGTTTGAGACCAGGCTTACTGCTAATTTTAGACAAGTGTTTCAGTTCCTTTATGAATCTGATTCCTGCTTTGTAAAATGCATTATATATTATTGTAGGTAGATGTTAGGTGTTTTTGGAGAAACTGTTGTCACAATGTCTGGTATAGAACAATAGGAGTTACTATTGTAATTAAAAGTATTAGCAATGAGAAGTTAGAAATTTAGAACTGTCTTAAAATGGAAGAATAAACACAAGTGTCTAGCTGTGGAGTGTAATGAAAATCTCACTTCTTGTCTTTGTTCCCCTGAAGAATTTAGATTAAACGATGCAAGACATGTGTGAGTCCTACTATGAGGAATATACTAATGTACTGGTTACATAAAGGGATTGGATGCACTTATATAGGTTAAAATTTCACACAAATGATGTGATGCATATTAATTTTAGCTAGACAGTAAAAAAAAAAGAGCTATCATTTGAGACAAATTCTATCGTTTAATTTTTATTTTATTTGCTCCTCCAAGTGAAGTTACCTTCTCATACATCCCATTCCTCTACCGTTGAAACTAGTTAATTATTACTACAATATTATTAGAGCAAAATATAATGAGTCCCAGTTACTGTTTATCAGCCAGTTTTATAAATGAAAATAAAAATTTAATGTGACTTGATCAAATCATCATGGCAAAGCCAGGATTTGTAATCTGCTGCCTATGAATCATGATGCTGCTTCTGTTTACTACCTGATAAGCAAATGAATCTTTCTTAAAAGATTATCTTGATAAAAAGTTAAGCAAGAAAGGCAGGATCAGAACAGAAGGATGGGACAGTATTATGAATAATAATAATAGCTTTGATGAGGACTTAGTTATGCATCAAAGTTGTGTTTATATATACATATATATAACAAAAATGAAATAAAAGATCCATTATAATTTCTTTAATTAAAAAAGTATATTATAGTATTAGTTCTTTGTTCTATTTCCAAGATATCCTTTCTCACTTTTAAGACAGGAAGACCTGTCTGCCTTTTTCATAGGTAACAATGGAGAAAGGTCAGAAGTTTTTGACTGAATTGCTCTGTATTTATTGCTAAATTTATCTACCATTATGAAGAGTTGTTTGAGATAATGTGGTACTTTTCACCCAGTATTACTTGAGTTAATTTAAAGATCCAAGAAAGAGCCTGCTAATTTTTTATGCCTGAATATTTTTCTATAATATTAAGGAGTTTGATAGGCTTCTTAAACCATCCCACAATTCGAAGCATTTCCCAAGACCTTTTATTTTGGGACAGTTTGTACTACTCTGGCTAGGTTTTCAGGTGGCACTAGGTTAGGTGGTCCTGCCCTAAACTAGCCTATCAGATTTTAGTGGACTTTCTGGAATGATATGCTCTCCCCTGTTCAACTGAATTTTGTGCTTAATGAAATTAATTCCATTGAATGGGAAAATTGTTTCCAGCTTTTGCTTGTACCATTGATTTAAATTATTGGGGAACTGTTGGCTAGTCTTAACATGCCAGGATAGGAGGAACGTGGTCATCTTTAAGAATATCAGATATTAAAGAAATATTAACCTCTACTATGCCTGCATACTCTGAGTGCTTGAATATAAAATAAGTCAATAGATGCTTGTTTTTAAGAGAAAACTATTCCATTCTATATTTACAAGTATACATGCAATAAAATCTATACATTGCTCTTAAGTATATTGATTAACTAATTACAATTTAACTGAATATTTTAAATTACATTGCAGGTTACCTACATAGGATATATCTAACCTAGCTTGCGTTTCTTTCAGATTCAAACTCAGATGACTTTGACCCTGCTTCCACCAAGAGCAAGTATGACTCTCTGGATTTTGATAGTTTACTGAAAGAAGCTCAGAGAAGCTTGCGCAGGTAACATGTTCCCTGGCTGAGGATGACAGAGAGATGGTGAATACCTCACGGGACAGCGTGTCCATCCCCAACAGACTCTTACAAGTCATCGTACTTAGGAACTTCTCCAACTTTACACTCTCTGTACAAAAGCAAAGCAAAGCAAACAAAACAACAACACAAGAACAAGAACAAGAGAAATGGTTTACATGAACACAGCTGCTGAAGAGGCAAGAGGCAGAATGGTTTCCAGTAAGCACATGTTTATTCAAGGGTATCAGCTTTGCTTTCCCTGGAGGCTCTTGTGACTGACAGAGTGAGTGTGTGTGTGTGTGTGTGTGTGTGTGTGTGTGTGTGTGTGTGTGGTGTTTGTGCGCATGCTTGTTGGGGGGAAAGTATGAGTGTGCACATGCGAGGACTGGGGCACCTGACCAGAACAAGCAAGGGCAAACCACTTCAAATGGCAGCAGTTCCATGAAGACACACGTAAAACCTGGAACTTCAAAATGTTCATATTCTATACAAAAGGAAAAAATATATATACATAAATTTAAAAGGAAAGAAAACTCACAAATCACCCTAAAATGACACTGCTGATGTCTGTCGTCAGCCTCCGTACTGTCTTTTAAGAATTGCAAAACCAACTTACAGCAAGCTTGCTCTCTTAATGTAATGATTCTGTGACAATCCCGAAGAAACCACAGGTTCCATAGAATTAATACCCTGTCTTTCTCTCTGTCTTTTTCTTTTTCCTTTTGCCATGGAATCTGGGTGGGAGAGGATACTGCAAGCACCAGATGCTAAACTTTCCTAACATTTTGAAGTTTCTGTAGTTCGTCCTTTGTCCTGACACCCATGTAAATGTCTAAAATGTTGCTCTTCCACTGCAAATTTTAAAAAGCCTTGTCATTGGTCAAGTGGGGAGCGTGTTCAGCAGTTCTTTCTGAGGAACGGGCGCGGTGTTACATTACTATTGAGAGTCGAGTAGAACTCTCTGGATGTGTTCAGATAGTGTAATTGCTACATTCTCTGATGTAGTTAAGTATTTACAGATGTTAAATGGAGTATTTTTATTTTATGTACATACTATAAAACTATGTTCCTTTTTGTTACAGCTATGCACTGTAAATGCAGCCTTCTTTTCAAAACTGCTAAATTTTTCTTAATCAAGAATATTCAAATGTAATTATGAGGTGAAACAATTATTGTACACTAACATATTTAGAAGCTGAACTTACTGCTTATATATATTTGATTGTAAAAAAACAAAACAAAACAAAACAAAAGACAGTGTGTGTGTCCGTTGAGTGCAGCTACAACAATTGATGCTTCACGCACATCCATCCCTTCTTAGGTGAGCTTCCATCTAAGCATCTTGTCAACAAATGAATATCCTAGGCCCCTAAAGGTATTAACCACTTCTGCAATATTTTTCCACATTTTCTTGTTGCTTGTTTTTCTTTGAAGTTTTATACACTGGATTTGTTAGGGGAATGAAATTTTCTCATCTAAAATTTTTCTAGAAGATATCATGATTTTATGTAAAGTCTCTCTATGGGGAACCATTAAGAAATGTTTTTATTTTCTCTATCAACAGTAGTTTTGAAACTAGAGGTCAAAAAAATCTTTTTAAAATGCTGTTTTGTTTTAATTTTTATGATTTTAATTTGATACAAAATGCTGAGGTAATAATTACAGTATGATTTTTACAATAATTAATGTGTGTCTGAAGACTATCTTTGAAGCCAGTATCTCTTTCCCTTGGCAGAGTATGATGATGGTATTTAATCTGTATTTTTTACAGTTACGCATCCTGTATAAATACTGATATTTCATTTCTTTGTTTACTAAAGAGACATATTTATCAGTTGCAGATAGCCTATTTATTATAAATTATAAGATGATGAAAATAATAAAGCCAGTGGAGACTTTCTACCCAGGATGCATGGCACTTGTCAGGTTGGAGGGTAAGTTCTTCATTGGGGAAACAGCTCTTGTAGAAGCAGTGTTCCTACTGCACCTGCATGGCTTCCGACATGTTCTTGATAATACCAATAAAACATCTTCAGGAAAAAAAAAAAAACAAACCTCCATTTTGAACATCAGGATTTCATCTGGGTGAGGAGTTCCTGCCGTGAAAGTCACAAAAGTTTGTAGTGTACATTTGATTTCCAAACTCAGATTCAATTATTGTTTGGCTGACATGACTTTTCTGGAAGATATGCTAGACCTATTACTACTTAATTATTCTTTTCCTTTTTCTCACCCAACACGATCTTATAAAACGGGCTCCCCCATCCCCAGGCCGATGCAGCTAATTTTGAGAGCTGCATTCACTTATCACCAGCATACTGTGTTCTGAGTGAATCCACTGTCTGTCCTGTCGGATGCTTGCTCAAGTTTTTGGCTTCTTATTTCTAAGTAGATAGAAAGCAATAAATAGCTATGAAATAAAAGAACTTTGTTCACAGGTTCTGCGTTACAACAGTAACACATCTTTAATCCGCCTAATTCTTGTTGTTCTGTAGGTTAAATGCAGGTATTTTAACTCTTTGTGAACGCCAAACTAAAGTTTACAGTCTTTCTTTCTGAATTTTGAGTATCTTCTGTTGTAGAATACTAATAAAAAAGACTATTAAGAGCAATAAATTATTTTTAAGAAATCAATATTTAGTAAATCCTGTTATGTGTTTAAGGACCAGATGCGTTCTCTATTTTGCCTTTAAATTTTTGTGATCCAACTTTAAATACATCCTCTTTTTTGCCCTGGATTGTGGACATGAGTGAAATACTTAGTTTCTTTTCTTATTTATCAAAAGACGCCACTACAGATTTCATGTTGATGATTAATTTATCCCCCCACCCTCTGGCCTGACAAATCTTGTTACCATGAAGATAGTTTTCCTCCGTGGACTTCAAATTGCATCTAAAATTAGTGAAGCTTTTGTATCTTATGCAGTCCCATCAAAATATAAACTGTAAGCTGTGTTCCTTTCATTTTTTTTTTGAGAAAGAATATTTCCAACAAACACATGCACCCCACCATCATGGGAGGCAGATTTCAGCATAGATCTCTAAGACATTTAGATGACCGTGGGCCGTTACCTTCACGCTGTGGTAAGGACCACATCTACAATTTTGGTAACCGAACTGGTGCTTGAGAAATGTGGGTGTTTTCTTTTTTTAAAAAAGAGATGTAGCATAATATTGCTTCCAGTGCAACAAAATCAATTTTTGCTAAAGGACTCAGAGCAACCATTGGGCTGTCAACAGTCAAAGCAGCAGAGAGGGAACTTGGCACTCTTGGGGTGTGATGTTTGGGTCAGTTGAAAAAAGGAACCCTTTTCATGCCTTTAGATGTGAGCTAACAGTAGGTAATGATTATGTGTCCTTTTTTGATGGCTGTAACGAGAACTTCAATCACTGTAGTCTAAGACCTGATCTATAGATGACCTAGAATAGCCATGTAATATAATGTGATGATTCTAAATTTGTACCTATGTGACAGACATTTTCAATAATGTGAAAACTGCTGATTTGATGGAGCTACTTTAAGATTTGTAGGTGAAAGTGTAATATTGTTGGTTGACCTATGCTGAAGAGGGAAAGTGAGCGATTAGATGGGCCCTTGCTGGGCTCTTTTCCACCTGCCAATTCTACATGTATTGTTGTGGTTTTATTCATTGTATGAAAATTCCTGTGATTTTTTTTAATGTGCAGTACACATCAGCCTCACTGAGCTAATAAAGGGAAACGAATGTTTCAAATCTACTTCTGCTTTTCTTATTTATCGGAACCAAATTGCTGGCATGTTTCTCAGATCAGTACACATTATTCACTTGTTCTTAGTCTAGTTTCTCTCTGGCTCCCTCCCCCTTTTCTCCTGCTTTTCTATATTCATGGATGAGCTCAAGCTCTGAGGACATGTGCATGTCCTATATTTTATTTGATCTTCTCTTTCAAAGTGTGAAAGACAAGCATTGTGATTCCTATAATGAAGGTTGTGCCGTGAATGGTGACATGGGACTTTTTCAAATGGCTTAGTGTTTTGCACTTAATCCTGGAATGTACCTATTTTTAAGGGTAGGCTATTGTCTGAGGAATAGCACCTAAATATTCAGTGTAGAAAAGGATTGTACTATAGACAGACAAAATATTCTTTGAAGACTTGTATCAGTAGAAAGGCCCAATGCGATGCAAATCACCAGGTTGTACATGGGATGAGCTGGTAGCTGCTGCCATGTTTTACTGTCAGGATATCTGCTGTGCCTAGTAGCTGATGGCAGTCTTCATGGTAGAATGTATTATCACTACTTTGTCCTCTTCCTGATTTCAGATGGTCCTTTCTACTCAACCACTTTTAGTGCAAGACCAGAATAAACGTAGCTCTGCGGAATCAAGACTAAATGTGTCCTCTTACTCTCACCCTGACGAATCTCTCAGAGCAATAAAGCTGTGAATCATGGAAATACAGTGGCACTGTCAATAAAATGCATTAAAATCTGCTATATAACATCAGTATTCCACATGGTTCTATTTTTTTATACCAAAAGCAAAATTTGGTTGTTTACTTTGTCAACATGCAAAATTAAAAAAAAACCTGTTGTGTCATATCAATATTGCATTCACCTACAGCTATCATTCCCAAGTGTTCCTGCAATCCAGGGAACATGCCAGACCTGACTCGTCTTCCATTTTAGCTTGCATTCTGTAGGGCATTCTTTATCATTTGTCTGGAACAACTAGACTATTGAAATAATACAAGTGCTCCTTAAAGTGTTAACTTGTTTCCTCTAATAAACCTTTTGGAACCAGAGAAAGAGAGGAGAGAGAGACAGAGAGACAGACACACACACACACACACACACACACACACACACACACACACAGAGAGAGAGAGAGAGACAGAGAGAGAGAGACAGAGAGAGAGAGACAGAGAGAGAAAGACAGAGAGAGATTGATTTTAAGAAACAGGAGTAGCTGCTGGTTTGTTAGTGGAACAGCCTGATGGGAGATAAAGGGTTCATTTCATAATGGCTCTATAATATTAATTCACTTCCATCTTTGATGTTACTATTGGCAAAAATAATTATTGAAACCAAAAATAAATGAACACTTGAAATGAATAGTTTATTTAACAGATCCCGTCTCACTTCAAGGTTTTCAAATTAAATCTGTCTAAACTATATACTGCATCAGAGTGAGTTGAAATTCTTTTCAACATTGCCAGTTTTCTCTTATTTGTAAGGTTATTTAGCAAATCATTGGATATAATTTACAGCCCTCACAACATTATTAGACTCATTTGACACTAGTGTTACTGGCTACACAGTTGTAAATCGGTATTAATTATAGAGTATTTTAAGCAAAGCCTACAGTTTGCAATATTTACTGTCTATTAATCTCACATTTTGTTATATTCCTTGCTCTTCTTTGTTTGCAGCATGCTATACACCATTATAAATCAATCTTTGTACTTTATCAAACAACATAGAGCAATAAAGAAGGTCACAACTCATAGAAGAGTTCCTTGGAGGTTTGTAACATCATGATTTAAATCTCAGAAAGATTTAATCAAAAGCTGAATTAATCCTTGGGGAAAAGATGTTGTATAGATTTCCATGATGGGTACAAAGCAACCTATTTCTTTTCACTGATCTCTATTAACACATCGGGGAAGGAAATTTTTCTGTGAGGAAGGACACAGTTTCCTTGGTGGTTGACGGATGTCATGTGATTCCTCTTTTGGTCAGGTTTTACCTCTTCCATGGCTGATTTGTTCTACTTACTATGGCTTTATCTGTGTTTCTAATGTGTTGTTAAAAGTTAAATATCCTCCAGCCTCTTGTTCTCAAGTATCTCATGTGATTGTAGGAACTGTGCAGAGTCCCCAAAGCTACACTCCACTCAAGCATGTGGAATGTGTGGGTCACATGGGCTGGTTTCCAGGTCTCTTCTGTGTAATCAGGTGACTACCTCAGGGCGAATTCTCAGCATTCAAGGACTCCAAGAACTTGCAGGGAGAAATGAGCATAAAATTCATGTATTTTGAAGACAACGTTCAATTGAAAATCTTAGCATGTCTCCATTACTAAGGGCAAGAGACTCCCACTCTCTCGACTGTCCACAATTACACAGCACTGTGACCGTATCCCAGCCAGCTAAATGTTCCTTGGCTATAACTAGCTAACATGAGATGAGACAAAGTAGAATTAATTAGTTGAAAAAAAATGAGAGAACTTTTAGAGGAGAAAAGTCAAATGATCCTGTAATATTTTCATGATTAAATTAAATGAACATAATTATACATGCACATATGCACACCAAGGCATTATTATAATCAGGAATCTTAAAATATTGTATTGTTTCAAATTTATGCATATAGCACTTACTGAAGGCAAGTAGCTAGTGTGATATTTGAATTTGCATATTGACCATTTTCATATATTTTCATATATTAACTTCCAGTCAGAAGAAGCTGAATTATTAGTAAACTTTCTAAGGTACTTTAGAAAAAATATTGTATTCTGCTGGTCTTTGAACATCAAGGTGCTTAGGAATATTACCTTTTCTTCTACATAGTTCTCTGGAATGGATTTTCAACAAGACAACATCCAAGTAAAAGCTGAAATTAAATAGGAGGGAAAGAGTGTTGTGGTAAAATCCTAAATAGCTTATTAGTCTACTTAATTGGAAAAAATTTATGTTTGCTGCCGTTGGAAACTCTATAGTCAAGCTTCTCCTTAACAATACTAACTGATGAAAAAAGCAGGAGCTATAGTGATGTAGTTACCACAGAATACCCTCCAGCAAGTCATTTAAGGAAACTCACAGGTACTTGCCTTTGATTGACTTTGGAGTTTCTGAACATTGGGTCCCGTCTTCATTCCTATCACTACTTTCTTCATTTCCAGGCAGGTTCCTTGCTTATTCCTATCATGACTTCACAGAGTACTTAAAAGATTTACTTAATACTTAGAAAGCGAAGCTGTTCTTGCTCCCCATTTGGCAGGTTTTTCTTTTGATAAGTGTACCCTTTCATTAAATGTGTGACTGTTTCACATTGCTTAGAGATACCTCTCTTTTACGGCATGTCTCTGTTTGGCAGGACTGGATGTCTACTGCCACAGAATGATGATTAGTTACTCTTAAACCCAGAAAAGGGAAGTCAGTAAGCTGTGCAAACATCATGTGATGTAGCCGTAATACCTGCATGTCTGGTAACTCCATCATCAAATGTAACACATGGTCTCATTTTCTTCCATGGACCTAGATACAAGGCAAAGGAATCCTGGTACTGATTCAATGAATGACCTTTCCCAGGGTTGAAGAGCTGTGTAGTGCAGATTTCTAAGAGGAGAGCTTAGAAACCACTACCCATTACTTGGTTTCAGCATCTAATGTGGGAAGCTCCTATATATTGGGGTAACATTTTTCACACCTCCAATAATGTGTGATGGCACACAAAAGGATTACCAGTGCATGTGCCTGATGAATGAATTAATTCAGAGCTCATAAAAGTTCTTTGTCACATGGTGCCTATGTATCATTGAGCCATTACCTTGGCACACTGCATATGGACTAGTAGAAAGGTCATCTGAAGGAAAGAGAAGGGATAAATAGAAGGTTAATCAAACACCTTTGAACATCATGTACAAAGCAAGGTTTACGCAAAGAGTTCCCATGGCTTCTGGTTCACCTTTTATGCTGACACATCCCATGGGATTATAGGAACAGAAGAGGCCATTGTACAAGTAGGTAGCAGAGCCCCAAGGAAGAGAGTGAACTTTGCCAGGCTACTTCTGTGCGTGTGTGTGTCGGGGCGGGGGGGGGATTATGTGCTGTCTCAGAGGTACTGATTAAAGTCCTGTTTGCTGTCTTGATGTTAGATTACTGGGAGCATAGTCAGGAATTCAGATAAAACTTTTAAACACTGATTTTGTGCAATGAAAAAAATGACCCTCCCCATATGCAATGTAAAGTCCCTGAATAGTTCAGTTATGCCTCCAGGAGGGTTCCCTCTCCTGAGGAATCTCTCAGCTTTGTCATCTTAAAGTTGCCACTTGTTGCAAGGGATCTTCCTAGACTTCCTGCATTTAGAAGTTAACCCCTTGAAAGTCTTAGCTGTTCTTATATCGTAGAGATAGGATTGCTGACACTGAGAATAATGAAAAGCTTTGTGTTTTTTTTTCTTTTAAAATTACTTTGTGAACTTCATTTTGAAACTTGATCAATTTAGAGATTTCTTTTCCTAGAACCAAGTATAAGACATACTGATACACCTGGTCCTTCCTAGTTACCAGAAATCTGACCTCAGATAAGGATGTGGCTTGACTTACCACTTTTCCTTGAACATCTTTATTTCAAAATAAGATAAAATGTCCATGGGAAAAAAGGGCGCGCATGAAAAGCTACTCTCAAGTTGAAAATCCAGTCCATTAAGAAGGTCACGAAAATGTGAAGATAGTGACAATTACGATGATTCCTTCAACATTTGTTATGGATTTGCCATTTCAGTCACTTTGTTTAGCTGATCACTGTGCTTTCTTGCTTAATCCTGCTAAACAAAGGATAAAGGAGAAATGCAACCCTTCCTATTTTATAGATGAGAAAAGGAAGATTTGGGGAAACTACTTGTCTCAATTTGGGCAAAGCTGACTGACTTCAAAACTTATATTCCCATGATTGTGCAATGTATAATGTTCCTCCAGGAGCAAATAGTGTTTAAAAGAAAACATTATTTTCTGTCAGAAGTCATTAGATAAATGTTTGTGTAGTTTTGTTGCTTCTGTCTGGTTGGAGCCAAACTCAATCTGTTCCAGTCTTCATTCCACACTGATGGAACTCCAGGCTGCACTGGGAGCAGAAAGGGAATGATGGACATCTTGCTGTGCTCTAGCTGCAGCATGTAGAAACAGGAAAGTGTGAATTTCCAAAGAGCGGCAGTGGAATATTTACGATCTCTGTGAGTCTCTCACATGCCTCACTCTCACTTGCTCTATCACTCTACCTCTCTCTCCTACATATACTGTGTTCTTTGAAGAGTATATATTGCTACACAATGGGGATGGAGATTATATTTTGATAAACACTGATGGAGATAATAAGTGCAATCTCTGAACCTTTACAGTTGAGGAGCACAGGAAACTACAACCTATGTTCACTTTCCTCAGGGATGACCAGATGACAGCCCACGTGCTGGTCAAGCACCACAAGACAGAATTGTGGTATTGAATAACACTAGCCCAGGGATAAAGAGTCAAAATGTAAAGTACAATATCCAATGAACGGTTACCATTTTCATAACACCTTAAAATTTAAAAAATGGTAAGTCAGATGATCTTAAATCAAGAATGACCTCATGGACAACGTCTATGAAGACTGAGGCCAGATATCCTCACTAAGAGGAAGGAACCCCTGCTGTGGTCTCATGGCACATACCCTTCCTTAAAAATACTGCATACGCATGGACATACATTTGGAATGTTTTCTAATTAAAACTTTAAATGCTTTTTGAAAGAATCTGTGATAAGTCTGTGTTGCAGTCATTTAAGATCCAGTAATTACATTAAAGGAGATTTGAAGGTTTAAAAGTGCTGTTGCCTTGCCAATAAGAAAATAAATAGGAAAAATGGTAGCTCTTTATGATTGTCTAAACAGTTCTATAGAGCTTCTGGATTAAGACTGGGGTATATGTCAAGCAATGGGCACACAAATCATCTTTTGGCTAAATGTTTTCTCATTCCTGTGGCTATATTGATATGAGAAGTTCATTCCGAGAGTCATAGGAGTTCTCAACTATATTTACCTGGAGTTGTCTCCTTCATTCTAACCCCTAGACACTTAGATTTAAGGATTACTGTGAACTTTGGTCATCAGACACAGACCCTGACTCTGGATGGCCTTTTGGAGTAGTGCTTTTGGCACCAATGGTAGGGTAAAGGGGGCTCAGTTTCCCACACCACAGGGTGTGCTGTATCCCAATCCTGTGGCCAAGCTCGGGGAGAATGAGGTCAGTTAAAATGAAGAAGTGCTGAAGAGTGGAAGTTGGTCATTGATTTTTATCTTGGAAGTATATGAGCTGTCACAAAAATAATCTAGGACTGATGTTGCTCATAAGGGATGAAGAATTTCCCTGAGATGACAACAGACGTGTTAGTGTGTATATCAGAGTAGAGCTGCACGTATCTGCTGCTAAGACTGATAAGATAATAACATTTTACCCACTATGCCTAAGATTGCCCTCAACTCACTTACCTCTCCCCTTTGGCTCCTTTCAGTCTGCCCAATGGTTTCTCTTCAGTAGTTTGCTTTCCTTTTTTTTAAACTACATACATCCAAAAGTAATATGCAGAATTATCATGTATGAGTGTTTGCACACTGTTTTATTTTTTTTACTTTACAAATCCTTTTGCAACTTGCCAGCCATGCCTTTTAATGGAAGTGCCATCCTGACAATTGAGCCTCTGTGGAGGGTGTGTGGAGTTGTCCTCAAAGGTGGTCTAACTGTCCTAGCTAATGACCCTTCACTGCACACCTGATGTTCCTCTTGGGTTCCTATATAGTGAAAAGTCACATTTATGCAAAAGTTTTAAAAGACTTTGCATCCTGGTCCACACCCTCACCTGGCTTTTGAAGTGATTATAAAGTTGTTCCAAGGAACAGGATGCCATAAAATCACAACTGAATATGGAAAACAAATCCTAGGTGTGTATACATGCATGTGTGCTCACACGCACACACACACACACATGCACACATGGGGAATTCATTTTTTGGTTTCTCTTTTTCGTTGAATCATAGACTCTTGCTAGACTCCTCAGGGCTCAATTTCCACATATCTGAGCATGGGTATGCCCTTCTGGAGAGGACACTGGGAAACCCCAGCACTGAAGAAATAATTTTTTGTGATAGTAACCAATTGAAGTACTAACAAGCACTTGTTTTAGCACTTAATCTAATTGAACTGTTGCAAACTAAATATGATTCTAAATTGTTTCAGTATTCCAAAGTACTTCATGCACGGAGAAAAACATGAAAAACTACTAAATTGGCGTGGAATGTTCATGACAGGCAGATAGCACTGACATTCAGACCGTGACCTGATAGCTCTGATGTGGATACCTTGAAAAGTTCCATGGGCTTTTTTTTTTTTTCTTTTGCTGAACTGTCCTTTGAAACCCTTGAACCAATACTTGATATCATATTCAGTGAGTGGAAGTTGTACTGCAATCAAAAAAACTGTCTGCATCAGGGTTTTTTCCTACCAATTTGCCCAGAAAATAATCCCTTTGTAATTCATTTCATGGGCCATGTAAGAATGGAATTGTTGAAAGGATGTTGAGTTTAATGGAGGAATTACAGTATTTTATTCTGGGAAATTTGGTATGAGTCTGTTGGAGGGTATTACTCTATGATATGGTAGTCCTTCTGTATCTGGGGTCACTGTATATTATTAATGAACATTCAAGTTTAGGAAAGAGATGGTCCTGAGAAAAAAATTCTAAACCCAAAGAGCTTCTTGATGTCATCCTATCCCATTGACCAATATATATGGACATCATTCCTCTTCCACAGCCACCTTTTGCTATGGATTTCCTGAATTCCTACATAAATGAGGGCAAAGGCTGGAAAAGAAGGGGTTATTTGGAAGAATTTGGTGGGTTTGGAACTTCTAGGCAGGTTGATGAATCATCTTGAATAACAAGTCACACAAGGTCCATGACAATTTGCACATCTATCCAAAGGAACCTAAGAAGATGAAGCAAAACCTGTCATAGTTCACTTGAAAGACTCCATTTGAACAGATTAAGAAGCCTAAAGAATTAATACTGATCTCGGAATGTGGGTATTAGAGGTCACAAAGGGGTTACTATGAGCCACAGGGTTTCAGGTCACAGAGTGAGAATGTAGTCGTTTCAGTTATACCAAGAGTATCAGAACATGAACCAGTATCCTCTTAACAAGAACACACCCATTCAAAGCAACCTGAGTCTATGAGGATTTCAGGGATGTTGAATAACCACTCAGGCAGGGCTAGAAATAAGACAACATCAGTGAGAGAGAAGGACAGAGGGTGAGGTCCAAAGTAGCATAAAAAGAAATCCTGTTGGCTGAGAGAAACCTTGTCCAGCATTGCCATCATGTAGCAGATAAGACATGTACAGAAAAAATAGAAATGGCTTGCATGGACTCAGTCTGCTAGGCACAGACACTGTTGACCTTTTGACTCTTTCTCCAGCTCTGGTCCACCTCTTCTTCTGGAAGTGCTATTTTCTAAGTAAACTGTGTCTTTTCCGACCTCTACCCACGTGTCACTATCTAGAATCTTGTTCCAGGACATAAGACCCACGAAATCCCAGTGGTTCTTATTCACCTTATACTACCTCTTTTCTAGTTCACAAATGACATAGAATTTAATATTTAATGATTTGTGTATTTTTACACTAAGCTGAAAAAAATCTACAGTATATTGTAGCATACACTTGCTGAGTTAATTTCATGGTAATAGCTAGTTGGATTAGGACAGAAGTGACAGAACTATGGACACTCAGTTCCTCGCTGCCTGGTGAAGGGAGGAAGGACAGAGATGTTGAATGCTCATAGAAATCATTCACTTCACCAAGAAGCTCACATTTGAGAGTGTTCTTAGTTCATTAAACATTTACTAACATAGACTTTGAGTCATGTGTCAATCATAGGAGGGATAAATCATCTGTTCCTACTGCCGAGAAAGACCTAATAAACAATATATATTTATTTATTATATATAAGGTTTATAATATAACATCCAACAAACTAAAAATAAAAGCGTTCCATAAACTGTCATGAACGTGAAAATAGTTAATTCAAAAGTTACCCAGTTGCCAAGCAACTTGGTAGTTAATGTGTATATACAATGATTTCAGTGAGGAACTAGGAAATGCCCAAAGGTCTAGGCACCTCCTACTCAGAAGCCTGCCACATATGTAGAATTGGGTAATGCGGGAAACATAAAACTCTTCTTCCCAGTCTGTCCTTGAAAGAATACACAATGTTTTTACTCGTCTGTTTATGAATACCTATCATTGTTCAGTAAATTAAAGAGTTGCTTTCATTGCAAAAGTTTTCCTGACCAATCTTTCTTCTCTCTGTTTCAAGATTTTGGACCTCATCTCTTCTTTCTCATGTCCTCAGTTAGTTGGCCTTTATTTTGTCCATGGAGTTTGTAAGAACATTGGCTGATTGAATGGAGGGGTAAATTAAGACAGACTGAGGTTTTATGATTAGCTAAACTAATTCCCTGAAGTCTCAGTTCTGAGTTACTTATGGAGAATCATTCTTTTGAAGCTTATAAAATGGCCATTTCAGACTCCTGGCTTGGGAAAATGATCCTTCCAGCATTCTCCTAGAAGCTAGATGTAAGCAAATACTTCTGTAATGGTATTTTCCCTCTCATCACACATACACAGAACAACTCAGGTCACAACAATTTGCTACTATGGCAATGTGAGTTCCTCATTTAGGGACAGAGTCACATTAAGCTAGCCCTTATGATGCCTACAGAACACTGTTCATCCTCAGAACATCCTGACTTCTTGTGGCACATTCAGGTTCCGGAGGAGAAAGCTATCTGCTTCTTGCTTCTAAACATCTTTTGTTTTTCTTTCTTAGCTGTGTGGTTCTGTTTGGGGTTGTCAGGATTACACACCACCCCAGTCAAGCCTCTGGGTTCTTTACCCAGTAGAAACTTGAGTTAGCAATGGGGGGAGGCGCTTCTAAGGATGAGGATACACAAACATCTTATCATTTTTGACGACACTGGTGGGTACTTTCCTTAGAGATCAGCTTCTGCTGATCCTGGAGACTTAGAGATGCTTGAAATTTAGTAGGAGCAACTCACTTGAGCTCAAATGGATGAAGCCTGGGGAGAGTTGTTCAAGCTTCCCAAATTTTTCAGCAAAAAATAGTCTCATTTCTGCTCTTTCTACAGCCAAATGAGTTGTCACATTCATGTGTATCCCTTACCCAGCAATCTGTTTATCAAGAAAGAAACCTGTTGTCTCCCAATTTCTGCTCTATAGGTGATTGATATTAATTAGTTTGCACCAGGCATGGTTTATCTCTGACTGGAACCGAAGCAGGTAAAAATGCTTCTGTGCAGTAAGAAATTTTTTTTCTTGCTACAATGAATGGGATAAAGATACTTATCTGAGTGAACAGGTTTCAGGTGGAGCTTCCATCAGCAGTACTGTGAAATGCATTGTTAGACTATGGCTCATCTGGGTAAGGAATAAAAATAGCATGGCATAATGCAACTGCATTGACTTCTTTCTAACGAAAGACACAAAGATGGACTTCCTTGGAGGGTACAAAGCACTGACACTGGTAATAATTACAGAGTGTCTTCTCGATTACTGGCATTTCTTGAAAGATATTTCCCAGTTCCCAAGTGCTGTGGCACCGTATTAAAATTCATTTTAATCTCCCCAAACAGAAAATAAAACCTTGAAACCAACCTGCTCTCTTCTAAGTATTAATAAGAGCACCCCGTAAAATAATCCCTTAATGTAGTAGAATGCATGTGAAGTAAACAGCAAGCTCTAGAAGTTGACAAATAGACTTTATTCAGACTCTTGGCAGTGACATAACTATGCATCCTAGTGTATAACTCTAGGGCACTCATTTCTTTACATCTCTTAGTCTCTGTTTCCTCAATAGAAAAATGAATTTTCCTCAAAATAAAGTCCATTTGATGAGAGTAAATAGAAAATTTGATATCATCATCTATCCAGAAAAACATGGCAGACACTCCCTTCTCCTTATAGTGGCCTAGATAAGCAATGCCTTATGAAAATGCAGTTAGAGATAAAGAGATTTGTGTTTTCAGTCAATATTGCTTTGGTCCCATGCACGATTCTAGATATTCAAGTGGAAGGAAACGAAGATAAGAGCAAAGACAGACAAATTCTGGTTCTAGTTCTGATTGTAATACTGGGCTGTGGTAACCACACTGAAAATGCTCATGTGCCACTTCTCTGAAGCAAAGGTAGGAAAACCCCAGATCCCAGAGCATTAGGATAACAGAAGGGTGTGTTTGTTGACTCCCGGTGTTTTCCTTCTTGCTCTAGCCACTCTTTTCTTTATTCATTTTCACTTTTCTTTTATTCACTTCAAACCTTTATGCTGATTCCCTTGGCTATTCTTGTCATTCACCTTTTTTGTCTTTGTGCACAATCTCCTTGAGAGGGATCATCCACTGCAGTATCATCGACTTGCCAAGGTTATAGAGTATGACATCTAAATCTGTTTGCCCAGGGAAATCATCTAGAAGCTTCAAAGTCATAGGTTCCTAACTATAAGACATCTCCTTTTGAGTTTCTCTCAAGAGTACAAGCACTTTATGCCCCTAATTGAATACCTCACACTTAAATTCCTGTTTTCAGAGGTTGAAAACTCAAATTGTTGTAGGCAAAACCTTGGGAGTCATAATGAGGCCTCCCTGTCTTTAAAAGCTATAGCAGATTAATTATCAAACCTTGTTGACTTTGCTTCTTGAAAAACTCTCAAATTTATTCCCTTTATCCCATATTATTCCAATTATAATGAATGCCACCATATCTTTAAAACTCAAAACACTGCTTCTAAAACTCTAATTTCATCAGACCCCTCCCTCATGTTGGCTTATTTAGAGCCTGTGAAGGGCTTCAGATGGCTCCGTGAAGCAAAACACAAAGTCCTCAGCATTAATGAATCTATGACTGGTCGGAGCTCTGCTGTCTCTTCATTATCTTCATTGCTCTCTCGGTTCTCATGCCTCCTTGAGCTACAGCTTGACTCATGCTGCCTCTTCTGTAGCCTCTGGAGTTGACGTGTCTCATCGTAGTTTAAAAACTTAGCAAAAGCTGCTTCTTCTTCTTAGAATGATTTCTTTCTTCTTATCTACCAAAGGAAAGTGACTGCCTTTTCTGATGGAAATGGGTCCAGGATTTGGAATAAGACAACGTGTAATCAAATCCCTGAGCTAGTATTGTAAGCTCTGTAATGCTACTTTTCAAGTGGAAATAATAATACCGCCTACAGACTGTGCTCTAAAGGCTGGATATGACATGTAGAATGGCACATGGCGCATAGGAACATTCAGTCATCAATAACTAATATTTGTCCCTTGCAACTGAATTCTAAGTTTCCTTTCTCCCCACCCCCAACCACACTTCCTGTGTTCCAGTAGAATTCAAGTTCTGGGATGTCATATTCTTTTAGGACTTGTCACAGTGTCTGACCCACAGCTAGCCTGCCATAGAACAGATGTTTCCATCAAGATTCAACTCAGATGCTGCTGCTTCTGGGAAGCTTTGATTGAATTCCCTCAGTGTTACTCAAATGCTACTCTAAGATAATAGGCTCTGCTTATGTGCGCTGTGATGATTTCCCCTTCTCCTCTATAGTCTTGAGTTTCTGGAGGTAAAAAATGGCATGAACTACATCTCTGAACCACCACCTTTTCCCAGCTTTACTTAGTGTTGCTCAAGGAAGCCTTTGTGAATGAATGAATGGATGGATGGATGAATGAATGAACGAACAAAGTGGTTCATTCATTTACCCTTTGCCTCTTATTTTTTCCTCTTACTATGTGCCACTTGCTTTCTAAGAATCAGGCTCAGTGGTTAAGAGTGCTTACTGCTCTACTAGAGGACCCAGGTATGGTTCCCAGGACCCAAGTCAGTCAGCTCCCAGCTACCTGTAACTCTAGGTACAGAGGATTTGATCATTTCCTCAGGCCTCCTTAAGCACCTGCATACACATGGCATATATACAAAGCACCCCATGCATAAATGAAAACATAAATAAAAATAAAGGTTTAATTTTTTTGATAAAAGAAAGAATCAGGCAGAGAAATTAGAACCCAGTGGACATAGGGCTGGTGAAACCACAGACCATCTAGGGCACCCATCATAGTCAGCCCCCTGTGACTCACATGGAATTAGTATTGATTGTGGCACCTTGGGAGGGACCGCTTTTCCATGAACATGACAACAGCACAGGTGAGGTCCAAGGGAAGTCTGCAGACCTCCCTGAAGACAGTTTGAAAAGCTGGTTATAGGTGAACGTTCACTTTGATACTCTACCCACAGAGAGTACAAACAAGAATCTAGGCAGACTGTGTGTTCCTTCATGTGCCCAGGCTGAAAGATGGCCCGAAAAGGAGGACATAGACTTCTACTCTGTTATTTGGCCGTGGCCTCCAAACCACCTTGCAGGCAAGGCAAAAAGCAGATCTGACCCTGATATGCATCAAAATGAAAAGGTTTCTGTGAAAGTCAGGGAAAAAGTCTTTTCAGCACCTACAGGATCAGTGCCAATGAGTTAACATTTGGAAGCCTCAGCTCAGTGCCAGCTTGTTTGAAAAGGAGCAGATCTCGGGGCAAATGCCAGGAAGAAAGGAAGACAAGGATCCAGAAATTCGCTACTCAAGAATTTTCCAGACACCTGATAGCTCTCTTCCTTGTCAAAAGGTAAAAAAGAGAGAGAGAGGCCAGAAGGACCCTGAGAGGAGCATTCGCAGAAGCAGGCTGCTCAGGGTTTTCAGGGGAATTGAGAGGCCAGGCGCTACAAGGTTATTGGAGTCAGTGTCAAATGTGAGAACAAAGATGAGCTGTGAAGTGACTAAGCACTGGAGCCCTGGAGTAGCTGGCAGATCCCAGTGCCAAATGAAGCAGTTGTCTTAACTCATTTGAATACCTCTGAAGAGGTGCTGAAAACCTAACAGGAGGGATGGAGCATCTTCTATTCCGGCATATCCCAAGGTGCTCTGATAATGTCCCCTGGTTATTGGTTAAGAACCATCGCTTAGTTTTCATCAGTCAGACATCTTTTTTCCCCCTCTGGAGTTTTAGAGTGACAGTCTTAGGACCTTGATTTGAGGCCTTTACTCTTAATGGGGATGGTTTCCTATTTGCAATGTAGGGATTCCCCATCTTCCCACAAGTGTTGCGTAGAGTTCAGGATTAGGGACATTTTTTGGTAACCGAGCATGTAAGCTGATGGTTAGTCTAAAACTTCTTCTGTCTTTTCTACTTCTCCTGTTACCATCATGTCTTGTATATATTGGAGATCCTGAAGGATCAAAGGGACATGGTAAAATGAGTGGGGAAGGTAAAACAGTATAGCATGTGTGACTCTTATTCTCTTGGGAAGTATTTGTATCCTTAGAACATGAGTACATGTTTAGCACATAATGAGTGCTTTTGGACACACACTGAGTGATTATAAACACTTTTATCCTTGCTTCTCCTTCACCCTTACCACTTTGTTCTCTCTATATGATGTTTCTTTTTTGTGCTTTATTAAGAAGATTTCTGGGGCCAGTCAGATGGCTCAGTGGGTAAAAGTGTCTGACACCAAGCCTGATGACATGAGTTTGATCTTAGGGACCCACATGATGGAAGGGCTCAACCTCCAAATTAATAAATAAGTAAATAAATAAATTCATGCCAGGAATTTTATTCCAAAGTAGAAGCTGTTGACCAGGGGCCCTGTAGACCCTCAAACAGTGCTCTCTTCATTATTTTTCAGAACTGGATGGTAAGACCCGATTGCTGATGATCTACAGACACACATTCATGAGCTGTAGAACAAACAAGGAGAAATCAAGCTGGTGTTGACTCATCTCTGCTGGCTAATGTTCATAGTGCTGGAAGTTTCCTTGAAAGCTACCAGAAGGAAAAAGTAATCATCAGCCCTAACTGGCTGTGAATCCTGTGAAGCACAATAACAATGGTCCTGAAAAAACAGGCCCTCCTGAGAAATAGTGGTACAAATATCATGGGAGCAACCAACCACTCTTTAACTGGATTTAAGGGATGCATCCTAGGATGGAGTCCGTACCTGACACTGATATCGAGCTGAGAAACCTGAGGCAAGACAGGACACAGGACATGGGGAGACCCAACATTAGCTTTCTACTAAATAATTATTTTATTAAACTGACCGTTAAGTGCTTATTGTTATACCCATACATTAATACATGGTTTGGCTCTCACCTGAGATGCTTTCTTATGCCACAGATGGTAATTAACACAAAAACTTACAACTGGTCAATGTGCTTATACTTGAATAGGACAGCAATATCAAACTTCTCCCCAAGGTTCAGGGATGATTGCAGAAGAAGGAGCAGAAAGATGGTAAGATCCAGAGGTGGTGGATGATCATAAGGAAACAAAGTTTTTCAGATGACTGTTCAGTTACTCATATGGACTGAGAGAAATTGTGACAGCATCCACAAGTCCCATACAAGCTCAAATCAGACAAAAATCCCAGCATATATCTGAGGAAGTGCATAAGAAGTTCCAATCTCATCTAAGGAAACTGTGTCAACAGATGGCTGTTAGGAGGTACAGAGACAGTCTCTTTCAAGCATGGGACTCTTGTTAGGTTAATCAGGCTCCAGTGGATGGACCCACACTGAAGCATATTTGGGGACACAAATTAGACTCTATAGGCCATATATATATATATATATATATATATATAATAGAATACAGTAAATTGGGTGGAGGACAACAGAGGGAGGTGATATAAATATCAAATTACACTGTAGGAAAATCACATGAATTCAATTTTAAAAGATTAGAAAAGAGTTGCTTTAAAAAGAATGGTTGTTGAGGCTGGAAAGATGGCTCAGTGGCTGAGAGCCTTCCAGAGGTTCCAGGTTCCTTTCCCAGAACCCACATGGCAACTAACAAATCTGTAACTTCAGTTCCAGTGGATCTGATGCCCTCTTCTGGCCTCCTCTGGCTCTGCGTGCACAGGTTCACTTACACACATGCAGGCAGGATACTGGTACACATAAATAAAAGTGATGACTGTTAATGACAGTAGCTTCTGTTCAGATAGTGCCTCCTTTGCCCCTCTCTCTGCATTAGGCATTTTCATCATCTCAATCACAATTTATATCAACTTGGAATAAGAGGGGCCATTATGCCTGCTTTACAAATGACAAAGTTAAACTAAACACAAAGTAAGTCACTTGGCCCTGTTGGCAGAAGTGTCAGAGTTGGAGTCCAGACTCATAGTTATTGCCTGCAGTGTTTCTTTCCTGGACAGTGCAAATATAGCTCCTTGGAGTAAATGTGTGCAGTCTGAGGCCAGGTCTATCTAAACTGATGAGTTAGAAGGATGCCTGTCTCTTCTCACCCTCCTTCCCATCCCTCTGGTCAAATAGCCCTCAGCGATGCTGCCCTTGTGCTCAAGCACTCTTGAATGTTCTTGTTCTTACATTTCTGCCCTTTGGAGGCTCAGACTTTCAATTAGCTAACTGTATAAGCTTACCTTGTCTAAGAGCTCTTGATTCCGAAGTCAGCACCTTTCCATAAACACACAATGTAGAGTCAAAGGTAAGAATTTAGATGCTAAGAAGTTGGTAGAGTGTGCCAAGCAGATGGTTTGGTGGGTAATGTTTTTGCCATAGAAGCATGAATTGCTGAGTTCAATCCTCAGACTCTACATTATACTGTTCTATGTAGTAGCATGCTCTTGTAATGCTGGGGCTGCAGAAGCAGGCAGGTCCCTGGTGCTCATGACTAGCCAGTCTAGACTATTCAATAAGGTCTGGGCTAGTGGGAAACCCTGTTTCAAAAACATGGTTAACAGCATCTGTAGAATGACTCCTACATGCATGTAGACACATGTGCACATGCACCCACATACACATGCAACTGAACACTCATGCACACACATGAAAGATTGGTTGGTGATCTAGTTTTGTTTATTTATTAATGAGATAAAACATGGACTAAAACCAACCAGGGGAGGACAGACTCTTAGCTTACATCTCGGCTTACATCTTCTGGTTCACAGTTCATCACTGAGGAAAGTTGTAGCAGGAACTCAAGGCAGGAACTTGGAGGCAGGACTGAGGTACTGATCATGAAGGAATGCTGCTTGCATCCCTTGACTTCTTACCCAGCTTTCTTATTCATTACACCCTTCTGCCTTGCAGTGGCCAATGGGCTGGGCACTCCTGCTTCAATGAGAAATTAAGGAAATGTCTCACAGATATGGCCACGTGCCGGTTCCATGGAGAAGATTCTGCAGCTGACGCTTCCCCTTCTCCGGTGACTCTTGTTTCTGTCAAGTTGACAAATAACTTACCAGCACAATAGGAGGATTTCTTCAGTAGATGGTTCATTGCCTCCCAGTTCTGAGCAGCAGCAGCCTCCCTTCCCGTGTGCATGTTGGCCCTTCCTTGCTGACAGCAGAAAACAGAGAACAGAGTTTTGAGAGCCAAACTTCCAGTGAGGAATGACTTTCTTGGAGTTGCTGTATTTTTTCCTGAGTACTTACTGTGTACTGAGCTCTGTTCTAAGCAGTAGATTCGCTGGGGACAGCTGCAGTCACCAGAGTCGTTATGCTTCTAGAAATTCCCTTCTCTATTCCTCTTTGGACAATTTCATACCTTGTTGACCACTTAGAAAGAAATCTTTGAAAAGATCAAGTAGGTGGCTGGGGGATAAAAGGGATTAGGGGATAAAAACGAGGAATATTCATTTTAAACTGCTCATTTAGAATAACTGGTTTCAATCAATGACAATTCTAGGATATTAAATTCATTCTAGAGTAACTTGTCACACACTAAAAGAAAAGAGGCCATTACTGATATTCTCCAAGGTCTTTCTAATGAGATGAGGGTCAGTGGTGGGGAATAAGCTGGAAGATGAATAGGATGTCAGAATGCAATTGAGTTCTAAGAAGTTACGGAAAGTTCTCTGCAAACACAATGGGAACAAGTTTGTTTCAACATGATGGTCAGGGATGACTTTGTTGAAATCAGTCCAGGGAGAAGCTGATCCTTCACCACTTGAAAATAGTAAGCTATTTAAGCTATGGAAAAACAGCTTCTGTCATTTTCCTCTGAGAACAGAGGGGGACCAGGAGGGCTCCCTACTCCTCTGGTGTTACACTTACTTGGATTCTCTCAGTAAACTCTGCAGACTTCCCCATCAGCCCAGCTCAAATCACACTCTGGCTTCATCTCTCACTACCTGGGTTCCTTTGGGAAATGTGTAATTTCTAAACTTCAGTGTCTATACCTGGGGAATGGGTATAGCAGTGATTACTCATAATAGCACATTGGCCAAGGATTGCTTCTCTGTTGAGGCACTGCCATTTTGGAGATTCACCAGTTCACTGGCTATTCATCATCCCTATGTTCTAGGAATATCATAGCTATGATAGCTTATTTTCCAGAATTAAGTGAATGGGCCAGACATCACTAGAGGTGGCTTACAAATTATGATTATCTTTTCAAAAGAACACATAATGTAACTTTTGTGATGATCATCTCTGCTGGGAGGAGTGTTCATGAGTAGATGGCGTTGGAGCTGGAGAGATGACTCAGCATTTAAAAGCACTGACTGCTCTTGCAGAGGACCTGGATTTGATTCCCAGCACACATATGCCAGCTAATAATTGTTCATAACTGCAGTTCCAGGAGATCCAATGCCCTCTTCTGACCTCCGTAGACATTGCATGACATGGGTGTACCTACAGTCATGCAAGCAATACACCTTACACATAAAATAACAAAATATTTTTAAAAAGAAATAGATGGCTTTTAGTTCAGAAGATGTACAGAAATGACAGAATCAGTAGATACTAAAAGGGGATTTATTAGAATGACTTACAGACTGTATACTGGGTAGTCTACCAATGGCTTCACTGAAAACTGCAGAGGCTGGGAACGTCAAAGCTGTTCAGTCTACCAGGTTGGATGCCTCAGCATTCCCAATCTGGTTTGAAGACCCAGAGGATTCCTGGAGAATCACTATCTTCAGTTCACACCACATGGCTGAAGAAGCTGAGTTCTGATGCCAATGAAGGATGTAGCAGCAGCAGCAGCAGCATAGATGTACTCACCAGCAAGGGGTGAAGGTAGGAAGGCAAAAACTAATAGCTTTCCCCTTGAACCTTGTATATCTGTGCCATTGTTGTCAGAAGGTAACACCCATTTTGTGGGGAGAATCTTTCTTCCTCAGTTAATCCCTCCAGGAAATGCATTGCAGACCAACCCAGGCCTATGTCTTTTAATTGATTCTAGATCCAGTCAAGTTGGCTACAAAGATTAGCCATCACAACTGCTCTGAACAACCATGTAGTCTTCTCAGAGCACAGAATGCTAGGATTTATAGGTCAGCTTCTTGTTATTCTAATGAAATAACCAAAATGATTAACCTATAAAGGAAAAAGTTCTTTGGCCTGACAGCTCTGAAAGTTCCACTTAAAGGGCAAGTGGTACCAATGTTCGGGACATCTCTCAAGGAATGCAGAGCAGGAAGGGATCTCATGACAGCTCTTTGCTCGCATCATGACTTAGGAAGCATAGAAGGAGAGGAACAGATGCTGGGGAGATTGCTCAGTGGCTAAAAGCATGTGCTGTTCTCTCAGAGGATCCAAGTAGGTTCCCAGCATCTGTATCAAGCAGCTCACAACTGCCTGTAACTCTTAACTCCAGGGGCCTCTTCTGGCCTCCACTGACTACTACATTCATGTGTGCATATACATATACATATACAAAAGTGAAAATAAAAATATACCTTTAAAATAAGAAAAAAAGAATAGAAAGAGACCAGGGCTTGTTCCTGATGACCTAACCTTCAACTAGGTCCCATACTCTAGCTTTTTAGCACTTGCCCATGGTTTGACTTTGGAGACCAAACCTCTAATACAAGGATTTCTGATTAGCTTTCAAGATCCCGTTATAGTATAAGAGATTGAATTGGTCAAAATCATCTACTACTGTCTTAGTCCATTTCAGAGTGTCAATGTACTTTATGAAGTTTATTTACCTCCCATTTCAGGAAGTCCAATACCATGAACTAGAATGGACTTTGGTAAGGGTCCCGGCTCTCTTTCTTATAGGATCCTGTCCTTAACAGAACCTAATAAACTTCAAGAGATCATCATTAGTCCTTCTATGAGTGTGACATCTCATGATTAGATCATATTTTAATTGTTTTTCTACTTCAAAACCAATACTTTGGGACTAAAATCTGGGTTATGAACTTTGGGACAAACCACATCCAAACCACAGAATATACCTACTAAGCAAGTATGTAGTACACTTGTATACAATAGTGATTCCATGTTGATTGAAAGTTTCATGTGTCTCATTCACCCTCAGAAATGAACTACCAAGCCCATAGTGTCACTGCATTCCAATTCTGTGATCTGTCATTGGAGTTGTACTGGACATTTCCATCCTAACAAAATCGAGGGATACAAGTATTTGGTTTTCAGCAGAGTCCATCAGGTGCCTCCCCTCAGCTGCATTTTACAGAGAGCATGGCCCTCTTGAGTAAGGAAGGCAAGCATTTCCTCCACTCAGCTCCAACAGGACTGTTCCCTCTTCTCTATGCCTACTGACTTCCAGTCTTTTCTCTGATCCACTCTCGTTATGGGAGCTCTAAGAAAGGAAAAATCAATTCTCCAGTTAACGTCAGCCGCTAGAATTTGCTTCTGGGTCTCCTAGCCACAGCTTGACATGTCTAGCCACATTTCTCCTGGGTTACATTCAATAAAACTCCTTTATGGCCTTCCTTTTATCTTTTCTTCTCACAGGTTCCCTCCACCCCCACCCCCAATACCTTTCCTGCTTAGTTGTGATGGGGGATTATTTTGCTTTTTTGTTTTTTTTGTCCATCATTTGGGAGGTAATGGGCTGAAGAACAGAGGCCTGAGCATTTTGCTATGGGCAAATGATAATAGCAAGAAAGGTGACTTCTGTCAGTTCTGTCTGGGAAAGGCTGGAGAGCTGCTTCTTGGGATTTACCTGGTCCCTGAATTGTCATGATGCTCCCACAGCATCTTTTAAATATTCATTAATTTACTGTTGGCCACATGCCAGGGACATTGTATAGACAACTCGGCAGTGTGACTACCCTGAAGAGCAATCACAGTGTGCTGCTCATAGTCTAAATATGTGAGGCAGACAAGTATATTCGTGAGATCAACGTAAAGACAGTGAGTCATGGGGTCCTTGAGTGCTCTTTAGATTGCACAAGAAGCTCTTATTTTCCTCCCCTGGGCCAGGGAGCACCAAAGGAAACCTTTCCAGGGAAAGCCTCAGCGCACTGTATCCTGGAATTCAAGGATGAGGTCATTGGGAGTCGATGGAAGAGCAGCAGGAGTTTTGACATCAAGCAGCTCAGACTCTGTGGCTTCCACGTGGGAACCGTGTGGCCTTCCATGAGCTCTGATCTTGCAAACTGAAGCTTCCTGAACTCTGAAGAAGACGGGTCTTTACAGGGTTTACAGGTGAAAATGAGTGACTATTTGGAAATTCTAGGGTCATGTCTAATACTGAGTATATGACTATTCAGTAATGGATACTATTATTAGTTCATTATGTGGTGATTGTCAAATACTACGGCTCTAACAAGAACAACTCAATGACAATTAAAGTTTGAACATGATCCATCAAAAAATAAAATACTTTCAGTTTGACTGATATTTGCAGTGGTGTAAGGTGAGGGGTGGGAAACCAGTAACCTGTGTCTTATGCGGCTTTCTATTCTGTATTTAGGATATCTGGATTATTTCTGGAATGGGTTGTGAGTCATTGAAGGTTAACCATTTTTTTAGGAACGGCTGTATGGAAGCAATTAAACATCTCCCTGATGCCATGGTTCTCCTTATTGTCAGCTGTCTGATTTCGGTTTGCAAAGCCTTGGTTCATTTACCACCTGGCTGTGGAAAATAAAAATCCCGCCACCACTTCGCCTCTGAAGAATTCTCAGCAATTTTTCAGAGTAAAACATTCTCTGTGAAATTCTTGAAGATTTCTCCCCCTAGCTCTGAGAAGCCTTGCATTTCAAGCAGCTTTAATGTTGCTGACTCATTTCTAGTTTCATAAGGATCTGGGTTGACTTGTCATCTGTTATAAATCTCTAATTCACGAAATTTCTGTTGCTGTAAGGCAGACCCGGAAGTGTCAGAAGGATTCAAGGTGGGCTGAACAAAACCTGAGTTCAAAAAGTGTCCTGCAGTTTGGCCCAGATTCCGTTGTTCCTCTCTGCTCTCCTCCTTCCTTTCCTTTTCTCTCTCTTCTCTCTTCCTCTCCTCCTCTTCTCCTCTTCTTTCTTCCCCTCTCTCCTTGTCTTTTTTTTTTTACTTTCTTTTCCTTTTTAGTAAAAAGGGAACTTCAGTGTTTTTATGGAAGCCCATTATTTAATTTTTGTCCCGAAGAAATGTCAAGGAGTGGACCTCAAAGACATCTGCTCATGTGAAACTGATGGCTTTTAACATGGATTTCACAGGACTTCTTTTGAAAGAAAGAAGGGATCTCTATACCATTCATGGCAAAACATGTTAGAACTCCTGTAAAAGGCAAGACTTCTGTTTTTTACGATTTTAATGTGAACACCAGCCACTTTGGGAAACTGGACAATGAGGTCTGTATGTTGAAAATATATGCGAATATATGGAAATATACAACAAGAGTAAAAGAGCCTCAGATGAGATAAATATGATTTATGTCATAGTTTTGTTTTGTTTTCCCAGGAATCAACTGTCTTGACAATGCCTACCATGTAAACACAAAGGGACTTGAAAATAATTTTGCAAGCCAACTTACACTAGGGTAACTTCTCTGTTAGGTAAACTTGCCTATGTTTTTGCCCAAGTTTCTCTCTCCCTATAAAATCTACAGATGGATGAAATAAGGGATGATGGCTGTGTGGGCAGGTGGATGGATGGGTGAATTACATAAAGGATGAATGGGCTGTTGTTCACAGCCTTTGCCTGAAACCTTAACTGTTTCACCCATTTCTTTTACCTTGACTACTTTTCTATTTGTTGCTTATTTTGCTCCACATTACTTCCTCTTCTTTCTTTAATCAGCCTTCATTGGCCAATGCCAAGGTCAGAGAGAAGATGTTAAGAAACTGAGCTTCAGCATTTTACCATCCACAGTTTCTTACAGGAGGAGATGCTGACTCATAGAACAGGCAAGGTGATTTGTATATGCAAATACAGCATCTACCACTTACGCAGTATTAAGCAGCAGGGTCTGTGGTATCTGGGAAGCTGGCTGTCAAATACTTTAAATACTTGCACAATAAAGAGTGAAGCTGGGCCAATTAGTTTTTGTCAACTATAAACTAGAAACACGCTGGGAAGAGAAAGCCTCACTTGAGAAATTTCCTCCATTAGATTGGCCTGTGGTCACATCTGTGAGACATTTCCTTAACTGCTAATTGATGTACGAGGTCCTAACCCACTGTGGGCAGTACCATCCCTTGGCAGGTGGGCCTGAACTCTTTAAGAAAGCTAGTTAAGGAAGCCAGGGGAAGCAAGCCAGCAAGCAGCATTCCTCCATGGCCTCTGCTTCAGCTCCTGCCTCCAGGTTCCTGCCCTGCTGGAGTTCCTGCCTCGACTTCCCTCACTGATGGACCGTGATGGGGAAGGAGTCACAGAGTCACCTACAGTAAGAGACCTTTAGAGTTAATTTTCAAGAGTGGGTATTGTGACAGGAGGAGCTGGAGTTTTGGTGTTAATTTTTTTCTCATCGACATTAGCTGATTGTTAAATCAACTTTGCTACAGTTTTGATCCTCCCTTTACATCTAGATTTATTTAAAGTAGAAGACTATTTGGTAAGGTTATTTTGTGCATATGTATATTCATTTCTAAAATGCTTTTAAACCTAATTTTATGCTTTATTTTGTTCCTCACAAGCTATATTTTTCTTTCTATGTTCTCATTTGCTCTTCTCATATGTAATTCTTCCCTTCAAATCACCAAATAGCAATTTGCCAGAGATTCCTGATAGCATCTCATTCCATTTTGGTATCTGCCACAGTATCTTTTAGCTCTCTTTCATTGTAGTCTACATCCAATGAAGATATCCCCATGGACTTGGCAGGAAAGCATTAAGCATGAACTCCTAAAACCACCTTTTAATCTATTCTCCAATATATGTTGCTAGGTAGATTTGAAGTAGAAAAGGCAAGGTCACTAAAGCAAGGATTATTTTTTTGTTTAGAGGAGAGGGAGGAGCCTATAAGTTGTATCAAGAAGCAAATTCTTTCTAATGCCAGCTATAATTTCTCCAAAAGAGCAGATAATTTCTTTAAAAGTTGTAGACATCATCTTGTATGTAACAGAATAGTTTTAGACAAGTTTAAAATGCCCAGAATTAAGGCAAATATTTAGAGATAAAAGGAATCAACTATCAACATGTAGAAGGTGGATGTTTGCTAGCATCATAATGATTGTGTTTAGTAAATTCAGTAAAATTCTGTCATGTGTATTTGTGACAATAATGTTAGCTGGAACTCAAGGGAAGTAAGAAGGACCAAAGTGTAGGTAACACTTCTGCATCCCTCCACAAACCAAAGAGGATCTGATGACTTTCTTGTGTGAAGAGAGTGGAGGATCATCAGCAATATCAGTCATGAGAGTTCCATTTGGCTGTGTTAGTATGAATTCTGCGAAGTTTTTATTCTTGATTCACGTCCAATGATTACTTTATGGAATGCTTCATTTTCTTCCTATAATATTGTTTTTTTCTGTTTCTAAATTGTGTATTCAAAATTTGTTCTGGAAAGATTGATATATCCTAACAACCATCTGTGCCTGTATTGTTTGTCTAGTTATGGTGATTAAAAGTTGTACTCTATCACCTCTGACTGATTCCATGGCAGAGGGCAAATGTTCTACCTGACCTGAGAATAAAAAGATTTTGAGCTAAGAAAGTAGGCAGATGTGCAGTACAAAATTCATTATTATTTTGAAAATTAAGACACTGGTATGTGACACTTCAATTATATCATAAAGGGCCCTGTTAGTGACGATGCTTTCAATTGGGAACAGTAGTAAACCTAGTCAAAAGTGGCTTAAAATAATTTGAAAGACTGTTCCTCACTTCATGAGAATCACAAAGTTGCTCAATGCTGAAATGTGTTTAGTAGCATAATAGCACAAGGATTCTCACCTCTGTGGCTCTCTCAGGGTAGTTCTCATGGATATCACAGAGAAGTCACGTTGCCAAGGTTTTGTCTATCTTGCAGTGAGGAAAAGTGGGGTCAGGGAAATATCAGTCATCTGCTCCTTTTATAAATACAGAAAAAATTACACACCTTAGACCTTTGCCAATTTTTTCTTTAAAATAATATTTTTATCTATTCTTGGAGAATTTCATACAAAGCACTTTGATCATGTTCTTAACCCTTTCTCATGTTCACCCTACCTTGTGACCTCCCTCCTTCATGTCCTCTACTGTTATTTTCTTTAAGACTCATTGAGTTTAATTTGTGTTCTGCATATGCCATTGCATTGGGTCCATCCCCTGGAGCCTGTCAACTTATCCGACATCACACCATTAAAGAAAACTGTCTCCCCCTCTCAGCAGCTAGCCAACAGTTCCTCAGTTTGGGCTGGGTTTTTTTGCGCATTTCCCCCATCTTTGCTGGGTTTTTGTCTGGCTTGAGCTTGGACTGGTCTTATGCATGCTGGCATAAGCACTGTGAGTTCCTATATTCAAGTCTGTGTCTGGAAAACATGGTTTACTAGTGTTCATCTACCACCTCCGACTCTTGCAATCTTCCCACCATTGCTGTCACTTTCTGTTCAAAAGTTTATCCTGCAGTTCCATTGCTTGTATAGGCAGCTCAGAAAGTGTCTGTTTAGCTTTTCTAGGTAAATGAATGAGGCAAATCTGAGGCTATAGAGGTATGTATCAGTTAACCAACTTAAAGTGTCTGTCGCACTATACTCCTTTGATTGGAGACCTTTGTGTACAGCTTTCTTTCTCTATGTGCATTTTAAGGGTGTTTACACATCCTGCTTTCACAGAATGTAATTCCACATGTCATTTGTTTAAAAAATCTAGCTTAAAGTGCGGCATCATCTAATGATGCATACTCCTCATGATCAGATCCAGATGTGGATTTTCTGCTCTAGTGACTAATCACTGAAAGACCAGTTCTCTGTTCCATTTTTCTAGCACATAATGGTGATGAGAGGACAGGAAAACTAGAATAACATTCCACCTTAAAGAAAGAATAGGAATGACATATAAAGTGCAATCTATAATTTACATCAAATAGGAAAGCTTTGGCCCTGGCAGTACAGTACATTCTTGTATTAGAAATATGCTTCTCCCCATCTTTTCTGGGAGGTTGGCCAGTATCTGGATGCTCATGCAAGAGATGGATATGCAAATTCTGAGCACTGCCACATCTGATACAGAGCTCAGAGAATGTGCTCTTCTGAGGAATGTACAACTTCCTAGATCATTTCTTATTTATGGAAGTCCAAAGGCTAATGGTCATGGTGATTTTGTTAGCATCTTTCATATGAATTAACGTGATAGAAAAAAGCCAGTGCATGTGTAGATTCAGTTTTAACTTATGGGAGATCCTGTCTCCTAGTATCTAAGCTTAATAATTTGTCTAATGAACAATACTTTAAGAAGATATGAAAAATATAAGCTTTTGTTGGAATACAATCCATGCATGGGTACAGATATAGCACTTGTTAAATACTGAGGTTTTTCTTACTACTTGGTAAGCAGCTGCTTATTCATATCCTTAGGCTGTTCCCTTAGATCCCTAAAATAAAAGATTACTGCATGTCACATACTGGGCCCTTCAAGGACCTTGCTCCAGCTTTGTTATCAACGTTATTTTGATAATTCATCATCTCCTATGCCTTCCCAGTGGTATCATTTTGTTGTGGTTTAGATATCTCTAAAACATTATGATTAAAGCCTTAGTATGAGGGAGGAATTACTGGGGAGTGTAGTCTAAATGGGAGGTCCTGAGATCATTGTGCATGCCCTTGGAAGAGATTGGAGATTCCAGTTTCTTTCATCTCTACCTTTTTCTTTTAGGATTCGATCTTACTATGTAGTACCCACTGTCCTGAAACTCACTAAACAGACAAGGCTTGCCTTGAACTCACAGAGATCCACCTGTCTGTCTCCCGAATGCTGGAGTTAAAGGTATGTGCCACCATGCCCAACCTTTATCTCTACTTTTTTGACTTACTGTATCATGAGTTCTGTATTCTATGAGCTTCTGCTATAATATCTGAGAAAGAGGTCTAGTACCATGTGCTTGAATTTCCTAAATTTGAAGCCAATTTCATTTCTTCACAAAAATGCTTTACTAGGAATATTATTACACTCATTTTTTATCAGGGATCCAGAGAAAAGGATGTATCAAGTTATAAGAGTAACTTGTAAGGGAATAATAAAAACAAAAAGAAGGTAAAAATAGGTTGGTTAGAGAAAATGTATGAGTTGGCTGAAAGTAGATTAGGAGGTAATTATGTTAATGTAGAACAACTGCTATGGTCCTCCTTTCCTGTATATGTTGGCACAGTGCACTGTCCAGGGGCCTGTCCTTAAAGCCGTTGACCCATCTTGGATATAGGCCAAACAAGTAAGGGTCACTAGTAGAAGCCCAATTAATCAGCTACCACCAATGTAGGTAATCAAGAAACCAAAGACCAGAAGGTCAGCTATGATGGGGGAGAGCTTGAAACTGTCATAGATCTTAGAACACAGACAGGGTCTAGAGTCTAAGAGGTTACAGATCTGGCAGACTCCAGTAATGTGTTAGACTTGAACCCTTGGTCAGAAAGTGCTCAGTTGTGCTCTATTATTGTAAGAGCTGTTGAATGTCAGTTAATATTGTCAGAAAACTCAAGGACTTTTCCGAGAAGGATAGGCCTAAGGTGCCGGTGAGATCTTTTCTAGGTTTTATTAGTAAATTATCTTTTCTTCTCTTTTTTTTTTTTTGTGGGGAGACAAGGTCTCCCTGTACCCTTAAATTAGCCTGGAACTAGTTATGTAAACCAAGCTGACCTCCATCTCAGAGAGCTGCCTCTCCCTCTGCCTCTGATTTGCTGGGATTAAAGGCATAGGTTACCATGCCTGACCAATATTATTTTCTAAAATATACCATTATGATTATTAATAATAGTTTTCATTTTAAGAGAAATTCTTATGGCATGCCAGGAACAGTTCTAAGGGCTTTTTATATTCTAAGTATTCAACGATTTTTTGGGTCATATTTACTTAATAGATGGTATATAGACCAGTATCCATTTCTTTTATATTCTCTACACATACTTTTTATGTGTCTCATTTTTTGATCAACTCATTTATCCATTTACCCACCAACACAGTCATTCAACCATTCAGCCACTTATCCATCTATTCATCTGTTCATTCACCTATGTATTCACCCATCCATCTACCCATCCATTTACTCATTTATTCATCCACCTACCCATCCTCCCATCCATCCATGCAGCCATTCATCCACCCATCCACCTAACCATCCACGTGCTCATTCATCCACCAATCCATAAATTGGAGAAAGATTAGGAAATAAAGGAAGGTAGAATGCCAGGTCACTAAGGACATTCGGAAGGACTTGGAGCTTATTTCAATGTCCTCAATGTCTTTGGGAAGTCTTTGATGAGTGTTAAATGGGATCAGGGGATGATTCATTTACTTTACATTCTAGAAGTATTTCTCTGATTGCAGTATGGAAGGTGGATTGGATGGGCCAAGACCCTAGGCAGTGAGTTCAAGTCCCAGGTGAAAGATGGTAGCAGAGTGAGCTACCATGAGGAAAGGAAAACGTGGATGAGATGGAGCAGTAACAAGGAAGTAGAGTTATGCAGATCTTGCCATGGGCTTTCTTCATGGAATATGTACATGCTTACATTGCCAGTCATATGGAGTAAAGAGAACTGAGTTAAGATCTCATGCCATATTTTTAGCATTGAGTGCCTGGGGGACTATAGCAATGCTGTGCCTCCAAAAATGTACATTTTCACATTTGGTAATACATGACCAGAGAATTTCTCATTTTTATAAAATAGAACCCAATATGTATGGCTAAGGATGGATTGTATCTGAACATTTGGACCTTGAATAATGTTTGAATTCATTTTTTCCATTAGGAATCCAAGAGGAAGCTACTGAAATATGGGACTCAGTGGGGAGGCTTGTGGGAGCTCTTCCTGATGACAGTTACTTTGAAAGAAAAGGATGTTAGGAAATATTTTGTCTCCTACACTTCCCTTTCAAGTAAGTGACTTTTCCTCTAAAGAAAGAAAGAACTTGGAGCCAGATTCTAAGAAAACAAAATGACACCTGAAAGAGCCTGGGTTCAGCCTAGTTGCCCAAACTAGACTGTGATGTAAAAGCAGAGAAGCATCAATTTTTAGCCATTTCATAACCAGGAAGTACATGAACAGAGGCTCCTTTTGGAATTATATTGCTTCTCTATTGAATTTAACTTTTGTCCAATTGAACAAACTCATATTTACTGACAGTCTTTCAACTCCTATTCAGCAGACCATTTAGACCAGTTTTTTTTTCTTGCCTATGGTACAAACTTTTATTGTTGTATCATGCTATATTCTGTAACATGTTCATTTCTTTAATTAGGCCTTTGGATAGCTATGTCCTAATTATTAATTAGATCACATACTTAAATTGGCATTCTAATAAAATCAGATGTAGAACTTCTTCTGGCCAGCATAGTTTTTGCCTCTTATTCCATTGCATTCCTGCTTTCTTGACGTTTCTGAGGCTTTTCATAGTGACATTTCCCACCCATACTCACAGAGCAAAGTTTTACAAGAAGATGGAGCAGGTGGGATGATGGCAGTTTCCTGTGTTCTAATCTCTGTATCTTCCACTCTAAAATCATCCATCATATTCTCCAACCTGCAGTTAAACACAACCTTCTCTTTTCTGTCTCCTGCTATAATCCCCTGAAGCTATTAGAATCATTTATAATCTCACCTCCTATTAAATCTTCCTGGATTATCTGGTCTATCCAAACTGATAATTCAGTTTCTGGATTGAATAGACTATCTCCATTCAGAACTTTCACATGTATTTCAGATTTCTATCTATTCTGCATGTCTAGGTACCCTGTCTTGCGTTAGGACACCTTCTTTATGTATCTAAAGTCATGCTGTCTTTTCTTTCCATTATTAAATCTTCTTTAAATTCACTGTTTTCATGTCTGTCTTCTCACATACACTATAGGTACTTGAGACAAGGACTGTATTTTCCACCTTTGAATTACTCGCACTTAGTGCAATGGCTGCTATCGAAATAACTTGGAAAATTCATGTTGATTGTTTAGGGTTGTAGGAAAGAAAGGTTCTCAGTCTCACAACAGAAATCTTCCTCATTAATCAAAGGAAGTCTCTAATATTAATTAACCCATTCATGTCTACTCAATAAAGATTTTCAGTATTTATGAATATGCCAGGGAGTATTTTGAGCACCAGAGATATGGAGACGAATTTGACATTTTTCTTTTCCTCAAGACTCTCTTAAGTGTATGTGCAGAAAAGATAAATAAATAGTTATGATGTAATCTATGCAATAATAAATATGTGCATAAATTGATGTAGAGCATAAAAATGTAGTGTTTAGATCTGTCTGAGTATCTAAAGAGACTTGAGATACATCGGGTCTTTGATGAATTTGCAAGTGTGTATCAGTAAAACAGGAGGAAAGAGACAATTCCTAGCAGGGAGGATCCGGCACCTGTGAAGGATCAAGTTGATAAGAACATTGGCACATCCAGGAAACTGAGTAGTCAATACTGCAACTGATGATAGTCACTCATCGGACCTGTCAGGCTAGTGAGGAGCCAAGTCATTGTGTCTTTTGATGCAAATAAAAAAAGTTGAGGTCTATTGATTGATTTTAGGAAGGAGAGAGATGCTCAGAGCAGCATATTACAGAGCAGCAGTGTGGAAGATGGATTGGAGGGAGGTATAGTGGAGGCCAATAAGCCCTGGGAGGAAGCATTTTTACTGAAATTGGTGAGAAATATTGGAGACCTGCTGCATATAATCTCTTGTCAGTAGATTTGCAATGAGAGTGAAAAGATCTTGAGTGAGGTAGGTGACAAAACCTTGTTTCCTTGCTGTTCCTTCCTGGATCATTTTCTCCCTTCTTTATCTAATCATCATTCTGCCATTCATCCTTTATAGTTCCAGTTAAGAGTTATCTCTGGCAAGTTTTGTTTAACTTCCTACCTCACTCAGGTCAAGATGTTCTTCCTTTAAGCACTCATTGACTATAGCATGCAGCCTTGCCTCTACAACCCCAAATTAAAAGCAAGAGAGCAAATATAATATCCAACATGAGCCAGAAAAGAAATGTTAACTGGCTCTCTGACACTTGGTGTACATACCTGGTCAGCACTTCTGCTGTGGATGAATGTATAATGCCAAGGTAACTACTGAGCAATCAGGATTTCAGCAACACGTGAGTTGATGGTACTCTCAGAATTTTTGTCTTGGACAATAAGGAATATGGAGGGATAATCACAGTTCAGGGGAAGAAGTGAGTTTGAAAAAGACCCGAGGAAGCATCTCAGTGAAGACATCTTTTTGGGAAAGGTTGAATTTGAGGGATTTAAAAGAACTCATAAAAGGATCTGGTTTGAGATCCAGTTATGATTTGTTGGTTTATAGGTAGATGACGGTTAAAAATATGCAGTTTAGTCAACTGAGAGTATAGAGAACAGGAAAATAATAGAGTTGAGGGTTACTAATATATTCTATACTAATATATAATAAGGAAGATGCCTAGGAGGCCCACATGTAGATACTAACAGAGTAATTTGAAGGGAGCATTTCTATAGACGACAGAAGACTAAGTCTCAAAAAACAGCCATATCAGATATTTCCAAAAGATCATATACTATAAGTGTTGAAAATACACAGTTCATATATATGCATGTGAATATTTCACAGTGCTAGAGAGCAAACCCAGGGCATCCCTCATTCTAGGCAAGTGTTCTACCAATACATCGACTCAAAAGCCCTCGAATTCCATTTTTGAAATTTGGCCATTGATAAAATTATTTACTACCAATGAAGAACAATTTTAATTGCGTATTGAAGAGGTCATAGAGTTGGGGATAGCTTGAGAATGGGATCATTAGAATCAATGAGAGTAAAATTTTCAAATTACTTCTGTAGAGAACAAGAGACTTGAGAAGCTGACTCCAGTGTTGGAGGATACTTTTATACTGCTTGAATTCTTTTGTATTAGTTCCTTGAAAATTTCATACAGTATATTTTGATCATATTCATCCGCTCCCTCAGTTCACTCCAGGACCACCAGCCCTTCTCTACTCACCTAACTTTCTGTCCTCTTATTTTTTAAAAAATCCATCAAGTGCAGTTTGTGGTGCCCATATACTCTTTAATTTGTGGACATCCACTGAAGCATACTTGACCTAAGAGGGGCAATGTTCTTAAAGAAAAGTGATTCTGCCTCTCTAAAAAGCTATCAATTGTCAGTAGCTTCTCAGCATGTTGTGGATATCTTGTCTACTTCCAGAAAAGACTTTGTTTTTTCCAAATAGAGAAAAATAAGCATGACAACTTATTGAGAATAAAGTGCAACTTCAGAATGTTGCATTAATAGTATACATAGAGATGGTTTCTGTAATAAGGCTTAGGGTAGGATGGACTCAAGGCCCAAAGGGAAAGATCACCATTGCATAAAAAGGAGTCTCATGTCCCCCAAAATAAAGAGAAGTTGAGTACACGTTTGAACTCGAGTTAGTGGGAATGCACACACACACTCTCACACCCAATTTCCTCTACTTCTTTAGAAAGCAGATGGCATGATCCTTTATAGAAAGTGAATGGGGAGACATGATAAAAATTTTTAAATACTGTCTGTTGGCTGACTTTGGCAGTAATTAAACACAGAAGTTAACAGAGTGTTGAAAAATTATTGTGTAGCTGTGCAGACTTTGTGAAAACGGATAAAAGCATGTCTGTTGTGTAGTAATTTTCACAGTTGCATGATTTGCTTAACATCAGGAAATAGTTTGTGTCAACCTAAGTAAAGAAGGCAGATAATTATAGTGATGTAAATCAGCATTAGCTGGGAACCTATGTAAGTTTCTAGCTTGGGACCTATGACACATATTTCATGTACAATTTCAAGAGTAGGTATCTCAGAGACTTGCAGAAACAATACAAAATTTGTGTACATACAGATAATTTTATGGAGAGACAGTAGGATCTTAGTTTTCATTTGACTTTAAAAAAAATTAAAGCTAAAAATTGAAAGTGGAATGTATGTAGTACCTGAGAAAAGTTTCAAACCAGTGTCAGCCTTAAGCGATATGCAAACTCAAATAATAAGGAAATTCTACTGCACTGGAAAGGCTTGTTAAAAAAAAAAAAAGCACAGTTCAAAATGTTGGTGACGATGCAGAGAACCTGGAACTCTAACATTAATGTTATAATACATATGACTCAATATTTACCAGAAAGACAGGTAAATATACTTGTTTGCAGACCTCATCAAAGAATTCTCTTTGCAAAATTGGTAGAAGTTAATGAAGAAATTCACAAATGACCGAAGTGCAGAGAGTAACTGATGATGGAGAACTCACCCAGAAATGAGATGTTTACATTATACCCCTCCACACCCAAGGTACTAGCTCAGAGGAAGGAGTAGAAATATTGTAAGATCCAGAGGCTGGGAACAACCTGAGTAAACAGTGTTTTCTGAACATGACAGGATTGCTATGCATGTGAACTCCCAGCAGCTATGGTTGCCTGCACAATACCTATACAAGATGAAGCTAGTCAATATTCTAACATGGAGGTACTCACAAGCTCCTAGCTGAGGAGCTATGGACAGTAGATGTCTTTGGGGTAGGGAGAGTCAGTTTTCTTTAAGGATGTGACCGCTAGTCAGTCAACCATGCTCCATGGATGTCCTCCCATCCATGAGTTCATGGGCAACACAAATTGGAATCAGTGGGTTATTACAAAATAAAAAAGAAGGCATGACATTGGGAGGAGGTGAAGAGGTGGGTGATCAATGTGGGAGGAGCTAAGACGAGGAATGTGGCTGAATATGATCAAAAGAGATTATATAAAATTCACAAAGAATTAATAAAAATATTTTTTTAAATTACTTGTTTAATATATAAAGTTCTATCCAGGGACATGCACTCTGCAGTCTCTTATTCTCTACCCTTTGACCAACTGTGGCCTTCTTTTTTAATCACCCTCTGCTGCATGAGGAATCTTCACTGGTGTGAGTTGAGTGATGCATTCGTATTCTCTGTATCCTCTTTCACTATGTTCCTTGAGCCTTAGATATAGAAGTTCCATTGTAAGTGTGTCACTTAGTGCTAGACATCTCACAGACAGTTATTCTCTGTGTGTGACCAGTTGTGGAACTCTGTAATAGTCTCCATCTGTTACTATTAAATAATGATTCATTTGAGCTTAGTTCTTAATAAGAAACTCACTCCTACAAATGATGCAGAATGAAATGGTCCCTATCTGTGCTATGTGCAGTTAGCAAGCACTGATTGGACAGGAGAAGATGGAGAGCACAGGGAGAATACAGTGAGAGACAGGGAGATGAAGCCACTGCTAGATAAGATAGGAACTGGTCGAAAATTTTCTAAAGACATTGGAGGGAAGATGTTATGGTTTTAATGTAAAGTGTCTCCCCAGAGGCTCATGTATTTAAACATTTGGTCTCCATCTGGTAGCACTATTTGGGAAGATTATGAATGGATCCTTCAGAGTGGTCCTTAGCTGAAGAAGTGGATAACTGGGGCTGGAGAGTTGGTCTAGCAGTTAAGAATACTTGGTGTTCCTCCAAAATACCTGGGTCAGTTCCTAGCATATACGTGGTGACTAAAAACTCCAGTTACAATGGATCCTATACCTCCTTCTGGCCTCTGTGGGCACCATATGCATATGGTACACTTGTGTACATACAGGCTACACACATACATAAAATCAAACTAACAAATAAATAACAAATAAATTTATAAATAAGTAAAGTAATGAATAAATTTTATGTGCCTGAATGTGTTGCCTGTGTGTATGCAAGTGCACCTGTGTCATGCAATTCCTGTGGAGGTCAGTAAAGGGTATCAGAACCCCTGGAATCAGAGTTATAGAGTTGGCCACCATGTGGTGCTAGGAACTGAACCTGGATCCTCTTCAAGATCAGTCAGCACTCTTAACCTCGGAGCCATCTCTCCAGCCCCATAAATAAAATATTTTTAAAAAGCAGTGGATGCTGAAGCATGGAGGCCATATGGCGTATAACTCAGCCTGCTTCAGGCCAAGGCCAAGCTCTCTCTGCTTCCTAATCTGTGAGTGTGTGGAGTCCCATCTGCTACTGTGGTGTCCATTGCGCTTCCCTGCCACGGTGGTCTGCACCTTCTTAATCTGTAAGCCAAAATGATCCTCCTTCCCTTACGTATTTTTGTCATGGTGATGAGAAAAATAACTGAGTCCAGAAAAAGGTTTTAGAAATACCTACCATAAATAAAGAAGCAAATAACCAAGTGAAATTTAAACTACTAAAACTTTAAACTGTTACAGATTGACTGAGAAAAATTCACTTGGATATAAAATTTTATCTGAAGAGAGGAAAAGGACCACCTAATATAGATTGCTAAAGGACAAGAACGACCCAGTTGTCCTCTTTGAGAACCAACTAAATACAGCAATTGCCATCAGAACAATCTATACCAAATTGGACCCAAAGCTAATGGGACAGTATTTTTATTTACATATAGGTTGATTTTTTTTAAAAAAATATGATTTTTTTGCATACATTTTTTAAAGTCAGCATTTATGTTCGATCAGAATCTGGGTAAATATAGGATTTTATATTCTAATTGAATAATTTGAAAAATATTCAATGGGGAAAATGATTTTAAACCAACAGATACAAATCAGTAAATAGAGAAGAGTATGCAGGAACAATTAAACTGGGGACATGGGTTGCCCATGGGGATAAGTAGAGACAATAGCGATTAGACTCAAAGGAAAGAAAAATATGGTGTTGTCCACCTTATAGGCCTTATGGTCAGTGAATGAGCAACTGTTCAGGGACTGAGTGGGGCTTGGTTTGTCACTAGTACTTAACCATATTTGCTGACTCAAGAGAAAACCAGTGTTCAAAAGTCCCTTAGTATAAGGTCTGTATGCTATCCTCCTAAGACCAGAGCAGAGAATGGAAGAGAAGTGAACAGATATGAGAAGACAGGTATTACCTTCTGTTATTAAAATTTCTCTTTGGGAGAGGCAGACCAACTTAACCTGCCTCTCTCTCCCTGCTTGCAACCCAAAGGGTCCCCCCTACCCCAGGCCTCGCAACAAACCCACAAATTTCTCCACTCACAGTTAAACACGTTCTAGCTAGTTTACTTGGGCTTACTAACAGAGCAATGGGTAAGGGGTTACTTACAGAACACAGGCGCCCACCCTCCCCTCCACAGGTTCCATTAGTAAGTCGCCGTGGCTGGGATCTTGCGACTTCCCTGTGAACAGATCGAAATGGCCCATGGGGGAGGGGAGAAAAGGGCTGGCCTCTTGGCGCCCCCAGTTTAAATACCTTTAGCCCCTCCCCTTCTCACATCCAAGGCCAATAGACCGGGTGGGTGGGGCATGGGATTTTCCCAGCTCCTCATCTTTCTGCTCAAGGTGGCCTTGGGTGATACCACTCAGAGAGGGGTGTTTGTCCACCTTTTCCCTCGGAGAAGCAATCCACTCTACACCTTCATCACAGTCTCCTTGGCTGCCTCTTGGCAACCAGCTTGTCCTGACCACTAAACAGTTACTGAAAACTTGGAAACACCAACTTGCTACATCATCAGTGTGGGAATGATACCTTCACCTTCTGTCTTCTGGATGAAACTTAAAATGGCAGACAGTGACCATGCTATAAATTAGGGGAAAGCCAGAAACCATAACAATAGTATCTACTTCTTCCATCCTGCTTGAGTAACTAGACATGAGGTCTAATTTGTCAATCACAGGTATTAACTTAGGCCACATGTCCCAGTTTCTTTCTTCATTGCATCAAAGCTGCTGAATAGATGGTGATCTGAATGCTCATTCATATAAGTCTCTATCCTGAGTACACATTTGTCTTTTTCAGGGATATATCTTTAATTTTTCCATTCATTAGTACCATGGGGTAAAAAGGGGACTAGGTGTCGTCCTGAGTGAAATCCTTGTTTCAAACAGTCCTGATACTCATTGATGTCAGCAATCCAATGACCTTGGATCAATCACCCAAGGAAGAGCAAACACCTTTCTCTACCTGATGGTACAGCCTCAAAAGATATGGCCAAGGAGAAAGTATCTGCTTCTATTTCAAGGGTATCAGCATTCTTATCTTATTGTGAGTATTCCTTCTTTAACATGAGGACCTCTAAATTCATTAAATTTTTTATCAGGTTAAGATACTCACTGCCAGGAATATAAACTGATTGTTATACTGATCTTGATTTAAAATGAGTCACCTGGGCTGGGAGCATGTTCTGCAAGGTGCTGTACTAGATTTTGGGCAAATATAACACAGTATTGTAAACTAAGTGGCTTAGAAAGTATTTTAAGTATTTTTCGTATCAAGGTATAAGCTGGGCTGGATTTCCTCTGAGGGTGTGTGCAGGCCCCTGTTCTTCACCCCTTTCCTAGCTTCTGGGAGTCCATGGCTCATGGTAGAGTATATGCATTGTCCTCACAGTGCTCTTCCTCTATGTGTGCATGCTTCTGTGGCCAAATTCCACTTTTTATCAAGTTAACACACCACAAGATTTCAGCTTTCTGAACTATATATGCTTTGACTCTTTGAACTTCCAAGTAAGTTCATATTCTGAGGCACAAGGGGTCAACATATACATTTGGGGGACATACAGTTTACCTCATAACAGGTACCATGATAAATTAATGATTGACAAAACTCTTTTTCTTTTTACACAAAATGTATTACAGACTCTATCATCTGAAAGACCCAAGGAAAAAGCTACTGTTGTGTAGAGAAATGGAAGGTCTCTATCCTGTTCCTGCCTCATGAAATCAGGGCATTTTAAATGATCAATTTGATTGTAATTAAGGTCTTTAATGAAAAGATCCTTTCAGTAGTTTACCACATAAACACCAAGGCTAAGGTAATGAACACACCAAGTGAACATCCCCCTACTGAATACTGATTTAAGGAATTGTCTTTCTGTCTGTGTGTGTTCTGTGTTACAAGCATCAGGAAAGAAATGAAAGGTAGAAGTCTTGCTGAAGCAATTTTGCATGGAAGAAGACAGACTCAAATAAAAAGTATAACTTTTGAGTAGATATAGTACTTGTGGGCTCTCTCTCTCTTTCTCTCTCCCCACCCCTCACATGTATATGTCTTCATGTATATATGTTTACACACATATATATATGAATTGGGGACACATATAGGAATAGCTTTCCAAATGCTTTATTCTTTTTTTATTAGCTCTACAATCTTGTTTAACTTTACTTTTTTTCTCTAAGTTGATCATACACTGTGCGCACACATGCGCACACACACACGCACACACACACACACTGCAGAGGATATAAACAGCTATTTGTGTTATATATGACTTGAGTGGAAATAAGACTCTTGCCTCAGAGTCAATCTTCCTTTAGTCCACTTTGAATTCTAGAATTCTTACTTTGTAACAGGTAAAAATCTTCTAGGTTGCACTGTTATGTGCAAAAGCCTTTTGTTCTAATGAAAAATTTCCTTGGACTTAATATGTCTAGTGCTGCGAAGAAAAGGCAGACTTGGGGATGTGGGAATGGAAACAGGGCTTCACGTTCTGCCCTCAGCTGTCTGTGCAGATGTGACAAAGTGTATCTGTTTGGTCCTATGGTAACCCATTGGAAGGGTAAAGAGATTGGATAAAATCAAGGCTACAACAATCACCTGATCAAAAGAATGGCATGGAGTACTTATTATAGTCTTCCAGTATGATCACATTGAATCTCTAGAGCACAGGTCAGCAGTCTGCTTGTGTTCACATTAAACCGACACACTGTCCTAAGTTCTTAGAAACCAACAATTTAGGGAAATGTCATATGAGGTTATTTCTAAACCCATTTCTGTTCTCGTTATCCCTGTAAATGGAATACTGGCCACTATACTAATTAATCCACTAACTCGTGTTCTTCCAAGTTACAACAATATTAGGAGGACTAGGCTAGGATGGGTAACTTCTGATGAGCAGCCAGTGTGATGCAGCAGGAGGCCCAGATGTCAGGTGCAACTTGGAGAACTTGAGGACAGAATGAAGGCCGAAGGGATAATTTGGGAATAAGGAAAAAAAACCTTGAATGTGTGTATCATCTATCAGCATGTGTGTATGTTTGTGTGTGTGTGTGTGTGTGTGTGTGAGTGTGTATGCTTATAAAACAGACTAAGTGTCCCAATTATAGATACATTCGTAGAGATTGCTAAAAATGGTAGCACAGATCTATATTTATTGAAATGGAAAGATGCACATGTTAGAGTTCTAAGTGAAAACTAGCTCTGTCTCAGGTTTTACTTCGGAAAAGATGTACTCTTTTTGAATGTGCAGAGTATGCTTTTGAAAGATGCATGAATTTGGGTCTGTAAGCATAGTTAATTTTTATGCCCTCTTGCTTCTATTTTCAGATAAACTATCTGTTTTTACACTGGGAATTCAAAAATTTACAATCATAAACAGCAAGGAAGCTGTTTCCATTGTAACAATAAAAGGTTGCAGGTTGCATGGAGGGTGGGGGGAGGGAGAACAGCGACTCTTGCTGGATATATGAAGGGACCAAACGGAGCAAGTGTGAAGCACTGGACAGAGAGCAGTGGACAACTAGCCTCAGCTGTAGAGGCAGAGAGAGTGAAAGAGATGCAAAAGAACTACCAAGCTGGTAAAGCCCGTGTTCTTCTATGTCCCTAGAACCTTGCACACTGGCCCTAGGAAAGGTTTTCCTTCTCATGGTGTCCTAGGGCTAGTGAGAAGCCTCTAGGTCCACACAACAGGGATAATTGCTATGTGTTCTAGTGGGAAAGCTGTAAGTCCATACAGTAGGGATAACTTTTGTGTTTAAGTCATACGGGGTTAGTTTAGACTTAATTCCTTTGCTTCTAGCCGTCAGCCTTCAAGCTTGACTGAGGTTACCCGCTTCACTGACCAATGTATTTATTTCTGATGTACAACCCAACATTGCAGGGTTGACCAGCAACTTTCAGGGCAGACAAGGGAATGGAAGCTATTTATAGCAGACAGAAACAAAGGGTTCCTTCTTTCCTTTACCACGAGTTGTATTTCTCTGAAACTCTGCCCATGTGCAGAAATCAAAAGGGCAAAAGAACAAGTTCTTTGGAACTGGTTGCAAAGTTCCAAGGCTCTGTTTTTAGAGTGAATCTACCAGCTTCAGAGGAAGTTGCAGCCACCCTCAGATTCTAAATCAGCTTGATGGCAGTGCAAATAGATGTGAATGAGAGTGAAATCAGTTTTCATAATGAACAGCCCAGGCAAAGTGGCCTCTTCTCTACCTGTTTCAAAATTACTAGAAAATTCAATGAGGGGGAAAAAGAAACAAAGAAAGAAAGGGGATGCCGACATCTTAGAGACTTGAAAACTGTCTCTCTTTGGAGGGTAGAAATGGAAACTCTGAAGTTCAAGAATGAATGTAGACTTTATTTTTGAAAGCTGATGTAGAAATGGCCAATTCCAGCATAGCTCTCCTATAGATTGTCATTGTAACCAGGTCTTGGGGGTTGTCACCACAGTTTGGCCTCTAAGCTCCACTTGACTATCATACCCTGGTCACCGTCCTACCCCTTACTACAGGCTTTTTTGGAATCTAACTCATTAATCCCCAAAGTGTATATATAATTCCACAGACTGAGTGACTCACAGAGTTATGTGACCATTACCACTATCTAATGTCACAATTTTTACTCACCAAAAAAAGATGTCCATACCCGATAGCAATAGCTTCCAATTCCTCCCTCCTTTGGACTGTGTTAATCGGCTTTATATCTATGTTGGATGCGCCTATTCTGGAGGCTTCATATGAAATGAATCGTTTACTATGAGGCCTTTTCTACCTGGATTCTTTCACTATGTCCAGTATTTTTAAGATTCATCTAGGTTGACATATGCATCAATGCTTAGTTCCTTTTTATGTAGGCTCAGCTTTTTAAATTGCAATAAACCTGTGGGATATCCATCTATCTCTCTATATCTATCTATCTATCTATCTATCTATCTATCTATCTATTTACATATATCTCCCTGGGATTTTATATATATATATATATGTTATATATATGTTATGTTATATATATGTGTGTTATATATATATATGTTATATATACATACATATATATATATATATATAAAATCTCAGAGGATTAATCCAATTTGCTTTCCTGAAAAGTAGGTGAACCTGGAGATGATAGTAACATGGCCCAAACTCATTCAGTCCTTTCTGAACATGCTTAGCTGTTGATTCCCTGTGTTTCAGAAATTAGTTTTCTTTCACTCAGTTAACCCAGAGAAATAATTTGACTGATATTCATAGCTAGCAGGTATTTTATGAATCAAAAGGAAGAGACATTCACTTCCAAAATGTATTTTGGTACTTCTGGTACATTCCATATGTAGCATATGGTTGACATGCATCTCTGAGGAAGACGAGAGATACTGCAACTAGGATACATCTGGGCCAGTGAATTTTTAATTGATGTGTATATGGAATTGTAATTTATATGAATAATTATTTTAAATGTTTAAATAGACAGGGAGATTTATTTTCAAGAAGGTCTAAAATGCCTTTGGACAACAAATTTCTTCATCTAAACCTCTAGTTTCAAGAACATTTAATAATGATGTTTAATAATCTTTAAGCCATGTTTATCAAAGGCTTCTCTTTTGTATGACCACACTTGGAAGAAATCGAGTTTGTCAGTAATCACACACAGCAAGCCTTCTTCTCTGAATTTCTTAGCCAACAGAAGCTCAGACTTAACAGAGAAATGCACATGTAGAAGAAAACATGAGGTACTTGGTGATGCCTAGAAGGCAGTGCTCAGATCAGCGAAGGACCGAGGAATCAAGATCTTTTCATTGCTGGAATGAGCATTTCAGGACACACTGGACAAATGCGTGAGAAGAGCATGTCACTGATCTATTCTCTGCTAAATACTAAGAAAAGAGGATTCTCCTGACCGAGAACTCATGTATGCCAGAATGGGTGTGAAATCTCGATCTGAGGAGATAAATTGTCTTAAACTTTATAGGGAATTCAAGAGGTCACCAAAGCGGTGTAGCAGACTCAAGGACCTGGGCTAATATTTAATATTAATGGAATATTATGGAAAGACTGCAAGCTTCAACAAAGATAATGCATCAAGCAGAATGGTCTTTCGTGTGGGTTCAGGTCCACGAAGCATGAAACGTGGGTAGAAAAGCCCGAAGAGTGGTAAAAGGACTGACATTATTTTTTCAAGATAAGAGAAAGATAAATTAATTGGCTGTGTATACTGACTTAGCTCTGTTATTATAAAGGTACCAGTAATGCTTTCAACAGATGAACCTTTCTGTCATTTACATTACTCCTAGCCTTCAGTCTTAACTCCACTTCCACAATACTAAAGGAGATACAAGAGCATAAGACAAAACCATTTTTGTGCCTCTGTCACAAGTATAACACAAAAGACAAGAGCAACAAAGTGTTCTGTTTACAATATCAGAACTGGGTGTAACTTTGATACACTGAAAGCTGTTGTACCTCACTGTAGATGAGGTGGAATAAACTCTCATAGCTCGTAGAAGGTTCTTGAATAGCAGAACCTACACATAGCTATGCAAGGGTAGGAGGAGAGCAGAGAGTTGAGAGGATGGAATAACCACATTGCTGGCAGAAATGGGATTAATGAGAAGAGTTGTTTAACTTCCCAGATGGAATTGCTCTGGTCATATCCTGAATGTGAAGAGTCACATTTTCTTATAATGCCTTATTGACTGAGGCTCATATATCATGGGAGAACAGGTGACTGAGGTTATCAGTGTTCTGAAAGAAGTCTGCACTAGAAGATTTGGGTGGAAGCCAAGCAAATAATAATAATGATTGGAACCATAAAAGAACAGCTATTGAGTGTATCATGTGCTAGGCTCTGTGCCAAATGTCTTTCATTCAGTCTATTTTAAAATAACTCATTGAATTAAATATATTTATTACAACCATGATAGTCAAGGAAACTTAAGCATCATCTTAGCATTAACTTGTTTAAAACTTGTCAAAATTCAAGTCCAGGGTCTTTCTTACTTGTAGCCTAAGTTCCTGATCCTGTTGTCCATTTCCTCCCAAGTTATCATGACAAGAGCTGATTTTTGTGCATTTATGCATTGTCTTTCTGATATTTCTCTGTAAATAATATATTTCTTGTGCATGCTGTTTAAAAATTATACATATACACACGGTTAATCACATGTATTTATGTTAACATATGTTAAAATGGATAAATAGCTCCATAAATGAATGTGTGAGTTTATAATAAATAGCTTTAAAACATGAAGAAAGGCTGGTATTAGAAAAGAAGCATTTTTATTGTCATTTAGACTAGAGTATCTTCAATGAAGACAGATAGGAAGAAGGAAGAGTTTTTTGAATGGTGGCACAGCAACCTTGGAAAGGCACTATCATTGTGTGCCTTTCACAGGTGAGAGAAGGAATACCTGGTGGAAAATCAGGAAAGAGACTCAATTATAAATGTCACCCTGCATCACCGAGATCACCTCCCAGCGGGGTGCTACTCATGGAGTGGGGGAGAACATAACTTTCTTAGACTAAACATGGTTAAATGTGGAGGATATATTTAATCTTCCAAAATCCACTAGTGGAATGTTTCTGTTACATGCTAGATGATGGTAGAGGCTTAAGTATTGATCTTGGTGGGAAATTCCAGTGTCCAGTGGAGGAAAAAGAACGTAGGCCCAACAATGGCTAATCTATGAGAAACATGATTACATGTGAGGGAAAGTGAGGTAGGACAACAAATACCAGGCAGACTGGAAAAATCTTAGAGTCATTTCAGCAGACTCTTGAGTGGTTTTCTAGGAAGAAAAGGTAAAGAACACGTGTGTGTGTGTATACAAGTGTGTGTGTGTGTGTGTGTGTGTGTGTGTGTGTGTGTGTTAGATCTTAAAATTGGATAAGGAGCCATGAGAGAGGTTGAGAAAAAAGGAATAGAGAAAGGATAAATAAGAGTGTATTGTAGCCAAATGTTGTGGCCCATACTTTATCCAGCACTCAAGAGGTAAAAGCATCTGGGTCTATATAGTGAATTCTAGTCTAGCCAGAGCTACATAGTGAGACCCTGTCTCAAAAACAAAACAAAAGAGAAATGAATGAATTATACAGACATGTGTATGTTAAAATGTCATAATGCAGCCCATTACTCTGCATGCTAATTTTATAAAAACAACAACCCCGTACTCACCCTGAAGGCACAGGAGAGCTCAGTAAAGGGAAGGAGCAGCCAATGCTGTGGCTTGAATATCCAGTTTTGGGAAGATAGGAGAGAAGGAAACACCTGATTACTTATTCCTGGAGATTCATACTGAGGAATTTTGTAAGCTATGAAAATGAATCTGAACTTTTTCCTGTGCTTGACCAGAAAAATAAGTTTTTGAAGGAAAGATTTTTAAATTTTTGTGTTAAGAAGATAATTTTAGAAAACTTGAAATATATTTAAGTATTTATAAGATAATACCAAGAGGAATTGTTAAGGGTCTAATCATTTTGATGGCATCCTTGACTTCTCCTATATTCTGCAAAACTCCACACAGATGGTTTTCATGTCTGAAGAAATTTCTCTGAGTCAATGCCATTCCCTGTGCCTCGCTGCCATTTTTGTGACCCTGTAAGGTCATCCTTATTTGGTTTCCACTGGTTCCTAACTACTTCTTCTAAATTCTTTTTCTCTTCTAGTTCCACTCACACAAACCCCTTTTACAAATCCCAGGTCTTAAGACTCCCCAGAAAATAAGAACCAAATTTGTGAATCATTCCATGAATTGGTATCTTTCTTCAAGTAGAACGAGGTTGTTCTTTGTATTGAGTTGAACATAAAGGAATGTAGAATGCTTCCTCAGTGGTTTTCTCCATATGAATCATAGTTGAAGGAGACTGTGATGTCTCCAAAATTCAGGGCAAGGTGGTGGGATGCTGGACCCCAAAATTTGTCTATTGTATGGCTTTCCTCCAAATTGGAACATCCTCTCCTTGAGGGAAGAAGGGCTCTCATAAGACCCTTTAGTGTTTAGTAAACAAAACTCACAAGCATGAGCAAACTCCAAAAACCTAAAACAGTCTTTGGGTCCCTCCCCAAGGTCATGCAAACCCTCTCAGTTTCTAGAAAGAAGGGACTCTCTGGCCAACTGAGCTGCAGGTAGATTGTGCAGGGAGCTCCCAGGATGCCCCTTTTGCAAGACATCACCCACACTGGGGTGGACATTTTAGTGTAGTGGTACAGCTGCCTTTGAGTTGCCCATGCTGCTGTATGTAAGCCCTGTCCTAGGTGTCTATAAGAACCCCAGTAAAATCACTTGTGCATTAAACTAGACTTGGACATAATTTCTTTGGTCGGTCATCAGTGTCCTACCTGGGGTGAATAAATATTTGTTCATGTCTTCCCAAGAAAACCCATACAACATTGTTATATTGGACTATAAACCTCACCCTTTATTTATCCTCATGTTTCATGCTGGTAGAATTTTCTTTGTATGTAACATGATGCAAAAACACAGCCTATAATTGAGAAGAATTGAAAACACAGGATTATTCCTGAATGACGAGACTGTAGAAAAGAATGTTTAGAATGAGAAAAAGCCACATTTCTCATATTTCCCACGCTAGACTGAAAGTATTTCCAGAGATCTGAATTGTGTTCTTGACTCTCTTTGTGCTGGGTTTTATGATATTGGTCAAGTCAATTAACCTTTCCATTTCTCAGATTAACCTCAGTAATCTTAGAACAATGTATCTTGGACTGCCTGACTGCTATGCATGTAAAGTTGAAAGAGTTAACAGGGGAAAGTTTAGAATGTATCCAAGGCAGTGTTTATCAGAAAGTCTACAATCTGCTGTGATAGGCAATCTGTGAGTAAGTGTGCTAGATATTAGAGGGCTATGAAACTTTCGTCAAAAAGATTATTGGGCACAGTTATCTCTTTTCCTTGAAGGTCCTCAACTTACAGGTCAATGAGTCCTCTGTACTGGATGATATTCAAGGTTAGAAGAAACCCATGCCTTACCACTGTATTGTAGGAAATCAGTTAATTACAGGGCAACCCGTTCTTAACAACCTTTGGCGGCCCTGCCTGACCTTGTAGCAGGGCTGTTGAAAAGACACTTTGTGACAAGGAAATAAGCAGGCTTCGGATGACTCTCCCTGTGTTCTGGTATTTACAAGAGAAGCTAAGTGTCGGAGTTGGAATTTTCTTTGAAAGTCACCACACCTCCTTTTTCTCTGATTTCTCAACTCTGCCTTGAAGAATAGCAGGTTGGGAGTTGTTGGGCAATGCAACTGCCAGACCTGGGAAGACTGGTGATGAAACAAGGGCCGCCTTACCGCGGTTAAGCAGGTGATTGAGAGAACAGGGTGCACTGTTTTCAATGTCACATTGAAATCATGTTGGTAACACTGTAAAGAATGGTGTCGTGAAATGTCAACTGGTACAGGCTGGGTGGTATACCTGGTTTAGGGACTTTTTGGGTTGTATCTGTGGAAATTAAATTTTCATGTCCTTTATGATCTAGCAATTTTACTTTAGAGCTCTATAGAAAACAATCGCTCATGCATAAAAAGCCATGTGAATATGGACAGAGATTTTGGTACACTTGGTAATTTTTTAAAAAGGTGGGGCCGAAGCATGTCTTAAATACAGGGAATGACTGAGGAATGGAATATTCCTATAGTGGAATATAACAGGGTGATGAAAGAATGTGGGGGACATGTCCTGTCACTCGAAACCCCCTTAGCTGTACTTCTAAAGTCTGCTTTGAATCTAACCTTTTCTTAACAATTCCCTTAGAGGCAACACCTGTCGGCTTACCCGTCACTAACTCTATGGACTAGGACCTAGACATTGCCTTTTCCTGACCTCTCAGCTTCTTCTGTCGCCATTTCCAAGTTATTATCAACCTGGCAGCTAGGCTCCCACATGGGCAAATGTGATTCTATCACTGAAATGGCTTCTCATCACACAGAAAACACCAAAGCCTCTCAGCAGTGCCTACAAGGCCATATGGAATTTTAGTCCTGCCTACCTCTTCTAATATTTTTTTTTACTATTATCATACTACAAAGTAGGTACTGAGCAAAACATGTTGAATTAAAGAAATTTGGCTCCAAATTCACTGAAATCAAAAGAACAATACTGTACATAGGCTGTACTGTGGATGAACATATAGACTGAATCAGTCAAATTTATTTAACTGGGTCAGTGACTACACTCTCTGAGCTGAGAATTAGAGAGTACAGCACCAGAAGATGAGATTTTGGGGAATAAAAGCTCACTACCTTATTAGTATACTAAGTATTCTGCTCACCTATTTAGCATAATTTAAGGTAAACCTGCCTCTCTAGGGGTGGTCCTAGGAGCAAATGATTGAACAGTGAAGCTGGAAAGGCAGGTTTTCTCAAGAGAGACACTGGAGATGTTTTAGTCTCAGTTAATTTTCTCAGGTTATTTGCCACTTTAACAGTCAATTTGAGGTATAGGGTTTCTAATCCCAGCCCCTCAGTTTTCAGCTGTGTTATCTTGTAAAGATTAGTATACTGTGTGTATCCTAAGTTTCTTATCTGAAAATGTAATTGCTAATGTTTGTTTCTCCTAGAGTAGTTATGAGCATTAAATGATTGATTCATGTAAAGTAGAGCTCTGTCCCCCTTCAAGTAAGTTAAGCCTCCATTCAGGTTTTCCCTTGACTATGGGACTCTTAGAGACATTTAGTTTTCCCATTTCTATGTTTTCGCCACACTCTGTACCCTTGATTTTATTTTATAGGACTTGCTGATGAGATGTTTATTGTAGAGATCTGAAGACAGAGAGGCTGGAAGACTACATAGCTTTTCTGGGAAGAATATATAGGTGAAGGGAATACTTCAGGTGAATTCCTTGAGTTATGAGTGTTCCTGAATGTTCTCTATACAGTAGTACCATAGATGATGATGAAAAGCAGAAAAAGCAGAAACGAAAGCAAGAACAACAAAATTAACGCCGGTTCGCTGGTAGTAGTGACACAGGTTTATGGCTTACCATGATTAGAATGTAACTCTAAGCTCTGTATGCACATTAGCCATGTTATCTTCACTATGACGTGGGAACACCCTGATTTGTTTTAGAGAGAGCAATGTACCAAAGGTAAGGGCATGACAGAAAGGGAAGGGATGGTGAGAATAGAAGTTTCCCCCAGATTTCAGTCTTCAAGTTGGACTTTCTTCTGCATGGCTGATTAACTGATTAGGACTCCAATGACTGTGGAGTGTCTGGAATGTCATAGGTCCAGAGCCTAAGGGCCACTTATCTCAGGCTACCTTTAGCCCCTAAATAGCCATTTCCTCGCCCATCTCTGTTTCTGATCTAATATCACATGATTAACCGATAAAAAACCTTCTTATAAGGTATTCACTAGCAGATCAGCTGGTCCCCCAAACCAAAAAGCCAAGAATGTCATCAGAGAGCATCTGAGAACTGTAATAGCTTTGCCATGACCTGCTTACTGAATGCATCCACCAATGTATTTGAAATGTGACTTGATTTATGACATCTTTGTTCTGTTACTATAAAAGCTCTGGAATTTGGGGTAACCTGAATCTGTGTTCCTGAGCCAGTGTCCAGAATAACTTGTTTCTTTTACCCCCTTTGAGGTGAGAGTTATGCTTTTGCACCATCACATCGATCGTAGAGACATAGCACCGTGGTGTGGGAGGTTGGTATACACCAACCATTGATCACAGCTAGGTATTAGATAATGTGATGAGGGAGCCTGCTAGGAGAGATCCAAGATGTTGTTGGATGGCTTGAATTAGAAGTCAGACTTGGTAGAAGGATCTCTGAGTAAAAGAAAGCATGTGTGCCAACTAGGAGGGTGGCGGCGATCTGGTAAGGGATCCTGGTGGCTTGAAAATGAGAAGAGAGCATTTGTCGTCATGATGGAACTGGCAAGTCTTACTGCAGAACTGAAACTGGTGTTCCAGAGAAACAGAGGGAACAAAGATGGCCTCAAGCTTCTGCTTGAGGAATCATAAAATCATAAAATCAGGTTGCTATTTCCTGAATTGAATGAATGATCTGGAAAGAGAATTTGGTAGCCAGGCTACATCAGTGACTCCATCAACAATTTGGTTTTGATATACAATTTGAGGACTAGACCAGATGAGTTCATGTAAGATTCTCAGATTCTAGAGAGAAAGATTGGCAATTAAAACAAAATGTTGAATTTTCAGAACCTATAATGAATTTGGTATTCCCGGGAACACAATATATATATTTAATGATTTAATCTAATATCTTCTACTCTTGTGACATCCTCATTTTCTTTTCATAGCACTTAGTATTCTGTGAAATAACTTTAGACAGTTCTGGCCTGGGATCACCTATATCATAGTAACTGCATGGTTTGATTAGATTCTCAGTTTTCTGAATTGAATAACAGTGATTTTATATATATGTATATATATATATATATAATATACAAATATATATAATATATATATATAATCTTATATAGTTTCCAGAGACACCAAATTCATGTGTGTGTGTGTGTGTGTGTGTGTGTGTGTGTGTGCGTGTGCATGCATGGGATATTTCAATTTTCTTCTTCTCTGAACTTCACTTGCAATATTCTTTTTTGTTTCATCTTATTTTTTTTTCCTATTTACTGAGAATCAGAAGGAAAGAAACTAGATACTGATTTGGGAAGAAAACAGTAACAACCCAGTGACCCATGAGAACAAGCTAGAGACAGAACTTTCAAGGAGAAATGTCTGGCCTGAGTATGTAAAGAAAACGTGTTGAGGCTGTTTTCCATACTGGAGGCTTCAGGAGGAGGTGCTTAAAGACAAATGTTCTAGAAGACAGGTATAAAGCAGACATTTACCTTTGGTATGCCAAGGATACTAGTTATTGCAGCATCACTTTTCCTAGCAATAACTGCAAATAGCTATTCTTTCGGTAGTTCTCCCTATTACTGTCCATTATTTCTAAGTATCAGTACTGCTTTGTTGGTACGTAGTACACAGTACTTTATTTGATCCTTGGTTTCACTGTTATTCAATTCAGAAAGCTAAGAATCAAACCATATAGTTACTATGATATAGGTGATCCCAGGTCAGAATTTCCTAAAGTTATTTCACAGAATATTAAGTACTATGAAAAGAAAATGATGATGCTACAACATTGGGAGATGTTAGATTAAATCAATATAAGCATGCTTTCTAACAGGACTTCTCAGGTCATTAATATGCTAATTTAACTCTGAAAGGCCTTTAGCATGCAACATTTCTCAGTTACTTGAGCACAATTTCTTTCCTGGAGCTTCTCACAACTTTAATACTAGAAATAATGTATTTCAGGACATGCCTCTTTAGGTCAACTTAACCCTGAGGAATGATAGATGCCTGTGACTTTGTTTTATTTTTTAATGACATTTCTTTCAAAATCCCCTCTTTCTGTTATGCCATGGTGCTACAAGCATCTGATGCTGTTTCATATTTCTGATTTCTCAACACAACCTGTATATAGGTATACATTTTGATTGATGCACCATTGCTAACCACACAAATATGATTTCACCTTGATAAGTTCTCAGTGTCTTTGTCCTATGAATAAAGTCCAGCCATGCAAAAACTTTCTTTAGGTAACTTTCGCTACAAACTGTCATCCCAATGCCATGGTCATTCTTCAGATACTAGGTGCTTTGTGCGGTTCTGGTCTCTGTTGCCCTGCTCTATTCTATTTAGGTCTAATAGTCTAGACAATTCATATATCTATGTAGGCTTAGTATACACCCATTGCTGTGGAAATTGGGAGTTGGTATCCTTTCTGAGAGTGAGAGATCTTTGTTCCTATTGGGCTTAGTTGTTAAGTAGTCAGATAGCGTTTGTGGTCTGGCCCCACTGCTCCATCACTGTGCATTGTCAACCCTCAGTTTTGTGGAAGGGTAGCCAATTGACTATCATCAATATCTGTAGAGGTCAGATATTTACCTGTGAACTTTTATTAGAATGATACATAGGTGACAACGGCAGCATTGAATGGATGCTGTGTCAGACTTATGCTGCAGTCTTTATAAACATTATTTTATCAATTATCTTACTGTACAAATGCAATAACCCCACTTTCCAGACAATTAAGAACTTGCCAAGCCTACTGTCCCTACTAGCCACTGGGACAAGATTCACACCCAGGTGATCTCTAGACTGTGTCCCTAAGGCACTATGCTTTACCCGAATTTGCTTATGCTTTTCTTAATCTAAATTTAAATAGCATTTTCATAAAAAGCAAAGTTACCTTGTGTCAGACTTAATCCCTGTGTTCATTTGCTAATCAATCAAACATGACTGAGAGCTAATGATGGCTAGGCTATGCTTGTCGAGGAAGAATGAACAGTTTTTCAAGCCACAGAATCCTTGACTTCAGTGGGATCCTGGTTTTTAAGATGATGGAAATAAACACAGAGGTAGAGAATACAGTGTTTACTATTACAGGAAGCTGTAAGTTTAGCACTCAGAGTTCTTGAACTCAGTTGAACAAGTGGGGCATTGCCAGCTCTGTTATCTTAATGTTCTAAATCCAATATACTATAAAAGGCAGTATTTGAAGTATGTTTTAGGAACTGTCCATTTATATGGTCACATGAAACATCAGTTATTTTAACATATAGGTGATAGTACTCCCTCTAGGGAATCCTTCAGTGTTTTTTTTTTTTTCCAGTTGTGTGAAGAACAGATGATAATCCAAGGTGGATGAATGAAATTACTTATGAAGGTCACAGGAAAGAGATCTTTTTGCGAATATTTGTTCTTCAGGCTGAAGCTCTTCACCTAGAAACAGAAACTGAGTAGAAAAATCCTGTGTGTGCACACATTGTGTTGTCATTAGATATGTTGACACTTATCCTTGGGCAGCTACAATAAATAAGTAGTTCTACCTGTGGGTGCTAGAGACTCAAGATGGTACCCTTAGGCAACATGGCAGACAGCCAGGCAGCAAGGGAAGAAGCAAGCTGACAACTGAGCCAGACATTTTTGAGAAAGTAATTGCATTAGGGACAGGAGATAATGGCTGTGAAAGCTCTTCACTGCTTTTCCAGAGAAGTACAAAATAGTAAAAACCAGTTAGACTTAATGTGATGACCTAGGATTGAGGAGATAGCTCAGTAAGTACAGTTTCTGCTGTGTAAACATGAGGAACTGATCTTTACTCTCCAGCACCCACATAAAGACATGATTGTGTTTATCCATAACTCCTAGACCTGGGACAAGCATGACAGGAATGAAGTAGCCTACCCAAATCAGTGGATTCCAGGTTCAGTGAGAGATTCTGCCTGAAGAAATAATATGGAGAATGTCTAGAAAGACGTCCAACATTGACCTCTAGCCACCACACCCGCATGTACACATATGCACACTACCCACACAAACACCCATGTTCACCACATACATGACATACAATGCCATGATATACAATGATCTAAATAGCATGAATCTGATTGACTTGGTTTTTCAGAACTTTATCTGTTCAAAATATCAGTCTATATTAGTTAGTCTAAGAAAGAGAAAGAATTTGTACCAAGATTTATATCAGAATGGAATAAACCTTTGCTGCTTACAGAGAGTAGAAATAAGTAACAGTGGGAAAAATATCTCAAGGAAAACATAAACATACATAGGCCTTAGTAACAGCAAGTCAGTAGGAAAACAGGGAACAGAAGCAATTATTCTAGAATGTTCCTCTACTTTAAATAAAAGATTTCAACAAGGGACATTAGACCTCTAGAATTCTCCTACATACATCAGAAAAAACAACCCTATTTTGATTGTCAGTCCATCATTGAGTGCGAGATTCAAAGAACCTTGAAGAAAAGACAGCATGGATATCTGTTAAGGTAAAAAACTTGTTTGCTATTGGCCTTTTCAAGTAAGATGATGCATTGAGCTGTGTGGTGGCACACGCCTTTAATCCCTGTACATGGAGGCAGAGGCAAGTGGATCTCTGAGAGAGCTAGGCCAGGATGCTCTCCATAGTGAGTTCCAGGCCAGCTTTGGCTACAAGACGTGTCTCAAAAAGATTGAAAAAAAGACCCAATTATAAATTTTAGAATTTTTCTCCCGTCTTCCCCTACCCTGTTCTGAGACACTCTTCTGCCTCCATACTGATACTCTATGAGACTGTTTTCACCTTGCTAAATCCTGATGTGGTAGAACTGATGAGATTTGGTAGGGAAATAAGCCCAGGTTTTGAATAGGAGATAAATAGATGGTCATACCCTCTTTACCAAGAATGTTTGAATCACTTCTTATTTGGTAGAGAGAAAGATGCATGTTTGAATCATTTCTTCATTCACAATTTGTTCTTGAGAAGGGGCTATAGAGAGGCACGTTGTAGGAGTCTACAGATGCTACAGCTCCAGAATCCTTACTCTATAATGAGAGTTGGACAGAACCAACAGCAAAAATATTTAATACCTATGTCTTATATTTTTTGATAAAAGACTCATTTCAGAAGGGTTTAGACATCTGAACATAAAAACCACTTACCAGAACTCATAATTAAAAGTAACTTTTCATATTAGGTGATACTACTCAGAGGCCAACAGTGCCCTTCACAGGATTAGATCCCTTGGGCTAGCACTGAACTAACAAGATTTGAGCGGAATAAATATGACTTCTTGCTCTAAATCATTTCATTTCTCTTTAGAATATAAGTAATTTGAGAAATTAGCATAGCCATGAGGCTATAAATGATTATTAACTGTGATGTGTGGTAGAGATGAGTCTACAGGAGGTCTGAGAAGGGAACAGATCTCTGTGGTTATCAGTATGGCCAATTTATAAATGACTTAATTTGGATGCCCACTCTGATACTTTGCCATCTGTTTTATAAGAATTTCCTTTCATTATGTAAAACACTGGATCGTGGGGTGATGCTTGTATTAACGGAGGCTTTCTCTTTTAGGAAAGCCTCATGTGTTCCATCTCAAGTTGAGTTTCAAAGTCAGATTACATTAGATGTTCATGCTGTTAACCACTTGGCAATTGTCATCTATCAACAGATGTCTGGGTAGAATGCTTTGTGCATAGAGTCTTTGGAAGAAGTTGGAGCTAAAGAAACTCGCCAGTTCCTTTAGAGACAAAAACACACAAGGCACACACCTTACAGTCCAATCTTTATGGCTGAATGGGAAACCCACAGTGCAATTTCAGACTTTTTCTTGCCATGTGGAATCTGTTACTCCAGAAACTTCAAAATGTACATATTTCTCCCAAATGAGATCTAAGTCTGTTGAGTTAATTATCATACAATTATAGCAATGGAGAAGAAAACCCTAATCAAACGTGAACAGCTTGTCTAACTATTAACCAGGCCGTGGTGAACCATTACTTAGCTCTGACTTGTGTGATCCATCATAGACTCTTGGCCCTCTGTGAACAAATGCTTAAATGAGTCCATAGTCATTTAAAACTGAGAGGCCCTGTGCCTGGGAGCTTGTGATTGTCTTTAAATTGTTTAGTCATTATATTTTACTGGCATGAAGTAAAATGGAACCTCTTCCTCCTTCCTTCTGTCTTCTCCACATGAGAGGGAAGAGTAGGTTGGGCATAACATAAAAGGCACAGCTTCTCAGGATTCTGACCTACTAACACGATGATCTGTTTCAAAACATCTCTGCGTATACATTCCCTTAAGCTACTAAGAAGCATTAGAAGTCAAATGCCTCTGGATAAATTTCCTTTCTAGAAAGATCCCAGAGTCCAAAGCATCTAATTCAAATATCTTTAAATTTAAGTCCCATTTGAGCTGTCTTCAGGCAAATTCAAGCTACTGCCAATATAGCAGGCATCTAACACAAAAAGACTCAGGTGTGGCATAGTAAACCTTCAGTTTACAGGCTGAGATACAAAAAAGCCAGTTTCTATTAAAATGGGATTATGAAACAGAGTTTATTCTCCTTGAATAGGACTATGTTGTTAAACAGATTGAGGTTAAGGAATGGGAGGTAAAACCAGGAAAGGTAAATTCAAGAGGATGGCACTGCACAACTGAGCGTAGATAATCCGACTAGAGAGTTATTTTATCCCAGGCCTAGCAGGAAGTAGCCATCCTTCCCAGTACTAACAAAACTTGTGTTCATACTAATCTCTTTGACACCAAACTTACCTTTATATAAGTTGAGGGGTCTGAGAATCATCAGCTGCTCAGGAAAGCTAGGGACCTTCATTTTCTATCAGACTCTCTAATGGGACACAGCTAATACAAAGGTGATCAAATGTGGAGGAGATTCATCTGCCTTGGGCTTTGACAGAGTTGGGGTGCTTAGAAATGGAGACAAGTGGCTGGTTTAATTTTGCAAACACAGGTTTAACTACTACAAATTAGAATGGACATTAAAAAGGAAATTATATAATTTGTTTTTTCTGCTGTCTTTTAGTAACAAGGGTCTGGGAAAAGGGAAGCAAAGAGAGAGGTGTGAGAACAGGGTAGAGGTGAATCCTGCTGCAGATGTGAAGCTATCAGGACAACCAACAGTGGACCCCCTTCCACTGAGGGCCTTATCTGTAAATAAACAGGCTACACTCAGGAAAATATGAGTCTCACAAGACCAAGATGAACAAACATCCTGTGTCCTTCTCTTTTTCCACCCAGCTTTATACTAATAAGAAGGAAAAAGGCAAACCTCTTAGGATTAAGAGCTCAAGGTGGAGGTGAATATTCCAGGATTCACCAACTGTCAAGACTTCCTTTCTAAATTTCCCTCGCTTCCTGCATTTTACAGACACTACAAATTAGCTTTGGAAGAAATTCCAAGTCTAAGTTTTCAGGGGGAGAAAATAACAGTAAAGATGGAAGTTTAAAAAAAAATGCCTGGGTAAAAGTCAAGCTAAGAAGGTAAGGATCAGAGAGTGTGCCAGCACTGCAGAAGCAAACGGTAGCAATGTTCTTTAAAAAAAGAAAGACGATTGAAAGGAAGAAGACAAGCAATGGACCCCAGAATAGGGAGAGAAAACGCTAGCTCCCAGGAATGATCTCGGACTGGGAAGAAAGAGTTAGGCTAATCCAAGATTACAGGAGGGTTTGGCAAGGGCATCTCTAGAGAGTTGCTTGGTATTGCAGTACAGGCTGATCTCTCATGTAAAATGTATCAGTGAAGAATCTTCTTTCTACAAGTATCTCAACGAAAGCATTTCCTGAAGACAGATGAGACAGAATTATTACAAGAACTGGTTGGCTTGGTCCACATAAATACTTGCTGCTTAGAAATGGAAGGAAAGGGTTTTAGGGGGAACTACTAGTCCAAATGGCCATGTGAATGTTTCATCTTAGTTATGTGCTAGGACTGGATGGGATAGGTCACCAGGGATTATATCTCAGTGTTTGGGGAGCTTACCACTTTTTGGTATTTACCACTGTCACTCTTTTTCTTTTATTTGTTTTTTTTTCTATGTTTATGAGTATATTGCTTGCATGCATGTGAGTGTACCCATGTTATATAATGCCAATGCAGGTCATAAGCGGGTGTTAGATCCTCTGGAACTGGATTTATGGATGGCTGCTAGCTCCCACATGGGTGTTTTCAGATTTGAACCTGGTGCTGAGCAGTCTGTGCAAGAGCAGTCAGTGCTCTTAACTGCTGAGCCATCTCTCTAGCCCCTACTCTGTGTTTTCTTGGAGCAGAACATAATAGGGAAAAGTTCAGCTTTTCTGGATTGTATACTTGGATATGGACCAGTCTAGATTCCAGGAGATTCCAGTGACTTATTATACTCATTTGGTCACTATTGGCAATCTTTTTCCCTAACAAATAAATTTGTTAGAATTGAGGAAACTGTCTTGATAAAAATGATTTTCTTAAAAAAAAAAGGCTGCAGAGTCCCTAGGTTAGCAGCTAAATAGGAGTTTTGAAAAGAGGTAAATCAGATTTTGAGAAAAGATAATAAAACTCTTGGGGTGATGAACTCCTCCAAAGTAGTTTTGGGTGTCTGCTATCCAATAGGTTTCCCCAGCAAATATATAATCAGCAAATTTAGTGAAAGTTTTGCCCTTTGATATTTTCAGTTTTAAAGACTAACAGAAAAATGTGTTTAAACAGGCAGGTGAGAGCTCATTCTTGTCTTTCTGTTATGTGCTCTCATCTATACCATGGATCTGGTCTACTTGAATATCTTCTCAACTATCCCCCTGACTCTGGGTAAGGTTATAATGATGGAACTCCACATTTTCTTTGCCCTGATAAGTAACATTTTGTCTACTTTTATTATAGTCTCTTCTTATAAATAATATTGGCACTCAATAATTGAACCACTTTAGTTTGACTATATTAATGTTTAACATAGCTTTTTAATGAAAGCAAAAACAATGGTTACTTCAAATAAACATTCCAGGGGTATTTTGGTTTTATAAGCCAGCTTCCTTGGAAGCCTTTCCTTCCATGGAAATTATGTAAGGTGATAATTTTTATATTATTTTAAAGGCGAAGAAATCGAGCTTCAAGGGGTTAAGTGTGATTCACCAACTTTACAGAATTAGGAAGTAGCAGAGTACAAACTTGGATACAAAGGAAAGCTGACTAGATCTCACAGGTGTGACCATTATGCAGCATAGCCTCTAATAAAACACTGCCAGAGTCTGTGATAGAAGTTACTACTGGGCCTGGTAATTCAAGCCTCTCATCCTGGAAAATCAGGAGTAGGAGGAACACAAGTTCAAAGTTTGCTTGGGCTATAGAGTGAGTTCAAAGTCAGCCCTGGACATCTTAATGAGACCTTGTCTCAAGATATAAAGGAAAAAGAAAGTTGGTGACATAGCCCAATGAAAAGGTGCTGCCGAGTATACATGAAGCCCTAGATTCAACCTCTAAGACCACACACACACACACACACACACACACACACACACACACACACACACTGTTATTCATAGAAATGAATTGAATTGAAAATTTCACCAAAAACTCTTCTGTAGGCTTGTCTTCAATACAATATGCTTCTGACACTCTATATCTGCCCTTTATTCCATCAGCCAACGTGAATGGTGGGTGCTGAAACTAGTCAGATGTGTGCTCCCATTCTACGCTCTCCATTGCTAACTGTGTGCACTAGGTAAGGTTAGTCAAACTTTGTGAATCTCAACCCCTTTTAAAATATTAATACATTTGTAGAATTGTGGGAAGGATTTCAAGGAGTGCTCATAGGTCTCTGCAGAGAACATGCATGGAATACTTTCCTTTGTCTAATATCTACTTGACACTGGCCACTTCTTTAGCTAAACATTCTGAAACTTTGACTTAGGGACATCCTTTCTGCAGATGTAGAGCAGATGCTATGCTATGTATGGTTCCTCAATTTAGTCCCTCTCTTGGAAGAACACTGAATCTCATTATCCTTATTCAGTATTTCTATCTTCCCACATTCTACCTCATCCATGCTGGAACAGTTCCATAATTTTCTATTCTAATTTTTAAGAATTTATTTACTTTTATTTTATGTACATGAGTGTTTTGCCCATGTGTACATAAGTGCATCACATGTGTGAAAATGGTCATGGAGGCCAGAAGAGGGCATCAGATCCCTGGAACTGGAGTCCTGGACAGTTCTTAGCCACTGTGTAGATGTTGAGAACAGAAGCTTGGTTCTTCTGCAAGTGCCACCCATGCTCCTAACTACTGAGCCATCACTCCAGCCCTAAAATATGATTATATTTTATTTATTTGGTGTCGATTTGTGTGTATGCAAGTGCCATGACATGTACGGAGAGGTCAGAGGACAGTTTGCAGTAGTCAGCTCTGTCCATCTCCCATGTGTGTCCCAGGAATGGAACTCAAGTTGTCAGGCCTGATGGCAGAGACCTTTACCTCCCAAGCCATTTCACTGGCCCTCTTAATACTTTGATTCATGACAAGTTACTGTCAACATCTCAATAATTAGTCATCTGCAAATGACAAAAACTTTTTTCAAGTAAACATTGTCTGTTGATTGTTGATGCTTCATTTCCATCAGGACTATCTTATGGCTATAGAGATCAAGAGTATCAACCGTGGAACCCTCATAGATGAGTTTGGACTTCACTGAAATCAGTAGAGGAGTGATAATGGGATATATTGTCATCCCACAGATAGTGCAAGCACTGTGGTTTACTTAATTTGAAGGGACATTTCATAATTCTGACTAAATTGGAATCACAAGTCAGATGAAATTTAGGGAAAAATTATAGTGATCTTGCCCTCTGGAGGTCTGGGAAGAAGAAGGCTTGACATAGTCAGTAATGGCTGTTGATGATTTTTTTTTCAGCTCAAGAAAGAAAGCTATTTTAGGAATTGAGAGCTTCTGGGATCCAATGACAGAAATGATCAATTCTTTACAAACTAAAAAGGCTCATGATTAAAAAGAGTGAGAAATATTAGTGTTCAATGAAGCAGTGTGAAATTAAAGTACTTTCAGAAATATTTTAGGAAGACATAATGGGTATGCAGGAAATGGCTGCACCCAACATTAGAGTTCGAATATCAAGTGCGGAGGAGGAAAATATTAAAAGTGCTACTGAGTAATTTTATGCAGCAAGAACTATATTAAACATCTCATACCTTATGCCATATAGTTCTTACAGCCATGCAGATCACATCTACATCTTTTTATCTGTGGTTTATAAGATTAAATTATTCACTTTAGAGCATATGGCTAGTATATTCCAAGACCTGACCAACTGGAGACTTGTTAAAGAGTGTGTTCTTTATCTTTGTGCTGCTTCATGGCTTTTAAGTTCACTGTTGTCAACTCCATTCTTGTGAGGTTGAGACTTTTTTTTGTCATTCGTTTGGATACAAAACAGGCTACCTTTAATATAATAACAAGGGTTAGTATTAGCCAAAACTCACTAAAGGAAGAGCCTAAGAGCCATTGAATGAGAACAGTAGAGGGATTAAAGAGTGCAATTGAACAGAGAACATCACAAGTCTCCTTTTGAATACACATGGGTATCATGCTTTTCCCAGGGTTGCTCAAATACTGAAGAGGGAGACAGACATGTAGAACAAGAGATAACACATGATCTTAGTTTATAGAAATGCACGTTTAGGAAACTACATAGCTGAGACCTAGGTCTGTCCAGTTCCAAGTGTTCAACTTGCTCTACCTTAAACTACTCACTCCATTATCTACATTTGTTTATCACGTACAAGGCACAGGGAGTCACCTTTAAATAAATAGAAAGTACTTCCATGTGTCTTTTATGTTTTAATAATTCTCAGAAAGTCTGAAAGCTAGTGAAATAGGAATGAGTCATCTGGGTTTCTTTTCTTGGTTTGCTCTGTGTAGCCCTGAATACGGAGTATAACATTCTCTAAGGCTATACATCTGACTTATCCATCTCGGGACTTGCTCTTTCTACCATCTTCCATTAAAAAATAAAATAGAAAGATCAGCTGTCTCAAAGACTCTTGTGGTCAGTCACCTCTTCTGGCTCCTACAATCTTTCTGCCTCTTCTTCCGTAACAATCCCTAAGCTTCTGGAGGAAGAGGTTTAAAATAACTTTCCTATTCAGGAATAAACACTCTCAAGCTTCTTGTTCTCCGCAACTTGGCTAATTATGAGTTTATGTATTAATCACCATCTGTTGCATGAGGAAATTTCTCTTCTGAGAGTTAAGAGTTGCATTCACCCTTGTGTAGAGGTTGCCTTATAGATATGTCACTGGGGACAGTGGGGGGAGGTCAGAAGAAGGGAACAGATTTAAATGCCATCAAACTATATTATATGTCAATCTCAAAAATTTAGAACAAATGAAAAAGAAAGAAGGAAAGAAAGGAAGAAAGGAAGAAAGAAAACAAAGAAAAGACCAGGACCATTCTACTTTGTGTCAAGAGCTCTCAGCACTTTGGAAAAGTTCATATTTGTAGGAAATGAAAAACGAGGGTGGTGAAGGGTACAGTGTCCACTGGGCATGAAGGGAAGCTGGAAAGATCCGGAGGAAAGAATGTGTCATCACATCACAGGTCTTTTCCCTCTTGGACTTCAATCCTTCTCCCCCCTTGCCAGTTCTCTGTATGGCTGCCCAGATCAACAGAGAAAAGCAGAAACAAAACAAAGCACACTCCCCAAACCCAACAAACAGAAGTCTTCACTGATGTCATCTCAGTCAGCTTTTTTCCTTTCTCTGCTGGAGGGTAGGACGGGGTCATGGGCTACTGACTCTTCCTCGGCCACAGCAGACTTCACCCTCATCCTAAGACCCTTTTTCCCAAAGCACTTTGATTCTGGACTCATGCCTAGAAAGATGTACATTTGAGAGGAAGGCCAAATTTCTCCAACTTGGCCTCTTTCTTTTGGAAAAGTACAGAGTAAGTACTCAGTAAGAATAGATTGTGTGGATACAACCTGACTTTTAAAAACAAGTAAATCTTAGGGGAGCGATTTGTTCACTTCACTGACAGCCAATAATCTGAGAGACTACATTCTACAAAATTGAAAAATGACTTTGACATATAAATACAAATAAACTGATAATGTTGGCCCATTCATTTGTTTCTCCATTCAGTAAATAGTTATTTGAGTGACTTCTATATAGAAGACAGAGCTATAGGCCAAGAAATACAGTGACAGATTAATAGATACAGTCTCAGCCTTAAAAGGGCTCACAGTCTCATAGAGGTTCATCTAAAAGAAGAGAATCAAGAATATCTATATCTATATATTTATCATGTTATTTTATATTACAAAAGGAAATGACTGAAGTAAATTAAAAAATAGTTCTCTTTTCCCATTTATTTAAATATTGTCCAAGTTATTCATTGTTTTTGTATAATTTTTATCATATTTTCCTATACCACTACCTGTAACCAACTTTTCTTAGTATTTGTTATGTTATTATTTTGTAAAGTTGTTGTCTTTGTCTTATGTTATATGAAGCACTTAATGAAATAAGAACTAATTTGTTGGATCACACATATAAAAGACATTATTGCTTTTGGCTATAAGTAGGTATCTATAAATGTACATGAGATGTATTTCTTCTTTGAACCAGGATCAGAATAGTTTGACTAAAACTACTAATAAATCATAGAAACCTCTAACACAGGAAGGTATAGAAATCTACTCTTCATTCCAGAAATGCTTTCTGTTTGTTTACAAATGAGGGCTGGATATGTACTTAAGTTGATGGAATGCTTGCTTGATTAATAGGCATGAAGCCCTGGGTTCTGTCTCCAGCACCACATAACATGAGTGTGATGGTGAATGCATATAATTCCAGAGGATGGAAACAGGAGGATTGAATGTTCAAGAACAAGATGATCTTCCACTACACAATCAGTTACAGGTCTTTGCCTGGGTTTCATGAGACTGACTCAAAACACACACACACATACACACATGCACACACGCACATGCACACATACACAAACTGGACTATGAAGGGAAGATAATGCATTGTTAAAAATGCATATATCTTCTGTGGTTCATGAGTTTGGAGATCAAAGACAACTGAATTCAACTTTCAAACTGTAACCATCAATATTAGAGATTTTGATAAGTTTCACATACTCAATGAAACTGGGAGTGATTAGGTTTTCCTTGCAGGGCTATTGTAAGACAGATTTCAATCACTTCACATGTCATTGATGTTTAATAAATAATGTCCCAAGAGACTTCTCTTTCTTGGGTCTACCTCCAATTCAGAGTCAGTATAGACCTTAGATCCGTTTCAAAGAAATTCTAGGTTCTATAAGTCTACTTTAGGGTCCAAGTTTTTGGTATACTTACATTCCAAACCATTTGCTTAGGCTGTGATGACTAAGAAGCAGCTCTTGCATCCAGGAAATAAATAATGGAGGAACAAGTCAAGACAGCCAATGTGCCAGAATCTGCCAATATACAATATACCCACCCAGTTCTTCATAAAAGAATAAGGTGAAGAGTAGGAGCTGTCTTGGGGAAAAATGTAGCTTTGCTGCTCCAGGTCCATTTCCATTGGTGATGGTCTGGCTGGAAAAGCTGCTGGGGAAATGGTCTGAAGAAGTCATTGAGTTTAGGGCACTCAGATTGGAAAGCTATTGAAGCTCCCTCTTAGGATACAATCCCCAGAGAACTCTGGAACCTCTATTTTCTTACTTCTGAAAGGACTCTTGCTTTGAAATGAAAAAGAAACCAAACAAACAAAAACACCCAGATGGTCCCTGCAGCTGGTTTCACCTATTATCTCTTTAATACATCCTAGAAGAAAGTTTTGCTGCTGTAATAGCAATGTGTTCAGTCTGGAAGATGTGCAAGACGCCGGCCTGACATGAAATTGCAGAGGAAATACCAGATACAAGTTCTCCTGCTCTATGTCAATAAACTTCCTCTTCCCCTTGTTTTGGCTCTAAACTCTAACCTACTCTTACGCTCACCCACAGCCCCTATATGATCTTTGTAGTTGAAAGCATGGTTGGAGATGTGTTTCCAATGACTTAATTTCAATCAATCCTCAGCTTTCTTCAGATACTGAGGGACTCTTTCAATGTTGTTTTTTTCAGCAACATTTGCTTTTATTTGACTCACCCTTCCAATAATTGGTAAATGGAATCTTCACTTCAGTTAGAGCTCTAGCAAATGAATGAGGGTTATAGCCCTTGTCAGAGTGAGAGGCTTGGTTTTATGAAGAGCATGTATTTGAACAATCGTGACTGAGTACAATCATCCTACCCCCTGCCTTCATAACCAATGATGGTAAATAGTGGTCTTTTAAAAAATATATTTTTTATGTGTATGAATACATTTCCTGTATGTATGTAGGTGTACCTGTGTTGCACAATGCCTGGGGGGTCGGAAAAGGTGGTCAGATTTCCCTGGGACTGGAGTTACAGATAGTTGTTAGCCACCATGTAGGTGCTGGGAATTGAACTCAGTGTTCTGCAATAGCAGTCAGTGTGCTTAACTGCTAAGCCATCTCTCTACCCCAAACAGAAGATGGGGGGGGAACAGAGAGGAGAGAGAGATTGAGTTAGGATTACGTTTTGCTTTGTTTCTCTCTCTCTGTCTCTCTCTCGTCTGTGTGTGTGTGTGTGTATGTGTGCATGCGCACAAGGGCACACATGCGTGCAAGCTTTTTATTTCTAGCTTACTCCCAAGGACTGCCATTACTAACTTTCAGTCCAGCTCCTCTGTTTCACTTCTGCTTCTTAATGCCAAGGTTAAAAGCACAGTTACTATAATCCAGTCATCCACAGGCATCCATAGCAAATACCAAGGAGAAGAGGACCAAAGGTCCAGGAAAGGAGACACAGAACAGATTTAAATTCCTGTGGCTCCCCTCCTGGTTTCTTTCTGGCCCCAGACAAGAAGTGAGTGTTGCTAATTTACAGGGTTGACTAAATGGCATGCTTAGAGCTCAAATTTGCACCTGTGCTTGTGATCTCAAGTGGGTCCCTAACCAGTTTTACTTGGTTCTGTTATTTCTCACTGGTAACTTAAAGCCTTTTAGAAATGCTAATCACCAGGGTATAGCTCAGTGCAACAATCAATGATGGGCTCTTCTTCCTGTAAGGTGCTCATGTGATGGGGAGGGTAGAGGAGAGATTGGGGATGGGAGAGGAAGGGGAAGGGACCTACACAGGAAGGCAAAGTCAATGGAGAAGAGAAGCAGGATTTGGGGGCTGTCAGGGGACGAAGGGGAAGGGAAAGGAGCAGAAAGAGGATGGGAGAGGAAGTAGAAAACAGAGGCAGGGAAGGTGAGAGACAGAGGAGAGAGGAGAGAAAAGAGAGTGGAGAGATGGAGGAGGAAGCAGGAAGGGGCTGAGTCAGCAGGATGAGAGTCAGCAGAGGAGAATGGCCGAGACAGGGAGGGAAGGAGATGATTTCTAGGCTGTGCACACAGATGATGTGACATCTCTTGCCCTGTTCTCCTTTTCTGAGCCAAGGAGCTCACTGTACGCAGGTATGGGGTACCCATAGTTTTCTAGTCCCCACCCCATTTTCCTAGATCTTAATTTTAGACGAGGTGTGGGGTTGGAAGCAATTGAAAGGGTTCATTCAAACCATAAAATTCTCTGTATCTAAATTTATTTACTTGCAAAGTGGAAGAATCAGATGCTTTATGAATCTAATTCAATGGGACGTAAAGAAAGTTATCATGGTCATTTGCAATCTTTTCAGGTCCAGGAATGAAAAGTCAATTTTATCTTGTTGGCTGCTCTACTGAGAAGGCTTCAGAAGCAGAAAGTGGATCCTTGAGAAAGGAAGTTGGGATAGGTACAGTCTCATAGTCCATGTGATCTGGTTCACTACAAACATTTCACTGATGAGGACATTAAAACTCAGAGAATTGAGATAAATTATTAAATCTGACTGTCAAAGTGAAGTGTTTTGCAGAGGTAAAGTCATTATACATTTATGCCAGTAATGAGGATTTTATCAGATTATCATTTCCTTCTCTACTTCAGAGAAAATTGAACTCAGTAAATAATATCTGAGTGACTGCATGTGTTTGGATGTGTCAGAAACTAACCTTTAGCAAGGAACTGGCTAGAGATGTCTTTCACTAATGCCCACTGCCATGGAAGGTTTGCACAACCAAATAAAGAGGAGAGGAAGGATCTTGCTGAGCCTCAGGAACAGTTGGGATGAAGGCTTCAAGCACATCTCAGATTTATTACTATTATTTCTTTCTCCTCACTTTCTATTTCTAAAGAGGCGTATGGCAAACAAGTTTCACATTTGCTTGATTTTGGCCACAAGAGGGAGACTGTATCACCCACTCAATGCTCTGAGAAGTAAGCTACCTCAGAAGTCTAGGGATTGGTCTGGAAAGCAGAAAGAAGCAGACAAGCTATATGAGAACATGGCGGCTCCAATCATGAGGCCCAGGCAGAGCAGGGAAAGGCCTGCTCTGTCTCTGTACAGAACACTGGTGTAGTAAGAGTCTTCAAAGACACACTTAGACACATAAATGTAAGGACAGGTCCACTCAGTACCACAGTTCTCCAACATCATGGCTCTGAATCTGAGGTTGCTGTTGTCCATGTCAGCCACCACACTGGGTGAAATAGATCTTTTGCATATACTAAGTCTTCTTTGTGTAAAGCACTTCACTGTGCTTCTGAAGCACAGAAGACATTGATGCTGAAGGGACCCACGATAGTGGTAATACCGTGGGGGTCTAGACATGGCTCCTTCCTATTTCTTCAAGAGCTGTTGAGTTGGCAAGACTGTCGTTTAGTGCACCAGTGTGCACTCACAGGTGCAGTGGGAATCCCTGGCCATCCACAGACTTTACAGAGTGAAGCTACAATCCTAAGTCCCCTTCACCTTTCTTTTATGCCTGTGGTGTCACATAGTATGGAAGATTCTTTGGAGCTTGCCAAGCTAATACGTCACTTGTAACCTTCAGCATGCCTAGTAATTAAACAAACCAACTAACCACATGCTACATGGAAAGATTAAAACCTACTCCAAGCTTCTGTGTGAATACAAGGGCAACTGAGGTGACACAAACAAAAAAAGGCTCAAACTTTCTCTGAAGGTGCTTTTTCTGCTCTAGCAAGGTATTAGTGAGATTAGAAATACAGAGTATCATAATTGTAAGGAAAGTATTTTGACTGCCTCTAAAGTATAGCACTTTATAAATCAGTAAGTCATTGTTATGTTCCTAGAGAAAGGAGGCTTTCCAAATAAAATAAAACATCTCTGAAATTAATTGTATTTTTCTTCTAGTAAATAACCTTTTTTGCTAACAGATATGGCTGGATGCAAATGAAGATGATGGCTTTGTATTCATAATGGATCTTAAGCTTAGCTGTAATTTAGATTTAACTAGGCCAAGGACTATAGAAGGGGGACAGTATTTATTAGATATTCTTTTCAGCAGACTTGCTTCATTCTCTGTCCCAAGTGGAATGATAAACCCATACCACTGGAAGAAGGTAGACTTATTGTAGAAGACATGAAGCCCCTTTGTGTGAGAGAAAAGCCTCCCAATACTTTGTATAAATAATATCAATGAAAAGTGGACACTGGGTGGCAAGTTGAAGGCAGCACACCCTTGTAACCTCAGAGGAGGTGAAGACAGGTGGCTCCCCAGGTTCTTTTGGCTAGTCAGCCTGTCCTAATTGGTTAGATCTGGGCAACTGTGTCTCAGAATTTAAGCGGATAATGTTTCTGAGGCTGGTCTTCACTGAGGTGTGCACATAGAAATATGTAAATTCTTAGAGCATTGACATGTGACATATTTATGTCCTAGAGCCTTGAGAACTGATCGCACAACGTTTACTCCATCTAAGGTCACCCGAGGTCACCCACATAGTCGGTCCACTCTGCTACACTGACTCCGCTTTGCTTAGCGAGGGCTGATTCAGAAGTCAGGGAAACGTGCAACCTGACCCACAAGACAGGCCGCTTGGATCATGTCTTCAAGCTTCCAAGAGATTATTATAGTTGAGATTAAAAAAAAAATCCCCTCTCAACTTCACATATTTATGAATGTGCCAATGAACACTTTAAGAATATATCTATCAATATCAAATGTGGTTTTTTAGCAGAAACCTTGAAAAAATGGCAAAATTATCCCCTGAAATATTGCTGCTATTATTTTTTAAAATTGCAAGAAAATGTTCTGCCATTTCATACCATTTATCTGTGTTAACAAGACACTTTTTTAGTTGGATAGATAATGCACACCCATCTGGCGTGCGGTTTCTTCATTTATTCTGGTAATAACAACTAAAGGCGCTTCTCCTTTGCTTTGGCTTTGCCCAGGCCATTCTTTTACCTTTCCTGCTGTTGATATAGGATGAAAAATCAAGAAGCAGTGGAGACCTGGTTACTATACAGGGACATGTCACGGACAATGTCATTTCAGTGTTAAGGAAGGAACACTGCCTGCATGTTCCTCAAAACCAAACCTTAGTTAATGAAAACAGCCCAGTCATCAGCAAAAATACACAGGCATCACATTTTGGTGTTACCTGCTTGCTGTCGTTCTGATGTGGTGTGTGTATGCCTCTCTTGTGTTCACATGCTGGAAGAGTGGTCCTCAGTGTGGTAACTGTGGGAGATGGTGAGGAATGTTGAAGAGGTAGGGCCTGAGGGACACTGATTGTCTCTGTGGCCATCATATTCAGAACGGAATACTTGACACGGAATTGATGTGAGTGCCATGGAAGAGACTTGTCATAAGACTGAGCTTGACCTTTCACCTCTCTGTGGACTCCTATCTCTCTCTCGCTCTCTCTCTCTCTCTCTCTCTCTCGTCCTGGCCACTGTGATGCCATGTACCCTGAGGTTCTTCCTAGAGCCAAGCCTGTGCTGGGCGCGGTGCATTGCTATGGCTGAACATCAATGGATTCTTCCTCTTCTATTTTGTGAAGTTCTATACCATAGACACCCATTTGCAAATGTGTGTGTTGTTCGGATGTCTTCTGTCTGAATTACACAGGCAAGTAAATTATAAAGAACTGACCTAACTTTCCATATGGTTTCAGCTGTTTCCAGTATAAGAAGTAAATCATGGAGGACCTTTTGTGTATCATTCAAAGAGAAGAAAAAGGATTTGCTCTGATCTTCTTGATAGTCAGCCTGTTCTTTGGGGTCTGCATGCTGCTCTCCTTCCCAACTCTCTTTCCTGGGCTTACACACTTGGCATGCTGACATAGGTTTGCTTGGGGATTCTACAGAGAATAAGTGTTGTTCCTGAAGCTGAGAACTACGACCCCGTCTCTCTTCTGCTCCCATTTCATTTCTTTTATGTTTTCACTCCATCCTGTGCATTCCCTTTCGCCTTGTTGTTCTTAAAGCTGCTGGATACTCTGCTAATTGGATTTTTTTAAATGTTGTTTATCAAAAGTACAGTTGAATTCATAGAAATTTGCTTTTTGGTTCTGGTGGTGCATCAGGGGCCCCGGCTCCCACTCAGGCAGGAGACAGGAAATAGTGAAGAGCCAACAACTGCTTATTTTGAAAACAGTGGATAAGCATGCACCACCTGAATTCCAGAGGTTCTAGAAAATAATAATGCAGGTAAATAGACTTCAACCAGCAGGGGCTTGGTCCCAAAGCAGCATCCCATAGGATGGCTATTAAAGGGTTCATGTCTTATTTTTATTTGTCTAACCTTGCTCATAGGAAAATATATTTCATTCTATTTCTCCTCTCTAAAATGTTGTTGATTTCATTCACTTAAGATAATAAAGGGTCATTTTTGCTTTCTTTTTACCTGAGCTTTTAAAATAAAACCATCAACAAACAATAGTCAACACATATTTAAAGTGCAGTGTTATATGTCTTGATGTGTGCTTGGAGCTTCCATCTTAAAATCCTGAAAACATGCTGGTTCATACTTTGATGAATTGCTTAAAATTGGCTCCTTATTACAGTAAGACATGAATTTCTATTCATGTAAATACTAAATTTTACAATGCAGCCTATGATCGGAAGGAAGCAGATTAGAGATGATTTCAGATTCCTGATGAGGAAACTCAGGCACATTGAAGTAAAGTCATTTTTTGAACCTTAGATTATTAATGGTCTCCTGATTTCCATTTTGATGGCAATTATCAAAATGTCATCTGTCAGTTTCAGTTTTAATGATAGAAAAAATTCAGAGAAAAAAAATCTCAACATTAAATTCTGATTTGAATGTAAATTTTCTTAATATATTTACAAGGAAGTAAATTGGAAGTCCCCCAAAATTCCTTCTCTCTCTCTCTCTCTCTCTCTCTCTCTCTCTCTCGCTCTCTCGCTCTCTCGCTCTCTCGCTCTCTCTCGCTCTCTGCATGTAGAGGATTTATTCCAAAAGACAAGGTCATGAGACACAGATATTGGCAGGTACATAAAGAAAGATATATCATGTAGAGCTAGGTTTTTTCTATTTAATAAACTTGTGCTGGCAAGTGTTAAAAATACAACATTTCACTAGTAGAAACTCCACACCTGCAGTTTGCAGGTCTAGGATTTCTTGTTTAGGATGTCCTCGGGTCTTTGCTAAGTTTTTCATTTGATTCTTCTTGGGATGGAGACCCTGGGGTCTGGCATTTACCTGGACTTTTAAAAATCAAATATCAGTTGCAGAGAACTCTGTTTTTCTTCTTCTTTCCTTTACTTTTCTTTTTTGTGGTATTTATGTTTGAGCCCAGGATCTCATGTATCCTATGCAAGTACACTGTCACTGAGTTATATCCCTATCCAGAAGCAGTCCCAAACTATAAAGAAAATGCTTTAAATGAAGTTTTAAAAACATAAAATGAACATAAGCATATTAAATAACCTTTCTAGAATAAAAAGAACAATAAAGTCTAAATATTAGAAAACTGAGCAGTTAAAATATCATCATACATACCTTTAGAGAGCCACTCCCCTTTTCTGACCTCAAACCAGAAAGCTCAAGTAAAAGGATACATAGTTTTACATATGAAATATGAGTTTCACTTGATATTGAGGTTTTTTTAATTTGAAATATGCAATTTTATACATTTTTAAGTTTTTTTCAACTTTAGTCTTTATAATTCCTTATCATTGGAATTATTATAGTGCCAAAGCCTTACCTATTCAAAACACCATTCCTGAGTATTAATAACTTGTTCTAAAAAATTCTGGATTAAAGAGGCTTGAGGAAGTATTTGAGGTAAGAAAAAACTTATACTGCAAATTTATTTTCTAATGCCTCTGGAATGGCATTAGAGCAAAGTCCCTCTTGATGGTGTACTGTTTATGAGAGATCTCCAAGGCAAGGATGCTGTCTTTCTTCTTAACTGTTATAGTCTCAGAACCTAGTACCTTGCCTGAGACATAGTTGAATGTTCAGTGCAGATTAATTCAGTGAATGATCAGGTTCCAAACTTTCCAGGCCACCTTTATGCAAATGCTGCCTTGCTGGTTAGAGTAGTCATTAGGAAGAATAATCTGACAGGTGCTCTCTCTATTAACTCATTAACTCCACAACTACTAATTGAACACTGCCTATGGGCCCTGGAATGTGTGGATTCCTGGAACATTGCCATGAGCCAGGCAAACAAAATGCTACTCTCTTTTCACTGGCTTTCAATTAGTAAGAGAAAAATCTACAAGTACTCAAGACAGAGCTTTGTAGATACTAAGATAAAGCAAAACCAAAACAACCAGGAGTGGGTTGGTGAGAGGGTGGGGAGGGGAGGTGGAGTGCCTCAGTAGGTCATATTTGTGATGACAGGAATGGCTACGAGAAGATATAGCCAATCAGAGTTCTGTGATCCAGGAAAGGGAACAGTAACCAGAAGGCTGAGAAAGGAACAAGGGAATGTGTGTAAGGAACACAGAGATCACAGAGCTAGAGTAGATAGAAGAAGGAGTCAGAAAAGAGAGGAGGGTGGTAAGGAGAATGAAGACAGATTACAGCAGACTTTGGTGGTCTGCTGTCTGGCTGATTTTAGAGCTTTAAATAAGATGTATGTATTAAATACCAGAACTGATGTATGTTTTAAGTCAACAGAGTAAAGACATTTCAAGTTAAAAACTTATTTCTAATAATTAAATTATTATTTATTTTATTTTATTTTTGTGCGTATGAGTGTATTGCTTGCATGTGTATAAGTGCACCTGTGTCATACAGAACCTGTGGAGGTCAAAAGAGGGTGTCAAATTCCCATAGAACTAGAGTTACAGACAGTTGTTAGCTACCATATGGGTGCTGGGTCCTCTGTAAAAGCAGCCAGTGCTCTTAACCTCTGAGCCCCTCTAATAATTTTAAGGAATTATGATATTAGGAAATGATTTAGAAATTTGTTAATGAAAGATTTCTATAGCCAGATAAGATGTTTTGGCTTTTCCCAATGATGAAGTATTTGGTTTATATGAAAGGATGACACACTTTCAGGATAAGATGTAAATAGGGACTTGAGCCAGAGAATGCCTGACTCTCTGGGTGAGTCAGCCTGATCCTATTGCACCTACCCCTGCTTTGGGACAAGGCCCAGACACGCGGCTCTAGAGATCATGTCTTCTGTGGTAGCTAGTATGAATCAGTCTACCATTTTCCCATCTGCTACCACCTTGGGCCTTTGCTCTTTCCTTCTGAGACTGCCAGGGAATTCCTAACTAGCTGAATGAATTAGCTAGATCCTGCCACACCATGCTGGAGAGCTCCTGACCAGCCTGTAAGGGTACACCTGGTCCCTCCAATACAAAACCGAAAGAGAGAACCTGAAGCACAGAGCGACTGACTCTTCATATACTTGATCAGATCACATCAACAATATAACCAGGTACTGTGAACAATATAAACAGAATCAAATCTCAACTCAGAAATGGAAGGCTTGAATTTCATATCAGACACACACTCAACAAAAAAAAATCCGCATGCCAAAGCCACAGTGAAGAAAAACACAAATAACATGAAAAACTAAGATAATTTGTTCTCACAAAATCCTACAAGTTCTATTGAAATTTTCTACAGTGAGAACTACCTACAGGAGTCCCTGGAACAATCGTAAACATCATCAAAGAATTCAACAAATTAAAAAAACACCGAAACAACTAAAAGAAATCAAAGAGGATAGGGATAAACTTCTGCCTGAAGCTTGAGAACATACAAATATGTGGATGGATGAAATGACAAAAACAATTCAGTGTTTGAAAAGTGAATTCATGAAATAGAAATATTGAAGAAAACTCAGGCTGAAATGAAGATGAAACAGAAAGAATCAGTAAGTCAATTTGGAATGACAGTGAAAAGCCACATCAACACAATGAAATGGAAAACAGAATATCAGAACTAGATGATCAAGTCAAAGAACTGGGTCATTCAAGCAAAGAATATAAAAAAGAAATTAAAACACAGGAATAGTAAATGTGACACACCATGAAAACACCAAATCTACACATCATAGGCACAGAGTAAGGAGAAGAATCTGAGGTCAATTGTACTGAACAGATCTTCAACAGGACTGTAGAAGAAAATTTTAATAATTTAAGGAAAAATATATCCATACACATACAAGAAGCACACAAAATAAAAAATAGACAGGACCAGAACAAAAACTCCCTGTGGCATATCATAGTAAAAAACAACAAATGTACAGAACAAAGACAGAGTACTGAAATTTGTAAGAGAAATACAAGTTACATATAAAGGAAAACCCATCAGCATTACAGCTGACTTTTCCATGCAAACTATAAAAGCCATAAGGTCCTGTAGCAAAGTATCCCAAGTTCTAAGTGACCATAGATGTCAGTGCAGACTACTTTACCCAGCAAAACTGCCTATCATAGTTGAAGGGGAAAAAAAATGAATTCATGTCAACTGAACCAACCTTATAGAGAATATTCAAAGCAATACAAATGATGGAAGAATGATATAATCATACCCAAGAGATTACAGAAAGAAAACAAATGAGACTAACTAGAAAAACACAGAATCTAACACCATAGACAGGAACAGAAAATAATACACATATTCCAATAATAACTTAAAAAATCAATGGCCTCAACTCCCGAGTAAAAAGGCACAGACTACTTTAATGGATTAAGAAATAGAATTCAGTTTTGTTTTCTGTAAGAAACTCATTTCACCTTCAATGGTAGGTTATACCTTAGGATGAAAGGATAGAGAACAATATTCCAAGCAAATGGAACTAAAAGAGAAGCAAGCAATTGTAATTCTCATATATGACAAATGCAGATTTCAAATTAAAATTAATTGGAATATATAAAGGTTTAATTCTCATCTAGGGAACAATTGACTAAGAAGGCACTGCAATCATAAACATATGTACACCAAAATCTGGTGCACCCAATTTCATATAAACAGTACTATAGAACTACAAGACAAAGATTAATCCCAAATCATAATCTCAGACAGGTCAACTGGACAAAGAATAAACACAGGATTATCAAAATTAAATAATATCATAGATCAAACAGACCTAACATATCTACAGATGATTCCACCTAAGCATCAAGAATACATATTCTTCTCAGTAGCCCATGGAAATTTCTCTAAAATAAACCACATGCTGGAGCACAAAAAAAGAGCAGAGCTAGCTTCTTCCTCCCCAACATTTGTACCAATTGGAGGGGATGTACTCAGTTCAGCTTCCTTTGGTCCAGGGCCTCCTCCACTCCTGAAGAAAAACTGTAAGTTCTCATGGCACTAGAGACTGCAGGTGCAGACACTGCCCACAAACAGCTGGCACTCACAGTCAGACTTTCTGGTGCCAAGCAGCTTGTGCATTCTCCACAGATAGGCCTGCTTCCTCACATTTGTTCACAGAAATGGCCCTCACAGCATTAGGGGAGTGAAAATGATAATATGACACAACAAAACCTTAGAGGCACATTAAATGCAGTCCTAAGATGGAAGTTTATAGCTAAATACCTTCATTAAAAAATTTTTGAAAATGCGCAGATAAATGACTTAGTGGTATAACTCAAGGATCTGAAAATGCAAGAAAAAACAGAACAAAACAAAACCCTGTACATGAGAAAAATACCAAAATTTAGAGAAGAAATCAATGATATAGAAACAAAGAAAATAATACAAAGAATCAATGAATCAAATACCTGATGCTTTAAAAAGATAAACAAGACAGAAAGAACCTTGGTAGAGCAAACCTTAATCAAAATCAGAGAAGAAAGGGGTAAAATCACAACAGACAACAAAATAACAGAACATTATAAGGGAATAATACAAAATCTAGACTCTCTGTGACTGGAGAGATGACTCAGTGGTTAAGAGCACTGGCTGCTCTTGCAGAAAACTCAAGTTCAATTCCCAGAGCCCACATGATAGCTAACAACCCTCCCTAACTCCAGGTTCAGGGAATCTGATGGCCTCTTCTGACGATCAAGGACATTGCATAACACAGGAGCACTAACATACATGCAGACAATACACTCATACACAAATAAAAATTATAAATAAAATTAATAATTTAATATCAATAAGATTAATATTAATAAAAATTATAAATAAAATTAATAATTTAATATTAATAAGATTAATATTAATAAAAATTAATATTAATAAAATAAATGTAAATTTCGTAAAAGATATACTCTATTAAATTTAAAATCTTTTAAGAAATAACTTTTTAACTTCATGGAAACCACCACCAGTAAACCTTTTAAATTCGTGGAAACAACCAATAGAAACCAAGAAGAGATGAACTGTTTAAACAAACCCATAACTGATAAGGAAATTGAAACAGAAAGACAAAATATATGGAGTGAAAAAAAGTACTGGCGTAGGTGGATTTACAGCAGAAATTTACCAGACCTTCAAAGAAGATCTCTAGCCAATACTACTTAAATTATCCTAAAAAAGAATCCCAGTTAGTATTCATCAAAGAAATTTCTTTTGTACCAGATGGAGACTACTACAGAATACCACAACTGTTCATACACATTTTCTGTGAATTGCTCATGCCTAAGTGAGCATCTATAATGCAGCTTCTATACCTAAAGCTCATGCAATGTAGAACAAGAAGACACTAATGAATTTCTCAGCTTTCATTAATGAATCTCCCTCATGCAACAGAGGACCAGAAACACAAAGTCACAAATGACAAAACTTTGAGATTAGGAGTCTGCAGAGTTTGGGTGTCAGAGTTAATATTCACTCACTCAAGGCTCAGAGACCATTGTGGAAGGGGTAACAGAAGGATTTTAAGAGCCAGTGAGGAGGTGTGTGACCATAAAGAAATAGAATCCTCCTAGCTCCTAGGACCCTGCTCACAATGATGGTGCTGGCAAGCTCAAGACACATGCAAACTTAAGCAGAAAAAAGCCTAGCATGGAACTGGGGAAATGGGCAGCAGACCCCTATCTTTGCTGAAGAAAGATTGGCAACTAATTACTGTTGGATGTGGATGAGCTAATCCTATTAAAGGGAGCAACTCTGGATAGTGTTGCTCAGTGGCTGAACTTGTACTGAGGAACATTTGTGGACACTAACTTGACACAATAGATCTTAACACAGATGAAAGAATGTATTGATTCCAGTTGGGGGTCTATGGGAGGTTGCTGGTGGGGAAGGGGTATAAAGATTAAGATTGATTGAGATGTTATACACAAAATACACAATGATTCAATGCAAAAGTTTTTAAATGTAGAAATAGAGGGAGAACCCCCAAACTCCTATGAAGCCAATATTACTCTAATGCCCAAACCAGGAAAAGACAGGGCATTAAAAAAGAAAGCTATAAGCTCACATTCCTAATGAATATAGATGAAAAAAAATCTCAACAAAGTACTCCCAAATTATATACAGACATATAAAAAAGATCAGCCACCATGATCAAGTTGACTTTATTCCAGGGATTCATGGATGGTTCAATACACATATGTCAGTAAACATAATAAATCATGCAAATGAATGTAAATACAAAAATCACATGATCTCTATAGACACTTCTAAAAGGCCTTTGACAAAATACAATATGCATTCACAATAAAAGTTCTAGAGGGAATTGGACTGGAAACATATTTCAGCATAATTAGGGAAATACTCAACAAACCCACAGCCAACATCATTCTAAATGGAGAAAAAATGATAGTATTTCTATTAAAACCAGCACCAGACGAGGATGTGCTCCATCTCTACTCCTTTTGAATATATTACTTGAAATTCTAGCTAGAACAATAAGACAAGAAAAGGAAAAGAAGTGGTCAAATTGTCCCTACTTTTAATGCTATTTTATACATAAGAGATGCCAAAAAATGCCACTAGAAATCTTCTACACATGATTAGCACATCCACGAAATTGGGAAGATCCAAAATTGACTGAAAAAGTCAGTAGCCTTCATATGAATGAATATAAAAATATGACTATAAATGACAAGCAATCAAAGAAAGTGGTCAGGGAACCATTCCTATTCACAGTAGTCTCAAAAATATCTAGGGATAAACCAATCAAAGTTTTTAAATATGTCTTCATTGAAAATGTTGAGTCTTTGAAGAAAAAGACTGAGGAAGACACAAGTAAATGGAAAGACCTTCTGTTGTTCATGGATTGATAGAATTACTATTGTGAAAATGATAAATCTACCAAAAGCAATTTATAGGTTCAGTGCAAGCCCAATCCAAATTCCTCATGACATTCTTTACAGAAATAGGAAAATCCATCCTAAACTTTAGATGGAAACACAAAGGTCCTGAGATAGCCAAAACAACCCTGAGCAACAAGAGCAAAGCCTAGGGGATTTCCAAAAGACCTCAACCTGTATTACAGAGCTATAGTCATGCAAAATGCTGGGAGCTGGCACAAAACATTTGTAAATCAAAGGAAAAACAAATAGAAGACCCAAAGAGTGCAGGCAATTACAGCCACCTGATATTCGACAAACATGCCAAGAACACATGCTGGAGGAAAAACAATTTTCAATAAATGGTGCTGGAAAATCTAAATCTCCATGTGTACAAGAATAAAATTAGACCCATACCTGTCACCCTGCACAAAAGTAACTCCAAATGTTTCAGAGACCTCAATGTGAAACATGACATGCTAAAACTGTTAGAAGAAACCAGAAGCATTACAGTATAAGATATAGGTGGAAGAAAGGATGTTCTAAACCAGACATCAGTCACTTGGATTTAAGGTCAACAGTCAACAAATAGGACCTCATTAAACTAAAAATCTTCTGTACAGCGAAGGAAACAACTAATCGAGCAAAGAGGAAGCTCACAAAATAGGAGAAAATCTTGAACAACTATACATCTTATAGGTGATTAGTATCCAGAATGTACAAAGGGCTCAAAAAACAAAACAATTTGTCCAATTGATGAAAAAACAGTGTATTTACATGATGGAGTTCTACTCAGCAGTAAAGAAAAATGAAATCATGAATTTTGTAGGTAAATGGATGGAACCAGAAACTATTATACTAAGTGAAGTAACACAGAGTCAGAAAAACAAGCTAGATATAGACTCTCTCACTTGTGGATCTTAGCTCCAAATCCTTAGATGTGATTATAAGTCCTGATGTAACTACAGGAATTAGAAAAGGAACCATAAGGATAAAAGCGAAGAAATAACTCAAGAGAGGGGAACAGTAGGACACAGGTGCTATCAAGGAGTAAGTGGGGGAAATGGGGTACTTCAACAGGATAGAGAGCAGAAGAGGTGAACAAATAACGCTTAGATGGTGTGAAAAACCAGAGGGAAATATATTAGTTCAAAATCCTAATGAAAAATGCACATACAGTAGATATACAGATGCTATATGTAGCTGAAGGCTATATGACAGAAATTACAACGTCAGGCAGGAGAAGCCTCCCTTCCAGTTTTTGGTCAGGGTAGTCCAAGAGACTTCTCAAATAATACAATCTGTTCCACAGTGCTTGATTGCCTCTAGAATTTGAAGGTAATATTCTCTTGCTGAAGACAGGCAGACTTTGGACACAGGACTTGGAGCAATCGAGCTAGAACTGACCTGGAAGTCTCCTTTCTGAAGATTTGCTCTCATGGTAGCAGAGGATACTATACAAATGCCAAGGGAGAAAACCAATCAATGGTCCTACCCAGCTGTAAAACCTAATAAACAACAATGTCTGGCCCAGGAAGCTATCACTATTGGTGTAGTAGTGACACTTTTAACTTGGGAGTATTCAACAGCTGTCTAATTGGAATTAAGGATTGTTCGATAGGAGGAAACTTAAGTGTGATATTGTAAACACAGCAAAATACACATGCCTGGGTTATAGATCCTAGAGAAAAACTTGCTTTTATCATAACCTTAAACCAATGTAATTTCTTACTTTATTTTAACTATGTATCTATATTTATAGATAAGTATAAAATACCATTTACCACTCATCAAAGAAGCTTCTTTTTGCCACAGGTAGAGACTATTACAGAGTCGCACAACTGGTGAAATGCAGAGAATATGTCTTATAGAGGTTTAGCGCTAAGTGACAACGTCTTCAATGCAACCTCTCCACTTAAGATGAATGCATTTCTCAACTCTCACAAAAGAAGTTTCCTTATGCAGCAGATGGTGATTAACGTAGAAGCATGCAACTGACCAATCTGCAGAGAACAAGAAGCTTCAAGGACCTTGTGCATGAATGGGACGTATTCCAAACTTCTGCCTCCCAAGGCAGGAATCTTTGTGGAAGAGTTTGTGGAATGATTGCAAAAGGCAGAAATGGTGAATGACCATAAGGAAACATAGTTTTTCAGACAGCTGGTCTTATTACACCTATGAACTCACAGCAGTGATGGCAGCATGCATAAGTCCCATGCAAGCTCAAACCAGACAAAATTCCAGCGTAGACACTGGGAAGTAGGAACTCCTAACCCAGCCTAAGGAACTTTGGGCATCTGGTACAGAAAGGGAGGGGATCCAAATACCTTCTAATTTTATTGTATGGAAATTGTAGGAATTCAATAAAAATTTTTAAAAGGTGGTTAATAATTTAGAAGTTAGGAACCAAGAGGAATAAACCATGATATATTCTAGACATTTACACAATATATGCTTATATTTTAATCACACAAAAAATGAAATTTACTATTTTTACTTTTTAGTGTTGTGTAACTATTTACAATGTAAGCCTTTTAAATGTAAATGTCACTCCGAACTCATGGGCCAGGCAAAAACAGACAACGGGTAATAGCTGAGAGTCACAGTTTGCCAACATTGAGCTCATATAAATAAAAGAAATATTCTTTTCTGCAGAGTAATTAACATTATCAGAAAAAGCATGACATAGTCAAGATCCAATTAACTTTCAGTATAATCTGTAATAGCCAAAAAATCTACACAATAACTGTGTTTTGACTGAATACAGATTCTCTTGGTTTTGTATATGTCAGTTTAAGAAATAGCATTGATGAAGTTCATAGGGTGAACACTGACAACTAGAGATAATGCTGGTGATGATTAATTTTATGTGTGTACTTGGCCAGGTTGTGGTGCTGAGCTGTTTGGTCAAATACTTACCTTGTTATTTCTATAAGAGTTTTCCGCAGCTGTGATTAACATCTGAAACTGATGCTAAGAGAGCACACAGTAGAGTGATAGGGTCTCATTTTATCAGTTGCAGGCTGCAAGAGCAAGTGCCTTAGAAACAGGATTGTGTTTCAAGATGGTGATACACAACATCTTGCCTGAGTTTCCATCCTGTCACCCTGCCCTGCTGATTTCAGACCTGCCAGCCCAGGTAAATGCATATAAGTGAATTTCTTTTCCTTTTGTTTTTTTTTCTAATTTTGAGACAGAGTCTCTCTAGCTAGCTCAAGCTGACTAGCAATCAATTCTGTGATCTTCCAGCCTCTAACTCCTGAGTGATGGAACTATAGGTTCCTACTTCTGTGTTTTGACATAAATTCTTAATTTCTTAAGGATGTTTCAAATAAATTCATGTGCAGAGACCATACAATCATTTGTCAGTATCCATGAGGAAATGGTTCTAGGACTCCTACAGATCTCAAATCTGCTGATGCTCAAACTCATTATATAGAATGGTGTACTATTTGTGTATAAACTTTACACATCTTCCCATGTAATTTAAATACTCTCTAGCATAGTATTAATACCTAATAGAATGCAAAAAATTTCATGAATAGCTTTTATGCTATATTTTTTAGGGAATACTGGCAGGGAAAGAAAAATAGTTACATTTAGTACATTTTTTCTGAGTATCTTTGATCTGTGATTGGTTGAATGCAGCGATATAGAACTATAAATAACTATAAATAACACATATACATATGTATGTATATATGTTTATTGGCTCTTGACTCTTAATGTGTTCCTGTATATGTATGTGTGTGTGTGAGTATATGTGCATATGTTTGTACATATATGTGTTTAAGTCTGTACAGCTGTGTATTTTGTATATAAGTATGTATGTTTAGTTATATGTATATATGTATGTGTGTCTATACTTGTATAAGTGTGTCTATGTATATATGCATGCATGTGTGTAGGAGTGCATATATATGCTTGTGTGTGCATCTTTGGGTATGTGTACATGTATACATGTGTGCACAGGGTGTATGTTTATATATATTTATATGGGTATATGTATGTACATGTGTATATGTCTGTATGCCTGCATCAGCATATGTGCTTGTAGGTATGTGTATGCGTTTATGTGTGTACATGCATGTTGCATACATGCATGTGTATATATGTGTGCATGTATGTGTTTTTGTGTATAAGTGTGTATGTGTACATATGTGTGGGGGTATGTTCTATCCTCATTTTCTGGAGGAAGCTGTTTGATGCAATATCCTTAGTGTTTTTCAGCTCTGAGAACAGGATTGAAAGTTGCTATGACTTTAGAATGAGACCTTAATGTTCAGTTAGTTTTTAGTTTACAGACTTTAAGCAACAGAATCAAAGACAGAATGGACTTGTGCTCATTGACAGAGTTTATAGTAATGAATTTATAAAGCAGCCACGAATCTGGAGAATTATCATCTTAAGGTTTCTTTTACAAATCTTACATATCACCTACCTTAGAAAAACCCTACAGCCCACAAATAGGATTTACAATTGTTCAGCCATTGACTTCATTCTATATGCAAGCCTTTCTATTTGCATGTTTTCTCCTTTGGCCTTGTAAATAACCCAAATAAATCCTCCATGTGTAGTTTATGGGAGTGCCTACTCTCAATTAGGAATGGAGTGCCGTAAAATAGCTGTATCGGTTATAGGAAGAATGCTTCTCTCCTCATTTACTCATTGCTTCAGAGAGCTCAGTGCCTAGGGGAACCCTTGTCTTGTACCAGGGTTTCAGGCTGTGTGATTTTTTTTTCCCCAAGAACTGAATGATCGTGCTGCTGGGCAAACAGCATCAGCAGTGACAGATAACTTCTTTATTGGAGAAGATGAGAGCATTGACTGCAGTGCGGACACTGTCCCTAAGAACCTAAAGGGGAGGAAAGGTGCTGGTAAGCATCACCCAGCACCTGTCCAGAAGGCGCATGATTCATCACACCTGGAGAATTCCATGGGATAATATATTCATTGTGTCATGGCTACCAAACCTCCCAAGTTTAATAGTGGCTGCAGATGCCTGGTGCAGAAGAAGCCTCTGAATTAAGATGATTTGGTAGGTTCCAATTCATCCTAAATAAGTGGCTGTCTAGATAAATGAAGTTCATCAAATTGCAATGAATACCATATAACAACCTTGCTGGGATTGCATGCCCCCGGGACACAGACCCTGTCTAACTGTGTGCTAGGCAGCAACTCCTGTGTGCAGCGCTTTGCAGTCCATGTTAAATAATAACAATGTGACAATGAGTTTGCCCTGAGTCATTTTGGTTTTTATCAGCAAAGTTAATGCTTTAACTACATCAATTAAGTCACTTAAATTCAACCAGGTAATGAAATGTTCTTATGCAATGCAACTTTAGATCTATTTTTGTTTTAAGCATTCAAGAAAACAAGAACAAACAATTATAAATTGCGTTTTATTTAATTTATTTTTTAAAAGATAACAAGCTTAGGTTTTATTTCAGTTAGTGTTTTGAAATGATCATGTCTTGTCAGCCTTTTGTGGTTTTCTTTATTTAGTCATTTTGTCCCTAGCACACTGGGAAGATACTTGGCTATTGACAAGAGTGCCGTAAGAGGAGCCAGAGTGTTAGAAAATGAGCTAGACACTTCGTGGAATGCTTAGACAATGAAAAAGCAGGGTTGGCTTCTTCTTCCCCAACTTCCCCAATTGGAGGGGCTAACCTCTGTTCAGCTTCCTTTGGTCCGGGACCTCCTCCACTCCTGAAGAAAAATAAGTTCTCATGGCACTAGAGACTGCAGGTGCAGACACAGCCCACAAACAGCTGGCACTCACAGTCAGACTTTCTGGTGCCAAGCAGCTTGTGCATTCTCCACAGACAGGCCTGCTTCCTCACATTTGTTCACAGAAATGGCCCTCACAGCATGGTCCCACTCCAGGATTGCAGTTGCATACTGCATATAAGCCAGGTCATCATCCTGATCCTGGCCTAATTATGTGGGATAATAGAATCATTAAGAGACTTCGGCCAGTGGAAGTTTCCCCATTGTCCATATGTTTCAACTCTATTATATACTTGGTGAAATTCATTGTCAACTTCATTATCAAGACAGGGCTGACCCACATAGACTTTCCTTGCACAGTCTAAGATGGTCTTTGAGGTTCTTATTAACTGCAACAATTTTCCTTTCTGGGGATGAAGAAAGTCCATGGTACCAACTTGGCTCATCTCTCTTGTCTTATGGCTTTCTTTTTATATTTTTATTCATTATTATTTTATGTATATGGATGTATTGACTGAATGTATGAAAATGTACATGTCATGCAAAGCACACAGACGTCAGAAGAGGATGTCAGTTCCCCAGGAACTGGAATTAGGACAGTTATTAGTCACCATGTAGGTACTGGGGATAGACCCCTGGTCCTCTGGAAGGGCAGCCAGTACTCTTAACCTCTGAGTCATATCTCCATTCACTGTCTTATGGTTTTCTACCTGAGATACTATGACTACCTTGCTGCTGTGTAAAACTGAGGGTGAAGATGGCCATGTACCAACTGCACCCTCCCTCACTACATTGCACCACGTCTTCCACTGGTGTTCTGGTATGTTAGCCAAATAGCTTCCTGTGTCTTGGTTACTTTGGAACTTTTCATAGGCTGACAACCAAAACTGTGCTTTCTGTCTTGACAAATTCAATAAGAAAATGGCCACTTTAGAGGCCATATCGCTATATATAAATATATATATATATATATTAAAAACATTTTTGTAGCATACAAATAAACCAGTAGATTTGGGATTTGACTATAGTATGTGAATCTCACTTTAGAATTAAGCTAATTCCTTTATATCTCTGAATCTTAAGGTATTTATTGGAAGTTATGGGTAGGAGGACTAACCACCAAACAACTTCTCTTGGAGAGTTTCTAAAAAGAACAGTGATTTTTTTGTGGTAAGGTATCTTGTGAAATTGACAAGAGGGTTACTGAGGTGTAGGTGGATAGTCTTTTACATTGAAGTGATCAAAAGTAGAGTAAGTGGATGGTCTTTTACGTTGAAGGGATCAAAGCTATAATCCTCCTAAAGATATAGACACTGAAAAGCTAGCAAGATATCTTAGCAGGAAAAAGTGCTTGTCAAGCAAACCTGATAGCCTGAATCTGATCCCTGAAACCCATCTTGGAAGGAGAGGACTAACTGTCCTCTGATCTCCACATGTACAACATGCCATGACCATATGTACACATACTAAGAATACATAAAATCAAGTTAAAAATAAGATACAGTTACTGAAGAACAGATCAAAGTCTCATGGCTGATAAGTGACAGTTGAAGTTAAAACTCAGAAATTCTACATCTGGTTCCAATCTTTTTCTCAGTGAAATCAAGATTTTGACATGAGCCATCATTAAAAGAAAAAGTCAAAATCAGAAACTACTGTAACATTTAGTTCCTGATTTCCATACCATTGCAAGTGGCAGCAAGAAAAATTCAATCTAATCATTGACTTAGATGTTGTATGAGGTTAGTAGAAACTAATATATGATGTCAGTAGGGATTTGTGGATAAAAAGAATTAGAGGTTGCACTTTTTCAATCCATCTTTTCCTGTGTGGAGGAAAATGAGTTTCTATAGACATTTTCTGCATCTCTGAGCCTCAAATTGTTTTTATGTTAGCACTTTTTGGAAGACACTTCCTTCTTTCTAGGTGTTTGTAGAGACCCTGCCCAGTCTTTAAAAGTGTTTCAGTTGTCTAAAAAACTTACAGCGGGTTCCTGGCCTAGTCCCAAAGGGGGAAGATGGTGAAAGAATGGGCAGGTTCTGAATAGCTCAGTAGAGTGGTCCAGACCCCAGAAGCAGTGTATTGAGAGCTTAATCCCAGAGGGGAAGATGACAATGAAGTGACCCTGATTCTGTGTAGCTTACCAGGCTAGTCTGGACCTCTTCAAAAACATATTCCTGATCTAGTCTCTAGTCCCAGAGTGGGACCATGACTCTCTGATCTAATAGCTGTTGTGATTAACCAGCACAAGACATGCACTAGTCTGGGCTCTCAATGTATTCTTATGGATAGGGTGAAGAAAGATGCATGAGGCCACCTCCCCACTGAGTATCTACAGGATCTAGTAATTGGTAGGGGAGGGAGAGACATTTCTTTCAGTGGTATAGTCAGAGGTAGGAGCCTAAGTTCTATAAATAATCCCTCACCCAGAACCCTGCAAACAACTTCAATTCAGTAGTTCATCAGAGAGAGAGAGAGAAAGAGAGAGAGAGAGAGAGAGAGGAGAGAGAGAGAACACGAAAGTGGAATAGTTAGATGGGACAAAGGAAAATCGGCTGGAGAAGAGGGGAACAGAAGAGGACGAGAGAACACTGGGGTGAACATGACCAAAATACTTTATATATGTATGAAAAGGTCATAATGAACCCATTATTATGTTTATATAACATATGCTGATAAAAGGGTCCTAAAATCATCAACAGAAAAATAATATTGTCTGTGATATCAATCCTGTTGACTCTCCTGCTCCTCCTGTCTCTGTCCTGGGCGCCTGGAAGCTCCATGATTCTTCTATCCCACAACCCCACCTTGAACAGACTCTCTCCTGTTTCCAGTTCTTACCGTCATTGCTTCCTGGTAACACTCTTTAAGGCACATTCTAATTGGGTGTCCTTAGGTCACATATACACTGTTTTTTTTAGAGTATGAGCTGTACCTCTCAGGTACTGTTTAAAGGTCCCTAGTTGGTGTAAATTTTAGGAGGTGAGATCTAGCTGTCAGGAGTAGGTATCCTTAAGGTATTTATCTTGTGTCTATTCCCTGCCAGGCTCCCTGCTTCTGTCTACTGTAAGCTGAGTAGCCTCTGACACACCCCTCCACCATGATGTTCTGCCTCACTCTGAGACCAGAGTCAATGGAACAAGGCCCCTAGTCTGGAACCAGGAGCTGAAAGTGCTTCCTCCTCTCAGTCTGGTTTTGTTAGGTATTCTATCATCATGATGAAAATTGACTAAGATGTATGTACAAGATTTGGGCAAAGTGATTTTTAAAAATCTTGTATTTATTATTTTTATTTTATGTACATGGGTATGTTGCCTGAATGTAGATCAGAGCACTCTTGTTGTGCAATGCTCATGGAGGTCAGAAGAGGGCTTCAGATTCCTTGAAACTGGACAGTTGTTAGCCACCATGTAGGTGCTGGGAATCAAACCTGGACCTCTGTGAGAGCATCCAGTGCTCTTAACCACTTAGCCATCTCTCCAGCCCTGGGAAAGTGATTTTTGACTTTAACTTCTGTGACATTTTTTTGATGGAGCTATTTTACTTCAGGACCTGTCACAAGGAATCCCTAAAACAATGAGGGGAAAATTAAGGTTGATCCTAATTTTAAAAATGTTGATGCAGCTGTGGTTTGCCAGAACTCTGTACCTCTAGACTACAGCTTCAGGAACGTGTATAAAGGTTATTGGTGCTTTGTGAGCCATGAATGGTCTCCACATGAAATTCTATGTCACTGGTTTTATAGAATTTGTTTTACTTTTTACTACTCATATTGTTTTTGATGATTTTCAGTTTTTCCCCACATTTTGAAGTCATGTAGACTATCGATAAGATTCAAACAACACATGTGACATCAGGCCACTGGATTTGAATTTTAAGCCTATAACTTTCTGGAGTGTGTGTCAATGGGCACAAGTATATAACAAGGACTTAGCAACTCAAGAGATTTCACCATTGAAAACTTCCTAGGCATCACTAAAGTGAGTTGCCTACATTGCTGCCTATCAAGTAGACACTATATGTTCTTGTCAGTAAGCCATGAAAAGATGATTTTATGAGTTGGATTCCTTAATATCTATATGTTAGCTTGAATCAAACAGGCAACTGTTCATTTTCTGGGACAATGGAAATATGTAAAAGGAATTGATTTTTATTTCCTTGACTTTATACTTGTGTGACACATCATGAGACACCTCCACCCAAGTTTACTGGGCTAGAGGTTAGATGTTATTAGGGAAAGAAATGTGAATAAAAGTTAATGCATGTTAACTCTGTTACCAGCATCCCTTGATATTTTTCTGTTGGAGTGACAAAAGTTGTCTGACACACATGATAGTTGGGTTGCTTGATTGATAGCTGCCAGGTATTTTCCCTCACCTGTCTGCAATGGTAGCTGTATGGTAGACAGGAACTAAGGGATTGCCTCAGGCAGGTAAGAACAGAGGTCTGATCAGAGACAGTTCTGTTATCATAGTCCCCAAGTCCGGCAAGACTGTGAAGAATATTCCTGTCACTGCTCACGGAGTGGCAGCAACTTAGACCCTGCCATTTAGCAAAGGTCTAGGAGTTGTCAGTCAAGCAATTGCTCTGTCAGCAGTTCCTTGAGTTATATCAGGGCAATGGAGATTTTTTTAAAGCCCTCAGGTGCTCAGGGAGATCAGCCAACAACACCTGGAAGAAACAAACCCCGGAAGCTACTTCATTCCAGTTCTACGAATGGCCCCATCACAGCTATTGCTTCAATCCTTGTGGTTCATCAGGAGACGTTGCCTTGGCCCTGATAGCTCCAGATGAACTTTAGCTGGCCCTCTAGACACTCCAGCTAATCCTGACCATGACCACTCTGAATTTCATAGCCTTTGCCCTCATAGTAGCTGGGAAGCATATCTCTGATCTGAAACATCTCAGTGTGTGTACACAGCTCACCATATACACGGCATGCTTCTTACTCTATAGCAGCATTGGTGAGATCTCCCTATAGGGTGATGCCCCTGTGCTGCGGCATGGACCCCAGTAAACCCTACTGTGTTTCTCTTATAGACTTGTGTTCTTTCATCACATGTAGAGTGGGCTGAGCTGGCTGCACAAAGAGCAGGTGGCCCTTCAGACTGCCAGCTCTGGGCACCATCAGCAGCAATGAAAGGGTGGCAGAAGAATTCTAGGGACAGGTCTGAACCAGAGACTAGTAATATGAGTCTATGAAGGACCATGGACTTGTTGAGAAGAAATGATGGGGAGCAGACTGAAAGGCCCTGTGAAGCGCTGAGACTACCGATGGTGAGACAATGGAGAGCTAAGACTGGCTAAGAGCTGCTTCCTTATCTTACTTGATAGGAAAATAATGGCACATATTTAGCCAGTTAGGTTCAGTTGATTAACAGGGATGCTAATCTTAAGGGCAAGAGGAACATACTAGAGCTGAGTGAGGGGCTGTTCTATATATCATTTACATGATTGTTGAGGCATAAATGGTGATAGCTCACAATGGCTGGTGTTTCTATTTTGAGAGACTGTTATGCTTCAGTAAAATTCTGAACCTCTTACTCTATTATTCTATTTAATCTCTATAATGACTCTAATAGTAGCTCCCTAAGTTACCTCCATACAAAAGTTGAACAGCGTTCCCAAACTGTCACTGCTAAGAAATGACAGAGCCAGAAATTGACCTGGCTTCTCTTATTCTAGAGATGCCATATTCATAGCTCAAGGCTTCAGCCACCTTGTGGACCACTCTGATTCTAAAGGATCTATTTGATATCACAAAGTCCTCAGTCTAAATGTTCATCGCAGCCCACATTATGCTTAGGCATTCATATAACTCTACAACTATGATTCTTCACAACTCTAAAACTACGATTCTCTCTCGATTTATCTGCCTTGCTCACCATGAACTCATTTATTCTTGCTCTGTGTACTTTTCTGATCTTGGCAATTTCCTTTCTCGTATCCTTAGTGATCCTTCATAACTTTGTCCAACAGAATCACTTCTCTTTGTAAATTTTCCATTTCAGTATTTGTTACAGACTCCTTGATTCTTTTAGAATTCTAGAAAATTTATCAGACTCTAGGAACTAACTCATATTTTGATTCCAGAGCAGGCCCTGTTTTCTTGGCAACATCATAGGTCATGTTGTTGGTTTGGGTTGTAAATCATCCAATCATCTTATCGTGTCCTAGAAACAATGTTGTGTAAAGATTCTTCAGTAAGTACTTGACTAGAACTTTTAAATTAGAATAGCTTATGGATGTCATGGGGATCACAATTCATCTATGTACCAGTATAGAAATTCTGCGATGTTCCAGATATCATATAAGACCTTCTACATACATTGAATAATAAAATCATGTCCCTTTAAGCCAGGCATTATTATTATTTCCATTTTACAGATGGTGATACTGAGTCTTCTGATGTTCCCCAAGGGTCCATGGCAAGCAAACAACAGAACAGATATTCAGAACATTTGACGTTTTTACTAAACTAAACCCAAAGTTTCCTTTGCACATGTTTATTTTATTTAAAAGTCTCTGCTCCTTTTCCACCTGACATAAATAGAACACTTGAAAGTCACCACTACTGTCAATATTAGAGACATGTCAAATACTGTCACTTAGCCAGAAAGCTACTTTGGAGTAACTGTGTAATATTATACAACCTGACAAGCTCCCATCCACAGTGACAACGTTAAAGCTAGGGACATGTGGCTTGTGTAAAACCCCAAAGCCATTAGCTGAAATCCCAGGACCAGAAGGCTGAAGAATTAAACACCCAACCCAATATGTTCTCAGCCCTGGATAGCCGAGGCCCGCTCTGCATGGGTAGGTTATTTTCATTCTAGGCAAAATGTGTGCTGACATTCCGCTTTCTGTGCTGGAGCTGGCTGGGCACATTATCTTCTCAGTGTGGATTGGATGAGGGAGGTGAGAAGCAAACAGCAAATTCTTGGCAGCCAAAGACAGGCAACCACAGAGGGAGGGAGGGGCGCTGTCAGAGGACTCAGGAAGAGTCATTTGACTTTTGGGATTTTCCTGCCATTTTTCTTCAGGCATCAGCCCTTTGAAAGTATCTTTGGGATGTATGAGGGATAAGAAGGACTCCTGAGAATGAAGGGACTGGAAGGGTCATCTGATCGCCTCCCAGGCTTTATAGTGAACATTGCAACATCAGCCAGAATGTTAGAGGTAAAATATATCCAGGATCAGGAGTATTCATATTACAGAAAAAAAAGAGATTCAGTAGCAAAAGTGTTGAAAAATAACTCACAATTCTACATAATGCTAACATTCTAAGTCATAGTAAACTGAAGTAAGTTTTGATCTCTTTCTCTCTCTCTCTCTCTCTCTCTCTAGTTCTCTATCTATATGTAAGTTTTCATGTGTGTGTGTGTATGTGTGTCTGTAGTGTGTATTGTGCCCTGAGTCATCAAGACAGAATGGCCCTTGTCAGCTGAGTCTTCAAATAAAGTCCAGGGTATTTCCTGTCACACCTAGATCTCCCCTGGCTTGTTTTACTTGAGTCATGTGCCTATTTCCAATTCATTGGCCAAGGAATTTTTTTTTTTTGTAGGCTATGGTGATTAACTTAGACTAATTCAGAGACACCCTTGGCCATGGTTGAAATCATCTCAGATTGTACACTGGAGCTAGGTAAGAAGGTAGTTTTCCATGAATCCTCGTATCCAGTAGGGAAGAAATACAAAAAGAGAGGACAAAATCAGATCACATGAACTCCCAACCCACCTCAGCTGGAGTGTTGCAAATCTTCGCACTAAGCTCCTCTAAGCTTGTAACTGTACCCCAGCTCTGATGCAGCTTCAATGAGAACAAATGAAACTTAAGCATCTCATCCCATACAGAAGTCTGTTATGAGCTGCTTCCTTTCACCTACCGCAGCCCGTAAACAGCCATGAGGCTCCTGTCCAACCTTCTTCTCTTGGCTTGTTGTTCATCATTCTGCAAAGATCGGCATACACCTTCACCGTAGAGGCCTTTTTCAATCTAGCCATCTTTGATTGCTGTGCATTCACAGCAAGCTTGGTCTCCCCTCTCCCCTTGATCACAGAAACAGCCTGCCGCACTCATTGTTTGTTTTCTTTCCTTCTTGACTGTGAACTCCTTCAAGGAAAAATCTAAGGCCTCTAACCTTGGTGCCAAAAGGAATAATGTAGATATTTGGTCACTGAAGACATCTTTTCCGAGTGATTACATTTGCCAATAAGCTTTCAGTGTGACCAAAGTTTGAGCCCAATACAAAGTCAACTCATAAAGCTTGTTCACTATAAAATCTAAGGACTTGAACCAGGTATGACGGACATGCCTTTAATTTTAGCACTTGGGAGGCAGAAGCAGACAAGTCTCTGTGAGATGGAAATCAGTCTGGTCTACATAGCCAGTTCTGGCCAGCTGAGGGCTACAGGGAGACCTTGTCTCAATAAAACAAAATAAAAGTAAAGTAATAATAAAAAACCCAAGGAGTTATATTGACAAGAGCATGAAACAGACCTTTCTTCATGGAATTTCATTTTCCCTTTCTCTGAGCTTCATTTCTATCACCTATAAAAGAAGATGATTTCCAAGGTTTACTATTAAAATATTATCATATTTTCAGTACATTCCACCAAGTTCTTTCTTCTTTTGCTGTCCTAAGAGATGCTAGATAGGTTGATAATAGTTAATCTTTACTCAAAGATGCCTATGATAATTTCAGAACACTGAGGCACAAAATATTTACCAATTTTGTGTGTACCTCCAGTCATGATTCTGTTAAGCAGATTTTAACAGTGAATATATTAAGTGGAATTGTATTGAGTTTAGTACCACCCTAAGTCTAGTTTGCTATTCTGGTATTATTTAAACTCACTGCCAAAAATTTTGTACCTAATTTTTAACTAATATTTAATACTAGAAAGCTCATGGTACATAATTTGTATTTATACCTAAGATATATTAGCCTAATTAATTACAAACTAACTTACAATATGAAAACAAATGAAGAAAAGGATACTTTTGCTGTGCATTGGCTCCTCTGATTGTCATTATTTTTTGTCTTTTTTACTCACTTGCTAAATCTCCAAATTCAATAATCTGTACTGGGTTTCCCAGGCATTAGTATGAATTAACAACACTCCACTGCAATTCAATGTAATTCACTAGAGATGAAATGTGGATAAATGGAGAGCAAGTTTTTAACAAAAATTACCCTAGTGAAGCCAACTTCCAGGAAAGTCTAGGTCCCTCTGGTGATTATGCTTTCGTTCCTTTGGTTGTTCCACTCTGTCTGCATCCTTTATTATCTTCTGAAAGAAAAAGAAGCTGAAATAAATTAAACTAAATCATTTAGAAAAAGCAGCCTGTAGACTTGAACCTGGATTTTAATAAACTTAACATTAGTAACGAGTTCAGATGATTAGAGGAAGGACTTCTAATCAATCCAGACAGATAAGATCATAGTCATAATTGCTCTGGTTGTTATTATTTCCTCCACATTTACTTGTACCAAATGGAAAATAAAGTCTTGAGATGTCTACAGATGGAAATGAAAATAATGGTTTTCAGTGATAATTTGATAGGAAGTAATTGGCCACCTGAAGAGAAAAACCCTTATCGTGGAAATAATTATAAATAATTGGATACTACAAGATTGGACTATATTTGATACACTCAGTACAATAAATACTCTTAACTAAAGATGGTAATTTGAGGGTTTGAGGGCAATAGCAACCAAATAAATTGGAGATAAGAGACTTTTACAGACAAAAAAAGCCAGGGTCCTTGTTGATCCATGGAAATGGTTGGTTTGCTTAGCTTCCATTTCCTTGAACATAAAAATTTTTGAACAACAATTATGACTTGTTTTTCTCTTGAGAAAAACAGCAACCTCAAACTACACTGGAACTGTATTGGTATACTGGCCACAGTCCTAACTGACACGAGTATCAGTGCCATCGGCAGCCACAGTGGACACACGCCAATGCGCTTAGAAGCCGACCTAGCTGCTGTGGATGTCCCGTCTGTGTCTCCACTTCTGGGAACGTCTCCTGTATTGTATAAACTATTGTGGCCGTTCCACATTTCTTCACTTACTTGATCTTCACAACAACATCCTGGACTAAATACAGATTAGAGAGAAATCAACTAAGACTTTGTTTAACCAAAAAAATTAGAAAAAGAAATTTCACCCAAGGAAACATATCAATAAGTAAAGGAGCCAAATCATAGATCCAAGTCTTTGGATTCAGTCATGTGACCTTTCCATTGAGCTCTGCTAGCTCTGACCTAAGATCAGGTATAGAGCTTTGCACTATAGACTGTTTGTACCCTTTATTTAGACACCACAATTATAAGATTTTTATCCTAGATGAATTGAAATTTTAAAGTGAGAAATACTAGGTAGCCAAGACTACAGATATAGTTCTAAGTTCTGGATCACAAGGAAACACTTAGAAAAATTGGGGGGAGCTATTTGGTTAGTTAGAAAAATGAGCAATATCAAATTCCAACCCCCATCCCTAAAAAGAAAACCTATGAAGATTTGCTCATGGTAGGACATGCATCTCTTTCACTGAGGACTTCCAGATAAATATCTTTTAATTTGATAAATTTTAGGAAGACTAGACTCCAGAAATAAGCTTCCTGAGGCATACTCTTTTCTTTCCTGAATATTGGCTCTTTACAAAAGTGGCCATTTCTCCTCCGCCATGTCTCAGCTCAGTTGTCTCTTCCTGAGGGACAATTGTCCTAAGCCTCTACAATGCACATAATTTTACTCTCTAAGATCCTCCTGCTACATTTTTGTCTAGCGTAGTTAATGATTAATAGTGATTAAATACTGATTATTTCTATTGTAATTTGGGCTTTTTCTTCTCAAATGCAAACTGCATGAAGGAAAAGACCTGTGGTGGAGTCTACAGCAGGTAAAAGTTGTTTAGGAAAGCAAAGGGTGGCTCTAGAAATCAGAGTTTTCAGTGTGTCTGTGGTGTATAACCTTGGGAGGAGCAGCCACTGAATGGCTCCAGGCACAAGGGGACAACCTCAAGATGGGCAACGGGACCTCAGCCCTGTGGGCAAGAGTCGGTCTTATCAGCAGCTGGTTCTGTTCTATCTGCCCTCCCTACAGCTTGAGTTTCTGACCCTGTGCCTGTCCTACAGACCTTTCCTTCCTAAGTTCTGCTGACTCATTCTCATCACTTTGACTTGCATGTAATATATCAAGATTGTAGTTTTCTCTAAAGAAAAGAAAATTATTTTGGCATTATTGGAGATTGCATCCAGTGCCTCATACATGCTAGGTACATTCTGTACCAGAGAGCTAAACAGCCAGCTCACCATACAAGTATTTTGGCATTTGTTTCCTATATTTTTGAAATGCTTATACTGACATTAATATTAATTTCAATATTTTAGTAAAATGTGAAATATGATTGTGATCAACTTTCACCCAAGTGCTACCCAACATATAGTATGAGATATATAAAAATTTGTAATTGCTAAAAATTTGAATTACTACAGTTGCCAGTTATTAATTACTATGGCAGACATACTAGTGAGCAGGAACTAGGAAACACATAACATTAATATCATATATACTTTTAAAGTTTCACAATATTTTTGGCAGGTAATAAAAATAAGAAGTTTGAATTTTTAATTAGTTCATTTGTACTGTTTGGGAATTTAGTATGCACCTTACACATCTCAGTTTTAACGGGACACACTTCATGTGTTCCATTGCTTTGCATGATCAGTGCCTGTGCTTGGGTGAAGCAGCCTTGAGCTTAACCTTCAGACTCTGTTACACCTCAGGAAGAACTAAGGTTACACTAGCCGTTTTGGTAAGATTATCCCCAGGGAAGAGGAGTGGGAAAAAGAGCCCCTGATAAGACTAATCATAGGATAAGATTCATGGTGCTGGAGAAATGACGTTGCTGAGAGCTTAGAAATTGAATGGATCTTCTGAGAGTAAGGAAGCAAGGACAAGACGGGGCTGAGCTGGTAAGAGTCACCCAGGCAAGCAAAGACACAAAAATTAGGTCTAGGAGGGTGTCCTTCCTTTTTTTGGTCCTTTTGTCTCCTAGTTCCCTTACCTTACTCCCCTTCTATTAAGTTCCCTAAAACACCTGCTGAACCTCTAAGCCAGTCCTGCCAAGAATTACTGAAGTGTCTAGGAATAGAAATCAGTCCTGGTGTATATGGAAATGATCTATAAACATATAAAAAGAAGCTCATCTGGGAAAGAAGAACTAGGAAGTCAGTCAAGTAAATACCTGAGAAGAGTTTTAAACAAGAGAGGAACACTCTCTGAGTACCACTTTGTTCCAGTATGTTTTAAATGATTCTAGTTCAGAATTTGCATGTGTATGTCACATAATGATATCATAGAAGAAAAGACCAGACCAGTGTTTTGGTCCTTAAACATCATGGTATATTCAATATGTACATAATAAAACTAATACTACCATTACAACCTGAGCCATATTGATTTCCCTTGTTTCAACTTTCATTGCAATTGTTTGAGAATATATTTTCTTGGCTTTTTTTTTTGTTCAAATTCCCTAGGGAGAAAAATCTTCCTGTTCCATTTTTTATTTAATGTTAGATCATCATTTGTGGACCTGGTTCTGGATGTAGAGGTTTTTGAGCCAGGGAATCTAGGGAATTCAACCAGCTGTGGCAGGAGAGGTGCTGTGATCCTTGCAGGGCTATGGATGACTAGACATATTCAATGACATTTTTTAGCATACTTATGCACTGGACAAAGTGGACAGCCAGCTGGCTGGACTGCTGAGCTTCCTTCAAAGCAGTGCAGAGTGATGAGAGCAGGGATTGGGAGTGATGCCTGGGTTCAAAGCTCAACTCTACCGACAACTGTTGTAATTTTGACACTTAATTTGGAATAATATATGAAAGCTATTGGAATGTGACCTCACATATAGTTACTGTTCTATCACCTATCTGTCTATCTATCAACCATCTATCTATATAATCTATCTCTATCCTCTCTCTATAGAGATATAGATGTGTGCGTGTCTTCTCTCCCTTAATTACAGTTATTCATACACTCAACACATAGCACACTGTAATTTGTTTTGTTAATCTTTCCAACAACTCTGAACAGGGGTTATTATAATTCCCATATATTAGGAAAGAACCAGAACTAACAAGGGTTAAGCAACTCTCTCTGAATGATTTAATTAAAATGAGGCAGGGGTAGGATTTAAGCAAAGGATGATTGAAATCGAAGCATAATTTCCCTGTTTCATCAGAATTATTTTTGTCCCAAGGGCCTACAGATAGAAGGGAAGGTGAGTGTTGACAGTCAGCATCCTTTGGGGAGTTTTATTTCAATAGCACAGGATAGATTACCCCAGAACACATCCTCAGGATCATATTTCATTTCCATGCAGCCTCGTCTCCAGTCCCCTGTCCTATACATTTTTATGCTTCTGACTGCCAAAATACAAAACCTGCCGCTGAGCCAACCCTATGAGTGCTCTGTACAATAGGGTCTCACTGCCGTCAAGTTCTCACTGATGTGTTGAAAAGGTTTGTTCTGGTTTGCTTTGCATAGAATGAACTTCTGTCTCTTTGGGCCAAGATCAGGCACACTTTATGAATAACAGGGTTGTAAGAACCCAATCTAAAGGTCCAGGATTTTGCTCCCAGGGCTACAGTGATGGAATAGACGGCAGCCTTCCAGACATTCTCTGCCTGCAGTTGCCTTGAAATGGTATGCATGGCTGTGCAGCTTGACCAGAATCTTCCTGCAATAGCAAAACATTATTTAGATCATGCTTTGCCTTCTGAAAAGAGGTCCAAGCTTTGAACTGTTCCCTCTAAGATAGTCTTTGCCTTCAGAGCTTTGGAAAAAATCCTCACACCTGTGTAGAAAGGTGCGAATGTATCACATTTAAGTGTATAGCCATTATAAACGTTGGTGCAGTTAAATCCTGAAAATCAGTGCTTAGAAGGGAATGCCTCCTCTGCTGATTGCAGGGTAACTGGTGCAGCTAAATGGGCTCCAGACACCACTAGAATAGCAGATCTCTGTGTGTGACTACAGAGGAATATATAAGAAAGAAAAAGACAGATGGTGTACTTAGGTGCACTTAAGTCTGATTGCATGAGTTGATAATGAATGTTTAAATATGGCACTCCCATAAAATCAGATACCTGTAGACAATACTGGAATAATACAGACTTGCTATAGTGGAAAAAACTGAAGTTGTGGATTCTAATTTTTGTTTCTGTCATTATTATGATTGTCTATTTACTCATATAGGAATTTTCATAACTTTCTCAGAGCCTAATCATAAAACATAAAATACAGTCAGTAGCATACAAAACAGGTTCCTGGAACTGTAAGGATACTTAAAGATTGTTATAGAACTGAAGAAGCTTGCGGCCAGATAGGTGAGAGAATAAAGGCTAGGTGGCTCCTGGTGATGGACTGAAGATTAAAAGTGTTACCAACTCCTCCTTACCCAGTCCTTGCCCCACCATGAAACACCAATTTTCTGAGAATTATATGAAAAATGGCAAGGAAGACATAAACCTGGATACCAAACAGTGCACCCAACAGTGTTCAAATGGGGATGTCCTCTACATCCTCACTATCCACTTTGGTTTTATTGGTCTCAAACCAAATTAAGTAAAACTTGTGGTTTCGTGTTCCTGGGGACAGAACCCAGAGTCTCACACATTCTAAACTGTATACTATTTTTAAAAACCTTAAAAATGAATGGATTTCATGGTGACAAATACACATACTCATGGTTTATAGGGACTCAGGTTTATTACTTTTCTCTTACACATACTGTGCAAACAACTTTCCAATTAGAATATTAAAGTTCCAAAACACAGTCAGCTTAGATCAGGTACCAAGGTATCAGGTAGCACAGGGTCATTCTGGGGTAGATGCTCATCTCTCCTGTGGATGGGGATGAGGAGGGAACCAAAGAGAGGCAACCCTGATCCCAGTAGTATGCTCCATGCAGAAAGTAGACATGAATCAGAGACTGTAAATAAATTGGACCTGGCACTTTAAGTGCCTTAAGTGTTGGGAGTTAAACCTTCAATCGTATCCTCATTCTTAAAGGGAGCGGGTAAGCCTCCCATCAAGGAGAGTGGTGGCATAATCAAGATGAACAATGCTTCTGAATTCTGAAAGGACTTCACAGTTTGAGTGGGAGAGCCAGTCCCCAGTGCAGGGAGCACTAAAAGTCCACATGTCACTTACCATCTGGGTGGGGAAAGATGCATGTACTTTAAAGCCATAGAGTGCTGACAAGCCCCAGGAGCTCTCTGGATGGTGGCAGATACTCTGTCCAGGCACATCTCCAAGTGAGGTCGACATCAGGCTGCCAAAATGGCAGCTCTTGCTGGAAAACTGATTCCGAAAATTTTGCTTCCGAAAGCACAGAGCGGGACAACTTCACAGAAAGTCTAAAACAGACTCAAATCACGCATATGTTACGTGGTCTTCTGTTAATTTCTATCACTTAGATTCCCCACACAGATCACCTTAGAAAGCAACTAACATGCAAATGCCATTTCCATAGCTTTTGATGTATTTCTTTTTTTTTCAACCCAATAAAATGGCAATAGGATTATCAATTAAAATTGAAAAATGTATACATACTAATCATAATCTTGGGATGCAGGACTTGATTCCATTAGCAACAGAAAAAAACTTTAAAATTCTGGGAGTCAGAGAAGAGTACACAGTCATATCAGTGCAGAAATCAGAACAGAGGAAAAACGCTAAGGATGAGGGCAACAGTAGTTACAGTCAGTAGGACAGAGCAGGAATGATAGTGCCGGAGTGTGAACAACCAGTTGAGCAAGTGCGGGGCAAAGTGCTGAGGCTTGGCTGTCAAGGACGTGGTCCAGTTTGCTTCTCCTGCAGTGGAGGCAGGCTTCTTGTAGTACATCTCTGAGCTCACACAGAGCCATGTTCTTATGGGTACTGTGCCACGGTGAGCAGGTCAATAGGGGAATGTTGGGATTTCAGACCTTCATCACGTCTCTGAAAGGATAAAAATCATAATCCTAGTTGAAGGGCAAAGAAAAGCATCCCAACATAACACTGAGCGTGCACTGAAATGCAGGATGATCCCATCTGGAGTCAGGGTATCTTTTCTATGGCTATTTTAAAAGAGAGGGCCATCTTTACACCTGTGCTTGATCAAACTACTGACTATCAGGATATCTACTTGTCCATAAAGCAGGCCTTTAAAATGGAGCACTCCATCAGCCTCCTCATTGGGGAGAGGAAATTTCTACCATAACTAGTTCATTAAGAAAATGGCAGAGAGGAATCACAAACCCCCTTGAAATCAGAGAGCAAATATAAGCTATAGAGAATCAAGTTTGAAAAAGAAAAGTTTAAAGTCGACATGAAATGGATTATTTTTCTGGAAAAACCAAAGTGTTGGAAATTGACTTCAAAACCAAGTGCATTAATTGAAACAGATTGGAAATCATAGAAATAAATTGAGATCTTGTCTAAGCACTTTAACTCCCCCAACAAAGCAATAAACCAAAGCAATTTACAGGAGATATCCATCAGTGCTATAAACAAATAGGCCTTCATTTATTATAGTAAATCAAAACTATTCTAGATCTGAGGATAAAGTATAGAGATCCTCAATCTGTTCTATAATTTAATCTTTACCCTATTATAGAAAAAGAACAGAAATTCTTTTTTAAAAAGGGGATTGGAGAGATGGCTCAGCAGTTATGTGCACTTGCTATTCTTGTAGAGAACCCAGATTTGGTTTCAACACCCACACATCTGCTCACAACCCTCTGTAATTTAAGTTTAGAAGGTACCTGACACCCTCTTCTGGCCTCTGTAGGTACAAGACATGCATCTGGCAGTACACATACACACACACACACACATACACACAAAACAAAAACAAACAAATCTTTAAAAAAATCAAACGTCTATTTTGTTAAATTTAAATATATTGACAAAAGTTCTGGATTAAAATTTACAAACCAAAATCTAATAACTCCCTCAATTAATTTTATAAGTGAAGCTCTTTTTAAAATGAAAGTTACTACTATTTGTTAAATTATAACCAAGCTATTCTCATGAGCTGTGCAATATTATTTCTGATTTTTCCCTAGACTTAGAGAAATTTGAGAGACCCTAATTCTGCATTTTTGGACATAATCAAATGCATAATCACATCTTTTTATTTATGTTGAAAGGTGTATGTTTCATATGACTGTGCTTATGTCTGTGTATGAACGCAGATATGAAAATATGTAGACAGAGAAACATCAATGTAGTAACCCTGGTTGGCTAATTTGGAAAGTAGGATCAGTCCGTCTGTCTGTTCTATACGTGACACAGACATTGCCACGTGATATCCTCTCCATTTCTTAAATTAATGAATTATTAAAATTAGTATAAATGCGATTTTCACTTTTACTATAGTAGTCATATGATTTATTTTAAATGAACATATATTTAATATATTAAAAAGATATAAATTATATAAATGTACTTAAACACACCCATGTAAACATTACCTGTGATCACTTACTCAACAGGTAGTGATGTACTATACTCCTCTGGATATCTGAGCCTGATTGGTGAACAAAACAAATTCACAGTCAATCACTTAATTACTTTTAGGATCAATCAGAGAAGAGCTCAAAAGGCTTTGTGAGATAGGCATGTTAGACTGGAAACAAGCCCCCAAACTCCTAGGTGAATTTTTCCATGAGAGAACCCAAAGAAGATTTTGTTTGCCAAGGAAACAAAGCATTCATTAGTGATGTGGGTTCAGCATCATAGAGAAAATGAGTGATGTTTGTCCTCAGAGGGCCAGAGTTCAGACTGGGAGATGCTTCACAAATGCGCATTAGCAATGGTAAGATCTTAAGTGTTAGAAAATGTAAAAGCTCAGAATGCTCAGAAGCCATGAGGGGATAATGATCATAATGAGAAGTTGGGCTTGGGTGGCAGCCATGAAGACCTCATCCACAGATCTATGAAGGTTGTAAATGGGACTATAGTCAAAAGCATACGACACATGTTATACTAATAATAGAAACCATAACTGACTAGCCAGGGGACTGGGATTTGCTACCCAATCAATGTCCTGCTCTCTTGCTGCATTTCCAGATTGCACATAATTTTCATATCTGGGATATATGACTGAAGAAAAAGACAAATCTTTCAGAGAAAGCACCATAGAACCTATGATAAGTTTAAAATGTTACCGTAAAACTTCTGAGAGTCTCCACCATCCATTTACAAGAAAGAGGACTGACCAAATGTTTCAAGAACAGAATCTAAGTTAGGTTTAAAATGTGGGGATTCAAAGTCTTAGCATGGCTTCCCAGGTGAATATGAAGCCTGTGGCTGCCATGTGGAATGATGTCCATAACCCATGTCTGGTTCCCAGTGTCCTATGGGTTTGCAGATACAACTGGTGTTCCAATCTCAGCTCCTGAGCGTATATTTGAAAATGATATAATTAGCAGTTATAATTTCAGATTGGTCGTTTTTTTGTGGAATTAAGAACACTTACAGTGAGAAGACTGAGCAGCACCTAAATTTGAGCCTCTGTCTCTGCTTCTGTCTCTGTCTCTCTCTGTGTCTCTGTCTCTCTCTCTCTTAGAAAAAAATAATCTAAATTAGCAGAAGTCATATAGGTATAAGGAATATTGGAATAGTAGTTTCCATCATTTCTCTGATTAATTCACCATTGTATGTCTTCTAAAGATCAGGTGAATACTGACAGTTCCAAAGTAGCATCCCAGCTACAAGTGTGGCGCTGAGTGCTAGCCATTCCCCCAGAGGCAGGGCATGGAGGCACACACTTCAGTTCCAATACTTGGGAGGCAGAAGCAAGAGGATCTCTTCAGTTCGATGCTGATCTGATCTCTTTGAGTTTGAGACTGGCTGGTCAGGGCTCCATAGTGAGACCCTATAATATATGGACTCCATAGATCCATATGTTAAAGGCTTGGTCCATCAGACTGTGATGGTACCACTGGTCCATCAGATTGTGGTGGTACCACTGGAGATGGTGGAGCCTCTTGAAAGAGAGACAGAGTGGGAGGTTTTGGATACCTGGACTATGTCCCAAAAGAGATTAGGAGGCTCCAGCTTTCTCCTTTTCCTATTCTTCTATTGCTTTCTGGTCCTGAAGTAAGCACTTTGACTAGCATGCTGTCCCCACTGGATTGGTTTGCCCAATCACAGATAGAACTACAAGTTCAACTAATCCATTTCTCTTACAATTATCTCAAGTGTTTCATTATAGTCATACAGAGTTGACTATCATGCATGGAACATTTAATAATTGCGTTTTGACCTTTTGATCACAGTCAAGCATAGTATCTGTCTGATATGTTTAAAAATAACTTTAAAGGGCTAAAGAGATGGCATCCATTAAGTTAAGAGCACCGAATGTTCTTGCAGAAGACCAGAGTTCGAATACCAGCACCCACATGGCAGCTATCAACTGTCCATAACTCCCGGTCCAGGGGATTTGATGCCCTCTTCTATCTTCTGAGGTCACTACATGACAGAGGTACACTTACATACATGCAGACAATACACTCCTACACATAAAATAAAGATAAACATATAAAAATAAATAAAAATCACCTTAACTACATGCCATTCAGTAATTCATCTCGTGCTAAATTTCCATTTTTTTCTATCCCTGTTAAAACAGGGATAGATCAAAACAGTTTGCATTTACGTAAAATTAACATCTGTATACATTATCAGTCTTGTATATAATTTATCAGTCTTGGCCTTCTGAAAGCTTTTACATATTCTTTCAAAATGTAAACTGAGGAATGTGAAATTTCCAGGATCTACTTCAGGACCTAATGACTGTGCATTGCATAATGACAACATAACAATTGACATGATGATCCCAAATTGTCAAGTGTATTAGAATCCTCTGTAAGCAAAATACCCCCAAAAATCCAAAACAAACAAATAAACAAACAAAAACCCACCACCACCACCACCAACAAAAAACACAACGGAGAGTGAGAGTGAGGAATTGAATATATCAGTGACATTTTGGGGGTCCCTGTGGTATGATCCATGCTAAATAATATTTTCCAAAGTTAAGATAAGTGATTGACTTTTGGACGTCAACTAACAGTGGAGGCAGAATACCTTACAGGTGTCTCTAGATTCTAGAGATACCCCCTTGGACATATAAGAACATTATTTATATGCTTCATATCCCAAAGAGTCAGACATATGTATGTGGAACTCAGAGCATTAAAAGACTCTGCAGCAGGTTAAGAGTCCACAGAAGTCTCTCTGCAGTTGGATCATCACTGGCCCTGGGATATTTATAGTGTTGGTGTTGGCAAAAGACATTTTTCTTGTCTGTTAAGGGCTTCTGTGACAGAAATGTCATGAACAGACTAGCATTTAAACAATGAGTTTTTTTATTATAGTCCAGAGTCTAGAAAATTCTGTGTTCAGGGGCCTAGAAGACTTGGTTCCTAATGGATGTTTGCTACTTTTTGGAAGGATATTCTTTGTTATACTCTCCATGGGAGAAAAAGTGGAGAGTCTCTCTGGAATTTAGGGCATTAGCCTATCATGAAGACTCTATTCTTGTGATCAAATCATCTCTCAAATTCCACACTCCTGAAAGTCTTTTCATTAGGTGCTGACTTTAATCAGTCTAAGAGGGTGCCTCAACATTCAAATTATAGCAAAGATTGTGCAGAATTTATGGCAAAGTTCAAGGAAGAGGATTTAGGGCCATTCTCTGATGAAGTTAAGCCCAGTGTGCATCCAAACAGAAAGTCTTGGTAGTTGAATAAAGAAATGATAAAATTAAGAGTCAGCTAATGACTTTGTAGAATTTATTCTGAATAAGTTTAAAACTTTCTGAATTTTAGGTTACTTGGAAAACTTTTTTGAAATAGTATTAATATAAAGAACAGAATTAACTCTCAGAAGGATAAATTAGAATGCTGCTTCATGATGGTGAGCTAAATTCTGTTATTGTGCAGGTATCATGTGTCACAAGCTACCACATTACTACATTTAGCTTTATGAATGACCAGCATAGTTACAGTGACCCCAAATGAACAACTGTTCCCATCCTGAAATCTGAAGTTCAGGATGTTGAGGATTTAGAAAAATTTACAGAGTTGATGATACCTGAATGATTGATTCTTTTGTTTGTTTTACCTTCACCCATCCTATTCTTGATGATAGGAAATAAATTAGTCATAAATATATTTAAAACAAACATTTCCAAATTCTGCTTTCAAAAATCATACACAATTGATATCATCTTTTTATTAACTGGAACACATAGATTCTACTTCATAATTTGTTGAGTTCTTAAGAGTTACATTGTAGAGATCCACTTTTCACATAATAAAAACCACATTTGGTGAGTGAATGTTGTGTCCAAGTTGTCATTCTAAGGAATTTTCAAATACAGTTTGGTTAATTCCAAAAAGGTTAGTAGAAGTAGATATATGTGACTTATCTAGTAGTTTGGAAAACTGTAAACAAGCGATTACAAAACTTATTGAAATTCCTAAGGGGTTGAAATGGGTCTTTAACCCAATAAGATAAGTTTTAGATCTGATCATCATATTCATTAAAATAGTAATACACAAAATCAACATACAGATCTAAGTAGTGTTTCTATATACAAATAATGAACTTTTAAAAAAAGAAGAAATGGAGGAAAAATCACATTCACATTAGTTTCAAAATATTAAAATACCTAAGAATTAATCTAAGATGTGAAAGCTCTCAAAAAGAGGAAACTGGGCCATGAGAAGAGAAGAAGGGATCATAATGGGGAGGCAAAAACAAGGTAAAAGAGTACATATAATATGAAAGCAGAAAAGGGGCTGTGGGAGGGGCGTTAGGCAGGGCAGGAAATGGAGAGGGGCCAGTGAAAGAAACTGTAAGGAAGCCCACTGCTCTGCATGCCAACTTAAGTACAGAAGGAACAGGCTATCAAAACGAACCTCCTGAGTTCTAACCTCTTAGCTATAATGTGAAAAGAAAATTAGAAATGTACAGTACTGAAGGCTAGAGAGATGACTTAGTGGTTAAGAGCATTTGTTGCTCCAACAGAGAACCTGAATTCAGTTCCCAGCATTTATATGGCAGCTCAGAGAATTTGACACCCTCTTCTGGCCTCCAAGGGCACTGCAGACAGAAGGCACACATACATACATGCCAAAAAAACTTATATACATAAAATGAAAATAAATTTAAAATCTTTAAAAATATGTATAATATTTCTGACACAGGATTTGGAGAAAAGGGGCTAGAACTGACCTGGAAGCCTCCTCCCCTGAAGGCTGGCCCTTATAGCTTTGGAGAGCACTGTGAAACCTTGTAAGGGAGAGCAGCAGTGGGTGTTTCAACCTCAGCTTCAAAGTCTAATAACCAAATCAATGACTAGCACAGCACACAACATTGGTGCAGTAGTGGCACTTTTATCTTGTGGCTAATCAGCAACTACCTAATTTGGACCTAAAACCCACTCAATAGGAGGAATGTCATGTGTGGCACTGGAAACGTAGACAAAAACACATGGCTGGAGAGGTCATAGATCTTAGAGAAAACCCCAAAGCTGTCACATTCCTAGACAAATATAATTTCTTACTGTGTTCAAAATATAGATCCTTTAATTTGCAGACAAGTATCCTAGTAACTCTTATCAAGAAAGCTTCTCTTGCAGCAGATGGTGACTATTACAGAGTTTCACAACTGGTCACAGACAGAAAGTGTCTGAAATGTCCAATCCTAGGTGACACATCTACAGTGGAACCTCTATACCCGAGGATCCCAGAACATAAAAGAACAAGCGGTAGAGAGAATACCCCCCACAACAGAGTTTAAGAACATAGATGGCCAAAGCATAGAGAATAAGAATCTTCAGAGTATGCGTCCTTGAACAGGGCTCTTATGTTTAAATCCACCCACCCAGGGCACAGGGACCATTGCAGAAAGGAGGGGGAGGCAGAAAGATTGTAAGACTCAGGGAGGAAGTGCACTGAAATAGAGTCCTACAGGTTCCTTGGACCCTGCTCATATGAACCTACAGCAATGATGGCAGCATGCACAAGACCCATGCAAACTGATGCAGACAAAAACCCAGCATAACACTGTGGAAACATTGCAGCAGACTGCAATCTTACTCGAAGAATTATTGACAGCTGATGGCTGCTGGGTGAGGAAGAGCAGATCTTTTTAAAGGAAGGGACTCTAGATAAGCTGACTAGACTTCAGTGGATGAACTTGCACTAAGGGTCATCTGGGTACACTAATTTGACATGATAGTCCTTAGAAATGACAGTGTATGGTGACAGTGTGGGGAGAGGAGCGGGATGGGCAAGTACCAGTGAGGAAGGGGGTATAAAGTTAATTAAGATACTCATTATCAAATACACACACATTCAATAAAAATTTAAAACAAAATATGTACAACACCAACATCTGTAGTAGAAATCTGGGTAAGCTCAGTTCTGTTGTAATGTTTATACAAGGGTTGTTAATGCTAGAAGACACTGTAGTATTGCACACAGTGATTATACAAAGAGTGTTGCTGTTGTCAATAAGACTACTTTTCTTCTATGTCTTTCAAATGGTGGTGCTAACTTGAAGTATTGGTGTCAGAATTATATAGGAAAAGGTAAAAAGTATTCATATTTTCATCTTAATTTTGCCATGGATGGCATTGAAAACCACAAACCCCACCAACTAACCACCCGTGTTCCAGTGGTCTCATAAGTGAAATGCTAACATTCTTCTCAGGTCGTAGCTTCATGATGAAATAAAAATTTATAAATCAATTATCACAAAATGTCCCATTATGTATGAGAAACAAGCAAACAGATATGCAAATCAGAAAGCTTGAGGATTTCTAAAGCGCTAAGAGTGAATGACCTTCTGTACCATGTTTTTAGCCTCATAAGGTTTTCAACAGCTCTTTCGAATTGGTGGTAGTACACAGTGTTCAGATGTGGAAAAGGATTATACTGTCTTCTCTGTGTGTTCCTACGGGGTTTCCATAGATGCTCTTTTAATTCGGTGGTGAGTTATTACGCTAATTTTCATTTATTACGTTTTCTGATAGCAGCATTACAAATTTTTCCTTTTGAAAGTCACCAATCCAATCCTTTCATGACATGTGATCATTTGTGTATGATAATCTTGCCTTTAGCCCCCAGAGTAATTATTTGAGTCTGGGGTTGTAGGAAGACAAGCTAGTCAGAGCTAATGAACTTCCTTCTCGTCTTTAACAACTATTGAAAATGAAACACACTCTCTGTGTTGAGGTACAGAGAGCATGCAGTGGAATCTAACATTGGAGCTAGGTGGCATCTCTCTTGCCATCATGAGTAGAGACCATGAAACCAATAGAGAATGCACAGTTAAGCAGCAGATAGGACAGAGGGTTCCATTTCACTTCTTGTGAATCCATATGTAGAAGCTAGAATATAACTAAAACTTTTGGTTTCCAGGTTCAAGAAATTACTGATCTTTTTTTTTTTTCAAGACTATTTACTTTTATGTTTGTGAGTGCTATTCCTGTGTGTATATAAATGTACTCATGTCATGCCTTACCTGTGGAGGTCAGAAGAATGCATTGGATCCCCTGGAACTGGAAGTTTAGATTGTTATTAGCCACCTGGGAATTGAACCCTGGCCTTCTGAAGAACAACCAGTGCTCTTAACTGCTGCGCCATCTCTCCATCCCCAAGAAATAATTGATCTTTTAACTAGACAAATTAGTGAACTGTCATCTACCACTAAACCATATAAAGGTGTTATCATGACCCCTAAACATCTGAGCTGACAGTGCTCTCAAAAGCCACTCAAAAGCCACAATAGCAGGCATTCTAATCCTTTCAGGCTGCCAGGCTGCTCAGTCATGCTCTGCATGCCTGTCCCAGTTGAGTACTTACTCTCAAGATCTAACCAATGAACTACTTTTCTCAACTTCTGGTCTCGCCATCCTGTCTTTCCCATAAGAATCTGAATACAGTATTTGAGCTCTTCATAAAATAATGGCAAGAATCATTTGCATAAACACACATGAGTTCTTCAGCCTCATTCCCAAATGAGGCTTCTCCATCAGTGCATAGAGACGCCCATGACATATGGCTCCAAACACACTATTACATTCAGTCCCTACAGAGATTCTTTGGTCAGCTCTGGAGACAGTAATTACTCCTTGCATGGAAGTAGCTATGTATCACTCAGGGGCCTTTGTAATTGATGGCTCTTATAGCAGTGTTTCTTTTTAGAAATGCCTTGGAGACGTGCAGAGTTACTTATTTAGGTAGCATTGGCTGTGTTTATTTATTTATAAAACAGATTATGATCTTATAACGAATTTATTCCATTATTACAGAGACCCTAAATTCATGTCTGAAGCATTTCCTTGATAATGACAGATTATCTCTAGAAGGAATTCATTGGACACTTTAGAAAAATAAACTATATTTAATTATTGCTAATTATGACATTACCTCCTGAAATTGCAAAGTAGCTTTTTAACATGAATATTACAAAAATCTACGTCTCCCACAAAACACTTCCTTTCTTGAGCTTTGAAGACTCATCTTTCTGTTTTCTAGGCAAAACAACACGTTCTTGCAAAACAGAAACATGAAAAAAATGTCATTTATTTCTACCTCTTTAGAATGCTACCATTCACATTCCACAGCCTTGGGATGTATATTCACCATGCAAGCTGCAATCACCAGCACAGCCTCTCTGTTGGCATAATAGGAATGTAGAGGTGGTAGCTTTAAGCATGCAGACATCTGATACAGGACCTTATTTGAAGAACATTATGGCTAAATTGGAGAGAGCATAGGGCAACAGAAATGATAAATGGAATGGAAGGGATTACTGAACATATGAGAAGAGATGAAGAAAAATGGAGTTGTTTAGTCTTGAAAGGGGATGAGTCTGAGGTGAATTGATTGAGGAATTTAAACTAGCAAAGGGCCACAGTGCAATTAAGTTTGATGCATTTGAAGCTGAACCTTTAGGCAGAAATATGTGAAAGGCAAATTAAAGGGCTCTTATTTTACAGGAAGCATGGTGATAAGCAAAGAAAGGATTTGTAAGTACTAAGCTAAAATAAGTGTATTATCATACTTCAGAAAATATTTGTATTGTTTAATTGAAGACCCTCATGACCAGGAAAAAGATAATGGGAATAAGCACCCAAGTTGCGGCATGCCTTACTGAGGCAGAGTCTTTGTTATTTGCTAGTCAGTCTATATCACAATTAAATCATTGGCTTGGATTTTCATTTATTCACCCATCTATTGTTCGAGTCTATGCATTGGTTTTGCCATCCATTAAAGAGGCAACAGAGTTAATGCTTGCATTATTTCATTAGGTATTAAACAATCCAATAAAATGTACAAATGCATTAGATCAGATATAAAATATTTGATATGCAGGTACATACTTAATAAATTAGTCAATGCAAACACAGTTAAACGTAATTTAAAAAATTTTATTTTTTATGGAATCATTGTGTGTTTCATATAGAACATCTCAGTCTTAATCATCTTTATGTCCCCTTCCCCACCAGCATCTCCCCAGAGCTCCCCAATTGGAATCCGTACATTCTGTCGTCTGTGTTAAGGCCTATTTTGTCAAGTTAGTGTCTCCATATGTTCCTTAGTACAAGTTCATCTCCCGAGGTCTAATTAGCCTATCCAGAGTCCCTCACTTTAAGATTAGTTTGGCCTCACCTAACAGTAATCAGCTGCCAATCTTTCTGCAGCAAAGATTGGAGTCTCCTGCCTATTTCTACAGTTCCATGATGAGTTTTTGTCTGCTTGAGTTTGCATGGGTCTTGACAGCGCCAACACCATTGCTGTAGGTTCATATAAGCAGGGTCCCAAGAGCTCATAGGAGTCTATTTCTATGTGATTGTTAACTATCTCCCTGGCTCTTAAAAATATCTGTGCCCCCTCCTTTGCAATGGTCCCTGAGCCCTGGATGAGTGAAGTGTAATATAGAAGTCTGGTCCCGAGACCTATACCCTGCAGACTCCTAATCTCCATGCTTTAACCTTTTGTGAGTTTTGTGTTCCTGGCCCTTTGTTGCATGAGGGAGCTTCAATAATGAGAGTTGAGACATTCATTAGTGTCCTCTTTATCCCTTGTTCTATCTTAGGGATAGAGACTTAGGTAAAGAGGCTACATTGTAGATGTGCTGCTTATACTTAGGCAATTCACAGACAATGTATATGTGTGATGTCTTCATGTGGTGCAAAAGAAGTTTCTTTGATGACTAGATGGAACTAGAAACTATTATGCTAACTGAAGGAACACAGAATCAAAAAACAAATGATGTAATGTTCTCTCTCGTTTGTGAATAATAGCACCAAACCCTTATATGTGAGTATGTATCCTCATGTAACTGCAGGAACCAGAAAAATGGAAAGGAACCGCGGAAGTAAAGGGAAAGAAGGAACCTGAGAGAGAATAGTAGGGGACATGTAGAAATCGGTAAAATGGGGGTAAATGGAAGGAGGGAGGATTATACAAGGAACTATGGAGATAAAGGGAAAAGGAATAAAGGAATTCGAGAGAGGTGGGGCCACAGGAGACTAGTATTATCAAGGAAGAAATGGGGAAGGTATGGATGGAGGGTTAGACAGGGAGAGAGTGAGAGATAATGCCTAGATAGTGTTAAACACCGGAGGGAATCATATTAGTCTTACAACCTAATGGCAAATTACACATACAATATATTTACATGCGTCTGTGTGGATAGCTGAAGGTTACATGGCTACATAACAAGAAACAATGCCAGACAGGAGAAACCTTCCTATGAGTTCTTGGCCAGGATATTCCAAGAGACTCCCAAAATTACACAGGTTACTGCCACAGCCTTTGATTGCCTCCCAGAACTTGAAGGTAAGATGCTATTGCTGAAGACAGGACGTACTTCAGAGACCAGATTTGGAGTAACGGGCCTGGAACTGACCTGGAAGCCACTTCCCGTGAAGGCTAGCTCTCATAGCTCTGGAGAACCCTGGGCATGTAGCCAAGGCAGAACATCAATCAATGGACCAACATCAGCTTCATGACCAAATAACCGCACAAGACAGTGGTGCAGAAGTGGCACTTTTATTTTGGGGTCAATCAATGGCTCCCTAATTGGACTTGAAGCCCACTCAGTGGGTGGAATCTCCTATGTGGTACTGTAATCATAGACAAATGCACATGACTGAGGAGGTCATAGATCTTTGAGCAATCCCCAAGGCTGTTACATCCATAGATTAATATAACTTACTAAGTGCAAAATATGTATTTTGATATTTACAGTCAAGTATCCCAGTTGCCACTCATCAAATTTTATTTTGTAGTCTTGGACCATTTCATGTATGTACAAAATGAATTGTACTCTATAGCCCTGTTTCATCCCTCCTCACTCCTTCTCCAGCTGAAATCCTTCTTCCTAACAAACCTCTCTCCTTCATGTCTTCTTGTGTGTCTTACACTCTGACTTTAAATAGGGTTTCCCATGCCTATAAGCAAGTTTTTTTTTTTTAAAAAAAAGAATGTCAGAAATATGAAGAAATGCTTTGTGAGAAATTTGACTATTTACTTCCAATCTTATCCCAAATAAACCCTGAAGTAAAATGTGATAATATGTAAGAAATGGTAAGATATTCTAAATGAGTAGAATTGGAGCAAAGAAATTTGAGCAACAAATGTACATTAAATAAATACATAAAATATTAAATACAATATGTACCAGGTACATGTACTTGTATATGTATATATACAGTGCCCAAATGTACACACAGGTGTAATTTTTTATCAAAGAAAACATCAAGGCTGGCACTTCTAATGGGCATGATCACTATTTCTTTAAGTCATAAGTACTATATTTCCTTCACCAACAATTAATTGATTTCATCAGTTCACACTTAGACCTATTTGCTATCATTCAGTTAAAACTTTTAACACATGTAGAAATAAGGCATAAAATGTAATCACCCCACTGTTTGCTTTAGTAGCTCATATTAAGCTAAATCTTTCACCCAAACGAATTATAAAGTCTTGATAAAATACAGGTAAAAATAAACCCAATTATTGGAGAATACAGAGACAATCAAGGCAATCAGGATGTGGAAGACCAGATTTTTTGGAATTGATTTTAAGTTACTAAAAAGCTACAGAATAAAAATAACTGGATTGTGGTAGTTTAAAAGCAAAAAGGAGCTGAGCAGTAATGAAGGGGCAGGTAAACAATTTATTCCATATTGAGCAACTAGCAGGGTTAGACCTCAGCAGCAAGGACAAATGATCAGTAAGGGACCTTGATGGGTCAATGAGACTGGAAAAAATTCCTTCCTAAAGGACATATTTAGAGACATCAAAATTATTTACATGCACCATCACATTAAACAAAGTTATGAAACAGAACACGTTACCAAAAGGAAAAGAAAGACAGAAATCTGAAAAGTACTTTTAATGAAATATTTATAGAATTATACAACTGTGACAGTAAAATAATCATTTAAGATTAAAATGTTTTCCAGAGAAAAATAATATTGACATAGAACTTATATAATTAATGAAATGGAAATTCCAGTATTGGAATCCGGTAAAAAGTGGCTAATGGATATGAGGAGCTTAGTATATTCACTTAACCAAACATCAAACACAATAGACATAGGGCTAGAGAATGGGAAGATGGGGCAGTAAGAGATATCCAATCAGAGACACTGAGAGAACAGGATGCAGAGTGCAGCAGACATCTAAAACAAAAGAAAGATGCCTCAAAAACTTGCAATCTGAGTCCCAGAACAGGGGAGAAAACCTGAGAATAGAGCGGAAGTACTTCGGTAAATACTAACATTATTTTTCACAAGCAGCATCAGATATGAAGACACATATTTGGAGAGTTTAGTGAATCCCTGATAGGATAAACACAGATCTTTAATTTCATAATGGAATTGTTTAAGGGAGAGAATGATGGACATGCTGGGAGTGCAGCTCGCTTTTGGAGGGCTCGCTTCCCATCTGTTTGTCTCTGGTTTCCATCCCCACCCCACAAAAAATAAAATAAGAAAAGTCAAACCAATGAATATTTTAAATCTAGAAAAAAAAAGGCTTTAAATAATATTTTCACTACCTGAAGCATCTCACCACAGCACATTTCCCTCCCACACTTCTCAGATCCATCCCATCTTACTACCTCCCCTCACTCTACGTCTCCTACTATTTTTTAAGGCTCATCAAGTTTAATTTGCATTCCCAAGTACTGTTGTGTGTGCATCCATATCTAGAGCCTGGTCAACCTACATCACACCCTTGAATAAAACCAAGCCTCCCTCTCCCAGCAGCTGTCTATGGATGATAGTTGCCCAGCTAGGGCTGGGATTCTTGCCGATTTCCTCCATCCATGCTGGGTTTTTGTCTGAGCTATGAGTTCATATGTGTAATTCCCCTGTTATATCTGGAAAACAGTGTCCTTGTATTCATTCACCATATCTGGTGCTTGAAATCCTTCTGACCCCACTTATGCAATGATCCCTGATGGAGAGAGTGTGATAGAGCTGTCCTACTTAGAGTTGGGCACTTCACAGTCTCCTATTTTCTGCACATTGGTCAGTTAGTCTCCATCTGCTGTATTAAGAGGCATCTCTCATGACAGTTTAAAGATGCATTCATCTATGGACATGGCAATCAGTCATTAGGAATTTGTGTAATATTATGCCACTTAGCATGAGAATAGTAATAAGATCTCCCCTATAGACTGGGGCCTGTCTAATCATAGGTTCTTGGCCCTCATAACAGTGTTAGGTATGGACTCCATCTTGTGAAGTGCGCCCTGAATCTAATCAGAAAGTGGTTGGTTATTCCTACAGCATTTATTCTAAGATATGCACCAGTTGACATAATTTGACAGCCCAATTGTTATTGTGGCTTGCATAGTTTACAGCAGGGCAAAGATGGTGTTTACATTCATTTTCTGGTAGCATCTATAGCACCTTCCAGAACTATGAAAGCTAGCTAATAGAAACGAAGCTGCAAGGTCAGTACTAGCTTGATTTCTCCATGTTTGGTCCATGGCTCAAATATGAAGTGTGTTCATCAGTAGGATCTTGTTGTTAAGTCATGGTAATGAAGAGAAATGGCAATAGCCAGCATTGTTTGATGGTCTGTGGAATATCCCTGGTCAACAAATTCAAACGATGGGGACATTCCTCTCATTGAGCATTATATTTTCTAGACTGTGGTGTTTGGTAAAGGCATTGTCTCCCAATTATGGGATAAATTCATTTAAACTGTTTTTATATATGATATGTGTATATTTTAAGATTTCCTATACCATGTTTCTATGTAACTTTTTCTAAAGGTCTTAGTGTTGGTTATCTCTCTCCATACCCTTTACTCTGCCCTCCCATTCTCCACCCCACTTAATTCTTCCTATCTTATTTATCCCTTCTCCCCTTTATATCACTGAATTCTACTGCCCCTCCCAGGAACACCTAGTCCATAATTAGTTTCCTGACCTCTATGGATTTTCCAATTGAAACATACCTAAAGATTTAAGAGTAGCATCCCCATATGAGAGTGAACATGTGATGCTTGTCTTTCTGCATCTGAATTACCTCACTCAGGATGATTATTTCCAGTTCCATCCCCTAACCTGGGAATTTGATAATTTAATTTTTCTTAACAGCTGAATAATTTCCATTTTGTAAGTGTACTATATTTTTGTTATCCATTCATTAGTCAATGGACTTCTTGGTTGTTCCCATGTCCTGGCTATTGTGATTAAAGAAACACCGAACAGGTATCTCAGTAGTGATATGGAGTCCTTTGGGTGTATGCCTGTGTCAAATGGTAGAGTTATTTGTAACATTTGAAGAACTTCCACACTGACTTCCATAGTGCTGTGCCAGTTTGCATTCTCACTAGCAGTGAATAAGTGTTCCTAAGTCCCCACATCTTCAATAGCCTTTGTTATCTTTTTTTTTCCTTTTGGATCTTAGCCATTCTGACTACTATAAGATGAAATCTCAGAATAGTTCTAATTTGCATATCCCTGATGGCTAAAGATGTCAAACATTAAAAGTTATATTTCTCAGCCGTTTGTGTTTAATCTTTTGAGAACTCTCTGCTTAATTCCTTGCCCCGGTTTCTTTCTTTCTTTCTTTCTTTCTTCTTTCTTTCTTTCTTTCTTTCTTTCTTTCTTTCTTTCTTTCTTTCTTTCTCTCTCTCTTTCTCTCTCTCTCTTTCTTTCTTTCTTTCTTTCTTATGTAGTCTTTTCTTAATTCTTTGTATATTCTAGATACTAACACTGTCAGATGCATAGCTGGTAAAGATTTTTTTCCCATTGTTTAAATGGCCTCTTTATGTGAATGAGAGTTTTCTTTTGTTGTGTTAATGTGTCTAAGTCTCATGAACTTTCATTTGTCCATTTTTCTGTCTTAATGCCTGCATTGTCAGATTCCTGTTCAGAAAGTCCTTTCTTGTGTCTATAAGTTAGAATATTTTTCCTGCTTGCTCCTCTGTCTGAGTCAACATATTAGTATTATGTTGAAGTCTTTGAGCCATTTACGTTGAATTTTCTGCAGGGTAAAAGACAGGGATCTAGTTTCAGTCCCCCAAAATACACATCAGAGAAAAGACACATCTTCAACAAGTACTACATTTCCAGAATCATTACTTTTAAGGGAGGTTACAGAGATCTAAGAAGAACTGCTGATTTCTAAGAAATGATGATGGAAGGACGAAGAGTAATGTAATAACTTCCGCTCTTTAAAAGAAAGTGATTATAAAGGCCAGCGTGTTGGTGCACACTTTCAACTGAAGCACTGTAGAGGCAGGCAGACGTTGGTGGATTTCTGGGTGCTTGAAGCCAACCTGGTTCTAAATAATGCATTTCATACCCAGGAGAGCTACACAGTAAGATCCTTCCTATTTCAAACAAACAAAAAACAAAGTAACCGCCAAACTTAATTCCAAATGTCACCAAAATGCGTCTGAAAAAATGAAGTAAAGGCATTTGGGATTTTACTACTACTGTAGTTGTTACAAAAAAATAATCATCACAGTTTGGCAGCAGAGGTCATAAAATCCTCGGTCTTGTAGGGAATCCACTTTAATCCACAGTATTATGTTCAATTCCGAAGTCCATCACAGTGTCATCTGGGTGCCATCAAGACATTGGCAAGGATGTACTGAGTCCTGAAGATTCTAGAAAATAAGCCATTTCTTCACTTAATAAAGCTTCTAGAAGACATTCTTATTTCTTGGATGATGTCTTTTATCTATCCTATAAGCATAATAATGAAGAGCTAGAGAGAAAACTTTGCTTTAAGATCACAACTAGCTGCTCTTGTAGAGAACCTGAAACCTTGGTTCAGTTTCTATGTGGTGGCTAACCACTGTCCTACCTCTAGTTGCAGGGAATCTGACACCCTCTTCTGATCACTGTGGGCATTATTTGACACTGGTGCACTTGCATATAGGAAGGCAAAACACTCATATACATAAAATAAAAATAATAACTAAAATATATGTATATATATATAAAAGCAAGATAATGAAAGTACAGAAAATCATCTGAACAAACACACTATTTAAGGCAATAACCAACTTGAAATATTGAAATATAAAGCTAGCACCAACTTCTAGGAATACACTAACAAATGTTTGTTGGTTCTAATTAATCAATGCACATTTTAAATTTTATCACAAATTCATGCCAAAAATCACAACTAAAATCATAAGCAAATATAGTGAATATTAAAAAATCACAGCATCTTATTTATTTATTGCATTTTATATTACCACTGGTCTTCAGATAATTTACTTCTGTGATGATGATACTTCCTAATGTTACACTGGAAATCTTTCCTATCAGACATTCAGTAATATTTTATGGTGATTTGGGGTGAATTATCATGAAAGCATTTACAAAATGAGGAGTGATAGACACCACAAGCTCATAGATTGGTTTATTGTCTAGAAACTGATAAATAGCATTCTAGTTGCATAATCTAATTATTATCCAAATTAGCAAAGAAATGTCTCTTGCCAAAGTGTCAAGCTCTAAAGTTTCTCATTTCAATTTTGTAATGTTTGATGGTATAAGTAAGCTATGAAACCATTCATGTTCTCTCTATATTTATTCATCAGATGCAACTATAATTTTTGATGAAGAATATAACAGTTTAATGAAATTCAATAGAAACATTTTTTAGAATTAATTTTATAAAAGATATGAGTCTATTATTGTTATTATTGAAAACCTTGTTGCTATTTTATATAAGGAAAAAGTTCACATGCTTCTTCACTTACAGAGAGGGTTCATCCCAGTAAAGACAGTGGGAGCCGAAATTGTCCTAGGTCAAAAATGCATTTAACACTCAACATAGCTAACACCACAGTTTGGTGACACAACACATTGTAAAGCACTGGTTTTTTCCTCTTAAGTACAGTGATCTGGGATTGTGGCACAGTGCCAATGTTCTGCATCTTGAGAAACTGTTGTACCACATATCACTAGCCCAGGAAAAGATTTACATTAAAAAGTTAAAATATATTTTCCTCTAAAGATATTGATTTGCCCTATCATAAAATTAAAAGCCTATAAGTCAATCCATTGAAACAATCCAAAACAATTTTTTTAACAAACTCATTTTCTCTGGATAATTGACTAAGCCTTTACTAGTGTATACTAAAATAGTTCCAAAATACACTAATCAAATAAGGATGCAGTTGAAGTTTTAGAACTTGAATGGTCTCAGAGAAGGTAACTTCATTAAGGACAAGGATGTTATAATTTCTAGAATTGTTACAAAATGAGTACTAACTAAAAGAAAATTATCACATTAGACATACCTGTTCATAACAAATAAGATAGGTATCTCATTCGTTTTTATATAACAATTCATTCAGAAATTGTACACCTGAGGCCTTCTCTGCTAGCTAGTAAGAACCATTCCATTCTGTTCCCATCAGCTCTCCTTGAGCCTGATGGAGAGCGCCTCAATAACTAGGATGGTGACCATTATAGATTTCCAGAACTGTTCAAATGTAAAGAGTAACTGTCTGAGAGACATTTAACCCTAAGTGACACATATTCAATACAACCTCTACACATAGATAAATGTATCTCTCAACTCTCACCAGAGCAATTTCCTTATATAGCAGATGGTGATTAACACAGAAATGCACAATTGGCCAATGTGCAGAGAACAAGAGTGGTTATCTCTGAATAGGACACCTACTTCAAACATCTGCCTCCCAAGACCCAGGGACCATTGTGAAAGAGGAGGCAGAAAGATTTTAAGAGCCAGAGGGGGTGGGTGTCCACAAGGAAACAGGGTCTTACAGACAGCTGGTCAGTTATTCATATGACCTCACAGCAATGGTGACAGCATGCACAAGTACCATGCAATCTCAAACCAGATAAAACCCCAGCATAGACATGGGGAAGTGGGCAAGATATCCCAACCCAACCTAAGGAAATCTGATCATTGATGGCTGTTGGGCAGGGGAAAGGCAGTATCTTACAGGGATGGAACTCTTGGTGGACCTAGTGGACATATCAACATAGAAGGACATTTGGGGACACAAATCAGATTCAGTATAAGAGTACATTAAATTTGGCAGGGAGTAGTAGGGGGAGGAAGGGATCTAAATAGTATCAAGCTGTATTGTATGAAAATTGCAATGATTTAATAAAATATAAAGCTAAAAACAATTAATGATATATTTGAAATTCAAATATCTTATTATTTGCCCTTAAAATTGCTCCATCTATCATATTCCTTTTTTCCTGCTTTCTTTCTGCTTAGACTCTTAACAAAGTTTTAACCTTTCTAGATAGATAGATAGATAGATGATAGATTGATTTGTGGCCTGACTTTATTACATGTCATCTTATATGCCATTGAATATTCTTTGAAGCATCATTTAATGGAAGCATAAAACTCTCATGTGTGCTATTATTTATTCTCTTCCTTATTAGTTGATATTTGCTTTCTATGAACTATTAGGAATAATGCTGTAGAGTTCCCTTTTCCATACATTTCTTTGGCAAAGCTCTGATCTTTCCATGGGATAAATTCTTAAAAATATAGTGAAGAACATGAATTGTTTTAAACTCTTCATGTTTAACCGATAGTTGACTTTCAAAAAGTTTGTGTTAATTCCCATTCCTTCTAGTAAAGGATATTCCTTTTGCACTGGTTTAACATTGAGTATTAGCACTTAAAAATATCTTTGCCTGCTTTTCAAATTGAGAATACATACCTTACTGACATTTTCATTTATATTCCTTCAGTAACTTTTAGAGATAGTGTTCCTGAGTTTATTGGTCATAAATATATCTTCGATGAACTGTGTGATTGTGTCATTTTGTCTTGGTTTTCTAAATGTTATCTTCCTTGTTAAATTTTCTCCTGCGCTTTAGTTACTACAATTTTGGTATGTCCCCTCTATCAAAATTTATATGTTGAACCCAAACACATAAATTGGTAGACGGCATTTAGAGTGGCGAATTTCAGAGAGCTCTTCCCCGATAAATGGAATTAATGCCCTAATAAGAAAGATCCCACGGCCTTCCCACCCCTTCTGGCCATGTAAGGAAAAAGTGAGACGTTGCCATTATGAAGAAGGACAACCCTTAAAAGACCCCAATGTGCCAACAACGTGATCTCCAGAATTATAAGAAATGCATTTCTAAGTCACTCAACTCACAGAATATTAATACAGTGTCCCAAACAGAAGACATTCACGATGAATCATTGGCCCATAGAATCTCATGTAATAAAATTAATCCATTACTGTTTACTAAGAATTGTTAGGCTTTATACTTGTGAGTATATACAAATAAATAACACCCCAAGGATCCTATTTTCTTGGCAGGAAGCTGTTGATTCATCTAATAATATAATCCAATTCAAGTATACAACTAAGGGCCTAATGCATATTACAAGCAGTAAATATATGTATCAGCAAATATTAATTGGAAATATTTTTGAGAGAGTTAGGCATAAAGTGAACCTTGAAGGAAATCAATGTGTAGACTAAGAGAAGGAAGCTAAAAATCTGAATGAAAGGAAGTGAAAATTCCTGCCTAGAAGGAACAGAACGTGGATTTGAGGCCCAGCATTTGAAGTGACTGCTGGTGATGGTAGTTTGATGCTTTTTCACAACAAAAAGTCTACGATGTCTTAATCAAGAGCATTTTAATGTTTACTACTGAGGCAAACAGCAACGAAGACAGTACTGACCACAACAGAGAGAAGACAATGGGCCCCTGAAGATGACACTGTCGCTAAGTCATTTCAATGCCAGTATAACATAAGGAGAGTTAGGAGACTTCATGATCGGAAATCTTATATGATAAAAGGTCTTAGAGATGTACAGGCTGAATAAGCCATGAGATGTGCCTTTCCCACCCTTTAAAAATTTTAATTGTATGTGTACAAGTGTTTTGCGTACATATAAAGTGCACCACTTGCATGCAGTGTCCACTGGGGTCAGAAGAGGGCATCAGATTTCCTGAAACTGGAGTAATAGAGGTTGTTAGGCTCCATGTCATACTCTTAACTACTGGGTCACCTCTCCAGCTCCTCTCCACACTCTTAACTGCATCTTGAATTTAGGATTTTCATAGACTTCTCTCAGGCTTATGTGTTTCAGATTGCCTGAGCAAATAAAATGTTTTCTTTTTGACCTCTCCTGTTCTGTTTAAAACAGTGTAAACTAATTATATAAGAATTCAAATGATAGGAAATAATTTCAAAAGCTGTTCATTTAAAGTTGCCTCTTAATTGGGGCCAACTTTTCTCCTCATGTAAATAGCAAGAAAAAAAGGTTGAAGTGTAGAAAATGACTGTCTTGAGACATCCAAAACAGGTAGTGTAGCACTGAGAAGAGAAACAATTGACAGGAGAAGTACAGATGACCCCGTTTCTCAGTGAGTAATAAGTTATGGACATAACTGCAAGAGAGAGGAGCAAGCCCAGCACTGTGTTCTCCCAGAGTGGAGGAACAAAATTAATGGTCGATTTAAGTAGATGGTTAAAATACAGCATCCAAATTGTCACCCACTCCAAACAACACCCACGAGTATTTTAATATGTAAGATCTTTTTACATCACTGTTGAGGAATACTCAGCCCCATGTTCAGTCCAGTAGCTACCTTGAAGGAGGAATGGAATCAAGAACAGGACATAGTTATTATTCTCATCATTAAAACAGTGCACTACCATTTATAAATTTGCCTTTTGTAATTTAAAATATGAATTCACAATTTTCAATTTCAAGTGATTTATAAGTTTAGCTTCTAAACGGTGAACTCAAGATAAGGTTCTCTTTTTTCCATTTTGAATTCCTAATACCATGAACATTGGTGAGTAGATTTTATGCGTTGTTGGAAAATCCTGTGTTGTGTGAAGCTGTGGTGCACCTGTGTGACATTCTCAAAGTCCCAGGTTCCATCTCCAGCACCAAACACACAAAAAAGTATTTTGGAAAGAACAAGTACCTTTGCAATATTCCAAAAGCAAAGAATTGAAACTCTAGATGAGAGGTTAGGTGAAAATGGATAACATGTTTACTTTTTAAGGCATTTTCAATTCAGCATTAATATAACTGTAACTGAAAATTTGATCACTTGGTTTCAATTACATTGTCAACCACTTTATTTTACAGAAGAGAAGGCAGAGACACCCCCTGTAATCATAGACTGTTAAATATTAATGTCCTCTCTATAGAAATCAGTATACAACTCCATTGATCCTTGTCTGACTTGTTTTTAGACAAACTAGGAGTAAGGCAGTTACGCCCCGCCTTCCCATCCATTTTAAAAGAATTTTTCCATTGACAGAAAGGAACTATGCTATTGTCTCCTCTTTAGAGAAAGAAGGGAAGTTTTGCCATCAATAGGACAACTTAAAATGAAGGATTTTTATAAAGCTCTTCTAGAATAACCAACTCGGGGCACAAGGGTTATGTTCAGACATCTATGAACCTTCCATATCACTGTGTAAATGTGGATTTTTTCAAATCAAGGTCATTTCTAGCCTATTCATTCTTCAGTTTCAGAACAAAATTCTTGTGGAGAAATTCTCCAATAGCACATGGACATGGAAAGCCGGAAATCCTCACGAGAAAAATTTTAGGTGAACCTTTAAAAAATATCTGCTGACTATACTCCAGTGGATAAAATTGCACTGAGCGATATCGGATGCACAAACTTGACTTAGTAGGCCATAACATATATGTTAAGAGTGCATGAAATCAGGTGGAAAGAGGTATAAAGTGATTAAAATGTTTTGTATGAATTGCACAAAAATTCAATAAAAATATTTTAAAAATCTGGAACATTTTACCATGTCAGAAACATGTTAGATGTGCTAAAGAACTGAAGAAAACAGCATGAGCCTAGCCAGCTCCTCCGAGAGAGAGGCCTGAGTGACTACAGGGACATTGTGTAGACTCATGGCCCTCAGTGGGAAGAGTGACAAAGTTAGAGCACCAGAACTCACTTCTTGGCAAAGAGATAGTCTGTGAGGGTCTTGAGTCCATTTGAAAACACTTGGATATCATTGTACTTAAGGAAAAAAATTCTAGTTTCAGTGTAATTTCTAATAGTTCATTTGTTACTTTTGTTCAATTTGTGCTAATTCTCCAGTTTCTTGACAGTGAGAGGTGATTCCGAAGCTTTGAATAGGGTAAGGTTTAGGATTATGAGTCCCACTGAGTGTGTTGCAGGCTGGAAAGAACTTGTCTGTTGTGCATACTGCTTAGTAATAATCATCATGATGATATATAACCGTTAATAAGTGTAGCTTGTAGAATGGCCTTGAAATGTTTCACTCGCACATCCCTACAGTAATTTAGTGAAATTATCCACACAGTTGTACATATTTCCATAGGCAGCTGAAATATTTCATCATATATTTAAGAACTTTCAGAGATGTCATTCCCTGCATGGTGCAAATATTGATATAGAAAAATAAAGCTCTCAGATAGTGCTTTAAATATTCCTAATACAATGTAAATATCATAGTGATTAACTACTCACCAGCATTTATTGAAAATACACGAACAGCTTTAAATATAAAAGTATATGTTTCATCCCCCCAATTTTTACCCTAATATCATGTGTTTTATGCTTGGAAGGATATTAATGATGCCTTACACACATCTCTGCAATAAGCCATATACATGAATTGAGATTTAACTTTTACATGTTTCCTGTAACCGTAGACTGTTAAGCGTAAACGTCTTCCTTATGGTAATTAGCATGACTCCATTGATCAAAGCAATATATTGTATTTCAAATATTATTAATAATTATTAAGCATAAATTAGAATTTTAGTAAGTATTTCTCTTTTAATAAGATATATATCTTTTCATTCTTTCCTTGGCTCATATATCTATGGATGAATAGTACTCATTACTAGAATTGCACACTGCCTCCTTAAGTTCTTCTAATCTTGGTTTTTGTAACTATGAGCACTGAGATGTCATTAATAAATAAATGCATGGGAATGGTAGGAGCCCTGTCACTCAGGCCTTCTATCTTTGACAATGCACACCCAAAATTCATATAATATTATTACATCATAAGTAATTTTAAACTATCACTTGACAAAATGATTATAGATGCCTCAGTTTTACTGAAAGCAAAGATTAAGAAACCACGTGACTTTCAAAAATTATTTGTCATGTAATTAATAGTCATTCCATTTTTTTGCATCTCCACTAAGATTTATTATATTATCCATTTTATTATAACATATTATGTTATAGTATATTATATCATATTTATTTTCATCTCTACTAATATCTATGACAGCCTGGCCTGGAGTCATAGAGGGCACATCACCAGAGGTAGGTTCCAGTCTGTAAAAGCTATTTCTTTCTTTCCTAAAGTAAAATAAATGAGCATTTTATTAGAGGATGTATAAACAAAACAATCTGCCTAATGCCTTTGGCTTCTCAAAGAAATTAATTTTAAGAAAGAATACTTAAGGAAGTTGGGCGCTAAGAAACTTCTAAAAAGTTTTTATGTACATGTGAGAGTACACCAGCAGAAATATGATAGTAGGTACTGAGAAGGCTCTTACATCAGCCTGTGTCATAACAGAGAATTAGTCTCTTCCACTGATCAACATCCACTTTTTATGCTTATGAATTAGGTGGGGATCTGTGGTCTAGAAGATATACAGCAAGCATATATAGTGTATTGTAAAGTGCAGAAGATGGTAAGTATGCATAATAAATGAATGAATGAAAGCATCCTGGGATCTGGGGAATTGGCTCAATCAGGGCTCAGATAGTGCTTTAAATGTTCCTAATACAATGTAACCATCATAGTGATTAACTAATCACCAGCAGTAAGGGGCTTGTTGTACAAGCATGAGGACATCAATTCACATCGTCTGTATCCACATAAAAAGGTACATACAGTGACATATTTCTGTAACCGCAATGCTGGTAGAAATACAGGCGTATCTTTGGAAATCATGACCCAGATACTATAGCCAAATTAATGCAGTGAGAGATCCTGCCTCAAATGATTGAGGAAGAAACCTAATATTGATCTCAGCCTGTACATATACAATATGTGTGTGAGGATCAGTACATACTCACATAAAAATGCACACATGCACCACACACACACACACACACACACACAAAGAAGTCTTATAACAGAGAAAGATTACATTAGTCAATGAGAAGTAAAAACATTGTAGACTAATGGTAACTGATGTGGGATACAAGAATTCTCTCATGGTGAGGCCGAGCATTCAGCCTCACCCCACCCCCAGGTTTGAACTGACTGAACGGACAAACAATGTTCTTTAGAGAAATTAGTTTATTCTGTGTTACTTACAAGGGATTCATCCCGGGGGAGAGAGAGAGAGATGGAGATTTCATATGGCAGAGCCTGCATTTTGATCACAAGTCCTCCACGAATTCTGGAACATGCATCCAAGATGGAGACCTGGCACTGTGCCCGCCTCTCTCCTTCCCAGCCTTACCTGTGTTTTCCCTAAACCTCCCCGCTTAAGTCATTGGTTAGTTGGCTGTCAATCACACTTGGAAGTCCATCCCTCATAGCACACAGAGAGAAAACTGCTTTTCTTCTTTTCTGTGCAACAGATGCAAATGTACATATGGGAATCTGCCCTAATAAAACTACTAAATAGGGATAATCTTTTTGCAAAAAACAAAGAGAAAAAGAACATTGTAATATTATTTATAATTATGAAAACTTGAAAGTAACATAAATTTTGGTTAATAATAAATTCATTAAATCAATATGTCATAATTAAAAATATTTTCCAGGTCTGACAGCTATCTTATTGAAATTAAAGAGTAATATCAATACATATTTTTGTCAGCTAACAGAATAAGAAATTAAATTGTGCTTGAAATGTGATCACTTTCTTAAGCCCTTATTATTATATACATAGAATCATGATCTTCAAATATAAAATGTATATACATTTATATAATTTCATATTAGTTATTTTATAGCAAATATATGTATTTCGTTCAGAAAATAATAAAGAAACTTAGGAAAATGGTCAAACCAAAAAATAGAAATTTTTCTGATAATTCTGCTTTCTAGAATATCAGCATTAACCACTTTTATTATTTCTAGAAACATTCTGCACATTAATAATGTCTATCCAAATGTGTATATATGCCTGAGATCCTGTTACTCAAAGGTGTTTTGTTAATTTCTGTGTGTGTGTGCGTGTGTGTGTGCATGTGTGTGTGTGTGCTGGGTCTAAACCCCATATTCTTCAAAACCAGCAAGTACTTTTAACCACTGAGTCATCCGGAACCCTCAAAGTTTCTTTTTAAAATAGAAATTATTTTGTTTATTCCTTGCCAATTTTTTGACATATTTGCAATGTACCTTGAGCACAGTCACTTTCTATTCTCCTTTCCCTTGCTCTCCACCCTCTTCACACATCTGCCTCCTATCTTCTTGTCTTTAATATATATCACTAAATCCTATTAGTGCATGCATATGGGTGTGAGGTCATCCACTGGAGCATAGGCAACCTATCAAGGTTTACACCCCTCCAAAATCGACTCTCCCTTCCCTAAAAGCCATCAACTGTCAGTATCTCTTCAGTGGGGATATTGTCCTTATCAAATTAATATTTCTCTAATTTTCTGCTTTGATGCTTTTCTTTTTCTTATTTAAGGATTGATTTAAGGATTGGAAATTATGACTTAGGAAGAGAAAAATTTATAGAGAATATAAAACCAGCAATAAATAATGAAAGTGTTCTATAAACCAAACACAATTTGTGTCTAAAAGCAGAAAAGCCATGGTTGCTTTTTGTTGGTTTAAAACTTATTTGAAAGCAATATTTCCAATGATTTTTCTTAAAAGTTTGTGTATTTAACTTAAATCTCTTTATATATGTCAATTTTAGATCCTTGCATTGGTTTCTTATCCCAAACCATAAGGTTGCTAGTAAACTCTCATTTCCTGGTTCCCATTTCTACCTTCTCCATTCTCACCTCTGCTTAGGTTTACTTGTAAATCCCATTTTCATTTTACCTCTTAGTTAATTCATACTATGAAAATTTTAAAACCTCAAGCTTTGACTTATATGTGGGATTAATTTCAGGTTATTAAAAACAAAAAGGAGAAAATAGAACAAATATAATTCCTACAACTTAATTTCCCCTTTCACTTGAGGATTCCTACTGGGTATATATTAACTCTACATTGCAACATAAGTAGAATTTATATTGTATTCTGTAGTTCTTTCATCTTATTACTCTTAAATATCAATTTTGTAAGTGTATTACCCATTGCTATTTCCAGGTCGAGTTTTCTCATTAAGTACTTTATGAAATAGTCCATACCAACTATTTTTTAAAACTAAAAGTTCTCAGATACAGCGTTCCCAAGTTCTTAATTAAGGCAGTGTAAAAACTTTGTGTTCACTATTCCTTATTCCAAGGACAATGTAGTATTGCTTTTCAAATGTTTTTCAATAAGTTTCAAGCTAATAAAAATCTGAGGTTTCTGCTTTTTGAGCTAAATCAGATATCTTGCCTAGAGAGCCCTTTAGTTTTTTGTTGTCATTTAATTGTTTGTTTCGTATCCTGTATAATGCTTTCCTCAGGAATGCTTTCTCCTTTTATTCAGCAGATTCACAAATCCTTTTGAAATTTTTCTTTTATTATGTCTTCTATTATTTTTGTCTAATTTATTTTGAGTGTATATGAGACACAAATCTCTCTCTCTCTCTCTCTCTCTTTCTCTCTCTCTTTCACACACACACACCCTTCATTGATCTTTTGATTATCAGTCACAGAGACATTTGTCTCTGTCCATGATCACAACTTCAGTAATATCTACTCTTGCATTTATTGCTTTTAATATAATTTTAGTAACTGATGCCTTTATAAGATTCTGTTCTATTTTCTTCTAAATCTGTTTTTCTTTTCAATTTATATTTCTCCTTTTCAATCATTTGAATCTATATCTTTCTTTCAGGAAAACATTAAAGTTTAAATTTGATTTTATAAAAGAACATTTAACCAAAATTTCAATTATTTTTTATGACAACTATGCTGGTATTTGTGACTACTTTGTATTTAAATTTTTTGATTTCATTTTTATCCACTGGTTACATTTTTGTGCAATTTCAATGCTGGATACTTCCATATTAATTTTTTAAATGCTAGCTATTCCTTCTGAGCCAGTAGTTTGCTTAAGGCTTGAAGTGGGTGGTAAGAAATATGATCAGAATACCAAATCACAACGACTTGGATTTGGTCCCTTGGCACTATTTTACTGTAGGAATATGTGTTTACTCTGAGCCAACAGTTCAGACAATATGCAGCAAAACCTCATGTGTAACAATCATTGTTTTAGGGTTTGTTGTTCCTGGGGCAAACCTGTCAATGTCAGCATGTTCAGATATGATTGTCCACTGTTCTTTTCAACCACTTTTCCACATCAGTAACTAGTTTTTTTCAATGTTACTTATTCATTCATATTCATTCAAGAGAGTTAATGATTAATATTACAGAGAGTTCCCAAATTCAGAATTATTTCTGAGCCTGTCTTTAAGGGTATTTCTGAATAGTATCTGCAGTGGTGGACTCATTCAAGGAAATCTTTCTTCTTCTAAGTAGATGAGCAATATACAATTCCTTGGAGACCTGAACAGAGAAGGAAAGGGAGGAAATTTGCCCTTCTTTCCTGCCTCATTGCTTCAAGTGAGACTTATGTCTTCCTCTCCTTGAACTTAGGATGTGGGTTCCTTTTGGTCTCATGACTTGGGACTCAGATTGAATTGACACCTGCATGTCCAACTCCTAGAATCAACTCTGATATGTACATCTCAGTCACAATATTATATGAATCAATTCCCTATTGAATCCAGTGCCTTCTCTGTGCCTTAGATGTTTTATAAAGTTCATTTTGGCTCCAAGAGCCATGGTACATTGAATAAGAACTCTGTCACCATCCTTCAAAAAAAGCTCCTTTTGCAACAGATAGAGATTATTACAGAGTTCCAAAACTGTTCACACACAGAGATTGTCTGTTAATTGCCCAACCCTAAGTGGCACATCTACAATGGAACCTCCACACCGAAGGTTCACAGAGCACAGTGGAACAAGGGGTAGAGAGAACACTAATACATCTCAACTCTCATCAATGAAGCTCCCTCATGTAACAGAGTATCATGAACACAAAAGGACAGAAATAGCCAAAAGGTAGAGAAAAAGAGTCCTCAGAGTGTGGGTCCTTGGACAGGACTCTTATATTAAACTTCACCCACCCAAGGCTCAGGGACAATTATGGAGGGACTGGAAAGAATCTAAGAGTCAGAGGATGATGTGCATGACCATATGGAAAAGAGTCTTTACATACTCCTGGGACTTTGCTCATATGAACCTACAGCAGTAGTAGATTCAGGCTACAGCATGCAGGAGACTCAGGCTAATTTGAGCAGAAAAAAAATGAGTATAGAACTATGGAAATGGGCAGCAGGCCCCATCCTTAAGCAAAGAACTATTGGCAGCTGATTACTGCTGGGTAAAGGAGTGAGTTCTTTCACATTAGCCAAAAAATATTTCTTTGTCATGGGTGCAACTTCAGACTGTGGTGGTCATGAGGCCATCTTGAAGTTCTACTTAGGAACTACAAAAGCAGTCAGGCAGGGTGTGTGGAGCACCTTTCACAGATGTGTGTACCAATACAGCACTCTAACATAGGCTGATATAGAAATAAAATAACCAGAGATTAAATACAGAGTGATAAATACCAAAGCAGAAGCCTGCCAAGGTGCCATATTAGGTAATGAGCAGCCCTTACTTTTCTCTGGATAAACTCAGAAAAGCCTTTTCCTAGATGAGGTATTTCTTGAAGACTGCATAAGATAGACAAAGTTAACCAACAGAGAGCAGGCATGAAAAGATGGATTATCAGAGGGAAAGATTTTTATCCTTCAAGGTTATATCTACTATAGATGATCATAGGTTTTTGCATTAATTTTGATTTTTAAAAGCAAAGCATTATATTAAAACATTATTTTAGTGATGACCTTTTGGGGGCATTCTCTTATATTTTACACTTAAACAAACATCTCATACATCTCTAATCTGTGACTTTACACCTCTAATAATTACACAGGAAATGACAAATTGCTGGACATGAGGATAAAGGTAGATCAATCTCTGGGGTAAGACCATGGAAGTTTTGCTTTGTTCTGATGAAGAATGCCAAAGACTTTATCTGGTGGATCTTAAGAATGAGCAAGGGTTTCTTATCAAACATGAGCAGATAAGCTGTCCTCTGAAAGGTTATTCTTTTTAAAATATTTATTCATTTATTATTTTAATTTTATGTATGAGTATATAAGCATATGAATATATGAGTCCACCCATAATTTACAATGTCTGTGGAGATCAGAATACGGCATCATATCCCCTGGAACTGGGATTAAGATGGTTGTTAGCTGCCATGTGAGTGCTGGAAACTGAACTCAGGTCCTCTACAATTGCCAAGTCATCTCTCCGGTCCTAGCAAAGATTATTCTTGAGGTAGAGTCTAGCTAGTTTGCAAAGGTTTGCCAGTTTTTGTTAAAAAGGAACAATTAGGAAATGACTGTAATGATCATGTAAAATGAGTCATTTCAGTTATGGTACCAGTGTTTGTCTCACTGAAAAGTATTGTAATTTTGAGATCCACCAGGCAAAACTGTGAAGTCCTTTTTGGAGAGTATATAGGATGGCTGTTTTGACACTAAATGGTAGACCTTTTGCAAGTGTGTGTGTGTGTGTGTGTGTGTGTGTGTGTGTGTGTGTCTGTGTGTGTGTGTGTGTGTGTGTGTTAATGGTAATTACATTTATAGCTGAAGCATTTCTATAACTATAGGCAGCTGTGTATTTCACCTAAGAAAATGTTTTAGACAAGATATGATGTTCTGAAGCATGATGCCAGGACTGAGTCTGAGCCTACAGTTTTTACTGCATTTATATGCAGTGATGTTAGGTTAGGAGTAAGGCAAATGAACTTTCACCATACAAAATTGAACAGCCCAGCTTTATAATTGCTTCCGGACAGCCTATTGCCTATTCTGTCTCTGTTCAAAGTACCCAAAGGAAATCTTGCTAAAGCCATTGAAAATATCAGAGTTTGCAGATGGAGATCATAACTATATGCTATTGGCTGTATATTTAATATACAACTAGCAAGAACGATTCAAGGGACCGAGCCAGGATTACAATTGGATGCTTGATTGGAAGGGCTGATATTAACCAAGAGGCCAATCTATAAAAGACTCTTTTACATAGTAAAGAAGCAGCATATTAAAAAAGTATTTACTGCCTTGAAAGGTTTTAAATATGCACAAAAATAAATGCTGATAGAATCATAAAGACATATATATATGTCAATGTTATTTAATATATCTGATATCAAACCCCATTCCTATGTACCCATAGTTTGGCAATTTTTTATTTAAAAGCTTCAATTTACTTTATTTATTGGGGGTTTTCTTTTTCAATTAGAACAGGGCTTCAATTTTTCAGTGCTTCTTTTCATAGAAAAAGATTATCAGTTAACTGGAAAATGCCATGACTAGTTCTTGGAATTAGGGATAGAGTTGTTAATTTTAGGATTGACTGGGAACAAAAGAGGATTCTAAAGATCAAGCCAAACATTGTCAAGTGTCCTTCAAGTCTGCAGTGTACCGTCCTGAGCTAATCTTTGGAAAAGTTTTCTGACTGCTCTGAACATGTATGTCTAAGAGGCACAGCCACATCCTGCCTGCCCCACCCCCAAATCCTTAACGTTTCCATCCAAATTCAAGGAAGAAGGGAGATGCAATCAAAATACTGTCATCAAACGGTCAGTGATAATGTGTTGGCGAGGGTGTGGACAAAAGGGAGCTGGGGGGATGCAGACTGCTACAGTTAGGACAGAAAGCACTATGGAGGTTCCTTAGGAAATCAAAAATGGAACTACCCTATGACCTGGTGGTCTCTTTTCTGGGTACACACCTGAAAGAAAGGAAAATATTACCTTGGCATGATCATCTGCATGACTTGTTCATTGCAGCATTATTTGCAATAGGCATGATACGGAAGTGATCTAAGTAACTGTTGAGAGAATGGGTATAGAAACTGTGGTATGTCTGTACAATAGAACAGTATTTAGTGTTAAGAGTGATAGCTTGACAGTTCCCACAATATGGATAATTCTGGAGGACATTATTGCTAGTGGAACAAGCAAGGTACAGAAGAATCAATATTGTACAAACTCTCCTACATGTGAAATCTAAAATCTTTTAAAAACCGGGTATAGAGAGGCAAAACAAGCAAACAAAAACAAACAAACAAAAAATAAAACCAGGAGTCTCCAGCAACGGGCTGGGAGAAGTAGCAGGTATGAAGGAAGGCTAAGTCTAAAGTTCTACTGCACAACATACTGACTGTGGATTACAAGATTGTAGTCTTTGCTACATGAGTAGATTTCAGATGTTATGGTCACAGAGAAATTAAGGGTATGGATGTAAGTTCACTATGTGAACTCACTTCACTGCATGTCTTCTTTACTCTGTGGATGCATCCCTTCACATCAGATCGTGTTCCTTAAATAACACTTGTTAGGACTGAGAGAGAGCTCCATCAATAAAGTCAGGCTCTTAGCCATCCATGTAAAAGCCAGGCTCAGTGATGAGTGTCTGTAATCCCAGTGCTGAGGTGGTAGAAACAAGCAGATTTCTGGAACTTGCCGGCCAGGTAGATTAGCTGAAGGAATGGGCTCTAGATTCAATGTGAAACACCTGTGACCTGCACATACTCGTACACATGCAGGCACTTGCCATGTGTACCTGCATACACATAAACCTGTACACACACCATATGCACACAAACACTAAGCTACACATAATAAAATTTATTTACAAAAAGATATAAATAAAAATCAGAAAGGGGAGATGCTTGCTTCCATATGGGGTTTCATTTCAGTAGCTCTAAAATTGCCTTCTGGAATACTCCATCCTTAAAATCCCACTGTACACTGCACAATCTTTTATTACATAACATAATTTGGAAAACAAGGTTTAAAACATAAATCTTCCTAAGAGACTTTACATTTTAATTAAATTTTTATTAAAGCAAAAATTACAGGTAAGTGAGCTTTGCCTGAGAGACTCTGTGTCAGAGAAAAGCTCTGATCCTAAGTTGGTGATGCCATATTGCAGGGAAGGGAAGGATTGAGCAGGAAAAAAAAAGGCCACATTGACTCCTCTTCCATTTTACTTCTGCTTATTTTACTTAATAACAATGAAGTCTAAATATTAATCATAAATAAAATAGCTCAGTTTGATAAAGTTTTGAATGGCAGAAAAGTATATGAAGTAAAATGAAATCCAATTGTTTCCCTACAAGTGAATCTTCATTTGTTTAGATCCCTCCTTGGATGTACCACTGTTAAGAAAACTTTGAATATTACTTTCTGGGAATACGTTCAAAGTATATAAGTAGATATTCATCCCTCATGATATAGCATATATTCTCTAATAACATGGTTAACATTATCTGTTTTTGTAGAATCTAGAACCGCCCTGGAGATAAACATCTGATCATGTCCTGAGGGAATTTCTAGATTGAGTTATTGGCAATGAGAAGACCCATCCTATGGGTCCCAATGAGAAGGCCCATCCTATGGGTCCCAATGAGAAGACCCATCCTATGGGTCCCAGTGAGAAGACCCATCCTATGGGTCCCAATGAGAAGGTACCATTGCACATGCTGGGGTCCTGGGCTGAATGAAAAGAAGAAAGTGAGCTGAGTACTAGCATGCATCTCTCTCTGCTTCCAACTGCAGGATACAATGTGATCAGTGGTCTCAAGTTCCTGCCAGCATGCCCTTTCTACTATGAAAGTCTGACAGTCAAACATGAGAGAAAATAAACCCTCGTTGCTTTTGTCATCGCAACAATTAACTAATGTGCATACATACCATGTACATATTGAGAATATGGATATGCATTGTTCTTAGTTATTCTAATGGAAACAGATAGTGCCTTCCCCCTCTTAGCACTGCACATCCAGCCACTCACTGTCCTCATATGGGGCTTCGTTCTTTCCTTTTAGTTCCTGTACTGCTTGGCTTCTCAGATCTTGGCACCATACACATTTGGGCCATATACTTGTTTGTTTTGGAGGGTAGTCACTTGCACTCTAGGTTAGCAGTGTTCTTGGCTTCCACCCACTAATTGCTGTGAACATCTCCCATTTGTGACAACCAAAATGTTTCCAAATATTACCAAATGTCCCCTGGGGTACAGAATATTTCCAAGTTGAGAAACATTTCAGGGACCTATAATAAAAATATCTACTCCATTTAAATAAGTACTTAGGTTCATAATAATTTTTGAAATCATAAAATGGTGTATTGAGCATTCCAAATCCATGTCTTTGAATAAATGATAAGCCTATTAATAAGATGTTTTCCCAATGAATTCCTATGTCAAAGGGTCATGCATTTTTACATTTATGCAGACTTTGGCCCATTGTTCCTTTTTGATACATATTTTTCACTTTTGCTTTAGTTCCACTCTGATAGAATTCACTTGCTGATCTTGGGAATTGGGAGGCAAGAAGAGTCTCAGTAAGTGTTCAGATCATACATTGAAAAGCCAAAGCAGGCAGCAACATGTCCATCAATTGCCTTGACCAAAGCTGTCCTGAAGGAAGATGTGACATGCAAAATGTTTATATTACAAGGCAAAGGAAAAGGAGAGAGAGGGAAATGCAGCAGAGTAGGAGTTGATGAAGTAGGTATTTATTACAAGTCTATGCCCAGGTACTGTGATATGCACTTTACATATGTTAGCTCCAGTGTGATAGGAATTATCACTGTGGCCCCTGCAGGTATTGGCTGAGGTCTCCGGGCAGGAACCCAAGCCAGGTGAGCTGGCTTATTTAAAACCCAAATACTGCCAACATCAGCACAGGTGCTGCCTCTCTTGTGAAGAGCAGGGAACAGCTCTTCAGCAGCCTGAAGATGGGCTCTGTTTTATAGCCCATCCTGCCAGGCCCTCAGCAGGGTTCTATGATAAATGTCTAAAGTATGCTTTAAGCCCAAAGTCATAAGGCTAGGTTTGGGTGATCCAAAGATGTAGCTTATTTGACTATTGGTATTATAAAAAATATTGAGTCAACTTTGTTTTTTAAATCAAGACATTTTTATATAAAATATTTTAAAACCTTTTTTTCTTTATTTGTGATACAGAGTCTCACACTACAAATCAACCTGGTGACCTGAAACTTTGTAACTCTGAGGGTCCTTGACCTCATGGCAATCCTCCTGCCTCAGTTTCCCTTTGTGCTGGGATTACAGGCATGAGAAGTACCACACAAAGCTGTAAAATTTTGAATTCTGGTTTCTTATTTAAAAAGAGGATGCTCTCCAACATTGGAGAAGAGTTCACATGGCAGGAGCTGACATGAACCCTCAATGAGTCACAGATACCCCCCCACAAACAGGGCATATGCTATCTACTTTATCCTGCTTCTTGCTATTCCTCAGTTATGTACATGTGTCAACTCTGGCTGACGGACTTCTCTTCTAGCTCAAAAGCTTCTGATGTGAACATACGTAAACCATGGAACATGAAAACTATATAAGGGTCACATGTCTAGCTCCTAAGAAAGCAAAAAAGACAACCCAAGCTCAGTTGTTTTTAAATATCGTAGAGTAAGACTGGAGAGATGGCTCAGTGGTTAAGAGCACTGGTTGCACTTGCAGAAGACTGGGATTTGAATCTGAGCATGCACATGGTGGCTAAGAACTGTCTGTAACTCCAGTTCCAGGGGATCCAATGCCCTCTTCTGCATGACACAGTACACTTACACATGTGCAGACAATATGCTCATACACAAAAGATAAAAATAATAAATAAATAATAAATAAAATATTTTAAAAAAATCTTTAAGTCATCTGACAAGGTTGGATCTTGCCATGCCTGATTTGAGAGATGTCCTAGTTAGGAGTAGGTTTTAAATGCATCTGGGCAACACTATTATGGGGTCTAAGTTTTCATCGGGATCCTTGCTCATGTCATCTGCTACCCATGCCTTTTAACTTCGAATTGTCTGTTCTAAGCCAATATCGTTTGCCACTTTTCTTTTACAACCCATCGCCCGAGTCTTGTTCACACTGGTAAAGTGAATGTTCACAGCAAAGCTTACTGTACGGTATAATCGGAAACAGCTTTTGGACTCACCCAGAGTCTTCGTCTATTACCCCTCTGCCCTCATAATTTAACCAATTAACCCAGTCCATCCCATCTTCAGCTTCACAGCTATTCCTCTTTGCTGTGTGTTGCACTTTCTCATCAGTCTGTAAATGAATGAATTGGACCTCAGAGGCCTTGGTTGATTTGGTGAAGTTCGTCATTCTGGTAAGAGACAAGCCTAGAGCTCAGCTCAAATCCATCTAGTTGCACAAGTCTCATGCTCTTTACCCTGCAGTAATTTGTACTTCAGTATCGTTCCCTGACTTACTTTTGAAAGTGTTCAATGGAGACAAGGCCTTTTATTTCACAATGAAAAAGAGCTTGTGGGAAATTTCCCCTAGAGGGGGCAAAGTAATGAAACAGCCATACTGATGTGTGACTAATTTCATGTCACTGTGTTGGGATTAAATATTATATCACTTCTTTTGTGTAGTTGTAAGAGTTTCAAACAGTTACTGAAAAAATTTGGAGAAGAGAGAAAAATAGAAGACATTTTAAGTCACCAGAGAATTACCATTCTTGAAAAGCACTCAATATTTTGATTTTTTTTAAACATTTCTTTTTCTTATCCACTTGTCTCAAAATCAAAATCATACGCTAGATACAATTTTCTCTCCAAAATCATTGTATAATATTATAGACCAGCTGCTTTACCCATTCATTGAAAATGCTTTGAAATATTTCAAATGGCTGAAAAATATCTTAGTGTGAAGAACTGCTATAATTTATTTGACCAGTATTGCACACAGTGTTAGGGATGGATTGTGAAAAATGTGAGGGTGGTTTTACAAATAGGCAAGGGAACACAAGAGCTCACACACCAGCCCTGTGTCAACGTCCCCTGCGCTGGGGTACTGCCCAAGAACCACAGCTGTAGCTACTCTTTGATCATGGCTGACTATTTAATTTGGATTTGAAGTCAGTCTTTGGAGAGGCTGGATTATGCAAGTCTTTCAAAGGAGGAAATTGAACTTAGAATAGAGGGGGTGAGTAGGAAACAGTCAATGAGGGATTTTATTAAGTTAGAAATGTAAAGAAGCTTTTCCTTACTTTTGCAAACAAATAGAGGGCAGTTAACACCCTTTAAAGGTGGACAACATTGGATTTAGAGAATGGATTACTATTTGAGAATCATCTCAAACTAGTTCTATAATTAATTATGATATTTTGAACTACAACATATAAGCATTATTTATTCAACAGATACACTCTGCTGACTATAAAGCATTAGCTTGTAATGATGAACAAGACAGAAACACAATTCACTTTCTGGTTGATTTAAAGATAAATAACAATATTTTATACTCCTGTTTTCTCATTTATAAAATAAAGGTATCTCCATATTCCCATTTAGTGATGAAATATTATTTTTCACTTCACCTATTTCAGAATGTTTTATAAATGCTCACTATGCTGTATGCCCTTTGCTAGTTGTTGCCAATTCAATGCCACATCACTATCAAGAAAACAATAAGAGCAGGTAATGGAGACATGATTTACAGTGACACTCAGCGTCTTGCCATTATGAAATATGTCCATAGCAATCAAGGTCACACAGAGGAAGACTCTGTTATTCTGAGGAGGAATGGAAAGTCTTGGAAAGCATAGCAGGTAAAGGAACCACACGTGGTCACAACATGTTACTGAAGCTTTCCAGGCACATAATCTGGGCAGAGTATATGACGTATAAAGTAGTTCAGATTTGTGAGCCCAGCTTTGCATGATGTATCCTAGATATGACTGTAACATGTTATATGCACTAATTTATCCATTTTCAGACATTCATGGCATGCCATACATGCAAAGCATTATATTAAGCCTTGGGATGGAATAATGATCAACATAAATATAAAACTTGAATTTCAAGGGGCTTTAAATCCTACTGTTGAAGTCATACAATAGATGCACATGAGTATATAGGTAAAGATAGTCACTAGGATTATGAAAGAAAATTCTTAAAATGATCTGTGTTATTATTTTCCCATCACTTTAACAAATGTCTGAGATAATCAGTGTATGAGATGAATGTATTTACTTCACTCTGGTTCACAGTTTTGAAACTTTCAGTCCCCGATTAGGTGGCCATATTGCTTTAGCAAGAACACATGATCTAGTAAAAGTATACACCTCAAGACCAGGAAGCAAAAGAGAAAGAAGAATGAGGTTCCACAATCTCCTTGAGAAGTAGGCACCCAATGACCTAAAGACCTAGACCCTTCTTAATGTCTCCACCATCTCCTAGTAAGGCCACACACTAGGTACCAAGCTTGTAGCACAGGATCCTGTGGGGACTGCCTAAGATCAAACTGTAGAATTGCTCTCATAGACTTCCCTTGGAAAGACAACATTGATTTATGTGCTATTCCTCCACAAAAGAAGATTGGAAATGGTGGTTTAATGAGATTTATCATATCATACCAATAAGGCATAGAAACAAAATGGAATGTCCCACAGTATGAAAGAATGAGAAACTTGGTTTGACTCAAACAAGCCTGTGGGTCATTATATACCCAAACCAAAACTTACTGAGGTCTTTGATTATCCTTAAGATTTATAAATTTGTCCTCTAAGCCTAATGCTATCTGTGGTAGACCTAGATCCAAGTATCATGTTTTACTGTTTCCACTCAAAAATGGAGCTCTGAAAGATTTTACCAGTCACTTCTTTACAGTGCTTATTCTTTATTCCCATGGTTACCATGATTGCCCAAACTCCTCACATTCACTGATTCATGGTGATGTGTTTTAGGAATACATATCCTCCAAGGAAGGCCAACAACACTACCCAGCTTCAGAGCATATTTACTGGATCAAGTTAGGCTACAGTTCCTAAATTTTCTTCTCTGATAATTTTTCTTTGTTTACTATCTCAAAGATACATGATAGTCACACCATTAGTGATAGAGTGGAAACACTGTCAAATGTCAGTCACTTTACTGTATAATCATATACCAGGACTTCATGCTTCTGTTTACCTGTAATTTATCTATTATTCAGCCTTCTCCGGCTCGTTCCTTCTTCCTAGACTTCTCCACATTCTCATAAACATTCTGCTCTTACCTTCTATGAGGTTAACTCTTAGATGCCAGCAATGAATGTGACCATTTAGTATTTGTCTTTATTATTTGTAATGCTACCTGAGATTACGAAGGAGAATTTGAATTATTAACTTTATGAATGAATGAAAAATTTGAGTGAATAGTGAAGAGAGAGGTTAACATATATGATTTTTTAAAGCCCCAAATAATTATGTGGATAAAAAAAAACCAGGTGTGCTAATGCAAGCTTGCAGTCCATGACAGAGATAGGTGAGGACGGACCCCCAGGGCTTGCTGGCCAGCCAGCCCAGCCTACTAGGCAAGTTCCAGTGAGGGACTCTGTCTCATTAAACCAGGTGCATGGCATTGAGGAATGAATACAGAAGTGTTTTTGTTTTTTTTCTGACTTGTGTATGCATGCACACACCACGGGGCCCCTGAATACATGTATATTTTCCACACATATATGTGTATACACACAAAAAGAAAGTAAGGCTCAAGAACCTTTTTCCTCCTTCTTAGAGGGAATATTTCAACTCAGGAAATTGCTATATGACACTGCTGTAAAGTGATTGCAGTGTTTTAACCTATCTAATACTTGGAAGCTTTGGGATACCTGTTCATTTGTAAGCCCCGTCCTTCCAATTCCCATTTTTTCTGTAAGTTCCTTCTTACTCTTCAAATAAATTTCCTTCCATTGATTTCGTCTAGAATCCGTGTCCACTGCTTTCAATGCAGAACCCTGATGATACTTATATTGGCAACCCCCCGCAGAGTAACCACTGGATAATACTTTCTTTTAACTCAATAAAAGTCATCAGGGAAGCAATTTCAGCTTCCAGATAAAATTTAAAATAAAGGCTTAATTCTTTAACATGATATCACCTACAAGAACTTAATAAAAACACCAATGCCCACAATATATCAATTCAGAGCTTTAAAATGTGTTTTAATGTCATAAACACATTTTATGCTCTAGTCAGAATTGAGAATTAATATTCTCCTATGATCACAGATAGGTAGACTCAGGGGATAAAATGTCATTTTCCAAATTAAAGCTGAAGATTACAGTATGTTGTAGAATCTTTAATTGTCCAATGCCCCTTAATTTGTCCAGCTTCTTAGATTCATAGAATTTCTTATTTCTTTCTTTCTTCAGTTTTTTTTTTTTCCTAGCTGTTACTGTGACTGTTCTTGAAGACTCTTTGTTGAGAAGAATATATCTTTTGGCCAGTTTAAAGTGACCCTTAAATTTCTGAAGACAGCATACTAATTCTCCTGATTCCTTCATAATTAGAGTCTTTCTGAAGGGGCACATTGGATTTGTAATAACTCTCAGGACAGCAGGGCAGATCAGAAGACACAAGTCTTCAGCCTATTTCCTAGTCTTTTACATAATAACCTTCTGTATGATAGTCTCTCAGATCCTTCAAGCAGCTGTTACTCATGGAGGCAAACATTCTCTGATAGGGTCCAGAGACCCAAGCAGCCTCTCAAAACAAGAAGCTGACATTGTTGGCTTTGAGTTCTGTCTTTAAGAGAGATTGTGTTCTCTCTGGCTGTATTTATTTATCAGAAGGTTAACATGGAGAGTGTATTTGATTTGCAAATATATTTCTTCATATGAATGCAAAGAAACCTACCATTCCTTCACAGGAAGCTGTTCTGCTTGGTTATGTGAGAGGGCAGGGGGTCGGAGTTTGCTTAGCCCTGGGCTAGCTATTAATGCAGCTCTCAATCTCTGTCCTATCCCAGCTCCCTTGGGGTACTGGGGTCAGAGGGTGTACAGGGTGGGAGTGGAGGGATTTGTTGTAGGCTTTCTACCATAGAAGCTGCAGCAGGAAGATGACACAGGATTTTCAGGACTCCAAAGATGACACAGCATTTTCAGGACTCCAGAGAAACAAGGACCAGTACCTCCTTTTAGAGTACAGATGATACCCGTAAGTTAACACTTTAAGTGTTCTGGTCCCAGAGAGAAAACCCCTCCTGTTCTTTTCCCCATGCCAATTTATCTTACTTGGGGGAAATATGTCTTTGTCCCATGTCTTAGGTGAGTATTAATTAGTGAGATTTGGAGGTTACACTGTGACTGCTGCCTATTGGTTCTCACCCTCCTCTGCTCTCAGCTGGCTGTGACTATTTGAAACAGTCCATCCTTGTTGTGCCTTGTTCCACTGTCATCCTCAGAGACACATGGAGTTCTTTTGCTTATTCATATTTCACACCAACTTCTCATCACTGAAGTGAAACCACCCTTGTACCTTCTATTGTACATACAATTTTGTCACTAATTGTTTATTCTTCTATGTGTCGTCACTTTGTGCCAGGTTATAAACACTGAAGGAGGTCTATGACGATAAGGAGGTTACATGTGGCCTTGTCCTCAGAGCACACACTCTAGTACAGCAACAGAAAATTACTCAGTGCATATGACAAGTGGGAAATGTAAACACGGGTGCTGTGGGATAACAGTATGGGCTCTGGGCTTGCATTTCTGGTTTGAGATGTCTTCCTGGATAAAGTAAGAACTAAATGAGCACATAGAGGTCCGTTAGGTGAATCAAGTGGTAGAACAAACCAAGAAATAACTTTTAGTCTTTCCATTTTTGGTCAGTTGTAGACTGGATTCATCTATATTGTAAAATGTTGGAATGTAGAAAATGATCAGAAAAGAAGAATAAAGAAATTTATCTGAAGTCCTACCATGCAAATACCATAAACTATTTTAATGATGGTGCTTTTTTCCTAATGATGGGTGTCAGTGGAAGGGCTGGCAGTAATCGAGAGATAAGCTCCACTGTAAATGTTTCAGAGTATTTACTGCATGCAGTTCTCAGCATTGTGCTTTTAAAATCTTATAATTGTACCACAGGCTTTGTTTCACTCCATTACAGCTTTCAAAAACATTTTCATGGCTCATTTGGTTTTTCTACATGAGTCCCCTCTGGTTTCTTTCACTCCTATGGTCACCCAATAATCTGTCTTGTTCAGGCCTCTGCACCGGAATCGCCTTCTTAGCACTCTCTTGGACCTGGTAACATTCTGTATCTTTGGTGTGAATGTGGAATGAGTGCCCCCAGTGGTTACGGGAACTTCCTGTGTCCTGTCTCAGTGCCTTTAGAAATCCTTCCGTAGATGATCAGGAAGTGTTCCTGACTCATCTATCGATTGGTGTTCCCTTAAAACATAAACAAGAATCAAAAGTTAACATGCTTTGGCTGAATCTGCTCTGAACCTTATTTACTGCTCTCATTGGGCAACACCTAAGTACCTCACACTGTGAATTATTGATTTTGCTAGTCGTCATTTGTCCTGAACTTTCTCTTTATTTGGGTTAAGGTAAGGGTTGGGACACCATGTGCCAGGTATTTGATGTGCTTTCTTTCTTATTTAAATAGCTAGTGACAGCTATTCCACAAACCCGTGCATTGAAGTTATAACTATTACATGTGCACCTTCAGCAGTATCATATTATCACCATTTATCATGACCATTCACACCACTCTGAGTGCCAGGCATTGTGCGTAGTGGAAGCAACTCTCATATTATGTTACTTCATTTACAAAATCACCTTCTCATGGAAGTGCTGTTTGTGTTTCTACTTAAAAAGAATTTAGAATTAAAGGCCGATGATTGAACCAGATTTATTGATTACAGAGTACATGATTTTAGAAAAGAAGGAATGTGTATGTGTGACTGTGTCTTAGAGACATGCGATGAGAAGGGATGAAATTGAGAGAATCAAAGATGCAGAGGAGAAAAACTAGAGAATAGTTCCACTTTAGGGGGAGTTGAAATAGCTCACCTGACTTAACTTTGTAAGGAAGGTGTCAGGAAAAAACAAAGGAACAAACCAAACCAAAGGACTTTTGGCATTGAGCACCCAGAAACATCTACAAAACGAAGCGTGTATGTAGCTCATTTGTGAAATTATGAGTCATATTTTCCCTCAGGTGCTGTTATACAGATTTCTGATCCTCACTCAGTCCTAGAGAATTTCAGGTAAAAGAGTGATGTCATTCTATGTGCTTATGCACTTTACTGTATCTGTCCCCACTAAACCTCATGTTGAAGTTTAATTTCCATTATAAATACATTAAGAGGTGAGACCTTTAAGAGGTAATTATCTCATGAGTGTTATGCCCCTATGAGCAGACAAATGCTGTAATCTTGGATGCAGGATTGTTAGGCCCTATCATAGACTGGCCCCTATCCTGTCCCTCTACTTTATACCACGGTGACACTACAGCCTGAAGACCCTTGTAAGATGTGTGTATGGATGTGTGTTCTGGGACTTCCCACCTTTAAAACTATGAGTCAAATAAACTATTTTCTTAAAATCAATCTCTACTATTTTGTTACAGCAGCAGAAGACAAAGACAGACTTCTTGAAGGTCCATATACATACATTTATTTGTTAGACCTTTCCACTTCTCTTTATTTCTTTCTTTCCACCCTTCTCATGACACTAAGTGTAGCATAGAAAGCACACAGATGTTAAGGCATTACTTCATATCAGAATATTCTGAGAAGTGGGGACAAAGAGAGAGAAGTGGGGACAAGGCCATAAACTCTGCAAGCCTTCCCCTAATGGCATACTTCCTCCTGCAAGGCTGTACCTCCTAAAAGTTCTATAATCTCCCCAAACAGCACCACTGACTGTGGACCAAGGAGACCTGAACCTATGGGGGATATTTCTGTTCTAAATCATCATACTGATCTTGGGAGACTTTCAGCATGGAGAGAACTCAGCTAGGGTGATGCCCCAATCCAACAACACATTTGAGATAATAAAAATATATTCTTCAAAGGTGCTAAATCTATGGTAAGTTTATATGGAGAAACAGACACTTGAACAACATTTGAATCCAAGTCACTTTTTTCTTTTTCCCTTCCCCGCTTCATTCTAGCAGACGTAACATGCCCGACCCACAAACTGTCGATCTAATTGAGCCTTTAGTCTTTATTCCACACAGTATACCACTGACATTTCCCCTACACCATCTGAAGCTCTGCTTCCACTTCATTGTTTATCTAGAAGCATGATTCAGAGTCAATCTGGACCTTTTCCAAACTACACTTCGCCAGGCCCTTCCTGGGAGATATTGATTCAGACTGGAGGGCCGAGGTGTGAGGACAACTCACTAGAATGACCACACAAGTGTTCCTACCGGGAGTTCCTCCATGGGAGACCAGTCCTGGCCTCACACCTTCTGAGACACACTGCTCCCCTCAAAGGGTAGATTTTCCAAATCCCTCTTCTTACTGCCTTCTTGCTTCTACATGCTGACAGCTGTCAACGTACTTTCCCTTCCTAGTTTCAGAAGCATAACTCTACTGATCATTGACTCAGAGCAGTTGACACTTGGCTGAGAAAACACTAGTGGATGTTCCCCAAAATTCTCGATGACCTCACTGTTCCATCCTCTCTCTGTCTTCCTGTTTCCTATATGTTCTCTCCCAGTGAATGCCACCCACCTTCTTTTTGACAGTTATTAAGTTTTAAAGCCTTTCAGTGACGAAGATTCTGAAGTCTTTGATCCCAGAACACCTCCTCTCACCCACTTCTTTAGCTTTAACTCCTGCCCTTCTCCTCTAGTGGTTGATATACTTACACTCTTCAGCTTGTCAAAGTTAAACCCACATTTGTCATTCATGGGTTTTCACTTTATCTGCTTTCCTACTTTAAAAGTCTTCCAGTGTTTATTTTCTAACTTCCCTTCTCATCTCCCTGTCATTTCCTCTCCTTTTTAGAATTGTTGGACGTAGCCATGAGCTCCTTTTGTGTCGTCACAATGTTTTATGCATGTATCTTTCATTGGTTCATGTCATGATCATATTGAAGCTATATATTTATATATCTGCCTTCTTCCATTAAATAATGAATGCCTTGAGAGCAGAGTATGTCACTCATGTCTCCGTATTCTAGTCCGGGCCTTTGATTTCCTGTGCCCAGTGCCTTGAAGTGTGTTTGGCATCTTGAAATTGTGCTCAACTGAACATTTGCTGAGCTGATTGACAATAGCTGTAAGTGCTGTGGTATTTTGAAGCATATTTAGCTCATGAAAACCTTTGCCCTTAGTCTATAGCACAGAGGGGAAGATGGAGATTAAGAGGAACACATTTTAGAAATCAATTATTGCTAGCTGTGCCAATGGATAGCTTTGCCAGGACCACTTTGTGTATAGCCTGGAGCACGTTTAGCTTCTTGATACTGCCTTTGGGAGCTAGGTGAGCATGTTTAACCACTTTTTCTAAATTCAGTTTCATTTTTAGGTCCCAATGTTTATCAAAATTCTTCAGTTGTTTTACTCACGTTTTATGTGGAGTCTTACTATACCTCTAAAATAAATATCAGCTCAGTGGGAATGAGGCAGCTGTGGGGATGTGTGTGGTATGTGTGTGGGCAGAGAGACCAAATGCAGGCGATTGGGACATTAGGAATCCATGCTGACACTTCCATATATCCAAAGCTTGCTTGTTCCACTCTGTTCTCTGAACTGTCTACTGGAATGAAATATACAGAATCATGAATTGTACCAAGTATGATTGGAGTTAGACTGGCGTTGCATTGCAGAGCCTCTCTTAATGGTAGTCAATGGGAGCCAGTCAGGGCCTATATTTGCCCTTTTCCTTTTATCTATAATGCAGCTTTCATTTATGAATAATTAGAGGGTATCTTGAATGTTTTCCTAGGCTATGGAAGATTATCCTGCACCAACAGTGAAGTCAGGAACAAGAGTACTATGAGCTTGTTTCCTTTGCTATTTTTTTCTTCCTATCTTGAAATAGAGGGAAAGCTCAGACTTAAGGAAGTTCAGGGTCCAAACCTCTGCCAGTGAGTGACCTTTAATCATGGAATAAAGATGAAGTCGTAGGACTACACTGAGAATAGTTAGGTTGAGCAAAGTTTGGATTTAGAGAGCTTTGTAGAATAGGATACACACACAACATTCAGGCAGATGTATTTAGGATCAACATACATACTAAAGGATGATAGATGTATCTGAGGAAACCAGATGTACAAATGCAGGTGTGTGTGTCTCCCTAGCCAAAGACTGAAAGGAAGAAGGGAAAGGCAGAGGCAAATACGCATGTAAATAAAGATTGTGACTGAGGTGCCCCTGGTATTTACATGGGGAAAATACAGCTGTTCTTTGACTACCAGATCACACTGGTCACAAGCAGCAAATTACTCCAGGCCATTTAAAGAGATTACAGAGTTCTTCAACTTAACCATATTGGACTATACCAAAATTGGAGTACCTGCCTTTTAATGGTTTTACTATAACATCTGAGATTTCCTTTCCACACCTTTGTACAAACATCTATTGTATATAGAGAGGCTGTTGCATTCTTTTGTTAAAATTAGTTTTGTTTTACAAAGCCACATTTTATAGCTATTTGTTAAAGTACAAACTGAATTGTTTTCTAACATGATACTTACACCTATTCTTAGATTTGAACTAGAAAACGTTAACAGCAAAAACAAAAAATATCTGGACCATGCTTTCAGACTGGTTCTTTCTTTCCTGACATGAAGATTTGATAATCTGATTCTTTTACACATACTAAGTAATATGCAGAATAGTACTTAACATATATGTAGAGGCCCATGAATGAATTATGCTCAATGACTCCTGCCACCTCCAAACCTCACTTCTAGTCTTGGAATTCAGAGGGAAGGAACTAAATCAAGAATTGGCTATTTAGATCCATAGGAATGATACACCTTGAAAACAGAAGTAGCAACCTTCTGAAAAGTGAACAAACATTGCTGCTCCCCTCTTAAATTCCCCAATGAGTGTGACTCTCACAGCACACTCAGTGAATGCTGATGGGACTTGTGATTTGACTTCATATTTCTTAAGTAAAGATATGCTTGTTTGAGTTGAACATGAAAATATAACACTGTTATACCAGGGGCACGTGTCTGTTAAAATGTGAACTTTCTATTGCCATCCTGGATGTTATGTTTATTTGAAATAAAAGTTTTGGAGCAACAAATCAGACAAAGTCCCAGCATAGACATGGGGACGTAGGTAAGAAATCCCAACACAACCTTGGGTACTTTGAGCAATTGATGGCTACTGGGAGGGAGAAAGACAGTGTCTTGCAATGTTGGGACTCTTCATGGGCCTAGTACATGTATCTGAAAAGACATTGCGGGGGCGGGGCACAGATCATACTCAGACTATGCTATATATGTAAGAGAGTTCCTCAAATTGGGCATAAGGCTGTTGGGGGTGGGGTGCAGAGATCAGAGTGAATCTAAATGTCAACCAACCGTATTGCATGAAAATCTGAAAAACATCAATAAAAATGCAACAACAAAGGTTCAGAGCAAAGCAAAGTAGTAGTGGTAGGGGAGGAAGGGACTACGGGATCTAGATGGGTGATGTTTTGACTGTGGCTTCACATTAGATGAGTCTGTAGAGCCATAAACAAATGAAGATGGAATGAGGCTGGAGTCTTCTCTTCTATGACTTTTGGAGGTAACTTGCTCTGGGTGGGTCTCCAGCACCAGCATTCTTTCAGGATTCTTCAGGTGAGCCTAGTGTGTAGCCAAATGATGAATTTAAGAGGCAAAGAAGCTATGACTTTACAGCACCTGAGGAACTAGTACGCTCAGTCAAGAGACTGAATTTCATCTCACTAGCAGTTCAAATCAATCACTCTGAACTGTCCTTCTCAGCTTCTGCAATACAAAAGCACATAATTGGTCATAACATGGCCCTTCATGTTGAGCTGATTATAGATCAGGCTACTTGTGTTAACATCAGAATTTTAGTGTATGAGATAATTACATGTCTCATTGCATATAAGTCAATACAATGCCTTCATGAATTAACTTCAGTCTTTTCTAAGATTTACTAGTAGAATTAATCTCTCAAAGTCTGTTTTATTCTAAATCTCTAAAATTTGGGGGCTTAAAAACTCTAGGCAAGATAAAAACTGTAAGAATTAATCTGAAGATTTATGTCATGTGGGTGAGGACATTTGACTTTAACAATATCTGTCAAGTTATCATTCTATTATTAATTCTCTGGACAAAATATTATCTCGATAGGTCCAATGTTTTTTGACAATACTTTGCAGAATTTGGTAAATGGTAACAATTTTTAGATTGAATTATGAACTGTAAATGGTTTCAAGCCTTGTCAAAAGAAGCCTTTTGCCTTGTAATTGTGATGAGCTTAAATCTTAGCTTGTCACCATTTGCATTAATGTGAGATACTCATGATACTGCACATACCAGTCAGTCTCTGTGGGCATCATCATCAACTTTCTTTAATGCAAAATAAGAATGTAAGTTTATCTGAAATTGTCTCCAAATTTCTTCTATTTATAACATAATATGTCATATATAAGAACAGTTTTTAAAAATTTAGTTTTCATTTCAGAACTTTTATAATTTTATAGAAAACTGAGATATTTATAAGGCTCAGAGAACATAGTGGAAGAGAGGCAGAAAGACTAAGAGGCAGAGGACCGACCAGAAGGCTAACTGCTATATAGTGTCTTTTACCCATGAAATCTCAATGATATGGTTGCCCACACAGGACCTTCATATTGACAACATCAGTTGACAGACCTATGTGGATGGGAGAAATGTCACAAGGACCCTCATCTAGGTGAAAATCTATAGGCAATCAATGCCTGCTGAGGGAGGGAGAATCTGTTTTCTCCAGTGACAACCTCCCTAGAGTTATTCAATCTCAAGTGGTCAGTCATAAACACATGTACATGGGAGCCACTAAAGAGGCTCAGAACATTACACACACACACCACCACCACCACCACCACCACCACAGTAATCAAGAAAAAGGTCATGAAGTTAAGAGGAAATAGTGAGAATGGCAGCAATCAGAGGTGTGGAGCGGACTGAGTGGGGCACTGTATGTGCAATACTCATGCATAAAATTGCTTTTAAAAAACTAGAAAAAAAAGAGTCCTTCTGTTTCCTATACTTGAAGCTGTGAATGTTCTGCTTTCTTCTCTTGCCCCACTTCTCTGCCATGATGAACTCTTATCACTCTGGAAGAATCATAAGTCCAATAAACGCTTCTGTAAGAGAAAAAAAAAAGAAAAACGAATTCTCATATTGTTTGTATCTCACAGCACCTTGGTGTATTAATTATAGTTAATGAAGAAATATTGATACATTATTGTCAACCAAAGTCACATGCTAAAGACTTGTTCAGCTTTTGCCTCAGACTCTTCCTGTTCCAGGATCTTATCCAAGAAACCATGTTTCTTCTAGTAGTCAAACGTCATGAGGATTCTCTTTGTTGTGACACTTGCTTGGATTTTCTTGGTGTCAGTGACACAGTTCAGAGAATACAAGTTGGCATTTTGGAGAGTTTCACATTCTAGTCTTGTGTTTATCTCATGATTAGATTGGGCTAGTGGGATCTGGATGGAGAGCACGAGTGCAAGAAATACTTGCTGCACTGAACCATGGGTGTGTACTGTCCACATGACTGCACTGTTGCCACTGACCCTGGTCATTCAGCTGAGGCTGTTTCCCAGTGGTTTCTCCACTATAGAGTTCCTCTTCCTTTCTCTTCATCCCACACTGAAGGATGGGAAGTGACTATGTCTAGTGGACAATGAAATGAATATGTTGTTTGGAATTCTTCTGAAAGGGCTTTGCCTCTTTACTAACATTTACTTATTTTCTCTCTATATCAGTCAGGACTCATGGGTAATTTTTATACGTTGATTTATGTCCAATGCTACTCTAAGTTTTCCTTTTTTCTACTAGGAGCTCTTTCAGTTTGTGCCTTGGTGTCTTTTCAGATCTTCATCTCTCTCCTACATTCATTTACTTATATGTGTATGTGTATGTATACACATTTATTTTTCAACTACTGGGGTTGAGCCTAAAGCCCCAAACATGCCAAACAGGAGCTGCTCCAGTGAGCTACACTCCTAGCCCCATGCCCTCATCATTTATCTTCATGTGTGCCTGTTCATTTTCTGGTACCTCCATGTTCTCCAACACATTCTTATATGTTTCCACTCACTGACTTAGAATCAGGCATTCCTCCAAGGAACTCTGGTTACATTAAATGGAAATATTAGAAATCAGATCTTGTCCTTAGATAAAACCTTTGCTGCTGGAATGTCTTCTAAGCACGCTTAGCTGAGACTCGTAGGAAATACGTGGTTGTATATACTAACGTGCATGTATAAGTGTCTAGGAAAGATTTTATGTGTATCCATCTGTACCTGTAGTACACTAATTGTAAATTCTTACTGATGCCTATAACTCTAATCCCTTACAACATAGATCATTCTAGACTTTTCCACTTGCTTATCTACATTCTCCACTCCAGCAGTGATAAACCGGGCTCTCACCATCTGCCATCATTTAAATTTCAATTACTGTATATACATACAGAGGTATCAGAGCTATTAGCCTCTAAGCTCAGGAGAAGCAACTCCATCACATAGAGTACAGTACTTACATCTATTTTCTTCTTTGCCCTTAGTCTTAATAGTCTCTGTTCATTTCCAGATGCTTAGATTAGAATCTCATCCCTCTTCTCTTTCGTGATGTTGTTTCATCTATTGATAATGCTGTTAGTGATTGGATGATGTCACAGTCTGCATTGCATTCTAGGATCCTTTCATCTCTAAGGTTTTTAAATTTTGCATGTAGTTAATCTTTGTGAAGACGATGTGAAGACTATAGTGTAATTTATGTCACTCTTGTGAGATAGTACTTGTACTCCACTGATTCAGAACTAAATAAAATCTTATAAAATATCATTGATATATTGTTGGGTACTTTTTAGAGAGTTCGTATGTTCAAGAAATGCAGTCTATATGCTCATGTGTGTGTGTACAGTATGCATGTATGATATTTGTCTTTCCATATTTGCTGGCATTAAAGTTCTAGGGTCAAAGTTCTTGGCTGATTGGATAGATCAATACAAATAAGTGACTGTTGAATCAGATATTGGGGGAAAAGAACAACTTGAGAAAGGCAAATGTTTAGCATTGGAAGTACATATGTTATCTTTTCTTTACTTTTACTCTCAAATTAATGTTTATCACAGAGTTATAAATACAAACGTGTGTTGATCTCCCAATATTAATCATTGAGATTTGACAGTTAACTCAATTTTGCCTAACATTTCTTTCATCAGTCACTTTCTTTTCATTTTTTTATCATTTATTTTGAAGCAAATACCAGATAAGTCATCATTCAGTCTTACCAAAATTAAGAATAACTTCCAAATGTCAAGTAACATTGTCTTCAATTCTCTGATCATCTACTACAGTATTTTCACACCCACTTTGCCTGAATTCTCAGAACAACAATGCTCTATCCTATTTGTTTTGACTTCCAACTTTTTAATCAAACACAAAGCTTTGCCCTTTCATTTAATCATAAATTTTCCTTGAGACATAAACAGATCAGTTGTTATGGAGTATATATAACATTATCATTTGTCTTTGGGGATCACTGTTCTTGTCCTTTGCAGTTCCTACGCAGTTGTTAACATGGTGACTAGCTCTTCATCAGATTCAGAATCAGTTTTGGAGAGGAGCTCTCCATTGCCAGTGTTTGATTTGTATTACTTCATGTCTGGAGGTGCACAATGTCTGTTTTCTCTTCCATTAACAAAGTTGAAAGATCAGTGAGTTCAGGCAATAGCCATTCGATCACTACAAAGTTCCTCATGAAGATTTCTCCTGATGCTTTCACTCACTGATTATCATTGTCTAGATCAGTTAGTTCTCTGGGAATTAGAAAAAGATGACTTTTAACTTAGTTGTTATTTCTATGTTCCATACATATAATTGCTATTTAGAGAAAAATTCTCTCACTCTCTGAGTGTTGTTGGATTCCTGTCTCACAGAAAAGGTAAGGTTAATACTGAAAACTCTTCATTCAATTGCTAGTATTAAGAGAAGGAAATTGATGTCCTTTACATGACATTCATTGTGATTTATTTTAATGTTTCATATCTGTTCAATCTAACCTCAAACTTTTACTAATATAATATGCATTTCAACCATTCCCACAGAGTTCTTCTTTGTGAGCTCAGCATGAGGTACCTCTTGATTTGATCCATAATAAATTTTGATAAGACACATTAGTCTTTCTTAGTCTTCCTTCTTTGGGGCACAAAAGTACCCCAATTTCATCTTTCAAAGAGCCCTAGCTCCATTGATGAATAACTATATACAATGGCAGTTAGGCACATTGCCTTTGGGCTATGAAATATGTATTTTGTAGAAATGAAAGCAAAAATAAGAAATTACTTAGATAATTATTCTGAAAGACTTGATTTCTAGTGTCATCACATAAATACAATAACATAGGTTTCATTACATTATAGCATACATAAAATAGCTCCAAAATAATAATGTCATTCTTGCTGCAAATAGAGTACTAGATGTGTTTTAAGAGTGTCTTTTGAGTTTTATCATTTTTTTAACCATTAATGCTGAAGAAGATGTATAGTCAGGACACTAATATTTACTTACTTGAGGGATTAGAGAGATGGCTCAGTGGTTAAGAGCACTGGCTGCTGTCATAGAGGACCTCAATTCAGTTCCCAGCACCCATATGCTGGCTAGCAACTGTCTGTAACTCAAGTACCAGGGGATCTGATGCCTTCTTCTGGCCTCTGTAGGCACTGTATACGGATGGGTATGCTTACATACATACAGGCAAAACACTCATACACATAAAAATTAAAGGAAAATTTAAATATATATATATGTATATAAAGTCACTTGAATTCAAATGTAATCAAAACTATGGGATTATGCCTTCAGCTTCAGTTTGCTATACTTACAATGGTTTTACATTGAATGAATCAATATTATTTTGCCTGGATATTGACTTAAAGTTATAAAGTGTTTCTCACGCTCCTTAGACCTTACCTTGGCAAATTTTCTTGATAGCAATTTATGACTGGGATTGTGCTGTGTGTTTATCATTGTACTTTTTATCTCTTACATTGATCTTTAACTACCTTAAGCCAAAGATATTGCCTTCTTCATTTTGATAAACTTGTGGTATGCAACACTGTTAAATGAATAGATGAATGATCATTTATTGAGGGATGCTTTCCCTTTTCATTGATGATTTTTTTTACTCCAGTGATTTTTGTTGTTTCAGTAACACAAGAAACACCCACTGAATATTTTCTATTCCCTATTCACACATAGAATTCCTAAACTTGTAAGAGATCATACTTCATTTGTGGACTTGCATGTTGCAAGTGGTGTGTTCCCCCAGCTCAGGCCATTCTGTACTCAAATACACTGGAGATCATGACATCTTAAAATGTCCATTCCTTATCATTAGTCATGCTAAATTTCTTGGGTCCTGAATGTACTCATGTGTCCCATTAAGTCTGGGGTGTTTGCTTTTTCGATTCCAGCAGAAACTGTATCTCTGCACTTGTTTCCCATAATTGTAGCCCTAGCGTGCAACAGTGTCTCTTGATAGTTATCATTGGGTTAGTTGGGACTTAATGGTGCTTTCAACTAAAATGGACTTCTCCATTCTTCAGATGGAAATGTTCTAGTATCATTGATTTTTCTTCCATATTTTGCAGCGTAAAGAGTCTGAGTTTGAGATAGAGAATTGTTTGTCCAGATGAAAGTGTAGAAAAGTGTGTATATTTTGAAAGTTCTTAAACAAGCTTTCCCTGAATCATCAAGGCCTCAGTAGTCAGGACCAAGGGAATACAGGATTTGGCCTCTATAGTTAGGACTCTTCGAAATAATGAGAGATGATGAGAGTATCTAATCACTAGCTCAGGGCCTTTTAAATGCCACAGAGCAGAGCGAGTGTCAAAAGATTGAGGAAGGGACTTACATCAGATATAAATTACATACACGGCTCTATGCTGAGTGCCAGGTCAGAAGCATTTTAGTTTTCAGAGCAATAAATGCCTGGCAGCGCTGACTGAGCTGGTATGGACATGTCCCACTGCTTTACATTTTTAAACCGTTTCTGTTTTTGTTTTTGCTATTGTTGCTTCCTTGTAATTATTGTTCTTTTTGCATCTGCCTATGTAGTTCAGGTTGGTCACAAAGCAGAGATTCTCCAGCATCAGTTTCCCAAGTGCTCGGTCACCAGCTTCTCTAACAATTGTGGCAAACACTTGTTCTTGGCTGTTTCTAGGATAGCAGTTCCCTAGCTTTTGATACTTGAATAACTTGATTACTTTTGTTCATATCTGCATAATATTTTACTGTTAATAATTGTGCTCTGTTTCTAAAGCCATCTGCTCTGGTTTAATGTTTGTGCTGTCCCTAGATACCTATGTTAGATCTAAACAACAATGTGATAGAAGTTAGTTCATGAGGGTACATATGAATGCGGAGACCTCCTGAGAGTTCCACCTTTATGAAAGAGACTCTAGGGAGTCAAGTCATTCTGCCCCTTACACCAGGTGAGACCCTAATAAAGACATGGTATCTATGCCCTAGAGCGCTGGCCCAAATCTGCCAGTACCCTAATCTTGAACTCAGCTTGGGAATGGTTAGAAATAATTTCTGCTCCCTGCAAGCTGCCTAGTTTATTATGTTTTGATAAACTAAACTATCAATGTATTTAAATATATATATATATTTTTTTTTCAGGGCAGGAAAGATAGTTCAGTAGTTAAATGTACATATTGCTATTGCAGAGGACCAGAGTTCAGTTCCCATCACCCACATGAAGTAGTTCAAAACCATCTGAAAATCCAGCTCCAGGGGATCCAGCACCAATTCTGCCTGCCATGGGAACTGTGTTCATATGTGTATTCCCCACATACATACATACACATAATTTTTGAATTAAAAATAATTCATTAAAAATTATGCATTTAAATTTTATCTAAAATAAAATGTTATATTACTCCATAAATCACTTGGCTTGTCAATGAAGTAACTATTCAAAATTAACTAAAATTTTGTCAAATATAATTGCATCCTATGTCACAAGTGGTCTGAGTTCTAACCTTATTTGGAGGTTTAGTATCCTTAATTCAGTTTCAGACGATTTGAATGACAGATTGGCGTTTTTCTATCTTGTTTGATTTTATTATGATCTCAGGTCACCCAAACAGTCTGGGCCCCAAGTTGTCTTTTCCTCTCTATGTTTCTTTGGTGCTCCTGTTATTGCAGGGAACATCTTTATTCATGGCAGAGTCTTCAAAGTAGCCTCTGTGATTTCAGGGGGTGAAATTTAAATTTAAAATTTAAATTTAAAAGAGCCCCATTCCCATTACGTCTTAGTCTCTTGCTTTTGAACATTTACTTTCCCAATGAAACCATCTAGTATATAGAAAGTATAATAAGGTGAAGACAAAAAAAGAAAGAAAAAGAAATAGAGAAAGGAACTTATAACACCAACAATGACTTAAATACATTTCTGCATATTTTATGATTTTGAGCACATTCAGTACTAAAAGTAGTTGTTAAAATCCCTACTTATGGGAAATTAAAATATGCTAAAGAGAATGTAGACACTTACAAAGGAAATGCATGGTCAAACTGAGTTAGTTATGTCAGACAGCACACTGCATTTCTCCCAGTCAAAATCCTGTAAAAGAGGAAAACCCACTGGCATTTTAAAGATATGATATGCAGAGTTGATAATCCCTCTTAAGCTGACAAAAACTCAATCATTTTGTGATTCAAATAGCTGCAAAATATGTATGTTTCTGATTTGAGTTGCTCTTAAGGTATAAAAAGACTATTTTCAAAGAGCCATTTAATGTTCAAGAGCCTTACAAATAGGATCAGGTGACTCATGGTGGCTGAGAAGATCTATTTCTTGTTTCAGTCTTAAATGTGCTGAAATGATATTCAATTCATAAAGCTACTATTGATATGCCCAGAGGGTAGAATTCTGTGACTACTTAATCTCATGTTCCCTGAGAGACGAGGACCGCATAATCTTTCATTGTGTGAGGGCACCATCATTCATCTGAACACTACTCTCTTTTTGGATATTTAGGTTGTTTCTTTGCTTATATGAAAAATCACTTTATTATTATTTTCAAATCCAATTTGATAGGTAAGGCTGTGTTTTATTTTTAAAACAACATCTTTTGTTGTTTGAGTCTTAGTGACTATGAGTATATATTAGAGTTTAAAAATATTTAGATTATATGTGTTCTGCATTTTTCAGATGGTATGATTGCCTTTTCTTCCATGTTTTATGAGTTCATTGAAAAGGAGAGACCATGTTTGAACTGTTTACTGTTGTTTTTCTAGGTTCCAGACTAGTGGCACATATAAGAGTTCAAGAATAAATGAGGAACATGCATAAAATTGTTAATTTTACTTAAATGTACAAATAAGATTGGTGGGCAACTGTGATCACAGACCACCGTGTAAGTGCTACTAAGTTAGAAACAAATGATGTACACCAAAAATAACAAGAAGAAAAGGATTAGTGCCTGAGAAACTGTGTACAAAGTTATTTATATTTAGCAACAAAAAATTCCTAATGTTCCAGATCAGCCATGTTCTTGAAGGCAGTATGGCCTCAGCACCTCAATATTTTCAGTGTTTTTCTTAAAACAGAAGAATTCAAGAGATTCAATGTCTCATAATTTTAAAATAAAATATTAGTCTAACAACCTAATGACAAATTCCATGTACAATATCTCTATATGAGTCCATGTACATAACTAAAGGTTACATAACAAGAAACAGTGCCAGACAGGAGAAACCTTACTTTGGGTTGTTGGTCAGGGTGGCATGAGAGAGTGTCAAAATTAGATGGATTGTTGCCACAGCACTTGATGGCCTCCCAGAGGTAAGACCCTATTGCTGAAGTCAGGATACACTTAGGAGACTGGATTTAGAACAATGAAGCTGGAACTGATCTGGAGGCCACTTCCTCTGAAGGCTAGATCTCATAGCTCTGGAGAGCACTATGCAAGCAGCCAAGGGAGAACATCAATTGATAAGCCAATACCAGCTCTATGACCAAATAACCATCAAAGATGGGCAGAGCATATGACACTGGTACAGTAGAGGCACTTTGGTCTTCGGGGCAATCAACAGTTACCTAATTGATCATAAAGCTCACTCAATGGGGGGACTCTTTGAAAAATAAGGTTGGAATATTCTTGTGATGAAAAGAAGGAAGACTAAGAAAAGCTAATGTGTCCCATCAAAATTTTCTATGGACCATTACTCCAGCTCCCGTTCTGACGTTTCCGCATATCTGTATCCATGTATTTCATTCATATTCGCTCCCATACGACCTTTCCCCATCTTCCCCACTGTATTTTAGTAATCTGTAAATTCCTAGAACTAAATCTTTTCAAATTAAATATTGGTGTGTTAGTCTACCTTGGTAGGTATAATAATTTACCTTCATTGTTTATTTATATTAACACATTAACATATGACAGGTTAATAATAATAAAATAAAATAATAAAAATATTATTAGACCTGGTTAACAGAAAGTGTACATGCTGCTAGGATTCATTGTCATATTGCAGCATTTGCCTACAGAGTGTTTTAATCAAATGTAGCCTCCTTTTATCCATGCGACTTCTAGGAACCATGCAAGTTGCCCTTTGTAAAGGCACACATGAAGTAGAATATGCTAATTTTATCTTTCTGTGTCTGACTTAGTTCACTTAAAGATATTTTTATTTGTATTTTTGCTTTATGTATATGAGCATATTGCCTACGTGTGTGTAAATGTACCCATGTTATGCAATGGCCACGGAGGTCAGTCCAACGCATTGAATTTCCCTGGAACTGAAGTTACAGGTGGTTGTTAGCTGCTGTATGGGTGCTGGGAATCAGACCTGGATCCTCTGGAAGGGCAGTCAGTGCTCTTAACTGATGAACCATCCCTTCAGCTCCCCAAATCAATGAAGACTAGTGGCACATTTTTTTCTGTGATAGTAAGTAGGATTAAGCTTTGAAGACCTCCACTGTATGATCTTCTTTCCAGGCTTTACAAATTTTAGTGCCTCATTTAAAATTTTAGTTTTAAAAATGACATTTTCAGTCCTTTATTCTCGCCCTATTAAGAAATTTTTAAAAACCTTACTTTATAAAAGAAATATTTATTTTCTTCATTATAGTTATATTTTTACTGAAAAAAGAAAGTATAATCTAAATATTAGTAAAATGTCAAGTATTTATATATCTCTTACAGTGTTCTAAATACTTTTCCAAGTTCTGTACACTTGAATGAACTCATTCATTCATAAATGAACCTGAGAGAAATATTATCTATCTACATTACAAAAATGAAAATACTGAGTTTTAGAGAGAATAAGTGTTTTCACTTATTATTTATTCAGAAGATGACTAAAGTGACATCAGGACCTAGAACCACAAGGTAATTTAATGATGTAAATATGTTAAATTAAAACTTTACTAGTTAGCATGAAAATACATTCAAAACTTTAAATAAAATATATTTGTTAATATAGCATGTATTATATGATTTGTTTATGCATAGATACTCAAAATTTATTTCTATATTAATCTGTTTCTACATTTACCTGAGGTCAATTTCATACCTCTTCTCTTTGTACAAACTTGTATTTGTGTAGAAATATATCTGGAAGAACATTTTTCAAAATGGCTGCAGTATTCATATCCGGGTCAATAATATTTGAAGATATTTTTACATGTCTTTTGCAAAAATGTCTTCAATTACTCGAATTTCTAGAATAGTGAGTTAATTTTCTTCCTAGCTGTCTCTTGACTCTCACCAAAGTCCAGTAGATGTTGCCTGTGTTTGTTTGTTTATTGTATGTGTCAACACTCATAACTTGCACAAACTAAGTGTGCATACTGTCACTGAGCCATGTTCCCAGACCCAAATCTTGCTTTGAAACATGAAGTATAGAAATTAGAGATCAACCATGCATTATAAAACATCATCCATATTTTCTATATTTGTATGCTCTTGTTAATATTCAAGTTCAGTCTTAAATGGGACACAGGACATAATTACTATGTAGTTAACAGTACTTCTATGTAATAGAATATAGGCAAATTTAAAATAATTTTCTTAGTTTTCTGAATTTTTCAGTGTTTTTATTGTGTATATCATATTCATATAATATTCAGTAGTCAACAGTCAGATGAAAACTCAAAATGTCAGTCAAATTTAGCCCCACATTAATAATGCCATTTGATCTGCAAATACTGCAAACACATTGTGCATGTAGTATATTCTCTCAAACCCATGTTTACTAATCACTTTTGTTGTGACCTGTGCTTCCATAGGAGCTGAGCACCCTTGTATCTGCCCCATCTCTTTCCCTGCCCTTTATCCTTTATCACCAGTGTGTACATCTTTGATGTTTTCTTCTTCGTTTTGGAATTCTTCTGCAGATTCTGGAGTTTAAACTCATCATCACTAATTCTCTAGCCTTAATGTTGCCCTTTATTGCTTTTAATGCAGATTTCTATTCTATTATTGCAATTTTAATCTCCTTATAATCTTTATTCTGCCAGCCTATTTTTGCTTCTACCTTCCTTTTAGGCAACTCCCTTCTTATCTTAACTCATTTTCATATAATCTCATCTTCCATCTCTTTATTCAGAGACTCTAGTTTTCATATTTTATTGAGATTACATATGCAGAAAAAAATTCCAATTTCTGTTTCCCTTTGTAACTTTTCAGCAAGCTACTTTTCTGAATCTTAATTGCTCTTTAATTCTCCTTCTAATGTGCAGATTTGATACTATTGTCAAATATATGATATACAGAAGTATTTTAAATACATCCATTCACAGAATTTCTCCTATTTAAAATGTAGTTTTGAGAAAAGGTCTAGGTATCTAGCTGGCCTCGAACTCACAATCTTCTTCTCTTGAACTTCACTATTCTGGGATTTTAAGCATGTGCAGTACACCTAGGCTAACTTTGCTTATTCTGACATTAAAGGTGAAGAAATTGCAGTAGTTGCATACTTAGTTAATCAGAATCATGTGACTTGTAAAATGTAGAACTAGCTTTAGAATTCATGCTGCCTGATTTCTGCCTAGTGTTCCATTTTCAGTTTAGTAAACGTTTCCTATAATTATGACTCGAAGATAATATCTTCTGGATGATCTAATGTAGTTCATTGTTTTCTTTCTCAAACAATGTGGCAAAATACTACTGAGGTTTTATTCCAAAATATAAATATGTCATTGTAAATTTCCAATGCTCTCAGGTCTGCAGCATTCCTCAAAATTGTTGCCTCTGAATATATTTAGAAAGAGAAGTCCAAATTGGGATATCTTCAGTGGAATTTATATGACTATATAGGCACATAAACACACACATACACACACACACACACACACACACGGATATGTGTGTGTAATTTTTTTCATTTCCAATGTATATGCCCAAACATGTACAAAACAAATGTACATATGAATACCTAATGCACACAGCTGCTTTAGAATGAATGTTCTGGCTTCAGTTCAGTACAGCTGTGGTTCTAAGGCAGTCTGTGGCTGCTGCTACCTGTCACAGAACTGCACTTCCAACCCAAAGTAGAGGTAGTGTGGAGACAGGCTTCTGCTTTGTCCTTCACGTTGACAGTTTTGATCTCCAGCAAGTGACAAGTTATGTGCTAATGTCACCTGACAATTGGGCTTCTCTCTTCTACTTCATGAATATTATAATTAGAGGAAATTCCTCTAAGATTTTGGCAGTAGATTACTTGTCAATCTTACTTTCTTGGCTTATTCTACACTCTTGTCTCTTTCTGTATTTTCCTAGATATTTTATCATGAAAATCACAAAGTCTGAAATGAGGAATGCTCTTCAAATGCTTTTAAAGGCTTCATCTCTTCAGTTCCACTCATCTTTTCCACCTATGTATTCACTCACTTTTAGACAAATGCATGTAGATGCATGTGCACAAACAGCTGAAGAGTCTCTGTTTATTTGTTGTATGTGTCAGACCTCATATCTTGCACATGCTAAGTGTGTATACTGCCACTGAGCCATATTCCCAGACCAAAATCTTGCTTTGAAACATGAAGTTTAGAAATCAAATTATAGATCAACCATGCATTATAGAACATCATTTACATTTCCGATATTTGTATGCTCTTGTTAATATTCAAGTTCAGTCTTCAGTGGGACACAGAATATAGTTCTAATCACAATATAATAAACTAATTGTAATGGCAATATAACAACAAACAGAGTAATGTTAACACGATATGAGAAAAAAAACATTATGAGTGCTTTCAGAAAGCTTGCTCTGTCTCCTTACTCTGTAATGGGGAAAGACTCTGAAGTCAAGACAGACTCAGTGAAGACAGACTGTGGCTTACAGGGACTGATGCTTAATTTTAAATGTCAACTTGTCAAGGTCATGTGATGCTCAGAATCTAGTGAAATATTATCTGTAATTATGCTTAGGAAGTTGTTTCTAGAAAACACTATAGTATGAATTGATGAAGAAAGCTCTCCCCAACATGGAAGGAACTCATCCCATGCACTGAGGGAACAAATAGAACAGAAAGCTGGAGGAAAGGTTGGATTTGCACTCTCTCAGACTGATGACTTGAAGGGTAACTTTATTCTCCTTTTTTTTTTTTTGTCTTTCTTGTTCTCACTTTCAGCATCAGACTGACATCTTTACCGCTGGCTGGTTGACTTTGTTATCTTCAAATACACCAAGTACTTTCTGTGCATTCACTTTATAGGTAGTAGATTGTAGAACTTGGCTCCCAAAATTGAGTGAGCCAGTATCTTCTCTCTTTAGCTCTCTGTCCCCATCTCCGTCTCTGTCTCCCTCTCCCTCTTCCACACCATTGTCTTTTGGATGCACAAAAAATTTTAATTTCCTCACTTCATAGCTGGTGAGGGCTCTTGTCTGACGATAAATCATTCTCAAATTTTACTAATATAGGCTATAGATCATATTTATATAGGACTCTAGACAAAATACTTTAGTATTGAGACAGGAAACAGCTAAACATTTAATGGTTATTTGGAGGGTAAACCTGTATTCTACATGTCAGAATGGAATGAATTCAGGAATACCATGGACATGCTACTGTGGATTGAATGTTTGCATTTTTCAAGAGTATTCATATTTTGAAGTACTAATCCCCAATATGACAGCATTACAATCAGGGCATTTTGGAACTAGTTAATAAGAATGTAGCCTGACTGGGCATGGTGTGACATGCCTTTAACCCCAGCATGGTTCAAGACCAGTCTGGTCTATATCTCTAGTTCTAGGCCATCTGGAGCTGTAGGGAGATCCTGTCTCAAAAAAGCACCCCCCCTCAAATAAACAAAAATAAATAAAGAATGTAGCCCACATGAATAGGATTAGTGCCCTTATTGGAAGAGATACAAGTGATGGTTTCTCAGTCAGCCACTTGGGGACCTGGCCATCTACAAACCAAGAGAGAGCAGGTGACCTCCCTAGAAATCTGACCAGATCCTCAAGGATTTCCCTGCCCCTAGAACTTCCAAAAATAAGTGTTTGCTGATTAAGTAACCCAATGTACTGTATTCTGCTATAGTATCCTAAATGGACCAAAGCAGAGGTTTCTAGATGTTTTGGCAAGTGCTCCTTAATTATTCAAAATGTGAGAAATGAAACCAGCTACTAAGAAAGAGGTAAGATTGGTTTTAAAGTGTAAGGTAACTAGGAAAAGTTTACAAATTGTTTGAGACAGAAAGGGTCTAAAGATTTGGCTCGTGTAACAAAGACTAAATACCTGTGTCAACACATACGTCTACATTGCTTTCCTGTAACAGTCTGAACATTTGTGCCCTCACCAGCTGTTCTGCCCTTATCTGTAATCACTCCACATTGCTTAGCAATGTGATCACATTTCAGATAATAAGCCAGAAGGTAAAAGGTAGCAGAGGTCATCTGCTGACCTGAAGGACACTCACAAAACACTGAACACATCCTGCCTTTGGGTTCCATATAGCAAGGTGCAAAGGAAACTGGAGCCTCCAGTGTTTAGCTGGCCAGCCGTACAAAACTGAGAATGGAGACTTCTTAAACAAAACCCAAAAAGCAATAGTGGAAACTTGACAGAAGCAACCTCCCAAGCCATATGGGATAGAAGCCAGAAGCTCATTAAAGTGGTGAGGTGAGCCAGGTTCGAGTTTGAAAATCTTCCATTTTCCATTTGCCTCATATCCAGTATTTATACAATTTTCTTTTACTGTTAATTTTTTTTCTGCTATGCAGGGCAGGGACAGTAGCATCTGTTCCACTTCTTAATCTATAATAAACTTTTAGTTGACCAAATGATCTTTACTTTGACATTTTTAGGGTAATAATAATATAGAACTTCATTGAAAGGGTAATGAAATTACATTTTTAATTAGAATAATTTTATTGAGTCAGTTGATGGTGTTATTCACAAAAATATGACAGCCATCAACTACTGTATCTTCAATAGTGAATCACCCTTGTTTTCTGCTTAGCAACTCTACTCTGAGGGTGTGTAATTAAGGTCCTTCCCCAGAATGCATCATTGAAGAATCATTCCCCTGAACCAAAACCACCATGAACAAGGAAACAATGGAGAAAATCACTTTGCTGTCGGTTGGAGATTTTCCTTCCCAAATTAAAGATCAGCAAAAAGGTAATTAGACTATCAAACTTGGTTAAATAAATCCAAAATGTTCCTAAATGGTGATGAAATCACACAGAATAGACTAATAGCTTAGTTAGATTGGTGGGACTATCACATACATTGATACAGTATAATTAGCAATTTCAACCGAGAACAGCAATCAGAAATGCAACTTGGAAATCAGTTAGAAATGAAAAATTAAAATGGCATATGTTAGTTTTTGGCATCATAAATTATGTAATAGAAAATAATTCATGAGAGAATGGACTTATTTTGGCTCACACGTTTCAGACTATCAGTCTTTTGTTGGTAGGCCCATTTTTCAGGGTAAGAGACAAGACAAAATTTCATGGTGGCAGATGTGTGTGGAAGGGAAGGCTCACTTCATGGTAGACAGGAAGCAGGGACTATGCCTGTGTTAGTAGGCTTCTTGCTTTTTCTTTTATGTTGTGGGGCCCATTGGGTGGTGCAGGTCATATTCAGGGCAAGTCATCCTTACTTACTTTATGACCCCTGAGAGCTTTCTCACAGATACACCCAGAAGTGTGATTTACTAATCTCATAGGTATCTTTCAATTCAACCAGGCAGATAAGGAACATGAGCCACCAGGCAGTACTTATGGATAGGACAATCTATTCAGCCAGCTGCATCAAAGAGAGGCACTTTGGACCGGACTGAGAAGAAGAGCTGTTTGGAAAAAGTGAAGATGGTCAAGAGGTCCTGGAAGGTTCTTCTAAGGGAACATAATAAAGACAAATAGGGAAACAAAGGCACAAGTGATAGGAATGAGTCAGACAGTTCTGAGTACTAGAGAGTGAACCAAGCAGTTCTTAGTTCCCGCTAGATGGCTCAGAGGGAAGTTGAATGACCTAAGTCACTGTGTTTCTAAAATTCAAAAATTGGATTGATTTTGGAAACTCAGGTACCAAGAAATGACATCATTCATTCAAACTAAGATATCGAGGCAGAACTTTCTTTTTTAAGCTGGAGTTCACTATGCAGCCCATGCTGGCCTTGACCTCATTTCCTTCCACTTCAGCTTTCCGAATGCTGAGATTACAGGTATGCACAGTTATGCCCAGTGAGAAAGAACTTTATGAAGACCACATTTTTGTTGAAAGCATCTGCAGAATTGCTGGAGTCGATGTGTTCCCTCCACCACCCTGCCTCCTCTTACCTGTCCCAGGGCCCCTGACTTTGGACTTTATTTCTTACTTCTGCATTTACTGCTCTAGGTTCAGGGCTCTTACTTGCCTATCACTCTATCAGCACTTCCTAAGCACTCTGCTCCCTAATACCCTTTAGATTCTATTTGTTCATTGTTCCTTTGCTTGTTTTGATACTTTGGAAGTAATGCTGAAGCTGAACCTTCTATGTTCTATGCACATTCCATCTTGGTCTGGCTTGCTTCAGGTCTAATCAAGGTGAAATTTAGCTAAGAGTCAAGTAGGTAGCTACTGTTGAGTGTTGTTGCCCAGACCTTGGTACATTTTCCAGATGGGTGATGATATATAAAAGATCTGCCACAGGGCCAGGAGACCGCCTGTTGAAAGAGTGAGGCTCTTCATCATGTTGATGAGAAGCATCAGGTAAAGAATGCTTGCTCATCAGTATTGGAAGGCATGGCCTCTGGAGGACCCTGGTGACATGCTGAAGATCAATGGTTGCTGAGCTTCTTAACCTTGGTTACGTATTTTCAGTGGTAGACTGAGTAGAACGTTTTCTATCCTTGATTATATTAGTTGAGACAATACCAGAGGCCCAGTTCTTCACTTGGCATCTAGTCCTATCATCCTGTCTTGTTCTACTTGTCAAATGAGTTTGAAACTGTCACCAGAATCCTGACCAATTCACCCTGCCTTGTCTTCGTTGGCCTGAGACATCTGGAGAGTTGAGACTTTGCCATCAAATCTCAGAGTTTCATCTGCTTTAAGTCCCAGAAATGCATGTCCCTGATTGAAAGAGAAAAAAACCCTTAATATTGAATACACGATCAACCCATATCTGAACTCCCAATCCACCCTCACTTTTCATTTTCTGCTTCGGAATTGATTAGGTGCTCTACTAGAGGTGACCCTTGAGTTCTAAAGCGAGCTTTTGGGTCATGCTTTCTGGCTTAAGTCCCTCGAACTTTCTCTTTGCTCCCTTTGACAGTAATCCATTTTCCCATTCTCTTCCTTAACACTGTTGCTTTCTCTTTCCTCTGCCTGGGCCTTCAGTCCTCAGTCCTCGTTTGTATGTACTGCCATTCTCTCACATTCCTTACACATCCTGTGTGGCAATTTTTTCTCCTGATGGCAGGAGACAGATAAGCTATTGCAAAGTTTCTTTTCAAGATTCATAATTACATTTCAACAAAAAAAATATTGATTTCTTAATACTGTCCCAGCTTCTGGTGATAAAGTGACCAAAAAAAGATGATTCCTGCCCCCAGAGGAGATCATAGTCCTATGCAAAAGTCAGAGAGATGCATAAACACATCTTTACAACACAGTGGGGAAACTCTATATCTGTAGAAGAGTTATAGATCAAAAGTTCAAGAATATCAATGATAGGAAAATACAGTGTGTGTATAGGTGAGAGAAGGCTGCAGTCTAGGCCCAGTAATTAAACATTTGTTTGTTTCCGCACACTCAAAGAACTTATAAAAAGCAGTGGAATGCTAGAAAGAAGGGTGTTTCCTGTTTTATCTGTAAGAAAATAAATTCCAAGAGGTCAAAGTGAAGAAACTGTTGGGAACAGAATGTTTACTAGTGAGGAAACTTAACAATTGTTAAACTAGATAAACAGAACATCAGTGACTTTGTCCAGCAGAGGTGTGTCCTTCTTCTTGCTGACAAAACTGGATTGTCTTGGCTTCTTTGTCATATTGGAAGCATGTTATTTGGAACACATAACCTCTAAAACTGTTCTAGCTGGTGAAATGCTATAAGATTGCTTTAGTTTGGGTGTTAAATGCCCCCTCCCCTTCTAGCTGGTGAAATGCTGTAAGATTGCTTTAGTTTGGGTGGTAAATGCCCGCTCCCCTTCTAGCTGGTGAAACGTTGTAAGATTGCTTTAGTTTGGGTGGTAAATGCCCCCTCCCCTTCTAGCTGGTGAAACGCTGTAAGATTGCTTTAGTTTGGGTGGTAAATGCCCCCTCCTCTTCTAGCTGGTGAAACGCTGTAAGATTGCTTTAGTTTGGGTGGTAAATGCCCCCTCCTCTTATGCTCATGTGATGAAAGCTTGGGACCCTCAATAGTGCTATGAGGAGATGGTCAAACACTTGAGAGCTGGGAACTAATGAAAGGTTCTAGATCACTTGGTCACTCCTCAGATATTTTGGATCTCCAGTCCTCTCTTTGCTGTCTTTTTTCCCTGGCTAGGGATAAAGTGAGTTTTTTTCCCAGGATAAAATCTCACCAAGATATTCTGCCTTATTATAGACAAAAACCATCGTGCTAACATACAATGGCCTGGAATCTTCAAAATTGAAAGTCAAAATAAAGCTTTTCTTTTTATAAGTCAATTATCTGAGTCATTTTGTTATACAAACAGAACATTAACATAAGGATTTATATGGCCTCTTAATTACCTTGACCTTGAACTGAAAGACCTCATTTTGTCTCAGTTCATTGGTATACACAAACTTTATTGCTGCAATAGGAGAAATATATAAGAATGCATGAAATTTATTGGGTCCAAACTATATTTACTATATCTGAACTCTCTTGGAAATTTTGGATCTAATATCAAGGACTTTCCTTATAGTCCTGTGGTTGAAGAGCATTAAAGACAGCACAGAGTTTAGTTTAAGACAGATGGGGAGGAAAAGAGGATGGATGGATGGATGGATGGATGGATGGATGGATGGATGGACAAATGTGAAATACCTCATTGGCCATCACTGCTGAAGTTACTCATCTTAGTGTAGCTAGTGTTAACTTTCCATTCCATTTTACTTATGAGTTGACCTCCATGTTTTCAACTGTAGGATGTGGCCATCCTTTTGTGCAACAGAGTTCAAGAGAATCAGCAGCACGAGACACCTTTGAGTTAATCATTCTGTGGTTATAAATGCAGAATAAAATGCTTAGGATAGTAAATACTAGCATGATAGGTGTCTTTGAAAGAAAAGGTCAAAATTATACCTCCTTGCTGATAGGTGAGATTAATATACTCTTGCTATTATTAATAATAGTAATTAGGCTCTATTGCTTTAGCTGATCCTCAGGTCCCATTTTTAGGAACAACCTAATGTTCTTTTTGAGCATGACTTGGCATAATTTAGCTCATCATTGCAAGCACTGAAAATCAGTGCCAGATCTTATCATTTTATTAGCTTTGTGGCACTTGGATTTTAAATTTGTATTGGGCTTCCTCTGAAACAGAAAGGAATTTTATATGAAAAGACCTTTGCTTAATAGCATTTCCTACTGAGGGGATTGGAAGATAGATCACTGCATATTCTCTACTACTTAGGGTACCCACCGCACTGCAAATTAAGAGGACCTGCATCCTTGTCAGGACAGATGAACTTTCAGCAGAAAACTCTTTTTAGCCTTAGAGCTAAGAACAAGGAGGACACAGGCTCAGAGAAAGCTTGTTGTTTAAGGCAATCTTTTTAGTAATGTGAACAGAGACAGGCCTGGAGAGGGGCACCAAAAGATCATCATCCTGTCTCTTATGCTCACATCAGCATCACCTTTGAGTACTGTGCAAACTCTTTCAGAGATACAAAAATGGGCCAAGAATCTTCTTGCTTTAAAATAAAGTTCATAGAAGATGATTTGGGGATTTCTTTATTCAAATGAATTTTCCTCCCTGTTCTTTCCTATACCTTGAATTTTCACTAATATTTCTAATTTTTTGGTTAAGGCACTAAAGGCTTTCACTAGCATGAACCAACGTTACCTAACAGAGGTAAACCCTCTGTCATTAGTAGCTCACTGCAAGTAATTAAAAGAAGTCTTCCGTTAGCTAAACCTTAAGAAATAATAATGATAATGTTGAAAACCTTAAATGTTATTGTATGCACCATTTTCAATACAAATGGGATTTTTTTTTTTTTTTTTTTAGTTTCTAATAATAATGTTAGGTGACTAGGAAGGCCGAAGAGTGATACTATTTTCAGTGAGCTAAGGGAGACTTGGAGGCCCTGAAAGGAAGATTGATGGTTCAAGGGCATACTTCAAGATGGGATGGGAGCAGGACGGGACAGAGAGGAGGGGAAGGAGGAACTAGGCACAGCCTGTGGGAAGCTTAGTTTTCTTTGGACCAGCAGAGAGCATACTCAACATTTACGATATGTACTATGCACAGAGACTTAGTGGTATCAAGGGAGTTTAGGACATCCAACCAGCACAGAACACTTTCTTTGAACACTTTCAAAGGGCTAAATACCATACTAGATTCCTACATATAATTTCAGTTAATCTTCTTTTATAATCCCACAAGATGGATGGCATCTTGCATTTATAGAACAAGACATTAGTATGTAAAAAATTTTGAAATTTATTGCCCTCGCCTAAAGGTAAATATTTTCTTATTTCTAAGCCCCACATATTTTGGAGCCAGATGCTAGCAGAATACAAGAAAGCAAGTGGAAAAAAGGTCACAGCAGGTTCTTGAAAACAAATTTCCTTTCCTTTACATCTGTCTGAGGCTTGGTTTCTCTACCTTTCGCCTTTCCATTAACTTTGGAATCCTACAAAGACCAAGAATTTGATTACATGTTGACCAAAGTAAGGGCTTTAAGATTTTCTACCTGGGTACTTTCATTCCCATTTCAAAATTTCTAATTTACTTGCTCAGATTCATTAGAAATAAGATGGGACCTTTCACATGTTTACAGTAACTTTCCCATTTTTGAGATTAAACAATAGTAACGCCTTTTGTTTTGTTAGTTTTGCTTTGTTTTGTTTTGTTTTAACAAGCCAGTTTTCTCCTCATGGAATAACATGGCTGCTGCATGTTTCCTTCCTGGGTCAAAAATTACCCTCAAAGCCAGAAGTGGTGGCACACCTTTAACCCCTGAATTTGGGAAACAGAAGTAGGTGGATCTCTGTAATATCTAGGCTAGGCTGGTCTACATAGGGAGTTCCAGGACAGCTGAGACTACAAGGAGGTACTAGCTCCATAAATTAATTAATTGAGAAATTAAAAATGTAATAATAAAAATATACATACGGGGGGGGGCGCTGAAGAAGCGATGGTCAGCAGTTAAGAGCACTGGCTGCTCTTGCACAGGACTCAGGTTCCATTCCTGGGACCCACATGGAACTAACAACCATCCTTAACTCCAGGTCCAGGGGATCTAACACCTTCTTCTGATTTCTGTGGAAATTACATGACATGGGTACACTTAACCTACATACAGACAATATACTCATACACATAAAATAAATTTAAAAAATTAATTATCCTCAAATACCTTGAGAGGAATATATCCTATCAAAAGTTTCAGGTCAGACTTTACCCAAGCAAGAAGTCATCTGGGAGCTCAGCAGTTAAGAGTCCTTGCAGTCTAGCAGAGGATTAGAGTTTGATGCTCTGTGACCAGGTCACGTAGCTCACAACTGCCTGAAACCCCAGCCCCAGGGGATTGGAAGCCTTCTTATGGTCTCCATGGGCACCTTCACATAGGTGCACAAATATACACACAGAGACACACATAATGATAAAAAAATTATTGTTAAAATTGTCATGTATGATGGAGGGTCAGTGATTTACACAATGGGGAGCAGACTGGCTTTCCCTTGGCTATGGCTCCCATGGTTGCCATTTAAATTGGAATTACTCTTCTTGATTGAATGTGGGATCCTCTTGGGTGAGATGTGGCCACTACTTAACAGTACACATTAAGAAAACATGACCTTAAAGAGGCCAGAGGTGTTGATAGGGCTTAGAGGAGTTTTTCAAGCATTCATCTCCCTGTTAAGTGACATTGGGTGAGCTACATAATTTCTCCATTACTCAGTGTCCTCATCTGTAAAATGGGACTAAGAGCACTTACCTATGTCACAGAGGCACTGTGAGAATTAATGAACTCGGATGGAGTTCTCTGAGATCCCTGGATGAGTGGTGCCATGTGATTGTAATAATTAGTGTTATTATTATTCTGACACCCACCCTTAAGGAGCATCCATCACATAGAGTTCCAGCTGAACTGGGCATAACAATGGATTCTGCAACTGCATCCAATGGCAGCTTGCCCTAAAGATAAAGTCTGTCACACACAATCTCTCCCAAGAGCAAGCTTAAGCTGGCTGCAGTATTGATGTAGGTGATCTGCCTGCCAGGATGAACAGAGGTGGTTTAACTAGAACTAATTATGGGCAGTCATGATGCCAAACCAGAAATTCACCTCTGATCGTGATGGGATGTTCAAAGTAACTCTTTTCTGAAGATCACCAGACACAGCTTTTTGCAGTACTGGTGTGAGCAGCAGTCTGAAGAGTGTCGAGGCGTGTCAAGGTCAGGAAGCTTTGAAACTTTTGTAGAGAGGGGGAAAGAGGGAGCATCACCATCCTTGCTGACTGCTTTCTGTGAAGATCCTTGTTTTTGATTTTGCTGACTGTGCACAAAGATCGTGTTTGTTCCTAGGAGTAAGGGGTGGCAAACACTGACTTCTGGGATAGCAAACCCATGATCCCTCCTGTCATAGGAGCTTTGGATTAGGAAGAGGTAACAGCAACATCAAACAAACAGCTTCAGAGTACAGGAAGGGGGCACCAAGTACAGGAACAGGCACCAAGGCATTCAGGGATATGACCGTTATTATAATACTAAATCTTAAACAAACATATGTGGTGTCCAAAGACCCTCAGTTCCATGACTACCACCTTAATGTAAAAGGCCATTTTTTTTTCTGATTAAATTTATTGATAACTTTCAAGCTGGTTTAACCTGTTTCAACCTTCACACATTCAACACACAGTAGCTGAGAACAAATTAAACTAGTGTTTATGTCTTTCAACGCTCTCTCCTTAAGCGTACTTAGAACTAAAGTCAGACTCTCACAATTGCTTCCCGGCTTCTTCTGTCTATCTACAATCTAAATTTATTCTCCAAATCGGCCTAGTCAACAAGATTCCACCCATGTTAGTTTTCTTATTTTGAAAGTTAAGCCTTTACCAACTCAAGGGCTGTGCATATGTCCTTTCTACCTATTTTTTCCAGCCTGAGTTGCATCTCTAGATCCTAGTCCTTATCACTCATCAGTTTAAAGCAGGATCATCTCTATTTCCCTTGACAATATGCTGTTTCTTACTGTACTCCTTCATGGAATTTTCTACAATCCTTAATCATTCATTAATTCACTTTTTAGTTTGTTAATGGCTTTTATTCTCCTTCCAAAGATAAGCTCTCATAAATAAAGAATTTGGCCTCAACCCTCACACAGCATCTGGCACAAATGTAAAATTTCTTAAAGGGGTAACAACTGCTTTAATGAAGTGCCTACTGTTTGGTACACACTACACCGCCTGCTGTATATACAAATCACATATTCCATAAACAGTCTGGAGAGGTTGGGGTTAGCTGCAGTTGTCCTATAGCTAAAGGGAACTTGTGGACACTGATTGTGGTTGAATATGGGCATGAATTCTTGAAGATCATAGCTTGAATTTAGTGCAAACACAAGCATCCCTGCCTTTTCTAATGTCCGGCTGTTGCCACTGTCCCCTGAGTTGAGAGGCTGGATGGAGTTCATCATCTGTCTTCTCTCGGTGGCATTGAACATAGATTGGTTTAGAGGCATTTCAAACAATTTGCAATCTATGAGCAAGCCCCAAGTTGTTAGCTGTAAAATTGCCTAGAGATTGGTGAGTTCTCAAAAAGCAGTCCTGTTCTTTTTGTTTGTTTGTTTGTTTTGGTCTTTTTGAGACAGGGTCTCCCCGTAGTCACAACTGACCTAGAACTCACTATGTAGACCAGACTGGCCTCAATCACACAGAGATCTGCCTGCCTCTGCCTCCTGAGAGGGATTAAAGACATGTGTCACCACTCTGCAGTTGGTCAGAGCTTCTTAAAGTCTTTGGAGCTGTGATTCCTTTTTGGCTGAGAAATTTTTATGCAACCTTAGGTAAGCAGGAACATAATGTCAGCATACAAATAAATAATTTACTGTTAATAAAGCATAAATAAATTCCTCTATTTCTTGGCTATACATATAATTTTACCATTTGTTAAAGATAAAAGCAAAATTGAATACTAATGAAATGGATATACTCATTTGTTTTTACATAGAGAATTACATCTTGACTGAATATTTGATGCTGCAGGATACAGAGGCTCTTTAGTGTTTTTCAGAACTCTTTGATATTTTGAATCTATAACTGTCAATGCTGAGCACAGTACTTCACATTAATGCATGGTACACAAAGTATACGTAGGATCCTTTCAGTGATTGCTGGCAATTCTGTTTTAAATATTCATCCAAAATTAAGTTGATGATTTTTGAATGAAAATCAAAACAGAAACTCAAATAGATTTTTTTTGAAACAGAGAGATTTTATCAAACCTATTTTAATATAGACTTTAAACATAAAGGTTAAGAGATTGGTAGCTAGAAAGGAAGACACATCTGGGAGCAGAGGCTCGGGCTTCCCTAAGAGTCAAAGAAGGTAAAACACACCCAAAGTGGGATGTGTTCCTCATGGAGAGCTGCAATGAAGTGCCTTCGCCTTAGTCCTACACACATTTCAGTGACTATCAAGTGATATCTCAGAAGGCTGCTAAGGAAACCTCCCCTTTTTTATTTTTTCTGTTTTGATAAATGTGACTATCAGGTTTCACTAGGGTTGCCTTGAATGGAATTATAATCTCATAAAGGGATACATAAGTAGTTTAGTACATGTCGTTTCCTCATAAATGGAGTTTCTGGTGAAGTCCCTAGAAAATTGCAGGTTTTCAGATGGGAAAGGAGAAAGGCATTAAGCAGTGAGTTGTGCTGGAATTTGTAATGTCCTGATGACATCAAAAAGAAAAATTTTAAAAGCAAACATGCAAACACCATAGGATGCGAAGTTACACTAGTTGCATACTTCCCGGATGAGAGATGGTAGACCTAAAACTGACCTAGAACTCACTATGTAGACCAGGCTGGCCTCGATCACACAGAGATCTTCCTGCCTCTGCCTTCTGAGAGGCATTAAAGACGTGTGTCACCACTCTGCAGTTTGGCAGAGCTTCTTAAAGTCTTTGGAGCTGTGATTCAGTCATCTGTTTTCCATAATTATGTCAGAACCTTCATGCACACAGTGAAAACCCTGCAGTTCAAAACATACAATAGACTCTAATGGGGCCAAGGTGTTTCTTTCAGAGACTTGGGTGTCTAGTGCAAGGCCACATGGCCTACAAAGTGTGCATTATACCAAAGCATCAGTGAAGTCCTGTGATACCGCATGGGCAAGTACTTTCAGAAACAGCTTGTATTAATTTCCTATTTAACTTTGAATTAACTTGTGGTCATTGTGAATTCAGAAGCATTTCGCTGTTGACACACTTCTGTTTGACTCCCACATTCAGTTAGTCAACCCCATATGGGATTCAAACTTGTGGTTTAAGAAGGTTGACTCTGGAGGAGAATTAATTTTTAAAGTATACCTTAAAAAATGGTAAGCTTTTTCTGCTCTTTTTAGAAAGCTTACTCACTTTCAAACTACTCCTTGCCTGCAGCATCTCCATCTTTGGCTTCTGATGGCTGTTTCCTGGAGGAAAGTTTAGAGAGTGTAAAAATTACTTTTCTCCTAGGTTCACTTGAATTCAATTAACAACCCAGAACATTTAACAGTCTAAATAACTAAACAGCAGAAAGAAATCTGCTTAATTAAAGTATAAAAAGACTGTGGCTTTTCCTGAACTTTGACATTTAACATGTGATATTTTCCATGTGGGTTGAAGTACTCTCATAATTAGTACAAACAAACAGGATAAGTTTTAATAATGAGGCAAACTTCACATAGCAGTGCAGTTCTGTCTTTGCCAAGTTTTAAAATAATCTTTGTGCAGGGTTTTCTAGGATGACATGGATATTTTTTTCCTGAAAGATTTGCATACTTTCTTCTAAGATTGTTTTGCTGAATGGTCTGCAGTTGCCTTGGAAGGTAGTAGAAAGATGTGAAGCCAGAGCCGCAGATGTATTTAAAATCATCAGATCTTAACTGGAGCAATCAAAACAACCACCACATAGCAAGTTGAAGTTACAAATATGGTGGCACAGCTGTGGACTGGGTACAAGACAGAAACTAAACTAAGACCAGAAGAACCGGTTAAGATTAGATGTGCTTGCATTTCAGGATCCTGTAGGCAACATAGCGCCATGAGAAGGACTGGTTTTGAAAGATACAGTATCTCTGTAGGCTGGACTGGACTAGAGGTGGAGACAGAGGAAGGACAGAACGTCATTGCACAGTCATCCTAGATGGAACAGACGTACATAGTCACAGGGTTTCAGGGCTCGTCTCCCCTGCTGTCCCTCCTCCTCTTTTCCTTCTTGTTTTTGTTTTCCCCTTCTTTCCCTCGTTCCTTCCTTCTCTCCCTGTCCTATGTAGTAAATCCAGAGTCAACTCTATGGCCTGTGGCATGCATTGCACTACTGAATGTAACTCCATCTCCTAGACTCATGATCCCCAATTCCTTAAGACTTTGAGATGGGAGAGAATTTCATTGTTTCCTAAATACCTATTGAAAACTGAAGCTCCTCATTTGGGTTTTATCTCTTCTTTCCCTTTTCCTACCCTCCTTCTTCCTTTTGATTTATTTATTTATTGGTATGTCTAGGAATAGAAACCTTGTGCATGCTAGGAAAACACTCTGTTATTGAGTTAAATCTCATCATGATGTGAGTTGTATCCCTGCGTAGTTGAGGATGGCCTCGAATTAGTACTCCCTCTGCCTCAACCTCCTCAGTGCTCACAGTTACAGGTGTGCACTGCCATACCTTTCTCCAATTTCCTTTTTAATCCTTGTATAAGACTTTGGGCAGAGAAAGAAGTGCTCCCAATTGAGTCTAGCTTAACCAATCCATTTTACCTAGAGAGCTAATTACTGAGAATGGCAATTCCCTCTTAAAAGCTAGAGAGGCACAAAGAATCACTTCACTTCCCAGAAGTCTGATACTGTTGACCAGACAGAATTCTGGGTGCTTTTAGTTCTTTTTTTTTTTTTTGAACATATCAGTGCTAGAAAGAATAATCTATGTACATTGCTCAAGCCTGTCCACTGAAAGATCATGAGGAGTGAAGACATAAACATTTGCTGAGTTATTTTCGGCCCCACACTGTTACCAGGTGTTTTCCTCTCATTATCGCATAAGGTCTTTCCCTATATTGTCTGGAAGTTCATGGAGTTATGAGGAAAACAGAGGTTAAGCAACTCTTAGAGGCTCATAAGGATGAGAAATTCAAAAAGACTTGATTTATTTTTAATTAGCAATTTCATATTGCCTCTGCCACACTTTGTGGGATCTTGAGAAAACAATATCTGTAGCATAATGCATAATCTTTCAAGGGCCAGAGGTGTGCAAATAGGAGCTTTGTTTTGTTTTATTTTTTGCTGACTTTATGATACGATGGTCTTCTTTCTTCAAATTTTAATGTGCTGTGTCAGGAGAAAATATTTAATGAGTGCTCTGGATTTTCTGTCTTTTGAGCTGATTCTGTAAGATGTGTCACATGTCTCTTCCTTAGAGAGAGTAATTAATGGGGTGTATTGTTATTTCCATCTGATATCAAGTCTGGAAGAATTTCTTTCTGGGTACACACTGTAGGAGTAGGAAAAGCAGACGAGGGACATTCCAAAGTACCTGCATCAGTACCAATAATTTTTGAATAGTATGGTATAGGCAAAGAGTATTTAAATGTGAAATTCCCCTTCATTTTGATAGAGAAATTTTATTTCTAAGTTTGAGTGATAATTCCTTCAGAAAGGTCACTGACCCTGACTATCCCTGCTAGACTGATGGATTATGGATGGGGTGGGTGAGATATTATAAAAATACCTTCTGGACATTTAGTAGCAAGCCAATGACTGCTCCTTAGACTGACTCAGTGCTTAATTCATCCATGCTACACAGGACTCCTCAGGAATTATTACTTTTCATCTCTCAGGTAAACATTATACTTAGTTACAGAACTGAGAACGACACATAAATAGAAGGGGAAAGGTGTTTCTCATTTTATGGCTCTTTTGTGTAATAGTAGTAAAAGTGTTGTAAGGAGGATTGCATACAGTAAAACAATCATTTGTCAAAGGGTAAACTTACTGCAGACCAACTTCTGCTTTTAAAAGATCCCTTGTGTGCCATGCAGTACACCGTGTTCATAAAGAGTTGTACTCTGGGGTTACATATCCTTGCTTCCTCAATTACTGTAGTTTTCTGAAGTCTCCGAGGAATGAGGATTAAACATTTATTGTCAGGAAACACCAGGTCGCACTTTGTCCTGAGCTTTGACACACTCATTAGCCTGGGCTCTATGTTTTCAACGACAGAATTCAGTCTCACCAACAAAATAAAACAGAGCAGCAGGGCTCCAAAAGGTACCACGGAACAGTTAAAAGTCATGAAGAAAGAAAGCAGCAACAAGGATGCCTGCACTGCCTTTTAGAACCCCCCGCCTGTCGTTTCTGTTTGGCCATGATGACAAGCAGAGTACATCTTGGTGAAGGATACCTGGAGTTACATTAGAGTCATCAGTTACTCTGATCAGTTATTTTCTATTTTATATCACGAGAATGTCATAATTGTAATCTTTACGCATGTGTGTGAATATGTGTATGTGTGTGTGCATGGAGGGCACATCTACGCATCAACCTTGTGTCTTTCTTGGGGTACCATCCACCTTTGCTTTTTGAAATAGGGTCTTTCACTGCTCTGGAACTTACTGAGTAAGCAAGACTGGCTGGACAGTGAGCCCAGGATCCTCCATGGCTCCAACACCCCAGTGTAAAGTATTATAAGTGCATGCTGACACACCTAATATTTTTTTACATGAACTCTGGGCATCCAATTTAGATTTTCATGCTTATGAGACAAGCACTTTACTGAGATCTCTTCTGTAGTTCCAGAATGGTATCTTTAACTCTGTGTTGGCAGTGGAAAACTGGTAAGACTCAGGTAGTAGCATAAGAGGATGGAAGAAATCTACAAAAGTCCCACAAGGTAGACTGGCTGGGACAGAATACTTTTAGATAATTGTTTACATCAAGAGTGAATGTAAAGAGGAAGATAAAAGGTAGTGTTGATGCCATAATTATTCCGAAAGTCAAGGCTGAAAGACTAGCATGGATTATATGAAACATCAGTAAGTTTATTACAGTTTTGAAAATATAGTTTTCCAGCTTTAGCTCTGATACATTATATAATTGAAAGTCGATGCTCACAGTCCTCACAAGAGAAAGCAATGCAATAATCAAACTTTGCTTGGGGAACTGAGGGAACTGAGGGTTCAGGTTAAGACACCATTCTGAACTTTTCAGAGGCAGAAGGATCTGTAAAGATACACCCTGGTCCTGCTTGGTTGAAGCAGATGCTCTGGAGAACCAAATAAGCTGGAACTCTTGAGTCTTGTCTTAGTCCAGTTCAGCAGCTAAGATAAAATATCATAAACCGGGCAGCTTACAGTTCTGAAAGCTAGCAAGTCCAACATCATAGCATAAGCAAATTTGGTATTTGACAAGGGCCAACCTTCTGGCTTGTAGATGAGATAGTACCTTTTTAAAATATCTTTCTGAAATAGAAGGAGATGGCACCTCTTATATACAGACACTAATCTTATTTAAGAAGGAAAAGCCATAGTTATTTTCCGAAGGTCCATTTTTAATGCCATACTTTTAGGTTTCGGATTTCAACATAATATTTTTTCAGATGTTAAATATCATTATGCATCAGGGAAATGAAAATTAAAACTACCTTCAGATTCTGTCTCACCCCAGGTAAAATAATTCTTATCAAGAAAACAAATTAGAACAAATGCTTTCAAGGATGTGGAGAAAAGGAACTGCTTCTCCACTGTCCGTGAGCACATAAACTGGTGTAACCACTATGGAAATGAGTGGGCAAACTTCTTAAAAAGCTAAACGCAGAACTTCCACACGAGCATGACATACCACCAGGCATACACCCAGAGGACTCTGTAACCTGCACGTGTCTACACCTGCTCTGTTCACAATAACGAGGAAATACATGGAATCAACCTACATGTCCACCAGCTGCTGAGTGGATCACGAAAGTGTAGAGCATAAACACAGTGTAAAGAAAATTATTCAGCTGTAAAGAAAGATAAAATTATGAAATTTGAAGGAAAATGGATAAAACTGGAAACTAGTATGTTAAGTAAGGTAACCGAGGCTTGGAAAGACAAACATCATATGTTCTCTCATATGTAGATCTTGACTTCCAAATCTTGAGTGTGTGAATTTATGTGGGAATGAGTGTGTATAGAGTCCAGAAGCCTCGAAAGGGACCCACAAAAGGGAAAAGCAGATTCTTTCAGAAGGGAGCATGGTGGTAGTGGAGCATGTGAGATACAGGAGTGCAAAGGGGACAACTGGAGACTGAAATGGTTAGGCGGATGGGAGGAGAGATGAGGAGAAAGAAGGGTTTGGGAGAGGATTAGGCAGAACGAACAGTACAGGGAAAACATGAGGAAATCTGATACTTAATGTGATAATTAAAAATGAAATAAAATTTAAAAATGGAGTGATAAAGGTTCTTTATGTCTGTAGATTAAACAGCTCCCAGAAGCCATAGGTTATTAAATGAAAATCCTAGAATCAGGGATGGGCTGCCTCCCTAGGCAGTTGGCTAGTGAGGCCCCAGAAGCCCTCAAACAACAAAGGCACTTGGCATTGCTATAGGTTTCCATCAGAACTAATTAGTAAGAGCCTATTGCTAAAGATACCACTTGCCTTGGTTGCAGGACATACATACATAAAGGTGAAATTGGGCTGGAAGACTCTTCCTCCTGACTAAGCCTTATAGTACTGGAATATGAAGATTGTTGTGTAGGAAGTGTCATCAACTATTTTACTCCGCTGTACACTCGATGTGCAACAGTGCTGACTCGTTAAGTAAGATAAGTCCACTGTTACAGTACTGTGAAATCTGTTAGAAGGGTAACCGACCACTTTCGCACTGGATTTCATGCCCATTGTGTAGGAAGAAATGAACACCTTGGACTCTAAACACAGTCCAAAAGACCCATGGATTGGGGATAAACTATTGCTGTTGTTTTGCTAAGCAGACATAATCTGCCTGTCAAACTGCCTTCTAAATAACTATGACTTTCGAATAGTTCAGCTGTCAACTGGTCAAATAAGCTTCTGGTTGCAGTGAACAGTGATGAATACAGAGATTCATAACTAGTCTAACTAGCCAAAGCACTAATAATAAATGTTCAGCCATAAATAGAACATCAATATCATCCCTTCAAAGGCTCAGAGAACATCAAGGAAAGAATTTAAGAGCCAGAGTTAGGGGTAGAAGAGCTATGTGAAACACTGACCTTCAGGCATTAAGTGGCTGTTATTATCTACACAGGATCTGGGCCCATCAACATTCTCACAGAAGGGGGAGGAGCTCATGGGGCTGAGGATTTATGAGAGTTCATGATTGACAGGGAGTAGGAAAGACATTTTCTACAGTGATGTGGTCGCTGCTAAGGTGTCCATTCTCCTGTGAACAATCCCTCACTCATGTTCCTATGAACAGCCCTAATGGACTCACTAGGTCACACACAACTAAGAATAAAAACATAAAAGTAGAATCTGGACTACTGGGGAAGAGGAAGATCAATGGGAATGAGAAGGGGACAAGAGAGAGTAAATGATAAAAATATATTATTTACATGTATAAAAATGTCATAACGAAACCTGTCCTATACAATATATGCTAATAATAATAAATGAATAAAATGATCATATTGAAAAAGGCAAATCTCTCATAACAATCAATGAACTCTAAATGATTGATGTAATTCTATTTAATGCAGATCAAGTTTAATCCTGTCACCCTGCAATTGGAGAAGAGAGTTATTCTATAGTGGAGGCATATAATGAGCATTACTCTGACTAAAGAATTAAATAAGTTTCAACATAAACATGTAGGTAGCAGGTACTGACAGTTTGCTTGATAAGAAACCCCTCAGTGTCATGATCTTCCTCCAAAAATCCCTATAACCCAAGTCTAATTGAGAAAATTTCTGACAAACTCTAGTTGAAGGACCATCTTCATTTTGCCTAGAACCCCTCAGAGGCAGAATCTTTAAAATAAAGAACCTACATCTTCATAATGTGAGTTTTGACTGTTGACCTGGAAAATATGTGCTGGCATGTAAAATCCAGTTAAAAAAACTATTACACAATGTTCAGCATCTTTTTCAGACATAAAAACCGATCAAAGCATTTCTTGCCATTTTTTAAGATGCACATAGAGCACTAGTACACTTCTCACATTTTGTTTAAGTGGAAAATCCATTGTTATCCATAAAGCAATTGATTTCATAAGGGTCTCTTTCGTATATTACTGATCTGTATTCTATCAGGCCACTATTAAAGGTTGGTTTGTTTCAGTATTACCTATCTCTGCCTTGGGCTTTCTGGTTTATTCTAGTTACCCAGGAACAAAAATAGCTGTGGTCTTGGCAGGATCTGTTCTCCTTTCTATAGGGAATACTCACTATTTAGCAATGAGCATTTTCAAATGCAAATGACCCTCCAAATTAGGGCAGTCCTCCTTCTTAGAGCCACTACTGAGCCACCACCTGCATGTGTTCCCATTCAAAGCTGCTCTACTCAGTCCATATGCATCTCCTCTAGTATTTTATTTGACAATCTGTTTCAGCTTCACAAGGGAGCTAGCAAATTATGTATTGCTCATTTTGTCAAAGTCATCATTGATGACAATTCCGGCATCAAGAGGCTCATTTTATTCTGCAGATGTTTTTATCAAATAGAAGATAAATCATGGTTTCCCATTCTGTTTTGCGTTGTGATTCTGGGAATAACAGAGGGCACAAATAAAAACCTTTTCATTAATAAAGAAAGAAAGGAGTATACTCAAAACGATCACCATTGCACGATGCTCAGATAAGCAGAGCACACACGGCTAAGAGATTATATTTAGTACCAGTGTAGCAGTCTGAAGGGAATGGAGATGGTGCTGGGAGAAGACAAGGAAGACGTAATCCTAAATTTAGAAATTCATTTCCTCCCATTCCAATTGGCAGATTGGCCTAACTACATTGAGTTTCAGTGCAGATAATATTCAATGTTCTGTCTTCTAGAAAGGCATCATCTAATATTCAGGTAAAATAAATAGTTTAACTAGGCAAATACTTCACTCTGAGATAGTTCCTACATGCTTGCATGGAACAAGGCTGGGATCCCTGCTGTGGACATCAGCACAAGAGTTCAATGGATGTCTCCATTTTGTATGTGGAAGTCTATGCTCAGAGTAAGATGTGAGGGTAAGAAAACAGCAGTAACAAACCGCCAGACATATGAATCTGTCTTCCCTGCTGGAAGGTACATATGGAACATAGGCAAAGCACATACAAGGCATTGATATTCTAATGGGATCCCACATGTTGTGTGGTTAAAATGGACAGGAAGGCTTCATTGTTGTCCCTCAAGGACTCAGTACAATATGGAGTTCACTGGGTTGAAATCAAAAGAGAATGAGCATTTATAAAGTAAATCAAGGTCCTCCAAGATAGACTCATGTAATGAAAGTCAGCTGAGAAGCGAGATAATTTTGGAAATTCTCTGGAGGATGATGGGAATTAGAAAAGTTCTAGAGAAGTTGTTGAAAATTGAAAATAAGGAAGTTAATATAACTACTTTCAGACATAGATCCATTATTGCCAGACATGTCAGTTATGTGTGAGGTCTAATACTAAGGCTGAGTAACACTACTCTATTACATTAAGAGAAATACATACTATTATTCACTGTTTCTAAACTGTATCTTCAGGTACTATTGTATTTCAGTGGAGCAAAGGAAGTTCACAGAGTGTATGTCATTTACCCAACCAATAGCTCATGCCTTAAGAATGCTAGGCAGTGAATAAGGATCCAGGTTTTGCCTTTGAATCTGGACCATAGGAAACTCCATGAACCAGTATAACTTTTCATTGGGTTGCCTGAAATATTGGCATCATCAATTTATTTATCAATAGGTTAATTCACCTCTGCCATCTTTTTATTAGAGGTCTGCTATATGTCAAATGCTCTTTGCTGCAAGGAAAATTGAATGTGTTCATGCAAATGAGGAAGTGAAAAATTTGTATCAGAAAATGATTAGAGTATGTCTTCTTGTGGTTTTTTTTTGGGGGGGGCAGAGTATCACCACAGAGGGACAGGTTATTTCTTTTCTGACAGTCCCTCTTTCAAACTCTACCAGATCTTTCGAAGAAACCTGCAGGTATTTTATATCATCATTGCAAGTTCCACATAAGGGAGAGATTCCTTTATATTTCTGAATTTTTTTCTCATCAAATCTGAATAAAACCTAAGCTGTTCAGTATATAAAGTATCCATAAACCAGACTACTGCACTGACTATATGGGCTGATTTCCTTTTTCTCCCTATACCTTATTTCTTCATGATTTAATACTGAAGTTAAGGCAAAAACAACAGCAAGAACAAAAGAGCAGGAAAGCAAATAGGATTTTAACAAGCTTTCATGAGGAGACAAAAGGAGATGGGAAACCCGAAACATGAAAATAATAAGCAGTAACTCTGCCGAGAAACACAGGCTCCAAATGGATCCTGAATGAGAAATTTACTTATGTATTGGCATATTTCAGTTCAGTTTTTTGTTGACTATTTCCCTCTCTAATTTTGAAACCACTTAGATTTATTGTATTGCCTGGGATTCCTTTTTATTTATTTTGTTGTTGTTTCAACATCCAATTCCCTTATTTCAGCATCTCTTTATGTACATAGTTTTCAAACATCATTTACATTTTTTTTCTTCAAATACTAGAAATCATGGAATGAACAGTGAGAATTATTATTAGTGTGCAAATAGCTTAAGACAGATCATAAAGTCCCCAGTGATCAAGGAACTACATAATGCTGACTGGCTCCAGCAGCGACAGCAGAAATTTTCATAAGCCAGATGCTTAGCTATCAGCACAGCCCGTCAATGCATCCTCATCACGTGGGAATCCCCCATTACTATCCCAGAAAGCCCATTGTCATTCTGACCCTTGGAGAAATTCTGCAGTTTCTGGGATACTATTCCAGCTTCATTCTTTCTACAGCTGTATATAACTCAAAATGATGAGAATAAATGACAGAGGATAAAAAGACAAGAATGTACTATGAACGATAAATGGACAATATTCTTTTACCAGACATAAGCAAATAACAGAATTTCAAAACAGGGGACACTAAAGACTTCTTTAATAGGATAAAGCCATTTGTCGGGTGAGAACTTAGGCCCATGTAATCAAAGGAGATAACTAAGGTAGTTGTGGTTTCTTAAAGAACTGTATTGGATTGTTTCATAAATTAACTACACAAAGTATAATGACTTACAATTCATGAACATGATGCTATGATAACGGATTTTTATTTTGACTGACTGATATCCTCTCTTAGTCTACATAAAACTTTTTTGAATCTTTCTATATCACAAGGAAAGCTGTTAAATTTGCTCTAAGTTTTTCTTAAAATCTGTTCTGTATAATTAAACACCCTTTATATGGGGGCATTATATTTGTCTCAGAGGCATGAAAAAAATCTCAGATACATTTACTGTTGAGAAAATCATCTGTATAAATACAAAATAATGAACTAACAAGTTATGGGGTTTGGTAACAAGCCAAATCAGGGTTTCTTTCAAACAGCAAAATGGAAGTCAGTCTGTGAATCATCTGTCCATGAGAATGTATCCTATGGCAGAAGTGAATTTAAGGATCTAGACTATGGGAGCTGATGGCTGTACATGACTGAGGGCTAAACACGTTGTACAATATGTGTTAGTTTTGTAAACTGTGATGACTAACTCCCACAAGCTGGGTGGCTTATCATACAGGCAGTTATTCTTCATAGAAGGCTGTAAATCTGGAATCAAGGTGTCAAGAGGCTCTGATCTTTCTGCAGCATGTAGGAAAAGATCCTGTCTTGCCTCTCTCAGAAATACTGAAGCTCTTTCTTGTGAAAGCACTACTTCTAAGTCTGGTTGTTTTCCTGTTATTCACCCTGAGTCTGCTTGTCTGTCTGTGCCCAAATTCCCCTCTTCTTATCATGACAATATACATGTTTTTGTTGAGCACATTTGTGCATGACATTTGACTGGTTTTTCCCTGCTTTGCTAAACATGCAACATAAAAGATTTCCATGACCTCAAAAGGTATGAATAATTTCTCCCTCTTGCTGAGCAAGTAGTCAGTTCTACAACAGACGTTTAGATGAACACCAATGAATCCAGAAAACTCTTATACCATACAGAAATACCTGTTCATCCATGTTCATTGCTGTCCTTTTTGTAATAGCCAGAAATTGGAAACCACATAGATATTCATAAACTGACAACTGGATTTTGAAGGTGTGATACATATATACATTGGAATATATTATTTGGCTCTTAAAAATTAAATTATGATAATTTTGTTTAAATGGATGGAACTGGAAGCAATCATACTGAGTGAGGTAATCCAGAACCAAAAAGACAAATGTTACCCACTGGCTTTCATAGCTAGATGGTTGCTTTGAAATCCTAGATATGTATGTTTCAATTAAAAAGTACGTAGAAGTTAAGAAACTAATAAATGGAAATGGAGGAGGAGGAGTTTTCCCAGGAGGACAGGTGGAATGCAGTGATACAGAGCGGGTAAAGGGAATTCTAAAACAGGAAGGGTTAAATAGACTGGGGAATGAGAGGGTTTGGGTAGAAGAGGGAGGGACAACCAACAATAAAGGCCTTTAGAAAAAGACATAGGGAAACCGACTACTTATAGAAGTTTCTTACAGTATATACATAGACATTATAAAAAGAGATTACCTTTTAGCTGAGTATAGCCCATACTAGAGAGGACAGGCTAACAAAATAAAACCCAAATGCTAGAACTGGATTCCCTCTCTTGAAGCTGTTGACCAGAAGTGCCATAGACCCTCAAACTATACTGGCCATTGCCGCTGCTTTTGCTTACCCACCAGAAATTCATGGTAAGATTCTATTGTTGAAGACACTACACACATTAGTTATACGACAAATAAAGAAAAATCAAGGTGATACTGACTTCAAAACCTCGTCACTATTGGATAGCATTCATATTGCTAGAAAGTGCTGTACGTATTATCAGAAGGAAAAAATAATCATTAACCTTACCCAGCTATGAAGACTGTGAATTACAACCACTGGCTTGACAAAATATGCCTATCAGTGCAAATGTGGCCTGAATGTTATATGAGTAACCAGCCACTTTCTAGTTGGATTTAAGGTCTGCTTCATAAAATAGAGCCCATACCTGACATTGATTTCAGGTCTAGAAACCAAAGGTTAGATAGGTCACAGGGCATAGCGGATAGCCTAATATTAGTTTTTTAAAACTAAATAGTTATAGTATTACTGGGATCCTAATAGCTTATTGTAATATCCATAGATTAATGCCTCCCTCAACTCTCACCAGAGAAACTTCCTTATGCAAATGGTGGTTAACCCAAAAAACTACAACTGGCCAATATGCAGAGAAGAAGAGGCTACGGATGAGTACTTATCCCTGTGTCGTACTTATGCCTCCCAATGCTCATGAATCAATACAGAAGAGGGGCAGAAAGATTGTAAGAGCCAGAGGTAGTGGATGACCACATGAAAATAGAGTTTTCCAGACAGCTGATCACTCATATAAACTCAGAACAGTGGTGATAACATGTACAAGTCCCATGGAGCTCAAACCAAACAAAATCCCACACAGATGAAGAGAAGTGGGTTAGGAACACCAGCCCTTCCTGAGAAACTGCTGGCAACCAATGGCTGCTGGGAGGGGAGCAATGAGTCTCATTCAAGTTTACTCTTGGTAGGTTAACCAGGCTCCAGTGAATGGACCCACACTGAATGACATTTAGGGACACAAATTAGGTTCTATAGAATATATATATATATATATATATATATATATGTATAATTATTATATATACTTATATATATAAATTACAAAAATTTAAAAAGCATAAAGTAGCATGTATCAGAGTCATCACAAACACAAACTTAACCAATTCAAATATCAACTCCAGATCCTCTGTTCCAAAGCACATATTTCACTCAACATCGTGTCCATTCAAATGAATCACAACAGAACACTTCTTGTTGCTTATATCTAGAAAGCTCAACTTGTTCCTTCTTCATTCATAGCTCATAACCAACATATAAGAATGCTCTCTTGATCATATTTGTAAAGTTTAGCAAGTGTGTGATCATTTTCTATATTGCTCTTCAACTGTTCTTGTGGGAACAGCTGTTGTTTCTGATGTGGACCTTGTCAATAGCCTTTCAAGTGCTTACCTGTGTCTACCCTTTTCCTGCCATTTTACATCAACTTTGGTAACCTTTTGAAACTTAAGTTATACTACATAACTCTGCTGAAGTCCCTCACAGATTTCTCTGAACCCTCATAATAAAGTCTAAAGTTTTCATAAGCTCCTGTGTAGTCATCTCCATATCCTATTTGACTTTACCAACTCCATTCTCTTCTCTAACTCCATTTTCTTCTGCTCTATTTACATTCCTTGATCTGTCACACACACAGATTTTGCTCCTAGCTTAGCACCTGCCTGTGTGCATTTTCTCTTTCCAAAGACAATTTTGAAATCGCTAAAGTACATATGTTGACAGAACAGTCAAGGGCAAATGGAACAAAAACATACTCAAATTGATTAGTTATAGCAGATTTAAAAGAAATACCTATAATTTGGATGCTTAAAACAGCAAGAATAATAACATACTATCAAAATATTTTTATAGGTATATATTAGACATTTTGTTAAAATGCATTTTAATGGTGTTGTAGTCTGTAAACTCTTAGTGAGTCTTATGTACATTAAGATATTGAAAAGATAACCTTTGAAACACCACAAAGGAGAGTACATTGTGTAATTATATGAAGAAAAGGAAAAACTCTTTTCTTTGTCCTTCAACTTAAGCATATTAACTCAAGAGTGCCAAACCCTGCTCTCACAGACCATCAGTACTTTATATGACAAGTATGGCTTTAAAAGAAGTCATGACCCTCCACAGAAATTTTTCTGATCAATACCTCTGGCTTTAAAAAGTACAAAGTAATAAGAAAGTGATTTTTATAGACTAAAAGAATTAACCAAGGAAACACTAGGTGAGTTCAGGTAACTAATTAGCCTTAGATGCAAAAGGAACATGGACTTCCATACTGAACCAAAGAAAGAAAAACAAACAAGGTGCCAAAGGCGCCTAGCTTAAAAAAGAAATTATGAAACAATTATCACAGCAAAAACCAAATAGGACAAATTCAAGGAAGATATGGATGACAACAGTGAAAATGAGAGGAAGAAAATTCATTTAAGAAACACCAGTAAAACACAGCTTAAGCAGAAAAGCCTGTCAGGAATATGACAAATGGGTTTAAAGAAGCTGCACAGACTAGAACAGAACAACATGGCATTTAAAGTTGATTAGAGAAAATCTTCACAGTGTAGAAGACAGAAAAAGGAAACTGAATACACATAATAATAATAAAAAAGCAGTTTTCTTTTCTACACATAAGAATACAACATATGTGGATTTTAAAAAATTAAAGTAGAAAGTACTCAAAGCTGTCTTGAAATTTAGAGAAAAGCTTGCATTTGCAAATGAAAATATGATAAAACAACAAAATAAAACTCCTATCCCCAAACCATTCCCATCAGATCACACTGAGGACGAGGCCAACAGCAACAAAAGGAATATCAGGAACTGTATTTCTAGTAAGAGAGGTCCAGACTGTTTACAATAATGCTTTTCAAAACAGAACAAAAATATTCTCAAAAATACATTAAAAGCTTACTTTTGTATATTGAGTGAAAACATGGTGAGATACTAAATGAAGAAATTGTGAGAATACAGGAAGACAGAGCGGGTGGTACCTGAGCTGGAGAGAGAAATGTTTGCTCTGAGTACACTTGCTGCTGTTGGTAAACTGGATTTTAGCAAGCAGACCCAATCAACACTGAGCAAGAGACATTTCCATATTACTTGAGGAAGGTAAAGGGTGAGCAGGATCATCTCTCTTCAGATGATACAAGTGCCTGGGTGCTAATGCATTAGGTGTAAGAAAAGAAAAGAGAATTAAGAAACATCAACTAGTTTCTTTGGAATTGTAGTCTGAGGTTTGCAGTTGTGCAAATTTCTAGATCTGGTTCATATTGTGTAGAGATTCTAGGTAAAGTCAAGCTCTGATTTGGGGTTTCCATAGATTACTAGAATTTGTTATAATTTTAACCTAGGTCACAGGGAAACTAAGACCCGCCATAATTTTCAAAGACAATGAGCAGTACACCATCAAAAATACCCAAACACAAGATGAAACAAAGGGCAATGCTTGAAATTCAATAAATCTGCATTAAAAGAGACACATAAGGACTTTAAATACCAAATTTACCTAATGACTTTGGTAAGTACACTGTGTTTACTTTTGCTAAATGAATCAAAGATATACCAAATATGTAAAACTGGGAGCCATAAACATATTATACTTCATATGTAAAAATGATCCAATATTTATAATGAAAAATAAAAACAAATTTCAAATATATGAAAATAAATTTTAAATTTCTTTTAAAAATCAACTTTATTGACGTATATAGCCTTTAAGTTTTATGTATTATACTTAAAACACACAATATTAATTACATAGTTTCATACATTTTGGGATGTATGTGTGTGATATATACACTAGACCACCACATACAAGCTACAAAAATATTTCTGTGATTCCCTACTTCAGTTAGTGTATATAATGAGGTGATTGATGACCCTCAAATATATTTTTCCTTATCCCCAGGGACAGTGAGCATTGCTCTACTTTAATGATTTTGAAAATGGGATTAAACTCTCCTTGTTTTCAGTAACATTTTCCTCTTAAATTTCATTTTATCTGATATTAATGGAGCCATTACTGCTATCATTGATTGCTAAGTGTATCTTGCTCTGTTTTTTTTTCAGTCTAATTATTTTTCTTTATACACGTATGGCCTCAGAGTAAGAGAAACGGGCTTTATTTGGCTCATGATTTAAGGGTTACAGTTTGTCTTTGTTGGGAAGTCAAGGTGGCAGGAGGCTGAGGCAACTAGTCACATTATACCAACAGTCAAGAACAAAGAGCAATAAATGAAGATGGACTCTGTTCATCTCTCTCTACTCCTACAATCCAGTACCCTAAATCCAGAGAGCTGCGCCACCTACGGTAAGCATGTATTCCCACATCAATTGAGGTAATCTAAAATAATCTCTCATAGATATCATCAGAGGTCCTTCTCCCAGATGATTCTGCATTGTATCAGGTTGCCAACTGAGTCTAACCATCACAAAACGTTTATACAAATATAAAAGATGCCTATATCTTTCAGAATGTCATTTCTCAAAAATCCTTTGTACTGTATGGACTCCTCATATTTCTGTTTTTCTAGATTTATTTTCAAGTCCAATAAATTTATGTGGTTCCTTCAATAATTTCCAGCTCTTCATTAAACATCACTCTTAAGTTTTCTTTATTTTTATGTATGATTTCCCATTGATTTTTTGGATATATTTATAATAAGTAATTTAAGTCTTTGTCTAGTAATTTCCATTTCTGGTTTTACTCAGAGTCACTTTCTGTTGATTGCTTATACTGTTATGCAGGAATCACAACATTCTGTTTATTTATGTGTTTCATTATCCCTTGTTGAAAGTTGTTCACTTTCAATAACATTTGGCAAACCTGGAAATCATGGTCCAGATTTGCCGTGTTTCATAGATAATGACTGGCCAGAGAGCTTCTTAAATGTCTGAAACTTTGCTGTCTATTTAGCTTTTGCACCCTACTGGCAGATAGCCTGTAGACAACTAGAGGCTTTCTTAAGAATGAAACTCTGAAATGCACCTGGCCTTCTAGATGTCCAGGAATGTAAAAATGTTTCTAAAGTCACCTATGGGTATCTTATTCCTAAAATTTTGCCGTTTGATTTCTTACCATCATGTTGTCTGCCCCAGGTAGCATATCCACCTCTGGAATTAACAATGTCAAAGAATTAATTGTTATTGACATGATAGGTCTGGAGAGATAAGATTCTTCATATTGCATGAGCTGAATTAGACCACATAAACTCAAATTTTGTGAATGAGATTTTTCTGGCATTTCCCAACAACAAATAAACCTGTTCCCAACATGTCAAATCAAGGTAGTTCTCTGTAATAGAATGTGTGAAAGGCTGCCAGTCTTCTTGGATCACCCAGAGATTGGTAGGCTGCTGTGTTATGTGTATATGAGGCTCTAGGTCTTCATGTCTATTTTTTGTCTGTTTTTATTCTGGTGCTAGAAATTGAACTCAGAGCTTTGCATGTGCTAAGAGTATACTCTATTTTTGTCAAACCTCCAGCCTCCTTGAGGTTACTTTGGAACAATGAAGAAAGTGACAGAAAAGGGCCAACTAAACAATTATAAAACACATTCTTCCTACTAAGATGTAGCCATTTTTCTTGATTTAATTCCCTCAAAATACTACAATCCCAGAATTCTGAAAAAATTTAAAGCTTTGACAGTTTTCTTAGTATTTTTGTTGCTTTTATGAACAATAAATTTCTCTTACTTCAAAAATTTAGATTCTTTATTTGTTGAAATATATAAAGAACCTGGATATGATGTGTGTGCACCACATGGGAGTAAGAAGCAGAATGTTGAGTTCAAGGAGAGTACCAGCTATAGCCTGGGGTACATGAGACTCTTTCTCAAATAAAGCAAAATGATACCAAAAGAAAGCCAAACAAAACCTATCATGGTGGCATATACCTGCAATCCTAGCACTTTGGAGCAGGAGGATTGGGTCATCTTGGGCTACTTAGTAGGTTCAAAGGCAACCTAGGCTATATGAGCTCCTTTTTCTCTAGGAAACAAAACAGTAAAACAAACAAAAGTCTTGGAAAGTAATCGAAATGTTTTCATCAACATATATTCCACCAGCAATATAAAAGAAAGTTGTTTAATTACTTAAATTTCAGAAAGAATAATGAAAATCAGTATACAGGAGGAAATGGTCAACTAAATAACTACAGGAAGCTTTAAATGGTTGGTCTCAGTCTTCCATTAGCTAAAATGCACTAATGATAAATGGAAACACACACACTCACACACACACACACACACACACACATACACACACAGAGCAAGTGGAAGAGGGAGAGGGAAATAAAATGGAATTAGAGGATAAGTTTAGAAGAGTAGACGTAAAAGGAGGAAAGTAAAAATTTTTGAGGAAAAGTTAGAATGTAAGGTATCTTCCAAAGCAAAAAGGAATTCAGAGATCATTTAATTTATTTTTAGCAGTCTCAGATGCTAGACTATTTAAACATCACATTAAAAGAGCTGAAGGAAATTTTCTTTATTGAAGGATTATTTAACCATGCAAATTATCAATCAACTATAAGACAATAAAGTAGAAAATTTACAAAAAGTAAAACTTTTTACTTCTCCCTCTTCTCTTGAAATATTGCCCTTCATTATACTTCCCTTTTTAAAATATTTTATTATTTTCATTTTTATGTGTAAGAATGTATTGCATGTATGTATGTACATGCTTTCATGTCTATTCATGTCTTGCAATGCCTGCAGAGGTCGAAGAGGGCTTTGGATCCCCTGGAACTGAAGTTATGGATGGTTGTTAGATGCCATGTGGATTCTGGGAATTGAACCCAGGTCCTCTGCAAGAGCAGTCAGTGCTCTTAACTGTTGAGCCATCTGACTACTTCTTTATTCTGCTTTTCTATTCTACCCTTAGAAGTCACTGCCATCTGTATTCTGAGACAGAGAAAGGAAAAGGCACACCTTCCAGTAGGTAATAACTCCAACAAGGGAAACAATGCAGAAGTCTAGAGAGGTATAACTCCAGGGAGCAAGAGAAGGAGAAGAGTTCTTAGAGAAAATTATCCAGGAGTAAATAATAGATTCTATGAACCAAAAGGCCCTGCAAGTCTGAAAAGTCTAACACTGAATGTATAATATAAAAGTCATAGAATTATCCAAAAGAAAAATGTTTTATATCAAGAAAAACATACAATTTTTGATCAGCAAACAGTGGGCTTCTGGTCATAATGATTTTTATTTTCAAGTTGTATTTAATTTTTCTTCAAGTTCAAGATCAGTCACGGGGCATTGTTCTTATTGGGCAAGTGCATCACCACCGACTAAATTCCCAACCCCTTGTTCCAATTTTGGATTAAACTATTTCTCAAACTAAATCATTATCTAAAAGCTAAGAAATTAAAATGTCATTGGGTAAAAGAAGCTTCTAAATGTTGACTTCTCTGCTACCTTGAGAGCAGTGTTATTTCATGGATTGAGAATAGTGTTTTTACATGGATTGAGAACAGTGTCATTTCATGGATTGAGAACATTGTTATTTCATGGATTGAATCTGGTAACAACACTGAACAGGCTAAACCTGATTGCATCAAACACATTTATGACAACCAGGATACATGGTATGATCATGAGCATTTGAGGAAAGATGATTAACACAAGGAAAATAAACTCTTTTAGGTGGGATAGTTTAATATTTATTATAGATCCATTTAAACTACCTAGTTTCAAGCCAGATACATGAATTTTCAGCTTTTTAAACAATACTTCAGCAAAGCCAGATGGCATAATTATAGTGCTGAAATCAATGAAATTCTTGTAAATGTTTCAGTGTTGCTGAAAATTTGGTTGAAAGGAGAAGTACCAATGATTTACCTAAAAAAATATCTATACTTTGAATAAGAGGTCAAAGACCAATGTTTACAGTTGATAAATATTTTATACACTTAATGCCGGTTATTGGGTCTGAGAAGATTTACGGCAATTACTTGGTTAGAGCAGGGATGACCATGTCAACAGAGGAACCAGAGTTGTTCTTTTAGATCTACGATACTTTCAAAAATGATTTTCCTATCATTTGCATGTATTATTTCTATAAAAATAAATTTTCAGTGTCATATCAGCTTGCCAGTCACTAGCCTGCTTTCCCACACCCTTCTAGAGGTTTGGTTTCCAAGAAACTTCAATCTCAAAGTGCCCCATTCATATCGGTGTTGGGGATAGCTAATTTAAACGCATAGACTTCAGATCCAAACTGTCCTTGTTCATGATTAAATATCTGCATTTTATGCTTTCCTAATTTGTGAAATTTAATGCTGTCTTACTGTGAAAATTTTCTAGATATATTTAAATGTAGTGTGTGGCTGGCACCAAATAAAGGCTTAAATATGAGAAATGGGAATGTATAGGGTTACCTCTGCTTTGATAGCCTCTACTTGGCCCCTATTCCATAAGAAGCAAGGTACTACTCTCTCTCTCTTGCTTTCTCTCTTTCCCTCTACTTTCTATTCTACTTTTTATACTATGAAAACTAAATTAAAAAGAAGTTCATAAGATTGAAGTTTAAGATAACATGTATCCTCACTAATTCCTACAAATATCCAAATTATTTACATTTTCAATTAATTTCTTTAATATTATTCATAATAATTAATATTTGCTATCAACTTGACAAAACCCAGCATCACCTAGAACATTGGCCCCTGGGCAGTCCTATGAGAGACTATCTGGATTAGATTGAGATATGATATCTCATTTTTAAATTAAAAAAAAAATTTATTTTACATGTATGAATACTTTGCCTGCATGCAATGCGCATGGAGGCCAGAAGAGGGCACCAGATCTCCTGGAGAGTTATGGATGATAGCCACTAGGTGGGTGCTGATTACTTAGCCCAGGTCCTCTACAAAAGCAGCCACTGCTTTTCAGAGATGAGCCATCTCTCAGCCCTGGAATACCTCATTTTAACTGTGAGCAGTACCATTTCATGGGTTGGCATTCTAGACTGATTAAAAGGGGAAAATGAGCTGAGGACTGTCACTCCTCACTCTGCTTCCTGACTGTGGACAAAGTGAAATCACCTCACACTCCTGGTACCATTCCGTGACCATCATGGTATAAGACCAAAAACAAAAACAGAAACAAAAACAAAAAAATCTTCCTTATTTAACTTTCTTTGGTCAAGTGTTTCAAGTATTTTGTTGCAGCAGCTAGACATGTAACTAAGAGATAATTGATACGAAGAATTACAGCCATCACTATGGTAAATGTAGCCATGTGATTCTTAAGCCTTTGGAACATTTTGTAGGAGGACTGTGGGAAACTTTGAAAATTTTTGCTAGAAAATGATTTGCTTAGTTTAAGCAGAGCTTCACAGGCCATTCTAGCAGGACCTTAGGAGAGAAGAATACAGAGATAAACACAGATAGTTGAGGCCTGGTTTGTGAGGTTTCGGAGGGAAACAAAGACTGTATTACGAACTGGCTAGGGAACATTTCTGATGTCCTGACAAAGAATCTTCCTGTACTCTGCACATGGGCTGAGAATCCCAGTGAGGCTGAATTTAAAGGTAGTGGACTAGTTTGTTTTTCAGAGGAAGTTTCCAGAGAAGAGCATTCTTGCAGCATGAGCGCACCTTACTGTACATTTCCAAATTTAAACTGAAAAAGAACAAAACGTCAGGCAAAGGCAGAATAAAAATGTACATACAGTTTGGTGAGGAAAACAGCAGAAACAACTTTAAAGTTGCCCCCAAGGCAAGTCCTGAAAAATACTAAAAGCCTATAGTTAGTAGAGAGAAGCTTGCTCTACACTGGACAGTCAGAAAGGTACCATGATGGCAAGACCCAACTATAAAAAGCTCTAACTTCTGAAAATACTAATTCATCTGAAAGAACAGAACTGGACTGAGAATCTGGATGAAGGGATTTTCTGCTTAACACACCCAGTCAGGGAAGTGTTTCCCCAAGGTCTGACAGGAAACTACTCAGAGGCTGATGCCATGTACTCCAGCGGGGACAGGTTCTATCCTGAGAAGGCAATGGGACTTAGCAGCTGTACCTCATGGTACTGGGCTTGTGGACGTGAAAGATACACTGTTGAGAGAGGAATGGAGACTTGATGTATGGCTCAAAGTACTGCTGAGGACCAGCAGTGTGAGTCAGGGTTGGAATCCCTGCAAGGAAGTCATGAGAGGTTATTACTTGAAGCCCTGGAGGTGAAAATTAAGTTGTAAGGAAAACCCCAAGACGTTTGCGATGCCGGGATCACACTATCCCACTGCAGGGCCATGTGACGCCCCCTGACTTCTCCTTGAATGCATTGTGGATCAAAATAAACCCTTCCTTCTGTAAGTGGCTCTGCTTGGGTATTTTATGACAGCAATGAAACAAGTAACTAAAGGAGTCTCCAACTATACTGGAACTCTCTTTCAGGTCCCTGCCATATGACTGGCATTATTAAAGAACATCTGTCTTAAGTATAATTCATCTTCCTTGCTCCCCAAACCCTCTAGAACTCTGTTGCCCATGCTTGCTGAAAACAATATGCTTTTAAATCCAAAAATGTGTATGTTTCTGTAGAACCCCAGCTCAGCGCTCACTGTAACAAAGATTTTTTTCGTATCATTTCTGGTCTCTGTGATATACTCATGCTTCCTTCTGCATCCCCTACTCCCCAGCTCAATCCTAGAGCCATTTCCCCTGACCTGCTTAGTACATTTTTGTATGTGGATGAGGGTGATTGACACATTTGCCTTTTTTTTTCTTATAATGATGGTTGCACGGTAGAGACTGATTTATATGCATAAGTATAATTCCAACATTTCCTCAGATGTTTAATGAACAATACAGTGAGTGAATTTGTCAGTGAATGGATGAGCACAGACTAATTATTTTGATGATTTTATTGGTATCAATTTCCTAGTTAACTCACGATTTCTGTTTGTTTTGTAGCAACTTTATTGAGATCTAATTTATATACCATAATGTTCACCCATTTGAATTGAGTAGCTCAATGGTTTTTTACATGTCTTTCTGAATGTGCACTACTCATAATTTTGGCAAACAGCATTTTCCCTGGAAGTTTTGCATGGGCCAGCCAAATAGCTTTAACTTAAGGATGAATAATGAATAAAGAAGACAAGAAGGAAGAAAGACAATGTAATATAATTACTTCACTGACATTAACAACAATGCTACAGTGAAATATGTGACGCCAATCACTAACTTATGAGAAATGCACTTCTAAATCAGATTTGTTATATGTTCATTTAGGAATAAGTAAGTTAATTATCTTTAAGCTTTATTCTTTACACCTTTTAATATAGTCCTGTCTGAGCCCATTTTCTGCTACTATCCCAGAACACCTCACACTGGGTAATCTGTAAAGAGAAGACATTTATTCATCACAGTTCCAGAGTGCATGAAGTCTGTGATCAAAGGACTGCATCTCGGGAGTGCTTTCTTATTGGATTTTACCATGGCGGAACGCATGGCATTCAGAAAGGGAACGGGAGATCCAGGAAACACTGATTCACAATAGGACTCCATTTTATAGCAAAGCCACTCATGCATAATTAATCCACTCTAGAATAAGATATTAATCAATTCTTGAGGGTGGAGCCTTGTGAGCTAATTACTCCTTAAAGTTCCCAGTTCTCAAAACAAAGTAGCAATTAAACCTCAACATGACTTGGGGGGCTGGGAGGGAGCATTCAAATCTTAGCAAACTCTGTTACCAGTTAGGCTCTCTGGTATTTCCAGGTTCTTGACCTTTTATCCAAAGAATTGAAAATAAGGTTCACACAGCTTTGCAAAAGAAGCAAGAAAATTTAATTTGAACCAAAGTGACAGTGCAGATTATTGAAGAACTGACTTCAAGATTGGCAGCAGACCCCATGAATGAGAACATTCCTGGGCTCTAAAAGGGTAGGGGTTACGGGGTGGGTTGGATGGTTCTCTATTTTGATTGCTAGATTAGGTTCTATAATTATTACTGTTCACAGCCCTTCCCATAATGCATCTGATTTTAATCATAATCTTGTTCAATTATGTACAGCCGTAGATGATAAATAGATGATTTTCCCTACAAGTTTACTGAAGGACTTAGTTTTGACTTGGTGCACATTTACACAGAAACAGCTCAGGTCAGACTGGCTCTACTATTTTTCATACCTCAATACACTGGATACTTAAACAGAAACTGTACAAATTTGATTATTACCAGGACTAGATAAACTTATACTATGGTTCAGAGATGGAAATATGTGTAGCCTGATGCAGACCTGGCTTTTGAGTGGGTACTGAGTTTGCCAAGTGTGTTGTTTGGAAAGGGATGTGAGTGCATCATGCTTTCAGGTAAAGGAACTAGACTCTCAAGTGTGTTGTTTGTTACAAGGGGGCATGGAGAATCCCAAATGGTGGTTCCAAGCTAAACTTTCTCCTACGTTTGTCTGCCTCAGCCATTTCCACACATTATATGTTACTATCTATTTTGTGTATGTTATAGTTGGGGAGAGGAGAAAAGGTTCTAGAGATGTGAAGAACAATCATCTTTTCAGGCAAAAGGTCTTTATTAAGGCTGGCTGTATGTACAACAGGTAGAGTTTCAGACTCACTAGGAAATATCTACTTTTAAAGGCTTCTTAGGGAAGGAAAGGTTTTGCACTAAAGGAGGCAGGCTTGATTAGCATGTCATCTGTGCTATTTGACAGGAATCACAGAGACTCTGGATGGGGGAGGGAGGCTTGGCTAACATGTGACCACAGTCCACCAGGCAGCAGGGAGGCTGGGTGTGTTTCCATCCTTTTGGGAGCTCTATCCCCTTACTACTTGGTTACCTTTGTTTCCTGGGTTTTTAACTGGTTTTCTAACAGTATAAGTATATGTGGAAGATTATGTGTCTATGTCTTATGTATTTCTATTTCTTCCCATGACAGCTTGCATAAATTTTCCTATAATAGGAGCAACATAACCATGTTGTGAATTAAGCTGAAAAATAAAACGGGGAAATAGAAGAGTGTATGCATTATCACTTAGAAGACAGATGATAGAAAACATGAAGTTAAAACAGCAATCGATCCTATGCTGGAGCCCAGACTAGAAGGGAATGTTCTAAGGGCAGACACTTGTGCCCCTCCCTTTGGGCATCAGATTATCATCACTTTTTCCTCTTTCAAAATTAATATGTTTAATAGGCATGTAGATGAGTTGCATCTTTAAATTGACCTCCAAAGAGAAGATGCAAAGCGATGCTGCCTGACACCTATCAAAGGAACGGACCGAAGGCCAAAGAATTCTGTCAGGCCTACAACACACCCCACAAAACCCAATTCCTTTTTTTGTTTCAGAAATTGGGGATCTTTAAGGCCCTATTTTCCTTTAGCCTAAAGTTGAGTAAGAAAATCTGTCTCTAACGAGAACAGAGACATGTAGGAACATGGGGCCCAGTTCCCCCTTTCCTCTAGAGGAAAAGACAGGTTAACCTCAGTCACAAATAAATTTGCTTGTGTTCTTATGACTATCTATAAATTGAAAATGGTCATAAGCATGGAGGGAGGGCTGTGTTGGTGTTGCCTCCTAAGGCAGGATAATAGGGCAAAGCATAAGGTACAGTGCAGTCCCAAAGAAAAACCATGTACAGCACCTTACAGAAACCTGTAGGCAATGCAAAAGGCAGGGCGATCTCAGGCTTAGGCCAACTAAATTTGTTCACTAGCATGGGTGCAAAGAGGCACTGAGAAGTGTCTGAAAAGGATCTGTGGCAGTGTGAATGAGAAATGTCCCCCACAGGCTCATGGAAGGGAAGGTTATAGAACCTTTAGTAGGTAGAGACTTGATGTATGAAGACTTCTGTGTCACTGGGGGCAGGCTTTGAAGATTTACAGGCTGACGCCGCTTCCTTTTCTTTCCCTCTTCTTCTTGCATACTAATGAGATATAACATCTGTTTCCTGAGCACCAGGACAGCTTCGTGCCCAGCTTCCGTACCTTCCCTGCCTTGATGGACTCTAGCCCTCTGAAACTGTCAGCAAAAATATGCCTTTCCTTCCCAAAATTGCTGTTAGTAATGGTACTTCATCGTAGCAGCAGTGAAGTAGCTAATAGAAGACCTGAGACTTATACTACTAAGAACAAAAGCCTTGGATGGATATAAGATGATAATAAAACGTGGGAGTCATGAATCTGGACATAGAACTACATGCTACACACAGAGCATCACAGAAATGCCAGTGCTATGCAAATGAGGTCAAATCATCCATTATTCAAATGAGCTCCCAAACCCACTAAGGAAACCTAAGAAAGAAACACTGCATAGAGGTATCCTTTGAGCTGGTGAACTGTCTCTTTGTTCCTTCTTACCCCCTCCCCCTGGGGAATGAATTATCTCTCAACTGTCTCTGCTTCTGCTACAACTGAATTTCTCTGATCAGTTCCTTATTTGGGGACACAAGAACCTGGAACTCCCCGTTGTATCCACTGAACTCTGATATCAACGCATATCTCTCTTCCTTCAATTAGGCTATACTGCAAATAAACCGGTTTTCCTTTACTGTTTCCTAATTTCTTAGGAATATAGAAAATTGGAGGCAGCAGGTTTATGAAGCGAAGGGCTGAGTAACAAGATCAGAGCTTTGGGGTCTTGAAAAATCTGAATACATGAGGCCATCATTTCTAAGGCTTACAAATTTCATTTCTGTGCTTCAAACGGCAAGAAGAGATTGGTCCTTTATCTGCTTATCACTCCAGAGAAACAAAGTGTGAGCTCAGCCCTCTCTTTGTAAGATCAGCTCACTCTTCATCCGAAAGGAGAAGCTGACAAGATTTAAATAGTCTCAGACAACCTCTCATTACATTTTATGGTAGGAATCGAAAGAGAATAATTGGAATTGAATCCCAAGAATGTTTTAAGAAATAATTATCCAAGTAACAGTGCTAAAACAGTGATAGAAAAATCCCCCTCCTGCTCCAATCTGCTTCCAATAACCCCCACCAGATCTGAGAAAAAAGTACTGAATAATGAAGTTGAACGGGTAACGATTATTTGAATCTCTTAAAACTGTTGCCTTATTCTTGATGTCTGGAGGTCAGTCTAATTTCTTGATTAACCGAATGAATGTTAAGTCAAATCTCTATGAATTTTGGGAGTTGTCCATCAATAATTAGCAGCTTGTTAATTGTGTGTAAACGTCTATGCCACTTAACCTGGCTGTGTTTCATTTGTCTCCCTTGTCATTTCCTGTTTCCTCATGTGCATCCTCATTTCTGGAACACTTTTAAAATAAAACATCCTTTTATTGGCATCACTCTTTCGTCACAGGCGTGCCAGTGCTTTTCATTGTAGTGCTTGCTGACTATATATTCATTAGCACTGCCTCTTCCTTGCCACAGTTGTCAGGTACAGTCTATTGACTGCAAGGCCATCTACTTTACAAACGGCGTTGCAAGGATTCTTTGTGGAAAGGCTGGTTCTCTGGAAAGTCATTCCCTCTGCAAAGCCGCAGCTGAGCAGGGTGCTACATTATGCCCTCTTTAAGCAATAATTGTCTGCTTTGCAATGCTTTGGCCCAACTCTGCCTAATTTGTAATGCACGAGGCTCTGTTCAAAAGAATAACATATTCCATTTCTGTTTACAGAACTAACGCGTGATGCAAAGTAAGATAGAAAATAAGATTGGTCCCTTATTGGTGATAATTATAGCAACAATACTGAGCAAGATATGGGAGGGTTAGATAAAAGCAAATGAACTTACTTTAAAATTGAGTTTACTAGATGTAATCATATAACGAAGTACAAATTTTTAGCCGTTCAATTAAAACTACCTTATTTTTTCCAATAATTTAGGGGCCCACTTTTATATTATTTTGCATAAAGATTTCAACCAATTTCCATAAATTTGCATTTTTGTTCAAAAAACCCTAATGCCAATTATGTAAAGTAAATGTAATTAATTAGTACATTCCACAGCAACTGCATTCCAGCCTCCTTTGTTTGCAGTTGAGACATCAGAATATCAGAGCATAGGAAGCCCTGTTTAGGTAATCTCTGAAAATTCGAATTGTATTCCCTGTTCCAAACTAGAAAGAGGGGAGTTCCAGAGGTAGGTTACATTGTTCTGACCAGAGGGAAACAGCTCTCTCTCTGCTTCAGCAGAGCCCTGACAGAGCCTTAACAGATGGGGATGAATCTCATCCTCTTAATCAGAAACTTCTAAAACCAAGAATTGAGACTGTAGGACCCTGAATGTTGGAACCTGATTCAGATTTCTGGCCCTCCTGGTGGAGACAGGATATTCTGAACTGCCTAGAAGGACACAAGATTACTAATTTCCTGAAGGTTATCTGATAAAGAACGCAGCAATTCCACTGTCCCCTCTCATTAAGAGTTAATACAGTTTGGTCAGTCGCTTCGGATAGCATAGGGATCCTCAGAAAACACATTTTAGCATAGGAACTTCAAGGTACAGTATCAAGTCTGCCTAAAATGAAGGTTGGCACTGAAGGAGACTACGATGTAGTTCTGAATTTGGCAAATAGTCAGGAAAGGAGATCCCAGACTGGACATGGGGGGCAGACTAGTTTCAGCTGAGTTCTAATTACTTTCATAAGTCCATCTTTTTCTTGATTCTTGTTCAAAGCTGCTGACTTGGTGGGCTCCCCAACTTTCCTAGGCAGGAATCTCCAATTTTTGGCCCTTGTTCTACCCAGTTAGGTTTCTGCTTTCATATGAGTGAACTAATCAGCGGCATGCATCCTGCCTTGGCAAGCCAAAGTGGGAAAGGGGAACCCAGCCCTGCCTCACCTCTTACCCTATAGAACATAATATAAGTCCAAACTCTGGGGAGTGGACAGTGCTCCAGCTCTGGACCCCTTCCGTTGTGTCTTTACTATGTGGAGTGTCGCTTATGCTTCAAGAAAACCTCAGTTGTGTGCTGTGACTTTGAACCTGAACCTCTTGTCTTGTAAACTCTTTACCTGGGGAAGAAAAGGACCCAAGAACAGACCCTTAGGGACTCAGCGCAAAGGTCCTTTTGGCCACGCCCACTCTCTTTGAAACTGCTTTTCTTTTCTTTGATATAAACCTTATTTGAACTGAACTATGTGTATTTCCTTTGAATTCCTTTAGCAAAGATCTCAAGGTCTAAAGATTAAGAGAGTCCAGAGCTAGATTCTGGTGACACTAATACAAAACAGTATTTGTAATGTCAGCCTTAGATACACTTTAAAGGCTATTTGTAAACCTGGGATTAATACTTTTCTCATTTTAATTAATAGATCTCTAATGAAATGAAAGAATCATAATAATTGACTGAACTAACACTTAAGACTCATGTACTTACAAACTTTAATTCATTCTCAATTGAAAAAAAAAAAAGGAATGACTGTCATCTCCTCTAACTTTGAGTTGCATGTGAGGCACATCTTAGTGTGAACTTCAGATCCCAGAAAGAAGCCCCATCTCCACTGAACATTCTGCAATGCCAATTGACTTCATAGAACTTCAGGGATTATGGAAAGTTGAATGTTGCAGATCCAGAGCCAAATTATCTTGGGCTGCCTTTCAGCCTCTTAACAGCTATTTACTGCCCATCTCTGTATCTGACTAAGCATTCTTGTAACTATCACTGGAAACCTTTTGGGATGTATTAGCTTAATAAATCACTGATTTCCACCAACCCCAAAGCTAAGAATGTTGTCAGAGAACATCTGAAGCTTGTAGAATACATTTCTTTTCTTTTCTAGTTCCCACCTATGTGGCAATTCCACCCACCTATTTTTTAAAAAGTCTGTATCTGTGATTTTGTTTTTTCTATTGCCTTGAAAGCTTCATAAAAGTGTTACCATTGGATTATGGAATTTGGGACAACATGGATCAGTGTTCCTTGTCCATGGTGACTCACTGTTGGCTCTAGAATAAACTCTCTCCTATTCCTTTTGAAGTGAGAGCTAAGATTTTTATGTTGCCATTAGTTATTTTGAACCAATTCTTCCATAAACTTCTCTAGAACTTAATTATGTATTTTCACAAACTACCATTTAATGGACGTTCAGGAGTGCCGGGTGTTCCTCCTTGGTGAACATGGAAAGTCCTGAATTTGTTTGAACATAAAACCATAACTGCAAGAGGCTTTCAGGTGTGGAAGCCACATTTTTTTATTATGCTTTCTTTTAATTAGCAATGAAAACACTCCAAGCATCTGGAGACTCTGGAGTGGTGGGTCATAGAGGAGGGAGGATGCCTCCAGGCCTGTCCTCAGAGGATGCATTGGCATTATGAACTGAAAGCCTTGTTTAGAAGGATGATGGATGCATGTGCAGCTGCCACATTCTAGCCCACAAAAGGCAGAGATGTCTTGTACTTTATATGGAGTTGTTCTATAAGGGCAAGATTGAGGCCTGTCAGGATTGTGACAGAGTTAAACTGAAAAAAATTACCCCAACCTAGTTATCCCTGCTTTGCTGGAAGCTGTGTATAGGATTAAGGATTCCTTAGTTTATTCCCCATGTTGGGGCCAGAGGTTATCATAATCATTGTTTCTTCCAAATCAGCTGGTTTTCGTAGAGTTTATTTCTTGGGGATTTTAAGTGCTTCATTTCTCATGGAATTAACTCAGTGCAGACAGAAAAGACATTGCTTATCTCCAATACTATAATATATATTAAACCCCTTTCAGCCCATTTCAGATGGACTTGATTGTTTAGATGTGGTCACTAGTTTACATGCCCCATGACGAGACAATATAATGAGCAGTAACTAAATCCCAGAAGTCACCGATCTGCAGTGCTCTAGGCATCTACCACCAAGTCCAGTGGAAGGTCAAATATACAGCAGAAGATGCTCATACTGCTAAGAGCGAAGGGAAATTTGTTCCACTGGAGATAACTCTATATTTCATATTTATTGCTTCTTCATCTGGATTTAAGTATTTCCTGTGTTGAATTGTGACTGGTTCTCAAGGAAGCTAACTTTTCTGGTGGAGAGTAAATATTGAGAAACAATACAAACATCTTTAAAAAAAAAGTTATGATCAACAAAGATTTCTGAAAGTAAAGGAGTATGTATTTGAATGGGGCTCTTGAGAATAAGAGTATTCCTTAAAAGGGCTAAGTTTTAGTGTCTTGTGAGTTGACTTCAGTTCCCATTAACACGTCCTTCTCTACTGTTCCCCTGAGCAACAAGGAAAGGTGCCCAGAGTCAGGAGTATTTGATGTATCAAGGAGCGGTTCAAGTGAACTGGGCTACAAAAATATCAGGATTGCTGTAAAGCATCTAATTCCATAAGGCAAAGAGAGTAGTTTTAGAATTCTTGTCATATTCCTTGGATTTACTTTGTCTCACTTGAATTTCTTTTATGTACTATTTAAATAACAGATTATATATGGAATAAGATCAATTTGAAGGTGACACTTTTCAAACCACTTCTTATATGATATTTTTATTTTCTTATGTATTTATAATATGAAACAGCTATATGTTGATGTCTTTCTTAGTGTGTGTGTATTTCTGTGTATGTGTGCATGTGTGTTAGTGTACAAGTTCTACAGCCCACGTGTGAAGGTAAGAGGACAAATTTCAGAAGTAACTTCTCTCCTACCAGGACCCCTAAGGATTGAACTTAGGTCTTCAAGTTTGTGTGGCAAAAGCACCTTCCAAGCCTTATTTGGAACAGTTCATAAAGCACACAGATTCTCTTTAAATGGACCTCCAAGAAAAATAAGGTCTAGGCTATGCTATGTAGAATAAAAGTCAAAGTTTACATAATTTGTTTAGAGCCACATTAAATGACAGATTTTTAGATACAGACTAGTACCCAGTTCATACGATCTAGGCCAACTTTACCAAAATAGCTCCATATTACTTTGTTGTTGTTGTTTTTGCTTTTTAAAATAAGAATGATAGGTCCTTTGACCAGCATATACCTGGTTAACTGAGAGCAGTATGAGCATAAGAATAATTGATACAAAGACCATTTTGAAAAATAAATTAAAAGAGAATTGTCTCTCATTGGCTCCCATATTTGAACACTGGTCCCCAGCTGTATAGTACTGTGTAGGGGCTTATGGACTGTTTAGGGATGTGGCCTTGCTGGAAGTATGTCATTGGATACAGATTTTGGAAGTTTATACCCTTACCCCACCTACAGTCCACTCTCTCTACCTTATTTCTGTGCTTGAGGACGTAGTCTCTCAGCTTCCTGCTGCTGCTATGCCTGTCTCTAGCTGACATGTCTCTTTATGATGGGCTCTTCTCCCTCTAGAACCTTAAGCCAAAATCAATCCTTTCATCTGTCAGTTGCTCTTGGTCATGCTGTTTTATCACAGTAGTGGAAAAGTGAGCAATATTGAGTGGGAGGAAGAGAAGTGTCAAGGAAGACATTTGCTGACAAAACCAGACCAGAATGTCTGGGAACACATCTGTAATTCCAGCACCTGGGAGGTAGTGGCAGGACTATGAGGAAGTCGAGGTCAACCTTAGCTATATAGAGAGTTTGAGGCCAGCCTGGGCTATAGGATTCCTTTCACTAGGGATCACTTTTTAAAAAAACGGTCAGAAAAGGATATATATGAATCTGATTTTAGGATCTGCAATATAAAATATTCCATTTTCATCTTAACACATCTTACAAAAATCAACATTGATGATGAGGTGGCTAGTTTACATGAGTAGACTCTGCTTAGCTTATGAGATATCCATGGACATACCTTACAAAGGGACATTGAGGCTTCAAACTAGCTCCAGGCCCTCAGGAAATGCATCTGGACAAAAGCTCGTGTTCATACTTAATTAACCTCACTTTAGAAGTGGTTGAATGGATATATATCCCTTAGCTTTTTTGTTTTCTTTTGTTTATTTTCAGCTGCAACAACAAAAACCTATTGTGGGCAATGTAAGCAAAGGAAATTTACTGGAAGATATTGGGTAGCTCACAGAATAAATGTACAGACCAAAACCAAGACCATGCATACAAAGTTCCAAATAGAACAGGAACAATCAGGACAGTAGGACCTATTCAGCCAGGATAGCAAGAGACCTAGGTTAGGATAAATGAGCATTAGCTGTGTTTTTAGATCTTAAATCACTGTCTTCAAGATTCAAAGTTCCAAGGGAGAGACTCTGTTTAAGGCAAATGCTAACCTACCTCTGTACAATGGTAGAAAAAAAAGAGTTGGTCACAGCAGCCTTCAGTGTTTCTAAGCATTCCTTCAGTCTGTGAAGTGGAAGGGGAAGGCATGATTTACAGTGCCATCCCGGCTGCAATCAATGAAAGAACTGATTTCATGGAAGGAATTATGGAGGCTTTAGGAAAGCACCCATGGATGACCAGAAGCCAGAAGAGTAAATACAGCATTAGAGCACCTTTTTCAGCAGCTTTCATATCTGGGGGGACAGGGAGTTGCAAATGAGGCCCACTGTATTCGATTTTAGATGAAGAAGCAGTAGACACACACACACACACACACACACACACACACACACACACACAGAGTCCACAAAGTCACCAGAATTCATAGAGAACATTTGTACAGATGAGAGAACTCCTGCTCAGGAAGGGAAAGGTTTTCAGAAGTGAAACAAATGAAGACTCTTGTGGGTTGTTTCTTGTTGTTTTCCTTTTGTCTTTGAACAGTTTCCCTGGATGCCTTGAAGTCAAGCTTTCTTTCATTTATCAAAGAAATTGTAGTCCCCGCCTTATTGCAGTCTCCTCTTTCAATTTCCAACAGCTGTCTATCTTAAAGAGGTTATCTGGAGATTTAAAAGTATCTAAAACAGTGCTGACTCTTGATTATGGCTGGTTAAGAAGAAACCAATACCAGAGCTAGTGAAGATGCAGCTGGTTTTGGAGCCCATCATTTCTATCTGTCACTGACAAGTCACAAAGACACTGTAATTCAAAATCATCAGTCATGTCTTCTTGAAGCACAGAGGCAATGCTTTAGAAGGGCAGCAGGCGCCAGGGTGTTTCAGGAGGATTCTTTCCATGCACTGAAGACCCTACAGATTTAAAAATGAAAACAAAACAGTCCTGAAAGTTGAAAATCCCATGCTGGATTCACACCAACCTATTTCAAGTATGCAGTAAAGTTGAACTTTTGCTGATTCAGGATCTTATAGCGGGAGTTGGGGACAGATCCTTTATAATCCTGTCATGAGAATCCTGTTGAAAAGAGTTTACCAAAAAAAGGGCACATTTGTTACTTCTTTGTAGAAAAGATTGGAAAGCTACTAAAGAAACTTTTCTAAACTCCAAAGAGATTAAAAATGCAAGGAATATGGCAAAGAATCAAACTGGAACAAAACTGAATTTGTTAAATGCACTGTTATTCTATCTTATATGAATTGACAGCAAACAGTTCTGGACATAGGCAGAGCACTGAACAGTTCACTGAAACCTGTGAAACAAGTGTCCATTAAGGTGAGGTCTACTTAGCTGTTCATGGTTCCCGTCGCTGCTGTCACCATTTCTGTCTACTGTGTTGTCAAAGGCTTTTAATAAAACATTGTAGGAAAGACTCCTCTTGTGGGTTAAAACAACTACAGGAAACTTGACGCAGACCTGCTTTGGATGATGCAAGCCCTTTTCCTAAACGTGTGCAGTGTTGCCTTGGGCTAACTACAGGCTCTGTCAAGGATGCATTGGAAATGAGGAATAAGTAGTTTATAAGGAAATTTGAAACTGCACCTTGTGAAAAATTCGTTCTCCTTCCCCATGCCATTAAATCATGTAATTTTGTATGAAAAGCATCACTGCTATTAAAAAATTATTACTCATCTGAAATCCATGTGAATATATGAGTAAATGAGCTTCTGAGGAAGAGAGAAAGAACTCCCATATGGATGCCCTTGGAACATTCCAGACATGTGATAATGTGGTAGTTCTTACAAGGTTCTAGTCCAGATACCAGGGAAGTAGGCCAGGTAAAAACAAACAAGAATCCTTGGACCCTTGGTAGGATCTCACTCACTTTGCAATCCACACTCTGCTCCCTCCCATCAGTGATGTTTCAGTGTTGAGTAGAGAGATGAGCGTGTTCCACTTAATCACTAATGTTGATTCTCAAATACATAAGTAAAATCTGGAGTTGCTTTGGCACAAAACTGGCTCTCCATATGCAAAATGAAAGAGAGAGAATTAACAGGTGCTCCAATCAGACACATTTAGAATGGATTCAGAATCATGTTCCATTGTGTTTATCCTCTAAATGCCATCGAATAAGAGCTGTTTCAGTGGAAATACTGTCTCCAAGTTAATCCCAACAGATGCAGTGGAGATATAATCTAAATATTGCATAGATTTGTACATACATTTTTTACTATGTTTATCCAATCAGTGTGCTGATTCAAAGACTGTATTACGGAGGGAGGGGGATCAAATGCCCTGCCAGTTTCCCCAAACCTGACTGTAAATGCAATGTTAAGCAAACAGTGAGCTACCAGAGCATATGTAGCCACACTTTCTGTTAACATCCAATGTCAAATACAGAACCATGTACTCAAAACTTACACATTAATCTGGAAAATTGGTAGCAAAATATTTAAAAGTATGCTTTTCCTTGAAATTATTTATTTTTACTTTATTTATATGAATGTTTGCTTCCACGTATGTATGCATTCAGTGCCCATGGAGTTCAGAAGAGAGCACTTAATCCCCTGAAACTGGAGTTGTTGATGATTATGAGCCACAATGCAGGTGCTGGGAACTGAACCCAGGTCTTCTACAGGAGCAAGTGGTCTCCACTAAGTCATCTCTCTAACCCCACATATACTCTTTTAAATGTAGAATGCTCTTGTAAAACAGCTGAGAGATGAAAGACTTTATAGAGTTATATTCCTTAAAAATATTTTATTTTAAATTACATTTATATGTATATGTCTGTGTATATGCATATAGGTGTCTGTGCAGTCCAGAATGACGGTGTCAAATCCCCTAAAGCTGGACTTATGCACAGTCCTAAGGTACCTGATATGGAGGCTAAGAACTGAGCTTGGGACCTCTGCCAACACATCAAGTGCTTTTAACCACTGAGCAATCTCTCCAAACCCTATAAAGAACTATGTAATGAGTTCTTTTATATCAGGAAGACACTACAATGTCTGCTGCAGTGTTCTCTGGGCACCTGAGCCATACAGGGAAAGTAACTGTTGGAGTTTTAAAGGATGAGACAGAGGAGTAAAGTGAATGGGCAATTGGAGACAGGCTATGGCCTCTATACTTTCCCCATTCCTGAAGGATGGTGTTTGGTATAGCAACTATGTGTTTCTCAGTAATCAGAAACAACTCTTTCCATAATGTGTTTATCAAAGTGTGTTCATATTATACACAAGACCTTGAGCCAGTTTTGATAACAGCTTGCATGTTCTTATTGATAGAAAACAAACCAGTCAGTAGTTGAGGAAGGCCAGGGCTGACTAATTTATCCCATTTCCTAGCTGCCTAATTCTTCTGCTATCTAATTATAATAGTAATTTTCAATCAAGTATCTTTCATATGAACTAGTATCACCTTTAAACATTTATTTAGAGCAGAATTTTGAAAGTTCATATGATTACTTCTATAAATCTGATGACATTTTAGTTCTCTGTCCTTTTAGGTACGTAAAACTCAATACAGTTAACAACAGGCCAAGGAGGGGGTCTGTGTCCTTTATGCTCTGTATTGGCAACAGGATTTTCTTAACTGGTGTGGCCTAGCTCAGGAAGTTCCCTGAACATCCAGCCTAAAGATTTCTATGGATTTAATCATCATATAAATGCAACAATAAGGATTTCTCTAAAAATATTTTTGCTAGGTCATGTATCTTGAATATTTTTAGCAATAAAGGCTCATCCCTAATGATAGCGATAGTATTTGATAGAATTCTAATTTTGGCAACAAGTTTTGGATAATTATTAAGTTTATTACTAAAGAGATATTGGTGATAAAGCTGTGGGACCAGGTGAACATGTAGACAGCAATTCTAAAGTTTTCTTTTAAAATTTGCTTTGAACTTTAAATCTAGAGGAAAAACCTGGTTATTTTATCTACTTTCTTTTTAAGATATTTTTTCTTGAACATTGTGTGCTTCATACAGAATATCTCAATTAATCTCAATCAACTTTATATCGCTTCCCCCACTGGAATCCTCTCTAATAGCTCCCCAATTGGAATCCATACATTCTTTCATCTGTGTTAAGGTCTACTGTGTCAAGCTAGTGTCCCCAAGTGACCTCAGGTTTATACACTGAGGTTCAGTCAGCCTGTACAGAGTTCCTCACTTTAAGAAGATAAAATCATCCTCACTCAACAGTAACCAGTTGCCAATATTTCTTTGGCAAAGATTGGGGTCTGCTACCCATTTCTCCAGTTCCATACTGGGTTTTTGTCTGTTTGAGTTTGCATGGGGCTTGAGCATGCCAAGATAATTGCTGTAGGTTCTTATGAGCAGGGTCCCAGGAGCTTGTAGAAGTCTATTTCCACATGGTCACTCCTCTCCTCACTGTCTCTTACAGTCTTTCCACACCCTCTTACTCAATGGTCCTTAATCCCTGGGTAAGTGACACTTAATATTAAGAGTCCTGTTCTGTGACCCACACTGCAGATTCCTAATCTCCATGATTTAGCCATTTGTGACCTTTTGTGTCATTGCCCCTTTGTTGTATGCTGGATCTTCATTAGTGAGAGTTGAGAGAGTCATTAGTGTCTTCCTTACCCCTTGTTCTCTACTGCATGAGCCTTGGATGTAGAGGTGGCATTGTAGATGTGCTGCTTAGGCCTGGGCAATTCACAGACCATATTAGTCTAACAAACTAATGACAAATTCCATGTACAATATATCTACATGAGCCCATGTGCATAGCTGAAGGCTATTACTTTTTTTTTAAACCACTTTTACGAAATATGATTAGAGGGTCAAAAGCTATATGTATCTAAGTCCAGCTGTGGTGGCTCATTAGATAAAAGTGCTTGGTGGGTGAACCTATCAACCTGTGTTTGATCCTTAGAACCTACATTATAAAAGCCAAGTGCAGTGGTTTGCCTCTATATTCTGGGCACTCTTATAAGAAGGTGGGAGATAGACAGGAGACTCACCCAAAACCTTGTGGACAGAGGGTTTGGAAGATGCCATACAACAGAAACAAGAGAGACTTCATCTCAGTAAGATGGAAGGAGTGAAATGAACCCCCAAATTATGCCCTTATTCTGTTATCACCTCACACAGATAGTAATAATTGAGAAATTATAAAGAGCTGAACATGTTTAATATATGTATCTGGAGCTTTATGAGTTTGTCGATAAATATATACTCATGACATCATTGCCACCATGAAGATCATGCACAAATTCATCTCTACGAACATTTCCTTTCATCCATTTTACTATTATTGTTTAATTAAAGCAGGTAGTAAGTATAAAATACAATGTTATGAATTGTAGACACTATGCCATGTATTAGGTTGCCAGAATTTATTTAGAGATACAAGAATTTTCTAATTAAATGTCTAGCTAGTCACCTTGGGAGTATGAATTTCTAATGAGACTAGTCTTATGAATGTGGATTATGGCTTAACCAATTAGTATCTGTAATAGCACTCTCTTAGTTGATATATTTTAAATTTCACTCAACTCACTAATGATACCCAACTCTGCCACGAAGGCTCAAGTTATAAAAGAAGATTGGTTTGTACCCTTGTCTCCAAAGATTGCCTAGGGTTTAGGTATCTCAGTAATATATTGCCTTTATAAATTTATTTTTAAAAAATTTTATTGATATATTTTGATCATATACAGACCCCCTCCCATCTCAACCCCCACCTCCTTGACTTCTTCCTAATTAATGTCCTCTATTCTTTTTTGTTTGTTTTTAATTTTATTTTATGTTTATGAGTGTAATGCCTGCATGTATGCATATGCACCATGTCATACAATGCCAACGGAGGACAGAAAAGGGTGTCAGATCCCCAGGAACTGGAATTATAGATGGTTGTCAGCTTCCAGGTGGGTGCTGGGATTTGAACCTGGGTCTTCTGCAAGAACTGCCAGTACTCTTTATCACTGAGTCATCTCTCCAGTCCCTCTATTATTACTTTTTTGCAGGACATATGCACTCTAATTTGTGTTCTCCCAAATACTCTTGGGTGTGTTTCCATTCCCCAGATCCTCATCAACCTACCCAGCGTCACACTCTTAAAGAAAACTTAGTCCCTTTCAGAGGCCAGTATTTCCTCAACTAGGACTGGGACTTCTTACACACCTCTCCATCCATGCTGGGAGTCTGTCTGGATTAGGCCTGGGCAAGTCTTGAGCATACTGTCATAAGCACTGTGTGCAAGTGCCCTGTTGTGTCCAGAAAACACTGTTTTCTTATGTTTATTCACCACAGGAGATGACAATGTGAGATGTTTGTTTTAGAATCTGGGTTATCTCTCCTAAGATGATTGTTTCCAATTCCATCCATTTGCCTGAGAATTTTGTATTTTCATTTTTCTTAACAGCTGAATAATATTCCATCATATAAATGTGCCATTTGATTATCCATTCATCAGCTGATGGTTATCCAGTTTGTTTCTGTTTCCTGTCTATGGGAATAATGCAGTAGTGGACACATATGAGTCGGTATCTCTGTTGTAGGGCATGAGTCCTTTGAGTTTATGCCCCAAAGTGGTATGGCTAGATCAAGTGGAAGATCTATTTCTAGTTTCCTGAGGAGTAGCCATGCTGATTTCTCATAGTGGCTGTACCAGTTTGCACTCCCAGAAGCAGTGACTAAGTGTTCCCCTTTCCCCACATCCTTGCCAGCATTTTGTTTTTTGGATCTTAGCTATTTTAACTAGAGCAAGAGGACATCTCAAAATAGCTTTAATTTGCTTTTCCCTTAAGACCTAAAGCTATTGAAGATTTCAAAAAAAATTCCCAGCCATTTGTGTTTCTTATTTTGAGAAATGTGTAGTTACTTGCTCAATTTTAATGGTGTTGTTTGTTTGCTTTTTAAGTTTAGTTTTACAAATCTTTCTGTATTCTAGATACTAATCCTCTGTTGGATGGATAGGTAGTAGTACTATTCTTCCTGTCTGGTAGGCTGCCACATCACTCAAATGACTGTGCCCTTTGCTGTGCAGAAACTTTCTAGTTTCATTGCAATTTATCAGTTGTTGATCTGCTTTCACTATTTGGGTCCTGCTCAGAAAGATTTTTCTTGTGTTTATAACTTCTGGTGTGTTGCCTAATTTCTCCATTATCAGATTCAAGATATCAGGTTTCATGTTGAGGACCTTGATGCATTTGGAGTTGAGTTTTATACAGTGTAAGAGATAGGGCTCTAGTTTCATTCTTTTACATGTAGCTATCTAGTTTGAAAAGCAACTTTGGTTGAATAAACTGGAAAAATCAAGATGGTGATGACTTCAAGTTTCATCTCTATTGGCCATTTTTTATAGTTCTGGAAGGTACTATGTATGCTACAAGAAGATAAAAGCAATCACCAGCATTTCTGAACTGTGAATCCTGTGAACCGCAACAAGGACTGCCCTAGCAAAATATACAGGCTGGCTGAAAAGTGGCACAAATGTTATGGGACTGATCAACTACTTTCTGTTTCATATTACGGCCTGCTTTGTAAGATGGACCTATACCTCGTCATTAACATGAGGTAAACAACCTGTTTCTAGACAGGTCACAGGCTGCAGGGGAGAATCTACTATCATCCCGTTAAATGTCCATAATATTAAACCAACTCCTGGTGATTTATTGTCATACCTATATATAACTGCATTTCTCAATCCAGAGAGTCTACTTATTACAACAGGTGGCAGTTAAAATAGAAATCCCCAGCCAGTAATCACAAGAAACAGCAGGCTTTAAAAGGAGGAGTCAGTGTCTTCACTGAATTCTGATTTCTCCTCTTAATTGTTTTATTTATTTCATTCAACCTCTGTATATTTTCAGTGTTCTTTCATTGTTTTAGTTATATCCTCTTTCAGTTCCTAAAACATACTTAGAATAACTATTTTGAAATCATTGTCTTGTATTCATCTCATACTATGATGAAGTTGCTGATTTCTGGAGTAGATTTGTTATCTTGGTTATTCATATTTGTCTTTTTGTGATGGGATGTAGGCATCAGGAATTATGTCCTTCATGGCATTTCTTAGTATGGATATCACACCCCTTGTGGTGTGAGTGTTTGGATGTTTGTTTGCTGTTACCTCAACTTGTCAGATTGGGGCCCAGTTGAGTGATTCTTAGTGGTTAGTCTTGGGACCACTCTGTTGATATGTAAGTGAGTTATAAGAAGTGGGCTCTGTTAAGCTAAGGATAGGTGTAACTTCTAAGCCTAACATTTCAGGATAGAATGCATGTATTTCTGAATCAACAGGATGTGCTAGGTGGCTGCTAGGTGAATGGTCCGGCAGACAGATCAGTCTCTTCACTTTTATTAGAGGGATGGGTAATTCCAATTAAGTGCTAACAAAGAAAGTGTGTAAATATAACTCTTGACTTGGGGTTTGTCCTGGCTGCAAAACTTCAAATGTGCCTGGATGTCTGGGGATGACAGCAAGGACAGGTAAGGTTCTGTAGAACTGATTAAACTGGATCCATGCAAGACAATGGAAAATATGAATTAGGCCTCGGGGAGTGAGATGGCTGACAGGGAATTCTTGGGCCAGGGAACTTACAGGTCTGGTGGGTACACAGAGGAGAGCAAAATGAGCTAGGCTCAGGAGCTGGGATGGCACACAGGTCTGGTGGGTATATGGGATTGTGTAAATGGAGCTATGACCTGGAGCTCTGATTGCAGACAGGAAATGATGTGGTTAGGGAACTCACAGATCTGGTGACAGAAGGGAGTGCAAGACCAGAGGTAGGCCTGGGAGATGGGAAGTGGACAGAAGTACTGGAGTTGACGTGCCACAGGACTGGCCTTTACTAACTTCTAAAACCTATGTAAAACATTGAATGCCAACTCTGTAAAAGCAATACTAAGGAGTAAAGATATCCCTAAGTATGGTAAGAGCTCCACTTTCTAATTTCTCAAAGCTAATGATGGCTAAAAATTTCTTTCCCTTTTATATATGTACCTTTACTGCTGCATTCTCACAGTGACCGCCTCTAAGACTGCACGTCCTTATTTCCTTCATCTTTAACTGATCAAAGGGCAGTGTCTTATACCTGTTCACATGCACAGACTTTACAGAGTACTGTGAGTTACTAGAGTGAATAATCAATAGATATATCTTTATGGGACTGACCCTTGGCCAGAGCTCAATGTCTTTTCTTAGAGTTGAGCTGCTGGGAACAAAGGAAACAGACATCTTAGTTTGCTTAAGCTGAAGAGCCAGAGACCAAGTCTTGATACTCAGTAGCTATGAAACTTGGACGATTCTAAGCTGGCTGGGGTGTCATTTTCCTACCTAAAAAAGAGAGATAAAAATATTTTTGCCTTATAGTTCCTTTAAGAAGACATATAACTAAAAATGCTCGTGACATTTATAAAACAATCACTAATAACATTTACTACTGAAATTTCAATAGGCAGCTGACAAGGGAATTCTGATGGTAATGATTTGTAATGTATATGAAATAATGATACAGATATCTAAGATATTTACCATCACAACAGTAAAAGAAGGCATGTAAAATTTCTAAAAATATACTTCATTCACAGAATTGACTCAAAACTCTGATTATGAATTAATTATCCAATAACTGATGATGCTAACCCTTTTATTTTTCTTTCCTGATAATACAGTTTATAAACAGCATTGCAATGCTGGAATGGAGGACAGGATTGATTTATGAATATAAACTGGTTACAATACATTAGACTTTGCATGTATTCAGCTTAACTTTAAGTGCTTTTATGAGGCTTTGCTTATCAAAAGTAACTAAAGTTATTCCTTCTTGAAAAATCTTTAGTGTGCCTTACTCCAGTTTGGTGCTATCATAACAAAATACCCAAGACTGAGTAATTTACAAAGGAATAGGAATTTATTGGCTTATAGTGCTGCAGGTTAGGAAGTACAGCTAGAGAAGCTGACATCTGGTGAGGGCTTTATCGTTACATCATCTAAGGGATGGTGGAAAAACAGAGTGACTGAGGTTCTTTTACAAGTGGTATTAATTGACCAAGTGAGATGAGACTTTATCATCTGAACACCTCTCATTGCACCCCACCTCCCAAAACTGTTTTACCATGGATTACATTTACCACATATGCTTTGGGGAGATTTCAGTTAAATCATTGTAATCCATTTCATCTAGAAGAATTACAGATTCAGTGTGTATCATCCTACATCCTCATTAACATATAATTAAGAAAATAAGTCTACTATCTTAATTATATTATGGGGTCTTTGCTTTCACTGTATAAACTTAACTAATTAATCCAAGATATCTGGTCTTATATTACTAATGTTTAATAAACTTTTTCTCCAGGACTGGCTCAGAGGGTAAAACTATTTGTACCTACATGATGACCTGGGTTCAATTTCTGTAATTCACATTATGGAAGAAGAAAAAAGGCCCACAAGTTGTCATCATGTGTGCAGTGACATACATTCATACAATAAATATATAAAAATGCAAAATATTATTTTTGAAACTTTTTGAGTATATATATATATAAGTGGTAGATATTGTATTAGAAGCCTGTGCCATTTAATCTTCTCATAAGTCATTCAAAGAAGTAATTGCATTGCCTGCCCTCATAGCTGGGACAGCTGGTTCTACGTATGTGTATCCTTATTTGACACATATTTTGGATCATTAAAGCAGATTTCAGTTGTCATCTACCTGTTGATAGTTCACTAGCAACCGCTATTCTCTCCCTCTTTCTCTCTGTCTTTCTCCTTTCTTGATATGGTTTCACTGTATATCCCTGACTGGCCTGGAACTTGCTATGTAGACCAGACTGGCCACCTGCCTCTGCCTCTAGAGTGCTGAGATTAAAGGCTTACCCTACCACACAGCAGTCTTCTCTTTATTTATAAATTCCATGGTCATTTTTAGTTCTATTCTTTCTTAATTTTGACAAAAGTTGATACTATGAGATTCCTTCTAATATTTTCTTTTTAAAATATTTTATTATTTTTATTTTATGTAAATGGGTGCATTACCTTTATGTACAAGTGTATCCATATTGTGGAATGCCCATGGAGGTCAGAAGAGGGCATCAAATACCCTGAAATTGGAGTTACCGAAGGTTTTTAGTTACCATGTGGATGCCAGGAACCGAACTGGGTTCCTCTTCAAGAGCAGCCAGTACTCTTAACCACTGAGCCACCTCTCTAGTCCCTTTAATAGCTTCTGTAGCACCATCACCGCTAAATTACCATCTGTGCCTTTGGAAATTGCTTCCTAGTTTGTTTTACAGATTCTTCTCTCAAAGTCTACTCTTGAAGTGGTGAGATTCCACAGTCTGCTCTCCCCATCCTCTAGCTGCCTGTCGTATCTCTGTGCTAACAAGCTCCATATCAGTACTTCTAACCCACATCTCTCTCAAAATCTTCATAGATGCTTTCAGTTGTCTACTGGATCTGATGTACCACCAGACCTTTGCTACATCTCCGACTGAACTCATCATCTTGGCTCAGTTGAAGCCTTAACTGTTAAGCTGCACCAATAATGGAAATCCCTGTTCCCTATTCGATATTTTTCTACTAGGTCATATTTCAGTAAAAGGTGTTACCATCTACCTGGCTTTTCCCCCAAAGGAAGCCTCTGCCTATAAATCTTGGCACTGTCCTCTCACTGTTAGATAGGCTATCACCTCATCTCCATCCTCACTCCTACACTTTAGCCTTAACGCTTCCAATGCCTTATTTACCCATTTAAACCTCTTCATTGTCTTCTCCCAAGTCTGCATGTAGTACACTCACTTTCCTTAAAATTGCTTACCATTAGAAACAAACCTGATCCCGTTAAATGTCCAGGCTCCTAAATATCACCTTTGCAAAGTACATCCAAGTGAGTCTTAGATGGGGAGGCTATAAATATATGCTTTTTGACAAGCCTTTTTAATTCTCTTGAACAAGCATATTTGAAAAAAAAATAATGGCTAATCCTTCATAATTCGATTGCTGTCTGATTTTTACTTCACATGATATCAATCTTTTGTTATCTCCACTATTTAACATCATGTATGACATCAACTTGATGAACTGATAAACTTGTCAAAGTGGGATTTGATCTCAGAATCGCATGGTACCGAATGGCAAAATTTCATCACACTTTAGTCAGAATGCTAAAAAAGAAAATGGAGAGCGTTGGCATGGAAAGCAGGCAACAGGACACCCACACTATGTTCCTGATCTAAATGCATGACTCAGAGATACACAAAAAATGTGTTGCCCATCTCCCATACTCAGACCCTTTAATAAGCACCCCAGATACAGGAGGAGCAACACAGATCTACGCCACAGTGCTCCTGTTCTAGTGAGGAAGACAGAAAATAAACTACCTTATAATCAGCATGTGAGCTATACTATAAATGTGCTCAAGAAAGAACATGCTCTGTGAGACACAGAGTCTTACTTCATAGATGGAGGTGGTATTTGAGCTCAAAGCTGTGAAGACACCACCATGTTCTAAGCTGTTAGAAAACGTTGGGTTAATTTTCATTATATCTTTACCAAATGCAGATGACATGGAAATGTTTGAATACTTAGTGAATACTGAATCATGATTGGGTATATAGTTGGGTGTGCATTTTTAACTCTAGACTGCCATATACTCTAGCATCCATTAAGAGGTTACATGCCAAGAATATTTTATACTTATAGTAAGGAAAGATTTTTTTTTTGCTTAATATATCTAATTTCATTTTTTTCTTTACTTTTGTTGTGGTCATGTACAATGCCAGTTTTAGAACACTTATTCTGTTACTTTGCTAAGAAGGATATTCTAAGAAAAGGATTTAAAATTTGCAGAATATAGGGATGTTAGTTTGAGTGTTATTTTAAATGTGTTATTTGAGGCCACACAGAATGGCATATGTCATTAATCCCAGCCCTGGGAGACTGAAGCAAGAGGATAATGAGTTCTAGGTCAGCCTGGGCTTCCTAGTGAAACCTTGCATTAAAAAGAATGAATATTTGAAAAGATTATTGATATAAAAGCTACGTTTCAAAAGGCATTGGCTACCATGATCAATGAGTCAGGAATAAAATAATATGAAATGAAAAATTCTTGAATAATGAAGTTTCGTAAGTAGAAAATTCGTTTCACAAACTCCATGCTAAAGATTCTCTCCAAAGAGGAGATTTCAGCTAAGGTTCGAGCCTGTTGCTCATTTTCCTAGTTCTATGCTGGGGTTTTGTCTGAGTGAGTTTGCATGGGTCTTCTGTGTGTGCTGACACTATTCTTGTAAGTTCATATGAGCAAGTTCCCAGAGACCAGGAAGACTGTTTCCCTTTAATCAAGCACCAACCCTGTCTCTTAGAATCTTTTCATTCCATCTTCTGTAATGGTCTCGCCATGGGAAGGTGAGGTTTAATATAGGAGTCCTATCCAGGGACACACCCTCCAAAGAACTATTGCCAGCTGATTATTGCTGGGTGAGGGAGAGCTGTTCTTCTTTAAGGAGGAGATTAGGTGGACTGGCTTCACTCCAGTGGATGACCTTGTACTGAGGGAAATCTAAGTACACAAACTTGACTCATAGACCTTAATATATAGAGCAGAATGCATGGAATCCAGTGGGCTATAAGGGATGCAGAAAAGGGAGGTGGTGTCAAGATGATTAAGATGTTTTGTATGAAGTGCACAAAAATTCAATTAAAATATACACTAAACAAAGAAGAGATGTTTCATTATATCAAGGGAGTTTTACTAAGATACTACTGCTTACTTGGACAAGAACTAGAAAATGTCCCATCTTGAATAGTCATAATTCGGTAGAGAGGAAGAGTTCCAGCTTTTTAAGAGTGAGAAGAACAGAACAGGTTCATGATCTCAGTAGAAACAGAAGAGCAAGGTGTGTGTATGTGTGTGTTGTGTGTGCAAGTTCATGTGCACGTGTCTACATGCATTGTATATGTGTGTAGGGAGGAGGTTGATTTAGATATCTTTCATGATCTCTCTTCAGCTTATTTTTTGAGACAGGGTCTCTGAGGGAAGCTGGAGCTCATCAGTTCACTGAGGCTGCCTGATTGATTAGCTCCAGAGATCTTCCTATCTCTGTTTGTCCCTCCCCACCATCATCTAGATTATGGACATGTGTCATTACACATGGCTTTTACATGGGTACTGTAGAACCAAACTCAGATAACTTGTATGCCAAGTTATCGACTAAACTGTTTCCCAAACTCACAAGATTTTATTCTAATATGCAATTTTGCTCAGTAATCACATTTTGAATAAAAGTAATGATTTGTAACAAATACATAAAAACAATATTCTATATCTGTCACAGGAGATTAAATCTTCAGAGGCAAATTTTACTTCAAGAGTACTGAACAATTCTTTTAGTATTCACAAATGTTCAAATACAATGCAATTCACTGAAGAATGTCATCAAAACACTGTCGTTTGTAGATGCTAACTGTCTAACTTTCAGGTAACTTGATAAAAAAATCCATCCATCTGTGATCCATCGCATTTTTACATATATATAAGATTCTATTGATTTTGAAACTATATGAAAAGCATAAAATATTTTAAAACTATTTTCTTATGTAGTGAAGAATACACATGTAACTCACTATACTAAATAAAATTTTAAATTACAATTTTTACTTATTCTTTGAAAATTTCAGCTATGCGTAGAATGGCCATATCTACTCAGTCCCCAACTTTAACCCCTAAGAGTCCCATCCTACCTCCCTCTCAACTTTACACTCTTCTTTTATAAATTTTATTTGTTTAAACAGTTTTTTAAGAGATGGTTTTCCATGGATTTTCTATATTGGGGACGAATTAAAGTCATCAATCAGGAAAAAAGAGAAAAGGATTTATGTTATATGGAATTCTATCCTACTCATTCCTGGATGGCCTTTGTAGGAAAAAGTGAGTTATGTGGAAGAATGAATCACTGCCTCCTAGAAAGTTCCATTTTAATTGCGGAATTGCATTATTCAAATAGTAGTTCTGCACTGATGCAGTCAAGAGGATGATTGAGGAAGTTTCATAGAACATCAAAGAAAGGCTGAGTCTTGAAGAACAAGCAGGATTCTGACAAAGTTCAGAACTTAATAAAAGGAGACAAGCATCACCTGAGCCTCCCCAGTTTCTAGACAGAGTGTTAAATACACACTATACATTTTTACTTGTAATTTATAAGCAGGTAAAGGTATTAATTGGAAGTTGAAGAAACAGACACTTCAAGAAATGTGGGAGGGCTGGAAAGATGGCTCAGGGGTTAAGAGCACTGACTGCTCTTTCAAAGGACCAAGGTTCAGTTCCCAGCATCCACATGAAAGCTGACAGCCATCTCTTAACTCCAGTTCTAGGGCATCTGATGCCCTCTTCTGGCTGCCATAGGCACTGGTACACATATGCAGGCTAAACAACTCATACACATACAATAAAATAAAGAAATCAAAACGAAAGAAGTGAGAGCGTGTGCCTACGGCATGTAGCTTGTATTTGGCAGACACCTGGGGTGAGCACAGGCCTTTCTTCCAAAGATTATGCACACTTGCCCACTAGAATAGTGCAGAAGTGAGGACTGCTAAGATGACAGGGAGCAGGGAGGACAGGGACCCATGCTGGAGTATGCTCATGGGAGGAGAAATGGTGAAAATCCCAGCAGGCACCAGAGGAGGGGAGGCATTCCTCCACAGAATAACTTCCATAAAGCCAGCTCCCCAGCTCAGCTAATGCGCATGCTCTGCTTCGTGCTTCTGATCTGTCTCTTGCTTGTATCTTTAACTTCTTACCTAATCCATTAGAAGATTGTGTTGCTGTTTCATAGGTATCTATATCTTTGTCTGAGTCTCCACCTCTGTTCATTATCTATTTCTATATTGACATTAGCCATATCCCTTTATAAACCTATATTTTTATATCCTTATCTATCTTATCTTTAGATATGTTGTTTGTCTATTACTGTGTAGATCTTGATTTGCATATTTCTATAATTTTCTGTATATTGAGTCAAACCTATATTTATCTGGTTCTACCTAAAAATCTATATTTATGTGTGTATCTATGCCTGCATAGTCTTATACTTACTCCTATGTCTATATTAATTTATCCAAGTATATGTACACATGTCTACCTACCCATATGTTTATTCTGATCCATGCTTCATGTACTCAGCCTAGTTCAAGTTTCTATCATCTCATATTGAATTATTGCAATAATCCCTTACTGTTCTTCCAACGGCTGTTTTGAGCTGCTGTAGTCCTTTAAATATTTAATCAGTTCATGATATTTTCAAAAACTTCCAGTGCTTTCCTTCACACTAAGGATAACATCCAAATTTACGTCCAGGGCACTTGCTTCTACTTTTTCTACCTCACTCCTCAAAGTTTCTGTCTCAGTCACCCAAGCCTTCACTCCTTCCTCAAATATAACAATCCCTTAGGGATCCTGACCTACTAGTTATTTTGTATAGCATGGCCTGTTCTCAGATGTTATTGGCATATAAGTTTCTTCCTGTCATTCAGGGCTCAGTCCACACATCATCTGAGAAAGCCAGCGCTTTCCCTCTATCCCAGTGCTATGTCACAGACCCTGAGGTTAATTACATATGGTCACTTATGTCTTTACAATTCTTCCCTTGAAAAGTGGGTTTTCATAGCATCTCAAGTCTTGTAGAGTCTAGGAAATCTCATACGAAGAGAAGAGGGAGAGGGGCACTGTGTATAGTTCTGGGCTTTGGCATTATAAACTGACAGTTTTTATTTATATCACGAGCAAGCTGTCAGGTAATTACAGTGACTTCCCTGTAATGACCACATTTAAATAAGCTCAAGTACATGCCAAGACTCTTGAGAATGATGTGCCTTGGGAACACAGCAAGAGGCAGAGGAAGAAGCACACACTACACACAAAAAGAGAGACCAATGGCTCTGACCTGCTGGACATGTGTATGGCTTGGGGAAGTGGCTCTAGGTGTCCAGGCTGCAGCAATATGGACCAAAGAAAAACCACTGACCTGAATCCTTCCAGAATTGTCAATCCAGAAACAATTCTTTAAAAAGTATAGTATGATTTGAAGTCACTAATTTTTAGAGTAGCGTACCACATGGCAATACCAGCCAAATGTGGTTGACACATCTCTGAATTTCTCTTCTGCTTATATTGCCTGCAATTTTTTTACTTCCTCGCTCATCCCTCCATCCCTCTCTCCTTCCTGACTACATTTCCTGCCTTTATCCTTCTCTTCCTCATGTCCTCTTCATCCACTTTTTCTTTTTCCCACTAGACTTATTTTGTGTGTGCATGTGTGCATGCATACATGGAGCATGTGCGATCCAGGACAACATCAGGTCAGACACTAACTTGGGAGAACCTGCTCTTCATTCCACCATGTGAATCCCAGGAATAGAATGCAGCTTGTCAGAGTTGGCAGCAGATTGCTTTCGCACTAAGTCGTCTCATTGGCCCTCTTGAATCTTTTAGTCAGCTATCCCTCAAGTTTACTTTTTGAATGTCATAATCAGGAACATGGAGGGTCTCTTTCTTACTGCAACTCTAGCTCCTGAAAGTGTGCTTTATAGCTAGGTAGAATCAGTCAGTGTTCTTTAAATAAATGAATAAATGAATGAAATAAACCTATGTAAACAATCATTCTATCTATATAAGGCTGGTAATTATTCTGTCAAAAGTAGAGCATACTCTCTGTACACAAACAAAAAATACTGTTAAAAAAATTCCAGTTGTAAGTGGAGAAAGAATGTACGGCTTTTCCCATCCTGTAGTTTTATAATGAAATGGGTTTCAGTGAAATAAGATGACTGAATGGGTCAGGAAATTATACCTCTCTGCTGTTCTTTGATATCAGACTCAGTGGGATTATCAATAGTCGGCTCAGTGTTGTAATGAGCTTCAAAGAGGGACAAAACATCCTCAGGTTTCAAAGTAGCTTAAAACATACCCTTCAGCTCCTTCATGCTAGAGCTAGTAGCTGGGCCAGTTCCACCACCTTTCATCAGCTACATGACAACATGAACAGGCCATGAAGATCCTGGAAGCCCAGCTGCCTGTGATCTGAGGAGCTGACACAGAAATAACTTCTGCTCAGAGATGACTCTTCACAAGGGCAGAGTCAGTACTGCTCTCCAAATGCCAGTGGGAGGCCCTTTAAGTGTTCCTGCTGTGGAGAAGATGAGGTTTTCAAGATGTAAGAAGAACACCTTTCACATCCTCGCCCTTTGTGCTCAGTACAAAGACAAGAAGGTGACAGTTAGACAGAGACTCCTGTCACCCCTAAAGTAACTAAACTGAGCTAGTCACTTCATAGACACGCCTGGCATGCCCATCAGCCTGTACTTTGTACTCCACCTTTGAGATGCTCTCTTCTGCCTCTGTGGTCACAGGGTTGACTGGTCACTTCTTTGTGGCTTCTTCAGTGTGTGGGAGTAACCCAAAGACCTAGAGCTTTTGTATAGGTTGTTCTGTCTGACTGGAACTGTCTTAGGATTGACCTTCTGTACCTCACTCAAAATCAAGGCATCTTATTTAAATGTCACTTCTTCTGGGAAGGCTTTCTGTTCCTCTTGGCTAGGTTATAGCTCTGTGTTTCACATTTTCATAAATGCCCTCATAGCAAGGAAGACCTCTGTGCTTCAGCAGTCATCTACTGTTTTATAAATTTTCCATGATTAACTGATGAATCTGTTGTACTAAGAAGTGTTAGGCAGTAAGCTCAATCAAGTATCTTCATGTAACACACGGATTCAGCCTAGCTCCCTATACAGAGCAGAAATTTAGTAATTAGTTACTGAATAAATGAATGAATGGATTTCAGAGACATTACTTTTTATTGATTTCTGCCCCCTGCACTGGAACATTAAGGTGTGTCTCTAGTGAATGTGAGATTCATGGATAAATTATTTCTAGTCTTCATAGATTAGTGATCTGTTCAAGTATACACACAGTACTGGTCCTACCTTGAAGCAAGCAGTGGTAGAGAATTTCCATCCTCTTAGGACAGACCTCATGCTATAATGTTTATTTTACAGAATTTTGAGCCCAAAGTTCACATTCTCTTATTCATGAATTTCTTGAAAATCTTGTCTATCTTAACAAGGACTCTGAAGGCTTTAGTGCTGAATGTTGCGATCCTATACACATCCATTTAGGATGTTCCATTGTGATACAGGAAACCCAGTGCACGTAATGCAAGCCTGACCCTCAAGTACATGCTCTGATTATTAAAATATGTTTGGGCTTTGCATAGCCCTTGGTATAGGGCAAGGTGATTGATAGTCCTTGGTACCAATGTGATTACTGAGTATGAGTCAATATTTAGATGACATTGACACCTTTCTCTGATCACTGTGAGTTCTGTGTCTATTCTTATCCTCTAGATCAGGCCCCTTCAAATGGGCCCAGGCTTACACTTTCATTTTCCTCACTTTTCTTTTTAATGTTGCTGGTGGACTTCTCTGTAAGTAATCACAGAGAATTTGTTCTGGAATTCTACTCACCGAGGCTTAGCTGATCTAGGTTGCAAATTCTCAGCTGCAAGTGGATCGTTTGGGCTAAAAGTAGAGATTATTGTGATCTTGAATATTGTTGCTGTGTTCTCTACTCTGGAGCACTGAGCAATTACTCATTTTATTTGACTGTCTCTGATCTCTTATAATAAAGAACCTAGACAATAGCCTCAGATAAGTCTGAACAATGGATCACTCATTAGTTTGCTTCAACAATTGGGAAACTCCCAAAAAGTCTTTCCTCTCTTAAAAAATAATCATTTATAGTCATTATGTATGATATAATGGGATTAAAAGTGACCTGCCAGAACAGCACTGTCTGTCTACTTGTAAATGCCCTGCTTCTTGCTCATTTATTATTGATCTATTTATATTTTAAAAGTTTATTTTCTTTTTTGAGAATAGATCTCCCCATTAAATTAAACTGGAATTAAACTAAAAGTCTCCCTGTCTGTGTCTCTCAAATACTGACATTATATGTGTGTGCCTCTGTGAATGGCTTGTGACCACTATTTCTTGTATCTTAACATCTGCTCTATATTTGTGCTGGGTGTGTTTGGATAAAGTATTGTCTTTGTGTACAGTAACTGTTCATTACGGTTTTCTTTAGTCTTTAGGGAATCAAATAGAGGCCAATTTTATGAATCTATTCAAAAGTACATTTTGAATATGTGTATTTGGACAGGTTGACTACAAGGAGTATGTCATTGGCTCGGAAATCTTGCAGATGAACAAGTCTATGAGTTTTTCAGAAAAGAAACAAACTATAGAAAAGTAGATAATATTGTTTGTAGAAGTCTGCTAATGAGAAATTGCTTCCAGATGATGGAGTAGATGTATTTCTTCCATCGTCTAATAAGTACAACTAAGATGAATTGAGATAGAGATGTGGCTCAGTTGGTAGAGTATTCTAGCACCAGATAAAATAGGTATGATGATACACTATTGAAATCTGGCACTCCGGAGGTAGAGGCAGGAAGTTTAGGAGTTCAGAGACAGCCTTGGTTACAAGGAGAATTTGAGACCTGGATTACATGATACCTTATGCCTCCCCCTGGCCCGCCCCCCAAATTCTGAGGACTATATAGAAATCAAACATGAGATATCTCTGGAAGATAAAGAGGAGAAAGAAAACTGGTTAGAATCCTGGTCAGTTACCTAAGCTTTTTTCTTACATCCTTACTTACAGGTAAAAAAGTCAGCACATAGAAAGCCCACTCTAAAACTTCCACTGGGTGATGTTGGCAAAGACCCAGGAGAAACCCAGGATTGAAACTTTTCTCCACCCAGTGTCATTTCACCCTGTTAAAGTCTGGCAACCCTACTCCCCACTGTAGAGTTTCTTTTGCTACAGTCCAGAAGTGATGACAGTGCTCTCCGGGTTCCCAGTGGAATGCACATAGAAGCAGAGCTCTCTGCTCTCTGAGGTGGAGCCAGCCCAAATTTGCATGTAAATAGAAACTGGCAGGATTCAAAATCAATCTCCACCTACCAGGATGTAGGGATGTAGTTACCTTCCTCTTCCTCATTGGACAATCTAGGAAGAAAACTAGCTAAAAGAGAAAAGAGAAGAAAGGACTAATGAGAATCGTGCAACACAAAGATGTCCAGTGTCACATATCACACTAAACACAGAATCTCAAACAGTGACCACAAAAGCCAGATTAAAGGGAAGGAACCATGGAGGTAAAGGGAAAGAAAGAGCTGGAGAGAGGGAGATTGTAGGAAACAGATACTACCAGGGAAAAAATGAAGGAGGTTGGAATATTCAACTGGGAAGGGCAGAGGGAAAGATAAACAGAAAACATGGGTGTAAAGAAGAAGGAGCTCAAGGTGGGAGGATGGTAGGTGACAGGAATTATCAAGGAGAAAAAGGGGGAAATGAAGGTTCTTTAACTGAGGAAGGAGGTTAGACAGGAAGAGAGAGAGGGAGGCAAAAGAGAAATAAATCTTAGGTGGTATGAAATAAACAAAGGAAAATGTATTAGCTCAAAAACCTACTGAAAATACACATATGATATCTGAATATAAGTGCATGCATATACCTGAAGACTATATAACAAGAAACAGTGCTAGAGAGGAGAAACCTTCCTTCAAACTGTTGGTCAGGATAGTCTAAGAGACTCCCAAAATAACACAGGCTATTGCTCTTGATTACCTCCAGGAACTTGAAGATAATAACCTACTGCTGAAGACAGAATATATATCAGACACAGGACTTGGAACAATGGAGCTGGAACTGACCTGGAAGTCTCCACCCTGAAGACTAGTTCTCATAGTTCTAGAGAGGATACTGTGCAAGCTGCATAGGGAGAAACTCAGTGTTCCAACCAGGCTTTAAAGCCCAGTAATTACAACAATGATGGTCACAAGAAACTAAAGCCATGCAGTAGTGGCATTTTTATCTTGGGGGCAATCAACAGTTATCTAGTTGAACTTAAAGCTTTCTCAATGGTAGCAGCACAAGTATGACACTGTCAATAAAGTGAAATCCACATGGCTGGAGAAGTCATAGATGTTAGAGAAAGCCTACCACTCTCATATCCCTAGACAAATGTAATTTCTTATTGAATGCTAAATATGGATCCTTATATTTACAGACAAGTATGCCAGTCACCACTCAACAAAGAAGCTTCAGTTGCAACAGATGGAGACTGGTCACACACAAAGAATAAGTGTCTGAGAGATGCCTAACCTAAGTGACATATCTATAGTGGAACCTCTACACCTAAAGGTCATGGAACATAGTGGAACAAGGGGTGGAGAGAATACTAATACATTCCTCAACCTCATCAGCGAAGATTCCTCATGTGACAAAGTAAGATGCACACAGAAAACCACAATTGGCCAATGTGCAGAGAATAAGAGACTTCGGAGAGTGCATCCTGTATAGAACTTCTATATTAAATCTCACCCACCCATGGCTCAGGGACCATTGTGGAAGAGGGGGTGGGAAGACTGTAAAACAGGGGTGGTACATGGTCATAAGGAAACATCCTTTCAGGCCTTTGGGAACTTGCTCATATGAACTTACATGAATGGTGACAGCATGTACAAGACCCATGCAGACTCAATCAGATGAAAAACACGTCATAGAACTGGGGGAATGGGCAGTAGGCCACAACGTTAGCTAAAGAACTATTGCAGCAAACTACTATTGGGTGAGGAAGAGTTCATTTTCTTTATGGGAAAGACTCTAGATAAGCTGACTAGACTCCAGTGAATGAACTTACACTGAGGGACGTCTCAGTACACAAACACGGCTTGGTAGGCCTTAACACATATGACAGAATGCCTGAAATCCGGCTGAGGAGGGCTATGAGCGGATGAGGATGGGGAAGGGGTATAAAGAGGATTACGATGTTTTGTTTGAAATGCACAAAAGTTTAATAAAAATCTACAATGAAAATAGAGACAATCTCAGAGAGAATGAAAACCAGGAGAAGCCATTGTGAACATGCCACAGTTGTTAAAACTATCAAATATCATAAAGCAGCAATGATGAAAGTTTTCATGAGCAATATAAACATTCTGGTGACAAACGACTGAAGAGAAACTCTCCATGAAGACACATGAATAATCAAGTGGAAATTCAATTGTTGAAAAATACAATTACTGAAATAAACAGTCCAGTGAATAGACTCCATGACAGAATTGGTGCAGATGAAATATTCAGTGAAGTTAACCTGTATGAATAAAAGAGAGAAATTGGATTAAGAAATGAACTAAGTTCTACGAACCTATGGGATCATCACCAATGGTCTACTTTTCATGTCATTGAAGCTCCAGAATACAAAAACGACAGAGTAGAAAAACTACACAAAAATAAACTACTGAAGTCTGATCAAATTTATTAAGAGACATAAACCAACAGAATAAGATGAATGAGGCCAAATAGGAAAACGGTCAAATAAGAAAAGACACATTAGGATTAACTCTTGAGAAGAGGACAATGAAAACTTTTCACTCTTGTCAGAGAAACATAATACTTTGCTTTGGAGAAAACAATGAAAGTATTAGTTACAATCAGAAATTATGGCAGAGTAAGTGAGGAGGCATGCTGCTTTTGAATGACTGACAAAAAAGTAAATTTTAACCAGATGTCTATCTAGGGCTGAGAGCAAATCAAGATGTGTTAAAGTGAAGAAAATCTAAGACAATGTATTTTCACTCACACCTGTTCTAAATAAATGACTAAACATCAAACATAAAGCCACTGAAAGACTCTAAAATATCAGGGCAGGGCAAAGAACAGGGAAAAGAATCTGTGCATTTAATAATCATTTAATAATCATTCCTGTTTTTCACCAGATTTTTGCAGGTTTTTCTTTTTTTCTGGTATTTGAAGCAAAAATTATTTCAGTATATGTTATATTTCTAAATGTATTTAAAGGAAAGATTTAAGACAATTATAAATATGTAAAAATGGAAGAGATATATGATGTTTATATTTCTTTAGAACTTCTAAGGAAGCTGATAAAATATGTTAAGGCACAAATCTCAAATGTGTGTGCATGCATGTGTGTGCAAATAAAATGTAATGCAGAGGGGCTGGAGAGATGGCTCAGCAGTTAAGAGCACTGGCTGCTCTTGCAGAGGAACCAGATTTGAGTCCCAGCACCCACGTGGTAGATAACAACCATCCATAGTTCAAAAGCATGTGAAGGGTTGGAGAGACGGCCTAGCAGTTAACAGCACTGGTTGCTCTTGCAGAGCACTGGGGTTCAGTTCCCAGCACCCACAACGCAGCTAAAAACCATCCATAATTCCAATTGCAGGGGATCCGATGCCCTCTTCTGACCTCCGTGGGCATTACAAAACATGGATGTACTTACAAAGAGGCAAGCCAAACAACTCATATACAAAAAATAAAAATAATAAGTAAAATATTTTCTAAAAACATGCAGAATGCAAGAGTTATTGTGTTATGGAGGCTTCAACCAAGATGTCTGAGAACAGTCCGTGTGGCCAGGCAACATAGAGCAGGGTAGCATTTTATTCAGGATGCTCCTACAAGGTCTGTTGATGAAACTGTGAGGATGAAACAGAAATTCAATGGAGATTGTAGCCTATGAGAAAGGCTAGGACCATAGGGTCTCTGCTGAGGAAAGCTACAAGGATAAAGTGGATTCAGCACAGGAGAAAGTCTATGCGTGTTACAAATGTCCGTGCTGCCAGTGTGGGACACGGAAATACAGGAGTTAAGGTTGTTCCTGTGTGGTGTGGTTTGCTCCAGCCCTTCCTTCCTATCCCATTCCTCTCCTTGGAATGGGGATACTTACTTTGTAACATTGTATGGTAGAAGATATGACCTATTTCTTTTTCCTTTTTTTTTAGTTGTTGTTTTTGTTTTGTTTTGTTTTTTGTTTTTCAAGATGTCACAGCCAAGAGATTATTTTTAATCACAGGTGAATGCTTTTGGAAATTTTGGGATCTTTGAAGTTTAACTCAGTGCATTTTTCAATATAAGCTGGCCATGTGTTTTGGGAGAAGTGTGGAATGTCATGGCTTGAATCTGAAATGACTGCTTTAAGTAATGTTTTCCTACTTTGTCATGAGTTGGTGGTACTATTTGGGGGAGACTTTTAGGAGGAACTTTTAGGAGGTGGGTCTAAATGGAAGTAATAGGCCCCTGAGGGGCGAGTCTGTTGGGGTGAATCATTCCTAGACCATCATGATCTGAGCAGTCTTTATCATGTTCTCTAGCTATCCTAATTTGAGCTCTTTGTCTATCCTGCCTATCCTACTACACTGAAGTGAAAATCTCTGAAACCATGAACTTAAATACAAATTGAATCCATTAAGTTGTTTCTGTCACCTATTGTGTTCATGGTATCATAAAGGTAACTAACACATAGGATTCATTTCATATAAATTTAAGCAAAGAATAAAGGAAAAATTCTATGAAGTATCACTTTATGTTATTTAATAATTTTATATTTCAGCCTTGAGTGATGATTTAGATATGTATTATCACCAGCTAAAAAAAATCAAGCCAGGTATCCAAGGCTGGATAGCAGGTGGTTCTAAGTTCAAAAGACTTTGAGAATCTATGGTTATCATTTCAACTCTACCTTGGCTAGGACCTCTAAAACAGAGCTCATAAAATAAGTCCTGTTGCTGTGATTTAGTGAAAGGAACTCAGGGTAGGAATTCCTAGTTTAATTTTAGTATATTTATATCTAATTATCAGTCTTACCTTGGGCAATCACTTAAACTCATTGAGTTGGTAATTGGAAAAAGTTACATGTGATTATTTTATGGTCTTTCCCTCTTAGCTATGACATTTTTTGATTCAAATCCAGTGTGTTTCATCAGAACTAGATTAAGGGGAAGTGTGGCCAGGGTACCTTTGGTAAATTGGATTTTCTAATGATGGTCACACCAATATTAATCTCACAGCACAGGTTCTTCTTACAAAGTGATTTTGATGATTCATTGAAAGATGAGGCATACTGCCCATCCCCTCTAACCTGAGCCTGGCTTTGTTCCTGTCTCTACTGAGTCTAACAAAATTGCCTATCTGAAGCTACATTATAGTCTTCTGGAATATTTCTCTCTCTTTCTCTCTCTCTCTCTCTCTTTCTCTCTCTTCTTCTCCTCTGTCTCTCTTCTGTTTCTCTCCCTACCCTTCCTACCTTTGGAGACCTCCTGTGCCGTGTAACCATGGAACTAGCTCTGAGGCTACCATCTTGGACATCACATAATGACAGCATAGAAAGTTACAGAAAAATGCCCAACGAATCAGTGTAATTTACCCATGTTCAAGGCTTCCAAGCCTGACCACGTGCATAAGAAATTAGAAGCCAGCATCTTACTAGCAGATGAAAGACCCTGGAATTAGAACCATAGAACAGTTCCTTCTTATTCATGACTCAGAAATAAGAGATAACATATATTTTTTTAATTATTGCAAGCCATTAAACAATGAGGTTTCTTTTACATATTGACTGTTGCTACTCTGTTGCTTACCCAAGGACAATTCAAACATCACTGGGTATGTGATGAGATACAGATTCTTGTATTTACTAGAATGTTTTAGAATATATGAGTTTAGAACTACAAGTCTATGTCTCATTGATAGCCACACCATCTCAATAGTATTAACATTTGAAAGACACATTTTATATTTTTATAAAAACTACAGTCAGAAGAGGATGTTGCTAATGGTATCTAAGACCAGTACCATGGAGTCAGCTCATTTTCTAGATAAGTGGGAAAAGCAGCAGCTTTGGAGAAGCACAGCATAGAACGACGCTCCACTCCCCATGTTCTAAAAAGGTCCTGTGCTCCCACATGATAACTGTACAGTGGGGAATGGTCTTTCTCTATGCAAAAATTTTTGAAAGTCAATAAAACCCAGGTACTAGATCAAAGCAACTCTGCAGCAACTCTGTAAAGAGAGCACAGCCTTGGAGTTTGAGGTGACAGTATGGTTCAAAGTCACCCACTCTTCTCTTGGCGAGCAGTGTCTGGATTCTTGCCTTTTGTGTGTCTTGCATCTCTGCAGTGTAGGTGGCATACACTTTCCCTTCCTGTCTTGCTGTTAGACCTGTCCATTGAAGTCTGTAATGAACATATGTTCTGTGTTGGAGCAGAAACTTTGACTGGGGTCTCATGGTATGGCTTAGACACTTGCTTCTGATCTCTGCCCTGAGGTTGACACATTTCAAATAGAAGCTGTTCCTTTAGCCTCAAAGTATAGTTGAAAAGATGAGAAAGAATCAAATTACATAAGCCACAGAACCCTACCTATATATAGTATGCACAAGGAAGACACATTTGCTTTACACAGAGTTCAGGTTTGGGATCCATCAGTCCAGAAAGCTCACCCAGTACATTCATGTACATGGGCATTAATAGACATGCACTCAACTAGAGGTTTGGGTTTCTGAAGTAACCTCTACTCTAAAAGGATTTATGACTGAGGATGTAGCTGTGTAATACTGGACATTCTTATCATGTAGGAAGCCCTGGTTTCTGTCTCTAGCACTAAAAGATAAAGAAAGAAAGAAAGGAAGGAAGGAAGAAAAGAGAAAAAAGACAAGAAAGAAGAAATACAAGACCTAAGAAAAAGACTATGTGGATCTGAGTATGTATATTAATGGTTTGGTAAACACAAATTTCACTATTGTACATTGAATAATTTAATTGGACATGTTGAATAATCCCATTATATATAATTTGTAAATACAAGCTTCAATTTGTTTTTACCTATTATATTAAAAGCCAGTGAAGGGGCTGAAGAGATAGCTCAGCTGTTAAGAACACTGTTCTTGCAGAGGATCAGGGTTCCATTCCCAGTACCCACATGTCAGCTAAACAACCATCCATTACTCTATTTCCAGGGACTAGATTCCTTCTTCTGACCTTGGGCACTGTACAACATGGATGTATATACATGCACAGAATATACTCATACACATAAAATAAAAATAATAAATAAAATATTTTATATAAGCCAGTGGAATGAATACAATGTACTAGTTCAGATTAAGGAATGTCTTTAGGACTAGAATAATACATAACTGGAGGAAATAATTAACATGTTTGGGGTTGATAAAGTGATATATTAGGCTGGAAGATGATTCAGTGGGAGTGCTTTCCCTGTAAACATGAGGACATGAGTTCAAATCTCCAGCACCCTCATATAAACCAAGACATGACCACATGCATGCTTGTAACCCTAGCACTGGGCATGGGTTTGAGGTATAGAGTTAGGTGGATCTTTGGAGTTTGCTAATCATCAGTCTAACTTTTGTTTTAGTGAGAGACCCTGTATGAAGAAAATAAAAAGTGATAGAGCAAGACACTTGGTATCCTCCTCTGGCCTCCATGCACCATATATACTATCACAAATATCACACACCTACTGACATACATATATTTCATTCACATACACATGAATCACATATACATTTTCACACAAATAAATAATTATAAAAATGAAAAACATAAAAAGATACATTACTAAAGGTGTATTTCAAGTGTCCTTGTTCTAAACCTACATACTCCCTCTCATTTTGATCTGTCTTAGTGTTAGGAGTATGTGTCCTTTGTGAAGCCATTGAGACTGAGAATGAAGAGTTTTCTAAAGGAAACATTAAGATACTATTATCAGAATAGAGATAAGTTCTTGACCACAAGTAATCATTTGTAGGAATAAATTCCAAAGAGCAAGTTCATCGCAGCACAGCTGCTTGCTGAATTGTAAGAAGAGTCTAGAGGAGTGACATATACGGTGCTTGTCTGACAGAGTGAATTTTGTCCGTTTGGGACCAGAGCTGAACTGTTTAGTATCACACAGAACTGGAAGGGATGCTACTGCATTCTGTTCATGGTACACAGGCACTCTAGGAAGGGAGAAGAACTTTAAACAACTGTTAAAATCACCAGTTTGAAGAGGGGCCAGTACTTAATTTGGGGAGGAGAAGTGCAGCTCAGAACCAGCTTTGGCACTGTCTTGAGAGCCTTGGATTCTAAACACATTACAAGTTCTTGCTTTTCCAGATGAGCATGGGGGAAGAATTAGAAATCTTTCCATAGGAAAATAGCATCAGGGAGGTCAGGAACTTATCCCAACTTCATTCTTCAGGTATTACTTTGTGTACATGATTCCCTGCCTTTCTCTTTCTTTAAAAAATAAAATCAAATATGTAAAATGTTTTTTAAATACAGTTTCCCAGGTGTCTTTTGCAGCCTCAAGCCCCTTTCTTTCTTCTATTGTTCTCTTAATTGTTACTTCAAAACAATTAGTTGGGTATTCATATGCAAATATATGCAAATAGAAGGACTCAATGTAAGAGATTTTCACCACTAGTTAATTTCTACTTTTGGGTTTACTGATAGGATCAGCGAAGCTGTTTTCCTGTCTTCTTTCTCTTTTGTACCCTACTCCTTGAGGCATAAAAAGGAAAGGGTGGCATGAAAGCCACCTAACTATCTCCTAAGTATTGCCTTTGTTTAGATCATTCTGAGACTTGGAAAGTGTATTTTAATTGTTTTCACCATTGTCTTGCACACAGAGATTGCAACATTAGCCTTCTCCTACTTGCCACTGAGAATGGTTTGTTATTCAGGCTCCAGAATGGCACTGGAGGAGAGTATAATCAATATGGGAATGGGTTGAGAAAGAAAAGAAGGATCAACAAAAATAAATAGAAGTTGATGGATTGATTTTGTGATTGAAACCATTGTTTCAAGGCATCACAAAAAACTAATTAAGTACCATCAGTGGGAGGAGATCTGATGAATAAGTAAGGTAAATATTTGTGAAGCATCTGGATTCCATTAGATATCTTGTGGCCAGGAGGGGTAGTTAACAAGCATAACTTTTGTTTACCTGCTAGAATAAAGATTCTTGGAATGTTTGCGATAATCTTCCACGAAGCTATGTTTTCCATCCCCTTAAATTTGATCTTGCTTTAAATAATTTTACCAAAGAGTACAGGAAAATTGCTTTCTGTGACTTATGATGCTGTTATACCATCTTGCAGCATTAAATAACATTCCCTCTAGAAACTCTGGCTCTGCTGTAAGGAATTCCATGCAGTCTGTGGATTGTTATTCTAGGATCTCTACCAGGTTATCTGACCAGAAAAGATTAGGCTAAGCTCCCAGTGAACCTCCAGTATCAGTTTACTGGCCATTCACATGAACTGTCTTGGAAGTGTGTTCTTGTCTCTAGCTGCACTTCTCTAATCCCTCATCCATTTCATACTCCAAAGGAACTACTTTAAGCCTGTCATTGCAGAACATTTTTTGATGTATCAACTGTGTGATGGTTAATCTTGATTGCCAAACTGATAAGATTTAGAATTATCTTGGAAATGAATGTCTGGGTGTGTCTGTAAAAGATTATTTGATAAGGTTAACTGAGGTGAGTGGTACCATTCCGTGGGGGGTCCTAGACTGAAGAAAAAAGAGAAATCAGGATGAGCACCAGCAGTTCTCTCTGCTTCCTGACCAGGTAAGCAACATGACAATCTGTGTCAATCTCCCACCACTGAGCTGTCCTTAGCACAACAGACTGTACCTCAAAATGAGCCAGAGGCTCTTCCCTCAAGTGAGTCTTGTCAGGTGTTTTTTGTTTTGTTTTGTTTTCTTTCTCCCAAGCAATGAGAAAAGTAACTCATACAAACAGGTCATAAAAATACTAGCTGACTCCATAGAACAAGGGAATGGGCAGCAAGCCCCAACCCTAGCTGAGGAGCTATTGGCAAGTGGGATTACTGCTGGGTGAGAGATAGACAGTAGGTCTTCATTAAAGGAGAGACTTGAGATAGGCTGACCAGAAGCCAATGGATGAACTTGCACCCGGGGACATCTGGGTAGAATTGCTTGGCCTAATAGGACTTAACATATATGACAGAATGAATGCAATCTTGTGGGGGAGGTATGCAGAGCACTGCTATGGGAAGGGGTCTAAATTTGATTAAGATCTATTAGATGAAAGGCACAAAAACTCAATAAAATTTGTTTTTAAATATTGGCTATTGATTTAAACAAGCACACAGACCCAGCTTGCGTTGGGAAAGTAGTTCTATTATGTGTAAAACTTCTTTTGCAAGCTGAATACAGGATCTACTCACAGCAGACAGTTTAAACACAAGAAATGATTAAATTTTTCACATATTAAATTTGGCTCTTTCAGTCTTTGGTCCCCAGTGGAAGACCTGGAGACAAGGGAGGTACATGTTGCTGAGATAAATGTGCTGACCCAGCCACCAGTATCCTCTGTACAACCTACCGATGCCTTCTTGAGTAATCTTCATCTGCAGATAATTCAGAAACAGGGCAGATCCCTTGGATTTGAAAATGGGAACTAAAACTCATCCATCTTCTTCTGATGGTTAAACAGGCTATTATTAGCAGGCCCCATGATTTAATAGGCCTGGGATAGAAAGGCACATGTTGATAATTAAACACTCCAGAGTTCCATTCCCAAACCAGTGTCCTTTAACAACACGCCTAAGGTTTGTTTGCTTTGAAAACATTTCTCTCACTTTCGAATCTTTGGAATGTATTCAGGCATCACATAAACTTTTTTTCAGGAAAAGAGATATTTGTTAAATTGTAGCTCAACTGCTTGGGTGGTATCTTACATGAAATTACGTGTTTTGAATCAACTTTATAAACTCACACATGTATATACTTGTATAAGAAGCTTAACCATGGCATATATGAATTATGAATTAATGGACTGAGGTAGAGTAACAAAGACGTGTGTTTTAATGTAGGCTCTGTGTTGTGATTATTTGACCCTGAACAAGTCGGAATGTGAACAATGAACATAATGCTCATCCTTCCCTAAAATTTCATGTGAAATCCCTAATTTCTGATGTGATATTTGGGGGAAGCTAAGTTATGAGGACGGAGCCCTCAGGAAAGGACTAGTGCCTTCCTAAAGAGAAAGCTGCTTCCTGTCTTTCTCCTTCATGGGAGGCAGCTAGGAAAAGAACTAGACATCTGCTCATACTGTGTTCTTGGAATTACCAATCTCCCAAAACTGGAAGAAATAAATGCTGTTTCTTAAGCCATATAATCTATGACAGTCTTTGGTAGCATGAATCTGACATGTGCTACTCAAACCCATGCATGCATTGACTGTAGGCTGCCAACTAACATGCTTTGGGGATGGGATTGGATCCTGTGGGGTCTGACCAAATAAAGGGATCTCTTTCTGGATTTAGTAATATGATGGAATTTTTGGAAGATGTGCAAAGTAGGAAGTGGGCCTTGCTGTAGGAAGGAGGTAGTGAACTGTGCCCTGGGAAGATGTATCTCCCTTCTCTCTCTTTCTGTGTCCTAACTGCTTTGAGGCAAGCAGTTTTCTTCTACCATCCTCTCCATTATGATGCTCTGCATCACTACAAGCCAAGCAATTAGAGTAGGGATCAGAGACTGAACCCTATAGGACCATGATCCAAAGTAAATCTTTCTTCCCTCTAATTCTCTTAGATATTTATCTCAGCAGTGAAATGCAGATTAACACACCACCCAAACAGATCAACACAGCATTTTTAGGGTCTTAGTTTGATTATTTGAAAGTGAAGAATACTGGATTATAAGGTTTCTTTAAGAACTAAGGTCTTCGTGGTTTGAAGCCAGAGGACTTGTAGGAGTCAGTTTTCTATTGCCACGATGTAATCACAGGAGCTGGAAGTCAAATTTTCAGTGTTGGAGGCAAATTCTTTTATCTACTGACCCATTTTGCAGGGACTCCAAGCAGAGACTTTTAAGACCATTTTTAATTAAAAATACAATAAGATCCAACACAATGTAAAACCGAAGGCTGCAAAGACCGCAAGCTCAGTGGGAAGGGTTACTCTTCACAGAATTGTATTTGAATTGATCTCTTGAGTGATACTTTTCCATTCTCAGCTTGGAATAGGCTTCAGGGGAGATTTCAACTACAGTACAGAGAAGAAAATAAAGCAGTTTTCCAGAAAAACATCTTCCCTGCTCTTTTGAAACAAAGCTATTGGCAGTAACTTTCTCTGCCTGGTGGTCCTTCCAGAGAGAGGACTTCATTCAGCTGGGAATTGCCTTCTGGGTCTTGCTGGGTTGTTCTGTATTTGAGGAGTGGCAAACTCAGATTCCTGTCTCAGAAAGGTATCCATTGTTCTCAGAGTTACCACCATGACCTTTCAGTTTATCAATGGAGGAATCCATTCCCTTTGCCCAGAAGGGTGTGCCTTGGAATTCTGCCTACTAGACCAGATGAGAACTGAAACTCAGGCTGAGTGAGCCTTGTTACTCTTCTGTTGTGCTCTCATCCATGACCCCCACCCCAATTGATTTATGGAGATCATCACTCCCCCAGTGAGATATTAGGAAGCAGGTCTTTGGGAGGTGATCAGTCCTGGGGGTGGAGCCTCATGATTGAGCTTAAATGAGAGTGTTATCCTTATGAAATGGTCTAAGAGAAAGCCCTCTCAGATAAACGTGTGGCATAGTTTTCAGTAGCCTGGATTCATGCATGTTAAGTACTCCTCCGCTCTGCCTGCAGTTTCTCTATTGCTTTCCCTCTGAATCCCAGCTCTAATAATCTAGCAACCTCAGCGTTGTTTGTTTGGGAAAATGTAACTCAATGTTGCAAACTCCTGAACAATTGTAGCTGATATTGCGGAAGATTTACTTTTACATTTCTTGTGGGAAATGCTAATTGTATAGCTTCTGCTTAGACAGTATCAACCCTAACCCTGTCCCTCAGCTGTCGTGTCTTATGTTCCCGTTCACTTGTCCCTGTGTTTTAATGCTCTTCATACTTTTAATTATCAAAATGGTTCTTTTTCTAAAAAATGATTTTATTATTTATATTTTTGTGGGTATGACTGTATAGCCTGCATATATATAAGTGCACCCATGTTATAAAATGCCTGCGGGTGTCAGAAGAAAACATCAAATTCCCATGGAACTGGAGTTACAGATGGTTGTTAGCCATGTTGGTGCTGAGAATCAAACCCAGGTCCTCTGCAAAAGCAGTCAGTGCTCTTAAATACTGAGTCACCTCTCCAACCACTCAAAATGGTTCTTTTTCAGCCAGCATTTATTCTGTGTTCTCAAACTAGCAACATAAATATTACCTGCCAGCCCCTTAAAAGGGCAAGTTCTTAGGCCTCATCTAAGTCCCAAAGTCCCACTGGTGCAGAAACTGATAGTGTGAGAGCCAATATGTGTTCTTGTGAAACCCTACAGGCTTCTGAGGCATAATGCATTTGAGAGCCAGTGGTATATGTGTTACAGGACTTTCAGACCACACAGAATGGCAAATTTTAGAACTTTAAAGAAAGAGGGGGCCAGGAGAGATGGCTCAGGGCTCCTGAAGACGACCTGGGTTCGATTCAGCATTCACAAGGTAGCTAACAATCTTCCTTCACTCCAGTTCCAGGAGAATCTGATACCCTCTTCTGACCTGCACAGGCATTGCACGGTACTGGTGCATGTACGTGCACGTAGGCAATGCATTCATACACATAAATAAAATAATACTAATGAAAAAAACACCCCCAAATACAAGCAGTCTTTCCTTAACACCTTAGGTTTGGGAAATCCTTCTTGCTTCAGCTCTACACTGGTTTAAACATGTTACCGTGGGCTGGCATAAGAAAATACTGACAAACTGGATGGTTAAAGGACAGCCAGTCATTGTGTCAGTTATGGAGATTGAAAATATGAATGTGAAGTGTGGGCAGGGTGGGCTTCAGTTGAGGGTTTGAGGGAGTTGGGAAGAATCTCTTCCTGGCCTGTTCCTAGGCTGCTCCTTGTTGGATGCAATTTGTGATCTGTTATATGGCTTTCTCCCTATGTCTCTTGTGTTCATATTTAATTAAGTAAGTAATTAAAATATTGTCTTAGGACCAACCCTAATGGCTGCATTCAAACTTATTACCTCTGTAAAGACCCTTTTACCAAACAAGGTCACTTCCTGAGCTCTAGAGATCAGAACTCCAACCTAAGTTTTTGGAAGCAGGGTAGGATTCAACCTATGCCTTGATTAAATCTGACCTCCACACCAGTTTATCCAGAGTCCTACAGAGTCCTACAGATCAGAGTTCAAAGGCTAGAAGGCCAGGAGACAAGGAGGAACACATTAAAGGAACACTGACATTCATTCATTTGCTACAGAGGCACCAGGTATTCTGCCTGGGCCTCCATCACGAAATACCTGGGAAGTCACACAGCACACATTCATCTCTCACTAGAAGCTCAAAGTCTGAGATCAGGCCGCCTGTGCATCTAGTTTTTGGAGGTCGTCTCCTTGGCTTACAGATAGTTGCCTTCTCCCCATGTTCCCACATGACCTTCTCTCTGAGCAAGAACACCCAGAGCAAAGTCTCTCACTTCTCTCCTTACAAAGTCACTAATCCTATCTGGAGGACTTGTGACCTTTTAAAACTCTGATCACCTCCCAAGACTCCATTTCCCAATATCATCACTTTGGGAATAAGCTTTTCACGATACGAGTTTGGGTAAGGGAAGAGGCCTAACATTCACCCACAGAAAATCCTGGGGTGTTTGGTTTAGAGTGAAATGAGGATATTTACAGTTTTAGAAGTTCACAGGCAATTGTAAAGCAATATTAGTGGTTGAAACAATTCTCTTGGATGGACCCTTACTTCTATGAAAAAGTTCAGCACTGATGGCTATTTGTTTGTTTGTGTAGGATCTTATTATGTAGCCCAGGCTAGCTTTGAATTCATGATCCTCTGAAGAACTGGGATTACAAGTATGCCTGCACCATGTCTAGTCGAAATCCGGCACTTTTCTACTGTTGACTAATGCAGAAGATTTCCCACACTAAGTTCTGGTAGTTTTGTTTCTCTCTTGTGAGCCCAGTTCCTCCATCTGTCACTATGGGGCACTTTCTCCACTCAGAATCCCATAGAAGCAGCTACTTGCTACGTCCTTTCCAAATGTGAGCTGATTGGACAAATAGAAGTTTCAATTCTTTATTTAATCCCATTTGTCCTAACAACCATACAAATAAAAAAATCAATACATGTATATTATGGATTGTCCTGGACTTAGTAGAGTAACTGAAAGAACACATTTGGGAGATTTTGACTGCACCCAAACACAGAGTGTGGAGGCAAGCCTACCTTTTGTCATTCGTGTCTCTCCTGTGTAGCTCTCATTCTTGCTCTGGTTGCTCCGTAAAACACCTGCAGCCCACTTAGTAGGGCAAAGCTTATTCTATTGCTGCTGCTGGATGTGTTAGGGTTCCAAAGGGGATCACAGAGATTTTTTTTCCTATAAAATTAAATCATGCAGGGAAACGTCAGGAAGGCAGTCTCAAGCCCCCCCGCCCCCTCCAATATAATCCTTTGCCATTGGGTGACATGAGGCTAAAAAAAGAAAAATACTATTTGGAAAGTGAGTGTCCTTGGAAGCAAAATGCAAACACAATGATCTGAAAGTCACAGTCTCCCCTCCTCAGCCCCCTTGGCACTGAATCAGAGTAAAAACCACTCACATGCTACTAAGTTCTGGAAAATAAGTTTCCTATCGGTCCAGCCATTACAGGATTTTTCTATTAAGCTTAGCACACCCTGATTTGTTTGGAAAGATAAATTCCACCCCCAGCATTTCTTTAATAATCCTTTTATACTTTCTTCTTATCTCTTCTCTTGCTGCTATTGTTTGATAGTGCCACTTAAACAGGTCTTTCCACAAGGTTACTCAAATTAAACATTAGCTAGCTCAGAAAGAAGCTACAGAAAACTACTGACGGTATCTAGCCAGATAAACATCCACCCTAAACTTTTGAGATTTCTTTATTTCTGCCTTGATTGTCTGAAGGGAATGCAGTTTTAGAGACCATCTGACTCGCTTTCTGTTTTGTTTTTTTTTTTCTCAGACATTAGGACTTCTGGTGCCAAAGGACCGTGTTATACTGATAATTGACTAGATTTCACTTTGTTTTGATGACAGTAAATTTACTTACATGCTATGGACTCAGGAGGGAAAAAATGCATTAAGACTCATTGCTTTGAACTGAGCAATGGCATCAAGGAGCAAACCAATACCAAATACTTCAGCTATACAAAACCCCACAGCTCAAAACAGTTTCTTAGCTAGCCTCTAAGTGGGAATATTTTTTTAATCAGAAGTGAGTCTCTTGTAGGGAATGGGGGTTAGACTATCATTCTGATAGACTGCATAAACTAAGAGTCATGTGATGTGACTCTACCTGTTTCTTTTTGCAAGTACTTCTTATATCTGAACCTCCATCAAAAATGTACTTGAATTGGGCCTTCAAGACAAGCACTGGTGATTTTCCACAATGGGAGTTTGTGTACAGATACCTAAAAGACTCCTGTGAAACTCATCAGAAGAAGAACAACTGCTCCTAGAATTTGCAGTGTTATATAGTATAAAATAATAGAAAAATGATTATATTAATCAAACCTAATACATATGCTATGTTATAGTTAGCTAGTGTATTAGATAATTTATTCTAGGGTAGAATTATATAATATAATGTCATAGTATCATGTGGTACTTTGTAATATGTGCATGTTAATCAATGTTTCTATAGGCTCCTTAAATACACAATGAGGAACTTTTCATGAATAGGTAGGAGCATGTGAACTCAATAGTGACAACTTGTTCGTGGGTAGTCAGTTTTCAAGTAATTTGAAACACTGGGAAACTAAAGGAACATCATGTATATGTGTGGGTGTGGGTGTTAAATAAAGGCAAACACACATACACAAAAACTCCAAAAGAAGAAGGAAGTAAATGCTGCAGGTTTCCAAGTACTAAAACCCTCTGGGGTAGACTGCCTAAGTTAGAACAGTGCTGTTTATCTCTGAACCACAGTCTTTGCAGGAATAAAATAAGAACACCTAACACAGGTTTCTCAGTCAAATGATATTTATTGCTGGGGAAAGTAGGGTGGTGTGTTTCTTTAATCCCAGCACTTGAGAGGCAGAGGCAACTTGATCTCTATGAGACTGAGGCCAGCCTGGTCTACATAGTGAGTTCCAGGCTAACTGGAGCTACAGGGACATCCTGTTTTAAAAAAAAAACACACAAACAAATGTTATTTATTGTTAAAAGCCATTTTCTTATGGCTTGATAATTACGTCACTCTCCCCAGATCTTCAGTCCTTATCAGAAAGTCCCAGAAAGCCAGAATGGTTAACTATTTTTGGAAGAGACTGAGACTGGAGTGGGATTTCCTGCCAGGACTCACTCCCCAGTTCCTAGCTCCTCACACTTTCTGCCCCTGACATGAAAGGGGAGTTTTGATTTTTTAGCTCCCAAGGAGATTGTAAATTAGTATAATATACTTTTCTCACCTGAAGCTCATCACAGTGGCATAAAGGGGAGACAGACACAGAGAGAGACACAGAGGTAGAGACAGAGATTTAAATACACTTATGGAACTTTAAATATGAACAATCTTGAGTATATAAAGAACAATTTTGATCATTAAAAGAAGCAAATGATCCTAAAGGCAGGAGAGATCATTTGTCTCTTCTGTTCAGGGATGGGACACAGGAGAACTCAGATTATGTGCGTCAGAGGGATGGTCTGAGTAGTGTGCTGTCAATGTTATCATTTCTGTGATCTGATACCAAACATAAACAATTTAAAGGAGGAAAGATTTATTTTGGCTCATGTTTTTGGAGGATTGAATCCTTTGCTGCTTGACTCCATGAGCTTGGGCAGAACAAGGTGGTGGGAGTGTGGGGTTGATGAGAACAGCTGAGGTGATCCCATTGCAGACAGGAATCAGACAGAGAGAAGCAGGAAGGGCCAAGGAAAGGATCTTCCCAAGGGTCTGCTCCAATCTGGTGGTTCCTCCAGCTGTGTACTATGGCTAAAAGCTTCCATGGCTTTATAACCCCACCATCTTATGATCCACTATTGAAAAAATTAACCTACTTATATTCAAATCATAAATAGCAGCAAAAAGACATGCTATCAAAGATAGACCAAACGTTAAAAAATGAGCTGGCTTCATGGTGCAGACCTGTCAAACTCTAGTTACCCAGGAGACTGAGAGAAGAAGATAATCAATTCAGACTTCTCTACACCAGCAGAATGAGTTAAAGTTTTGGCTGGGAAATTTAGTGAGATCTTGTATCAATACGCAAAAGTAAAAACAGGGCTGGGGCTGTAGTGTGAGACCGCAACATTGTGAGGTCTTTACATCTCATCTCCAGTAATGTAGCATCGTGAGATCTTTAGGTATAATCCCCAGTAACATTTAAAACATTTTGTTTTTATCAAATATCAAATGAATCATCAGATGAAAGTATTATTTAAAATTTATGACTTCATTATAAAGTAAAAGTAGTAAAATGGACCTAGTTAAAACATCTGTTGGTTTTGAATGTAGGTTCTGCAGATGTTACTACAAGTCAATAGGATGATGGAGAGAGAGAAAGAGAACTAGTCAAACAATTGGAGGTATGGAGAATAAAATCAGAAGTTTTAACTTTTAAAAATACAATTTCTTAAAGGGAAGTAAAAATTCAAAGGTACATGGAAGCATAATTTAACAAATAAAGGCTGAGGATTTGTTAGTTTAGAGAATAATAAAAAGACTTCAGATTTTTGTTTCTAGAAATTTACATAAGAAAAACCCAGACCTAGGTGCTCTTTAGTTAATGTTAAAACAACCAAAAAAAAAAAAAATGGCGAAAATAATGCTACTACTTTTCAGACCAAAAAAAACAAAAAAAATAAGATGATTTAATATTAAGATTCTTCAAAGTCTTACAATGAAAACTACTTGGATAATATTTTTAAATTGTTGAAATAATAAGAATATCAACTGTAATGTTTTTTAATTTGATAATGAATTATTTGAATATAAATAGATAAAGTTATACTAAGTTCTTCTAAGATTTACCCCATATAACTCTCTTTGGGTCTATTTTTGAAGTAAGTAGTCAGGAAAGAAGGAAAATAATTCTTAGCACACTTATGAGCACACACATATACTTTATACCTATATATGTATGAAGTGTGCATGAAATAGGCTTAGGACATGAAATGAGAAAATTACTTTAGTCAAGCTTAATGTATAAAGAAGCAAAGAGTGTGTGTGTGTGTGTTTGATTAGTTACTTTTCTTCTGCTCTGATAAAACACCACGATCAAGGCAACCTAGGGAAGGAGGAGTCTGTGTGGGCATTCAGTTCCAGAGGGATAAACCTCATCATTGCAGGAGACAAGCCAGAAGTAGTGCCAGCAGAAAGTTGAGTTCTCCCATCTTCAAGCACATGCAGGAAGCAGATTCAAGGCAAACTGGAAGTGAGGCAAGGCTGTGGACTCTCCAAGCCCACCCCCATTTCCTTCAGTAAGGCCATACCTCCTCAACCTCCACAATCAGCACCAACTGGTATCAAGTATTTAAATACATGAGCCCCTGACGCATAGCTCTTATTCAGACCACCACAGTACCAACAAATATATAATACATACTATGGTGACAGTGGATATCTGAAGATCCTGAGGACATTCTCAATAACAGCCATGCACAGCTTAGGCACAGTCCTAAGCTCTGAGGAGCACACCCTTAAGGGATTCCATCATTGGGTGAACACACAACATATTCCCTCACGGAAACCTTGATGAGGCTGAGAGCCTCCGGATAGAATCATCAGCTCTGGAAAATAAGGGATATGAAGCTGCTACCAGTAACTTGGTATATTGCTTACAGCAAACTTTTATTTTGTAAATAGAATGAACACATTCTTTAAAGCAAGACATATTAAATACATCAACAATAACATCAATCATTACCAAGAATGAGGTCCCAGACATAATTATTTGGACTATGCTTTGGTCTGAATGAGAGTGCAACACACTACCTTGTTCTCTGACTTTATAACAGCTGTGTCAGGAGTAGCAGGAATCTTTCAGTTTCATTATACTTTTATTTCCTTTCATTTTTTGAGACAGAATGTTATGCATCCCAAGCTGGCCTTAGTCTAATAATGACCCTGAATTGCTGATCTTTCTGTCTCTACCTCCTTATTGCTAGAATGACAGGGTCTGCCAACACGCACGGTCATATGCAGTGTGGGCAAGCCTCCCCAGACCTCCTTACATGCTCATGGGGTCACTTTACTTTATATGGTTGGCCAATGGTTAAAATGTCATTTTTCAGAGAATGACTATATTCATTATATATATGGGAGATGTCATCAATAATAGCTTTAGATGCAATTTGAATAGATATTTATAAATTAAACATAATTAACTGAAGGCTAAAAACAGAATATACAGGGAGAAGAATTCATAATGGAAATTGTAATGAATAGGACATCGAATAACCATGCAAATGCATTTCTGAATTGAAAATTAATAAGTATTCAACTTTAAGATGGTTGCAAAACACACAAAAGATTAATGAAGCAAGTGCTCATTCAACTTTTAGTTGGGCCTAGAGAATGACATGGCTTATAATCCCCATGAGAGTAGCTTCTCATCTGTTCTGTTCACTGCTGGATCTGATGGTGTCGACATCCCAGGTACTCAATGGATTTTTAATGGCTGGAAGAAAGTATTGTCAAAAATGTATTCTTTCAAGGAGTCGTGTGGTAAAGATTGCCCAATAAATGAGACATATGAAACATGCATGTTTCAAAAAAGATACTTTTATAATGACTACATAGTAATATTTAGAATATATTGGAGATCTAGAGAGAGAAGTTTGTATTACAATGTTAAAAGATAAAATTAGAGTGATGAGAATAAAATCTGAGTAGATCAATGATCATCAGAGAAACTGAAACATGGTTTCCAGGCTTTTCTGAAAGACGCCTCCTGCTATTTTAGCTGAGATCTCAATAATTTGAAGGGGTTGATAGACCTATCTTATAAAACACTTTCCAGAAAACTAAGAGAGAGGGAAGAAAAGAGAGAGAGAGAGAGAGAGAGAGAGAGAGAACCTTTTCAGGTTTAATTGGGTTAGTATAAATTGATAAGGAGTATACAAAATAAAATATCTATAGATCCATTTTATCTATCACTACAAATAATATTACATTTTAAAAACTATATCTTACTGTGCACAGGTAAGATATACAACAGGTTTATGTGTCATGCATATAGGCAGTAAATAGCCACGACAATAAAGTACACACATTCATGGCCAGAGCAGCTAAAATCTGCTCATTCATCAAAGTGATTGCTCTGGTTATCGTCAGCTTCTGATGGCTGCCTCTGTGCTTCTCATCTTCAGGGCTGTCTTTTATAAAACCTGTTGGACCACCACGAAACTTTACATATTGTTAGCCCACGTGTTATTGTGAGTTGTTTCCATTGCTTCATAATCCATCTTCAACTCAGATAAGAAAATTTCTTGAATTTGCTGTCTGTCTAATGTAATTTCCATGGTATTTAAAAGTATAAAGAACAAGTGATAAACAATTAACAAGAGAAAAATGATTTTTATGTGCCCTCAGTATCCTTCTCATGTCAGACATTAACACTGTCCTCTAATTCCACAAGGTAAATCACTTATCCACTTGCTTATGAGAACCTACTAGGAGGAAGATAGTGTACCAGGTGATGAGTATGAGAGATTCTTTAATCCCTGCTTCCTAATGTTAAAGAGAAGGCAACCTATGAGAAGAGCCAGACAATAAAGGAATAAGTCTCATAAGAATTATATCTCTTATGACATTTTTTGGGCGGTATAATCAATAGAAATAAACTCTAGATAATTTAATTAAAAAAGAATCTTCTTCGAAAGCTATGTAGTTGCATACAGGACTGAAGGAAATTGGAGTAACCAAGGCTTCCAAATGGACAGAAGCCAGAGGGACTCTATGATAAAAGGCAGAAACCAATTGGTGTTTTTGTCAGACTGCCAGGGCTGGTATTAATCAGGACTAACCATTCCCCGTCCTGGTGTCTCTTCACTCAAGATCTCAATTTCCAAGAGAGTAAACTCAATTGGCCTAGCTTTATCTCCAACCACCATTTGGCAGGGGGAAGCAGAACACTCTGGTTGGCAAACCACCCGAGAGTACACATCAAGGGGAAGAAAATCTGAAAAGGAGGGCATGGATTCTGAGCAGACAAAACCCAGAAAATTGCCACTAAAATAGCTCCATGTCAGGAAAATGTAGAGCTTTGTAGCACTGGAATGACCCTGAGGGCTTAGGAAGTCTTCATGTTATTCCTGATGATGCTTTCACCAAAGTCTGAAAGCAGGTTGTCCATGTGGTAAAGAAGCAAGGTCAAAGGACTCATTGGGGAACTGGAGAGATGGCTCAGTGGTTAAGAACCCTTGCTGTTCTCACCCAGAAGATCTGAGCTAAAGTCCCAACACCCATATCAGGTGGCTCAAAACTAGGTGTTACTCCTACTCCAGTGGATCTAACACCTTCTTCTGACCTCTAAAGTTACCTACACACAAACAAATAAACACATTCAAATATATATAAATATATAAATATATATATATATGAAAATAAAATAAATCCTTTTTAAAATATGGTCATTTGGGCCATTAAGCATAATATGAGATGAAACATAGAGACATGAAAGAACATAATTCATTGAAAGACTGGTAAATTATTCACAACAAATGAAAGAAAAGACTTTTGGATAGGGGACTTGAATATGCCCCATAAAGAAGCAGGCCACTGTAGGTGATCAGCATCTTTCATAGCATACTGTAATGGAGGCTGAACTTTATTTTAGAATACAAGAGAATCAACTGTCCCTCCTCAAGTGGTAGATGGCGTGATTGAACCTACAGCTGAGGTAGTCTGGCTATCTCTTGGACTGGGTTGCAAGCTGGAGAAGTCAGGCACACTGGTGAGGTTGCTACTTCTAAAGTCCAGTTGCAACTTGAATAGAGCATGAATGAGAGATTTTCAGGAAGAATGCAAAGAGAGATCCGCAAGAGCTGTTATGGAATACAGAAGCCCAGGGCCGTGTGCACAACTGGATACGGGTGTTAGGAGGGAGTTCGGGAGGAGAGAACGGGGTCTAGAAGGTCTCCTTGTTCTGATCTGGGGAAGGTCTTGGATTTCCTAGAAAGATATTTTGTCCTTATATTGAGTGTAACAGTACCTCAGGGTCTTCAGATGGTGACTGTCCTACCGTTCGGGTCACAATTTGGAGACTGCAAGTCAATCAGGTTCGCCCCTAGCTTCATATGTTCTAGCATCCCTATTCTAACCAACCTGTTTTGAAGCCTCTGAAGGCTAGAGGCTAGGGGCCATGAAAGAAGGGTGGGCATCGTGGAAGGGAAGACAGAATGCCGTGATACGGAAGGGGAAAAGGGAGTATTCAGGGAGGAAGGGTCAAATCAGGTGGGGAATGGGAGATCAGGGAAGAGGGAGGCGTGTGGGAAGGAATAACTATCATTGAAGGCTTTTATAACCGTCATGTGAAAACCACCATTATAGAAGCTTTTTACATATATACATATACAATGTAAAAAGCGAGTAAATGCACTTACACAATAACAAGGATTCAGTAGCCCAAATAGTTCAAAAGGAGTTATCACAAAATGGGGAACAACACCCCTCCCATACGCCATGACTTAGCACATGAAAAGCCCAATGTCAGGGATGGACTCTCTCATTTGAAGTCATTGACCAGAGGTCCCGTAGACCCACAAACAGCACTTGCTGTTCTTGCTCTTGGTTACCTGCCAGAATGTGAAGGTCACACCCTATTGCTGAAGACTACATACATGAGTTGTAGGACAAACAAGGGGAAATCCAGCTGGCACTGACCTCAGAGCTTCATCTTTATTGGCTATTTCATAGTGCTGGAGGGTGCTATGCATACTGCTAGAAAAATAATCACCAACCCTGACCAGCTGTGAATCCTGTCAAGCTACAATGATAGCTTTCCTAGCAACATAAGCCAACTGGCTTAATAATGGCATGGATGCTATGTGAGTGACAAAACACTTTCTGATTAGGTCTGCTTCAAAAGATGGAGCCCTTACCTAGCACCTAGGAACTTGTGATTACAAAAGTTACAGACCATAGGGGAGAACCCACTACAACTATTAGTTGCTAAATGGACATATCATTAAACTGATTCCTAATGATTTATACTCAGTTTAAAATGATTGATTAATGCATCTCTCAGTTGTTACAAGACAGCTTCTTCTCGCAGCAGATGAAGATTTATACACCTGAGAGACCCACAACTATTCAATGTGTTGAGAATAAGAAACCTTTCTGCTTAGGCCTGAATAGGGCACTCATATCAAACCCTTGCCTCTCAAGGCTCAGGAATCTTTGAGGAAGAGGGGCCAGAACGATTGTAAGAGCCTGAGGAGTTAGATGACTACCTGGAAGCAGTATATTCTAGAGAGCAGAGCAGTTACTCATATGAACCACCTTCCACCTCCAGTGCTTGTGATAGCTTTCACAATAGCTGCCCAAGTTCAAACCAGACAAAATCCAATTATGGATGGGGAAATGAACAAGAAGCCCCAACTATTGTTAGGAATCTATTGGCGATTGATAGATGTTGAGAAAGAGCGAGTCAGGTTTCTTTAAGGATATTACTCTTTATAGGTTTATCAGGTCAAGGGGAATATATCCACATGGAAGAGCATTTGGGGATAAGCACTAAACTTGATAGATCTTAAAAAATGATAACAGAGGACATGAAAGTGCACATGTGGTAGTAAGGCCTGAGGTCAGTGTAAAAGATGGGTCAAAAGGGAAGTGGGGCTAGGGAGATAGCCACTTGGTAAAGTGCTTGCCATGCAAACATGGTACTTGAGTTCGAGCCTTAGCACCCGCATAAAAATTTGAGTGTGGTGGTAAGTGTGATCTTAGAGCTGGAGAAGCAGAGACAAGTAGATCTCTGGAGTTCACTGAGCACTCACTCCAGCCTAATAGAGAACTTCTAGGTCCCAGTGAGAGACACTATCTCAGGAAACAGTATGGATGGCTCCTGGGACACAACCTCAGAGACTGATCTTTGGTGTCCACACACACAAGCACATACATACACATGCACCCACATGCACATATCCAAGAAAGGAACTAATTAAGAAAATGTTTCAGTTTGGTCATTTGGGCAGCCCTGAAATATTATTTCTTGAAGGAAGACGGAATGCTCTTGTAACAGTACAGTATTGCTTATGACTATAGATGCTGTGGTCTGCCATGGCTGGACTGGTAATAAGGGACACCTTTGGGTAGCTGCCAACACATTGAAATTCAAACTGACCACTCACATTTGGAAGTTCTTTCTTCCATTACAAAATCACCGATCCAGAAGTGCAGTTTTAACTTCCTAATCAATTCAACTAGGTGACCTTTCACAGAACTGAATCACCAGGTAAGAAGAGACACTGTAAGGTCATTTGGCATAATTCAAAAGCGTGCAGACAAGACTTCACATCAATCTATGGTGAGCCACCATTGGAGCACAGACAGTGCCTGTGTACGTGTGATCATGTGTGCATGTGATCATGTGTACATGTGTGCTGTATGCATGTTTTGTCTCACCATGAAGGCTTTCTAATAATAGAAATTAATTCTCACTTTTGTCCTAGTAACTTTCCTCTTGCTCTAGACTCATTGGAAAGAACGGAATCTGCTTCTTGCCACTCACGTACCTCTCCATATACTGGAAGAGTATTATTAATTCCTTATTCAGCCTTCTTTCCTCCAGGCTAAATAAACTCTGTTCCTTTAGCCTTTCCTTAGAGGGAATATTAGTCAAACCTTTAATCATTTTAGCAGCTCTCTTCTGGACTGCCTCCAGATTTTCCACAGCACATTTTATCTGGAAGGGCTGAAAAGGGACACAGAGTATATGTGTGTGTGTCTGCGGAGGGGGGGGGGGGTCTCATGAATTCAGACCTGGTAAATTCAATATTTGTGATAATCCAGGTGGGGATTTGCTTATCTAATCCCCTTTTCATGGATTTTGCAAATTCAAGACTAACAAGATTGGGGGTATTGTACACAGAAAATTCTGACTACTCATGGGAGCTAACCTCTTTTTAAATGTTTCAGTAGTACATTTTTTGACAGAGCCACTTGCAAGCCAAGTAGAGGCACAGTTACCTGGCCATGCCAACCACCTCCCTATAGACCTACACTAAGTCACAGTGCAAGAGTGAACTGAATTTTTGGTGCTGTGACCTGCGTTCTCTCTCCAGGGAATGTGTTTACTGGCTACAGGGCTAGAATTATCAGGATATTATTCCACAATTCTGGGTTATATGTCAGTATCATTTCTTTTTATATTTTACATAATTAGATTATAAATTTATAAATTACACAATTAAAAACAACTCTGATTCAGGCTGATAGGGTTTTCAGCAGCTCAGAGAAAGTATTCTTTTGTAAATGTCTGACAGATTGTTTCTTAAATTTCTATGTGCAGTTAATTTCAACATTTATTTACTGTGTAAGTTCAAGTCATTCAATGTAAGCATTGTATAAATGGATCTCCTCAAAATACTTCTCGAGGAGCTATGATTTTGTATGGATGAAATTAGTTAATATGCATAAAGTACTTAGCTCAGTTCCTGTTGGGCATACTGTAAGGTGGGCCTAGCCTAAGGCCACCCACTGGGAGGAATAGAGGAATGGCTCCTGTGGGTGTGGCGTTCTGCTCTGGCTAATTGTGAGACCAGCACCTGGAAAGACCCGCCTACCTGGAGACAGACTTACTATTGGCTGTATTTGAGACCCCACCCCATAAGGTCATTGGCTATCCAGACCTATAAGAGCTTGTGCACCCATTCAATAAACGAGTATGCAGTGCCACGAGCTTGGGCTGCTTCCCGTCCAACTCCCAGAGCTTGTGGTTTGACTCTGCATTTACTCACCCCCACCCCCCAGGCCAGCCCGAGTGGTGAGACACGACTGAAACGAACACATGACTATATGTAAACATCTGGTACACATACATTTTGTGCCTAGTACTGTATATTCTAAAAGAAAAATAGAATATGTTCCTATCTTCAAGCCCCGGTCTGGAAGGTTATAATACATGTATCAGTTATGTTCAGTGAGAACTTTGAAATGTCAAGAGTGGGCTCTGAAGTCGGAGAATGTTTCATGACAGAGATCCTTTTTGTAGTAATGACCATATCTTAAAGTATAAGAAAGTCTTTTGCAGATATACAAAGTAGGGAAATAAATACAGGTGATTTCAAAGAAGCCTGGATGCCTTATTTGTAACAACTTAATTAGAAATCATTTATGAAAATTAGGGTTCATGAATATTTTTATTGTGAAAATTCTGAGCAGACAGGCTGTTCCCTTTGTACATACAACTTCATTTTTTAAATATGTATGTTTGTATCTGTGTAAGTGTATGTCACGTAAATGCAGGTGCCTGCAGAAGCCAGTGGAGGCTGTATGAGCCTGTAGAGATAGAATTACAGGTGGTTGTGAACTGCCTGACCTGGGTACTGGGAACCAAACTCAGGTTCTCTGGAAGAAGAACAAGTACTCTTAACCACTGAGACATCTCTCCAACCCAGCCAACCTCATTTTAAGGGAAGAAAATAGTACCTTTCTCTCTTCTTTACATGAATTCATGAAAAACTAAGGCACTAAATATAATAGGAAAGGAGTTAGAGATAAGAATGTCTTTATTATTAATGCTGATGGCTTGGTAGAAGGATGTAGGTCTGATGCAAGTCAGTGATGACTCTCCTGAAACTGCAAGATGTTGCTCCCGCTGTTAGGTAGATCTGGAAAACCTCAGAGATCACAAAAAATGAAGTGAATGTTTTTCTCTAGGTATACTGAAGAACACTTAAACTTCTCTACAGACAGGGAGATCTAAGGAGAGCTCAGACATAGACAACGGCTATTAAGTTTAGTTCCTTGACCAAGATTCCTTCATAGAGCTGCTCAGGGTCTCTGAGAGGCCACAGATGCTTTTCTTGTGAAAACTCTTCCAAAGAAATTATGCAAAATAGGGGGCAAGACTGCAGGTAGATTTGTAACTTATCTCTGTCCATAATCAGATTTTCTGTGAGTTTTGGCATGAGGAGTCATCAAATCAATAAAGCTCCATGTCTAATCAAGTACATTGTCACTCTCTGCTCATTAAGAATCACATAAGAAAGGTTCAGACGTCCCAGATCATGAGACAAACTGTTGAGATATAATTCTGTGCTTTACTAGAAAAATGAGTTTGACTAAGTAAAATGTAGAGACTAGTACTTAACTTCCAGGATTATTGTGAGGTTTAAATGAGACAATATGTGTGACCTGCTTGGATTGGGACTGGACATCCAGAGGATACCGGATAAGTGTGTGCTTCTAGAAGCTGCATTTCTGCTTGATGCTCCCTTCTGTGTCCTTGCCCTCATTCAAAATGGAGCTTTATGAACGCTGTGCTGAGTGCCAGAATGTTTCTTAAACTGTGATGCACATATCATGGACCTGATGGCCTTGTTCAAAGGTGGATCCTGACTCAATAAGCCTAGGATGGAGCTTCAAGTCCCGTAGTATCAGAAATACCCAGTATTCTCACATTGCAATATGACACTGTCATCTTCAGTGTGTTAGGTTATAGTCACAGTTCTCTCAGATCACATGCAGCCACAGGTTGGATATGCTTACTACCTCTTCAATTTCCTAGATGTTTCTAGTGTCACTGACCAGGAGATTAGTACATATGTTTATTATTTATTTATTTTAGTTTTGTATATGTGTGTGGGCACAAGTATGTCATAATGTACCTGTGGAAATCAGCATAACATGAGGGAAACAGTTCTCTCCTTCAACCATGTGGAGCCTTGGAATTGAAGATAGGTGGTCAGGCTTGGCAGGAAGCACCTGGACCCATTCAGCCATCTCACCAGTCATGACCAGTAAATGATATTTTGCCTAGAATGGATATAAAGGCTTAGACTGTGGATTCATTAATCCACATGAGGGAAACTAGAGAACAGGCTGGACTTCTGCTTTCAGGTGCAGACCTCTAGTTTAGCTACAAGGGCATATTTCTTTATGCCTCTGCTGCTCTCTGTTCTAACCTGTGTGATGAATTTCGACCCTACTACATGTGATTTATATCTTCTAGCTCTCCCATCAGTTACTCTCTTAATTCTCATCCTTATTCCTTAATTAAGATGGAAACAGAATACATCCTTTGATCAATTCACAGCCCTGAAAAATCCTAGAGCTTAGAGACAAATCAAATAGAAAAAGGCTTGCTCTTAGCTCTGCTTCTCAATCTTTACCATGCCCTGAAATCACTCAGAAGACTTTTACACGTACTGCAAGACCCTACCCCATAAGGTTCTGATTTAGAAGGCTTTGCTAATGGCTAACAATGTCACATTTCAATCAAGGGTATGTGTGATGGCATGGCTGCTGTTTGAGAGCCACAGATTGAGAACCACCCACTCACCACAAAGTCTGAGTATCTGTGAACAGGAACTATTCAGACCAGTGTGGCCAAATATATTTAACATCATTAGGTTAAGAAACAGTACTAATACAATACATATGTAACCAAAAGTTGAAGGACAGAGTTGGGAAAATTCTATGTCACCACAGCCCAGAGAAAGTAAAGACAGATCTCAGCTCTTAACTACTGTCCACACTGAGCGCCATATGAGAGCAAAGAATGGGTCATATGTAAAAGCCACACCTGATCTCCCTGTTTGTCAAACCAAGGGAAGCCCAGGCAATTTGTCTACATTTTCAGTGGGAAGTACCAATTTCTGAGAATATCACCTTGTGCCAAACATCAGCATCCTCTCTTGATATCTAACCTGATAGCTGGAGGTACCCATCAACCTTCACCAACTGTGTTTGCAGTGCCCAGATGACAGTGACAGTGTTTAGAATTTCATGTTGCTATATACATGTCTCTAGACTTAGAACTTCTGAAAAACAACTATTAATCTCCTTCTGAAGTCTTTATGGTCCACCACAGTCTGTGTGTCACACATTTTCAGAATATAATAACAGAATGTCTTCAAAAACTGTAATAAGGAAGGGTCTAAGACCAATGAGCCTTTACTTATGCTATGAAGTTGAATATTAAATGTATCTAATAACTGACAGGAGAAGGAGGTCAGCATCATAGCTCTGTTAATACAGGTATTTCATTTATAAAGCAGTAGGCTTTCTCCCTCAAGTAATTACTTCATTATATGAATATATTAAATGCAGGTATGATTAAAAATTGATTTTTAACGAATTCCAGGTTAAAGGACTCAAATGTTCATTAAGAGAACAGTGGCTTAAGTATCCAGGTATATATATATGACAGAACATTATAAAGCAGTCAAAATAAACACTGTTCAATTATAATTAATCCCATTTTTCTTAGATTCTATGAGTGAAAATTCATCTAATCACTAAAATGTATTTGTAATTTCAGATCAATACCTGTGATATTTTGGCATCATCTCTGGCCATGCAAAATAATGTAAAGTTTGAGTTATGATGTCTAGCTTCAGGTTTGTTTGAATAGGTAACTCTCTGGGTCTTGGCTTTAGCTTTAGCAATGTAAACATCCCGGTGTGGTTAACACCCCATTTCCTTGCTTTTGTGCTTCCTGCTCCTTCCTTCATTGATGAAAACATGACCCCCAAATGTAAGTTGCTGTCTAGTGCTCCCAAGTTCCATAAGGCTTGAAGAGAAAGTGCACGTGTTCAATATTTCTTGTTATGGTGTGAGCTAGGCAATGCTTGTCCAGATTTCAATGCTAATGAGTCAGGAGTATATTTTAAATGAGGCATTCTTAATCAGAAATATCTAAACCATGGTTATATATTGCTTGACTGATGAAAATGTAGCCAGAAGCTCACAGGAACCTAAACATGTATTTTCCCTTGGAATGGTACTTCATATTGGTGAATTCAGTGTTCAAGGTCACTTTAAATAATGTAACTACTGAGATTAATGGAGATAAAGCACAAAGCAACCAGATAAATACAATGTAGAAGTCTAAGATTAACTGGAACAAAAGGAAATCTTCCCTGAAAGACTACACACTGCCCTTTTTTCAAAATTCAAAAGCTTTCAAACTAAATAGAGCCCTGTTGAAAAATGTTTTAAAAGTATCAAAGTAAATAAAGCAATAGAATGCAATCTGAGGCTAATGATCACTGTATATGAGTTTAGGGCACACTTTGAGGGGAAGTGAGTTCAAAGATGTGAGAGATAATGTACCACACCATAAGGATAATAATTAGATTATGTGGCTTGCGTACACAGGTATATCCCCTCTCACACACACACACACACATACACACACAAACACACACACACATATGCACAAATAATAGATAAATATACAGGCTTTATTTATTTGCATGGATTTTCATTGACAACTGCATTTAAATTTTATATCCATAAGTATACAAGGTATGTGAATGAATATGTATTTACCATACATCAGCAGCTATCTCCCCCTCTTGGGCTCCCTCCCTCCTTTTTTTTATTTTTTCTTTTCATTTACTTTTGAGGAAGAATTTTACAATGTGACCCAGGCTGGCCTGGAATTCTTTAGCATCTTCAGGCCAACCTATTGTCAAACTTTTAACTAAAAAATAAAATTATTTGTATTATGTTATATATATAAGTATTTGCCAGCATATATGATATGTACCATGTGGGTGTTTGCCATTTGCAGAAGACAGAAGAAGGCATTGCACCCATTGGAATTGGAGCTACCATTTGGGTGGTGTGGGAACTGAACCTTGGTCCTCTATAAGAGCAGTAAATGCTTTTAACCCCTGAATCATCTCCCCAGACTCCTGGTCTCAAGCCCTGCATTCTTCTGCTCAGTCTTCTGAGTGCTTGGATTGTAGGTATGTCCCACTACACCATACTTTCAAAGCTTTCTCTCCAACTTCCTGAGACAGAGGTTTTGATGAACACACAAAGGGCACCTGCCTCAAGCAGAAAGGGTGGGTTCTCATTCATCACCAGCCCCTGTCTTCCCTGTTCTCTCTGACACTGAGATAATGTGTGGATGTGTCCAGAGACAAAGGTGTTCTCCGGGGAAAGTGGCACCAAGACACCATGGTGAAGTCAGATGAATAGCGGACCTAAGCATTCCAAACTGAGTAATCCTTCAGACAGACAGGAAGCACTGAGAGAAAACAGTCCCCACAGCAGTGGGATTTAAAGCTGTGCTTCCAATTTAAAGCTGGCTTGAAGTTAAGAATTCTGTAAAAGTGGGTGACACAGCACTTACCTTCATGTTGACATATGGAACATGTAAAAGGTTTTCAATGTAAGAGGTTTCTGATAGTTTAACACAATGGCCAAACCATAGGAAAGAAATCTGGAGGAAAGTTCGTCAGACAAGATTTGGGAAAAGGAAACTATTGTTAAGGCCGTAAAGTACACCCGTTCATAGAGTGACCAAGGTGTGTCTTCACCAGAGGTTTGCCTTTAATGTCTGAATGTCATTCCAGCAACCCATTCCTTCTCAGCAGTCTGTAACTTAGGGTGATTTGTAGAATGCACCTTGTTGTGGCATGCAAATGACTTGGCCCCTCCTATGCCTACGCCATAGCCAAGTCAGGCTGATGGCACTGAAACAAATGTCTGATCTTCCAGTGGCATTTATCACACATTGGGCCTGATTTACGAATGCTATTGTCTTTCCATCTTCTGTTAAGAAATTATTATTAGGAAATAACTTGGCCTGAACACCACAACATGCTGGATCAATTTAAGACACGATATAGATCACTGGGATTTCTTTTGTCAAGTGGAGCCATTAGACTTGCATATTAAAAAAGTATATATTTCTGTGTCAAGGGTGTAAGTGATACATTGTGCAGGATTATGCAAAAGGCCACCAAGAAGGCAAGGGAGACAGATATGAATGGAAGGCAAAGAAAGGATAATAAATATGTCATTGAATACGCAGCTTATATTAGACCATAAGTATCTTGTTTCATTGAGCAGACTCCACATTCTTCTTTTCTTCTTCTTTTTTTTTTTTTTTTACCAGAAAATGACTAACCAGTCTCTTGTCATCCATGAACTTGCTGATAGAGACCATCTTCTGTTCTTCACACAAATGTGCCATGACTAAAACATGTTCCCACTCCATCAGCCACCCCTATGTCTATTCTCACATCTGGATGAATACTGCTTGAATATCACCCTCAGTCACAGTTTCTCTTCTTTTACCAACCTTTGACGTGTTTTCCAGCAGGGCTTGTTTTTCTGTGTCACATTGGGTCTGCTCTCTGCTATCCAATGCCTGGACTGAGCAGCTGAGTAATTATACCAGTATGACTGCAATTTTACCTTTGGGGCCCTCGTGCTTTGCCCACACACAGGTGACTAAAGCAGAGATGGTGGCATTCCTTGCTGTGAGGGATTGACCATGTGACTTATCCACTGGCAGTTTGACAGGCATGAGTCACACCTTACAGCTTAGCAAAGTCAGTCAGAGAGAGCAGGTGAGCAAGGACCCCAGGCACTCTGTCCCAATGACTTTGGCTCCACATCATCATTAAGCCAGTGAGATCTAACAAGACAGTGGGCCGGAGACACAGGCAGCTCTCTCGACTTTCATTCCCTCCATGTGTGACCTTGGACCAGACTTGGGCATCTGTTTTCTTTTCTACCTCCCACACAGATATGTAGTGGAAGCAAGTAATAATGAAAGTAGCAATCACTAACATTAACAACTTAATGAGTGGCTTTGGGATGCCATTTGATATTAGTGGGAAAAGAGCACAGAAGTGCCAAGGCTGGTAAAGCAAAAAGCAATTTGCACAAAAGCAAGGAACACTCACCAGTTGTGCCAAGTAACTGCTCCCTGCTGCTGTGTCTTCAGGGCTGTCTGTCCGGGCACACTACAGGGTAGATGCCTACATAAATTTGCATGCACTTTGAAACACTATTTTTCATGTTTCAGAATTTCTTGCTGTTGTTGTTTTGAATGTTTTATTGTTTTCACAGTTCTAATTTACTTCCAGCTGAGCTTTTCTTCTTTGTTATTTGTGGCCATAAAGAGATATTCGTTTTGTTTGAATGCAAGTAATGCCCTATTGTGACCTGATTGTGGGAGCTTTGTTTGCTCTCATAAATCTCTGGTTATTGTCATTTAGGTTACTACAGTTTATATATTTATTTGGAACCTAGAATGCCTGTTTCAGGACAGTGAACTAATGCTAGTCAAAATAAGACATACATATTAAGAATTTCAGTTGTTCTCTGACGGTGCTAGCAAATAGGACTCTCCACAATGCCACAGATGGGACTTTGGAACTAAAGCTCTGGTAGCAGCACAGCCAGGTAGGATTCTGACTTTCTTAGACCAGTTAGTCTTAAAGCAAAAGAGACAGTCACCAAGGAAACATATGCAGTAGTTAAAGTGTAGCTTCCCAAAGGACATGGAGCACACGGTGGTTTTCAAGCAATCTGTGAACAGGAGAATATGCTGCCCTGAGCATATCCAGGGGCAAAGGATTCCCAAGGACAACAGTGTATCCGAGATAGGACTTTTTTTCTGTGAATAAGAGTATTGCTCGCATGTATGTAAGTACACCCAAATCACGCAATGTCCGTGGAGGCCAGAAGAGAATGTCAGATCCTCTGTAACTAGAGTTACAGAGTGTTGTTAGCTGCCGCGTGGGTGCTGGGAATGGAACACAGCCCCTCTGCAAGAGCAGCCAGTGCTCTTTACCACTGAGCCATCTCTCCATCCCGGGGATAGGATATTTTACATCAGACAGAAAATGAAATAAGATTGGGGAAAAAAAAAGTTTTGGGAAAAAAAAATGGGGAAATGGAGGAGAACCATAATGTCACAAAGCAGTATTATGGGTTGAATCATGTTCTCACCAACAATGTTAAGCTCCTAAGTCTCAGCATCTGTGAATGTCACCTTACTTAGAAATACTATCTTCGTAGACATCTAAGCTAACAAAGAGGAAATCTGAGTGGGTCTTGATTCAGTGTGACCGTGCCTTGATTTAAAAGAAGTTATACACACACACACACACGCACACACACACACACACACACACACACACACACACGCGTACATGGAGAAAGCCATATGAATATAAAGACAGAGTTCAAGGGTGATACATCTACCAGCCAAGGGTCATCAAGGATGGCCAGTAAACCACTAGATGATGAGGAGAGGTGTGGACCAGTTCCTTCTTCACAGTCTCCTAGGGAACCAGATGCTTTCATGTCAGCCTTCCAGAGTGGGGAGATCTGCCTTTCTTCTGCTTCAGCCTCATAGTTCCTGCTACTTGATGACGGCACCCTCAAAGACTAACACAGGCAGTGTTCCCAAGCCATCCACACTGTAGCACATGCTGTTTATATACCTCGGGGCCTTGCATGGCCTCAGAACCCTCCTTAAAACAGTTCCCAGAACTGGGTGCAGCGACTTATACCTGTAATCTCACAAATTGGGAGGTTGAGTCAGGAGGATCCTCAATTGAAATTATAAAACCCAATGTAATTTATAAGAAAATACATGATTAAGGGGTATGTATTAAATAGCAGGTCTGTGCTGAATAGTTAAAGCAAAACAAGTCATCAAATGTGTGAACTCAAGCACTCTATGCACTATGTGGTCTCTCAAACTGACAGCAGATTACCAAATCCGCCTTCAGATTACCAAATCTGAGATTACGGATGTATACCACCAAGCACACTGTAATGGACTTGTTTTCATTGTGTTTGTAGACTATGTAATATGAGACAAACACAAACTCAAGAGCTTACTGCCTGAGCCTCCTGAGTGCCAGGATTCAATTAGAAATAAGATTTCTGAAGAGTAAGGGTTATGTATCCCATAGAATATTCCTCAGCTTTGCATGTCAAAAGTATTCTAATTATTAGGTTTAAAACATGCATTTTTGGCAGAGTGGGTATAAATATAACTTTGTGTCATTTGTGGTAACTTTTTTACTTCAATTGCTCAACATGAGGACTTTCTCTTTGTTAATTAATAATTAATTGAGTGAAGGCTGTACTTTAAAACTCCATAAACATTATTTTCCTCATGAAATGTTCACAGTTCTATTTAGTGTCCCTTTGTTAACTTCTGCTTGATTCAAGTATTATTTTGGTGCTTCTACAATGGTGCTTGATAAGTGCTTTATTTCTTCTACATTTCTAGCTGGTATTCTACCGTGCCTTCTCTCCAAATGTTTATTTATCCTTTTATTAAGACAAGCTCTTCTATTGTCAGTGGATTATAATTCATTAGTGTCATTATTTATTTAGAATTATATGCTTTCTTAAGTGATATAAGATTTACCTGGAATGACTTCAGCCTGGCTCCTCTGTATTCTTTACGTGCCCTCTCCAATTTCTGAGTAATTCTGATTTTCAGGTATAACAAGTAATTCTAGTTTATCATGAATTCTTTCTACCTATCCATGATACGATATTCTAGCAACTTCTTTGAGCAGTTATATCTCCTTTGAGTGCAGAGTGAGACTCAGAAGCCAAGGTAAGAACGAATTGTTTCACAGCATTCCAATTCTGCTTTTCAAGGTTTCTGTGTTCCCCTACCAGTGCAATGTAACACTTACAACAACTATTTTAAGCATTTTGAGACCCAGTATGGTTTTTCATCTCCATCACTATATGATATGATAATCTGTTTTATTTTCTGAACAGAGCAGGTATACCTGAAACAGGTGGCTTGTCTTCATTTTCATTTGTCTCAATTATACTATTACTATCATTAGCATTGCTTTTTGTCAGCAACCCAGCCAGCCATATTCACCCTTCATCTTTCTTTACCATCGGGTAGACCTTGGCCTTATCTGAATGACTGGGAGAAGAGACACATTTTTCTCATACAATGAAGGCTTCTTTGTCTATAAACCACAAGTCTTTTTAGGACTTATGGTCCACGTTAGGAAGATTTAAAAAACTAAAATGTTTGAAGAAAATTGACTAACTCTCTTTTGTTTCACAATCATAATCCTTCAAAAAGTAGGTGTATTTTCTGCCTCCATTTTTAGATACTTTGGGAGCTGACAGGGATTTCTTTAGGTCATAAATGATGATAAAGCTGCCACTTTTATTCAGAAAAAGTTATACAGGGGAAAACTGGGAATTGGTATTAAAATAAGATGCTAATACATAGTGTTTAAAAATCTCTCTTAATAAATTTGGCATGTAAATAATGTAAATATTATAAGGGCCACAAAGAAGAAGCTCAGAGCAAATGGCACTTAATGCTGCAAAGCTGAAATATTTTCCTCTGAAATCAGTACTAGTACAAAGATACATACTCCAATTCTACTTCTGTTCAACATAGTACTAGAATTAAAAAAAAATAAAGCAACCAGACAAGAAACAGAAATAAAAGGCATGGAAAGTGGAGATCAGAAAGACAGGCCAGAGTTTTAAAGATCAGGGGGTGTGATCTTTCATGGAGTAAACCCTTAAGACTTAACAAAAACCTAGTGGAATATATAATTCATTCCTTTTACAGGGCATAGAATCAAAGTACCAAATCAGTTAAAATTCTATGTGGTAATAGACAATGCAGACATAAAATCAAAACAGCAACCTCAACATGATAACAAGAACATCAACCAGGAATAAATATAGCAAGAAATTAGAGATTTTTACATTGGAAACTTCAAAACATTCATAAATAAATTAAAGACAGAAACAAAAAGACAGCTAGTATTCATAAATTGAATTAATAGCACTAAATATCTATATTACCTAAATTGATCTACAGATTCAATGAAATCTCTGTCAAACATTCACGACATTAAAAATGACCCCAAGTAACCAAAGTGAGCCTGAGCCAAAAAATATAAAACAAAAACAAAAAATCAAAACAAAACAAGAATACAATCTAGATGCTTCACAATGTCTAATTTCAAAATATGTTATGAAGCTCAAATAATCAAAACAGCATGGTACTGTCACCAGAAACCACACACCTGTAGACAAATTGAACAGAATTAAGAACTGAGTCCATACATATATAGTCAATGAATCCATGACAAAGATATTGAGAAGACACAGAGGGGAATGGTGGCCTTTTCAATAAATATTGTTGAAAAATTGGATATTCACAAGAGGAAAACTCACTCCAACCCTTGAAATACTCATCCCATATGCAAAAATTAAACTATGAATACAAGAACTGAAACTGAAAAATTACTCCAGCTAAATGTAAGGAGAAAGTTTTGTCACAGTAGTTTGCGTAGTTATTTTTGGCTATCACTACTAAAGCACAGGTAACAACGGCAAAAACTTAGACAAATGGATTAAATCAACTAAGCTATCTAGGCACAGAAAAGAAAGAGACCACGTACAGAAGAGAATACCAGAAAATATTTGTGAGTCATACTCTTCATCCGCAGAGTATACATATATAAAGAATTCAGATCTAAAATATGTAAAGAATTTAGAGAACCTAATGGCAAGAAAACCACCTGATTTTATAAAAACAGGAGCAAACATGAAAATACATTTTCAGTCCATGAAGATTGCCAACAGGAGAGAGAGAAGAAAAGAGAGATGAGAAGGGGGAGACAGGAGGTGTGTGCAAGGTCTCTGGAGAACAGCGGAGGCATTATTCTTGTTCTGTTCACCATCATTTGACCTTCCATTCACCTTTGTGTTTTTCTTAGAATTGAATCTTGTTATTTGATATCATTATTAAGTATAAGTAAATTTTATCTCTATTAGAATGCTAGTTATTTTAGAAAGCATAATAAAATATATGTAACATAAAATTTGTTGCTATATTCATTTTAAGTATACAGTTCAGTTGTTTAACTGACAGTGATGGTAGCTGTGGAGGTCCTGCTCTGAGGTGCAGGGGTACTACTCTGGGAGGTGAGGCCAGTGGTGTAGACTCAGACTCTGGGACTTGTGTCTCTTGCAGCAAGTTATTTATTGTCTGATTTAATAAGCTTATATGCAGAAATAAGAAAGAGGCTAGGAGCAAATAAGCAAACAGGCAAAGAGATTTAACAACAGGATTAGATAGAAGAGGAATGTAAATTGTATGGGGGATGTTGATCACACAAGAGATGTTGTCAAGCTTTTGTGGTCATAGTTCATTTGAGGAAAGTGATTTATGTGGCAGTCATAAATCAGGGAATGCAAGACACTTTCCAACCAAAAGCGGACTTTCTTAAGAACAAAGACCACAGTAGACTTTTAACTCAGCTAACTTCCTCCCACTTGCCCAGCAGTGTTCTGCCTGATGGGAGTTACGAGACTGCTGTGTTCAGTGTCCCCTCCTTTACCAAGAAAAGTTGCTGTAGCTTGAAAGCCCCAGGCTCAATTTGTTCTAAGAGAAGCCATCTCAGCCTCCAGCAGTAGCTTTGTGCTGGTCCAGTACATCAAAGAATATCAGTTCAATTCCCCAGCACCTTCTAAGCCAGGCACTGGTACACAGGCCTGTTATCTCAATAGAAGGATCAGAAAATTCAAGGTCATCTGGCTGCAGCCAGATGTGCTACATGAGACCCTACGTCAAATTCACTGCCACAACAGAAAAGATCTTTCCTCTTTCTTCAAGCATTTTATTTTCAAAAACCTTTACAGCTCAATGATGAAATACCACATGTTGGTCTTAGTAGAAATTCAATTAACCATGTTATTTAAACAGAAAACAGTCCAACATCTTCCTTTAATGGATAAGAAAATCTCTGCATTTTCTGAACTATTCTTGAACATATGAACTTGAAATTGAGATATAACTGATACGTAGTAGTTTTTCATCTTAAAAACTAAAATCCTGTATCAATTAAATAATACTCCTCAAAGCTGTTAGATTTTGAGGGGAGTGTCTAAGTCTACCTTACTAAACTTGACAATTGCTAAAAGGAACACAGCAGTGTTTATAGTCAAGTGTATCCTCAAGACATTGGAGATAATCAAATTCAATAGTAACTCATTCCAAGCTACACACTACCCAATGGACCTGGGTGGTTAAAAAAAACGGGGTATAAGAAGTATACCTAGGAATTTTCAGAAGGAGTTTGGGAGAGACTGATCAGTGGATAAACTCTGGCTGTATAAGCGCAAAGACCTGAGTTTGAATTTCCATAACCAGTGCAAAGCTGAGAATAGTAGCCAAATCTGTAACCAGAGTATTTCTATGGAGAGATTGGAGGGAAGCAGGAGGATCCCCTGAAACAGGGTCAACAAGCCTGGTGTGTGCAGCAAAGAACAACAAAAAAGACTTTGTCTCAGAGAAGGTGAAAGGAGAGAATCAACACTTAAGGTTGTCTTCTGAATTCCATTCAAGTACCATGTTATATGTGTCCTCCACAGTCACACAAACTTGTACATAATGTCATGCTCATGAACACCAAGCACATACATTTATCACACACATACGTGCGCACACACATTTTAGAATGCTAGGAAAACATATGAAAAAGTTACCATACATATATAGTGGATTAATGCTTGATTGAGAATTAATACAGTCACAGAAAATACAAACAAATCCTCAGAAATGGCAGCTTACATATTAAGGGACAAAAGCATCATAAAAATACTTCTCTCTTCCTTTTAAATACTGTATAATATTTTCTTGAATATACATATCACTTTTTTATTCCCCTTTTGTTGAAGAAATAACAAGGCTAACCTAAGTAATCCAGACACTATGATTTCACATGTAATATTGTTAAACTTGGACATACAGGGGCACAGAATAGGATGGTCATTACCCAAGTTTGGTGGTGAGGTTGAATGTGGAGATGATGAACTCCCGATGGAGCACTGGAACATCATGACTCTTCCATTCAAGAGATCCAGAGGGATCAACTGATAGCCATTTCAGCAAACACCAGCCTAGTACTTGATTCTTTAAAAATCGTCTTAATTGCATGAGATATCCCCTCTCTCTAATGGAATGCTATGCACAGGGTAATAGAAATAAATGAAGCAGCAGCAACAACAAAGAACCCCTAATGAGTCAGAAAGACTCACTAGGAGATTAAGGTAGATAAAAGTTGATAAGCAAAAATAAAAGATCCAGGGCTGGAGAGACAGCTCAGTGGCTAAGAGCACAGGCTGTTCTTGCAGAAGACCAGGGTTCAAATCCCAGCGCCCATTTTGTGCTAACTGTACTAACTGCAGTTCCAGGGGATCTGATGCCCTCTTCTGCATGACACGAGTGCACTTACACAAATGCAGGTATAACATAACACTCACACATATAAAATAAAAACAAATTTTAAAAAATTAAAAAATTAAGAAAAGATCCTAGGTGTGTACTTTTGCCCTAAATTGTAGAAATTAAGGCCTGACAACTATAGCAACAGAAACAACAAATCATCCAGTGGATGGTCACCTCTGCAAGATACAGCAGTCTGTGTTTTTAAGCAGATCATTATCAGGAGTAGACAGTAGGTTATTAAAGACATTTCCAAAGTTGGAGTTACAAGAGGAAAAAGAGAAGCTGGCACAGTGTCCACAGGAATTAAAAACAGTAGAGGAGGATGATATGGTGGGCTGAGTGGATGGTTTTCTGAATATATGCCCCACAGACCAGCCTTGGTCCATTTTCTTTAGATTTTCCCACACTGTGCTGTTGAGTTTCTTGGCCTTGGGTGCTTTCAGTACCCAGAGCCCAGATTTTCCTCACTTTAAGCTGAATTGTTAGAGACCTTTCATAGCTCTTTAGTCACAAGAATATTTCCAAAGGGGAGTGTCATGAGTAACTATGAAGAATGCTGGGCTATTCAAGGAGAGATGTACATCTATTTAACCTGAGAACCAAAAATGATTGAAGAGATTGCTGTTTCCCTTGCATCACAGTTATTTAACTTAGTGGAAGAAGATGGGGGTCTCTCCTTAGGGATGTCATACAAGGTCAAGATTTTGTGGAGTCAATATTTCCCCAGGGGAATAGTACCATTTTGTTTCAGTAGCTTGGAAGGCAGCCCACTGTTGTTAAAAGGATAGATACATAAGAATCAGATCTGAACCCAAGCATTCTTCTCCTCCTTACCATTGCAAAGTAAACAGACCAGCTTTGAGTACAATTTATTCATCTATAAATTATGTGGAGGGAACTAAATGAATGACACCTTGAGTTCTTTTTGACTCTCACATATGAATCATTAAAAACTTCTGTTTTGATATTAGGTATGTCTAGTGTGCTCAATGTCTGTTAAGTAGGTTCTATCAGGCAGACCATTGTGGTGGCTTCTCCATCAGGTCTGATTTGTTGCATACGTTCAGAGGCACGGTATCTGTAGAAGACAGTGCTTGCCTCATCCCTTAGAGTGGCCATAGTATAGGGTCTCCATCAGTGAAGCTCTGTCTGTGGACAGGACATGGCCACATGAACTGAACTTGGATTGCTAAGCAGTAACCAAAGTATCTCTAATGAGCTAATGTCTACATCATTTTATTTATTGTTTATTTTTTTGTTTTATGTGTATGAGTGCATTACCTGCATCAGTGTACATCTATAAGTGCGTCTGTATCATGCAGTGTCCATGGAGGTCAGAACACAGTGTTGGATCCCCAGAACTGCAGTTACAGAGGGCTGTTAATCACAATGTGGGTGCTGGAAATCGAACCTGGGTCCTCTACAAGACTGGCCAGTGCTCTTAATTGCTGGGTCATTTCTTCAGCCCCATTTTTTTTCTAGAGAGCGGAGACAGGATCTCCCTAGTCCCAGCCTGCCTAGAAGTCATTATGAGGAAAAGGCTGGCCTTGATCTCACAGAGATCCTCTTGCCTCTGAGGGCTGGTATTAAAGGCACGTGCCACCACACCTGGCATTTGATTATTTTTAAAAGATTAATGTATATTTGCTTATATGCCAGCAGATCAGGGAGCTATTTCTTTACTGAGAACATTCTGATGAGAAAGACAAGAATGTATAAACATGTGGCCCTCAATGAAGAAGTGTTGGAATATATATGCATTGGGCATGGAGTTAATGATCCAACACACTTTAATATGATGATGAGTCTCTCTATATACACATAATTTTTTTTCAGGTTTTCATAATAATATTTTCAGTTCACTCAACTCCAAATAGCTTTGGTTATTTCTTATTTCAGGCAACATTTTCTCAAAACCGGTGCCTCTAATTCCATGAAAGATGTTTGAAGCAATGTAGACTCAAGCTCGAACAATACAAGCTAAAGCTTGCTTTGCATTTTCTAGCGAGTTTATGAAAGAGAATGCAGGATTCCCAACAAGGCAAATGACCTCAGGGTGGTGACTTAGGCTACAGAGGAATTCAAAGCATCTATGTCTGGCTTCTTCCAGAACTTGTCACAAAGTAGTGGAAATAAGGAGACAAGAACAGTCAGCCAAGTCCTCTCTAAAATTATCCCTGTCGTCAGAAACAATTAATACTATGTACCATGCAGAATTGTTCTAGGAATAGAAGCCAATGGTGCTCAGGGAGATTTGCAGATCGTATAATTTTGTAACCTGAGTTTATGGTTGGCAATGGCTGGAATGTGAAAATTAATTGGTGGGAGGATTTGTGGGTGTACAAATGAAACTATTCAAGGGGTTTAGACAATATTGCCAGAGGAAAGTTTATAGTATTACCCCATTCTTGGAAAATTAGATCTTTTATTTATATTTGGAGCTAATCGGGTTTCTCTGTCTCTACTGAAGCTTTCAGGATCATGCATGTCTGTGTGTTTGCATGTACGCATGTGTGGCTATATACATATGTCATTATCTTTTCCAATCCACACAATACTCTGCAGGTACTGAGTAAATGTCAAACTATCATAACCAGGCAAGCTTTTCTGATTGAACTAACAGACTCTAAGATGAATTCACTTACAGTCCTTGTTTTTCCTGAATCCTGAGCTCAGTCACACCTAACATTGTTCACACATTTTAAGAAAAGCAAAGTCACACATTGCAAACAAAGACTGAAGTAACTGGGGAAAGAAATATTTACGAGTGAAAATTGACAATGTGGTAGTCATCTGGGAGGGTAAACTTATATTTTCTCCATTGACAATAGATCACTATTTACTGGCTTGCATGTTTGTTCTGAGGTCAGACCGGGAAGCCATTCCAGGCTCTCAGGAACTGATGTGAAGTAGAAATGAAGCATTATGACTAACCTTCCTGAGGGTGTTCTATGGTGGCTTCTGTAGGTTGAAGTTAGCAAGCCAACACTGATGGCCCAGTTTTCAGTTTGATCCTCATCCTAGTTTTTGTCATTGCAAAATATCTGTTCCCAATTTTTTCCTTTCTTTTTGTATTAGAGAAAAAAGAAATTTTGCAAAAAAGAAAAATTCATAAATAAACCTGTCTCCTGGATTCTTATTGATGTTTACTATAATAAAGGCCAGCACATGCTATTGGTGGAGCTCATAATGAAGGAACCAAAAAGATTACTTATGTTTTTGATATTGTTTACAACTTGAAGCTTCTCTGGGGCAGGCTAATTCTCAGGTCTATGGATTACAGTGACTGACTGGGGATTTCGTCAAAAATCAGAATGGGGAAATCCCACATGCAGAGAAGGGAAAGGTTTCCAAACAGAATAAAGATTTTCAGTAGCATATGTTCCTACACAGCAAGTCTAGTTCATCAAGCTGAAGTCATAAGAAAAGCAAAACTGATGTGCAGAGCACGTGTTTAACTGGAACACAAAGACTAGGAAACTAGCTCTGCTTTTTAAACATCCTATTAATGATATTTCCCCCTGAACCTGAGTACCTCTAAAGTAATGATCAGGAGGCAATATGGTGTGAATCTATCTTGAAAGGCAACTTGAATCTGGCCACCGTCATCAGGCATTCCCACCTGCAGGTAGGAGACACTGCCACCTAATGAATTGCCTCCTTCCAATCAGCACTTGGATTTTCTTTGGAGTTCTACCAGCCCTGGAGTGTGACCTTGCTCAGAAATGAAATCTCACCTCATTACAATGCAAGCTTAGCATTTTGCAGAGACACTACCAAGTCAGCCAGAACCCCTCATCAGGATATTTCCCTCATATAGTTCCCCCCACAGGAAAGAAAGAGAAAACAAGGGGCTCCAGAGAACCAAAACAGTGGAGAACAGCTGCAAGAGGGGATCGAGCATCTGTGTAATGATATGTTTAGTCACTAAACACAACTATTTTATCTTAAGATAGACTAAAAATCCAGCACACATGTTTATGTGAAGCCTTCTTATTCTTAGTCTGAGGAAAGTGCCTAGCTGAATGTTCTGTTGGATTAAACTTAATTGTTGACATCTGGAATTGGTTAATGTTAATATTAACCAAAGCATTTTGACTAAATAGAAGTGATGTGGGACAAAGGTTTATTCTGAACACTGACTGTGTGATGTCAACATAAGCAACTGCATAGCTTAATGGAAAACCTGATGACTTCATTAAAAATCTGACTAGAGAGATATTAAAACCATGATCCACACTGATTTCTCAACTTACTTTAATCTTAAATGTGATATTGTATTTTTTCAGTCATATTTATTCAGGGAGTTTTAGTCATACAGAAACCCACATTAAAATGATCCAATTATACTAAATGGGATATGGCTCATGTTTTAGATTCTATGCATATTCATATATTCTAAAAGACAAGAGCACTAGGAAGGGCAAAACCAAAAAGGGCATCTACATATGACCTTTGCTCTCTGATTGTCTTTGGTGGTCTGATCATATATTATAAAATAAAATAATTCTGTATCAGCCATCTGAGACCAGCTACGTGGAAATACTTTTTGAATCATATTTCTCGTAAAGAATGCTACAATAGAAGTAAAAAAAATAGTTATAGAGGTAGTGACACATAACAATGTAAGGTAAAATATGTTTGCATACCTTTTCTGATTTCATCGCAGATACCACTGTTGTCCTTGATAGAATAAGGAATTCAAGGGAGTTATGCAGATTAGGAATTTCCAAAGCACTAATCAGCCTTGAGCTAGACTGAAGAGAAACACTTCACCAGAGCAACTTAACCCAATTAAACAGTTGTCCTTGGGCATCCTGTTACTGTAGTAATTGAAACCAGTGACAAATGTGGTATTCTCATATAGGGCAGTGTTAAAAAGATGAACACTTTTTCAGTTATTACTTTATTTTCATTCTTTAAAAGACCATGTTTGAAAAAGTCATTGAGAGAGAGTGAGAGAGAGAGACAGAGAGACAGAGACAGAGAGACAGAGAGACAGAGGGAAAGGGATTATATCAAAGGGGAACAGGAAGAAAGCTGAGAATTCCCTAAGGGCATGGGTACAATCATTTGAACTGCAAATGAAGTGATGAAACATGAAACAAATGCACATGGATCCACATTAATGAAAATAATGTAAAGGTAAAACAGTGAAAGACAATAGATGAACCTTCCTTATGGAAGGATGCAAATGCTCTTATCTTTTTAGTGTGAACTGGACACAGTAACTTTCTTTCAGTGAATAGAGTCTATGAAAGGCAAAGAGTAAGACCGTAGTCACTAATCCTGGCAATCGCTGTGATTAATACCATAAAGGATATCACACAAGCTCAGGTACCCCATTACACAAGGGATGAAGAAGGCACGCTGGTACCCTTTCCAAAAACCCAAAAAGCCCATGTTATAATCACAAGAAATACATGAGACAATTTGAGAGACATTCTAAAATACCTTGAGAGTACTCTGCAGAACCATTAAAATCATGAAAAGAAAACGGATTGAGAAAATATGACAATCCAGAGAATGCTCAGAGACGTGACACACAAATGAAGTGTGTGTGTGTGTGTGTGTTGTGGACTGAGCTCTTGAACACCAACACAAGAGCAGTGAAAAACTAGTGGAGTACAAACAAATCAGAGAGCTCAGTCAAATCATAATGTATTGATGTTGATATCTCAGTTTTTACAAAGGTAATATAAATGACAATATTGAGAAAAACTGAAACCAAGCAAGTGAAGAAAGACACAACTCTGAACTGTCTTTGTAGCTATTTTTTCTTTCTTTGTATTGGTGATGATGGAATCTGAGGCCTTCTGTTTGTTAGGCTATCTGAGCTATATTTTCAGTATAGCCTAAACAAATTTCTGTTTGGGGGATTTTTCTATGGTTTGAGCTTTTGAAAATGGAAGGATAATATAACCTGAAAGGGAGGACTGGTTGTGGAAGGTTAAGGATAAAATAATTCTTCTCAATTCATTCTTTGAGATAGAATAGTTCAAAAGCAGTGACAGTACAACATAATAAAACCAAAGGCTAAAATCTGTGATTAAAACCACTGCAAAAAGAAAAACCTCTCTATAGATATCATTTTTACTTATTATGTGTGTATATCTGTGTATCTTAATGTGAGTTTGGGTACCTCAGTGCAGTGTTGGATTCTCTGGAAATAAATTTAACAGGCAGGTGTGAGCTACCCCACTTACTGGGAATAGAATTCTAGTCGTCCGTTAGAATAGTGTTAGGTCCTAGCCATTGATCCACTTCTCCAGTCCCTTCAAAAACAAGTTTAAAAAATTTTTAAATTCAATCAGTAATATATAAGAATGTTAATACATGATGGACAAGTGAGATCTATTCCAAAACTGCAAATACTGGTTTAAAAAATTTTTTAAATTAACACAATACCATTAAAAAGTAGAAATAGTTTAATCATCCCATTAGTTGATAAAACTTATTTTAACAACTTAACCATGAATACTGGTAGAAAAAAATAAAACCCCACAAAAGTATCAGCAGTGAAGGAAAATCCTTCAACCCAATGAAAAATATCTAGAAAAATTCTCTAGATAACATCAAATATTGTAAAATGAGATACCTTACCTTTAAGTTTAGAAATGTCTTGAGAGTCAATGTTTTTCTTATCATGTGACTATGGATTCTAGCCAGCATGAAGTGAAAAGGGGAATTCAGACCAGAAAAGAACAGGTAAAGGGGCTCTATTCAGGGCTGACATGATCTTTTTTTTTTGTAGAAAATATTACTGAACTTATGGAAACATTAGTAGAATGAAAAAGTGCAGGTGCAATATATGTAATCAAGAAACAATCTATTGTATTTGTACATATAAACAATATATGATGTGACTACAATTTAAAATCCTCAGTATTTAAAGTAGGATTAGGACTGTCAAATATATGTACTAACTGTACATATTAATTATACAGCCTTGTGGAGTAGAATTACAGTTGCCCTATATAAAAACATATCTGCTATTTTCATGCTAATGGACATTCATTATTGTCAAGAGATCAGTTTCCCACAACTGAAGAATCAATTCAACATGATCTTAATAAAAATTCTCACAAGCCATTTTTTCAGGAATTTATTAGTTATTTCTAAAATTTCTATGCAATATAAAGGGTATATAATTGTTGAAATAACTTTGAAAGTCAATGTGTCAAGATTATTAAAATAAAGACAATTTTGATTTTCGTATTGATATAATGACAGATCAATTATATCAGGGGAATCAAAATAAAATGGAGACTTTAGAAGTAGACTCACAAATATGAATGATTAATTTTAACAGAGACACAAAGGTAATTCAAGATGAACAGCATAATCTTTTCAAAAATTGTTCTGTACATTTGTGTGTTCATATACCACATGAGCTTTTAAAAATATTTTTAGTTTTATTTTATGTATATGAATATATTGCATGCATTTATTTAAGTACACCCATTTCACAATGACCAGACACATCAGAAGAGATCACTGGGTCCCTTGTAACTGGAGTTATAGGTGGTTGTTAACTACCATGTGGGTGCTGGCAATCTACCCCCAGTTCTTTGCAAGAGGAACCAGTGCTCTTAACCACCGCACCATCACCTCTAGCCCGTAGAGGCTTTTTTGTTAAATATGTATTTGCAGTTATTTATTGGGGTGGGGTGTCACATGCATGCTTGTACTCCTGCTCCTCAGGATGCATGTGAAAGTCAAAGGACCACCTGAGGAAGGTGGTTCTTTCCTTCTACCATAGGGTCTCAGTGATGGAACTCAGGTCATCAGGGCTGATGGCAAGTATCATTAAGTGCTGAGATAGCTCATCTGTCCACAAAAGGCCTTTTATACCATATAACATATAGAAAAATTAACTAAGCATGCATCATAATTCTAAATCTAAAACAAAACACGTAAGACTTTTAGGAGGAAACAAAGAAAGGATTTATCACCTTTAATTTGGCAAAAAGTTCAAGGTTCAAGGTATCATAGCAAGAGAATGCTCTGTATTATAAAATCTTGATATATTAGAATCAATTAAAAGCTTTATTTTATTTAGAGAATGAAAAAAAATCAACGTTTGAGAGGCCATTTTGACATTTATATAGCAACAAAAGACTTTCTAGATTATGTTAAAGTACTGTCTCACCTCAATAAGAAGATAAACAAGTCAGTAACAAGGGAGCAGGGGAGATTTGAATAGATGTTTCACCAAGAAGAAAAGGATGATGAAAAATAAGAACCCGAAAAGATGTTCAACACAATTAGTCATTAGGGATATTCAAACTAAACCTTACAAGATCTAACTACACAAATATCAGAATGGCTAAAATTTTTAAATGATTGATTATAACAATTGCTGAAGATATGGAGCCAATCAAATCCCAAGCACTACTGTTGGAAAAGTACTCTGCTATTTTCCAATTATCCCTTTAGAGAACAAACTGCATTTTATTAAAAAGAAAAGATGACCACTCAATGGTTAGGTGCTTATATAAGAAAAAATGTAAGGGATAGTTTGTATCAAGACTTGTATTTGAAAGTATATAGAATCTCAATTTATTGTAACTAAAAACTGAAATTAGTTCAATGACCTTCATAGAGGAGTTAATAAATTGTGGTGTAATTATTTGTTAATTCTAAAATTTCTATGCAATGTAATATTTATGCTGTGTCATTATGTATTAGAGTTGTACAACCTGTGTTTTGGTGTTATAGGATCTCACAGTTAAGAGATGGCTTTGAAATATGGAAGAGTCTTTGGATTTTTGATAAGTATTTAGACTATTGAAAACTATGAGGATGTCTGAAGTTGGAATGAATGCATTTTGCATCATGAGATGGCAGGGAGCATATCGGACCAGCAATACAGTGCTTGTACTGTCAAATGTGCCACATAGAATCATGTGCTTGAGCACTTGGTCACTAGTTGATGATGCTCTTTCTGAACGTCATGGAACCTTTATGAGGTGAAGCCTAACTAAGGAAAGTGGGACACTGAGTGGTGAGGGACTAAAGTTTTGAAGCCCAGATCCACTTCCTGTCTGTCTACTCTTTGCTTCCTGATTGTAGATATGATGTAACCAGCTGCCTCATGAGCATACTACAGTGCCTTCCTTGTTAGGATGGACTATATCCATTCCAACAATATGCCAAAATAAGTACTTTCCTTTAAGCAGTTGATTTTTAGGATTCTTAATACAGCAATGAGAAAATTAACTAATTCAATTTTGTAACTTAAACCCATCATCAAGTAATCAGTGATCTATATTAGCTGTCACTATAGATTAGTTATATCTTCTAATTTTAGAATTCTGTATGTAAGGAATCATGCACTATGTAAACATTTCAGTGTCTCCTCTCCCCTTCAAACAACTGCTTTGCAATGGACCCATATTGCTGTGGGGCGCACGCCTCTGGTGTAATGTAACTGTGGTTTTAGACTTTATAAAACCTATTCTTCTAACCTTTGTATCTTTGTTGAAAATTTATCATTCATATCTGTGGGTCTACTTCTAAAATATTCATTTTATTCCACTTATATATTTGATCTGTAATTATACCAATGTGAAAATAAAAATTGTCTCAATTTTAATAATCTTGACACATTCCCTTTCAAAGATATTTCAATCATTATCTGCCAAATTATAGAGCAAACAATTATATAACAAATTCTGAAGTTCCATGTCTAGCATCTGGACTTGTAATGGAATCATCCTGGCTCCAACACCCTTGCATAAACTCAGGTCTTCCTCTGTGGCTTTCTTGTGCTAGCTATACTGAATGCTTGAAGTTTTCCTTGACAATGTCACATGGCTCCAGCCTCTCCAACATTCTAGGATATTCTTTGTACTTAGGCTTTCCCATTTTCATGAAATGTCCTCTCAGGGTTTCCTTGTAGAGATTTGAACCTGTTGTACACTGCCTGGCATCAGTGGCTTTCTGGAAACTTGGTGCAAGGCTTTGTGACTTCCTCTGACATTCTTCATGGTGGCAAAACCAGCACCATGTGGACAATGCTTCCATTTCTGCTGCCTACATGACATGTAGTGTGACCCCCTTCCGTGACAACTCTAGTGGCCTCTGTAGGCTTTGGTGGCTAATCTGACAAAGCCACCCCTAGGCAGTTGTTACACAGAGAACCCCTCCAGTTCATTCTAAGTTCAGACTCTCTTCTTTTCTATGTATTTATACTTTTAACAAGTGGAGCTTTCGATGAGCAAGGTTTTGTCCTGGGGGCAACTTTACTAATCTCCTCATACAGAACATTGTTTCTCTTCAAGAACATTAATTTCTCTTATAACTATGTCTCTCCCTGCCTTATTTGCAAATTTAAACTCACACATGATCCTTTCCTTGCTAAAACCTACACCTTTCATCTATTTCTGTTCTATTTGTCATTCTCTCCTAACTTTTGACCTGGATTAGATTGGCAGCAGTAGGTGTACTCGAGCCTGAGTGCTGTGCTGTGTTACTTCCTGTCACACAAATTAGTTCCTTACTTTTGAAAGCAGTGAAATGGGCAGACTGACTCCCTTTCATTCCAGCTGGCATTTGCTCACTCTGTGTTTCCGCCCATTGCATCTGGTGCTCTCACTAACTGCAGTCATGCAGAACGGTCCCATGGAGGCTGCACCTGCATTTCAAGGAGTACATTTCCCTACAATACTGAGAATGTTACAACTAGACAGGCAGAACGTTCTTTCTCAGCTATACATAGTGTTCAGGGAGCCCATTGTTTCTACAATACTGGGAAGCTGTTTTTCCTAACTGAAAGTTAGAAACTTCTTGTTAACTAAAAACTTCTTTGTTACCTGTCCTGCCCCTGTTATGGTATAACTATGGTTATTGGCTTTGCTCTTGGCATGATTGTAATCATGGTATTAGGCTTTCATTGGGCTTAAGGGTTCTTTGGGGGCATGAGCCCACTCTCAAGTGTCTGCTCTTTTGCTAAATAAATGAATTATTATTTCAACCATCACCATGTGTCATTTCTCTGTGCCCCCTACTCTCTATTACAGTAGCATCATCAAACTCCTCAGAACATGGGCAGAGTACAGAGGGATTCTTTGCCCAAATGTAACATGAATCCCCCAGCCCAGTTCCCAACGAGTCTATGTCTCTTCCTAAACCTTATGAAGTAGTCCAAAGCTCTCCACATCTCTTTTAGCACTTCAGCCTTCTAAACTTCTACCAGATGACCTATTAAGTTTGGCTTACATTATTTTAGGGCCTCTCTAACCCATATCTCTAAACTTTTTATATTCCTTGCCTAAAGAAGTTTCAAAGGTCTATAAACCACGTGGTTAGATTTATCACAGCAATTCTGTTCACAGTACAATTTTCTGTATTACTTTTCTCAGTGCTTTGACGTAATACCTAACAAAAGCAACTTGAGGCGGAAAGCATTTACTTTGGCTTGAAGTTTTCAAAGACACAGTTCATCCTGGATGGAGAGGGGAGAAAATTATGACAGAAGTGTGAGGCATGTGTGTGTTCTGGGAGTAGAAGGTTATAGGTAGCTAGGTTAAAAAACTTTAAGGTCCATTTCCAGAGACCCAATTCCTCTACCTCCTGATGGTTCTATAACCTTCCAAAACACCTCCACCAGATGGAACCAAGTATGAAAACACAAGAATAATTTACATTCAAACAACAACATATGCCATAAGCAAACGTAAGGTTTTATGGGTGGTCTTTATATTCTTTATATTACTTTGGAAGTGGCTATAAAACAAAAAGTATATGTCAAAAGTGATCAGTTACGCACATTTAAATACAAGACCTTCATTCTTTTCAATCACATCACAATAAGGCTATTAAAACAGAGCCAGTATATGGTCATTGAACCATAAATTCTTCAAATGAATAAGTGAATTGATTATGGATAGATCAATATTCCCCAAAAGAGTAAAGTGGCTAGGAAATATCTTTAAAGTGTTCATCCTATTTATTCAGAAAGACTAAAATAAAGGAAAATACTGACATCAAATGCTAGTGTGGATGTGGGGAAAGGAGAACACTCACTCACTGCTGATATATATATATATATATATATATATATGTATGTATATATATATGTGTGTGTATGTATATATATATGTATGATATATGCAGAATATATTTTGCAAGTGCTTACAATTATTCCCAAGATTATAATGGAAACACTGAGGGACTGTCTTATACACTCATGATGATGGACTGCAACTCTCCATTGCTATTCAGTTTGGATGGGACAGAGTAAGGCCATGTTGTTGAGCAGTCTAATTGTAGTACTATGGTTACTAAAACTGCTTTACTGAAGTCCACTGGAGCTGTGCTTTCTGTTAATGGGTATTATCCTCTCCCTCATCTCTTCATAAAATGAAGGTAGGAAATCATAGAAGGGGTGTGTAGACTGAGATGTGTATTTTGTTTGTGTATAGGGTTGTTTGTGATAGCTATATGCACATATGTGTTATTATGCACATATGAATATTTAAATCTGTGAGCTTGTGTTTGAGTTTGAATGAAAATGTATGGCTACATTGTGGGTCTATTTGTGAATAGTTCTGTTTCCATATGTATGAAGTTTGTTTGTGTGGTGTATATATGTGCATGCACACACACATTTGTGTATTCTGACAAGGAAGTTTTTATGCATGAGCAGATCTTGTTATGCCTGATTCTTTTTCTACTCCAGAAATACACAGCAGTATTCTCAGGTTTTCCCATTACACTAGTTATCTTTATTATAGTGTTTCTTGAATATTTACATTGTTAAAGTGTTGATGTGATAGAAATTAAGAAATTGTGTACAAAACATTGTCTAAAATAGCAGAATTAATGTACTATAGTGAGTGGTGTTGTTTTATTAAAAATAAATTCCATTAATGTGGCTAAGTCAATAACAAGGTATGAGATCATTTTGTTCTTGTTTTTAAAGTGACACATATAATTTTTTTTTAAAACTTTCACTTTAACTATATTAACAGCTCTTTTTTAGTTATTGGGCCCCTATACAGTGGTCTAGGCTTTGTATTAAATTGATAATCAAGTGCTTTCTTTTTCATCAGACACAAATAATTTAAACAACAAATCTCATATCTATCACTAACATAGAAAATGTTTGTATTGCACAGTTATAAGTTGATAGGTTCTTATAATGATTTATATTATGTCCAAGTGAAATACGATGCTTCAAATACCCATGCGCTGCCCAAGAAACCGTGGATTGGGATTTTGCTCCCCTATAGAATCTTGTCAGTGTCTCGTCAAATGAGACTTCTTTCTGATAGTCCCACCATTCAATAGCCATTCTCAAATTCATCAGAATTCCAGAAAGGAATAGAGATTGGCCTTCAGTTTCTTCCTGCCATGGCTGCTACCAGCAGCTTAGTGCGGTCCAAACAATCCTCTATACAAGACATAACAGCTATGATTAGTACCTGGGTTACATTAAGTTCCTTGGGAAAAACTTCTCCCACTTGTTCATTTACTTCCTGGGTCCATCAGCACATACAACTAGGCCTTGTGTTGAACATTGAGAATATAAAGGCAAATGGATGGCAGTTTCTGCTCTTAGGAAGGGCCTGACCAAGTATAAGAGCCACAGGCACTGACTCTAGAAGTCTTTCTTTATAAAGATGACCTGAGAGCTAAATTCCAAAAGAGAAGCAAGAGTAAATTAAAGAAAGAAGAAGGGATATTTCTAGCCACAAGTGCAGCCTATGCCAAGAGAGCTGGAAGTTGAGTTTGTCTGGATCAGAGTGCAAAGGGAAGGGAGGTGAATGCTAAGCAGGAGGCATGTCACGAAGTGCCAAGCTTAAGAGCTTGGACTTTTGCACTGAATGTTGGGAAAACCTGTGTTGAGTACCAAACAGAGCAGCAGGGTATTTAATAATGTCTTGAACTTTCAGCACTAAGAAGGGATGAACGACAGACAGGGGATACCTAAGATGAGGGAGCCTAGTCAGGAAGATGAAACATAAATAAGATGGTACCTTCAACTAGAGAGTAGAAAGACTAAGGGAGAATTAATGAGACTGACAATATGTACAGAGGCAGTTTTGTTTGAATTTTCTGAAAGAATTGAACCTTTTTAAAAAAATTAAAGATGAAATCCTAGTTTCTGGCTTTGACATTAATGGGACGAGGAATAATTGAATATTTAATATATGCCAGATACGAGGATGAGTGTTTCATGATTATTATTTCACTTAATCTTCTTTATATTCCTTTAAGGATGATGCTGTTCAGCCTCTTTATTCAAGTTAAAGATCCTTATGACTCACAGTGATTCCACCATTTGCCAATTCTGAGCCTCATTCACTGAGCTAGAAAACACAAGAGGAACAATGGTCATTTTGGGAACAGAAGATAACTTTAACTTTGGACAAGTTGACATTGAGTCATACATTAAGAGAGACAGAGAAATGCACAGCTCCAGAAGGACCATTCCTGTAACACATGATCACAGCACTCTGAATACCTACCAACCTATGGATTATAGATGAATACATTTAGTAAGCAACCCTCTATAAACACACGGAATTCAACAAATGACATTGGGTATTAGGTTGTTTCAGAGCATCAACTCCAGTCCCTCTCTGAAAAAGTTCACCCAATAACTGTTCTTGAATGGATGTGTAATTGTTGAGAATTGAAACTTGTAACATGAGTCCCTTCAAGCAGAATATTCAGGGAAGTGATTGTATTACATGAATATCTAGAGGGGTAGCAATGTAATGAAATGCCTTGAAGAAGATTGTAAAGAATCTGCTGGCGTGGTCAGAAAACTAGAAGGGTTATGACTCAGAAATCAAAGGAAGGGAAAGTCTAAGAACATGACCACTCATGTCAAATATTGTCAAAAGACAAGGGGAAAGAACTCTAAGATGCAAGCATAGGACTTAGTGAAAAAGAGATGAGAATAGTTTTTAGGGACAGTGGTATGAAGTAAGAGGGGCTTGGTGGCATCTACCCCCAGAGGCTTGGCAGAGCTTAGTATTGTTGATTTAGACTATAAGTGATTCTAGCAAGATTTGCTATCTGGAGACCATGTTGCTGATCCAGGGAATCTTACTATCATGGTAGAAATTTATCAGAGTAAATCTCCCTATTTGAGTTAAGATAATACTTAGTTTATAAACACATACTTTCAGACTTGACTGAATATATATGTATATATATATATATATATTTCACATATTTTAAAAGGGAATATAGAATAATGGAATGTGAAAAATCAGAAATTCTATGAATCTGATCTCACAGCCTTCAAGAGAAATGAAACATCAGAGTTACTTACATTCTGTGAAGTATGATTCCCCAGACTAGTGCCATTGTCTCTATATCATACTGTCTTAATAGATTCAGATGCTGTTTTTAAACATTGTCCAGTGAAAATTCTAGACATAACCTCAGAGTATACAACTACTTTTGTAAAAAATGCAAAAGCACAGAATGAAATCTAGACACAACATTTCAGAAACCACACATAACACAACTCCACCTATATGTCTCATAGGAGACACTCATTTAAAGTTTTTGTTGAATGACTTATTCTGATGCTTATCTTGGGAGAAATCAGGTGCCATGTAAGAAATTCTGAGAATACCCCCTCAAAGAGCTCAAACTGCTCTTGCAAAGGGGTGGAAAAGAGAGAGTGGGATGACCTCTCAGCCCATATGGTGTCATCCATCCTAATCCACCGCCAGAAATTTGAATAAAAAGCCATCTTGGACAATCCAGGCTGAGGAAACACAGTGTGGAGAGATAAAGAAAGGTCCTAAACCTGGTTCTCATCAAACTGTCACAGCCATAACTAGCTCTGGAGTTCCTAGTTGATACCCCAGCCATTCCAGAGCATGGGCATAGCATTCTCGCCTTCCCCTTTCTGATGGCAAGTATAATAAAATGTGTATTTTATATTACTAAAGTTTGAGGAGAGTGGTTATAAAACAGTAGGTAAATAAAACATCTCAGGTAAAAACTTTGATCTGACTTCATGATTGAGTACCTTTCAAAATCAGAATTGTTAGTCATGGAAACAACACAGTAAAATCCAGTTATTCGGAACTCTTGGGGAATAAGTCATTCAAGATGATGGAATGATGGCAGCTCAAAAGACTGAGGAGATCAATCTTAAATGCTAGCAACATTATATTTTAACTGTTTCATATAAGTGTATAATCACATATAGATTCAAACTTATACAGATATATGTATATGTGGAACATATATACTGGACCCTACCTTATGTATTGGGTAGGGGTCTTGCATTGATAGACACAGCCATTGCTACCTATTAAGTTTGTGGAGCAGAAGAAAGGGGAGATACTATGCTGTAAAGAAGCTAAGTTACAGAACCATTTTTCCAGTTCAGGCATGACCCCAAAATTCATGGCATGATATTTGATAAGGGCAAAGCCAAGGTAGGCAGTGGAGTCTACACTCACACTGCCTACAGAACTTACAACATAGTATAAAAGACAGCTGCTACATTGTAAAGAAGTTAAGTTGCAGACTTATGTTCCTAATCCAGATCTGACTCCAAAATTCATATTTGATAAGAACAAAGTCATAGAGTTGCTGAGGCCAATGGTCTATGTTCATGCTTGCCAATGTCTGTTCTTGATCATACTTTTCAAGTATCATCCATCTGAAAAACAGTGCACCAAATAATTATGGATTTGTATATATTTACAATCTTATAAAGAGAACTCCAGCACAGGAATGAGTTTTGCTTGTGCTTCTGCATGGTCATAGTCAGGATTTAATCAGCAAGTTCAGGTGTAGCAAATAGCTTACAGTCATTTCAGATGACATTAATGATAATAATGAATTTAAAAAAATTTTCCTGGTGCCTCTCATCAGAGGATTGAAAAATTTTTTTACCAGCATTAATTAAGCATTACAGGATTTCAATGAGGTCATGAAACAGTTTAATTACTGTAATATATTGAAATTTTTAGACAAAGAAGAAGCAACTTTAGGATCACATTTGAAAGCATTTTACTTTGGTCTTGGTGGCATGGACCCAAGAACTTAAGAAAGACTTTTGTATTCCTTCTTAATTTATTTCCAAAGTTATATGAAATCATGACAGTATAACATATTCCTTTTATAGTTAGAGACACTAAAATTGTGGCATTGTATGACATGATCATTCATTCATTCACCAACATGCACTCCACACCCTGCCAATCCTGGGCATTATGCTACGCAGTCAAGACTATAGATAATGTAGTACCTGCCTTTAAGGACTTTCCAATCCAGGGCGGAGATATACGAACAAAGAACAGTATCCACAATATGGCTAGATCTGTAGCGGAGAGATGTATAGTATTGTCTAAGCATACAAATCTCTACCTCGTATTGAAAAGTGGTACCCAACCACATAACACAATTTAACACATTTTAAGCACCCATCTAAGGCTTAAGATATATCAGCTTCCATGTACAGTATGTTTCTAATTCAAAAAAACTGAGGCACATAAAGCTTCATTTAGTACCTTGCCAAAATTAATTTAGCAAATATGTGGTTCAGGTAGGATCTGAACCTAGGTCTTCCCCAAAATGTTCACGCTCTTAACCTATGATAGAATCTAGACATGGATGAGATAGGAAGAACAGACAGAAGGAAGTGAAATGGAGTGCTCTGTTACTACACAGCCTCTTGTTGGTTAGTCTTTGGCAGCAGAAAACTCAACTGAAAAGAAAGACATCAATCATCTACCTTACCCAGCTATGAACCTTGTGAACTACAACAATATCTTTCCTGGCAAGATCTATCGCAATAGTGGCATAAAAAAAAAAAAAACCTTATGATTGGAGTTAAGGCCCAGTTCACAAGATGGAGCCCATACCTGGTACTCTTATCAGAACCAGAACTCATGACTAGATAGGTCACTGGCTGTAAGGGAGAACCTGCTATTATCATTCTGCTAAATACTTATAGTATTAAAGTGACTTTTAATATTCTTTGTTATACCCATAGTAATATTAGTGCATCTCTCAACTCTCACCATAAGTTTCTTACATCAAACGGTGATTAACACAAACACAGTTGTTCAATGCTCAGAGAATAAGAGACAGCAGAGTGCTCAGCCCTAAATGGGACACCTATGCCACAGCCTCTCCTCCCAAGGCTCAGGGACCATTGTGGAAGAGGGGGCAAAGAAATTGTAAGAGGCAGAAGTGGTGGATGAATACAAGGAAGCTGTGCTGTCTGGACACCACAGGGTAGCTGCATAAATGAACCCACAGTGCTTGTGAAAGCTCAAGGCAGAAAAATAAAAACAGTACGGAGGAGGGAGACAGGCAAGAAGCCCCCAGCCCTAGCTGAGGGTCTACTGGCAAGGAGAGCTACCGAGAGACCACGAGTCTGTTTCCTTTACTGGGATGAAGCCTCGTAGATTGACCAGATGCCAAGTGATAGAACCATTCTTAAGAATATTTAGGGATTCCAGATTAGACTTGGTCAATCTTTAAGAAAAGAAAAATCACAATGAAGACTATTAAGAAGTCTGTAATAGGGTAGGGTAGAGGTCGGGAAGGGCATCTGAATGTGACCAAAATATATAGCATAAAATTCTCAGTAAAAATAAAATATTTACTCTGTGTTTCTAGTCAACTCTAACATTTGGATCACACTTTGCAAAGTTGGTATCAGTACCTAATGATGTGCTTGGTTCATAACATCTGACTCCATTTTGACCAGGGTTGATCTTACTGTGTATTCCTGAGGTGCTGATTGAGGATCGGGGGTAGCCTAGCTATGTGTGAGCAGGGGATATCTATATACGAATGAATTTAGAAGAAACCCTCCCCAGACTCATTGCCGCTACTCTCTTATTCCATGATTTATGACAACTTTGTTCATGACCAAACTTGAGTCTCCTGCATTATTGTCTGTATCTTCTATTTCTCCTTTTCATGTGGAGAATCTTATTTGTCTTTGACTCTGAAATGTTCTGATTTGAATGCACAGTCTCTAGCTTGTGGCATTTTGTGTATATATATATATATATGCCAACTTCCCATTGAATTTTGTTTATTTCATATGGAACATCTTAATCATCTTTGTACTCCCTTCCGCATTGTCCCCCTCCCACTGCCACCCCTTATAGGGTTTAATGCATACTGTCATTTGTGTTAATGCTTATTGAGTCAAGTTAGTATTCCCAGACATCCCTCAGTGCAAGTTCATTCATGAGGTATATATTCATGAGGTATAGTCCGTCTATCTAGAGTCCCTCCCTTTAAGAAGATCAGCTCTTCCTCAATCAGTAGCAATCAGCTACTATTAGTTCTCTGGCTAAGATAGGGCCTGCTACCATTTTCCACAGTTCCATGCTGGATTTTGTCTGTTTGAGTTTGCATGGGTCTTACGCATGCTGAAACTATTGCTGTATGTTCATCTGGGCAGGGTCCCAGGAGCCTGTAAGACTCTCTTTCCATATGGTCATGTACCTCTTCTTCTGCCTCTCTTCCACAATGGTTCCTTGAGCCCTGGGTGGGTGGAGTTTAATATAGGAGTCCTGTCCAAGGCTTGACACTCTGCAGACTCTTATTCTCTACACATTGGCCATATGTGTTCTTCTGTGTTCATGGTCCTCTGTTGCAAGAGAGAGCTTTGTTGATGATGAAGTTGAGAGATGCATTAGTATTCTCTCTGTTCCTTGTTCGACTATGTTCTGTGAGCCTTAGGTATGGAGGTTGCATTATAGATGTATTATTTAGGGTTGTGGCACTGCTTTGAAAGCTGTGGAAGTTTTGGTAGGTGGGAACGGGCTAGCAGAAGTCAGTTACTAGAGGCAGAGCTCTGATTTTGGGACCTCTGGTTTGGGCCTTGCATCTCTACTTCCTGGTCACTCTGTTGTGAACAATTGTTGCCTCACAGTCCTGCAGTCAAGCAAAGAGCTGGCTAATAAACCTTTCATGCTTTGATTGACTGCGCCTCTGAGACCACGGCCTAAATAAATCTTTCCTCCTGTAAAATGTTTCCAGTCAGATATTTAGTCACATTAATATGTAAAGCAGCAAATACCACTGTATTCTTCTCTTCCTTTTGCTGAAGAATAACTGAATCCTTGAATTCTGTGTGAAGACTCCTATCTCCAAGGATCACCCAGCTCACCTGCTAAGTATTTTTTTGGATAATGCTGACAGTGTAAATAGAATATATTTTGCTCATCCATCTAGATGTAACTCTATTATCTTCCTGATTGATCTCCTGGATCATCAGTTCCATGTGGCAGAGTATTGACTGATGGCACAAGACCTGGGTACTAAAGTATACAGAGTGCATTTTTAAATGCTAAGAGGCAATAAGCATTTTCTTTATACTTTTAGTGATGTAATATGCTGTCTTGGACCTATGCTTAAGTATAGCATGTTTCAGTCAGATACTAAAATTTGAAATAGGATGGATATGCAGGAAAGAGCAGAGAGATGCACTGAGTGGCTACTATATGTAAAGTGTTGTATGAATGTGGAAGAACTCATGGAGTATATTGTGTAGAGAAATTGGTTACAGGTAACTTTTATGTAAAACTTGAGAACCAGTTGAGTCATTCCTCTCAGTGACACTCTATACACAGCAGAAGACTCACAACTAAAATGCATTAGGTCTCAGAAATGCCAAATTCATACTAATAAGGTGGCTAAGAGAATGGACTCTAGAACAAGAGTGCACAGTGTGTAATCCTCGTTATATCATTAGCTTCATATGATCTTGGAATCATTATCTCTCTGTACCTTGATCTCTTCATATTTAGTGTGATTAAATAATTATGATAGTTAATTTTATTGATCAGCTTAGCTGGACTACAGTGCCCAGGTATCTGGCCAAACATTTTTTCTTGATATTTCTGTGAGGGTGTTTTAGATGAGTTTAACATTTGAATTAGTGGGCATTGAAGAAAGGGTTCTGTCCTCCATAATGACAATTGGCCTAATCTGACTAGTTGAAGACCAGAAAAGACCAAAGAACTGACCTCCCTGCAAAGGAGGGAAGTCATTAGAAGCCAACATTCAGTCATGAATTGTGACATTCAGCACTTTTCAAGTGTTCACCTTGATGCTAGATTTTAGCTTAAACTACAGCCCCTGTTATTCTTTAAGTTTTGATATGCTGGTCCATCCCACAGACTTTGGAGTTTTAAGACTGTCTAATTTGTAAGCAAATCCTTAATATAAATCTCTTTTAATGTGTATGTGTATCTGTGTGTACGCATGCCTGCACAGTACACTCTTTCTATTTTCCACTGTATTATGAATACTCAAATGCTAGACATGTGTTTGTAAATCAGCCATCTCATGATGTCCAACATGCATTTTCATACAAAAATGTGAATTTAGAGTTCAAGAATATTATGTAGACTGGAGACAAAATCTTGGCATCATTAGCACATTGATGATAAATGATGCAATTAGAGCAGATTGGATTATCCAGAGAGAGAAAGAGGCTTTGTGGAAAAGGCTCAGAGCAAAATCTAGACAAACTTAATATTTACGATATGGACAAAGACATTAAAGGAGAAAACAGAAAAGTGGAAATCTAGGGGCTGTTTCATTAAGGCACTACAAAATTCACATTCCATTGGTGAATTAAAGTCACCATACAACATTAGCTCAGTGACTATAACTGGAAAGAATTCCGTGTCTAACTTCACTTTGATCTGTGCTAGTTTACACATATTGCCCCAGAATAATTATTAAATACATGTTATGATCATCTGGGATCCAGCCAATTTGACCAAGGATATCAGCCTGTAATTTGATAAAACTCAGTCAAATGAAAAAAAAGACAGATATGTGTGAATGTAAGAATAAAGAATTTTGAAAAATTACATTCTTATACACAATATAAACAAAGAAGTAAAACATAGGGCCGAACGCTCATTTTCTGTTCAAATTTGAGTTGAATTCTTGTTCCTATGGCAGTTTTCTTAGGTAGTTTTTCATAGAGTTGGGTCCTGAAAGCTCCTCCCAGGAATGGGATTAGTGGTATATTGGATTTAACACCATATTCCACATCGGAACAAAGAAACCCAGTGCTGTGTGTGAAGCAGGCATCATCAGATCTCATATTTCTTGGTCTCTTCATCGTGGATTCTCCCAAATGGTAGAACTATGTATATTGCATCTCTGTTTTGCATAAACAAGCCAGTTAAAGTGTTTTGTTACAGCAGCACTAATGGGATAAGTAAGGCAGGCCCTGAAAGCCCTTTGCTTTCAAAATGGAAATAAGGCTGAGGTAAGACAACTCTGGGCTTCTAGATGTAAGGTATGAAATAGCTGGTCTCTTCTTTAAGATGATTTGAATGGAACTAGCCAGTAACTTGGACTCCAAAGTATCCCGAATGGAGTGGTAAGAACTGCTCCATACTGAGCTCTTGTAAATGAAACCAAAACCCAAATAAAATCAAAATGAGGGATACCCTAACTGTAATTTTAAAATTAACTGTCTCCTGTATATGTCTTCTAAGGCAGAAAGCTGTTCAGCTCAGTGGGATGGCTCCTTGCTACACAGAAAGATGGGTATGAGGCAGGTTCGGAGAAATGAGACAGAAGGGAGAGCAGATATAACAGTATGAGGAAGTGTGGAAGAGGTGGAAGTCAGGAAGAGACGAATGCAGGTAAATTGTATGCTGCATGGAAAGGAGGCCACAAACCAGCTCATTATGGGGGGCATTGTGTTAGACTTCAGTGCTATGAAGAAATCTTGGAGGCAGACTAACCTCACAGAGAAAGAGAACCTTAAGGTTGAGAGGTGTATAGACACAACACTGATGAGATTAATTTAGTGAGCTGGTAAAGACCTCAAGGTAGATGGAGAGAGAGAGAGAGAGAGAGAGAGAGAGAGAGAGAGAGAGAGAGAGAGAGAGTCAGAATTCTCACTGACTCAAGAACCTCTGAGTATCCATTATATGTTCAAGGTCCCACACATCACACATTAGAATACTGAAGACCATGTTTCCAACACAGGAAACTTGGGGAATATCCTTAAACCATTTTCAAGCCAAAGCACAGTGACTTGTAGGGCTGGTGAAAACGAATGTCTTTCATTTTTCTCCTCTTTTGTAAAATCTGCAATATATTCCACATGAATGGCTGATACCTTGGAAGAAAGAGGATCCTTTTGTCAATCGCCCGTTAGATCCAGTACCAAACCAAAACTGGTCCAGAGCAGAAAGAAGCCTTGTGGATTGGGGTTATGTAATAAAGCTCACAAGTCAGGATTGAAACCTCTAAAGTTATACATTGGAAATCAAGTACAAAAGTTAATGAGGGTCTAGATAAGATCACAAAAGCCCAATTGAGAAAGTTGAAAAAAAAAAAAAAGAAGGAGAAGAAAGGGAAGTGAGGACCTGCAGAGAATAAATAGAGAGAAATGCTAAGTTGTTTGAGTGCTGAAGCACAGAACTGAACGACAACCAGGAGATCTGCAGACAAAGGAGATCATTTTGTTTTTGTTTTTACAGACTTCTAATTTGAACTAATTTTAGATTTACTGAAAAAAGAGCAGAGGTTGTTCTCGAAGATTTAAGATAAATTATTTTAAGGAAGAAGGATAAATTGATTCAGCTAAAAGAGAAGATAACTTCAAGAGATAATGAATTCTTTGAGAAAGTAAATCACAGGGTAAAAAGACATTCATGGTAAAAGTGGAGAGGTTTTGCCTTCAAAGCAGAGACTGACGGAAGGCAGAGGTGCGGGCCAATGATAGGAAAGGGGTTCAGAGACTGACGGAAGGCAGAGGTGCGGGCCAATGATAGGAAAGGGGTTCAGAGACTGACGGAAGGCAGAGGTGCGGGCCAATGATAGGAAAGGGGTTCAGAGACTGACGGAAGGCAGAGGTGCGGGCCAATGATAGGAAAGGGGTTCAGAGACTGACGGAAGGCAGAGGTGTGGGCCAATGATAGGAAAGGGGTTCAGAGACTGACGGAAGGCAGAGGTGTGGGCCAATGATAGGAAAGGGGTTCAGAGACTGACGGAAGGCAGAGGTGTGGGCCAATGATAGGAAAGGGGTTCAGAGACTGACGGAAGGCAGAGGTGTGGGCCAATGATAGGAAAGGGGTTCAGAGACTGATGGAAGACAGAGGTGTGGGCCAATGATAGGAAAGGGGTTCAGAGACTGATGGAAGGCAGAGGTGTGGGCCAATGATAGGAAAGGGGTTCAGAGACTGATGGAAGGCAGAGGTGTGGGCCAATGATAGGAAAGGGGTTCAGAGACTGACGGAAGGCAGAGGTGTGGGCCAATGATAGGAAAGGGGTTCAGAGAGCTGGCAGTGGTAGGATGAGGTAGTTCTCTGAAGTGTGAGGCCTGTTCATCAGCTGAGTGAAGAATAAGAAGATAAGCCGTTCTGAGTAAATAGAGAAAATAAAATAAAGTCATTTCCTAGAGTGAAAGTCTAGCTTAGTATTGTCAGTGTGAAGTATCCATTAGAAACTGGTTGTCATATGTTGAAAAGTGATCAGTCAGATAAGCTGTAAATTTTTTTATTAGTAATGTTTTTCAGTTTGGTTGTAGGTTCAGAGCTAACAGCTTAATTTAAAGTAATATAAATTATCATTTAGATTTGATGAAACCTATGCACATAATTAAATGAATCCCCAGTAAGTCACATATTTAATTCACCCTTCTTATTTCTCTCTCATAGATAAAGACAAAGGGATTTTTCAGGTGAATAACTAAGAACTTAAATATTTGAATTTGTTATATTCTAAAGAGAGGTGAATCTTAGTGTTATTGGTCAAATAAGGTAAGTTCTTTAAAAGAAGGGCCATGACTTCTCTGAAGGCAGACACTATATATGGCCATACTTCCCCCCTTTCTTGCAAGTGATTTTGATAAAAACAGCTCTGCAAAGTCTACAACTGTAAGGATGTGAACTACCCCTACCCCAAAAATGAGGGATATAGAAGTGCTGCTGAGGATATGTGTTTGAACCCTCAGCACTCACATGAAATTCTGGGTGTGGCTGTCATGACTGTAATTCCAGCATTGTGAAGAGCAGAAACAGGAAGATCATGGGACTTCTCAGTGCTGCTAGCCTAGCTCCACATTCCATGAGTCTCAGAGGAATAACTGAGAGAGTGACAGAGCAACACATCAGAAGTCCTCCTCTGTCCTTTCCAAATGCACACATGGACATGTGCACCTGCTGGCACACATCATACATATACACACAAGTCATAACGTATGTGGAATTGGGAGAAATCTAGTCAGTGGTTGAGAAAAAATATTAGGAGCTGAGTCCAGGGAACACTTGCTTCGGTCAGAGAAACGGAAGGAAGCATGTAAGAAGAGAGGGAGGACATTTTGCTGCTTATAGAGTACCCCTGCCTGAGGGCAACCTGACCATCTGGAAGGGCCTAGAAATGACTTCAGATTTAGGAACAGAGAGCAGGATGGAATGAATTTCTGCTTAGCTGAAGTAGAATAGAAAGTGGTACATGATGGGATCATCAGGCATAGAGAGCTCCGGGATGTCCTGTGTGATGGGTGGACCACACTGACTCCACCGAGGTTGAGCAGAAAGGATCTGAGTGATGCAGACATCTGCCCTGGTGCACCTTTATCACAATGTGGCAGCCAGGAAATGGCAGTGGGAGGGACTCTTTATGCCCCCAAATACTATATGTACTTTGTAGGCACAAACTATTTGTCAGCAATGCGAACTCTAAGTGTTGATCATTAGGAATTGTGGAAAATAAGAAAGGGAAAGTTATAGAATTGCACTTGTTTGTACATCAAAGCCAAGTTCTCCAACCTTCTTTTGATTACTCATTAATGAAATTAGCAATTGCTTCCAATCTTCTTTAGTTTGATTTTGTTTGTATGTCTTTTTGAGACAGGGTCTTCTTATAGTTCCAGCTGACCTGGAACTCACTATGTAGACCAGGTGGGCCTCAAAATCACAAAGATCCTCCTAACTCTGCCTCCAAGTGTTAGAATTGAAAGGCATGTTCTACCAGTTCTAACAACCCTAGTCTTGTTACCAAATCTTGTCAAGGGATACTCATGTCATGACTTGGTTCTTCAAGACCTCACCAGTCATAATCGATGACTTGAGCCCTTGGATAACAATGGGAGCGTAGGCAGGACCTAGAAGAGAGAACTTAGGGTAGCTGTTCATATTGTGAAAAGAAAACAATATGAAATGCAGTAAACGAAGAAGCAAGTATGTACTTAGCACAGGTTAGATGTTTTGATGTGTTTAACATATGCATGTGCATATTCTCTCTCGCTCTCTCTCTCTCATTCTGCTCATTGTTCTCTTTAGATAATCAGAGAGCATTTAATTCATTGGCAAAATGTGGCCAAATGTCTTCTATAATTGAGGGTGCCAGACTGATTTTCAGGCAGCCGAATCATCATGTGAATTTGGGAGTAAAGTTGGATGGAACTTTTACTTCTAATGACTTCTAACAGTTGTCATATGCCCAGCTTTTCATGACAACGAAAATGAATTTGAAAGGTATGTGCTGATATGAATGAGTCAAACACTTGGCTGGCTGTGCATTAGCAAGTGGCTAAGGGTCACAGAGCTGACTGTTCATGCCAGCTGGTTTATATAGACTGGTCAGGTTGGTTCACACTCAGAAAGGAATTTGCAGGCAAGACCTTTGATGATTACAGCTTCCAAATAAAGAGTAAGAATGAACTGAAGAGAATATTGCTTTCCTGGGAGGTCACCTGTGAGCCTTGATGCCAGATTCAGTCTGGGAGGTCACCTATGAGCCTTGACGCCAGACTCAGCCTGAAATTGCTTGTGGTTAAGTCCTTCTAACCCAAAGCTTTCTGAGATAGAAGAAAATGTAAAATCACCCCACAGAGATGAGTACAGTTGAAAACAGGAAGAAAGACTTGTCATGATTGTCACAGCATCCTTTCCCTGGTGGCAATTGGATTATAGGAGTCAACCCATCCCTTAGCTAAGTTCATTCAAATTAGTACCACTGAAACATATTTGCAACTTCATACTTTTAGTAATAAGGAAAGAGTCTATAATTTATTTTTTCTATTCTCTTTCAATATGGTTTCTCATTATTTCCTATTTTTTTTAAAGAAAAACATTCCTTTGTAAACTTGTCTATTTGATATCTCTTGAATAATAATTTGAGAAAAAGGAGGAAAGTTTCCCCTCAGAAAGCACTAAACATCACTTTGGCTCTGAGGCATCAAGTGCAAAAAGGGCATGAGCTATGAAGGAGATCTCTCTCTCTCTCTTCTGCAGGAATGGGAGGCTTGTTGTCATTAGCCTTTGTAGCGTGATCATTTTGAGTATAAAAATTTTAAGTTTGATTTGGATTATCTTACAGTGTATAGAAAACCCATGACACATATACAGGAGAATAATTCATCTAGAATTAAAGAAAAGTCCACGAAAGTGTTTAGAATGTAAGCCAGTAACTTCAGGAAGCTGTAGAACAGGGACCCATAATCTCCTCAAAATGGATCAATGGATGAGTCCGATTTCTCAGTCTCTCTGCCTCCATAGTCTCCTTCTCCACGACTGCTTTCACTTACCAACTTCATTACAGTCAAACAGAATGATAGGAGATGATTTATAAAACAAAACAAAACCAGAGGGAAAAATATGAGAAGAATGTGAAATCAAAATTAAAGCAAGAAAGTAAGGAAATATCTTCGAGTGCTCTTCCACAAGAAGGACTGATCATGGGGAAACCAAGCATAACCTGCCAACCAGGACTGAGTGAAAATGGTTCCATAGCTACTATTGCTCCAATCATTCATTGCTGTGTAGCATAGCTCTGACAAATACAGTGGCTTGAGAGGGCAAGTATCACATTAATTTCTAGTCCCCTATGGATCTGGGCTTAGGAAGGCCTTTGCTGGGAGTTTCTGTTCCAATCTCCCACATGGTTACTGTCAGAAGGAGACTAGTGAAGAGCAACAGGAAGCTGAAGTATTTAGACCTCTTTGTTTGTACACATACTATTGCTTTCATCTCTCCTTTTGTTTTCTTTCTCCATGTAGGCTAGATTGAAAGTGTCACGGCGTGGAGACTTCAGGATAGCCTTACTGCTAGGATAGTATCCCAGTCTTTCAAAGTTAACTGGCAGAATCCAAATGTCATAGTCTATCCTTAGAAGTCAAGGATCATCGAGATCATTAATGTCACATCCCACCCAGACTTTGGGAGAAGGAATTTATACACTACATGTCAATGAGAGGCAAGGCTAGAATCACATTGAAAGAAGAGCATATATCAGGAGTTATCACTAGAAAATGTAATCTCCATAACTATGAGCAGAAACCAGACTGAACCTCCGCATAGGAAGTCTAGTGCTGTCTTGATGTCATATTGATTGCTCTCTCTCTCTTTCCTGGCCCCTCCCCATTGTGAGGGTCTATAGAAGACTGCATAAATCCTGCAGAAATCACTGTCTGATATATTTAACACACTCCACAGAGCACAGTGAAGTTGAGAATGAAGAAAAATCAATTCCAACAAATGAATTTCTTTTTTCATAATAGTTTTATGATTATGAAAAAGCTTCTTTTTGTAGGACTAGTTTGAATATGTCAATCATCAAATGAAATGTTTGAATACCTTTCTGCTTGGGGAGGAGGATATTTCTTGATTCAAAGCATAGGTGTTGTGTATTAACTATGTGTCACACATGATTTCTGATGATGGAGATACAGCAGTACATGCAACATACAGATAAAAAAAAGCCACCACTATAGAGGTTGCCTGAAAATACTCTTCACTTGGGAAAAGGATACTACATATAAACACATATATATTAGCTGTCTGCTTGCACTACTGGATCAGCTCTAGGCAAGGATTAAAACATATTCATGACTCTATTCCAGGATCTTGCTCAGTGCTAAAGGAAAGTGAGTATTCAAAGAATATTGTCAAACTAATAAGCAGACCTGAGAGAATTAAGGCCATCTACTTAAAGAGGAGGCTTCCCCTACATTTGATCCTGCAGCTCAGGGACTATGTCCTTGCTGAGTTTGTACAAAGACTGGGTTGGGTTCAATATTAAGCACTGTAAAGAAGAAAGGAAAGAAAGGAGAAAAGGAGACAAGAAAGGAGGGAGAGAGGGAGGAACAGAGGGAGAGAGAGAACATTTTCACAGAAGGAAGTCAGCATGCCATCTTTTTATAGCATTGACTCAACTGTGTTTGTAACAAGATGAGGTTTAGGATCAGGTCAGTAAAGGACTAACAAAGAAACCTGAGTTTCTAAGCTTGGTGATTCCCCTGTTTCTTATTCACTTTTCTGTTTCCTTAGACTGATTCATAGTGATTTTTTAAAAATGTCATATGTACTTGTCTTTGGGAAGTAGAAGGAAGGAGGAAGCTAAGAAGACAGTTACTCTGCAAGGGAGCTCCAGGGGAGAGGATCCTCCAGGGACAGTGGTGGAGTTAGCAGCTTTGGGGAGCAGAGAGTGGGTGGAGTCCCTGGAGCCTGCTCCCAGGGAAGCTGGAGCTGCCCACCCAGACTGCAGAGGGTCTCAGAGCCTGAAAGGAACTGTAAAACAAAGGCTTTGTGCTTCCACAGATAAACATTGTCTCAGTTCTGTGTGTACGAGCGTGTGTGTGTGTGTGTGTGTGTGAGTGTGCACAACTGAAAACAAACGGTAGTGCTAATACTTTTACTTTCATTTTCTGCCTCTTTCAGACTTAGTCAGGCTACAAACCTTCCTGAGCCCCACCCTGCTTCTTTGGGCCTTCATTGATAGACACAAAATCTTTTCATTCCTGCCTGTTTGTATCTTCTGATCGCCCCCTTATTTTTAGCCTCACTGGTAAGCACGCGCTCAGACCCTTTCTGGTCTCCTAAATCACCATCATCACTTTCCCGTGGTATCCAAAATGAAAACTCTTCATCTTATTTCATGCTATGCTTTTATGAACACAAATAAGTTATTGCCCTTTTCTGTCAAACTTTTTCTGGGAATGCTCTTAAGGCTGAAACCTAAAACATTAATATATGGGACTTCTGGTCTCCTAGTAAGTATGAGTCCTATTTTAATGCATGTTCCTAAAACATATCCTGAACTCCAGCCACATAGCTCACTGAAGCCCAAGAATGCTATACTGTTTGAAATGATTGACTTGTGTGACTTTGCAAGTGAAGTCCACTGTGTACAAAATGTCTTTCACTTCAGCAATATGTGGATTCCTCTCAACATTCAAGACTTTGCTCCAGCGTAACCTTCTTTCTGTAAAGTGTGTGATGTTTTCCCTTCAGGTACTATAGACTCCCATGGTCCATGCACATCCTACTGCATATTCTTCTTCTGAGTGAGTTTCTATTCTAGATTGCAATGATCTGCTAAAGAAGGATTGTGTGGTCATCAACACAAAATCTCAGCTGTATAGCAAGGATGTTGTGAAGATGATAAATAACAGAAATGATATAAATAAACAAATGAATGAATGAAAATGCATGTTTGATACTCAGTAACATCAGAACAAAATGTGGAAATATTCAACCCACTCTGTCTCTATTTGACGCTATTGACTCTACCCCCAAATCTGCATTCTTGTATCGATAGGTACAAAGTAGTTAAACCAAATAAATTAGTATACCTACATGGTCCCTGGGCACTAGTAAAACAGTCAATTCCATAAGCATTTCCAATTCTGTTATTTGATGAAAAAACACCTCCAACTTTAAATAAAGTAGTTTTGTAGGACAGTATAAAAGGTGTGTGTTCACTTGTTTTGCGACTAAAATAATTATAGGTATACCTGAATAGCCAGCCCATCAAGAAATAGTGACTTTAGCTAATAATGTAATGCAAAGAGATCAGCATGTCTTCTTTGTTAGCGCAAAGTTAGAGGCATATTAATGGTCTTCGAAGAGCCAATGACTTCTAAACAGCAGCAACAAACAATGAAACTAATGATAGTGGTTAAGGTTTATTCAGCACATACTACACTGCAATCATAATTTCAGGTATTTCTGCACATGGTGACTCATTAAAGTCGCATATTGACACCATGAAATAGGTGATATTATTGTTCCCATGTTGGAGAGGAAGAAATTGAACTCTAAAAACTAGTCTTCCCTAGCTAGCTTTCCCTCACCTAAACAATAATTCAATATTACTAAAGCTACAAATCAAAACTCAAGCACCTAAACTCCCAAACTTGTACTCTCGATCACACTAATAACTTTAAATGAGTGATTATTTTTGAATAGTTTCTAATATTATGCTTTTTGCATTTTATAGTAATGGAATCCTTCATTTAAAGATACTTTAAAAAAAATCCTATTACATCTAACAAACAAAAGCCAAGCTAGACTTCTCTTTTCAACAGTACGATGGACCATGTATCCTGAAAGTATTCATTCCATTCTAGTATGAGCCTTTTTTTTTCCTAAGAACGTACTTCAGTACCCCCAAAAGCAGGCAAAGTTTCCAAGAAATAATAAAAAGTGAAATGGAAGTGGAGTGTCATAGGATGAATGTTCTGAATGGACTGGCTGGTAGCTAGAGAATGAGAACTCTTCTTTAAACAGTCATGCGCAGAAGAGGAAAAAGTTAAAGGGTCTGGGGAGCATACAAATGTTCAAAACCAGAGCAGTTATATTGTAACTGGAATTCTTTACAAAAAATTTATTATTATCATTTTGTGTGTATGAAAGTTTGCCTGTATGTATGAAAGAACACTCATGTCATGCAATGCCTGAGGCCATCAGAAGAGAGTATTGGGTTCCCCTGGAACTGGAGTTACAGATGGTTGTTAGGTACCATGTGGGTGCTGGTAATCAAACCCAGGTCTTCTACAAGAGCAGCCAGTGATTCTAACTGCTGAGCCACCTCTTCAGTCCTAAATGGAATTCTTGATAGAACTGTTCCTAAGCAATATAATAAATCTGTGTGCGTGTGTGTGTGTGTGTGTGTGTGTGTGTGTACTTCTATTATTCAGGAAGAAGTCACCAATCTCAGTTTTAAATCTAAACTGATAAACTTCAAACAAATTTGCTTTAAAACTTCTTATCTGTTAAACCAGATGGGGATTGGGTTGTACAGTTCCTAAAAGTTCTAAGTAAAGTAATTATGCTAAAATATTTCTGGCTGGATTTCCCTCAAGTTTCTACAGAGGTAAATGTCAATCTTTTCTCAAAGAATGCATTGTCAACCCAGATACTCCAGAAGTCAATAGGTAATCCCCAAAGGAATATACATTTATGGGGAAAAAAAATAAAGGAACAGATGATGAAATAGGTAACACGGTTTCTCCTTCAGGGAACAGGGCTCCTAAGTTATTGTTCCTGTTCTCAGGAACACAAAAAATGGACAAGGTGAAAGTCAACAACTCTCCCAAAATCCACAGAGACTTGAAACCACAAAAGAAATCTCTGCCCCTGAAACTGAGGAGAGAGTCGAATAGTAACTCAGAACTGTCCCGTTTCTTTCCCTTCAACAGATGCCCAAAGCAGGTGTCACTGTAGCCAGAGCTCATAGGAAAACATCAGTGACAACACAATTACCAAGGATTCAATGTGAACTTCCTTGAGAATTAAAAGCTCATGGCATCTGGTCCTTAGAAGAAAGATCCTTCACCTTTGTGACCTTTACCTCTAGGAGATGCAGAGTTTGAACTGGTGATAAGAGAGATCTTGAGCTTCCTCCTGTCCCGTTTCTGGTCTTAATTCTTGTGCTCCCCAAAAAAGATGAATTCAAATGGGACACTGAAACAGAGTACAAAAATGGAATTTATTTTTAGTGGGTGAGAAAGTGTAAGTACCCTCCTTAGGGAAAGAGAGGACAGAGCCAAGGTGTGAGGGCCTGGACTCTGACCCGAGTCTGAGCTTACAAATCTTACTTTCCTTCCCTTGTGTCCTTCCTTGAAGTAGATTCTTTCTTGAGATAGGTGAAGCCTTCATGGAACCTTGTTTTACTCATAATTCATTCTGTTATAATTTGACATATGAGATGCAAAAATATAAATGAGGGTTTAAATACAATAAGATTGAAAAGTTTGCTAGAGGACAGTATGGGAATGCCCTATGCAGGCATCTACAGTGAGGAGATCCCTGGAATCTTGTTGAGTGGGCTTCAGCTAACTCTGACTACTTCGATTACTTTATTACCTTCATTATCTCTACATATTCTCCATCTTCCCCAACTTCTGTACTATTGCATTTTTCCCTTTTCCTATCATTGAGGAGACAGAAACCTCTGTACTCAGAATACTAGAAGAAGACAATAGGAACCACATAGGCAGATACTCAGAACAGTATCTCCTTAATATAAAACTGCCTTCAGTCATCAAAAGAAAGACAGATACCATGCCTGACATTGATATCAGGCCTAGGAACATGTGATTAGAGAAGCCACAGGCTACAGGGGAAAACCAAATACTGTTATTTTGCTAAATAGATATTGTCTTAAGGTGACTATTAAAGACTTACTGTAATACTCATGGATTAATCCATCTCCAACCTCTCACCAGAGAAGCTTCCTCAAGCAGCAAATGCTACTTAACACAGAAACTCACAACTGCCAACATACAAAAGATAAAGAGGCTACAGAGTGTTTATTCCTGAACTGGACATCTATATCAAACTTTTTACTTCAAAGGCTCAGGTATCATTGTGGAAGAGGAAGCAGAAATTGTAAGAGCCAGAGGTGGTAGTTGATCACAGGAAAAAGAGTTTTCCAAACAGCTGATGACTCATCTCATAGCAGTGATGACTGTAAGCACAAGTACCATGTAAATTCAAGCCAGACAAAATCTAAGCATAGACATGGGGAAGTGGTTATGAGAAATCCCAGCCATTCCTGAGGAACTGGCCAGTTCTGGACTGTTGATCTGCATACATCTTGGATTCTCTTATTTTACTTTATTATTCTTTGATTTATTTTATTATTTTATTTTACTTAGAAATGCAGTCTGCCTATAATCCCAGCTGATGACTGCTAGGAAAGGGGAAGTCAGTGTCTTTTAAGGGTGAAATTCCTAGTAGGTTAATTAGGCTCTAGTACACGGATTCATACTGGAGGGCATACAGGGGACACAAATCCGACTCTATAGGCTTCTATCTATCCATCTATCTATCTATCCATCTATCTATCTATCTATCTGTCTATATATCTATCATCTATCATCTATCTATCTTCTTCTATCATCCATCTTTTTAACCATCTAAAATACAGTACATGAAATTGGGTAGAAAGAAGTAAAGGAGATACAGATGGGATCTAAATACAATAAAAGTATCTTGTATAAAATTTTCAAAAATTCAATTAAAAAAGAAAAAAAGAAATATTTTATCAAAGCCCTAGATATTTGAGTCTTGGCATATCCTGACTGACTAGGGATAGGAAAATATCAAATTATCTTCCTCTCTAGTTTTTCTGTCTCATATAAAGGAGAGAAAAAAACTTGTGAGAAGTACTTCTGAGGGTCACAGCCAAGTTGATAAGTTCAGTGAAAGAGAGAGACCTGATCACAGTGTTACAGCATGCTGTCATTCCCTGCATATCCTAACACCATGTCAGGCTCCTGAATAATAGCAACTTAGAGCTAAAAGAACTTAGAATTCCATGCATGAATATCTAGGGAAACAAAATGAAAACAGGAAGTAAAAACAAGGATAGTGGAGGAAAAGTCTACCTTCTTCAGCTGTAGCAAACAGTAAACACATCCTAACTCTTACACAAATTAGTGTAAAATCTCACCCAAAAGGCTCATCTATCTAATCCCTTTTGTGAGATATCAAATCTAGTTTTCAACGAAAAAAATTGTAATTATAAAAGGACGAAATTACAGCTTTTGTAAGATAAGCATTGAAACCAAGCTCAGATATCACAGAGGTTTTGGAATGAACCATTTGAGAGTTCAAGAACAGTCAAATTTAAATGGTGAGAACTGTTATAGAAAGGCGAAACAGAAGCACAAACAGATAGTGTAGAACAGAAATGGAAACTCCAAGAGGAAAATCCAAATGGAATTACAGAAATCAAGAACAGTGAAACAAAAATGAAGATTAAAGAAAACCTAGAGCTAGGAGGACTTGGTGGTATATACTTTTGATCCTAGACTTGGGAGGCAGAGGCATGTGGATCTCTGTGAGATTGAGGTCAACCTGGTCTATATAGCAAGTTTCAGATCAGCTGGGATTATAGGCAGACTGCATTTCTAAGTAAAATAAAATAATAAAATAAATCAAAGAATAATAAAGTAAAATAAGAGAATCCAAGATGTATGCAGATCAACAGTCCAGAAACAGCTAAGGAAATACATAGCTGACTTGAAGACATATCGTCCAGAACCTCTGAAATGAGATGCACAGAGAACAAAAAGCAATGAAAAAATTTCACCAGAGTGCTAAAAACTGTGGGATTATAGAAAGTGCAATATATCTATACATGCCAGAAGGACAAGAAGAACAGAACTGAAGAATTGTTGGAAGTAATGTCTAAGAATTTGCAGAACTTAATACAGACATAAAAGCAAAAAGACCCAGGAACATGATAGATCCCTAAGTAGGATGGATGCTTTTTCCTACAAAATCTACATCTGAGCACATCATATTCAAACAGCAGAAAACCAGACAAGAAGTTTATAAAGAAAACAAAAGAGAAAAAGAAATAAAGTAAAATGAGGTCAGTGCCTGAGTTTGATCCCTGGGGCCTAGTTTGTGGAATGAGAGAATCAATTCTGGCAAATTGTCTTCTGAACTCCATAGACATGTACACCCTCCCCAAATAAATATTATACAACAAAAAATTACATACAGAAGTCCAAGATGGAGTATGTTATCTTTGCCATCATTGACATGGAGAAGGAGTTTTTAGAATACATAGGGTTTTTATTGGTCTTGTTAATGTTCCATTTTAGGAAGCAGTATTTCTTATGTTGTTTTACATACTTGAAGATTAATTTACAAGGTGCTTGCTTGTAAAGATATTTACTCACAGATAACTCTATTGAAGTCCAAGGAGACCAATGGTCTGGTTTAACACATAGTTTACTAACAGCAAAGATGAATCCAGGCTACCTAACTTGCCTGTATCTCCATTTACTTAGCTAAGGCATTCACACATTAACCTGCAATAAAAATTATGGTCTATGAATCTATCCTGAGGTGTTCATAGGATAGGATACAATGGGAAAGAATGAAAGATGTAAGTGGCTTGATGAAAAAGTTAAATATGGATGGCATGTAGCACTCTTTGATTGGGACATGCAATAGAGCACACTACCACAGCATCTCCCACACACAGTTCTAGCCAGCAGAAAACAGTACCTTGGATTCTGCTGGGGCATTGATTCCAACACTGTGTCTCTATCAGGATTCTCTGTAATGCCTCTAAGTAACATGAGAGAAAGCTCATAATGAACCAGTTGGAAAGCAGGAGTGACTTGGTTTCCTTTTTCTAAAGGTTTAGTGACAAAGAATCATAAACAAGATTTTTGTCAGCTTATTACACTTGCTGTTAGAAATATGTTTCTAGTTTTTCAGATGCAAATCCACATCAGGTAAAATGTGATGCCAGAAAAAGCTAGCTGTTCCAAATCATTTCATGAAGCATGATAATTATGCTGGGACTTACTAGACATAAGGCAGTACAGTTCAGGCAGAGCTAAAAGAGAACAGGTGAGACACTTAAATATTTGGAGGACACAAAATTAGGTAAGACAGGGTTATTGTTGCAACTCTGGGGATGAATGGAGAAGAATTTTATGGTTTCTTCTCATCCAGAAGTAGAACAGAATGGAATATACTTTGCTACAATAAGAATAAAACATTGAGAGGGTGAATATGATGGAACCCACATGCCTGTTTTTGAAAAAAAAGGAAGATTCATGAATATTTTCAGTGAATATTATTTATTTAATTGGAATTAGGACTTTCGCATTTACATAAATGGAAAATATCCCAGATTATTTTTATAGAAAGGAAATTTTGAAAATTGTTATTTTGGGTAATGATGTAATACCAAAAATAACAGCTCATTGGTAACTGGGTGAAATGCTACCTTAATATCATGACACAGGAAAGGCACTGCTCACCACGGAGGAAGAGCAAATTGTCCATCATGTGTTCTCAGAGTCAAGCCAGCAAGGAAGAGAACAAGCCACTTACATTCAGAACACTGTCCTAGGTACTGACCTATTCCCTGAACACGCTTCTGAATATCAAGCCTTCAAGGTCCTGATCAATGCCTAAATTTGAGAGAAAGCAAGAGCCTCAATTAATGAAGCCAAGTGGTATTTTTCATGGAGCCCAATGAAAGATCATATTTCTGAAGACTGGAAAGATTTATAACACGTGCTGTACACCTGGTACATTCCAGCTGAGTGAACTTCGTGTGCTCAGAAGTAAGTGGGAAGATGTGCTGCATTGAATTTTATTGATTTTCCTCTTTGCTTGTATAGTTTTATGATGTTCCATTTTCTCTTTCTCTTGGTTTGGAAACTCTGGCCTCCATTATTTATTTTCTTCCTTCATTTTAAATTTAAAATGTATATGTAATATTACGTCAATTTTCACAGGCACAAGAAAGGGCTGGGGGAATTCTCTGGCTATAAAGAGTTAGCCTCAAGACAGAGGAGTTAATTCTTTTCCGTTTTAGATGATTTCCCACAAAAATATTGTTCATTTTCATTTTAGCACATTTTAATGTATTTATATTTTGCTTTTTCATCTTATTTTCTGTTATTTCACTTTCAGTGATTCTATATTGATAGTCTGGAGTTGTTGAGGATGCATCTATAACAGGGTCTTTAGTTGTGAACAAATATCTTTTTTTAAGTTATTGGTATTGTCATCCAGCAATGAGACTAAACAGTTTCTTTACAATGAAGATAAGACTTTGTATGAGAAATGGTTATTACTGGCAAATATTAAAATTAACAAAATCATCCCCCAACATAATATTGTTTTTTCCTACTGTGAAGTATTTTTCTTACAATAATCCCAGATTTTTAGACATATCAATCAATTAGATGTAAAACTCATGTTGGGGTTCATGGTCCATGGCATAGTCTGTATCTAATTTTACTAGTTCATTTCACTAGCTGGTGAATTAGTATCATAGATTAGGGAAAGACAACACAGGACGGTTGCTAGCTCAAAGGCCAGAATCAAAGCTGGTGTTACTTCCCTGTTAAAAAAGATTTACATATGTGAGGTTCAGCAGTTACATGAGCTCCTGCTGAAGGTCCTCCTTAACTCAATTCAGGAGCCTCTCATATCTGTGGGCCATCTGTTTCAAGCCCCTTCACATATACCTGAAGCCACTTAAAGTGTCAGTGACCTCTGTATAGTAATTAGTAGTAATATGTTTTTCCATTTTTCAGGAATCAGAGATGATTCTTACTGATTTAATTTTATATTCCTAATAATCATAGAAACACACAAATCTTAAGGATGCTGAAAAAACTAATACATTTAAACTTAAAATGAAAGCTTATATAAGCATTAAAGTTTGCAAATAAGTTGCAGTAAGAGGTTGACCAAAGTAACAAAACACAATGATGATGACAATATGCTGTAATGAAAGCTATAAATGTCTCCTCTCTATCTTATAATACAAGGTTTATCTTATAGCATAGCTTTGGATTTCTGGGCCATGATTGATGGCAAGGACCAGTAAGCAAGAGTAGAAAGTCTTCTCAGGCTTGAGACTTAGTGTGTTCTGAGCAGGCCTACCAATTTTTAAAATACACTTTATTTACTATTTTTATTTTATGCGTATGAATGTGTTGCCTGCATTTATGTAAATGCACCTGTGTCATATAACAAACACCCATGGAGTCAGAAGAAGGTGTCCGACTGCCTTGGAACTGGAGTTATGGGTGGTTGTCAATCACCACATGGGTGCTGGGAATTGAACTGGGGTCCTTCACACAAACAGCCAGCCAGTGCTCTTAACCAGTGATCTATTGAACCAGCTCAACTATCTAATTTTTAACTACTGCTGCCAATTTTTATTTGCAAGTGGTAAATATTAAAAATTTTGCATAATTTGATCTAACAGTTAAAATTTGATGTATTTTTAACTAAAAGTAAAGTTTTAAAAGAAAAAAGAAGTCATTGGAATGAAAAGAAAGCTTTTAGAACTTGTGAAAAATGGAATGCAACAGAAAAGCAAATGGAATAAAACCACAACAGTGGAGAGGAGAGCGCTACCGAATTTTGCATACACTCCCTTGCCTCAAAAATTCATACAGCTAGGGGTCGGCACTTTCTTTGTTAAGTAGGGAGATTAATAAATTAAAAGAAGCCTTAAAATAAAGAGAAACCACACCAATACTTTCTGTTAAGAAAATCAGTATGGAAAGAAGGTTTAAAGCGTTCTTTTCCAGTCTCCTTTATCGTTTTAGTTTCATAATCTGGAATGACATGAAAAATAGCTTATAAAAGACCATTTTAAATTACTCATTTTGCCCTCTTCCATTTTGTGTTCATGGAGAGGTCTTAGGATTTAAAAATGGCACTGCTGTTGTTCGTGTATCAGCACCTAGGACCAAATCAATATCATAACTGTGTCCAAGTGAAGCAAAAGTTTGTCAGTCTTGACATTATCACTGGGGGGGGGTAAGTTAAGGTTTTATAAATATACATACATATATATATATATATATATATTCTGCTTCTTTTTTCTAGATTTCATTGACCTAAGATATTTTCTCCTCACTAGGTCAAAAGAAGTATTACATTAGACTAACAATAAAAAAGACGTACCAATATTTACAGAGATTTTCTAATCTGCGAACTTTTCTATAATGTTCAGCTTCTGACTATGCAGCTGGCATCTTGGAAATGGGACAGTTTTCTATCTAGATGTGTATTATAATATGAGGGAAGATGAGAAGGAAAATATTAAAGCATCCCTATAGCTATTGATGTTGTTATGGGAGCAGGACCAAGCAAGGTTTGTATACTGCTGAATTAGATAAGCGTTCCTTAATGTAGACAGCAGGAAGAAGAGGATTTTTTATCTTATAAGGAATGTCATGCTATTTTTGCTACACTTTTGTATGAAATATCTGATAATCAAATGTAAAGTGGTATATGTCAAGGTATGATTACACCAAATTATTGAGTATAAAATAACTGAAGATAGATCCATCCATCTACAAAATGAAGCTGTTAGACACACATATTTATAATTACTAGACTTAGGAATTATAAAGCAAGATCAAGTAGTTTGTCAGAAAATATAAAAGTATACTGAAGAATAAGATAACAATTGTAAACCTAAAAATAAAATTAAAAACTCACTGAGTGAATCAAGATTAGGCAGCTGAAGAGAAAGTTAGTGAAGAGGAAGAGAAGCCAGAAGAAAATATACAGAAAGGAGTGAGGGAAGAAAACACAAATGGACAATACAGGACAGGCATTCAGAACAAATGTAATGTACTGATGAGTCCTAACACATGTACCTGGAGTCAGGAGGAAAGGAACTTAAAGTGGAACAAGATGGCTGAGAATCTTGTAACACTGTTGAAAGGTACCATGCCCAGATGAAAGAATAATTAAATTTTTAAAAAGATGACTTTCAAAAGAAAATTATAGAACCTAACATGCTCACCAGTAAAATTACTGAGAATTTGGATACAAGCAGTCAAGACAGATTCACTTGGAGCAGCCATATGACAAACAGTTAAATGTTCAGTAGAAATAACCAAAAACAGAATATAAAGCTGGACGTCTTGAAAATCCTGAAAATAAGCTAAAATTAAAATGTTTTCAGTCAGAAGACTGCCAGATAAATTAGCTGCCAGCTGTCAATTGGATGCCGAACCTCTGGAGAGGGAAAGGTGCTAGGGAAATAAAAAAAAATCTAGTAAAGAATCAGAGGTGAAGAAAAATGTTATAAATGCCTATAAGTAAAAAATTAACATAATTAATATTTAATATTTCTAGTTTATACACATAGAATTATTAAAACATTGGGGGGTCAATGGGATGGCTCAGTTGGTAAAAGCACTTGCTGCCAAGCCTGATGTCCTGAGTTCCATCCCTAGAATCTACAAAGAAAGTAGAAGGAGAATGGAATCCCTCAAACTGGGGTCTCTGACCTTGATGTACATGCTATGAAACACAAACACACACACACACACACACACACACACACACACACACACACACACACACATCTCAGGGATGGATGAGATCTGTACTGTTTGCCATCACCATGAGAGAGGATCTCAGAAACACAGCTATGACACTCAATTCCTAATGGAAGAACATGTGTAACTATTCAAAAGAAGGTAACAAGAACTTCTCACCTAAGTGTGGAAATTGAACTGAGGAACTTTGAAGTTAAGAAAAGTAACAGTAATTAAAATCATTGACAAAATTTGGGCTAGAGAGACAGCTCAGTGTTTGAGAGCACCAGCCATTCTTGCAGAGGACTCAAATTTGGTTCCCAGCACCCACATGGTGACTAACAACCATCCCCAACTCGAGTTCCAGGGGATTCTATGTACTCTTTTGGCCTCTATGGACATTGCAGGACACTGGTGTACTTACATATATGCAGGTGATACACACATACATCTAAAATAATAAAAGTAGTATTTCTTTTACAATCTTAAAATAAATCTGGCAAGATCCCCCACTTAAAAAAAAAATAGAAAAATTCCCTAAAGAAAACAATATGTAACAATATTATCATGCATGAATTGTGACTAGATTCATGAAAAAGATCAAAATTCAAAATAAAAGTCATTGGGATTTTTAAGAAACAATATAGCACATATATTTTAGTTTGATATTATTAGAAAATTAATGAAAGTAAATAAATCTGATAAGTGAGAAGATGAAAATGTGCATGACAGTGAAAGGAGGTTCTGGAGAGGTGCTTCTCAGCACACAGAGCTAGCCTACCCTATGAGAAGCTCTGGATTTGATCCACAGTTCTGTAAAAAAAAATAGCAAAAATGTTCTTTACCCTGTTTATCAGCTTCAAATGTTACTAAAGACTATATTTCATCAGAAATTCAAGTGCAATGTAGTGCAAGGTATGGTTGCTTAGACCTGTAATCTAAGATTTAAGTGACGGAGGCACCTGGGCTACAGAGTCACACACTATCTCATTCCCCACTCCTCAAGCAAATTTTTTCTCAAGTAAAAAGTCATTAGAGTTCATATAGAATATCTCAGAGACAACGTAAGTGGAAAAATTATTTTCATGAGCTAAACAAAGGTAGTCCATGTCTATCTTATCCTGGTTAAGAAAGGAAAAGGAAATATAAAGAAAGACCAGTCAGAATCTCAATGATTATTTCAGGAATCCTATATAGCGTTAATAAATCATATGCAGAAGAATATGAAGCTTTGTAAGCACAGCTGAGTAACAGAAAACTTTGTTAAGTATCTAAAAAATGAATGTATTTGTAATACTTTTTATACTAGAACATGCCATACTTAATGGCCATTAAAGTCAGAAAAAGGACAAAAGTGGAATTTTGTGACCATTACCATCAACATTGTATTAAACTCCTCTATAATCCAATTAAGCAATAAGTAACAGTTTAAAGGAAAAGACAGAATATGTGTATCACATTATTTTATGTGTAATACATACACGCAAAATCTAAGAGAATCTTCTAACTTAGGAACCCTTTTTTATACTTTTAAAGAGAATCTTCATAATTGCATTAGATTCTCACCTTATATTTTTATATATTTAATAATATCGTGGCAAATGCCTACAGTTTTGTCTCATCTTTTGTAATTTTTATATTTCCTATATCCAATTCATTGTTATTGTCTAATAAAGTTGCCTAAAATCTCAAGAATAAGAGCATTACAAAGTGCCAAACATAACTTGCCTGACTTTCTGTGCACTTTCTTCGTTTTTTAATTAAGCATGATGCTGTATTTAGGTAGAAACAAATGTAGTTTCTAATATAGTTATCTCTTGATACTTGCAGAGAATTGGTTCTAGTCCTTCCATGCATAAGAATATCCATGAATGCTTACATTCCATATACAAAATGCTATAATCTAGATCATCCTTCATATATTTAAGTTCTATCCACACTGCTTAGAATTATTTTCCCTGATTAACCTTTATTTATGTGTTTACATTTTCATTTTTTCAGAATTTTATACATGGTAACTCTATTTACATCAGCTCCTTTACTCTGCCTTCTCTTCCCTCATCTCCTCCCACATCCTCTCAACTTTGTCTCATGATCACTTCCTTATTCTTGTTACTTATACATACATATATATGCACAGACACACATCCATAAATATAATGTCCTGAATCCATTTAGAGCTACATTGTTTGTAGCTCTTCCTCTAGGAATGGGATCTTGTGACAGTCCCACATTCACACTGGCATGTCAACTTGTGTTGTCACCATATAGATTTTACTTAGACGACTATATTTTTGAGACTTCGCAGGTTCACTCTCTCTATCAGGTCTAGAATACACTATGTAACAGCCAGCATCCTGGTCCTCTGGCTCTTAAAATCTTTCTGTTCTGCTCTTCAATGATGTTCCCTGACTCTTAGGTGTAGGGATTACATTGTAGATGTTTCAGTTATGGCAAGGCAGCCCTTGATCAGTTAGTTCAAGAGACTCCCCAAAGAAGTGCCTGGATTACAATGAACGTCTCCCAGCCTGGATAATTTAGGTGAATGCTGGGAACTGAACTTGTATCCTTATGCCTGTGTGGTAATCACTTTACTAATGGAGCTATATCCACAGCACCTCCCCCAGATTTTAAAAGATGAAATGTCAGAAGGAAATGGCAGGGAACTATAAAAATGTTATCTTAATTATTCACAAAGGCAAAGTTTGAAGATCAAATGATCCTGAACTCATTGGGGTCCAGAAATCAGTTTGCCTGTAATTCCTCAGGCGACCCAGGTACCTAGGTAAGATTTATGACCCAGATAAACCAGAGAGGGGCAGGTACAGTCCCATTCCTAAAATGCAAAATAGATTAGATAACCCAATGCCTTTTGTTTTATTATTACTTCCTAAATAAAAATCAAAGAAGCCACTCCTACTCTTTGGGTATATGGATGAGTTCAAAAGGAAGTCAAGAAGATTTACAGAAACATTGTGTATTAGTTTCCTATTGAAGCTAGACTAAATTACCACATACTTAGTGCCTAAACAACACAAATGAATTGCCTTACATTTCTGGCATCCAGAAGTCTGAAATCAATATCATGGGGCTAATATAAAGGGGTCAGCAAGGCTGTATTCCTTCTAGAAGCTTCTAGAATTTCCTTATCCTTTCTACCTACTAGAACCTATCCCATTCTTTATTAATGGCACCTGGCTGGCAACCACATTTACCCAGTCTTGACCTTGATGATCACATCTCAGATGCCTTGTATATGCATGTGTATATATGTGGAAGCCAAGGTCAATGTTGGGTGTCTTCCTCAATCACTCTGCACCTTAGTTTTAGAGGCAAGGTTTCTCAATAAGCCCACAGTTCACAAATTTAACTAGACTGGCTGACCAGCAAACCCCAGCAATCTTTCTGTCTATGCTTCTCTAATGTTGGGATTTCCAGTGCGTGCTGCAAAGCCTAACTTTTTACAAGTGTCCTGGGGAATTAGCTTCTGGTCTTAATGTTTGTACAAGAACTTTAGTAACTGAGACATTTCCCCAGCTCCTCCTCTGGTTCTTACCCTCACATTCTGCCTCATCTTTTATTTTCAAGAATTCTTAAGCTCACCCTGGCCTCATTTCAGTTACTCAGGATAACCTGCTCATCTCAAGATCTTGGACTAAGCCATTTCTGCAAAGTTCCTTTGCCATGCAGTATGAAATTTTCATAGGTTCTGAGATGTATATTTGAATATTTCTGAGTGGCCATTTTGTTCACCATGTCTCTTTTTAAGGAAATAGAGTATAGAATGCCCATCATAGACTCATCCTAAAACTCCTCACCAATTTATTCTCTTTGCCTACTGAACTTTCCATGAAGCCTATGGCCAGCCAACGATGTGGTTACTACTGCAAGAGACAGGTTCTGCTTCTCTGGGTCTCCACTGAAGGACAGTCTCTTGGGTTTTACTGTCAGATCCATTGCATAAACTTCAGTGTGTTCTAAAAGTATGAGATGGTTCAGAATTATATATTAGACAAAAATTTCAAGGTCAGTCCTTAACAAGAATAGATAATTCACTTCTTGTTTTATTTCTCATTGAAAAATTTTGTCAGTCACATTGTCAATAGAGCATACCAGAAACTCATCAGTCAACCTATCAGGGGTTTATTTACTAAAGAAAATGGACTTTCCCTTCCCAGTAATCATTAATTGCCTATACCTCCTAAAATAGGAGTGGCAGTTTGTGAGTCCTTCCCTCTTCCTGATGCAGGGTTGACTATAGCTGTTGAGAGTTCATGGGTGTAATATCCCTGTGATGCCCAGAAGATACTATTTTGCAGAAGTCCTGTTAGTGCTTTAGCTTTGACAGTCTTTCAGCCTGTTCTTCTGTGATGTCATCTTAGCCTTAAGCACAGAGCATAGGTTATAGATGTTCCATTTGGTGATGGACACTCCATGGTCACTTAGTCTCTGCACATTGACCAGTTATGGTTCTCTGTCACAACTTCCATCTGCTATAAAAAGAAGACTCTTTGATAGGTTGTGGGAGTTGTACTGATCTAGTAGAGATAGGGAACTATCTCTCTGCAGTTTTTGTTTCTTATTGGTTCATTCTGTGGCAAGTCCTGCCCTCTGACCAATGAGGGAGGAGGGTGGTGGAAGAGTAGGAGGAAGGAACATGGCCCCCAGCTGGGGAGAGAAACGGGAGGTTGCTAAAATCCACGTGGGAAGAAAAACACCCGGTCCCAGCCCACGAACCCAGGAGGCAGCGCGCCACGTCCCGCCATCCCATGGATTTCTTGAGTGAAATGAGCTGAGAAACCTGTGCCCGGCACATAGCCGTTGCAGCCCTTATTGGGCCAGCCTCCCGCAGTAACAAACTTAAGTGGCCACGCAGGCGCGCATCCCCAGAGACTTTGCAACTTTGTAGATAAATAAATCATTCTAAATGGAAGACCAGTTTCTGTTTTATCCAGCTGGATTAACCAGATCCAACCCTACTAAGGCGTGGAGAATAAATTTATGCAACACTTGGCTACTATATTTGTTTTTCATAATGTTACCAGCAGGTTTACCTATAGGGTCTATGACTTCCCCAGCCATAAGTTCTTGGATAGGTTTGTAGGAGCAGGTATGAGTTTTCTCCTATTGAGTCAGCTTGAAGCTCAATCATACAGTTGTTGACTATATCCAGGATATTATTGCTGCAATTACAGCATTTGGTATATTTTGCTGGGATGTTCACTATTGTAATCACAGAATTTATTCATAATATTACAGGATTGTTGATGACTTTTATCCACTGGCAGCCTGGATTGCACCTTCCAACACTATGAAAACCAGCCATATGGGAAGACATTTCCAGGTCAGTACCAATTTGATTCCTCCAAGTCCTGTGGTCAAGGTGCACAGTGTCTTCAGAACAGGGTCTTAACATCAAATTCAAGACCAATGACATAACCTCCATTTAGGGGGATCTCTTAGACCCTCCTTACCAATAACTCAAAGGGAAGTTTTCTATTCCTGGCATTGGATTTTCTTTTTTTTTGCTTGATAGTCTTTAGCTTCTGCCGGGGGTGGGGCACAATATTCCCCTATGTACAGTAATTGCAGTTAAATTATATTATGTATATTAAGAAAATTCATAAAATAGATGTCCATATGCTTTTTAAAGTATATTTAGGGTCAGTGTCTCCCCACACCAGTTCTCTCTCTGCTTTTCCCTTTATTTTGCTCCTCATTTAAATTTCCCATCATTTTCTCCTTTTCCCCATTCACAGAAACTAAGTTCTAATATCCCCCTTTCAGAGTTCTGTCTCTCCCCAACACCCATGTGCATAAACGCATCACTAATCACACTCAATAGGATATATATATATATATATATATATGCCTAATATACATTAGAAGATTTGAATTTGAGGAGAAATTGGGACTGCACAGAAGGAGTTGTAGTTAGGAGGGAGGAGTTGACATTATAAAAAATGCATTGTGCTCATGTATGAAATTCTCAAAAGAGTAAAAAAAAATTAAGATATCCCCCTTTTTAATAAAATATGCATGGATGGCCCAATAGCATAACAATGTAAACTTACAAATGTCTAAATTTGAATATAAAGCCTATCTCATTAATACATTTATTGTGAGAAATAACTCTAAAAATATGAAAGTACTTCCAAGTTTAATATGAGGATCAAGGAGAGGCATGGGAGGGTAGAAGAGAGGAGGTGTTAGGGTTATGGACAACAAACACTAAGGATGCTCTAATATCTATCTATCTATCATCTATCTATCTATCTATCTATCTGTCTATCATCTATCTATCTATATTAGACGTGATGTGTTATTTTTTTTAAAGAGAACCTAGGTGGATAGATCCACTGATCTAAGAGAATTGTCTTCACTTGCAGAGGACCCCGGTTCGGTTCCCAGAGCCCACATGGTGGCCGACAACCATCTGTATCTCCAGTTCTAGGGAACCTGTCACTCATTTCTAGTCCTCACCTGCACTGCATGACACAGGCGTACTTGTATGCATGATGAAAAACACTTGTACACACAAAATAAAAATAAATAAAACAAAAAGTCTTTTTAAATAAAGGATATAAAGTTGGTGGGTTAATCTGGGAACAATTAGGAGGAGGAATTGAGGTAAAATATGATCAAAATGAAATTCTCAAAGAATTCACAAGAAATACCTTTAGACAAAAGATAAAGACCAAAACTAGTAAAGCTCCACATCAAATTCTACATATATGCTTAAAATTCAAATAAATAAATAAATGGGGCCCAAAGTTTAATTCTATATGTATGTTTTTCATGGTATCGTGTATCAAGCTACTCAAACCAGAGTGGCACCAGAATTTTGGCAACAGCTGCATTCTAGATTGTCCTATGTACTCCTATGTATTTTCTTCAAATTCTGAGAAGCTATGCTAACTTCCTGTTGAGGCTTTAGTGGTTTTAATCTTTAAAGATGACAGAGAATTAATGGGACACATGAGATTTTCCCAGTGCTGTCCCCACAGCCATCTAATGGTAGACAAAGCCAGCCTCTTCCTCTCGGGCAGCCATGCTAAACAATATCATGCTCCAAGAATCCAGGTCAGTGTGGCTGAAGAGGATTGCAAAGGGGCATGGGGCTGAGGACAGTGGTAGAGACAAGCGCTCAGCAGCCTTAAGGTGCTAGTTAGTTTCTTCTCGTGGAATCAACCATCTGTAAGCTTAAATTCAAACTATAGAAGTCACTAAGCAAATATCAGTCATAGCATTGTCGAGTTCCTTCTCTCAGTAAGGATGGAAATCCATGTTTCCACATATAATTGTTAAATGTGTTTTATCTTTTTTTTTTTTTGCAAGAGTTAGCAGTTTTAAATGTTTGTGGACTCAGTATTGAGCACTTATTTGCTGTGTCTTTTTCAGCCAGCTGTTTTGAATCCTCATTTCCCATTTCCCATTTCTTCCTTTTTAGCTCCTTCACATTGAGCACGTACTTAGCCACGCAAAGACATTTGACATCCTGTTTTCATCAATTCCTACTATGGTAATATTTAGGCAAAAAATAGCTGAAACTTCCCTTCCAGAGAAGGTTTCTCCTTAAAACCTTAGCCACTTGAGTCTTGGAAAAAAGCCCAATCCTACATTCCTGATATCACTGACTGTGGAGGATTTGTTGCAAGAGTTGTTTTTCACTTGTTTATTCCTTTCTTCTTTTTAAAAATCTGATAACCTATATTAGTATAGTTTCAACAACTGCTTTTATTTTTTAATACCTATTCCATGGGAAATTTATCTTTGATAGTTTGTCAGGGTATTCCAGGAGATTCCCAGAATAATACAGGCTATTGTCACAATCCTTGATTGCTTCCCAGAACTTGGAGGAAGACCCTATTACTGAAGAGACAATATACTTTGTGCACAGGAATTAGCACAATTGAGCTGGACCTGACATAGACTAGCTCTTATCCCATAGTGTCAGAAGACACGTTGTAAACCGCCAAAGGATAAAGTCAACCAATAATCATTCCAAATTATACAGTGTATGAACCACAACAAAGACCAGCCCAGCAAAATGCATCTGTTGGTGCAGTAGTACCACATTTAACTTGGTTGTAATCCACAGCCGTCTAACAGACTTTAAGCTCCATCCTGTTGGAGGAAATTCATGTTTGGTATCATAAAAATAGCCAAGTACACATGGCTGGAGATGTCATATATTCCAGAAAAATACCTACTTTTTTACTTTCCGAGATCAACATAATTTCTTACTGTATTCTAAACACGTATGCTTATGTTTACAGATGTGGGCCTTTTACCACTCATCAAAGAAGTTTCTTTAGGCAAGGGATGGAGATTATTACAAAATGATGTGCCAAGCCCTAAATTTTAAATATAATACAACCTTTCCACCTAAGACTCGGGAACACTGCCGAAGAGGGTGTAGAAAGAATTGAAGAAGCACAGGGACAATATACTTGCTGGTAGTTAATGTACTCTAGAGAAGTTAGGGAGGCTGCACCAATGAAATCTCCACAGTGTGATAGTCTAACAAGATCTGAGTAATGACAAACCTGGCTGACATGCTAGGGGAAATTCACCGTGTCCCACCTGAAGAAGAAGAAGAGCTATAGACAATGCTATATGTAGCTGAGGAAGGGAGAATCTGTTTTCTCCAGGGACATGCTCCCTTGAGAGGTTATCTAATGCCAAGTTGAAATCCCTAAACACAGATATGTATGAGCACTAATAAATGTATGAGCACCAAAATATGGACTCACTGTGGGGTGTGTATATGTGTGTGTATGTGTATACAGAAATTTGGCAGGGGATTAATAAAGGAGAATGAAGATATGGGAGGGGAACGCAAATCCTGAAATTATTTTAGGCCTGTGAGATGTCTAGCCTCAGGTGCCTAGATTTGTTATCAATATCAGCTAAGAGCTCCATCCTATGAAGTAGAACTTAAATCTAATTAAAAAGTCCTTGATGACGCTATAATATTGCTGCCAGTATTGTACCAGCGTACTGTTCCCTCTTCTACCAACAAGCTGATACTCAGATAATTTCTTCATCATTGACAGATGACTCCATGCTTTACTAAATGCATCTATGCTGTGCAATGCCTGTGGTGTTCAGAACAGGGTGCTGGATCCCTGGAACTGGAGTTACAGACTGTTATTAGCTGCCATGTGGGAATTGAACCCAAGTCCTCTACAAGAGTAGCCAGTGTTCTTAACCACTGAACCATCTTTCTAGCCCCTAATACCATATTATAAAATATTTTGAAAAAAGTTTGAATTTTTTTACATAAATTCCTTTAAATGCATTTTACTTTACTTGACTTATATAAGAAAAATTTCCCTTAATTATTGCATGTGTGTTTACAAACAGGTACACAATATAATTTAAGAATATATGTATATGTACATGATACATAGAGTTACAAATATATATATACACACACACACACACACACACACACACACATAAGGAGAAATACAGATAATCATGAATACACCCTTTTGACTTTGTTTCTCTATCTTCTAATTCACACAGTTCTTATCAACTATAGCACTTTCCTCTACTTTGTTAGTAAATTGTGCCATATAGTTTGCCAAAACTAATAGGGAAACATTTATTTATTTGTTTGTATGTTTGTTTTAGTAGTGAGGATTAAACCTAAGGCCTCACACTCACTAGAAAAGCACTCCATCCTTGAGCTTTTTATTTTGAGACAGGGATTCTCTAAATTGCTCAGGCTGGCCTCCAACTCCCTTTGTGTCTCAGGCCGGCTTTGAACTCCTAATCCCTGAAACTCTAAGCCAGCAGCATAGGCCAACTGGAACCAAGTTCTTATATCTCTGTTCTCTTACCTTCTCTAGGTTTTTGTTCCACTGAGGATTCCTATTTGATAGATGGTCTTTTTTATCACATCTGAAAATATATCTAGTTACAAGCGTGATGCTCTATCCAAATTTTGGGTAACGATATCACCATTGACTGAATGCCTCAACGTATGAGTCTGGGAATTACCCTTGACAGCCTTCAGTTTCTTCACTCACATCTACTTTTGAGGCCATCCTTGTTCCACAACTCTCTGATATATTTCTTGCTCCTGTGGCTGTCCTGGTCCTTCACGTACTCGGCCTGGAGGCTACCCAGCTGGGAGTTCTGATTTCGGACATTCCCCCGTGCTTCCATTTATTCCTCGCTCCACTGACAGATTTATTTCTCCAAAGCAAAGTTCAATCATGTTGCATTACTTCCTTGCTTAAAATACTCAAGTGCTTCCCTAGCCTGGTGGTTGAAGTTCAGATTTCTGAGGGTGATGCTGGGACCTTGAAGACCTGGCCTCACCTCACTGCAGGCCTCAGACTCCTACTCTAGTCAGATCAACACATCACTGTACTTTTCACTCCTTTGCTCTCAGTCATGTTATTGTCTTTGTGCATCAGGGTTCCCTCGGGTTAAAGCATCTCACCCCCTTCTCAGCCAATAACTTCAAGATCAAAAGCCAGTTTTACCTTCTTTGGCTTCCTAAGAAATATTATGTGTGTCCTCTCTGAGTTCCTATTTGTAAAATGCCTCTTTTCACATGTATTGTAATTATTGCATGACTTTGGCAATTATGCGTTCTGCTCTCCATTTTCCACGTTTTCCATATTGAGAATAAATTTCACGCTCCTTGTAATGGTCTATAAGGTCATGATCTTGCCTTTGGCTACTGTCCTGACCTCATTTCCTACCCCCTTCTCCCCAGCTGACTCTGGTCCAATGTGTTGGCTTCCTTCCTATTGTTATGTACATTCCCTCATGAGGGAATTTTTTGTGCTTGCTGCTCTTTCTGCCTCTTGTCTTCTCCCCCAGATATCTGCGCAGCGGGCGCCCTCCCTTCCTTCCACTTTCTGTGCACCCATCCCTTCCTTCTATGGGTTGTTTTTCCTGAGCATGCAGTTTGGAGTGACCTATGTCTCATATTTCCTAGGTGTCTTGAATTACAGTCTCCATAATGATCCATTCCCAGACTGACTTTTAAATTGTAACTATTTGACTTGTCTTTAAGGATAAATGTGCAAATTGTCGATCATGCTGTAAGCATCCTGGCCTTGGAAAAATATGACTGATACTGAAGTATCCTTTGGAAAGAATAGTAAAGCCAAGATTTCATTTGAAGGTCATAGCTAACCACGGATTAGCTTCAACTCAAGAAAGCCTTTTGGGATTTTAGACTGCTGCACACAGTGTAGCCCAAGTTTTGCCTGAGTTTATTGCATAAACAAACATACCTCAAGGCAGTACAGAACCTATGCATATTTCTTTGTAAACACATTTTCACAGTACAGGTATTGGCATTTACAGGCTCAGTCACTTAGATGGTAGTAACATAATTAAACTGAAATTTGCAGCAGATGATGATTTATCATTGTATTCTTATAGAATTTATCCAAAAAGCTAAATTTGCCATAAAGCATAATGTGTAATTTAGATGTTCAAACATCTATCTCAGTCCCAGAAACACCTGAGGATTCTTCTTTCAGGCTGCACGCTGGCTTGTACTGACCAGCATACTAAATGGACACCCAGGGATTATCCCAACATCTGCTTGGGAAAGACAGATGTTGTCATTAAAAACCTTCATCCCTGTGCTCCTCCATAGTTAAAAAGAATGATTTCCGGGCATTGAATTCATAAAAGCTACTAAGGAATAGACAGAAAAATCAAAGGAAAATAGAAGCCTCCAGAAAGTTCTGGACGGGACATCTCAAGGCTGGAGCAAGAAAGAAGAAAATTAAATGTGGGGTGTGGCAGTGGTGAGAATGAAGTGAGATATCATGAGGGTCTCAAGCTACATAAAATGTCTTTTGTATAGTTTGTCTTATGTGGGATTTTATCTCCACATTAAACTCAATACGCTTGTTTTCACTGCAAAGCAGGAGGATGCTGTAAAAAGAAACTGGAGAAACAGCATGCAACTCATAAAAGACATGCAGCTGGAATTTACACATGCATCCATCACAGGGCATCGTGCAGCAAAATAAAGACGAGGACATTCAGAGGAAAAGGAAAGTGGGGCTTCGTTTGCAGTGGCAAAGGCTGCGGGCGAGGTGAAAGCCAAGGACCTCACCCACGCAGACGTTCCCAGGGAGCGCAGCTTTTCAGGACATTCATTCTTTTCCCAATCTTAGCCTTCTTGGCCATGCTTTGATGATAACAGGTGGCAACAGTGTTTTTGCCAAGTCTCTTCCTGCCTCCAGACTGTCCTTTCTGGACTCTGGGATGAGGGGCTCCGGAAGCAGGAATGGATGTAACTACCAATCAGTCACTGATATAAATTACAAAACTTAGTATCAGTCTGTGGCCCTCAGGTCTTCCCTTTGGAGTTTTGCCTCTGACCCAAAACCACTTCTGACTCCTGATGACAGATTGTGATATTTGTGTTCCAGTTTCATCGATCAAGGCAGCCAGCAAGGCTTATCTCACCTAGATTTTTGTCTAAAGGACAAAGAGGGGCAGATGGGCCTGGCACAGTGTGGTTTATGTGAGGCCTTGACCCTGCATAGGTAAAGTGTCTGTTGGTACTTGAGTATTTTATTCTCTTGGTTTTTTATTCAAGTCTTAATCCTGCAGCTGCACATGGGAAAATGCCCTAGTGCTTCTGTCGAACCCACCTCCTGCTTCAGAAAGACTGCTGCAAAAACACTTCCTCAACAGACTAATTACACAGATTAAGATGGTGGGTTGGTGATTTTCAGGGAAATCTAAAAGCTACAGAACATCCAAACAGTTTTGTAAGTCTTTAGAATGCACACTTAGAACAGCACAAATGAGAGCTTTTCTCCCATTAGGGAACTGGAGTCTGTCACATTATCCCCATTGACTCTCGTAATGTCCCTGGCGCAGCACCACACGCAACAGATGCAAAAGGTTACCAGTGAAGGGCAAAATATTTTGTGACAATAACAGAACTCTGCTATCTCTACACAGCCGGTTTTTTCCCATTCCGCACTTTCAGTCCTATCGCCTGGTTTTCACAGAGTGATTTTCTTTATATTTGCTGGAGTTTATTTTATTGAATAAGGTAAAAAGACAGAAGAAGCTACCGCAACAGCAAAGGAAAGACAAGGCCCTTTTGTTTCATCTCCCCAAATACAACCACACAACAGCCAGAGCCTCCTTCAAATGGGTTTTGCCTTCCTAAAGAATTGTGTTGGTTATACCTCTGCTTGCCCCTGCATTTGAGTGATTTGCTTAGCTAATCAAGCTTAAATAACATGTACCAAGCAAAGTGAAAAAAAAATCACTGAAAACCAGAAATGTTTGCAGCTGCTTTCTGCATTATAGAGAATAGAATTCATTTCTGTGGTGGATGCTCTTTGTTTAGGCAAACTTATTGTTGGGATCTTTAGATCATACAAAATGAGGTTTCAAAGACTGGTCCAGAATCAGGGTGTAGTCAGAAGAGCAGAATTCCATTGAATTATCACATGTCAAAAAATTTGCTTTCGTTCCTTTTCTTTTTTGCTTTTATTTTAATGTGCCTAGCAGGGACACAAGTGACATATTCTAGAGCAAGGAGAACGCAGAAGTACAGGCAAGCCCATTATATATACAGACTCAGATGTGGGCACAGAGACAGGAAATTGTAGCCACCAGCATCTTTACTGAAAGGAGAATTCGTGAGAGATTTTATAGGACAGAGGTAGCCTCAAATTCCACCCATTTTCTTCTAATAGCTCCTACACCCTCAGTAGCTCCCTTACCTTCAGTCAGAGCATCTTACACATGGCTCTGTACACTCATAGAACCAGGCAGTACTGGCAATACAGAAACAAAAGGAGAGGCTTGCAACAGACATGGAAGAAAATGGTGAAGTGCATCAGGCCCTCGAGAGGCATGGAGGGAGGAAATCAGCACTGCCTCATGATGATGCTCATGAAATCTGAAAGGGGCAGATGTCTCATGGCTGAGCTGTGGTCATGACATTTTCTTTGGCTATGAAAAATAAGTGGACATACACAGGTTGTATTCTGCTACAGAGTCCTTCTCAGAGGTGTTTTGAGCTCACAAACATGAATTCATAATTTCAGCCAGAATGTTCCTTTGCCATTCTCTCCAAACACTACCTATAAATGCTCCAATTTCCTTACCTTTCTTTATTTTTTCTTTCCTTCCTTCTTTGTTTCTTTCTTCCTGTCTTTCTTTCTTTTTCTTTCTGATATGAAAACTAGATTGGCCTTCAACTCCTGATCCCCCTGTTTCAGACTTGCATGTGCTGGGATTCCAGGATTGCACAAAAAAGCCATCTCATTTTTTCACTTTTTTTTTTTCTGAGCTGTTTTCCTCAATCTGCTTATCCATAACCTACCCATTCTTTCTATTATTATTCCGTCATCTTCATGAAGTTGACAGCTCTTCTGGGAGACTGCATATACAGCCTGAAATCCTCTTTACAGGGAAAGGAAGGGCCCATACAGCAAGGTAAGAATAATTTGTTTTGTACTTTTTTTCTACTGTTATTTTGTTCCATCTGCCTAAAATAGAGGAAGTTCTCAGGGTAGAGTAAATGTGTCATTTCTATTTCTTATATTTCTCAACTCTTTGAAGCCTATTCCTGGATAGCTACTAATTTCTCAATTAGAATTCCATTAATGGGAAAGGAGCTGCATTAGTCTTTAAAATAAAGCATTTATTAACCTGGAAAAGTACACTAGTGGGATGTAATGCTGATGCATTAGTGGAGCAAGCATTTTCTCCTCAGTAGATGCCTCTGAGTTGGGCCACTGTATGGTAAATTAAGTTCTCATAATGAAAAATTATAAGATTTTAGATATCTGAGGTTTTTAAAAGGGTGTCCAATTCAACCTGGTATTTTCCTTTCATTATTCATAAATTGACTATTTCTTATATAGCATCATCGACAGACAGAAGCCAAAACAGACTGAAACCTAATAACTTTCTGTAGTCAAAGATCAAATAAAAGTGCAAGAACTTGTGGGTCTTTTAAATAATTATTCAAGTGTTTTTAGTATGCTTAGCAAGAATAATACTTCAAATGTCAGATCACTGTGAGTTCCTTGAGGTAAGGCATTTATGTGTAGCCATAGACACAATGAATGCATTTTATATATCTCTATTTGCTAAACTACTCCAGGATATCAGAAGGTCACCAAAATTATTTTCATGCTCCCATTTTTACTATTAGTTCCCTTATCATGTGTTTTGTTCAGTGGTTTTACTTTTTCTTTTATTCAGATTTATTTTCATATGGGTGTTTATTTGTGTGTACATGTGTGTGGAGGTAGCCACAGAGGCCAGAACAGGACAATGGATTCCTTGGAGCTGGAATTACAGGTGGTTGTGAGCTGCCAAATATTGATTCTGGGAACCCAACTCTAGTCGTCTGCAAGAACAGCACAAATGTTTGCGTCATGTCTGTAGCCTTGCTTTGAGTTTTCCTTTGCTTTTCTTTATTTTTAGTTCCATGCCTTCTTCTGCATTTTGCTCAGTATCTAGGACTTCTCACAGTTCTTTCTTACAACTACCATCTGCAAAACAGCTGCACCAGTTGGGAAGACTTAGCAGTAAAATGGAAGTACTCACGTCAGTGTTAGACTTCTATAACCAGTCATAAATCAGAGCATTGGTGTTATTAACATTGTCTTGAATTCCTATTAGTAGATGCCAGGTGGGATATTTACTAAACTAAGCTGAATGAGTCATTTTCCCCTTCAGAATTCGAGTAGATAGCTCTGCATTCAGTGGAACTACAGCGTAATAGTGGACTTCCTCATTCAGACCACATGCTATTTAAAGATGTTTAGCCTCTCTTAGGGACGTGAGGCCAAGATGATGGTAACAGCAGATCCTGGGCTCCCAGCTTCTGCTAGTTCTTGGTTTCATTCTGAGTGTGAGTTTATCCCTGAAGTCAGGTCAATCTATTAGTCATCTCATTAGTAAAAATAACTGATCTCCTTTTCCCAGCAGCTATCAATTGCCAACAGATCCTATGGCTGGAACTTCTTGACCACCTCACCCATATATGCTGGGCTTCTCTGTGACTTTAGATTGTGTAGATCTTATGCATGCTGTCTGAAGCACTGTGGGCTCATATGTACAATTATTCTTTTGTGTCCAGACAACATTGTTTCCTTGAATTCACATACATCTCTGGCTCTGACATTTGCCCCCTCGTCCACAATGATCCCTGAGCCTTAGGAAGACAGGGCATGAGACTGATGTGCCCCATTTAGGACCGAGCACTTCACCATCTCTTATTCTCTGTGCATAGGTCTCTGTGTTAACTGATGTCTAAAGTAAGAAGATTGTCTGCTAAGTGATGAATGTTCCACTAATCTATGGGTATTAGAATAAATCATTAGGATTTGGTTGAATACTGTGAATAATAAGCTGAATGCGTGTAGTAAGTTCTCCCCTATGCCTTGTGATCTGCCTAGGTACAGGGTTATCATACTGATAATACTGCTACACATGGGCTCCATCTTGTGATTCTGGCTTTCGGTGAGTAGGTGGTTGGTTACTCTTATAACATTCATGCCACTATTGTACCTATGGGCTTATCTTGCCAGGCTAATTGTTATTGTGACTTTCAGGGCTGACAGCTGGGAAAGGCAGACGATTACCTTTCTCTTCCAGTAGCATGTGGAGCACCTGCACCTTATATTATGAAAGTTAGCCAATAGAGATGAATCTTTGAGGTCAGTACCGGCTTGATTCCTCCTTGTTTATTGTATGAGTCATATTTATAGTATCTTCAGTAATAGAGATTAACTGTCAAGTTCTGGTAGGAAACAAAGAGCAATGGTTTGAGGGTCTGTGGACCTTCCCTGGTCAATAACTCCAAAGAGGGAGTACAACATTCCTAGCATTGTGCTTTTATTTACTAGCTTGTGGTGTCTGGTCCATCCTTTGAACTCCCATAATATGTATATTTACACAGGGCATTCCTGTGGCCCCAGCCTACCTGGACCTTGTTATGTAGACCAGAATGGCCTTTATATCATGCCTGCCTCTGCCTCCTACATGCTGGGATTAAAGACATGTGTTACCATGCCTGGCTTTATGTCTGTGTATATTTTAACAAGCTTCTATGACTTTCCATAAGACCTTTAGTGCTAGTTATCCCTTCCATTACACTGTTCTGCTACAGCTTCCCAACCCCTTCCCCATTAGCGCTTCCCATTCAATTATCCTCCTTTCTCCTCATAAATCACTTCATTCTGTCCCCCCACTCATGAAACACCACACTCATGTCCCTTTACTAGTTTCTTGATGTCTATGGACTTCCACTTGAAATTCATATCCAGTATCCACTTACCTCTGTAACATGCATCGTGTACTTCTAGATCTGATTATCTCAGGATGGTTGTTTCCAGTTCCATCCATGTACCTATAAACTTGGCAATTTCATTTTTATCAACAACTGAATATTATAGTGGATAAATATAGAATACTTTCATTATCCATTTATCGGTTTATGGACATCTAGGTTATTTCTATTTCCTAGATATTGTGAATAAATCATTACTAAACATGGATTAATAAGTATCTTTGTAGTAGGATATAGAATACTTTGCTTATATACCCAAGACAGGTATTGCTTTGTTATGTGATAGATCTATTTTTACCTTTGTTCTGGAACCCTATAATGACTTTCATAGTGGCCACACAAGTTTGTGCTGCCCCCAGCAGGGAATAAGTGTTTCCATTAACTCACATATTCACAAACATTTATCCTCATTTATTTTTTGGATCTTAGCCATTGTGACTGGGTTAAGATGAAATCTCAAAGCACTTTTAATTTTTACCTCTCTGATGGCTAAAGATGTTGGAAATGGGAAAAAAAATTCTCATGCACTTGTGTTTTATCCTTTGGAACTCTGTGTTTCCTTCCCAGCCTTTTTTGAATTTGATTGTTTGATTTTTTTGATGTTTAGTTTCTTGAGTTATTTGTTTTATTCTAAATATTAACTCTCCATTGCGTTTTGGTATAGATTTGTTCTCATTCTGTAGAGTATCTTCAAATGACAGATGGTGTCCTTTGCTTTACAGAAGCCTCTAGTTTCATGAGGTCTCATTGGTGAGTTTTTATCTATGTTACCAGGGTCCTGTTCAGGAAGGCATTTCCAGTGCCTATGAGTTCTAATGTATTCCAATAGTTTCCTCTGTAAGATTCGGGTATCAGGTCTCAGGTCGGGATCCTTGATTCATTTGGAGTTGAATTTTCTTCAGAGTGAGAGATAGGAATCTAGTTTCATTCCTAAACATGTAGCTATCCAATCTGACTAGCACTATTTGTTGAACATGCTGTTTTTTTCTTCAGTGTGTAGTTTTGACCCCTCGTTAAAAATCAGGTGGTTCTAAGTGTATGGACTTAAATCTGTGTCCTCATCTCTGTTTCATTGATTAATGCCTCTGCTTTTATGTGGCTATCACGTTTCTAATCACTATAGATCTCGGCTGTATAATTTGAAATCAGCATTGGCGATGCCTCCAGCTTTTGTTCTATTGTTCAGGATTGATATTTCTGCCCTGATTTCTGTGTGTGTGTGTGTGTTTACATATGAAATTTGAGATTACTTTTTTCAACTTCTGACAAGAATTGTTTTAAGTGGAGATTTCCTGAAATCTATAAAATCTGTGCATTGCTCTTGCCAGTGTTGCCATTTTGCACATTCACCTGACTGATGTATAAGCATTGGAGGTGTTTTTATTTTCTTGTATCTTTATTTCTTCATATAGTGTCTTAAAGTTTTTATTATACAATCTTTTCTAGCCTTCTGTTTGATTTATTCCAAGATATTTGAGGCTGTCATAAATGAGATCATTTCCTTGGTTCCTTCTCTGTGTGTTTCTTGTTGGTGTACATAAAGGGTACTGATTCTGAGTTCTAATTTTGTAATTTGCTAGTTTTATGAATATATGTATCACCTCTAGAAGTTTATTGGTGGAATCCTTAGTATATTTTATGTATGAATTAAGTAATGTGAAAATAAGGATGCTTTACTTCTTCTTTTGCAATTTATATCCCCTTTGTTTACCTACTTGTCTTATTGTTCCAGCTAAACCTTCAAGCGTTATATTGCATAGAATGTAGAGAGTGGATATCCTTGCCCTGTAACTGGTTTTAGTGGAAATTCTTTGAGTTTTGCCCCATTTAGCATGCTCTTGGCTCTAGGCTTAGGTAGATTGCCTTCATCATACCCTCTGTACCCCTCGACTCTCCATGCCTTTTATCATGAAGCAATTCTGCATCCAGTGAATTGATCATATGGTTTCTGTCTTGGAATGTGTTTATGTGGTGGATTACATTTTTTGATTTATAGTGTTGAACTATCCCTTCATCTCTGGAATGAATCCAACTTGGTCATAATGGGTTATCTTTTCAATGTACTCTTGCATTTAGTTTGAAAATATTTTTTGAGAATTTTTGGTCTATGCTCATCAGAGAGACTGGCCTACAGTTTTCTTTCTGGTTTGTTGAAACTTTGACTACTTTTGGTATCTGAGCAATATTGACTTTATAAAAAGAAATTTGAAGTGTTCCTCCTTTTCTACTCTATTGAATGATTTGACAAGTATTGATATTAATTCCCTTTTGAATTCTGATAGAATTCTGTGCTGTATCACTATCTGATTGGCTGTTATGAGTCTGTTTAAATTATTTATCTCAATAGTGTAATTTTATTAGGTCTTATATATCCAGAAATCAGTTCAATTCTTTTAGATAGTCCAGTTTGGAAGAACACAGTTTTTTTTTTTTTTTTAGTTAGTTCTTGTGATGCTCATAATTTCCTCATTACTTGTTGAAATTCTTCTGATTTCATCTCTAATTTTATTTATTTGGGTCCTTTCTCTTGGTTGAATCTGTTAAAGGTTTGTCGATCTTGTTAATATTTTCAAAGAACCACTTCTTTTGTTTCATTGATTCTTTGTATTTAAAATAATTTCTGTTTCATTAATTTCAACTTTAAGTATAAATATCTCTTCCCTTCTACCCTTTTGGGTGCTGTTTGTTTTTGTTTTTCGAAGGCCTTCAGGTACGTTATTAACTTAGTAAGATAAAGTCTCTCCAGTTGTTTTGATGTAGACTCTCAGCATTATAACCTTCCTTTTAGGACTGCCTTCATTGTGTCCCATATATTTTTGTATGTTGAATCTTTATTTTCCACTAATCATAGAATTTTTCAAATACCTTCTTGATTTTTGTCTCTTGACCCAGTTTTCATTAAGTAGTGTGTGGTTTAGTTTCTAGGAGTTGGCAAACTTCCCCCTTTCTCTTGTTTTATTTATTTGTGGACAGAGAGAATATATGAAGCTTTTCAATTTTCTTCAATTTGTTTAATCTCTATCCTAACATATGTCTGATTTTGAATAAATTTTCTTGGGTTTCTGAGATGAAAGGATATTCTTTGGTTTGGGGGAAGAATGTTATGTAAATGTTTGTTAGGTCCATTTGATTTATGATGGCATTTAACTTACAAGATTTCTTTACTTAGTTTGTGTCTGAACGATGGCTTTATTTGTGTAACTGAATTATTGAAGTCACCCACTAATAGTGTTGCTTTTATGAAATGGAGTTACCCTGTATTTGGTTAATATATGTGTAAGATTTTTATATTGGTGGCTTTTTCCTTTAATAAGTGTGAAGTGTTATTGTGGTTTCCATTACCATCGTGTCTCACCACTTGGGTGGATGTTGAGGTTCCAGCCCGAGGGGTTGGGGTGAGTAGACACAGAGTCAAACCTCAGACTCTGGGAGTTGGACGGGAAGCAGGCCAAGCGCGTGGCGCTGCCAACTCTTTTATTGAATATGTGCACAAGCTCTTATAGGTCTGGATAGCCAATGACCTTATGGGGTGGGGTCCCAAATACAGCCAATAGTAAGTTTGTCCCCAGGTAGGTAGGTACTTTCGAGATGCTGGTCTCACAACTAGCCAGAGCAGAGCCACACCCACAGGGGCCATTCCTCTATTCCTCCTAGCAGGTGGCCTGGACCTAGGCCCACCTTGCATTATGCCCGACAAAGTGTCTTTTCTTATTTGAAGTTAATGTTGTCAAATATTAGAACAGCTATGTCAGCTTGTTTCTTTGCTCCATTTGCCTGCATAACATTTCCTTGTATCCTAAGGTGGTATTGATCATTTATGGTGAAGTGTGATTTTTTTTTTTTTTGAGGCAGGAAAAAGATGGATCTTGTTTTGAAATCCAGTAAGTTAGTCTGTGTCTTTTTGTTGCAGAACAGACAGCATTATTATTGAGAGTTGTTACTGGCCAATGTTTATTAATTCCTATTATGTTGTTGTATTGTTTTCTTAGATTTCTTTTTTGTTAACTGTTCTGGAATTGTTTATTTATTCCTTATGTCCTCTTCTCTAAAGACTGAAGAATTTCTTCTAGTTTACTCTGTAGAGATAGCTTAGTGGATATAAATTCCTTAAATCTGTGTTTATCATGGAAAGGTTTTCTTTCATCATTTTTTACAATCAATCATTTTTCTGGGTATAGAAGTCTGAACCAGCATCTATGTTCTTTAATGACGTGTGGACCATTGGTATAAACTATTCTGGCTTTTATAGTCTTCACTGAAGTCAGCTGTTATTTTAATGCGCTTGTCTTTAATGTGACTTGATCTTTATTTCTAGGAATTTGCAATATCTTTTCTTTGCTCTATACATTTAGATATTTTTCTTTTTCTATACATTTACTGTTTTTGATTACTGTATAACATGGAAAGTTTCTTTTCTGGTCCTGTCTACTTGGTGCTCTGTATGAATCCTATACCTTGATAGGTAACTCTTTCCTTAGCTTTGGAAAATTTTATTCTATTATTTTGTTGAAAATATTTTCTGAGTCTTTGACTTGGCTTTTGAATTTTTCTTCTGTACCTGTGTCTTGTACATATGGTCTTTATATAGTGTCCTAGAGGTGCTGCGTATTCTGTTCCTATGTCATTTTATAATGTTTATATTTAATACTTTGAGTGAGGGATATTTTCATGAACTTGCCTTAGAGATCTGATAATCTCCCTTTCACTTGTTCCAATCTACTGGTGAGGCTTCATCTGAACTTTTTGTCTGACATCCTGAGTTTTCATTTTGAATTTAATTTCAGTTTGTCTTTTCTTCATATTGAATATATTTATGGAATTCTAATTTAATATCTTGACTATTTTACTCATTTCGTTCATATATTTTTATTTTTGTTGTTCATTTTTATTCATATACTCTGAGTTTCTTAAACATATTTATAATTGTTATTTTATTTATTTATTTTGAATATTTTATTGGTTTATTTATTATTGTGTTTTATACATTTCATCCAACAGTCCTTAATCAAATATAGACCCCCTCCCTCATCCATCTCTCCACCCCCCACTGAACCTCATGTGTTCTGTCATAGATTTTAAGTATTAGCCAGTCAAACATTAGTGCCCAGATGTCCTTTAGTGCAAATTCATCCACTGGAGTCTGGTCAGGCTTTGTAGAGATCATAAATAAGGCAAACTCTCCCTCTCATAGTACTAGTAAGTCTCCAATAGCTCTCAGTCTAGGTCTGATCCGCCACCAATTTCTATCCCTCAACTCTGGGATATTGTCTAATTTTAGCTGGTGTAGGTCTTGTGCTCAATGCCATCATTGCCACAGTTTCACATGTACAAGCTTCTAGTAGTCTGAAAGCCTCTATTTCCCTAAGTTCATGAACCAGCCTTGGCACTTACAATTTTTCTGTTCCATCTTTTACAATGATCCTTAGCCATATGTGGGTGAGATTGAATATAGGAGTCCTGTCCAGGAATACACACTGTGCAGTCTTTATTTATAAAACTTGGCCAGTTGTGGCCTTCTGTGTGGATAATGGTATGTTATTTTAGGAACTCCACTGCTGAGAGTTGAGGGATGCTTCCATTTTCTCTCTACCCCTTGTTCTGCTGTGTTCCATGAGTCTTAGGTGTAGAAGTTTGCCACAAATATGTCACCTAGGACTTGGCATCTCTCCGTTGTATATTCTCTGTGTCTGACCAGTGATGGAATTCTGCTGTAGTTTCCTTCTGTTGCAAAAAGAAATTTCTTTGAGGAGTGGTGTACTGTATGCTTGTCTGTATGAACAAGGATCCATATTTAGCATATGGTAAGAAATTTCATTTCTCTAGAGATATGACCAAAGATAGAGGGTCTGTCTAGGATCTGTGCTTCCTCCAACTCTGTACAATTGGCTGAGTCTACAGTACCACCCAGGAGTTCACTCCCACTGGGTGGACTTCAAGTTCAAATAGACAGCTGTTGATCACCTCCCAGATGAGAGTGCTACTACTTCACCAATAGAGGTGTGTGCTGTGTCGGTTGTTATGGCTATTAGAATTTAGGGATAGTTTGGACTATTGATTGGTTTTACCCCTTGTCAGTTTGCATGTTATCATCTAGCACTATGGGAACTAAATTTCAGGTTGAAGGCTTCCAGATCAGTTCTGCTCTACTGCTCGAGTTCTGTAACCCAAGAATATCCTGTCTCCAGCAGGAGTGTATTATCTTCTAGTTCTTGGAAATAACCAAGAATTTGGTAATAACCTGTGTTATTTTGGGAGTGTCTTGGACCACTCTCACCAGTCACACAAAGGGAGGGACCTTTGGTCTGGCACTGTGCTCCTTGCCAAACAGCCCCTGAGTTTATAGATATACTAATGTGTACACACTCTTTGTGCATTTCTCAGAGGGTTTTGGTGGATTCACATTTCCTTCTGGGTTCCCTAGCCCTCCAAGATTCGTTTATCTCTGGTCTCCTCCTCTCAGACCTTCTTCCTCCCTTCCATGCCCCGCACCCGTATTATCCGCAGCCCCCCATCAACACCCGTGTCCCTCCTTCACCCCTCTGTTCTCCCCCCACCAAAGCGTGTCCCTCCTTCACTCCTCCCTGAAGAACATTCTCATTCTCACTTTCCCTTTCTCCCACTTGGTAACATCTGTTCCCCACTATTCCCCTTTGGGGGTTCTTTTTTCCCGTTACGTTTGTGTATGCTTTCTCTTTCCCTGGCTCCTGCTGTTACATCAGGATATATACTCATACACATACAGGGGATTGATGCTACAACCACAAATGAGGGAGTACATACATTGCTTGCTCTTCACTTTCTATAATACTCTCTTATTCCATCCATTTACATGCAAATTTCATTATTCCATGTTTCCTTAATGCAGTGTAGAACTCCATTGTGTAAAGGAACCACATTTTCATTATCCATTCTTTAACTGAGGGGCATTTAGGTTGTTTCCATTTCTTAGCCATTGTGAAGAGAGCAGCAATAAACATGTATGTATGGGTATCTCTACAATAGGATGTATCCTTTGGGTATATGCCAAGGAGTGCTATAACTGGATCATATGATAAATTTATTTTTCACTTTTTGAGAGGTCTCCACACTACCATCCACAGTGGTTGCACAAGTTTGCCTTCCCACCAGCAGTGAATGAGCATTTCCCTTTCTCCACATCCTCTCCAGCATTTCTTGTCTTTTGTTTTCTTGAACTTGCCCAGTCTGATGGGGGTGAGATGAAATATTAAAGTGGTTTTTATCTGCATTTCTCTAATTGCTAAGGATGTTGATCACTTTCTAAGGTGCTTCTTAGCCATTTTTATTTCTTCATTTGAGAACTCTCTGTTCAAGTCTATAGGCCATCTTTTCACTGGGTCATTTACTTTTTTATTTCTTCATTATCTAGTGCTTTGTATGTTCTGAATATTAATCATTTGTCAGATGTATATCTGGTAAATATTGTCTCCCATTTAGCAAACATATCTAAGAAGCAAGCGGGTGTTGCAGTTCTAATAGCTTATAAAATATATTCCAAATTAAAGCTAATCAGAAGTGATAAAGAGGTTCACCTCATTATAATCAAAGGAGCAATTGATCAAGAAGATATTACAGTTATGAACATACATGCAACAAATTCTTGAGCACCCAATTTCATTAAAAAAAAGTACTTCAGGACTATAAAACACAGATTAACCCCACCCCAGTAATAGTAGGTGACTTCAGTACCCCACTATCCTCACTAGACTGGTCAACTGGACAAAGAATAAACAGAGAAACATCTGAATTAAATGATACCTTACACAAAATGGACCTAATAGACATCTACAGAATATTTCATACAAACACGAAAGAATACATTTTCTACTCAACAGTTCATGCAAGTTTTTCTAAAATCAACCACATTCTGGGACACAAAACAAATCTCAACAAATACAAAGCAATTGAAATAAGTCAATGCATTCTATCAGACTATAGTTCAATAAAGCTTATACTCAACTCCAAAAGAAGTAACTGCATGAAATCATGGAAATTAACATGCTCCTGAATGATGAATGGGTCAAAGAAGAAATTAAGAAATAAATGAAAGTATTCCTGTAAGTAAAGAAGAATGAGAACACAACAAAACAAAGATACGGGACACTTTGAAAGCAGTTCTAAGAGGGATGCTTTTAATACCTACATTAAAAAATGAGAAAGAGCACATGAAAATGACATTTACAGTATGATTAAAGCTCTGAAAAGCTAAGAACAAACCAACCCCAAACCTTGCAGACAAGAAGGAATAACAAAAAATCAGAGCAGAAATTAATGAAATAGAAACAAATAATACAAAAAAAAAAATCAGTGGATCTCAGAACTGGTTCTTTGAAAGGTTAAACAAGTGTGACAGACTCCTAACCCAGTTAACCAAAAGAAAGAGAAAATCCAAATCAACAAAATCAGAAATGAAAGACGAAACATCAAACAGACAGCAAAACAAAAACAAAAGCAAACAACTACATTACATTAAATTAGAAAATCTGAAATAAACAGATGAATTTCTAAAATCATGGATACCACCGAAGTTAAATCAAGAAGTGACCGACAGCTTAAACAAATATGGAAATTGAAACTAACACAAAACCTCCTGACTAAAAAAATTCCAGGCCCAGATGGATTAACAGCAAAATTTTACTGGACATTCAAAGAAGATCTATAACCAATATTGTTTAAATTATTCAAAATGTTAGAAACAGATGGAGAACTCCCTGACACCTTCCATGAAGCCATTATGACTGTAATACCTAAACTAAGTAAAGATACAACAACAAAAACTCTAGGCCCATCTCCCTAATGAATATAGATGCAAAGATACTCCACAACATATTTGCAAATGCATACAGACACACATCAAAAAGGCATCCACCATGAGCAGATAGGCTTTATTCCAGAGATATAAGGATGGTTCAATGTACGTAAATCAATAGATGTAATAAAACATGATCTTAAAGACTAAAAGCATATGATCCTCTCAATAGAACAGAAAAGGCCTTTTGCAAAATCCAACATGCATTCATGTTAAAAATCCTAGAGGGAATTGGTCTGGAAAGACCATACCTCAGCATAAACAAAGCTATATATAACAAACCCACAGCCAACATCAATCTAGATGGAGAAAATTTGGAAGGATTCCCTTTAAAATCAGGCACCAGACAGGGCTGTCCACTGTATCCTCTCCTTTTCAATATAGTGTTGAAACTCTTGCAAGAGGAATAAGAGAAGAGAAGGAAATCAAAGAAGTACTAATTAGAAGAGATCAAGTTATCTCTATGTGCAGATGATATGATATTGTACATAAAATTCCCAAAAATTCCACCAGAAAACTGTTAGAAATCACTAACACTTGCAATAAAGTAGCAAGATACAAAATCAACTTACAAAAATCAGTAGCCTTTCTCTATACCAATAACAAGCAATCAGAAAAAGCATTCAAGGAACCCCCCCCCTTCACAATAACCTCAAAAATGTTTAGGAATAAACCTAACTAAATATATTAAAGACCTTACAATGAAAATTTCAAATCTTTAAAGAAACAGATAGAGGAAGACACTAGGAGATGGAAGGTCCTACCAGGATCATCGATTGGTTTTTTAAAAAATTAAAATTATTATTTTAAAAACATTGTTTTGTGCATCTGGTGGGTTGTCTTTCCTAAGAAACACAATGATGGGGTACTAATTTCTGGAGGAGACATATTGTCTTGGATATTCATGTTTTGTGTTTTTGTAATTGAGCCTAGGCATCTGGAGCTATGTTTCTAGTACTGTTTCTTCATATGGATACCTGACCTAAGTCCTTCTGAGTGGTGCTTTGTGTTAATCTCAGGGCCATTCTGCACTGATATACTAGTGCAATGTGAAAAAATGGTCTCAGTTCAGCTAGGGATACATGAAATTTCAGTCTGAGTTTCCAGGGCAGATTCCAGTGCCAGGTTGAGCTTGGTGTTTGCTATGTGAGTAGGCAGGTAGACAGGTCAGTGTTGATTTTTTTATTGGCTACATAGGTTCTATAGTAACCAAGAAAGGTGTAAATGTAACTCTTGACTGCTTTGGCTAATATACAGTGTGTACAATCCCAGCTATGCGTGGCAGTGTGGAGATGTCTGCAAAGGCAGGCGAGGTTCTATTGATCTGACCAAACTGCACTGATGTGAAGGCTGCACAACCTGATCTAGGTCTAGGAGTGTGGACACTGGGGCGAGGGAGCTTACAGGTTCAGCAGATGCATGGAGGTTCACAACCACATCTAGACCCAAGAGTGTGGATGTAGAACAGGGGTGCCACGGCTGGGGAATTCACAGGTCTCGTGGAGCTCACAGGACTAGGGGGCAGGATTGTACTGAGGAGCCATGTATTCTGAGCAGGCCTTAAATTCTTGACAGGAGGCAGAGAATGCCTTAGGTCATTTTTTAAAGAAAATTTTACTATAGAAGTTCATTGAAAGAGATAAGATTGGGCAATTTTCACTTACTCAATAAACTTTTCTGCTTATTACCTCGAAAGAGAAAATCTGAGATGATTGCAGTGGTGCAATTCCAGCACTCACAGAGATCGAGGCCAGTCTGGTCTACGTAGTGAGTTCCGGATGAGCTGGGGATACAAGGAGATCCTGCCTCCAAACGAAAAAATAAGTAAATTAAAAACCAATTTCTTTTACAATTTGAGAGAATAAATAAAACAAAATTTATTTTCTTAAGGTTTTATGTATCAATTCATGAAAACATCTTAGTATGATTTAGAGCTGGACAGTTGGCTCAGCCCTTAGGGATACTCCATAGAACCAAAATGAAGACCCCAACATCCATAATGAGTGGCTCAGAACCACCTATAATTCTAGCTCTAATGGCTCTGACTCCCTCTTCTGGCCTTGGGGGCACCTACATGCAAGGATGCATGCTCTCTCTCATGTACATATAACACATAGATAAAAAAAAAACCATTTTTTTTATCTATGTGTTATAAGAAACATGTCAGTGTGATTTTATAGGCTTAATCATAGTGGTAGAGCTACAGTATATAATTACTGATCTGAAGAGCCAACAACATCTATACTTTATACTTTGAAACATTTCTCAATTTTTATTTATAGTAATTGGAAGTCCTCAAAACCCAAATGACTCTAAGGGAGGTGCTTCTTAGAAGTAATCGTTCAATCCTGGAAATAACAGTTTTTCTTAAGTGCCTACTACACGGCTGATAGCAGCATATTATGACATTAAGCTTATAGCATTCTGTGTGAATTTCCTACACTCTTTTTCATTAATCCTTTCTGAGTGTTTATGCATTTTGTACAATAAATCTTAATCATATTTAGACTTCTTCTCCCCCATTGGATTTCATTCATTTTGTTATATATATGTTAAGACCTATATGGTCAACTTTTTATACCCAGATATCCCTCGGTGCAAGTTCATCCATGGAGTCTAGTCAGCTCGTTTAGAGTCACACTAATAAAGAAGATCTATCTCCCACAAGCCATAGTAATCAGCCAGTAGTTCCTCAGCTAAGATTAAGGCCTGTTGCCAATTTCCCCAGTTCTGTGCTGGGATTTTGTCTGATTGAGTCAGCGTGGGTCTTGTGCATGCAGTCACCATTGTTGCAAGTTCGTATGAGCAAGTTCCCAGAAACCTGAAAGCCTCTGTTTCCTTATATTCTTGTACCAACCCTGGCTCTTAGACAATCTTTCCACCTCTGGTTCTGCAATGATGCCTCAGCAATGGGAGTGGAGGGGTGAGGTTTAATACGTAAGCTTCATGTATCAAGAAGCAACTTCAGCTCCTTCAGCCCATGGATGGCCATTTCAAACCCTGGCATTGGTTTTAACATCTCTCCATACATCCTACTTTTTCTGGATTTTAGTGTTGTGCTTTCAACTGCTTAATCAGAAAGCAGTAATATAATACAAACATCTACAGGGTCAACAAATGTGCTATATTGTTACCAGCCTGTGGCATGCTGCTGGATTAGATAGTGTTGGCTGAGATGTAGTCACAGTTGATCAAGAGGACTGGTTGTTGTTCACTCACTACCAGTATTAAAAGACTGGTAAAATGACTAGCCAGCAAGAACCCAACTTTATACTACTTTCTTGTCTAAGTGTCCAGGGAACTATAATGGACTTTAAGAATGCTAAAAGTATTCTGATTCAAACGTCATGACTCTAATGTGACCTTCAAACACTTCATTTTCTTTTTTACTTGATTTCTTTTGACAACTTTTATTTTCCATTGATTTACTAGAAGAAGACTATTTCACAGAGAAATGAAACATTTAAACTTCCTAAACATCAGGTAGTAAATATATACTGATTATTGAAGATAAGAAATTCATAGAAATTACAAAAGGAGAATGTGACACTAGTCTCTCTCCAAGAAGCTTCCAGTCAGCTGCGGAGGTCTGTGCATATCTGCGAAACAAATAAGGCTTAAGTACTTTGACAAAGAGTAAAACAACTAGTAAGGGAATAAGAGTTGTCATAGGAATTGGTCAACTTTAAGAAACTTCCTTGGGCAAAGTGCTTGCTGAACAAATAAAAGAGCCTTTCAGATCCTCAAGACTCATGTGAATGCCCAGTGGTTGCAGAATCCCTTCTATAATCTATAATCTATAAACTATAGTCAGTTCTCTGCTCAGGAGAAGCAGATAGGTGATTTTGGAGCAAGCTGTCTAGCTAGACTAATCAAACCAGCATGCTACAGATTCAACAGAGAGACTCTGCCTCAGTCTATAAGGTGGAGGGCAATAGAAGAAGACACTGGATGTCAACCTTGGGCTTCCACACATATGAACATGCAGATACACATACATATACCACATACATGTAAAAAATAAAAAGAACCATTATTAAAATAAGCTGTAAGAAAAATATCAGAGATATCTGAAAAAGTTTCAGTCCTGGTGACATTAAGTCTATGGACTCTGAAGTCAAGAAGCCTGGGTAAAAAGTTGTCATGCCTCATCTGTGTGTCTATAAAAGTGTTAACTTCTCTTCCCTCTCTTTCTTCCTCATCTGTGGATGGAGGGCACAGGCTTATCAAACGTGCTGTTTCTGTGATGTGAGTGATGCTCATGTTTACTACCCCATTCTAGGCTGAAGATGCACAAGGCACGGAGCCAGATAATTGCTGAAAGTAAATACTTAGCAAAAGCCACAGCTGTTCATTCTTTCTGACTAACTTATTCCACACATATGTACTTGCTATATGCAAAAAGTGTAGTCTAAGTTCAGTGAACATTTCCTGTGTCTATGCTGAATAATGTCTGACCCATTTTTTTCAGACAGGGTCTTTCTGTGTAACTCATGACCCAGATTCTCCCACTTCCTTCTGCCTCTGCCTCTCCAGTAATGGCTTCACAGGTTTGTACCACCACACTGGCCATGCACTTTTTCTTTGTACTTAATCCTAATGAAAATGCTGTGAAGTTGGCCGAGTGCAGTTCAGAGCTGTACCAGCAAGGAGTGGAGTTGGATTTGAATTCATATCTTTATGAATGTAATCGGTGAATACCTGTCAGGATAGACATACGGCTAGCTACACAAATAAGTTCATGAAATATAATCTATTATTACTAAAATAATTGGAAGCAATCTAAGTGGCTGACATCAAAGAATGATTTTAATTGAATATGGTAAGTGAACATAATAAAAAGGGATGAAGTTATTAAAATTATAATTTAATACAGATGCTCCTCACCTTAAATTGGGATTACCTCATCATAAACCTTTCACAAATTGAAATTATTCAGTCAAAAATACATTGAAGACTCCTGAGCCACTGAAGAGCACAGCTTTACTACAAGGGACATTGTCAAATGTTGCTCTTTACCCTCCTAACCTTAAGGTTCCTTGGACACTGGGACTGACTCTGCTGCCCAGTATCTAAGACAAAAGGAAAAAAAAATTGGCTTTCTATTGGATATGTGTTCTTTTCCGGCCATTGTAAAGATGAAAGAATGTAACACTGAACAATTCTAAGTCAGGGACCATCTGCACAATAATTATTAAACCTATTGATAAAGAACATAATAAAATGGTGTAAAAGATTAAAGTAAAGATATTAGCAAGGATGATATACGCAACCATAAATGACATGTACCTGTTATCAGGGGATAGTTCAAACTAAAGTACCTATTAAAGAAGTTTTCTGAAAGGAGAGAGATAATATTTATTAATTTGTGACCTAGAGAAGTTCACCCATTTGTTGATAAAATTATTTCACATAAGCAGTTACTATTTGTTAGCAGCAAAGTTTAGCTCTTTGTGTGTAATGATAATTAAATGGAAGTGCTTTCCTGGGCCAGCTGGAGTCTGCTAAAGCCAGGAAAGGCTTGTATAGTTTGAAATGAAAAGAGAGAAAATAGAATGGAGAGATTGAGGAAAATGGAAGGGGATCAGGCAGCAGGTAGGGGATGAGGCAGGGGGAAGGGGTCAGGTAGAGAGAGCAGATCAAGTAGGAGGGAGATAATTGAAGAGTGAATGAGAAAAAAGTATGTTACACATACATGTATGATAATGTCATGGTGAAGCTTATTACTATCTACATTTAATATAAGCTCATAAGATGCATCTCCCACTCAGACAAGTGTCTGGATTTGTATAAAATTCTCTTTCATTCAAACTGAAATCTGGGTAGTTAGATTATCTAAGTAGAGGATGAAATACTTTTTAAATATGGGAGAGTATTTATCACATAAGACAAGTGAATGTTGATGCACTTAAGAGAATATGAAGAAATACTAACAAAAATCACCATGGACGAAGACAGAAGAAAACAACTGCAGGTCATCCGAAGTGCACAAGGAAAACAGATTTTAAATATAAGATTAAATTCCCCAAGGGACTAGGAAACCCGAAAAATAGGGTGATAGAGACATTTAAAAGTAAAAAAAGTCAATATTTAGAATTTCTATAGAATATGTGGAAAAAAAGACACAACAATCTTTAAAGAGATGATACTTGAAGACTTTCCTAAATTGATGAAAATTAGCAGACTTCAACTGAGTTTCTGGAAAAATAATCTCACTCAAACAATTCATACTTAGGCCATTTATTTTTATCACCAAAGAGAACTGGAGACAACATGAACTTCCAAGCACTCAGAGTAGAGAAAGAGAGTGCCAGCAGAGAAGGAACGGTTGGACATGGAAACACTCATCCAGTGTTTCTGGGTAGAAGTCATGATGTAGCATAATTCTGGCCCGGCAGTGCTGGTTTCTTCATAGGAACAAACAGCTGCTTTCAATCTCAATACAAGCCATCTTCAGAAAATACAAGGTGACAAAAAGAGTTTTCAGAAACACAGACAGAAACAGAATATAAACCACTCCTCAAGTGTTGGAGGACACCTCAGATGCCCCAGTCTCTGGATATTCTGTGTCCCTCTTTTCTCTTAAATCCTGACACCTGCCCTCCAGTCCCACCTTCCCTGAGAAAGCACCACACTTAAGAACAGAGGATGTATGCTGGGCATGGCGGCACACACCTTTAATGCCAGCACTCAGTAGGCAGAGGCAGGTGACTCGCTGTGAGACTGAGACCAGCCTGGTCTACATAGTGAGTTTCAGTCCAGCTGGATCTAAGGTAGATCGTGTCTAAAAAGCAAAACAAAATAAAATAAAACAAAACAAAATACCAGAAAATGTTGGGGATAGAGAGAAAGCTCAGCAGTTAAGAACAATTGCTGCCCCTGCAGAGGACTAGGACCACTTTCCAATGCTCATAGCAGCTCACAATGCTCTGTAACTCCAGTTCCAGTTGTAGGGAATCTGATGCCCTTGTCTGGCCTCCTTTGCCACTACATGTACATGGTGTATTTATGTACATATAGTCAAAACACTCATACACATACAATAAAAATAAATAACTTTTTAAAAAAATTAAAGGCTATCAGTTAGTATGAAGGGGAATCAAAGTCGAATATTCACAAGAATCATGGTATTTCAGATAACAAAATGAGGAAAACATCCAACTCATTTTATGAGCCCAGTGTAAACCTGTTATCAAATCTACATAAAGCATCATAAAAGAAAATTATAGGCTAATCTTATGAATGTAAATAAAAGAAAAATCATTTTAAATGCATATATATAAGATATTACATCATAACCACTATAAATATAAGAATATAAATTGGATTCACCATTAAAAAACCCTACGTTAAGCATTTCTAAATTAGTAGATAGAAGTCACATCATTATGTCAATAGTAGCATAAATAGGTGCATAATATAATTCAATAGCCATTTGTTACATATAACAAGAAATTTCCAAGTAGACTTGACATAAATATGAATCTCCTCACTTGAACAAAAGGGAGAGAAGTATATTTGAAAAAAAATTATGGTAATAAATAATATAATTCATCTGTTTTCAGGTATAATATTGATATATTACAGTACAATTTCCTAGATATCAGCACAATTTTTCAGTTATAATATTAATACACATATAATATAAATGTATACTAAATTCAATGTATAAAATTTTATTGTGTTTTTATTTCAGTGGCATTTTCAATATAACACACATACATAAGATCTATAAACAGAATACAGTTAACAAAATATCTTAAGGGAGAAAAGTACAGATATTAACAGAAATGAAGTGTTAAATATAAAAAAGCAAAGACAAATAGCATGTTTAACCATGACAGCATACCATCTCTTAAGAATGAATTCTTCCCAAAGCAGTCTAGAAACTAAATCAATTCTAAAAATATGTAACAATTTCTCTGGAAAACCGATTTCATAATATAGACTTTTGACTAAAGACTACAAATGCCAAGCAATTCCTAAAGAAGATCCTAAAAGTATTCATTACCTTCAAGATAGAAAAGTTTCACCATCGCTATCTAAAACTAGACAGTGTTTTATACTCAGAGCAAGGACAGACTGGAATCATGCCCATCCACATATGAAAACATGACATATGGCTCAGCATTTACAGAAAATCATTGTTGGAAATGCCCCCATTGTTAACTTATGTGGGGATGCTATTTAAAAGTGGAGGAAACAGACACATATATAAATCTTCATCTAATGCTATGTACAGATCAGAATTCCAGATAACGTATCTCTAGTAGAAATCCAAATTTACTGTTTTAAAAGGTAGTCAGGAGAATATCTCTATGATTTCAAAATTTCATGAGTTAATAATCAAGATATAAAAGATGAAATAAGAGAAAAGCTTATATCAAAAGTAAGAACGATGAATTGAAGACTCAAACATGAGCACATGCAATTACAACTACCTGATATTTGACAAAGGTACAAAGATATCAAGAACACACACTAGAGGAAAGACAGCATCTTCAACAAATGGTGCTGGCAAAACTGGATCTCCATGTGTAGAAATTAGACCCGTACCTATCACCCTGCACAAATATCAACTCCAAGTGGATCAAAGAACTCAATGTGAAGCCTGGAACACTGAAATGTTTAGATGAATACATAGGCACTACCCTACAAGATATAGGTGCAGGAAAGGACTCTCTAAATCAGGAATCAATTGCTTGGGAATTAAGGTCAACAATCAACAGTGGGGCCTTGTTAAACTAAAAAGCTGTTTCACAGCAAAAGAACAGTCAATTGACTGAAAAAGAAGCCTACAGAGTGAGAGAAAATCTTCACCAGATATTCATTCAAAAGATGATTAACATCCAGAGTATACAAAAACTGTAAAAAAAAAATAAAATAAAAACAAAAAGAAATAAACGACTCAAGCAAAAAAATGGGCTATCTGAAGGTATTCATGATGGTGCACACTTCTAATCCCAGGTCTCAAGTGGCAGAGTGAGGAAAGTGGGTTTTTGTGAGATTTAAGCCTGAGTGGTCTATTTAGAGAGTGGTTCCAGACTAGTTGTGACTATGGAGAGTCCATCTCTCAATAGGACAAAAAACGGAGTGTGGGGAGATCTGAACAGAGTGATCTCAAAAGAAGAAAACACAGAGACTAAGAAATATCTTAAAAAATGTTCAACATTATAAACAGGGAAATGCAAATCAAAACTTTTTAAAGATTTCACCTTACTGCAGTCAGAAGTTAGGTCAAGAGAACCAATGACACCAAACGCTGGTAGGATGTGGGAAAGGGGAGACCACATCCACTGTTGGTGGGACTGCAAACTGGTGTAATCACTGTGCAAATTGGTATGGGGAACTCTTGGAAAACTAAACAAATAAGCTGACCATGCTTTTTATTCAGTACTCTGGAGCAAGACATGGGCAGATCTCTGTGAGATAGAAGCCACTATGGTCTACTTGGTGAGTTCCAGGCCAGTTATGGTTGCACAGAAGGCCTCAACTCAAAAAGACAAAAATAAAAACAAAACGTAAGATATATGTTTACTATGTGATCTGAGTATACCACTTCTTGGCATATACCCAAAGGGTTCATTCTTCTGCAGAGATACAGCCATATTTGCTGCAGTGCTTTTCACCAAAGCTAAGACATAGAAAAAGCCTAAATGTCCCTCAACTGATCAAAGGAAGATGACAATGTGGTATGTTTGCGTAATGCAATTCTACTCAGCGTTAAAGAAAAATGGAATTTGCAGGTAAATGGATGGAACTAGGAACTGTTATAGTAACTGAAGTAACATAGACTCAGAAAAATAAGCTACATATATTCTCTCTCATTTGAGAATTTTGGCTCCAAATCGCTAGATGTGAGCATATGTCCTGATGTAGTCACAGGAAACAGGAAAATGTAAAGGAACCATAGGGAAAAGGGAAGAAAGAGCTTTCAAGTGTGTGTGCAGGTGTGCTTGGAGGCCAAAGGCCTATGTCAGCTGCATTTCTTGACTATTCTCCACTGTCTTTCATGAGATAGAACTGATTTTGATGCTCACAAATCAACTAGAAAATTAGCTGTTAATGTTGGGATCTGCCAGTCCCAGCCCCATTCCCACCCAGCCTTAGGATTATGGAAATGTATCACCATCCACTTTAACATGGATGCCAGGAAGGTAAACTTAGTTTTTCATGCTTGCATGACAGGCACTTTGCTGACTGAGTCATCTTCCCAGGTCCTGAATAAATTTATTTTTCAAGTAACAGGATGGAAGGATCTCATGCTAATGCATGAATGATCACTGAATGTCTAGAATATGGGTCAATATGAGGTATGAAGCTTCATGTCCAAAACCAGCCCATACAGTAACAGTATGCATCTTAACTGTACATGCACATTGGGCAAAAATATAAATAACATGTATGAAATTACTAGCACCAAAAATCCAGTTTCTTCTGAAGGTGATGGGATTTATTGATAAAGGGACATATGGGAATCTTCAAGGTGTTTCTTAAGCTCAGTATGAGATATAGAAGTGACCATATAATAGGTTTTATTTGTGTATTTTAATATGTATGCATGTATTTATATGTTCTCTTTGATATGTATGTTGTTATATATATATATATATATATATGAATTATAAACAAAGAACTATTTTTTGAGTGTAACCAGAGCTTCTTTTAATCTACTGAACTTCAATCATTAAATCTGTTTATGTACTATACCACCCTGAACACGGGGAAATGATTTAGTACATAGCCATAGGAAAGCACACCTCCTATAGTACTGTGATATTCTCCACAGATCTCCCTGGAATACTAAGACATTGAGATTTATGAGTAAAGGATGTGGGACTGAGGCCCAACTCTCATTTTGAACACCTACCACCCACGAGGTGTGCTGTCATCTTTACATCTATCTCAACCAACAATCACAATCTCCTCTGAAATGTTCTTATTCCCATTTATATTTCTCTAAGACACAGAGAACTAACAGCATTTTCAGGGCTGTAATATGAGGCCAAGGCCATCTCTCCTTAAGCCTGTATTCTCTCCCTACTGCAGTGAGTACTCATTTCTGACCTTCTGAGCGACGAGCTACTGGTGGTGTAAGCTGCCATTTCATCTTCTTATTCTTTAATTCTGAGCACAGGATGAGGCTTGGTGTCTGCTCAGAAAATATCAAGTCATGATTCATTATTACTGGGAGATTTAGGACTGATACTTAAGCCTAGTATTCACTGTGACTCGCAATCACCAAAAAAAGAAAGGAACATTTCAAGGTATTTGATTCAATGTTTTCACGTTACAATTAAAGAAACAGAGTTCTAATCTTTTTAAATGCCATTTCTATTAAAATATATCCTGAGAAGAAAGTGGAAAATCCATTTTCCTCATCTCCTTTCCTCTTCTTCTTACTCAAACACTTCCTTCTGTATGTTCGTTATCTTTGCCATCTGGTTGGAGAGGGTCCAGTTTAAAAGTTTGATTCAGACCTATTTGTCCAATCCAGTCTCTGACTTAGGCGTTTTCCTTAGTGAATAGAGCTGAGGACATTTTAATTAATTTATTGTGTCCCTTCAATTAGGGGACCCAATTAATAATTGAAATGAGTTTTTAATTGGTTTATGTCCTCTAGGGTATCATATTAATAACATAAATAAACTAACAGGTTTGCATTGAATTAGGATCAATCTATATGCATATCTGCAGCCTCCTAATACATTATCTGTCTTTAACCTCCAAAATTGAATGCAACTTTTTAAACAGACATCCCCATGCACTAGTTTTTGTTGTTGATGATAATGTTTCTCCACTGTGAGGCAAGGTCATAGCATTTTCTTATATAACATCGATGTCAAGTGTATTTTTATCATTTGATTCATTATGCCTAATTTCTCCATGCTTATAATGTTGAAATTACCATTGTGTGATTTCTATTAGTCAATCATCCATCTCATCACAGACTTTTGTTACTTCTTAGAATATCCCTTGTCTTCAGCCATTGAAATATACAACTAGAGAGATTCCATAGTACAGAGAAGGTCACACAGCAAGCTAGAACTAGGGGCCTTTGGTCTCTGTGCAGACAACTTATAGCTTGTTCTGCAAAATTTCATTTATCTTGGCACCTAATTCCTCTTTAGTATATTATCATTTGGACCCAATTCACACTTGTATTAGACTTATCTTTTCTGAAAAAAGTCAATAATTTATCTTATGAAAAAAATGCAATTTGTTATTCTCTAAGCACATCAGGATCAAAAGTGTCTGTCTTACATTATTTGGAGAAAAGTTTTCCAAGGCTTCTAGCAATTTCCCTCACCTATATCTCTAACTCCATGTACCTTCCACAGGGTCTGATTTTAACCATTTTTCTTACCTCTTCCCAATAGTTTCTTTACCAAATTCTCCTGTGTATCAAGCTCCTTTTCCACTCAGTACCACTGAGTTTTTCCTTGTTCCAGGCCTCTAGCATTGAAGATTTCCCTATTGCAAGGTTTTCTGTGAGTTTCTCATAGAAACTGCTGGGAAATGTCCCTCTTGGGTTTTTTTCTGTTTCAGTAAATGCTCCAGGAGATGCTTGTTCAAGTTTGAAATTTGTGCATAACCTCTGGGATGAAAAAAACCTTAAACAAATTTTACATGTGCTACAAAGCCCAGCTTTTCATAAATGGCTAAGCAAAGCCCCTTGTAACATGCATTCCTTTATCAAATTCTTCCTCTTTTAAGGATTTGAAGAGACTCAGGTTTTGTACATGTGTGATATATGCATCACTGTTTCTAAATGAAAGCTGCTTGAGGACCAAAGGACCCCAGCTTTCTTCTTAACTCTCCTTTGCATGATAATCTTCACTGCTAATGCCTAGCTAAGTGCTTACCTGGCCACTCCATGCAGCAGCATTGGTACTGGCTATCAAACTAAAACAGTGGATCAGTGCCTTATTGTGGAATCTTTCCACACTCAAAGTTTGAGAATTCCCTGTCATGTAATACAGGGTTTCAGAATAAAAAGGCAGTCTCACCTAGTTTCTGCAATCAGCTGATTAGCACTCTATCAACCAGAAATCTCAAGGGTACAGTGAAACAGAGGAGAAGAAATGGAGAATGCCTTTCTGGCTAGTAGGGGTAGCAATAGATTCAAGCTTAGAAAGGGCAAGCGCTAAGACAAGGTCAGTGGTACCTGATCTTCAGTTGGAGAAAGGAAATCAGTTCTTTGCTTTTCCTGTTAGACCAGGTGATCCTGAAGCCCTAATAGCCTGGTTCTCAAGTCCATCCTTTGACATTGTAGGCCATTCGGTCATTTTAATATTTTATTCTTTATGTATATGAGTGTATTGCCTACATGTAAGTGTACTCGTGTAGAGCAATGCCCGTGGAAGGGAGAAGAAAGTGTCAGATTCCCTGGAACTGGAGTTACAGATGGTTGTTAGCTGCCATGTGGTTGCTGAGAATTGAACCAATGTCCTCTGCAAGAATAGCCAGTGCCCTTAACCTCTGAGCCATCTCTCTGACCCCTACTCAATCATTTTATAATAATATTTTATCTTTGTGTATGTGCGTGTCTGTATATGCATGTTCATGTATGTAAGTAAGGGTAAGCATGCCACAATATATGTCTGGAGGTCAGAGGACAATCTTGGTTGTTAGTCTTTACCTTCCACCTGTTGAGACAGGGGTTATCTGCCAAGGGGAATTGCCAGGCTCGATGATGCATACATTCCCACAGATGCTCGTGCCTGTGCCTCCCATCTCACAGTAGCAGCACTGAGATTAGAGGTCTGCACTGCTCCACCTGGCCTTATGTGGGTTTTGGGGATCTGAACCAAGATCCTCCTACTTGTCCATCAAACACTTTATCCGGTGTACTTCCCCTCCAATCTTCAATACATTTTCAATAAACTTTTTTTCTGAGCAAGTCGGAGTCAGCTTTGGTTGCTCACAATATTGAATGTTAAGTGATATAGGAATGATAACCCCTTTATATTTATTGAGTGGCTGATCAGTTCACTAAGCAGGTTCAGCTTTTCAAATAAACATGAAAATACATATAACTGACTAGTATGAACTGACGTTTGGTATATCATTGACTAGTCTGAACCAACAAAGAGTGTGAAATAAGTCACATTTGTTTATCTATTTTTTTCCAGGTTTCCATAAAAGAGTATCTGATCCGGGCATCGTACTGGAAGGACAGCGGGAGGTTAACACTAGCACATTCTGTTATGCTGCCAACGATATCATCATTCCTCAAGGGAACAAAGGTGATCAATAGCTTGCTAGGCAGCGCATGTGCCTGTGTGTCACCATGGTGGCCTTTCTTTTGTCAGTTCACTTTCCTAGTCTTCAAGGTCAAGGTTCTCTGCTCTTGGCAAATCTTAGGTAGATAAATCGAAACATCCACATACCAATATTTAGACAGCATGACTGGGAAGATCATCCATCTGAGCCAGGGGAACTGTCTGCCTGGAAAAGTACTGAGTTTTGTAACACTGAATAAAATTCTTGTTTGTCCATCATGGAGTGCACTCAGTGGTCACAGAGCATGTACTGGATGCTGTACCTCAGGTGGACTTTTTGTCCTCAGTGTGTAAGGAAACCCAGGATAGTGAAGTCAAGGCTGTGATTATATGGCTCAGTGTTAGCAGTTAGGATTTACCTTCATGCTGATCTCATTTCACAGGCTTGCAAGGAAGTTTAACCTTTAGAAGTTTTTCTGAATACTCTTCTTTTATCCCCCTAGGTCTGACTGAAAACATCACCCTTTAAGCACTACATATGTGTCAGTGGTAATCCACAGAACATTTTCCCTCATGTCTCCGGAGCTGTTCTGTACTGTATGTTCCTGAGAGCTCTGATTCTACTTTATTCATTTTTTTCCATGTTCCCTGCATAGTATATGGATTATGGTAGTTTCTTAATAAATATTTATTACATGAGTAGATAGGTAAATAAAAGTAGAGAGAAATCCATTTGTATAGGTAACCATGAGATACACACTGAGGGTTCCCCAACAGCACACAACTAAGAGGCTGTTGCTGCTCCTTAAACCAGAACTAAATCATTGTGGCCTCTTTTAGAGAAAATAGCTGGGTTCACCCAGATCATTACTTATAACTCCAACTATTCTAATAATTCAATATGGCTACTAGGCCTGGAAACACTCTTGTTTCCTCACACTGCCTCACACATGGCAGTTTATTCTTGATAATGGGACCATGGAGTCACATGTGCAAAGATTTGCATGGAGGTTAAAGTGGTAACCTGTTTCTTTGGGGCTACTATAGGTAGGGTCTGTGCCAGGGAACTCTCCTAGTATGGAACCCTGGCTGAGGGTCAAGAACAACAGGGTGAAGCAAGGAATATTTCCAAGCATGTGAGTCACTTCCTTGCATTTAGATGGTGCTTGACTCTGAGGATTGGCATAAGACCAACAGTATATGCTATAGTTACTCAGGGGATTAAAAGCTATGGCCAAGATGATTATGTGGAATTACAAACCAACCAAGAAGCGGCCATGGTCCCTGAGTACACTGCATTCCAATTTCTGTGATCTAGGTTGTAATCCTGAGGACAGGAAAAACATTGTCCTACAGCCTCCTTTCTTTTATTGAAAGGAGAGAGCAATGTAGAGGAAAAGTATATGTAGTTTGGATTCTGAAAGTTCAAGATCACAGTTTGGTTTCTCCTCCTATTGTTGCCTTTTTGAACTTTTCTTCTTTGCCTTAGACTCAGATTTCCCTTCTGGAAAATTGGTGTTATGATATCTTATTTTATTTTATCGGCAAGAATTAAATGAGATGATGCACATGAGGTGTCTGCCCCACTATAGCAAGCCAGCCCTTTTTGACTTGTATGTCTTCTTTCTTATTCATCATGAACTTCTTTGTGTCTTCTCACTGTGCTATCTCAGCCAAGACATTTTGGGAGTTTCACTGGGGAAGCATGCAGGCCTTCCTATAATGTAAAACCCAAGAGAAAAGGAGAAATGGATTAGTTAGTCTTCAGAAGCTTTGAGGACCCCTCCACAGGAGGAAACTTTTTTCAGGTACTGAAAACCTAGTCAAAATTTATGGATCGGGCACAGGCCCTGGGGTGGGGACAAGAGAGTCTACTATTATTTTGTATGTTACTTAATTTTCTGCTGCTGTGATAAAGCGCCATGGCCAACGCAATTTATAGATGTAACAGTGTATTTTGGACTCCCAGTTCCAGGGGGATAAGAATCCATCATGGTTGGGGAGGCCTGACAGGAGGCATCCAGAGCAGAAAGCTAAGTACTCACATCTCCAAGTAGGCACAGGAAGCAGAGAAACTAAATGCAAACAGGATGTGGCTATTTATTCTCAGAGCCCACCCCCTTCCAACATGGCCACTCTTCCGAAAGTTTCTATGCCCTTCCTGAAACAGCGCCACCAACTGACAAATAGTTCAAGTACTTGAGCCTGTGGAGAACATCTTATTCAAACTACTACATTTTGCTAAGTGGACTATAGTCAAACTACATTCTAAGTGTTCATGTTTATATCCACAGACCAGTGGTGCTCTCTGGTGTAAGTAGAGGAGCTTCTTGTTGCAATGGATAACCATTGACTCCTAGCTGATCGAAGTGTTGAAAATGAGTGACTGAATGCTCACCCTTAAATGAGAGATCTATGCTATCCTCTCCAAGGCCCAGGAAATATCAAGGAAGCGGGGTCTGCAAGAGCTGGAGGATGGGGCACATTCTTTGGAACTCTGTCTTCTGGATATGGCATGGTCTTTGCAATCATGAACATCCAACAACTATGGCTAGCTGCTAAACCCTGCACAAAGCTGAGCTTTTAACATTCCATCATGGATGAGAGGAGGGGCTCGTGAAGCAACGCTCCTCCCTGAGGAGCTAGGGGCAGTTAATGGTTACCAGAGGACATGGTGTCACTTTCTTCAACCGTGTAGTTATAGCAATGGCCCACACACCAGCAAATAATTGAGAATTATTTGCTGCAACCTACCTGAATGCAAGCAAACATAATTAAACTCAATGGATCATAAAAAAGAAATGAAAGTAAGGAGACAAGGGGGTTTGACGGAGTGGGAGAAGGAGAAGAGAGGATCATGGGAGGTGCATATTATTACAATACAGTGCATATATGTCTGAAACTATCAAAAATGATGTAGAATTTTAAAAAAAACAATTAAAAAAACTCATGAACATTCCACAGGCATGAGAAGGAGATCCATCCAGCAGAACTAACCACAATGTCTTGAACAACAAGCAGATCCAAGGTGGTGGGACGGCATTCCCTTTAAAGGATTTCTCCTACATCTTCAAAGTACTGAAGGCCAAGTGATGTTCACTCAGCTGCGCAAGGCTGTGGTATCAGCAGTCACCTTGTTGCACATGTGGGAAGGACTCTGAAGACTTGAAGACTTCATAAGCACTGCCATCCCCCTGTGGTCTTGGGCTATAAACAATCTGTGCTGAGCAAATGGAGCAAACTATTTCATTTCTAATTTTCCTCCATGTGGCCTTCCCCTGGTATAGGGAAGGTGGCAGAGATTGTCTTTAAGGAAGGGAAGTTCATTTTTTCTTGAGAGGCTGGTAGGGGTCTGGTTGCTTTGACATAAATCAGTATTATAGTCCTTTTTCAAAAAAAAATTTTAACTGTTCTATTTTAGAGTGAGACACAAACCTATTTAGAGGCACAGCAGACTGGAACATTACATGCATACTGATGACTCCACCAGATATATTATTTTGTTTTGTGACTAAACATTTCTTTGTAGAGATTTAGAAAGTTACTGATATCATATTCTGTGCATCTGTGTGCTCATGTGTGGGTATGTGCATGTGTGTGTACATGTATACACACACATGTAGAAACCAGAAGAAAACTTCAAGCACCACCTACACTTTCTATTTTTTGTTTTGAGACAGGGTCTCTCACTGACCTGGAGCTTGCCAAGTCAGATAAGCTAGATCCTAACCTGTTATCACCAGGGATCTTTCATCTCTGCTGTCTCTGCCTTCCTCACACAGGTATCAAATGCACATAGTAACATGACCAACTTTTAAAAAAAAATGGGTTCTGTGGATTTTATGCTTGTATATCAAGCACTTTCTTACTGAGCCAACCACCTCATCCAGTTACTGAAACTGTTAAACAAAGCAATGGTTTACACTTAGAATTCCCCATCAACCAGGATGCATTTGAGATTTGAAATGACTGTAGAGTGAGGGAGAGTCGACAGCTTGATTTTTCAGATGAGGCCAAGAAGAGAAGACCAGCTACCTGCAGCAGCATGGCTGGTGGTGATGGCATCACACCACCATCACCTTTAGGACCTACAGCATGCTTGGTGGGGCTCAGAGTTTAACACTTCGTGGACAAGAACAGACTATTGTACTTTGTACATTTCATAAAAGGAGAGAATGGATGAATACATTCTGAGAACCCCTCTCACAAGTGTGCAAGATTTGCTCTCACAGGAAGTCATTTCTGTTGCCTCCAGTGGACATAGAAAAAAAGCCCTGATCCTGGCCTGGCTCATAGGCTCAGCCTCTAGGAGCTACATTAATTGTTCTCTTGGACCTTATGTCATCTTGCCAGTGACTTAGAGATATATTTTTTCAAGTGGGTAAGTGGATACATTGGAAGATCTAAGGAGCTCACGTGAGAGCTTGCTCTGCATAGGACCTTTCCTCTGCCTATTGGGTAATTTCTACTATAGTAATAAAACACTCTGACCAAAACCAATTTGGGAAAGAAAGGGTTTATTTGAATTCCACATCCTGATTACAGTCCATTTTTGAGGGAATGCAAGGCTGGATCTCAAAATAGAAAGCTAGAGTCACGAGATGAAGCAGAGGCCACAGAGGAATGCTTCTTACTGGCTTGCTCCCCTGGCCTGTACTGAACCTGCCGACCCTGGGCTGGGCCCTCTCACATCACTGAACGATCAAGGAAATGCCTCACACACATGCCCACAAGCCAGTCCAATGGAGAAATTCCCCAATTGAGGGCCCCTCTTTTCAGGTGTTAACTTGTTAACTACTGAAGCTATCCACTACAGTACCCACCACATGAGGCTAAACCTCCTGTTTGGTTAGGAAGGCCTAATGTGCCCTCTTTATCTAGAACAGTCTCTCTTTGGCCCATCTCTCCAGTTCCACAACTTGTATTACAGAATGTACATGTCTGTTCCTCACAGTATTCACAAAGCAACTCAACCCAGGGCTTACCCACCCCTGCCACCTCTGAATCACACTTTGCTATCTCCACACATTTTAGAACTTTGTGTTATTTTGTCATTCCATTCCCAGAACTCACGATTCTCTTTTTCTTCTGGCTCCCTTTTTTACAGCATTCAACAATGACTTTGTTATTTTTGGAGCCCCGTGGAAGCTTTGTAAGCACCCATCTGCCTTTCTCACATGGAGTGCAGTTATCATCTGTCCTTTGAAGTTCACGTGGGAAGCACCGGGCTTGGTCTGAGTCAGCTTGGTCTCCAGAGCAGGCAGTGGAAGAGATGCCAGGAGAACTGAAGTCTGAGCTTGGCCCTGATGCTGTCTTCTCATGTGACCTTGCAGGCTCTGCTTAGGTTTTGCCTCTTTAAAATAGAAGACACACACTTCTATAAGTCATAAAGGAACCGTAAAGCAGCAGAGCTCAAGCTATGTCAGAAAAGCAAGGTGGATGTTTTGAAATAATGCAGATTCCCAGGCTCAGTCTCAGATCTTATGAATCCTGGGACAGATCAGTCACTAGGGTAGCTCTATAGCTTCATCAATAGCCCACAGAGTACATTCCTGTTCCAAAATGCCACAGAGAAGTGAGGATTTCTGGGACTATTTTATTTCTTTCTTTCTTTTTTTGTCATGAACAGAAGCGTAATCCTTAACACTTTGAGAAAAGAGAGGCGCAGGCTTGGGAATCCCCTTTCAACTAACTCTCAGATACTTATCCAGCTGAGCTGGAACATGGATGTTTCAGCCATGCTTAGCTCTAATAGGCACCACTGGGGCTCAACTGGCCAGGCCACCCAGGAAGCAGTCTGTTCCCTGAGTTTCCATTGGTGTTGGCAGCTACTGCTAGGGAGGGCAATCTTCCCCAGAGGCATGGCTGGTCTTTGAAATGCCAAGGCAGTGTCCTTGTGCATATCGGGACACAAATGAAGCGGGGATCTGGATGGCGCCTACACTGAAATGCAACTGTAGAGCCTGAGAAAGATCCAAGAGTAGATCAGATTCCCAAGACCAAGCTGGCAGCACCTGGTAGGAAAATCAGATTCCAATGAGTCCTTAGAGGTCACGAGGGGCACATGACTTCCCTTGGGCAGAGGCAGCCAGGTGGCGCAGGACAGACACAGAAGGGGATAAAAAAGAATCAGGAAATGAAAGGTGACCAGTAGAAATGTTCTCAGCCTGTTATTTTTTAGAGTTGTCAATCCTAGAGGGTATGTGATTTGGGAAGGAATGCACAGAGGTACTCTTTAACTTTAGCCTTCTCAATCGTGTTCCAGGCCACACACAGCAGCAGCAGCACACACACCTCTTATGTAAATGACTCAGCTGTCAGCTCACAATTCCACAGAAAGCAGCAACCAAGAGTGGAATGTGTGCATGAACACATGCTCACCCACGCTCATGAACATGCAGCTCACTCGCTCAGCGGAAGCTCAGATTCTCACCAATAGTAATATTTGGTTAGACTTACTGCCCTTTGTAGAAAGCACTCTGTTTCATCCACGTTTATACTTTCTCAAGGGCAGGGCTAGCACCACGGGACAATACTTGTAGCACAGATTAATAAAGGTAGCAAAAACTAAAAGGGATGTTCCTTCTTAATATTGAAAGACAGACATGGTAAATGCCTTCACAATTACCTGTGCAATAGAGTGTAGCACTGAAGAAACATTCATCGTGGTTTCAAATGGAGAACAGTTGACCGCCATGAGATTTTAGAGGCGTCAGCAGGAAGCAAGTGAACCGAGTAAAGTCTATGACCTGCATTTCTCCAATACAAACATAAACATGCTTTTTTAAATTAAAACCATCAATGTTGAATAGCATAACCGAGATAACATGTACTATTATCAGCAGCACAGATATCTGATCTGCCCGACAGTGAGCTTCCTAAAGTAGTGGAGCTATTACTCAGATGCCTGTCCTTTGAGTGCTTGACAGCATGTGTCAGGTGGACTGAAAGGGTCCGTATGTGCTTCCTAACATGTGCAGAAATGTAAATATCTACAGAAATCTATTTGAAGCGCATGCTTCCTGCACCAGTTACATATGTTCCTTTTCCAATTGACCTTGCTAATGAAATGTTTTGTGACTGAAAGGGAAGAGAATGTGTGCAGAGGTCTTCTCAGTGTTTATTTTTACATTGAACATCAACTAGGCCCCAAGGCTAATGTCATTGACCTGTAACACACATAGAGATGGCAAAGCAACTGGTCACTTAGTTGGTCAGTGAGCTGAAAGGCCAGGAGGATCCTGTCCTCAATGGGACACTGCCATCTGGTGTATGCCCCAAGCGAGACAGATAGGGAAGAGCAATCAGGCTCAGGAAAGAGCAAGGAGGCAAATCTACTCTTGAGCACAGGGTCCTGTTATCCATACCAGGGTCTGCAGATAACCAAAACCACTCTCTGGGAGTTTACTATCAAAATGAAGGAGTAAGTTATCCACAGGTGTGATGGGAAAGATGATACATGGTCAGGAGACTAACTTCCTCAGTGCCAGCTGTGGGATGAGCACCTTACGCTGATCATCTAGTTTCTTCTTTAGAGTAACCCACTGAAAATTCACATAGCAGGTGAGGACAGAGGACAAGAGACATTAAGTAACAAGCCTAAAGTCACATAGTTAGTAATTGGTAGAACTAAAAATCAAACCACTGCTCTTTTACTCAGACGTCTCTGCCTCTGTCACTTTTTCGTTTGAATGAATATCCTCTTAAGAAGAGAGATGTTCTCCTCTTTATCAAAGTATGGTTTTAAGTAGGCCTGAACAATTTTTCATGATTAATATTTACGGCAATAGAGAGACATCCCCTGAGTTTCTGTTCCTAGTAGCTTATTGCCTATGTGAAGAGGAAGACTTGCATGTGTGAGTTAGCACAAGGCAAAGACTAGTGCAAAATGAAGGCTGAAAATATGCTTATGCCAATAACATAAGTAGATATTCTCAGTTGTTCTCCCAGGAAATTCCGTTCTAATGTTATGCAGAAGCCAAGGAAAAACCAAGGATGCTAATCCTGTTTTGGTTTAGCATTTTGTATTTCATTCATCACATATATATGAATTTTAATATAGTCTTAAAATGATATATAAATTGATTAAGTAAATTATAATTTTAAACCAACACATCTTAAATTTTTGGCTCAGAGTAATACCTGTCTAGTCCTGGTCTTTGCAGATTTATAATTGAAAAAAAGCAACATTCCAGAAAGATCTTAGTTTGGCATAATGGCTGTCAAAGAGATTTGTGCTTGCTTATGATTAACAAAATGCACTTTGCTTTCTCGTGACACAGAAACATTTCTACTTTTATAAAAATTTATTAAGTTTAAAATAAAAACATATGATCATTATTAGAAGCTCTCTACAGTGTGGGCATTTTTCTGTGTCTCATATGAGAAACACTCCTTTATCTGTACTGTAGATTATCAGAAAATTAGAAGAGCTATTAGAAGCAACATCTCAATTTCAAAGTATAATATGTCTGTGATAGGGCTGTTAATCATAGAATTACAGGTCCTCGTTATGATAGGTACCTCTCGAGACTCTGTGTGTGTATTTGCCTTTGTGTCTGATTTCCAAGTTAACCAAAAGGATCACAAGGGAAATAATGTTTTCTACTAACCTGCTACAAATTTAGAACATCTAAAGTGTTAGCCCACAGGCCTTCCTCAAAAGCAGATTGATGGTGATGGAAAAGTTGCATTAAGTGGTTCAAAGTTCTCTCTGCTGGGAAATGTTTGGGGTACTTTCCATGTAACAAGAAGTCAAGACCATCCTTAAGCCACTTATAACTGGTGCTTTGCAGAATATCAGACACAGGTGGAAAAAAATTAAAACAATATGTTTAGTCCTAGAAAAAATCCCTATTGATACTTAGGACTTTAGACAGAGGACACAAATCACAAAACCGAACAGACAGCATCAAAGTTTTGTTCATTAAATGAAGGTTTAATCCTGCACAGTTCAAGTTACGTTAATTGCATTTTGACTCATAGCAAGCAGAAATTAAGAAGAGCGTGTCACGGTAAGTAATTTGCTCTCAGTCCCTAATGTAATGTCACAATCTAGATCTTTCTTCTGAGAAGATTTAGCTGAAACTTCCAACCCACACCTCCTGGTAGGAACACCATTTAATGTTCCATTAGCAGAGCAGAACATTTGGAAGACATAATGAAGAAAACTCTCAGAAGAACTCCAAGAAGACTTGAGGGAGGGCCTTACTTTCATATTAATCTTATGGCTAAGTCTGAGTCTGGCTAAAGTTGTACAAATTCCTTTGTAATTTATCTGACAGAATAAGATTTCAGTCAGACAAGATACTTACAACTGAGAAATCAGCTTCTCCCAGCCATAAAGCATGCTAATTGGAAGGTTGCAGGCAGAATTCCTGCCAAAAAGCAAGGAATCTTCTCAAATATTAATGATGCCCCTTCGCCAAGCTTTTGAATGCTGTCACAAATCTGGTGGCTTCAAGTTTTATGTTGCTTCATTATGGCTTTGATCTTGGTTTTGGTGTACCTGAAGAAGTAGTAGTGTCCTGTGGTAGGGTCTTTAGATAGAATGAAGAAGTTTATGGTGTATATGAAATATGGAGGGCAGAGAAATAGAGGAGGAGGAGGAGGAGGAGAGAGAGAGAGAGAGAGAGAGAGAGAGAGAGAGAGAGAGAGAGGTCTGATATCCTTGAAAGTGGACCTATCCCATCATACTGTAATACTGATAGGTATTCCAATACTATCACAGGTTGACATATGAGGCTTGAAGGTAAACTAAATGTGATTGCTAATCTTGGTTGTCAACTTGACACACCTGGGAAGGGGTATTTCAACTGAAGAACTTCCACCCTCAGAGTAGTCCGGGGACATATCAGTGGGGAGTTTTCTTAATTGCTAATTGATGTAGGAGGGTCCAGCCCACTGTGGCCAGTACCATGTCTAGGCAGGTGGCTGGGTCGGGGTTCTATAGGAAAGGTAGGTGAACATGAGCCTAGTAGCAAGCCAGTGAGCATCTTTCCATTATTATCTATGTTTCAGTTCCTGCCTCCAGGGTCCCCCCATGATTTCATGCCCTGACTTCTTCAATGATAAGACTGTAACTTGGAAGTGGAAAACTAAATAAACTCTTTCCTCCCCAAGTTGTTTTGATCAGAGTGTTTCATAACAGCAACAGAAAGCAAGGGAGAAAAACCTTGTTCACAAGGAATTTAATTTTTTGAACCTAGTGGATGTGGTTACCATGGCTAGAAAATGTAGAGAATAGTAACAGTGGGATTCAGGGAGTCATCATTTAGAGATTAGACAGTAGAAGTCAGAAGAAATCTTCCAAAAATGGTGGGAAAGCTTTTAATGAGGAGGATAACCTTGGCTGCATCCAAATGTGGTTGACTTTGATCACATAAGCACTTCAGGAGATGCTAAAGTGCTCCCAGCTTCCTGTGGAGATGCTTGACAGAATTAATGCTTTCTTCAGATGCCTAATTTACTCTACAGAAGTAGTCTTTCCCTCCATCTCAACCAGAAGTGGATTTGGTATCTGGCAAGTATGTACCCTGGCAACTGGGAGCATGAGCAACACTGGAGAGTCTGGAACCTTGCTCTCTGTCCAGGAAGAGGCCAGCCAGCACCTTGGCACACCCCTTCAGGAAGATGGCCCACCACAGGGCTTTCCTGAACTGCTAAGCACCTGTCCTTCAGCTGGATAAACCCTGGATAAACACTGGGTTGTTATGATGAGATCACTTCAGTTCTTTGTTTTCAGATACTTGAAGGGGTAATTAACAACTTGGTTTCTTTAATAAATGATTGTGAAGAGGTTTTCTGAAAATGAGAACTTAAAGTTCTTTTAGAGACATTCCAGAAGGGAAAAAAATCATGTGGAATAATAGTGTGAAAAAGGCATAATAAATTTGTGAAGTTCTCAATAGTTTAATATGCTGGTTAAAAGCAGGTGTTTTGGGGTTAGTCTTTATTAGGTTTTTAAGTTATGTTAACAATTGTGATAATCACTGAAATTCAGATTTGATTGTTTCTTAAAGACTCTACACTTACTGTGTGGGTTCAACAAATATTCTGACCTCTGCTATGACCTTACAGGTAAAATTGGAATAACAATAACTATGGAAGAGATTTAGTTTGAAGCTTAAAAAATAATCCATATGCAATATAATATGTGTTAACATACTTTATATTAATTATTGCTCCTTCCAAGGGAATAATAAATATAGATTACAAATTCATTTCACATATAATTATTTTGTATTTTATTTTACATATTTACATTGTATATGCTTAAATATTGTATATGCTTTATTTTACCTATCATATATTTTTTCTATGTTATAGAAATTTTATATGTCACATATCACTTAACATATACATTATTCAATGTACATATATATTATGAAGACTTTAATAATCAGGAATAGAGTTTTATAATAGTCATCTAGGAAAATATATGAAGGTAGTTGAGATATATAAGCTTCATTGGGATGTTTTTTTTAAATTAGCATGTAGGTAAACAGACTGTGATGTCCTTGGATAAGGAGCAGCTTCTTCTCATCCATCAGAGCATGTGGTAGTCATAGCTAATACTAATATATATTAGTAATTTAACAAAGGCATGATTCAAGTTCAAAGCTGCTCCTAAGTTTTCCCTTTGCCATTTGTACTAAGGCCAAATATGGGATTTTAGAGCCAGGTAAAATTAATTTGCCTCCTGGTTTGATGACTTACTTGAAAGATGACCTTGAGGAAATATCAACCTTGTTAATTCTCATCTTAGAAATGGGAGTGTATTATTTGCCACTTAACAAAGCTGAGAAAAGTCAGTGAACAATGCTTAAAAATTGCCCAGTATTGATGCTGGTATATGGTAGATTGCTATATGCTTATGACCAATTTTACACCAGGAAGCAAAAATGAAGAAAGGACAAAACAAATCGTGACTGAGTGCCAACTTTGCTGGGGACACTCTGCTGGGACATGCGTGTGTATTTCTAAAATCTCACTGCTTCATGAGAGATGAACAGTGTTCTTACACAATAGAGCAGTTAAGACATCAACTGTTCGTGTCGTGCTTTAAAGAGGCATATCAAGGGCCTACCAAGTGCCAGGGATTTTTTAGGTACTATGAATACCCAGTTTCCTGTCCTCACAGGATAGCCTCAGTGGGAGGAAGACAGAGAGCTGACATTGGAACACCAACCAGGTAGAAGAATTAAGAGAAACAGACCTTGGGAACACTATAAGCCACTGGGAATCTCTGAGCTTTGGCTTTCAGAAGATGGTGTACAGGTCTCTGTACTTTATTCAATAGTCTGTTAATTTGTTATGCACATTTTAAGCACTTTGTGGTTTGACGTGAAATGTGATCCAAAGGCTCACTGTCTGAGCACTAGATGCCCAGCAGTTATCACTGAGAAGATTCCAGAACATTGAGAGGGTGGAGACATGATGCTGGGGTTGGCCTCGAGGTTTTGCAGCCAGATCGACTGTCGATCGTAGTATGCAGCTGACCTCACGCTTTTGCTGCCATGCCTTCCCTACCGTGATGGATTGTATCCCCTTGGGACCCTAAGCCGGACTAAACCCTTTCTTCCAGAGGAGGTTTTGGCCAGGTAGTTTGTTGCAGCAATACGTAAAGTCACTTAAGACGAGTATCAATTTATCAGCTTTAACTTCAGCAGTGACTCAGAGCACGCATCTAGAATCCTAAAGGGATGTCAGCGTAGCAGGCGGTCCCTGTACAAAGAGCACTGCTAGTCCCAGAACGGCACTAGGTTTCCCTCCAACCTGCTTCTCAAACACAAAATAGTCCCTCTGTCCTTCAGATTTCCAAGTAACATGGGAAGTATCAGGATCCAGCAGAGGAAAGGTAGGAATGGGGTCTCTTTTTAAAAAATAGTGATTTTATTAATTGTTGGGAAATTTCATGCAAGGTGTTTTGATCATCTTCCTCCCTCTCCCTTCAGCCCTTCTCACTGCCACCCACCCAAGCTGTTGCCCACTTTTTAAGAAAATGGACTCCCATTTGCACTGATTGTGTACTTGTGGGGATGTGACCACTCTCTGGAGCATATTTGACCTACCAGTGTCCACATCCTTAAAGAAAATCGATTCTCCTTCTCCCAACAGCAAAAGCCATGGGTAGAACTTCCTACTCATCTCCTGGAGTAGGGTAGTTGAGTTTTTGACTTAAATGATTTCATTTTTTCAGCATTCTTTTCCTGTCCATCCTTATCCTACTTAAATCGATCTGTTCCGGTGCACCTGAATACTTTATGTGGTGTCATTGCCTTCAACAAACTCAGATTAGCATGTCCTATGACTATCAGTTCAGCCTCCAAATTAATTACTGTAATCTTAGTCAAAAATTCATGATGGGGCAGTCATAGACCCCTGGTGAGAGGTGGGGCAAGCTACCGATGTGATTTTGCTAAATTGCTGCATAGTCAACCTGCTTTCTAAATATTTTTGTTTATACCCATAGATTTTTGTTACTATCAAATTTGGTCAGAAAACTTTCTGTAGTGGATCTTCTGTAATACAGAGACTCGTTACTGCTCAAAGTGTGGAGAATAAGTAACTGTATGGGCTCAGCTGTGAATGTGTCCTCTGTGTCAGCCTCTACCCATCCAGGGCTCAGAGAACACCACAGAAGGCAGGATTGTGTGTGTGAGAGAATGCAAGAACTGATGGGTATGTTGGAGCTGCAAAATGCTTGCTTCTGGCCATGACATGGCATTTGAGTACATTACTGCAGAGCCACTGTGGTTATTTACACAAGACCTGTACAAGATGAAAGCAGAGTTCAGTATGGATAGTGGAGGGATCCCAGGGCCTCACCAACACTGGAGGAGCTAGAGGCAGTTGATGGGCACTGAGGAAGGGCAAGTTACTGACTTGTGGAATGGTAGATTGCCCATGTCCCAGTGGATGGTCTAACACCCATGTACATATGGGCAGCATTAATCATACATAAGGAGTTATTAATAAGAATAAAAAAGAGGACCTGAACTTGGAGTAGAAATGATGTGGAACATGAGCGGGAGTTGGTGGGCTGTAGTGATGGAGGTGTGATGCACACACTTTAATTCCAGCACTTGGGAGGTAGAGGCAGGTGGATTTCTGTGTGATTAAGGCCAAGTTAGTTTGCATGGTGAGTTCCAGGCCTACTGTCTTCTGACTCCAAAGACCAAAAAAAGAAAAGCCATGTCAAACAGTATTCACCACAACCTTAATGTCTTCACTTTTCAGAAGATACAAGCTCTTAGAGGCATTCTAAAACAAAATGTTTTAACCTAAAAGAAAATAATGCTGAGATGCTGATAATGGGAATTACAAGCATGGAAGAAAGAAAACATTTTTTTTTGGTATAAATATGTCAAGTCAGTTCTGGAATCTGATCATAAAAAATTCTCCATATTAGTGATTTTTTAAAGTGCCTGGTCAGAAATGGTTAGAAAATCTTGTTCTCTTAACTTCATAACTTAAACATGAGTGACAATAAAGTACCTAAAAATCTGTTTGTAACACACACACACACACACACACACACACACACACACACACACACCATGCACATCCCATGCACACCGGAGACTGCATTTTAGCTATAAAAACAACTGATTTTTCAATGTGAGTAAATGACCTTCACTGCACCCTCCAGGTGCCTTGTTTTCCCAAGCATCTGAACATTCCTTTCCTTGCTGCAAACAGTGAACATTAATCCAATGACTCTCATTAAGCATGGTGAATGTTCCTTTTGACATAGTAAAACCAAAGCTAGTGTAATGTGTGTATGCCAATGGATAGACTTCTTTGCCGAAGGGGATTTCCCTGCTGCATATAGAAGGTGCTTAACTTGTGTCCTCTTGCCAGGAGATGATCACGCACTATATATAAATGCATAAGTAATTTTATGGAGCGTGACACTCCCTCTGGGTCTCTAGAGATATTAACCAGACTCCTTCATTTTCTAGACTTGACGTTTCCATGAACAGAGGAACATGTCACATTCCTCTTGACATAAACGTTGAGTTCTACATCTGCTGTAACTGCACAAAGGAGCATAGTCCATGAAATTCCCTCCTAAAGGACACAGAGCAATAACCATCAGCATAAGAGAGACCAAATGTGATTTCTATAACTTCCTCTCAATAGAAAGATAGACAGATATATCTATGCATACACAAACTCAACAGACACATGTAATATGTATATTGAACTATGTGAAGAAAAGCTTTTATACTGTATGAAATCTGCCTTTTCAATAGTCAAAGAATGATTGCCAAAGACTGGAGTATAAATAATTTTTCATGTCCATCTAGAAAAAGCCTTTATTCTGTTGAGTCTTGGTCTTTTCATTAGATAGAAAAATGTGAATGACTATTTTTCCCTCTGTATTCAAAACTAGTTTGCATAATAAATGTGAAAGTATTTGGGACTACAAAGCACATTTCAAGTCCTTAGATGTGGGCTGAAGAATTTGAGTATCAGAATGTAAATGTCTCTGACATATTTGCACAAGCATCATTTTACTAATACCTTTAGAGGAAAATGTGTTCATCTGTACCCACAATTCCTAAGATTACTTTAAATTCGGCTGCTTGGTAGTTGGTGCATTATACATGAGATAAGCCTAGTTTCACAGCTGGACAGCATAGAAGTACTTAGAATATTTCTGTGGATAATGAAGTCCTCTAAAGGTTTATCTCTCTAAATTAAAACAAAAATAGGATGTGTGGAGTATGATGCTCTATTCTCAATCATCCCAAGGTTAGTTTACAATGGATTTAGAGTGATGGCAATTTCCTACACTTGTGCTCATCTTTATAATGGGAACCTTACAGATTAAAACTCCAGTGAACACAAGCTCAATGGAGAAACTGAGAAATACCACACCAAGCAATCATGCAAGAAAGCTATCTACTCCTTCCTTCATAAGAAAACACTAGAACACTTGAGAAAGTTTAAAATGTTTATGTAAGTAGATGCTGGTTCTTTAATGACAGCACATGACACACAACTCAGGCCTCCCCCCCAGGGCACTATACAATAACCACGCCCACTTCATGGAAAAAGGATTTTTCTACAAACTTCTGTCAAAGAGTTGTTTGGTTTATTTTTTATTATTTTTAAAAAAATATTTGTTTATTATTTTATGTGTATGAGTGTATTCCTTGTATATATGTAAATGCATTCATGTCATATAAAGCTCATAGAGTCAGAAGACGGTGTCAGATTCCCTGGAACTGGAGTTACAGATGGTTGTTAGCCAGCTGTCATGTGGGTGCTGGGAATTGAACCCAGGTCCTCTACAAGTTCAATCAGTTCTCTTAACTTCTGAGCCATCTCTGCAGCACCTCAAAGAGTTGTTTGCAGATAATACCACTGCCAATTCACCAGGAAAGAAATGAAGAACCAAGCAGTTATTTGATGACCATCTTATGAATAATCTTAATTGATAGCATCTTTGTTCCAGAAATGATATCAGAAAAGCAGGTACTATATGCATATATATCCCAACTATTTCAAAATGGAAATGCTATTGCTGTACTAAACCTGTGCTACTAGATTTCTACCCACCTACGGCAGGGTCAGTAAGTTCTCCCTGAAACAGCACCGAGGTTAGCATACCATCACAGTCCAAACCACCCATTGGTGATGTTGTTGCATGTAAACACCATTGCACATTGTATTGGCTGTGGTACAATCAAATCCCTGAGCAAAACAACTATTGAGCCACATCCTACGATACTGACAGAAAACAAAGCTCAAAAATGTCAAGACTTAGTTCTACATTTTATTTAGATATTCTTTACGTTTTTCTCTCATCCCCTTAATTATCAATTCTGAATACCAGAACCTTAAACTTTGTATTGTTTACAAATGTGTGTGTATGTATGTATGCATGTTTACTTGTACATGTGTTGTACATATAATGTGACTCATATGGTTTATAAGATATCTTTGAATTAATTCTCTTTTGCTTTTCCAGGTTGTAGCCTCTATAAAGACCCAAGTGCTTGCCATCCCTTTTCTGTTGTGATTGTTCATTGACGCAGTGCTTGATGCAGATGTGGAGTCAATAAATGTGGCTGAATGTTATAGGGGAATTAGAGTCTAAATTTGTTTCAGATTTAAATTACTGAATAATGGTGTTGTGGTGTGAATAATAATGTCCCCCATAGGATCCAAGCATTCAGATGTTTTGAGAGGTATTAGAAGGGGCGGCCATGCTGGAAGAAGCCTGTTACTGGGGGCCTTGCCAAATCTCCAGTCAGTCTCAGCTTCCTGTGCCTGCTTGAAGATGTGAGAGCTTAGCTTCTGTGTTTACTTTAGCCACCTCACCACCATGCCTCCCTGCTGTGATGGACTCTTGCCCCTTTGGAACCATAAACTAAATAAATTCTTCCTTCTATAAGTTTCTGTGATCAGTGTTTCTATCACAGCAACAGAAAAGAAACTAATACAAATGGTAATAATATGAAATACAAATTTTCTCTGGGATACAAGATGGAATTTTGTCCTTATTTTAAAAAAAGAATAATAGAGATGCATTCTTTGACCACAGAAATGTCTTTAAATGCCCGAGATTTGGGTTCAAGGCTCACAAACATTATTTAATTTTTAGGGGGATTTTACCTCTCCCCAATGATCATCATCGTTGTCATCACTATGCTATGGTGTAGCCCCTCTGATGGACACCACTCATCCATACCTAGAAGACAAGACAGATGATGAGTAGAAAATCACTGATCACCGTGCTGTTCTGTTTCAAGTTGTTTCTTGACTTCAGAAATGTTTTCGTACTTCATTAAATGTATCAATATAATAGTCAATACTGAATCCTATAAATAAAAATGCATTTGGGCCAGTTTAGAAAAAGTTCTTGGTGCCTGTCAATTTGATTCAACTTCAGTTTTAAGAACATTATTGTCATGACAAGGTAAGCATGAGCTCAAGAGTTGCCAAAGTTAATAAATCAACACGGGTCTGGAGAGAGTCCCTGTGCTGTGTTTCTCACTTGTTATTTCAAATGAGGGATTGACCAGCTTCCACGTGTTTGCAAAAGATCTTTTTTGCCGTGTACAAAAATAATCCAAACAGACTGATGCTTTCCTTAGGTCAGCATTCAATGACGTCCTTGTTTGCTGGGTGGTCTTCATGTGCCGATCAGGTAAGGATATCGTTATCCATTCCCACCCTAGGCAGCAGAGGACTGACAGAAGAACTGGGAAGAATAGATTTGTGGACCACATAGGTACAGGTTATGGATAGTCTTCTTATTATTAGCCACTGCATAAACCAGCGGCTGAAAAGTTTTTTCTTTAACAGATTAAATAATGAATACTATAGGCTTGTAGATTCCATGTTTTTATTGCAATTAGCAAGGTGTGCTTTAGCTTTGAAGAAGATCACCTAAAAGAATATAAGACCTAAAATATGGTCCTATATATGGTGCTATAAAAATTATTTTCAAAGAAATGCAAATGGCATATACATTATCATGTGCCAGATCTTGACAAAGGCACATTTTCCATAAGTTAGTCTAAGCACTCCACAAATGTATTGCTATTTATTTTTAAGCATTTATGGACTTGTTTTTTTTACTATGTGAACATGTTTCAAACTTGCAGCTCCTGGGCTAATTTTGGATTGTTTGAGTCTGTAATCCAAACATGTACTATAATATATGATATATAGTAGTTACACCTAAAACATTTTTGAGAAATGATTTACCTGGTATGCATTCTATATCTATATCTATATCTATATCTATATCTATATCTATATCTATATCATCTCTATATCTCTATATCTATATGGAATATAATGTGGGGGGTACCAGTTAGGAATAAAAAGGTGCCAAGAAAAGTGCTCTGAGATTTTAGGATACATTGTGGGTTTATTTTTACTAATTGATACTTAGAAACAAAATAGTTTAATGACAAAACAAATTGCTTTTTCTGGGTTCTTTGTTTCATCCTTTGGAGGATTTAATCATGAGTTGGGAAAAAATGTTGGCAGTTGCCCTGAAAACCTCTTAAGGATCTATATGGGTCAGTACTAGTGGTCTGTGAAAGCATCTTTTAAGCCAAGATTGAACTGAAGTCCTTATGTGAAAGACAAGCAATTCACAAATATTATTGGGCCTGTATACAAACATACCCTAATCCAGTCTCTGTCCACTTCTGGTGCTACTAGTCTGGTCCAGGCACCCCTTTTCTCTGTTTGAATAGTGAGATTCCAACTGATTTTTCTACTTCTGGCATGCCCTGTTCTCAGGTCGTTAGTCTTTAAATACAACCTTGATTATGTAATGCTTTTGGTACAACACAGGGTGTCTTTCTGGACTACTCAGCAGCATTTCTGTTTTTTAATTGAATTCTGCAGTTTTCGTGCAATATAATTTGATGGTAGTTAGTTAGATTCCCTCCTCTGCTCACACCTCACTTTATTGTGGATCCTGGTTCACCTACCAAGATTCCCATGCTTGAAAGGGACTCTGGCCCTCCCCACAGCCATCTGTTGACACAGTTTCCATAGGTGGGGCCTGCTCTAAATACCAGTATAGTATTGGTGTGGGCAATGGGGAATAGGTGGAGACAGGAAGGTGTATCAAAAATGATTCTGTTTATTCTGTTTCAGTTGGGTTTACTTCAGGTTGTGTTGCTTGAATGAAATAATCCAAAATCTATGTGACTAAATGAAGTTTATTTTTTCTTCCCACTATATGCACAACACAGGCAGAAAAGGGAGGGTTTTCCTGTAGTCCAGGAACCAAGGACAACAAAGATTTTCCTCTGACATACAGATCCATGGAAAGAATCATATGCTAATAGTAAATTACATGAACGATAACTTTAGTCTTAAAATTTCTTCCAGGGAGTAACCTATGCCATTTCTGCTCACATCAGTGTGATCAAGTTACCAAGTTACATGGCAATGTTTGATTCTTAGCACATGACTGAACGAGAAGAGATAGAAATATTCATTGAGATGTGACAAAGCCTATCGCTTATTAAGTCATCCAGTCCTTCCTAGATGATGAGCACCTGCCTTGAATCAAGACATTTCCTAAGCACTAAAGATATAGACACAAGTAGCTATAGCTCTATCTGTATAGATTCATGTTCTAACACTTGCATAGTGTGTCATGGGGTAGAATATTAAAGCGAGAAAGTTGGGTTGATGTGGGTCTGGGTGAAGTGGAAAGACTCTGAGGCAAGAGCATGACTGATGTTTCTGTGTAACCCTAAGGCAAGAATGACTGGAAAAGAGAGAGACAGCTACTGAGGTAACATGTAACATGTGGAGCACACATGACATCGTTAGACATGCTGCTGGGTGCAACAGTAACAGCTTGTGCATGTCCCATGCAAGCTCAAGTCAGAAAAAATCCCAGCATAGATGGGAGGAAGTGGGTAAGACATTCTTGTGTCCTTGAATTCTGAACAGCTGTGCAGAGTTTCCAATATACTGGGAGTGGGGAGCACTATTCACGAGTGAAATGTACATGCGTGAAGATAGTGGAGTATGTAAACTTAATACCAATGTAATTTATAAAATTAAGCATTATATAGCATGATTACAGTTTAATAATTGTTCTTGTCATATGACACATGACTCAAGAGAGCTTTGTAAATGATCACCATGCCCATTTTAAAGAGGTATTACATGATTAGCAGGGCTGTGCAGCTGCTGAATATCATAAACTAGATTCAATCATGAGGGAATTCAACAGTAATATTTTGTTCTCATATCCATTCACATCATGTTTATTTATCACATGCTTCCTATGTTTAAAGTACAGGGCTTATTTATAATTTAAGTATTTGGATCCCTCTCTACTGCTGTAGAAGGATAAATTTCAATAAGGAAGTGAGTGGAGTGGATTGCTTGGTGCAGAGCTTCATACCCAGAAAATTCAGTTAACAAAAAGCTTTGCACTTTGCCTGGTCTTATGATGATGCAGGTCCTGACAAGGAGTCTGGCACATATAGGCTGCTTGATAACAGTGATACCCTGGGTCTTCCATGTCCTAATTAGTCACAAGGCAGTAGAATACCACAGATGATTTGGGGGGCAAAATTCATGTTATGAAATGAATTCTTTAGCCCCAAATTAATATGTTAAGGTCCTAATTCCCAACCAAGTGTATTCTATTGTATAATTGGAAATAGGACATTTAAAGAAGTAGTTAAGCTGGGGGGATGTCTCAGTAGGCAAAATGTTTGCTGTGTTCAGATACCCACAGTCCACATAAATTTGTGTCTGGCAGCATTCATAACTCCAGTGCTCAGAGACAGAGGAGAACAGAGCCCTGGACTTCAATGACCAGCAAGTCTAATTAACTGGTGAACTCTTTCTTCAGTAAGGGGACCCTGTCTCAAAAAATAATAAATATGAAAAGCAAGAGAAAACAGAAAAGGTTGACTTCTGGCCTCTATGTACACTCACATTCACATGTGTACACATGCATATGAACACAGACATATGTCACACGGCACACACATACATACACACAAAGAAAATAAAACTGAAAACAAGAAAATTTAAAGAATTACTTTGAATAAAGTGAGGCCATTGACATTGGTCCTAATCCCATATGCATGATGTCATTATCTAAAGAGAAGCGATTAAGGCTCAGACGTAAAGGCCCACAGCTGAAGACACTTGATGACCACATACAAGATAAGATGTCTCACAGGAAACCAATATTATTCCTAACTGAATCCAGAATTTCTAGCTCTATCTCAAATTTCTAGCCTCCATTTAGAAAGGAAGTAAATTTGGGTCATCTGTGTCATTCAGTCTATGCGATTTGGTTACTGCATCCTTAGCAGTCTAATGCAGCTGAATTCAAGGAATATTATTCACAGTGGATTTGTTTATTTATTAGATGAAATACTTACATTGATAGAGTCTGAAAATTACCATTATCTACAGAGGCTGTCATATAATTATACTCTATGAACAGTTAGCATAAAATATAGGTTGGGCTCTGTCCAAAATTGTTTTACTAGCACTTTGTGTAATGGTCTATTATTCCTTTCACTTCCACATGTACCTTCTATGAAACACAAGCTAGAATTTTTAGAAGGAATGTTAACTTTGTCTTTAACTTTACACAATTGTAGAGCAAGTTAGCCTCAGCTCATCTGGGGTTCCTCCCCTATTCCTAGGTATTGATAAAGAGGGCTGGACTTACATGTCCTAGTTTAGAGAAGATCACTTTTCCTTTTAATATAGTTTTTGTATTTTTATATAATAGAACTTAATCAAATTTAGATCTCCCCCATCTGTGGCCTCCATAACCCCCCGCCCCGGCAGATTTCATGCATTCTGTCTTAGACATTAAGTCCTATCCAGTCAAGCATTTATATCCGATATCCTTTGGTGCAAGTTCATCCACTGGAGTCTAGTCAACCTATCTAAGATCTTAAGAAGATCTACTTTCCCTGATCCCAACAGTAACCAGTTTCCTGATCTAGGGTCAGGGCTGCTCTCCATCTCCCTCATTCCATGCTAGGTTTTTGTCTGATTGAGTCAGTATGGATCTTGTGCACGCTGTCATCCTGGCTCTTACAATCTTTCTGCCCCCTTTTCCATAATGCTCCCTGAGCTGTGGGTGGGTAAGGTTTAATCAGGTAGTCCTATCCAGGTACACACACTCTGCAGTCTCTTATTCTCTAAAACTTAGCTGGTTGTGCCCTTCTGTGTGTATCACACTCTGTTGTATGAATAAGTTTTGCTATTGAGAGTTGAGGGATGGGTTAATATTTTCTACTCCTTGTTCCGCTATGTTCCATGAGCCTTAGGTGTAGATGCAGATCATCTACTATACATGTGTCACATAGGGATGGGCATCTCTCAAACACATATTCTCTATGTGTGACAAGTTATGGAACTCTATAATAGCTTCCATCTGTTGTAAGCCGAAGATTCTTTGATGAGTGGTATACAGTAGATTTATCTGAAAATGTAAGTGTTCATTTTTAGCATACAGTAAGAAATTTCATACGTCTAGAGATATGACAGAGATAAGGTTTTAGAGAAGGTCACTTTTGTGTTTATAGTTTCATGTTATATAGATAAATACAATGCTGTAATATCCTCTTAGTCTCAGGGTCATCTCGATCTCAATTTTTAAAACAAATTTTAGGCCATTTGGAATTCAATGATCCTGATATTACTAGGTCATGCTAATTTGAGGAATGGCAAAGTATTTGAACTCTTCTGCAACTCTCAGGCTCACTAGAGTCCTTCAGTTATTGGTTTTATCCACTTTTCTGCATATGAACATTGATACTATCAGTTGCTATACAATGTACTTTGTTTACTGACTTGAGTTAGACAATTTTAAAGAATAAGAATATGCCTTAAAAAACAAGTGCATTTCTCTGTACATTTGCAACAGAATGTGGCCATGTGACTGAGCACTAGACACTGAAACCAAAGCAGAAGATGCTGAGGAGGACTCCGGAATAGGCTGTGCTCTTTCGCTCTTCTTTCTTCCTTCAGCTGAATTCACTGAGAAGATGGGAAACATGGACGGCCATAAAATTTGCTCTCTGATGAGCATGAAGTTATGCTGCCTGAAGTTCTGGAGCAAAATATGAACTTATTTGTTGGATGCTGCATTGAGGTTTTGTTCTGTGTTTGACCCTGATATATCAGGAGTAAACTCTTAGATTAACCACAGGGCAGTTTCCACCCTAGGCCCTTGTTTTACCCTGGGTCTTCTTGAGAATTTGGAAGAAATACACACCAAATCTACCTTTATTTTCTTATTTCTTTACTTGAGAACTTAGCTGTGAAATGACTGACAAGCTATGCAGCCTCATCTCAAGGAGCTACTCCAGTTTATCTCCATAGTCCCTGTCCTCTGTTTGGTTCCCTTTTCTACAACCACTATATGTGATTTATGTTGAGCAGGACACAAGATGTGAGAACTGGGTGGGTTGAGGTTTGATGAGGCATCTGTTCAGTGCCTCTGTACATTATTTTTCTCTTTTACAAAACAAAGCATCCATCAGTTCACATGGAAGAAAGAAAGTATGTGGGACATAGTAAGTGTCTAATATGATTTGTCAATCAACAGCTTAGAAATAATCTCATCTAGACACAGAAAAGCTATTCATGTATACTTTCATATGGCATTCAGATTTATTGTTCTTATTAAAAGGTCCTATTCCTTAAGGAATCAAACTTTTCTAACAGAGAAAGAAACAACTCCCAAGTCCCAGGTGTACATGGTACTTGCAAAACACAATGAGTGCAGAGCGGTCTGACTCTCAGAGAGTTATAAAACATAAGCAACATAGGAAAGAAAACATTGAGAAATATTTTAAACATAATGCACTTGGTTAATTTACTAATTTGTACATAAAACTGTAGCATGAACCAATTTCTGTGAATATTGCTAGTGACCAAATATTCTGCTTTGTTTAGAAGAACACCACTGCTAAAATCAAAAGCCCTGGGAAAACCCAAAGTTTATCAGATGGATCTGGAATTATAGCCTGAGTACTCTCTTTCTGATAGTGGGAACTGTGTAATTTTCTTTGTGCCACTTTATAACCAAGTTTATATGCTTTTCCTTTGGGTCCTTAGTTTATTCAGCTGGAAAATGGGAGTAATAATATGAGCTACTTTGGATAAAGTGCTTGAAAAAGAGATACAATTCTGGCTAATAATAAATATTCTTCCCTTTCATTCTACATGATACTTGAAGGCTAAATGTCTGCAGTATTAAATTCCCTGAATTTAAGGCAGAACTTGCCAGTTAGGCGCTGTTGGTCATGTATGACCTGAAAGAAACTTTTAACAAAAACAAATGGCATACTGCTCCTTCAACAGCAATATGCAGAAACCTTCCATAAAAGATCCTATTTTAAAATCAATGAAAAGAAACTCTATCACTCTAGTTGAATGAACATAGTCATCAGCAACTGAAAATGGAAATTAGTTAGCAGACAGTCCCTGGAAACCTGTGGAGAAATGACTTAATAATCATGGTGACTGAGACAGAGATTTCCTTTTTTACCACAGCAAATAAAAAGGAATGTGAAAAATATACTCCCTTGGAATTTTAGAAACAGCTTACTTAAAACTAACATATTTATAATAGATACACACAATTGAAAAGTGACTAGGGAAAATGTTCTGTATTCAAAAGAGGAGAACATTGAATCACATTTTACAGAAACTACTACATCTATTTTAATAAGTGTAGACATTCAAGTTATCCATTGGGGTTAAGAGGTCAAGTTCCTCTGCTATCAAGTATTCTACCTACTAGGAGAAAACAACTTCTTTACCTGCCACCAATTTTCTGATGAAAGAAATTCTGTGGCACCCTTCATTCCCATTTGAAAGCCCCATTTGTTTGAAGCCTCAGCTGGAAGGAAATTCACTTTGTAGGCACACATAAGCTCATCCTCAGCTCTTATCTGCCCTTCAGAGAAATGAGATAGATAATTCTCTGAAATTTCAAGCAGCCAAAATGATGCCATTGAACATGAAGCTGTGAAAAGAGTTTAGACCCATTCCTCCTAAGACTGTTAGAACTGGCTCTGCTCACCATTGAATCCAGCTTGCTGCCTTAATGAATGTCTCTGACAGTGATCAATATAGCCAGGTTTAAATTTATAAGTCTTAGACTCCTAAAAATTCTATACCAGATCAAGTCCATTCTATTATGGGGCTATAGCAACACCTCTCAGTTCCAGACAAAATCTATCCCTTCTTACCTACGCATGCTGTCATTCAGCTGCGGATGGTTGTGTTCATAACGCAGGGATATATCCATGCTTTATCCACATGAACGTGGATATTATAGCTCCTATTTTACAAACAGACAGACACCCCTGGATGCCCCTTCAGAGAGGCACACAGAAAACCTGAAATGAGAATTGAGACTATACAGGCAGAAAATTCCAGAATTTGAGGTACCTGTGAACTTGCGGTCACCAGGCCTAGCAGATGTCCCAAATAGTAGGTGGGTTTCTAAGACAAAGGACATTAGAAAAGAGGATTGGAGCTTAGTATAGGATTCCCCTTAATGTAACACTGAGACTTAAAAAAAATCCCATAACTCCAGGTTCAAACACCCACTAATATCACACACCTCCTTGCCTAGAAGAAAAACTGAATCACTACCCAGTTAGGAGAACAGTGTCGTGTAACATGTTATGACTTAACACAGGGCAGTAGAACCTGTGAGAAGAAGCCCAGACATTTTGAAGGATCTGGGTCTTACATTGGGGTTAATTTCTCACACCCTGACTGTCTTTTAGTTTTAACCTTTACTCTGCCTCAGCCCTCAGGTGTCTGATCTGGCTCTTTTCCAGTTTTTTCCTGTGTCTGCACTGCTCAACACCTGAACATCTGGTCCTACTCTACACTTTCATTGGACTTTTTCATCTAGTCTAAGTCTTTAGACATAATGTAGGAAAATTCCAGAAGAGATTCTCAGGTTTCCAATTCCTTTAACTCCAGTAATATTAACTGTCCAAATACCTAGAATTTTGGATCACAAAGTTATTTCTTCTATTTCAGAGAATTTGTTTGCTTAGTAAAAATCAGTTCAGTCAATATATTTTTTTTTAAATCACACAGTCGTCATCATGAATTTTGTAGCTTTGTGTTTCTAAGATTCCAAATAGATGGGCTTTAAGTTTCTTGAGAAAACATTTCTATGTCAATTTTGTTTTACACTTGTGAAAAATCAATATCTAGAATTTTTCGGGATTCAAGAGTCAATCATCAAGTGAATAAATAGATGAACATTAAACAAAATTAATAAAGAGGAAAAGAAAGAAGCAACTAAGGGAAAAAAGACTAGATGGAGAAAGATATATAATAAGTGAGGGACTGCATGAAGAAAGTCTAATTATCATAAGAACTTTGTAAAGTAAGCAATTAAAGCGTGTATTCCTCCATCTATCTCTTTCTCTTGATAGTCAGGGAAGCATTAAATAACATAAACAATAAGTCCTGGAGGGCTAGTGTCACTTGGCAACATCAGAGAAGTATAGTCAACAATGCTTATGTATAAGACAAAAGTACCAGTGTCCACAGTCTACAGTTATCACTTATGTTGTCCAGATCTTGTGAAAATCCCATCTATGAAAATGTAGGTTGTTCTATTGAAGAAATAAATGAGATCTATTCAGCATCATTAAAAATAATTACAACCCTGTCTGAGAGTGTTGTGTTGGTACATCTGTTTTTAAAAGACAATCTTCAGGGCATTAGCATTAGTTGACAAATTAATTACTTTGCAGAGACACTGGGAATATAGAAACTTAAACTGATAAAGATCTAACACCTGTATTTTCAAAAACTAGTTACAACAAATTTGTAGGTGCTGAAACCACTTGTGTAGGCCCTGGTAATGCACCTCTCCTCATTGATAATGTATTTATGGTTGATAATTTCAAACAATAAACATATAATGTTTTCATAACAAGTCAAAAATAAATATATTGTAAATTTCTATTTATACTTTCTATGTGCAGAGTTGCTGAAGAGGACGGTCCTCCAACAGACAGATGATGGACAGACACCACCTTCCCAAACTTGGTTGCTTCTACTTGCCTAGGATCATCACAGCTAAGCTCTTCTTGGTCATGCTCTGAAATAGAGGAGGGGCAGGGAGAGGCATAGGACCCCTCACCCCCCAACTACACAGGCAGCCCTATTTGCACTAGGGGAAGGGGCTAAGGGTATGTAAACTAAAGAAGCCTAGGGGAGGCTCCCTTGCCATTTTGCATGGCTGTGGGGAAGCCAGCATCCATGCTTGGATGAAGACTTTTCAGTGCATCCTTGTGGAGGTAGCACCCACACTCCTCTAAGTAACCCCATACCCATTGTTCTGTAAGTAAGCTCAATAAACTCACTGGTTTCCCAGGCTGGAGTGTGGTGAATGTGTACCTTGGTTTCTAGTTAGAATCAAGGAAGAAGGGCATGGACATTGTTTACCCCCCCAAAGTTTGAACTACAAGAGTATATATCCAATTTTATTTTATCAGTAGGTATGTTCTTTAATCTACCTTTTTACCTACAATATATCATCCACATACTTTCTTGAATATATTAGTTACATCATTTATAATAACAATGAAATATCAATATAATGTACTTAAATGTCTTCTATTGAAGATCATCTAGATAATCTCTGGTTTTATAATTCCTTTTACCTTGAAAATGAAGAACACTTGGGGACATACACAGTTGGTTCTATACTAGTCTAATTCAGATTTATGTGTACAAGTTGGATCCTATTTATTACATTAACTCTTGACTGAACATTGGTGGTTTCTAGTATTCGGGGGCCCTATGAAATTCCAGTGTTCTTCCTGTAGAACACACTCTACATTTGCTACTGCGCACCAGCTCTCCCAACCCCAGCCTGGTCTGGCTCCGCATCTCCCTCCCTTCTCTTACCTTGTACAGGATTCCTCTATATAAACTTCTCCCAGGGTATCTTTCACCTCTGTCTTGCTCTAATTACAAAGCTGCTATCTGAGTAGCCAGAGACCACTGTGGTCTTCTGTATTCTCGTTGGATTTCTGAACAACATACTACCCCTCTGTTTCTGTTTTCTTCAGGACACCAGTCTCTTTTGTGTTTTTTTATTTGTTTGTTTCTTGCACTTGCTCTTCCATCAACCTTAAACTCTCTCTCCTCCCTCTGAAGATAACTCAGCTCACCTGGTAATTCAGAACTCAGTTTCAACCCTCTAGAGGGAAATTCTTTAAATTTATAGGAACGTTCCCCATTATGTTCAACATTCTGTCTCGGTTAAACACAGGGTCACATGAAGTTGCTTATTTGTTTCATGCTTTCTTGTTTCCCACTTGAGCCTTATAGTACTTCGAAGTAGTGGAGAGATCCATATTCGCTAACTGAATTTATGATGTTTTTTGGAATATTTCTTTTTAGGATCAAAAGTTGTCATGAAGGAGTGAGAGAATGAGAGGCCACATGTAAATGCTTATTACAAACAAGTCAGATAACTGGAATAGAATTTCTTGTTGACAACATTATCAATGAGGGATCATATAAACAGCTGGAAGGGTACATTAATCCTTCTACTTTCTGACCAAGTACATTTATAGTTGGATCTTCTTTCTCTTCCTCTTCTCCTGACTTCCTTTTCTTCCTCCTGCTCCTCTTTCACCATTTCCTCATGTTCCTCCTCCTCCATCTCTTCCTTCACCTCCCCCTCCTCCTTCTCTCTATCTTCTTGCTGCTTAGAACGTCTTCAAATTACAGGGCATTAGAGGTATGCACAAGAAGCTGTGGCTGAGCATTTGTATATCAATGATTCTGTTCCTAATGATGCTTTGCAGGCAGACTTTGTGAAATCTTGAATTTAGCATGTGCTAAAGATTCCATTTTCTGTTTTTGGATGTAGAGCGGCTCTATACCCTCCAGTGGTATTCCCAATTTGGAGGAAAACCTTGGAGATAGTCTTCAAAAATAAGTAGGGTTTGCTTGTTAAGAAGATTAAAAGATTGTTAAAAACAGTTTTCTACTCTTTATTTTCCTTTTCTAAAAGATTACATACAATTCCAAGGCTAGAGACATGTCATACATTTTAGGTGCCTGAAGAAAATTCATTGAATTAAGCACATTGCAATCTGTTATTTCTTGTCATTTGTATTTTAATGATCAACCAGGCATGCTGTTTTCCATATTGTGTGTTATTATCAATCATCACTCTATCATATCATCAATAAAATAGTCTAGGAACTGTTCCACAGATGGATCTAGAGAGCTTGGTTACTAATGTGTGACTAACTTCCTTCTTTTAGCGCCCACATGAATGATGCAAATGCCACAAAGACACCCAACGCAGTGTGGTGTCTTGATAGGCAGTTTTTCTGTGGTTTATCAGAGGCCCTGAGCTTGGGTAGGGTGCCAGTCCTGGAAGTAGCTCATCGTAGCATCTATTAAGCTCTGAGACGTGTGTCCTTGTCTCACGTTCTCGCTTGAAGGCATCCATTTACGCTCATTTCCATCCTTCAATTGATGGATTGACGGAGGAACTTAAACACGTCATTTGTTTTTCCATCCATTCCCTTTGTAGCCGTCATGGATCCACGTCTGGTGCCAGATTGAGTCCAGGGTGATTTTAAACTCTAATAAAGCAAGGAAAATCTCTTCTCCCGGTTGGATATTTCTTACATATTTGTTAATATGCAGCAATCTGGGGAGAGATGAAGTCTGTGGCTCATTTTCAAGGGAAGAATCCAATTTGGATTTTATGGATGTTGCTGTCACTGGACCGACATTGCTTTATTCTTTCACCAAGGATGCAGCGTCAGGGTTTACTGCTGGTGCAGCTAATGCAGATCTCTCTGGCTGTTTGGGTTGAGAGCATTTCCGTTTTTATGTATTGGAGTAATTAGCCCTTCTGACCATATCTCAGGAATTGTCTGGATTGGAGGATTAGGATAAACATCTTCAGTCAGGCTTTCTGAGTGTGATCAATGTGGGGTGTTAGCATCTCATTTGATGTGTTTTTATCAAGGCTATGGGGGTTCCTAACAGTACCTTTGAAGGGACTCTCTTTCATTTCTCAAATCACCAGGACTGCTCTTAAGAGAGTAGGACAGAGTTGAAGATACTTTTGCAAACAATTTCTATATTTGAGGTTTAGCTTAATCTCTGTTTCTGCTTGAATCCATCTTTAAGTACCCACGGGTGGATATGAACTTTGTTTCCACAGCAGTACAATTCTTACAGACTATAAACACTACTGCTTATGAAATATAATTTTGGTGTTGCAGATCTTTTAAAAATAGACCGTTTTTCAAGAGCAGTTTTAAATCCGAAGCAAAAGTTGTGCAGAAAAGAACAGATACTTCAACTTCTATTGCCTCCATTCAGACATTGCTTCCAGCACCATGAAAAGCTCTGACTGGATAGCTGTGTTTGACAGACCTGAAGAACTTACAGCAATACATAATTATTCTATGAAGAGGAGTCTGCATCAGGCTTCTCTCTTGGTGTATACACTATGCAGTTTTCACAAATGTGTAATGAATCACGTCCACCTTTGCAGTAGTATCATGCAGAGCAGTCTCATTGCTCAGAAAGTCATTAGCTCTGCTGAGTCATTCCTTTGTCCCCTTAAATCTTATAATCATGAACATGTTGCTGCTTCCATATAGTTTTCCTTGTCTGAATATTATACAATCGGTTCTATAGCTTATATAAACTTTATAAACCAGATTCTTTTACTAGATAATATGCAATATATGTTGACATTGTCTACATTTCTTTTCATGGATTAATAGTTCAAGGTTTTTGGTTTTTAAGACCCAAGTAATATCCTGGTGTCTTGATTTATCACAGAATACTTTTATTCACTGAAGGGATTCTTGTGTACTTTTGAGTTTCAGAAATTACCAAACTACTACAAACATTTATGTGAAGATTATTTTTGTAGATATTTTTCTTTCTTTCTTCTACCTAAAGAGCAAAATTACTGGATTACTAGGAAAAGTACATAAAGTAGATTTTTTGGGTATATTTTTGTTGAATTTTTGTGGTTTCATACACAAAATCTTAATCCTCTTCATAGCCCTATCCTCATTGGTGCCCTCCAATAGTGCCCTCACTGGATTGTATGCATTCCAGCATTAATGGTAAGGCTATTGAGTCAACTTAGTTTCCCCAGATGTCTCTCAGTGCAGGTTCATCCATGGGGGGTAGGGGGTTGTCGGCCTGTCTACAGTAACTCCCTTAAAGAAGATCAGCTCTTCCTCACCCAACAGTAATCAGCTGCCAATAGCTCTTCAGCTAATATTAGGGCATGCTGCCCATTTCCCAAGTTTTATGCTGAGTTTTTGTTTGCTTGAGTTAGCACAAGCATGTCATCACCATAGCTGAAATTCACATGAACAAGGTCCTAGGAGCCTGTAAGACTATTTCCAGGGGAAGAGGTACATAAAGTTGGTTTTACAAGTAACTACCATAATGTCTTTCAAAGTGACTGTACCATTTTTGCATTCCCATCAATAATGACAAAAGCCCCTGCTCTCCACATCATCAGTGTTTATTATTGCCAGTGTTCTGGATTTTGACCTTTCAAAGAGATATGCAGAACTATCCTTTGTTGCTTGAAACACATTTCTTTGATGCTACAGACCAGCTTTTCACATGCTCATTTTCCATCTCTGTCTCTTTTGATGAAGCATCTATAAAGTTCTTTGGCCCATTCGGAAATAAATTGTTTAATTTTGCTGACTTTAAATCCCTTGTATGTCTTGGATAAGTCTTTTATCAAATGCATCTTTTATCAAAATTCTCTCCATCTATGGCTAGTATTTTTTATTCTCTTGAGTTTTGAAAGTATTGGCAGAGCAGAAACATTTAATTATAAATATCACAGTTTACCATTTCTTTAGTGCATCATGCCTTTGTTTTGTAGTTTTAAAGTAAGGACAAAATCGTAGGTCTCCTAAGTTTAACCTTTTGTTATTTTCTAAAATTTTCATGCTATTGATTTTGCATTTCTATCTGTGATTCATTTCAAATGACCCGTTGCAGTGCGTGAAGTCTGTACCTGCATTCATTGTTCTGCTTTGGCCCCCAGTCATTCCAGAGTCATAGACTGAAAAGTCTTTGTCTTCTTCACTGTGTTGCCTGTGTTACTTTGATACAGATCAGCTATCTGTATTTATGAGGTTCTGCTTCTGAGTTCTCTATCATGTTCCAGTTATCTGTTTCTCTATTCTTTGTACAATAATCATACATTGATTACTATAACCTAATAGTAAATCAAAATTAATATTCATTTCTTTAATTTTGCTTTTTTTCTTCAGTGTTATGTTGGATATTCTGAGTAGAATCTGTTTGTCAGTATCTATAAAATATCCTGTGTAGATTTTGATAGTGATAGGATTGGCTTCTAGATCAATTTGGGAACAACTGCTATCTTGAAATATTGAGTGGTTCTACACATGAAAATGGAATGTCTCCATATATATATATATATCTTACACATGTATGTCACTTTTATATATTTGTGCTTTAAATCTAGAGGTGCTTGAATAAATGACTTGCTTTTATTTTCAAATTTCATGAGTTCATTGCCCAGAAGAAAGTGACTGATTTTACATTACTGTTTAAAAGTTTAGGATGTGTTAATTCATTTTGATTTTTTTTTGCATAGTCAACCATATCAACTGCAAGCATAGGTAGTTTGATGTTTTCCTTCTCAGTTTGTACCATATATTTCCTTTTCTTGTCTAATTCAAGTAGCTAAGACTTCTAGTACAGTATATAAAATTAGTGGTATGAATGTATGTGCTTGAGTTGTTCCTGATCCTAGTGAAAAGGCTTTTGTTTTACTTGCATGAGTATGATGTTAACTATAGGTTTTTCACAGATATTCCTTGGTAACTTGAACAAGATTTCTTCTACAGCTTACTGACAGTTTTTAATACAAATGGATGGCATATTTTGTAAGATGCTCTTCTCCATTTATTGATGGGATCATGAGATATTTTTTTCCTTAAGTGTTGATATTATGGATCACATTAATTGATTCTTGAATGTAGAATCAGAGTTACATACCTGAAATAACACATGGTCATTACATACAATCATTTTATACTTTTCTTGATTAAATTATTTTATTTTTCTTGAGGAGTTTTGCTTCTATGCTCATCAGAGATATCAATTTGTAGGGTATTTTCCTTGCAATATTTTTATTTGATATTAGTAACACAGTAATGCTATTTTCACAGAAGAACGCCTTCTGTACTCCCCAGGCTTATATATTCTGACAAAGATTGTGGAAAAATGGCATAATTCAATGGAATTCATCAGAGGTCTGATCTAAGTTTGCTGTTTTTCTTTTGAACTATTATTAGTCATTTGATTATTTAATAAACACCATTGTAGATTATTTTTCTTGGGTAACTTTTTTTCATTTTTTGCATACTGACTCTCTGAAATAATTGGTTCATTTATTATAGGTTGTCAAGTTTGTAGGCAAAGTGTTATTTTTTAATGTCTCTGAGATTTGTAATAACACCAATTTCATTTCTTATATAAGAAATTTTTCCTGTATTTATTTATTTATCAATTTTAAATAAAAAAGCAAATACTATTTCAGGGAAGCACATTTTTTTCATGAATTTTATCTATTGATTTCATGTTTTCAATTTCATTGGTTTCTATAATAATTATCTTTATCTCTTTTCTTTAGTTCACTCTAGAATAAACTTACTTTTTATTTCCTTGCTTCCCACAATTAAATCAGTGATTGTGGATTAAAGTTATCATTGCTATTTAAATACTATTTCATCTCAGAAATCTTGTTTTAATTATGATTTATTTCAAAAACATTTTAGAATTTCTTGTGAAATTTCATCAAGGGCCAATACATTATTTAGCAATGTGTTACTTAACTACAGACTTTTTAAGTTTTCTAGCTTCCTTTCTCTACTGATATCTCATTATTTTCTATTTTGATCTGACAACAGATGTTTTACAACTTTTATAGTCTTAATTTTCAAGGCCCTAAGGTCCAGGTTGTGATCCTCCTTTATCAGTTTCCCACATGACTTTGAGAAGAATTGTTGGTGGTCAGTTACGTTCACTTGATTGTTGGTGATGCTAAGTTCAACAATATCCTTACTAATTTTCTTCTTGCTATATTTACCAACTTTTGGCGGAGAATTCGTGAGATCTAAAACTGCAGTGGTGGATTTGTCATGTTTTCCTTGACTTTTATTAGATTTTTTCCTCATGTATTTAAGCTCCATGCTGTTAGGTGGAAACACCATAAAGATTTTTATATCTTCTTGAACTACTGACTTAACTGTCATTGTGTAATGGAATTTTCCTCTGTTATCCTAACTGTTTTCATTTTCATTACATTTTCTGTGTCTGATATGAACGTTACTTCGATTTCTTTTCATTGATGTTAATGTGGTTTATCTTTCTGCATTCATTTATTTTTAATCTATATGTATCTTATTACTTAACATGATTCTTTTATAGACAAATATAAAGAAGCCTTTGTTTTCCGATGTAGATTGATGATCTTCATCAATTAATTGGTACATTTAGGACATTGACATCTACATGAATTGCTGGTAGAGTTGGCTAAAATCTACAATATTTGCTGTCATTTGTTTTTATTGCCATATTTGACCCTGTTTTTGAATTGTTTTTTTCTGCTTTTAGGTGAGCACTTTATACGTCTATTCTCTATTTCTTTCTCTTGCATATCAGTTGTACTTTTTATTTCAATATTTAAATGACTTCCCTAACTTTTTCAATGTAACATTTAATCATACATATCAAGTAACAGAATATCACTTCCAGAGTAGTACAAGTTTCTTTATCTTGATAGGCAAATCTATTACCAACATATTTAACGAAGTTTTAGATAATAAAATTTTTATTTCACCTTTACTTTTGAAGGATAATTTCACAAGATAAATAACTCCAGGTAAGAATTTCCTTTCTTTCTCAGCTTCTTTTTGTCTGGTCCATTTTTTATTGCATGATTCCGGTGGAGATGTTGGATGTCACAAACCCTTTCTCTGTGGGTTACATGCCTTTATCACTTTGGCTTATTTTTTCCCATTATCTTTGATCTTCTTTAGCTTGAAAACGACATGCCCATTAATTCTCTAAACATTTATTTTGTTTGATATTCTATGAGTTTTTTGGATTTTTGGTTTGATATCTTAATATAACTTTTTTGAAATTCTCAGCCATTATTGCTTCAAAAGTAATAAATACAGAATTTGATATTATTGCTGTGACACAATCCTGTGACAAAAGCAACTCTGAAATCATCTATAGTTTACAACACTACATTTTATTAAAAGAAACGCAGGAAATATCTTCTGGGTTTTGTCTAACAAATTCCTGACATAAAGTCATCGACACAGGAAATGATCTGACCATACACTTATCCCAAGGTCCATGATTATTTCTCCACACTGCACTGTGTCCATATGTAAGTCATCAAAAATTGAGAGGAGCATGCTTCTCCCTCTGCTTCTTTCTACTCTGTGCTGCTTATCCAAGTCTTTTCTAACTTTACTGAGCCTGTACTTATGGCATGAGCACTAATGTACGAATTGTTTTCACCAGACTCAGAGCTCCTCAAAGTCTGTGATATGGGCTAACTCAGCCTCATACTACTGCTACCTCATGCAGTACCTGAACTACCAATTCTATAAACAAGCTTGCAGAGTTGATAGAGTAGTCCTTACTTTTTCCTACATCCCTTCTAAACACAGTAAGTATTACTTCTGTTAAATTACTAAGCTCTTTTGATTCCAAAACAGGAAGAGAGACAAGTTATCCATGCCCTTGTTAGTATTACTATACTGTGCTAAAATATTTAGCAATTGTTTTGCTTTCAGCCAATGAAGGAACCTGGGGTCTGACAAAAACCTATGTTTTCTGATCTACAAGAAATGTTAAACTCTCAACAAAAGAAAAATTCTCCACCCCTAAGCCAAAGCACAAAGCTTTAATGCAAATGACAGCTAGAAGAATCTTTAGAATTTAGAGGAGGAGGTGACTAGGACAAGTGGCAAGATATCTACCTTATTTCAGCCTCTTGTTTTGGCTTTTTAAGAGTTGAATGCAACTAACATATAGGGCTTAGTCTGCCAGGAAGGAAACAAACAAAATGCAGGTAAATTTAATTGTTGGCTCAAGTCTATAAATAACCCCCATAGCCTTCTAGCACAAGGCAATTTTCCTACACAGAGAAATAAACCCAAGATGTGGTTACAATGAAGAGTTCTATCCCTTTATATCAAAGTACCTTAATGTTGGGGGCGGGGTGAAAAACAGACTTGCATGAATGCTTCTTATAGAAAGTACTTAACAGTTACCCAAGACAAACTGCAGCAGAGGTTGATATATACTTTCTATGGTGCTTCATCCTGGGTGGTTTAGAGTCACCACAAGTGGGTTTAATTCAGGCTTCATGTACCCAGAACATCTTCTGTATGACTTTGTTATTCATCACATTGACAAAAATACATTTAGCTACTTAGCTAAATGATTGAATCATAGATTGAAGGGCAGTCAGTATAATTTAAAAATGATTCTGATGAGTGGCATATAGAAGCTAAAGACTTTTTGTTTTCTGTATTTTTTTAAAATGAGACCAACCCTGATCCATTCTTTTCTCTCCATGCATGATGTAAGGTACACCTTTAATTTCAGTGCATGCATTCTCACCCATCCCAAACCTACAAAGACATCACATTAAAATCTGAGTAAAGTAGTAAAGACAGAAATAGATTTGACTGATATCTTTCCATATACGTACATTAGTGGTACTTACTTAATCTTATGGCATCAAGTCACTCTCTGGACTAAAAGTTATATTAGCTTCGTGACTTAAATGTTGAAGAAACTTTGATCTTTGAGGAAGGGTCAAATTTAGGACATGGATCCCTATATTGACTATACCTTTGTTGCTTTTCTAAAACTATTTGAAGATAACCAGAAACATTTTAACGATGACTGAGAGTCCATTACTGTGCCATCACAATCCCTGTACACTGATTATGGCATTTTGTTGACATCAAACTGGACATCATAAGTCTTCTCAGAAAGGTGCTCTGAGAAGAAATCGCAAATAAAATTGAATGATCATGGGTAACAAGGTCACACAATGATTTTCAGACCATCAACAAATTAAGATTCTGATTTTTCACTTATCAACCTACATCAAAAGAACATTTGGGTATGACATTATACAATTATGTAATACTTTATATTGATTACAAAGTTGTTGAGAAGAGTAATGAAGAAATTCTCTGAAGTTACTGATTCTCAAAAATTGAGTCTGTTCTGTTCATGACCAAAAATTGCTCTTGGAGACCTCCAATAACAATGGGAAAGCCTCACTTTTTCTCATTCATACCATTTTGTTCTGATACTCGTGTTCCCAGAATTCACTTAACTAAGAAAACATTTATGTCAGTTCCTCACTGCTGTTTTTGAAATTCTCTTTTTCAGTGCTATATACTCTACCTGTTGTGTTTACATAATACTGTGTGTCTCTGTGGAAAAAAAAAATTATAAAACTTAAACTATTTGGTTATCTGTCTTTCTTTCAAACCTACATAAAAGTAGTCAACATTTAGGTATATCTGGCTTACATTAGAAACAGTCTTCTAAGATTCTGGAGCATACCTAACCTCCCATTGGAAATAAAGTCCCTGGTTATTCGTCAGCAGCATCCTTGACCTCTCTGTATTACTCTAGCTAATGCTCATGCATTTCAAATCCAGAACCCTTGTTAAAGAATCTCAAAAATTTTCATTCAGTTTTAGAACTGAAGCTTGTCAAAGAAGAGGCCGAACAAGAAGGCTGTAGGTCCTGTGATGTTAATTATTTTAAAAGAATGGATTATCATATTTTAAGACTAAAATAATAATTTTCCTTCATGTAACTTTTCTGAATACCTGCATATATTACTAAGGAATGTGTGGCCACACTTTTTAGAGCTGCATTCCCGGTCTTCAGATTTCTACAAGCTGACTTATACAAGTACCTGATTGGCATTTGACAATTCCCAAAAGAGTTACTTTCAAAGTCAGGCACTTTGCATTAATTTCTTCATACCTAAATGTTCTATATAAATCAGGTTACAAATAGGTATGAGCCTATGCTTCTGTGTGTGTAGGTTTCCTATCTAACAATGCATGGAATCACAAGTTCAAAGTATCAATTAACAATTAGGATGCGATGCTGAGTGTGCTTGTCAAATGGATAGAAATGACTTTTTGGTCTATCTGTCTTGGTCTATCTGTCTTCTTACTCGGCAGATCTTCATTACTGGTGATCTCAACAGCAGACATTTCTAAGGCTGACTCTGTCATTTACTTGGTAGACATGTCAACCGCAGCAAACAATCCCCTGTCATCAAGTTTTCCAGATGTTTGCACAGCGGGTTCAGTATTTTTAAACTATCTAACTGATGGTCCCAAATGACAAATGTTCATTTTCAAAATTAAAGCTTATTACGAATTACCTGCCAAGTACAATGTGTCAGGAGAGACTGAAAGAATTAGAAATTTTGTCCAGTGAGAATGAATGAATAAGAAAAAAACATAAATGAGTCAAGCTATTACACATCCAGGAGGAACACAGAGAGAATTTTAAATAATGGTAATTTACTAAAAGCTGTTGCATTAATGCTTATGACTTACTTTAAAGAGGCCAGTCTCTCCCTTTTGACATGCATGAGTCAGGTTTCAACTTTTTCAATTAAAAGAATAATGTCTAAGACAGACAAGGATGATCTCTAATGTGAACATGCTTTTCTCTTAATCATCACCTGTAGGGGCTTAGTTTGGATATACTGGGAGGAATATGGCCTGATATAGACATCAAAACACTGCTGAGCTCCCATTCATTGCCTTCTACCTGTGTTCTGCTGCTGACTACTAATCTTCCTCACCTATAGCATGACAATAATCCTCATCTGTAAGATAGGAATAATAATGTTATGTTGAATATATTAAGGATACAAATGTGCTTTGTAAACTAAAGTACAGTGACTATAGCTTGATGCCACAATAATATCACTGTATACTATTAATTACCACATATTGTTTACTTACTATGTGTTTCACTACTATCTATGCACTATATATTAACAATCATACATGAAATACTTGATATTTTCTACGTGTTAGGTCACATTGTAATAAGTTCTGCAATCCTCATAATTTTTAAGGTAGGTGATCACATCTTCATTTTATAGATAAGAAAACTGAGTCCCATATAGAGTTAAGTGACCATCCTAATTACTTGCTATCTTCAGTTGTACAAGACTGAAACCAAACTGTGTGATTCTAGAAATGTCCTCAACCCCTCTGCTTTCTGACTCTCAGACCAATGTTCAGTGATATCACTTTGCTGAAATTCATTTTGGAGCTTTGATTTAAAGCTATCTTCAGACACAGATTATTTGAGGCATAAAAGCAAATACTGCCTGATGATATCTCAGAAAATGTCATCTTTGTGAACCTAAAGAAGCTCATAGACTCTGATCATGCAGGAAGGCTATCACAGCTGAGGTTCTACCTTTTAGAACATCCCCTGAGACTGACCTTCAAGATAGATGCAAAACCTTCCCTCACATCCTCATAACAATATCATCTTAATTATTATCTTTCCAACCAAGTGATAACCTGGCTGCTTATATAGCCAGTCCCCGTGTAGCCATAATTTTAAAATTACAAAACTACAGAACAAAGAATAGAAGGTACAGACTAATATTGGAAAAGATGAACACTGTAAATTCTCTTTTTGTACCTTCGTAAAGTTTTGACTGTAGACAGAAAGATATGAAATCAGACTGACCACAGAGTTAAGATTTGCTTCCCAGGGCAAAAGAGAAACATCTAGATTTTCTATCTTTAAAATTATAATCAGCAGCAGGAAGTAAAGCAACATCCCTGTTCCTCTTAAAGAAACCTAAAGGCTTTTTTTATAGAATGCACAGCAGCAAATGATATCTTGATGTTGAAGAGACCATTTTCATTATCAGTTGCTTTTTTCCCCCAATTGATTATGACTTTTTCTTAAAAAAATGCATTTAGGCAAAATTTTTCTATGCTTGATTTAGCCCAAGGGAAATTTTTCTGTGAGTTAGACGGGGGAGAGCACTAGAACAGAATACCTTTTGTTGCCTTTTAGCTGTGCACACACAGTCAATATATATTACATGTAACTGGAATTGCTTTTACCTCTTATTTATTAAAGAAAGATCAACAATGAAAAGTCCAGTTGTATGACATCACTGCCATTACTGTGCCTGTAAATGATCACAAGACTGAGCTTAATTTATTTTAAAATCATAGTTATGAGGTTTTTAGGTTTGAGAGAATGGAGGTTTTGCAAGTCACCTCATCTGTTTTAAGGGTTGCATTGAGCTGAAGTCTCGGCAAAGCACTGAGTACCCACCGACTTACATAATAAGTATTTCCTTTGATGAGCAGAAAAAAAATCAGAATGGAAGCTGACATCAGTTAAGATGAACTGGTCAGGCATAACCAAAGGTTCATCTTACAATGGGAAGAGGTTAAAAGGTAAGGATCTTTGAAAAGTTGATCAATGCACTTTAGGATGCTTCATAAAAATAACAAATAGAGATAAATGCTGAGGCTGAACAGAGAACTACACTCTGATGGCAAAGACTAAGGACTGTTTTAGCAAAGCTGGGGATCTAAGTGTCTTGGACAAAATAGGCTTTCTATTTTAGAGAGAAGAAAAGACAAATAACTTTAGAATAACATTTCGATTTAGTAGATGTAAGGGACCTCTGAATTTAAATTTCAATATATAAATCCCAATTTTGCCATGTAAAATTAATAATGGATTTCTCAAAAGCCAAACCCTCTTCAACCTCTGCTGTAATTCTCTTAAGAAAGCATTAAATGAAAGCATTTCACTTCAGTTGAAAATCAATGGCACTTCAGCGAAGCATGCATTTCCCAAGCATTATGAAGTTGAGAATTATACAGTTCTACTAGCAAGACATGGAGCCTTGGGTTTGTTGGTAATAACTTTGTACAACACAGGAATCCTTGAAAAAAATTATACAAAATAAAGAATTTATAATCCAGTGTGAACTTCTTTAAATTCTCTTTGAAATTTCAACTCAAATGTATCATACTGTAATGTGCTAATATGGTAATAACAGGAATACACACAGTAACATGTAGAAATTACATATATTTGCTGTTTACTTTAGAATAGACATTTACTAAATACTATATATGCGCCATCTCATTTGATTCTCTTAAGAATGCTACCATGTGGAAGTAGGTTCCTACAGATTCTTGAGACCCTGCTCACATGAACCTACAGCAATGGTTTTGTCTTGCTCCAGACCCATGCAAATTTAAGCAGACAAAAGCCCAACATAGAACTGAGGAAATGGGTAACAGACCCCAAACTATGGTTAAGAAATGTTGGCAACCGATTACTATTGGGTGAGGATGCGCTAGTTTTCCTAAAGTGGGGGACTCTGGGTAGGCTGCCTAGACCTCAATAGATGAACCTGTACTGAGGAACATTTGTGGACACTAACTTGACACAATAGACCTTAACACAGATGAAAGAATCTATGGATTCCAGTTGGGGGTCTATGGGGGTCTATGGGACGGGCTGGCAGGCAAAGGGGTATAAAGATGATTAGGATTGATAGAGATGCTCTGCATGAAACACACAATCATTCAATTAAAATATTTTTTAAAAGAATACTGCTACTTGCTATTATTTACTATAGTTCAAGGGAGATTTGAGTAAGAAAAACCTACATGTGGAGAGATACAATAAATTTAAGATGGATTAAAGCATTTCATTGCATGTTATTCTATGGCCACTTTGGCAATGAATCAAAGGTTTTATTAATTCCATGTATTTGGATTATTCGTTTGGTCTGTGCACACTGATAAACTTGTATTCCTCTTCTATACTGCCAGTTATGAAGATGAATAGGTTATGTCCCCTGCCCTTCAGGAACTCAAAGTCTGAAAATGGAAATGGTGTGATGATACACATCTAGTTCATTGCATTTTGTGGTCAACTCTGTAATACAGGAGAATTTAGAACTATACATAATCAGAGGTAACAAAACAGTTCTTTGAGCTGGGGATAAAGAAGAGATGGACTGGCGATGTCTTTTTAAAGGAAGAAGCAAGTCAGGTGAGTTTCAGAACTAGGTAGACTTTCAATAGATGGAAATATAAAGCCAGTAGAAATTCTGATGTGCAGTGCCTTTAAACCCAGGTATAGTCAGTATGAACATGCTACTGGAATTTTAAAAACATGAATTAACATTAACATAGGTAAGGGTTCAATGGTAGAAAACCCTCATTGCTACTCTTTATTTGGCAAGCTTTGTAGTTGAGGTATAATATAGTCAGAGTTCTGCTTGAAAGAATCATCTAGCAATACATTAAAGTCACTTATCCCATTGTGATCTCCATTCCACTGCTGAACAATTCTTACCTTGCCACTGCATCCTAGGACTTACACTAGGTAACAGGGATATATTGCTGAATGCGGTTGATCCCATAACTCCATAGAACCTGTAATCAAGAAAGTTATAGATAAAACAGAACAGTGCTTATCCTGCTACCCCAGAAAAAGTACAGGTTTGTAACTAGGGCCAACACTGATATGATAGGAAGCACTGATCTGTAGAAAATTATTTTAAATTCTGTATATGACATGTCTGTAGAATAGCAGGGCAGATCTTTGAAGGGACCAGTGGAAAAACATTTTTTGGGTACTTAATGCAGAGGGATGTGCTTTTCAATCAGAAAATATAACTTGGTTATAGTCACAAGATTCTAGTTCTTTCTGTCCTCACTCAACAACCATCAGCTTCCAGAAGAACCAATTAAGAATTATTTATATAAAATGGTTTCTTTTTTTAAGTCTGTTTGAGTCAGCGTCTCCATGTAGCCCCAGAAGCCCTGAAACTTAACATGTAGACAAGATTGGCCTTAATCTTACAGAGACCCACCTGCCTCTGCCTCTGCCTCTGCTGCTAGGATTAAAGTTATATGTCACCATGCCCAGTCCTATATAAAAGGATCTTAAGAAAGAAAATTCAGTTATTTGGTTTTTTACTGGTGTGAGCATCTTAAAAAGCTTGTGAAATGTGAATCAGTCAAGCTTGAAAGGAACACATTGATGTGTCAGTTTCAACACTCATTTATTCACTAAATTATTCAGCGTTTATTCCGCAGCACTATGGACGCTGTCATGTGAGACTCTTGCTCTCGCTAATCCTCCTATCACAATTAATCATTGCTTCTTATGAACATTTATCTTCATACTTCCATATATTTCTTTACAGCATGTTTATGGTTTTGTTCTTCGCCAAAAATTTGTGTTTATAACGATGTCCTCAATTAAACTGTGGCTGTCTGAAGGGAAAAGTTGTGTTCCATTTCATTAGTGACACAGATGCAATAGGAGTTTTGTTAATGGTTTTGAAAAGATGGACGACGACAGACATGAAGAAGAAGTACATTCTGTCCTCAAGAATTTTATGGTCCAATTATACACATTAACTATGCACAGTTAATTAGAAATATTTTCCATCATAAAAACCTTGATGCTTTCTTTTTTATATTTATGCTTATAATGATAATACTGAAATTTTATCATAACGCTACGGATCCTGTGAAAGAGGATATAATATTTGTAATATTTAGAGTTTGAAATGTTTCTTTACTCTGTATTAGCTGAAGTCTGACTTTTAAGTCTCCAAGCATACCAACTGCCAAATTTCTCTTCAAGTTCAGAAACATGCTCAGGGCCCCTGTTTAATATCATACTACTTTCTCTCAAGTTGCATTGATTTAAGGTAGATAAGAACAGAATAGAAATCCTAGAGAATGTTTGTAGTCAACAGTAATCCAGAAACAAAACCAAAGTACGCATTTATCTTTGCAAATAAAATATGCTTTCCATTTTTTAATAGTTAGTGGTCTCATTTGATGGCTCTTTCTCAAAATCTACTATCAGCTCCCCCTGCCTCCCCTAGGTAGTACTTAAAAACGTCTTTGTTGATTGCCCCATGTTCTGGGCAATGACGCAAAATGGGTTCAAATTTTAAGAGGACTGGTGATGTAGAATTTGTTGCTCAATGACTCATTTTGAAAAAAAATAAATACAGGAAACTCTCAGGTCTTCTGGGTTTTTGCAGATCCCTGTATACCCTAGACCTGTCAGTTCCAGCACCCAGGTGAGTTTCCTAACCCAAGACTTGTCCATCCCACCATTTTCAGCTCCCCGAACAACTCCAGTCACACAGATCCCTGCGAGTCTCATTCCTGCAAGCTCCTCCAACTTAGTGAGTTCCTCATCCCCAAACTTCTGCTGCCCACTCTGGTTATTTAGCATATGCATCTGTGCTCCCTAGGAGTTCCGCTACACTTGTAAGCTTACACCGGAGGTACCCCAACCACAGGCTTCCCTGCCCAGCTTCCCAGTGCACCGGCTACACATTTCCTGCCGCTCTGTGGACCTGCCAGTCCTCAGTCTCCCTCCACATTGTGAGAGCTCCAGCTCCACTTCCTCTGGCACCCAGAGCATCTGGGCCTAGCTGAAATAGCACAGCCTGTGTGCCGGCCTAGCTTGGTCAGTTTTAGAGACACGGAGCTGCCCTTGCAGTTATCTACACACCCAGAAACAGTGAAATTCTGCAGCCAGTACACCACCCAGAAAGACCCAGTCAACTTGGATTAGCACATTTTTCTTGGTTACCATTAAACTGAAATTGCCCACCATCCTTTAATCAAAAATCAACAGACCTGTCAGCCAATCTGCTCACCAGGCAGACACTCAGCCCACCCCACCACTCCAGGACCATATGGAGTCTGTTCTGGAACCTCAGACTCAAAAGTTACACCAATAGATGTGGAATATTTCAGAGATCCACAACTGGTCACACACAAATGCAGATGCCTAGATCTCATTTCAGAAGCAGAAGCAACATGAATAACCAAGACACTGTCTCAGTGGAGATCAGCACACCCATCATAATGAGGCCTGAAAACAGCAACCTGACTGATGCACAAAACAGCGGTTTAAAAATAACAATCATAAATATGTTCAAGGACCCCCAAAAGGAAATGAAAAAAAGACTGAAGACTTCAAAAACACAGATAACTGCATGAATAACTCAAGACATGAAATTTTAATTCGATAAAGAGAATTTCTGAAGAAAAAATGAACTGAAATAAAGGTTTAAATGAAGAAACCCAGGGACTCAAACAGCTAATGAGGAAGAATAAAAAAGAGATTGGATAAAATGCAAAGGAGAATATCAGATCTTGAAGACAAGTGTGAGGAAATGGATCAGTCAATCAAAGAAAAGATCAAATCTCAAATAACCCAGGAACAAAATATGTGAGACCACTGGAACACTTTAAAAAGTCAAAACCTATGAATCATAGGTTAAAAGAGTAAAGAAACCAGGGCTAAAGGCACAGAAAAGAAGCAGTCATAGAAGAAGACTTTGTAAATCTAAGGAAAGAGGTAAATATCAAGGTACAAGAGGCACAAAACATTAGATAGAGAGGGCCAGAAAAGAAGCTCCCATGTCATACGATAGTCAAAACATTAAATATACAGAATAAAGAAAAGGTATTGAAATATGTGAGAAAGAAAAATGAAGTCACTACAGAGGCAGACGCATTAGAGAAACATCTGAGTTTCAAATGGAGACTATGACAGTCAGAAGGGCTGAGACCAGTGCCGTACAAATCATGGATGAACACAGATGCCAGCTCAGACCACTATACCCAGCAATGCTTTCAATGTAATCAAATAAGAGAAAGAAAAACTTTTCATGATAAAAACGGACTCAAGGAATTCATGTTCATGAAGCCAGCTCTACAGTGAATACTTAGTGGGAATCTTCAAGTGAAGATAGACCAAACACTCTAAAGAAGGTATAAAGAATACATAAACAATTGTAGAAAAAGTAGCCAAAATAGGTTGCAGAAAAAAATACTATGACACCCACACGACAGGAATTAGTTAACATTGGCCAATAATGACATGAATATTAATGGTCTCAGTTCCCCAATAAAGAGACAAAGACTATTTGGAATGTAAAACAGGATCTAATAATTTCTTGTTGCCAAGAAACATACCTCACCATCAATGATTGACATGAACTTTAGGTTAAAAGGATGGAAAAATGTATTCCAAGCAAATGGAACTAAGAAACAAGCAACTGTAGTTATTCTAATATCTGAAAGAAATATATTTCAACTAAAATTAGTCAGAAGAGATATGGAAGGTCACTTCATACTCACTAAAGGAGAAATATACTAAGAGGATATTACAGTCCTAAATACATATTCATCAAGAACAGAGGTACTCATTTTCACAAAAGAAACTATTCAATATAAAAATTATATGTTCATTCCAACACACTGTTAGTGGGTAACTTCAAAACCCCATCATCACCAGTAATAGATCTTCTATATAAAAACTAAATAGAGTCTTGAATCAAATGACATTATACATCAGATGAACTTAACAGAGATTTACAAAACGTTGTACCCGAACACCAAAGAATACAATTTCTTCTCAGCAGCCCATAGAAATTTCTCCAACATTAATCACATATTAGGACACATAGCAAGTCTTCAAAGATAAAAAATGACAGTACTGTCCTGTATTCCATCTGACCACAAAGGCATAAAGCTAGATATCTATAACAATAGAAATGGAAGAAGTATACAAACTCATGGCAACTAAAGAGCACACGACTGAATGAAAATTGTATTGAAAGATAAATCAAGAAGGAAATAAAATAATCCTGCAATTGAATGAATATGAAAACAACATAACAAAATATATTACACATAATGAAGCCAGTCCTAAGAGCAAAATTCATAGCACTAAATGCTAACATCAGAAAACTAGAGATATTTCATATTAATAAGTTAATGATGCACCTGAAGGCCTTTGAAAACCAAGAACAAACAACACCTAAAAAGAGTAGATGGGAGGAGATGAATAAAATCAAGGCTGAAATTAATGAAACAGAAATGAAGAAAAAATATAAAGAATCAATAAAATGAAGAATTGGTTCTCTGAAAAGATTAACAAGATTGACAGGCATTTAGTCAAATTAACCAAAAGAATTAGAGAGAAGAACCAAATTAATAAATGAAGCAATGAATGTGAAACATTACAATAGACCAAGATGGAATTCAGAAAATCATGAGGACAGAAATAAAAACTCTATGTATCCCTATATTTACTGACAGGTAATATATACCTGTCATCTATTTTGATGTTACTGCTCATCAAAGAAACTTCTTTTAGCCACAGATGGAGACTATTAGAAAGTTCCACAAAAAGTCTGTACTCTATGAAACTACAAAATCTAAACAAATGATTAAATTTCTAGATAGGTGTGTACTACAAAAATTAAATAAAATGGTATCAACAATTTAGACAGATATAAAATAGCCAAGGAGATATATTCAGTAAACATTCCCCAACTAAAAAGAGCCCAGAACTAGATAAATTCATCACAGAAGTCTACCAAACCTTCAAAGAAGAACTGATACCAATATTTCTCAAATTATTCTGCAAAATTCAAAGGAAGGAACATTCCCAAAGTCTATGACGCCAGTTATTACTCCAATACTAAAATCAAAGACCCAACTAAAAAGAAAGTTATCGGCTAATCTCTGTAATGAATATAGATACAAAATTGTCAATAAAATACTTGCAAACCAAATCTCATCCTTTCTTACCAAGGCTTTGGGAACATTGTAGAAGAGGGGTCAGAAAAATTGCAAGAGCCAGAGGTGATAGATGGATGCCAAGAAACTATGTTGTCTGGACCCACAGTTGCAGATATGAACCCATAGCACGTATGACAGCATGCACAAAACCCGTACAAATGAAGACAGGAACTATTCATGGATGAGAGACTGGCAGGAGGCCTTAGTTGAAGACCTATTGGCGATTGGTAGATGGAGAGAAAAGGTGAGTTAGTTTTCCTTGATGTTGGGTGATTGCAGGGTACACATGCACCCCAGAGTCCCTGATAAGCACAAATTAGACTTGATATTCCTTTAAATTTTTTAGAAAGAGAAATAATAATAAATGTTAATTCTGCAAAACTCTAGAACTCATGGAATTGTCCAATGTAACATGAAGAATATGGAAATTATAGTCAAAGGAATTAATTCTAGAGAGTATGAGGTTCTTCTGCCATAAAAATATAATGGTAACAATAATCAAATAGGCTTGTGATATCACTGTGAACTTTAAAAAAAGGCATCAAAATACAAACATAGACATCCCTGCCATACACTGAGTGATGGACTCTGTGGGCATGGTGGAAAACTGTTAATGTTTTTGCATTTGGTGTTTCCCCAGACTCTATGAGGCTGATTCTATTTTTTGTTTTTACATTAATTTAAGTGAAGAGATTTGCACACAAAGAATGCAAATGTTGGCATAGTTTATGGCAACATGGCAAGCCAGGGATTCCACTATGGACGTAGTCAGACAGATTGAAAGATGGAATGTTAGAAATTGAATGTTACAATAAAAATAATGTTCTGTCAGTGAATCAGCAATGTCTCTAAGGAAATGCTAAAAGAAAAAAGAAAAACATAAAAAGGAATGCATCCAGTCTATTCCCAGAGGGATGTACAAAAGGAGTATATGCTGCGTCATACCGATACTTGTTCAAAATTCAGAACTCTAGGAAGGGGAGGAACCGATTAAAGTTTGATTCGAACTCATTGTTCCAAAAATTAGAGAGGACAAGAAATTCTTGCCATTATTTATGAGACAAACCACAGGAGTTATAGTTCATGTCTTCTCCTTAGGCATCCCTGAATTGTACACAACTCATATAAGGGAGGGTGAACCTTTGTTATAGAACACAAAAATTGAGGGGAATTTTACCTTTGCTGGTTTCTAGGATCATGGTGTTGGAGTAAAGATCAGTATCCTTATTTCCTACTGCCTTGACATCACGCAGATGAGGTAAGCTTTGGAAACTATGCATTGAAAATGACAGGGCATTTGCACGACTCTGTGATTTCACATCAGTAGTGTTGACTAAGTCCTTCTATTCTGATGATTCTTTGCTACAGCAGTTTGTAGAATATCCAATAATGAACTGCTTAGTTTTATAAATGTATCTATTGAATATAAGTCAAGTCACATCCTCACTGCATGGAATTTAGTTTTCTTATCTGTTAATAATGGCATTAGAAATGACATGAACTCGGTTTGTCAGTGTTGGCAGTTAAAGAATCATGAAGTCATCAAACATGTCCCACATGTTGTGGTTTGAGATGTGAGTTAGAGGTTGAGTCATTTAATGTTTCTCCCAGTACTCAGGCTGCATATTAGAGCCACTTAGGAATGTTTATGGTTCTTGGTGCCAGTGACGTGTCTCTGCCTTTTTCACCAGCAATTTAGAATTATACAATCAAGTTCTCCTCAATCTCCCATTCTGCCAGTTAATCATTTGTCCTTCCTAAACCTCCAGTATCCCTTTGGATCACCTTGCAAAGTGGATGGTACTTTGATTTTATCTTTATTAGTCTTTCTGAATCTCTATATTTTCCTCCCACAGTTTCTCTCAGAAACTATTTCTGTGACATGCAAACTTAGTTTTGGGTGCTGGTTTATGCTTTCCCAAATATCAGAGCCAATTTCCTACTTAATATTCAAGAAACATCCTTAAGCTAATTTCTTTCAGGAAAAGCCCCCAAAACTCACCAGTGCTCAGCTGATGACTTTTTTCAGGCCCTGTTGTTTCTCTGCACTTGAATTCCTAGCAAAACCTAGCTGAGGCAAGACTCCATGGGTCTTATTTATCACACAGTGCCTTGGGCATAGTGCTGTGATAAATGTAAAATTTACTCAATTACCAAAACTTTAAGGGTGCTTAGAGTTAAAAATAATGAGCAATATGTCTAAAGAATGGCTTTGCACAATTACTGGGACTCAACTTAATGTAAGCCTTCCAATGAAATTTTGGAAAGTAGAACTTTGAATATAATATCCACTCTTGATTGTACTCTATATAAATTGGAAAGTATTGGGTAAAAACATGGTGGACACTGAACTGGGAAGTTGTAGAATAATATTTCCAAAGCTTCTAGATACAGAAAAGCTCATCAACCTAAATCCAAAGACTTGGTGGTTATTTGCTATTTACGTGAGCATGAAGAACATAATTCTCGTCTCTAAAACATAGTTTCCTTGACTAAGAAGTAGGAACGACAATCATGATCACAAACAACTGCAGAATGAAATGAATAAATTAATATTGTCAGAGTTATCTTTACCTCTATAGAAACGTGGTAGGTTTTTCTTAGTGCTGGGGGTTTTGTTAGTACCCTGTCACTTGTTGACAATGATTCATCCAAGTGGACTTTTAGAAATGCATAGATCAGTTCTGTTGATTATAAATCTGGTAGGAGCAGAATTTCTCTGATCTGAAGTGGACTTCTATGTGGGTTTTTAAAACAACCGTTATTTTCCATGGAAAAAGAAGCATAGCAAATCTAAATAGTGATGCTTAGGAAGAGCTTTCATGCTAGTGATGCTGGTCAAGCTACTTTCTCACCTCTCCTTACAGTCAATATTGTCTTTACTTCCCTTTCTTAGCACATGTCCCACTCATCTCACTAGTTTCTTGTCTATGCCATTTCTTATTTACCATGTGCTGAGCTCTAAATACTGCCACATTTTGATCTAGGTTTTCTCCTCTCCTTGTCTGTCTTGTTATAGTCCTGTCAGGATTCCACAGATGGGTAAGTAAGCAGAAGGAAATCAAAGTACACAAGACAGGAAATATAGAACAGATACTGAAATAGAAGACAAGGTTATGTCTTGATAAGACGGACTATTTTTATGTGACAAAGAGAGGGACAGTGATTTTTGATAGCTCATTTGACAAAGAAGAAAATTTATCTTGGTTTGGAGTTATTCAAAACTTATATTTAGTAGATTACTAGAATTTTTCCCATTTTATTTCAGACAATAATTCAATCTTTAAATTCAATGCTGTCAAACACTAGCATTAAATAAGCAAAGGGAAAAGCAAAATCCCAGGAAAAATTGTGGGGTACAGCATTGTCCTTAGGAAGTTCACAAGTATATTTAACTGGTCATCACTCTTTGGGAACTTTCTGAATGTTGATGACAGTAATGGGACAGAAATTAATCAGTTGGGGCTGGTTTTAAGAAATGGCTTCAACCCCTAAGTGGTTTGCCAAGTTTCTGTTAAACATCTCCTATTATTGAAGATACAAGTCAAAATCACTTATCAGCAGTTCTTCTAAATAGCAAGGAACATGTATTAAAGAGGCCATGAAGGAATTTCTAATGAGAAAAAGTGCTCTTACTTTTTGAGAAATTAACTGCTCCAATAAATTGCAAAGATAAAGTAGGAAAAGTTATCACAATAATGTCTGTTGTAATAAAACTAAACTGTACAGCTGATAACAGTTAAAATGCCAGAAGGTGAGTTAATGACACACCATTCTCCTAAAAGCCCCTTTGGTCCTTTGTAGGCCTGAAATATGTCTGAGATTCACATATAAAGAATATCTTGGAGGGTCTGGAGAGATGGTTTAGCAGTTAACAGCAGTGGCTGTTCTTGCAGAGGACCTGAGTTTCATACCTAGTACCCACATGGCCGCTAACAACCATCCAAAACTCCAGACATGACACCTTCTTCAGACCTCTGTGGGCATTGCAAAACATGGGTGCATTTACACATATGCAGAGAATACAGTCATACCCATAAAATAAAAATCATAAATAAAATTAAAAATAGTGTGTGGAAGCTACATGGCAGTACAGTGTTTATATGTGTTCTATGAATGCATTGGTTAAGAATTTCTGAATATGCATAGCTTAAAAAGAAGAGTATATTAAAGGAAACTTTCAAAAAGGAGAAATAATGCAACCTTAAGACCTAAATCTGATTCTTGAAATGTAAATAGATGAAAATCTATGGAGAGAGAAATCAGCCTGAATTGCTTTGGGAAGCCTCTATCTGAAAGGTCTTGGCAACGGGGTACATACAGATGGAGTCACTAAAGTTTCTCAACACTTTCTAAGGATTCATGAATTCAGTAGAGGTTGGAAGCTTCTTTTGTGACTTTATACAATCAAATTCCTTAGTAATATGAAGCCTTCAGTGGTGTAAAAGAATTCATAGGGGAGGGAGGGAGAGAGGGAGAGAGAGTAAGAGAGAGACAGAACAAGAGGAGAGAGAGGAAGTGAGAGGGAGGGATAGGGAGAGAGAGGGGGGAGAGAAAGAACGAGAAAACAGAACTAACGGAAGTTGGGGGCTGCTAGTTTTAGCATTTATCATTGAATGGTGTAGAGGCTGTGGTGGCTTGGGAGGAGATCAGAGAGAAAGTCAAAAGCAATAAAACTAATGGTTTCCATATGCCTACATGTGCAGGCACTAAGGATAACTTGCTCAGGATCTGCTTCTTTTTTCATGCCAAAGCCAATTGGTCCAGAGTCTCAAAAAAATAGCAAAAGTGAAAGAAGAAATAGAACCACCTCCAGTCACAAAGGAAGCCAGGCAGGTGTCCTGTATATACAACTACATTTTGCCTAATTAAATAAAATCAACAACAAAAGTAGAGAAACGATTATCCAAGAAATAAAGGAAATTGAAGTCATGTGAAACTCTATTTGAAAAATTTGAAGGAACAGAGCAAAGCTTGACAGAAACAAAGCCCTCCACTCAGAGCATTTGCAGCCCCATCAGTCGGTAATACCGTGGTTCTCAGTAGCAATGGAAAATAAAAAAAGGAAGAGTTCTAGGAAGGCATGGCAACACTAGTACATTTTTTTTCTTGATTTCTGGTCTTTGTTTATGGGTAATTATAGTTTGGCAATATGTTCAAAGGCCAGTCCTATGCATTTTGTTTCATTTAAGCAACATCTCACAAAGGAATTGTTTAAGTTTACCAACACACCAACTAAATACTTGGAGGAAGAAAAAAATTTCCAAGTGATATATGAATTAAACTTAGAGCAGATGTAATCAGTTACAGAAAGTCACCAATCACATTCCTCTGTAAGTGTATTTAATACCTTTACATGCCCAGTGAAGGTAAATTTATTTACCTTATTTGAAATATATTTTGCTTTCAAGTTATGAGCACTTCATCTTATTCTGCTATACATTCTGCTTTCATAGATTCCCAATACATTCTTATATTTGCTGAAATCTCAAAGAAATGCAAACTGAATAAGCCGATTTTAATGTGCTTAAAAGCAGCCTGCTCTAAGACTGAGGTATTATTCTATGGAATGATATAAAAAATAATAAGCTGTTTAAAGCTAAGTTTATTTAGATCCAGTCAGATCTGCCCATAAATATGGTTCAGACTTTTGTTAGAAATGAACTCTTTGAATATCTTAGTATCCAATTAGGACTTGTTAGTAAATACAACAAGAAAATATCCTGGCTTTTTTGAGCAAAATTAAAACTTTGAAAAAGATAGAATTGCACAGAGACTTAAACGTAGAGTTTAGCTAACATATTTAGCAAGATCTGATGAAGAAATTTGTGAATCTATATAATCATTTGTGGCCATTCCTTCAAACTGGTATCCTTTGGGTTAGTGACATATGACAACGTTCCATCTCTCTCCTTCACACTCCAATATTAAAATGTCTGGAAGAGAACTTAGTTAATAAGCCAGTTTGAATAATTTTTCTAGCCCTTAGGATTAGTCAGTTTATTAAGATAGTTGTCAATGAGGAAAATTGTGCTCCTATTACTAGAAGAAAAAAACAATAGGTTCTGGGAAGACAAAGGTCAATCTACATATAAGTATACTTATGATGAAAAATTAATATACAAAATACTATGGAAACCCAATATGATAAATAGTTCTTGGATATTTTACATTTTCTTATGTTTAATTTATAATTTTCCCATTAAAATACTGATGGAATTTATATTAAGTAGTTTCTGACTGAGTGCATATTACTAAAAGTAGATTATGCATTAAATATTGTATCTCATTTAAATTACTTCTTGATATAGTTCTCTTAGAATTGATATTCATGTTAAAATAATTCATTTTTACTTATTTTTATGTATATGAATGTATGTCTGCATATATGTAAGTACACTGTGTTGTACAATGTTTCTGGAGGACAGAAGAGGACACTGGATCCCCTGGAAATGGGGTTAGGGATAGTTGTGAGTGCTGGGAACAGAACTAAGGTCCTCTGTAAGAACAGCCAGTGTTCTTAAACACTCTTCAGTCCCAGAATTACTATTTCTATTTCGTTCTTAAAAAAAAAAATTATTATTACTCCATACTAAAGTATGTGACAAACATTAGAATATAGCCTTAGTTATCTGTAGCTTAGTGCACTTTTAATTATATTTCTTTTATTTTATGAAGTGATTTCTTGAACAAATACTTTCAAAAGTCTAATATTGCTTCACTAAAGTAAAGAAATAAACCGAAGTAATGATGTGGAAGGAATTCTACCCTGGTCTTCAAGTAGCTGCCAATGATAAAGCTGCATCTGTGGATCTTAACCCTTGCCTAAGATGAGAGGACTCAGCTCACACCACAACCACTTCCAAACACTCATTAACATGAAAATTGAGGAAGATTGGGGGAATCCAGCAGGAAACCTCTGTTAAAACAGAGAGGATAGTTAACTTTGGGAGGACAAAACCTGTTCAGGCAGTATCAAGACAGAAAGCACAGTTCCAAAATACTTTCTGAAGCTTAGACATTATTTATCTTTAGATGCATGCTAGTTTGTTTCATTAAGAAAAATCACTGTTGGGGCTAGAGAGATGGCTCAGCACTTAGGAACAGTGGATGCTCTCACAGTGTTCATTCCCAGCACCTATATGGCAGCTAACAACCATCCTCAACTTCACTTCCACGGCATCTGTTGCCCTTTTCTGGCTCTCACGGGTTTGCATGACATGGATACACTTTCATACAAGCAGGGAAACATACAATAAAATAAAGTTTAAAAATTATAAAACCAAAAAAAATTGTGAAACCAAAATGTATATATCTACAACTAAATCAAGGACGTAACATAGGTACCTGTCAATAGAAAACAGAAATGTGATGAATACACAGAGGAGTATTATTTATCCATAGTGAAGAGAGAAATAATATCATTTACAAGAAAATGGAAATAAAGAAAATAAGCCTGATCAGAAAGACAGGTATCATAGTTTTTCTCTTATACATAAAATCTATATGTTTGGACAACTGGAAGGGAATAAGAGACAGAACAGTAGGGTAAGAGGTGGTGATCAACGTATGTTAAATATGTACATAAACATCACAACAAACACCAGGATTTTGGAACTGATAATGGTGATTATAAAAGAAACAAAGATATGCACCTACGAATCCAGGAGCATGAGAATCACCTATAGCTGACAAGATATCAAATGAGACACAAGTCAGTGTCGCTGAACATTAGAAAGTTTAATAACCTTAGAAACCAGCTGTTTTGGAAGTCTGTAGTAAGTCCTAAAACTGGCTGAAAGTTTAGGTCAAAAGGAACTAGAGTCATGAGATTCTTTCTTCAGTCAGATTGTTGATTTAACCATTCATCTCATTCGCATTAGGAGAGAGCTTATTATGTGGAGAAATGAAAGTTAAGATCTGGTTTTATTTAATATATATATATATATATATATATGAATCACAGAATTAAAAACAGAGTAGTAAGGAAGATGGGACTATAAAACAATGAGATCTTCAGCTTTGTTGCTGATATTCTCTAGAACTTTGTGATAGGTGGATTGGAAGAGGAGGATAATGGCTAAATATATTGTAGGCCTAGAAATCATACAGAAAGGACATGTGTGTAAAATACGACAAACAGTGTGATGATCAGCTACTCCACAATGCAACTTTGCTGAGCCAGAATTCCTTCTTGTCTCCTCAGAATTTTAATTTGAACTCGGTATGTAGTCAGGGACAAGCAGGTGGGATTGGAAATCCTGAGCATAAAAGAAAGAAATTGAAACAAAAGACAGTTATGAGAAATGTACTATAAACATAGATGAACATGAAGGAAAAATGTTTAAAAAGAAATAAATTAACTTGAATATTATACTTATTATTTTTTATTTTACATATGTGAGTATATTGCCTGCATGTTTGTAAGTGCAACCATGTCAGGCAATGTCCATGGAAGTCAGAAGAGGGCATCAGATTCCCTGGAACTGGAGTTATGAATGGCTGTTGGCCACCATGTGTGTGGTGGGAATTGAACCTGGGCCCTCTGTAAGAGCAGCCAGTTCTCTTAAACACTGAGCCATCTCTCCATCCCTTGAATGCACACTTTGAGTGATAATGGAAGTTACTATAAAGTTAAAGAAAAAGGAAATGATTAGTAGGAGAATAATTAATTACAGGAAACATCTATTGAGATGATAGTATCAATTAAAATTCTACTATTAACATGTTGAATACTTAGGTTTGAACCCAGTATATAAGATGCACAGAGAGAGAGAGAGAGAGAGAGAGAGAGAGACAAAGAGAGAGATCAGCAGAAATACATAAGGATGTAGAATCAAAGGTAGGAAAAAACTGTTTTGAAAAAGTAGAATTTTTGAATGATACATCGTGATCCAGAAAACGCATCATTTGAGTAATATAAACTTCATGAAAAAATTCAGGAAAAAAATTAAATAGGAAATTATCAAAGAAGTAAAGAAGAGAAATTTTCAGAGGTACAGACTAATTTTATGCAGAAAAATCCAAGAAGAAAAGGACCCGCATAAGTGATAACATCAAAAATTACTGAAACTAATGGCCCAGAGAGAGACATTACTGAATGAATGTTTATTAGCTAACATGAATCTCATCTCACGTGCAGCACGAGTACTGTTTCAGTAGGCGGCAAGTCTTCTTACTATCTTCATTTGACAGATTAAAAAAAAAAAGGCTGAATCTCAGAAAGGCTAAGAACAGTGCACATAGTCAAAGAGGCACTTATAAAGACAATTTTAACTTGTGTGTGTCTGTTTATACAGCCTGAATTATAACTTTATCTTCTATAGCTTCCAATCTAAGATCAGTCACAAACATAAGTTTCAAAGCAAAACTAAAACAAAACATTTACTGAAACTAGAATACAGTTGTGTCTTCTTATTCCAGAGTCAGTAGAGACAGGTCACAGTGAAAGGGAAACAAAGACTCACCACGGAAGTCTTACACAAAACATGAAACTGACCAATAGAGCAACGGTTTCAAAATTCTGAGAAACAAAGGAGGATCCAATATCCTATGAAATTGTTAATCAAGTATGAAGGCAGCAGTCAAATGTTTTGAACAAATGAGGTTTCATGGCACATTTTTCGCAGACATGTTTTGGTGCCTACCTAGTTCACCATCTCAAGGTGCCTGTCATCAAAACAAAGAGGTGGACAAGAAGGACCAGAGCACAGGAAGACCAGGGACCTCAGGAGAGGGAAAGGCATTTTAGCAGGACAGCAAGGCAAGAAGCCTGAGATCCGATGTTGGAGCTACAGAATGGAGACGTTTAGGAAGTGACTCTAGCAGGAATTGAGAAACACATAGATGATCTAACGAGTTTGACTCAATGAACAATAACACTTGAACTTGGTTCAATATCAAAGCATTGAAAAATTAATGATAAGAGCTTAGGAAATTATTAAAAATTATTTAAGTCTGGGAAAACCTAAAAGAAAGAAAGGTAATTGAAACATCGTGCTTGAGTTGATTCAAGAGTGAACTATAATTGCCAAACTGCTATAATGCAAACACTGAAAATTGCTTTAATGGAACAATTTTGATGTAACTCTATTGGGTGAATGAAGAATATAAAGCATGTAATAGGGACGTTTGGGTGTAAGTCTTCATATTTCATAGCAAAAAACTAATGAAAATGTCTAAAATTGATAAATTGAGAAATGGAAATTATCATGCAACTGAAGTTAGAGATGGAAAGAAAACAGGAGAGTTGATACTCTGGTTTGTTTAGGCCTTATGATGGTATTTATATCTTTAATATGATACAGGAGTATTAAATTAGTAAAAATCACAATATTTCAAGTGATAAGATCGGGAATGGCAAGGTGGCTCAGTGCATAAGGGTACTAAGTTCCATCTCCAAGACTCACATGATAGAAGGTGAGATATCACTCATGAAAATTGTCCTCAGACCTCCGCACGTGCACCATGATACATGTGCAAGCATGCATGTGCGTGCATACACATATATAAATAGATGTAATAAAAATGTGAATGTTCAGTGACCACTCATAAATGAATATGTGAATGTTCGTGTGACTCCTTCATTAAATACACAGAACACTTATGATGCAATATTCTAATGATGAAGGACTGAACACCCATGGACAGTACAGGACAGTATTACCAGAACTTGAGCACATGGCTTGGGCATGTATTGAAATAAGCAGACATGAATGCCATGGTATCTACAGTTTAATGAAGCACGTGATAGTCACTTTTGCTGCATTAATTTATACTGCTGCCTAGTTAGAAACAGTTTACAGACAGGAATATCTTTCATTATGAAAGCATGATCAAGTGAAGAAATGTCTACTCTTCCATAATTAACATTTTTCAAATCTGGGTTTTAAGAAGGAAATCCTCCTTTGTCAGTTTTTCTTTCTCATCTTCGTGCCAGATCAATTTTCCTATTGATTATGCTAATGTGCATTGCATCAGACATGCCACCCTGAGGCTGCACTGTCTAGAACTCAAAGTCTGTTAGGGGGATGTGCATGGATTTCTTATCACCCTGCTTAGTTTGGCCTTTCTACAACATTTTCATCAGTCTCTAGAGGAGAATGTTTTCAGAGCCTGTTCAGACTTTATTTCAGTCAACAGTTAATTATCACATATCATAAGAAGCTCTGCCATTAGGGGCTTAAGAACTTAAATGCCTTGGAGAGATTCTTAAAGATGGAAAAATGGTTTTCTTTAAGGTTTTTAAAGATTTAAAAGTCTATAGGGGATATTTTGTTAGCCATACATAGAATAAGAGATCAATAAATTGACTTCTTAAAAGATGTAAAAAGAAATGCTGAAAGGAATTTGCTTATTGCTAAGAGAGGGGGATTTCTGAATATCACATTCAGGAAGTTTTACTTTGAAAGTTAACTCAGTCCTAAATCCAGTGTGTTCTCCTTATGATATCATGATGATATCATGCTTTGCAAAAGTATCACTGGATACCATGAATTATAGATTCAAATTACTACATATTCCTAAAATATATAATTAAATAAAAAACATTACCACGAGCCACATATAGATGCCATCATGTTATCTTGTTCAGAAATTCTAGTTTAAAACAGCAAACTGGCTTTTAGTAAAGTTTCCCTTTCCAGACATGCAAAGCAATTTATCATTTCTGTTCAGAACTACTAAACTCTGAGAATTGATTTTGTTTTCACCTGGGTCTTAGAAGAATTAGTTTTAAATGAAGAAAACAGAACTAAGAAATAACCTTGATTTTAAAATAAGATGAGTGCTAGGACAGCTGACTTTATTTTCCACATGAATTTTCTCTAAAACTCATGTTAGCACAGTTTTCTTAAGATGTTTAAGTGTATACTCATTCTTACTTCTGTCATTTAAAAAATAAAGTTCCATAATACCACATATGCACTGATCTTCAAATAGTTCTGTGGTTATCTCTTATAGCTGTAAATTACTACTAGTTTCCCATTTTAAAATGATGCACTTATATACTATTAACTTTAGGGTATATTTATCAAGTAGAAATTGTAGAAATATATCATGGGTCACTTTTTAAACATAGCATATTGCTACCTGTAATGATTAAAGCATTGCAATTCACGATAAGTCACCATTTAGCACATATCTTGGTAATGTCTATTAGTTATTGCTCTTATTTTGAGAAAATATTTGACCAAAGCAACTTGAGGTGGGGAGGATTTAGTTTAGATTAGAGTTTAAGGATGCAGTCCATCATAGTAAGAACAAGAAGTTGATGAGAAAGTGAGGCAGCTGGTTATAGAGTTCATCCCCAATAGGTTAGAAGAGAGGAATGTGGATGCTCAGCATCCTTTTTCATTTTTATTCATTCTAGGACCCTAGTCCATTGAATGATTCCATCCAGTCTATAAACTTGCTCAAAGATAAGCCCAGAGGTTTCTCTCCTAGGTGACTGTAGATCCTATCAAGTTGCTAATATTAACTAACACGGTGACCAAACATTAACAGGGAACTGGTACCCTTAAAAAACGCAGATAATCTAGGTCATTGGCTTAAGGCTCCCTCTCAACATTATCCAGAGCTGTGACTGTATTTCCCATGCAACCAAAATGTGAAATTATGCAAATGTTTCTATGATATATTCGCTTTGAGAGTAAATACTGTAGGTAGAATGAATGCCTCACTAGGTCTTATGATTTGCACACAGTTGATCATCTTCTATGACTTCAGAAATGAACACTGCTATTTATAGAAGTGATTCCTTGGCTTGAATGATTTAAAAAAGATGTTTCTAGAAAGGTAAGAGTAAGTAAGGCAAAACTGCAAGAAGATGGTGTTGGTTCTAAGTCCCTGGCTAGTATGAGGATAACACATTGACTTGGGTAATGAGAAACATAAAATACTGCATTCAGTTAGGAAGGTTGCCAGAGGATTTGGGTTATAGATTGCCTTGTAGCATAGAAATTTGGTGAAACTATTTTAAAAAGATGCAGGAACTGTCCAGAAAGCAGGAATATTGTGTTATGGTGCTCCACGACATGCCTTGGTGATTTGTACACAAGTTGGTGGAAGTGCATTGAATCAAGAAAACTTAATTTTGACAGGTCTGATGTATAGTCTATTTTGGTTAACCAAAGGGAACACATACATTTACTACATTAGAGAAATTTCCATTATTTTTCTCTCAGCCATGAAAATCGATTTTGATGTGATTATGCTCAGAGGCTGCTTGACGTGCCTCTGACAGACAGAATGGATAGAGATGGTGGGTGGTGCGGTGTGCGGGATTCTGTGGATAAGCTGGACTCACTCGGTGACAAAGTGAAAGGAGCAGATTCAAATGCCAATCAGGATCATTTGCATGAAAATAGTGCTAAGATAAAATAATGATTGTGCTACAATTTAAATATTAAGGACAACTGTTTCAGTATATCAATGAACATCATTTCATTTTTGTCATACATTTTTTAGTGGAGTGCAAGGTTGTAACTACTTGTACTCAGAACCCATTTCATTTATTTATCTCTTTAACATGGATATTGAGTTCTGACATGATATACAGGGCATTAATTTTAGAAATATTTAGGATTTAATAAAGAAACTGTAAAAGTTACAGTGTAGCCACTGGAAATTTCATTTCTCTTCTTTTCCAGGGTTCTTCTCTTACCGTTTGGGAAACTATCCTTAGTTTCTTTCATTAATCAATAAATATTGAGCACCCAAATGCAAGGCCTTTGGTTATGTATCTGGGACACAATAATAGGCAAAGTAATCAATACACAGCACTTGCTCTCTCAGGTGGATATTGTAGGTGAGGTGGGAATGTCAACAAATCAACAACACTTATAATAAGGTGTGGGCATTCTAGAAAAATGAAACACAGTGTCTCTGTGAGAGCTTCTTAAATGGATGCCTCATTTAATAGAGAGCTCAAAGATTTACTGAAGGAAAATAAAGTCAAGAGGAAAAATAGACACTATTTCAATCTTGGTAAGTCAGAAATGAGGGGTTGGGTTGATAGTGAGCATCTATGAGAAGGGGAGTATCTGGAAAAGGACATAGCAGGTTCAGGGATTAAGGGTAAAGAGGATGCAAGACCCAGGAAAATAAAGTATTGACATTGTTTGTAGTAATGAATACGAAAGGTGGGTCGGGGGAGTGGTTTTGCAAGATTAAATCACAGTGGAACTGATGATTATTATGCCCAGGGTCAGAATCATTGGAGAAAACCATGAGAACAAGCTTCAAATTTGGTTTGAATGAGCAAGAGGCTGTTAGATGTATTAAGCAGTGTATATATGCATCTATATGTATATATTTCATAGTTTTAGATTCTTACTTTATTAATATAAATCTAGGTATATGGAAAAAATGGGTTGAATGAGAATCAGATTGAAAGCATTAAGAAAACTAAGTTCACATAACAGAGTCAGAAAGTTATGGCTGGATATATGGGATGAGAGAAAACTAATAAATTGTAGGAATTTTGATTTGGGGATTGTTTACTGTTTAGAAGACAAATTGTATGAATATGTAGTTGATTGGGTCTGGGAATTTGAGGCAAAACTGGAATGGTAAAACAACCACACTCACAGTGAACAAACTATCAGAGTTGTTATCATAAGATTCCAGATGATTCTCAGGATCCTCTTCTTCCTCCTTCTTACTAGATCTGTATCTCTAAGTGTGTGTGGGAGGGGTGCAGAAAAAGTGTGGGAAAAACAGGGTGGAAGAAGAGAGAAGAGAGAGAATAAGGAAAAGAAAGACTGAGAGAAAAGTGAGAAAGGAATGAAGGGGAGAGAATGGAAGAGGAAAGCCTAATATGAATTGAGATTGAAGACAAGGTCTCCTAGGGAATTAGTAATAGGAACAAGACCACTGGGAAACCACAGAGCCTTGGGTGAGAGCTTGACTCTACTTCGTTGAGCACAGATTCTCAGAAATGGCAGAAAGAGGTTTCCAGGTGTTATACAGTAGTTGAAAACTTTCAATTCCCGGTCGTTCATGCTCAAAGTCATTGTTTAAGCAATGATGATATATTTAGAGGATCCTAACAGGAGAGTAAACTCTGTCATCTGAGGGAGACTAGAAAGCAAAAATATGTAAGTAGGTGGTTTGCAGCGCCTTACCTGAGACTCCCTAGGGCTCTGCCATTTTAACTCTGAGACTTCCCCAGGTCAGAGGGATCCTATCCCAGCTCAGATCTACATGCACCTTGTCTTGGCAGAGTGATACACTCCCCATCCATCTCAGATCTCAGTCAACCCTGGGTCTACAGGGATTCTGCTCTGCCCGAGACTTGCACTTCAGAGTTCAGTTCCTGAGACCTTCCTGTGTCCTGCCATCTGAGCTCTGTTCGCCCCAGGACCCAGACTTAAGAACTCCCACCCTAAGGTGTCATCCAATCTGCTTACATAGCTGCTCCACCACAACCTGCTGATCCAGGACCCAGCGCAGTCAGTTCTGAAATCACAACCCGAAAGTTGCGTCGCTTGTTTTTCCAGGGCTCCCATTTATTGTACTTAGCTAGTTAGACCCGCTTCACACTGTCTCCATCCATGCCTCGTGACCTAGGCCTCCTCTTGGTAGTTCCTTGAGAAAGCTCCAGGCTAGCATGGTAAGTTAAATCCCCTTTCACTGGATCTTGATTTCCCTGCTCTGGGACCAGCTACATTCTCACAGTTCCAGGCCTCAGCAAGCACTCTGCTTAGTTGCATTCCTAGACAAATGTAATTTCTTACTATATGCTAAGTGTATATCCTTCTATTTGCAGACAAGTATACCTTTCACCACTCATCAGAGAAGTTTCTTTTTGCAAAAGATGGAGAATATTGTGGAGTTCCACAACTGGTCAAATGCAGAGAATTAGTGTCTGTGAGGTGCCCAGCCCTAAGTGATACATCTACAACACAACCTCTATACCTAACACTCAGGAAACAACAGGAGATGGGGCAGAGAGAATATAAAAGCATCTCTCAGCTCTCACCAGCAAAGATGCCTCATGTAACATATTTTGCTAGGGTAACTGATGCAGTTCACAGGATTCACAATTGGGTAATGTTAGTAAACATTCTTTCCTCTGTTAGCATGTACAGCACCTTCCAGCACTATAAAAGAGAAATATACAACATATTCATATATGCTTTTGCATAACTCATGTCCTAAAACTAAATTATTCCAATTGCATGACATTAAGACTACCACTGCTACACTAAGGTAGGAGGGAAATTTATGGTGATCATATTAAAAAGAAAATTGGAATGTTAATGAGCTAAGTATGCAATTAAAGAATGTAAGATAATAATCTCAACATGAAAGATACAACAAACCTAATAAACACATTAAAATTCAAAATAATTATTCAATTATGTTTAAAGCACATGAAAGTTGTTTCTATAAAGTCAATAACTATATATATGTATATATATATATATCTTTCCTAGAGAATTTATACTTGAAAAATAAAAAAATAAATAACAATATATTTAATAATAAAAGTACGAGGTAAACACAAATCACACACATTAAAAGATATCAAGATAACAAAGAATAGGAAAGTGTTGAGAAGGAATATCTCATGAGATAACTGCATCGCTCAATGAGTTAGTAAAACACAGATATAAGACACTTAGGTCAATAGGGAGCCCATGAATTGTAGGTTTTATGGGCTTTTAGATGGTACACTCAAATAGCCAGTAGAAACAGACTTAACACAGGCTGAGAGATGAAAGTAAATATCTGTGAGTAGTGAATGGAGTAAATGTGAACTAGGTAAGCCTTTTCCATGTGTTACTGACTCTTTTAAACCAGGTACATGTTCCTTATACTATGTTCAACAATAGTCTACAAATATCTGATCTGATTTAGAGAAGTAAATGATTGCTCTGTCAGTTACCACCCAGGAAGTGGAAGGGTACGAATTCAAGTCTTGCTCTTAAGTCTCCTGAATTCATGCTCCTAAACAACGTTCAACATGTTCCCATCTGGGCCGGATGAAGATTTACAGTTTGCATCTAGAAAGAAAGAGCCAGAAATTGATGCCCTATAAGAAGAAAACACTAGTTAGGAAATGAGAAATAAACATTCAAAGGAGTTTAGGGCCAAGTTCTAAAGATTGCCAATAAGTAAAGGGTAAGCCAAGGAGAAAGAGAGGCCCACAAAGGAGTCGGAAATAAGATGGTGAGGGAAGTGCTGGTAAGAAAGGAGAGTGTGGGAATAGATAAGTCCTAGGGAGAGGGCATTCTGAGAAAAAAGGAGCAGTCAATAGTGTCAGACCTTGCCAAGTGTTCAAGTAGATAAGGCCTGGAAATTATTTATTGGATTTAACTACAAGGCCATCATCACTGACATTGACAAGAGCAAGTTCAGCAGCACTAGGGAAACAGAATCCAGATTTTGGAAGGTTGTGGAATGAAAGGGAGAAGCAGAAGCAGTGGAAGAATGCAGACTTCACTGCAGTATCTGCCTATGAACAGGAGGAAAACATGCTGGTGATTGGGAGATAATATGAGGCTGATAATTGTTTGCAAAAACTGTGCACAGATGCTGATGTGAAGAGCCTCTGTTGACATCTAGGCTTTGATTTATGCCATTAAGTGGTCACCTTTGGATAAGTAATATGTGAAGTATGGGTTAAAGAGAGACACTAGCTAAGAGGCCATCTTATACAGGAGTGTGTGTGTGTATCCAGATAGTATGTATGTGCGGTTATTGTTTTGCTGTGTGTTTCCTTTAGGGAGATGAAACTTCAGAGCATAAGAGAGGTAGGAAGACCTTGTGTTTACATCTTGAGATACTTTTCAAAAATGTAGAAACAGCAGCTGTTGCTACATAGAGAATGTTGAGTTCTCCAGAAGGAGCCAAATTGTAGATAAGATCAGATGGTAAAAGTAGCATCTGGCATGACGTTGAGTTAGAATTCAACTTTCTAACAAATGCGAATGATTGATGGAGAAAGGAAGGAATCCGAGGTTTGCCATTTAAAAGACACCAAACAGATGAGAATTCCTTGGCAGGATAAGGATGGGATGTATTCAAGCACTGATCCTTAAACATCCTTACTAAAATCATAAGTAAGGTCTGGACACATCTTACTCTCATCATTTTTGAAATTATATTTGATTTCATGAATTGTAGTATTCAGAGAAATAATCTCTGATAGACAATGATCACTTTGTTTTCCTCTGACCAGCTATGGCATAGTGGTTCACTTCTTTTTCTCACTATTAAATACGTTTTTATACATGCACACTTGCATAAATCTATTTGTTATGTAAAAACAAAGTCTGTACTCAAAATGTTTATCAAATGCTCAGATGTTCTTTAAACATCTTTCAAAGCATTCATATAGGATTTTCTTGTGAATATATAATTCTATGTATTAATTTAACTAATATAATACACAGTAACCCTTGAAATTTTGAGATCTAGTATATTTCATTATGTTATATTACTTCTTTAAAAATTTCTTACTAAAAGTTGGTAGTATTTTCTTGAGGATTTTCCAATCAATAATCCTAAACAAAACTGTTATATGATATGCTTTTGTTTGCTATTTTTGAAGTTAGGAATCAATGTGTTGTCAGTTTCATAAAGTATTGTCTATGTTTCTAAAAATTTTTAATAACAAAAGAATGATTTTTACAATGTTTCCATAAAACCATCTAAATTGTCTTTCACTAGCAACATTTTTGGGCAAATATTTTTTTTTCAAAATTTCATAATTGTTGTGTGTTGGTATTCTCCCCAGAGAGGACAATCAAGGCTCTCCAGAGAGACAAACCAATTGCACATAGAAATAGAAACAGGCAAAGACATATTAAAGGGCATTCATCAGGAGAATTGACTTCAGCCATTATGAGGGCTGAGAGTCCCAGGATAGGTATCTGCCAGCCAAATGGGCTGGGTGGCTGGTAGTGGAGTTCTGTCCAAGTCTCAAGACTCGGGACTAAGATGGCTAGTGGGTCAGTGGTTCAACAGTGTTGAACTTTGAGCTTCAGAGACTGGACAGCAGGAAATTTTGACACTAAGGAAGCTTCGCAAGAAGGAAAGAGATCCTCTCTCCTCTAGGATTTTGTGGTATCCAGCTGAATCAATGGAGTCCTCTCACATTGAGGAACTCACCAACTCATATCCTCTTGTCCTTGGAAACACCCAGGGATCCTGCTTTACCAGTCCCACAGGAAGTCAAAGTTCATCATCACACTAGTCACCTGTGATTTTCATGTCCAAGTTAATTTTGTCACTTCGTTCAGTTTTTATGTTCTAACCCATTTGCATTTTCAATTTTTAGTTTATGGAGGTTTTACATGAAAAAATAACATGTCCATAAATCTAATCTATATTCCTAATGCTTCATGGAATACATTTAATTTCTTAACTTTCAACATCTCAATTGCTATTGCTGTTTGTCTACCCCATTTTTATTCATTCTTTGCATTTATTTGAATACGGCATCCCAGCATGTGCAATTATTTAAGATGAGGTCACACTAGAGCAGATGGGTTCTTAATCAGAGCTGACCATTGCTCTTAGAAGAAGACTAAATGAAGACACAGATTCATGTGGAAAACACTATGTGGCAACCGAGGCAGAAGCGCAGCAGTTGCACACTAGAGGACGCCACGGGTGCTCAGGAGTCATCAGAAACCAGAAAAATCGAGGAAAGTTTCTCTCCATAGCTTTCAGGGAGAGGGAGAGTGCAGGCCCTACTTTAAGATCTGACTTTTTGGAGCAAATGTGAATGGAAGTTAGAGAAAACTAGCACTCAAGAAGGTTCTTTGACTGTGACAGACTCTAGAAGGACAGACACCAGTCAAGGGCTTCATAGACCTGCTGCCTTCCCTCCAGTCTCCCTCTCTACTAGCCTGGGATTGTGGCAGCTGTGGATGTTTCTTGATCCAGTTTGATTCTACAGGGAGTGACTTCAATGCTGCTGTCTTTGGGGAGGGTTCCCTGGTGGGGAATTCTTCCCTGTAGTCTAAGCTAAAACACTTGCACTTCTACATGCAGAGATCCCTAAGCTTTGTTCGAACATTTTGGGGGCCGATAATGCATTACTTCATGGGATTATATATTATTTCCCCATTCAAGTTTCATTTCTTTTAATATATCACTCTCACCTCCTATATTTCATCTTCTCCTGATGTTTAACATTATTTCTTTCTATTACCTTTGCTTCCTTCCTTCCATCCTTCCTTCTACCTTCTTTTCTTTCCCTCCATCCTTCCCTCTCTTCTTTTATTTTTTTGAAAACATCTTTACTTGTTTCTCACACAGGATTGAATCCCAACCATACTGATTAGTATCTCAGCTCATAAAATCATGTTTAATAAATACAGATTAAATAAATAAACTTAAATTCTTACCTATTTGCAGAGAACCATAAAAACCAATTATGTTCCATGTAAACTATAAACTACCAGAAACATTACAGTAACTCCAATCATTAAGACCTTAAACAAATTTAAACAATCTAATAAAGAGTTATTTGCTCATACTAGCTATGATATTTTCATAGCTAAAGTAATTTTATGATATTTTATGAACAACCAGATAAAGTAAAAACTTGATAGGCCAATGGTAAGTTATTAACATAATATTGCTGTTCTCAGTGGGTGGAAATGCTAAGTCTGAGCAAACAGTGATGTAGATAGCCTAGAAAATATGTAACTTATTTCAGTAGGATTCTTACCTGTGCTTCCCATGTATCTAATGTTAACGTTCTGAAAATGTTTTAAAAGGTTGTCAAAATGGTCTGAGGCACTGAATAGGTTAAAACTCCCTGACCTAGAGTGACCTCTGCTGGGCATGGTAAGCAGTCCTGATGATGTATCGCTGTATCTCTAATTAGGCATAAGACTGCTTTGAAGAAATGCAAAGCGTTTTGATAATTTTAAATGGAAGATGTAAAGCAAATGGATAATATGCTATTATTGTCAGTTTGAAGGGTTTGGTTTCAGAAATTATAGCATTTTTTCCAAGTAGTCTTGGCTGAGATAGAGGTCCTTTCTGTCCTCTTTTGTCAAGTTAGACTTGATAGATATTTCCAACTATTCATTAAATAATATCTAAATCATAAAGCAATAACCATCATATGACTCTCACATAACTATCTGTTTCTAAAAGAATTATAGCGCTGATGGCTTTTAATGGCCATTTACAACGCCAGAATACTCTTAGGTGATCTCCAGTGGAATCAGTCCAAATTGGTTACCCAGTGGAATTGATCTTTAGTTAAAGGTCAAATTCAATTTTACCTTCAAAATTGAGAAGACTTGGGTGTGAAGGTTGCCTTTTAATAATAATCTTCAGTGGAAAATTCACTCTAAAATGAATTTAAAATTCATTCATTTTAAAAATCTTTAGCTTGAAAAGAGGAATAATGCCATTCTTTGAGCATTCTAAGTTTCAAAAGGATTGACAGATTGGCATGGGGATGGTCATGTACAGATACAAATATCATTGTGTATAAGGCTGTTTAAGAAAAACATATATAGTCCCAAGGAAACAAGACTCGCTAACAACTAGTCAAAGCCTTAGAATCCCTCATGAAATCAGATTACTGCTGTAGAGATTCGGACATCCCAGCACATTTTGACTCTTTAAATTGTGCAAAGAATTAAAAAATATATTCTTTTCATTAAAAGTTCTCTTCAAAGATGATAGACAAGGAAAACAAGACTAGCTAATCTGAGCATGTTGGGGTGCTCCTTCCAAATGCACTCATCACATACTATGCTTGTGTAGAATGTAGAACCCCAGGTACCTCCCCATGGAGAGTGCACTGAGGCCTTCATCTGTAGTATTTGCTTTGATCTTTGTGAGTCAAGTACCTAGGTTCTGTTCCACCTGCCATCCTCCTCTAACTAAAGAATTTCTTCCACATTTTCACATCTATAAACGATCTTTTCACCCAGAATGGGCATACCCTGCCTCACAGCAAGTTGGTTTTCTTCAAACCTCAGCACATACAAACTGTTCTCAGGGCTGTAACTTGACTCTTTCTGTTACAGCAATTGTCAGATTTTACCATAACTCCATACAAAGTCCTGAAGCAGCTCTCACTGAACATAATATGAGCCTAAGTTTTCTCAGTAACTTCTAAGAGCCTGTGTAGACTGGACCGACTTGCTACCTCTCTCTTGTTTTCTCTGGAGACTTGGGCTTAACTGATTCTGTTCCAGCTTCTCCAGGCTTCTAGTGGCTCTCTACATCCCAGGGGCAAGCTCACTCTGTGCCCATTGCTGTGGCTTTCTCTCTTCCTGCAGACTTTGTTCCACAGATAACTCTCAGAGATCCCTGCTCTTCTTCCAGTAATTTGTTCTAACACAAGCATCATCTACTCACAGATCTTTAGCTATTTCAGGGGAGTATTTTACCCCTCTTTTCTCCAGTCTATTTCCTATAGTTGATCTAACCCCTCCTTTCAACATTTAATGCCATCATCTCATTTTCTGTCCCATAAGATAAGGGAACTTGATTCTGGCCACTATTTGCAACATTTCATTTCAAGTACCTAGCATTTTCCTGGACCACAGTAGACATGTAATAAATATCAGAATATCATGCTGATTTATCCTTAAAAATGTGACTCAAATCTATCACATAACATGTTGGTAACAACTCTTTTACTTCTAACTTGGTCATCATTTTGATTTGCCTGGATTATTCCTTCAAAACCCTAAATTAGTTCCCTTTATGCCACTTTTACATATATACAAGACACACAAACTACATATAAACAACACAGAAACTATACAACAAATACAAGACAAACTTGAGCTCTAAGGTAGATTGTGGCACAGTCCACAATCCTCCAATGGCCTTCTTCTTTTCACTCCAAATAAACTCCTCATCTTTATGGTGGTTCTTCAAGTCCTGAAGCTCCAGCCTCCTTACCTTTCCAGCCCAACTCACACTGTCTCAATATCTTGACCACTTCTTGAATATTTTTGTCTTTGGTTACATGCATTTCATTTTCCTTTCTCCATAGTATGCCTGCTTGCCAGAAATTTTCACAGCTGGCTTCTTGTATCTTTCATTATTTTTGTTTAAATCCAAATTTTCCAGTGGCGCCCTCTCTGACCACACCACTTTGAATTCCGGATCTCATTTCTTGCTTTGTTTTTAGTTCCTAGTACTCATAGTTTTATCTCATATAATTTCGTATATTTGTTGTTCATATTGTAGCCAACTAGCATACAAGCTTCATAAGGGCAATTGTTTTCTTCTGTTCTACTCCCTGTGCTATCCCCACAGTCTGTCAGAGTACCAGACATACATAGACACTCAATTAATAACTGTAGGGAAAACAAAATGAAATATGGACTCTTGGCATTTGAAAATGCTCATAGGAAATCCATGTGTATTAGTCAGTGTCCCAGCAAGAAACAAATGGTGCATTTGAACTAATTTGAGCAGAGTTTAATAAAAGGACTATTTACAGATGTGAGGGCAGGGTATAAGGAGATCTCATAAGAGACCATTGTAACCCCAGGCTAGAATCGCTGCCAACCTCTCCTCTGTCAAATGGAAACTGCAAAATAAGACAGCCCTTTGACATGGTCATGTTAAAGACATGAAGCTAAAGGGAAAAGGAGACTGTGTATGAGGATGATATTTAAAATAATAACGCTCATGCTTTTTGTTGTTATGACTAAAGGGAATCAACAACTGCCCAATTGTTTTCCATAGTCTCATACACACATATTGAATTTTTTAAGATGTACACCACAATTATCTTATCATTTAGAGCAGCCTGCATATTAAAATTTGTCTTCTAGATTTGCCTGTAGGCAACAATTGTATAAGATCCCGTGCATTCTTGGGATTTTGGCCAATGTAGTAGTGGTCAGGATAAGAAATAGACAGTCAATTAGCAAGTTGTTATGATGGGGAATGATGACTTTGTGAGCAAGTGTATATGACTTTCACAAACAAACACTTCCCTGGAGTTGTGATACTGGGGGAAACATAGCTAAGGCTGACTGACGGAGCACAAGAGTGGATCATTCCAGATGGTATAGGCAGAGCATCTTCAGAGAAGGGATCCTTGTCCTTAAAGCTAAATAACAAATAGGAAACCAACTCAAGGGGGTACAAGAAAATGATCAATTGAGGTTGAGAGAGCAAGTGTGATTCATTTGGAGAATGCATTCTGGTTCTCTGAATGAAGAGAATTACTGGAATGAATACACATAACTAAGGGTCTTTATTAGCGTGGCTTACACACTATGGCTGGGTAGTGCAACAGCAGTTGGCTGTACACAGGAGAGCTGCTCAGTCCATGCGGCTAGATACTTCAGTCCTGTTCTTGAAGGATTCTCAAAGCCCCTGTTTTGCAGTGTACATTTGAATGCCAAAGAAGGTGGGTTCTGATATCAGAGGAAGGTAGCAGTGGAAAGGACAGGATAGATACAGCAGCAGGAATTGAAGGTACATAGTATTTCTTTTCCTTAGGACTTCATAATATCTGGGCTGCCACCAGAAGGTGCTGCCCATTCTGAGGGAAAGTCTTCTTCCCTTCTTTACTCCCTCTGAAAAGTGCTCTCACAAACCCACCTACTTGTGTTTCTCAGCTTCTTAGTTGGATCCAATTATAATCGAGTTAACGGATCAAGATAACAGAGAGTAAAAATATCAGTGGATGCAGAACACACAGTGTTAAGGAAATCTGGAGAGGAACTGAGAGCTATAGAGTTACTCGTGGTCCAGAAGGTGACATGTGAATTTGTAGGTTAAAGAAGAGCTGACTTCTATAAAAGATATTTTTATTGAGCTTTTGTGCATTTCACGAGACAGAGATAGACCCACATGAGAGAAAGTTCATATAAAGACAGAGGTAGAGAATAGGACATATCTGTGAGTCAAGGAATGCAGAGTTGAGACCTGCCATCAAAAGCTAACAGAGAGGCAAGAAATGGATTCCCCGACAGAACTGCACACAAGACCAAAAAACAAACTAACAAACAAACAAAAAATAATAATGCTGACTCCCCATTTGCATTTCTGGCCTCTAGAACTATGAGAGAATACATTTCTGAACTTTAAGTTATGTGGTTTGTGAATATTGTTACAACAGTCTTAGAAAACTCTATACAAACACATAATGTTCTCTAGTATGTCAACTCCATAAAATAAGATGAAAATCCGTAGCTTATTGTGATCTCTCTCACCTCATGAATGAGTTTATTGAACTCATTTTTGGATTAGCATTTCATTTTATTTTAATTGTATTATCTTTTCATATTTTTAAACTATTCTTTTGTGCTAATTTCCACAGTCATTGTATTAACATATAAAGAACCTTAAAATTGTCTAAAAAGTCCTTAAAAACACAGATATTAAATTCCCTTGGATTACTTGAATTCTATATCATCCCTCCATTTTGACAAGACTTTTAAATATAAAACATGGGGCAAGTAGAAGCCTAACAACAGGGCTTATAATATCTGAAGGTGAAAACTGCCCTAAACTAGTATCTTTATTAAAAAAGGGTATGCATTACCTGACAAATAGGAAAATCAATTTATATGCTAACATGTTAATGTGATGATTAATATAAAGGTTCAGGACATATACAATTCCAAACTTTTACACTCCAGAAACAAGTGAAAATGCACATTACAAGGTATGATGCTTGCATTTCATATAACTAGTTGTAACTTTATACTTGTCCACCTTTTTCTGCTTTTCAACTTAGAGATAATTGGAATGCCAGTCAATTAAACGTGATTAAAAAGAGTGGGGAAGATTTCTATTGATCCTATTTAGCAGTTCCATACACCGTGCTTATAGAAGCTATAGTCATTAGCAGGAATGTAATCACTTTTCATTTTCTGCCCAACACTTTATGTATTTTTTAGAAAACTAAAAGAAATGTCAACACTGTAAAACATATGTATTCACTAATTTCCAATAAGACAACTTAAACTAGCCAGAAGAACGTTTGATATCTTCGATTGGCAGTTCCATTTGTCAGCAATATCTAGTCTCTTGTTGTATATGGAGTTAATCTTTTTGATTTTTATTTATTTAATTTATGTATATAAGTATATGTCTGCATGTATGTACATGCACCTGTGTTGAGCAATGCACATGGAGGAGGCATTGGATATACTGGAACTGGAGTTATATATGGTTGTTAGCCATCATTTACGTGCTGGAATCAACCTGGGTCTTCTGCTCCAGCAGCCAGTGTTCTGAACTAATGAGCCATCTCCCAGCCCCTCATGGAACTATTTAAAGTGAGTACTTGGCTCTGTTCCATGCAGGAAGAGTCATTCATTTGTTCAGTTATGATCTTTCAGATCTTTCATCACATACTTTGTCACTGGACCTGCCAGTGGAATAGTATCTAAGAAAGTGAAGAAACAGAAAAATCCAGCTTTCATGGGGTTTCCCTTCTGTCAGCATTTTACAGACCATAAATGGGCAGGTCAATGAGAATGCAAAGTTAGGTAAAGTCAAGCACCACAGAAATCTCAAGCTGAAATAGACCATGTGGGATTATGCTCCTCCATCTCGTTCGGTAAAAAGCTGTGTAGTCCAGCTAGTGTTTCATTTGTTCTTCCATTTTAATCTTAAGCCAACCCCAAACAGGAATGGACCAGTTAAAATCAAAGTAGGACTCTGAGGAGAGGAACCCAGGATAAATCTTGCTGAATCACAATGGAAGCATTCAAAGAATAGTCACTGATTGATGTCTCTGAAGAAGTACAATTCAGAAGTACAATGGAGACAATTCAGTCAAGGGTGTGTGACCACACTGAGAGGATTAAAAGAATGTTTACCTTGAACTCCAGACACAAAAAAAGATGAAAAAAAGAAAACAAAATTAGTGATTATGAGCTGACTGTTACTAGTTCAATCATTTCTACTCAGTAACTATTTCATCTGTAAAATAAATAAATGTATTTAAATGTTCTAGAAAATAGTTATCTAGTCTTTGTATTGCTGTTTATGAGAAAACACAGTGTTTTAGAAAATCCTATAATAGATTTATCTTCTATATTACTTAATTCTGTTGAGAAATAATTATTTTGATTTAGATTTATTGAATTGCATTTTACTATACTCAAACTCTCAAGCTATTGCTTAAACTGAGAAACAGGTAATGAAGAATAAAGTGTTAAGAATGAGGGAAAGTAGTGCATACTGAGATGCAGAATCAGTTCCACACCCAAGGAGAAGTGTTCTGCAGTGCCCATGAAGGAATGATACAGTATTCTACAGAATACAGTGGAAGTATAAGTTGACTCTGTGGACAATGTTATCCATGCTTTGAAGAAGACAGTCATGACCTTGATGTTCTAGCCATCATCTCTCAGAATCAGGTACTCACCCAGTCAGTTTTAAAATGCATGCAGAGGCTACAGTTGTCTCTCCAATGATAGCATCTTTATTTCAGCTATGCCTGTGGGTGTACAGCATGCCTGAAAGATCCAGCTTCCTTGGGAGCAAAAGACACTTGTTAACTCTCATACCAACAAGATTTTCTTATAACTTCAGCACATCTTAATAGTTGGTATCTTATGCACACTCCATTTAGGGCAGAGCTCCTAAATAAAAACCCTCAGCATTTTCTCTTTTGCTCATCTTATTGGCATTACTGTAAAGCACGGTTCATTCTCATTCCACAGAAGCAGCAGAATTTTTACCCTCATCTTTTTATATTGATTTGATGGATATAAAATGAAGGTAAATCTTGATATCCGTGTTGTTGTTTCATTGGTGAAAAGCTATTGCAGTCGCAGAAAGCAGGAATCCATATGCCTTTAGGGAAAGAAAAAGAGCCTTAACCCTCACACAACACATTTTTCAGGGCTCAGCTATCCGAAAAAGAATCGACTTCCTCTCTAATGTTTGAAACAAGGTTTGCTAATACTCCCAGATCTTCTCTTCTACAGTATAGTGAAATGGTCCAGAAGCACGATAAATCCATGACACTTTAAAATGAAAATAGGTAGTACCAAATAATTTGAATAATTTCCTGATATTGCTTCACAATAACTTTTCAGGAACTGGGAAGATTTTCCCACTGATTTAGTCCACCTTTCTACCAATAGAGGGAGCAAGCAAAAATCCCACAGTGGCTCCTGAGCTTTGGGTGTCAGAGGTTTGATTTAGGTGTTCAGTTCACGTTTAAGCACTTGGAAGTCTATTATTCTCTGCATTTTGACCTGTTGTAGCTTTCTGGATTAATCATCCTTTGCTGCCTGAGGAATTTCACTGATGAAAACCCAGAGATTAATTAATATTCTTTCTCCTATTTATTATGCTATGTTCAGTGAGCCTTTGTTATAGAAAGAAGTTGGCTTTGTAGATGTGTCAGTTAAGGCTGGGCACCTCAAACATATTTATTCTGCATTTGTCCAGTTGTGAAACTTTATAGTAGTCTCCATTTATTGCCCAAAACACATAAGCTTCTTTGATGAAGAGTGAGAGATACATTTATACCTAAGGATTTGGAACTGAGGTTCACAAATGAGAGAGAACAAAATCCTGTCTTTTTCTGTGCTACTTCACTCACTAGAACAGTTTCTAGTTCCATCCTTTTACCTGCAAATTTCAAGATTTCATTTTTTCTTTGCCACTAAGTAGAACTCCATTGAGACATGTCCTGCATCTTCATTATCCATTTGTTGGTTCAGGAACATTTGGGTTGTTTCCACTCCTTAGCCATTGTGAAAAGAGCAACAACGAACAACTAAGTATGTCTGCAGCAGGATGAGTTCTCTGAGTATCTGCCAAGGATTGGTATTATAAGATCCTATGGTAGATTTCGTTTTTTAGTTTTTTAAATAGATCTCCATACTTTAAATGTAAACTCAGGTATAATTGTTAAAGAACAAACTTGGATTGTGTGCAAAGGTAATTACACAGTCAAACTTATCTCTAATAGAATTACACAGAATGCAATATAAAACTATGAAGAGATTTCAAGATATTCAGAGAAAAGTACAAAATTTCCAGCCCAGAGATGATTAGGGTTCCAGAAGAGACTGACACAGAAGATAGAAAAGAAACATTTTATACCATAGTGGTTTAGACATTTCCTGAAATGAGGACATCAAATCACATATCAGGAAATGTAATGAATCTAAACTGGGACATGTTTTGAAAATCCATACCCAACTATTCTGTAATAACTTTCAAACTGTGAGACACTATCTGAACATGGTCCCAAACAAAGTACAACAGGCACCTAAACCCTCAACCAGACCAGCGGAACAATATATTCACTTTCCAGAACAAAAGTGGTATCTATAATTTAGTACAATAGGGGTCCAAAATTATTTCAAATGGTCAGGAAAGAGAGTTGCCATCTTAGGATAGCCAATCTAGGCAGCTTGTTAAAATTTCAGGCAAAAACCAAAAAACAGAAACACAAAAGTGAGAGAATTAATGATGAACAGGAAACTGCAATTTTTCCCAAGGCTCATTTCATAAAAGGAAAAAAATATCTGAAAAGCCTAGGAAGAAAAAATGACCAAAGACCAAATCTAAAGCAACTTTACTGAGATGATAAACAATAATAATAACAGCTGAATGGACAAGGGGAAGGCAGAACTAAGGCTCTTCAAAAAGGTATCTTATTTCCAGAAGGATTTCACTCACCTCAAGACTCCTGTTAAGAATAAACTTAGTGAATCCATGAATGTCACTAGACGTTTCTAATATATTTTAAATGCATTAGGTGGGTAATTTCCAAATACATAGAAGGATAAATGCAGTAGGAATCCCAATCCCAACGAAGTCAGGAAAAAAAAATCAGGACAAAACAAAGAAGATACTAGAAATACTCCAAGATAGTATGATATCTCTCTCTCTCTCTGGACTAATCTTGGTAATTAAAAGCTGTCATGCTAGAAAAATAAAACACTATCCAGTTATACGCTGCTTATAAAAGGCTTCCTTAAATCAAATTAAAACAGAAAGCTTAAGTACAAAATTGCTGAAAAGTTTCCAGGCCCTTACCAACTAAAATAAAATGTAGTTTATATTGTTGTAAAAGAAAGCAGACATTAAGGAAGAAGCTGCTAGAAATAAAGAGTATTGCTCCATAAGAGCAAAACTTTCAGCTTAATGGAATTGCATGACAATTTTAGACTTATAGGAAAAACTTACAGTGTCATAATGCAAATAAACACAGTACTTAAAAGACCAATTAAGGAAGCAATATCACATTATGACAGATTAACACATACCACTCAATAACTGTTAAGTCTAGTGCAACACACACTACTCAATAATTGTTAAACTAGCAGTCATAGAGTGTTTGGTTAGCTGCCTTCACTGAACACATATAGAGTCTTGAATCTAGCAATATAACAGCATAAATGTTAGTCAAGGGTTTGTCCACAAGGCTATGAAGTGTGACTTCAACAAATTTTGGTTGTTACTATAAAAATGCATATGTTAAGATTAAGTAAAACATAATAATAAAATTTACCTTGAACATTTCCATAAAATGATAAAACAGATGCTACACATTTCCTGAAAAATGAAAGACAAAGGAGAGTAATCCAAACAAGAACATAACTTTAAAGTAACTCAGTGACAGCTACAATAGTATCCGTCACCAAAAGAAGGCTACAATGAGTTATCTCATAAGGTTTGTTAACTGAAAAATCCATCTTACAAAGGAGCAAAGTGCTGAATGTTTACTAGAAATTAGGTAAAATGCCACGGAATTAACTCAGCAAAAATTAAATGAACTGAATAAATATGAGTTACAATCACAAGGACTGACACAGTCAATTTGCATTTTGTGAAAAGGAGGATAAATCAGTCAAACTTGCATAAAGACTGGTTGGAAAAACAAGGGAGAGAAGAATATGAATAAAGCATTTAAACAGATGCAGTTTATATTTCAGAGCATAATCTTCTAGCAAGGTGAACTAACTATAACTGTCTCAGTAATATAGAAAGAATACTCAATTTATAAGCTTAAAAACCAGCATTAGTTTAAAATCTTCTAAGGGAGTATCGAACAAATCTCAAAGTTTTCATCAGCAAGTTCAAGCAAGCACTGTATAAATGAATTATTCTAATACCACTAATGTTTTGAAAATATGAAAATAAAGGCAGTGCTGGGAAATTAATCATGCAATTTCATGAGGTTAAACTTATCCTGTAATGAAAACCAGACAAAGGAGAAGTAATCATAAGGAATATTACAAACAGAGTTTTCCAATGGATATACCTATAAAAACATCCAAAACATACAATGACAAAACAAATAATACTCTATGGCCCAGTAATATTTATCTCTTAAATGCAGTTCTCATTCAATGTTAGAAATGCTGTTCATGTAACTCATGTGCAATGCTTGAATACTGGTAAAGTTTTCTTCAAAGATTCTCCTGTGAAAGTCTTATGGCAGTGTGTCTCTAAAATGAAGAGATGAAGATCTTGAGAAAGTGGAGCCTTACAGAAGGGACTTAGGTTATTGGACCATGACCTTGAAAGACCTGGTGGGACCCTAGTCAATCACCTGACACTCCTTTCATGACATGCTGCCTTCAGCAGAGGCCCAGCTTGTAAGACCACCTGACTTTGGGCTGAACCCTCCAGAACCAGGAGCTCAAAAAAAATCTTTCTATTTATCAATTAATTATGTCACTATTTTATTATAGTAATACATATCCTGCTAATATACCATATCAAAAACTTAATAAGGACATTATGTAAACCTCAGAAATATTTGCACTCTGAATTTCATTGCATCAATATTCAATACAGTCCATATCTGGAACCAGCTTCGATGCCCACCAAGAGATGAGTTAACAAAGGAAATGTAGTTCCATATGCAAATGGACTTTTATTCTCATTTAAAGATGACTGAAATTAGGACATTATCAGGAAAATGACATAACTAGTGATCATTAATTTAAAGTATACAAGTTAGATTCAAAAAGACAAATGAATTTTCTCTCATATAAAGAATCCAGATTTAAATTTGGAAATGCATACATACACAGATACCTCCCCCCGCACACACAAATAGAACCAAAAGAAAGTGAAAGAGCACACTGAAGTAAACCCAGTGGATTCTCATTCATGATAAACATTGCTGATAACCCAAATAAAGGATGGGCTGTCTTAAATGATAAAGGAAACTCAACAAAAACTGATGCCATTAAATATTAAATTCATCCTCTTAAAAATTAGAAGTTAGAAAGTCCAGTTTCTCATTCTTCACATTATGTTTCTTTTCATCTACAAGAGGCAAAGTGTTAAGATGTAAAAAGTATAAATGTCAAAACAACAAATAAATAATCAATCAATGCCTGCAGGACACAAGTGAATTCACTAAGAATTTATTAAAATTAACACAATATTTTAGCATATGTGCTATATGAAATCATATACAAAACACATGCATGCAATTTTCAAACAAGATTAAAAACAGATGCTACATGCTACATATTATATAGCTAAAGCAGTGCATTGTCTGTAATATAAATCTTAGAAGTCTACTATTGTACATTAAAGAAAATATAAGCAGTTGAGCATGGTGGTGCACACCTCAATCCCAGCAAAATAAATAAAATGTAAGCTAACACGTGAACATAATATGTCCATGAATAGAAAAATCTAAATATTTTAAATGTCAATTTTCCTTAAATTAATGTATAAAATTTTTACATCCAATAGTAATTTCATCAGATTTTTTTCTATAAAATTAGACAAACTACTTATAAAAAGAATACAACTAAAAACAAGGTCATTATTAGGGATGTATCTAAAAGGAATAAAAACTAATTAATGTAGATAAGATTTTTGAAAATAATTTGTAGGTTAATATAATAGTACTGACACAGGATGGGACACAAGAAGACAGGACTGTACAAGGTACTGAAAGAAGCAACTTAGAGTGATTGAGAGGTGACATTTCAGATGAGGAAGAGCAGGACTTTTCAATAAGTGGTATTGAAGAAAAGGCTTATTTATTTCAAATAATATAAAAAGCAACTTTACATCATGCACTCTTTTTCTTTAGAAAAATGCCATTGAAAGTCAAACTTTGACATTTTTAGATTGAAATGCAGACATATACATTCATGAATTAAATATAGAGAAATTATCAAATTAGAAGAATCATCCAATAAAAACCTGATTAAATGTTTTGAGGAGTCTGGACATCGAATAATATCAACACAAGTGAAGAAAGAAAGCACACTTTGAGAGAATGTGTTGTCAAACATGAACTACCCATGGCAAATAAATACACAATGAAAGAATAATCAAAAGTAAAAATTGCATCAATATTTTATGGATTAGGAAAAATTAAATGTTGGACAAAATTTCAGGTAGGAAGTAACTGAGAACATGCCAAAGATGAACAGACCACAGGTACAAATCACATTGAGGTAAGACCTTGGTATCATTTGGTAATGAGGAAGATGTGACTATCACATTCCTATCGTGCATCCTCCATTTGTTAAGAATCTTATTCATTTGCTTCAGAGGACATGGCTTGGACACTTTTAGAGCCTGGGTTCCGAAGGCCAAAGGCAGCCACCTTTCCAAAGAACATTATCAAAAGAATGACTAAATAAAACACAGCTTATCTGTAGAAGCCTGTGCAATAGTTATGGAGACTAGGACTTCCTAAACTATTCACAATCAAGATCCCTTTTTTTAAGACTTTGTTTTTATTTTATATTTATTTTATTGTAGCTTTGCAAATAGCCCACTGGTATGACAGTAAGCTCAATGTAAGATATACAGATTTGTTCAGAACCAAGGCTTCAGTGAAGTCCTGTCTGCTGTAACATGAGTGAGAGTTGCCAGAAAAATACCTGGGGTTCATTACACATTTGATTTTGAAATAATTTTTCGTCGCTGATTTTGCTATGGTGAAAATATTCTGAATGCGTGCCCCCCAATTCAGTTCCACAAATCCATGTGTAACATGACAAAGAGTTTAAGAATCTGTGATGCAGACAACATGCATGACCCTTAATTCAATTTCTAAATAACAGCATATTTTCATAGTATTTAAAGTCAGAAGACAGGATTATTGTGAATTTTGCATCAGTGCTTTTATCTAGGATGTAAAGAGGAATAGTGGGAGAGAGTCATGATGGTCTTAGAGGTGTGCTGCTTGATAAAACAGAAATATGGCAGAGTATGTTATTTTATATATATATTCAATTTGCCATGCATACAATATTACCTGTGTTTATATAAATCCTATGCACATGATACAACATACACGGTAATTGCTGGTTCTTGCTCTTGTTTGTAAGAAAGCGACACCAGCTCCTGTTTTATGAAATCTCTGGTCTAAGTCCAGCAGGAGAAAGATAACTTCTTTCATGATCTCATATACAGACTCTCTAGGGTTAGGTCTTGGATTTGCATGTGTCCTGCTGAGTTGCATATTTTCCTGAGCATACACTCTCAGCTGATGCTGTACCTCCTCTGTGTGAATCTACAGTGGGGAGAGTTTTGAGTGCTCACCTCAACACGAGTAGGGTGCTTCTACCTTTCACTCTTGTGTCCTCAAATCCCATTTGAGATAATAAAGCTACGTAATTGAAGCAGGGCAGGAAAAGGGGCTCAATACACCCACAAAAGCCTGTTGAAATTCAAGTAGCTATAGTTCATGTAGAACCTAATTATCACTGCTTCATTAATTTATGGAAAGAGTATATATTATAGTAGTTTTTAAGTGAGGAGAAACTGGGTCAAGTCTCAGCTTTTCCCCATGCTATCATAAATTTGAGATTTTCTACAACATGGAAATTATATTTCTGTATCACCAGAGTGTTGTGAGGATCCAGTAATGTATGCAAATTAAGTTTCTACAGCACAGCAATAGGAGATAAACACAAACCATCTTCATCACTGTTCTCATCATCATTAGAGTCCTTATCATCGTCATCATCATCATCATCATCATCATCACTACTTTCATTAACTGAATATTCACCAGGAATGTGTTTATATGGGCAAAACTTTTGAGTTTCCTGTAGGAGCTTCTGAGAGAAAAAAAAATCCTCACCCATCACCCTCACCTCTACATTCCTTTCCTCTTTGCTCAATTTTTCACAGCACGATATATTTGTTCTTATGCATGTATTGTCTCATCAGGTTGAGATCTTTCTGTGGGTAGCATTCAATTCCTATTTGTATTCATTAGTGTAATGTCTTACACTATACAGGAGAAAAAGGACCAACATAGAATAAAAAGAACCCAAATTGATCATGAGTTTGTTGTGTGGACAACACCACATCATTTACACTTCATGTAACATGTTGTCCACCTCAAAGAACCATGCTATAAGCAATGTTATTTGGATCATTAAATAGGAGGATATTAAATCAGTAATTGACTTAAGATTAAATATGTCATGAATTCTAGAGTCTTTGAATTCCAGAACTCCTTACTAATCCTCTGCTGTAACATTTGTAAAATTGTGGAGTAAAGTTTCCGAGATTTATATATAATCATTTTAAAATTTATTTTCTATGTTTGTGTGTGTGTGTCTGTGTGTGTGCACATGCATTAGTGTGTGTAGATGAGAAGAAAACTTGTAGGGATATGTTCTCTCCTTCTACCATGTAGGACCGGGGGATTTTATTCAAGTAGTCAGGCTTGGTTCAAGAGCCTTTACTTGCTGAGCCATCATGCTAGCCCCAGTTTCTGATATTTTTTTTATATAATTAAATTTTTCTGGGTCCTCATGAACTTTCCAATTTCAATGGCGATTTTAGAAGAAACTATGAATGTACTGTAGACATTTACTGTGTAACTCAGTGCAGGTAAAAGTTTTCTGACGTATCAGTATCAAGCAACCAACTTAAGTGTTGACTTTTAGCTTTTAACATGGTGTTTCACAAGTCGGCACCCGCACACACCAAAGAATCACTATGTGCCTCTTAATAAATGTTTGTTGAGTAAGCAAAATGACAAGATTCTCCTCAGAGAAGAGACCTCCCTGGTGATAGAATTCGGGGCTTCCCTTTCTGCTAACCTCCTTATGCTCACCAATGAGGTAACCATAGGGCACCTCCATTTTATTCCAATTCTGTGTTTCACAACCTTGGGGAGGTGGTAGGAGTGACCCCAGGGGCTGACTGGTAGACAGGGCAAAAGGGCATCGTGACCTCTCACCTTCTGTAAAGGCCCAGTTCTGTGCAAGACCTGTGTATTCTTGAGGATAGAGTCTATCTATCAACAACCCACCAAAAGCCCTAGGAATTAATCCATCTCATCCTCTTCCATCTTCCACGACTTTTTTCCCCCAACCTAACTCAAGCCGTTCTTCATTCTTACAGCATCCCAGACTATAACAAAGGAATACTGTCATTTTAATAACACTACTGTAATATGGAAATACATGCACAGAAAGATGCAATCCATCTCGTAGGCCGCAGTGAAGCTAGTCTTTGCTTCCTCTTGCATTCCCCACTGTGAATTGGGGTCTGCCATTCATTGTGAATGCCCAAGGGTGGGAAGACCATCCTTTCTGCAGTGGGTACCAGCTCCAAGTTGCACCAGGTTCCTACTTACGCTGGACATGGCTCTTGCTCTTTTAGAAGTGCTTACACAGGGGGAGGGAGCATTCCTTGACTGTCCTCTGTTCCCTTGAGATAAGTGCCCTCAAGGAGACCTGAGTTTTTCCTCTTTCTCATTCTCTAGTAATCATGTGTGAGGCAGTCTGGCTTTGTATAATTGGAATCTGTTTTGCTGACCCAGCTCTCCCCGCAGGCCATATATTGAGATGAAAATAAAAAGTTTTCAGTAGATTTTAGTGTAATCTCTGTTCTCTAATGTACTTTATCAGGAGCCTTGTACTAGGTTGACAATTGGGCACCTGATTAGCCATTAACAAAGCTAAAATCTTGTCACATTTAGCTAGTGATCCTTGTGTCTATTTTCTGTTTCTGTGTCAGGGAGGGAAGGAGAACAGATGAGACATATGTCTTGAAATCTCTGAAACTGTGGCAATGGATTCTTTTTCTGCCTGCATATACCATGTTTTCTTAGAGAAAGTCAGAGAGTCAAAAAAGCATAAGGCTGACACTTTTCTAGTAGTAGACTAAGTGTCGTAGGATCTTTATGGCAAAGTAAAAATTTGCCTAAAAATCTAAACTTTACTGAGATGAAGCGAAAACCACTGTGATGAAAGGAAGAACAGTCATTTGTGGGGTAAGATCCCATTTATCTATTCTGATTCATTCCTCCATGTTCTTCTATGAGGGTCATAGAAGAACTTGATAAACATCCATTGGATGTTTTTCTGTAAGAGAGTTAAAGTTGATTCATGAATTAAAAGCAAAACTTGAGGTAACTTACTGAAACTGAAACTAACTCATTGGAGCATCAGTTTTATTACTACTTTTAATAATCCATGGATTTCAATGTTATTAACACTACATATGTATAATATCACTGTGTGGAAGCAAATCGAATATTAAAACAGCCTCAAAAGTTTTGGTCCTTGTAGGAACCAAAGTCATTTCTACCTTGCTGTGAATGGTGGTGCTTGAGAGGCAGAGATAACCAGGTCTCTGAGAGATGGAGGCAAGCATGGTCTATATACAGGGATCCAGGCCACCTGGGGATACAGGGATCCAGGTCAGCTGGGGCTCCAAAGAGACCCTATCTCAAAACCAAACACACACGCAAACAATAATTGACTTTAAGCTGATCAAAATATTTGTAATTTTATTTTAAGAAGGCTTAGATTTTTCATGAAAATTAATTGAATCACTGATGTAGTCTTATAATCAACTGAATTAGAAACTTGAAAAAAATTCTTACAGGTTTTATATAATTTCAACAAATACAAAAGAAATATTTTTGGCCAATGTTAAAAATTATGGGAATTGACCTAAAAGGTTTTTACTGAAAACAACTTGAAACTCACAGGAAGATTTTCAGGAAAGATATGGAATGGTATCTTTCCTTTGCCATAAATAAGAAACAATCTAAGTTTTCTGCCAATCAAAGGTCTATAAATGGTCCCCATTCTGCAATCGCTTAAAATTTGTGGCATGTAATATGACTCAAGACCTCAAAATCTGTGACCATATAGGACCTGGATGGTCCCTGCCACTCATAAGCAGAAGAAAGTATTTACTGATGTTATGCATAATTGTATCATAAGGGACCAATTTACACTATTTTCCAAGTCTGTCAAGTCTTTCTTCCTAATGAGCTTTTCAGTTTTGATCCTAACATCTTTACAGTCACATGGAAAGTGGACTATTTTCATGGGATCCTCTCCTAGACATGTTAAAAACAAAGAATTCCAATCATAATCCAAATGTTCTGGACCTGTAATGCTTTTTGTTTGAGGCTGCTGGCGTAAGATATTTGGAAATGTCTCCTTGGGGTTCCTTCAAATATAAAAGTACTTCTTCCTCAACAGGCAGAATATCATCACTCTGAATTTTCCATGAGACACAGAAAATTTAGACCTCATATTCCCTTAATATCCAAGTGACAAGTGCTATTGAACTTAGTGTGATCATCTGAGAATTCTAAGACAGCTTATATGAATACTTATTTCCAAACTTTTTATTCTTTCAAACATGCCACACTGAAACTCCAGTTTGTGATTGGTGCTTGCCTTTACCTAATGTCTGTGCTCTAGGAAGATGCTTTTGACAGTCATTGTCAGGTGAAAACAAACCCCTTTTTCTCTTATAAATGAGAATGTCCCTTGCAGCTATGTGTTCATATGATAAGAGGCCAATATAGATGCAAGTAATGTTTATGACTCTCAGGCCACACAGACTTGGCTTATGAACAGGTCCTATCCACAGTCATACATATTCATTTCCATTCTTCTAACTGGACAAATGTCATCATTGTCATCTGGAAAGAATCATGAAAGATCACTGAGCTTGTAAGGCAGAAATGTAAACCCACTCCCATCTCAATTTCTTTTTATATGAAATGGTATTACATTGTTTACAGCAATGAGAATATGAGTTTTTCTGATTTTAACTCTTATATTTTGAAAGATATATTTTATAGTGTTAAACTGCACTAATACCTACCTAATCCAACCATTGAGAAGTAATTTTCTATATAGTCCCCACCTTGTATTATCATGGCCATTATTGTATCCTTGTGTATTACAACTATGTAACGATGTCTTAGCTATAACTATACCTAATCCACTAGTGGTAAGGACTTTGTAGGGACCAAGCATACACAGCAATAGATACTTTTAGCTATAGCCAAGCTCATAAATTCATTAAACAAATCTGAGAAGTCAGGGGGAAGTTTAGAAAGAAAGCTTATTAAGGATTAAAAAGACAAAGAGCAATGTGAAGACAGAGAAAATAGAGAATGTAAAGGGAAGAAAGGAGGGAAGGAAGAGGGAGAGGGTGAGAAGACAGAGGAAGGACAGGGAGGAGGCAAAGCTACCTTCTGTGGATCCATTCAATATTAATGACCAATTGCTCTGTTCTGCGTTTTCCTGATGGCCATAAAGTTGGAGTTCATGTGTATATGCATGTGTGCATGTAAACATTCATACCAGAATTTGAATACTGCCAACAGTATTGGAGGTCTAATTAAAGTTCTGCCTATTATCAGTTTAAAAAAAAACTACTGTGTTTTATAACTTGGTTTCTAGAATTAAATAATATGACTAAGTTCTTGTTGAACTATGGGCACTTAAGAAAGTTTTTGCTTCTCTCATTTTCACATTACTATTGCTAAATATTCTATACCACAACTCCATGAATAGATTTGAAATGTAATTTTTGTGCTCTGCACTAAATAGATGTTTAAGAAATGTTTAATGAGTATCATCTCAATATCCATCTTGTGCCTAAGATGATCCTATTAATGTAAGAAATCTCACACATGGGAACATCTTCAAGCATTAAATTTAATCAAATGTAGATATCAAGTTGTGGATGAGTTAGAGAAAAAAATATCATCCGACTCCCTCACCTGTTCATATGGTAGTCAAGAGACTGACTTAGTATAGCACCTTGGAGCATTATTTTACTTGAGTATTTTGGGTAAATGGTCGGGGGGAACCTTCTCGGGGGGACTTCCACATTCTAATTAAAGGATATTTAAGGGAAAAAGTATAACAGAAAACACTTGAAGTTAGTGTCATATTCTAGGTACTTAGTTGTCATACTCAAAAACATTGGGCTTGACTAGAATGTCATACATGTCTTCAACTAATTTCCAAGACACAAAAACAAGAGAAATCACATAATAGTCTGCATTGGGATTTTTGAACACTTAGAAGTGATTATAGTTAGTTTGCATCTTAACTTGATAATTAGCTTTCGAAGAAAATATTTTCTGGCGGAAACTGTTATCTTTGCTTGGTAGGGGTAATTTTGAGCTCAATTCACTGATTTACAAATTTTCTTGGTATGCAATAACATCATGTCACCATTTGCCCATGGAAAGGAGAACTAACCCAATGAGTCTTGTTAAGTCTGGAAGTTACATATTTCTAAAGAGAAATTCTGGGTGTATGATACATAAGCCTTGAAGTGAATGTGTTTTCTCATTCATCTTACCATTCTTCCATCAGATTCAAGAATCAGGCAGTGAAATTAAGATCAAAATGGACTAGTGCCAATTCTGACTGTTGTTGGGGATACTGAGGTACTGATTAGATGATCAAATTTCTATATCAGTTTAAATACAGCAGGAAAAAGTTCTATTGACTTCCACATTAAGTCCAGCTTGTGTTTTTTAAGGTTCCTAGAAATGACCCTTGAATTGTTCAACAGAGCCACATTGACAATTGAGCTGTGTGCTTCAGGAGACAATAGGAAGTCATGATACCCAGGAATGCGGATGAGCCTAAGTGATGCCTCATCCAGCTATGGAAACTAAGAGATACAGACTCTTCCTAGGTAAGGAGGCTACTTGCCATCTCCAGATAATAACTCGGCAGAATATCACAGTGGTAGCCTAAGTGCAGAAACCAGAATCTCTACCAGCTCATGGGAGCAAAAGATAAGTAAAGATAGAATACAAATAGAAACTGTAGTTTGCAGGCCTGCCTCTGAGGTCTAACACTGTTGGCGGGGCGGGGGAGTCTCTGCATCCTTACTCTTAAAGAACATGGAGAGGAATCAGTGTTAACAAAAGTACAGAATTTCACAAGTTCTATTTGTATGTAGACTTGCCATTTAGGCACAAAGGGAAATAAAGACTTGGAGATCAGATTGGCTCACTGGAGCACAGCATCAGAAAGAAAAGCCTCAAATGATTTACAGAGAAAGAGAAAAGGAAGGCAGGGTGCCCTTGTATAGCTATCCACACTTCCACATTCAGTCTCTTTCTAGCAGCTTTAAAAAAAATCTCTTTTACCAAAATATTTGAATCATGAATTCATCATGAGGAATAAATGAAGACACTTTTAGTTGCTTGTGAAACAGAAACTGTGAATTATTACTTTTCATTTTTTAGGGTGCTCATCAAAATTACATTGTAGAAGTATTTCCAAGTGTTCTGTGATCTTCACTGGGCTGTCCATCCTTAGCCATCCATAGGCACAGCCTTCACCTCTGTCCAGAAGGCTTCCCTTCTTGGCAGACACAGGTTACTGCAGGAGAGAACTCCTGTGCATGTGCTATTTCAAAAGCAAATACATAGGAAGGATTGATCTTGACTGAATCTTTCTAAAGCACATCAGTCAGTTTTACAGACTGGTATATGTATAAGAATGCATGTGTGGTACGTGTGTGTGTGTGTCTCTGCGTGTGTGTGTGTGTGTGTGGTGTGTGTGTGTGTGTGTGTGCATGAATTTGAGAGTCAATCTTGGCTGCTCTCCTTTATTACTCTTTACTTATTTTTTGAGATAGGGTCTCTCACTGAACCTGAGTTCACTGACTAAACTGGACACTAGACTGGCTAGTTGGCAAAACCTCAGAATCCACCTCTTTCCATGCCCCCCAGACCATAGTGCTGGAGTAAGAGATTACACTCCACAGCACCTTGATTGCTGCTGGAGTTCCAAATTCAGAACCTCATATTTATTTAGAAAGTACTCTACCCACTGAAGTATCTCCCAAGCCCTATGGTTCCCAATTTCTTCACATCTAATAGATTTATCTACTTACATTATTGCACAAAATTTAAAAGAGCCTACAAACTTTAGGAACAAACACAACGGTTCTTCATAGACAATACTTCACCTAGATCTGAAAAGTGGTGAGATATTTGCTGGTTGGCTTTATATGGTGTTTATGTTAGCTTCTCTGTTGTTATGATGAAGTATTATGACCAAAAACATCTTGGAGAGGAAAGGATTTATTTGACGTGAATGTCCCAATCATAGTCCATCATTGAGGGAAGCCCAAGGCAGGAATTCAAGCAGACCAGGAACTTAGAGGTAGGCGCTGAAGCAGAAACCACAGAGGCATGTTGCTTATTGGCATGCTTCTCTGGCCCATGCTCAGCCTGCTTTCTTATATAACCCAGGACTACAGGATCAGGGATGGCATCACCCACAGTGAAGTGACTCCCCCACCCCATGACTTAGTTATCAAGAAAGTGTCTCACAGACATAGCCACATTGCCACATCCCAATCTAAAGAAAGTAATTCATCTGTTGTAGTTTCCTCTTTTCAGGTGGGTCAGATTGACCACTCAAGCTATCCAGTACAAAACAAAATAAGGTGCTGGTTAATATACTGAGACATGCTTGAGAAAGCGTATTCTGTGTTGGCTAGCCTTTGATTTAAATAGACATAATAAAACTTTATGTTACGTATCAAAAGCTAGAAACATGCATGGTCACTAGTTAGTTAGACCCCATGCTTAGAAAAATATCTGGTATATAGGAACTTTCTTATTATGGTCTGTTGAATGGATAAATCATATTCAAATCTATTTCATAACAACATAAATTCTGAATTGCTTTACTAGCCTCCGTCATTATTTTCTATACTACTGAAGATTTTTTTTTGGTGACTTTAATTAGAAAATTCTGAAGACAATGAAAACATTCCAAATTCTGATTACTCAGCACTTAATTGATGGCATTTCCACTTAAATGCTCTTCTCTCAAACATAAAACCTATTTTCTTCATGGTTTGTTGTCAAGTATACATCTTCATGGTGCTGCTACTCCAGGTTTGTCTTTATGTCCAGATTAAATATTCTAAAATCTTGTCAGGGTGGAGATAATGGAGAGGACAGAGAGTACTCAATCATTTTATTGCTGTCCTTTGCATTCAACATACACATTAAAAATAATATCTATAGAATTAATGAATGGATTGACTATTGTAGGAGATGAGATGCACAGGTCATCAAAGTATAACAGGAAAAATATAGATCCCCGAGTCTCATGTTTGCAACACTAGTTGGGGGTGAGGGTCATGGAATAAGTATCTATGATCTGTTTTAGGGGATATGAAGGATCTTTGATTTAAAGAAAAGTCCACATATTTCTATAAACTAGAGCTACAGGACAGAAGTTATAGTTGGTGGTGCTGTTATGGGAGATTTTAAGAGGTACAGCCTTGCTGGAGGAAGCACATCACTGGGAGTGGGCTTGGAGAGTTCTTGAGCCCATCCAGATTCCAGACTCTTTCTGCTTCTTGTGCCTGCTTGAAGATGGGAGTGCTCAGTTTTCTGCTCAGGCCACCTCTGCCACCATGCTCCCAAGCCATTATGGAGTCGAATCCCTCTGGAACCATAAATCAAATAAATTCTTCCTTCTCTAAATCATGGTGTTTTATCACAACAACAGAAGGGTAGCTGGTAGAGTCAGCACTAGGGTCCTCTTCTGGCCTCAGCTTCTGTCTTTCATGTCTTATAACCTTCACCAAGGTGTGTGAGCCAATGACCAGGGCTCAGGATGCTGATCCATCCCTTCCAGCACTGGGGTCCTTGTTATCATTAGGGTTGTGCTTAGAAGTGCTCACTATTAATAATGTGCCTGGAAAAATCTGACCTCTTAGTAAACTCTCTGGGACTCATTCTAAATAAACAGACCCTTTGTTTGAATAGCCACGATCTTTGTATTTGGCATATCAAAAGTATCCAATAGTATTTTTCAAAGTAAAATGTGTAGATCAGTTAGTTTAGAGAAATAAATAGGATAAAAAAGAGTTGTGCTTACTGTCAGTAATATTGAGGGCTAATTCCCTGCCTAGAATGCACAGTTCAGTTGATAAGGTTGGAAAGCCATTTTTTTGCATATGCTTTCATTACTTGACTTGAATCAGAGTGATTTTTAGATGATTGAGGAAGTCTGTTGCTATTAATTAGTAGAGTGCATATCTCCATATAAAATGAATCCCAGAAATTATTATTTGATTATAATATTAATTTTAGATTCTTTGCACATTCCCACCCGTCCATGGCTCCCCTTAAAACAGAGACTTTCCCTACTGAGCAGACACTGAGTAGCCCTTGGTGTAGATTTCATTACACTCATATCAACGAATCCTCTTAAGAGTTATTTCCATTATACTGATGAGCAAACGGAGGCTCAGACAGTTGCCCAGGTCACACAGCAATAAGCAGCAGAGTCAATGTCAAAGCCCAGTTCTGATGACATAATGCCAAAGCACATTTCCTCCATGTGCCTGCCTGCATCATCACACACTTCCCGAGAAGTCACTGCAACATTTGTGCCATTTTCTAAAACCTGGTGAGCATGAAGCACAAAGAACATTGTGCCACAAAGGCAATGGGACTTGGCACCAATGTAACAGGAATTGACTTTTCAAGCAGTTCTGCTGGGTACAGAAAGACTTCCAATTCACACTCACTAATATTTTCATACAATGGCTTCTATAACACTGATCTGCCAAGGAGTCAGATAAAAGGAACTCTTTGGCATATGCAAAATAAAATATAATACCTTGGAGTTGTATTGATATTACACTAAAGAGGAGAGTTGTACTAGTCAATCACAGGCTGAATAATTTGACATAAGGAGTCCTTTTTCTTTCCCTGTTCCATATACTACTACGCAGAATTGTAACCTGAAACTTGGGAAACCCCCTCCCCATGCTCTGGATTTTACAACAGGAAAAATAAAGGAAAACAAACAGACTTTATAAATAAATTAAAATTCTAACTAAAAAGCTAATTATAAGTGTATTTGTTTTGTTGGAGGTAAGGCACATCTATTATCATAAAGATAATTAACTCAGTCTGACAGATCTAATGAAAGGACAAGTTTAGCACTGGCTTAGTCGGAAGCCGAAGGCAAGCAATTTTTATAATTACTAGTTATTGTAACTGGGCTCAGAGAAAATGGTCTGTGATATTTAAACAGTAATGTTAATTTGCATTTAGTCCTTCCCTCTTTTCCCATGAAAGAAAAAGTAAAAACTTTAAAAAATGGATTAAGTATAAGAAACTTCAATGACTAAAATATATTTAAATATATGAAATGTAAAAATCTCTTCATCTACAAACTTTGGAATTTCTCTGAACAAATAGTAGGTGATCTTACAAGGAAAAAGTCTTAACAATCACCAAACAGTTTAATCACCTAGCCTAAATTCTGAGTTTATGAGAAAGATATGCAATCTACAATGATGGGTAAAACCCTGAATTAAAGGCCTATTTCATTCCCCATTCATAGATTTGAATGTCTGACTGTGTTATTGCCTATATCTGGAACTGAGGGGATTGAAAAAATAATAGTAAAATAAAGAACATTACAAGTAGGCAAGCAAGTCACTTGCACAGTTACAGAGATGAATAAAGCATCACGCAAAGAGGATGAAAGATTTTCATTGTCACCTGGCAGCTGCCCTTTGACTACAGCCTATCTCAACACTCCAAGGCAGACTCTGCTGGCACAAAACAAATCAACCTTTTTAAGAGTGGAAGTTACTATTTAACTGCTCCTATAATAAAGGCTGTAGAAATAAGTAATAACCAGTGTCAGAAAATAGGTTCATAATACACTAAGAAAAGCACTTTAAAGTAAAACACCTGTTAGTCAAGTACACATTTTATTATGTTCTACAAATATAATGATAGAGTCAGCCATTACATTTGGTAAATATGTTGTATAATTTCTCCATATAATGCACAGTCCTCGCTCCTGTTACCAAGGTGAAATTTTAACCCATCAGCCTAACGAATTGCATTACCAATGCTTGTGGGAAAATGCTGCCAAAGTATGTGGCAAATGGCCTTTCCCCTACATTTCTCAGACTCTGTTTTTTACTATATTTCTTTACCTCCTCCTTGGCTCTCTTTCACATTAAAATGATTTTTGTCCTATTTCCTGAGATATTATAATTGGGAAAGGAATGTGATAAACTCCCTTGTTTGCAGTTTTGCAATTCAAAGAGGAGGAAAAAATGTATAAAAGCAACGCTGTGGAGGGTGAGAGATCTGTTCCGCATCGATATCGCTCTTCTTCCATCTTCATCTCCATCTTGTCTCACTGGGCTCCGAGCTCTCACCCTTAGCTCTCCCCATTTTCACCAGATCATGTATGTATGTCCTGCTGTTACAATGTGCTTTCAACTGACATTCACTAATGAAACAGAATTCAGAATGGATTTCCAGCCAAAGAAAAAAAGAACAAGGAATGGATGAGTTTTGCTCTCCCAAGATCCCCTCTACTAGTTGAAGACAATATTCATGGATTCGTGTTGGAATGGCTTCCTGAGGGAAACGTGGGGAGCTACTGGGAATGTGGACCATCTAATCCAAACTCAGACAGAAAGTTGAGAAAAAGTCCTAAGAGAAAGAAACAAGACTCTTTCTGGAGAGGAGGGGAGGGGACAGACGCTCCAGAACAGACAGTACAGGCAATGGTGCTCAGAAGTGATGAGGATGTCTATAGAAATCTTGATGTTTTTATACTCCCAGATTTCGCAGTCCAGCTGAACTAGACTCATATTAACTTGGTATTTCATGAATTGTATCTTTCTTTCTGTTCTTCCTCCTCCTCTTTCTCCTCTTCCTCCTCTCCTCCTCCTCCTCTTGTCCCTCCTCCTTTTCCTCCTCCCTTTCTCCTCCTCCTCATTCTCTTCTTCTCCCCTCTTCTTATTGCTCTTCCTCCTGCTGCTTCCTCTCCTCCTCTTCCTCCTACTCCTCGTCTTCTTCCTCTTCCCTTTTCTTCTTATCCTCCTATTTCTTCTTCAGTACTGGAGATTGAACAAAAGACTTCACTCATGCTAAGAAGACACTCTGCTCCTGAGTTACATCAGTGACTGGGAGCATCTTCCTTCTGTAATGTGATATATTTGTGCCGTAATCAATAAAGCTTTCAAGTTTTATGGTACTTAGGTCCTCAAACTTAAAAATTTTCAAATAATTTCCTCCTGTCAGAAATCTATAGGTAGATAAATTAGAGTTCATTTTGTTCTTGTTCTGGGTTCTATTCCAAGTCATTGCTGGAGATAATCAGTGGCAAAGGAGCTTGAACCATGAGGGAAACTCAGTGGGCTCAGCATCTCTTTCCACAAAGGAGAGGGCAGAGCACATGCTTCATTCTTCTAACTGCCAGGGATCACTGTGGACAGGCAGGGTTCATCAGCCCAGACCTGAAACCAAATTGGCAGTTATTTAAAGAGCCCCAAGTAGGAGTATATGAATATGGATAGCAGGAAAAAGTTGTTCTGTGATAAAAGAGAAAATCATTGCACTGAGCCTTACCCTTGTGTTTAAACTGCAGCATAAATGAGAGGAAATAAAAAGGAGATAGAGAGTAGGTTTAAGGTCAGAGTAAGGAGAGTACTTCACAAAGAATGTAGCTTATAGCCATGTTTTTATCATTGGGTGTCATGTTGCTTAAGTACAAAAAGTGGTATTTTGATACAGCACTATTTTACTTATTGAGAGTAAGATGACCAGTTAAGAGAGAAGAGATAGACTTGCAAGCAATTCCTGTCCTTAAAAAGATTATGCTTATTATTTGTTTGTTTTTGTCACTGATTGCAGAATCTAGAGGACCACACAAAACATTAAGCACAGATTAAGAACTGAAATGTTAGAAATTTCATATTCCCATTGGAAACTGACTTACATGGGTTAAAGTCGGTATCAGGTAAGGTATGATGGTCCTTGGAATTTTACCAGAGCCATTTCAACCACATTTTCATGGCACTATAATTGGGGGGACTCTCAGGAAAGGAGTCTGATTGTTTTAACTGTGATTTGTGAGCCGAGTCGGTCAGGAAAGGTGGGGCAACACTGCCTACTTTAAGTGTTATATGAAGGTTCTGCATTTTTATTATTACCCATAATTTCTTACACAACAGGCCTGCTACATAAAGCTGCTCAGAATTAGTGTGCAATTCCTCCTCAGCTTTCAATGCAGGTCAACTTGTGGGTCATAAAAGATCGACTGTGGCCCTTTAAAAACACTCTCTGAGTTGCAGTGTACAATTAATCACAGCAACAGATGCAAAGTGTATTGTTTCCTTGCTGAGAATAGCATGTTTTCTTTGCTTATGAGTTGATCTCTTTAACATTCCTCATGGGAATACATTTTTTTCTTCTAATGAAACTTGGCTTTCAACTGCAGATGTTCTAGCCTATCTGTAGGAAGTTCTAGGATTCACTGATTTGTAGGATGCATTGGTATTCATCCACTTTAGAGAGAAAACTGAAAGAAGAGACAATTAAGTCTGTAGTTACTTTTCAAAATCATAATATAATCAGTGCTGGAAAAATTCCTGGCTTCAAGATTTGGATTTGAGCTAGATAAATATTTGCTTAACTCATTCCCATTATGTTGATTTAAGGAGGAATAAAAATTAGGTTATACATTAGAGAATGCACCCACTATGCTTCTCATAAGGGGTTTATAACACTTGTTCAAAGTTCAGTATAAGGAAAAATGATAGGCATACCTGCTTGGATGTGATAGAGGTGTCATATATTTTATTTGGGTCATCAAAAGAGCTCTACCATATACCACACTAAATGGTACCCAGTACTTAAATCAATATTCCCATTGCACATAGTCATCCAAACCTAAACCTTTGATAGCATTGGCTCACCATCCATTTGTTAACAAAGACTATATAAGCATCTATTGAACATCAGCCCTAGATTCAGAGAATATATAGAGAGTGAAAACCCATTATCATTAGGTAGAGATAAGTATGCAAGTCATTCTAATTCCAGTGGTATGGGTTACAAACCAGGAAGGAAACATTCCCACAAATAACATTCTCTGAAACATTTCCAGCATCCTTGCTGGAAGTAGGCAGGATGTAAGCATAAAGCAAAGTTTATTAGAGTTGTCTCTTGGAATATTTAATTCAATGAAAAGATATGAGCATCTGCACAATACAAAGGGCAAGGCTAAGTCTGGCACAGCACACCAATCAGAGACTTCAAAGAAAGCAGCCAGAAATATCCTTCAAAACTGTATATTTAATTGGCCTTTGAAATAGCTCAGACGTTTAGTGAAACCTAGGCTCTGCAGCCTTGTGGATACAGGTCTTCACTCTGAGTTTTTCCTTGGCCTCTTCACATTACACATTGCCCTCAATACTCTTGACGTCCATAGTGCCCCCCATTTCCTGGACATCTTTCTCCTCACAGGACCTTCATGTGCACTGCAGTTTGGAGCTGGAATCCCCTATGTCATGACACCACTGTCCAACTCCATGCCCTCAGGCCTCCAGTTAAACATCTTTCACCCTGAATTATCTTAATTTCTTATCTGAGATGCATGCCTAGATAATAGAAGAATTTACTTTTCAAGTATCTAATATTTAACTCAGATCTTGATTATGCTAAATTCCGTGTTGTTCTCCAACTGCATGAGGATTCTTCAGAATCCCCATATTCAGATCATGGTAACTGTTGTGGTTCAGAATAAATTATTTTAGTTTATTAGACATCATAAAGCATTATGAAAAAATCAATCACTTGTCCACATTATTATTGTTACTTTCATTGATAGATATTCTTATTCTATAAATACATAGACCACTTTAGTTTAGTTGCTGGTGTTGTTCATAATTATTAGATTCATATCTAGTATCTTATTTAATTTATGCTAATTTTGAATGGCATTGTTTTTTAATTATAATCCTATATTTATTGCTAGTATATAGAAAACAACTTACTTTTATATTTAAATTGTGTATCTACAAACAGGCTTACAATAATTTCTTATTAGTTCTGGGAAGTAGTGTGTATTTCTTGATTGTTGGGGATCTTTCCATATAGATAGTAACATAATCTGGAAGCACACAGTTTTATTCCATCAAATTAATTTAAAAATTTTTATTTATAATAATAATTTTTTGCATGAGTGTATTGCCTGCATGAATGTAAGTACACCCATGTTGTACAACGTCTGTGAAGGTCAGAAAAGGGTATTGTTTCCCTAGAAATGGAGTTAAGGATAGCTGTTAGATGCCATTTAGGTGCTGGAAATTAAGCCCGGGTCCTCTGCAAGAGCAGCCAGTGCTCTTAACCACTGAGCCATCTCTGCAGTCCCTATTCGGTCAAATTCATATACCATCGGTTTCCTTTGTTTTTCTTAAGGTTGTTTTCAAACAGAGTCTACTATTTTGCCCAGAGTAGCCTAGAACTTAATATGTAACTCAGGCTTACCTTGAATTTTTGATCTTCCTGCTTCTGAGTGCCAAGCAAAAAGAATTACAGGTGTGTGCCAACACACTGGCCTGATTTGTTGTTAATGTTGTATTACACTAGCTAAGATTTCAGTGTATTCAAGAGGCATGTGGAGAATCTGTACTTTTGCTTGGCTCCTAATTTTAGCAGATATTTTTTTAACTTTTAATTACCATGTTAATCACAGTTATGTTTTATTTAGTTTCAGTTTTTACAGATGCCGCTAATCAAATTGAGAGAGTTTCCCTTTATTCTTTGTTTACTGAATATCTTATGATGAGTTATGTCTAGTCAAATACACACTGTGACAGATTAAGTTAATAGATTTTTAAGTGTGGAGCCCGCCTTGCACACATCAAATAAGCATGAATTCATTTTCATGTATAACACTTTCTATACATTATTTATATCACTTTGCTAATATTTTGTAAGGATTTTGTGTATATATGCAAAGAAGATTCAGGTATATGATTTTTTGTCTTGTTTCAGAATAATACTAGCCACATAAAATGACACTATTTATTTCTGTTCTATTCTCTGGAAGAATTTATAGAGAATTGATATAATTTCATTTCCTTAAATATTTGGTGGAATTCGCCAGTGAACACATCTGGATTTGAATCTTTTGTTTTGAAAACTGAATAACCATTGAGACTATATGTTCTTATGTGGTTTCTGGTATATTCTCTCTTTCAAGAAATTACTTTCATTGAGGTGTCAAATTTGTGATTAAGTAGTTACCATATCAATTATTTGAGCCTCTATGCCATCCCTAATGCTGGTCATTCTTCCATTTCTGTTATTAGTTATTTTGTTACATATCTTTACTTTTTTACTGAGTTAGCCTTCTATCATTTTATTGATTTGCTGTCTTTAAAACAGCTTGAGTTCAGTAATTCATAAATTAAACCACCAGTTCTGGCCTTTTCCTTTTGCGAGAATTTTTATTACTAATTCAATCTCCCAATAATTGGTCTGTTCTATAAACTTAACCAAGGAAGTGAAAAACTTGTATACTTAAAACTATAAAGCATTAATGAAAACAATTAAACCTTAATAAATAGGAAAACATGGACTAGAGGCTTTATTACTATGAAAAAAATGTCCATACCACCCTCAATGACCTAAAGATTTAATGTAATCTTATCAAAATCTAATGGGATCTCTTATAGACTTGGAAGAAAAAGAAAAAAAAAAAAACTTCTAAAATTTCCTTGGAAATACAAAGATCCAGAATAGCAAAAGCAGTTTTGAAAAAGAACAAAGTTGGAGGCATCATTCCTCCCAATTTCTACGTAATTACCAATCTATGTATTATTGGGCTTGAACGTGATATTTTGGAACTGTTACCAGCAGCAGAAACAAAAGTAAAAGTAAACAAAAATAATTGGTCAAGGCCATTGGCTGTTCTTGCAGATGGGCTGATTTTGATGAAAGTAAAAGTAGACAATCAGACTACATCAAACTGACATCACAATGGCAAAGAATAAAAATCAACAGACTTCAAAGACTTTCTACAGAACAGGAGACTAGACATACCTTTAATCCATCAATTAGTATTCATAAAGAGTTAATAGTCAAAGGACCTAGTAAAGCATAATAAAATTCTTACAACCCAACAGCAAAAATTCTTAACTAAAAATGGACAAATGATGCAAATAGACATGTCTCCAAATATAATATCTGAATAAGGAACAAGAACATAAAAATGTACTTTTCAATTTTAGTCTCCATAGATCAAGACCAAGATCATATCCACAATAAGAAGTGATTTCACATGTGATATAGTGGGTCCTCTAGAAATTTCCACACCATGCCATCTGAGATATAGAACAACCTGAGATCTGTTTTCCATTGGTGGAAGTGGAAGATGATGTACTCATTATGGAAAACAGCATGCAGCTTCCTCTAAAAACTAATTTAAAAGCTACATATGATTGCCCTATTCTATTTCTGATGTCCAAAAGAATTGAAATCAATATCTTTAAAATATTTCTGTGTTTGAAGCATTAACAACAGTCAAGACACAAAAACAACTTACATACCTATCAGTCTATAAATGTCTAATGAAAATGTGGTGTATTATTCAACCCAGCGCAAAAGGAAAATTGTACGTTTACAACAACAAAAATGAACCTGATGAATATTATGGTCATACAAGACATCCAGTTGAAGAAAACGTAAATAATCTATGGTTCAAATTATGTAAGGATTCTAAAGTTCAGAAGAGCATAGAACAGAGTGTGATATCCAGGATCTGGGGAGAGGAGAATATGAGGAGTTGCTGTAAAACGGGAATACATTTTAATATGCAAGCTAAGTTGTAGATATCTGAGCAACAAGAAATGGTACAGACAATATTGTGTCGATGGAACACTGGTCTATCAGCCACACTAAATTTTGCTAAATGGTTAAGTCTCACACTAAATACTTTTGACTATTGCTAAAAAAATAAAAAATAAAAAAAGGCAAAAGGAAACACACACTTGGAGAGAGACAGACAGACAGAGAGAGAGAGGGAGAGAGAGAGAAAAGTACTGGCACTTAATGAAGATGTCATTATTCTTTACTGGGCCAATGACAACAAAATTGCATACATATGTTCAAATTCATCAAATGATATATATAGTAAATGTTTTAACTTTTTGTGTCTCTTTCACATATCTTTCACGCCTCCATGAAATTAAAACATAATCTCCATTTCCCCCAACATTTTAAAGAGAATTTTAAAATCCAATAATGGTTGATAGTTGATAGGCTATCAAAAGTTTCCTTCTTTGTTAATTGGCATGATACTATGATACCTACTTAGTATAATACTCACATTATTCTAAAATTTAAAAGAAAGTCATGTAGATAGCAACACTGGTTCTTGTTTCCTCAGAGTGGGCTCCCAGAATGAAGTTTTGTTAATTTTGGAATCCTGATTCAGCATGCTTTAGATAGACCCCACTTTCTCACAAATTGCCTTTCAAAATATACTTCTAAATTCTGTTATCTAATTTTTTCTTGAGGACTTTTGCATCTATATTTACAAGAAATGTTTTGTTCTTGTATCATTATCTAGCCTTGGGAATGGAGCAGGACTAGCCTCATTAATTGAGATGTGAAATGTTTCCTCTTACTTTCTAGAGCAAATCTTGAACAAATAATTTTATTTTTTCCCTTTAATTCTATAACAGAATTCACAGGAGAAATGGTGGGGGAATGTAATTCCCTTTTTGGAAAACTGTTCACTTGGTTGATAAATCATTCTGTCATACAAGTTCTTTTCTTCAGTGAGTTTTGTTTGTGTTTTTTAAGAATTGTTCCTCTTAAAACAGCTATGAATTTATAGGAATAAAGTTGTTTATGTTAACCTTCTACCCTTGCAATATGTAGGAGGTCTTTAGTGATACCCTATTTTCAATCCTTGTATGGAAAATGATATCTTCTCATTTTCTTCTTTAGTCTGGACAGAGGATTATAAATTCATTAATTTTATCTGTTATTTACTTAATTGTTTCTCCATTGACTTTTATATTTTGCATTTTATATATATATTATTTGCACCTTTTATTGTTTTTGGTTTATAATTTTATGGCTTTGTCCTATAGTTCTATAATTTCTTTTATTTCTTATGGTGGAAATTTTCTTTTTCTTTACTTTTTTTATATTCTAATATAAACATTTGATACTGTGGGCTTTATAATAAGCATCTCTGGGTTGCATAATCACATAATTGTGTTGTATTTTCACTTTTATTTAATCCAAAATATTTTTCAGTTTTCCTTGAGGGTTTCTATTTGCTTCATGTGTTATTCAGACATATGTTATTTAATTTAATTTCCAAATAGCTGGAGATTATTCAAGAGGTCTCGCTATTACTTACTTCTTGCTACCATTCATTATGGCCAAAGAAGATGCTTTAGATGCTTTCTACTCTGTAAATTTCTTATCTCAGAATATGTATTGTCTTGACTGTTCCATGGTCATTTAGAAATTAAATCCATTCTAATGAGAAGCAATCAGAAACAAATGTCACAGAGGGCTATGTAATTAGAGAATAAATTAGTTCCTCTGTGCTGTTACTTTTCTAAATATTTTATTTTATGTTTATTGCCTTCATATATGTAAGTGCATCTGTGTCATGCAATGCTGCGGAGGTTAGAAGAAGGTGTAATAACTCCATGGAACTGGAGTTATGTAGAGTTATTAGCTGCTGTGTGGGTGCTGGGAACCAAGTTCAGGCCGTCTGCACTGCAAGAACACATAATGGTCTTGACCACTGAGCCATCTTTCCAACCCTGTGTTGTTATTTTTGGTTTACTAATGCATTCTGAAGTAAAATATCCAATTGTACTTTTGCACTTGTTTGTCGTTCTATTCTGTGAGATTGTCAAAATGTGCTGTAACACACTGCTGAGTGAATTGCTCAGAACTGGATGTTCTTGGACAACCAAATGTGCTACCCTAACAGTGTTGGGCATAATGTAAGGTGGGCCTAGCCAGACCACCTGTTTAGAGGACTAGAGGAATGGCTCCTGTGGGTGTGGTGTTCTGCTCTGGCTATTTGTGAGACCAGCATCTGGAAAGTACCTGCCTACCTGGAGACAAACTTACTATTGGCTGTATTTGGAACCCCACCCCATAAGGTCATTGGCTGTCCAGACCTATAAGAGCTTGTGCACCTATTCAAATGAGTTTGCAGTACCTCACGAGTTGGCAGTACCACACGCTTGGCCTGCTTCCTGTCCAACTCTCAGAGTCTATGGCTTGTCTCTGCATCTACTCACTCCCAACCCCTCGGGCTGGCCTCCCAAAGTCCACTCAGACTGGCCCCTAGTGGTCAGACAATATGGTAATGGACACGACTATATAACAGGACATTGCTTTCATCTAGAATGAACCTTCAAGATCTGAAGGCTATTTTGTGAAATAGTAATACATCTACTTTATTTTGATGAATATTTGCAGGGAGTATTCTTTTCTGTCCTTTTACTAACATTTAGAATTATTTAAACAAATATTTTCTGAATTCTACTATTTTTATTTTTTATGTTTTCATAGAAAATTATGTCTGATTTTTTTCATATGACTTATAGGTATTCCTCTTCCTTTGTTATTCCTCATATAGAGTCAAATTTATCAATGCTATTTATATACAAACCTCTGTTTTCCCAGTGAAGTTAAATGATACCCAGTTCATACCCAAGGCTCATGTACAAGTTATTTTGAGTTCTTTTTCTAATTACATTGGTATATTCTATTTCTTCTTTGGCCTACTGTCATTAAATTTTTAATATTTTTTTATTTAAATTTTTATTGAGTTTTTGCACATTTCACACAATAACTCTTAATCAAATTTAGACTACATTCCCCACCTATGCAGCCCCACAGACACCCTGGACCTCATGCATTCTGTCATATAAGTTAAGTCCTAACTGGTCTGTATCCAGATGTCCTTCAGTGCAAGCTCATCCACTGGATAGACAGACTATCTAGAAATTTCTAAGACTTCTTAGTAAATAAATCAAAAATTTCTTTTATATAGAAGTCTCTTATATCCTAAAAAGCCAATATAAGTCAGAAAAATACAAATACAGAATCCTTCACATTTCCATCCAAAAAAAAAAAATCCTATTCAATTGTAAAATACTTTTCCCCCTTCAATTCTGGGATAATCTATTTACCTGCACCTGAATGAAAAACCTCAAATGAGAAAAATATAATTTCTGTTGTTTGATACTCGTTTTACTCTAAAACTTTAAAGAAATCAGTAATGTAAACTGCTACATTGTTTTTATTTCTTCTGTCAAATTTCAATTGTGAAAATTAAGACCTTACTCAAGTTAATTAATAAACTATTGTTATGTTCATTATGCACATTAAAATATATAGTTTTATAATTTATGTAGAATATAGCATTTTATTTAGGGATGTTCTGACAAAGCCTTTTAAGCCTTCTCTATTTGTATACGCCTTGCATCGTTTTGAGATTGAAAATCATATACAAATATTCTGATGTACTTTTGCAACCTAGTAAGATGGCCAATACAGTCAGTGACATTTGTCAATAGTGTAATACCATTCATGTCAAGTATTCAATGAGGGATTTTATTTATAAGTCTTGCATAGTACAGTGTTCCATGGAAACTGTTTAAAGAGCCGTAAACTTTTGGTACATGTATTAAAATATATTTATTTAACCTTTAACAAGCATTCTGTGACTAAGAATTAAAAACTTAAATATACTATATAAGCAGTGAATTCACTAAAAAGCTAATTCACATGGCCAATGTGTTTATACCATGGTGGGTTCTTATAACCCATCGATAATAAAGGTGGATTTTGTGGGACATTATTTGGACATAGGGTCAGTGCATGTTTTATCAGAGGAAAGGGAAGTTTTCTAACACAGTATTATTGGTATCCTCATGAGCAGACAGTCATATCAACATAGAGACATAGAGAGAGACCACGAGGTGACAGTGACATCAATGAGAACAGTGATTACCTCTAAACAAGAGCTGCTAAAGAGTCACCAGAAGGTAGAGCAAGGAAAGGAAGGATTCCCTAAACTTTTTATGTGTGCATGCCTGTGCTCAGGTCTAGAACTCAGAAACACATTTCTTTTGTTTGAGTTTTAAACCACTCATTTTGTAATTCTTTGTTTCAGTAGCTCTAGAAGATTAATAAGGTAAATACCAAAGAATGGCATCCTAGGAAGTGCACTCATAGACTTCCCAATTAGGTTGAGTACAGTGGGGAGATGCTGGCTAAGAAGTTGATCTTGAAGTTCACCAACATCAAGTTATGGCCTAGACCACAGCAGTAATTCTAGCTGTATCATACTTTTCATGGAGGTGATGATTATAATATAATAACACTCTAGGACAGAGTTCCTCTAGCTAGCATCGAGATTGCCATCACTATAAAGTGATGTTATAAATTAATGTTTCCTACATTCAGGAAAATGCAAACATGTTTGAACAGTACCCACTGTTTACTGTAGGGTTGGAATACTAAGTGGCCATGCAAAATCGTGTTTTAATTGGAGCCAAAACTACATTGGACTACCTTTGAAAGGGTCTATTTTCTGTTGAAGGCAGATACAGAAATTAAAAAGGTAATAAAACTAATATTTATTGCACTCTAACTTTAAACATTGAGAAGAGCCTACTCTTGCTGCCATCCCCCAAGACTGTTAAAGTGGTTTTATTTCCTTTGTATCATGACTCATTTGAACATTGTTTTTTTTTCCTGTTGTATAATGTGAAATGTGGAATGAACATATTTTATATGCTTTGGTCAATAGTTGTCACCTTGGTAAGTGTGGATTCTCTTCCAGAATAGAATCTTTTCCAATTTCAATGATGTGAAACATCTTGGAGTTCCTATCAAATAACATTTTTCTCAAAATTGTTTCCAATGAAGTATGTTTATTCTTTTTGTTACTATTACTTTCTTCATGGATATTGACAAGTTTACTTTCACAGATTTTCTCTTTGCAAGTATGTTTCACACCTCCAGATGGGGGCAGTTTCAGTTTCATATATTCAGCCGTTTCTTTTATAAATCAATTTACATTTTCTTCAACTTTCATTTCCAATGTTATCAATTTCCACTTCTTTGCTAAAGATTTTTTTTGTTGATCAGTTCTGTCTCTTAGCTATTCATTTTCTAATGCAAAATGCTATGAACCAAATGTTTATGTCTTACAAAATGATTGTGTTGAATATCAAAACCCAGGGTAATAAATTTTGATGACAATAATTTGAGGGAAGGAATGTGGTCATGTGGATAAATCCTTCATGAATGGCATTAGCATCCCCATAAGAATCCATTCCATAGATCGTCATCTTTTTCTCTGCTGTGTGAGGAATGCTAGAAGAAAGAGTAGTGTATAAATGAGAAGGAGAATCCTCACCAGATCTGAGATCTGCATACATACTGGACTTATCTGACCTTTTAATTTCATAAAATATATATCTGTGGTTTAAGCCTGTCAGATCATGCATTGTAATCTAACAGCCTCAAACAAAATATAACACTCATGGTTGAGAGTCAGTGAGGTATAACAATGGCATACCTTACCATTTTTAGGTAAACTGAGCAAATTATACAGTAATACCACTTACTAGCAGAAATCAAAGACATGGTATAACTAATTGCTCAGAGATCATTATACACACTTATTTGTTAAATAAAAATTTGTTGATTTAAAAAAGCGTGGATTACTCATTGATAACATATTATGATAACTGAAATCTGAACCTTGTGAGGTGTAAATTTTTTTCTATTTTTATTCTCTGGAAATATACTTAAGGATATGCTGAAAAGAACATTTTCATTATCTGTAATAATCTGGAAGAGTAAACAGAGCTGTCTAGAATAATCTGGAAGAATAAATATAGCAGATCATGTTCAAAGGAATTGTAAACATTTTAAATATATTCTAATTGGGCCTGGAGAGATGGCTCAGCGGTCAAGAACACTTGCTGCTATTCCTGAGGACCTGAGTTCAGTTCTCAGCAGCCACATCAGGCAGCTCCAGGTGACCTAATGCCTTCTTCTGGCCTCCCTGAACATCTGTGTACCTGTATCACAGACAGACATAAATTTAAAAAATCTAAATATTTTTAAATCATCTGATAACAATGCTTTGAAAATAAAACTTGACATATTTGATCTGTTTTACCACCATCCTGCTTTAACCTCTCTTTCCTATCACCTAGATGGATACAGGCCTACCCCTTAGGTCACAGATCTGAGCAGAGGGAAGGGTACCGTGCTTCTGAGATCAATGACGTTGGTAATGTGCCATCATCTCACACCAGTTACTTGAGGAATATTTCTTCTCCTGGTTTTAAATGAAGCATTCCATAGCATGATTTATTGCTTCTCTACCAATAAGCCCCTTTAATTATTAAATGTGATAATGCCCAGCTCACTCATCATCCGTGACTTCTGTTTGTAGAATCATTCTCTTTCCAACTGAAAACTTTTACTTCAAAGAGGTCATTGCTAGTGGATTTATAAACCCATGCAACCACTATGAAAAGCAGTGCGGAGAATTCTTGAAAAACCAAAACTTAATCTACCATATGATCCAGTTACACCACTTCTTGGCTTATATCAAAAGGACTCATTCTACTGTAGAGACAGTTGTACATCCATTTTTGTTGCTGCTCTTTTCATAAAAGCTAAGAAATGGAAACAATCTAAATGTTCCTCAACTGATTAATGGGTAATAAAATGGCTTATATTTCTACTAAGTTCTTGACAGCATCAATGCTTCTTCTTTAATGCTGCTGTTTTGAGAACCACTGTCTTCTACATTTACCTTTCCCCTCATTTAATTCAACATTATTAAATCCTGAACCCCTCACTTGTAATTGACCATTAACAGGCTCTTATCCCTTTGATAGGTTTCAAAACACATGAATTTCTATTACTATGGTTCAGTTTAAAACAATTCATCAATAAGAAATTACATTTGTCTAGAGATATGACAGAGGTAAGGTTTTCACCAGGATCTATGTTCTCTCCAGTCACGTGTATTTGGCTGTGCTTACAGTGGCACACATGAGTTCCCTTCCACTGGAAGGAATTTAAGTCCAATGTGATAGCTGTTGATTACCCCCAAGATAAAAGTACCACTACTGCTCTGCTATAGTTTGCTGTGCTAGTTTATTGTTGTGATTATTGAGCTTTAAAGCTGGAGTTGGACCATTGACTGATTTTCTCCCTTAACAGTTTGCATAGTTCTCCAGAATTATGAAAACTACTGTTCAGAAATGAGGCTTCAAGGTCAGTTCCAGTTCTATTGCTCAAGTCCTACGTGTGAAGTATGACCTTTCAGCAATAGGGTCTTACCTTCAGGTTTTGGAGATAATCAAGAGTTGTGGCAATAGCCTATGTTATTTGGGGAGTGTCTTGAACCACCTTGACCAGCAGATGAAAGGGAAGATTCTCCTGTCTGGCACTGTGTTTCATGTTTCATAGCCTTCAGATATACACATATACTCGTGGTCAGATACTGTATATGTATTTTTTCAGTAGGTTTTTGAGATAATATATTTCCCTCTGTTTTTTCACACCACCTAAGCTTTATTTTTTCTCTCTTCCTGTCTTACCTCTCCTCCCTCCCAAGATAGAATAGCCCATTCTCCCCCTTTCTCCTTGATAATGCATGTCTCCTATTAACTCTGCCCCCATACTGGAGCTCCTTCTTCTCCCTTATGGTTCCTCGTATGTCCTTCCCTCCTTCATCTTCCCAGCTGATTCCCCAATTTTCCCCACTTCACCCTTGTAACGTCTGTGTCTTGCTATTCCCCTCTCTTGGTCCCTTCCTTCCATTTCCCTACATGGTTCCTTTGCATTTTCTTGACTTTCGTGGTTAGTCACATATAAGGATTTGATGCTAAAATCCACAAATGAGAGAGAGCATACACCACTTGTTTTCCTGTGTCTGTGTTACCTCACTAAACACAACAATTTCTAGGTCCATCAATTTACCTTTAAAGCTCATGATTTTGACCTACCGCTATAACCCAAAGCCTACCAGACTGACAGAATCATGTACTATCAAGTGCTCTGAGTGAAGCTGAGATGTCTGTATTTTGGCAGTGTTAAAAAAATTGTTATTCTAAAATCTATGACACACAGCTCTGGAAAATGGAGTAGAAATTTTGGTAGAAAGCAGGGTTACAATTGGAGTCTTACATTTGACAAGAGAGGAAATTCTGGAAAATAAATTCTTTACTGTTCCATCAATCAGAATTACCTCTAAGGATGGGCTGATGTTTGTATCAGCTTATAAAGGCTCACACACAAAAAAAAATCAACTACAAATTAATGGGAGAGAAAAGAAAAAAACCTCCTCTAGTCTGTTATTTAAATCATGGGGCATTCTGGTCAATAGAGAAAACTCACATGAAGCCACAAAAGCGCACTTTCAGTCATTGGCACACCAAAACTTTAAACTCACATCCTTTTGCATCAAAGTTTCATGTTCCTCAACTTTATGGTTTCAGGGCATCACCACACTGTAAATAAGAGTTTAGTTACAGGTTCAAGCACAAATTTTACCACTGAATTTGTATGTAGCCTTGTAAATAATACCTTCCTTACATGTTTGCAGGACGGAATGAAGAAGGTAATGTAGGTAAAGCTTCAGATCAGTGAATTACACCTGGTGAAAATTCCATTCTGTCTCTCGGTTCTCACATGGTTCCAGTCTCTGTTTCTTCTTTACTATTTTGTAATTGTTTTACATAACTAGATATTACATTTTAACCATTTATATTGATAGATATATTTATTCAGTGGTGATTCCCTGATCCTACAACTGTGCCAAGAGCACAACAGATACCTAATTAATCTTTGCTGAATGAGGGGCTCCTACCACTACCTTCTTTATCATAGAATTGATTCTGATTGCTAGATGTGTGGCAGGATATGTTCTCTGCTTCTTCTAATGTATCAGAAGCCTGTCTCTTTCTTTTTAAGTTCATCTGTGGTACAGTGGATGGATTACAAACAGAAAAATTTATGCTTTTAGAGTTCTTGAACTTGAGCAGTCCGTAGTCAAGTTACTTGTAAGTTCACCAATCAAGTGAGGGATGCACACTCTAAGGAAGAGATATGCTCTGTTCTTATATTTCAGAAGGCAGAAGAGCAAGGATGCCCATATTTCATGAAGCTACAAAGACCTTAAGCACATTTACATAGAGAAGATACATTATGATCTTGTCAGTTCTTAAAGGCCTTATTGCTTCTTATTATCACATTAGCCAATAAGCTTCAACAATGGAATTACTCCCACATGACTATCTGAAGTCAAATATCAAAATTTTAGACGTGTAAATATGAAAGACACTATGTGTGCAAGTTAGCCCCTAGCCATGACTGTGTTCCACTGTCCATAGATGCTACAGGACCATGTGGATGAGGGGCCAGGTTGGAGCATATAGTTTGTTCACTATCTTGTAGCTCATTGTGTGGATTACAGAAGGGAGATAGACTTTGGGCAACTGAATATTTTTTTCAGAGTACAGAAATCATCATTCTGGATATTTTTAACAAAAGAAATAACTGTTTGGCATAAACTATTTTAGTTCTTGTCCTAATGCACCCAAATTTATAACCATAAAGGAACTTGATCGTATCAAAATGTCATCATGAATCTAGCCCAAGGGTCACCAAGCAGTGCTCCTGCTTTTTTGAAAAGAAAATAGGCTTTCCTTTATGTTTAAGTCCCAGCTCAAAGCCCTCATTCTCCACAACCCAGAGAATTTCCTATGTATAAAACAGTCATTTGAGAATGGAACAGTGTTTCACGGAATGTAATAATGACTAAGCTTGTGCCAGTCCTGTTAGAATCACTGGGATGAACTCAATGAAAGCATTCCTTACAGAGAAGGTAAGCACCTAAAGTTAAGCTCTGGTCTTTTCAATATTACTCAACATGGGAAAAAAACAGCATATTCAGGGCAAGTGTAAATCACATTCAAGAAAAGAAATAAAGGCTAGAAGTAAAAATAAAATGTATAACATGAAAAGTTCAGAAGTTGGGATAACCAGTGCAAACTAAGGTGTGGTAAAGAAGAGAGATCCAGGAACGTGGTTCAGGAACAACACCGTAAAAATGTGATGTCCCATGGTGCTCTCTGCATGATGCTAAGTCTTGCAGGATTGAAAATTTTCTCTTGCATGCATTTTAAATGCTTTGATTTGTACTTAATGACAGGGAACTTGTATATGCCACTCAGTAAAGATGGATTTGTCCGAGGCCCTGCTAAATCAATGCATATTCACTGAAATCTCTTGTCATTGTTCTGTCAGAGAAAGCTCTGCAATCCATTCTGCCACATGGAGATCTGGCTAGTCTGTATCTGTGTTTGTAACCAGCTGGGACTTTTACTGGCTTCATTATGCCATTTATTTATCAGTAGACAGTTTTCCTGTCGTCTTTGTTTTCCTTTGTGCAAGTTATGCTCTTTTTGTTTGTGTTATAATAGAGAACAAGTCATTTCCTTTCCACTATTAACAATCCCATCAGTCACGCACTTTGACTTATAATTTTGAATGCCTTTCAGCACTTTTAGGACCAAGAAAAGATGATATTATTCTGAGCCACAACATTATGGGAGCAAGATATTCCCTCAAGAGGCCATATAATCCAATCCTTTGACTCCAATTGAACATCGGGTTTTGAAGAGACCATCACTTACAGATAAAATCTTCCTCTTTGCTTTATATTCACATGACATTGATGGGACTACATTTTCTGTGAGAGTAGGAAAGAAAATAGCTCTCTTCAAGCCAAAAAATATCCCTTCTCCTTTCTACTAGGATTTACATCCGAGCAAAGAAATACGCAAACAGACAATCTAAGGATGCCATAGTTAGGGCTGTGATAGCTGAAGTGCTTGGGTGGTATTTTTGTTTTCTCTTGCTGTATAATGAACTTAGCTTAAAAGAACACACATTATCACAAAGTTCCATGAGTCATGAAACTGCATATAGGTTTGCTTGGCCTTCTATAAAGATATAGAGTCTTATAGGTCTGAAGTCCATATATATATTTACATTTATATTTTTATATTTATATATATATTATATAAATATATATAATTATATAGAATATATATAAACATATATTTCTATATAATATATATTTATATTTTACCAATTGACCTCGTTCATTTAGTGTTGTTCGTATGTATATGTTTTCAGGACTGACCTCTTGAAATTGGACAATCTATCTTATGTTATTTTTAACAATAAACTTCATTAGGTCAGACTCATTCAAGACAATCTTCCCCTTGATTAACTCAAAATCAGTTGAACAGAGTGGGGAATTACATATTCAAAATCCTTTTATCTTTGCCTAACTCAGAAGTAGTATCTCACTGGATCCAGAAGATCGGCCGGTGGGGTGGGGGGGATATGGCAGAAAGTGAGATCTTAAGGACCATCTTAAAATTTTTCCTTTCACATGTGGAGATATATTAACCCATTTTGTTAGATTTTCATGCTTATAACCATCAAAATTAAAATTGAAATAATAACAATAGCTGTTAGCTCAGTATACTATAGAGAAAAGGTATAGAATTTGCTGAACTCAGCTGTGCAGTTTTCTAAATATTTCATTTGGGTTAATTCATGCTCAGTAAGCTTCTATGTTCTCTTGGGATTTCTGGGTCTGTGGTAGTCTCATGTTTTAGGTGACTAGTTACAGCAACAGGCAGGGCATGCTTCACGAAAATCTAGAAGACCATCCCAGCCTTCCTTACAAGATGGTAAATGGAACTTAGGAGTAAACAGTACATGCAAATCATAGTTTTGTGTTCCATTTGCTAATATTCTATGGGTTAAAAAAGTCACATGTCCAAGCCAAGATCCAGGGAAATATGCTCTTAATGAAATGAACTAACAACTATCATAGATTTTTAAAAAATCTACCATATTATTTCAAATCTAAAATCAAACAAGGTGTGAGGAGAGCCACTGGATACAATAAAATATTAATGTAAGTACATGTGCAGCTCACATTACTACTTCAGTACACACTGCATATATACTTGATGACAATAAAGCAGTTAATGACACTAGAATATGTCTAAGCTAGAATAGCTCCTCTTCACTTATTTTTTCAATTAGAAGATGGCTTTTGAGGCTCATGTTGTTCTCTATGTGTCTGCTTTATCTTTCTTCCAGTTCCTTTTAAAGCAACTCTTCTCCTTGAAAATATAATATTGAAAGATTTGAATCACTATTTCTCTATTACCTCATGAAAGATTCTGTAAGTACGTGTACCCTGATGACCCCTTCTCATTTCAGCTTCATTAAGAACTAGCATGTACAATTAGAATATGTAATTTGACTCAATTATAATCTAAATCTCAAACAGACTTGGACGTCATCTCTAAGGACATGAAACCATTAGCATCCAAAGGAAATGGCAAGTGACTCAGCAAATTTGTGCATAATGCATGAAACTCTCTCTTTCTGTCAAAGACCACAGTGAAAATTGGAAACCAAGTGAGGAAGGGAATAGAAATATTATTGGGTTTCATTTTGTCAATAGAAATAAACCAAGAAAAAGAAAAAAAAATTAGGGAAAAGTTTTAAATTAAACAAAAGATAGAATTACTGAATCAATATAAAATGTCAGGAAATACCAAAATAATAACTATTAAATATTTAAATGTGAGCATGAGAAAGGATGGAGTGAAAGTGAGAGATGGAGGTTGGGAAGCACTCTGTAAAATGAGCCAATTCTGCTATTGAAGGAATGACTCAGTGGTTAGGAACACTGACTGTACATACAGTGGACCTAGGTTCAATTCCCAGCACCCACATGGTAACTAACAACCTTCTGTAACTCCAGTTCCAGGGGAATACAATGTCCTCTTCTGACTTTCACAGGCAATGTACTCTTACACATAAAATAAAAATAACCAAAAGGAGAAAATACCTAACCTGTATGTGGTTAAGGCATGAACTAAGCACCATGATTGTCTTAACTTTCCAGAGGAGTGAGAAAGTCAGAACATTTGTCGACTCAGTTTCCCTTAAGACTTCTTGCAGCAGATGTGCATTCTAAATACAAGTCTGCTTAAGTCACTTTCCTGCCTCACAGTTAAAACACAAGCAACAGACTGTCCCTGGTCTTCTAAGGAGTCTTAGCATAATGTAATGGATACAAAAGCAATGCTTGCATAATGGAAGTTATTTAACATGTCTGTGCTGTTTTAATTGTTTCTCCCCCCATCGTGAGGGTTCTTTATTGTATATTTATGACCAGTGTCCCAGACAATAGTACAATAGTAGGTGATTTTTTTTCTTCCGTTTTTTTTTTTTTTTGCTTTCTTACTCCAGAAACCATAATTTATTGCACAGATGCCATTTTCTCTTCTGTAAAGCAAATATTTGTTATTCTGTAATCCTCATTCAATTGTGAATAACTACAGGGAAGAACTGTGCCTGGGTCACTGCTGAGCTTAGAGCATTATACCTGAAACTTAATGTGTACTTATATTTCAGGAATGAAGGAATAGTTCTTTAGCAAATTGGTGAAAATTTTGGCACAAGTGAATCAGTGTCTAGCTACTCTAGAGCCTTCAAGAGCACTGGCAGGGTATTAATGTTCTATATGAACCTCTGGGATCTGTCTTTGCATACCACTTTCTTGTTTCACTTCTATTCCTATTGTAAGCAGTGTAGATGGTCATTGAATTGTGGGCTGGGCTAAGCACTGTCTTCTGGAGAATGACTCTAATCAGCATTATGGGGCACATACTATGGGACAGTGTTCTTTGATTGTACTGAAGTAAAAATTGGATTGTCTGGAATAAATCTGATTTATTGCTGTTGTCTTGAGGTAATTATTGTTTTGTCCCTTTTCACTGTCACTGATTATCTTACATGGGTGATGAAATATGTAACCATGTTGAAACTAGAGTTACTTCTTCTTAGATATACATGTTACATCCATAAGTTTAGAAGACAAACAAAAAATTTGGGAACCACAGATCAAGAATTAGGACGTTCATATTTTCACTAGAGTCCTTTCTCTTACTTGGTATATGTTTCCAAACCACTTAATACTTAATTTAGTTCAGATATAATATTTTAGTTCAGTACATTTAGCTTAGTATAATATTCAGTGTAAAAAAAAATGAAATCCAATTCATTTTTATATAAGGTTAGTAGAAAGAAAACATACTCTAGAAAAATGGAATGAACAAACCATCCCTACATCTTATTGTATTCATTAATTTTTAATGTTTTTTCTTTAATAAACTTTTTTCCAAGAATTGCAAGCAATTCAAATGTTGACCAGCATGACTGCCACCTCCTTTCCCTCAAACATACAATCATTACCTTTCTGGTAATAGAAGAGAGATAGTAAAAAAAAAAATGTAAAGAATCAAAGCAATCCATACATAGAATGAAAACATCTCAACCGAGTGGACTCTAAACAATATTATCTTCTTGGGCAGAAAAAAGGAGAAAGAAAATTATGCATAAACATTGTTTCCTAAGGACATTGAAGGTCAGTTCCATGAGATGCCAGCAGAAATACACGCTCTCCAGAGATTAAGTTATGCTGTTGAAGAAGAAGTGACTTGGAAAGCACAGGCCATCTCTTTCCTACTTTTCACTAAAGCTTCTCACACAATAAGCAAATGTTGGTGTGATGGTTGCTGCTAATTGTCCACTTGATAGGATCTAGAATCACCTGGGTGAAGGGACTCTGAGCATGTCCATATCTATTCCTCTCAAACATGCTTTCTCTAGAATCCTACACACGAATTCTTTCCTCATCTTACTCAAATTTCTTGAGAGAAATTGTCTCAAATCTATTTGTTAGTCCAGAGTTAGTTTTCAATGACATTTCAGAACTCAGTCATCAGGTCATATATTCTCCATTTTCTGCCTCTCCCATCACATGCAAAGTCCTTTCCAGTCTGCAGTTCACTGTCAGAGCCTGGCCTTGCTGCCTTTACCTATGATGGAAAACCCGGGTGAATAAGAAAGCCTATGAGCATTCATGATTCCATCTCTATTCTGATTTTGAGATGTGAAAAAGAGAAACTCAGGTCAGGAATTTTCGAGGCAGAAAATCTTAGATCTGGAGAAATAAGAGTGGGGACGTAAGAATGTAGGTCTTCAGTAATTACAGTGAAAGGACTCACAGAAGAACCTCCAAGACAGATGTCTAACCAGTTGAACTTTGAACTACTTAAAACTTTAAGTTTATGTGATTGATATTTTCTCTATTTCTGCTAATCCAGAATTTCTGCTTTAAAAATTCTCTGGGAGTACCTACCATTATAGTCATCCTAAAAAGATATGGATTTGGTTAAAAATTGAGTGTTAGTACTTGTTCTTTTGTTACGACCTTAAAGGCATTCTTTTGTCTCCATAGGCCACAGTTTCTAGCATTGTGGTATGCCACATTAGCCTAGAAAATATCTAATCAAAATACATATGATTTTCCAAACTAAATTTATCAATGCATTCTGAAATATTCATATCTTTGGAGAGAGAGTCCCTCACCTTTATAATCATGCTGACCAGATCTGATAGTTTCTGTACTTTCAAAAGTCCTCACACACATTAAACTTTATGCAGCTAAGGCAGTCATTTTAATTCCTCTACTCTTTTAACATTTAAGATCTTAAAGGCTCAGTATTTTGAACTCTAATATCTAATAAGCAAACATTGACAATGAAAGATGATAGATACACAGCATTATCTTCCCATTAACTAATGAGAAAATGAAAACAAAGACAATACTGAGAGTTTACCTAACAGGGTCTCCCATGGTGGTTACAAGCCCACAAAATGCCTCCTGCTGACAGACATCATAGTAACATTAATATCAAACAAATCATTGCCAGAATGTTCATCCCGATGACCAGCACAAGCTCCTTGCTGAGCAATGCTTGCCAGAATGCCAAGGTAGTTATGCAGTTCTTATGATCTTTCTGGAAGACAGCCAACTGTGCTCCATATGACCTACAGTCTGGGAACAAACACTAGAATGAATGGTCAAGGAATGGTCGTTGAGTCGAGACACCACATGACCCGTAAGTTCTCCATTAGCTGAGGTATAGTAGCATACTCCGAAGACTGTCTATATTCCTCGTTGTAAACGTATGTTTTTAGATAGACTATTAAATTACTTAACAGAATGCTCTTCAGGTCTAATGACATGATATGTAGTTAAACTTCCATAAAATTCTGTAAAAAGGAGCAACTTCTTATTCACCAAACTTCATGAAAGCTAAGTGTTTCCATTGTACTATTTGTGTTTGGGAAACCAATTCAGCCTTCATACCTGACTTTGACAAAGACCAGAGTTTTCATAATATGTCTTATGTCATCTAATAACATCCCTTCTCATACATTAGAAGGAAAGTTTTCTTTGGATATCTTTATGATATATATATATATATATATATATATATATATATATATATAGAGAGAGAGAGAGAGAGAGAGAGAGAGAGAGAGATCCATATATATATATATATATATATGGATATATATATATATATATATCCATATAATTATGTGTATATAATCATGTGTCAGGGATAGGGAATTGTCATTCTTTATGTTGCATGTAAAGAAAAGAGTGAAAAGCATGGATTAAACCTGAAACTTATTCAGCTCTGTGAGGTTCAGTGGAGAAGAAGAACAGGTCTAGCCTATGCTCTGATTTTCCTACTCTTGTCATTTGAACTTTGCATTGGCTTTCCTGAGTCTTTAAAAAGTCAGAAAATCAAGATGAATTCCTCGAAGACTTAATAACTATATTCTATATGAAATTTAAATAGAAGTTACTTCAAGATTTTGAAAACCACTGAGAAAGCTTATTATTTATCATAAGACTTTCAGAATCTTCTTAAAACTTCTGAAGCATTGGAAGCTGGGAGGTTAAAGGAAAGTACACATGCACATTTTTTATTTTTAATTTACTTGATATTTAAACAAGATTAATCATGTTTATTTCTGATCACAAATGCAGTATTAATTGCAGACTCTTAAAATTATAGATTATAATAAATAAAAATTAATAATAATTATCAAGCAAAAACAACACTTGAAGATGTGTGATTGAAGTCTCTAGATTTATTTTCATTTTATAACACAAACACATACACTTATTTGTTAAGAATTTTTAAATATATATATTTTTATTTTATGTGTATTATCATCTTGCCTGCATGTGTGCAAGTGCACTTCTTTCATGCAAAACAAGCAGAGGCCAGAAGGGGATATTGGATCCCCTGGAATATGAGTTACTACGAAGGGTTGTTAGCTGCTATGTGGGTGCTGGGAACTGAACACGGGTCCTCTGAAAGAGCAATCAATGCTCCTGACTTTTGATCCCTCTCTCCAGCCCTTATCTTTATTTTTAGTGGTATATGTGTGAGTATATGTCTGCTTCAGTGTATGGGTATCTGCCAAGGCCAGAAGAGGGTGACAGACCCCTGAGTCACCTCCCCAGAACCCCCACATTTATTTTTATCTTTAATAAAATTCAGTTGTTGTCTTACATTTTTAATCTGACTTTATTATTTGTAATTCACCTTGAATTTGATCTATGCTTTTAAATGTTTGTCTCAGCAGTATTTGTATGGGTAAACCTTAATTTATATACTCAATATCTTTTTATTAAAAAAATAATTTTTCCCAATTTTTACCACCACAAATAATGCTGAACCAATCTTTCTAAAAGAAAAATATCTTTTTGCAAACATCTCATTATTTTTTGATGTAAATTTTCAAAAGTGAAATTACTAGGCTCAGTGCCAAAGTTGATTTTTAGGATGTCAGTATATGAATATACTGAAATTTTCTTAGAATACATTTAACACTATAGTTAGAGAGTAAAGGATTTCTGAAGGTACAGAACACGATGGAAGTACAGCAAAGATCTGATTCCCATTTCTGGACAGGGACATTTTCTATACAGAGAGGGAGGGAACATTCTTCCCAAGCAGGTCTGTTAGAACATGAGAATAGGTTACAGCCTAAGACTAAGAACTCCTTAGAAGTCCTCCTTGCACCTCAACAAAGACAGAATAGGGCTCCGTTTTTGTTGTGTTTGTAATGGTAACAGAAAGACCCACAGGAAACACGCATGGACTCTGTCCCTTCAAGACATGCAGTGGGACTACAGTAAATTTGCTGCATATTCTGTTACCAGCAAGAGAAAAAGAGATCCCGTCTCAGCATTCACAATATGTGTTCTGAAGAGAGCTAGTGGAGTGAGACAGTCCTTTCCTCCCCTTGAAGCTATCTTATCAGTTTCTGCTCCTGATCCCCAGTGGATGCAGGGGAATTGTGAGCATAAACCTTCTCACAAACAATTCAGTCAGCTGAAGTGCCAAAATTAAGCTTCTTAATTTAGCACTTTGATTTGAAAACCTTCTTCTCTCTCAGTTCCAAGTCAGGTATTTATAAAAGTTTTCACTTATCTAACAGAGTCCAGCTTCTTCCAAATCATCTCTTCCATCCTCTGGGAAGCACTTACTCAGTGGGCTGCCTCCGGGAGCAGTGAGGAGGTTCACTCAGGGACCAAAAGGCTTAGGAACAGCTTAAAATAGAGGGACTCCAAATGGGAGTTACCCTCATTTCGTATTAGAGCTTAAGCGATCCTGGAAAGTCACTGAAAGCATCAGCAGTTCATCTGTACTGAATACCTTTTAAGTTGTATCTGACAGTGTCTGGGGGATGGAAGCAAGATGATTTAAATTAGAAATTCACAAATGTTGTCTCTTTCAACTTCCATGTAAATCAAAGCCAGGTGAAATTAGAGCTAAAAGAGATATATATTGGACATTCAAGTTCTGCATCTTCTGTATTACAGCTCTGTAGAAGACATATATTAAAAAATCCTTCCAAAGCATAGTCATTCCTCCCAAATAGGCTTTCAATTACAAGAGTCACTTTTATAACTCCTAGTTATCTCTCAGTGTATTCTGTTTAGATTTCTAGATCATGTATCAAAATTCTCATTCTATTTTGTGAATGGATGGATTAATCATTTCAAACCTAAAAGGAGGTAGGCAGAGTTTCTCCACGAGAAGATGGACCTGTTGCCAAGGTCAATGTCAGTTTCAGGGCTGACAAGATGAGAACAGGAGATATACTGGTAAGGTAGGCAGGAGCCTCAATGCAGCATTGAGCATGACCTTGCTAGAGGCCAGGAATGCCTGAAAGGTTCTAGTTCCTTCTTCCCTGCCTGGAAGCAATCTGAGAACATGACAGAAACTGACAGGAGACACCTGGACACCTCGTGGGTGGGTTAACTGACTGAGCAGTTCACCTGCTTCCCAACCCCACCCTGGTTTCTTCCACAAGTCCGATAAAATCCCCCCATATGAATCTTATTTCTGAGTCTACTCTTGCCCTATAGGAGCTCCTCTCTCTCTCTCTCTCTCCTCTCTCTCTCGCCTATGAATTTATCATAAACTTCTCCCTAAATATGACTCTCTGTGGTCCATGAATTTTATTCCTCAAATTTGAGTGATAAGAGCCCCAATTGTACTGTCTTAGTGTGGATTTGGTGGCCACTGAATTTTACCCCCAACTTCTCCCTAAGCTAAACTCACCAAGAACCAAGCAAAATGCCATCACTTTCAAAGACACCCAAACATTCCCATATTGTAACCATTTTATTCATAAGGCTGTCTTAATGGAAAAAAATATCAATGTACTCAGATACATAAAAATGGATTTTAAAACTATACAGTACCCTTTTTATAGGAGATGAGGACTTTGAAAAAATCAGTATTGCAAGATATCATGTCTGATGATATTTATGTACCTTATGTATTGCTCATTTACCAAGTTCATCACATAAGAATCAACAATAATCATGAGCTACAAAGGTTAACCTAGCTCCAAAATTGCAGACTACATACACAAAAAGATCAGTGCCAACAAGAACACACAACTATAGCATGGAGTCAGAGAAAGCCTCTGTAAATGGAATCCAGAGAGGTGACTCCACAGTCAATTTGGCCACTTCTGGTTTGACATTAAGCCATTCTCTCCTGGTGCACTTCCTCCTTTTCTATGAAATGAGGCCACTAGGGAGAAAGCTTGCCCAGGATGCTCCAGGGCTGAAGGTTTCAAAGGTGTTTGCAAGAGGAAAAAGAAAGAAGACAGAGATTCCATTCTCACATTTAAAGGACAGTGGAACAGCCATGAGTTTCCAAATGGGGAAGATAAATTTGATTAAAGACATAATACAACACTGAAGGCAAAGTAGCTGTGCCTCTGCAGATTGCTGAGTGACAGGCTCCACGGGTGGCCCTGCTGGCCCCGAGAAGACAAACTCTATTTGCAGGCAGCATGGAACAGACTGTAGGTCACAAATGAGCCCCTTTAGCCACACTTGAATGACTGGAGAGCAGCTTTGTCAGATGTGTCTGCACTCAGTGCTGAGAACTCTGATGGGCTTATGTTGGCCATCTTTCCACCCTTTGCTATTATAGACATCCCAGAAGAATGTCAGCAACTCCAGGATCTGGAAGTCAGTTGTTGGATGTGCTTAGACTCATGAGGCAGGATGCAAATGTCTAAAACACGAATGTGAAAATACTTTTTGCCTCCTGTTAATTCCGTGGGTCTGACCATGTCCCTTAATTTCCCCCCCTTCAGGTTCTGTTCTGAAACTCTTTATTATTATTAATTTATAAAAATCATTTTGATTTTTAATTAATTTTTTAAGTTATCATACTGTCCTAAAATTCTTGATAACTGATTTAGATACCCTGTTTTATATATTTGACATTGATTACAAACAAATTCTATTCTCTTTATAACAGTCTGATTGAAAAAAAAAAAAACCACAGTTATCTACTCTTAATTGGCAATATCTGTCTTTCAATATTCCCTGACCAGCACAAATTTAGGGGGAGGAAAATTCTGATGGAAATTTCAAAGATGGCACATTGTTGAAAAACTGAAAGGTACAATAAAAGTTGAACAATACAATAAATAGACCTGCAATTATTTTCCAAAGTTATTGGATTACAGATTTGATGAAAAAGAATCACTAAAGCCATATTCCTCAGTCATGAAACAAGAAATCCAGTACTAAGGATAATAAAATACCCACCCATAGTCCACTAGCCATAGTGTGGTAAAACAAACTTCAAACTCCAGGGTGCTATACCCTATATATGCCACTTGAAGTTAGAAAAATCATGAAACAGAACCCATGCTTTTATTTATGCTGTGATAGTTTTTCAAATACTTTCAGATAAAATCCACAGAAACTATACTTTGGGAAAGGAATGTGTCAGGTCATATTAATTTTAAGGAAGTGGATTCTAAAAGTGAGGAATTACAACACTCCTTAAAGAATATACTTTTCCCCTATTGGGACTGCATAATGAGAAGTTCACATAATTAAAACTTCTTTGGCACATATCATAAAAAAGCCATCTGCTACCTGAAACTATGAAGCAGGACCCTGAACATTTTCCTCCCCAGAGAGCTAAAAGAAGCCTGGGAAGAGAGCAGTGCAAGGATCAGAATATAACACTGCTCAAAGTAATAAGAGGCATGGCAAAAAGATACCGTAACAAAGTGCTCAGACTGGATAAGTGTAACCTGGCTAGTTGCCTCACAGATGTGTTCAAATTTATTCCAGAGAACTGGAAAGAGAATGTGGATGGATCACTACAAATCCATCACTGCAGTTGGAAAGCCAACTTCAGGTCCTCATCCAACAGAATGTGTGATCACTGTGCCCATACATCTTCCAGATATATGTACACATACACATAACAAACCATGCAGACTAATGTAAACACTGAGTGTCAAAAGAATGATCTAGCGGCAGGAAAGTCAGGCTAAGGAAGGGAATAAAAGAAAGGCAGCATTTGGGTAGAGTGCTCTGTAGACCATTTGTGTATAATTACATTTGAATTTCTCAAGAAGCCTGCAAAGCAAATAGCAAGATTCTCACTTTGCCAATAAAACAGCTCAAAGTCACAGAGATTAAATAACTTGCCCTAGGTCATAAAACACAGCAAATGATAAGAATCAAAATTAAATTCATATATATTTGACTTGAAGAAGAAAGATTTCCTACAAACTAGTAGAAGAAAGACTGGCAATCCTGGTGGAAAAAATATATATCCACATGTGTGTAGACAAAGGCTCATGATAGATAGATGATAGACAGACAGATAGATAGATGATAGATGAAACATAGATACTTCATAAGTAGATTAAAATAATTTCCTGGAAAATAATGCTGCTAGCTTAATCTCATAATAAATAGCTAAATATATACACAGATCAGTTTTCTTTTTATAAAATAGTTACTCTATTCTCAAAAAAGAATACATGGAAACACCAGTTATTTCTGGATTCAATGTTATAATAATCTTACTGAATATGCAGGAAGACAAACTGTAAGGTGAGTCATCACAATCTCCTGGAATTCATTGCTTTGTTTAATTTCTATCACTTGCTTGTGGGAGAGGCCTCTGATTTACTTTGAACTAGTATATTACACCGACAGGACTTTCTGAAGACTTTAATAATACAAGAAATAATCCAGAGAAATGACAAATGTGATTACATGAAGTAAACACACTTCTGGACACCATAGGAAACAATCACTAAAGTAAAAAAATGGCCAACAGAATGGGGAAAAAAAACTTTTCCAATTACATATCCAATTACATATGTAATTTCCAATTACATACACCGGGTATTGATATCTAGGATATACAATAAATAGTAAAATCAGGCACCAATATACCTAAACATCCAGTTAATAGATGGGCCAATTAAACGAACTGAGAGTTCTTAAAAGAAGAAATAGGAATGGCAACAAAAGATGCTTTAAAATGTGTTCCATGTACTTGGCTATCAGAGAATTAAAAATTACAGTTCCTTTGGGAGGCCATCTCTCCCTAGTCAGAATGGTTAACCTCGGTTAATAAGTTTAGAACAGATGCTGGGGATAAGAATTTGGGGAAAGAAGAATGCTTATTTACTGCTGGTGGGGGTCTAACCTTGTCCATTCAGATGGAAACCAGTACAGAAGGGACTCAAAAAAACGACAAGTAGAATTGTCACATGACCTAGCTCTGTCATTCTGGGGTATACCCAAAGGATGCTAATCAGCATCTATATAGATCTACATAGAAACGTGCCATCCATGTTTATCACTACACTATGCACAATGGTCAAGAAGTGCAAACAGTTTTGATGATCATCAGAGGATGAATGCAGCACACATGCACTGTAGAATTTTATGCAAATGCATTTAATCATCATGACTGCAGGATAATGGGTATAACTGGACATCATTATGTTAAGAAAAAAAAAAGGCTGGCCTCAGAAAGAAAAAATACAATGTCTTTAATCACATACGTGGAATTTAGACTTATTATGTGTGTGTATACATGTGTAAGTATATACGAGCTTGTAGGTTACAAAACCAGAAAGGCTATCATGAGAGGGATTAAGAGCTCTTAAGGGAATGTCATATTCTTCATTTCCCCCTTTCCAACTCCCCCTGCCAGTTTCACTACACTCCCAACCCCCACCCCCATCTTCATGTTCTTTTTACTTTTCCCAGGTAGTCCAATTTGTTTTTCCAAATTCTTTTGGGTGTGGAGCCTGCCATGAAGCACATACAGAGGTCACACCATTGAAGAAAACGAACTCTTCTTTTCCCAGCAGCGATCAAATGACAATAGCTCCTTGGTTAGGGGTATGTCTTCATGTCCACCCCTACTCCGTGCTGGAATAGGTCTGTTTGAGTTTGAGCAGATCTTGTACATGCTATCACAACTGCTTTGAGTTCATGTGCATAATAGTCCTGGTGTCTATAAAGCTTGTCTGGCTCTTGAAATCCCTGAGCCCTATAAAAATGAGTGTAATATAGGTTTTCCATTTAAGATTTATCATTCTTATTCTCCGTGTGGTGACCAGTTCTGGATCTCTGTGCTAATTGTCTTATTTGTAAGAAGAAGCTTCTCTGTGGAGGGTTAGGGATGCATCAAATGACAGATAATAAATCATTAGGGGTCATGTTAAAACTATGTCTGTTTACCAGAGTAATAGCAGTAAGTTTTCCCTGAGGGAAAATGACCTAACCCATCTATCCACAGACCTATCTGGCCCTGATAATGGTGCCAGGTATGCCTTCTATCCTATGAATCTGTCCCCAATTTAAGTTAGAGGGTGGCTGATTACTTCTGGAACATTTATGCCACTATTGATCTAGTGAGCATATCTTATCAAGCCAGTCATTATTGTAGCTCACAGACATTCACGTGATTTTTTTTGTGTTCAAAAGATTTGGACACAAAAATTCATACCAGTTGTACCATAGTTAGAAAGAACCCCAGATCTATCATAGTGGAATGATTATACAAATCAAATCATACGGATCCTCATACAAAGCAAATCTGCTTTGTATTAAAAAGAAATGAGTTACTGATACACACATCGTGGGTGCATCTATCACATGTAATTCTGAGCAAAAGGAACTAGTAAGGACAAAGATGATTTAGGTGAAGTATAAGAAGAGGAAAATTGTACAAAAACTAATGCAAGTAAGGATTATTTCTGTGATAGAACTAGAGAACTTCTGGAAAGAGGCATGAGAAATGTTTCTGGAGATAAAAAAAAATATTTTAAACAGTGAAAGGAGTATTATTTGAACCATGGACATTACTTTGTCAAAATTGTACACTTAATACATGTTAATGAAAGTAAATGCTATCTTTTTACAAAAAACTTTGGGAGTCCATAAGAAAGAATAAGCTACAAGGGACCTATTTTAAATAAAATTAATTCAAAACACCAGAAGATCTTGTTTTACACTGATGACATTTTAGCAACACAAATAAGGGAGATGACAGCCTCAGAGTATTTTATGTGGTTAGAAATACCTTCAGTCTGTTATTCTGGCCAATATCTCTAGAGCAACATTGATATAAAGCATGTCCAGGTCAAAGAGATATGAATTACCAGTTATCTCAAAATCATGTTTTATGTATAACACTGAGAACTGGTTTTCTCTCTCCTGGAAAAGAGGAGATAAGAGGAACCACGATCTCTTTCTCTCTCTTTGCTATTCTTTTCTTTTCTTTTTCCCTTTCATTTCTGAGGCAGGTCTGCCGGTAGCCCCAGATAGCCTAGAACGTTTTGTAGACCATGTGGGCATCAATTTCAGAGAGATCTAGTTCCTTCCCCTCCCAAGTGCTGGGATTAGAGGAATAAGTCACCGTACATGGCCATCTCTATCTTTTGATACTTGGGATTTGGAAACAAGTGCATATTTTGTCAGGCTACAGAGGGGTAAAACCAACAGGTATTTCAACTGGGATGAGCTAAACAAAGGGTATTCTACAGCCCAGGCAGAGTGCAGAGGAGCAATTGGCCTGGGGAACTATAGGCCTTCCCATCGGTGGGACTTGCAGCGGTTTCAGAAATGTTTTTGACAATGTATATCACAAAGACTTCTTCACCCATGGGAAGTAAATCATCTATAACATCCAGATTCTATGCTGCGAAAACTTCAATCTGAGATTTCACATATTGATGTGTCTATAAGGTATATGTAGAATACATATTAATCATTATCAATAAAATGAAAGCGTCAACTGTTTGGTTGATGGTTTCAACTAACAACAGATTATGTCTTCAAAACAGTCTCATATCCCAGGTAAGTCATGTAATTTTAGCCATTGAAATAAAAGTAGAAACCATGCTTCCTATTTTTGCTCTTGATTTTTAATAAAATCTTTCTTTTAAATGTGTTTATCACAATAATAAAAGAAGATATCACAATTCTTATGACTATACACTATTTTTAGAAATGTTATATATCAAAGAGTTGGGTTTTAAATTCCAGCCTGTTAGGCTGAAATTATTAGGTTGCACCCACAAAAGAAATCACCTCTTACATCAGTCTATATGATAATGAAGTATTTTTATGATGTGATAGACTTTAAGACTGATTTTGTGTAGGATTCAATTTGCAGACCAACAACTCTGTACTTTTCTGTTTTCTTTGATATTCTCTTTAACCATGTACATGAAATCATTTGAAGCCCTTTAACAAGAGGATAAAGGTACAGAGCAGTTGTGGAAATCATATGTTGCTGTCATAAAATTTTAGTGAAGACATTTCAAACTACTAGGTATATATTTCAATCACTGCACAAATGAAATTTCTTCCATTCATAGATATAATTCAAATATTACTGTGTGAATCACATGAACCGCTTTAGAAATTGTGATATATCTTTGTGCATACATCTTTAAAATTTTTCTTTTCTTAAAATTATTTTTATACTTGAACATTTAGCAAGTTGTATGAAAAATTTAAGTTATGAGCAGTGAGTAGACAATTCTCTTTAGAAACCACTGTCTATATTTGCTATAAGTTTTTGGTAGATTGAACTTGTAAGTTCAGTGACCTCTATAAGAACTCTAACAGAAAAAAGTAAAGAAGTAAATCCACCATCTGGTAGATCTTACATTCGAAATGAAGAATTTATGAGATGGAAAATATTAGATAAATCTGAGAGAAAACACAGGAAAAGAAGCATGAAAACTTTTTGTATTTTTTTCTTGGGATATTTTACTTATGATATTACTGGAAGGCAAGGAGAGTTTTATGAAGCTGCAGATTTTACTAAACTCATTGGCCCTAGGGGAAGATGTTAAGTGGAATCTTCCTTTTGAAAAGCTTTATGAAGTGTGTTTATGAAATCTTTGTGATGTAAGAAATATGTCTGAAGTCATAAGAAAATAGCCAATGACCACATAATTCAAAATATTTTGGCAAGGCAATAAAGTTTAGTTCCACAGAAGAGATCATAACTGTGCCAAATCAGATAGGCAAGCACAGAAAGTGAGGGTTCTATTCAGTTTTGATTCCTAAAGCAATGGGATTCTGTGTCTTATTCAGAGTGGTCAGAGCTCAGCCTCATGTGTGATTATTGAGTTAAAGCCACACAGTTAAGCAGAATGCTATCTCAAATGCCAGTATGCAACCTTGTACACATATTTTGATTTCAAGAATTGTGACCATGGAGGAATTTGTATTTCTGCCAAGTGGCTTCTTCACAATTTTTAAAGGAAGCTTTGTCTTATTTATCCCTTTGCTAGAAATGACAGTTCATTTCTTTTAGGTTTCCCACAATGTTAATGATGATTCTGACATGTATGGTAGTTTGAGACATCTAACTAGACTATAAAATTGTCCCCTATTCCACAACACTATTTCAAATAGAGTTTCTGCAAAAGCATTTCAATGACATGGAAATAATGTAACAGAAACACAACACAAAAATAGGTAAAACAGCAAATCTCCTTTCCAAAGTCTAAAACCATCTTGGAATAAATTTAGCAGCAGTTTAGAAAATTATATACACACCAGAATCACATTGATTTATTTTCAGCAATCATGGAATTTGTAATGATCACTTGACAAGTAGAACTGGAAAAAAAATGTTTCCATATAATTATGGAGTATAAACAAGACTGCTGGGACAAACCAAGTGAACCAATTAATTAAAAAATTAATATAGAGGAAAATGTTTGGTCATCTTCAAAGCCAACCAGCAGTCAATAGTTTTGTGTAACCAGTAAACTGCATTTTTCCCAACATGGTTCCCAGTGAGGTTTCTAAAGAGCAATGTCCGTATCATTCTCTATTTTAAGTTCTTCAGTAACTCCTGTCCAGTTTTGTACTAAGTCCTCACCACTTCTTGTCACCACTACCGTAATCATCACCATAATCACCACCACCTCTGGCTCTTACAATCTTTCTGCCACCTATTCTGCAATGATCCCTGAGCCTTGGGAGGCAGAATTGATACAAGTGTTCTGTTCAGTAATAAGTACTCTGCAGTCTCTTACTCTCTGCACATTGGTAAGTATGGGATTTTGTGATCATTATCATCTGCTGCATAAGGAAGCTTCTCTGTTGAGATTTAAGACATGCATTAATCTATGGGTAGAACAATAAGGCATTAGAAGTCAGTTGGATATGATATCTATTCATCAGAATAATAACATATTATGGCCACATGTCCCTAGACCTGATATCAATGTCAGGTATGGGCTTCATCATATGAAGTGAACCTTAAATTCAATTACAAAGTGATTGAATGTCCCCTAATATTCCTGCCACTATTCCAAAAGAGGCCATATCTTGTTAGGCTAGTTTTTGCTGAAGCTAATAGAATTCACAGCTGGTTATGGTCAATGAGTATTGCTTTCTTCTGGTAGCACTCAAAGCACCTTCCAACACTAAGTAAGCTAACTAGTGGAAATGAAGCTTTGAAATCAATACCAGCTTGATTTCTCTTTGCTTTTTCTATGGCTCATGTAGGCAGTGTCTTCATCAGTAGGATCTTACAGTTCAGCTGTGGTGGTTAACCAAGATCAGGAGCAATGGCCATATTGTTCACAAGTTGATGGTACCCCTGGTCAACTCTTCAAGAAGGAAACTTCATCCCTGGCAATGGACATTTACTGTTTTAGCCTATATTACGTAGTAGGCACAATGCCTCCGTATTATAAGGTAACTCTTTTTAATCTCCTTTTATAATGTATATGCACATATTTTGAGAAGCAGCTATAATAGTACATTTCCATGGAGTTTTTCTAAAGGACTTTGGTTTTGGTTATCCCTCCCTACACTCCCTCCTCGAGCCTTCCCTCACACTGGGGTAATATTTATTTATTTTATTTTTATGAGCATGAATAGTGAGCTCAGAGGCAAGAAGATGCTATCAGATAGCCTAAAACTGGAGTTATAGATGGTTGTAAGCTTCCATATGGATACTGGGAACTAAATCAGGTCTTCTGTGAGTAAGTGCTCTTAATCACTGAGCCCTCTCTCCAATTCCTTATTCTGAAGTTTATATATGGAAAGAGGAAGGTAGAGGAGGTGGTCACATTAGAAAACTTGTTTACTGCAGACTTGAATCAGTCATTCATCTTGGTAACGAAGATGAGAAGTGATGCTCACATTTTCTATCTCTGCTGTTGTTGGTTGGTTCTGAGCTCTTGTGAGGAAGGCAGGTATTTTTTGTTGACCACTGAGCACTGACATGGGGTTTCTTCATGTTCTCCACACTGCTTCCCCTTCTCTACAATGGAAGATGTCCAGCTGTCCTTCCTGTCCCTAAACTTTCTTTACTCATCACTTCTCATGTTCCATCTCCAAGTCTACCTTCTTTCTATCATTAAAGCAATACCCTTCTCAGAAATATTTCAGCAAAGTCATGATTATTATTACACTTGCCAATTTGTAAGATTTTGTAGTAACAGGGATGATACCTTTTCACGATGCTAGAAACTCAGTGAATAGTCAATGACTAGCTTCGTTCAGCATGAAATCTCAACTTTCTAACTCACTGATCCATAAGTATTTGTTGGATCAACAAATGAATAAAGATATTTCTAAATAATAATTAAAATAGTGATAACTGAGTTTGATCTTACTCCTTTACTTACTCCATTAGAACAAATTAGCAGGACTCAAAGTTAGAAATAACTTTGAATGACTTTATAGTCACAAAATATTTTATAACTCAGACTTTTCCACTTATTATAGCTCCCCCCACACTCATCATTCCATATTCTATTCAGTGTTAATAATTAAATATGAAGAATGCCAAAGGAGAGGCTTAGGGAGCACTTTATCAATTGATTCATAAAATATTTGCTAAGTGCCTATCTTACATTTAGAAAAACTGCTCACTGCTGACAGGTGATATTTATTTCTTTAAAAGCGAAGATAATGTCTCTGTCATATGATGAGTATTGGGGTTAAATAAGATGCAGTATGTGAAATTGAATGCATATCATCTGCTCCTTGTAGGCACTCAGTGCTGTTTCTTTCATGCTTATTTAAAAATTTTAATCCTGTAGTATTGGATCTTTATAGTATCTAGTCAATGAAAGAATTATTTTGTCATCTCTATTTTACATATGAACAATTTCCAAGAGATTAAGAGATTTTCTATTGTCATTCAGAAATTAGAAATTAGCAAATAACCAAGGGTGAAAAGATAGTTCTGACATCTGTTCCAATCCACAGTTCTATATGCTAAAAGATGTATGGTCAGAACTTCAGGTCTTGTGGTAGGGGTTGTTATCTCATAAATATGGAGACAACCTTTGGGCCTGATGAACCACTTTGATGTTTTCCTTTTTTAATATGTTATTTATTTATTTTTATTTCATGTATATGAATATATTGCCTACATGTACGTAAGTGCACCCATGTCATACAATGCCAGCAGAGGTCAGAAGAAGTCGTCATATTGTCCTGGAACTGAAGTTACGTTCAGTTGTTAGCCACCATATGTGTGGTGGGAATCAAATTTGGGTCCTCTGCAAGAGCAGTCAGTATTCTTAACTGCTGAGCCATTGCTCCAGTCCTCACTTTGACCTTTTCAATTGCCTTAGTTAACAATTTTTTTTGAATTTCAAAGGTTTGCAAGAGACTCGGAAATGAAATTAAAACCAAATCAAATAGATAAACTGAAACAGTAAATGTATTCAATTTCAGCATTTCAGAAGCAGAGATTAAGAGGTAAGAAATGTAATTTATTAACATATTGCCCTCTGACGTTTTTCTTTTCTACTTCTCTCTTGAAATCTTCCACCCGTGTATTTGCAGTCATTTCCTTCATCTACGTGTTTGTTCCATTTGAATGATCTTGCTGCTCTTGATGTTTCCTACACAGGTTTTGCAGTTCTCACCCTTTCACTTCCTACAACTGCATTACTCAGACAGTTTTGACATTCTGCATCACTTTCCCCATTATTCTTGACACCTCCCACTCTAGGTCCTTAACAAGGGGAATTTCTTATTATGTATTTGCTTAATTTATATATGTTTACATAAATGTTACATACAGTATTCATAACCAAGACCTCTGGTTCCTTACAAAGTTCCACAAAATATAGACAGTAAGAAATGTGTGGTCCCTAACCCTAATTGATACATCTACAATGCAATCTATACACTCAGGTAACATCATGGAAGAGGGGACAGAAAGACTCTAAGAGCAAGAGGAACAGGGTGCCTGTGGCTAGATAATGCAGTCCAGACATGATAGAGAAGCTGCATCTGTGGAATTTCCAAAATACGGTAACCTAACAAGACATGCATAATGGCAATAATAGTTGACATATCAGTGTAGATGGGGGAAATTTTACATCTCATGTCTAGATGTAAAGCTACAGGCAATCAATGGCTACTGAAGGTGGGAGAATCATTTTCATTTTTCTTCAGGGATGAGCTCCCTGTGAGACTATCTAATCCTAAATGGTGAGCCCTGAATATATGTGTACATGACTACCATTAAATGGATTCAGTACATTATATATATATATATATATGTGTGTGTGTGTGTGTGTGTGTGTGTGTGTGTGTGCATGTGTTTGTTTATAAATATATATATGTATATATATGTAACAACATTCAAAGAAGAAGACAAGGAATCAAGAGGGGTTGGTGGCAACATGGGAGGAGTTGGAGGAGGCAGTGATGGGGTGAATATGTGAATATGTTGCACATAGAGTGCTCATGCATGAAACTCTCAAAATGTTTTTAAAGAAAATATATGAAGAAAGAATATTCTCTTTTCTTGTGAAAAGAATTTGAATGATTATAATAAATAAACTAATAGAAATTATCCATTATTTCATTTATTTGGTTCTAAACTCCCTATTATAGTTTATTTAGCCCATGACTGTATTTCTACTAAGTCCTTCTTAAAGTGTTACTCAGGGTTGTTAGGTATCAGGTCGCTAATCCTTTGATAAGAAATGCAAAGATGTTAGTGGATAGAGAGCTGGATATAAATGTTCAGAGATAAATAGATGGGCTTTAATATGCATACTTTAATATGCATATAGATAGATAGATGATAGATAGATATGCACACTCTTGGTATTGTTCCCAACTTCCTTACATACTTGTTTTATTATTATGAATTCGAGAAAATGAATTCTTCATATTTATTTACTTATTTATTTATTTTTTGCTTGTTTGTTTATTTTTGAAATAGGGCCTCACAGTAGCATCAGATGGCCTGGACCTTTCTATCACATAGAGATATGCCTGTTGTTTCTGCTTCCTGATGTTAGGATTAAATGTATAGACCATCAAGCTAGGCTTATTCTTACACTTTTTCAGTTGATAGAGTTAGTTTGCCTGTTTGTGTCTCCACAGCAGCATATTGATTTAAGCAAACTTTTCTTTCAATGCTACATTGCTCACAGATGATGGTCAATACAAATCAAAGAACTATGACCCAATAATTGACCACCCCTCTTAATTTCTCCAAGTGGAACAGGTACAAAGAATGAGAGAAATTCTTCCTCCCTGCTGGTGGAACACACCCTCTACCCAACCCACCCAGTATATCTGTCTCTCAGATTGTGCTTCAAGGCAAGCTTAAGCAATTTTTTTCTTGCCACAGTCAGGCAGCATTTATCCTACCCCACATTTGCCCAAATCAATACATTTTAATTGAAACTAATGGCAGTTAGCTTAAACCAACAGATTTTTCACTGGCCTAAGAACATTAAATCAATGAATTTCTCAAAATTGCTATATCATATGTAAAACAATGCATTTTCATTTTATCCAAGACACATTTTTATTCCACTCTAATCTGCCGAATGAAAAAGCCAGACCGAAGTAATAGATTTCTTTTTTTCAAACAAGCCATAGGATCTCAAATGAAAGAAATATATTAATCATTCAGATACATGAATTTGATTTCACTCAGTTTGATGTAACAGACATTTATTGAGCACCTACTGTTTGTGAGATACTGTGTTTGATGTTCCAGGGGGTACAAAGTGATTAAGATAGAGTTACTGCCCATAGAAGCTCATAATTTAGTGGTGAATACTTCCATGGACAGAATGAATTATAATAAGACAAATAGCCAAGGAATTGCAATGAGGGAAGATATTAACTGTGATGAAGGGATTCAGGAGGAGATGTGAAGAAGGTGGCTTTTAGGTGCATCTTGGAAGGATATGTGTCGTGGGAGGAACAAGCTCGACAGAGTAAATACAAAGAACAATATATTAGTTCAGTAAAGTCAGTTACTGTAGCCAACACACCTCGTACTTCCAGCACCTTAACACAATGGAAATTAGGTTCTTATATAGTAGATCACAGTGGAAGCCTATTTATTTATTGAAGGTAAAATGGATAGACAGACGTGGATTTGGAATTAAATGAGACAGCAATTCAGAAAAATTAAATGCTCAAAGTATGTTATGGAGTTGTGCTACTAAAATATATCTCTGTGTAACAAAAGAGTAAGATATTTGAAAGATGTTTTGTTATTCAAGTTATTATAGCCAAGGATGAGGCTGAGAAAGGTTTTCAAGGGGATTATTTCCCAATGCTCTTTTAGAAACTACTGTTAAAAGCAGCCATCTCTTCAGGTTCTCTCCCCATCTTTGCAGGTTGCAGAGTGTTTACAACCCTAGAGGATGTTGAACTCAAGTGTGAAATTACTGTGTTTGGATCTATGTAGGTCTGTGATTTTCAGGTTCTTGTGCCCCAGAAAAGGGAATTGGAACAAAGATACATGGAAAATGGTAGAAACAGAGATAGTTTATTAAGATGGAACACTTCATAATAGGGAAATAGGATGGAAGGCTAGAAAAGGTTGACACGTATATGGTACCCATAAGGGGAAGATTGGCTCATTTGTAAATTGTGCACAGTTTCTGCACATGATCCATTGCATGTCAACTTGAAAGTTTAGACTTAGGTGGCAGGCACTACAGCAAAGTTCTGACAAAACAATTGTAAGCTAGTGATTATTATATGAAATGGCAGCAGAGATTTCCTACTGCATGTTATATCACATGAAGTAGACTTTGTCCAAATGCCTTCACTGAGACCTTCTGGTCTCTCCCTGCTCAGCAGAGCCAGAAGTGAACCTGAGGGCTATAGGAAAGCTAGGAATTTATTCTAATCCCAAGTTTACTTGACCCCTAACAGTCCAATCTTCTCAGGTAGTTTATCTCATGTTTTCAGGCATAAAAAAGACATAAGAATTCTGTCTATTATCCAGAATCCTGTGTCAGACTACATCATGATTTTTGCATTAAAGCAATTGACTTATTTAGGGAAGGAAGGCATACAGAATACTATGCTATAGACAACAAAAGTTAGCACTGATGCCAAGTAGAGAAAAGTCAATTAAGATGTAAGTGGTTAGACAGATTTTGAGATTGGAAAAAGAAGCTATTTATGCCCAGGTGGAAAGGGAAAGGAGAGAGAGAGAGAGAGAGAGAGAGAGAGAGAGAGAGAGAGAGAGAGAGAGAGAGAATATGAGGTAAAGAGTATTATTAAGAGTATTATGGTGATGTTTTATCAATATACATGTTCTCTCTTCTACATGGTATTCTCTTTGAGTAACAACATTTCTTTGATTTTCTATGTTTAGGAAGTTAAAGTGGCATTACAGAAAGACTACAAATCGGAGCTTTGTATAAATCTGAGTTTTTAAGTGTAGCTCTAGTACTCTTAATTTAGACTAAATCACTGAATATTTGGAATTTAAGTATTTGGTCAACAGTAAAATGGGAAAAATACCTACTTTCACAAGGTGGCTTCTGAGTTATCCAAGTGAACATCATCCACATCATCATCATCAATGTCACTACCATCAATATAAGTTTTGGTGACTCCATTACATTTTACTGTTATTATTCTATTATTTATGATTTGTAAATAATTTCATATAAAAGAATAATATGTTTACATATCACATTGGTTATATAATTTCAAAAATAAATGATAAATTAATAATGCAACCATCAGTTATGAACTAATTATTATTTTAGATATGTTATACACATTACTTCTAAATATATAATATGATTTATCTTATTTTAGAATTCTTATCACTTGATCCCTTTGAATGGCTTACTCTATCTTCCTTTGTACCATGGAATTTAAACAGCATTACTGTGATGTGAGTAGACTTCCAGATTTTGAGAAAGTACACCTGTTCTGCACTGAGCTACACTGCCAAATCTATGCCTAACTGGGCATATGATTGCATATCACCAGCACATCAGCATTTCCAGCAGGTGGGAGCATTAAAAATACAAGTAACTCAACATGCTTTCAGTTGGAAGTAATTGTCATCTTTTGCCCTCAGTTATGCACACAAAATGATTAACTGTCTGGCTGCTTATCTAAAATTTAATTTTGACTTTATTTTGAGATTATTATACCTTTAAATTACCAAGTTTTCCAAACTTTTTACCTCTTTTTTTCTTTTCAACATGGCAATATATGGCATTTACATTGATCATGAATCTATATGTGTTTATTTATATATAAAAATTCATAGCAATGGAGCTGGAACTGACCTGGTAGCCACTTCCCCTGAAGGCTAGCTCTCACAACTCTGGAGAGCACTATGCAAGCACCTAATGGAGAACATTAATTGATGGCCCAACACCAGTTTCATGACCAAATAACCACATCAGTGACCTGCACAGCATATGACACTGGTACAGTAGTGGCACTTTTATCTTGGGGGCAATCAAAGGGTCATAAAACCCACTCAATGAGAAGAAACTCATGCGTGGTACTGTACTCATAGCCAAATACACATGGCTGAACTTAGAGAAATCCCCAAGGCTGTCAGATCCCTAGGTTAATGTAATCTCTTACTGAGTGCAAGATATATATCCTTATATTCACAGTCAAGTATCCCAGTCACTATTCATCAAAGAAGCTTCTTTTTCATCAGATGCAGACTAATACAGAATACCACAATTGGCCACACAGAGACATTGTCTGTGAATTGCCCATATTTAAGTGGCATACCTACAATACAACCTCTATACCTAAGGCTCATGCAATATAGAACAAGGTGTAAAGAGAACACTAATGAATCTTTCAACTCTCATTAATGACGCTTCTTCATGCAAAAGAGGGTCAGTAGCACAAAAGATCACAAATGGCCAAAGCATGGAGATTGGGAGTCTGCAGAGTGTGGGTTTCTGGACAGGACTACTATATTTTACTATATTAAGTTTCACACACCCAGGACTCAGGGACCATTGTGGAAGGGGAGGTAGAAAGATTGTAAGAGCTGATGAGGAGGTACATATGGAAATAGAATCCTACAAGCTACTGGGACCCTGCTCATATGAACTTATAGTAATGGTTTCAGCATGTTCAAGACCCACAAACTCAAGCAGACAAAAACCCAGCATAGACCTGGGGAAATTGGTAACAGACCCAATCTTTGCCGAAGAAATGTTGGCAATTGAATACTGTAGAGTGAGGAAGAGCTAATCTTTTTAAAGTGAGAGACTCTGGATAGGCTGATTAAACCTCAGTGGATAAACTTGCACTGAGGAACATCCTGGAACAGTACTTTTACATAATAGACCTTAACACAGATACAGATTCCAGTTGGGGGATTATGGTGAATGCCAGTGGGGAAGGAGGTTTAAAGAAGATTGATTTAGATGTTCTGTATGAAATATACAATTCAATAAAAAATTCATATCCTATATAAATGTCAGGGAAAATCTCCATATATACACACATCACGGATGCATTTCCTGATAATGTCTCTACTTAGCCAAACAGAACATTCTTCCTCTTTATCGCTACCAATATGGATCATGTGGCATGTTTTAAAGAGATTCTTTCAAACTGTAAATTTTTGGATAAGTAGGAGACTGAAACTTGTGTTAGTTTTTACAATAATTATGGTATGTGAAAATGAAGGTATTAAGTTTTCAAGGCGTAGGAAACAGTTGTTGACACTCCCCCACCCCAGGTATCACTGAGACAACCAAATCAAGGACCTGGTTTTGGCTAAAGGACCATAGCCTTGATTCCCTTATGTGAACTTCAAAGTGTGAAGATGAATTATGTGATGAATGTTTTAGAACTTACCACCATGTGAAAACCTCTGCTGATGTTCTGTATGCACGGGGACATGCTAGGCTGCACGTGAAATCTGAAACTGAAAATTGTGCTGCTATGTCTCAGTTATTACTCCTATTGGTTACTTGCTGGTCAGAAGATTGAGAAGAAAAACCTGGAGGCTTTGGCAGCAGTTCTCTCTCCTACATAAAAGAAATCATATCCTCTATCTTACAAATTATTTCAGCAACTCAACATAAAGCAAACATTGGAAGTCTGCCCTAAAGTCTTCCACCTGTCTTTAAAATGTTGGTATTGATCTATATTAACATATGCCATGTGTTTTCCCTGAGACTTATGTGTTATACACAAATATTCCAGTGGAATATTTCCTTTTGTTCTGAATTTAGTGTCTGAAGCCCAAACCTTTGTTCCATGCAATTTAAAGAGAGCTCCCTACCATTATTTCCTTAAAACTTATAAGCGGTCTCAGATTAAGGCATTACAACCAACCCTACTACAGGTATCCAAACCAAAATGCTCCAGAACTCTTTTCCTGATTAAGTCATCAGACTGGGAAGAATGAAAGTGAAGATACTGGAATGTCCTGCGGATCGCCTGATGATGATCAGAAAGAAACTATTCCTCCACTCTCTACTCTGCAGAGCTTAATCATGATGTTAAGAATAGAACTCCTGTTGAAAACTGTCAGTGACTCAAAGGAAGAAAAAAAAAACGTGCATCTGTTTCCTGGTAAATAATTGATAGACTATAGAATCAATCAATGTAGAAATAAGAGTTCTTAGGATAAATGACTTGCATACTCTGAAGGTTAGGGGCTTCTATGTGCCCAAAGGAGTCCAAGTACCATATACTGTCAGAACATTGCTGAGTAGAAAAGACTTTTTTTTCATAAAAAGCACTCAATAAGGTAGGGTAGCTAAGAAGGAGATAAGGCAACTTCCCAGCACCTCATCTTTCCTCTCTAACCTTGACTGGAGATTATTGTGCCATGTACAATTTTTTGTTCCAAAGAATCCAGTGCTTTACAACAGAAGCAGGAATGCTTGACCTCAAAGTATCCATCACTGAGTTAGTAGAATGTGTGAGAGGCATTAGATTCTTCTGCTAGTTTGGCCGACACCACCAATGAATAGAATTTACCAAGCCAGTGTGACGTCAGGCAAACTTTACTGCAAACAACAAGATGGACAATTAGTCCCTTCTTCACCTTCCTCTCCTGCCAGTCATTACAAGAAACTTTGCAGTGGGCCTGGTGCTAGAATGAGATGAAATAAAAGATGACGGCCTTTCCCATGCTCAGAGCTCCAGGAGCCATGGCTTACATGAGAAAGGAAACGATAGAGTGGGAGTAAGCATCGTTTGGAAAAAAAAAATTGAAACCATATCAGGTTTATAACAGTAATTTAAAACTATTTGATGAATTCTCAACAAAACTTATTTTAAAAGCATGAGTAAATATTTGCTTGATATATGCCTTTCAAAAGCAGAAAGAAATTAATGTATACTAGTATAACAATTACTGTAACTTATAACATCTGTAGGATACATATGAACATCCTTTGTAAATATTAGTAATAGGTATTAATAATTATTAAAAGTCATTCGCCATAATATATTCAATTTACCTTTATTTTCTAGCTAACCATGAACTTCTTTTATTGGAAATAAACAACAAACAGAATAAACATAGACACGTCTTCTTAAGGGTACCAGTGCTCAGTCTTTATGTCATTACAGGGGAAATAGTAGATGCTTGATCACAGGGGATGTTTAATATTAGATTGAAGAAAATATTAAAAACTACAGCAGACTGGCTTAAACAAGTCTGTACTGGCACTAGGGAGGGAACTAGTGACATGCTAAGCCCTCTCCATATCTAATTTTGATAATATGATTGATGATGTGATTTCTCATAAGTGGTAGAAAGAAACAACATAAAAACTAATCACATTATGCTGGCATTTGGAAGTCTAAATAAAAGGTATGTGAACTCATTACAGGAAGATACTTTTTTCATTTGAAATTTAAATCTGCCAGCCTATCCATATTTGTCTGAGAAACTTGTGAATTTCTTTGTAGATGAAAATGACCAGAGTTGAGTAATCAGTTCCAACTGATTACTGTTTATAACAGGCAGCTCAGGACTTCCTGGCGGCCACAATTCTGCCTTTAAAAATTTCAAAACTAAGGGAGATGACGCGACACCCTCCTTTTGTGTAACCGCGTTTTTCTGTCCCATCAAAGAAATAAATTACTCCCAAATGCCAAGAGAACTTCTTGAAAATTTAGCTTCATTGGTGATTTACACTTCTTCTTTAAAGTGAAAAGGTTTAGAAGTATGAAAATAAGAGGATAGCATGTCTTTATTTTGTAATATATCCATGACACAATCCTGGCTGTGAAGCAGTTCTTACAAGGTGGAAGTTAACTTTAATATAAAAACACATACTTGGAGAGCTGGAGCAGTCTATCATTTTTCCAATATACAGTGTTGGGGCCCCACAGTTGTACACCTTACACTTAAGCTATCAAGAAATTTAGGCTATTTGGAATGTTACAAATGCATATGCCATAACTGTTATCCTAGATGAGCAATACAGTTTCTGGAATATATAATAAATAAAAATCTAGCATGTTTGTTCAATACAGGGTAGGTAATTGAAGACAGGATCCAAAGTAAAACCATAAACAGTTATTAGATAGTGGAAATGTAGTGTTGACCATGACCCACATCATAATACAGCTGTGCATCAGCAAAGACAGAAGCTGGCTTACAGTTAGAAGAGATTATAAAGGGAGTGTATGCTTAATAAACATCGGGAGAAACTGATACTATCTGAAGAAGAATCCTATGTGGAAGGGAGCTTTCTTATCTGAAACTTACAATCTTCATTTGTGGAAGAGCACATGATTACATAGATAGTATTATGTACATCTAGAGTAGAGTTTGTCTGATGTCTCAGTGAGCCTTGGCCAATGCTGATGGTAATGAAAATGAGTTGCATTGCTTAATAGATCTAGCATCACTAAGAATTTACAAGTAAATGTTCTTCAAGGTTGCTAGGCTATGTGGGTACTAGGATATAGCTGAAAGAAAGAGATTCTGTCTAAGGAATTTAATAAGTTATTTGAGTGAATTCAGCAGCTAAAAAGATTAACAGGAACTGGAACTGGAAAGAAACTGAACAGGTTCAAGTAGTAGTAAGACCCTGTACAATGCATCATCACTGAATATTCACTGTCTAATCAACACCTGCCATGTTCTCAAGGATTATTGTAGGACCAAAAAATCGCTCATCCGGTAAAAAGTGCTTTCTGTGCAAGCCTGTTGAGTTTAATCCCCAAGACCCACAGAGGAAGGAGAGAACTGACTTGTGAAAGTTGTCCACTAATATGTATATTGTGCCATGAGGTACATGTACCTTCACATATACATGCTCTCCAAAATGCACACACTAATAATAATAAAATGTATCAGACACTCCTTTAAGCATTAAAATTCAAAAGCACTAGGCCTAGATTGAAAGTTCTTCTTTTCTACAATTTTATATACATGAATCAGTGACAGAAATAGAGAGGAGTGTAAAATAGAACACAGGATGACAGAAAGTACAGCATCATGTTGTATAGCAGAAAAGAGTGGCCTTAAAGTATACAATACTATGTCATGTCTTATATGACTTGAAAGGAGGAACTGTATATCAAGAGTAGAATGCAATAGAATAAAGATGATCACATTTTACTGAAAAATTAGAACTTTATTTTAGGAATTAAAGGTGGACATTATTAATATCTATGCCAAGACACAGCTTAAATAATAATAGCCATGGCGTACTGGATGCAATAAACCAGAGATGCACAATTATTTATTTAATCATTTAATTTAAATAATCACAATTGTCCAGTATTTGTCAACAAAGATAGAATAGAAGCAGAATTGTTTTGCATTGGAATTCACTTGATTTTTATAACTAGTTACAACAATATTCTACAAGGTATTTTATTTGAGGACGCTTGCAAGACCAAGGGATTCCTAATGGCCAGAGACTGAAAATTATACACACTTTAAATAAATGTAAAGCTTATGTACAAAATATGATGACAGTGACACACAGAGCAAGTCTCTGTTCTTTCTAATTTTGATTTGAGAGTCAGAGAAATATAGATAGAACTTTTATTTTCTAAGGTTAGGGGACATTTTGTGGCTGGCTTTGTTTATTGCAGTCCACACCTGGCATCTGTTCCCTTGCTTTGAATGTGGTGCGGTTCTACCTAGAGTGATAGGAAAGGTTAATCGCTTTATCTGGAGATGGTCTGTACTGAACTGATGCTGAGGTCCATCCTCAGCACTTTATCTGTTAGCTCTTGCGTTTTCTTCCATACGCTGGAGAAAGTTTCATAATTCATTTCTTAGCAGGAGTTTACTGCAATTCATCAAATTGGGCCACCCATTGAGCTAAGGCTTGGGATATCAGTAAATAGCATAATAGTTTTTCCAGTTACTTTTCTTTGTGCTGTGACAAAGTACCTGACAAAAGCCAACTTAAGAAAGGAAGGGTCCATTTTGGCTCACCATTAAAAGATGCAGTCTATCATGAAGGGTGAGTCATGCCGGCAGGAACATGAGTCAATGGTCACATGGCCACATTCCAACAATCAGGAAGCAAAGACAGAAGAACGCTTTCACCTTTTTATGAAACCCAAGCTCCTGGTCCCTGGATTGGTGCCATGCACATGAACTGTAGGTCTCCCCTCCTCAAGAAACTCCATCTAGAAAACGACTCAGAGATCTACCCAGAGATCCTGTCAAGTTGACAAGGAGCACTTAACCATCACAATGGTATAGTTGGGAATATATTTGAAAATCAATTCAATAAAATGCTAACTGTGTGATCTTCAGAAAATTAAGTCACAGTTTCCTCATCTAAAATAGTTTTAAAAATTACTTTCCTCAGGTTATCGTGTTACTGGGCACAAAAAGCATCAAGCACACTTAATAAGATATAGTGAGAATTAACACAATCAACTAAAGTTTTCTGAGCCTCTGTCGTGTATCCTAGAGTCTGGAAGTCTGGAGTTTATAACGTGTAGCTTATAACTCAATGGAAGATCTTTTCAGATGCCAATTTCTTCCTCTGTTGTGGTGTGTGCTATCATTGGGCATTTTGTTATTGTGTGTGTGTGTGTGTGTGTGTGTGTGTTTGTGTGTGTGTGTGTTTTGCCTGCATGTATATAAGTACACCCAAATGCCATCATAGGCAAGAGGACTATGTCAAATTCCCTGAAGTGAAATAACAGATGGTTGTCAGTCATCATGTGGGTGCTGGGAATCAAACCAGGGTCCTCTGAAAGCTCTTTACTGTTAACCCATCTCTCCAACCCCAGGAAAGTTGTTTTTTTATGAACAGTTAATGAGGAGATCAGGAAATGTTTCTTGAAAAGATAAAATGCTTCTTAAATTCTGCTAGTAGGACTGAGAGTTCCATCCACAATCAGGGGCCTTGGAAACCAGGACTTACACTCACAATCCAATCTACCTGCTTGGCCATTTTGCTTTGTGCTTTCTTCATCTACATTTGCATTTTGTTGATTTTAGTTGAGTTCAGGATAACACAGGGAGTTGCCATTGTGAAACCACAAATGTTCTAGCATTTACTTAGACATTTTATCAACAAGGTTTATGGAGAGTATAAAACATGCCCCACACTGTCATAACTGCCACTGGCACATTGGAGAATAAAGCCAACAGAATCCCTGTCCTCATTATGTTTATAGTCTAGTACATACTGCATTGTGTACATTTATTACTATGGACAACCTTCTCTGATACCATTATATTAATCTGTGTGAAAGCCAGCTTTACTCAAACACTAGCAATGAAAGGTCAAGTTTTTCTAATCCAAAGTTTTTCTTTTTTAATATTTTATTTATTATTCTTATTTTATGTGCCTGAGTGTACTGCCTACTTGTGTACTGCACACCAGTGCTGTGCAATGCCCTTGGAGGTCAGAAGAGGGCATTGAATCCTGTGTACCTGAAGTTACGGATGGTTGCTAGTTGCCATGTGGGTACTGGTAATTGAACCAGGTCATCTGCAAGAGTAATCAGTGCTCTTAACTGCTGAGCCATTTCTCCAGTCCCAGTCCATTGCTTTTCATATGCATTTCCTAGTTAGTGCTTCAAGATACTCGAGATATACAGGCCAAAACCAATAAGTAACCAATACAATGAGACAAACCACAAGGAGCTTGGGTGTCACCACATTAGCAAATTGCGATAAAATTTCTTAGACTTACATATTCCAATTGTGTACCAGTAACAATGTACAGATCAACTCCTGTACACAGATCAGGAGAGAAGCACTGGTATACTCAGACTAGAAAAAAACACCAAGGCTATAGACATGGAGAGAAAGGAAAAAGAGGAAGAAAGGACTTGGAGGAGGAGGAGGAAGAGGAAGAGGAGGAGGAGGAAGAGAAGGAAGGGGAGGAGAGGAAGGAGGAGGAAAAGGAGAACAAGGTAGATAACGAGAAGAAAGATGAGGGGGAAGAGGAGGAGAAGGAGAAGGAGAAAAAAGAAAGGAGATGAAGGAGGAGAAGTTAGAGAAGAAGGAGGAGGAGGAAGAGAAGAAAAGAGAAACAGAGGCAGGAAGAGGAAGGGGAAAATGAGGTGGATAAGGAGAAGGATGGTGGATGACGGATGAGGAGGAGGAGGGGGAGGGAGGGAAGGAGGGAAGGATGGACCGGGAGACGGAAGGTTTCTCTTTCCTTCCGACTTTAGCATTGTTTAATAATGCAGGTGTTTTAGACAGACTGTATAATATTTAGATATTTTTCTTGCTGAGACTGTTCAGAAGAAGATATTGTAAGCAAAATCTCCATCTTCTGCACTATAGATTGTTAACTAACAAATGTAGATGGAAAGGTTGTCCAGCTACTTGGTGTTATTAGAGACAGGAAGTTATTAATTCCCTCTGAATGACTCAGATAGGAAAATCAACAGGAATCATTTAGCTTTCATTTGGGAGTAGGGTGAGGAATCAAAGATGGCTGGAGCTATTAGGCAGCAATCAAGGATCCTGGAAGGGAAAATGAGCCAGTCCCTTCCCTGGGAAAAGTTAATACTGCTACTGTGGTACCCTCCCATGCCTAACCATTATTTACGTCAAGTCAGATCGCACGCTGTTGGTCACCTGTCATGAAAGACAGACTTGGTAATTTACAACATACTACTAATAAGGAAATGTTTCTGTCTTATAACTTTTCCCCTATAAAACCAAAAAGAAATGAGCTTAGACAGCAGTGGCTTGCAACATTAAATTTATATAATGATATCTATATCAAACTACTGTTTCCAGCTACTAAAGTTTTTGAGAATTTTGTGTAATAAAATAGCTTCTTTTGTAATACAAAAAAAATGTGGAAAATGAAGAATCTAAACTTGTTCATAATTCTCATATCCAACCTCAACATTGAATTTACTTTGTGTTTGTATTCAAGTCTATCCCTTCAATAATACCAGATTTTGTGCTTGAAATAAGCAGGCCTGCACAGGATTTCTACTTCTCATAGTAATAAGTTTCTGTGCCAGAACAGGATTCCAACACAGAGTGGAAAACCAGTCTTTTGTTGACATGATTACTACAAAGTTGGACTATATTGGTTTGGTGAAAAAGGCCCTTATAGTCACAAAAGAAGAAATTATCTGGAGTTTTTAGCTCCATGAGAATCAATGCTTAAGCCATATCTGGATTCCTATAAATTCAGAATTAGCGAGGCCTGAGGTAATGAGGTTTGATTGTACCCTGGGATATCAATAAAATTGCAAAGCAGCAGATTCGATGCACGGACTCCCAGTGAAGTCGGATTCACTGCTGCTTCCACAGGGGTTGAAGAGGGCAGCTTCTTCCTGGCACCAAGCATCAGCACTTTTTAATTACAGAATTATGTAGTATGAGGTGGGCCTATAGATGACCTGCCACAGGAAGTCAGCAAGTTTTGAGTAAGCACCAGCACTTTCTTCCTTCTCCCTGCAGCGTCCTATTCTTTTCCAAATGGATCAGGTTTCCTTTCTTTGGATCTTTAGCATCTGTCCATTAGAGTTTTCCCCAAAGACTATTTTGTCAAACAAAGCAAAACACTTTAGAAAAGGCTGTGAGTACTTTGCAGAGTTATAGCCTGTGCTTTGTTTATATGTAGTGAACACTTACTGAATCAGCACTCCCCAAAGGAAAATCGAGGGAGATATCAGAAAAACGTTTTCTGTAATTGCTACTTGGTTTGATCTCCTGGTATTTCCTGTGTTTTATGCAGCATTAATGGTATCTCCTGATTTCTATGGATACAGACCTTATAAGCATAGATCTATGCCAAATGTAAGGGAGTAATTACAAAGCTCTGAGGGAATCAACCGAGTTGATATTTAAATGCTATTCTCAGAAGACTATGAGAACTATCTGCCTTCAGAAGACTTTATCCATTTTAATTGTGTGTGTGGTGTGTGTGTGTGACCACAAATGCTATGTGTAGAGATCCAGTACTTTTCTGTCAGGCAAATTCTAATCAAGTTATATTTTTTTTGACAAATCAGTCAATTAACTTTCAGTATCCTTCTAATACATGCTAGTAATTTATGTAAATTGGGGAGTTAGTGAGAAGCCCTTTAACTTCATTTAATTTGGCCTGAAAGTTGTTATTTGGAGTCTCTAAAGGTTGATTATTTCCACTCATGAATATTTGGGAACGGGAGAGGGGAGAGAGGGCACAGGGAAAAGCTCAAGAACAAGTTTGTATCATTCACTACCTTGGCTGGTTCAACTGCCCATGGCCCAACTCTTCTCCAAGGCCAGAAAACTAGCCTTTCCCAATGGGTAATTAAAATGCCCATTCATTTAATGAGGATATAAACCCTCCTATGTAAACTGTATATTTAATTAATTAATTAATCTAAGCTGTACTATATTTTGCTGCATCATTACATTTAGTTGTGTGAAGTGTACACCTCTGTGCTGTTAGAAATATAAGAAGATTCTAGATGCATCTTTATTTCATATTTCTGGAGTGAAGGGTAAGTATCAGAATGAGGATCTAGACTATTCTAGGGTAGACTTCCAGGTTAGACATAGGGAAATGCTTCCCTAAAGAAAAGAAGACATGTGAAACACAGCTCAGAATATACTTGTATAGTTAATTCAAATACAATCTCAATAAGACCCTTTCCAATTACTTAGTAAACCTCTTGGTTGTATAATGGGACTAAAAGATGCCATAATAATGGAAATGTCTGAGAATGTTTAAAACTAGGGTAGGTGTTGTAGCTCTATAAAGTTGGCAAATTAGTGTCTCAGTTCTTGACACATTCAAAAAAGGAAGAATGGAGGACAGACACCTAATGTGAATCTCAGATACCTCCATAAACTAAATTGTTGGCAGGAATTAGAGTTCAGTGGCAAATATCACAAAGTCCATTCAGAGTGCCTGAGAGAGTTCATCCCTTAGGTGTGTACTGAGCTTAATTATGCATATTATCATGGTCTTGGATGTTATAGAACTTGAATAAAAACAGTATGTAATATAGTAAATGAGATGCTGCATTGAGTGATTTCTAAGGCACAGGTACAGGGCTAGAATTATATTGTGTGCTGTCTGATTTAATCACTTTAGTATTAGCAAGAGTAGTTAATATTTGATATATGCTGACAAAGAATCTGATCATGTGTCAAGAGACTAATTTAGACCAAGAAAATTTCTGTTTAGTACATATGTTAGTTCATGTACCTCAAAAACATGAGTAGACAGAGGCAGAGACTGGTTAAAATTTAACTCTCAAATATTGTGAAGTGTTACATTGCTTGTAAATAGCCATCCTGCATTAGAAGCCTAGATAGTTTGATTCACAAATCAGCTTAAGTTCACTTGATATTTAACTGAACATTGATGTCCCCTGATCTCTCTCTCTTTCATACATATAATATATACATATATATATATATATATATATTCTCAATTATCTGCAGCATTTCAAAATGTGAATAAAAGTAGCTAGTAGTTAAGTTCTTTATACCATGAGTTGGATTCCATTTTAGGTTTATGTTAAAAGTAGTCAGAAGTTAAATAGAAATTTCTTGCTAGGTGTGTTGGCTCTGAAGCTCTATATTTGGTATCCAATTCAGCTCTGCTTTTTAAAAAGCAATTAATTCCTTTGAGCTTCTGCTGTTTCTTCTAAGAATGAGAACAGTAATACCTTGTTATTAACTTCTCTGATATAAGCTCATATGCCTAAAATATAAAATAAACTGAGACAATATGAGGAATGTGTATGTTTGTTAATAAGTTCATTGACTACATATGTAGAGCTAGAGTTGAAAAGTAGAACTTTCAGGGAATAAATTTCAGTTTCCTAAGAAAAACATATTTATCTTTGTTCAAAGATGGAATTGAAGAAATCACTCCCTCTTTGCTAAGGAGTTCCTAGGAACATGAAATTGCTATGGATTATGAAATGCTTGTTTACCCACTAGATTGTAGTCAGATTAGTTTTCTAGAAACTAACTTTTAGCACTTAGATTCTGCACTTCCTTATAGGCTTTATGAGTGATGACAACACTAACGCTACTTTGTTTAAAAAATAAGTAAAACTAAGAAGCGAGTTTAGCAGAAAGGTTAAAGTTCAAGATTTCGTCTTTAACTCAGGAACTACATTGTTTAGAGAGAGATAAAGTGGGAGTGGGAGAATAACTCTAGGATTTATTGAATGTAAAAAGCACTTAGAATCCTTATAGTGTTATAGATAATGCTTATACATAATATGAGGAAAGGCAGACAAGAAATGCCTTCAGTATGAATGGATTTCCAAGTTGTTCCAGGGCCAAACTAGATGTGATGGGGTTATAAAAGAGAGGAAAGCCCAGATTAGAAAGAGGAGCTGACTCTGAAGGTGGTTTCTGAGTAAAACCCCTTCTGTAGCTCTTTCTCCCTTTGGGGGTTTCTCAATCAAAGCTCTATAAAAAGAATGGAGGTGAAATAAGTAACAACCCGACATGACATTTCATTTCTCAGCTACAATACTATACACGCCTTCATTCTGAAGCAGTGTCATCTTTTATTTATTAGCATCATGAAACATCCTGAAAGTAAGGGAATTATGCGATCAATGTTAATGCTAATCAAAGTTATCAACATCGAGTGTTCTCTTCTCCACATGGTGTGGCCCTTGCTGCTCCCATGACGCCAATTGCACGATTTGTACATAGCCCTAATTTGCTGATTACACTGATATTCTCAGTTCCTGCTCTTCTGAGTTCATACCCCTTTGCTATTCTGGGGTTTATTTCAGCACTGACATTAGGGAAATGCTATTAGGGAAAAAAAAAGGTTTTCAAAATAAAACCCAGCTAGAAACATTTTAGAATTTGAAATATGTGAATCTTTGTAATATGTGAATCTTTGTGTTCATCTTTTAAAAATATTTCATTGAATTTCATGCATTTCATATAAAATGTCTTAATCATCTTTACACCTCTCCCCCACATCTACCCTTCCTATATAGCCCCCACTGGGTATTTTGAGTATGAAATGTAGTAGCTGTTATAGAGAGAGAAATTATTTAATATGATAGTGGTATATATTTTCTCAAATAATGTTTCAGTGAAAACTTAACTGGACTCAGTAAGTCATAGGCCAAGCACAGGGAATTACTTTCTGTAATAAATGTACCAGGTCATAGCCCATTATTTCTTAGAGGATAAGTACAAATAGATACATAGATATGTTGAGATAAAAATGCATGGTATCCTATATTTTTGCTTGGACAGATGGTGCATCTAGACTCTGTCTAGAATTAGGAGACATCGAGAGGCAATGAAAGATAAGCCATACCATTGATACAGAACCCACTGCAGAAAAGCTAGGGGTATTTCTGCAGTCCTCTCTTATGATCCTAAATAAAATGAAACAAAAAACAAAACAAAACAAAACAAAACAAAAGTTTCCACTGTGTGTGCTGCATGACATTGGACACTTTAGAACTCTGAATTCACAGGATCTTCATATGAGGAATGTTTTCTAAAAGATTAAGATCAGTTAAATTTAACAAAGTTTACTTGTGCATGAAAAGGGTTCTAGAACTAAGTAGCATTCCAGACAAAGGATGGCAAATATCTTTTCTCGCACAGATGATGGGCTACTTTTCAAAACCAGAAAGACAAGAAATGGCCAACAGAGATAACTTGAATGATAAGATTCAACATGTGCCTTATTTAGGTACAATTTCACAACTTGCACTCTGGTATTGGCTTAGGGGTTAGCTGTTGTGATTACATAAAGCTCAGTTGCTAAGTTATGCAAAATATTTCAGGACTTGGGTATCATTCGTTTAAGCATAAAGTTGGGATACAGTTTACTACATAAAGAAGTGAATTTGTGCCAAACTTTATCAACCAAGATGGAAGAAAATTTTAGCCAAACTTATCAATTTAATTGTTTCTTAGAAGCTTGTGAGGATGGAACTTGGCAAATGGGAGGAGCTCCTTCACTAGGCAGAGCACACAGTCAACAACCTCAGTACCAGATCTTGTCTCCTCTTCTGTTTTCATCTTACCCCTTTTACCCTGCGGCGAACACCTCCGGCCAGCGGAGGAAGAAAGCACGCGATCACGAGGAGTCTTCCAGTATCACACTTTATTGGAGAGCCTTTGCTTAACGGATGGGCGATGATGACGAGAGGCCAGGAGCAGGCTTGTTCAGCAGCTTTTATAGCAAGCAGGGCGGTATGACAGCTCGGGATTGGATACAGACAGCCCGCCACAAGCAAAGCCACGGGATTGGCTCGGGACAGTTTAAATTGACGCGCGAATTGACGCGCATGCGCAGCCTCGGGATGGCTTGCGCGCCAAAACATTTCCTTAATGGAGCAGCTTGACAAGCGGCTCCAGGAAGTCGGCGCCATCTTGTAATGGCGTTGACTGGCTCCCTGCATTACCCTAACATTTGACCTTCATGATAATTTGGGTTTACAAGGCAAAGATTCGTGTTGGATTAGGAGATCGAATGCCTGGCATACTCTCATCTCAATTCATCAGAGTGAGTGTTTTAGTGTCTGACTTAAAACTGAGTTTGTCACTCTTAGTGTAGCTATGCTCTGAGGAAACTTCTAACATGGTGAGTTGCATATATTTAAAAGTAAACTTTGACATTGTTATTTAAATAGAGTTTTATTACCATAATTTTGTGAATTTAGCTTAGAAATAAGACTAACATAAAGAAAATAAAGCTGATGTAATTGCAGTTTTTCCTTAACTTCTGATTCTTTTTGTCTTGGTCTGTCTACTAATCTAAGTCCATATTTGCTCACATACAAAGAGATAGATAATTTAAAAAAATGATATGGCTATATGCATGTACAAATGCATAACTTATGCACATATATTTATACATTATAAATAAGAATATAAGTACTATATATCAATGTATAAGTACTTTACAAATATACAGAGATGTGTGTATTAGTATATATGCAATATGCATAAATGCATATACTTATATGTAAATGTGCATATATAAATGTGTTTATGTAAGTGTCATGCTGCATGTATGTGTCACTTGTGAGATTACTTCCAACCCCTTCTGTGTAGTCAATGATGCTCTCTCTAACCATCCATCTCAACTTAGAGTGCAACCTCAAAATCTTCTATGAAAAGTAACTTTCTGGGCCTAGGGCATTCTAACAAGTAGCTGTTATGAATTCCAATCATATATCTATGCTTTACATTCACAGTAGAGCTATAGTCTAAGAGTAGGGACATTGAAATACATTGCTTTAAAAATATTTATTTAGTATTTTTTATGTGTATAAGTGCATCCATGTTGTGCAATGTCCATGTTTCTCAAAAGAGGGTTTCTAATCCCCTGAAACTGGAGTACAAACAGTTGTTAGCCACTAATGGGTACTGGGAACTTGAACCTGTGTCCTCTACAAGAGCACCCAGTGCTCTTAACTGCTAAGCCATCTCTTCAGCCCCAATATGTTACTTTTTAAAGGAGTTATTACATTTCAAGCTTGATGAGACCCTATCAAGCTGAGCTGAAAAATAACATGCACCTGGATGTCTTAGAATTTTCTCTTCTTGCAAAAGCACAAGGCGCTTATTCATATGGAGATTTAGTCAATATAACACACTATAATGAATATTAAATTTGTATATTCCTCTTAAAATATCAAAGAATATTCTTTGTGACTCATTCATTTTTACACCTCTCCAGAATCTTCCCCGATCCTATCTGTATAAAGGAGAGATTTCATTTCTTACGTCTTTCTTATGAACTTCCACCTTGTGGCCACTTTCTGTCTTGTTGGGCATCACACAGTAAACTTTGCTCTCTCATAAGAGTATGCTGGCTCTTTTTTTAAAGCAGTTCTGTTTACTGAATAGCAGAAAAAAAAAATTATCTTGACACCCAGAGAACATTCAACAGACCATCACCATTTTGGTTTATTTTTCAATTAAAAAATTAGTCTGAAATATATGTATGAGTATGAGAAACAAGCACTTAGGATTTCTACATACTATTATACTAGAGATAGTGAATGACAGTAAGCCAATCAATAAATGAGCAAATATTTACTTGCTTTACAATCACCAAATCTTCCTCAAGACTATTATCCAAAGGAAAAGATGTAGGTTGACACTGCTTGTCAATGATAGAAATATTCTACATTTTCTTTCTCAGTATAAATCTGTCCCTTGGAAATATGCCATAAAGGCTTCCCACCTTCCTTGCACCTTTATAAGAGTTTAGCCTCCACCTGCAGAGACAGGTCCCTTCTCACTTCTGCTCCTGTTTGCTGAGCTGTCTGCAGCAGGACTGTTGAAGCTGGTTTCAGGATGAGCTGTCAAGAGCATCTTCTAAGATGCACATCTCAAACCCTCTGTATGGATTCCTTGATAGCAGTTTCTGCCCCACTCTGTGGGCTCCAGTAATTTGTCTGCATGGCTTGGCCAGCATCCTGGGCCCAACGCAGTTCTCTGGTACTACAGATCCTCTAGAGATGGGATTGCAACTGCTGGGCCATCCCTGGTCTTGGTGCCATTCTGCTACCTTCCCCTGTCAAGCCACATTTCTGTCTACAGTCAAAGTTCCCCTGGTTAAGGTCCCTAACCTTCCCTTCAGCTATCTTCACCCTATACTCTAGTATCCCCCCACATACACATCTTGCTGTGCTCTCTGCTCTGAAGCTCAGTGTAGAATCTTTTTAGAATGTTAGCTTGGGACCCACTTTCATTAATCTCAGTGCTCTATGTTGTGGGGCACACATATGAGAACCTCTCTCAAAGGCACAAAGAGGAACTCATCCCTGCTCTGCTTCTTTTATTATTCCTTTATTTATGGTATCTCTTTCCCTCTGGGATGGAGGTCAAAGATCCCCCATCTATTTCCTCTGTCCCCTTCTTCCCACAAACTACAGGGCTGGCATGATGAGCTTTCAACTATCTTGCTGTCTTGGGGTGCCTTTTGCCTTATTAGAGTTTTTCTGCCCTATAGCGACCATAAATCTGACAACTTAGCTTTCTTTGTACATATGATGAAAAAAGAGAAATAAGCATACAAATGATGAATATGAATTCATTCAATGTTTAAATGCTATTTTTATTATATATTTTTGATACTGTTTTATGGATCTAAGATGAAGACTGACTTCTAAGATGCCTAATGCAATATTCTACTGATGTGAGGACAGGAAGAGTAGCCAGGGTCTCAGAGAAGTGAACACTGCTGTTATATTGCCTTATGCCAAGTACTGTTCTGAGCTTGACATATATGCAGTGACCCTATAAGACGGACAACATTATGTTCATTGCTTTTGAGATGAGATTAACAATAACAACAAAACCCCGTAAATTTCTTTATCCAAAGCCAAGTAAGTCAGTAAAAGAGGGGGATTTTTAAACTACATGACAATTTCTTTATTTGAAAATCCCATCAAAATAAAACCCAGTTTCTCAATAAATAACTAATGAAAATGCTAAGGGTCATGGAGATGAGGAGAGCCAGGGAGAATGAACCAGAGCAAGTATGTCTGAGCAGTGCCTGAAGTAATCAATCCACAATGTCACATTTTAATTCTAAAAATAGATGAAGCCAGATATTCATATGGAAAATGAAGATTCTGAAGTGTGTGTGTATGTGTGTGTGTGTGTGTATTTCATGTGTGTGTCTGCATGTATGTATGCCATGTGTGTGAAGGTGCCTATAAAGACCAGAAGAGGGCAATGGATCCCCTGAGCCTGGAGTTACGCATAGTTGTAAGCCTCCTGGATTGGGTGCTGAGAACCAAATTTGGATCTGCTGGAAAGTCAGCATGTATTAACGGCAGATCCATTCTCCAGTCTCCCAAAGATTTGTGTTGATCACAAATTCCGTATAAGCCAACACTGGAATTCAGATACAACTCTTCCCATAATCACAAGAAATCTTAGCAGTAAAAGGAGAAAAAAGACAGTGTTCACAGGAAGGGACCACCATCCCGTTCTCTGCCTGTGACTCAGCTGCGGCACTTGGGGATTTTTCTTGAGACTACCTAGAATGAATGACACCAGCAAACAGAAATCTACTCAGATGAATACAGTTCAGGTTACAAGGGTAATAAAACCCAATGTAAATCAGTTCTTAAAGCATCTGAAGGCATTTTAAATGGAAAAAGGGAGATACAGGGGAAAACGTACTTATCTCCACACTGCTATAAAACAATGAAGAAACAGCCTTCAGACCAGCTCATGCCCTGCACTGTGTCTCCCACGGATTCCCTGTGGGATAGACTTCTTTACAGTCTGTTTGTAGGTGAATCACAAGGGATATGTGACTGAAAACGATTAAAGATCACACATCTAGGGTCGAGGCTCATTTGTTATAATGCACAGCAGATATGAGGTCACTTTATAACATCACTTGCATTCACTTTTATTGAGAGATGCTGGTGAATTTATATCTTCTGTAGGAGGAATTACCCATTGACTTAGTTTTCTCCAGTGAGAATGCCTCCTAGGTGAGTTGCTTTAGAAAGAAGAATTTGTGGCTGGGAATTACATAGAGCTTGACTTCAATTCAATATAAAGATATGGGATCTAATAGTGAAAGGGTTACAATGTGACCTGGAAAATGATAATTATCTACACAATACTGTTAGAGGAATCCTGATCCTCAGCATGTGGCTGCTCTAACTTTTGATTCAATGATATATTTATATATAAAGTCCCTTATTATTTCTCTTCAGTTTTGATTAACAATTTGTCTCTCTGCTCCTACATATTTGTCACACCTAGCCTACCTTTTCTACAGGTATGAAACACATAAGTGAAATTACATGATTTCAGCAAGTAGCCAAAATAACTTTAACTTGTTGTATTTAAACTCCAAGTCAAGGGGCTGGACAGATGGCTCAGCAGTTAACAGCACTGACTGCTCTTGCAGAGGACCAACATGGCAGCTGTCCATAACTCCAGTTCTAAAGGATCTGATAGCCTCTACTGGCCTCCACAGGCACTGAGTGCATGTGATGCACTTACATACATGCAGGCAAAATAGACAGATAAGATAAAAATTAATTAAAAATGAAAGAAACTGCTGTATTTTCATTGCCTTTTATATAGTTATTTTCTTTGTTACATATTTTCATTTGTCTTCTCAATGTTAACCCTCTCTTACAACATAAAATTATTAAGCAAAAAAAAAAAAGCAAACGGAAATCAAAGACCATACTAAGTAACAACATAGTGGGCTTAGCACAGGTAGTCATATGATGATTGGATTTGAGAATGCTGAATGGACATTCATCTTTCACCTTGAAAACAAATACCAGGACGAAGAGGTGAGTGTGCCCTTATCCCTTACTTCTACATCTTTCCTCCTTTCTCATTTCCACAGAGTTCCCATGCATTGTCATGACAGTTTGCAACTCTCTCTACTAAGGAACATGGTCAGTCATATCTAGTTTAAGGTATAGTCTGTCTCTCCAAAATGCAGATTTCTCTGGGGAAAAAAAGCAGTGTATCACAAATGATTATTTTTCCACATGAAATATACATGGTAAATGGTAGAATTTAAAAATCTTTTGAAATATTACAAAAACTAATCATGAATAGAATCATAATTTCCTTACCTATTTATGTATTCAGATTATTTTGTTTCTTTTAGAAAATATTTTATTTACTATTTTTATTTTATGTGCATGGGTGAATTGCCTGCACTTATGTAAGTGCAATCACGTGATACAATGGCCACAGAGGTTAGAGAGGATGTTGGATCTCCTGGTACTGGAGTGACAGATATGGGTGTTAGCCATTGTTTGGGTGCTGAGCATCAAACCCAGATCTGCTGCAATGGCTGTTAACTACTGAGCCATTTTTCCAGCCCCTCCCCCCTTTTTTTCTTCCTGTTCCCTGTGTGGCACAGCATTTCCAGGGCAGGTGGTCCTGGGATGTACACAGAAACTAGGTGAACGTGAGCATAAACAGCCAGTAAGCAGCATTATGCCATGGTTTCTTGATGATAAACTATGACTCAAAAGTGAAGCCAAATGAACCCTTTCTGCTCTTTCTGGTTGTTTGTGACCAGAGCAGCTTTATTTTCTGAGATGGATTTGGATTTTCATTTATTTATATAGATCTGTATCTGAGTGTGGGTTTTGGTATGTACACATGGTTCCAAGGGAGATCAGAAGAGGGTATCAAAGTTATGGGCAGTGGTGAGTCCCCGTCATGGGTCTTGGAACTGAGCTAAAATCTTCTTGAAGAGCAGAAAAAGCTCTTATGCTTTGAGCCATTCCTTCAGCCCATGTCAAACTGTTTTATCAGAGCAATAGATAGGAAACTAAAACTCCATGTTCTCATACCTTTGCTGTAATATATTTTAAGTTTACACAAATATGAGGCTTTCTATACTAGCTTTGTTCTTCAGGGTTTAAGATTTGAAGACTAGAGATTATGTCAAATTTTCTTTCATAACAAGCAAAATGTTACGGCAATTTCAACAACTCATAAGCGAATTTTGTCCTCTGCACTGTATTTATTGATAAAGTAGTCACTCGTGGTAACTCTAAACAGCTTAATATTTTTGATATTGCTGACCTGAAGAGTAAATACACAGTCTTTGAGTTTCTTTTATGCAAATTCAGGACTTTTATTGGGTGAATAAAATAGATAGTATCTCATATATGAGTAGGTGGAAGTTTGTGCTTAATATAAACAATTCTGCTTTTCCTACATCATGGAACGCCAGAATTTTCTGTACCTTTACCACGTCCAGGCTGTTTCTTTCCATATTCTTGAGCTCAGAGTTTGAATTCTTGATTTATTGTGTCTTCTTCTAATGCTTTTTACTTCTTACCTCTTTCAGAAAACTGGCCCATCTTCACAAAAACAGTGATTCTCACCTTTCCATGAAGGCACGTGTGTTTTTCAACCTCACTCCTTACTCACTTCCTAGACCCTAAATATAGCTAAGGCGACAAAAGCATCAGGAACCCAGAAGCTAATCTGACAGAGTTCTTGTCCCCACAGTAACATATTGTCCCACATTTCTTGTTTCAGATGTGGCAATCCATCTTTAAACAAATGTATTTTGTGACTTTAAAGCTTTTTCTTCCTTTGCTCAGGCTCTGCTGGTTTTATTTCTCCTTATATGTTCTGAGATAAGAATGAAAGCCTATTTCTCATGGGAAACAACTCATGAGTGAGGATTCTATGGCAGTGGGAGAATACTGTCAACTTGGAATTTTATTTCCAGTGAAATGTGCTTTAAAAACAAAGGCAAGATTTCTGGTTACAACACCGATGTGGAAGAATTCTAGAGAGTATCGCTTTCATGCTTACAACTGGAAAAAGCTCTAAACACACTGAAAGCAACAACTTTTCTTAGAGCCATCAGAGGATTGAAGTGACAATGAAGAGTCACACCCAAGTGGGAAAGACAGGAGAAACAGACCACCACACCTGTGTCACCAAACCTGTAAGGGAGTCTGCCAGAGCTGAGAAGTCCTAGAAAATGTGCAAAGCAATTTTGAACACGACCATATGCAGGTTGTACAATGGGCTCTGAGAAGCTGCTATCACAGATCCTAGCCCCCAACATAACACTTCAGGAATCAAATACCCAGAAGTTCCAGCACATTCTCAAACTGATGAGCTGAGAAAAATCCCATGTAGTTTCAAGCAGGGGAAGGAACAAGGTAACCACCTGAAATATTCCCCAAACACTCATCATACTAATGGGTGATCTAGGAAAGCACTTCACTCACCAGAACCTTTCTTACAAAATGAAAAACAATACTAAACTCTGTGTTCCTGTAGCCTTCACTTGCAACTTGAAGGAAGTATGGAGGCCAGGAAATCCTCCTGAAAGCTCCAACTTAGAGAGTCCGCTCAATAATAGCTAAAAATGAAAGCATAAGATAGAGGGCTTCCCTTACTACATGAAGACTCTGTTAAATACAGTTTTCTTAGAAAGACACAGAGATTATGGGCACGGGGAGAAGGAAACAGAGATGAGGAAGTGCAGGGACAATGTTTACGAAGTGGATATAATCTGAAATGACATGGTTTTAACCCCAGCAAAACCATATGTTCTTATGTCTTGTGACCTGGGCACCTAATCTTGTTTCCAAGGTAATCTCACTTTGGCATTCCCCTCAAAAATGCAAACAGAAAATAAAATAATGGGAAGCAATATGTCTTTCAATAATAACTTTAAATAGGAACGGACTGAATGCCTCAGCCAAAAGACAAAGCCTAGTTGAATGGATTCAGAAACAAAATCCTTTTTTTTGTTGTCTGCAAGAAACCCTTCTCATTTTCGTTGACAGGGACTGCCTTAAGTTGAAATGATGGATAAAATTATTCCAAGCAAATGGCACTAATAAACAATCAGGAATTGTCAGTCTAATGTCTGACAAAATTGACGAATCTGAAACTAATCAAAAGAGATAAAGATGGCCAAAGGAATAATTAATTATTAATTCTTTATCAAAGGAATAATTTAGCAAGAAAATATAACAATCATATACATATATGCACCAAACTCTGTTGAACCTAATGTCATAAAAACAGCACTACAGTATATGAAGAAACACATTAATCTCAGCTCATTAATAGTATGGGATTTCAATATCCACTGTCTGTTTTCATTAGACAGGTCAACTGGATAAAGAATAAAAAGAGACACATCTGAACTAAACAACACATATATCAGATGGAACAAAAAATTCAGCCCCCCATGGAACTTTCTCCAAAATCAACCACATGCTGGGGCACAAAACAAACCTCAACAAATACAAAAAATTGAAATAATACCAAGCATTCTATCAGACCACAATGCAATAGAGGTTAAAATCAACATTGAAAGAAGTCCTAGTTTCTACACAAACTTGTGGAGATTAAACAACACACACCTGAATGATGAATGGGTCAAAGGAAAAGTTAATAAATAAATATAAGTATTCCTGGAATTAAATAAAAATGACAATACAACACAACAAAACCTCCAGGACACTTTAAAAGCTGTCCTGAGAGGGAAGTTTATAGCTGTAAATGGTGACATTAAAAAATCAGAAAGATCACAAATAAATATCTTATAACTCAAGAAACTTGAAATGAAACAACAAATAAACTCAAACCCAGCAGAACAGAGGACTAACAAAAGTGAGAATAGAACTTAATGAAATAGAAACAAACAAACAAAATACAAAGAATCAATTAATCCAACAGCTGGTTTTTTGAAAAGATAAACAAAACAGACCGACCCTTAGCCCAGTTTACCAAAAGAAGTAATGAGCAACTCTAAATCAACAAAATCAGAGATGAAAGGGGAAACATCACAAAAGACAACAAAATGATCCAGAACATTATAAGGGAATACTTTAAAAATTATTAATTATTAATGTTATTAAATTTGAAAACTTAAAATAAATGGATGCATAACTAAAATCCTCAAAACCCCCAAAACTAAACCAAGAGGAGATCAACATCTTAAACAAAACCATCACATATAAGTAAATAGAAACAGTAGTACAAAACCTCCTAAATAATAAAAGTCCAGGCCCAGATGAATTCACAACAGAATTCTACGAGACAAGGCTGCCCACTATCTCCACTCCTTTTTAGTATAGGGACTAGAACTCTGGCTAGAGAAATAAAAAAGAGAAGGAAATTAAAGGAGTATTCATTGGAAAAGAACAGGTCAAATTATCTCATTTTGCAAATGATGATATTATACCTAAGAGCTGTGAAAAATTCCACCAGAAAACTCCTAGAAATGATTAAAACATTCAGTAAAGTGACAGGTTACAAAAATCAATCTACAAAAATCAGTTGACTTTCTCTGTACCAATAATAAGAAATTGGAGAAAGATAAGGGAAAGCTCTCATTAGCTGCCAAAACTTCATAATAGCCGCAAGTAAATAAATAAATAATCTGAGTAAACCTAACCAAAGATATTAAAGAGCTCTATACTGAATATTTTAACTCTTTAAAGTAAGAGACTGAGGAAGACACAAGATGAGGTAATGCTCATAAATCAGAAAAATTAATATTATAAATATGATCATCCTACCAAAAGCCACTTAAAAATTCAATGCAATGCCAATAAAAGTCCCCCTAACATTCTTTACAGAAGTATAAAAACAATCCAAAAACACATATGGAAGCACAAAAGACCCAGGACAACCAAAGCAACCTGAGTAACATGAGCAATGCCGGGAGAATTACTATACCAGATTTCAAACTATATTACAGAGCTATAGTCATAAAAACAGCATGGTACTGGCACAAAAATAGACCCATAGATGGATGGAACATAAATGAAGACTGACACATGAGGAAATGCAACTTCAGCCACCTGATATTTGACAAAGGAGCCAAGAACGCTCACTGGAGGAAAAACAGCATCTTTAGCAAATGGTGCTGGCCAAAATGGATCTCCACCTGTAGAGGAATGAAACTAAATCCTTATCTTTCACCTTGCACAAAAGTCAACTACAAATGGATCAAAGAGCTCAATATGAAACCTGAAACTCTGAAACGGTTAGAAGAAAACATTGACAGTAATCTACAAGAAATGGGTGTAGGAAAGGACTTTCTAAATCAGACATCAATTGCTCATGAATTAAAGTCAAGAATCAACAAATGGGTCCTCATTAAACTAAAAAAATTCTGTACGGAAAAAACAAACAAACAGACAAACAAAAAAACACCAGAAAGTGAAGAGAAAAGCTATAGAGTGAGAGAAAATCCTCACTAGCTGGTCTGCAGTCTGCAGAATGCTGGTCCTTGAACAGGACTCCCCTATTAAACTTCACCTACCCAGGGCTCAGAGACCACTGCAGAAGATGGGTCTGAAAGATTGTAAGAGCCATAGAGAAGATGCATGAGCATATGGACATAGAGTTCTATGAGCTCCTGGAGCCCTGCTCAGATGAATCTATATGAATGGTGGCAGCAAATGTGGGACCCATGCAAACTCAAGCAGACAAAAATCCAGCCTAGAACTTGGGCAATGGACAGCAGACCCCAATCTTAGGTAAAGAAATATTCAGAACCAATTACTGCTGTATGAGGAAGAGCTGATTGCCTTAAAACAAAGGACTCGGGCTGATTGGATCTCAGTGGATGAATTTTCACTGAGGAACGTCTGGGGAAACTAACTTGACACAATATGCCTTAACACAGAGATGACAATATGTATGGATTGTAATTTGGGGGTTATGGTCCCCCTTGAGGGTAGGGGGTATAAAAGTGATTAACATTGAGATATTCTATATGAAATACACAAAGATTCAATTAAAAAAAAGAAAATGAATATAATCTACAAGATGAGAAAATCCTTTCCTGCACCTATATCTTGCAGAGTACTGCTTATGTTTTCTTTTAACAGTTTCAGCATTTCTGGGTTCACATTAAGGTCTTTGATCCTTTCCAAGTTAAATTTGTGCAGAGTGATAGGTTAGGGTCTAAGTTCATTCTTCTACACTGTGGGACCATTTGTTGATGATCCTGTATCTCTACCACTGTGTTTCCTTGATGTCTTTGTCATATAACAGGTGGGTGAAATTGCATGCTCTCGTGATTGGGTCTTTTCTCCTATACTATTGATCTACATATCTGTTTTTGTGCCAGTACCATAATGTTTTTATGTATGACTATAGCTCTGTAATACTGCTTACACTGTATTATGGTAATACTCCCAGAACTGCTCTTTATGGACAGGATTTCTCTGGATGGCTGGGGTCTTTTGCAATTTCATACATATTTTAGGGCATATTTTTTCTGATCCCCATGTCATGGGGATCCCATCCTACTGTTAAAAATTAAATTTAAAAATCATGCTTTTTGTTTAGGAAATTGTAATGCTGACTTCTATCTGGCAATGAAGGGAATAGGTAGCTTCTCACACAGATGCAATCAAACACTCCTTAGCCACTAGCTAGATTAAGACACAACTTCATACTGAATATTCTTAAATTTCATCTTTTATTATACATTGCTTAATGTCCACATTTCAACAAAAAAGCACAAGACAGACATGCTAGGACTAAAGACATAACAAACATCAGAATGAGACTTCCATGTACACATGTTTTCCAGAATTATCAAATAGAAAATGCAAAAAAAAAACGCATTTAAGAACTTAAATCCTTTAAAAGAAAAGCAGCTAACATGTTAGAATAGGAGGTAGGCAGAGAAAGAGAAACACAATATAAAAAGAAGAGCCTAGGATGTGTATCAGCGGCAGAGCATTTGCCTAGTATGTACAAGGCCCTCAGTTTGATCCTTGGCAGTGAGAAAAGGGAAGCAGGGTAATAAAATGAAAGGCACAGTGACAGAGATGACCTTGGATGGAATCATTAGAAACCTGGCTATGACCAAGGAATTAATCACTAAGCTTGAAGACAGGTGAATTGAAACATTTTAAATAAAAAGCAACTTAGAATGAAAAGCAAAATAGAAAATATGCTCTGAATATCAGACAATTTCAAAGGTGTCATCGTTTGGATGCTTCATATTCAAAATGTAGGAAATCAAAGACAAATTTAAAACCCTTGAAAGAAGTCACAAAAAGTAGCACGTACTGTCTACAGAGTAACAGGCTAAAATTACAGCAGACTTCACATCTGAAGCCGAAATGACTATATATGTGTGTGTGTGTGTGTGTGTGTGTGTGTGTGTGTGTGTGTGTGTGTATAAAATCAACCTGCTATTCTATAGGCAGTCAATTATCCTTTAAAAGTGAAGCAAACATAATGACCTTCTCAGACAAGCAAGGAAGGAAGCAACTCCTTCTCACAACTGATTGAAAATGTTTAAATTAACTTACCAGAGAGAAATGCAACAAAGTAAGTCTGAAACTGGAATCTATATAAGGAAGAGTTATGACAAAGGAACAAATATAGATAGATTAAACACTTTGTTCTGTTCTTTACTCATTCACTAGAAAACTGAATAAATGAGAAAATGATTGCTGATTATAACACAGAGATAGGGGAAAGGAATTCCAGGAGCATTGTAAGGGACAGAGGAAGAAATTGTACATCCTTTTTCACTAAGTAACTAGACTGCCCCTGAAGCAGGATACTGTTATTTCAAAGTTGATGCAGATAAGCTGTAAATGAATATTGCAAACTCTAGAGCAGCTGTGAAAAACTTAACAAAGAAGTATACTCATGTGATTAAAAATAAAATAAATAGAACCTGTCTCAATGAAAACAGGAGACAAACAATGTAGAAAAAAAATAAAACAAATACAATGAAGATATAACAATTGTAGACATGATGACTATCAATCAGACATGTTGGTCACTTTAAATTTGAACCGTCTGATACAATAGTTAAAACATGGACTGCTGCACCAACCTGGCCCACAAATTCCAGGAATTTTACTCCAGGAGCCCAGCCCTGCACCCAGAATGGGGCCCTGGCTTCCCTTGCTTAGGCCTGCCTAAACTACTCAGAATCCATTTCACAGATGAGAAACCCCAGCTTATTATGCATAAGCCCATGTAGGCCACCTGGGAAACTTGCTCTAGATGTTAGACCTTGTGGCCTTCTACTCCAAGCCTACCCACAGTTCCTGAGAATGAATTTTACTCTAGTGAGCTACCAGAGGTACCCAAGACAGCCGAAAATGGCAAAACAGTTGCTCTTGCTTTTGATTGCCTACTATAATTATTGTGGAAGATACCAAATGCTTTGTTTGTAGGACACTCCGAAATCACTCTTGAAAAGATCAACTCCCTGATAACTAGCTTTCACTGTGCTGGAGGAAGCAATGCAGGCTGTTGAAGGAGAAAAGCCATCAATGGACTTTTCTAGTGCTGGACCATGCATGTTACAATAACCACCTGTCAGACAAAATGTGCCCTTTTGTGCAGTTAGTGGCAAGGCTGTTTATTGGAGAAACCAACTGCTTTCTCATTGAATTTGAGGCCTGCTACACAGGAGACAATTTGTGGCTGGTACTGTAGCATGATCAAAACTCATGGCTGGGTAAGTCATAGGGACTAGGGTGGAACATATTGATGTTTTTCTAAATAGACATGCTGTCAAACTCCTTTCCAAATATTCAGCTTTTCACCCATATATATGTACTGCTCTCAGTGTTGGTCAAAGATGCTTCTTTTTGCAGGGAGTAGTGGCTAACACAAACTCATAACTGGCCAAAGCACTGACTATATGTAACTGTGAGTGCTCAGCTGTGGATGGACACTCTATATTAATGCCCTCCCATGCAATATTCAGGAAAGCATTCCAGAAAAGTGATCAGAAAGAATTTACAAGTCGAAGGATGGGGAGGAGTTCTTTGAAATTCTGTCTTTTGGATACAGAATGACTATTATATACACACACACAGACATACACATAAACACACAGACACACAGGAAAAGAGTGTCAAACTACATTTAAAAAACAAACAAGGTTAACTAAATTAGTCTGCAAGAAATATATTTTGGGTATGAAAGCACAGGTAGATTATAATTAAAGGAATGTACAAAAGCAGATTTCAGAACAAGGAAAATGATCAAGAATAAAGAGGGGCAATACATAACAATAAAGGGATCCATTTCATAAGAATAAGTGATTACCACCAACACATATGCACCTATAAAGATCATCAAAATATAAAAGAGAAAAGCTACATGTTCCTTTCCGGGTAACCCCATCTCTGTTTAAACATCACCTCTACTATCAGCAAAACATTAGGAAGAACACAGTCCAAAAAGCACAACCATTAATCAGCTGGATATATTTGACATATATGCAATTCTGAATTCAACAACATTAAAATGTACACCCTTCCTAAGCTTGGGCATAACATGCAACAGGATTCTAGATATAAAAACACTTTAACAAATCCAAAAGTATCAGCATAATACAACGTGAAAATCAGACCACAGAATCCAAGAACAGAAAGTTGGAGAATGTAAGAAATGTGCAGTTCAAAGAATATATTTCTAGGGGCCTGGAGAGATGGCACCAAAGGTAAGATCATGGTGGTTCTTACAGAGGACCTGGGTTCTGTCCCAAGCACCCACATATCAGCTACCAACCATCCATAATTCTAGTTTCATGGGATGTGACACCCACTTCTGACCTCCATAGGCATTGCATGACATGGGTGCACTTATACACATGTAGGCAATACATTCATATACACAAAATAAAAATAATAAAGTATATTTAAAGACCATAATTCTAAATAAAGCATCCCAACTCACTGCACCACATACTCTTCAGAGAAATTATAAAGTACTCTGAACTATGTAAAATGAAAATTCAACTTACCAAGAGTTGTGGGGTGCAGTAAAAGCATTGCTCAGAGAGAAATTTATAGCATTGACTGCATATATTCAAAAGGAAGAAACATTTGAAAATTACCCATATAAGATTGAACTTAATGCAACAAAAGGAAATAAATAGTAAAAATAGGAACAGAAATCAATGAAGTTAAAGCAGAAAGCAATGATATCTACAAATCAAATGCTGTTGTTCTACTAATCAATGAAACTGATAAACCTCCTGCTAAATTAAATGGGAAAAAAAAAGAGAGAAGGCACAAGTTACTGGTTTCACAGATGAAAAATAATAGGTTTCTCTGTTTGCAGTTCAAGGTCTTTAAGAGAGTAATAAAAACTTATGAGTTACTCTGGATCTACTGATTTTATAACTAAGATGAAACATCAGTTCTGTCAAAGGCATAACCTACTAAAACTTACAAAAATAGATACTTCAAGTATGGGTATAATTATTGAATTGAACCAATTACAATAGTCTACTAAGGTAAAAAGCGCTTCATTGATGAATTCTACCACTCATTTATAAAAGAAATCATACCAAACCATTCTAACTCTATCAGGAAATTGAAATAGAAAGGCACTTCCCAAATCCTTTATGATGTCAGCTTTATACTAATATGAAAACTAGATAAAGGCATTGCAAAATAGGAACACTACATGCTCTTATCTCTCATGAGCATAGATAAAAACTCCTCATCAAAATATTAACAAATTGACTACAATAATGTAAGAGAAGATTTATACAAAACGACCAAGCTGGATTTAGTCCAGTTATGCAAAGCTAGTTCCACACTTGAAAATCAATTTATGTAATCCACCATATCAACAGACTAAAGGACAAAAACCATATAATCACATCAATCGATGCAGAAAATGCATTGGACAAAATCCAGCACCCATTCAGAACACTTTTATAAAGCTAAAGATAGAGTAACTTCCTCATCTTGGTAAGAAATATGTAGAAACTGCCTAAACATAATATGGTATGCGATAGTGAGTGCCAGATCCCTTTCCTTCTGCGACTGAGGGGAAAGACACAGATGACTCCCTCCCCCAGTTTTATTAATCATTATACAAAAGATTCAACAAAACAATGAAAGAAGGCATGTAAGACGGTTGTCAAAAATAGAAAGGAACAAATGTCTTCCTTTACAGAGGATAGGATTGTTCATGTAAAAATCATATCGAATAAGAAAACCTGAAAAGTGTTTGGGGAAAGGACGTTTCATAAGGTAACTATGGAATGATGAAAAGCTCTCCTCCATATAATCAATAGATGACCAGAATGAATGTGAACTAAAACACAATGGAATTTATGTTAACACTGAAAATGAAGCATTTAGTTATACATATACCATAGATAGTACAGGAGCTATACATAGAAAACTAAACTCTGATGAACCAAATATAACTATATCTACAGCAATAGAGAAGTACTCTATTTTCATGAATGGGTAAACTAACTATAATTCAGATAATTATTCTTCCCAGCACCATGTATAGATTTAATATATGGGCTTCAAATTCTTAACAAATGCCTTTTATAAATATTAACAACCTGATTATAAACTTTCATTTTTAATCTTTTCATGTCTATATGTCTATGGCGTGTACGCATGTGTGTCTGTATGTTTGTTAACTGTATGAGTGCATTTATGTATGATTGTGCACGTGTGTGGAGGCTTGAAACTGATACCAGGAATCTTCTTGAGTAGTTCTCCACCTAATTCATTGAGGCAAGGTCTCTTAATTGAACTCAAACCTTGCTGACACTTGCTACTTGACCTAGCCAGTTAGCTCCAGGGATCTCCTGCTTCCTGTGAGCACTAGAGTTACAGGCTGATCAGCATGTCCTCCTGGCTGATGTGTGAATGCTTGGGATTTAAACTCCAGTCTTCATACACGCAGGGCAAGTGTTTTATCCACTCAGACATCTTCCCAGGTCCTGTTCTAAAAATTTAAAAGAAAAGTCAGAAGGCTTGCAGTCAATATCACAGAACTAAAGATAATAAACAAAACAGAAAACTGTCATTCTATTTCAAACTTGCTTTATAGTGATAAAAATATCAGGTCAAGGACGAAATCCTAAACACATAGGTCAGAAGAAATTATTAATGACCCAGAATTGGAACCATCTAAGGACAATCAATTGATTTCTGAAGCTAATGCAATGGAGAAAGTAAGATTTTCATAAATAATACTCAATAGAAACACACACATACACATGCACACACACACCCAAAATAAATAGGAGGGTTAGAACAAATGGGTGAAGAAAGATGAAAATCGAACTCTAGCCAAATAACATTCTTTAACAACAATAAAAAAAACAATAAAACTATCGGAGCTAATAAATAATGCAGAACTGTAAAACATTTAAGATTTCTAGAATGAAATTCAAGAATGAAACTGCATTTCTTGTTTTGTTTCTCTTTTTAAATTGCTTCATTTTGTTGGTTGACAATATTTCCCATGTGTATACAGTGTATTCCAATGATTCTCACCACTCATCACAATAAATCCAAACCACCAGAAACAGTACTGGAATCTCTCAGGTCAGTAGATACAATGCCAGATAAAAAGGAATCTCCACAAATCAGGGAAATACCGAAGATATAAAAATGTGATTGAACCTGAAATGTATTACTTCCAATGTTCAAAACTCTGTAAAATTTTAAATGCTGGCTTTCTAGGGTAAAAACATACCCAAGTATTGAGGTTCTCAGAGCACATGTAGGAGGCTGAAAGACACAAGGATAGGACCAAGAACAGGAGAGTGATGAAGTGTTTTTGTTACTTTGTGTGACATTATTGAGTGAATATATTTGCATACTTAATAAGTTAATGTTAAAGATATAAAGAATACCAAATTACTCAATTCACATAAGTCAGAAAGCAGCAGAAAAATATAGGAAAATAAAAAATATATAAGGTGATCAATTCACACACAAATAAGAGCTATTACATTACATATAAATTGTGTAAGCACTAAATTAAGTGATGCACACTGTCAAATAAGATCAAACAGCAAGATGTAATATTTGCTACTCATAAAGTGACAAATTGTACATTTAAAGTTATCTGTTATATTAAAAAATCATAAACACACCATTGAACCCCAATACAATGAAAACTGGAGTCATATTAATATCAGCTAAAAACTTGAACACTGTTATATTGCATAAAATAATGTGAGTTTATCTCAAAAACACAACAAAAATGTATATACACCAACTGACGACTTAGATAAATATACATTAAAGAGATATGGAATGGTAATCAAGTCCAAACTTAAGGTTGGGCAGTTCAGTACTTAAAAAGGGATTTCTGTGAAAATCTTCATCTAATATTATTAATAAAATCTGATTTTTCTCTAATCTCCAAAACAAGATGCTTGTCTGCCCTTGCTACTTCCATTTGATACTTTATCACGGTTCTCAGCAGACAATGAGGCCAACAAGCCATATAGAATACATTGGAGAAACCCTGTCAGTATCCACAGATAACATGTTCAGAGAGTAAAATTTCCTAAATTCACACACAGAGAAAATGGAGTAAAAGACAAGTGACTCTCCAGATCATGGGTTGTCAATTCAGTGGGAAAGCATCAACTGCATTCCACACACCACAGTGGAAATTGAAGATATATGCTAGTTTTTAATGATAAAAAAAACTCCCAAAATCTTGAAATGAGTGAACGCTACACGCTGCAACCTATAAAACATTGCCGAGAAAAATTAAAGGGAATACATGAAAAACAACGTTCCATATTCATGAGTGAGAAACTGAAATTTAGGTGTCAGCTCTCAACAAGTTGACAAATCAAAGAAAATCATGAATTGTTTCATCATGTTTATTTTTGTTGTGTTTAATTTTTAGAAATTGTGATTGTAAATTCTAAAATTTCAACAGAAATGAAGAGAAATGAAAAAAAGAACTCTACCTTTTTTTTCAAAAATTTAAGATCAACATATAGTAAGAAAAATTATCTTTTCACAAATAACATATTTATCAATTCAGAAAATCAGAGGGTAATTGTGTAGCTGTGTAATCGTGTACATAAGCTCAGCTGCCATGGCAATAGAAATTAAAACCCATGAAGATATCAGCACTGCAAGCTAAAATGCCTAACACTGAAATGACATAATAAAAACTGGTGGTGATGATGTGGGTAAATGAGACACCTCACACGTCGCCTATGAAATAAAGAATTATGTAGCACTCTGGAGAACTGTTTGTCATTCTCCTATGAAGTTACAAGAACACTGGTCACACACTGAAAAATACTACTCTTAGCTCTTTAGAATTAAGAATTAAAACTTCACATAGGGGACTGGAGAGGTGGCTCAGCAGTTAAGAGCACTGTCTGCTCTTGCAGAGGACCCAGGTTTGGATCCCAAAACCCACATGGCAGCTAACTACCATCCATAACTCCAGTTCTAGGGGATCAAACACCTTCTTCTGGCCTCTGTGGGCACTGTATGACACAGATACACATCATACATGCAGGGAACACACTCACACACATAAAATAAAAATAATAAGTAACAAAAATTAAAGTTAATATAGAAATAACTCATATAAGTTTTATTCATAATAACAAAATAACAGAGGCAAAATAAAAGCGTGCATCTATAGTCTAAGAAATGAATAATTTATAATATACTAAGTATGTCTTCCCTAATATCAAAAATGAATAATGACACTGCAATCCCATGGATGAATTTTAAATGTATCAGGCATAGTGAAGAGGCAATAATCCGACACAGAATTTGGGATAAGATGAATAGACATGAGAGGCATCAAGGAGAGTAACTAGAACCTGGGAACCCATAGAACAGAGCACACCAGCCAGAGAAAGCATGGGGCAGAGATGAAAACACTCTATTTTCATTCTGCCGATAGGTCACCATTTATTTAATGATCAAACTATACACTTGAAAGAATGAATGTTATTATTTATATAAACCATACCTCAACATATCTAACTTTCACAAACTCAGCTAAAAATAGTACTGGTAAACTTTATCTTCTTCTAGACTTCCAGGAAGATGAATCTAATGCTTCATAATCAGACAAAATGTGAGCTGTCAGTTGAGAAAAGATAACATTCATCATCCTTGGGATTTGCTCTTTGTCACTTATTCATAATTGATGAACTTCTTATCATTAGTTGAGTAGAATCTTAAAATTAATTTCTCTGTATATTTCAAGATAAGTTTTGTCTTTAGTCATTAAATTGCTGTAATTTTTTATTTCTGGTTTCTTAATATTGAATTTTTAGGAATTTGAAGAATAAAAACCTATTAAATCAGAGTACATTATAGTTTAATAAACTACAACATATGTGTAATTTGCTAATTTTTTTCATCCGTAGCTTTAATGATATTCAACCTCTTTTTTAATGTGCAGTTTTTGTGTGATTTGTTATAGGAGTTTGCCTGATTCATAAGTGAAGCTGAGAAGCTTTTCCTAATTTATATAACAGGAAGTATTCAATCCAAAATCAAGTTCAGAGAATCAATGTATATTGTTTGGTGAGAGTGACCTGTCTATAATTACTCCTTGACAGTTTTTCTCAAATCTTTTAATATTCATGAGATTGTTTTTAAGCATTAATTTTCATTTTTTTCTGACTATTGACCACTTTATTGATATTATAAAAATATATAGAGAAATTAAGATAATCATAAAATGTCCTCCATATCTGATGTTATTACCGAATGTAACAGAGGTTCACTATCTTATTTTAACCCCATTTAACTTTGTCAAAATATTCTCTACTGGTGAAAGTTCCCAACATCTAATACAAATTGGACTAAGTAACGTAGAAAATATTCATTAACTTTTTTTACATAAACTTTTTTACCATAATTTCAGAACTTGTTGATTAACATTTCTGATATGGGAAAATAAAACAATGGGCTCAACTGATCTATAGTTTGATATTTTAACTTAGTGGATAATATTCTTCATTCACTCTACACCCATTTTTTTTAGTTATTTTTATGTTGAGTTGGAATTGAAATCCTGCTTGCATGCTCTTGTCCTCCCATACTACCTCTTGAATTACGTATTATAAAATGATACATATCTTATTTGAAATTATTCAGTGAGAAATATTTGCCTCTCCTCATTATCTATTTATTTTTCAATATATGTTTTCATTTTGCATATTGTTTATTTTTGCATTTAAAGCAATACATCTTAATTGTGTTTAGACCATTTCCCCTGTTGTCACCCCCACACAGCCCACCCAGCAAATTCCATCCATTCTGTCATATATGTTAAGCCTATTGAGTCAAGTTTGTACGACCCCAGATGTTCCTTGGCGTGAGATCATTTATCTAATTATTTGATCATGTACATACTATTGAAGACTAATGGATGTTTACTTTTACTATCTGAGAATGGGTCTTTTGAGGTACAAGTTGGGCTCAAACTTGCTATGTAGCTGAGGGTGACCTTGAACTCATAATCTATCAGCCTCTGCCTCTCCTCCTAAGCACTAGCATTTCAGGTGTGTGCCACCATATCCAGCTAGAAGTGTATTTTTATATCCAGTATCCAGCCACTTTAAATATATGACATCATAAGACAAGGCCTCATTGCAGAAGGTGTTTATCTTTTTATTTTCTTGACATTTCCATATGCCTGACATTATATAACAGACCAAGAACCTGCCGCCTTTTCAAGATGCTCTGGCCCCTTTTACTAAAAACAGTACCATATCTTGGCTCTAGATGTACCCATTTAAATTACGGTTTTATTGCCTATTGGGTCTATCACCTTTCAGAACAAGAAACATGTATGCATATACGGTTATTTTTCTACACATCCATGCATCTGTATATAAAAGTAAACAAAGTGCATGCTGATGTTTCCAGTTTGAATTCAGTATGCACTAATGAGTTGTTCCATCTCCCCTCTTTGCTTTTCTGTGAATACTTTCTTCCTCTTCCACCCAAGTGCGCAATTACTCAGAAACTGTGAACAGATATAGTGTAGGAAAGTTTTTACCTAATAGGCCTGAGAAAAACAGCCTTATTGAATGACAGTATTGACAGGTCACTGTGAGCTTTGCTTTAAAGACCCAGCTCCTTTCAAACACTCCATAAGCCAGTGTTCCCCTACATCCTGGCAGTGAGACTATTATCTGTATTTGTGGTACAGCTTGATTCTTTTTATCATATTTTTCAGTCCTTTCTGCAGTTCTCAAATACTAATCTTCCTTTTACTTGCATAAATTATGTGGATAATTTTCACAAAAAGGGCCATAATTTTCCCCAATCTTGAAAATGGCTATATATAGTATTTTCCTTCAAAAGATCATAGTGTTTAATAAAGGAAAGAAGAAAATGAAATTTAAGAAAAGAACCTGGACTCTGAAAAAAAAAACTGACACTTACTGTGTTGGCCACATGGCACTGACAGGACAAAGGCCCTTTACTTCTGTGGACTTCTTTACTCAAACCCAAAACTCCATGAAAAGCATCAGAAATATCATATTTGAAGGACATTCTATAAACCACATGATGATCATTTAAGATAATCACAACCAAGGAAAATTATAGAAAGTATCCCAGCCAAGAGCAAGCTAAGGAGACCTTGACAACTAAATATAAAATGGTGCCTTGGATGAGACACCAGATCAACAAGCAAGGAGAAAAATTGGAGGAAATCTGAATAATATATGGAGTTTAATGATAATATATTTTTGGTTCATTAATTGTAACAAATGTACCATTAAACGCAATGTATGTAAGCTGTTAATAAAGCAAATTTTGCAGGTTAGATGGAGCCTCCTGTCTCAGAACTTCCCTATAGCATAAAGATGCAACTATTCCAAAATTAAAATTTTCTTTCTCATTGCCATTTCTTGATAATTCAAGCAAATGTCTCTTGTATTGCCCTCTAATTTGTCTTATAAGTCAACCATCATGATTACTATTTAACATTTTAAACTATATCTGAATTCCTTTATAAAGAATTAACCATCTAATCTGAAATTTTAAACTCACACACAAAAATAGACTTGTGTGTGTGTGTGTGTGTGTGTGTGTGTGTGTGTTCACATGTGGAGATCCCATGTGATGTGCATGGCACATGTGTAAGGATAGAAGTAGGTTCTCTTCTGCTGCCATATGTGTTCCAGCAATTGAACTCAAGTCCTTAGACTTGGCAACAATAACTTTTATACACTGAGTCATCTTAACAGTTCCCATTTCTCTTTTGATACAGTCTGTCACTGGCCTGGAGCATCCCAAGTCAGCTAGGCTGACTAGCTAGAGAGCTTGAGCTCTGCCTGTCTCCACCTTAATAACACTAAGATTGTAAGTGTGTGTCACTATCCAACTCTTTTTTGCATGAATTCGTGGCATCAAATTCATGTAAACAGTTTACCAACTGAGCTTTTTTTTCCAGACCAGTCTGGAAAAGTTTTATTAGTTTACTGTTCACTGTTATTTAATACTGTATTTTGAGGAAGTTGTTTTTCATTTTTAAAGCTTTAAAGCAATGGATCATTTATAATAAATATAATTGATATATAAGATCGACATATAACCTTCTTAACATCTGTCTTGGTAAAGCACTGAAATGAAACTATAGGTCAAAATAGGAACTTCTGAATTACTATTGAAACATTCATTTTAAACTAATCCCCAAACAGAAACTATTTTAAGATTGATTTTTATTTGTGTGTATATATGTAGGCAGGTGGCTGAGGAAGACAGAAGAGGACATTGAATCTCATTGGAACTAGAGTGATAGGTAGTTATAAGTCACCTGAAAGGGATGGTGGGATCTGAACTTGCATCCTTAGCAAGAGAGGCAAGGGTTGTTAACCGAGTCATCTCTCCAGCTTCAGAAGATTTTCATTGATTTAATCAGATGTATTGGAAAACAGAATATATTTTCACCCTGTAATTCAGTGACATTTATTGTTGTGATTGTGTCGCCAAAACTTATCTCGTGTATCCAATGAGAGTGTCATTACTGAGACAAAAGATACAAGAAGGAGACAACTTTGTGACAGAGATGGGATTCAGCATTACACATTTTTAATTTCCTGTGGGGTATTCATAAGGCCATGCTCAGAAAATGACTAGAAATACTAATTGGCATTGTACACATTGCTCAAGGGTAAGGTTTCAAACGAATCAAAGCAATGATTTAGAAAATGGTAGGAAATGGTAGGAAACTGGAAGATTTTCAATTAATAAAGAAAGAACACTTAAGTAGGATAACTGACGCATTCTGACACTGAGGGCGAAGGAAAGAAGACAAAATAGGTTCAACCAAAGCAGAGACGCAGGAGGCTGCGCGACATGAGCAGGCAGCAAATAATTCGGCAGGATAGGAGCCGCAGCTCGAAAGGGTACAGTCGGGAGTGGTCCACAGGAAGACGGGAGACACTCGGTAGCCGCCTCCTCACAGGGTTTCATGCTACTGTGACGTCTAATTTATTTCTCCCCTAATCCATTTACTCAAAACGGTCCTGGTCCTTTCACAGAATTTTTAAAAACTGCTCAAACAGAAGGGAACTTGCCAAGAGTGATGATCTCAGTCTCATTTGTGCTGCTGTGGGAGACTACAGAAGGCCGGGCTATTCACAAAGAAAGAAGTTCTCTTTGGTTTGGGTTTGGGTTTTGGCTTGTCGTTGCTTACCTTGGAGTTTAGTAAAGAGAAGCTATGAAGGAGAGTACGCACACACTGTGATACGCCTGCTGTCACGGTACCTTTAGTAAATCCATTTAAGAGCAATCTGTTCATCGAGAGAGAGACTTCATGGTCTAGCCTCATCTTAAAAGCCCCACCTCTCTACACTTTTGCTCTAGTGAGTGTTCAAATCCATTCATTGTGAAAGTCTTTTAGGGGCCATTAAAATCACAGCAACCTAAATGCCTCAAAACAGTAAATTTAAAATTGAAACCCTAGTGGGTACATGGGTTCAAAGTTTATGCTTTCTCCCCTTCTCTGTGCTTAATTAATGGTAAAGTAACAGTCTCTGCTGAAATACAGAACTTCAGAATATTGAGAATATTACTGGAAATCAGAACATGGAAAATATGAGACATATTTCATGGAAAAGAAGGCAAAGCCAAAATTGAAGAAAAAAAAACTGTAGAAAAAGTATATAAAACTAAAAATGAGAGCCTTTGGAATACACTGAAAATTCAAGAAAATGGAATTAGTTGACAAGGCGTAGAAAATACAGAGGATAGCAAAGATATTTGTCCCAGAGACTGGAGGTGAAGATAGAGATTGACTGTTTTATTTCCCTTCCTTAAGAGATTTCTCTTCAAATGGAGATGAGAAAGAAGGTAAGGCCATGCATGTTTTCCTAAGTGAGAAGACTGAGGATGATGTCTCTACCTGCTGATGGTGGTTAGTTTTGTTCCCTCCTGTGACACAGAATGCCAGTTAGCTGGTGGTAGAAAACCTAGCAGGTAGTACTGAGTTATGTATATGGGTGAGGTTAGAAAAGGAATTAGCATGCACAGACTCCTTTGCAGTTTTGAAGGCCTGCTGAGAATCTCAGAACCTGAGTTCCTGCATGATAATGAACAGGGTACAGAATTGCAGGGGGATACTGAAATAGATTCAGATAAGAGAACAACTGAGCAAGACAGTGAGTGAGTGATATATGAAACCCTCCCAAGGAATGCTGAAAGGTCGAAGAAAATGAATGAGGCCAAGAGACTGGAGGTCCAAGAATAGTGGGACCCCACCAAGTCTACGACGGTGGTCCATGTTCTCTGCATCTCAGGCTTCATTCTTTTTCTGAATTGCTCACATTCATTAAAGCTGTTGCTGGGTCTTGGATATTCAGAGTAGACATCAGGGGACTAACTTCTTTCGGTAAAGAAACATTTAAACTTTACCAAAGCTCTTGTCCTAGACTTCTCTGATTATGCTATTTTATCTTGTCTGTATAACAACTGTTAAGATACTAAAATACTAATGTTCCATGTAATAACATAATTTGGTAAGTGATGGTGTAAAGGAAACAGATAAATGTTTTTTAATGGACATGAAGAGATGGAGGTCAAAGAATGAGTTAGAATTTAAATTTCAGGAATAGACTGCAAAGGATGTATTTAGTAATAGGCTAAAGGTCACTTGAGCTGAAAACTTAAAGGGGATACAGGGTAGATTAAAGGATAGCTCACCCACAAGGATACAGCAAGAACATCTGAACATGCCTGAGTCTGATACAGTGGTAAAGTAAGACTTTGGTATCAGTTTTGAAGTTCATAATGTGAAAGCTATGTGAGAGCTGAAGAAGCAGAAGTGATCTTTGGGAATATGTAAGACACAAAAATAAGCAAAGGTAAAAATTGAGGTACATCTACAGTAATGCAGAAAGACTACAGTTGTGCTAGAAGCTGTACTTAGGCGGGGCTGTGGGTTATGTGAATGGCTTCTCTTTGGGAAGTCATTGGGTATAGATATAACATTAACCAGATCCAGATATTATTTTGCTGATACATTGTTTCACAAAAAGATTTGGGGTTGAATTGTGTTCCTCTTCAAGTTTATGGTTAAGACCTAGCTCAGTGTAACACAGAATATGATTAATTAGAAGATAATGCTTTCCCAGAGGTGATCAAGGGAAATGAGATGGTCAATATGGACTCTAATCCAATAGGACTGGTGTCCTAGTGTAAAGAAGAAATTTGGGGTGCTGGGATATAAGCTAAAGTGTGGCAGACAAATCGGAACTCGAGTTTGGATACTTAACACCGTGTAAAATTCTGGGAAGGCTCCTGTAATCCCAGTACTGGAGAAGAAAAGACAGGGAAATCCCTGGAGCTTGCTAGACAGATAGTCTAGTCTAGTTGGTGGGCTCCAGGTATAGCGGTTGATCCTGTCTTAAAACCGAAGGTAGAAAGCACTTGACTTCTGACCTTCATATTCAACTCATTCTCAAAAACACAGATGTACCTATGCAACACACATATAAAAAGAAATAGAAACTGGACACACTCGCATACTATAGAGGAGATTGTATGAAGAGAAACAAGAGGAAAGCACCTTCCTACAAGCCAGGAAATGAAGCCTGAACAGATCCTTCCTTCACAGTCCTCAGAAAGTACCACTGTTACTGAAATCTTCAATCTGTACTTCTTGCCTCCAGACCTATGAGACTGCATTTTGTTAGGCTAGTCTCTATGTGCTGCTCTGTAATAACAACCCTAACAGACAAGCAGATGCACTCATGCAGAAGGTTTACAATGGATGGAAGGTGACTGGTTCTCATCTCCTCTGTCCCCCAATCCCATCACTGAATAGACTTTCCTAAGAACAAAGAAATGGGTTCTGTAAGAGAGAGGAAAGTGAGATCTTGTTTACTTTCCCCCAGAAAGCTGAAATCATGTTGTGAAGAATCTAAATGCTGCATGGATTGATCACTGTTAACTTATTATTAGTAGTAAGAAAAAGAAACAGGCTTCAGAGTGCTCATTCCCCTTAACAAATGCACTTTCAAATGTCACAACCGCACAGGTGACCTGAGCTCTCCACACAGTCTGCAATACTGTTTAACACGCTTTAATGAAAGCTACGATTTAGTAAGGTAGCTGATGTTTTACTTTTCAGAGTAAGGGAAGGAAATGCTTGTCTTTCCTGGAAACCATTCTGTTCACATCCTTTTCCTCACTGAATTTACTTGCTTGCTATCTACAGCACTTACTACATAAAGATTCATGTTTGGTGGGAATAAGTTTTTCATTGCACATGACACCTTGAATGATAATGCAGGAACCGATGACGCTCTGATGCTCACAGAACTCAGAGTTTTAGTGAATCAGTCCACCAGGGGCTGGAATTTTTCTATATACTAAAATATTTCTGCTCTTGGAAGACAGCAGGGGAAGAACTGCTGTTTGAATCAAAGTTAGGTGTAGTATGATTTTTTTAATATATATAAAAATGAATCCTGTGCAGACTGAAGTGGCTTCTTTTCCAACTGTCAGCACATTCTTTACAACTGTGCATAAACCTTATTATCACACTCAGTGTGGGACTGCAAAAATTATTCCTGCCCTCAGAACAGATCATCTACAGATCATCTACGGCTTGGAGTGGAATTCCAACTTCAGTGCAGTTAGCGGAAAAACAGCACAGGTGTGGGGAGGGAGGGGTTGGTAGACATTTTCCTTTTGCAGAAAATGTGATCTGACTCCATTTTATCACGTGAAGAAGGGTAAATATTTTGTACTGAATAAAGTACTTCCTGGTGACACAGATTTGGCCTTGATAAAATTTTTCCATGGTATTCACATATATTAACCTTTGATGAAAAGAACACAGGAAGAAAAGCCATGAAATGAGTATGGCATAATTTCATGGTTTTTTTTTTTTAAGTTAACCTTTGAGTTCTGAATTGTTGTAGTGGGGTATTTGGGGGAGTATTTGGATAGAGACATTACTGTCAGCCCGTTCATATTTATGGTTCTGACCTTTGTATTATAGTAGCCTGCTTTGAAGCACAGTTATTTTTAATTGCTTTATGTGTCCGTAGAGACCATTCGGGGCCTCCGTTAGCTATATACAGTACTCTGGCACATATGTTTGCTCAATGAATCTTACCACGACTGGATATTTATAACCAGGTCTGAATACAAGAGGAGGAATTTTTGCATTTTGCTGTTGCATGTGAGTCATGTGGCTTGTGTGAAATGTGTTTTATTATCAATGTTGCTATATCCTTAATGAGGTGACAGGAAGAATTAAAAGTGACAGATTGTTTGGGCTGCTCTGGGGCCATCTGAGATATAGTTTCCTATCATGTGGCTCAATAAACGCAGTCTGTGTGAAGCCCTAGGTAGATGATTCATGGCTGCAGCAAGGTTTCTCACAGGGGTTTAACGAGAGAGATAGTCACAGGCTTGGCAACAGGAGGCTGAATTGCTATTGAAGACAATAAAATGTGTCTGTCCCCAAACTGCATCTGAAATTTGCAAGGGTACCTGAATCTCTCCTATTGCCAATGACATCATTCTATATGTATGATTGTGAGGCAGACAGCATGATTGCAGGAAATACACATCTTGGGAAGGCTCATCTAGACAAAAAAGGGGGAGGGGCTTTGCTTATACTTTCTGCCCAAAGAAAGCATTTCTGCAAAGTGCGTGTTCTGAATAGACTAGATTACAAGAGAGCTGTATCATAAGATATTCACGGATGGTGACATAACTGAGTCATGCACGACTGGTCACGATATGGCCTCGGAATGAGCAGCCTCACTGTCACTTCCTGTTCCAACCCTGAAATTTGACGGATACAGAGGGAAGGAAAGAGAGGAATGCATATTTGAATAAGCTTTCCAGATAGCTATTCTGTATACCAAGGCTATGTAACCTTTATTGAATGAAACAGGTAAGTATAAGAAATGAGAAAAGGAAAGTAATTACACTGAGCAGACACTCAATTGGATTTAAGGTAGAACCAGTTAACGAGAGCAAACAAAGTAGATTCTTGAGGCCAATCTGGGTTCTTAAACTGCCATGCATTAATGTAGACATTTAGCAAATCACTTGACGTAAGATTCAACCCATCCCACGCCCCTTGATTAAATGAGAACAATAATGGTACATTGCTTTAGAGTTCATGAGACTTAAATGAAAAGATGTACTTGATCATACATTGTGAGTAGCAAAGTTCAGACAAATGTTAGTTGTAGTTAATATTAGAACTCCTTACTGTGCCCTCTATCCAAAGACAGATCACAATGAAACTCGTTTGCAGCAGGTCTGGGATTTGTAATGTCGGCTGTATATATTAAATTCTCATTGTGTACGAGAGTCTGAGTTAAGCAAAGTACATCTATTATTCCTTTTAGCCCCCTGAATTCTCAAAGCAATGATACTGAATAGGTTATAAAATTATACCATCATAAGTATTTTTATAAAAATAAAGCAGATGAAACAAGCTAGGCCACTTGACAGAGGAAGAACAGTGTGTAAGTCACATGCCTGCGATTCATACTCAGACATATCTGATTTGATGTACTTTCTTAACTGCAGCACAACCCTTTCTCTCGGGGAAGGAAGCAGTCTCATGATATTCTCCTCAATCATAATTCTATCTAGCCCTTTGTCTGTAGTACCATGATACTAAGCAAAAACAAATGGATGCCCAGGACTTAAATGTGAGGTTCCTCAAAGTTAAAATTTAATAACAGTGACTGTCATGGCAATCAGATGTGTCCCCTCTAAACTCAAAACTTAGAACCTAAGATTCAATGTGATGATTTTAAGGGGCAGAGTCTTTGCAGGGTGATTAAGTCAGTAGAACTCATCTAAAAGGCTAGAAACTACTGAGCAAGCTCTGCTCTGGGTGAGGACACAATGCTCTTCCCCTCTGGAAACACTGTCTTGGAAACAGAGACTGGGTGCTCATCAGATATTGAACATGCTGGTACCTTGATCATAGACTTCCCAGCCTGCAGAACTATGAGAAAGAGGTTTCTAATTTCTATAAATTATTTAGTCTCAAATATTTTGTTATAGCATGTCTAACAGAGGAATATGGTATAATCTCAAAATATAGACTCCACTCTGAATGGTAGAAAATAATACACAGCAGTTAAAAAAATATTGTCATAGAAAGTGTAGACACCAAGAAGGCTTGGTAAGGTCCCACCGTTAAACTAATGCAGAGTTCTAAAGTATCCTACTTTCTCACAGATTTCCAGTACGTCTGAGGGAGACTCTCAGGAATCTTTGTATAGTTCCTGATGTTCCTGTTTTGACTTACCAAATATGTAATCACAAAATACAAGGTCCAGAGATACCTAAATGAGAGCTACCACAGACATCAATAGTCTCACTCTTCCGATAGTAAGATCCCAACCACTGATGGTATAAGCTGTTTTCTTGTTTGATTTTTCATCATCAGAGAAGTAAGAACTTGGTATATTCAGTGCTTTTATGATATTATGTAAACACAGTTTTCATGCCTGGTTCAGACTGACACCATTCTCCTCTGTGGGGGCGAGGGGGGGGAGGGGTGGCGGAAGCCCAGGGTGAACATCTTTTCTTTTCTCTTAAGAAGATTGTCCTGAAATTACCTTAAGTAGTTTCTGTGAAGACTCAATGCTGGAAAGTTCTACAAAAAGCTAAGGGATGAGAGAGAAAGAGCAGCAGACAGGTACAATAATGCAATAGCGGCTACTGTCCAGGAAAGAAGCATTGTACTATACAATGCCCAGAGCATTCCAAGGCTCAGGGCAGAACAGAGTGCATGGGGCAGTGCTTCTCTCACATCCAGAGATGTGAAAAGGGTTGTCCTAGTTTCCATCATGTTCCTTTATTCCTAAACTCAAAGGAAGTGAAGAAACAAAGAGCCAGTCTACACACCGCAGTCCCCTCGCAAGCTGCTGAGGAAGTCACATTCCCATCCCTATTTCTACTCCCTGGCTGCTTCTGAATTTGAGAAAGCATTTCTTCTGCGGAGACAGAAGCTCTGGGAGGAAAGTCAATCTCCCGCTTGCTACAGACATTCTAACAAGGACCTGATGAATGTCCTGCAGTCAGCTAGTTAGTATTGGTGGAATTATAACCACGGAAGTCAACAGTTACCTCAGATATCAATATACATTTGCTTTTAAAAAGTCGTAGCCTAAGTTCTTCATTCTTGCTCCGTTTCTCTTTGCTATTTGAAAAGTTAAACACAATATAAGCCATTACTGAGTGACGTGATTAATAAGGGAGGGGTAATTTTCTTTTTGTTAGAATTATCAATGAAAGTACTATGAACGCAAAAAAAATATTTTTCCTTTCTCAGCTGTTCTTAATTTTTGTGGCTGGAATAATACAGTAATATACTGGGTTAAGAATTTGTTGTTTAAAACAGTTTCTTCCTTCATTAATTTGACCAACAAATATTTGCTGCTTGTTAAATTATAATGTTCTATGAAAAGCTTAGGGAGATTAACATGGAAGGCTCCAAGTAGTCTCAGATACCAATAAGGTTTCTAAAGTTCAAACATTCCATGGACTGGGAATAAAGTAATAATTATGTGTTCATTTCTAGCTATCTTGAAATAAAATGTACCATTAAAAAGCTATGTTACATCACAGCATTACCATAGCAAAAGTAGGAAACCTAGGTATCAGAACAGTGGTTAAAAATATCTTGAAATATTGGCTTGGTCCACTACCATTTTAAATAAAAATAATCAGCAATTTTCTACAAGACTTAATTTTTTTAAGATGTATTCTTCGTATATGAGTGTTTTGCCTCTATATAGGTGCGCCACATGCATGTAACGCCCGTGAAGGTCAGGAGAGGGCATCAGATTCCCCAGAAGGTAAGTTACAGACAATTGTGAGTGGACATCTGGGTGCTGGGAACTGAATCCAGATTCTCTGCAAGTACAGCAAATATCCACAGTCACCGAGCTACGTCTTCAGCCTCAACTGCTATACTTTCTTACATAATGTTTTAATAAACAGACTCTAACATGTAATAAATAGTATTACCTAGGATTTTTATGTTTGATAACCATATTTCATGATAATATAGTCTCTTTGTAATTATTTAGTTGTTTTATGTGTTCAAGATATATTTTATATGATTTTGTGGGTTTATAGTCTTTATCAAATAGCCAAAAAAAAAAAAATACAATGTGTGAAAACTTAAGAATCCAGAATTTTTTAGAAGAGATAATCTAAAAAAATCAGCAGTTCCAATAGTCTATAATTAATGTTATCACCAGAGTACAGTGGATAGCATGTATCATTTAATGACACTGAAATCTCAGCCCATGTCAGCAGTTCTATATGTATGTGTATATATGTGTGTATGTGTGCATGAGTGTCTATGTGGAACTTGTCATGCTGGGAACAGGGGGTTGTATGTTGCATGCATGTGAGTGTGAGTGTATATGTACATGAATGTAAGTATGTGCTGTGTGTAAGTATATGTGAAGGTGTCAGTGTGATTGTGTGTGTTTCTGTATGAGAATGTGTATGTGTGCATCAGTATACATATATCCATGAGTGTGTGTGTGTGTGTGTGTGTGTAGTGTCTATGTACTTGTGTGAGCATAGATGTAAGTGCCTGTGTGAGTGTCTGGGTGTTTATGTGTATTTGTGAGTGTGTGTATATGTATAAGAGAGCGAGAGGAAGAGAGACAGAAAGAGAGTAAGAGAGAGAGAGAGAGAGAGAATGGTGACTTGGAGAGCACAACTGCTGTTTGATATCTCTCCAGTCTTGGGAGATTTCAAAAGAAAATAACTCTTTAGATGAGCCTTAAAAGACAATCTTACAACTAACCAAACCAACAATAGAAGTTTAGGTAAAAGGAGAGAAAGGGGAAGACCTGAGGGATGAGAAGGAGTAGTGTGCAATGTATACCAAGGAGCATTGGTATAAGAAGGTTGTATATACCTGTGAGTCTTATGAGAAGTGTGCAGAGTATGTTTAGGGGCTGAGGGCAGGAAAGCAGGCAAGCAACAGACAAGGGAATAGTTTGAGGCCTGCTGAAGAGATTGAGCCTTATCCCAGATGTGCCAAGCAGCCACTGTAGTACTTTTAACAGGAGACTCTCGTGAGACTTCTGTTTTAGAAAGATTACTTCAGCTGTGTTGTGGAGGATTGATTATTGGGGCATAGCAATTATAGGTGTGTTAGAAGGCAACCAGGAATGAAGGGAACAAGTTATGAATCTCTGGTAGTAACTCAGGCAAGAAATGACAAACCACTGAACCACAGACGTGGTGGAGTGTGGAATTACTTCGCAAAGTGCAAGATGCTCCTGTGGAGTTGCTAGCAGGAAGGAGGAAAAGAGGGAAGGAAGAAAAAGGAAAACAAAACCAAGGAGAGAAAAGGAAAAGAGGAAGACAGGAATTATAGGCTTCAGCTAAGTAGACATTTGAAGGCAAACTGTTTCAGTAAACACAATCACAACTGTTAGTCTGCCCTGAAGGTGTGATAGAATTGCAGGTACCCCAGGTCTCAGCCAATGAGCCAGATGGCTGCTGATTGGTTCAAATGAAAACTAATCAGAACCTTTCTTCAGCAGTTCAGTTGATGCACAAATAGCCACAACCAAGGTGAACTCCAGGAGAGAGAACTGTTGCCAAGTATACAATCTCCAAAAGGCCTCAGGAGACAGAGCACCATTTTTTGACCACCAGTGGTAGCTCAGTCTGTTTACAGTTTCCAGCACGTGTATGCATGTACACATGAATGCACACACACTCAGAATTTTGTAGTTAATAAACATAATATATGTGGGTTTTCATATGAGATTCAATAAGAAAGAGTTACAGGAACATATCCAAGGGAATCATTTGACCTGCCATTAGTAAATCAATACAATTCTACGTTTAAAAACACTGGTAAAAACAATCAGCCAACATTACGCCCGAGAACGAATATGCAGGACAACAAACTTGGATCTTTTTTTTTTTCAAAGAAATAGTTTTTGTTTCATTTTAAGAATTTCATACATGAGTACTGCATTTCCACCCATTCTAGTCTCCCACCCATTCTTCCTATGTTCCCCAACTTCTTATGCTCTTCTTTGATTATTATTGTTAAATACACATAGTTACATTTAGAAATATGCATATATATATATATATATATAATGCACTAAGTTCATTAGGTGGTGTTTGTGTGTACCTGTGTTTAGGGTGGTCCATTTAGGATTATATAATCTCACAAGGAGCTACTCACTTGGGAAAAAGTGATTCTCCCTCCCTCAGCAACCACTGTTTGCCTGTAAACTGTTTTTTTATGGTTTTAAAATTTATTTTTATTCTAAGTGTATGTATATTTTATCTGCATGTACATAAGCACATCATGCGCACACCTGGAGCTCATGGAGAACTTATGGGATTCCCATGGAAATGCCATATTGGTGCTGGGAACAGAACCCAGGTCCTCTAGAAGAGCATTAAATGCTCTTAATTGCTGAGCCACCTCTCCAGCTCCAACAGAGCTTGTTTTCCAGAGTTTACTTGCCAGTTTTTTCTTTTGTTCTCCCCCCCACACTTGTTTGTATTAATTATTGGTATCAGGTCAGAATTACCTACCAGATGTCACTGAAACCCTTTCTAGGAACTATTGAAGCCTGTTCTTTCATGTGACTCTCCTCCAGACAGATGAGGATCAACATTCATCTTGAAGAACTGAATAATTAAATAATTCTACACTGCAAAGCAAGTCTGGTTTTGAAAAAAAAAATTCCCAATGTTGACTGCATTAACAAGGAGTACATGGATTTAGTCCCAGCACTTGGGAGATAGGAGCAGGTGAATTTCTGTGAGATTGTGGTAGCCTGGTCTACAAAGTGAGTTTGGGCCAGCTGGGGCTACATGAAATATAAGGATGAAAAGTTATGGCTATACAAATGCAGAATGTCGCATATAATTGATTCTAGAAGAAATATGAATTTATACACCTCTCCCCATTACCCTCAAAAGACTCTGCATGGTCCACAATCAGCATTCCGAAATCTATTTTTCAGCAGATATTTTTTCATGATTTATTTTAAATTTAATTATGTGTATGTGTCTATATCTATGTGAGTGTATGGGGAAGAGGGTGAAGGTACCCACAGAGGTCAGAGACATTGATTCCATGGTAGAGCCAGAAGCAGTATTGAGCAGTGTAGATTCTGAGAACTGTGTCCTCTGCAAGAGCAGAGTTGAGTCATCTCTCCTGTTCCAACAGATCAGCTTTTACATACAGGAGAGAGGTTGGGAGGAACTTGAGTCCAATAAAACAGAAAAAGTAAAGTAACTAATTATTATGAAAACTTACCTTAAAAAATTATAAAAGGATTTCAATATACATAAAGTACTGTTTTAACCTAAAACTTTTATGAAGAGTGCTATCTCCCTATTAAGTAGACTCAATTTAAAATAATATATTATGCAAGTTTGGTAGTATTTTCCAAGCCTACTATACTACATTCTTGTTGCCAGGATTTAGATTACAAAAGATGTATGCAAGTTCTATACATGAAACCATTTCCACTTTGAGGATCTGAACATCTGCCAGCCCACCAGAAAGAAAAGCATTGATTCCATAGTTTTCATATAGCCAAGAGCATTTCCAACCCAGTCCCAAAGCCTCTTAATGAGACTTCACCCAGTTCAGCCTCCTGAAGGTGAGTGCATAATTAATGAGGTGATGGAAGGTGTCTAGAATTAGTTTTCATCTAAATAAAGCTGCCCGATGTTTATCTGTACCCTTTATACTTATTGTTGCTGTGAATATACCGAGCTTCCTGTTGGTACAGAGAACTATCGATTTGCTGACTAATCTTTTTATCTGATCATTATAGATTGTAACTCTCTGTCTATAACCTTTACACACACTGCTATTGTGGTTAAATAAAACACAATACAAAATAATTAACACCTTCTCATATTGACATTTCTCTTCCAGGCAAAAGCCAGAAGACTTCAATGTGACAAGTGGACATTTGTATTTTTAGAGAAAAGTATAAATAGAAGATGAATATACAATCTTCCGTTTCTTAATATAAATTACTCCAGAAGAACTAGTATTCAGCCTTGGGGAAATCAACAGCTTCTTCTATTGGATTGCTTCTGTCACTGTGTGGACACACTCTTGTTTGATGTCCTCCTACCATTTGTCTTGTATGGAGTCTTTTATCTAAATCCAAAGCAATGCAGTCATCGGGGTTGGAATTCAATAATGGCTCCACAGGAGCTGCCACCCACAGTTTCCTATTCATCTTGTAAAAGGCTTTGAGTTTTCAAAGTACCAACGAAGGTTGGCATTTCAATGCCAGGGACAGATCGCTTAAAGTTCTTTTGTGTTCACAAGAAAGAGAGAGAAATTGAGAATGGGGGAATCAAATGGCCAACCTACTACCCTACCTGACTTCCTAGGGGTAACCCTAAGGCACCCAAGGGAGCAAGGACATTGGCTGACCTGACCCCCTCGGCTATGCTATGAGACACTGTCATGAATAGTGAATGTTTTCAGAGGTGTTTACTTCACACTGAGTTCCACAACTGCAATTAAGAGACAACAAATCCATGAAAATTGAGCAGAAAATAAAAAAAAATAAAAATAAAAGGATGACAAAGAGAAGTCCTTGGAACATTCAGAATCAAAGCACTTAAAAATAAGAGCATTTTAAAGGAGTTTACAGATGAATAAATTGAAGCTGAAGGTTTGAACATAGGCTGACATGTCATATATGACTGTAGTTCTTTACATGGGAACAGATCTGAATGGGACTACCATCACTGAACCTTCTCCTTAGGCTCTATTGATAGCTGTATGGATGCTTTTTCATTCAATACAAATTCAGTTTCCTAGTTCTTCCATGTCCATGACATGTATTTATCATGAAGAACTGACCTATGAAATTATGGGGTAAAAATTCCTGGGACTATACATATTTGCAACACTGGAGACTTAATCACAATACTTTATGATAACTGCTGAACACAGAAGGGAGTAGAGCCACTTATCTAGGATCAAAGCCACCTTGATGCTTCTAAGTTCATTGTTCCTTCAGCTGACTCCGGCCCTTAGCTTGTACTTTGGGAGCAAGATTGGCTGGGTGGAGCTGAAACAATGTAGGAGTTCAGAGTAGCAGTGAAGACCGATGTTCTGATTAAGTACATAACCTGGGGCTTCAGTTTCCATATCTAAGATAAAGGGTTTCAAAGACTTTATAGATACTTTCCTTCCCAAACACAGTATGATTCTGCTGAATGTAACGGGATGGCATACCTTTCTGTACAGGGCATAAGCTCACCTATTCATTTACATTTCATCAAATATCAAAAGTACGCATTGAGTTTCCCCTACTTGCTAAGACTGTGCTGAGGCTAGAATAGGTTACAAAAGCATATTTTGTTTTTGGCAGCATAAAATGTGTATTTAGTCAAGGAGTTATGCCTTCTATCAACAGTGATACCGGGTTTAACTTTGTAATTATGAGCAATGTTGAAACCGCAGTAATACATTGTGAAAATGTATTGATGGATGAAATTGACCTCGTTGGGAAAAAAGTGTCTCTGAGGATATAACAGCCAAGCTGAAATCCGGAGGCTGATGAGATCCCTTCTTTGCTGTGATCAGAATATCCTGCATTCTGAAGAATGAAGAATCACTGAGATTTTAAACACAATGCAGTATAATCAGATCTGTTTTCTGTCTCAGGATTTAGACAGATTGTTTTGTCAAAAGTAAAGAGTTGAAGGAGAGGAAAAACTAGAGACAAAATTAACCTGCCTCCTGAAAGAAGAAAAGTGGAATTAATTTGCAGCTGGAATGCTAGGAGATATGATGTACTTCAGCTTAAAATATCCAGACTTGAGGCAAGACCCTAATAGAGCTTGGTGATTTTTGTCAGTCAAGTTCTCAGGGCTGGGCCCTAAATTTGAAACTATTATTTTCTTGCAATTTGAGAACAAGTTGTAGAAATACCTGTCAATTCACCAATGTTGCTTTACAGAAAGATAAGTATCTATTCCCTACTCATGCATCATTTGATGATGGTTGCTATGGAAACAGATGTTCTGAGCACTAACAAACAATTGCCGTGCATTTGAAAGCTGAATCATTACAAGACCTGGGCAAAAATGACCATCCTATGAAACTTTGCCAACCCTCTATTACAGTGCATAATCTGCTAGATGTTACTTTGCAAGCATGCTTCTCAAAAAGGTCATCGGCAAGCTGAAAATCTTGATTGATCATTTTAAACATAAGTGAAATATTAGTGAAAAAAGAAGAATTTAAAAGCAGATCCGTATTTCCTTAGATATTTCCTGCTGGATATTCTGCTTAATTCATGGCCAAAACTAGGAACTAAGTTATATTGACTTGAAACTTCTCCAATTTTCTTACTTAAGTTCTTCACACCAGTATGCAGGTTTAGTCAGTGTCTTCCCATTATTCCAATATAAGACTGAAAAGATTTTGTGAAGATTTCTGACTGAATGATCTGTCCATCTAACAATTCTATTTATCCCTATTTATCTTTCAAGGATGTTTTTAAATTTTCCTTCCTAAAAATGATGTTCTAGTGCTGCTTCATTCTATTAAAATTTTACCTCTAAATTTTTACTTTTATTTCTAAATATCTAATTTTATTGACTATAACTACATTTATCTTTATAAGCATATGCTGAATTACTTTTTATATATACTATATACTCCTCTTTGAGGAGCATATATGGGTGAGCATACAGCAGGCACATATACACACATATAAGCACAGTTATATAATTATATATAAAGAACATGGATGGTCATGATTTTTCATATCTTCATTCTAAATGCACCCAAGAAAAGGCCATCTAAGACATTAGACAATACATATTTGACAATATAAGAATAGATTATAGACAATAAATTGTTAAAATTGTACCTATTAAAAATGTTTAAAATCCTTTAAAAATTGAATGAACTACCTCCATAAAAATATGAAGACATAGTCATGATATTTTCAAGGAAATTGGTTGATTTGGATTCATTTTCTTACAGTGTCAAAGCTAAAAGGACTTTCTTATTTAAGGATTCCTAATATTAAGAATTAATTAAGTGATCATGGAAAATAAAATAGAGTTGAAAATTTAAAATCTGGCCAAGAATATTCTCCTGCTACACAGGGCATTCTTGTAATAAATACAGCCTTTGCTAAAATTAATGTTTTAGACAATTATTAGACTACTTTATAGGATTACTAGATGCTAATAAAACTGAAGAGGCAGACACAATTTTCATTCTCAAACCCATCAAATTGTTGCCATGACTAGAAATAAAAGACAAGGTCCTGACATTCATTGAAGGTTTAGAAACTACTACACAGCTTAAACAGTGCTCGGAAAACTGTTTACAGACCTGTGGTCTTAGTTTGGGCTCTATAACTTGTGTGATCCTGTTTCCAATTTCATCTGTCCCAGTTCAGCCTGGCTTCAGACACACTTGGTTCCTGTCTGAACTTGAAAAATGAAGAACCCATACAAGTACTGGGTCTTCACTATGCTTAAAATTGTTTTTTATTATTCATAGATATTTACACAGCTACTTTTTGTCATTCATACTTACAGGGTTTAACTGAAATTGATCTTCTTAGACTGATGGCCTCTTATGACCTTCTCTCATCAACTTCAATCTCTACCATCAAGACATGTACATGTATGTTTTAGACATATACACAACTGCAAATTATGCTCATATACAATATCAGTCAAAGTATTCCACATTCTCTTTTTAGGGAATCATAATTCGTGCTCATCTTTAATATCTCTGCTTTGGCCCATCTACCAACATTGCTGCAGTTCATCGTTATCATGCTTTGCCTTCCAAATTTCACATACTACCAAGACTTTGCAAATGTAAGGATATCACATCTGTACATTATGGTCCTATATTAGTTCTTTTCTTTGCACTTGAGTTGATGCAATGGAAAGTACACACCTCTCACCCTTGATGGCTGCATGAGGCTTATCATGCAGACCCCCAAAGATATGTCCTTAAGCTTCTTCCTGTCACCCCTTCCCCTTCAAGTGGGAGAGGCCTTGGGGAGAATGCTAATGGCATCCTGTTCTGTTTTGTAGTCACATCTCATTTCAAAACCTGATATGTTTCAATTTTTCCATTTTAACAAAAATCTCTGTTTTAAAAATTTAGCATGCTTAAAAACGTTTCCCTCAGAAAAACATTATTTTCTTCAAATTCTACTTTTGTATTTAGAACCTCTAAGAGTCAACAGAAAAGTTAAAATAGAAGAGACAGAGGCGAAAGAAGGAAAAAATTAATGACAAAAACAGGTTTAAAACCAAGCAGCCTGGTGAGACTGCTCAAGTCTTTAACACCAGCACTTGTCCAATTTCTGTGAGGCCAGCCTAGTCTATATAGCAAGTTTCAGGCCAGCTGGGGCTATAGAGAGTAAAAACAAACAAACAAACAAACATGAAGTTTACTCATTAAAAAGACAAGGGGCTACTCTTCATTTTTCCAGAAATTAAATGTCAGGTCAATGTCACAGGTAATTTGTACTTGATCACTTTGCAAGCAGTGCCAGGTTAAACTCTAAAAATTAGCAATAACTTCAAAAGTCTTATATTTACATAGATTTTAAATATCAACATTTATTGTTCAAGTAATGGAAACTAATTTTTGAAATATAAAAATTTTTCAAGTGTATATTCCATTAAGTATTAAGGTAACAATATAGTTGCTTTATATTTACCTTGTGGAAAATTATAAAACTCATTTATGAGAAAATTACCTCGTGAAAAATTATATAACTCATTTATGAGAAAATTCGAGTGAAAAGAGTAATTAGTATTATTATGAAAATAGTTTTGAGTACATAGTCTTCTTAGAAATCCACAGGTATCTGTAAACTATATTTTGAGAACTGTAAAACCAGGTATTCAGTATCTAGCTTTATTTCATAGGAGGCTTAGAAAAATAAACATTTAAACTATACTCAGTAGTAAACTTTCACCTCAGGCAAATACTTCAAGTATAAATCTTTACAGAACCCTCTGCTTATAAACAAGAACAAAGAATCAAGCTGATAACATCTGACTAACATAACCTTTCTGGCTTTAAACAACTTCACTTACATATCTGAATCCATTTGTCTTCCCTGCTTCCTTTTACTCATTAGATCTGAAGACAACAGCTTTATGCTTTGAAAATGGCATATAATCTATGATGACTGACAGAGTACACAAGAACAGCATGTATTTATTTTTTCTGTGTTTTGGGAAGGTTTGCATAAACCTGCAACATAAAATGAACTTTAAATTTGAACTCTGTCCAGCAGCACTTTGAATTTCATGTACTCGCTCCCCCTCACCCGGAGCTTCAGACTCCCTGAGTTCCCCTCACAAAGGAGAGCCTGCTCTGCTTAATGAAATATTTCAGTGACATTTCAAGTAGCAACACTTGTGATGAAGAAAATTTCAAATAGCACTTAAGAATTATTCCCTAAGAATTCTCTTTCCTGTAAACTTTTTAGCATAAGAATGCCTTCCCTGAGGGAAGTCATATGAAGAAAGAGAGACTTTCTTATATTTGGATTTCAAGGTATTAATACTGTTTCCTTGAGATTTGGACATGAAAGAAAACACCATTGAAAGCAAGCATTGTTTATTCATCAAAGAATTAGGGATTCTTTTTGGTTTGTGTGGGATTTGTTATTTTGGTTCTTTTGGTTTTGTTTTTGAGACAGGGCCTGTTACTTACTATGTAGACCAGGCTGACCTCAGTCTCATGAAGAATCACCTGTCTCTGCCTCCAGAGTGCAGAGATTAAAGGCTTGTGACAGACATCCCACACAACATACCAAAGAATTTTAAAATATATACTTTATTTATTTATTTATATGGGAGTATTGCCTGCATGTATGTAAGTGCACCCATATTGTATAGTGCCTACAGAGGTCAGAAGAAAGTGTTTTATCCCCTAGAATTGGAGTTATGGGGGTTGTTAGCTGCTACATGGATGCCGGGAGCTAAACCTGGGTAAGAGCAACCAATGCCCTTAACCACTGAACCATCTCTCCAGCCCCACACCAAAGAATTTTTAACCAAATATTTTTAATCCTATAAGTGTTTTCAATGTAATTACTGGGAAGATAGACAAGCATGGAAGCTTCCATTATGTTTTCTGATTTTAGAAGCATCATGTGTTCTTTATGAAAAAACATTAAAGTAGGAAAATGAATAAAGAAATACATGTTTAAAAATCCAAGTCCAGGGGCTAGAAAGAGATGGCTCAGCGATTAAAAGCACTGGCTGCTCCTGCATAAGACCAGGGTTCAGTTCCCAGGATCCCCATGGTGGCTAGAAACTGCCCTGACTCCAGTTACAGAGGACCCAGCACCCTCTTACAACCTCTGAGAATATTGCATGACAAAGTGCACTTACATATATACAGGCAGTACTCTCGTACACATAAAGTAAAAAAAAATTTAAATACTAAAATTATTCCAAATAATTGAGTTTGATAGCTGGATTTGAAAGACTAAGATAGAGGATTACTGCATGATTGGGGCCAGCCTGGGATTACTAGGGAGAGCATGCCATTAAAAGTAAGAAGAACATTCCAAATCATACAGTTTATAGATCAAAAAATGGTATTTATTCTTTTATATTGAATTAAATTACATTATTATCATACTCTAAAATTTTCTTATGTGTTCTATCTAATTTTGTATTTTATCTAGTCATTTAATTTAAATTTAATCATGGTTTCTTTCTTAAAGTTAAGTTAGCTCTTAATGGTTTTCTTCAATATATTAAATCATTTTAGCATTCTTTATTATTTTATCATGATATCAATTATTTTTAAGTTTTATTTTTAAGCATTTTGAATTTATATTGTCTGTCTAACAAATTCATCAGTGAATAGTCCTGTGATTTTAATCTGGTTTGTAATGAATGCTGGCTCCCATTCCAAGAATATTGTTTTACAGTCTTTGTAAGTTCATCCTTAGACAAATGCACTCACGGAATTGGTGTACAGCCTTTGTTTAGGATACTTTTGTGATCAGTGCCATACAGATATAAGCCATTCTGTATCAGGTCATTATATTAATTTAATGTAACATTCACTTCTGTAAGAATAATTAAAACTGAAGTATTGCATAGGACTGTCCTCCAGCAGACATGGAGAGACAACATCTTCCCAAGCTTTATAGCACCAACTTGCCTAGAACACAGCTAAGATTGTTACTCTCAGCAAGAAAGGAAAGGCAGGGAGAGTCTTCCACACCTCCCAACCAACCAGTCCATTTTAGTCATGAGAAGGGCTGAGGAAATATAACCTGAGGAAGTTGACGGGAAGCTCTCTCTCTTTTTTGCAGCTGGGGAGAGTCATGATCCATGCCTGAATGGAGACTTTCCCGTGTGGCCTTAGGAGGAGAGCACCCACACCCCGTAAGTAAACCCTCACCCAATACTTTTTAAGTAAGCACAATAAACTCACTGGTTTCTCCAACTGTAGTTTGGCAAAATTAGACCTCAGTTTCCCATAGGGACCAAGGGAAGAGGTGGCCAGACATCATTTTCACCTTCCAGAAGCAATTTTACCCACACCAAGGCACTATTTGAATCACTGGGGATACAGCAAAGAGTGGTTTCAACAGACATACCTTCATATAACATGTACTATATACTAAGAGGTGGTAACAATAAACTAGAAAGCAGAGTATTTTAGATAAGAGATAAATGTCACTGAGTAATATAATAAAATAATGAACAAACCAATTCTACTATTAGACAATGAAATTTTGGATAGAATATTCTGGATTTTCCAATCCTTGAACATCTTGAGTGGAATAAATTAGAAAGCAGAATTGCTTGTTTGTTAAATTGTTAAATCCCATGATTTAACATTTTCATAGAGATATTTTTTCATCCAGAGTTCAGGCTATCATGTGTTTTCAGGTAATTTCTTTTTGCCAATGAGTGAATTAAAAAATAAATGAATAAAAGCCTTGTTAGCCAAGACCGTTAACTATAACAGAGGAGAGGGTAACTCCATTCTAATATCATTAAAACGGCAACATGCTTCTGATTTTGCCACTGAAATTTCGTTATGTCAAAAGCCTCTCCATGTTCTTCATTACTATGATGAACCATCTACAGTAGCCAACTCTATAAAGAAAAGATTAGTTAGCTCACAGCTCTTGTGTTTCAGGGGCAGAGTATGGCATGGGTCCTGTTCTGGAAAAGGTCTACGGGAGATGGCATCACTATTTATGACTGGAGCATGTAGCACAGCCAGGAGTCACATGGCAAGACAGAAAAGAGAAGCATGGGAGGCTCTACATTCCCTTCCATAGACGTAGTCTGAACAGACGTAAAATCCTCCACTGTGCACTACCTCAACTCCAACCACTGAGGCCCAAGTATCCAGGGCACGAACATTTATATGCCCAGCATGCTACCTTCAAACCATTTTAGTTTGCTCATAAGAGCCAGTCCTCCACCACCCTCTCACCAACAATAATAATACCTAACTATTCAAGTGTTAGTTTTTATGTACTTTTAATTCTGACTATTCAACATATTTATTATGTCAAAATGAGCCATGAGTGAAAGAATAAGGACTCATCAGTGCTTTTTCTGACTTAAAGAGGAAATATTAGCATCCTGTCACTAGACAGGAGTTCTGAGAGGACAGGTCAAGGTAGCTAAAGATTTGTGCAATAATGTTGGGGTATGTGATCTCATTATTTTCCAAGGCTGAAATCTTTCTCAGGTAGAAGGCTTCTCAAGTGTTTCAATGATGGATGAAATATCAGAGAAAAGTCTCCCTCTGCTCTGTAGAATAGAAGTAGGCAGTGCCTCACATCATGTCCTGTCAATGGTGGGCTCTATAAATAGTAGAAATTACTTACAAGTTGTCATAGTAGTAGAAATATCTGGTATGCAAACCCTTGCCGAGTCCCTCTTAGCTACTCTAAGGAGTGGGGAGAGAGGGATAACCCAAACAATCTTCAATGTCCGGACTGACAGAGACGGTGATTAAAACTGACAGCCACCGGATAGCTCATGAACGTGTTACAATAATGACTGTTTTCGATAAACAGCTCATTCCTAGTGCCAGGTTAAATGAAGAAATCCTCAGAGCCTGAATCTCATAGAACGTTATGCAGTCAAGAAGAAACCAAGCTCCATAACCATTTTACTCTAGCAAGAACAGATAACAAAGTCTATGAACACTGGACCCAACCAGGAAAGAACAGAATTCAAATCACTCTTTTTGATGGAAAAAAAAAAAAAAACAAAGACAAAAACAGGTAATTCAAGAAGGAGAAGAGAATCCTGAATTAGAGATTTAATTTTGAGTTAAGACAGAAGTTCTCAATAGTATAAAGTGTCAAGATTTAGTTTTTAATCATTATGAGATAAGTAGGAGCTCGAGAACTATTTACCACAATCAGAGAAAAAGAGAATAAACCTTTGCACTTACATTTATAGAAAATTTTAATTATTTAATAATGAAGATAAAAAATTCTGGACTGAAATCAGCACACCTGTGATAAAACGTTATTTAGTGTACTCATCCATGAGGGCAGGACAATGAAGTTGGGGATGGCTTTTGCACCCAGCACTAAAGCTTGCAAACCTTCTGCATTATCTCTGCATTGACATAAACGTTATGATCTCTTTCCTCCTATCTCCCACCTCTCTGCCCGCAGGGAGTTTGTATGATGGCTCATGATTGAATGGCAGTGGTGGGCACATCATTAAACGTTCAGTAAATATCTGCTGAATGAATGAATGATTTGAAAAATTAATTCATCAGAATACTCAAAAAGCTCTTTAGAGTGCCAGCATTTTCTCTTGCCCTAGAATATCTCCAGAGTAACTCTGAATGTGCAGGGACATTTTATGAAAATACATTTGAGAGGAAAAACTTAAAATGCACTTAGCAATGAAGCCCTCTGTGTGATGACTTTATAGCTTGCCTTTATTTCAATTTCTACATAAATGAAATATATCAGAAAAAATGGTATAGAAGTTATGTACATTTTAAAGGTGATTGCCTAATTTTTGACAGTATTTTTATGCCTCTAATAAGTTTTGCTTGTCCTTCATACTCTGATGTCATCACATCTTCAACCAGAAACCTCACCAGTATCTCACAATTAACACATCTTACACTGAAGATTTTAAACCCATCTCTCATCTAAAAAGTAACTAATATTTCCTAGAAAAACCCATACTGCCTTTTAGTTATTGCAATTTGCATTTTGATTTAGGTCTTTTATTGTTACTATTTGATTGATGTAAGATCCTTAGTGAGTTCTCACAGGTATTATGGTCATGATATATCATCAGTGATTGTAGATATAATATTTATATCAGGCTATCAAAGCCTCTTCATCCTGCTCGAGTAAAACCATCTATGTTGATTAGTAATGCCTGGTTTCCATCTACCCACAATCCCTGATGTCTTCTTTTGATGCTACAAATTTGACAATTTTTAAATAATCACTAAAGAGATACCATGCAATATTTGTCCTTCTTTAACAGATCAGTTTTTCAATTTAGTATAATGTCTTCAAGTTACATCCACAGTGTTACATGTAGTGTGTTTCCTTTTAATGTCTGAGTAGTATTCTATTGCATGTATACATTAGTTTTTCTTTCAGTTCTTTTTGGTTTTGAAGCCCTGGATAATCAATATACAGCTCTGCCTATGTCAGGCAAGTTCTGTGCCACTGAGCTACAATGTCAGCCCTTTTGACCTTCTGGATCAAGCTTCCAAATAACTGGTATTACTGGGCTGCACCACCATACCCAGTTATATTTTTCTTTATCCATCCCTCTGTTCTAGACATTAAGGTTGTTACCACATACTGTCTATTTAAAATAATGCCACAATGAATGGAGTAATGTTAAAATATCTTTGAAATACAAATTTCCATTCTTTGAATAAATTCCTAGAAGATACTTTGCAGGCCCATGCGACAGTTCTATGCTGAACATTTTGAGAAAACACCATAGTGTTTTCTGAAATGATTGTATCACTTTCATCCTACCAGTAGTGAGAAGGGACTCTAACTTCTCTACTCCCATTCAGTATGTTTTGGCCTTTAATAATTTTCATTACTGACATTACTCTCTCCACAGAGGAGAGTGATATTTGGGAGAAACATTCAATTGGCAGCTCTGACTGGTGTGGAACTCAGTCTCAGGAACTTGGTGTCAAACGAGTGCATGGAACAAATGAGTGAACAGTAGCTTGTCTGTGTCTAAGCAGAAATCCACATGTTGCAGGCCACGTGGAAAAAGTGGAGAAAATCACAGACACAGATGGAGCTCTATGGTATTCTCTGGGATGGATAAAAAGCTGTATCTGATCTTGAGAAATTACACTGCCTGGAGTTAGAAAGTAAACTCCCTTGATAAAGAGTTGGAGAAAGTTAAACCTGACCTCCAGGGCAAAGGAATGACAAGGTGAAAGGAAGATTTCGGAACTGCTGATCCCATAGGTGTGGTTCCCATAGTTCTGAGTCCAGACTTAAAATTAAGTCCCACATGCCCATCTGTCCTCTCTATCTTCCTCCCTCCCAAGGAAGCCCAAGTTGCATTCCCTACTCTGAAAACCAACTCTATTTTTCCCCTGCACCATGTTCTACAGGAGTTTATCTGAACTTTCATGAAGTTCATAAAAAAATTAGTCTTCTGAAACCAGGAGATTTAAATGCATGAGAACATAATGCACTAGAAACAGTTGGCTGAATTCTAAATTAAGTATGGATTTGAAAATGTAAAATACAAATGCACTGCTTAGTTCCTGGCTTTCTAAGTCATAACGGTGGGTGTCTGTTCATTTGTTTGGTTTTGGTTTGGTTTGGTTTGGTTTGGTTTCTTGACACAGTGTCTTACTATGAGGTCTAAGTAGGCCTCATATTCACAATGTAGGCTGGGCTAGCCTGGAACCCATGGTCCTACTGCCTCTATCTTCCCCATGTTAGGAATACAGGTGTTCAGCATATACAACATTTACCGGGCCACAGTTTCCTCAATTACTAAAAAAGTATTTACATATTCATACCCATTTTCAATATGCACATATAAATATATAGTATAATGGCAAAGATTATCAAGGTTAACTGAGATTGTTTTCAGTTTTTACTATATAATCATTGTATGGCCTTGGATAAATAACAGACATACAAATCTAAACTTAAAACATTTTTAAAAACTGTAAATAGTATCTAACATTATCAAGTATGGCTACTCTCACTTTGTATTTTATAATGTGAAAATATCAACCCAATATTAAAAAGTTTTAAACTAATTTAAATCATATTTTACATAATTATTGCCATGATTAATGCTTTTTTTCCCAAATATTTGGGAAGTATAGGCAGGAGGATCAGAAATTAAAAGATGTTCTCAGCTACATGAGTTCAAGGCCAGTCTGAGCACATGAGATTCTATTTCAAAAATATTGTGTGTGTATGTGTATACACATATATACACATACAAATTCATATTTAGTATAGTGCTAAATGTAAAACTACAATATTATGAGTATTAGAATATGTACATAGTTCCATTTTTAACAAATAGAATCCAAAAGGTCTAATTTTATTCTGAATTCCCCAAGGATTAACAATTGATTGTCTTGTCACATATTTTTCTATTTTTTAACTTATTCTTATTTTAATTTGTTTAAATTTTCAGTAGTTACCCCCAAATTCCATTAAAATCCTACTTGTGTGAGTCATGATAAGCTATAAGAAGTTTTTCTGGTGAAGGCTGAGAAATGTAAAAAGAAAAAAAGGTGTATGACAATAAGTCATTAGAATCGGTTAATACTGTGTCCATGTCTCAGAATAATAGTAGTAGGCTTCCTCTATGGTCAGTAACCTGTCTAGTCACAGATTCTTGGCCCTGAAAACAGTGCTAGGTATTGATCTGTCTTGTGAAGTGTTGGGGGAAGGCTTAAATCCAAACAGAAAGTGGTTGGTTATTCCCATCACATGCCAGGAGAGAATAAGAGACTTCAGAGTGCTCAGTTCTAAGTGGGACACCTGTGTCACCCCATTCCTTTCCAAGGCTCAGGGATCATTGTGCTGAAATGAAGCAGGGAAGGAATACTGTAAGAGCCAGAGGTAATGGATAAGTATGAGGAAACCATACTTTTAGGCCATGACAGGGCAGTTACACATATGAATTCACAGGATTTGTGACAGCACACAGAACACCTGTGAAAGCCCAAGCCAAACAATGACCCCAGCATGGATGGGGAAGGTGGAAAATAAGCCTCAGCCATAAGTGAGGAAGTACTGGAAATTGATAGTTACTAGGAGAGGGAAAGTTAGTTTTCTTTAAGAGTATGACACAAAATAGGTTAACCATGCTCCAGAGTATGTACCCATACTCAAGACCATTTGGGGAGCATAGATTAGACTCAGTAGATCTAAATAAATACTAGGGGACATAAGGTGAGTTGGGCAGAGAAGTGGGTGGATCAAGAGGAGATGAGGAGATGGTCTGAATATGATCAAAACATATTGTAAGAAGCTTTCATTCTACGCAAATATTATTTTAAAAGTCCTACAAGTGCCTTCTTTCTGCTGGTGGGAAACTCAATAGATCTTTAAACTGTCTCATTCTTATGGTTCTTTTCTAAGGTTTCCAAGATCTGGTATTTTTCTCAAATAGATCAAAACTAAATATCTCTTCACTCTAAGTAATTTTCATTAGGAGACGTTACTTGTTTTCATCACTATCTGATTCTTCTCTCATTTATCTTCCTAGTTATTATGAAACTAGCAGAAAGTCATGAGTTAATCAGGCCACATAGGACCTGATACTTCTGAGAAAAAAGGAGCTCGTCACTGTCTCTCTTAGGTCTCTTCTTCTGTCATGCTGACTGTCTATACCACATAGTTCCCATGTACTACAGTAGAAGGCCTAACAGACCATTAAATCTTAATCCATAAAATAAAGTTTCTTTTTCCCTTTGTACTTAGAAGGATGACATATGTAATATCTATGGAAGGATTAAAAAAAAGAAGAGTTGAGGGCAGGAGAGATGTTGAGGAGTTAAGAGCACTGTCTGCTCTTGCAGAGAACCCAGGTTCAGTTCCCAGCACCCACATGGCCACTAACAACTGTCCTAACTCCAGTTCTAGGAGATCCAGTACCCTCTTCTGACCTCTACTGTCCGTTCATGACACAAGTGCACTTATGTACATGCAGAGAGCACATTTATACACATAAAGTAAAATAATAATAATAATAAATATTTAATAGAGAAAAAAAGAGTTCATTGTGATAGTTTACCATAAAAGTGGGCAGACTTACAGCAAAATTCATTTCAATTGGAAATAAACTCTAATGAGCTTAACCATTGAAATTTTTCTTTCTACAGAATAATCATGGCTGTCCTAAGAAAAAATGGAGTGCTGTTTTAGGAAAATTTTACCTTGAAGAGTCAGTTCAAACTATCGTAGTATAAGCAATCTCAGAGCAGCTGACTTCATATGCAGATAATCTAATTATCGACATTATAACCTGATACAGATAAAATTCCATTTTCTCTGTTCTCAGAGGCACATCAACAAGGTCTTTAGCCCTTTCTACTCTTACAGAACTTATTTATCATATATATATATATATATATATATATATATATATATATATATCACTTTTCCCACTGCAGTGTACTCCAGCAATATGTGAACAATTCAGTATCATAGCTTAGAGAAAACATAAACATGACCCAACTGTTTTTTGAACAGACACTGGCATGTATCCCAGTTATGATAAGACTAATAGGGCCAAACTCATCTGTACTTGCCACCATGAATCGGTTGCTTTCCTGCCTTTTGATTCAATCTTGGCTGTTTGGAGAAGGTTATAGCACCTGGAGAGGGTGTGGCCCAGCTGGAGAAAGCAGGTCCCAGGGGCAGTCTCTGAGGGTCCTTAGCCTGCTGCATCTTCAGCTTGGCTACCACTGCTTCCGGCCACTGGTTGAAGATGTGAGCATTCAGCTTTCTGCTCTGGGGGCCTCTACCACCATCCCTCCCTGCCATGATGGACTCTTCTCCCTCTGGAACTGGAAACCCACATAAATGCTTCCTCCGTAAGCTGCCTTAGACATGGCATCTTATTACAGCAACAGAAAAGGAAACAGAAATTGATCTAAGAGTAGACTGTTGTATTGAAGAATGTGATCATGTTGTTTTACATATAAATATGGAGGTCTTTGGACTACAAGAGTAATTAAATGTTGTAAACAGGCTTAATGAACTATTCTAGTAGAGGCCCAGCCCTGATGTTTCAGTAGGAAAGGGAAGCAATGACTTATATAGCCACTGGGATAAGGGCCATTCTTGTGACACTTTCACCAAGAATATGACTGCTTTCTGTCCTGGTCGAAGAATGAGACTGAGGCTAAATTAAAAAGTAATGGGCAGATTTCTTCTGTGGAGGACATTTCAAGTCAGCGTAATGTTGAATCTGTGGTTTAGTTAATATTAATCATGTTTATTCAAGTCTACAATCAAAAATAGTACAAAAGATACAAAATGCACGATGTGGAAAGGAAAGGAGCAGGAGGAAATTTAACGTGGGAGCCAAGGCTCATGCTATAACAGAAGCATTAATTGCTAAGGAGATAAAAACTTTAAGAGGAGGCCTCCTCTCTGCCTGGCATCAATGGGAGGGGCGTCCTCAAGCAAGACCCCAACCAGCTAAGATTCTAGCTTGTAACTGGAAAAGTACGAAGGGATTTTTAGCTCCTAGAAAAGCATAACATAGAGAAGCTGCTGCAAATGAGGGTGAAGGGTGCCAAGGTTCGTCCTAAACCGGCAGCCAAATTCAGCAGTGTCATCCCTGGAGTCCTGACTTCAGAGGTATGGAAGATGCAGAGTAGAGAGGTTGCTGATTCTCACTCCGTCGTTTCAGGGTTCTGCTGAGGCCAGGCACCATATAGCAAGGGAGCACCTGCCAAAAGAAGGCCTTGGGAGGCCACTGTGTGAAGCTGTAAACGTGAAGCCTGGATCACAGGGGAAACTCCAAGATGTTGGAGGCACAAGAGCTGTGAGTTATCTACCAAGGGCAGCTGCATACAGGAATTTGAAGTAGTCTGAGAGAGAGATAGGTAGAAAAGCTGGAGGGGTGGAGTTAACTGAGCCCTTTGCAACTAAAATACCAGGCATTGGATATGAAGTTAAAGGATTTATTTTCCCTACTGGGTCCCAGTCTTGTTTTGGTCCTGTGTTTGGCCACTGTGCCCTCTTTTCTCCATTTTGTAATAGTAACACATGCTCTGTGCTGTTGTATGTTGGCAATACATAATTAGCTTTTTCATTTTACAAGGGCTTACCCCTGAGAGAGTGCCTTGAGTCTTGGAACAGGTTTGGAGATTTGAATAGTGTTGAGACTGTTAAAGACCATGGGGAATTCGAGGTTGGTCTAAACGTAGTGTGCATTATGATATACTCATGAGCCTAAAGGTATCAGGGAGAGGAATTTGATAGTTTGACTGAGAAGTCTCTCCCATATGCTCAAGTATTTGAATACTTGGTCATTTAGTAGTGCTGTTTGGAGATGGGACCTTTAGGAGGTGTGGCCTAGCTTGGAGTAGCAGGTCACAGGGGACTGGCTTGAGAGTTCATAGCCTCGCTGCATTTCTAGTTTTGCTTGCTCTGCTTCCAGTCAATAGTTGAAGATATAAGCACTCAGCTTTGTGCTCTGGGGGGCTCTTCCATCGTGCCTCTGTACCAGGATGTACTTGTATTCTCTGAAACTGTAAACCCACATAATATCTTCCTTCTAAAAGTTGCCTTGGTTATGATGTTATATCATAACAACAGAAAGTAATACACCTAATTATGTCTCAATATCACAATTCCTATGTCAACACACTAGTTGGGAGAGTGTACACCAGTCTAGATCTACAGCACCTTTCACATACTCCTCAAAGTTCATGAGTTTTTCTCTGTACCATAAGTATCTGAAAGTATCCATCCTCCTTTCTGTGAAACATTAAAATAGCGCAAAGATTGGTCTCTCCACTTCCATCTCTCCAAGCTATAATTTTCTCTTGCTTGGGAGAAATTATGTATTTTAATAAGCATAAGTTGAGTCTGGGAAGATAGATCAGTGCTTGCTGCTCAAACAGGAGGACCAGTTTTTATCTCCAGCACCCATGTAAAAAAAGTCTGGCTACAGAGTCATGGTCTGTCATCTCAGTGCTGGAGAAGAAGACACAAAGAGCCTGAGGGTATTCTGACCAGTCAGTGCAGCTGAAACAGTACTCCCCAGGTTCAGTATAAGACCCTGTCTCAAAAACAAGTGGATGAATATTAGACAAAGATACCTGACACCTTTTGATCTCTACACATGTACCTGTACACATGTGCATAGAGCCATATACCCACATTCCCACACGGCAACGAAGTATGAATTCATTATCATTATAATCCTGCTGCAATACCCCATTAGAATGACACTTCTCCTGAGAGCCTGTTTTGGCTTCATAAAGGATTTCCTCTAGCCACATCAAACTTAATTCTGCTTCCTTCAACAGCGCATTCTTTTATTTCCATCTGTTATAAAATTTTGTTTATTTGCTTTCAATACAGTATTTGTTACTTTTCTGTTGCTGTGATCAAGAACAAAACAAAACAAATCACTAAAGTAACTCTAGAAGGAAGAATTTATTGAACATATTCTTACAGAGGGAGAAGAGCACATCATAATGAAGAAGGCATGGAAGAGGGCCGCCAGAGCAGAAAGCTGAGCTTCACATCTCAAGCAGACACAGGAAGCAGAGAGACAAATTAGAAATAGGGACGATTAAGCCCACCATAAATGACATGCTTCCTCCCTCAAGGCCACACCTTCTAACTCTCCTAAAACCACCATGGACAGAGTGTTCAGATACTTGGAGCCTATGGGGAATGTTCTCAGGCTAATCACCACAAATACCTTCATTTCACTTAGACAATCCTTATGCATTCTTCAGAAATCAGGACAAACACCTTTCTACCAGAAAAGTGTCTCCAGAAAACTAGTGGAAATTTCACCTCTGAGTTTATATTTTTAACACCTAAAATTGCCCCACTCTATGTAAGATTTACTTCTTTGGAAACATTTGGGACATTAATAATTATTGATTTATTCTTATTCTAGGACTAAGATTTATTCTTGGTTTCATTTATATGTTTCTTCATGCTGTACCCTGAAGATAGTTAAGGTAGTGAATGAAAGTGCTTGCTAAGTGTTTCTAGAATAAGGTCAAGCCAAATGAATTATTGAATGAATGAACTGAAAGAAAATATAACGAGACTATGTTCCAGTAATTTGACTGCTTCATTTACCAATAATTATTGAATATAAGAATAGTATTTGGTCTTGCTTTTCATTAGAAGAATAATCAAATCTTGGCAATTGAAGTTTGAAACGTCCTTTCCACTCAAGATTAACTGTAATATATTTTAATGGACTTCAGATACACAATACCATGTTAATCTTAACCCTTGGTTGACAATAAATCGGTAATATATAAGCCTTTCATGTTGTTTATGTACTAGTTGTTTGCTTGTTCATTTATTCACACACTCATTTCGTCATCCAGTTACAGAGCCACTAGACAACATATCTGTGAGTATGCCAGACAGTCAGACAAATTAGCGTCATTCCTACCTTTGCCACCATCCTTGCTCTGACCATTGCAGCGAGGACCACAGTGAATCTTGCATTCATCGCTTGCTGGCATTTTTCCAGCCTGCCATTCCCTGGGGCTATTTTGATATTATTTAGGATCTCATTCATAAGTTTCATTCTTGTATTCACAGGAAACTATGTTGCTTTGTTTTCTGGTTAGTGTTCCTATATATAAACATACCACAATTTATTTCTCCTTCCTCTGTTTAGTAGACATTTGGTAGTCTCTAATCTATTACATTACTAAATAAAACTTCTTGTCCATTCTTGTGACTATTAAAATACAGATGTCGAAAATTTCCCAAAATACTATCTTCTGTGATAAATGTGAGTCTACATGTAAAATGTGGAACTACTGGACCAGAAAATTTCTTTGTGGTATTTCCATATAGGCTTTTTTGCTTTCCAATTGTAGGACGTATTCAAAGTTAAAATGGTCTGCTTTTAAATATGCTTGTAAAATGTTCAAAAATTACCTGAATACTCCCTTAATGAGCTGTTGAAATAAGGGACTGGACCATTCATTTCTTCAACAAAAAATTATTTAGATCCATGGTGTGTCCTGAACATAGTGTAATAAGAGAAACAGAGTCCATGCTTGCCAGGAGCAAGAAAGACACTTATTAGTTACTATTAGGAAGAAGCATCAGGAATTATAAAGTAAGTATTAGAAAGACCAATTCTGATTAGAAGATGGGAGTGATACAAGGGTTACTTCCTACAGGAATCCTAATCCAGAGTTTTGCATAATGTTGCCTAAGAGACAGGAGGTTGGGAAGGAACATGGTGAAAGAAGTCCTGAAGTAGGACATTAGAATATTGTGCATGAAATACTTCCTTAGAACTTGAGAGGGAGAGAGAGAGGGGGAGGGAGAGGGAGAGGGAGAGTAGGACAGGAAGAGGGACAGGGAGAGGGAGGGAGGAGGGGGACAGGAGGGGAAGATGAAGAGGGGGAGGGAGAGGGGAGAAGGGGGAAAGGGGAAGGGGGGAGAGGTGTTTCGAGCCTTAAACAGGATTCTGTGCTCTGTGAAAAAATTAGAAGCCAAATATGTTGTTTTTGGCTTCTTTTCTCCAATCAGGGATCAGCTTGGCCAAGAAACATTAGTAAATACCATTTATAATGACAGGCTATGCACATTGGTTTCCAGGCATAAACATGTGTGGCAGATGAAGAAACTTCCCATGATCATTAAAACAGAGTACATCAGATGCTTCTAAGAAGGGAGTCTTCAGAAAGTCGTTGGGATAGGCAGACCTTGCATGGGATTAGCTCTTGTGTGATAGAAAACTCAGCACTTGTATAATACGAATTAGCATAAAAGCATAATCATGAGTGCAGAAGGATTTTCTGTATTTGACATCCTGTTTCAGTATTTCAAATCATATATGAGTGTTCTATTTTCTCCAGGCAGAAACCTGTAAACTTCATTTCAAAATTATCTTATGTTAAGAAAATTTAAAAACATATGAACTTATTATGGAATGGCAACTTTTATCAACATTTAAAAAATAAATCAATAAGCAAGAAGAAATTTTCTAAGTCTACTAGATATTTATTTTATTGTCTGAAATAATCCAAATGTTAACAAATAAACTAGATAAACCATACTCCAGATCCTAAAACACTGTGTACACATGTATTTACACTACATATATGCATATTTAGCTAATTATACATTAATAAGTGATGTTTTTTCCTGTATTATTCATATGTAATACTTTTACTTCTGAGACCTTAACTTAGAAATTGAATTTGATTTCTTCTATTATAAAGCCTATGAATGGCCTTCTAATATTCTTTGTGAAAACTATTTGACAATAACAAACTTGTTCTCCTTTAATCCTTGTGACAAACAGTAATTTCTATTTATTTAAGTCTTAGTTTTCTGACTATTAATGTGCAAGGGGTCATATTGTGAAATGAAGGCTTAACAAATGTCCTGTTTGTAATTTCAATGAGTTACTTTTAGTCATCAAAAAGAAAATTCAAGGATTTGTTTAAAAAGCAAATACTGAACTATTCCAGAACTCATTTGGAGAAAAGAAACCCTTGTCTTACAGCTTGTTTTAATACAGGGTAGAGCAGTTTTGAATATGTAAGGGGCTGGTCTTAGTTTCTTTTCCTATTGCTATAATAAGATTCTCTGATCAAAGCAACGTAAAGGATAAAGGACTTATTTCGCTCATTGTTCAAGACATAGTCCTTCATGGCAGGAAAGTCTTCATGAAAGCTCAGTGCTATTATTTCATTTATTCCAGGATCCAGCCAATGACACCTTGCCACCCATGGTTAGGATGGTCTTTCCACCTCAGTTAACCTAATTAAGAAAAGTCTTCACACATGAGCCAACAGGCAAACCTGATCTTGAGGGTCCCTCATTCAAATTCTCTCCCTGATGATTCAGGATCCTGCCAAGTAATGGATTGAAATCAACCATCACAGGGCCGTAGAGCTCTTGCAAAACCTGAAATTCACTCACTCCCATCCTATTCCAATGTTGAGAAAACTGAGGACTAGAAAGTCAATTCTCTTCTGCTGTGCAACAAAAGGGGACATGGAGTCCATGGCTTTTTTTTTTTTTTTCAACTTTTCAAATGTTCTTTTCACTGTGCTCTGGCTTATTCCAGAAAAAAAAAAAAAAAAAAAAAAAAAAAAAAAAAATATATATATATATATATATATATAGGCATTCCTTTCTCAAAAATATTCTGAGATAAATTATCTGTTTACTCTACCATGACCATACACACATCTCAAATATAAGCACACAGGATTCTGACACACTTGAAGATGAAGTTGTTTCTTGTTCTTATGATCCTACAGGAAACAGAATCCCTTGCATATAATTCACTAAAATTTGTTTTTCTAGGCATATTCTAGCATTCCCACAACATCCATTTAACTGTTTAATATTGTAAGCTTTTCATTACCTTCTTCATGTTCAATCTCTTTCCTGTTTGAAGTGTTAGGATGACTAATAAAAAGAAAAGAGGAAGTATTTGTAGTCAGACTGCATTAAGTTTCTCTAGAGGAACAGAACCAATCAGATGAATATATATTAAAAGGGAACTTATTAGATTGGCTTACACAGTATGAGTCTGGCTAGTCCTAACAATGGCTGTCTTCACACTAGAGAGACGGAAGCTTCTCAGCACATGGGGCTGGTTACCTTAGCATTCCCAGTCGCATGCTGGGACCTGGAGCATCCTTGGAGAGCCTCTGTTCTTCGGTTCATGTTCTACTAAAGCCTGAAGAAGCAGGGTTCTGACATCAGTGAAGAAACACAGTAGCAGTGGCAGCAGTGGCAGCAGTGGCAGGAGTGGCGGCAGTGGCGGCAGTGGCAGAGTGGCAGCAGTGGCAGGAGTGGCAGGAGTGGCGGCAGTGGCAGAGTGGCAGCAGTGGCAGGAGTGGCGGCAGTGGCGGCAGTGGCAGAGTGGCAGCAGTGGCAGGAGTGGCGGCAGTGGCGGCAGTGGCGGCAGTGGCAGAGTGGCAGCAGTGGCAGGAGTGGCAGAGTGGCAGGAGTGGCGGCAGTGGCGGCAGTGGTGGCAGTGGCGGCAGTGGCGGCAGTGGTGGCAGTGGCGGCAGTGGCGGCAGTGGCAGAGTGGCGGCAGTGGCAGGAGTGGCGGCAGTGGCGGCAGTGGCAGGAGTGGCAGCAGTGGCAGAGTGGCAGCAGTGGCAGGAGTGGCGGCAGTGGCAGAGTGGCGGCAGTGTAAGGAGTGGCGGCAGTGGCGGCAGTGGCGGCAGTGGCAGGAGTGGCAGCAGTGGCAGAGTGGCAGCAGTGGCAGGAGTGGCGGCAGTGGCAGGAGTGGCGGCAGTGGCAGAGTGGCAGCAGTGGCAGGAGTGGCGGCAGTGGCAGCAGTGGCAGAGTGGCAGTAGTGGTGGCAGTGGCAGCAGTGGCAGAGTGGCAGCAGTGGCAGGAGTGGGGGCAGTGGCGGCAGGGGCGGCAGTGGCAGCAGTGGCAGCAGTGGCAGAGTGGCAGCAGTGGCAGTAGTGGCGGCAGTGGCGGCAGTGGCAGGAAAGGTGGCAGTGGCGGCAGTGGTGGGAGCAGCAGGCGGGTGAGCTTTCTAGGGAGACCGAAGGTACGCAGAGGCAAAAAGCAGAAAGCTTTTCTCAGACCTCTGTTAATCTGGCTGCCACCAGAAGGTGCTGTCCTCCTTTAGGGTGGGTCTTCTTAATTCAAATAACGTGATCAAGAAAACCCCACACACGTGTGTCCAGTAGCTTGTCTTGGCACTGATTCCAGTCAAGTTTAACAACCAAGATTAACCATCACACACAAAACTGACTAGTCATTTTACTTAAGTTCTCTTCCATAAGCTACTTGGTGAAGTTAGTAACATAACATTAACCATTCAGTCATTTAATCTTAGCTCTCAAACGTGGTTATATGATAGGATGCCATGGTTATTTTCCACGAATGTTTTGTCTTCATACTCTTGGAGTTTACATTTGTTGGATGCTTGGCATCCAACACAGCATCTTCATCTTTTTGCTGAGAGCCTGTGTATACAGCAGGCTAGGAATGTTCGAACCATCTCCTACCTTCCAGCCCTTCCACACACCATTAGCAATAGCTAACAAGTAACTAATGGGTTCTGCTGTATAAATGGCCTTGCTCGCTCTCTCTTCAGTTGGAACAATTCTAAGGCACATGTTCAACATTGATTCCCAGAGCGGTGCAGCACATTTATGTTTCAGTTGCCAATAGTGTCAACTTGTCTGATGACTTGCACTCTGTGGGCTTTTTTCCCTTCTCTGAGTCATTTCTCCTTTGAGTTACCCAGATGCAGCTCCACAATAAAATATTTGTACCTAAATCTTTGTGTGTTTGTCAGCTTCCCATTACTGAAACAAAATACCGGAGTTCATCAACTATAAGGAGCAAAGCATAGTTTGGGGAGGTTTAATCCATGGTTGGTTGCACCAATAGCTTTGAGGGCCAAGGATTACATACATTATGGCAGGGAGACCATGATAGAGAAACTTCCCACATGACAAGAGGGAAGTAAAAAGATGAAGAAGAGACCAGGATCTTATAGTCCCCTTCAGAGGCACACTGACAATGACCTGAAACCCCCTCCTGGGATTTATCTTAAAGGCAGCTCTACCTCCCAGGATTACCAGAGGCCAGAGACCTCACATTGTATACACTCAGCTTTGAGAGATGTCCCCAATCCAAAGGAAAACAGCTTACACCATGGTGTGCATCTGAATGGACTGAATAGACAAAGCAAGGTGAGGCTGGGTACCGCAGAACAGCATGTCCTAAGCTATCCCCACATTGGGAATTCAAGCTTATGGTGAAATCGAGTGCAAATGATAAAGGTTTTGTTCGAGAGGGTATCCTTGGGTAGATGCGACAGGAGTTGAATTTTCTAACATGTACAGTGGTTGTTTAGAGAAGAACGTAAAGAGCTCTAAGAAAGAATAATTACAAGTACAAAGTCTCAGCAGCAAAAGATAGTATATTATAGGTAAAGATCTAAAAGCAGTTAGAGGTAATTAAAATAAAGGAGTAAACGTTAGTAACAAATGCCAAGAAGAGAGTCTAGAAAGGAAGACAAGGGACAGGCTAAAACGGAACTGAGAGCTGAGCCTAGGAGAATTTTCCTTTTGCAATGGGGCATAAAGAGGCATTGTGGGAAGTTAAGCAGAGCAGCTCTGGGATGAGGTTACTGTTCACATTTGACAATAGAGGTAGAACAGACCGCATGAATCAAGATGAAAAGCTGAGAGAGCCATTAGAAACCTAGGCAGGAATCCAGGTATGAAATGATGTGAATCTGAACTAAGTTAATAATAGAGAAAGTGGGAAAGAGAGGGTGGATTTCAAAGTTATTGAGTAGATCAAATCCGTAGGGCTCTTTGATTGACTCCTAAGGGCAATAACAGGGAAGAGTGGAGGAAACCCGGTGTATCTTATTGGTGACTAAGGCTGCTGATGGTTATCCAGCCTTTAAGGAGGTAGTCACTTGTGTGAAAGGAAAGTTCTGGTCAAATTTATGAATATAGCTTTGGATATGTGTATGGCCTTAAAACTGTCAGATAGTCACAGGAACTGAAGACCTGATCTCAGAGGAAAAGACACTAGTGTAAAGAAGAAGAAGCATCACATAAGAAGGTGATGTATGGGAGTAATGCAATCATTCATAGGGAAATGGAGAGCAGAAAAGATGGTTGGTCTCTAAGCACCACTCAAGAATGACAACAGATAAGAACAGAGGACTAGGGAGATCGCTTGGCACTTGTTCAGGCACAAAGGCCTGAGTTCAGACTCCTAGTATTCACAAATAGCAAAATGTAGCAGTGCACTCAAGGGCTGGGCAGCTGAGACAGGTGGCTCTCTGAAGGCTCATGGACCAGTCAATCTGGCTGAAATGGTGAGCTTCAGGTTTAAGAGACCCTGTCTCAAAAAATAAGGTAGAGAAGCAATTGAGAGAGACATCTCACCATCGACCTCAGGCCTCCTCACATGTACTAGTGCATACACACACACACACACGCGCACACACACACACACACACACACGAGGCAGACAGAGACAGAATTAATGTGCTAGGTACCTGTGGAGATTAAGTTCATGAGGGCAGGAATGGGGATTCATGAGGAGACAGTAAATTGAAAAAGATTCCCAGAGCCACTGGTAAATGAGACATGCTTTATTTTCTCTGAACAAGTACATACAGATTAATGGGCAGTGGGATCCTGGACAAAAGCACATGTGTCCTTGGTCCTAAGGACATCTTATAGGAAATCACACAAAAGTGGAGTCTTGCCAAGCTGGTTATATAAAACATTACATCACTGTTTACTTTTGGGGTCCCCAGACATCTGGCACCAGTCATTTTGTGCCGACTCATAGCCCTCCACATGTCTTGCATCAGCCATCTTGGCCGAGGCCAGAATTCCATTTCTGCCCCATATTGTCTAGACATAAACAGAGACTCATGGTCTTGATTCCCCACAGTACTTCAAAAGCAGGAAAGTGAAGAGATTGCAACTGCGTGGAAGGTTGTCTGTCAAAATTCAGTACTTTGCCCTCAGTACAGTGTCCACCACAGACCTCTGCTTGCTATGTCCTCACTTAGCCTTAGGATAATCCTTCCATAGGCACATTCGGAGAAGCCGGTGTTTTAACTGCTGCAAAGAGCTGTTATATAGATTCAATGAGATACATATCCCAAGCACTTTTTGTAATATCTCATAAAATGACAAGAACTTTCTAAAACACATTCCCCTAAGAATGGGGTGGATATAATTTTGACATAGGAGAGAGGGGACCTCTGGGGAAATTCTCTTCTGAGAATATTTAATTCTCTGAAATAAGTGTCATTTTCCTACCAGATCGCTCTTATAAACTACCAAAGACTGGATGACTTAAAAAAAAAACAGAAACTTATTTCTCATATTTCTGGAGTTGGAAGTCCGCTTAAGGGGTACTAGGTACTGAAGATCTGATTAAATCTGCCTTCCAGGCTACAGATGACTGATTCCTCTCTTACATGCTCAGATATTTGGAAGAGTTTCTTGGTACCTCGTATACCAACACCAATCCATTGAAAACCCTAGTCTTGTAAACTAAACCTATCCCACCTATAAAACCATCTCATTGGAGGGCTGATATTTCTGCATGTGCCTTATATCTATTACAAAATCTGTGTGGATGTTATTTCCTCTTGTTCAATGAAAAAACTGAGGCTAGAGTTTTTATTCAAATTATACTCAAGACTGTGCTCTTTGAAGACATATCTTCATACTACCAAATCTTCATTCATGTGTGTGTGTTTTTGTTATTCATTACAACTCTTTCTTCTCTCTACTGTTACTTTACAGCTCACTTTTAAGGGGATTTCTTCAAAGCAAGCTATGAAATAGATTCCAAACTGCCACTAATGGTTTTCAACCAGCCTTTGTTGCAGAAATTTTTTTTATTTTCCTCATTCAGTTACAGAGTATTTGATCTACTTCAATTAAATTTAATTTTAATGCTGAAATTAAAATAAATGTCTTTGTCTTTGTCAGCAGAGATGAATATCCTTTCAAGCAAAACACTAAGACGCTTTAATATTCACGTTTATGATTCTTTTCTCTGTTCTTTCTACTGACTTGTCTTTATCTCTCTGTCTCATTCTAAACACACACAAGTATACACAACATATATATGAGAAAGCAATGTGGGCGGGTGTAGAGTGAATTGATTCTCCGAGGGACAAGTTGGATGAGCTGTGGACAAACACCCCCCTCCCAGGCTGGGTGGTATTTACCCAGGATTACCTTGTATGGAGGAAAGACAAGGAGCTGGGAACGTCCTATGGCCCTCCCAACCAGTCCATTGGCCTTGGCTATAAGAAGGGGTGGGGGAGGGTAAAGGCATTTAAACTGAGGGCGCCATGAGGCCTGGTTGTGGCCCGTTAATGTAACGTCCAGAGAGGAGGGAGGGCACCCACGCTCTGTAGTAACCCCCTAACCACTGTCTGTTAGTGAGCCCAAGAAAATTAGCTAGAATTTGCCTAACTGTGAGTTGGGAAATTTGTATCGTGTTTGTGGCAGGACCAGGGGAGAGAGGGACCAAACTTAGCCCCTTCCAAGAGACATTTTAGCTACAGCAGGGAAGAAATAGGAGCCAGAGAGACATAGAGACGGAGTGAATTCCCATTTCTCTGTGTAGTTATATTCTGCAAAGTCTCTGCAAATAATTAACAAGTGCTACCGGAACCATAGCTCCTGGAGAAATCTCAAGGTTGAGTTCCTATGAGTCTCTGATCTCTTTCTTTTAATTGATCAATACATAGCCACATATGAAATCATCTTGTTTTTATCCTACCATTGATACATGTATCAAGGTTCTATGGGGACATCAGCAACAAAGCCTAGAAGTGGACAGGACACCTCAGTGTTAAGTCACATGTCTGTGAACCTGAGAGCCGCTGGGATAAGTTCTAGCTTCCAAAGGCTGAAGAGCTGAAAGTTAGGCTACCCAAAGTCAGAAGTAAAGCTAAATAGACTGTCCCTTGTCCCTAGGATGGAGGGAAGTGGGGAAGTAGAGTGTGGGAAGAAAATCCTCTTTCTTTCTTCTTTCCTTTCTTCCTTTCTCTTTTTTTCAGGGCCGGGGAAGAAACCCAGGTCCTTGCACATGCTAAGGAATTGATCTACCTCAGTCTTTCTATTGTTTTATCTATCCAGGCCCTGAGTCAGCAGGATGGTATTCACCCCACTGAGGGCAGATCTTCTCCACTCAATTCACCAGCCTGTACTCCAGCTTTTTCTGGAAGAACCCTTACAGATGCCACTTCTGAGATATTGCTTAACTCAAACAAGATGACCCCTAAAATTACCTGTTATGATTTTTTCTACACAGCACAAGACCCATGACCTTATCACTTGTGCTTAAATGAAGATTACCTACCCCATGTGTTTTGTCAGGAGGGCCCATGCAAGCTTCCTTGCACTTATGAATGCTAGACAGCACTTCCTCAATTCCCTGCAGGCCATGTCACATGACTAAATCACCAAGAAACTATGCAAAAGTAAAAACGACAAAAACTGTGGTATTAAATAGACCACAAACCATTTCCTTCTCTGCAGTTTGATATCTGAAACAAAAGGGCTGAAAGTAGCCCACTCTGGCTCAGCTAGAAGCATGTTTATCTTCCCTAAAAGACTCAGTTTCTCCCTCAGCACATGTGTGCGTATGACCAGGAACCATCTCAAGTACTGATTTTGAGGTTTCAAATAAATTAGCTAGTAGATAAACTCATATATAAGGTACACATGAATAATGAGGAACTGAGTTTACACATGTATGTATGTGCACGTGTGTGTGGATATGAAGAGGTGGCTGTGCTATCCTAAGCTCTATGTGGCAGTCCATTATAATGTGTAAGAAACTGCCTCAAGCCTGAATACACTGTAAGCACAGTCTGTTCCCTACGGAGAAGGATCCATGGGAGCTGTTTCTTCAGTTTCAGGTCAGTTTAGGAAGCACTTAGCAAGCAAAAGTGGAGGAACAAAACATAGTAAGCAGCAGATAGACAACAAAATATTGAATCAGGCCCTTGGAATACCCAGCAGAATGGGGTAGCTCTGCTGAGGCAGTCCATCTGGAGTTCCTGAGGAACGGTTCCAGGCAGAAAGCCATCTTTCCATGGATGAGCTTCTGGCTTCTTATTCCCACTGTAGGCATTTTTATGCCATGGAAGAAACTATTGTAACCTCTGTTCTCAAGGGTGCAATGATTTTAATCCCTTTAGTTATTTGCTCTCTTCCCTCTCCTGTTAGAGAACCAGGGAACTAGTCTGTGCCAGCACAGAGAGTTTTAGAAGACGCTTAAACATGCTTGAATCTGGGATAAGTGGCCCTCCTTTATCCTAGAGTCCACTCTCAATGAGCCCCAGACAACACAGGACAATTTAGCAATATGATTTCTATTACAGAGTCTTATGTGAAATCTCCTTGGGAAAGGAGGAAAGCTCCTAAGTTTGGAGCTGTTGGAACCAACCTCTACCATTTGAACTACCCTTTTGATTTCTGTTAATGATATGCCTCCTTTGAATTGTCAGCCTTCTTTCAGCTCACTTTCATTTCCTTGCTTCTCGTCCATCAGTGGAATGTCCAAAAGATGCCTACAATCTATGCACACCAAGTCAGTTTGCATCCCAGGACCGAAGACAAATGGTAATTCTTTGGCTTAAGCATTGATGCTTTTACAGAAGAGCAGGAATTGGCTTTTGGCTTTTACTTTTAAAACACTGGTTGTCAAGTTATACTAATATCATGGCAAACCTTTTGAGTTGTGTGGAATCTAACCTTCGTGTAGCCTGCTGCATTCAGAGATTCCACTCTCTGTAAAGTTCAGAACAGCACACAAGAGACTACAGCCAAGGAAAACTTGTCAACAATATAACCCATTCTCTTTTTAAAAAGTAGAGAGTCATGGATTATTTATGCCTGGGCCAGGTGCCTCACTAAATAGCATGTTTTTGTTAAAATGCAATGACTGCTTTGCTACCAGAGAGTTCTAAAGACCACGGATGTTTGCAGTCTTCACCTCAGATATTCAGAACCACCCACTGTCCCCTAGAAGCCCGGTCTTCATTCATAATCATACAGCAATATTTTGTTACATCTTTGTTACATGGTCGGATTCTTTCCATGCTTGACCTATTTCATAAAATCATAGGTGGACTCAAAATTCATAACCTCCTTTCTAGCAATCTCTGTTCTATATAACTTCATTGATTATGGGTGTTATGGTAAAAAAGAAAATCACCCTGTAGATATTTTTGGACTTTACACTGTCATTGTAAGTTATCAGTCCTCTGTGTCCCCCTCCCCAACACGTAGGTCTTCATTAGGAACATTCCCCCTCTAGTGGAACTATGTGGGTACTGCAGCTGCAGATCCAACAACTAGCAAAGCTTTTTGGCTCAAACAGTATCTTACAGATTTAATTTTTTTCTGTTATTGTGTAATCCTCCGTTTTATGCCGGTTTTGCTATTAAATATAATCCAATAGAGAAATATCTTTAAAATGCTAATTTTCTTTCTTGTGTTTACACACAGAGAAATGCTTAGAGCTATAAAAAGGCAGTAAGAACACTGACTAATAGATTTTTGTTTACGTTCATCTCCATTTTCCCCCTGTTAAAAGCCAAGTAGGAAATTGATTGGAAAAATGGTTTGGGATATACTTTACATAGTTAGGTGATAATGGAAGATATTTTCCCCAATATACTTTCTATAAACTGCAAGAATATTTTTAAATCAACAATTTGATACCTAAGGGGAAAGCTATTCATCTAAACTGAATTACAGAGGGAAAGCAGTGACCTAAGTGCTGATAACTGTTGGTCACTATTGTAAGGATGATGTGGAAGTTCCAGTTCCATCTCTGCTATTATAGGTTCCTTGTCAATTAAAATATTGAAACTGAAAAATGCCTTCAAGTTGAAACATCCAGAGAGGTGAAATTAATTGTGTAAGTGTACACAGCAATAATTATCAACCAGAATAAGTGTATTTCTCCTGATTCTGGGATCTGTAACAATTCCTAGTGCACACCCTCAAGTGATGGCACAAACCCAGAGTCAGGCTGACTGGATGGGAATCCCACTTGGCTATAAACCACCAAGGGACCACAGATGACATTCTTAGCCACTCTGAGCCTCCTAGACTCATCTGTATGGTGAGTGGGGCTGCCCACTTTATAGACATGAAAATATGATGCTTCAGGGAAATCACTTAGCACAGGACAAGATGCATAGTAAATATTCAGTGGAGACTGACAATCACTCTTATTAGTATTATTATTATGTTTTTTTTCCTCTCTGCAGTTTTGAGTCATTCTAAAAACAGAGCTTCTTTTCACTCCCAGGAGGAAATGAGTATGTAAATCAAGGGAAATTGAGGTCTTTGACTCTTGTTCCATTACTCATAAGTATTTCAGAACTCTGAAAACATTACTAATCTTATCCTTCATTTATGCAGTACTATAAAGATGATAACAGCTGTTTTAAGAGAGTATTTTGATTTTTTAGAGCATACTGCATTGCCTCTGTTAAAGCCAGATTTGTAAAATAATTCCAGCATAATTTAGAAACTATGGCATATTAGAAACCAAGGATTATAAAGTGCAAATGAGATTTCTTTTTCTTCTGCTGACATCATAACAGTTTTTACAGAGCCATTATCTTCTCAGTGGACACGGATGTCATTCAGTCATTATCGTCAGATCATAACGAGGTGGACCATTAGTGCCTCCTTTGGAGACCTTATGGTCTGAGATGTTAACGAGCCTTTGGGGAACCCTAAATCCTGGAATGGTTGGCAGGGTACTCCAGACCATAACAGAACCTTCTCTGCAATGACAATGGGTCCTGTCAATTTCTATTAGGGAACTTCTTAATTCCCCAATCATTAAGTTGCTGGAAGGACTTATTACACTGGCTTATAATTAAGGAAGCTTTCAGCCATAAATCCCTTCTGAGGAGTCCTTCCCTTTGCTCAACATGGCCTGAATAAAGGGTAAGTCTCTCAAAAGAGAAACTGTGGAGACAATACTCATTTCTAGAAACCTTTACTGGGTGAAAATTCCCTTCAGTTTCATCCAAGCTCCCTGAAGCTCAGGCTCACTCATTTCCAAAGGGACAAAATTAGAAAAGGTTCTTCAATAAATAGGTCTTCAGCAATGGACTGTTCCAGCTGGTGTGTCTTGTCTTAATTATCATTTGGAATATTTCTGTCAGGTGTATGATAGAGAAACATGAGTTTGGAGTACTATTTGCTGCCCTTAAATAATTTGCCATCTTAGAAGGAGTTAATAATAAGGATTAAATAATGACACCAGAATGCAAGGGAATGAGCGAGAGAAGGAGACAGAAAAGGACAGAGAGAAGTGCAGAGACAGAGAGAGTGCAATGGTAATTTACCAGCCACTGGTATAAAGTCAATGCTATGAATTCAATGGGAAAATACACATGAAAGTAGGTGTTTAATAGACCTTTTAATTGTATATCAACTTCTTTTAATTTTTGAGGAAGATGAGTTCAGTGAGAGATGGTCAATGCTAACTTATATCTTCAGACCTCAGTTTCCCCATTTCTCAGTTAAATGACTATATTAGCACATCTCAGTACAAAAGTTTACCAGGTACTCTTGTTCTTTTCTCTGAAAGGAAATAATCTATATCTTACTAATGTGATAGGTGCTATCGAAATATGCAGATAGCAAAACTTAACTACTTGATTACAAGTGAAGTTTATTATTGCAACCAAAATTTATTGCTCAAAGTAAAATCAAGGAGCCAAGTAGAAACAGAAATTATGTCCTGCCATAAAAATAAAAAAATGAAAGAATCCAACCCGTTGACCTTGAATGAACGGAAACTTGAAGTTCTGTACATTCTTTTTTATAATCCCGGGTTTTTCATCTAAATTTCATTCGACCTCAAGCAGACCTGCATTTGGCTTATTACTGAAATTTCATTGCTCAAATTTTCCAATGTAAGAAGTTTTCTAATCAGAAGTTAAATTTATAGAAAATCTCTACTGTATTGAGGAAGAAATAAAGTCTGCTCCTGCATTTTCACCTTGGGAACTTGAGTTAGTTTTATTGTAGTGTTTCCAAATCAGGTCTCCAGTCCTAACAGGGGAAAGAATCGCACAGGACTCTATCTCAGAGCCAAAGCTGTGAATGAAATGAAAGTTTATGAAGAGGGCTCAGCTTTGCTCTAAGTCATTAATAAGAAACTCCAGAGTTTCAGCCTTTTTCATCTTGAGGAATTGGTGCTTGGAGGTTGTTAGAGCACCAGGGTCAGTGATATGGATGTCTGAGACTTTCTGAGTCTATTCTTGTGGTCTCTCCTCTGTTGATATTCACCTCATATCTGATTACCATGTCAGAAATCTGAATAGCTACACTGAAGGAAGATGGGACTGGAGGGATGCCTCAGTGGCTTGCAGCACCAGTTGCTTTTGCAGAGGACCCAGGTCAAATACCCACCACCCACATGGTAGCTAACAACCATCTGTAAGTCCAGTTCCAGGAGATCTGACACCCTCTTCTGACCTCCTTGGGCGTTGCACGACACAGGTGCACCCACCCTCATGAAGGCAATACACTCATACACATAAAATAAAAATATTTTCTTTAAAAAAGAAAGGAATGGCAGGAGAGTTGGTTTGAACATTTTCATCTTCCAAGGGCATTTCACTGGCATTCTCCAAATCCATCCATTATCTCTGTCTCTCCTAGTGCTGAGAGAGGAGGTAGGGCACTTCAAAATAGTGACCATTCTCCTCTGTGCAAACAATTCCCTATGACAGAACAAAGTTTTCTTGTCCCAAAGCTGCTTAAAATGAAATATGGTAAACAAGAAAACAAAACAACAGAAAGTAAGTCACAAGAGAGGCTTGCTCCCAGCCTACTTTCTGAGCACTGGGAGCAGAATAGCCAACACACACACATGCACACGCACACACACTTACACACATAGGTACAATCGCCATGCATGCAGTGTTCTCTACCTCTATTACTATTCCTACAGGACAACTCTGAAATCAAAAACTTATCTGGAAATTCAAAGAGAACAGTTTAGGGTTGGAGATAGGAATATACACACAAACTGTAGCTCAGGAACTGGCCACCTTCTCCTTAAAAGAAAGCTTTGTTCACTGTCAACCCTGAAAGCAACCTTTATCTGCTTTATTCACGAGGACTCATCCTGTCCTAGTCTTCAGACGTGGGTGATGCAGGTTTCTGAGATGCCTGTGCCAAAGCTTTTGAAAAACACAAATCCCACATTAGCCCCAGATCAAATCAGAGATGAAGAAAGGAAGAACCAAATATAAACCCTGGAAGGGCAGATGCAGGTTGGAAGCACTTTAATATTACAAGACAAGCAAGAAAAAGTTCCGGTGGGGCTGGAGAGATGGCTCAGTGGTTAAGAGAACTACTTGTTCTTGCAGAGGACTAGGGTTTGAATCACAGCACCCATGTGGCTGCTAACAACCGTCTGTAACTCCGGTTCCAAGGGATCTAATGCCCTCTTCTGACCTCTGTGAGCATTGCAAAACATGGGTGCACTTACACACATGCAAGCAATACACTCATACACATAAATTAAAAACATAATAGAAAAAATGCTTTTTAAAAAAGGAATGAATTCTGAGAGAATGAAGACTCCATCTCTTGGCCGCAGTAGGGGGAACACGGATCATCTGGTTTAATTGCTTATTCAAAAAGGCTGGGACACTAGAGTAGTTCTTAGTAAGAAACTCACCTTCCCCTAGACAGTGTCCAGATAACTAAGGAGAGAAGATGCTGGGCCAGAAGCTCCTTTTCAGATGTGGGAATTGGATGAAACTAGGCCACTGTCCTGTACCCATGCTTTCAACTTGAAGATGCAGGAAATACTTTTCTTCTTTCTAACCTGCTGATGCTCTAACACAGGCTGACTAATAGAATCTTCTGAAATAAAAGAAGTATGCCATGTGTGCCCCATCCATTATGAAGGCCACAAACTTTCTGTCATTCCCTGTGTCAAAACATAGCCTCACCTGGATCAATAGCTCGTGGATCATGGCTCCACAGCTGGTTAGATAAGTTTTAAATTTTATGTAGTTAACTTACATTTAGTTATCATTACTGTGTATTTAAAGAGCCACTAATGTCCAGTGGCTTCCATATTAGAGGACACAACTCTAACAGCTATCTTCTTGAAAAGGCTTTTCCTGAGGCAGTCTCAGTGATCTCAACATGTAGTGTCTTTAGGAGCCCAGGGACACAGAACTGCTTACTGAACTTCTCAGACCCTCACATGCTTTGACTGTACCATGGCTAACAAAGCATATAGTCTGTGAGGTTGACAGCATTCTATAAGATGTTCTGCATGGGTTTGATGGACCCCCAATATTTCTGCCTTTATCTGTGTCTGGTTTAAGTGTGTTCTGTCTCTTCAGATTGTGTTTTCTGACTTTAATGTGATGGTATTTGCAGAAGGAAGTAATTTTCTAATACAATCACTAAGCCTCTTCCTTAGAACAGTGGTTCTCAGCCTTTGCACTGTGAACTTCACAGCTGCTTCTTTATTCTTTCTTCCTCCTAGGAGGGACAGAATGGTTATAATAGCCTGGGATTCAATATTCCTTTTCTCAGGTCGGTTGGTCTCCAATAAAATCCCAATAGTTTAGTTTCATCTCTTTCAACAGCAGGCCTTGTTGAGAACCAAATATTCCTATTTGTTTCAAAATGGCTGCTTTCTTCCCACTGAATGCAAGAAGGAACTTTTGTTTGTACTCACCTTGAGAATCTGCCTTAGCACTCAATGTGGGGTTCCTGCACTGTAAGGTTTTTTTCTAAGTGTTGGGCTCTTAGACTGGTTGCTAAGGAGATTCTACTCCAGTAGGTTATGATTCTGGGGAGCTGAAGGATTGCTTGGTATCTCACTTCCCTAATGAATCTAAGAAGAAATGCCGATCTTTCCATTTGTTTAGCTTTTTACTTATTGAGCAAAGACTTCCAACTCCCTACCTGCTCGTTGGGAAGCAGAGCATCTATGGAGTGTTAACTTACTAAACTGGATGATGGAAAAGAGGAAGTGGGCATGTGCAGTGGAGAAAGAGAGAAGAGAGAGACAGGTAGAAAGCAGTGTAAGAAGAAGCAAGAAAAAGAGGAGAGATCAGAGAAGAAAAGAGGGGAGGGGTCAGGAAAAGGAAATGAACCATGAACTGCAAGACAAAAACATGGCGCATCACAGTGTCTGGCACTGAGTAGATGTTGAATAAATGTGAGCTTCTCAATGTTTCTCTTAAAGAATTCTCAGAAAACAGGCATGAAATTGTCTCGCTTTCTGCCAATCATTCCACACAATCCCTTCCTTGCAGTATACTTAACACCAAAGTGAGAGGTGATCATGGTAAGTCCCAGATTCAGATCCTCTGACCATCAGATAAAGAAGATGCAGTAGTGAGCATAAGACAGATAAGATCCCTGAGAACACTGAAGTCTTCTGGCTGTGGCAGTTAGTTGACTAGTGCTTGGCCGGGTCAGTGCTGATATCCACCATCACTACCACACAGTACCTCCTAGGTTTTATCTGACTTTACACCAATTCAAACCTCAAAAGGAAAGCATGTCAAGATACAGTCAAAAAAAGCTTTTCATGAACCCTGATATCAAAATGTGCTTGTCAGTTATTTCACTTTCCTGATAGCTATTGAATGCTCATTTGATTCCAGATGGCACTTTGGATATCGGAGATATGATAGCTGGTCAAGGGAGTCAGTTATTTCTCAGAGAACTCAGGTGATAGAGAAGCAAATATAAGGCTTTCCCAAAACAAATAAAAAAATGGGCTCAGGTATGGATAGGAAACCTTGGAAATTTTATCCAGAAAGACTTCAGTTAGAAAACAGAACCAAAAGTCAGAAATCAAAACCAGGCACAAGTGATAGCTACTGAAAACAACTATGTAGGTTTCACAGTTGAATTTAATGACTGTACACCAGTTCCAAAAATCTAGAGAGAATTTGCATTCAGTAAAACTTGGATGTCACAGTTAACAATAAATCAGTATCCCAGATGCACACTAAAGTTTAATGTTTTTATCTAGCAAAGGACAATTTTCATAAAGGTGACATACCAACAACCAGTCATTGTTTCCTAATGCCTCTTTCCACTAGTGAATTTAGTTGACTTCAGGCACAGTATAGAAGACACACAGATGAGGCTAGACCATATTGTTATACTACTAAGGAAGGAACTGATCCCCAAACAAACAGATGGAGGCATGCTGTAGGGATACAGGAAACAAAAGAAAGATTTCCAGATGAACTAATCGGAGTATTCTGAGTAGTAAAATCAATAACATAGTATCAAATTACAAGCTAAAATAAGAAATAAATACCATACACCAGATATACAAATAGGGTATAAAATAAAAATCTCCCAAATAAATTACTGGTTAATTTATGCACATTCTCACTTTATAGCACTAAAATTTTAGTGTATTTCATATTTAAAATGTTTACTTACTTTGGCTATTATTTGTTATTCATGATGCTGTAATCAAAAATTTCTGTGTAGTAGGTTTTCCCTGTCTGATGCTATGTTTTTATTATATAGACTTCAAGTATACACTTCATATATAGATATGTGTGTGTCGTACATGTATATTTTTTTCAGTAGGCTTTCAAAGTAATACAAATCCATCTGATTTTCCACACCACCTTAGCTTGATTTATTTCTCCCCTACTCTGCCCCCCCCATTGCATAGCCCTTCCTATTCCTTCCCCCATTAAAGGTATCGGCCATTTTCCCCACTTCTCCATTGATAAGACCTTTCTCCTAATATTCCCCTTCTTCCTCTATGGTTTCTTCCCATTTTTCTGGTTCCCATGGTTCATGAGAACATATACTTGTATCTAGGGATTTGGAGCTAAGATCCATAAATGAAAGCATATATGTTGCATGTATATCTGAGCCTGTTACTTCAAAGTTTCTAGTTCTATCATTAAAATATAGTGATTTAGTTTTACTTTTATGCTGAGTAGAACTCCATTGTTTTAATATACCACATTTTCATTATCCTTTGTCACATGTCTAGACCAACAAGATTTTGTTTTCTTTAAGATTGTGATAGGTTAACCAGATTAAAGTGGATGGATGCACACCAAAGGACATTTTCGGATACAAACTTGACTCAATAGGTCTTAACATATGTAACAGAATACATGAAATCTGTTGGAGGTGCTTGCTATAAGAGGGGTTCAGAGAGGAGAGGGTGTCTTTATAGATGAAACTCATCATTAAACATTATCTAAGATTCATTCATTTACATAAATCAGTAAATAAATAATGGAAAATACTTGAAGGGCTTACATAGAAGGCTTGGTCAGTAAATACTTGTCTCATATACAATGAGGACCTGAGTTCAAATCCCCAGAACCCACATAAAAGCCAGGCATAGTGGCATGGGTCTATAACTCCAGATTTGGAGAGGTGGATTCTAAAAGAGCTTTGGGTCTTGTTGGCCAGTCTCTCTAGCTGAATTAGTAAATTCCAGCTTCAATGTGAGACCCTGTCTCAAAATATAATGTAGAAGGTTACAGCGGAAGACACCAGATATCAACCTCTGCCTACATAAATGAGAGAGACGAGAGAGAGAGAGAGAGAGAGAGAGAGAGAGAGAGAGAGAGAGAGAGAGAGAAATATACTGGTAAAATAATGGCATCAATATGAAATGGCTTAAGTGCTATAATAATTTTGCACATGAAATTTTGCTTGATATAACAGGATTGTTATGAGTGTATAGCTTTTCACTGCTATGATAAAATATCACAGGTAAACAATTTAAAGAAGGAGAGATTTATTTTGACTCACATTTTTAAATGGTTCAGTCTAGAGTCACATAGCTCTATGGCTCCTGGGTCTGTGCTGAGGCAGAATATTATTGTGAGGAGCACGTGGTGGTAGAGCACAGCAGCCCACATGGTGGGTGATGGAAAGAGAGAGAGAGAGAGAGACAGAGGGAGACAGAGACAGAGACACACAGAGAGACAGAAAGAGAATATGAATCGTGGTCCCCAAGTTCCCTTAAAAGACATGCCCAATTTTCCTAAGTTCCTTTCACACTGTCCTGCCACCTAAATGTGCCACCTGTTCCCAGCAGCACCTCATGCTGGCGACCAGTCCTGCAGTGAGTCAGTGAATGGCTTTTGGGGGACATCAAATTTCTAAATCCTAACATTCTGCAAGGAAATAGATTCATTTGGTCAAGCACAAGTTTTTATTTTGTTGCTGATCCATTATTATTTCTATAATAGAAGGAATGTCTCCTTGGGAAATTTCTTCTGAGAGTGCCAAATCCTTTCAAACTAAGCTTCATTAATCTTCCCAGCAGTGTCCAAGTTAAGGGACAAGCTCTGTATTTTAAAATCTGCTACTTTGAGAGTCAAGTTGATGAACTTTTTAGGGCCATGTTGTAAAGTCCAAATAGACTTCAGACTCTCACAGAATGCAGCCGCTGAATACTAGGCAACTTCCTAGGTTGTATCATTTGAAGCATCTTTACAAGTAATGAAAACTGCTTTCATTTGAATTGTGCTCTGTGTAAGTATGATCTTTGTATTTTCCTAATGAGCCCAGCACATTAAAAAGGTCTAAATGACTTGGTCCCTAAATGAGCTGGCAGTGCTCAAAAGAAATAAGCATATGAACCAAAAGCTTTCTCCAGGGGTCTTTCTAGAACAAACTTCCAAATTCAGAGAGTTTCACACCATCTACTCCAACATTTCCCATGACCCACTGATGTCTTTGAGATAAAAGGAAATGCTTGTGGGCTTCTCAGGAGGTCCTTTGTCTTCTAGAATTCTCCCAATAGACTCACCTTTAGCACATTCTTGCAATAGCTTCACACTCCTTGTATTTCTAAGCTCCCACCTAAGCCATGATTTTGCCTATGGTCCTCACGGCCTGAAGCAGACTCACCCTCATCTGGAATCAGTTTCAGATGTATCAGTCCACGGTCACATGGCTTCATGGCTTTTGGATTTGTGGTGAGACAAACTATCACACAACCCTCTGGTCAAACTTCTTTTACCCTTATTATCTATCTTTTGTCGGAAACGTCTTCCTCCATGTGGAATGACCAACATGACCAGCCTAGGGAAAGGATTTTGGGCTTTGGGGAAGGAATTTTCAACACACATGTCCCTCCCATTGTAGAAATGCTAATGGAACTTCAGCCAGAAATGGACAGTTTTCCCCATACTCAGAATTTCAGCACCCAAAACCAGAGAATTCCATGCATGCCTGGTCAACATGGGCAACTTGCCTTGTCCCTCACTGACATGATTAGTCCCCTCCCCTCTAAGTCTCTTATGCTTTTCATTTTTGTCACTATGAATTACATGCTGCATTTCTTACATTAAATACTTATTCATAGATTCTCTATTAGAGTATGAACTCAGAAGACAGTGACCTTGCTTCATTCATTTTTGCAGCCTTGGGCAGGGTTCCTAAGTAGCTTGTTTTGGTTTTTTGGTTTTATTTTGTTTTTTAAATATCAACGTTCCAGTCTTCAGCCCCCAGAAATCCTTATTTAATTCATCCAAGGTGAGATCTGGGCATGGGTTATTTTTTGAAGCTTAACCAAGTGATTCTAATGTGTAGTCAAAGTTGCTAACACCTGCTTGAGGGTAATGATTCTCAGCTGGGAGTAGTGTGCACATCAGATCCACACACATCACCCTAGGCCCAACTACCCACAGACTCCACTTTAATTCATCTGGAATGGAGTCTGTATAATTAAGCATTGGGTGATTCTAATTCATACCTATGGTTAACCAGGGCTTAAATATATATGTGTAAAAAAGCAAACCAAATTCCAAGGTACCTTACTGTCACTAACTCTTGCTACACCTGAAGTATGAATACATGTTGAGGGGAAGCAATTTTTAATACTGAATGAAATCAGTGCTCTAAATATAGCTCATACTATTATGGACAGTTGCTTTCCTCAAAAGCCTCTATAGGCCAAGTCCTCATCAGCAGTAACCATGGACATCCCCAGCTGCCTTTACGTCCTTACAGGTCACTCAGGCTTTCCCAGAGACTCGCTCTGAATCTTTGCCGATCCCCCACATTCATGGCTTTAATTTCCTTCCTCGCTGCCGTGTAGTTGCTGTTTCAGGAAAGCTATGCCATTTTCTCCACTCTTGCCTCCTCTCCTCTTTCTTCCTCATGAGCAACACACACCACAAACATTTTGGGCTCCATTATGCTTAAGACGTCATTAACTTAAAGACTCTATGCTAACCCCCAGCTCAGAAATTTTCATTTTGCCTGAGGCACTCACTGGAAGACTTTCAAATACCTTGTCCTTTCTGGTCACAAGGGTATAAGCTCCTCTCCAGGAGACCTCTTCTGTTCTTTCAGCCTGAGCCAGTTCTTTCTCAGTCATCATGCAGGTCTGTCTCTCCTGTTCCATCATAGCACTTGTATTGTAAATTGTCTTGTTCTTTTATTTGTTCTTAATTTTTGATGTGACTCCCACTTACAAGAATGTAACCTCCCAAAAAATAAATAAATAAATAAAAATGGGCATCTTAGTTTTGCTGTATCACCAGCACTTTTAATGATACATGGCTTACAATATTTACTTAAATAAAATAAAAGCCTGTGCATGCACAGAGAGAGTGAGCACTAGCTACATAATAAGTGTAACTATGTCAGGAACCCTTACCTACCACATGCACCTATTTAGCCATCACTCACATTCCATAACCCCATACTTTGTCCATCCATTCAGAGCAGCATAATCTCATGAAAATAGTACACACATTCCTTAGAATTCCATCTGTCACCTCCCACTTATATCATTTGTGAAATTTATCCTAGTGATCACTAACATGAGCATCATCTGGGCTATTGGAAATGCAAAATCATGGGCCCTACTGAGCCTAATCTCAGGGGCAAGCCAGGAAAGCATTCTATCAAGATCTTATGGATTTTAGCCTTTTAGATGCACTGCCCTTTGTCATCTTAAGAAAGCCTGAGAGTATGCCCAGTCCTTTACATTGCAGAAAGCAGCAGAGGACAAAGTGGAAACAGTGAAGATATAAGATGCCAGCAGTTACTGTGTGCCTAAGAGGCAATAGTTTTCTTGACTTTCATTTTTAAGAAAACAATGTGGATCTAATTACTTTCATGAAGAGAAAAAGGCTATATTGTTGAGGAGGAAAAAAAGCTAATGGCCAATCCATCAGGAAAGAAACAGAGGAGCTTTTTAAAAAGTGGATGTCCATCTGGGGTCATTAAGGACAGGGGCAAATAGTCCTTCATACCTCAGTAGCCCCTACACTACAGCACAGTTCAATGATTGATGTCCAAGATGATGATCTTGCATTATTAAGTAAAGCAAAATTCTTCTCCAGAGTCTCTGGTCAGATGTGTTCCACTTCTATTAGAAATATTTCCTTTTGAAATATTTAAATCACCTTTTGGGGGAACCAAATGAGATATGCTTTGGGTATTTGGAACATCCTATTAGCTACATTTATTCTCTGAGGATCCAGAGGAATTAAATCTATGTGCTTGCCAACATATTTCCCCTAATGGGTAGGTATTCTCTAACAGAAGGGGGCTAGGCCATGTTTGTCCTTGGAAACCCCACTTAGTTCAAGTGACTCCACACAAAAGGTCCCCCAAACTTCTGTGGCCTGAGAGACTATCTGACTTCAGTAACCCTCACTTTCCACTGGGAAGAGAGGCCATCATCGTCCTCTTGGATACCCTTTAAGCTTGTGCTCTTGCCAGATAAGCTAAAGGGATAGCAATTCTCAAAGTCACTGGCATTTATCGAAAGCCAAAGAAATTAGTGAGCTCTGACATTTATAGGTCTTAAACATTAAAGAAGTTAAAAGTAGTTGGAGCAAGGTTCAAGTCTTAAATGTAATGAGTAAGAGTTGCTGCTAATTCACCAATAATTACTTTGTTTATTATTTCAACAGCTAGATTTACAGTTCCACTTCGGCCTTAACTTTTAACAACACAGTCTCTCACCTTCCAAACTTTTAATTTCACAGTGACCTAAATTGTCTTTGATGGGGCATGCCTTAATGGTCCACAATAACAAGTGCTTACTGTATGTCAAAGTTTGTTATGATTACTTCTCTTAAGCTAATTCAGTTATTCTCACAATAATCCAATAAGGTAGGGAGTAGGATGAAATTCATTTTACAAGTGTAATTTCAGAAATACAAAGAAGCTAAGCAACTTAATCAAAGATAGAGGGCTAGTAGGTAGTATAGCCATGATTTACCCGGTGTCTGTATCCTAAACTTACCATTCTGCAGCACAGTCTTCCAATAAAATCAGTTTCAACCGAGGAAAAGACAATAGATATTTACTTGTTTGTTGTGTGATATCATAAAGCACTGTCTTGGGGCCAGATAAACAGCAGAAACCCTTTGTTTATTCTTGGTATTCTCCCTCCTTTTCCTGTTCCAGAACTTTCATCCCTTACCCTCAATAGCCTCTGTGAAAAAATGGAACTGGCTCTCAACTTGTGCAGAGTAGCTGCATAGAAACTGCTTGATTTCTCTGTGATATTTGCTAGTTCAGGTTGTCTTGCTACCAAAGACTCTGAGTAAGACCTCATAAAGATCTTGCTACAAATAAGTTCAAAGCTACTGCTTAGAGCTTTCAGAAATGTTCTTGATTTGACTTTACTCTGGTCTTGGTCTTCATTAATATTATTACCTTATATCTGCTATTTTTCTTTTAAAACTATGTAGAGCAAGTAGGTGGCATAGTCAGGTATATCATATATACAGACATATAACTACACACATGTATGTGCCCTATATTCTATATTTGTGTGCAAAGTCTGTATTTTTGTATATTAATCTTCAGAGCTATGCTTTACCCTATCAAAGAAAGAAGTGGAAGAAAATCATCCTGTAGACTCAATGCAGAAAGGAGGTGTGCATAGCTCAGCTATGTGGATCAAAGTAAACAAAACTTGTCAAGCAAACCTGAGTTCAACACAATGCAGCCTCTGATGTGGCCCACAGGTTCTTCCTTGAAAGAAGTCATTTCTTCCAGACAGGTCTGAGCCTGAACTCAGATGCCAGAGCAGATAGGAGTGGCCTGTTTTTGCCGCTTCTGAAGGATGTGCTCGGCTCACTGGGTGTGGGTGAATGAGAAAACGCTTTTGGCTTTTCAGTGAATAGAGAATAAATGTCACTTTCTTTGGAAATGACCTTTCTGCTATTCTCATCTTTGTATATGAAGCTGCCGTGTGAGAGAATCTAGGCCTCCAAATTTCATTTCTGAAACTACAAGGGATTCATCCCATAGACATTTTCAAGATGGATAGACTGCAAACTATCAGCAACAGATATGAGAGTCGATTTCTTCAGCGATCTGGAAAGAATCAACACCATTAGGTTCTCATGCTGGGTAATTCAGTGAGGGTTTAAGAGTGTTATCAGATGAGTAGTTGGATCCAGATATGTTATTCCATTTCTTAAGAAAAGAATTGTTGGAGCTGGGTTGGCTTTCATTCACACAAGAAAATTGATAACAAATATCCTTCTTTCCTTGAAACTCAGAGGCTCAAATGAACTCTAGAAATTTTAGGAATAGGCATATCCAAGTTGAAGATAATGAAAACAATTGTCTACCCTGATTGAGATTATCAGAAAAAAAAAAAAAAAAGCAAACAACCAAAGTTTGGTTAGAGTGGGATTCTATAGCTTGTATAACATTTGAATGGCTGCAAATACATTGCTTTCTTCCAGGACTAATAACACAATGCCAGAAGCAATCAAGCTTCTAAAAAATCTCAGCTGTCCTGCAAATGAATGATCATTATTATAGCAAATCGCTTGTGTACCTAAGAACAAATGCGGTTTGTAGTTCAGTGTAACTCAGTGTCTGGGTTTCATCACCAGCTCTCCAGAGCAGTGTCATCTGTCACCGGAACTCACCAGGTAATTTCAGTTTGAAGACCTAACTGCGGTCTAATTAAACAACAACTGTAATCTCTTCCCTGTCCCCTCTCCGTACCCTCCAGAGCTAAGTCACCTCATCTGAGACTAATTACTTGTTTTGAAAGTGAGTTTGGGGTAGGTATTCTTCCAGAATTCTCTTCAAAACTTCCACACTTTTTTTTTTCTGTTATGCATTACCTGAAAAGACTTTCTAGCTTCTACATGCAAAAGCATAACAGAACAAGAATGGTTCATACATACAGTAACCGAACTGTAAATGCACTGAAAGGAGAAACAGGATCTTGTGCACTAAAGTGGGGTCTTTTAGTCCTATTTCAATGCCTAGGATGCAGCACTAAAGGTGTGGAGTAATGAATCAGTGTCATGAATCTAAAATCCATTAAGATGGGTTTAGTGTTAGCGCCTAGGAATCTCAAGCTTGGGTTTTGATCTGTACCCTTCTACGATGAAGAGTGTGTTACTGTTTATTCATTTATGACTCATATATTGACAGGTCATATGTACGGGTTATGAAGGATAAGCTGTGTTCCATAGCACTATTTTAAATGCAGTATTGATATACAAATAATTATTATGCTAATTTCACAGCATCTTGATCTGCTCATTAACACAGATACAAAGAATCAGCATGGTGTGGTGGAAAAGCATTAAAAGGGTAATTAGGGGCCCTGGGCTCTGATCCCAGATCTACCACTCATTAGTAGTGTCACCTTGGCCAAGTCACTTAACCCTTCTGAGCTTACTTCTTCACCTGTAAAGTGAAGAGATTGAACTAGGGCACCTGGAGTGCCCCATCCTTCCATCCTGTGTATGACTCTATGATCTTGGTGACCAGCTGAGTGGCAGTCACTCTCTCCCTTTAATTGTTTGTATGAACAACTCTCTCTGATCACACAACTGAATTTTACACCTGCTGTTCTCTGAGCCAAGATGCTTTTTCCTCTCCTTGGCTGGGCCTGCCAATAATTATTTCCTCTGTAGTTTTAGAGAACTGGTTTCTTGAGGAAGCCTTTGTTCGTTTTTATTTTTGAAACAGAAAAGACCTTTTCGAATTTCATTTTATTCTATGAGAATGTCAGGCGTGCATACAATGAAATATGATCACATATGCACTATATTATCCTCCAGCTATCCATTTGTTTCTCCTGACACACCCCCTCCTAAGTTACTGTCCATGTTTATCTGCTGTTGTTGTTTATAAGTCCAATTAGTGTTGTCCACATGTGCATGGGTGTGGGGCTACAAGAAGCTACACTTTCAGAGAATGATTCTCTTTCCCCAGCACTTATCAACTGCCAAGAGCACTTCAGTAGGGGTTAGGGTGTGGAAATCTTCTCCCCTATCTATGCAAGAAGGGTGGCTGTCTTGATCATGTGCAGGTGTTGTGCAAGTAACCACAGCTGTTGTGAGCTCAGGTGCAGCCCTCCTCGTGTCCTCCAGCTCTTGCATTCCTTCAGCTCTTTCTTCTGTGATGGTCTCTGGCTTTCGAGAGGTAGGGTTGGGAGGTGGCTGCAGATGCATCATTTAGGCCTAGCGTTCATTCTCCGACTCTTTGCATTTTGTCCATTTATGCATCTCTATACTGAGTGGTGATCACTGTGAGAAAGAAGCTTCTCTGACCAAGGTTGAGGGAAGCCCAGGACCTGAGTCAAAGCCAGTCCTCATCCTGGGTCAGCAGCTTCCTTAAGTCCAGTTCTATGGTTTATTTTACCCTTGCCTTCCTAGTGTGCACAGCATTTTAATATTGTATTGTATATTACCTTCACAAGATTGTGCCGTACATACGAGGACTAGACCTACTTCTTCTTCTTATTGGCAGCTCCACTGTGATGTCCATCACAAAGCAGGGAGGAAGGGGCTCAATAAGTAACTAAGGAATGAACAGTTGAGAGACTGAATAAATCTATTACACAATGCCAACCACATTGATCCATGCCTGCAAATGAAGGGGGGTGGGCTGGTCAACACCTGTAAACCATAGTCTCATTAATGCATGAATTTAAAAGTGCTAGTTTTGCTCATTTTAAACCCTACCTCATTCCTTTCATTAGCTCATCTTCATGTTTTTCTAAGTAAAAAGATTTTTACTTAGTACTAATTTCTATAACAATGGAAGGACTAAAAAGTACCCAAGATTTAAAATATCATGCTCTTATATGATGTCAGTTGGGTGCAAAGGTCCAGTGGCTAGTTCCAATGTGAATTGGAAGCTAAGTATTTTTTTCTGCCATTATTATACTATTTGAATATGTATATAATTCTCTTTAGAGTTTCCCATGATGTTACATGTATATAACACATATACCATATTAGTTACTTTCCTATTGTGATAAGATATCACAACCAAGGCAACTTAAAGAAGGAAGAGTTGTTTAGCTTATGGTTCCAAAAGGATAAGAGTCCATTATTCCTGGATTTACTTGAAGGGAGGAGTAGCAACAGAAGTTGCCAGAACAGCAAGCCAAGTGATCTCCCCTTCAAATAGGCACAGGAAGCAGACAGCAACTGGAAATCTGGCAAAGCTTAAAAACTCTCCAAGGCCGCCCAGTGATGTGCTTCCTCCAGCATGGCCACCTCTCCTAAAACTTCTGAAAATAGTACCACCAGCTGAGGAGAAAACTTCCAGACACTGGAGTCTATGGGGAATATTCTCATTCAAGTCACCATTTTATATATACATATATGTATATATGTATATATATGAAGTCTTACCAAACTGACTTATTGCTAGGTCACTCTTTGGGGTTGGATCTGGTGTTTCTCAAGCTGGTTATGCTCTCAAGCAGTTTTCTCTAGTCATTTTCTGATCTTAAACCCTTTCATTAGTAATGAATTTCTATCATGAAGCACAGAAATTTCACATTTGCAGAAGTTCACTGTATGAATTCTATTCATGCTATTAACTCTAGCCTCAAATCATATGCAACTAAGCACAGGTGTCCCCATCACCTATGTCTTTGTCTTTCAGTCCTGTTTCCTGAGAAAAGAAGACTGATTTATAATAAATCAAGCATGGAAAGAATATTGCCTATGTCTCCTTTGGTGATTGTCCTGGACTAGAAAGATGACATGTAATGACATGTAACAATCAGGTGTTAGCAGTGATAGTTTAGGATTTCAAGGGAGAAAAATGACATATCAAATGGCAATATTGTGTGGCTAAATATGTTGAAACAAATGAGTCTGATACACCATTCTGAGCATGAGCCCTGGCTATGGATCCACAATCAGTCTCTGTGCGTTTTCCTACACAATAACAGTTTTACCCAGCATGATTAGAGAACCTACAATTTGGATAAACATCCAAGAAAAGAAGCCATTCATTTGTAATTATTTTAAATTTCTTAGAACTGAAGATGTTGGGAGCCACGGGCTTCATATTGCAATCACTCCACTTGAATTTGTGGACTAGTGATTGCCAAGTTTCTAGGAAAACAGAAATGGGCCTATAGCCATTCCTGAAATATTTATTTCTGAGCTTGCTATGTAAACCAGTCTGGATTTGACCTCACAGAGATCCGCCTGCTTCTGCCCCCTGAGTTTTGGGATTAAGGGTGTGCACCACCATACACAGCTTATTTTTTCGATTTTCCTTTGACTTGAAATTTCATAGATTGATACACTATTAACTTTGGATGTATCACTTGCCTCCCATTTTGGTTTTTCAGTTGGATTGTTATTTTTGTAATCAGCCTTGACACACTTAAAAGGAATAATTACACCACTACTTTATGTAGTGAAATAATTTTTTTTTACTAAGAGACCCATTGTCGTTTTCAGTTCAGATTCTCAATGAATCTCCTGACTTGTAACTGAAGGACTCTTCCTGCTCAACACCCCTCACCCCAAACGAAACCAAACCAAAACACATGAGTCTAGTTTAGAGTCAAGACAAAAACCAGGAGTTTCACTGCTAAGGTTATTTCATGCCAACATTGATGTATGTTTCTTTCTTTATAAACAGCTTGCCTCACTCTCAGTATCCAGCTATGAAGAAGAACCACTTGGGACAAAGGGGACACTGAACACTGCCAGGCTTTTGCAGAGAACAGTGGGTGATAGTTTCAGAGAACTGGTTGTTTTTCGAGTCATTATGGAGTTGATCTTTCTGTTGCCTTCAATCAAAGAAGTTTCCTCTCAGCATGATTACCATGTTGATTAACAGCAGACCTTCTCCTGTTGATTATCTCATTTGGAGTGATGTTTCTTTGTTTTGAGGTTTGATTTAACTCATATGGAAAGTTACCCATCCAACGTGCCACTCAGATACTGATAGTATTTTAAAAACATATTTGGATGGGTGTAAATTTCATACAACCTATTTGATCATATTTAAAGCCCATACTCTACTTGTCCTCCTCCTAGATCTCACCACCAGATTTCATGTAATCTCTCATATATATTAAGGACCACTGAGTCAGGTTTGTGTCACCAAATGTCCTTTGGTATACATCTACTAGCACCTGGTTAATCTATCTGTTATCATATTCCTAGGAAAAAATACACCAACCCTCCCTCACCCAGTTATTGGTTGTCAATAGTTCCTCTAAAGTCGGGGCTTCTTGCTCATTTCCTCAGTTATATGCTGGGATTTTGTTTGGCTTGAGCTTGCCTGGGTCTTGTGCACGCTGTCACTATTGCTCTGAGTTCATATGAGTAACTTCCCAGCTACCTAGAAAACTCGGTTCCCTTGTGGTCATCCACCACCACTGGATCACACAGTCTTTTTGTTCTCTCTTCCACAATGGCCCTGAGTTTTGGGAGTCAGAGGTTTGATATAGGTGTCCTATTTAGAAATCAGCAAAATTTAGTCTCATTCTCCGTACTGTGGTCAGTTGTGGTTTTCTGGGTTATTCATTCACTATCTGTTACATGAGGAACTTAGGGAGAGTTAAGTGCATTAATATTCTTTCCACCTCCTGTTCATCATGTTCCCTGAGCCTTGGGTGTAGAGATTGTATTGTAGATGTGTCAGTTCAGGTTGGACATCTCATAGGCACTTATTCTCTGTGTTTAATGAGTTATGAAACTTTGTAATAGTCTCCTTTAGGGGTGGTAACTTATTTAAAGATCTCCTTTGCACCTATATAATAGGAAAATAAGCAGAACAAATTTGAAATGTTACACTAATCTGGGGTAGCTTATGTTATAATTTTAAGAAGTATTTGAGGTGTGGACAAAATGGCTCACCACGTAATGGGAGTTACCACCAAGTCTGACATCCTGAGTGTGATCCCAGGCCCCACAGAGAAAGGAGAAAACAGACCGCCTGAAAATTATCCTCTGACTGCCACATGTGCAATGTAACACACACACACACACACAAAATGAATAAATAAAATCGTACTTCAATTTTTAAAATATTTGAGCATTTCTTTGGATTGCTATATGCTAGTCCATTGTCAATGGTTAAAAACAAATCTTCTTTCTCTTACTTTGTTTTCCCAGAATTTTAATGCAGGTCTCTGTGAATATTGCAATTTTTAAAAGCATATTTGACAATCTTTTCAAATTTTCTGGGACAGTTTAAAATTGAATTTGAGACTCACTTTCCAAGAATATGTTACTTGCAGTGATAATAGCAGCATCCTCTGAGTGAACCATTAGATGTGTTTACAGATCAGACATGCAAAAGACATTTTATCATAATCATTTTTTCTGATTTGTGTTTCAATTGCATCTTGCGGTTTCTACTTTTAGTTGTTAAGAATCTTTCTGGTTGACTTTTCCAATGTGCAAAATCAAAATGCAGAGGCAAAACTACAGTCAATGTTGAAAAAAAGATATTTAAGAACAGTTCAAATCAAATTTATATTTCAGTCATTTGATTTCCCCCAAATGGAGGGGAAAAAAAAAAAAAAAACCTAATCAACAGAAGAGCTGCTTCTCAGTGGTTCATAATTCTCTTTAAGAGAGGATTCAAGAAAAAACATTCTCCCAGACCAGTGTGAAGAAGAAAGTCCCTAAAGACAGAGAAAAGCAACAGGACACTGGAGTACAAAGGAAAAATGGCCACGGAGGATGGAAGCGCTGTTCTGAGGCAGTGGGAACTAGGAGGTTCCAAGTGGAAAAATGCTCAATGAACCCGGAAACAGTGCTGTCATCCCCAGAACTCATCGCCACGCCTGAAGTCACTCAGGATGTTGCTGCTGCTCACACAATGGCTGCCTTAGGAAATGGATAGCCAAGGGAAGAAAAGGAGGACAACGCACCCTTCTCCATGGTGATATCAAGCAAAACTCACATGCCCGACTTGGTGCTTTCAAAGTTCCCCTTTTGAAATGGTCCATAGAAAGCCTGGTAAATTCGGACCATGTCATAGCTTCCTTCTCATGGCATTCACAATAATTTCCTGAGATAATTTTGTTGTCATTCTAACAGTCATTGGACTCTCTGAAGAAATGTTTCGTGGCAACTGAAGTCTGCCTTGCAGAAATACATTTCACCCAGGTTTATTTGGCTCACAAAACTTCCTGTTTTTTTTTTCCTGTGCAGCAGGACAGGGAACTGTTGCCTTTAAGGGAAATTATCTCCATTCTGTTGCAAGATTCTGGCTTGGGTGAAGTAAGGTCTGTTTGGTTGCTTCCTCACCAGCAACAACGACAACATAAATTGCTTTCTTTGCAGAACTTTTGTCATCCAAAAACTTCCTGCTATTTGATTGTTATCCATTTCTTCCATGACACTGGAACTTCCATGAATAAGAGCTATTTGAGATAGCTTCATGATGTTTTCCTAATTATTAAAACAGTGCCTGGGGGTGGGTACTCGATTCATGCTTGAGAACATGGATGTGGTAGTGTTAGTGGGCACTCTATTTCATGAAGATAGAGAGTAAAGGGGAAGCAATTCCCAAAAGGCACAGGGATGCTGAGATTCAAAGAATACAGAGATCAACAGAGCCAAGGGGGTGAAAAGTCAAGAAATTTGAAATAGAGAATGCAAAGTCTGCAGACCTGGCATGGGGCTTAGACTAATTTTTTTTTATTTAATTTATTTGTATGCTGTGTGTTTCTGTGCATGCCTACTATGAAAAGGGAACCAAATCCTCTAGAGCTGTAGTTATAATAAGTTACAGGTTAAGCCTTCAGACTTAGGTTCTAGAAACTGAACTCAGATCCTCTGCAACAGTAGTCTGTGCTCTTAAAACACTGTGTCATTTCTCTAGGATCCTGGTATTTTTTTTCCTGTAATACAATGAATATCTGAATGACATTTTTATAGGGGTTTTTTGTACCTTGAGGATAGGTTGTGGATTTCTATTTTGAGCTCCCTATGAACAGCTTTGTGTTAGAGCACCTTTCTATCAAGCTGAGATAGTAATTGCTATGACTTCAAGCAAAGAGTGGTTCAACAATCTCAGAGTGGATAGGTACTGCTATTGTTGGGATGTTGAACGTCCCCCAGAGGCTTGTGTGTTACAGGACTGGCCATCAGGGTAGGGCTACCTGAAAGGTGCTTAGGAGGAGGCAGAGCTTGGTGGGAAGTTTATGTCAATAGGCAGTGCCCTCAAAAGGAATTGTGAGACCTTAGCCTCTTCCTATTCTTCTTTCTTTCCAGTTTTGCTCACAATAGACTCCTCCTACGATGTGCTACCTACCTCAGAACCGAGGTAATGGAACTGAATACTGATTAGAACTTCTGAAACCCTGAGCCAAAATAAACTTTTTCTCTATAAATTGATTGTCTTGGGTATTTGGTAGAGTAACGGAATGTTTTTCACACAGCTGTCAAGAATGGAATCTCAACTGGTGTCTGTCCAATCAAAAATTCCTCTCGTCCAAACTCCTTCCAAGAAATCATGGCATAGGAAGACTTTAATACTATTTAGATTTAATAATTACTATGTGAAATAAAATCATTTTAAAGTTACACCTCAAATTGGGTTTCCCAAGGAGCTGTGCTTCACAGTACTTCAGTTGGTCTAGTTTGAATAATTGCTTGCACTTGAAAGCAGTAAGACTGTGTAATCTATGCAAAAGCTATTATTTCTAGATAGTATTTAAACATTGTAATTTTTCACTGAGGTGGTCCTACCTCAAATCAGTGCTGATCAGTTCTACACCACTGGTGAGCTTTGTGGAGAAGAATTCTTGAGGACTTGAGGGTCCAAGACCTACACTGCTTTAAAAAAAACAGAAGCAAACTCAAGCTCCATATTTTCCAATCTGAAGACACAGGAACATGTATGGTGTGAGTTTTTTAAATTGTATGCAATCATTTCTTTTTTACTGTTCAAAATAAGTTTTCTGACTCACGTTTCACAAGTGCCCTCCAGCCCTCCATCTTCCTTAGAAAAATAATTGACAACATCTCTTCCCTTTCCTGCAGTAATTAGGAGGTTTCTGGTACTTCTGCCCCAAAAGGAAAACACTTTGTACCAACTTTCCCTCTGCAGCTTGCTGCAGAGCTCTGGATGGAATTCTGGTAACCACATGAAATGTGTGTGGGTGTGGCTTCATCATCCTTAACCCAGAGCAAACCTCTCCTCTGACACCACAGGCTTCCCATTTCCCCAGAGAGCATGAGTCTGTTGAGCAACACCTGCTAACAACTGAAAAAGGAGAAATGCCTCCTGGAGGGATAATCCCACACAGGTTTTGATCTAATGTGGCAGCCAGAAAGACAGTTTGCTATGGGGTCATAAAACTTGCTGTTCCTGAACTGCCAGGCACCACCCCACAAGCAATCATGTGAGCCTGGAGGGCAAAGTGGTAAGAAGGCTGACATGAGACTGGTAAAGTGGCTGTTGAGGCTTTTGATGGCAGGCTGGGAGCTATCCTCACCCCTCTGAAATGTAAACTGGAGAAGAAACTTGCTTCATTCAAAGTACCCCTTAGAGAAAGAAACACCGGAGTGAACTTATTACTGAAAAATGATTCCGACAAAATATTACTGATGCACTCCTTGATAAAGCTCTGTTCTAAGGACTGGCCGCTGACATGACTCTTCTGCACGATGCATTCTCGCTGCTCATTTTGAGTAGTGAGTTCTAATCTTTGTGCCTTGGCCCCCTGTGGTCCATGTAATATTTCAAGTAGATATCAATAAAATCAGATGATTTGTCAAGGATAAAGTAGGCCAGATATGAGGTCATTGGAATCACACACACAACCCACTGCTAATGTAATCAGTGCTTAAGCTGCCAGTGGTTGTATGTAGACTTTGAGTCAGAATAGGTTCAAAAGAGAAAAGTTTCACGTCTCTGTAAGAATCCCACTGGACAAAAAAATAATTTAAAAAGAACAAAGATCTTAATAAATCACCACAGCATAACTTGCTTTTCAAATGGTTAAAAATCTCAAGGGTTTTCAATCTCTCCTAAAAACACCCAAGACATGGAAAAATAGCCTACCAGAGGAAATCTACTACATTTAGCAATAGATTTTTAAAAACTAAGATCAGACCAAGTAATAGTGAGTGCTGACTTTAATACAAGCTTGGAGGGTGAATTAATACACAGATTATGAATTCAAGAGTCACGTTTGGAAAACACAGGATACAGTTCTGGTTTTAGTTGGCATATGCTTGTAGGTTCTCATATAGCTACCCCAAGATCCCCGTGAACATCTCTAAACACAGACATAAAGTACTCTTACAACCTTTTCAGAATTTAAACTTAAAGCGAAGTTGCTGCTTGATTCTTGGAAGAATCATTACTAGCATTAAGGCCAATGGGAATGCCAGCTACACAGTGTGCAAGGTGAGAACAGACTGATTGAAAAGAACAAATGGCTAATCACGTACTTTAAATATTCTGGAAAATGAGTAAATCCCGGGGAAAACAGAAAAAGTCCTTAAATATTTGTCAGACATGGATCACTTTAGATAGTATGTCATTGAACAAGCACAAGATTATGTTGCTAAAGCATTGTCACAGGCTGAAGAAACATCCCTACAGGAGAAATATAAAACTCCTGAAGTTAAAAAGTTCTACATGGAGTGGGAGAGATGGCTCAGTGGTTAAGAGTACTGGGTATTCTTGCGGAGGACCCTGGTTCAATACCCAGTATCCACACGACAACTAACAACAGTCCAAAACTCCAGTTCCAGGGAAATTTGGAAGCCTCTTCTGACCTCCACGGGCACTGCATGACATGGGTACACTTCAGTACACACAAGCAATACGCGCATACACTTAAAATAAAAAATAAAAATATAGAAAATGAAAGTTCTGCATAACGTCATTCACCTATGGCTCAGGACCATTGTGGAAGAGGGGGCAGGAAGATCGTCAGAGCCAGGGTTCTATATGATCACAAGGAAATAAAGTGTTATACGCTCCTGTGACCTTTCTATATGAACTTACAGCAATAATGTCAGTATGCACAACACCCATGCAGACTCAGTCAGACAAAAACCCAGCACAGAACTGGGGAAATGGCCAGGAGGCCCTAACCTCAGCTGAGGAACTATTGACAGCTGATTACTGCTGGGTGAAAGAGAGTTGATCTTCTTGAAGGGAGAATCTCTAGATAGGCTGCCTTGACCCCAGTGGATAAACTCACATCGAGGCACATCTGGAAACAGAAATTTGACTTGATAGGCCTTAGCATATATGACAGAATGCATGAGATCTGGTGGGGGAGTGATGTGAGGGTGTGAGTGTGGGAGGGGGTCCTAAATATGATTGACATAAGGGATTGTGTGAAATACACAAAAATATACATTAAGAAAAAGTAAATATCTACATTTAGAGCCCTTGTGGTGGGGTACTCCTATAAAAGAATGAAGTTCTGCATAAGGAATAGACAATGAACTTCAAAATATCTTAGGATTTAGAGAAAAATAATAATCATAGAAAAAGAGAATAAAAGAGAAAAGAGGAGACATATAGAATGTCAACACAGATGTCCTAATGTTTGAAGTAAAAGTAAAAATATTCCCCAAAAGAAAAAAAAAAAAGTCTTTGAAGGAAAGCATACAGAAACCCAAAAGCATATGTGCTATCAAATAAATGCAAAAGGGCCACTGACCGCCAGGATAATGAAAACCACTCGAACTATTTTACTAGAAACTCTGAGACCATAAGCATAAAAATTTCTTTAAAAATTATATATTAAGAAGATTGATCAATTAAAAAGAGGTCAGAGTGACTTTTTTCAAAACTGGATGCTATAAGTAATAGACGAATAGCATCAATGTTCTAAAATTTTTTGTAAACTACTATGCCCACCCAAATTATCTAGAAAATGTAACTGTAAAATAGTTTCCCTAATTCCAAAACACAACTCACATACAAAGTCTTTGAGGCTGTCAGAGAAAACGAAATCCGTCACATAAACTCATGGAAAATGAATTGGAAAGAGAGAGGGTTTGATTGGAAGGAAATGTTCTCTTTTTCTGAATGTTTCTGGTGTCGTTTAGTAGATCAGTAATTTGTGTTAGGTATTACTCCAAGTACCTGGGTTTCCCAAACTATCAATTTGTAGGTCTGGAGTAAGGTTCAGACATCTGTCTCCCAAGTCAGTTTGAAACAGCTGCTCTATGGGAAACAAGTTGTAAAAGTAGATTCCAGGTGTCTCGGGGACAGTCATGTGTTTTTCCTCTTTATCACAACAACAGAGATATGGCATGCTTATGAAAGGGGTGGGCTAATAAGAAAACCCTTCAATGATCGACGATATGGATGTTGTTCTTTGGGGAAGAATGTTAGTCCTACATTAAAAAAATCACTAATGCTTCTTACTCTTGTTCCAGTCCAACATGGAGATTTTCAGAGTGCAAAGGAAACACGAAGAGAATGGCATGTGATCCCATGTCCATAAACCCTGGAAGTACATAAAGATGGATGGGGAATGTCTGGAAAGCAGAATGTATGGGAGGTTTCAGCCCCTTACTTCTGTCCCATTCATTCTTGGGAAATGGTTCTGGAGACGATCCTCTCAATTCAGAGTAATGTCACAGGAAAAAACTATTTGAAACTGCAAATAGCGTACATCATTGTTCTTTTCCATTCCCAAATCCAAAATACTGATTTAATCATCGCTCACGAGGAGATCATCTCCCTGATTTAGTGACAAGTGATTTAGGATGAGCTCCTCAAGAAGACCAACCTGAGACATGGTGAGAATGCAGAAGATCCCAGGACATGCCAATCAAAGAAAGAGGGAGCAAGAAACGGAGGAGAAGGCAGACAGCAAGGTGCTTCCAGGACCTAGTTGCACTGTGAGATCCTGACTCTCATAATCACTGAAGACCCCGAGGAGAAAGCTGAGCATGTATCTTAGATGTGCACACCCAACAGGCTGGAAATCTGGATGACTCTCATTCCACCAAAGAACCAGTTCTTTGCACTTTCGTAGGCCAGAGTCCCAGGTTTGGCAGGATGCAACAAGGAGCCTGCCCCCAGACATGAATAGTGAAGCGACCAGGTGCTGAGAGGTTTGTCTATGTGCGATTTGAAGGCAACATTACATGACCTAAGAACCAATACAAAAGCATGACCTCATGGACGTTTACTCAGGAAAGCACAAATTCTGCCATTGAAGGCCAAGCAGGGACCTACTTTTGATAAATATTTACTTTGAATAACTAAAGGAATGTTTAGAAAAATATTTTATGTTCTCAGGAGGATGCACACAGCAAAGCCATGTATTAACCACAGGAAAAAGCTGGAATGTAAAATTGACTAAGGTAATAAGACCAGTAATAGCAGTAACAGAAAAGAGAAAACATGGAAAAGATTTTGAAGGAAGAGGGCTGTAATGCACTGCAAATCTTACACTTAAATGAAAAAAATGGTATAATTAATAGAGAACTGATAGTTACATAGAAGAAAAATTTAAGATCTTTTAAAATTCCCAAGGCAAAACAAAACAACTAAACATAGGCGGAAGAGAGGAAAGCGGGGGGGGGGGCGCAGGGGGCAGTAAGGGAGGGAGGGAAGGACGGAGGATCTTTAATAATCTCCAGCCTTATATATCAGTGAGATTTCTCACTAACTACATCACTAGTATCTATTATATACAAGATACAATAATAATAAACTAACAAATAATAAGCTTAGTGTCTGCAGTTGTTCAACGCTTTTCATAGGCCAAGGACATGTGAAGGCTGGATAGGGGTGCACTCATGTAGTACTGGAGCATCTAGCATGTAGACTGGGCAGCGTAGCCCAGCAGAGGACAAAAGAGAAATGGCAGCCTTAAGAGCGCTTTGTATCTCAGGAATGAGATACAAAGTTAGCTGAAGAACAAGACCTGCCTTGCTTTCCTTGACCTTTTAAATTAATTAATTTATTCACTTATTGGAAGGGAAGCATGTATCACAGGACAAGAGGACAACTTGCAGGAGTCTGTTCTGTCTTTTTACTGTGTAGGTTCTAAGGATTCAATTCAGATTGTCAGGCTTGGTGGCAAGTGCCCATTACCCGCTGCGCCTTCTCCCTAGCCCTCACTTCTCTTGATTTCCTTTCCTGCTTTCACTTTCTGGTGCTCTTTTCAGCTGTGCCTTTTCTCTGTTTTAAACCCTTTTTATTTATCTCTTTTAATTGGTTATAATTTAATTTCTGTCACTAGTGGCTAAAAATCCAAAAAAGATATAGAATTTGATCCTAGGAAGACTACAAAGTCCTAATACTAAGGGAAAATGAAATATTTGTTATAGAACTAAGAATCAAGACTTATGAACAAGTTTTTTTTTCTTTAATGAATATGAGAATTTCGGGGTAGATGACCTATGTGGAATGAGTCCTGTGTGAATGCTCTCCCTTGAATAGAACAGAACTCATGACTGATTTCTAATCAAAGTCACAGCAAAGGCACTAAACCATTGCTCCATGATTCCACTCGATTTGTTCACACCACGCCTATGAGAGAGGGTCGTGGAATCAAGCACTTCCAGAGCAGGGGCAGCCTCCAGCCAACACACAGAAAAACCCACTGAGAACTCAGTCACACAGCTGCAAGAAAATGAATTCTGCCAACAACCTGAATGAGCTTGGAAGGAGATTCTTCCCCAGGCAAACATCCAGATGAGAATACAGCCTGGTCAGCCCTTGGACAGCAGCCTTGGGAGACCTAGATACAGCATCTAGTAAAGCTGTGCCCAGACTCCTGACCCACAGAAACTGTGGGCTAATAATGGTATATTTCTTTAATATGCTAACTTGGTCATTTATTACACAGCAATAGAATGTAATGCAAGGTTGAAAGGCTTATCAACTTTCTGGCAAAACAAAGGAAAGTAATAAGCATATTTACTCTGGCAAAATTTTTTTATTATACTCTGGCAGAATTTTTGTATTACAACTGTAAAAAACAATGCCTTACACAAACAAAACCAGAAAAAGGAAACTGCTTATACAAAAATAACAACAGAAAACAAATCTACATTTTACAAAATTAACCCTTGATATTTTCATATAAAATACTGAGAGTCTGGAGCAGTACCAACCTGGAGAAGAGGTCTTGTAAGACCCTGCTTCTCTGTAATATTCGCTTCATGTTTGAAAATTGAGTTAAAGGCATTTTTTGGCATACAAGAAGAAAATGTCACACATATTCATGTGGGTGTGTAAGGACTGTTGGCCTGATTTTATATATATATATATATATATATATATATATATATATATATATGTGTGTGTGTGTGTGTGTGTGCATGCACATACAAAACTATAATGATATAGACATAGCAATTTACATAGATAGATGCATTATGTATAACAATACATTCTTTTATTTCACTATATCTACATGTATATCTTTAGATGTGTATATCTGTATATATCAGCCAAATAAAAGTTGAATAACGTTAATACTTTAATAGTGAGAATGTTTTAGCATAAGATGATTGTGGTGCTTCTTTTTATGTATTTACTAATCAAGAAGACTATGCATAGCTCAAAGCCTTAAAGAGGAGCATCAATTTGTATGCTAGATTTGACTGAATTAGTTCAATAATGAGTCAACAGGGATAACTAGACACTGATGACATTTCACATTATCTTCTGGAAAATGTCTAGATGAAAAGAATTTCATTAAGTCATTATTTTCAGTCATAAGAATAACCAGAAATGAATAAAATAAAGTCCACTGTTTAAATTACTCATATTTTAATCTTTTGTAATAGAATGTGAACACTAGAAAAAAGATGACTGAAAAAAAACAGTAAATTCTGAATGTGTTTTATAACAAAATAAGAATTTTTTTCCAATTCTTTGAGTGTTGAAGAAACACAGTAATATAAGCCCCCTTAATAAAACATTCATATAAAATTAAAACCATGAAATTTCTTGAAGAAGGACAGCTACTGAAATTGAAAGAAAAGTGTGGAATTCTCAAGAACAGGAGGTTAACCCAATGGTAACAGAATGCACAACTGTGTCTTGAATATCACAGGTGCCTGTGTTCACAGGAATCCCAGGGCTTGTTTCAGAGTTCCTTCTGTTCCATCCACAGATTTCTGTGACATTTATAACCCATGTGTACCTACTTCCAAGGTTCTAGGAGACAAGAATGATCACTCATTTATGTAGAATCTTTTAAAATCTCCCTTACAGATCATTTCCACAAAGCCCTATGCCACTGTAGATGTCGTGCATTGTGACAAATATTTTACATGATTATATAAACTCATATTACTGGGGCCAGCAAGGTGGTTCAGCAAATCTAAATTTGCAACGCAAGATTAATGACTTAAATTCAATCCCCAGAACCCAGATTAGGAGAGAGTCAATACCTGAAAGTTGCCCTATGACTTCATACTCAGGTGGTGGCGTGTGCACATCTGCACTAACACCTGCACATCACATATGCACACATACGCACACATATGATAACACAAGGAATAAAGTAAAATCACAGTCCTCAACAATGGCTACTAAATACAAAAGAGAGTTATATTTCAGCTTCTTTTTTTCTCCTTTCTCACCTTGTACAGGTCTAGTTTAAACTGTAAACAAATAGTCTGTGCAAATTGATATATACATGTGCATATACATATATGGTGCATGTGCATGTGGTATGTATGCTCACATGTGTGTATGAGAGTGGATGCCCAAATTTGCTACCCTGTGTATTTGTCAATCACTCTCCACTTTATTGATTGGTGCAATGTGTCTCACTGAACCCTTGCACTGATTCAGTTACACTGGCTATACAGCACAGCTTGGAGATCCCCCATCTCTGCCTTGCTAGGATTCCAGGTGGTCATCATACCTATTTGGCTTTTACTTGGGTTCTCAGTGACTGAACCACAGTCATCATGTTTTCATAGAAATTTGTTTATGCACTGCCAGCCCAAATACATACATATATATATATGTGTGTGTGTATATATATATACATATATATATATGACATAAAATTACTGTGTCTCTTTGTCTTTTGTGGTTTAGTACAGTGTTTCTTTAAAAACTAATTATAATGTTGAGTTCTATTTGGTATTATTCTTTTTCTGCAGAATGTAAATTTTTTGTACAAAACAATCTAAAGCAAATCAGAATAGCTAAAAATAAATAAGATTGTGTTTATATCTGAGCCAGTTATATACTTTTAGGCATTTATGCTTAGGAAATAATCAGCTATAAAGTCAAATATTATATACAATGATATTTAACACAGCACTACATAATAAATTCAGATGCATTCTAAGAAGAAATTAAGGGTTTGGTTAGCTAGATTATGGAAAATTATAGATAAACATCACAGTAATTGCTTGGGTTTTTTAGCTATTGTACTGAAAAAGGCAAATAGAATAATGATTTAATTACATTTTGTTCTTCTTATAACAATTGCATGTATGCATTGTAGAAAGCTTAAAAACTATGAACTTATAAAAAGAAATAAATCACTCATAATCTACCACATAATGAAATCTGCTATTGCCTACCTAGCTTTATCTTGCTTTCTTTTCAACAATAAAAATGGTTATTTAGCCTTCTCCTTTCACTTCATATTTTACCAAATTTTAGAGTTTGAATGCTTGCGTTCAAATCCTATCAAGATCACAAAAGAGTTCTATGACTTTCTGTCAATTAAATCTTCCACATGTTTCCTTATCTGTAAAGTGGAGGTAATAACAGCATTTACTCATACTAGCAACCCTATGCAGAAGAGCCTCACAAAGAATAATGAAATCAGAAGAGGTGGTACACACCTGCATCCCAGCGCTTGGGAGATAGAGGCAGGAGGACCAGGAATTAAGGGCCATGTTCACTACATATCAAGTTCAAAGTCATCCTAGGACATCTGAGGCAGTGTCTCAAATATAAAGAACTACAGAGAGGAATTAAGATAATAAATATTCAGTGCTCAGAGCAACATATATATGAAAGGAAAACCGGACATAGTAATACCAATATGTGCAGAGTTCATCACTCCTCACAGAATCTGAAAGAACAGCAAGAAAATAGGATACAGTTTTAAAAGACAGAAACATTATATTGAGTAGTTTGAACTAACTGACATTTCTAGACCATGCCACTTGACAACAGGAGAATATGCATTATTCTTAATGTAGCTATTTCCTATGATAAGTCATGATTCTAAAAATCAAAGTAGGCATTATAAAGAAAAAGAAATGTAATAATTTATCAATTTGTTTATTTTTAAAAATATTTTATTTAGTCATTTTTAAGTATGTAAGTATATTGCTTGTATCACATAAGTGCACCCATGTAGTGCAATGTCCATGTAGATCAGAAGAGGGGGTTGGATCCTTTGGAACTGGAGTTACAGATAACTGTTAGTCACCACGTGGGTACTGGGAACCAAACCTAGGTCCTCTGCGAGAATAGCCAGTAGTCTTAACTGATAAGTCATCTCTCCAGCCCCCCACCACAATTTTAAATCATTTATAATATAGCTGTGTTTCTGACCATGTAGTATTAACTGAACAGCAGAAAAATAAAGTGAAAATTTTGGAATCACTGAAAAATAAATCATACACATCTAATAGCATGTGGATCAAAGAAATAACACTGAACATTAAATAAGTATTCTGAACCGAATGAAAATACAATATATTAATTTTTGTAGTATGTATCTAAGACATGGCTCAAGAAGATTTTATGCCATGCAATATTTACCTCAGAATATACAGAAAAAATTAGATCTATGCCCTAATTTCCACCTGAAGAAGTTATGGAAAGAATAATAACCCCAAAGTAACAGAGGAAAATAATAAAAAATGAAGTAGAAATGAGAAAAGAAAAATATACAATGAATTATATTTTAATGAACAAATTTAAGAAACAAAACATAATTTTCAAGACTCTGCAAAAGAAAGATCCCTTCACTATTGATTCTGGAGAAGCTGATTGTACACAAAAGTTATATTCTGAAGTCTGTTTGTTTACTGAACAATTTAAGATATTGTGGATGAATTCCTAAAGACATATCAGTGGCCAAATTTCATAACAGAAGAAATAGATAACATAAGTAGTCCTGTATCTCCAAAAAAAATTCAAATATATAATCCAAAGTCTCAAAGAGAGGGATAGAATGTAGATTTCCTTAACCTATGTGGTGAAATCTATCAAATATTTAAGTAATAAATGACAAGGACAACTCTCCAGAAAAACTGACAATGATAAAATATTTCATTGTTCACTTTATAAGATTAGTACTACTCTTTGCCAAGAGTAGAAAAAATAAAAAAATAAGAACACAAATAATCATTATCAAAAACTAACAAATGGACTCTACCAATATATTAAAAGGATATTAAAGCTTGTGTCCTGGCTAGATACGCCCATTGGTGTCACATGGGAAACAAAAGGCATGGTAGTAACCAACCGGATTCTGATTGTCTCTAAGGGATGCTCCACAATGTGAAACCAAGACCTGGCACCATTATTCAGACCAAGAATTTGTGGCTACCCAAGTGGCAGGTCCTAGAGGAGAACCTCCTATTATTCTACTAAGTGGGCGTAGTATTAAACTGAATCATGTTAACTTATCATTATAGACACACATTCATGTATCTCTCAGTACTCATCAAAGAAGTTTCTTTGGCAGTAGATGTTGATTGACACAGAGACCCACACTGGTCAAAGATCTGAGAATAAGAGACTACAATGCTCTTATTGTAGTCAGCCCTAAGAAGGACCCCCATCTTATACACGTTCTTCCCAAGACTCAAAGATCTTTGAGAAAGAGGGATTGGAAAAGCTATGAGTCAGAGGCGGTAGATGACTACAAGGAAACAGTGTCTCTTGTATATAGCAAAGCAGATACACATATGAACTCACAGTGGTTGTGACAGCAAGTTCAAACTGGACAAAGTACTAACATTCAGGGGGCAGTTGGGCATGATGTCCCACCTCTAGCCTAGGAGTTATTCCAATCGATAGCTGCTGGAAGAGGGAGAATCAGATTTCCTTAAGTGTGGTGCATAGTAAGTTGACCTCATTCCTGTAGATGGCCACATACCAGGAGGGTAGAGGCAGCAGAAATTGGACTTGATCAGTTTGTAAACAATACAAAATAGAGGACACAAATCTGGGTGAGTAGGTAAGTGGAGGTGGATCTGAGTGAAGGGATAATATGATCAAAATACATTGTATGAAATTCTCAAAGACCTAAAATGCGAAAAATATAAAAAGGATATTACACATTGTACAGATCCAAGAGTAGTTCAATATTTGAAAAGTAAATAATGTACTTGATTACATGAACGGACAAAATTTTTAAAAATACATTATTGCCTTAATAAATGTACTAAAGTGATTTGACAATACTCAGTATTTATCATAATAAAAATGCACAGGGGTCTCTAATGCCATGTAATTTACTGTTACTCTATACACAAAAACAACTACACATAACATTTTACATAATGGTGAAAGTCTCAAAGAAATAGTTATATATTGAAAAAATTTTTGTTATCTATTGTCATTTAAAGATAAGAAAATCATGTGTATAGGCAATCTTTGGAAACTGCTATTTAAATATAGCAAGTTACAGAACCAGAAAAATCAATGTGTAAAGTGAATTGCATTTTTCTACCTTACAGAGTTCACTGGGAAATATTTTTGAGGTACCATTTACAATGGTTAATACAGTGGTTAATGGTTAATAAACACTGAGTTCTTAGGAATCAAATTAATAAATGTAAAGATCGTTGATGAGAAAAATTAAAATAAGTCTAAAGAAACTACAGTGTTTACAGACTGTAAAGATTGATACCAAATTAACCTATAGATACAACACAATCCTAGTCAAGATCACAGCATATTTTAACAGAAATTGAAAGCTTGTCCAACAATATATTTGGAAGTATAAAGAGCCTAAAATAATCAATATAGTTTTGAAAGAAAAGAACATTGCTAAAGGCACACCCACTCGTACCCAAAATGCACTGCAATCAACAGTATCTTTGCTTGTAAGAATAGGAATAGGAATCATTAAAGTCAGAAATTTATTCATAAATCTGAAAAATACAGTTTGACAAGTAAAACACAATAAAGGTAATTATGTTGGGGAAAACAGCTTTTTTTTTAGCAATGCTGTAAGGGCTGATGTGGTGGTTTGAGTGAATGTTGCCCATAGGCTCCAAGTATTTGACAATTTTGGCCTGAGGTGCTGCCAACTTTGGCTGAGGAGTTTAGGTTGACTTTGCTGAGGGGAACATATCACTGAGGACAGGTTTTGAGAGTTCTTAACATCCATTCCCCTTCCTAGTTTCTCCCTCTAATTCCTATGCCTGCTTGAAGATGTGAGCCCTCAGCTGTGCTTAGATGTGAGCACTTCTGCTCTGTCATACCATGATGGACTCATACCCTCTAGAATAGTAAGTCGAATAAATTCTCCCTTCTATAAGTTTTGTTAGTCATGGTGTTTTATCACAGCAGCAAAAAAGTAATTAATACAATTGTCTCATCATGTGCATCAGTGTTGCTGAACTACTTTCCTTACAGCATATAAAATGGATCACATCCCTAAAATGTAAGAACTAAATCTATAAAAACACATAGAAGAAAACATAGAAAATAGAGAAGGTCTTCAAAGCTTGGTTAGATATCAGTTCCATTGACAGGACCTGAAAAGGGATCCATAATATGAAAAAAAAATAGCAAAACTTGATCAGAATTTGAAATTTTTATGTTCTAAAGATACTGTTAGGAAGATGGATGTACAAACATTGACTAGAATATGATTGGAAAGTACCTTTCAGGTGGATGAGTTACCTCTTTTGCGAAGCAAAATACCTGCCAGAAGCAGCTTTTAGGGTGTGGAAGGCAAATTTGGGCACATGTTTCACAGAGCTTTCCGTCAACAATAGTCGGAAAGACATGGTGTCAGGAAAGGCTCTGTGGGCTAGTGTGCGTTTAAATGTCAGGTTTCAAGGAGCAGAGGTCGTGTTTAGAATCAGATGTGGATTTAACCTTCAAAGACCAGTTCTCAGTGACCTCCTTTTACCAGCCAGACTCCACCTCCTAAAGGCCTTACAGCTGTCAAAACAATGTCAGAAATAAAAACCAAGTGTTGCAAACATGAGCTTATGGGCGACATTTCAGATTTGAGTCAGAACTTCCTTCAGAAGATTCATAACTAGAATATGTCATATATTCTTATAATTAAATAATAAGAAAAAAACTGGAAAGCTGATTGAGCAGATACTTCACTAAAAATTGTATGCAAATTATAAGCATACTATAAATGTTCAGAAATATCATTAGTCATCAGAAAAATATTCATCATTAGTCATCCCAAAGAGGAATCATTATCAGCCTACTAAAATATTGTATTAGTCAGAGTTCTCTAACTGAAGACTCAGGAAAAAGTTGAAGTCCAAGTTCAGTCTGTCTGCTATTAAACCTAAAACAACCAATACTGCACTTGAAAATGAACTATGCTGGTGGTAGAATTTCCTCTTGCTCCTGACAGGCTAGCCCTGTATATACCAATCAGCTGATTAGAAGAGGCCTGCCCATATCATGGAATGTAATCTGCTTTAAAGCCACCAATTTGAATGTGAACCTTCAGCAAGGACACTTTAACTGAAACATTTGACATGCTTGATAGGGTTCCTGAACAAGCACAGTTATATGACTTTCTTTCTCATTGCTGTGTTCAAATATCTGACATTAAGCAAGGTAAGAGATGATGAGCTTATTTGGACTCAGAGGTTGAGCAGGAATAAGTTCCATAACGGCAGGGAAGGTATAGTGTCCAAAGTATGAGGCAACTGGTCCCATTATGTCCACAGCCTGGAGCAGAGAGAGATGAATGCTGGTGTTTATCTTGTCATCTTCTTTTACGCAGTCCAGGACCTCAGGCCATTGAGTAGTGCTATCCAGAGTTTAGGTGTGTCTTCCTACGTCAATTTATCTAGAAAAGCCCTCACAGACATTCCCAGATGTTCTTCTCTTAAAGTGATTCTTGACACTGTCAAGCTGACAATTAATATCAATCATGGCAATGGTCCTACCAAAATGTACGCACCAAAAGTATGCTTTCAGGCATATCTAAACATATAAGAGGATGAGAAGACCAAATCTGGAAGATAACTGATTCCCCTGTACTGCTGGTAGAGATCTAAAATGGCACAGGCACTTTAGAAATACATTCTGGTGAATTATTATAATTCACACATAAATTTGTCTTGTAATTTTGTAATCTTATTCCAAGCAATATGCAAGTATTTATTCATACAAAGGCCTATGTGGAACTGTACATAACATATATAGTCATGATAGGCCCAGACCTAGAAATATCACAAACTTCTATCAAGTGGCAAGTGAATAAGCAAATTATTATATACCCATGCAATAAAATACTGCTCAGTTGTCAAAAAGAACAGATCATTAATACATGGTACATTGCACATGCAGCATTACATACAGGCATTATGCTATATGCAAAAGAGTCATCCACAAAGAACAGCGCAGTGTGAGCACTTTAGGAAAGAAAAATAATTATAAGAGTATTAAACATTTACTACTGGTTGCCAGGTGCTGAAGCAGAGAAAGACTAGAGATTGTAAAAGTTCACAAGAAAACTTTTATCAAGTCTTGATTATGATCTACATTTGTTAGAATTCATCCAGCTGTCTACTGTAGGAAGATATAATTTACTAATATTAATTCTACTCTGAAAAATCTAACTTTTGAAAATTATCTGAGAATTTACTTCAATGGCTTATTAATTCAATTATTAAAATAATCAAGTAACACTTTTTTAAAGTATGAAAATTGAAGACATATTTTAAAGTTCTGTACAATCATGATAAGTTGCCATTGTTGTGTCTTCTGACATTAAATTTTCCTTTGAGAGGAAGGAAACCTAAAAATTAGAGTTGAAATAATATTCTTTCTGTGTCTCTGTCTCTTACTCCTTCTGTTTCTCTCTTTGTTACACACACACACACACACACACACACACATACACACAAACATACACATACATACAAATACACACACATACACACATACACACACAAGCATACATGCACATACACATATATACAAATACACAGACATACACATATATACACACACATATACATACAAATACACACATGCACACACACACACATGAATGCACATGTGCATGCCAAGAGTCCTATAATTTGGGGAGGTCTACAAAGACTCGGGATTTTGTAACTAGACTGACAGACAGGAGTTAATGAGCAGGGCCTGGTTTTTTTCTTCTCTATTGTGTGCTATTAGTGTAGCCGGGCACTGGCCTGTAGTGGAATTAAAGAAGCTGATTTAAGAATGGTGCTATTGATAGGTAAAATCCATGGCAGTGTTGACACTGGAGACTATCACAGGTTGTTCTGGAGCAGGTAGAGGTGGAGAACATGTGGCAGTTCCTGCGCCGTGGTGAAAATTACATATTCAGGATTTCTAAGGAGGAAACCCCTGGGGTTTTCCATAAATAGTTGATACAGCGCTTTCCCTTCAGTGGCAGGTAGGTGTAAGCCTTGGAGACACATTTGACACTAACTCTAATGAGCACCCAAAATGTTCCAAACCCTGATGTTTTGATCTTTGATGTAACAGAAGCTGTTTGAACATTCAACCTTCAAACAAACTGAAACAAAAGGACCTGTGATGTTTATGAACGCATTGAGTATCAGAGCTGCATATTTATTTTAAAGGTGGGTGACATCATTAGCATTTGAGAAATGTAATGATTTCCACAGCGGTCAGGCTTTTTGCAGGTTCTAGTTCTGAGTCTGCCCTGCCTCTCTGTGCTAGGCAAGGTACTTGTCATTTATATTTGTCATTTCCCCTCTATACAGCAGGATGGTTTAACCAAATCAGAGACTGAAAAATAACAAAAGTCAATATCCATGTAGGTGTGTTCTGCTTGGCATTTTGTTTGGGCAGATTTTTTTCACTTAGAATATTGAATATGCTGTCAACACTGAAAACCTAGATTTTTACATAACAGAGATGTACAGCTGTTCACAATGGCCTGAAATGACTCCTAATTCATTGCAAAATGAAACCAAAGGGCTGGATATGAGGCATCTTGCTTAGACAAAGTGTCACTCTCCGTTAGCTAGAATCCCGCTCTGTCCATCAAGTATCCTACCAGGTTCTATAGACACAGGACTGCATGAACTAGAGACTAGTTCAAACTAGGTCCCCTGAAACTTATATTTCACAGCTGTGGTTCAAAGACTAAAAACAGAAAAATCTCTGAGAACTGCTATCAAAAGGCTAAAATCTACCAATCACGTATGTGAAGATGATTACTGATGCAGAATCCTGAAGATTTTCCTCTCAGTCAAAGAATTATAACCAAGGTAATCCCAAAGGAAGTATAGAGCAAGAAAGAAATATTAACTCAAATAAAGAAAATGTGGGAGACATCAAAGGTTCAGTAGCTTTTAGCAAAATGCCAACCATGGTAGAATTTTAACTCCTATCTACATATTTTAGTAACCAAAATTAACATTATTATTAAATTCAATTGCTTGACTATTTGAGCAACTGCTGAAGACCAGACACTGTTCTACTTAGCAAGAATGCATAGAGAAGACAATTCCTGCATTCATCCTCTGAGAAATTAAAACACAGAATTTGAAAACATCTTATTTGCATGAGATACATATATTTTATATAAACTCATACAAAGTATAGTAGGTGCACTTAAAGAAGCTGTTACAGTGCAGAAGGACTATAAATGAAAGTGTTGTTCAGAGTCCTCAAAAGTGTCCATCCTTGTGCCTCGACCAGCCTTTGACTAGTTTCCAATCATTCTATGCTTTCTCCTTTTCCACATTTTTCCTCAAATGTATTTGTTGCTTAGCCTGTTCAAATGAGAAATTATTCCCATCTCCTAGCATTGACATCCTGAATCTTCTTCTTTGCTCTCTATTCTCCATAGGTCACAGGAATCTGTCTTTAGCTCTATCTTATTTAGTTAGATTGCTATCCATATCCTCTACTGAAATATAAGCTCCATGTCAGTGAAGACTTCCGTTTGTTTTACTTTTACAACCACTACCATTTCCATAGCTTCTAGAATTGGGGAACATTGAAGATAAATCCTGGTTGAATGACCTAAGGAATAAAGAAACAAATTTTCAGAGAGACCAGGGCAAACTTCTTAGAGATCTGAAGTCAAAATAGATAACTTTTAAAGAGTTACTGTTTGTTCTGTTAACAAACTGAAAAGGAGATAATTTTAGGAAAAGAAAGTGAATTATGACAAGGCAAAAGAAATGAGAAAGATTCCTGCATATTCCTGAGGAGTATTGATCCAGTTGTTTATGTGTCGTTATTGGTAATGGAAACAGTGCGGCTGTAAAGGTCAGAATGCCCAGTGGTGAGTGCTCTCCTAAGACCTTTATGGGCACTGTTTATCACATTCTTCTACATCCTTTGAGATGAAAATGCTTCATGCAGTATGGCAAAGGAGGAAATTGGAGCTCAGGCAGGTTACATCTTGCCTAAAGCCAAATCTGGTGAGTGAAAAATTGGCCTGTGCTTATTGATTCCCAACAATGTGCTTTTCACAGACAGGAAGTCCTGCCATCCTCTGCTCATCCATGACATCATAAGCTAAGTGGAAGCCACCTTCGTAAAGTACACTGGTCATTATCATGGCTTTGAATTATGAAGGAATGTGTTCATGAGACACATACATTCTCAGTGGACTGTGCAGCATACAAAATCTGCATTTCTTTGGTCTAAAATGACTACCTTGCAAGTTAACTTCATGTTTTTCTTTCCCAGACTCCACATATCTGTTTGTCTAAAGATCCACATGGATTTTCAGATGAGATGTCCCACAGTTTCAGCTAAGAGTCTGTTTTGCTATTTTCAAGAATCCTTCATGATATTTTAAAAGAAAAAAAGAACAGAGATAATGCAGGAAAGATAACTTCTCATTTCCAAACATACTCATCATGTGTCTCTGGGAACTGCTATTTGGCATTTATTTAGAGAATGCTTATTTGGAAGCCAATTGAATATACAGTGTTTATTTCAAGGCATTACTTTTCTCTGCCCCTCTGTGGGATATTTGCATTTAGATGCTATCTGTAGGAAGTGAAGGACATGACCACAAAGGATTTGAAGACAATGAGAAACAATAGTTACAGAAAGTGAAATAAAAGGCCATTGCAAAAGTAAGTGAGAAGATGAAATGAGAAGGAGGGACTCACTGATTTAGCATCACATAAGATAATGAGCAGTCAGAAGGGACCCAAACGTCTGAGGATGAGTGAAAGAAAAGAAAGGCAATGGGTGCTATTTTAGTATTATTAAATCTTAACTAGCATTCACCATGTTTATTTAAAAGGGAAGCAGAAAATTGAGGGAGTCTGAAAAGCAGAGGAAAGGAGGGAATAAGTAGTTGAAGACAATGAGGGGGACATACAGCAGTAGGAATGACTGGGAAGCTTGCGTGGTTCAGGTCAAAGTATAAACAGTCCAACAAAACGCTAGCCTAAAATGTTGCAAACTATTTCCACACAACAGTATGATAACCATCCCTTATTCAGGCAGTGTCTTGGTTGTGCCTACCCTTTACCAAGTTTGTGCTATGTGGTGGGAATATGACAATTAATAGGCATGATACGTTATTTCTTTCAAGGAAATTATGGTTAGATTCTCTGGTTATCTTTGAATGTTTTGAATGGAAATTCAGAGTTTGTTGGATGAGTGTGTACCATCCTGAATGGAGAAGCAGTGTCTTATAGCTTTTTTCTCATAATAATGTTTCAGGGGCTGTTTCTGGACATAAGGTACATTATGTATGTCATGGATTCTAAGGACAGAAGAAGAAAGGGGAATAAGGCAAGAAAAAAGTTGAGAGACAAATATTGTAATTTAAAACAATTTTTAAAATGAAGAGCATAGATCTAATTCAAATCAGATTTTTTCGGAATAAATGGTTGCATGTTTTCTGGGAAACAGTCACAAGGCTCTAGAAGACTAAGCAAATGTGTGTATACATTTGTATGCACATATGTGCATTGAAATACATTGAAGATGCTTTTTAATGCACAGTATAGTCAACCACATTTGAGTTAGTGATAGTCTGAACTACAATAAAGGAAATTAATGAAACAGTTAAGTCAAAGTTGCCATGCTCGTTATAAACATGTACTGGGTAATAGAAACCCTAACTGAAGAGAATGTATTCTGAGTTCTAGCTAGGAATATTACCTGCCACTTCCTCCAAATACTTCCTTCATCCCCTGTCTTTTGATATTCCACACATCTTTCTTTTTATTGCCTAACTACTCTGTCTACACATAAGGATCTACTCTGATGAGCTGGTGACCCATTTGATCATTCCCAGTAAATCAAGGATTAAAACTCATCTGAAAGAGGCCTAGTCTTACTGTGTAGTGCCCACATTTTTCCTCTTGGCAGATCAATCATTCCCTAATATCAGAGAATGTCTATTCCTGTATTTATGTGCATTCTGTTTTCACTGTATCTGTTCATGGCTTAATTCTATCCATGCAAGACAAGTTCAAATGTCGCTTCTTTCCTGAAACTTTCTCTGATGTTGCCAGGTAGAAAGAGCCACACATTTCTGTATAGCCAAAGTAATTTCTTTTCAATTCTTTGTAACATTTCTCATATACTGTTCAGGTGGAATTAATTTTTTGCTTATCATTTTTTCTAAATTATTATGTCCTTATAGGAAGCATATAACATTTCACAATTACACTTAACATAAGAAGAAATGTTGTGATAGATTCCTAAGTCCCTCCTTAGGTGGTTCCCCCACCCCATCTTCTCTGGTTCCTGATCAGTCAGACAGTCATGTGCACCTAGGAGTCTTGAAAGTCACATCATGCCTCAGCATCTCTATTTGATTCCTCTGGCCCACCTCGACCCTGTCCTCTGCCAGCCTTGGCCCCAGACTGACTCTAATTTCTCTGCCTCAGATCTCTGCACTAGCTTTCTAACCCATACTAGCTAAACTCCTTAGCATAGACTCTATTGGCTTCTGATCTGTCTGAAACAGAAAAGCTCTCCTACAAACCTGACCAGCCTACCTACTACCCTGTCCTACCAACCACCAGACCATCAGTCTACCACCCTGAAAGAACTTGAAACACACAGCAATTTATTTTCCATTCCTAAACAGAAAGCAACCAAGCTACATAAACAACCAAGCTAAATTAAACAAAGCAGAGTAGAAGGTCCTACTAGGCACATAACCAATAAAGAACATCCAGATGCTCAAATGGCAGTGCAGAAACACAAATATGAAAAACCCTTAGAATAAGTCCCCAACAAACCCCACTAGTCCTACAGAAGTGCACTACAATAAGAACTACCCTAAGGAATTAAAAAATGCAGAATTTAAAAGAACAGTCATAAATGTGATCAAAGAAATTAAAGAAAGCACAAAGAACTCAAACAGGAAAGGCATAAGCTTGAGATGAAAGCCCAAGAATATATAAACATGAATCTTAATGAAATATCAAAAACAATTCATGATTTGAAAGTGAATTCACAGAAGAGGTAGAAATAGTGAAGAAAACCCAGATGGAAATGAACGTGACATTGAAAACCTGAATAAGCCAATTGGAAACAACAGTAGAAAGCCTCACAAGCAGAATGAATGCAATGAAAAACAGAATATCAAGACTGAATGAGAAAGTTGAAGATCTGAACTCCTTAAGCAAATCCTATGTAAAATAAAAATTAAAAACAGGAATGGAATACTCAGAACATCTGAGACAGGATGTAAAGACCAAATCTATAAATTAGAGGCATACAGGAAGGAGAAGAATCTCAGGCCAATGGCATTGAACAGATCTTCAACAGAATTATATAAGAAAATTACCTAAATTAAGGAAAGGCTTATCTACAGACTTTAAAAAGTATATTTAACACCAGTTAGACATGACCAGAACAAAAACTCACCGTGTCATATCATAGTAAACATTAAATGTACAGAAGAAAGAGAGGGTACTGAAAGCTACTAGAGCAAAACAACAAGTTACATATAGAGGAAAATCCATCAGAATTACAGTGGACTTTTCAATGCAAACTATAAGAACCAGAAGAGCCTGGACCAACATATTCCCAGCTCTAAACAACCATGGATGCCAACCCTGAATACTTTATCCAGCAAAACTACTTATCATGATCAAAGGGGAATGGAAAATTTTTCATGACACAAATGGGCTGAAAGAATTCATGTCCAACAAACCAGTCCTGTTGAGAATACTTGAAGCTATACAGAGGACTGAAGGAAGAATGAGTAAACTCAAGAGGCTACAGAAAGAAAACAAAGAAAGATATAATAACAGAAACACAAAACAGGGCCACAAATACAAGGGAATTAAAATGACAGTATCCAATATAAATCTTTCAATAATAACAATAAATAACAATAAATATCAATGGCCTCAACTCCCCTGTTAAAAGACACATACTAGCTGAATGGATCAAGAAACAAAATCCATCTTTCTGTTGTGTTCAAGAAACCCATCTCACCTTCAAGGATAGATACTACTTTAGAGTGAAAGAATAGAAAAAAAATATTCCAAGCAAATGTCTCTAAGAAGCAAGTGTTGCAATGCTAATATCCGTCAAAATAGATTTCAAATTAAAACTAATCAGAGGAGATAATCAAAGGAATAGTAGATAAAGAAGATATTATAATCATGAAATATATGCACCAAGCTCTGGAGCATTCAGTCTCATAAAAACAGTAACAGAGGGCTATAAAACATAAATTAACCCCAACTCAATAATAGCAGGTGCCTTCTATATCCCACTATCTTCTATAGACTGGTCAACTGGACAAAAAAGAAACAAAGGGACATCTGAATTAAGTGATATCATACATGAAATGGACCTCACAGACATTTACAGAATATTCTACCCAAGCACCAAAGAAGACACTTCCACTCAGCAGCCCATGCACATTTTTCAAAAACTGATCACATTCTGGGACACAAAACATATCTCAACAAATACAAAAAGAATTGAATTAACTCCATGCATTTTATCAGACTACAGTGAAATAAAGTATATAATCAACTGCAAAAGTAACTCTAGTTCCTACAGGACCTCGTGGAGATTAAATAACACATTCCTAATGATGAATGGCTCAAGGAACAAATTAAGAAAGAAATAAATGCATTCCTGGAACTAATGAAAATGAGAATACAGCACAACAAAACCTCGGGACACCTTAAAAGTATTCCTAGGAGGGAAATTTATACCTCATACTACCTAATTAAAAAATCAGAAAAAGCACATATAAATTTCTTAATAGTACAACTCAAGACTCTGGAAAGGCAAGAACAAACCAGCCTCAAACCTAGTGGATGTGAAGAAATAAAAATCAGAGCATAAATTAATGATTAGAAACAAAGAGAACAACAGGCCCACATCCTTAATGAGCATAGATACCAAGATACTTAACAAAATACTCACAAATCACATACAGACACACATCAAAAAGACCATCCACCATGATCAAGTCAGCTTTATCCCAGAGATGCAGGTTTGGTTCTATATATATATATATATATATATATATATATATATATATATGTCAAGAAATATAATAAAACTTACAAATTGACTGAAAAACAAAAAACAAATCACATAGTCATCTCAATAGATCCACAAAACGCCTTCGACAAAATTCAACATGTATCCATGTTAAAAGTCCCAGAAGGAGTTGATCTGGAGGGAAAATGCCTCAACATAATTAAAGCTATATTCCTCAAACCCATGGTCAACACCATTCTAAATGGAGAAAAACTGGAAGCATTCCCATTAAAATCAAGAACCAGACAAGGCTGTCCACTATCTGTACTCCTTGTCAAGATAGTGCTTAAAAAATCTTGCAAGAACAGTAAGACAAGAGAAGGAAATTTAAAGAGTACTAACTGGAGGAGATCAAGTTATCTCTATGTGCAGATAATAAGATATTATACATGAGACACCAAAAATCCCATCAGAAAACTGTTAGAAATGATTAACACTTTCATTAAAGTGACAGATTATAAAATCAACTTACAAAACTCAGTAGCCTTTCTATATACCAACAGCAAGCAATCAGAAAACGTATATTCAAGGAAACCCTTCCATCACAATAAGCTTAAAAACATTAAAAAATTTAAGAAAAAATCTTTAAAAAGACATTAAAAATCTCTTCAATGAAAATTTCAAATCTTTAAAGAAAGAGATAGAGGAAAACACCAGGAGATGGAAAGATCATGGTAGCTCATGAATTGGTAGAAACAATATTGTGAAAATGACCATGTTCCAAAAGCAATTTATAGATTCAATGCAATGCCAATCAAAATACCCATGACATTCTTCACAGAGTGAGAAAAACATCTTCCTGAAATTCATATAGAATCCCAAAAGACCCTGAATATCCAAAGCAATCTTGGGCAAAAAGAACAATGCTGGGGGATCAACATACCAGATCTTAGATTATGTTACAGAAATATCATCATAAAAACAGCATGGAACTGGTATAAAAATAGACACATAGATCAATGCAACATAATAGAAGACCTAAACATGGGTATATGCAGTTACAATCACCTGATATTTGACAAATGTGCCAAAAACCCGTAATGGAACAAAGACAGCATCTTCAACAAATGGTGCTGGCAAAACTGGATCTCCACTTATAGAAGAAAGAAAATGTAGCCTTATCTAATCCTGCACAAAAGTCAATTCCAGATATATCAAAGACCTTAATATGAAACTCTGAAACAACTATAAGAAAACATGGGTAGTACCTTGCAAGACATAAGTATAGAGAGAACTTTCCAGATCAGACATCTGCTGCTCAGGCATTAAGGTCAAAATCAGTGAGAACTTATTAAGCTAAAAAGGCTCTACACAGCAAAAGAAACAACTAGTGAAGGGAAGAGTAAATTCACTTAGTGGAGGGAAAGTCTTTATCTGCTACACATCCAACAGGATTTATATCCAGAAGATACAAAGAACTCAAAAAACAAATAAACAAGAAAATAAATGACCCAATAAGGGTTATAGACCTGAACAGAGAGCTCTCAAATGAAGAAAGAAAAATGACTAAGAAAGTGCTGAGCACCTTTAAAAGTTCTCAACATTCTTAGGAATTAGAAAATTGTAGATAAAAAACACTTTAAGATTCCATCTTACCCCAGTCAGACTAAGATCAAAAGAATGAAGGACACCAAATGCTGGAGAGGATGTGGAGGACGGACACTCTGATTCACTGCTGGTGAGAATGCAAACTCACATAACTAGTATAGAAAGCTGTGTGGAGAACTCTCAGCAACTAAAAATGAACCCACCATTTGACCCTGTTATAGCACTCCTTGGCATAATATATAATTTACCAATCCTTCATCACAAGCTAAGAAATGGGAGTCATGGCATGGGAGAGGAGGGAAGTCAGGAGACGGGGAAGGGTGGAGGCAAGTAGGCATAATGTGGGCGCTGGGACTGGGGAGGGAGGAGGTCGGAGAGGTAGAAGAGCAGAGGTGAATGAAGCCTTGTGGGCTAAGGAACCCTGAGGGACATGTGATGCCACTGAAGCCCCTGAGAAAAGCACAAACAGTGTGGAAACATCAGTGCATCTGTATACCTGGGAATGGATCATCAAAGAGCACAGTGCAACATGGAAGGTACTTCCCTTTGTGTGGTTGATGAGAGAGGTCTGAGAGACTCCCAACATTTTACAGGCCATTGCTAAAGTTCTTGCTTACTTCCCAGAACAAGAAGATAATACCCTACTGAGAAAGACAGGATATACTTCTGCCACAGGACTTGGATCAATGGAGCAAGAACTGACCTGGAAGCCTTCTACTTGACGTTAAGCTCCCATCATGCTAGATGATAATGTGCAAACTGCTAAGGGAGAAAATCTATCAACGGTCAAATCCAACTCTAAATTCTAATAACCAAAAGAACTGGCACAGCACACTACCTCTACTGGTGCAGTAGAAGCACTGTCATGGGGCGGGGGAGTAATCAACAGCTATCTAATTGAACTTAAAGCCCTCTCAATGGGAATGAACTCATGGGTTGCACTGTAAACTCAGCAAAACACACATGGTTGGAGGAGACATAAATCCTAGAGAAAATCCTTTCTCTGTTATATCTCTAAGATAAATTAAATTTCTTACCATATGTTAACTATGGATGCTTATTTTTACAGACAAGCATACAGCACACCACTCACCAAAGATGGAGACTACAGCAGAATTCCAAAACTGGTCAGACACAAAGAATATATGTCTGAGAGATCCCAAAGTGAAACTTCTACAGTTGAACTTTTACACCTAAGGCTCTTGGAACACAGTGGAATGAGGGTATAGAGAAAACTAATGCATCCCTCAACTCTCACTAGTGAATCATCCTTAAACAACATAGTGCTATGCACACAGAAGGCCACAACTGGACAAGTTTTAAAGAGTAAGAGACTACAGAGTGTATATCCCTGGATAGGACTCTCACCCGCCCATGGCTCAGGGATCATTATGGAAGAGGGGCAGAAAGATTGTAAGAGCTTGGACATGTTCGTGAAGTTAGGGACACAGAGGCTTCCAGGCCACTGGATGCTTGCACATGTGAACTTGTGGCAATAGTGGCATTGAGCACAGGACACAAACCAGTTCAAACAGACATGGGCCCACAGAGGAGCTATAGAAACTGGTGGCAGGCCAGACCTAGACTGAGCACTATTGGAGACGGATTACTATTGGGAGAGGGAGAGTATGCTTTACTTACAATCTTTAAATAGCCTGACCACACTCCAGTGGATGAATTTGCACTAAAGGACATCTGGCACAAATGCTTGACAGGATAGGACTTCACACGTATGGCGGAATACAAGAAGTCCAGGTTGAAGGAAATGGATGGAGGAAGGGATCTAAATTTGTTCATGAAATGTTATACGAAATGTATAAAACCCAATAAATTTATTTTAAAAGCGGCTGCATAACCTGACAGCCTACCCCTATATATGTGATGAGTCACCAAACTCCCTGGAACTCTTTGTGCAACTTGCAGTCAGCTCCACCAAAGATGCCTCTCCCCAGAAATTGTTTACTGCTTTTATTACCTTGGAGAGGGACCTTATGAATCTTCTAACTTGGAACTTTCTTAACTATGGACGTTTCATCAACTTCTTAAGGCTTGTTTACCACCCTTTCTCCCTCCAAGGCAGGCATGCTACAATTTGGAAGAAATAACTATGCAAGCAAATATCTCAAAAAAAAAAAGGAAGAAGAAGAAATGTTACTAGTTGTTTCAAGCTTGCATAGTAGGTTTCACAGCACTCAGTGTAGATTTATCCTTTCATAAATTATTTTTTATAATACTGTGCTTTGACACATTATGCTTACATTGAGTTGAGGGATGCTATAAGAACATCTCTATCCTTAGTTGTTATTGCATTTGTAGCAGGCCAGGCGTAAGCTATGGGTTCCATGACATCACCCCTTGTCTTCTTTGTAAAAGTACATGGAAGAATTTTGAGAAGTTTTCTAATTATTTAGGAAACAATCCCTTAGACCACATGCAAAGATTTTTTTCCACATATTGTATGTTTTTACACTAAAAGGTCTAAAAGCAAAAGGAATAGAAATAAATATATAAGCAGATAAAAATATATTTATTTGTACAATGCTTATGAACATTATTGATTGTACTTGGAAGAAAACCTGGGTAAGATCAGAAAGACATGCTTTAATAAAAACAATCATGACAACAAAGCACACTCCTTGATCCCTGAAGATGACAGAATAGTACACATGGACTCAGAACATAGCTACAGATGCTGTCCTCCCTGAGTTCACATCTCTGCCTTATATGGACTATGTAATTATATGTCTCTGGGCTTCAGTTATATCCTGTATAAAATGAAGATGAAAAACTGAAAATTAAAAAGTTTCCACTTTTCACTGTTGCTGTTAGAATTGACTGGATTATAATGCATATAAAGTGTACAGGAGAGTGACTGAGACATACCAAATTCCTACTTTCATCCAGATATTGTTCTAAGGGTTTTAATTTGTTAACTCATTGAGCTGTCAGTTCATTCCAATGAAGAGATAGTACATGCTCATTTTCTAGATAAGAAAGTCAGGGGGAGTGAAGGTTATCTTCGTGTCCAAGGTTGTATAAGTAGAAAGATGCAGTCACCAATAGAAAATGATTGCTAAGCTGCATCTAAAGGTATACGAATCCCTAACTACTGAGGACTGGATTTTCAGGAGAATATGCATCTTAGAGACGAGGTGAGTAATGGGATGCTACATACTACTGAGGAAAAGGAAGCTCCTCAGCAGACACAGCCAGGGTAAACCCGAGGGGTCAGAATTTTCTGACCAGCTTTGGCGATGGCTTGTTCTGTAGATGTCATGTACAGTAACTGCAATCCAAGCATGGGAATATCGAACAGTTATCTCCATTCATCGTTCTTATTCCTCCTATCATAGAATCACACCACGACACCATTGTTATGACCTCATGGTAGGCCTGTGCTCATACACATAACTCTCATAAAGTTGAGAATTCTCCACAACTGCTCTGGCCAACAAGATGTTAGGTGCTGTGTTTAGAATGTGTTTGTTTGGTGGCTTTGTTCTCTGTGCTTTTGTTATTACTAGAGAGGAAAATACTAGGTATCCATGGAACTACAGCCTGGACTCCAACATGAGACAATTGGACCAGACCTGCCACTTTATCTGAGCCACACCCATGTACAGTCAGAAGCAGAACTTCCCTACTGATCCTCACATACACTATTGAAAAGAAATTGAAATGTTTATCTACAAGTACAGTATATTTTGACCCTAACTACCAAACAAATCCAACAGATGACAGGCATTACCACCTCCTCTGATTTGAGAATTGGCAAAGATGTCTCAAGGAATTCAATAAAGCATGATTGTCGGTATAGTTGTATTATAGCAAAAAGCTTCAAATCAGAACCACCAAGTATACTGAAAAAGAGCTAGGTCCTGCTTGGCTCTCAGATATGAAGCTTCTGAAATACTCCCTTTTCTGGGGTGGATGACTTACTCTTACATAGTTGCTTAACAATACACAGAATATTGTCAAGCCAGAAGCCCATCTGAGCTTCCAGAAGCCCATCTGGAAGTTGTTCCACAGAGTGTGATTGGTTATGTCGTCCGTTCAGCTCAGTCCACACTTACTGCCTTTTCTCCTTGGAAATCAGGTTGCTATCATGTGACTCACTACCCAACATTGTGGTTCCTTTTTCTGGTATGTATAGGCTCTATTCTAAAGTTAACAAAACACGTCAATACCCACTGTAAGTAATAAAGACATCTTTATCACTCGGTTATGAGGACTTGGAGGCTGTCTCACAGAAACTTGGGTCAAAGGCTAGCCAACCAAGGTCACAATAATATAACCCATTCCAGTTTTATTTTTTGTGTATGAGTGTATTGCCTGCATGTATGTAAGTGCACCCAGATCATGAAATGCCCTTGGAGTCAGAAGAGGACACTGGAACTGGAGTTATGGACAGTTGTTAGCCACCATGAGAATACTGGGAATCAATCCTGGACCTGTAAAAGAGCAATCAGTGTTCTTCACTGCTGAGCCATCTCTAGAGCCCCCATTCCATTTTTCAATGTTAGGCTTGATTTCTTACATGACATTATTGTGGCAATAGCTGACTTATATCAAGTATCCTATCATCTATCATCTATCTATCTATCTATGTATCTATCATCTATCTATCTATCTATCTATCATGTCATCTATCTAATCTATGGGGATGAGACAATAGATGATTAGATAAGCATGTATATAGACACCATGATCTTGTACTCACTTACCATAGTCATTTAACATACTTTGAACTATCATTTGAGAGGAAAAATTTTTAAATCATTTCTGTATTCTATAATATTTTATCTGTCTTCCTTGCTTTGAGTTAAGCTGTGAGATTTCTTGAGGCTAAAGATGAAACTTTTTGGCTCTTAATGGAGACTTTTCCCCATTAAAGCATAGTTACAATTGCTCACCTTGACCTTAAATAAATTTTAAAGTGGGAGTATTTCATTTTTCACAGTGCAATTGGGGGTATCCAGTTATATAAGTATAAACATCATTCAAGAGTCGAGAATAAGCTTTACCTGCAGGTTTTGAAGACTTTACCCCAAAATGTCTCCAGACATTTTTCTTCCCTTAGTGTATTTAGAGATGTATTTAAACATGGTTACTTTTGAATTTCCACAGTTATAGTGCCATGGAAAAAAATAATCCTACTAGTCTGCCTGTCAGCAAACTTATCTTAGAGACTCTGTTCTTCATTTTCTGCGTGACTGTGAGCAAACCACTTTTCTTCATTAGAACCCCAATTTTCCATCTGTAAAACATGTAAAAATAGACCAAGAAATCTTTGGATTTCCTAACAATTCAAATAACTCTGTTTCTTTCTGACTCACCAGTGTGACCTTGGATGAATCATTTAAAGTTTTTGAGCCTGATTTTCTTCATATCTCTTCCCACACACTCCTGTATCCGCATTAATGACAAGCCCATCCTTGGAGTCATCCTTGACTCCTACCTCTCACCCCACATTCAGGCTGTCAGCAAGTCCTATGGGTGCCAACCACGAAATACATTCAGAATCCAGCCACTTATTTTTCTGTCCTAAATCCAAGACACTATTATCTCTGACCAGAAAACAGATTATAGGAAAATCTACGGATGAGCTTTTTTATATTATTATTTTGCATTATGTCTTCATCACATTTGCATCTGGACTTCTGGTAAAATTCTTCAGAGTGTTTTTGTAAAAACTTTTTTATTGAATCATTGTGTGTTTCATATGGAACACCTCAACCAATCGTAATCCTCTTTATACCCACTTCCCCACTGTCACCACCCATAGCCCCACAACTACAGTCCATGCATTCTTCCAGCTGTATTAAGATGTATTTCATCTGTGTCAACTTTGTGTCCTCAGATATTCCTCAGTACAAGTTCATCTACTGAGATGTAGTCACCTAACGGAGTCCCTTGCTTTAGGAAGATGAGCTCATCCTCAGCCAATAGTAATCTGCCAATATTTATTAAGCAAACGTTGGGGACTCCAGTTCCATGCTGGAGACCAGATCTCAATTTGGATTAGGCTTATTTCAAGAGCTCAATAGTTACAGTTGAGTGATGGCTACTGTGTTGTGTAGCACCAATCAAGAATCAATGTGTTATTCTCTTGCCTAGTTATTATCCTAATTTTAATGTTTCTAACAGAGATTTCATGCTGTAGAGGATTATCAACAAAAGCCACAATCTGTCTCTCTCTCTGTCTCTGTCTGTATCTCTCTCTCTCTCTTTCTCTCTCTCTCATACACACACACATACACACACACACACACACACACACACACACACACACATACACACACACACACACACACACACAGCTGCACTTGAACCCCTGGCCAGTTTCTTCTCACTTTCCATTTTACTCCTCGGGGCTAATGAACTTTCTTCAGTCCACTTCCGGCAAAGTGTTCATGACTGATACTACCTCGACGCAGCACTCTTGTATTCATTAAACAAATTTCTACCAAGCGGCTGTTATTATTTCTAGTCATTTATTTTCATAATTAACATTGTGGGTAGCTACGTGTTGAACAAAGGAATAAATGGAGATTCAAGATCCACCATGCTGGTGCAGCTGAGTTAGGGGTCAAGGTAAGAAATAAAGACGACTTTAAGATAAAGGTGAATTTTTTTCTTATATACTAAATACTAAAGGAATTGTTTTCTCTATTTATATATGACAGTTAAGACAGATGTTTCTTTACTTTCCCACTAATTTTTATTGGTTTTGTGATTTATAAATTGCTGTATTCTAAAAACTGCAAACAATGTATATGTTCCCCTTCTTTGCCAAATAAGGAAATTAGAAGGCATTCCTTTGATGACTGCATGCAATGTTATCTGGTCACCCCAAAGTGTAGGGGAAACCTTGAATGTATACCTATACCAGGTGTGACATGAGCAGGAATTTTATTGTAACTTGTTTTCTGAACTCTTAAAGCAATATAGCATTTTCTAATAACCAAAGACATCATATTAAACGTTTAAGTATTTAAGTCACTTAGAAACAGGTCTCCCTTCTCTAGGGCGTCAGAATGAATGCATGATACAATTTGAGGGATCTTTTAGAGATCATGTACTTCCAAATTTATATAATTTCAAGGAAAATAATTTTGAAACTGTCCATACATGAAGAATGGCACCAGCATGGAAATACTTATGCTTGGTGTTCCATTTTTTTAAATTTAAAATTGAGAGATTAATCTTTATTGCTTGATTCCTGATCCTGTGAGATCTTCATACTAGTGAGTAAATGTGGATTCTTGGCCTCAGAGAAGAGATGATCCTCCAAAAAAGCATTGTGTGGTACCTGTCCCAGAAGGATAAGAAAGGTTGAAAGGTCAAGAGCGAGGATGTTAGGTATAGCCACTGGAGGGCACCAAATTATCTCTTTTAATTGGAACAATTTATCCACTTCTGGGGAGGAGAAAAAACTTCAGTTGGAGACTGATCATGAATTCAGGGTAACCACAATTATGAATTTAGCTCTGTAAACTTACAGCTATAGAAAAAAAAATACAGGACATCTGTATACTTGCAGGTGTCATGTCTGGGAATAAGGAGATCTCTTGGCTGACGCCAGATCTTCAATGTTCTTAACACCCAAGCAAATGGTCCCACTATATTTTCACAGTGATTCTCTAGAGACAACCAAGAAAAACCAGTACCTAAGCATGACTGAATTGAAGGGATTTTTCACCTGTGTTTTTAACTGCTCTGTCAGAGTGAGTTTCCAGGGGCTTCCAGACAGTATAAGATGAGCATCCAATCCAGTGGGAAACTACATGATTATCTGTTTTCATGGAAATAGAACTGTCAGCCTGTCATCTGGTTTATCTTTTACCTCTTGATCCTCCAGCTGATTTAGGAAGTATTTCAGTTATGAGCCTCAAAGCCCACTAATGAACTTGGCATTCCTTTTTGCTAGGTTGGCTCTTTATGGGACTTTGCAATGTCAAGGAGCAAGAAAATGCTACCCAGAATCTCTGTTCCATAGTAAGAGGAGATAATTGAGACTCCAGAGCAAAACCACTGGCTGGTTTGGGAAGGGAAATAAACTTCAGTAATATGTGAGCAGTTCGGAGTCACAAATCTTTGACAAAGTTACCAAAGCTTCTGTTTTCAGTGGCCTTTGTGGTGAGAATTAGAACTCTGAGTTTTCCAGCAGCATAAGATATGGACAAAGACCAGTCTGAGTGCCTCAGCATGCAATAGGAACATGGCATCTCAGTGCACTGTCACTCAATAGCACTTTATAACAGTGGGAAGATGTTGTGGAAAATAAATTTCTGGTACCAGAAAATAATTTGTCCTTTCACACTATTGTCTTCCAAACAGTACAGTTAAGTTCATGAGAAAATGGAAACACCATCATGCTTTCAGATGACACCGTTAAAGAAGCCAGGAACTGGATCACTGGGACTTAACCTGTTGGAACTCCTCATGGGGAAGTCACCCATCCATGCCAGAACTGTGTTTCTAAAACTTGCTACTTCTTAACTGTGCTGTTTATAGTAACATATAAAATTTCTTCATCTATGGAGTTTAAATATAAGAATCGTCTCAAAAATTTATTTGGAGTCTTCTAGATATCACAAAGCCCTTTCCCTATGTAATACACAGTCCTTTCAACAACCTGTGAAGTTCATTCTAGAGGCATGAAGTTCACATTAAAGGGGTGAACAAAACCTAAACCCAAACTAAAGTATAATAAAGTAAACCTTGTTTGTATAAAGCCACACAGTCAGTCAATGGGCTCAAATTCTCCTTTTTGGAATATATATCCACAGACTCTCAGGATTTCTATACAAGTATTGATCTCAAGGTAGTATACTTATTTCAAATGCTATCATCTTTCTGATATCTGACACATTTATTAAGTAAAAGTGATGTTTGTACCTCTTTGATTATTGTAGGAAAATCCTTATGTATCCAAGATCTGATTTGCCAAGGGGAATATCTACTCTAGTCACTGAGTTGTGAACTCTGGGATCTCAGCTTATTTAATTTCCGTTCCTCTCTTTTCTTAATGTCTACAACAGAGGTCATTCACATAATAAATCCTCAAATGATATTTGAATTATAGTTGATATAAAAATTATAATGACCTTATGTTGCCTGCTTGACTTTCTTTGTTAACCAAAAATTAGGTATTTAACTCACCTGTTGAAGTGAGAGAAATATATTCTATTTTGAACTTTAAAAATTATTTACAGATCATTGAAACTATGGGGATCCTTAAAAATGGCCTCTACAGACTCAAGTACGTGGAAACATGTTAGAGCCAGACAGAGTTTAGTAGTAGGACTCAAAATACTACAGTCTTACAAGATAAGCCATCTCTGCTCTCAACAACTTTGCATTCCAAGAACCCACAAATCTACCCCCATCATCCAATACAACAGAGTGTATGACCATCATTGTCTACCTAGGATTTCTGAGAGTATGTGTATTCACAAAATGGCAAGTGGAAATACCTTCTTATGACTTCACATTCTAAGACTGTGGCTCATGACTAACTTGAACATGGCCATGAAGACCAGGATGAGAATTTGTGTACACTTCTGTTTAAACACTGATTGAAAAAAAATTCATATGAAAAGTAATGGACAATAAGGATGTGCACTCTGAAGTGAAGGAAACTCAAAGACGATACCTGGTGGGTTTTTTGTTGGTTTGTTTGGTATAGGTAGGACTGCTACACCGGCATGCTGTAACATGTCAGAACCATGATAGAGAGTGGGCTGGACTGGGAAGGACAATGCTGGACACTTCACACAGTAGCAACTTATGCCTATGTCTCGGTTCTTCCTCTAGCTCCCACATTCCTTCTCTCCCTTTTAGATTCAATTCATGAATTCTCATACTCTGCTGTCTCCATGGCAATTTGTGCAGGCTTCATGTTCAGTACGCTTTTTTTGCATGACTTTTTATTTACTTGACAGTTTCCTTTACTGGGTTGTAAATTTTAAGTAAGGTCCAAAGGATATGGTTATTTTCTGTTTATGTGCCTGGTACTTTCTATAGTATTAGCATGTAATGAAGACTCAACAAATCCTAAAGGGAAGAATGGATGAGGAAGCTAAGAGAAAGAAGAAAGAAAAAGGGGAGGATTAGAGAAAAAGATTGCCCATTGGAGATAAAACTGTACACTTAACTGAAAAGTAATGTTCATGTTTCCAAAAGGAGAGAGGACAAAGATTCCACTGTGCCATGCAGAAATGGCAAGGCACGATCAAGTAGACAGAGTGAAGACAAAAAAATACATCATTAAAATCCCAGAGTAAAAACTTTCCTTTACTAAATACCTCTAAGGGATAAAATGGTTTTCCAACCAAAGATTTCATTTCTCCTCCAGAAAACACCATGTCGCAGTGCTCCACTTAGAAAGGTAGAGAGCCACACCATCTGGCAGTCCAAGGAGTCAACACTTAAACCTATGTGCTTCAGAGATTTGGAAAAATAGGTCTGAGGAAAGGAATGTGGCCTGCCACACAAAGCAGAAAGAAGTAGAAAGAAGGAGCATTGTGTGAAGCCTTCAAAGGCTTATAGATGAGGCACAAGAGAAACAATATTCTTGCTCATATTGGTTAAACATTGCTATTTTGTTAGAAAATAAAAAAAGATGTCATAACTCTTGATAGCATTTTTTATGGCTCATTGGGAAGATGTGGAATAAATAAGTGCATGTAGTTTCTACCATAGAGAAGAATGCAATGAATCTAATCAAGGCTTTCTCTTTGTAAAACCTCAAGTTAACATATCTATGTAAGTATTGCTATCTGTGGATTCAGTAGTTATATACCTAGAAAGGATGACTCTTGCCTGAAGACAAAAATCAAACTTCTGATATTCACTGTAGATAAAAATGAATAATTTCATTTCAAGAACTTTTATAAGGTCACCTGCTATGACTGTGTAATATATCCAAAAAAACCCTTTAGTTGTGGTTCCTCTGCAGCTGTGTTCAGTTTTATGTTAGAATTCCCATCCATGTCCTAGGTTTAATGATATCAATCATTAGATCCCAGGAATTCTGCTGATATCTATCTCACTGTCCACTGTGGGAAAATAGTGACGGACACAACATGCTGTTAAGTAAAAAGTTTTAACAGTAGAAGAGATTTCATTCCTTTTCATCAATTAAAATGCCTTCATGTGGAAGTTTTAAATTAAAAAAAATAGCAATAGTTAAACTTCAAAAGCATCCCTATCATAAATTTCTGTCCTTCACCCATATTCTAAGGAGGAAGGAAATAAATGTCATGATTCAGGTTTTCTACTCTGGGAAATAGCAACCTAGAGAATATAAATTCATCATGTAGGATTCACATCTGGTGAGCTGCAGAAGGTACCAGAGCGCTAATGATCCTGATTTAATCTGGGAGAACCTTATCCCTCATACTAGCATACACTCAAAGAAGCTGCCTAATAACATTCATAAGTGCTTTTATGTTAGAAAGTATGGATTTGAAATATCATTCTGGTTACATGATTTAAAAATTATTGCACTTCTTACTGCAGTTGGTCATCAAAATCTTCAAACTGTAAGTTTACTTTGATAGCAGGCACAGTAGAGCTTTTCAATGACAATCAGAAGTCACACCATTTCAGTATGAGAAGTTTAATAATTTTATGCCAAAGGGAAAGGGGGGCTTTTCTGTTATCAGTGTGATTAGCTCTATGGGAAAACAGTAGTGAGATGACATTAAGAACCATTGTTGAATATTTAAGGAAGGAATACCAATGGTTATCTAGAGGAGGTGGGATGATAGGGATGCCCTGACTTACCCCACTCATCTTCAGAGAACCCTGTGAAGATGCTCGGCTGTGCTGGTTGTAGAAACAAGGAGTTCATAGAAAAATGTACCTAAATAGACAGGACACTGATTTTCTATTTTCAGGGCAAGTAATTAGGTATAGAACTTAGACATGTTCTTTGACCACTCTTCAAGGATGCTGTCTTCTTGCCCAAGCCTGTATCACAAAATAACAAAAATTTGGTTCCTTAAAATAGACTCATTCTCTGACAATTCTCGAGAATAGAATTCCAAAATCAAAGAAGTCTAAACTCTAAAAAGGAATCCTTGGCATTCCTTGACTTGCACATGAGCCATATGACCATCTTCTCGCTCAATGTCCTGCTACCAGAATCTGTAGTCTATATGCCTCTTTTTTAACAAAGACACTACTCAGATACACTACAAAATAGAACCCAGAGCACTGACTTCATTTCAATTTGAGTTATCTCTAATAAACCTTATGTCAAGATAAGGATAGTTTGAGGTGTACCGCTAAGGAGTGATGACACATAGATGATAAACAGATGATTGATAGATAGATAGATGATAGATAGATAGATATTATCTAAACAAAATTCAATTTATAGTACAAGCTTAAAAAATTAAACCTATATGAAAAAATATACTTACAAAAATATGATGTCTTTCAAGTGAAATCTATAAACCAAATACCTAAGCTTATGATTTGTTAAATAATTTAATTTTAGGTCAAAGATTTTAATTAGCATTATCAAAGTAAATAATCTATTTCAGAAAGATAAATCAGATAAAAAAAGAGAACTGTGCATCAATCAAAGCTCTGAACTCATTTGACTTTTCCATTGCAAAGCTTCTTAAACATCCCAGTTGCAGAGTAGTTATTATCTTGCTGGCAGCACCATAACACAAAAAAATGACTCCACTGGATTGTGAGGTCTTAGGTCAGAGATTATCATTCTCTAAACATCCAGAACATTGAAGCATACTTGGCCTGCATTTGTCACTAAATATATTCCTTTAATGAGGGAATAAAGTGACAGAAAAGAAAGGATGATAGCATGCTCATGAAATGAAAACTGTGGAACACAAGACCCCAGAGCTGTAGTTCCCAGGCTATACCCATGATCTGCTTGACCTTGGACCAGTCACTTAACCTCTTTTTGCCCAGTCCATCATGTCCACATTGAACCAAATCATCTCTGTTTCCTTATCGGCTTCCACAGAGAGGAAGTTAGGTGTTTGCCACACCATCTGGAATAGAGTAATGAATGGTTACAGCATTTCCATGCATCTTTGTGACTTATTCAGATGGGAAATATAGTGAAACAGTAAAGGCTCAAGCCCTCACTAGTTCTTTACAACTGCCTTACCCTTCAACCTCACCTACATATCTTTTGGTTCTTTTGACTGAGCTCAGATTTCTTATCCCTTGAGGAAGTTCACTCTGAACACATCTTTTCTTTTCTCTGCAGTGATCTATTTCTGATGTTCTTTTGGCCAGTCAGTACTTCCACTGATACACAGAACTCTCCAGAAGTTGTAGGTCATGACTCCAATTGTTCTTTTCCAAGAGAATAGAGTACTTACTTGTCTTTCTGTAGACACTCTGGCTGTGCACTCTCTCTCCCTTCCAAAATAGTTCATGATTCAACATCTAGTGTGTCAGTTAATTCAGATGTCTGAGGCAAGGGCTATAAATGTATCTGTAATGAGGGAAGGATTTTCTAAAAGAAACTCCATTTCCGTATTCACACTCAGCCAGCCTGTGTTCTATACTCTACTCTCTCACTGTTCAACATTTTCTCTTATTCTTACTCCAGTCACTTGCTGGAAAATTCTCCATTCTAGTCTGGAGTTAGAAAACGAGAGAGGAAATGGGAACTTATTTTGTCATAATTACATATAACACAGGAATAAAAGATAAAGAATGTACTCACATATATTCTTTCAGTGCCTCAGTTTCCCATTGGCAAAATGAGTTTAATGATTTTAGCCACCTGCCATAAAGACTAGTGGGCAGGATTGATGAGGTAATTACTTCACCTTTTGATCTTGTCCAATATACATTAAAAGTCGGCTAACGATTTAGAAATCTAACTCTAGGTTTTTTATGGCCACACTCTGGCTTCATTTACAGTCATGGAGCTGTGTTCCATGAGGTTTTAGTGATTTTCATCAAAACTGAACTAAGACTTTGTTTTAAAAGCCTAAGTTATAACCATATCTAGACATAAGGGGATGCCATAAGTTGCTCATGAAAAGAGATTAATCCCCAGATCCTCAAACCTGAGACTAAAGGATATATTCAAGCATCCTTTCCAAATCAAGCAGATGACTACAATGATTCAAACATATTGAAGGTTATAAAAATTGACTTAGAAAATATATAGTGACATGCTATGTCCTGGTGTTTGGTGTCAGGAGAAGGTGCATTAATGCTCCCTTCCTCTTAGAGACCACTTTACATCACCTCTCAGGTTAATTTTTCTTGAAGACTTAAGAATATCTTCCTGTCCTTTTTATGTGGGACAGTTCTATGTATACTAAAGGAGGTAGAGAGCCTGGAGTTATTTTCTGCAGGCAATGGAAAATCCTTTCAGTTGTCTGCTTGGAGTAGTAAAGTACTAAATCAGGACTTGTCTAGCTAGATATGGGATGCAACCACAGCACTTAACCTTTGTTAGTTTCAACTTCTTCATCTGCAAATGGAAGCCATAATGTGTCTGCTACTTCAAAGCGTTGAGGTTGCTGACCCTGTTTTCATAGCTTCATGCTCTTCTTTTGTTGTTTCAATTTTGTGTCCCTCCTTTTAAATTTTGCACTTGACATTTAGAATCTGGGTTCACAAGCAGGCTCTCTGGGCAGCCTTGTTGGTTTCTGTAATAGCTTGAGGTCCTATTTTCAAAATCACATGTCAAAACTTGCTGGTTTTCTTTCTTGGATCAGCTCTCTTTCAGAAGCTCTCATCATCCAAGGCATCTCTTCTTTGCTGTGTCCATTTTACTTGACTTATTGTAAGTGCTCTGCAGCTCTATGGGATGAAGTGTGATGGAATCTGGATTGAGATTTCATTCCTTGGTTGATGAAGCTCCTAGAAGTCTTGTAACCCTATTCTCTCCCATGGCCCCGATCTCTTCTGTTTCATGAGACCAAAGTTCAGGATAGAGGCTTTCAATTTGGCTTCTTCTATCATTACCAATGAAATAAGAGGTAAGGGGATGAAAACGGTATTAGATGATCTTCTTTCTCAAGAATGATATGTCTCAATTATTGAAATGTCTCCTCCATTACTCAGTTCCTTACCTGACTGCTTCCTACACCTCACCAATCATAAGAATTATTTAGATTTATTATATAACTTGATATCTAAGACCTTTCCAAATCATATTGGGTCTGTAGCTCCAGGAGTTCAGTTACACATTTCCATTTTGAAAAAAATTCTCTAATTTTTTTTGCATATAAATGTGTTTGGGAACCACTACTTTGAAAATATTCTCTGAACCTTGGCAGGAATCCTGAGGGTTTCACACAGAAACTAGAATTTCTTCTCCTGAGGTATACAAGTCAGATTCTACAAAAGATTGTTAATTGAATGAGTCTGCCTTTGCTTAAAAAGAGTCAAGTCACAGGAGCTGGTTTATTTCTAGGGTTTTTGTAACAAACTACTATGAACAGAGTGGTTTACATACAAAAGGTTCTGGAAGATAGAAGTTTAGCTCACAGCATAATACATATGCATAGATATGCATAATATCTATGAAAGCTATAAGGAAAGCTGTCCTCACGTCTAACTCCTTTGCTTGTGGTGGCAAGCCTCCAATCTTCCCTTGACATTCTCCTTAAGTATTCTCTAATCTGCAAAAGTTATAGAAGATGTTGATTGCAGAGATAGCTCACTAGCTGCAGAGGACTCAGGCTCAGTTCTCAGGACCCTCTGGTGGCTAACAGTGGTTCATAACTCCAGTTACAATGAATCCCATGCCCTCTTGTGGCCACCAGGGACACTGGGTGCCACAGATATGCTTACATACATGCAGGCAAAACATTCATGCACATAAAATGAAAAATAAATTTTAAAAATTTAAGTAACAGAAGCTGAGAGCAAAAGAGCTGCCTCTGGATATGTGTCTTGCTATCCTTTCAGCTCTGGGAGTAAAAATGAATAACTCTGGCCATAGATAAGCAAAGATGTGCAGAGCACCAAAGGTGATAGCGGGAAGACGGCTTCCATAGACAAGCTATACAAGAGGCATGCCAAGAGGCATGTTGACAGATGCATGAGGAATTTACAGTATAACTGTGTTTTGAGCTGGTGACAAATTAGTAAATGAATATCAGAGAAAATCAACCAAAAATGATATTCCTCGGTGACAAATAACACATAGATATTACCAAGAAACTGCTAACAAATGTGCATGGGGAAGGAAAAGGAGTTCCCGAGCAGCATTTTTCAGTGATATATGGTGGAGGAAGACTTCCAGTAGGAAAACGTTCAGTTTCCAAATGCTAACATAGGGAAGCAGGAGACACTGCACCAGAAGCACCTGCCTGGGAGATGATGAGGTCACTGTGCACCAATGAAGGATGTCATCCTGCAGGAACACAAGTGTTCCATTCACTGCATTCTGTCTGATGACCACCAGCAACATAAATTGCTGCATGGTGTCAGGAACATGCTGCAAACCTCTTCACACAGCTACAGGACCAGGAAGGACAGGACACATGCAAAGTGGATATCAACCCCAAAGGTCTGCCCTCAGTGACCCATTTCCCACAGTCAAAGGTTCTGCAGCCTCCTAAAACAGCACCAAGAGGCGTTCAAAACTGAAGCTGCAGGAAGCACTTGACATTTGGATTTAACATGTTATTAAATGTAGGGGGAAAGGTGTAAGATACTCAGTGAGAACAATTACAAAACCACTTACATATTTTGTGAAAACAGAATACTCAGAGAACAATTCCTGACGTTTTGGTGTCCATTTATATCTATCCATTACAAAATGTAACCTAATAGTCATTAACTAGCAACTTTTAGCCATTAACAAAATAACAATTCTAAAAATCAACAGTAATTATGATTGAAATATCTGTGATTTCTGTTGGTGACTCAGTTACTTCTGTAGTTTTCTGCTTTTATAAGCACTTGAGGGAATCGGTCATTAGTACTAGCTTAGAGATAAAGATTTCCATGGTCAATAAAACCTCTACCTTGAGCCTACACTATCTTTGGTTAATATTTACTAAAATGAAGTAAACTTGACCAAAAAACAGTCCACACAGAAGGCATATATTCAATTTTTTTTTTTTTTTTTTTAGCCATGGTGATGTTCTCTAAACAAAGCAAGAATACTGTACTTGTGAAAGCAAGATTTCATGAGCTTTTACCAACACTCAAGCATAAATATGAAATATCTCTTGGGTGTAGCAGGCCTAGCTATTAATTTATACCATAATCACAAGGCTTTATCAAAGAACTGAAGAAAAAACTATAGAGTATGTTAAGGAATGGGAATTTTAAACGAGTTCATAATTATAACACAATTAAAAATTATAATAATTTTATTTTTTAAATCATTTTTATTTTATGTGTATGAGCATATTGCCTGCATGTGTGTAAGTACACCCATGTTGTGCAATGCCCATGGAGGTCAGAAGAGGGCATCAAATCCCCTGGAACTGGAGTTATGCACGATGTGGGTGCTAGGAATCAAACACAGGTCCTCTGCAAGAACAACCAGTGCTCTTAATCACTGAGCCATCTCTCCAGCCCCATAGCAATTTTATAGATAATTTTTTCGTCTAGGGAAGAAAAAAGATTTTACAACTTGGAAAGTAATTGCAATCAACAAATGAGAAATGAATCTCAGCAGTACACAGCAAAAAGTTGCTTTCAACCACTTTATAAGAGCATGTCTATTCTCCCCAAGATGCAAAGTAGTAGAACTGATAAATAATAACAAACTCTATCATTTATCTGCTTATCAAAAGGCTATACAAATCATGCTGAGAAGGTTTTGATGAAATGGGAATTTTTCAGATCTTGTTTTACAAATGTAACTTGGAATAGCTATCTGGAAAGTAATTTGGCAGAAGCATTAAGACCTTAAAACACTACAAAGAGTGTTCAGCACCTTATCTCATTCAATATAGCAACCCTATCCATTTTATAAATGAGGATTTTAAAGATTCATGAAGTAAAGTATCCAAATATCAGAGCTAGTAGAAGCAGAAACAAGAGCCTGACACATGTAGTCACATCCAAGAAATATCCAAGCCTTAACTTTTCCCATCACATGCTGATCTGATCTGACATGATTCAGCTATTGAATTCAAAAGACCACTTGTACCAAGATACATACTTCAGTTTGGTGAATATTATAATGACAAGTTCAAAACCCATCAATACAGGAAACCTTTCACATTTGTCTGGGACAATGTAAAACTTATTATGAGAGTCTAGTGATTACATGACATGATGCTTAAGGTACTTTGAGTTGAAAATGAGAATAACATAGTGTGACTAAATTATTCAATGTTTTAAAAAATACATAGGCATAAAACAACTTGAAAGAGTGTAGAGAAGTGATGGGTTAGTGTGTAGTTCAATGGTAGAGTGCTTGTCTGGCAGGCCCAAGGCCCTGATTAAATCTCTCAAGGTAGTTTTAAAAGAAAGAACTAATAGATACAAAAAATATATGTGAGAGAGAAGTAGACTATCTTGCGGAAGAATTTTTTCTTTCCTATTACGAGGTTTCTACATTTTCTCTAATCACCAATCAAAACATCTGTGGAAAAGTTTATATAAATTTATATTGCAAAGATGAAAACAGAAGTTAAATAAGATAGCTGAAATATGGATTATAAAAGACCCTACATTTCACACTACTCCATAATATTTGCATCAAAGCAAGGACTCCATCTCTAACATTGATTTTAATGTGTTTCATGAGGGCTTGTTCCCTATTTGCTATACCCGGCAGATACTAGGAATAATGATGATCATGTGAAACAGAGAACAGCAATATAGAATTGGAGGTTCTCAGCTTGTGTCTGAACTTTGCAATTTATTAATCAGCTTTGTGATATGGGAAAAACTCTTAAAACTGGATGAACTTTGGATACAAAGTTTATTGTCATTAAATTATCGCTATTTAAAATGTTTGCAAAGAGAAAGATGGGACACCACTACGGAATGACATGAAGCTGCGAATGGTAACATGGAACTTCCCATCCAGATTCAACCCAGTGCATTTCTTTGTACCTACATTTTTCTAATACATATGCAGAGTGAGAGGGGGAGGGGAACAAAAGTTACAGGAATGAGAGAGAAAGAAAAGCGACTGGCTAGAAAGACAACAAAACTACTAGACTTAATTTTATAGGAATGAAAGTCTAGGCTGGAGAAAACCAACCCACGCTAAAGGTTCCTGTGGCCACACATAAATCCTTGCTCTGCATTTATTTCACAGCAACTAAGGAAACGCAGGTTATATCACAGCGAGCATCGAACAGAGGGGACCGGGCCAGTGCCTCCATGACACACTTTTTTATCCAGAAACAAACATCATTTTCCTTGTTGGTGTATTATGCAGAACTGAATGATTTAATGCATATTTTTCACAGCAAATGAAGAAGTGGAGTCTACATGACTGTATTTTATGTGACTTTCTTTGAAAAGTCAAGGACTTAACATAAATCCAGAGTCATTGAAGGCAGTTTTGCAAGGATTCTGGTTATGCCAATCAAGACTCTACAGCTTTCCAGCTTTTCTCTCTCACCTTCTCCTCATTTATCCCCCTTTCCTTGTTCCTCCTGCCTTTCTCCTTCTCTTTGTTAAATTCCTTTTGGTAGAAGACACAGAAAGTAGCAAGAATGTGAATTCTCAGATCAGATTGCTTGGTCTAGAATCTTTTTCTTATGTATACTGGCAATTTACCATATTCTGTTTAATCTTTCTGTGTCTCTGCTTTCATATGTGGAAAGTAGGTTTAATCATATCTACTCCATAGGATAACACATAAAGTTTAAATATAACAAAAATAATGGTAAAATAAACTATTCATTTGATAATCAATGTTGAGTTCCTGTAATGTATACTGTAATGTACTATATTGTATGTTCAAAAATAAATTATTCACTAACCTCAGGAAACTTCCCTTTCGTACTACAAGACAGACCTCTAAACACCTAACTCCTAAACAAATTAATGTTACCAACAATTACAAGCAAGGTCCACAGTGCCAATCTGGTACAGAGAAGAATGCGGGTCAAGGAAATGCTCCTGGAGGAGGTGATATCTAAGGCCAATCTAATAGGAGCAAAAGCAAAAAGAATGCTTTGCTCTGTGCCAGACATATTTCTAGACATTTAAGCATTTTGGTTTTGTTGTGAATTTCTTTTATTGTTGTTATTTTATTTTATTGTAATCTTTACAATAATTCTGTGACACACTTTGCAAATTGGGAAGCTGAGGCTTGCAGGAATTAAATAACTCGCCTAAGGTGCATAACTAGAAAGTGTCACAGCAGAGTGGCTGTGCTGAGTTACTGTAACAGCTATGTCTTCAGCATCTTAAATGACAGTTCCTAAGGCAGAGACTGGATGAGTCAGCATGCAGAGATGATAGTGTAGGTGCAGAAAGTCTCAGAAGAAAGGATCATGTTCTGTGGAAGGAAAAAGGTAGCAGTTCTCCAGGCAAGTGTTGTTCAGAAGTGCAGAAGGATGTTCTGAGCATGGAAGTACGAGCTAAGGGATGTGAGCATTATGCTATTATACCTGAAATGATCCTATGAGTCTGAAACCCAGTATCTGAGCAAGAATTCTGTGCATACCCTTGTGAAATTGACTGAATCTCTATAATTCTTAATTTCATTAAGGGGACCCACGACAGATAATTCTATTAAATGGCAAACAGTGATATATGAACACTTGCAAATTGCATGGTGATGAGTAGACTTCCAAGGAATGATCATTATTCTTCCAAATGCATTATGGGAAACCAGTGGAAAAATACAGGATACTTTTGTGCCTAGGTTTATATGAACACACAAGGACAAAATCATGCACAAAATACCCATATTAAATAGAGTCTTGGCACCTAGACTGAGTAGGTAAAATTCTCATAAAGCTAAATTTTCCCTTAGCATTTCTTTCAGAAACTGATGAAAGAACATCTTTCAACAAGTTTACCATTCAAATACTGAAATATATCACTGCTGCTTCTGTTGGTGGAGACTTATCTATCATTGTCATCTTGTGTATGTGTTGCTCTCTTTCCTCGTGTCAATCGGTGTTGAATGAGTACAGTTGAGTTGACACAAATTGCATGAACATATAATTCAAGTCCTTAAATAGGCCAGATTGAGTTGGAGGGTATTATATGATCTTCTCACTAAAGGGAAAAAAGTTTTCTGAACTAAATAATGTGTCATAAACTGAGTCTAAATGTGGGCCTTCCCTTGCATATGTTCTTTTTAAGTGAACTATGACAAAATTGCTTTCTTTGCAGTCTTATAACCCCTTGGGGCTCACCTACCTTATGGAAGACAAAACGTACTCAGAATAGCTAAATCACTTACAGAAATAAGGCTAGCAGTCTGAGCATTAAAAACAAAGATGCTGGCATGAATCATGGGTTCACGCTTTTAATCCTTCCTCTGCTATCTCAGTAGCACTCCCTCAAGCTGCCTCATGGTAGAGAAAGGGAGAACATCATGCTGGGCATAGAGCATCTTACACAAGCCACTCTGAGACTCCTGACAGAAATGAACCGTCAAAACTATAGAGCTAATGAAGTAGGCCAGGAAGTGAAAGAAACATGGGCACAGGGACTCAGTAGATAAAGATTTACCCCAGAATAAAAACCCTCTTCCATAAGAAATGAAGGGGCTCAAGTTTGAGAACCAAACTAAGCAAACACTTAAACTCCAACACCACCCTATTTCCTACAAGGAAACTAGACAAATGAAAACAACAGAGACAAGATACATGAGCCAAGAGAGGGCACCATGGGAGGACTGTAACAAGTGGAAGCACATGGAGATGAGAAGGAGACAGGAAATGTTATACTTGCCCCTTGTCTTGCCAGAGACCGTTCTGAAAACAGATGCATACTTCAGGACATTTCCATGTTGTTTAAACTGCCCAGATCTACTTGTAAGAGTGGAGACGATGAGCTATGCTTATGAAAAGATGATTTCAGAAAGAAGTGAAGACTTCCAGCAATGGTCCTTATCCAGTAGTCACAAGGAGGGTAGTTGGTGAAAGGTAAAGAGTCAGGAATATGCCTAACTATAGCCAAGAATGAGAAGCACACTTGTCCATAACTAAAGAAAAAACAGAAACAGTATATAGCTAGAGAGATGGTTCAGCAGCTAAGAGCACTTACCCTTCTTCCAAAGGACCCTGGTTCAGTTCCCAGTACCCACATGACCGCTTCCAACACCTGTTATTTTAGTACCAGGAAGATCCAATGTCCATTTTTGGTTTCATCAGAGAACAGACATGCACATAGTGCACATCTATATATGCAGGCAAAATATTCATACAAATAAAATAGAAAATAAATAATTTTTTGAAGGAATAATAACTACAAATACATGATCAGCCCTGTTTGCCATGATGCTGCCCTCAGAGAGGCTATATCACCTACTGGTCCCCTTTTAATGAGGAGGTAGGCAGCAGAAAGAGAAATTTAAAATAGACCTAAATCTTTCAAACAGTCCTTCCAAATGATCCTATAAATCAAATGCATGACTTCTGAGGGACTAAGATATAACAAGTATGTCAGGAGAGGGACAGAAATTAATAAGTAAATAAAATCTCTTATCCACAAAGAGAGTGGGATTGAAGCACTATAAAGGTGACCAGGCTGTGTCCTGGGGTTAGCATTTTTGTTTTCCAGTTATTTAAGATACACATAGGGGTTTTCAGGTTCAAAATGTTTGTCCTGAGTCCTAGTATCCAAAGACAAATTCATCTCCATGGTATCAGAGACTAATGCAGCATATCAAAATCCTGGTAGCTTAGAGAAAGATTTAAGTTTCACACCCAAGCCACACTGACAGCTGTGGGTCAGTCACTTGCACCTTTATGTCATGTCTTCTTACTCCATTATGAAAGAATAGTCAGAGTACTGTTGAGACATTTCTCATGGAAAAGGGAAAAGAGAAAGAGAGTGGGAGACAGCTACAAGTGAAAAAGAAAGAGAGTTTAAAATACCTTTAAAAGCTTTTCCTTGAATGTGGCCTAAATTAAGTCTGCTCACATTGAGTGGCTAATGATGGGGCAGAATGTGAATGTCCCACAGAAGAGGTCACGGCTGAGGATGTATAATCAATCATAGTGAAAGGGAAATGAAAAATTATCGGGAGCAATAACCCCATCTATTGTAGTCTACCCCCAGAGTCACAAGAACTAGCTGTCTTAGCAAACAGAAAAGCCACCCTTACCACTGTCCATGGAGCACACCTGGAAATGCTTACTCATTTACAGCCTTGGAATAATTTCTTGGCCTATGACAGACATGGATGGGGCTCCACTTAAGTCAGTATCCTGTGAAATAAACATGAATGCATATGTTGCTCAAAATATATCAGAAGCGTGTTTGCAAGGCCAGAAAGTTCAAGTTGTAGTAAAAATCATATTTTCTAAAATGGGAAACATGAGGCACACAACCTGATATTGACCAAAGAAACTTGGGTACAGATACCCTAATTTGGCCTTAGCTGAGCAAGCATACATGCTGAGCCTTCTGCACAGAGGAAGAGAATGAAAGGCCATACTCTGTTTTTGAACAATAACAATTAGTCCAAAGCATGCTTTCAATCTGTCAGCACATTTTTTGTCAAATAGATTTTTAATAATGATAATACTGCTTCCTCTGATAGTTAGATCTACACAGCTTCTAAAAGTCTTAATTGTAAGAAAAGTAATCAAGCAAAAGAGAGAACACTGGTTTGGTACTTGTTTAAAACTACATGATATAAATCCATTTAGGAAATCATACTTTTTATTGAATCATTGTGCATTTCATATAGAACATCTCAATCAGTCTCACTCAGCATGTTGATACACTCCTCACCACTCCCTAAACTGAAATGCACATTCTTTCATTTGTTTAGGCCCATTGTGCCAAGTTAATGTCCCCGATTGTTCCTCAAGTGCAGGTTCATCCACTGAGGTCTACTCAGCCTATCAGGTGTCCCTGGCTTTAGGAAACTCAGCTCATTCTCACCCAATGGTAAGCAGTTGCCAATAATTCTTCAGCAAAGATTCCAGGCTAGGATTTTGTTTTCTTGTGTCTGTATGGGTCTTGAGCATGCCAACACCATTGTTTTAGGTTCACATGAGTAGGGTCCCCAGAGTCTGTAGGATTCTGTTTCCACATGATCACACACCACCTCACTGGCTCTTACAGTCTTTCTGCCCCCTCTTCCACAATAGCCCCTGAGCCTTAGGTTTGTGAAACTTACTATAGAGTCCTGTCCAGGGACCCACACTCTGCAAATTCCTAATCTCCATGCTTTGGTCATTTGTGATCTTTTGTGTTTCTGGCCCTCAATTGCATGAGGAGCTTCATTAAGATTTGAGAGACTCACTAGTGTTCTCTTTGCCCTTTTTCCATGTTATATGAACCTTGGGTGTAGAGATTGCATTGTAGATGTGTCCCTTAGGCACAGGTAATTAAGTGTCAATGTCGTGTGACCAGTTGTGGTACTCTGTACTGGTCTCTGACTGGTGCAACAGAAATTTCTTTGATAAGTGCTAACTGGGATACTTGACTGTATACTGCATATATAAGGATACATATTTTTTGGTTAGTAATAAGTTACATTAGCCTAGGGATGTGATTGCCTTGGGGATCTTCAGCCATGTGCATTTGGCTATGCTTATAATACCACACATGAATTAACTCCTATTGAGAGAGTTTTTTTTAAGTCCAATTAGGTAACCATTGATTTCCCTGAAGATAAATGTGCTAGTACTGTACCAGTATGGTGTTCTGTGCCAGTGATTGATGTGGTTATTTGGTCATGAAGCTAGTATTGGGCCATCAGTTTATGTTTCCCTTTTGGCAACTAGCATAGAGCTATGAAAGCTAGCCCCAAGAGAAGTGACTTCCAGGTCAGTTTCAGCTCTATTGCTCTAAATCTTGTGTCCAAAGCATGTCCTGTCTTTGGCAATAGGGTCTTACCTTCAGGTTCTGGGAGTCAATCAAGGGCTGTGGCAATAGCCTGTGTAACTGGGGGAGTCTCTTAGACCACCATGGCCAACAACTCAAAGTGAGGTTTCTCCTGTCTGGTACTGTTTCATATTATATAGTCTTCAGCAATATGTATAGACTCGTGTAGAGAAATTTTATGTATAATTTTGAAATACCTTTCCCCCTGTTTTTACACATTAGCTAAGCACTGTTTATCTCTCCTCTCTCTCTATCTCTATCTCTCTATCTTTCACTCTCATGTCTACCCCTCATCCTCCTTCCCATTTTCCCCATTTCAAGATAATACTTGTCTCCTATGATCCCACTTCTCTTGAGCTCCTTCTTCCCTTCTCCCCATACTTACTTGCATAGTGCTTCCTCTTCTTCTACCATCTAAATATCCCCCTTTTACTCATTTCTCCCTTGTTAACATCTGTCTCCTACTATTCCTCCCTCTCAGGCTATTTCTTTCCCTTTCTCTTCCTGGTTCCTTTCTGTTTCCCTGGCTTCTACAGTTACATCAGGATATACACTCACATACAAGTGTTTGGTGCTAAGATTCACAGATGAGTGAGAACATTCATTGTTTATTTTTCTGAGTCTGTGTTACTTCACTTAGTGTGATAGTTTCTATTTCCATGCATTTACCTGAAAATTTCATGATTTTGTCTTTCTTTACCACTGAGTAGAACTCCATTGTGTAATTGTACCACATTTTCTTTATACACTCATTAGTTGAGGGACACTTAGGTCACTTCCATCTCTTAGCATTTTTTAAAAGCACAGGAATAAACATAGATATTCAACTATTTCTGTAGTAGGATGAGCCCTTTGGTATAGGACAAGGAGTGGTATAACTAGATCATATGGTGGATTCCTTTTTAGATTTTTAAGTTCTCCACACTGCTGTACTTAGAGGCTGCATGAGTTGGTAATCCCTTGAGGAGTGAATGAGCATCCCTTTCCCCACATCCTCTTTATCATTTGGTTTCATTCCTTCTCTTGATCTTAACCAGTCTGACAGGGATAAGATGAAATTTCAGAATGGTTTTCTTTTACATTTCCTTAATTATTAAGGATGTTGAAACAGTTTAAGGGGCTTCTTAGCCATCTTTAATTCTTTTCGTAGCTCTCTATAGCCCATCTTTTAAAAAAACTTTGCGTTATTTGCTTTCTTAATTCTTTGTTCGTGAGTTCTTTGCATATTTTGGATATTAAGTCTCTGTCAGATGTGAGGCTGGTGAAGAATTTTCCCACTCTGTGTGTTTTCTCTTCACTTCCTTGATTTTGTACTTTGTTGTACAGAAGCTTTTTAGTTTAATGGGGTCCCATTTTTTACTGTTGACCTTCATTCCTGAGCAAATAATGTCCAATTTAGAAAGATCTTTTCTCCTAAATCTTGTAGGGTACTGCCAACATTATCTTCTAACAGTTTCAGAGTCTCGGGTTTTACATTGAGGTCTTCGATTTATTTGGAGTTGATTTTGTGCAGGGTAAAAGTTGAGAATCTAGTTTCATTCTTCTATAGGTGAAGATTGTTTTGCCAGCAACATTTATTGGAGATGCTGTCTTTTTTCCAGTGCGTGTGCTTGGCTCCTTTGTCAAATAACAAATGCGTGAAATTGCAGGCACTTATGTTTGGGTCTTCAATTATGTTCCATTGATCCATATGAATGTAATATACTTTGAGATCTGGTATGGTAATCCCCCCGGTCTTGTTATTTGTGTCATAATTGCTTTGGGTACCTGGGTTCTTTTATGATTCCATATAAATTTTAGGATATTTTTTCTAATTCTGTGAAGAGTGTCATGGGAATTTTTATTAGGATTGCATTGAACTTATAGATTGTTTTTGGTAGGATGATCATTTTCACAATATTAACTCTTCTAGTCAATGAGTATGGGAGGTCTTTCTATCTCCTGGTGTCTTCCTCAATCTCTTTCTTCCAAAATATAAAATTTCTATTGTAGAGATCTCTAATGTCTTGGATCAGATTTGTTCCTACGTATTTTTTGAGGCTATTGTGAATGGGAGGGCTTTCATGAATTCTTTCTCTGATTTCTTGTATTGCTATGTAGAAATGCTATTGATTCTTATAGACTGATATTTTGCAACTGGCCACTTTGCTTAAAATATTGATCATTTCTAGGCATTTTGGTGTGGAAATTTTTGGATCTCTTATGTATCATCATCAAATAGGTATAATTTGACCTTTTTTTTCCAAATAATACTTTTAATTTCATTCTCTTTTCTTACTGCACTAGCAAGAGTTTCAAGTGCTATATCATAAAAGAATGGAGATAGTGGACCGCCTTGTCAGTTTCCTGATTTTAATGGGAACGTTTCCAGTTTTTTCTCCATTTAGAATGATATTAGTCATGGATTTGTTGTATATAGCTTTAATTATGTTGAGTTATGTTCCCTCCAGTCCAATTCCCTGTAGAGATTTTAACATAAATGCATCTTAAATTTATTAAAGGCCTTTCCTGCATCTGTTGAGATGACTACTGGATTTTTGTCTTTAAGGCCACTTATAATATTTATTAAATTCATTGACATATGTACACTGAACCATGCCTGTATCTGTTATATAAAGCTGACTTGAACCAGGTGGATGATATTTTTGATGTTTTTCTGTATGCAGTTTGTAAGTATTGGAGAGAATTTTTTCATTTATGTTCATTAAGGATATGCATCTATAGTTTTTCTTTTTTGCTGTGCCTTTACCTTGTTTTAGTATTAATGCTGTACTCATAGAAGGAGTTTGGGAGTTCTCCATCTTTTTCTTTCTTTTCTAATAATTTAAGAATTAGTGGTTGCAGATCTTTGAATGTCTGGTAGCATTTTGCTGTAAATTACTCTGGACCTATTTTAGTTGAGAGTTTGTGTATTATTATTTCATTTATTTTATTTATTATGGGTCTGTTTTAGCCGTTGATCTTTTCTTGGTTTAGTTTGGTCATATCCATGAATTTAGATTGATTCATTAATTTCTTTTAGTTGTTCAAATTTAGTAGATTATAGGTTTTTAAAATATTACCTTATAATGTTCTTGATCTTTTTGGTGTCTGTTTGCATCTTTGATTTTGTTGTTTTGAATTTATTTTTCTTTTCTTTTGGTTAAATGGGCTGGCTAAAAGTTGCCTATCTTTTCAGCTCTTAGATTGATTCTTTCTATTGTTTTCTTTGTTTCTATTTCATTAATTTCTGTTCTGATTTGTTGTTATTTCCTCTCATCTGCTGGGTTTCAGTTTTTTTTTCTGATTTTGCTTTTATAGGGTTTGAGTTTCAATGATGTTTTATATATATATATATATATATATATATATATATATATATATATATTGCTCTACCTGATTTTTTAATGTAAGAACTTAGAGTTATAAATTTCCCTTTTAGAATTGCTTTCAAAGTGTCACAGGGGATTTGTTGTACTGTATTATCATTCTCATTTAGTTTCAGGAATACTTTTATGTCTTTTTAATTTCATCTTTGACCCATTTATCACTCAGAGGTGCATTGCTTAATCTCCAGGAGTTTGTATGGTTATTAGAGCTTCTTTTGATGTTGATTTTAAGCTTTATTGCATTGTGGATTAAGGGAATTATTTCAATTTTTTTTTCTTAAGGTTTATTTTGTGTCCCAGAATGTGGCCAGTTTTAGGGTAACTCCCATGTGCTGCTGAACAGAGAGTGAATTCTTTCTTGGTTGTATGAAATTTTTGGTAGATATCTGTTAGGTACATTTTATGTATGGTATCATCTACTTCAGATATCTCTCTCTTTAGTCTTTGTCTGATTGACCTTTCTATTGGACACAGTGGAGCTCTGAAGTCCCCTACAAGTACTAGTCAGGGTTAATCTGAGTCTTAATTTCTTGCACTGATTTTATGAAATTGAGTCCACCAGAGTTTGGTGCATATATATTCATGGTTGTAATATCTTTTTGGTCAATCATTCCCTTCATCAGGATGAAGTGACCCACTTTATCTCTTCTTAATTTTAGTTTGAAATTTATTTTGTTAGACATTAGAATTGAAACAACTGCTTATTTCTTAGTGTCATTTGCTTATATTTTCTTTCATTCTTTCACGCTGTTAGTGCCTGTCCTTTAAGGAGATAAGTTTCTTGCAAACAATGAAAGGATGAATTTTGTCTTAATATACTCAAATAACCTGTGTCTTCTGATGGGGGAGTTCAGGCCATTGATATTTCAAGTTATTATTGAAAGATGTGTATTGATTACCATCATTTTAATTTCTATTTTTTGTGTTTCCATAATTATACTTTCATACATTTTCTTTCTGCTCCTTCTTGGATTTAGTCATTCTTTTCTTCAGTCCTTTGTATTGCTTCAAGAATTCTCTAAAGAGCTGGCTTGGTGGACATAAATTATTTCAGTCTATTCATGTTATATAAGATTTTTCTTTCCCCTTCGACTATAATAAAGAGTTTTGTTGGAGAAAGTATTCTGGATTGGCATCTATGATCATTTGGAATTTGGTATACTTTAGACCATGCTCTTCTGGCTTTGATACTTTGCACTGAAAAGTCAGCTGTACTTCTGATGGGCTTTCCTTTATACATCACTGGCTTTTGCTTGTAGTTTTCAGTATTCTCTCTATGTTCTGAACATTTTGTGTTTTTGCTGTGATGTGATGTTCAGAGTTTCTATTCTGGTCCTGTCTATTTGCTATCCTATGTGCTTCTGGTACTCATATGAGTATGTCTTTCCTTACTTTTGAGAAATTTTCTTCCATAATCCTGTTGAAGTCCTGGTCAATACTATTTACCTGGGAATCTTCTTTCTCTATGCTTATGATTTGCAATTTCTTTCTTTTCCTGGTTTCCAACATTTCCTGCATATTCCATTCCTGTTTTTTTCTATTATTTTTTTTCATATTCTTTGCTTGAGAGGTCCAAGACTTCAACTTTATTGTCCAGTCTTGATATTCTGCTTTTCATTTCATTCATTTTATTGTAAGGCTTTTTTCCTGTCATTTCAAATTGGTTTGTTGAGTTTTTAACTTTCTTCTTTTCAACAGAGTTTTCTTTTGTGAATTTAGTCAGAAATTTATCCCTATCTTCTTTTAGTTCTTTCAGTTGTTTGTTTGTGTAATCTGTAAATTAGCTGAATTCTTTGATCATATTTATGATTGCTGTTTAATTTCTGTGTTCTGCATTACCTTTAGGGGGGCTTCATTGCAGAACTCTTCTTTAGGACTGATAGTGTTTCATGGGGACATATTATTTGGGTTTTTCATATTATTTTTGTAATTGTGGTTTTAGCATATGGATTTTTTTGTTGCTTGTGATTCTGGTATGAATTCAAACCTTCCTTATTGAGTTGGAATTTGATCATGTTTATATTATTGATGTAGCTTGGCTAATTTCTCATTGGGTATGAAAAGTTGGTTAGTCTAGACTTCATGTTAACTCTTTTGATTGGAGAGACAAGATGGCTTATCTCTGAGTTGTCTCCAAGTCTGACTATTCAGAACCTCCCCAGGAAGTCAAATTGGCCCCAGTTAACGTGGAGCACCTCAGTAGCCTCAGATGGATAGTGCCAAGATCCAAAGAGAGGCATGGGAAATGGATGTGCGGGGCCCTGCCAATCAGCATGGAAGCATAAGCACTGGCCCAGTGGGAGGGACTGTAGGTGGTCCCAAAGCAGGGGGCAGGCATGTGCAATTTTCCCAGCTCGCCTTGGAGGTTGAGTGGGTTGCTCTCAAGCAATCTCAAAAGGTCTACAGCCAACAAGAGGTTATGGAATGAGGAATTTAAAGTTCCTACTAGCCAACAAAGAAGACCAGCCCTGGAGCTGTGGGAGTGACTACAGATGAGCACAAGGTGGAGGAATGGACACAGCACAATTTAGGAAGCTCACCCTGAAGGGAAGGATGAGTCAGAAGTTCTCGGGCAGTCTGAAAACGTCTGCACACACAGGCTGTCAACACTTTTGACAAATAAACATTCTGGAAATTTTTGCTTATAGTGATTTGACTCCAGCCATCTTCTTATGTAATATCCACATTCTCCAACATGCCGTAGACCTTTGTCTCTCTAGGAATCTAATCAAGTCTATGTGGCCTTCCCCAAGCCTTTATTTCCTGGAGTCATTTCATGCCATGAAAAATCTTTCTTCCCTCTCCTTACTTGATTTAGAGATTTTGACAGAAATATGACAACCAAATACCTGATTCAGTCTTTGCCACTGGGAAAACTTCTAATTTATTTTTGTTTTTCACATAATTTTTCAGTTGTAGTCTTTACTGGTAAATGAGTACACCTGAATCCTTAAATTCTTAAACTCCTAATTCTCTTCTTTTGTTCCTATCATTTCTGCTTCAAAGCAGAGATTAATATTCTGAACTAATCTTTCCTTTGGATCTTTTCCATGGATACAATGACAAATATCGTCAGTTGCAAATAAGGGATATCTGTATGCTCTGCCTTCAGAGTTCTTGCCCAGTATTACATGGCTATTTTACAGATGCGTGCCCAATTATAAAAAAGAAAAATTTACCAGGGCAGTGCCTTTTGAAACTTGCAAGCCACTGTTTTTCAATCCTCCATTAAGAATAGGCATATCTCGCTAAATGTTCTCTTCAGGTTGCTTGCATACCACTCTCAACACTATGAAAGACAGTAGAGATGAGGCTTTAAAATCAGACTAGATTGATTTCTCCTTGTTTGTTCAATAATTCATGTATATAATATCTTCGGCAATAGGGTCTGACCATCAAGTTCTGGTGAGTCATCAAGATCCAGGGCCAGTATTATTTGAGAGTCTATGGGACCCCTGATCAGCAGCTTCAGACACGGAATCCATTCCATTGGACTTTGACTTTGTAAGCCAAGGTTTCCAGTAGGCACAGTGTCCCCTTTTATAAAGTTATAAAGTATTTTTAATCTCTTTGGATAATGTATATGTACATATTTTAAGTAGCCTCATAGTGACAGGATTCCAAGTGGCTTTTTCAAGGGGCCTTTAGTGTTATTCTTCCCCCACTACTTCTAAACCCTATTCTCCTATCACGTGCCCCATTCAGTTCGTCCTACTCTTATTATGTGCCTTTCCTCCTTTATAGTGCTGCCTTCTCTCCTCCCAAGAAATCCTAACCCATCCGTTACTTTCTTGAACTTTCTGTATTTTCAAATAGTGAAGCTGGTATTCAACTAGGAGAGGGAACATGCAAAATTTGTCTTTCTGCATTTGGGTTACCTCACTCAGGATGATTGCTTCCAGTTCCATCTATTCATCTGTAAATTTCATTGTTTCCGTAAGAGCTGAACAATATTCAGTTGTGTATATTACCACGCCTTCATTATCCATTCATCAGTTGATAGACATTTAGGCTGTTTGTAATTCCCACCTAGTCTGAGAAAGCCAACAACAAATATGGATGAACCGCTATTTCTGTATAAGGATATAGAGTCTTCAGGGTATATACCAAAGAGTGGAATAGCTGCATCACTAAATTTCTATGGATCTCCACGCTGTCTTCCATAATGGCTGCACCATTTAGCACTCCTGCCAGTAGTGGTAAAAAGTTGCCCTTTCTCCATATCCTCCCCTGCATTTATTGTTATTTGTTTCTTTGGATCTTAGCCACACTGGGTGTGGTAGGATGAAATCTCAAAGTGTTTTTAATTTCAGTTTTCCTGGTGACTACAGATGTTGAACATTTTAAAACTATTTCTTAGCCATTTACTTTCATTGTTGGGGTGCTCGCTCTTCATCTGCTGGCCTAAATTTTTAATCTTTGATGTTTAAATCTTTTTAGTTTTTTTATACTGTAGATATTAACCCTCTGTCAGAAGTATAGTTGGTAAGGACTTTTTTTTCCCATTCAGTAGGCTGCGTCTTCACTCGAATGGTAGTGGACTTTTCTATATAGAAGCTTATTAGTTTCATGAGTTTCCTTTGTCAGTTGTTGAACTTAATGTTTCTGCCATAGGAGTCCTGTTGAGAAAGTCATTTCTTGGATATCTGTAAGTTCCAACTTAGACTCTACTTTTCCCTGTATCTGATTCAGGGTATTGGGTGTAAGGTTAAGGGCCTTTATCAGTTTGGAGTTCTGTGCATGGGGAGAGATAGGGAATCTAGTTTCATTCTTCTACATGCCACACTCCAGTTTGACCAGCACCATTTGCTGAAAATGCTGTTTTCTCCAGTGTGTATTTTTGGCTCCTTTGTCAAATACCAGGTGACTAAATACATGGATTTAAATCTGGGTCCTCACTTCTATCCCACTGATCATTGTGTCTGTTTTTAATGGCAGTACAATGTTGTTTTACGATTACAACACTGTAGTGTAATTTGAGATCATGGATGGTAATACCTCTATCAGTTATTTTATTGTACAAAAATATTTTGGCTATCCTGATTTTGTGTATGTTTCCATTTGAAAGTTGAAATTATTTTTCAATTTCTGTGAATAATTTTCATGGAACTTTAATGGGTTTTGCATTGAATTCGTAGATTGCTTTTGGTAGGATGGCCATTTTCACCATCCTAATCCTACCAGTCCATGAGCATGGGATTCTTACCATCTTTTAGTGTCCCCTTTAATTTTTTTCAGTGTCTTGAAGTTTTTATTATAAAATTCTTTACTTCCTTGGATAGATTTGTACCAAAATATTTTATGGATTTTTGACTCTATCGTGAATGGGATTGTTTCCCTGAATTCTTTCTTTGTAGGTTTATTGTTGGTATACAGGAAAAGCTACTGATTTGGGGGGGTTAATTTTGTATTCTGCTACTTTGCTGAATGTATTTATAGCCCTAAGAGTTTTCTGGCAGAGTCTTTAGGGTCGTTTGTCATTTTCAAATAAGGATATTTTTACTTCTTCCTTTCCAGTTTGTATCCACTTTATCTCATTCATTTGTCTTAATTGTTTTAGCTAAGATTTCAAGCACTTATTGAACTACAATGGAGAGAGTAGACATCCTTGTCTTGTTCCTGGTGTTAGTTGGACTTCTTTGAGTTTTTCTCCATTTAGTATGATACTGTCTGTGATCTGTGCATCCTGTAAGCTAAACAACAACTGCCAAGATATATCCACTGGTGAAAGAATAGCAACTTTCTAATTGGATTTGAGGTCTACTTCACACGATAGAACCCATACCTGATATTGATATGAGGCCTAAGAACCTGAGGCTAGACAACCCTCAGGCCATGGAACAACACCTAATACAACTATTCTCCTAAGTAGACATAATACTAAATTGATTTTTATTGACTTCTTTTTATATACATAAATTAACACATCTCTCAGCTCTCAGCAGAGAAACATCCTTAAATAGCAAGTGGTGATTAACAAAGAGAATATCAAAGGGCCAACTTGCAGAGAATAAGAGTCCTTATCCTTGAATAGGACATCTATATCAAACTTCTGCCTCCCAAGACTCAAAGATTATTATGGAAGAGGGAGAGGAATGATTGTAGGAGCCATAGGAGGGGATGACTACCAAGAAACAGAGTTTTCCAGACAGCTGGTCAGTTAATCATATGAACTCACAGTAATTGTGATAGCATGAACAAGTCCCAAATAAGCTGAAGATGGACAAAAATCCAGGCATAGATATGGGTAAGTAGATTTTAAAAAAAACTCTATCTCAGGAACTATTGGCAACTGATGGCCACTTGGAAAGGAAGATTCACTTTTGTTTAAGGTTGAGAGTTTTAGTAGGTTGAACAGACTCCAGTGGATGAGCCCACACTCAAGTGTATTTAGGGAACAAATCTGAATCTATAGGAGAAAGGATATATAAATATATATGTACAGAAATTTGGTGGGTGGTAGTAAAGAGGTTCACATGAGGGAGAGGAACTAAACATGATCAAAATACATTGTGTGGAACTTGCAAAATCTCAATTAAAAATTTAAAAAAGAATCTTTAGAAATAATGTCACATAATTTAGGTTGTTATGGTTGATACTGTCATAGAAGAACTTGATTCTTGGCATTAATTTTTTTAGTCATCCTCTCACAATAAGAAAGAGCTCCAAAATACTCATGGCTTAATATACTAGAATATACATTCCTCGATAATTTTACATGTCGATAGTGATGGGTCTATTACTACATTATATTATATATGTGTTCACTTCCAAGAGCCAGGACAAAGTTTAGAACATGCCATTCAGAGGACAGAGAGCAAAGAATAAGAGATACTGCCAGGAAACTGAAGTGCCTATTAAAGCTTTAGATCAGACATGGCACAAACCATGGATTCTTACTGTTCATTGTTTAAAATGCAGAACAAAGCCATGTTCACCTCCAGAGCATGAGGGATATGAACTTCTCACAGTACAGAGAGTCATTAAGAGTCACACAGTGATAGGCAAGATGTGCATGGCTCTTGCATGGGAGGAAATCTAAAGAGAGTAGTCATATATTCTATCACACGCTGAATGTGAAGTGAACATTTGTATTTCCCCCCAAATACATGTTGAAACCGTAACTCCCATCGTGGTAATATCTGTAAATGGAGCCTAACAATACCACGAAGCAGAATCTCCTATGTTGGGACTGGTGCTCTTCAAAATGGAAGATTAGGGTTATCTGATCCTTCTCCTCTCTCTCCCCCTCCCTGCCCTTCTCTTCCTCCTTCTCCCTATATTTATCCCAATCACTTTCTCCTTCCGTTCTATAAGGATACATCTGAAAGGTAGCCATCTGCAAATTAGAAATACCAGGTTAATCATGAACTGAATTTTCCAGCACCTTGACCTTGGAGTTTCCAGTTTGCAGAACTATGGAGAATAAATGATAGATTCTTTTGATGGGGCAGCACTAAGGATTGACCTAAAATGCCATGCATGCAAGAGAAGCACACCTCTACTGAACTTTAGCTCCAACCTAAACTGAAAGTTTTTAAGTTGACAGGTTATGATGTTTTGGTAGAGTTGCTCAAGTTACTAATACACCAGATAATGGAGTCACTAAACTTTGACTATTCTATAAAAAATAACTCAGTACCTTGAACATAAGTACTTATTCCATATGTTACATGTGACTGTAGGGGGCAGAGCCTAAATCCTTTTCAAACCATGTAAGCCTGATTCATCATACCACTTCCATATTCAGCTTGCACTATGTAAATAATTCTATAAGGTACAGTTTTTAATTAGTTATTATCTACACATTGTTCCACTAATGATCCCAATGATTCCTGACTTCTTATGTTCCTGACTTTTTCAGTCAGCTCCCACACTAACCAATCTTCGTAAATGGATCATTAGTAAACTAAACACAAAATGAAGATTTGTGGGGGGCCATTTATACTTGGCCTCTGGGGATAGTAGGAACTCTTCTGTTATCATATCAACAAGCCTGACTGTGCATTCTGTGGGATGGTAGACCCTATGAATAGAGGACTTATCACTCACCCAAGCTATTCCAACTGAGGGTCCCAGATCTATGAATCAGATGAGTTTAAGGCCAAGCAGGTCTAGCTGAGCTGTCCAAGGCAATTCATATGATTATGAGAAATAGTAAATTATTTTGTAATTTTGAAACAAGGTCTCCCTATGGCCTCAGCAGACTGTAACTTGCTATGATCTCCCAGAGAACCACCTGCTTCTGCCTCCTAAGAGCTGGGACAAAAGGTATATGTCACAATGTCAAGCTGAAGTTGTAAATATTTGTCATCTTAAGTCATAACACTCTGGCCTGATTTGTTTCTCCAGACTTTATTTCAGGTCTTGGTTTTCTGTTCCTCGTAGCCTGCCTTTGTGTCCCAGGTTTCTGTCCTACTTCATACCAAACACCAGATAGGAGCTTCCATCAATAAACTTCTAGTGACAACAAGAAAAGAAACACAGTGAAAGGAGTATTTCTTCATTTATGCATTTGTTCAAATGCAACCGTCCCAGAGTCCAGTCTCACAACAAAGAGAATTGCTTAGTTCATGTCACTTCTTGCTCTTCTTACTTCATTTTTATTTATAATGCATAGTAATACCTAATTTCATCATCACACCAACTTTAAAGATATAGTCTACAATTATAAATGACCTGACAGTTAATGTCTTCTGTAAACTTGGCTAAAATATGATGTTCGGTTATTTGGCCAAATATCTAATTCTGGTAGGTATGATGAATATTACGTTACTTATCTTTAAGGAAAGCGGGCCATCTGCATAACATACGTGGAGCTCACCCTTCCAATCAACAAAAGGTCTTAGGATTACACCTAAAGTTTAGCAAAAAAGGAATTCTGCCTAGGGGAAGTAACACAGAAATGTTACTTTGGGTTGCCAGCCTGCTAGCCTGGTTTACAGATTTAAGACTTAAAATCTTCAACCACTGTGTGAATTATTTCTTTCTAATCCACCACGCTCTTCAGTGACAGAAATATAGATGGCAGATAGATGCATAGATGATGCAAGGATAGACACATACTTACAAAGACTTATATGTAATTATGTTTTTATATACACATTTTTGTGAATATCTTCAAAGAAAGAAATCTGACATTTGACGTATATGCTTACATACAAAATATTAAAATATATTACAATATAAATTTTATGTAATTTTTTGCATTTCCACACGATTAGAAGCTCTATGATGGCAGATTTGTCTTTGCCTTTTTGAGTCAAGATCTCCCTGTAGCCCCAGCTGGACTGGAATTCACTCTGTAGACCAGGTTATTCTCAGTCTCACAGAGATTCGTTGGTATCTGTCTCCTATGTGCTGTGTTAAAGGCACAGGTCACCACACCAGCAAAGGCGTATGTTTTATCTCATTTTCTGTTAAAATGACTAGCAAGCACTCAATAATATTTTTGAATGAATAAATATACATCCATGAAAAGTTCCTATGAGTGTAGTTCCATAACCAGTATGCTCATGATTCTGTCTACAGACATACAGATTTATCACTGTGGAAATAGGCAGGAAGTTGATTTATTGCACTTTAACTGAGAGAAACAAAGAAGAAGGATGACCATTCCAAAACCACAAGGACAGTCAGTAAGAAAATGGAATTTTTGTTAAGAAAAATAGATAATTTACACACACTGATAAAACTAAGGTATTTTGTCTCTACATTGAAATGTGTATTAAAAGGCAACACAGTGTTGTATGGAATCCTCAAGTTGAGTCTCATTTTGTTTTATTTGTAAACAACTTTTTAAACCAAACTTAATACATTGACTTGGTCCACACATAAGTTTTCCAACTTGATATATTGTAGTTGTTAGTTTTTTGTCAATTTCACACGAACTTGACTCACTTGTGAAGATAGAACCTTAACTGAGGAAGTGGCCTTTGAGTATGTCTGTGCGGTACTTCATAATGGCTGGTAGACATAGGAGAGCCCTGCCCACTGCGCGTAGAACCAGCCCAAGGCACGTGGGCCTCAGCAGTATAAAGAAAAGTAGTTGAGTAAGCCAGGGGTAGCATCCAGAAAGCATCATTCATTCCTCCATGGAGTCTGTTCTAGTTCTTGCCTTCAGGTTCCTGGCTTGAGCTCCTGCCTTGGCTTTCTTCAAAGATGAACTGTGATGTAAAAATGTAAGCCAAATATACATTTTCCTTTCCAACTTGCTTTTGGTCAGTATTTTATCACAGCAACAAAGAAGTAAAGTAAAATACGTATCAGCATCAGTTAGAAGGTACTGCAAAGGAAAATGGTATAGAGGGTGTATGCTTGTATGCTGTGTGCATGTGGACCTTGTATGGACCTCCATGTGTGTGTCTTTGTGTGAGTCTAAAAATTAGAATATGGTGGGTGTCAGATCATGAAACGGTGTTTATAAAATACATTCTGCAATGTCCCCAGAAACAGTAGCTTTGGAGTCTAGATGTATTGTCTAATACATTGCTAGTCCATTGCTCTCTAGTGAAAAATGTTTATTCACAACTGTGTTTTTCAAATTATCTCTTTACATGTAAATACATAAGATTTATAACCTCCTTCCTCTTTTCAGAAGTGTAGAAAAATACAAAGTAAATTTTGGGGAAAATAGATGAAATCAAAGAACTTAGCTCAACAGAAACCTAAAGAGCTTTCAGGTTAGTACTAGAAAAGCAGCTATGTGTAGCTCTAAAGATGTCTCCTATCTTTGTCAGGGTGTCCTCAGATCCCCATTAAGATAACAAATCAGAGTTACTATACTGTTACTTTCTATTGCTGTGAGAGAAGTACTGATCAAAACCAATTTGGGGAGGAAAGGGTTTATTTGGCTTTCAGCACAGTCCACCATCAAGGAAAGCCAAGGCAGGAACCTGGAGTACAGACCATGGAGGATTGTGCTTACTGGCTTGCTCCTCTGCCCTGTGCTCAGCCTGCTTTCTTATATAATACAGGACCACCTGCCCAGGGGTGGCACCACCCACAGTGGGCTGGGCCCTCCCACATCCCCCAAGAATCAAGAAAATGCCCCACAGACATAACTACAGGTCGATCCGATGGAGACAATTCCTCAGTTGAGGTCCCCTCTGACCAGTACCCTCAAGTTGACAGCTAAAGTTATTTAACACAGTCACTAAGGCTCCACCCTAGCTCTTCTTCCTCTCTGAATCTCAGATATGTTAGAACTCAACCCTGAAAGTCCTCAACATGGCATAGCACACATTCTATCCAAGGGAATGCACCAATCTTATAATCCTGAGTTGTATTTTACAAGGTTTTTAAGAATTTGCGTGCATGTGTGCATGTGCACATGCATTGATGTGACATGTGTGAACATTTTTGTTGCTTGTAGCAATGAATGTATCATGGCTTGCTTCTTGAGATCAAAGGAAAACAGGTGTCAGTCATCATCTTACACCTGGTTGGAGGCAGGATTTCTTTATTGATTACCTCTGCCCGTGCTAGGCTACCCAAGCTAGAAGGCTCTGAGAAGTCTCCTGCCTCCTTCTCTCATCCTGGCATAGGAGCACTAGAATTATAGATAGGTGCTATCGTATGTCTTTCCATGGACTGTGGATTTGAATGCAGGTTCCCATACTTGCTTAGCATGCCTTTCACTCTTTGAGCCATCTTCCTTTCCCCAAATTTAAATCTCCATCCAAGACTTCATTTCTGACTCAAATAGTCTACACGGTATACACTCCAGAGCAAGAACACACAATTGCTTCACATTTATTTCTCTACAGAGATGTTCCTCTGGCATCTCATCAAATTAAACATTCCCATTGATCCAGATGCTCCTACAACCCAGAAGTTTTCCTAGAAACTTTTTCTCCTTCCTCCAGACTCAACTAACAATAGCCAAGTTTTACCGGTTCTGAATTCCAATCATGACTTGAATCCACTGCTAATTTGCATGCACCTCAAAGATCACCTACTTTGTCCAATACACCATCTCTTAGGGGTCTGTGAATACTTGCCCCTCCCAACTCTATATTTTCCTATGTCATTGTCATAAAGCTACTGAAAGGATCTTTGTAACATCCAAAATAATGACAACATCTCTATGCCTACACATAAAACTGTTCAACACTTAACTGATAAAACTTGGAAATAAATCACAAACCTAGTCACGCATTCAAGTTTCAGACATTTCTCTCTCTTTCCTCTTCTACAAATGCTGCTCTTCCCCTCTCTATTCAGCCACACTGAACTGCTTTCCTTTAGTTTCTTTGTGAGGCAGTCACATTCTTTTCAGTCACTCTTCTTGCTGCATATGCTGGGATACTTGCAAAGGCTGGGATTCAGTCTTCCCTATGCTGAGAATGTTTTAATGAATGATTTTCTTGCTAACCATCAGGGTAAGCTTCGATAGTACTTCCTCAAAGAAGTCTAATGTGTCAAAAATGTGACAATGAAGACACTGTAGAACCATCTTTCAAATCCCCAGTACCTTTTCTGTAGCTCATGCTTTGTAATTACGTGCATAGCTTATGATTGTTTTTTTCCTCTTTATTAATTTTGTTCTTTGACATTTTCTTACATGTATGAAAATGTATTCAAATTACTCCCACCTGCAACACTGTCAACAACCCTTCCTCCCTACATTTATGTCTTTTTATTTCATTTTCTGACCCACTAAGTTTAATCATGGCCCCCTCTGTGATTAGAGATTTGGAACTCTGAACTGACTCACCCGTGGATGCACAGCTTGAAACAATCACTTCTCTGCCCTGGACGCTTTCAGCAGACAAAGTAGCTCAGCAGGGCAGTGTATGGGTCCTTCTCCATCCATAACCATTTGTTGGCAGGACCTGGGGATGCAGGGCCAGACTGTGCAGGCCCAGCATGGGTCATCAAAGCTGTTGAGAGTTCAAGATTGCAATGACTGAGTCATATTCAGAAGATAGCATTTAGCATTCTTTCTCCATATCATCGAACTTTTACAGTCTTTCTGCCTCCTCTTCCACCATGTTTCCTGAACCTCAGAGGGGGTGTTATCAATGTCTTGTGTAGGGGCTGAGCACTCAAACTGCCACTTTATGTTCAGCATTTGAACAGCCATGAATCTATTCATTCACCACCATTCACCGCAAAAAGAGGCCTTTCTCATTAAGGCTGAAAGTAGCACTTGGTTATGGGCATGAACATACATGTCTAGAAGGCAGTTTGACAATATCAGTTTTAAATGAACAATAGTGAGTTCCCCCCGGGGGATACGCCTTCCCAGCCTTTTTTTTTTTTTAACCAGATGTTCAGTACTAGACATGCATTCTCTCCTGTGTAGCAGACCTCAAATATAAGCAGAGAATGGTTGGTTGGTCCCATAAAAGTCATGCCAGTATTGCACAAGTAGCTAGGTACATGTTGCCTGGAATGTTGATATTGAAGTTCATAGGATTCACAGATGAACTGGACTGATGGCTTTTCTCCTCTAGTAGGTTGCATAGTACCTTTTGGCACTATGAAAGATGGGCGTCAGGGAGGTATTTCTGATAAGCTACCCTACTTAACTATAAGCTGGATGAAGGCAAACATCTTTATACTGAGATATGTCAGTGTGAGGGTGACCATAATATCTAGCATTTAACACTGGAAATTTTATGCTCCAGTATGTTTAATGATTTGAATTGTGCCTAAAAATGTATTAATAGACATAATTATAAACCAACCCAGATCAACCCCAGGTCCTGGGGATAGAGGTAACTATGTCAGCCCATTCTTTCCCCTTACAGACCTCTGATTCGCACTTGAATAGCCATCCTACCAAGGGGAACTGCATAAAGCTCAACTCTCAATCATCTTTAGGATGTCAAGGCGGCATTTATGTTCCTAACATCTCCTTGAAAAGAGCAATAATTCATGTAGAAATATCAAATCAAAGTAGAATTTCTGCCTTCAGATCAAGATCTTTTCATTCATTCCCCTTCTTCCCATACCAGCAAACCAAGTAGGGGCAGAGCAATGACTTCAATCACCAGTTCCATTGTTTATTTGTGTTAGAAGCATAATGTTACTTAACCTTTGCATGCTGTGCATAATGGATTTAAGTTTTCTGATAAATGTAATACAGTGGTCAATAACAAGCAAAAGCTTGATTATAATTGACTGTTAAGGTGCTGGGAAATAGAGAACCTGGTTTACTAATCCCTGAGTAATGTACTCGGAATGGGTCTAAACATTATTTTATCATTGATTTTAGGAATGTAGGTGCGCAAATCCCAATACGGTTAATGCAAGTTATAACCCAACTGCCCAAAATCTATCCTAGAATGAATTAAGATGTATTCTAAGTTTCTACTATCAAAATTTTACACGATCTTTTCAGAGGTTAAATATACAACCACAGAAACAGTTATTATCTGAGTTCAACTGAAATAAATTTAAGTTTGTAAAAAAGTGTCCAGTAAATATTGTTCAACAAAGTGAACAAGTTAACAGCCTAAGTACTCTAAGTATCATACTTGAATTAGTCAGAAAAATAGTACTTCAATTAGTGTCAATGTCAGACAATTAGTAATTTCTTTCCTTGCCAAACATGATGTCAAAATATGAACTCTGTTAGTTAGACCTCACTAATAGTTAGCAGGGGACGTTTGACAAATACTTGATATACCTCCACAGAAAGTAGCAAAGCTTAGATACTAAAAGGCAGCAGCACAGTAATGCAGAATCACTTTGCAATGAGGAAGCTAAGATAGAGAAAGCATATGCATGCAGAATATCAGTTTCATGGGTCACCTAGAAAAAAAAAAACTCCTAAAATGTTTCTTCAATATATGAAGATGTAAAGACAGGGAAAATATGTCATGTGTTAAGCACAACATATCACAGTACAGCTTCTCCTGTAGGGAATAATGTGTAGAGAGACAATCCAGTCCAATCCATAAAATTCAACATCCCATATGAAGGCACCGAAGTATTGAAAAATAAAATGCTTTCAGCTGGCATAGATCATATAACCTGCATTTTAGAGGCAGCACGTGAAGATTTTTTTGAGTAATTTCTAGATGCTCCAGACATGGGGTATGGATAAGACATTAACTGTCTGCTTTTTTCCAGGGCTGACAATCAAAGACAAGGCCTTCTATACAATAGACAACTGTAGCCCAGTGCTAGCCAGCTCCTTTCAGTGTGTGCCTGTCTCTGTTTGTTCTGTACATGTGTGTTTGTGTCATGCCATGCTATTCATGTCTGTATACCTGTGTATTTATTTGTATACAAGTATAAAAAAAATCAGTAAGTACTGTGTATAACCTACTGCTGATAGTTCTTAAGATTAATCAAATCACTGTAATAAAATGTGCATAAATTGCACAATAACTAGAAATATGACCTATAAAAATAGGAACTTTACTTAATAAGCAGTATAAACTTATTAGTTTAGTAAATCAGCTTCTGGAAAGCCCCTCAAAAAAATCCCTGGATGCTATTTTTTAATCTAATTTTTCCGGCTCTAAAATAATATATCAACATTCACAAATTAATTAATGTTATATCTATAATGTCAAATCTAGTCATCATTAAACTTACCACACATACCACATAAACTTACAACATTTCATTATACTTGAGGACAACTTGTAGTTTGATTTTTCCCAACTCACAAAAATTCCTGAGTATGTATGGCATCCAAGAAAGTCAAGAAACATAGCTGGTTTCAGATGAGTTCTGTGTTGCCTAATAATTTCCAGGTCCATTGCAAATATCCTCATGAATGTTTTCATTGCAAAATATACATAATGGGAGATGTAGATATTTTTAGATGCTTGGTGTAACATGGAGTGGAGCTTTAAAACATAAATAGTAAAACCCATGAAATCACAATCACATGGACAAACCATGAAAGAATTTTTAGAATGTAACGAAAGTGTTTCTTCTTGCTGGACAAGCCTGACCACCCGCATTTGGTTCCTGGAACCCATGTAAATGTAGCAGGAGAAAATCAACTCTACTAAGTTGTCCTCTGACTTTCACAGCTGTGCCGTTGCATATATACCTCTCGATATATCATAAACATAATAATAATAAATAATTTTTTAAATACAGCTATTTAGCTGTGTATGGTGGCATATATATTTGATCCCAGCACAAAAGAGGCAGAAGAAGGTGAGTCTCTGTGAAGTTGAGGCCATCTCGATCTACGTAAGGAGTTCCAGATCAGCCAGGGCACTATAGTATGACCCTGTCTTTCAAAAAATAATAATAATAAAGTCACCTTTTCAGAATATCTTTTGAGACAGAGACCCAGCCTATACACTTTGGTGCTTAGAGAGATCCACTATACCCAAATAAACCATGTCACTTGGCATTGAGTGTGACGACACCCCAAGTGATTTCTTCTTTACTCCTGGTGTCTGTGCTTCTCACAATTTACGGAAAGCTTCAATCTTTTCATAAGACCTGGATTTCCATTCATCATGTTCCACATTAGAGAAAAATGAAGATTTCAAAAATAACAAAAGGAACTTCCCCAAACCACTTGAGCTCAGCCTTCCAAAGCTCTCATTTGTATTGATTTTTATGTAGATAATACTTTCAGAATGAAATTAAACAAATTATAGGCCTGTCTTCTTGGTTTTTCTCTAATACTGAAGCTTTAGAACATTATAAACTTGAGTACATTTGTTGCACATAATTGATAACCAAAATTATGTGTATGAGGGAGAGGTGTTTTTAAACTATAAGCCTTTTTGCATTTGTATAGATTTAGGTCTTTCTTGGAGATGTAAAATATTCTGCTTCCTCCTAGTCTAGTAGTCTAAAGCATTTTTATTCAATAAGTCTTTTAATTAACAACAAAAAGGAAAGTGTTTCTTTATAATTTGAAATGTGGTTAAGAGTTTACAAAACAAAGTACAGAAAACAAACACACAGCCATAGAGATAGTCATAGTCATAGCAGGACACAGCATTGGGAGCCTTGGGAAATATTCATCAGGACTGGAGGGTCAGGTATACATGCTGGAAGAGGTTTTTGGTACAGAAAAATAGGAAGGATGAACAAATCACAATGCAGGAAAAAGAAATTAACAGATATTTTGAAGCAAGAAAATGACATGATTAGATGAGTGTTTAAGAATTCACCTCAGTGGTAATGGGGGCATGAACAGTGGGGAAGAGAGGCCTTTCCTGCATCCTGTAGGAATAGCAGACAGATAAAGACTGATGAAAGCCAGACTGGCTGACAGGAACATGGTTTTAGCCTTTTCATCACATCTTTCTCTACTCTTTGTATTTATGTGTGCTTTCTTTTTCTTCAGCCACTGTCTCTGCTGTCCCCAGTCAATGTCCTCATCATGAATATGGATTGCTACCCACATTCCTCAACCTACTCCATCCTCCTGCCTTCAAGCACCTGGTTTGTACAACTTCTGCATCAGATTTAATTTCCTACAACCCATCAAAATCCTCTCCCCAAACCTGGTCTCTCATCTCTCATTCCCTTAGAGTCTTTGACTGAACACTTTGCTAACTTTTCAGCTCTCTGCCTTTTGATTTTTCTTTCTAGCTCATTTTTAAAATTTTTAATGTCTAATCTTTCAAAGTGATATTATAAATTGTCCAACTGCTATTGGTTATAAACCAATAATAATAATAATAATTTAGCATATTTAAAAAGATCGTGACAACTCCTGGTATTCATTACGTCCAACTCCTGGAGATGATGATAATGGAAAGGAAATGTGATCATCAGGTAGCCAAGAGCCTGCTTGTCCTAAGAGAGATGGTAAAGAAAGATTTTATTATTGCCTCTTGAAAACTACCACAGCTGAGCCAGAGAAAGGTTAACTGGCTCTGGTCACTCATTGTTCTGTTTCTCAGCCAAGACAGAGTCAATTCTTCAAATCCATTTCCATTCTCCCCTATAATCTTTTCCCTCAATAATCCTTTTCCTCAATAGAAACCTTGCACAATTCTCATGTCAGTGTTTGTCTTACAAACTGATGTTTGTCTCTGTGCTTCAGATGTTTTTGTTTTACTTAAATTGCTATAAAGTTGTATCCCCACAAAGATCATGGTCCTAACATTCTCCATCACTCCAGAAGGCAAGGAAACTGAGACAGAAGTGGTTTTCTTCTCTTACTGCCCTAACTTCCAACCCTGTTTCATCTCTAAGGTTCCCCATTGTTAAATCTTGTGCTGATTAAGTCGAAACATGAATGGAAATTTGGAAACAAGAATTGAGAACAAGGAGGAAGCTCTCTTATTGGCCACTGAGTCAAACTGGCTTTTCTGCAATACTCTCTGGTGGGCCTTGAATCTGTGCAATAGCATCTGAGGTCATTCGCAGCTCCTTAGGTGCTCTATAAATGTTAAGAATTTCCCTTCCACGTCTGCATATGCCAATCAAATCATCCCAAATTGTTCAATGTTCAGTGAGTATACCACACAGAAACCACCATGATTTCTTTTTTTTTTTTTTCATTTTCCATGTCTGCCCTCTAACACGTATATTCATTGATATGCTCCTGATGCGAACTTCCATTACTCATGATTTTCTAAGGAGCTTCATTTGGCTCTCTCTGCAAAACTGCTAGTAAAAATGGAGACATGTCTTTGTGCTCTTCGGTTTGAAGTTTGAAGGCACATAATTCACTAATCTTCCTTTCAGATGTTCCCTTTGTTCTCCCTGAGATTTGTATTGACTGACTGTTTCAAGGGCTTCATTGTTTAAAGTCAATGAGGAAATAGAATTACCTTTGATAAGCTAAACTTGTTGACCTGGCCCTTTACAGAAATTTTAAAAAATCAATATATAAATATATGTTGATGGCATTGATTATACTTTTGGCAGAAGGTGTAGCTGCCTGAATTCATGAGAATTAAGATCTTAATGGCAGAACATAACTTTCTGTTGTAACTGCAGCCATCAATGTCCCTAGCAATAATGTACAAGAAGGAGGAAGTTGAATGAAAACCATGATAACATACATCAACAAATTCTCTTTATTATAATTCTTGCTATGAGGAACTGACACTGTAATATAATTTACTGCCTTTCTATCACTTTTAAATTTTTCTCCAACACATATCTCCCCAAGGGACTCACATCTGGACATCTCTTTGTTGCTCCCCCCTCTCTGTCCCCAACTTGGCACAGACATTCAGTGAACTAAGACATTTGCTGAATAAATGAAGAGCCCTTGCCCACTAAGTAGAAGACAGGACATTCTAACACTTGCATAAAGAGCAGAAGAACTTGCAAACAGTGTGCTGATAAAAGAGAAGAATTAATGCATCCTGTTGAATAGAAAAGAATATTAGTGAAAGTAAGAGTTTTGTGACACAGTAAGAACCGTGGGCCAAAAGTTAGTGTCATTTATAATGGATAAACAAGTAAAGAATGTTACTAGAAAAGAAATGAAGAACTACCTCTTAAAATGCACAACCAGTTCAAAAAAATTAGCATTCCTTTTTGAATCATAATTGTTATAACATTAAAGGAAACAATTGAAATGAATTAGTAGTCTTCTTTAATAAGTCTTACCTGCTATTTCAGCTAACAGAACAGATGCGTTTCCAGAATCCATTTATAATAGTATGATAAAAGTGAGATAAAATGAAGATGACTAACATGATAGAGAGAATAAAAGTACACTTAAAGGTCTAGATCTAAGTTCCAGCCCTTTCTCATTAATTCAAAATTATTCATTGCATTTTCATGTGCCTATGTTACAAATAACAGTATAAAAATGAATAACATGGTCTTTGCCCTAGAAATTCAGTCTACTGAAGCAAAATGATCTTTGTTTAAATTTACTAATGCTATCATAGTCATTTAGACAGCAAATACAGTGAATTATAGCAATAAAGAACACTAACTCAGAAGCTGTATCATCTGATTCAAATTTTCTCTCTCAATTTAATATCTGTATGATCTTGAGTAATTTCTGTAACTGTTCTGGTCCTCAGTTTCCTGTTAGAAGATGAAGATGCTGGTTTTACCTCCTAGAATTACCACAATATTTAAATGATGATTAAATGTATTTAATATGATAAAATATTTTAAATAGTAACTGGAACATCAAAAGACACATTTGGGCACCATCCTCTTTACTACATTCATCATCATCACCACCATCATATCGCTACAAAAATATCCGATAAGTTCAAAATTTGTGCAGAAGAGGCTTCAAAAATTAAATAAAATTTCATGTGGATCTTAAAAAATAAAGGTCTTTCCAAGATATACAACTAACTGATAATTATTGTCTAGATCATGCAAAGAACTCAAGAATAAGTCAGAAAACCAAACAACCAAATTAAAAAGTAGGCCATGAAACGGAACACAGAGTTCTCAGAAGAAGAAATACAAATAACTAAGACATATCTTCAGAAGTATTGTTCACTATAATGAGCCATCAGGGAAATGTAAATTCAGTGTACTTTGAGATTTCATCTTACCCACGCCAGAATAGATAAGATTAAAAAAAAAAAGAGAGAGAGAACAGAAACCGTCAAGGAAGTGCATTGTGGAGAACACTCATGCACTACCCGTGGGACTGTGGCGTGTGCAGCCTCCATGGAGATCAGTGTGGTAGTTCCTTGCATAAACTAGAGATTGATCTACCATATGACCCATCTATATCACTCCTGTGTATATACTCAATAAACTCTATTTCCTACTACAGAGACATATACTCATCCATGTTCATTGCTGCGTTATTCATAATCCCTAGGACATGAGAAAGCCTGGATGTCCATCTACTGATGAACGGATGATGAAAACGTAGTGCCTACACACAATGTCATTTTATCCAGTGGTACAGAAAAGTGAAATTATGGAATTTCCAGGTAAATAGATGGGACTGGAAAACATTATGTGAAGTAAACCAGACCTGGAAAGACAAACATGAAATGTTATTCATATGTGGATCCTAACATCTAAGTTCCATGCTTGTGTGTTTAACTTAGAGTACCTGTAGAAAAGCCAGGAAGTTAGAAAGGAGTTACCGTGGGGGTTAGGGAGCGGGGAGAAAGAACTTAAGGGAGAAGATATAAAAGGGTAAGAGGGGAACAAGTGAGGAGAGGAACAGAGGGGGAGGCAGACAAGGGGTGGGAGAGAGATAACAAGCACTGAGAGTGTTTGAAAAAGCCATATGGAAAAGCACCATTTTATGAGCTTTATAGGCCACCAAACAAAAATACAGATGATGATTGATAGATGATAGATGATAGATAGATCGATAGATAGATAGATGATAGATTTATATATAAATGTTCAAGAGTTTAACTGGTGCTACCCCACACAAGGGAGTAGCACCTCCTGAAAGCTATAAGTTGCAAATAAAAGTCCCAGTGCCAGGTGTGGAATAACCCCACTCAAACTGTCGATCAGAAGTGCTCCAGGGACCCCCCAAAATGATATAGGCTATTGCCATTGCTCTTGGATGCCCACCAAAACTTGAAGATAAGACCCTATTGCTCAAGATCATATTTATTTGTGTTACAGGACATGGAGAAATCAAGTTGATACTGACCAGTAATCTTTCTCCCTGCTGGCTAGCTTTCAGAGCAATGGAAGGTACTGTGCAGGCTGCTAGAGAAGAAAAGTCATCCATAGTCTTAACCGGCTGTGAATACTGTGAACTGCAATAATGACTGGCTTGTGAAGACAAGTCCATAGGTGCAGTAGTGGCAGGAATGTCATGTGGGTAACTAACAACTTTCTAATTGGTTTTAAGAGTTGCTCCACAAGCAGAAATGCATACTTGATACTGTAAATCTAGCCAACACCATATAGCTGAGGGTCTCACAGGTCCCAGGGGTGAACCTACTACTACATTTTTTTTTTTGCTAAATAGATGTAGTATCAAAGTGCCTTCTAACCCATGTCTGCATACCCATATCTTAACACTGCTCTTAGACCATATCAAAGTTTCTTTGTGTAATTGAATGCAGTCAACATAGAAACTTACAACCAGTCAAAGTGTAGAGAATAAGTGTCCATGAAGTGCTCAGAGATAAATGGAACAAGTATATCACATCATGTCCACAAAAGTCACAAAGGTAGAAAAGGGGGTGGAAAGAGAACAATAGCCAGACATGAGGAAGGACTGGAGGGAGCAGTGTCCTCTGAACATGACAGTGTGCTGCATTCATGAACCTACAGCACGTGTGGTTGCCTGCACAGCTCCTGCTCCAGATCAAGCTAGTCAGCATTTCAGCATAGAACAGGAAGAGGCAGTTGGTGACTTCTTTGGGAGACAGTTTCTATAATAATGTTGGTCTAGCATGCCCTAGAGGATGGCCCTGCATCCATGAATATATAGGCAGTACAAATTTGATTGGTGGGTTATAGAAAGACAAAGAGAGGACATGAAGATGAGAACTGATACAGACAAGTAGCATCATAGAATTTATGTTATAGGATGATAGCTCCACAGCCTCTGTTGAGAACTCAAAATTCTCATAACTTCTAGAAACAAAGGATGCTTCTTATTTGCATTGGATATGGGCTCAGGGGTCAGCTTCTCCTCATTCAGGTATTTCTATTCTCCCAGGACAGGAGAGAGAACAGCAAGGTAGTTTTCAAAAGATTTTATCTGCTACAGCACGTCATTACTTCTCATATGTTTTTCGCTAAAATGAATCTTGTGGTCAAATTTGATTTCAATGAGATGAATTATAATCCCCTCAATGGGATGAACACCATAACTCAGGCTGCAAATTCTGACCTTAAAAGTCTGGGGATCTGTGAATCTCACTGGGGAAGGACAAATAATACTTATAAAAATCTAGTACACAGGTTTTGTACTGTATAATATATCCTCTCAAGTAGTAGCTTAAGATAACATTATCCATTTATTTTGCTCATGAATCCCAGATACCATGTTAGGACTAGTGTGCGATATGCAAAGTGCCTTCATTCACTTACCAAGACCTTTGATGGAATGACCCAAAGGTTATTGGTCCTCTCACATTCTCCCTGTGTTCTCAGAGCCTTTCCACATGGCTTTCCCAAAACTTCAGACTGCTTTCTGGTGCTCAGAGATCCAATAAACAGAAGTAGAAACTGTCACTTTATTGGACCACCAGAGTCATAAGGCACTTCGGATATGGAAGTGATCTCTAACTTGTGAGGGCCTGAGGGTTAAAGATTGTTTTATCTCCATCTAGGTAAAGAGATAGGTTGCTGGAGAGGGTATATTAAAGATCTATCCTAGACATAGGATCAGGTGGGAATGTTAACAATCTATATGTGATATGGAAAAGAAAAAAAAATACTGCGAAATATCATTAGTTCACCTCCTCAATATTTAAACCTTAGAAATAGAATGGCACATAGATCTCAAAGCTGTAAAATTCCTTTATAAATCTTAAATCATGAAAGATGTCAAGAGGAAGACATTTTTATCAAGATGGTGCTCACATCCAAGAGATTTATTTCAAGACGTTTTTTGTGTGTGATGCTTGTAAAAGTGCTACACAAACAAACAAAAAAGCATATGCTAAACCAAAATAAACTTTATTTTAGAAAGTCATTTTAAGTATGCAGTGATATAATTAAGCCTTATTAATATGCTGTTTATTTAGCAGATTAAAATGCCTAAGAAGTATGCCCTATTCATCTTAATTAGACAATATGCTTGTCACAATGACTTGCTTTATATTTTCGTTTTTCATGAACATTTGGAGGATATCCATTGATCCTATTAGAACCAATGTTCCCTTGGTGAGCAAGTCTGTGAGTTCAGTGCCACAGCTGTCTTGAGACACTATCCAACAATTCTCACCTGCCCTTCCACTGACACCTGGCTGTTAGCTCTGTGCTACTGCTGTGCGAGTTTAGTGTTCTCAGTGGGACCCCTTTTCCTTGCAATACTCAGATTCCAAAATATTCTCTAATATACTACACATAGCTATGATTAACATGAAAAACACTGTTTGACATGGAAAATAAAATGCTACAGTGGCAAGGAACTGTTTACATCAACTTCTCGCTTTTTCCAAACAATCATTTACCCAGTTTCATTTGGATTCCACTGATCAATCAATCACTGGCATCTTCTTCCTTTCTGTGCTATGGTTTGAATATGTTCCCCAGAAGAAGGTTTTAAAAAGTTAATACAACAGTATTGGTAGTCAGGGCTTAATGGAGAATATTTATGAACGACCTGACATCATGAAAGGATTAGTGTCAATTACAGAAGACATGAAGCTATGGATCCCTCACTCTCTCTTGTCCATGTGATGCCATCATACACTACAGTAAGAAGTTCCTCATCAGATGCTGGTCACTCCATCTTGGACTTTTTAGGGTCCAGAATGATGAGCTAATGAATTTGAGTTCATTATAAATTCTCCAGTCTCAGGTACTCTATTATTACTGTGGAGAACAGACTAAGATGTTCTTTAAACTGTTTTATATGTTTTACCTAATGTATGGTAACAGAACATTATATGCTGCTATTTTAAACAAACACAAAATTTCTGCTAATTGTGCAATCATTTTCATATATTACAAATTAATACAATCCAAACAACAATGTTGCTATGTTCTATCCAGATTTTTGGTTTGTTTGCAAGAGGCTCCAAGCCTCAGGCTCTTAGCTTTATTTTTAAAAGGAAATTATCAATCCAAGGATTACCAGGATTAAAATGGTTTTCTTCTTAACTCAGAAGGATTAGGAAAAGGTGTAGGAGATCAACAAGCTTTCCATATCAGCCAGCGGACAGGGCCTGTGATTTATCACAAATCATTTTGTTTTTCTTTAGGATCTTAGGATATTGTTTGGAAAATGCTCCATGACTCTTCCTCCTCACTTATTAAGTACATCTGCTACCTGGACCTTGGTTTCTAAGATCTCTATTGTACAAGGAACAAGGATCCTTGGGACATGGCTGAATATAGGACTACGATAGAAACATCTTTTACTGAGGGAAATGATAGTCTCAAAATGCCAATTAGCACCCACAATAACAACTTAAAACCCCACAGAGTGGTCCTGCCGAAGGACAGGGTGCGCCAACTGGAAGAGCTTCCAACAGCAAAGCAGGAATTATTTGAACAAAATAATGCAGTATTTCATGTACCTCTATGTGCATAATAAATATCCATGATTTCATACTAATAAAAAAATAATAATTATATGGGAAAAAGAAACATTTCTAAATATAATGTATCTAGACTTACTGCTCTCAGGGAAGTAGAGTATAAAACCTCACTCCTTACATGGGAGCTATCTGTGATTACTTTAGACCACATCATAGAAGGTGGAAAATCTTTATAAGCAGAGGAACATGAGAAATACTTTCTCACGGCATCAAGGAAGGCCAACAGCAGCCGTGGTAAGTCATGTGTTAGTACACACCCTTATAGTATAATGCTAATTGTAAATATCCCTCCAAAGCCTTGTGGTTGGGGCTTGTACCCTAGATGGCAGTGGAGTTTGGAGGGTGGTGGACATTTGTGGAAGTCAGACATAATTCATCTGTAGGTTACCGGAAACAAGCCCAAGAAGGAGACATTTTGTCCTTGATCCGGTACCTCTCTGTGGGATAAATGTGTTCCCTAAGGTAGTTGCTTCACTGCGCTGCCATGACCTTGCCCAGAAGCAATGGAGGAAAGGGACCATAAACTGACAGCAATGAAAGCAAGCCAAGATAAACCTTTCTTCTTTTAAGTTGATTTTCCTCAAGCATTTTGTCATGGTGATGGAAAACTGTCTAACACATCTTCGTAAGGTATGATAAAAATGAAACTTGGCCTCTGTAGTCTTTCTCCAAATAAGCTATAACCCCACTGTAACCATAAAAACAACAGTAGACAAAACCCAGCTTAGAGACATTCTATAAAACATCTGATCAGTAATACTTAAAAATATCAAAATCATCAATTACAAGGTCCATTTGATATATTACAACTGAGGTATCTCAGATAAGCACTTTCAATTTGAAAAGGACATTAGATACAAACTAAGGAAATCTAAATACAGACTTTAGTTCATAGTTATAATGAACCAATAATATTTTGGTTCATTAATTGGGACAAATGTACCACACTAATGTAAAATATTCATAATTAATAGGGGAAACTAGGCATGGATTGTGTCAGAATTATTTATATCATTTTCACTAGCCCTTTGTACATGCAACACACTTTAAAGTTCACTAACAATATACATCAACTTATCAATTTAATTTATCCATTTCAAATGCTTAAAAGATGTCTAAGTCTGAGATAAATACAGAAGAGATAGATATGGAGCTGCTGTCATAAAAGTAATCTGACACAGAGACATTAAGTGAATCACAGGACTGAAGGAAAGAATAGTTAGAATTGTCCCAGATTTATGATTTTGCCGTTAGACTTCAGGACCACTTCCATATTGTTCTAAGAAGAAAGTCTTTACTAAGCTATTTATGTTGCAATTGAATAACTGAATCAATCATCAAAAATTGCCAGGACTAGACTCTTCACTAAGATTAACAAAAAGAGCCAATGGTTATTTTTGTCAGGCTGCCTGCACTGTCTCTGTGATTACAGATAAAGAATATAACCATAAATTATATTTATTTATTATTTAATTGTGATCATTAAATTTTGAGAGGTAGATATTACAAAACAGTAGTTTCAAATAAAATGGGAATATTTCTTTGTAAAAGATGACACGAACCAAGCTGTCACTTTGGAGAGAATGTTCATCAAAGCAGGGATGGTCCACCATGGCCTTGTAGTGGGGCAGTTAAGAGCACTGTCTCATGTAGCAGAAAGCTTTTAACTATAAGCTAAAGTTGTTTTATTTGCCATGGTATGCCAAGGGACTCCTAAATAGTCTACTGCCAATAGCCCTTGGTAGTCTTCTAGAACTAGAAGGTTAGACTCTATTGCAGAAGACACCTGGTACACAGGACTTGGAATATTCAAGCTGAAACTGAACTTGAAGCTTTCTCCTTGGGGGCTAGTACTAATAGTATCAAAAGATTGCCATGCATGGTGCCAAGGGAGTAAAACATTCAATAATCATACCCAGCTGTAGAGACTACCAACCACAACAATGACTAGCCCAGCAAAATATCTCTATTAGCACAATACTAATATTTTATATTGGGTATAATCCACAAATGTCTAATTAGAATTAAGGTCTGCTCAATAGAGAGAAAACAATGCCTGGTGCTGTAAACATTTCTAAGTACACATGGATGGATAGACATAGACCCAAGAGGAGAACCTGTTCCTGCTACTTTCTTACCGCATTCAAAACACTTATATTCACAAGTGGGTGAAGCTCTGACCACTTGGCAAAAACAGTTCTTTATGCAGCAGATGTAGACATTGCAAAATTGATATTACAAAGTTCCATAAATGGTCAAAATACAGAGAAGAAGAAACTGTGATGTGCCTAGAGCCAATTGATACATCAACAATGCAACCCTACACCTAAAACTCAGAGACCATTTCACAAGAGGAGCAGAAAGACTGCCAGAGTCAGAGGAACAGGACACCAGCTACGAAGAGTTAATTCTAGAGAGGACAGGCTTCATTGACGAAATCTCCACAATGTGGTTGTTTAAACAAGAACTGCATAATGACAGCACCAGCTGATATGTCAATGTGAAGGGGAAATTTTCATATGGTCCCACCTGTAGATGAAGAGCTACAGATTATCAATGGATGCAGAAGAATTGGAAAGTCAGTTTTCTTAAAGGACTAGCTCCACAATAGGTTATCTAATCCCAAGTGTTTAGTCATAAACAAATGTACACACAAGTACCACTACACGGATTTAGTGCATTGTGTGTGCGTGTGTGTGTGTGCCTGTGTGTGTCTGTGGATGTATAAAATAATAATCAAATAAGAGGAAATGAAGTTGAGAGAACGGGAAAGGACAGGGTGGGTGGTTGGCGTAGGGAATGGGAGGGCTGGAAATGACACACATGCAATACTCAAGTATGAAATTCTCAATAAATAAAAGTACCATAAAAACAAACAAAATCTAAAACAATGTCAGGTGTGGTAGAGCACAGCTTTAATCCCAGTACTTGGGAGATAGAGACATGCAGATCTCTGAGCAATTAAGGCCAGCCTGGTTACATAGAGAGTTTCAGGCCAACTGAGGTTACAGGAAGGAAGATCTGGTCTCAAACAAACAAACGTTTTTAAAAAGCCTAAAATAACAACAAACATAAAGAACACCATTTCAAGAGCAAGGCTGCCAGGGTTCTAATCTCAGATCTTCTACATAGAAGTTGTGTTATCTCTGAGCAACTGCCTGATCCATCAGTTTCTTATTTTGTACTCTGTAGCTGTAGTGATGCATTCAAGAAAAAGTTTGCTTCAGGATTTAGAGCTCCAGAAGATAAAATGGAACCCCAAGGAGAATGTATTTGTAAAGGAACTATCATCAAAGCAAGGATATAGGAGAACCACAGAGGACCTTAAGCCCTCATGCCTAAGGGCTGGAACAGGATATTACTAGATACCACATAGAGACATAAATATAATCTTATTCTTTGTGACGATCAGTGTCCTTTGATAAAGCCAGGGATTTAACACTCATCTAAACACTATTTTTCCCTACCATGTCTTCATAATTCCCTTTCAGTTTCCAGGAGGAAATAAGGGGCAGCCAACCTTGCTTCATGTGTTCCATAAATGTCATTTTTCTGGTACAGATAGCATGATGGAAGACTTGTGAGGACAAAAATTACTATTCATAATTATTGGGAATATGCCTGGTACACAGTATTCCCAAATAAATATTAACTACTGTCAGTATTATACTATATACTATGTTCTGCATGTTTTCTGGAATTTAGTAAATATGTTTAAGAACTGAGGTATTGACTTGAGGGAGTTTGACATGTGAGTCACCATTATTTGAGTCATATATGTATATATATATATATATGTATATATATATATAATTGATTGGAAACTGAAAAACTTGGACATATCAACCTTCAGAAATCTAGGATCTGTTTCCTTTTAATGAATGGATAGATAGATAGTAGACAAATAGAGAGACAGATAGATAGATAAATAGATCTCCAATTGTTTCTCTAGTGAGCCCTAATTAATACAGAAAGCACCACTGTCTTAATTTTTTAAACAGAGATGGTACATAAGAGTATGATTCAGTGAGCAAATGTAGTCAACTGGCACACAGTAGGCATTCAATGAAAGTATTTGTTCCCCTGCAAGTTGAACAACCGAAATACTAGCCGGTTGAAATAGAACAGAGGTCTATCTTTCTAATAGACACCCTTTCTGCCTCCACTCTTTAATAGACTCCATTAATATCTATCAAACATTCCTGGGAATGGAAATATAAAGTCATCGCTGCTCTATATGTGGCAGCTTAATGATCCAGCTTCTCCCAGTGAGGCAATAATTTACTCAATGGTCCCAAAGTGGCCAGCATGAGTTAAGACAGCTTTCCAAATTGACCAGTTCTTGCACAAAGAGATTGCATTATTATGTTACCCTTTCTGTGTGATTTGTTCAACAAAGCTCTATGCAGGATAAAACAATGTGATATCTGCCCTCAAGGACTCCACTCTGCAGGGATTTCAACAGAAACTTCAATCCCCTGGAAATGTGGCAGTCAGTTCTAGTTCCAGGCCAGTGGTGTTTTCCTAAACCACAGCATTCACAGACCCAGTCATGCATATCCATTCTTCAGGGAGTGACTGGAGGAAGGATGACATTGGGAAATTTCTCAAGCTCCATTTCTCAATAAAATGTCTCAATATTTGTGCACACAGGAGCTTTTTTATGTTGGCCAATCCATATTGGATGATGATGTATGTCACTTAGCAGTGATGGAAGGCCCAACCACAGAAGCCATTTTTTTGAGGCAAGGATTGCAGCTCCAGGGCTAATTTGGCAGGAGAGATATTTATGACCTTAACAATAGGAGCAGAGGCTCTTCATCTCCCATTCTAAGTCCAGACAGTGTTGTAGAGATGGGAGTAAGTTTTGTTCACCAGAGATCAACGTTTAAACATGAGAGGAATTTTAAGAGCCAAAGTGACTGGATAAAATGATATCCAAAACAGTACCTAGAAGAAAGAGCACTGCCTTAGAAAGCAGAAGAGTTACCTGGCTTCTTCCCATCCTAACAAGTCAAGTGACCTTGGGCAAGTCACTTCATCTTTCCAAAATGGAACTACGTGAGCTGCCAAACAGGGACATAATATGATTCCAGGTTTAATGCTGTTTTTTGAGGGTCTTTCCAGCCCTGATATTTATGAAACTGCACTTTTGATTGTGGGTGATGGCAACTGACACCAGCATCTACATGCTAATGCTTGAGAGTTTCCCTCTGTGGTTGCTGTTGTGCTTACAAAGGCTTTTACCTACATGTTTGCTGAATAAACACAGCAGTTCTCTTAAACAGGTAAAGCAGTTTCACAGTTCCTTTTTGAAAAATGAAACATCAGAGACCCAGAGAAAAGGTAAATGGCTTCTCTAATATGAAAGTTCACAAAAATACCCACTTTGCCAGGCTCATGGAGTCTGCCTTTTTGCTTCCTCAGTGACCTTCATCTTTTTCCTACAAGACTCTCTCCTGTTCTTTGTTCAGATCTCTGCAAAGCTTCTCTATCCCTCAGATAAAGCTGCCCTAACCTCACCACTCCTGCCTTCCTTACGTCTTTCCTTATGAACCCATTACTTTCCTGTTCATTTGTAGACTGGTCCCTTGTCTACAAAAAAGTGAGCTGCATAAGACATTTGGTCAGATCTAATTCCCTCCTGCGTTTTTCACATTTGCTATAGTGCCTGGTCAATTGCAGGGACTCAATCAATAATTGTTAGGAAATAAATGAACAAATGAGGTAAAACAAGGATGTCACTGGAAACTTTGATTTTTATCTTTGAAAAATGAAATGCGTCCTTTTCCTTTAACAGTTTGAGTTTTGGTTCATTTCCTAAGATATCTTGATTGAACTCTATCTGATGTATATTCTTATCAGACTTTGTCAAGAAAATGTACGCAGCTATTTGAACCTGTCTTTTTCATTCTTCCATTATATTTTCCTAATTCTGGATCCAGAGGAATGGTCCGTAGGCAGAAAACTGAAATAAAGGTCAGTGTTTTCTAAATATGGTTGCATATCCAAATCACCAAGGGTATTTTTAAAATTCTGAATTCCTAGGCAATATCCTTACAAAATTCTAATTTACTGAAATAAGGATGGAGCCAAACTTTTCACCCTTGGTATATTCACCATCTTCTTCCCTTTGATGAACGTGCACAGCCATGTTGGAGAACTACTAAGCTATTCACCTGGAAAGATTCTTCCCTGGTAGGTTTGTCTGGAACATGAGCAAGTACTGCAGTGGCTGAGTTACAGCTACAAGACTGATGTGGGAAGGACCGCATCACACCAGTAGGTGCATATCCCTCAAAGATCTGAACTGCCCCTTAAGGAAAGGCCCCTCAATCCTTGTGCTGAGAGTGAAATGAATGTTTCTGCTTCTAAGAAATGAGTAGTACAAAGTAGGACAGCTTAACCTAGAATGGAGACTAATGGCGAAACCATATCTCAGTGCGCCGAGCCAATGTAATAGACGCTGCAAAGGCAAACCAGAGCACAGTTACTTACCTCTACAGGGACTTATTCCGCATATGTTTGCGTCTGTGAAAACAGACTGTAAACAAGATGCAGTCTTAGTCTCTGAACTCTACACACGTGTATAGAGATGTAACAGAAAAATATGCCAAGCATTACACTATGGAAGTTTAAAAGTGATTATGGGGTAAACAACAGAATATGTAATTCAGTCCCAAGATTTGAAAAGATCATTCTAGGCTAAAACCTGAAAGATGGTAAAAAAAAAAAAATGGCAGAGAAATGAAGAAGGGTACTGAAGAGATAAAAAGAGCAAAGATGTTGGTCCAAATACAAATTCAGCATTTAAGGAAGTGAAAGTCTAGAAAAGGCAGAATGCTAACTATCTTTGTTCTTGGATGGGAGATAGAGTGGTAATCAAAAACAGACCTGGTATCTCCAAGGTAACATTCAAATAATTGATCAGATAAACAAAAAGTGAAAAACTTGCCAGCTATGATAAGACATTCCTATAGAACTGAAACAAGGAAGCTGAGGCAGGGAAATCACAAGTACACAGCAAGTTCAAGGCCAGCCTGGATTACAGACACAAAGTATGTCAAAGGACCAAAGGTTGTGGGTGTAATTCAGTGGGAGAACACTATCTTAACATGTTCAAGACCCTATTCTGAAAAGCAATAAATGAATTAAGATTTGTATAGCAATGATGACATCTTAGTTTGGTTTAGTTTAGTTTAGTTTAGATTTTTAAAAGCCAGAATAACCAGATAAAATGATATCCAAGACAGTACCTAGTGGAAAGAATGCTATCTCAAAGGCAGAAGAGGAGGCCTCTTTACCAAGTCACTTCATCTTTCTAGGGTGAAATTGTGTGACCGAACAAATGGGAAGATAATATGACTCCAGCTTTATAGCTAAGAGAGTTCATGAGGACCCTTCCAGCTCTAGTATTTCTAAAACTGTGCCTTTTATTGTGAGTGATGTCAAACATGCTTCAGGAATTACTATCTAGGTCTACCTAGTCAAAGGACTGAATTCCAAGCCACACCCTATTTGGGATATTGAAATGCTGATATTCTGTCTACTTTTGTCCGTAGATTCCAGTTCAGTGGATGTAACCCAAATGTATTAGGAAGAAAAGATTCAAAGAAATGAAGTCTGAGGCTGATTTCATTTATAGTGAGGGAATAAACACATCATATATATTTAGCCAATTGCTTAAAGTCAGATATTGATGCAAATATGAGGTACCCGATTACTCTCTCTAAACTCAAATGACCACTAAATTAATTTTAACTATTTGTGAAGCTGTCAGATAAACATAGGTTTTGTCATGATTAAATGTACATTTATCTTGTTTTGTTTTAAAATGAGGGGAATTTGTTTTTTTATTCCCTTGAAAATAAGATATCTGATAGCCATACGCTTTTTGAATTATTGCATTACAAGTTTATGACTCTCTTCTCAACCCTGTATGTGGGTGATTTATAGATATAAAGTGTGAGGGCTGGATTTGAGATAGTGGAGGAGAGTATTCACAATCCGTGTGAACAGAGACAAGAATTAAATCATAGTAACACAGAGAAGAGAAAAGTTCTGAGTGGGTTAAGAGGGGTTAATCAGTGTGTATTCTTACTCTAGAAAGGAAGGGACATGTACAGTAATTGATAGCCCCAGGAAAATACAAAAGCTATGGTAAAACAAAACAAAACAACGCTCAAAGCCCCAGACCCTAGAAAGGGCATGCTAGGAACAATAAGGAATTCTTGATGGAGTAGTTTTAAGGAAAATCTCCTGTAACAAGGACAAAGTCATGTAACACAAGATTACACTTTACTCTGTGTTTTAATTTTCTTCTCAATCACTCCAAGAGCTTTCTTGTCTCCCTTTCTCAAGCCTCTCTTTATCTGTTTCCTATAATCAAGATACATCGGAATAACCTTGATCTTGTGAGCTGATTTCTAAATGTGTTTTCAAAGGAGGTTCATCTTCACCACTTAGAGGAAGGTTTAGCTGCTCTTCACCAGACAAGCTATTTGATCAAGTCATTTAATATCACATACATGGGATACAGGAACTATGAATTGTTCAGATCAAGCAGAGCTTTGCATCCCAAATAAGTACATGGTTGTTTACTGATGACTAAGAGAATGTAATGCCTTCTTTCATTGGGGAGTTGTGTGGAAAGACCTTTTTATACAGATTATTATATTTTATTTCTGAGATTATCCCAGCAGATTTCATAAGATTCTTGAAAACAAATGTACTCACAGCAAATAACATATGAAAAAATTACATGTATATTTAACTATGATAGCTACAAACAGACCCAAGCCAAGCAATTTATTTGTTTGAAACAGCAGGTTATCTTTAAATGTTTATTTCAACAGAGAAACATAATATCACCATATTGAAATACATTTTGAAAGGGATATTACAGCCTAGATTTCTTTAGGCAATGATTCTCGCAACTTAATAAAGTATTGTGCTATCAAATATGATACAAATGACAAAATCAACTCCATCTATGGCTTGTAATTTAGAAAATCCATGCCTGGTGAGTGCTACAGAGAGAAATACAGTATACTTAATGTGTATGGTGTTACCTAGTCTGACTTCTGAATAAGATATGAAAATTAATGGTGTTGTTTGTGTACCAGTAGATGAGATCATAATTCAAAGCACAGTGGTACTGAAGGAGCCCCTCTAAAAAGTTACTCAACAGAGGCAGCAAAAGAATAAACATTGTGCAAACCATGCTCCATGATAGGAGCTTAGACTCTTGCCTACTCACTCTTTCCCATCTGATGTTGCTAAGATATGGTTCAGTGTCCCATGGAGGCTGATTAAAGGTCACCAGCTTGTGACATTATTGGGAGGTACTGGAATCTTTACGAGATATGGCTCAGTAGAAAGAAGTTAGGTCACTGTGGAAATGCCCTTGAAGTGGATATTAGGACCCTGGTCTCTTTATGTCTCCCTTTGCTTCATGGTCATCAAAAGGTGAGCAGGTATCTCTTTCACATGCTCTCTGCCATGATCTTCCTCACCACAGGCCCAAAGTGACAAAATTATCTAAGGTATTTTGTACCAGTAATGAAAGACTAGCACAAATCCCCATAGTTTTCAGTTTGAAATTTTAACTTCCAGTTTTGATATAGAAAGGACTTCATGACTCAGCCAGCCCTTTTACATAGAAACTCTATCCTGACCTTCAGAAACCTGAACCCACTGATTTATGTACATAGGAAAGTATCTTTGGTTACCTAGCACTGAAAGAACCCCTTTCAGCAAATTATTTCCAGAGACAACTTAGTACCAAAAGTGAATATAAAACTTAGTATCTGAAATGCTGGACCAAAGATTTAAAATCCCTATTTCTTCAGGAACTAAAGTTTTAATTACTTTATCAATATATCTTACAGAGGAACATGGCGTCATTAAAGAAGAATGATGTCACTGCTCATTTCAGCTTCCTTCAAAATACTGAACCTTCTTTTACCTGATAGTTTTTCCTTTCGTATTCATGGAATAGAAACTAATTAAACCTCTCTGAGATAGTCAGTGTACAGATTCAGTAATGATCTTCTTCATTTCTCCCTTCAAGACTTGCATAATGATTAAGTTTTAGTGTTAATAGTAAAATAGGTAGCTTTGATCAGAAGGATAACCATCTATTGTAGACTGACCTTTTCAGACTAACATTAAGTGCAACATATCTTAAATTCCACATTCTAGCTATAAATATTATCGCTCCCTAAATTCCATAAAGGTGGAAACATGGAGGTAGGAGAAATGTTTAGAAGCTGGACACAGGATTGTTCGTAGATGAAGAATCAGGAGAGTGATATCAATACTGAAGTATAAAAGTACGAAGAAGAATCAAGATAGCAGATTTTCAGTTTATGGCTTTTCCTAATCCATCTATTTGTCACTGTGCAGCTGGTCCTTACAAAGTTAGAGTGCTGGGGAAGCCAGTTATCACAAAGGTCAATGACAAAGACAACCTTGATAGAAAATCATATATGTCTTTCATAGTCTATCAAAGGAGACTCAATCTTTATGTAATAGAATCCATGCCTAAACAACTAGAACACTAGCCATCAGGGTTGACTTGCCTACTTGGCACGCCATAGTGGACACCAGTATTACCATCAATATCTTCACTGATCCCTGTATCTCCATTTAGCAACTACCTAAGGACTCAGAGCTTAGGTAGAGGGCAGTCCCACTAGCAATTACCAAGTATGGAATTCTTTACTTAGCCTTCCAACCTAGTATTCATAATAATCTGCCTAATTTTCTTTGCCAATCAACGTACATATCAACAAATAGAGATCACAAGGGAACCTTCCCCACAGAACTATTCCATAGCATGGTTGAAATAAATGTCTGAAGAGTCCAATACTTTTCCAGCAGAGAACAGAATTAATAGCTGTCCTAAATGAACTATTCATCTGAAGGAGGGATAGGGGTAAATGAAGCCAGCTCCTCAAAGGAGATGGGCCTCTAATGCTCTCTGGATTCTCTGAAGCTTGAGGTGAGAAAGAAACTTTAATATTTCAATATTAAAATAAAATGAGCTTGGATTTCATTCTTCATTCCTGAGTGGAAATTATGTTCCAGTTTTTACTCTGTAAGGCAACCACAGTTTAATCCACAGAGTGCTGGTATGGGCTTTCTATGCTGATGTGAACTCAGGGCTACTTTTCCTGTGGATGCAACTTGCTTCCCAGCCCCTCTTATCCAGATGCTTCATGGTCACCTCTCAGGCTTCAGTTCCCACCCTTCCCCATGTCCGTTCCTCATGTCTAACAGAAAAAATATAGGAATTAAATAATTATCTTGTCCCATGTAGCCCAAATATTCTTAATCCTAAATATATTTTGCTTAACTTTAAACCCCTGCAAGTATATAGAATATATTAATTTATTATTTAATATATTAGGTAAGTTAAACATCATTTAAAGAATTAAACATTAAATAGTCATAGCTAGAGTAGCTTTGCTGTTCTTTAAATGCCTTTGACAAAGATTTAATTTAAGAATTATTATATTATGTATTTGATTATAAATAGGCAAATGAAAATAACATGCTATAAATACTTCTGATAATTAAACATTACTGAAGTATGGAGGTTTATTTAGGTGCAGCTACAAGTTTATTAAGATGTATGACTCGAAATCCAATAACCATATCCTCAATAATCTATTGATAATAGCTAATAACTACATTATATTCAAGGTAGTGCAGTTACATGTATTTTTCTATTGAACATTAGTTTAAAACTAATTATTAGTAGCGTATTTACTAAATCTCAACTAGTTAAGAGATATTCATCTTAATAAAATGGTTGTTATGCCCCACTAGATATTCATAATAATCAGCTGATATTTAATTAGCATATAATAACTCCCTCATTAAACCTAAATTAAATCCTTATTTAAAATACTCAATTTAAAGTTTAACTGAAAATATTTTTACAGAAAATGACACCGCTGTCATTTACACAAGTAGAGTGAGCAATATCCTTGTTGTTGAACTTAAAATATTGGAGGATTTCTCAGGCTCAGCAGTTAAGAGCACTGGCTGCTCTTGCAGAGGGGTTCGAATCCCAGCACCCTCATAGCGACTAACAACCATCTGTAGCTCCATTTCTAGGGGATCTGATGCCCTCTTTGGATGCGGGCGTTGCATGACACTGGTGTACCTACCTATATGCAAGCAACTCACTCATACACATAAAATGAAATAATATATAAAATATTTTAAAATTAATGAATAATAATATAATAGAGGATTTCTAAACCGAGAGAGTGAAAGAGAGAAAGAGAGAGAGAAGGTGAGTTCCAGTCTAGCCCAACAGAAACCATATAGTCTCTCCAATCAAAAAAAAAAAAAAATCAAAGGAGAGATCCTGAATTCCAGGACCACCTACTCATATCAGATCAGAAAACAACCAAGCTGCAAGAGCAAACAGAATCAAAATTCAACTCAGCAAAGGAAGGCTTGAGTTTCAAATCAAGACTTACAAGTAACTAAAGAAATCCACATGTCCAGACTACAATAGAAAGATACAAGTAATATTAAAAATCAAAATAATGTGTCCCCACCAAACTGCAAGAAGTCTTTAGAAATGTTCTACAAGGAGAACTACCTAGAGGAATCCCAGGGACAGAATTTAAAAAGAGCAATCATAAAAATCATCAAAGAATTCAACAAATTTCAAGAACACACAAACAACTCAAAGAAATCAAAGAGCATAGGGATAAAGACTGGACTGAAGCACAGGGAAATACAAATGCAAGAATGAATGAAATGATAAAGACATAACAGGATTTGAAATGTGATTTCCCTAAAGAGACAGAAATATTGAAGAAAATACAGACTGGAGTGAAAATGGAATGGAAAAACCCAGTAAGTCAATTTGAAACATGAAAGGTTCTTCAGCAGAATGAATAGAATGGAAAACAGGATGACTAAGACTGGACTGTAAAAGAGAATTGGCGCTCTCAAGAAAAGATTATGAAAAAAATTTAAAACACGGGAATTGAATATGCAGGAAATGTGGAACAACCTAAGAATGAATTTACATATACTCAAAGAGGAAGTAGAAGAAACCCAAATCAATGGTCTTCAACATGATAATTGAAGAAAACTTCCCTTGATTAAGAAAAGATATATCCATATAAAATCTTTTAAAGGCACACAGAACACCAAATAGATGGGACCAAAACAGAAATTCCTCATGGTATATCATAGTAAAAACATTAAATACAGAGAACAAAGAGAGAATACTGAAAGCTGAAAAAGTAAAGCAATAATCCACATTACAACTGACTTTTCAATGCTTATTATTTAAGCCAGAAGAGCCTGAAGTCTCACAAGTTCTAAATGATCACAGATGCCAATGCCGAATATTTTATCCAGCAAAAACTGCCTATCGTAGTCAAAGGGGAAAGAAAAATCTTCCATGACATGAATAAGCTGAATAATTCGTGTCCAACAAACCAGCCTTGCAGAGCATACTTGAAGAAATACAAATGACTGAAGAAAGGAATGACCATTCCAGAGAGGCCACAGACAGAAAATAAATGAAGGTATAATTGTGGAAACACAAAGTAAAAACAAGACCAAAAATGAAAATAACAGGAACCAATACACATGTTTTCAATAGGAACTCTAAAAATCACTGGCCTCAACTTCCAAGTTAAAATACACAGCCTATTTGAATGGAAAAAGAAACAAAATCCATTTTTTGTGGTCTACAAGGAACTTAACTAATCTCCTGATAGGTACTACCAAACGGTGAAAGGATGGAGAAATGGCAAATGGCATTAAAAATTAAGCAGGCATTACAATTCTAATATCTCACAAAATAGACTTCAAAGTAAAATTAGTCAGAAGAGATGAAGAAGGTCAGTTCATTCTGATCATTGGAATAATTGATCAAGAAGACATTACAATCACAACATATATGTACCAAATTCTGGTGCACCCAATTTCATTAAAAATGTACCATAGGATTTCAAAGTAGATTAATTCCAACACAGAAATTGTAGGTGACTTCCATATCCCACTATTTCCAAATATACAGATCAACTGGAAGAATAATAAGAAGACAAAGATCTGAATTAAATGATATCATACATCAAATAAACCTAACAGACATCTGAAGAATATTCCACCCATACACCAAAGAATAGATCACATACTGGGGCACAAAATGAACCTCAACTAATACAAAAAAAAGAAAGAAATGACTCCATGCATTCTACCAGACACAACGCAAAAATGCTTAAAATCCATATCAAAAGGAGCTCTAGTAACTGAATGAACATATGGAAATTAAACAACAAACTCCTGAATGATGAATGATAATGATCAAAGAAGAAATTTTAAGAGAAATAAAAGTATTCCTGTCAAAAATAAATTACATGAAATTGGTAATGCAACACAGAAAACACTTGGAATGTGCCAAGATCAGTCCCAAAGGAGAAATTCATAGTTGTAAGCACCTACATAAAAAATCAGAAAGGGCACAAATAAATTAATTGATGGCAACACTCAATTATCTTGAAAAGCAAGAACCAACCAAAACTAAATCTAACAAACAAGAAAATAATAAAAATCAGGACAGAAATCAATGAAATTGGAACAAAGAAGGCAATAGAAATGATCAACGAATGTAAAAGTGGTTCATTGAAAAGAAAAGCAGGATAGATAGATCCTTAGCCAAGTTAACCAAAAGAAAGAAAGAGCAATTCCAAATCAACAAAATCAGAGACTAAAGGGTAAACATCACAACAAATACCAAAAATATCCAGAACATCATAAGGATATATTTTAAAACCCTTACTCTATTAAATTTGAAAACCTAAAAGAAGTAGATGAATTTCTACATTCATAAACACCACCAAAGTTAAACCAGGAGATCAACAACTTAAACAGATTCATAATAACTGAGAAAATTGAAACAGTGACACAAACCTTCCACTAAAAAAAGCACAGACCCAGATGGATTCAAAGTAGAAATTTAAGAGACTTTCAATGAAAATCTATAACCAATACTACTTATATTATTCAAAAAGATGGAAACAGAGGGATAACTGCAAATTCTTTCTATGACATCATTATTACTCTAATACCAAAACCAAGAAAAGACATAGCCAAAAAATGATAAGTATAGTTCCATATCCCTAATGGCCATAGATTCAAAAATTCTCAACAAAATAATTGTAAATCAGATACAGACACACAGAAAAAAAAATAATCCACCATGATCAAGTAGGCTTTATTTCAGAGATGTAAGGATGGTTAGATATATGTAAATCAATACATAGATTAGTCAATCAATAATAAGTAAGTCATATAAGTGGATGTAAAGACAAAAATCACATAATTATGACCATAAACACAGAAAGGTCTTTGACAAATCCAACATGCATTCATGAACTCCAAGAGGGAATTGGACTGTATAGTACTTACCTCAGCATGATTAGTATTAGGGAAATGTAACTCAAACTACTTTAAGATTTCATCTAACCTCAGCCAGAATAGCTAAAAAGAAGAGAATCAATGACCCCAAATGCTGGCATCAATTCAGGGAAAGGGAAACCCTCATCCACTGTTGCTGCGACTGCAAAGTGGTGCAGCCACTGTGAAAATGAGTCTGGAGATCACTTAAGAACAAAGTGAAATATGTGCTATGATCTGGTGAACCACTTCTTGGTGTATAACAAAGTGATGAATGGATAATGGAAATTTGGTACATTTACACAGTGGATTTCTTCCCTACGGTGAATTATAATGAAATTATGAAAATTCCTGCTAAATGGTGAAACAAGAAACTCTTATACTAACTGAAGCAACACAGACCCAAAAAAATAACCACCATATGTTCTCCCCCATTTGGGTAGTTTAGCTCCAAATCCTTAGATGTGAGTATGTATTCTTGTGGAGCTTCGGGAGTCAGGAAAATGGAAAGGTATCATGAGGATAAAGGGAAAGAAGATAATGCAGAAAGGAGGCTAGTTGGAGGCAGGTGTTACTAATGGGGTAAAGGAGAGGATTGAACTGGTGAGGGAGTAGTAAAGACTATACAGGGGGAATGAGAGAAGAGATAAATAATGCTTAATGGCATGAAAAACCAGAGGGAAATGTATTAGTTTGAAGCCCTACAGAAAAATGCACATACCATAAATATATGAGTACATGTGTGTAGCTAATAGCAAAGAAACACAGAGCCAGGCAGGAGAAACCTCCCTTTGAGTTGTTCGTCAGGTTTGTCCAAGAGACTTCTAAAATACCACAGGTTATTGTCACAATCCTTGATTACCTCTCAGAACTTGAAAATAAGACTCTATTGCTGAAAACAGGCCACACTTTGGACACAGAACTTAAAGCAACTTAAGGTGGAACTGAACTGGAAGCCTACTCCTTAAAGATTGGTTCTCATGTTATCATAGGATACATACAAGCTACCAAGGGAGAAAGCCAATCAATGGTACTACCCAGCTGTAAAGTCTACTAAGCAACAATGACTGTTACAGCAAACTACCATTATTCATGATACAGCTGTCTAATTGGAATTAAGACACACTCACCGGGAGGGAACTCATACGTGGGACTGTAAACATAAAATAATGCATATGTCTGTAGAGGTCATTTCCTTCATGAAAATTTACTTTTGCCACATTCTTAGACCAAAATAATTTCTTACTTCATTCTAAATATACAGTCTTTTATTTATATAAAAAAGGATACCATTCACTCCTCATCGAAGAAATTTCTTTTGAAACAGAAGGGGATTATTACATAGTTCCAGAACTGGTCAAAGGCAAAATAATTATCTGTGAAATGTTTAACCCTAATTGAACATCTTCAATGCAGCCTTCACACACAGAATGAATGTGTATCTCAACTCTCACCATAGAAGTTACCTTATGCAGCAGATGGTGATTATCACAGAAACCCACAAGTGGCCTTTGTGCAGAGAACAAGAGGCTGCAGATTGCTTATCCCTGAGTAGAACATCTATTTAAAATTTTTGCCTCCCAAGGCTCAGTGATCATTTCAGAAGAGGTGGTGGAAAGACTGTAATAGCCAGAAGTGGTGGATGACCATAAGGAAACAGCATTCTAGACAACTGGTCAGTTACACATATGAACTCACAGTGATGGTGATAGCATGTGCAAGTCCCATGCAAGCTCCAAAGAGATAAAATCCCAGCTAGGCATGAGTAAGTGGGTAAGAAATTCCAACCCAACTTTTGGTAACTGATGGCTTCTGGGAAGAGGAGAGAAAGTCTCTCACAGGGATGAGACTCTTGGTAGGTTAACCAGGCTCCAGTGGATGGACCCACCCTGAAAGACACTTGAGACACAAATAAGATTCTATAGGCAAATTAGATTCTATATATGAGAGTACATTAAATAGGGTGGTAGAGGGGTGGTGGGGTGAGGTGTGGATAGGATAGTGAATTTAAATACCATCAAACTATATTGTATGAAAATTGCAAAAATTTGATAAAATATGAAAAAATAAAGAAAAGAACATGTAGAGCATTGGCAAACTTACAACATACATTCACTGGATTCTAACAAGCTTTAACTTTAGGCCATTCAATTTCAGAAGTTAAAGTTGTCAAAATGGGGCTGATCATGGTGACCCCTAACTTTAATCCCAAGACTTTGGATGCAGAGGCCTGCAGATCCCTGGAAGATCGAGGCCAGCCTGAGATGCTCTCTATAGCAAGTTTCAAGCCAGCTGGTTCTACATAATGCACCAATTAAATAAATAAATAAATAAGTTTATCATGGTGCCACAAGTCTTTAATCTCAGCTCTTGGGAGGCAGAGGTAGGCAGATCTCCGGGAGATAAAATCCAGACTGGTCTACAAAGTGAGTTCCAGGCCAACTGGAGTTATAAGGAGACCTTGCTCAAAAAGACCAAAAAAACAAGCAAACAAAACTATTAAAATTAAGAAGTCAAGCACATACAGTAAATAGTGAAGCCAGAAATGAAACTCAGGACTTCTAATTCTGAATTCTAAATATTTCCAATACCAAGTACAGAGTTAATTTTTTTCCTTATTTTTAATCAACATTTCACTAACACAGTAATTTACAAAATGTTTGAAGCCATGGAATGACATCCAAAACCTTCCAACATGTAATATAGTTGAAAAAGAACAGCCATACTTGAAGCAATGTTTAATAACCCCATTTAAATAGAAGATACTACACAGTATCCTGCTCCAAGATATATGGGCCTGGCCTTCCCAGATACAGCATTCTGTCTCCTTAGACACAGAGACTGGTTTGTGGATAATCACATGACCCGTGATAGACATTTGAATGTCATCCAAAAATATGCTACTTTCTTTGAGGATAAGAAAGTTGAGACGACATTGAGAGTCCTAAATTTGTGATTAATTACCTTCAGTGTTCTATGTAGTCTACCAACATAAAGCCAAATATGAAACAATGCTGAACCAAGAGGAGGCATCAGAGAGTCCAAATAGCTGCCCTTTAGCGCATGGGTCCAACAAAAACCAATGACAAGCCCATCATTTGGAATGAGCAAACACGGTGTCCAAGTATTCTCTTAGCCCAGGTCAGTTTGAGTTGTATTCCTTTGCCTTCAACCAAAAAAGGAGGGTTCCATCAAGGTTAAATAATTAATTCTGAATAGACTGACTTGATATACAAAAGACATGTCTGTCCTAATGTATGCTTTACATACATTAACAAGATTCACTTATTTCAAGATTATTTTTGATAGTGGTAAAATTAATAATTGCAAAAATCTGATCCTATGAAAAATATAGGTAACTTAGGAGGGGTACTTTTTGGGAGGTTGACAATAAAGTCCTCAACTTTGTAGTGGTGTGTGTTACACAAGTAATATTCCTGTTTAGAACTTCATTTCCTCACTGATCAACTAATTAATATTAGCAATCGTGCCTTTCACAGGGTTATGGCGAAGTTCAAATTGATGTTAAAATTGTTCATAATGTGTAAAACCTCTACATTGTACAAAATGTAAGGCAAGCTGTCAGCAATTTGGTAGATGTCAATTTTAATTATTTTAGTAATATTTTAAAACACAAAAGCATGTCACATTACAGATTTGTCATGATATTCAAAATGAGGTGATATGTTTTAAAATAAGTGTCATTGTTTGTTTTATTCTGTAGTTAATGTTTTTTAAAACACTTTACAAACATTAAATGATTAGACTTCTTACCAGCCCTTGGACACAGGGGTGTTATGAAGGGGAACACTTCACTGTGATAATGTAGACCTGTATTTATTTTCTAGAGTTTAAAGATCCACTTAGGGAGACTCTGGGCATTAAAAATCAATTTAAAGTACAATTAAACTATTAGTGTATCCAAAAGAGACCAATACCAACATCAGGCTATGTCTATTCTTGGGCCAAATGAGTGGCGAGTGCAGGCACACATCCAGACTCTTAGGACGTAATAGCTCAAATGTCAACTGGGGGAACTCAAGAGGGATGGGAAGCCTTGAGTTTCCAAACTGACACTTTCAGTGAAATATCTGTATACATTATGCTACTTCCTGGGTCTTGGTAAAGCCAACTTTTTTTTGTTTTCTTTCTATTAATAACTTGGGTAATATGCAGTAAGCAATAATCACATCGTACTTTGGGTACTGTATTCAGATATCTTATTTCTGATTTTTAAACTGTTATAATTTTCTTTTTTCATTAACCAAACTGAATTTATCTTTTGTTACCTCGTCCACTCATATGGTAGGAACATAATCACTATCAAAATGTGTTTTTCCTCTGTTTAGCCTAGGTAATATATTTGTCCTAATTCTGGATAAGCCTGCACATAAGCTGTTGTTCTAACATCCTGACTTCACAAACACAATTAAATAAACAATTATTAGTATTTTCCTAATTGTAATCTCCTAAGTTTACTTGTAGTTAAATGACTTAAAAAATATTTTTGTATTGTGCAAAAGAAAAATTTCCGTACATTTTATTATACTATTCTACTTGTAGTGGAATACAGATTAAATATATTATGATTAAATATATTATTGTACTGGTATGAGGTACTTAGAAATGGTATATAGAGAATATCAAGAATTTTTAACTTTAAGGTGTGAGACTAACACTTGTTGGAATCTTCAATTCAAAGCCCTTCACATCATTCTTCAGTTCCATGATTTCATATATATGTGTATATGTGTATATATATATATGTATATATATAGTCTAGTTACTTAAACAACTCTAGCCCCAACACAGGAGAATGCAGAACAATGATTAGGAGTGTGTATATGGTTTCAGACTACTTGACTTACAATCCTTGCCTCACCTCTCTCTCCCTCTGAATTTCCTTCTTTGCATCTCATCTCTTCATATTTGGAAGGTATGATAAGATGTTGGTATGATGTTAGTGTTATTTATCAACTTCAGGGGATGGAGAGAAAGCTCAGTGGTTAAGAGCAATTGCTATTCTTGCAGAGGGCCAGAACTCAATTCCCAGTACTCATATGGTAGTTCACAACTGCCTATAACTCTGGATCCAGGGACTTTAACACCCTGTTTTGAATTCTATAGGCCCCAGATATACACATGGTACACATACACATATACAAGCAAACAAACATTCATAGACATAAAAATTAAATTTAAAAATCTAAATAGATTGGTCAACTTGACACAATCTAGAATCAACTGGGAGAGGAGCCTCTGGACACATCTTCAGGTGTTGGGTTTCTTGATTACTATGAGGTAGCACAAGAAGATCCACCAACTGTATGTGGTACCATTCCCTGACTAGGATCCCAGATTGTATAAATGGAGATGGGAACTGATTAGAGACAATTATTCTACATCTTGGCTTTTGTTTTGTTTTGTTTATTTTCGGTTTTGTTTTAGTATTATTTGAGACAGGGTCTCCCTATAGCTCCTGATGGAGTGGAACTCACTGTGTAGACCACACTGGTTTCAATCTCACAGAGATCTTCCTGTCTCTGCCTCTTAAGTTCTGGGGTTAATGTCATGGGCCACCACATCCAGCTACTGTGTTTCTAGACTATGAATGTGATGTGGCCTGCTGTCCCAAATTCCTGTTGCTGTGACTACTCAGTTACGATGGGCAATAACCTGGAACTGTCAGCTGAAATAAATCCTTTCTCCCTTGAGTTGATCAAAAGTATAATCTCTGGGAAATATTGTGGGAATGTCACTTCCACTTAAATCCCTGCCCTTAACCCTTGATGTTAGCTTCTACTGAAAGTTGCAGTTTCAATCGCCCATGCCTTCTTATTAAACATTTTCATACTCATTTTACTTGTCTTTCAGAGATATTGCTTTTGCTTATAAGCTACTCAGGTTCCCACTGCTGTGCCAAAACACCCAAGATAATCAATTTAGAAAGGAAAAAGGGTTTTGATTCATTCTTTCAGACATTTCTTTCTATGTTTGTTTGGTTTGCATGTGGGTGTGTACTGAGGCAGAACATCATGGTGGGAGTGCTTGAGATAAGCAGAAACAGATCCTCCTGGAAGATGGGAAACAAGAGTACAACAAAAACAGAACAAGGTACCAGAGCCAATAAAACCTACCTTCCTACAAGCAGGCTCCGCAACCTTACAATAACACCTCAGGCTGGGAACCAAATCCGTAGCATGTGAACATCGGTAGAACACTTCCGATTCAGACGATAGCACCTTGTAATTACGTGTTGCAAGTTTTATTTATTTAATATTTGTGACTTTCATTAGATTGTAAGTAAGGGACTATGTCTTGTTCACAATTTTATTTGTAGTGTGTAAGAATGTGAGGCATTCTTTAATAAGTATTACCTAAATGAAACAAGAAATTAAAAAGTGAATGATAGAAGGCTTTAATTTTATTACTTTACCTCCTGCAATTTTTATACAACCAATACTTCAACAATATGGCCCTCTGTTACTCAGCCCTCTCTTAAAATGCCAGCTATCTCACCCAGATTCCTGTCTTAGCTTTCAAATTGAGGTTAAGCAAGATGATCTTCAAAATCAGTATCTTACAGGGGCTGGAAAAATGGCTCAGTGGTTAGGAGTACTGGATGCTCTTGCAAAAGACCCCGGTTCTGTTTCCGGCACCCACATGGCAGGTAACAACTGACTGTAACTCTAATTCCAGGGAATCCAGTGCCCTCTTACAGCCTCTGCAAGCAATTCACGCATAGATGCAATTACAATCTTGCAGACAAAACACTCAAACACATCAAAATATAAATAATAAATAATCAGCAGCTTATAAAACATATGACTAAAACAGAACATAATTAGTGAACTTCCTACCAGTGCCCCCACACTAACTCTAACTTCATCTCTTCTTTTTTCTACAGCAACATAATAGATATATAAATTTCCTTTCTGTTTCCACAAATGAATCAATGAGTCTGTGTTTTATGCCCACTGTGGATTAAGCACTGCAGCAAAGTATTCTATTTGCAACAGACTTTGTATCTTTTTTGTTTTCTGAATCAGATAACCATGTAAGACCTCATTGATAACTAAACACATTTTGGTATCAGTCAGCGTGGTAAGCACAAACTCATGCCTATTAAAAAATTCTCAAGTCCAAATTCGAAAGAGGACATTGTCCCAAGGAAATGGAGCGTCTGAGACCGGCGCTAGAAAGGACACAGGCAGTAGGAACACTGGAGTTGTCCATATCTGAGTCATCACCAGCTCCATGGAAACCATTCCCCACCCACTTCTTGGGAGAAAACAGCAGCTGTTCCACCGCAAGCAACCAAGAAAAATGCAAATCAGTTGGAAGTAGGAAAAACTCAAGATTCACTTAAAGTCATTAAAAGGATGAAATTTGGGAAAAAGGAATAAGATTAAGTGGTGATTTAGAAAATTAGGCTATATTAGCCTCCTGTGCATCTGGAAGGGTGCTGAAAGGTAGAGGTGTGAGGTGGTCAGGGATTTCCACCAAGCACACTATTTTATCACCATGTTGGGATAGTCACTGGGGGAATTTTGCAAAGTTAAATTTCAAAGAGCAAATTAGTTCTTAAGAAAGAAATTGCAGAAATGTGAGAATTTGTTTGGAAGAAGAAAGAAGGAAAAACCGTTAAAGCACATCCCTTACATGGCATAGAAGTTGGGGGAGTGGAAGGAGACTGCTTTGACAGTAAAATCTGTAATATTGATTACTTTATGTTTTTTTTCATGTGAATTCATCTTCCTACAAAGTTTCCATTTGTATGTAATAGTGATTCTGATTTGAAAGTGAAAATAAACACACTCATTTTTACCACTACCACTTTCTGCGAAAGTTTTCTTATATACCGTACCTTATTTGTTTAGGTGTTGTTCATTTATTTGGTAAAGCACTTAGCATGAAGTCTTAGCTCTTAAATGCACTATATGTTACTATGACTAGGTACTATTGTACGGCAGATCTCTGCAGTTCCCTCACCTTGAATAACTAGAATTTTATAAAGGATGAATTATTACAGCCCTCGATGATATGACTCAGTATATGGGGATAAAGTTCATCTTTCAACTGCCCCAAATATAAATATATATCAAATATTGTGGTGGGTAAAGAAGTGGGTACTTAAAGGGGAAAAAAGATTCATTACTTTCTTTTTATTTTGAATATTTTATTTATTATTTTGTATTTTATGTGTATGAGTGCATTGTCTGCATGTATGTAAGTGCACCTGTGTCCCAGTGGCAATTAGAAGAGGATTTTGAATTCTCCTGTAACTGGAGTTAAAGATGGTTGTTAGCTTCCATGTGGGTTCTGGGAATTGAACCTAAGTCCTTTGCAAGAGCAGCCAGTGCTCCTAACTACTGAGCCATCTCTCCAGCACCTCCCCCATACAAGATTCATTATTTTTGATTCTGAAAAAAGTAATCCCAGATAAGAAAAATTTCTTTAGATTCATTGCAATTGACAGAAATAACCAATGGATCACCTTCGGTTCCTGCTCTATTTTGGTGGGAATACCTTTAGTCATCCTCGGGATATCCCTAGTGTTAGGCCAAGGACCCAGTGTAATTGCAATGGGGAACACTGGGAAGCTGGTTGTGGTCTGTAACCATCAACTCCCTGTGACTATGAAATAAGTACAACTTAGTGTTTCTCAGTCTGCCACTGATAGCCTTTTGTGTTATTTCTGTGTCGTAAACAATTGGAAATCCTAGGAGTCCACCAAATCTTGCCTATTCCCAATTAGTTCCAAGGTGTCACGTTGGGATCCCCGGGGCTTCTTTCACCTCACAGGCTCAGGAAGTGATTTCCTTGACTGAAGTCTGTCATCTATCTGTCGTCTTCCTGCCACCCTGTATTAGTGTATGTAGTTATCAGAAGTAAATGCCACCCCATCCTGATTCTATTTTTTTTTCTCTCTTGCCTCGTTCTTCCTGGGTCGAAAAGCTCAGCGCAGGCTAGCTGCATGAATAGGGGATCAAAAGCAAGTATGCTCTCGTAGGGGACCCTAATTCCTTTCCCAACCCCAAATACGGTGGTTTATAACCACCTGTAACTCCAGTTCCAGAGAATCCAGTGCTATCTTCTGGCCTCTACAGTCACTTGCTCTCACACGCACATACCTCTATGCAGACACACACATACATAATTAAAATTAAATCTTTTATAAAAAGAAAATATTAGTTAACTCTAGAACAACTGCAAATAAATTATTTGTGACATATCAATTATCACATGACAAAAATAATTGTTTCAATTTCCAAGGCTGGGATTGAAAACCAATATTTTCATTAGCATGATTTTGAAGAATTGTTAGATACTATCTTGCCACTCTGTTAAATGCAACTTCATTAAATGCGAAAATTCTTCTTAAAAATAGCCTACAAAACTACTTGTACGTATTGAATGTAAGCCAATAATTAATTTTTGTAAATAGAACTGAAAAATCCTTCACACACATACATGCATATATATGTGTGTATCTACAGCTCTACACGGGGAGGTCCTTCTTACACCTTCCGGTTTACATTCCTGGGCATGACTTCCAGAAGTTTGGTTTTAAAACAATCTCTCAGACACCGTTCTTATACAATCTTGTTTTTGAAGCTAAACCAAAACTAAAGACGGTACATCTGCAGTCCTCATTCAGAAATAGGAACAAGATGCTTAGTCCTCACTCATTCAAAAAAAGACTCTAAATGTTTAGTATGTACCAGTCAATATTGAAGCCTCTGAAAATGCAAAAATGAACAAAATAGCATTTGCCTAAATGAGGATTTTACTGGAAGAAATACAAAGAAACACACTTGTTAGGTTACTCTCTAAAGTAGATGTAAATTTACATTCTATTTTCCAATGGGAGCAGTATACAGACCCACTCTACTCTGAAACCACTACATATTTTTTCATAAAATCTAGTTTTTCACACAGAGAAAAAGTTGGAGTTCATTGACATAAATATGTGTTTTCTGGCTAATAAATCATGGACTACCTATGTTTCAAGACACTATCCCAAAATGTTCATGCTATTTCAAGTGAGGCTGGGGTGTTAGCTTAGATTATGCCTGAAGTTCAAGTGGGAGTAATGTGAATGGCTACTGCTTAACAGTGAAGGGGGTAGCACCCATGTCTCATGGTTATATAAGGGCTCTGGGATGCTTCTATTTTAATTCTTACCAGCCATAGAAAAAGAGGGTTCTTGGAGGTGTTAACTGAGCAGAACCTGAGCCCAATGCACAGATAGAGAAGGCTGCAGGTGAGTTGTACCTACTTGCAGTTGGACAGTGGAGAGTGAAGAGTTTAATGACTGGTATCAGCATCCACTTGTGCTATAGTATGTTGATTCAGTCCCATTAATCTGGTTGCTGCTGTGAATTTCTTGAGATATTTTGTAGATGCAGTAATGTTTTAAGTAGAGGAGATTGTGACAAACTGTGGATGGTATTCATTCAGTTGAAGGACTTTAGCATTGAAAATTGAGATTCCTCAGAAAGTGAATTCTCTTTTTTAAATATATTTAAATTGTCACCTACTGATTGATTGAATGATTGACTGATTGACTGATGAGTGATTGATTGCCTAGGCCTTCTGTCTGATAGGCAAGGACACTACCACTGAGCTATGTCCACAGCAATACTCACAAACACACACTTTTTGTAGTTCTGCCCACTGAACATAGCACTTTGCATCAGCTAAGTGCTCTGGTTTTCTTTTCTATTTCTGTGATAAAGCACTGACCAAAAGCAACTTGGAAGAGGAAAAGGTTTATTTGGCTTACACTTCCATGTTACAATCTATCATCAAGAAAAATCAGGGCAAGAACACAAGCAAGAACTCTCCAGAAGCAGGAACTGAAGCACAGACCATGGAGAAAGGCTCCCGACTGACTTGCTTCTCCACCTTGCAGAGTTTTCTTCTGTAGTCCTAGTTCGCATGCCTAGGGATGGCACCATCCACAGTAGGCCAGACTCTCCTGCATCAATTATCAATGAAGAAACTGTTCCACAGACAGGCCCACTGTCAAATCGGATAGGGATATTTCCTCAGCTGAGGTCCCGTCTTCTCAGGTGTCACGAGTTTTTGTCAAAATGACAAAAACTTACCAGCACACCAATCAAGAACTTTTCCACTGAGATATATCCCAGCTTTGTGAAGAATGGGTTTCACAAGACTGCAACATCAGGTCATACCTGGGTTTCCAACATACCCTGAGATTTCAGATGTTAGACACCAGCCCAGAGAGTCATCTGAGTAAATTTCATGAGATAAATTTGAGACAGACAGACAAACAGAGAGACAGATTCTCTGAGGTAACTGGCACTCAAAAATGCAGAACTAGGATGTTAAAAAAAGGCACTACATGTACTGCTACAAGTGATCTATATCTATATCTATAATCATTTTAATATTTTAATTTTGTTCATTGTTAAAAGAATCAAACAAGGCTATAAATACCACCCCACCTCAGAAATGAAAAATAAATACTGAGAAAGCATCTCAGATACACCACTGAATGATAGACACTGAACTGGAATTATATGAAGTCCTCATGTCTCAAACACAGCCACCAGATATTTAAAATTACTATGAGCTTAAAATTATTTATATAAATTTATATTTCACTTATTTACATCCTTACTATTGTGAAACTTGGGAATTTTAAAGAAAGCTAATATTAAATTGGAAGTTATTAATCATAAAAATCAAAATAGGAGACCTGTGAGACAACTCAACGGTAAAGGCACTTATGGCCAAGCCTGACAACCTATGTTCAGTCCCTTAGATGCACATGGCAAATAATACTGATTCATGCAGACTGTCCTCTGACCTCCATATAAAAGCCATGGCAGTGTATCTCCCCTTCCTTAAAGGTATAAATGTAATACAAAATTGAAAGGAATTCGCTATTATGAATTCATATCACTTAGTCAAATTTTTTGATAAATACATATTTAAAATTTTTACTTAGAATATCAGATGCATTCTTATTTTTTGGTTTTTTTTTTTTATGTATATGCGTGTATTGCCTGCATGTATTTTAAGTGCATCCATGTCATGCAATGCCCACAGAAGACAGAAGAGGGCATTGGATTCCATGGAACTGGAGATATGAATGGTTTTTAGTCACCATGTGGGTGACAGAATTCAAACCCCAGGTCTTCTGCAAGAACAGCCAATGCTCTTAGGCACTGAGCCATCTCTCCAGCCCTGCATTCTTATTTTTTAAATTGAATAATATATGCTTGTCCATGGATTAAAAGTAAACATGTTATTTAGTGTCTCTGCCCCTTCTTAGTCTTTTTCTGCAAGTCAGGTAGACATTGGCTATTCAGAATTATCTGTCCACAATTTTAACACACACATACACACACATGATGCAGACTTAAGGTGTGAACTAGCCTGCTGGAATGCAGTGTAGAATTTACAAATTCTTTCTGTTTTACATATGCTCTTTAGCCTCCTGTTTATATTTCTCATTCTGAATATTTGAGCACTGAAGATACTGTATAAAAATTTGCCTTCCAACCAACTCAGTGAAGTTCATACTTTCCAGTAAAAATAGTATTCTACTTATGAATATACTTAAGTATACATGCTTGCAAATGTGTACATATGTATATCGATATGTAATATATATATTAGTTCCATGTATAAAACATAAACTTGGCTCACAAATATGCTTTCTGGACTTCCAGTAAGAGTGATGCTGAGTGTGTCTGAGCCAAAGATGTGGACATGGTTGATATGATAATCAATGGACTCCTGAGTCTCAGACACAGACTGGATCTTAGTAAGTAAAGAAGCTGTTTGGGTCTAACTAAAGGGGCCAGTACTCTAAATGACTAAATCTGAAGGGCCATTGATCTCTAAAGTTATTAATGAAGAGACTGTGATAGACACATTTTCTTGCTAAGGAAGAAAGACACTGGAGATCATTCACTAGCTTGAGGAAATGTAAAGTCAATGGACAGTTTATTGTGTCAAAGTCTGGGTCTGAAATCCTGTACATAATGAGCTTAGGTTTCATAACTCTCTACTGATTCAGTATGCCAAATAACATTTGTTTTACCTAACTAGTGAACATCCTATTGAGTCACACTCATGATTAACGTGTTCAAGAATAACAACTTCTAGAAAATGCTATGTGTTAGAATGCCTTTTGTAGGGACTGTTAGATTATCTGATGAATTTTTCCGTGTTCCACACATGAATCAGACACTGACACTCAAAATGAAATCTTGGCATGGGTGAGCTGCATTCAAATACAGGTCTAATAACAAAGCCATGATTTTTTATTCATCCTTGAAGTGGAAATTATTCTCACTAATATAAAGTGACAATCACCCTTGATCAGCTTCTCTTTTGATCTTTCACTGACTCAGTAACAATGCTAAGAAGTGATTTTCTACATAAGCTTATTCTTCTAAAACAGCCTATATGCTATCTTTATTCAACTACAATATTTTGTATTTTTATTTATTTTACCTATCTGAGTATTTTGCATGTATGTAAGTGTATCATGTGCATGCAATGCCCATGAAGGCCAGAAGAGGGCAGATGATTCCCTGGAATTGTTAGATGCCCCGTGGGTACTAGGAATTGAACCTGGGTCCTCTTAAAGAGGACCCAGTCCTTTTAACTGCTGAGCCATCTCTGCAGCCCTCAAATACAATATTAAAGAGAGAACTTAATTATATTTTACAATCTCACTCATAAATTTAGTTTTGTGATTTTCAAAACAACAGCTAAAATTGAGTAATAAGAACCCCAAAGCTGACAGTGCTGAAAAGTTACCTGTGTATGGATTACCATGGATGCATTTTACATGATACATATTCTACACGTTTTTATGTATGAACTCATGCATTTACACTTCCTATAGCGATAAGCATATATTTCCTACAGCTTCTAGACCATTATTTCCATATGTACATATTTTGTATTACATAGTAAACATTATACACATGGATAGCAAACAAGGTTGGAATATATTCTCATAATATTTAAATATGTACCAGAAATGTGGTATTCACAGGTAAATTATGTCAGGGCTATGTAACTTATATGTATGTAATGCATATTAACAAAAGATTTGAGGATTGGTGTGTATTATATGCATATATATATGTATATGTGTGTCTGTGTATATATATGCATATATATATACATACATGTATGTGCACATATGTGTATGTAGAGACAAAAAGCCCACAATCTTTTATTTACAAAGCAACAAACAAGATCCAAAGAAAATAAATGACTTGACTAAGGTCACAGGAACAACAAAACCCAAATGTCATGATTTCATCCCAGTGATTTTCTTGCTTAATATTTTGTTTTTCTAGCCTCAATTTTAAACATGGAGAATGAAACCGAGCTTTCAGCTTACTGGTCTGCTGAGACTTCCTTCTCTGAGATTTGGATTCTTATCATAAGGTTCTGTTATGGAAGCACCGATTGCCATTTTAATGCAACTTACTGATCATGCAGACAGCCAGCCTCTCATAAATCATGTAAAGTACCTGAAAATATGATTTATGAGCTAAGTTATGGGAAATGGGGTCCTTTAATATTCTTAACCCTTCAGGATGCTGTTGCCTATCCCAGCCTCCTTTCTTATCCAACTGAAGGCAAGTCTGAATGCCTCATCCCAAAGTGCCCCACGACCACTGACCTACCACCCACTCACCTTCTTCTACAGAGCATGAGTAGCTGCATTAAGCCTGTCACCTCACTCGGGATGTTTGATTCAAATGCTTCTTCTGCTTGGGGCTATTAGAGAACATGTTCCTGAGGCACTGCCTCACACAGTAATTAAAGAACAGCACTTAATAGCCTCTTACTGTAGAATTAAAAGAGCAAGAATATTAGAGTTGGTTGCAGAAGACAGTCCGTGAAAGATCCTAGAAAACCCAAGATGAAACTAATTTAAACTGTACGCCTTGTTGAAAAGAAATATGGGAAAAATGCCTGTAATATGCAGTAAATGAGGCCCATAACTCATTTGGAGCCTCCAATGAGTTATGTGCTAAATTCAAATTTTAGGAGATGGTCACACATTCTTTAAAATCTTCCTATTAACCCTTTTCTTTGTGTGAGAGCTTATATAAGAATAGCATGGCTCTGTGTGCATCAATAGATTTACATATGCAAACAGAAATCATATATCAATAGGTTATTTTTACCCCCTCCCATATGACTCAATATATTATCGCTTCACCAAACCAACAAATTAAAAATAATTTCCAATTTCTTCCACAAATACCTAGTGGCTAAATGTTATTAATGCATTTGTCTGAAAGGCACAAATTCAAACATTGCTCAGTTAGGGAAGAAGAATATACAGTGCTGATTGCTTGCAATCAGTTTCAGTAATCTATATTTTCTTTGCAGAGGTGAAAGTTTATCTCACCATGGAACAACAGTTATAATTTAGATTCTACTATTCATCAGCTCTCATATTTCCAAGCTTGAAATCATCACTTTCTGGAGTATACAGTAAGAAAGCTGTTGACTACTTTCTGTTATCACATATTCCTTTAAAATGTTTGTATTCATATTATGGGTTTACCTTCTGTCTGCAAGAGACTGTAATAAATCACATTTGCTTTCAGCTATCATGGTTATTAGGCTTTTATAATCATGAAATAAACCCAATAGACTACTACTATTTTCAGAAGATTGAAAATCACTAGGTATTTTCTCCTTTGTATGACTACATGCTTCTCTTGTTTTTCAGGAGGGTAGCATCACATTTAGAGTCCGTCAGCATATGGCTTATACAAACAATAATGCTAACTACCAATTGTCGGTCTGAGGGGTAGGAGAGGCACTGAATGCAAGAAATAGAGTTCCAGAATTACATGGAATTTAGTCAGTTTTGGGCATCCTGGAACAAAACGCTTCAAGTTTATTTCACAATGTGAACCTCTCAAACTGCTCTTTCACCCTTTCTCTTCACACATACAATAAGTGCCCATAAACTTTTAGAACAATTCTTTGAAAACTTTTCAGTTTTAAGAGAGGACATGAAGTCTATCAAATACAATGAAAGCCCTAAATTAGACTGATGTGAATTCTGTTTCAACACAATTTCTGCAATTAGGTGCACATAAGCCTTTGTGTCCTTAATATTGTAATTTTCACAGAGCAATTATTTGAAGGGGTTCCTCGCTAGAAATAAATCTAAAATGCAGGGTATAGATGGCATTTTCAACTCAATTAGTTGTGTGAGCAGGGAATAAGGTAATGAGGACAGAGGTCAAGGCCAATATAATTACTAATTTCTGATTCTAGGTTAATATTTCCAAGGGCCTCAAATATAACTTCTAACTGCTACTAATAGAAAATTCAGGGATTTTTTTTTGGTACATATGTAATGTTTGTTTTTTTTTCCAATGATGTCCCAAAGTGAACTTCATTTGTCAAAGGAACAGAATCAAATCAACTTTCTTGTTGATTCTTCATCATATCGAAAGATGCAGATGTGAACGACAAAAGAAACACTTGGCACCATCACCACAAGTGTGTGCAAGCCAAAGCACAGTTCATAAAAACCATATTTATCCCTCTGAGAGGAGACAGGCATAAACGAAGACAAATACAAGCAGGAACTGTAGTGTTGTTTATACTTCTCACAGTCCTGAAATTAGCAGATAGCTATTTTCTTGGATTTTTTTTTTTTTTTTTTGCCTATCAGTCACAGACTGTCTGTACATCTTGTGTCATAATTGCTATGAAAAGACCTTATTCCAAATAGCATTCGTTGCCAGGTTTTTATGCCTAAGCTCCTGAATGATCACTGTTTCAAAGTGATATATGAGGACTCCATAAACAGTGCTTCAGAGCTCCATTCACTTATCTCAGGCTAGGATAAATCAACAAAGGTAGAGGGGTGCTGATTAAAAGGCATACTTCAATAGAAAATTGTTTCAAAGCCAAAATTAATAGAAACTGCTCAACTAAAAAGATTGAAGGACCTGGAGGACAATTATTATTCATGTAATAATATGAGAAAATGACAGTACAATTTCTCATTCAGTAATATCAACAATAATATACATTTACATTTATATCTCATATCTCTGATAGCCATTTAGTCTTTCTAATTCTTTTCTGCAAAGTTACTTGTTGAAACATAATTCCATTCAGCATGAGGCTGCCCTACTCCACAGAGAGTGTGGATAGCAAGCACTTAGAGGTGTAATTGCACAACTGTTATGAAACTAATTGGCTACTTTAGAGAATCATCTTCTGCCCCAGGCTTGACTAACACCTCCCTCTACAGTGCAGTCTTCCACTGCCAATCTGCCTCACTCTCTCCAGAGTCACTCTACCTTGACATCGAACTTGCCTCTTGACAGTTGCTAAAATCATTTCTTCTGGAAACAAATGTTTAAAACTCTAATTTAAAAATATTTCTTATCTTCAATCAAAGACAAGGAGGGGTCTTTTCCTTACCCCTCCCCTTATCCTGACAGCTTGTCTCTCTATTTTTCATCCAAATAAACAGAGCTCTGTAAATCTTGTCCAGGAGACGCTGACTGAAACAATTAATCAAACTGTTGTTTATGAGCTGCTGAGAGCAGATTAAATGTTGTGTTGACAACACAATTTACAAATTATCTATCAACATCAACAGACATGCAGAAATGAGCTGAGCCAATTGGATACCTTTGGACGCAAGAGGAGCCTTTACTTCCTAGTCTTGCTTCCAAAACGCAGACCATCCGAGACAGTTTTACGTGACCTTCTTTGCAGACTCATCGCTTCAGAGTCCATTTCTAGTTTATTTTTTACCAATGCCAGCTTTATCTCTGACACAAACAAGTTAAATTTCTTGTCATAATCGAACCACAACCTTTCTTTCCAGCCACACCTATACATCCTTTTGTTACTTTCACCTCGGATACCCATCAGACATCTGCCAGTTAAACAAACCTGTAGCAGCCAAATTAACCTCAGGGTTCTTCAGGCCTTTAGATTGTTTTGATCTTTGTAAATAGTCTTCTCATACACAGCAAGTCAGGGTGTGAGACCAACAACATAGGAAAGAAATTGTGGCACATCACTTCCTATCTTTGTGTCACCTCATACAGTCTGTGTAGAGTTCTCAGAGGCTGTTGTGGCCTAAATGGGAAGTGTGCCCCTGCAAGCTTGTGTTTTGAATGCTTGGACTCCAACGGATAACACAATTTGGGGAGGTCATAGAAACTTGGGATTGCAGGGCAGGGCTGAAGAGAACACACCAATAGAGGTTTGCCTTTGAAGGTTGTGCTAGGTCCCCAGATAACAACTCTTCTTTCTTCCTCTCCTCCTCTTCCTCCCGGCCCCCATTTCTCTGCATCATGATTTGAACTGTTCTCTACAATGCTTTCATATTCTTGACAGACTTGTAGCTATAAAACCATGAGCCCAAATAAATTCTTCCTCCCTTAAGTTGTTTCTGTCAGATGATTTATCATAGCAACAATGAAAGACTAATGGTATTTCTTTACACGTATATACAGAAAAAAATAATATATTACCAAACTAATGAATATTAATATAGTTTCCAATTTTAACAACTATGAATAAAACATCTTTAAATGCATTTGTACATCTTTATACATATGTACATATGCTTTTTAACTTAATAACTATTGTTACCAGGTAACTTCATGCTTTGTATTATTAAAACTGAACAACTGTTTTGCAGTGATATTTTATAATCTTATCAACAGGTTATAAGAATTCCATTTGGTTTCCTTCGTTGCCAGCACTTGATAATTTTTTTTAACTATCTACATATATATAAGTGCATCTGTGTCATGCAGGTAAGAAGAGAGCATCAGATTCCCCTGGAATTAGAGTTATATATACTTGTTAGGCACCATGTGGGTGCTGGGACTTGAGCCCTGGTCTTCTGTAAAGGCAGCCAGTACTCTTAACCACTGAGCCATCTTTCCAGCCCCGAACAGTACTTGATAATTTTGTCTCATTTCATTTTACCATTTTAATGGATGTGAATGCTCTTTTAAGATGCTTTAACTTGTATTTATGGCATGACTACAAATGTGCAACTTCTCACGAATTTATTGACTATTCAAATGCTTTAATTTGTAGGGTATGCAGATAAATACTTTTCCTCATTTTAAAATGACTTCTTATCTACTTATGTATAAACTGACAAAGATTTGTAAATGTGTTCTAGATAGAAATGTCTTTTCATAGTCTAATCGGTAGCTTGGTGTCTTAACTGTGAGTTTTAAAGCATAGGCTTTATTTATCAAATTTTGTGGCTAAGATTTACATACTAGTCACAAAACCTTTGCTTATTTTTAAAGCTGTGAATATTTTCTTCTATATTTTAGTGTAGAAATATTATGGTTTGAATATCTGACAGAAACATTGTGAAATCAGCCTGTTAAGTTACAGAATAAAGTGATTTGTGATGTTTAAATGAATTTTGCATTAAATCTAGAACTCAATTTGGAAATATCTAACATCTTAAGAACAGAGTCTCTAATCCATGTACATGGTAATCTTCGTTTTACAATTTCTCTATAAATATCAATGTAATAGTGTGGCAAACTTATCATTAAATTCATTTCTATATATTTTATGCTATATTATTCACAGTTTGGTTTTGTTTTTTAAACATAATAGAAATATGGTTGATTTGGTTACACGTATGATATCCTAAACCTTGCCATTTAGAGTTATTCATTCCAGAAAACTTTTTATAATTAAACTTCATTAATATTTTATTTTTATTTACATAGTCTATACATAAAAAGAGCTTAGCATCTTCCCTTCCTTCAGGCTACATGAACGCTCCTTTCTTTCTTGATATTCTGTCAAGAACTTTCAGTATTATATTCTGTAGGATGGATACTCTTGTCTTGCTCCCTTTCTTTACTTTTCTGTTAATATGAGGAAGTGCATTGGCTATTTTCTTCTTAAGATTTCAATCAATATTGCATCCCAGGGGATAAATAACTTATGAACACATTGTTATTCTTCTTTTTACTTTTTGGTCTTTTTGAGATAGATTCTCCCTGAAGATACAGGTGGTCTGGAACTCACTATGCAGAGCAGGCTGGCCTCAATCTCACAGAGATCCTCCTGCCTCTACCTCCCAAATATTAGGATTAAAGGCAACCACCATACTGGGCACATATTAGTATTCTTAATAGATTGCTATTTTAGATTTGTTAATATTTTCTTGAGAATGTTTATGTGTACACTTATGAATGATAGACTGCAACAACAGTGGTATATTTGTCATGTTTGCTGATTTAATTATCCTTATCTTATAAAATTTGCTGAAACATACTCTCTCCCTCTCTCCCTCTCTCCCTTCAATATTTCCTATTCCATAAAGTTTCATCAATGAAATTACTCAGTATATACATTTTTCTTATGATTTCTTTCTTATTGGCTTCCATGCTTTTAAAGGCTACCGGATATCCTAATTTCCTTCTCCTGCTGCTCTCATAAAACATTGACAAAAAGCAACTTGGAGAGGAGGGAGTTTATTTCATCTTACAGGTTATAGGCAACTATTGAGGGAAGTCAGAGCAAGAACTCAAGCAGAGCAATAAGTCACAGCAGACACTATAGAGGAATGCTGTGGACTAGCTTTCTTGATGCTTCTTTAGGAATGTCATGGTCTGAATGGATTAATTATGTTCCTGTAGTAAGTAAAATGTCCTGCTTTATCGCTAATATTTCTATCTGAAAGTCTATATAGCCTGACATTATTATATATGACATAGGCTTACTTTGACTAGTGTCTCTATAGTATATTTTATGTCATTTCACTTTTAATCTATGTATTTCTTTATAGTTCAAAATCTACACAAATTCTAGGTTAGAATTATTTTTGTCACCACTGTCAATATTCGCTTTTAATTGAAATACTTAGTTTGTATTTTATATAGGCATAGAGAAAGTTAGATTCAAGCCCATATCCTGCTATTAATTTTCTGTTTGTCTACACTGACCTTTGATTCTATTTATTTCTTGAATCAGCTCTGATGGATGAATTGGGTACATATTATTATATTTTGTGCCACCTTTTGGCTTATTAGCAACACATCTTTTATTTTCAGTTAGTGGCAAAGCATTTACAGCATCTATCCTCCATGTAGTCATTTAGAGTCAATATCTGATCACTTCCCGTTTAGTCCTTCACCCCTGCCACATCTCCCATCATCACTGACAAAATCCTCATCTTACAGTGTGCTCTTCCCATTTGAGGAGTGTCAGACTTTGTGACTTTTAAGTTCTTGCTGTCATTTTTTCACTGTGCTAATTAGGTTTGGGGGGGCGTGTTCTTGTTTTGTTTTTTCAACTTGACACAAATTAGAAAGACCCACAATTGAGAAATTTCCTCCAAGGGATTGGCCTGGTGCCATCTGTGAAAATTTTATTAATTAATGCAGGAGGCCTCATCCTATTGTAGGTGGTGCCATTACCTGGGCAGGTGGGCTGGGGCTGTATAAGGAGAGGAACTGAGTACACCAGAAGAAGCAAAACAATAAGTAGCATTCCTCCATAATCTCTGCTTAGTTCCTGCCCCCAAGATCCTGGCAGGACTGTCATTGAAAGTGTAAGAAACAATAAACCCTTTGCTGCCCACATTGGTTTTGGCCAGAGTGCTCTATCACAATAGAAAGCTAACTAGAACATGAACCCTGCTATCAATTTTACCCAGCTTTTGAGATTACCATTAACTTTTAAGTAATTTAGGGCAAGAAAAAGGCAAACTTTTCTTTGATTTTTTCACATTTCTTTTACTTTTGTTTTTTTACATATTGAACTCTGTGCTTGATACCTTTCCTTGGTCCTGAAGAATATGTAACAGCATTTCCTACAGGGCCAGTGAGTGAGCGGCTGACACCCCATCTACTGTCATTTATCTGAAAATGCTTTGTGGGATCCTGTCTGGGGGATGGGGGGCATCTTTCTGCCAATCAGTTCTCAATGAACCTCTGGTTTCCATAACATTTTTAAATATGTCATTCAGGGAAGATGGTAATTGTATCATTTTTATCCTGTACACCCTATGTCTTTGCTCTCTAGTGGGTTAAAATATATTTTCTTTAGCTTAAGGTTTTAATGCATACAGTATATTTCTGTGCAGTGTGTTTGTTTCAGTCCTTCTGTGATGCTCTACATCTCTGATCTTTGATGATTATTTTATATCACATTTAGGAAATTCTAAGGCATTCTTAATTTACATACAGTTTTTCTGGACCTTTCACCATCTTCTGGAATTTCTGTTAATACTGTCATCAGGTCTGTGTAATTCTTATAATTTACTCAATCTTTTCAATTTCTTTTCCAAACTGAATGCTATCTATTTGTTTTTATTTTTTTTCACAGTACATTTTTCCATATGCAATTTGTTACTAAGCTCATTCTGTTAACCTTTAACTTTAGATGCCATCTTTTTTCTGTATTTTAGACTTTGGGGGGGGGATTTTCCATCATCTCATGAAGGCATTCATGCACTCAAATATTTTCTATTAGTTATATGAACATGGATTAATTGTTCGAGTTCATCTTAGTTGACTCACAGAATTTGTTTACTAATTCCAATCTCAGGGCATCATGTTTTCAGTGTCTAATAATCTGGTTACATTTACTTGTACCAGAGTTACATTTTCCTACCTCTTTGCATATATGGTTATTTTTATTATATTATATAATGTGAATAATGTTGTCGAAACTTTGGGTTCTAACATCTTCCTCTGAAGCTTTTGCATTTCTGTTCAGATAAGTGTATTGATTATAAACTAACCATTTTTAAATTATTTTATAGTCATTATTTTATATGCTTTTAGATTGATTAGTGGAAAGCCATTTATATTTCCTCTGAAACTGTTTATTTAACCTCCAAAATCTCAAATCTAAAGACCAACATAAGTTTTGGCTTTGGCTAAGGCTCATTCAGAATAGGCCCAACTCCAGGGAGTAGATGCTACTTATTCAGAGAAGGAACTCTTATGATGGAGCATTTACTTCTAAGGGACTGTCCTCACTCTCATATGTCAGAGATTTGAGGTTGAGATTCTAAAAATATTCATGAGATTATTTTTCCACTGCATGTGGGTCAGACTTCTAATGTTCCTAAATAATAATAAATTCTTACATCTCTGTTCTGCCTTTGAATCTGTGAAGCTGCTCTCTGATAATACTGAGTAGTCAAACCCTATGTGTGTGCAAATAGGGCTCAGTAATGAATTCATTGGGAACCTCTATCCCACAAAATTATTGGTAATTTTGAAGGGATCCTTTGTCTCTAGTGCCCTGGATTTCAGATTTCAGTCTTTTAGAAACTGTAGTAAATTGATCCTTTTTGTTCCTATTAACACAATAAATGAGATAATCAACCTCCAAAGAAAATGAGCTTATTTCCACTCAGAGTCTCCTAGATTTCACTCCCTGGTCAACCTTCCTAACAGCTTTTGTGTGCTGAGGCAGATCATCAAAGCTGCAGTTCAATATGAGGGAAGTTGCTCACCTCCCAACAGCTGGGGTACAACAAGATAAAATGGGGGCCTGAGTTGCCAATATCTGCTTCACAAGAAACGCCACTAGAATACCAGAAGACTTCCATCTGGACCCAGGTATTTAACAGACTGCACCCCTTCCAGTGGCGTCATGGGCTGGATATCAGTCCTTTAGCACAAATATTTTGGAGAACAGTAACAATCCAGACCACAGCACTCTCTTCACCTTTTCCAGGCACTCTGATTTTAGATCCCAGCACCTTGTACCATGTTGAAAATGGGATCTAGGCAATGATCCAGAGAAAAGATGGGGCTGCCTTTAGCAAAATCTTTGTTAGCAAGGATGGTTATTTTGTGATGCCTAACAAAGCTTGAAACACAATAATTTATGTATTTTGTCCAAATTTATGGTTGTTTTAGGGTTGATTTGTTGTGATGGTCAAAGATCGCACTTCATTGTACATTGAGTATAGTTTTTAAGAAAATGCACTTCAGTTCATCATCCATGTTTATAACTTAGCCTCATTTATAACCCAGTATAGGCCACTCTTCAATGGCAATGTAGTAATTCTGCCTACTTATTCTGATTTGGATTAGGTAGAAAGCTTACACGTAAATAACGCTCTACCTTCTTGTCATGAATGAAACTTTCTGATATTTTCATCCAGTTCCAAAACTCCAATTGAATTATTTCTTTAAAAGTTGTAATAAATGTCAAGACCTACTGTATAATAGAAATGAGTTAAAAATCAGTATATCAAATCTTATTTGAAAGTTTCCAATGAATGCTTCAATAATACAGTTACAGAAACACAAGATTTAGAGTTAAAAGATAGAGCCTTTTAGCTTCCCAAAGTCTCAATTTCTAAATCTTCAAAATGTGTGACAATTCATTTTAAATTACCAAATTCTATACGAGCAGTATTTGTGTTGTGATTAGTTTAAAAATTAAAACTTGAGAAGGGAGTGAAGAAAGTAACAAAAGAGAGAAGACTTTTCTCTAGATAGCCTCAAAGAAAACAAGTTCCAGCTCATTGACCCACAAACACTTTGAGATAATCAATATGCAAATATGTGTTGCTTAAAGGGCGATGAACCTAGAGCTTAGAGATCATTTCAGAAAGGAGATAGAAAGATTTTATGACTGAGGGGAGGAAATACATAATCATTAGGATACAAAGTCTTACAGGATCCTTGGACCTTGCTTATGTGACAGTATGTACAAGATCCATGCAGACAAAAACCCAGCATAGAACTGGGGAAATGGGAGCAGACTCTAATTTAAGCCAAAGAACTATTGGAAGCTAATTATGACTGCATGAGGGAAAGCTGATCTTCTTTAAGGGGGGTGACTCTAGATAGGCTGACTAGCCCCCAGCAAATGAACTTGTCCTGAGGGATATTTGGGTACACTAACTTAACTGGCCAAGCTTTAACATAAATGACAGAATGCATGAAATCTAGTGGGAGGAGGGCCTCCGAGAATGATTGAGATATTGTACATGAATATATAAAAATATACAAAATAGCAAATATAAGTTGCTTTAAGCCAGTGAGTTAGTGATATTGTGTTACACACAAGAGATAACTAACACAAGAGGCAACTTCAATTGTTCAACATCACACAGCTTAGAAACAGCAATATCAATAACCAAACCAGACCTTTTTGAATTCAAAGTGTTTATTTTTTCTATGATTTTATATTAAATCTCCTGCCTTCATCTTCTCTAGCATAACCAACCTCATCAGTGGAAATTTGGCATCCCCAGGATTTCCCAATGTAAAGTTGAGTTCCCAGTAATTTTAAAAATCTGTCTGAGGTTTCTGCTTATCTTTTGTGAAATGATGACAAAATTTCCATATGTGAGTAACAGTACCTGGTACATGACTGTGTTTTCTGTGTGGAAGGAACTGTTTGGGGGCGGGGATTTACGTTCATGAATTATTTGGCTCATTGACACTCACATGAGACATACAGTATAAATATTTTCTGTTTTAAAACAAACTTCAAATATAAAGGTTATAAAGTTTGATAAATATCATATAACTTTTAATCGACAAAGCAGAACCTCAGGTCTGTTCTGTCAAGCACAGTAGCTTTTGAGTTATGTAAATACGCAAGCTGCCAAAAGAGTCTCACATCTGGACTAAAAGTATGGAGGTTGCAATTGAAATGGTCAGGTTTTAATGAGGCACATGCATGGTTCTATAAGGCAGATGAAGACCACCTATTAGTTACCATGAGCACCACACACTGGACAAGGTACCCTAAAGTATTAGTGATAACAGTGAGTATCAGCAACATACCCTGCAATTACCACTCATCTTTATCCACATCCCAAAGGTACCACAAACACTAGGAACAGAGAAGGAAGAGTCAGAGCACAAGACTTTAAGGAGTTTACAGTCTACTGAAAAAGAAAGAAAAGCAAATCAATTCATTGTAATTATGTCCCAGGTATTGAGTCTCTCTATTTATAGACCTTCTTATTTATTGGAACATTAGCATAATTGCCCCTGGCCAAAATATGAACTTCAAATAATCAAAAATCTATTTTAGTACTCCCTTTCCTTCAAAATGGGACACTAAAGACACTATTATTACTTTACATATAGAGAGATCTTCAGATTTTATCAACATGACTAATAGAACAATGTGGTCATTATTAAATAGGAAAAACATGCAGATTTTGAAATTCTTCCTTTGTTTTTGTAGAAAGAGAAGTCTAAGACATTCCCATTTCAGTAGTATAATGTTTCTGGTTAGTTCAAGAAATCCATATGATAAATATGGATTTCTGTGCCTATGGGAATCATTATGGCCCTCCAGCATTTTTCCCATTTTGTCCTTATTTGTTTTGGCAGGCCATAAGTGACTTAGGCACTTTAGAACAACCCCTTCCTCTCTATCACAACGATGGTCCAATCAAAAAATAAATGATCCATTAATTGACATGGATACAAATGACTATCTCTAGTATTTTACCCCCTCCCCACTTTTCCATTTTGAAAGGAGTCCATTAAAGATGAGGACACAGCAAGGAGACAGAAAAGAAAAGCAATCTGACCTTGAAGACAGTGCTGTGCACTTAAATTAGGTTCACTCTATTCTCAGACATTTCATTGCTTATATCAAGCATTTCTCACTTTCTCTGAGCCAGCAGAAATTAAATTTTGTCTTACAGATAACAAACATGAATAAGTATTATGAACATCTAAATCACCTATTTAAAAATAATCCATTTTTCTGATGTCTTCATCTGAATGAGGTTTATGCTAATAGATATTTGATGAGAGTTGATAGGCTTGAGTATCAGCATCTGAATCACAGAACCAGCTCTGTAAGTGTGGCACCCCCTCAAGGAGACCTCCAAGATTCTCCTCTCTGGGAACTGGGAGAGAGACTCCTCATGGAGTCTCTTCCAATACTGAGTCAGGACTTGTTACAACAAACCTTGTTACAACAAACACACAAATGACAGTATGTAATGTCCAAGGTTAGACCAGTGAAATGATTAGAGCTAGCATTCTGAGTCTCTTGCATCTCTCCCTCCAGGGTGGAGAGGCTTCCTAGAGCATGCTAAATAACCCTGTGAGCTCTCTTACACAAAGAACTAGACCCTCTGCTAGAAGTCAGTGTCACCTGACTGAAAATTCCAAAGGATGTTGGAATATAATCCTTTGACAACCCACTGTCAAAACCACTAGCCAAGTAGCTCCTGAGTTTCTGATCCACAGACACAATAAAAAGTATTATAGTTACCTCCACATGGCAACTAACAACCATTCATAACTCCAGTTCCAGGGGATCCAACACCCTCTTCTGACTTCTGTGAACATTGCATGACATGAATGTACTTACATGCAGGCAAGACACTCAAACACAAAAAACAAAAAAGAACTAAATTTAAAAACATAGCTATAAAGTTAGTTGCACAACATTTTTATTACTGATTATATAATTGTATATGATACTTGTATGAGTAGACAAAACTAAATATAGGTTTAAATTATGTTTAAAAATTATAGTACATATTTTCTAAATAATTCTTTATTAATGTGTGTATGTGTGCAAGCATATACAGGTGTCAGAGAAAGCCCGAAGAAGGCGTCAAATCCCTCAAGCTAAAAGTACAGACAGTTATGAGCCGGGTCCTAGGAACTGAACTCTGCTCCAGTATAAGAGCAGAAAACACATTTAACTGCTGGGCCATCTCCCCAGCCTTTTAAATTACATTTTACGTTCTTTATTTATTACAACAAAATTTGAAATTTTTCCTCTTGTTAGGTTGATGGAATGTTTCTGGCTCATTAATAAACAGGTTTCATGTTGAAGTTATAGCAAGTATCCAAGGAGTCATTCCAGAGTGGCCAAAAACAGAGGAAAACTGACACACTGATCAATCAACAAGCATTCATTTTTGTAGTTAAGATTTGGAATGGAAAGTGGTTAATTTCAGGAACATCTAAATATCAGGAAGCATAAATATACCCATTCAAGATGGAAGAGTGGGGGCAATAGTACAACCAGAGTTTTTTGTCAAGGATTTATACAACTGAATGGCTAGGACAAGATATTCATCTCATCTAAAACGTAAGCATGTAGAAAGTAATGAAATAGGGACTGAGGGTACCTTTAATATAAATCCAGAAGTGTTAATAAGTTATTGACTCAGTTCGAAAGGATAATTACTCTAACGTGAAAAATAAACTTCCATAATGTAGTCAGCAATTTACTAGTGGACCAGGAACATTAAATGACAATGACTTCATTAAGCTATTAGATTGTCTTTGATTAAAACTAATAATCAGCATTATCCCTACTGACAATGGAAGCTTTCCATCAAAGCAGCTAGTTAAAATACCAAAGCATGGTCTTTCTTATCACCAGTTCTGCATGAAACGCCTAAGAATAGAGTTACTGGGCTCAACAGCTGGAAAGCCTCACCTCTGAGATAAGAGAGGTTGTGTTCATCCAGACACAAAATGCAGTATTGTGAAAGAATTTGTAGAAATAATAGGATCTATGTGGAAATGCCAAGAACAGTTTAACAAATATATCCAGACACTTATGTTTAAGCTCCTCTTCAAAACTGCATTGCTTTCATGGCTGCTGTCTAGCTGGTACTTGGCTTAAGCTTTGGATGATCACATGTAACTATTCTTCCACATACAGAAACAAAAACATTTTACAATCAAAACTCAGGAAGTGACTGCAGTCAGGGTTTCTAAATCTAATAATGACTCTTTTTTATTAATACTTAAGGTATCTGGTTAGCTGGAATAGAAATAACAGACTGCTAAGCAGCAGAAACAGTTATGATGAGCTTACTTATACTGACTCAGTCTAGCCTTTCAATAATAAGCTCTGAAAAGCAGCTAACCATGATAACTCCCTGGTTCACAATAAGAACACTGAGCCATCGTTTTAGATACTTTACAAGAGGTTAGCTAATAAACCTTCCCATCTTCCTCCTGATTTTATTAACATAATGTATAATTTACTAGAATATATATTCCTCACTTTCTTTCAACTTTAATGTGATAGTAATTATGGAAGAAAACTGTGGAACAGAACTATGGCCTTATTGAGATGCTAGAGAACATGAGGTTAACTGTGTTTCCATTTGGTTTTGTTCACACTGGTCTATTGTTCTATCTTTCATATCCTCGAAAGCATGTGTGCAAATCCACATTTTGCACATTTTTGTATAATGTTTGGAGCTTTCTGCTGTGGTTCTCTCTTTTACTGTTATTACATGTACATGTGTTTATGGTTTGGTTATTTCGTGCCATGCACTGATTTTAAAACTAGGTCTCAATCTTTACTGCATGCTGGCCTGGGACTCATTATGTAGTTCAGACTGACCTTGAACTCACCCATGGCAATCATCCTAAATGTCCCATGTGTTGACATTATAAGCATGAGTTGCCACATTAGGTTTGATAGTATTTTAAATAATCTAAAGGAACTCTTATTTAATTTGCTTTTCAAAGTAAAGTTTAAATTGTCATCATTACAGCATGTGTACCCACATTCTGTTACCTTACAAATATATTTCTATACTGCTTGGATAAAAGAAAAGAAATAACAAATAAGATGACAGAAGCCATGTGAAATTACAATGAGAAGGTATCGATTATCTAATCATAGTACCCTTGAATAAATAATAAAATCTGTAATCAACTTCTGACTATAGAGCTCTGTGTGGTTTGCAATAATGCTCTCAAATACACTTGTTAGTTGATGCTTATATGATCCTGTGATTTCCAAAGTTCATGCATATCTCTAACAAGATTTCACATAGAAACTACTTTGCTTTCAGTCTGGAAGGAGAAATATACTGGTTCATACACTATCTCTGACCTTAGCATAACACTGGGGACATAAAAGTTACTTAATAAGTGGATGAGTCAGTCATCTAATGAGTGCAGGGATGAGAGATCAACATTTTGATTTCTGAACAGACTGTCAATGTATTGCAGCTTGGTTCTACTCATTAAAATTTTGTTACTCTTGAGTAAATGGTTAAACATCTCTGAATCTGGATTCCCTCATATAAACATGAGAACAGTAATAGCGGCATCCCATTGTGAGAAATAAAGACACAGTGAAGTAACGCATGGAAATGACACAAAGCAGAGCCTAACATGAAGCAGGTAATCACTACATATTTGGTGAATGAATAGAGAATATAGCATTAGCCAGAAGTGGTGGCACTCACCTTTAACCCCACCAATCAGAAGGCAGAGTCAGGTAGATCTCTGTGAGATCAAAGTAAACCTAGTCTTGCTAGTCGGATCCAGGACAGCTGGGGCTAGAGGGAGACCCTACCCCCAAAAAAAGAAAAGAAAAGAAAAGATAGCATTTAAGTGAACTAAGACACAAAATGCATCCCTGAGCCCATATGAAGTTTCTTCTAGAAAGGCTTATTCAAGAGCCCTTCAGGTACTGCACAATCCACTTTCAAAGGATTGACTTAAGCCCTCAGTTAATAGGCTAACTCAGACACTAGATCAACTCCTTGGAGATTCTTGGGGATTCTGTCTGAGGGCCTCCTTCCAATCTCAAAGCACCTTTCAATCTTTTAAGCTTGCCCTGAAACTAGTCCTGCATTGTTGAAGCCCTATCTTGAGTCCCAATGCCTTGAGCTAAATTTACATACATTAATCTTATGACTTATAAAGTGTTTGATTTCAAACTACAAGCTTCTATAAGGTAAAGACCATTTCAGCCTCAACTTGTCCCCCAGACAAGGCCACCACACACTATCTGGCACTCAGTGAATACTCTAAGAATATTTTTTGAATGAACAGTTGATGCAAAAGAAGCTTTAGGCTTCTACAAGATTTATTCACAATATTTATTTGTAATTATCCTATACGCTATGATGCATCACAGATGGTCAACTGAACTATATTTGAAATTTTCACATATGACTACCACCAATTCAATGAATTGCACAGTCAGGTGAACAAATATATGTACTGATTTTAAAAAGGGTTTTATGTAATTTTATTCTCTCATTATAGTGACTACGTATTAATCATCTACTCTGATTCAGGAACTACCTAGGTACTTGATGAGTGAACAAAATAGACAAATATTTCTGTCTTCATTTATACATTCTTCCAATGAAGAGAAAGACAATGTACACAAATTAGGTGGACTGTTACATGGGCATCAAGTCTTACTGGCTGCTCTAGTATTATGAAGGGGTAGAAAGGTGCAGTGTTGACAAGACTGTTGGTAGTGAAAGTCTTCACTGAGAAGATTATATTAAGAAGAGACTAGTTACAAGTGAGGAAGTAAGCCAGGTGTGTGTGTCTGGGGGAAGATAATTGTATGACCACATGGAAGGAAATTTATATTAGCATATGCTTCACATCATAAAATAACTACTGGAGAGTAAAGGCTAAAATATAAAATCCAAAAAGAGCAATATTTTCAGAAAATAATATAGGAAACTTGTTTTATGACACTGGGAAATTTTTATAATACATACTTATTTTGTTTACCATTCTTATTATGTTTACCATTCAGAAATTAAAATGAAAATGATAGTTTCATCACAGATAGCTGAAATAAAACTAATGTCCAGAATTCATGAAGAATCTCTACAAATCAGTAAGAATTGTTTGTTTTCCATACTTATTTTGTTTACTATTCAGAAATTAAAATGGAAAGGATAGTTTCATCACAGATAGCTGACATAAAACTAATAACCAGAATCATTTAAAAATGTCTACAAATCAGTAAGAATGGAAAACAGTGAAATTTAAACCTGTTAGGCAAGATACATGAACAGATGCTTCACCAAAGAGGACCTCAAAATAGTGAGTCATCATATGAAAATATATCCATCATTATTACATTCATGGATATGCAAATTAAAAACACATGATTTATCACAGAACTACAAGACTAACAAAAAATTATAGACTACAAATAGTAAATGTGTTCCAAGATGTGGATTGTCTAGAACTCTAGGGTACCGGTCATGAGATAGTAAATCGACACTTTTGAAAATATGTGAAACTTTAACTCAGAAATTTCATTTCTAGCTCTATATCCCACTGAACTGTGTGTATCTGAAAAACCAAGATACTTGAGAAAATTTATCTATAGCAGCAATATTCAAAATAATTAAATTCTAAAAGCAAAGCGAATGCCCATCCATGGTAGAATAGAAAAATAAACTGTAAGACCTTTATACAACACACAACAGTAGAAAGATCATATGTCCCACACACCTTACAGGAAACCTCATAAACATTATAGAGTAAAAGAATCCAAAGAATATATAGACACAAAAACTATATAATTCTAATACCATCAGTTTGAAATAGGGTAAACTGTTTTGAGATGTGAAATTTGTGTGATAAATCTATGTATCTATAAAGAGTGAGATAAATTAAAAACAGCAATTATCTGTTGGAAGAGAGAGCAGTAATTTGGAAGAAATATATAAAATACTTCTGAGATGCTGTCAATAACAATATCTAATTTCTTTGTCTTGATTATTATGAGATAAAAACTAGAACTCTCCCTGAGACGTATCACATATTAAGCCTGTTAAAGAACTATAGAAGTACTGTTTAGAAACTTACTTTTAATGTTAATATAAGTTCTTTACATGTTTATTCATTAGCATTCCTGGAAGGATGGTGCATTTTGAGTCTCTAATACCAGCTCTCTCTTGCTGCTTTGACTACATTGAACAAAATTTTTAATTCGAGTCAAACAGCAACTGGACTACCTTCTCTTCAATAGCAGTTGTTTGGAATACTTCAAGGGTATCTTGAGAAAACTACAGAATGTTAAGGACTGACTGCCCAGGCGCCTGAAGGTGCACCCTTGGCAAGAGCTGTTTGAAATAGTTTTTTTCTAGGCATTCTGTTATCACAAGCTTTGATGAACTTAGAGATGATCCAATCCTGCAACCGTTTCCACAAAGGATAAAGGGAAGCACTTTCCCTAGGAGCCTAGCAGAGAGACTGCTGTGATGAATGCTAAGAAGCAAGGTTGTGATTGGTCTAAAACACAAGCCTCAATGACTATGGTTGGTGCTAAAAGGTAAGACTGCATTTTGTCTGAACCAATAGCTTTCATTGGTCCAAACACTTAGTGAGTTGTCTGAAGACAGTCTTCTGGGTAGTCTCCCCTGATGTTGCAACATTAGGCTCATAAAATGTTCTCTCAAGTGCTTTCCTCCTTCCTGCTTTCAATCAAACAGATTGAAGAGGTAATGTTAGAACTAACTGGCAGAAACAGAGTGAGGAAGAAGCAACAGAGATTACATACACGGCAATGACAGCAGAGGCAGCAGAATGACTATAACAAGGACAGTTAAGCATTCAGCCGGCAGAGCTGTGAAAGCAACAATGCAACCGGGTGCTTGGCAGCTAAGGAAGACTCGGCTAAACACTTGGAAAGAATTCATGACAGAAAAAAGAAAAGCATCAGAAGAGAGGCCTGTAGAAAAGGATAGAGAGCTAGGGCTGAGAACAACAGCTGTGAGGAGACAGAGAAAAGAAGCTGCAAATGGAAGGATTCCAGAGAACTGTCAAGTCTTTAGGGCCAACGATCTCATATTCTGGACCAGCACTGTAGCACTGGTTGGTGCAATGACTGAGGAATCCTGACTTTATAGAACTGCACACCAGCTGTAACACTGCCTGCTGCTAAGCACTGAGGAATTCTGACCTGTAGTCCCAAGTAACATTGATAGAGTTAAGAACCCCAATCTCAGAGGCTTGCCTGGGAACTGTAACACCACACTGCACCACTTGCTGCTGGTACCAACTGGCCTATTGCCTCTGATCACTGCTGCCAAGAAGTAGGCGAGCTTCTCTTTACCACCTGCATTAGTTACCTTTCTGATGCTGTGATAAAACACCATGACTAAGGTAACGCCTAGAATGAAGAACTTATTTGGGTCTATGGTTGCAGAAGGATAAGAGTCCATCACAAAGAGGGCCTGACAGTGGAAGAAGTCAGAACAGAAAGCTGAGTTCTTGTATCTTAAAACAGGCACAGGAAGCAGAAAGCAAAACTTGAAATTTGACAAGGCTAAGAACTCTCAAGCCTACACACAGTGACATGCTTCCTAGAACATGTCCCCACTCTCTAAATGTTCTATGTTGCTCCCAAACAGTGACACCAACTGACCAAGTGGCCAAATATTTGGTGCCTATGTGGGATATTCTCATTCAAACCACCACACCATCTATGATATCTATCCCATTACAGGAAAAGAACCCCCATCCCATTCATTTGCTTGGTACCAGTCCTATACACCAAATTAGCTCAGAAAAAAAGTGAATTTAAAAAGAGAAAATATTTACTTGGGTTCACAGTTTCCATGACCATTTATGATGAGGCCTGTGGCCTGGAAAAATACAATGTGGGGATCAGATGATAGAGCAAAACTCCTTACCTCATGGTGACTGGGGAAAATGTAGAAAAAGGAAGAGCCAGGACCTAAGGGTTCCTTTAAGGATGTGCTCTTTGGTGACATTATTTTTCTACTGTGTGCTGCTTCTTAAAATAAACACCTCTCAACTAGAGACTAAGCCTCCAACACATGAGCCTTTGGAAGAACCTTTAAAAAACAACCATAGCAGTAGATTTCATAAGAATTTCTTTGGAATAATTCGTTGATATTCCAGTTCATATTTTAGACTTATTTTGTCATATTTTCTATTTAATCAAACTGTTCTAAAGTAAGAAAAATAATGTGTTAATCAGTTTAAAACTGTAGAGCTAGGGATCATCATTATAGAAATATTTTTGAGGGATTTTGTTTCAAAGGGTAGTAAAGAAATGAGGTCCTCAGTATTTCTGTAACTGACATAGAGAGAAGAGTTGTTGGGAAAAATTATTCTCATAAAAAGCATATGTAAAGGGTAGCTTAGAGTGCTGGCCTAGAATGTATGAGGCTCTGGATTTATCCTTAGATCTGACACATAAACAGGAGCAAGAAAGGAAGGGAAAGTAAGAAGGAAAGGAGAAAGAATATGTAGGACATAAGAAGCATTTGCTAAAGGCAGATATTTGAATAGGCAATAAGGGATGAAACTCAAGGAACAGTCTGTGCACTTTGCCTATGGGAAGAAATGGTCAAGACTGCAAAAAGTTTTTGAAAGGTAGAAGCCTTCAAGTGTTCTCTGTGCTTCTTCCCACTTATCAGAGAAGGAGAAAGCAATGGCTGAAAGTTATTGGCTGAAAATAAGGATGAAAAATAGGTATAAGGAGAGGAAAAAAGTATGAAATAATCCTCTAGTAAAATGAGGAACACTTACTAGGCAGCAAAACGAGTGTCTTCAAGGCAGTGGAAGTGCATGTAAGGTGGGGAGAGTCTGTGATTTCTGCATTTCCCTCCAGCCCTATTCAGCTGTACTGATGCAGATTTTGATTTTAGCCTATATACACATGTGCAGAGACACAAATACATGACATGCTGTGGTTTTCTAGGAGTAGAAAACACCTCCAGAATTTTCCTTCACAACTTGGAGGCTTGGGTGTGGTCTTGTCCTGAAGACACTCCTTCCATTGTTTAAGTGAAACTTTCTAGACCTCTCCTTACTGATGGTAATCTTACCAAAGGGAGTCTCTCCTTCAGCACACACCTTGGCTCCAGCATTAATCTTTCCAGTACTCTTTCAATCCAAACTATACATTCTGCATTTCTTCCTGCCTCATTTGCTCTTCTTCACTGTAGGTCTGCATACTATTCACCATTAATATTCATGCCAACATTTATAGTTAGGCTATCTTGAAATGTCCTCTACCAAAGAAATTAGTCCCTTGCTATTTAACATAGCCTCAAGCAAGATTTTAGGCTGTGGACAGACTCCTGCCAGACTCTACCAAAATATCCCAATTATCACTTACAGTCCCTTATTTCTTTCTGGAACTACATTGTTTACAGCAGTACTTTCTTTCAGGGTGCTACTAGAAAGGTTCATTAATCTCTGTTTACTGCAACCTCCCTTTTTCTAAACCAAACCTCCAGTCTTCCTCATTCCTCCAAAACCTCCACAGAGCTAGGTTCTTCACAGCCTACTTTCTCGTATCAACTTCTGCACTAGTTACTTTTCTATTACTGTGAGAAGACACCATGACCAAGGGAAATTAGAAGAATCTATTTAGTTTATAGTCCCAAGGGGCAAATGTCCATCAAGGTTGGAAGGCATGGCTGGACAGAAAGCTAAGTGCTACATCATCAAGCAAGCACAGGAATCAGAGAGTGGCTAGAAATCCAGCAAGGCCTAAGAACTCTCAAAGGTGGCTCCCAGGGATGAGTTTCCACAAGCTTGGCCACACCTTCCAAAGCCTTCGAAACCAGTGCCACTAGGAGGGCAATTCTCATTCAAACCAGTGCAACTTCTCTGCTAGCTGGTAAAAATCAGTCTATCCTGTTCCCATAGGCTCTCCTTGGGCCTTGCTCCAGTCCTGCTAAGACTGCCTGACAGCACTGGACAAGCTAGGGGATAATGGCAGGAGCCTGTCATGCCAGGTCACCATTCTGCTCCTTTGAGACCAGCCACAGTTGCTAGGGGCTCACATCTCTTTTCCTTAGTTAGAACTAACCCAGCTGTTAACCGTGACTCGGTTATGAACCTAGGTTACTTTGCCCTCCTGAAGAACTCTAGACTAGCCTGCCTGGATCCATCCAGTTCTGCAACAAAAAAATCAAAAGAGAGAACCTGAAGCCTAGATCAACTAACAACTCATACTAGACCACAAAGCAAACAAGATACATCAACAATATAAACAGAATCAAAATTCAACTCAACAAAGGTGGCCTTGAGTTTCATCAGACCCACAATCAGCACCAGCAACAAAAATACATATGCCAACGCAAAGAGAAAATACAAATAATATAAAAGCCCAAAATGATATATCCCCACCAAATTCTACCAGTCCTATGCAAGATTGTACTCTGGTAACTACCTAGAGGAACATCAGGACACAGAATCTAAAATAATCAAAAACATGATCAAAGAAGTTGAAGGATTTAAAGAACACATGAGCAAACAACTCAAAGAACTCAAGGAGGATAGTGGTAAATGCCTGACTGAAGCCCAAGAAAAGGCAAATAAGCAGATGAATGCAGTGACAAAGACAATTCAGGATTTGAAAAGTGGATTCATCAAAGAGAAATTGCCAAAAACTCAGGCTGAAATAAAGATGGAATTGAAAAATTCAATAAGCTGATGTGAAACAAAAAGGAAATCTCACTAACAATGAATAAAAGGGAAGCAGACTATCACGACTGAACAATAAAGTTGAAGGACTGAACCATTCAAATAATATGAATAAATTCTAAAAACACAGGAATGGAATATGCAGGAAATATGTGAAAGCATGAAGAGACCAAATTTCAGCATCATAGGCATAGAGGAAGGAGAAGAATCCCAATTCAATGGTCTTGACTAGATCCTCAACAGGATTATAGAAGAAAATTTCCTTAAATTCAGAAAAAAATGTACCTATACAGATAAAAGAAACATGTAGAAAATGAAAACAACAGCACCAGAATAGAAACTTCCCACAACATACCATACGAAAAACAATAAATGTACAGGAGAATACTGAATGCAAAAAAAAAAAAAAAACAAGTTACTTGTAAAGGAAAACCCATCAAAATTGCAGCTGACTTTTCAATATAAGCTATAAAAGCCAGAAGAGCCTTGAGCAAAGTATTCCAAGTTATAAATGATCTTAGATGCTAACCCAGAATAATTTACCCATCAAAACTATCCATAGTCAAAAGGGAGAGGAAAGTCTTTCATGACATGAATAGACTTCAAGAATTCCTGTCCACAAAACCAGCCCTACAGAGAATTCTCAAAACAATACGAGGGACTTAAGAAAGAAATGACCATACCAAAGAGGCTATAGAAAGAAAACAAATGAAGGCATAATTATGGAAACACAAAATAAGACCAAACAGAAATTAAAATTATACTAATACACATATTTCAATAATAACTTTAAATATCAGTGGCCTCAACACTCCAATCAAAAGACATGCACTAGTTGAATGGATTAAGAAATAAGATCTATCCTTTTGTTCTATATAAGAAATTCTTCTCACTTTCAAAGATAGTCACTACCTTAGGGGGAAAGGACACAAAACAATATTACAAGAAAATAACATGAAGAAACAAGTAGGCATTGCACTTCCAATATCTAATAAAATAGACTTCAAATAAAATTGGTCAGAAGAGATAAAGAAGGTCATTTCTTTCTGATCAACTGAATAATTGCTGAAGATATTACAGTCATCGATATATATGCACCAAACTCTGATGAACACAGTTTCATAAAAAGATTACTGTAGAACTCAAGACATAGATGAATCCCAACTCATTAACAGTGACCTCAATACCCCACTCTTTACTATGGACAGGACATCAGGAGAAAGAATACACAGAGAAATATACAAATTAAATGATATCATAACTCAAATGAACCAAACAGATATCTAATAAACATTCCACACTTCAGACACAGAACTTGGAACAATAAACTTGGAATTGACTTGAAAGCCTCTTCCCTGAAGATTAGTTGTCACGACATCAGGAGATAATATACAACCTGCCGAGAGAGAAAACTAATCAATGGTCTTCTTCAGCTGTAAAGCCTAATAAACAACAATGATTCATTCAACAAAATATCACTGTTGATGTACTAGAGGAATTTTTATCTTGGGGGTAATCAACAGGTGATCAACTGAAGTTAAGACTCACTCAGTGGGAAGGAACTTATGTGTGGTACTGTAATCATGGTCAATACACAGTGCTGGAGAGGTCATAGATCCCAGACAAAAATTTACTCTTGCCTCACTCCTAGATCAATGTAATTTTTAACTTTATTCTAAATGTGCATCCTCAGTTATACAAATAAATGCACCTTTTACCCCTCATTAAGGAAACTTCTTTATGCTATAGATGGAAATTATTAGCAAGCTCCAGATCTGGTCTAATGCAGAGAATAAGTGTCTGTGAGAAGTGACACATCTTCAATGCAACCTGTACATACAGGATGAAGGCACCTCTCAACTCTCATCAGAGAATATTTCTTTTGCAGCAGATGGTGACTAATACAGAAAATCACAATTGTCTTATGGGCAGAGAACATGAGGTCACAGAGTGTTTATCCCTGGACAGGACACATTTCAACACTCTGCCTCCCAAGTTGGAAAGACTGTAATAGCCAGAGGAGTGTGTGACCAGAAGGAAACAGAGTCTTCCAGACAGCTGGTCAGTTACTTAAATTAACTTATGGCAATGGTGACAGCATGCACACATCTTATGTAAGTCCAAACCAGACAGACTCCAAGCACAGACATGAAGAAGTGGGTAAGAATTTCAACCCAGCCTAAGGAACTTTAGATAATTGATGGATGCTGAGAAGGTGAGAGACAGTCTCCTACAGGGATGGGAATCTTGATAGGGCCAGTGGATTGACCCAGACTGAAGGACTTTTGGGGATACAAATCGGGCTCTATAGGTATCATATATACACATAAAATGGGAGGGGGGCAATGACAGGAGATGCAGATAGGGAACAATTAAACATCAGCAAATTATATTGTATGAAAATCACAAAAATTAAATAAAAATGAAAAACCAAACCTACTATTCTAAGTACTTCTGATTCAGTCACAATATACTCAACACCGTGAAATCCAAACAAAATATTCAAGTAATTAGATGATGAGATTGATCTGATTTCAGCTGTCATCTGACAGAGATTTAGAAATTTTGTCTTCAACAGTATATTAATTATTTTTTCTGATGCTGTGATAAAACATAATGATCAAAGGCAACTAATAAAAGAGCTTATTTTTTGCTTAGGGTTCCAGAGGGACAAGAGCCCCTCTTTGTGGGAAGCCATGGCAGCAAGCAGCAGACATGGAGGCAGGAGTTAAAAGCCCGGAGATCACATATTCAATGGGAAACATGAAGCAGAGACAGAAATCTGGAAGCAAGGCAAGGCTATGAACTCTCAAACTTACCCCAGTCACGCACTTCAGCCAGCAAGGCTCCTAATGAGTCCATGACTTCCCCAAACAGTGCAAACAACTGCAGATCAAGAGTCTAAATACATGAGCTCATGAGGGACATTTTTCATTCACACCACCACAAAAAATAACTGCTTCATTTTGCTCATCAAAAGGACTTTATGATAAATAAATAAACTTGTACAGTAAAATTTATACTGGCAAATTCAAATTTTAAACTTTAGAGTCATGTGTAGTCGTATATTTCCAAAGTTTCCTGTTTGTATAAGTTTAAATTCACCACAGTGGATAACAGTTACCGAGGCAGACTCATCTAACATGATAGTGACATGAGCCTAGGTGGAACAGAATATACATTGGGTGATAGAATCACAGTTGAAAGTGTTTTGACAGTCTAAAGCATTATATTAAATCTGTAAAGGAAAATTTAATAGGAAATATGTAGTCACTATTGAGGCTTGCCAATAAACAACTACAAAAGTAGAGCATAGGGGAAATTTGGCTTAGCAAAGTACAGGTGAAAATAACAACTGTTTTATCTGGCAATTGTCTCCATGAGTGCCTATAATGAGATGGAATTGCCCCCAGAAGTGCTAGTATGATTTTAAGAAGTATTAATAAAAATGTATCCTGTATAAATGAAATGGCAATATCCTTTTCTCTGTACTATTCGGAATACGTGCAGTAAACTCTTTCAGTTTTAAATCTCACAATTTAAAACAGGTATAACATTTTCAAAGGATGTTGTATAAGAAGGTGAAGAAAGTTCCAATAACTTCGATGATTTTTTGTAAAACACAGTTACTCTCAAGGAGTAGACTGACTGGGGGAAAAATTACAGGTTACCTCAAATACTTTAACATTTCAATATATATGAGGAATTCTGTACATATATCATGGTTCAAGAAATAGAACAGGGACAACAGACAAGATACAGTGAGTTATATGCTGGCCTGATGTGACAGGGCACTCAATGAATTCACCATCAAAACATATCATGAAGTTAGGAAACTTATTTCTGCCAACATTTTCTATCTTCTGGGCTAGAGAGTAGAATTCTTCTTTGGAATAGAAACACTCTGTTCAGGGAGAGATCCCTCTGGTGAATTCCTTCAGTCATGCAGTGCAAGATGTGAATTTCCTGATTGTCCCTAAGGGAAGCCAGATCAGTTGAAATATTTCACAATTGCTGAACCATTAGATGCTCTACTTACAACTGAAAAGCATTCAGTAGTTGAGTTGAGGTGTTCTTTCTTGATGTGCTCACAGGGGATTTGAAAAGCAAGCACAGATCAAACATGGAAACTTCATGGCACTCTGTGAACAAAGAACTGGACTCACCAGATCATACTCACATCCCTGTTTGTTCAACCGATCAGCCCTGAGCTACTCTGTATGTGGTGGTGCTCTAGGTGGCAGGCATGTAACAGGGAACAGAGAGTTCTTTCCACAGAAGTCTGCTTGCCTTTGACGTTTTCCTCAAGTTGACTCAATTCTCACCTTCTCAGTGAGCTCCACATTGACATCACCATTGAACATTAGTTCCCATTCTCCCTTACTCTAGCCTTCAGCATCACACTGGAATCCTGCTCTCTTCTTTTCGTCTCCCATCTTTTCCTCTTCTGTTCTTCCTTCTCCTTTGTCCCTTCCCCTCAGCATTTGTCATTTTTCACACATATGCTATACGCTACTTATTTGGAGTTTATATGCTTCAGACAGATTTTTTTTATATATTTTGGTTACTTCTAAATACCCAATACAGAGAACAATATCTAAAAATAATAGACACAGAATATTTGTAATATAAAGTAAAAAGCTCTAGCAATACCTTGAAAATGCCTTAGTTGTACTTGGGGCTGCTTCACAGCCAACCTGGTAGAAAGACTGAAGTGAACACAATGTGACTACCAGTCTATGAATGACCCCCCTTAAACAGAATTTGGGCTGAAGTTTCTATGCCTTTTCAGACCATGGTTACAAAGGTATATACTCATACTGAGGGTGAAAGGACAGAAGGTCTTGATAAACTTGGGCAGAAAACAGGCATATTATTAGAAATGTTCTGGTCGGGTTTAGAAACAAGCAGATGGTGTATACATTGCTTTGTAAAGAAGGGAAATAATAGATTGGCAGTACTGAAGTTCATCCTCTGATGATCCCCATCAATGACCATCAACAACTAACCAACTAACAGCAAAAAGTCTGCTTTTTGCAATACATCATAATCAATGTATGTAAAATTGGCATTCAGATTTCTGTTGCACAAAGTCCTGTAAGGAACTACAAATGAAGCATTAACTAACATTATGACTCCTACTAGCCAAACTGAGTCTGGAATGTTGATAAAAGATGTCCATCAGAAAATACCAAGCTGATCCAAAGGATATAAATAATTCTTTTGAATACTTAACAGTGCAGAGGCTTGGTAAATAGTTCAATGGGTAAAGTGCTTAGTTTATAAGTACTAGAAGCAAACTTTGGATCCCCAGCATCTAGGTAAAAGCTTAAAAGCCAGGTGTTACCATGAACATCTGTAATACCAGCACTGGGTAGGCAGACACAGTAAAATCCCAGGGCATCCTAGCCAATCAGTCTAGCAGAATTGATAAGCTCCTGTTGTGAGACTGTATCTTTAAAAAATATGGGGGAGAGCAACTGAAAATGTCACAAGACATTGACCTCCGGCTCCCACATGCACAAGTACATGTGTACACGTACACACACAAAACAAACAAACAACAAATCACTGATATAGAAAATTCCCTTACCCTAATGCTGAAAATGGACAAAAACATACAAGTCTGTTTTCCTTAAGAGTAGGATAGCAAATGCCCCAAATTAAGGCGAAATTCTTTTTAAGAAGTATTGGTACTATGTGAACTAAACCCCAGCCAGCCACAGAGTGAAAACTCTAAGAGTCCTGTCAGAAGGCAATGTGACCTTACTTGAAGATACTGAACATAGTTAGCTTCAGTTATCAACTTGACACATCTGGGAAAATGGCATCTCCATTAAGGAAATTGCTCCTCGGACTGGCCTGTGGACATGTGTGTGAGGAATTTTCTTACTGTTGAGTAGTGTGGGTGGGACCGCCACACTGTGAATGGTGCCACCCATGGAGAGGTAGTCCCGGGTTGTATAAAAAGCCAGACTGACCACAAGCCAGAGGAGTAAGCCAGTAAGCAGTGTTCCTCCATGGTCTGTGCTTCAGCTTCTACCTCCAGGTTCCTGCCTGAGTTCCTACCCTGAATTCCCTCAATGATGAACTATGATTGGGACATATAAGGCAAATAAACTATTTCCTCCCCAAATTGTTTCTGGGTCCATGATGACCACAGCGACACAAAGCTAACCAGGAGAGTCACCAATACTGACATTCATGATGCCAGCAATGATGATGTCACATCATGAACCGATGGTTAGTTTTAATTGTCAACTTGACCCAGTCTAGAATTATCTTGGAATAGAGTCTCAATGAGGGAAAAGAAAGTTCAAGAAATGGACATTCTCATGCTAGAAATGGGGGCATTTGCATTCAACTGATGGAGTTAGGTTAGGATTAGGGAAAGTGAGCAAGACCTTGTGGATAGAGGCTTTTAGCCAATTTAATGTGCTGCTTCTGTTGCTTCTCCATCTGAATATTATATATATATATATATATATATATATATGAAAGTGACATTAAATTCTTGTAATTCTCCATTCCAAATGTGCCAGAGTAAATTCTCTTTATTGAGAAGATCTGAATGTATAGAAGGCTAACAAAACAAAAGACCCACAATCCTAATGATCATTTTAACATAAACGTCTCTTTGAATTATAAGTTTACCTTGCTGAAGGAAGAAGGCTCTTTGCAGTAGAGTCTCTTGGTTTTTGTATAATGGCCTCTGAAGGTTAACCAGACAGAATCATTTTGAAAATAATATGTCATCTTGCTCATGGAATCCTTACAAAATCAGTTCCTGACCCCTTGAATGTTGTGATTCTGGAGGTTGATAGTCCTATTTTAGAGAAGACCAGCTTAGACTAAATGGCTGACATGGCAAAAAGAACCAAAAATGTTGCTTGTGCAATTGAAATATTTTTTAAAAATACAACCAATATAACCCTATTAACATCTCAGTTTGGCAGGAAAAAGTGACAACAATCCATATGAGAGAAACATTAGCCCTGACCTAGCTTAATAATACATTAAATATGCCCCAATTTCTAGGCCAGGTATACTGATACTTTAAATAATGTGAAACACATGGTCCCACTGGTCACACAATGTATAAACCTCAGTACTAGCTACACATAGAAAATATCATGTTCAGTTGGCTCACTAGGAAAACCTGTTGACCATTCTCAGTTCTTTGAGCTGAGGACACTTGTTTTAGTAGCTTTTATGTATGCCCTTCCACTTGAAAACTATAGATTGATAGATTCAAGGCATCCCTTTTTGTGGGGACAAACTAGGGAGCTAAATCTCAGTGCTGCTGTCTAACACATTTCAGTTATCCTCATTATTTTCCATGAAAACGGTCAGATCTCTACCAGAGCAGCTGGAATCATCCTGCTGAATGAACCTGAACTCCCATATTGACATGAGTACTTCCTGAACCCATCACAGCATTAAAGGCCAATGCATCCAGTGTTGCAGCCTGGAACCAAGTAAGAGAATGCCTCTGTCTGAGAGAGACTCTGCTAATGCACACCAGACTTGAATCGTGCCCAGAGTTGACTAGCTTGTCTTGAAATAAGGAAAATCACACTGTAGAGGCTGTAGCTACCACTTACTCCTTGTAAATAAGAATGTTAGACCTTGAGTCCTCTCAAGGTATCTGGCGATGTCTCATCAAAGTTGATTTCCTTTCAGTTTGTGGGTATTTTTACTAACCCAGTTATCCAACTCTAAAACTTCTTATGACCACTAAAACTAATTGTGTTATGTTTCAACTTTTTTTGATCATTGTAATAAGATAATGTTGTATCTTTTAATGCAAATTAATGGGCTGATAATCTAGGTCTCTGATATCTCATGTCCCCTACCTTCAACAAAGATAGTGTTGTCAGTGAACATAGATTCCTTAGAAGCTGATTCAAAAATCTTTCTGACTCTGCTTCTCTCAACTTCTCCCAGCACACACCTTTAGTGAGACAGGAGACCACTGAATACATTCTTTATTATCTCATTCTAGTTTCCTACTGGGTTATTGTCAGGATGAAAATGATGAGGATTCTGCATACGATTTTAAAATTTAGGATTTCATATAGATCATTCCTAAATGTGATGCCTCTTACATCATATTACTCCAGTATTCCCTGGTTGATGTGTCTTCAAGGTTCCTGAACCAAAGGAAGCCTAAAATATTCAGAGTTGACTGTGGCTCATCCACCTTGAATTTTTGTTGGATTATCATGATGCTAGGATAACATGACTTACTGAGTCCTTCTATAGGAGTTCATGTAAACCAAAGTAAAATACACAAGAGGTGTCTGACATTTTATAAAAATGTCCTTACCCTTTATACAACAGACTATTGCAAACAAACACCCTGGGTGTGACTATAAGATGACTGGATAAAGGTAATGCTATTTATTGAAATGGGTACACTGCTTCTGTGACCATGAACAAAGAGACAAAATCTCAGCACCCAGCAACTGGACCTTGTAATGTACATGAGGACATCTTGTCCATCATAATTCCCCACAGAACATATATCATTAAGAAAAATAACTTGATACAGAACTCTCAACTGCAGGTAGACCAAACAGTGGCTGAGCTTGTCATCTCTTACCAAGAGCTCTACCAATTTTCTTTCCATACCTTTTAACCATTGTGAGATGTTGATCATTAACAGGACAGGTGCCCTCTTCCTATGACTCCCATTCCAAATACCTGCTGGAATCTCTGGATATCTGACTGCCTCCACTGCCAAAAGTGCTATATTAAACAACTTCTCCATCCACAGAAGATAAATGACATCCATCTGATGGCATGGACCATCATCAGCCCAGGTAAGACCGAGTCAGGTTCTCAGACTATCCTTTCATGACAAGGACTACAGTCATTTAGTCAAAGTGAACTGAAAAAAGTTAATGTCAATTCATCTTCCAGGGAGAGATATCCAAAGACACACTTCATAATATCTGCTAACCGATGTGGGTCCCACATAAAGAGAATGGGTACAATCATAGGCAACATCTGCATCATAGGGACATGGTAACTGCCAACATGTTAGACTTTTCAAAGAGAAGTTCAGTCTTGATCTTTCTCCTGAAAGCATGGTAACATTCTCCATGGTAAGATGACTATTTGCAAAGGCCAGAGAGGGTGAAACATGTACAAGCCAGTACTGGGAGAAGAGGGTGGAGGGACTGCTACTGAGAGAGAAGCTAGTTTCCAATAATTAGACCATTTTCAGATTTAGATAATTTCGATATAAAAAGAATATAACCTCATTTTGTAGTCATATTGTAAGGATGAGAAAATAGCATATTACCTAGAGCAAAACAGAATGCTTCAAAGATAGAATGAGTAAATTTGCCAATATGCTGTAACTAGAGGCATTCAAGTATAGAATATGTGGTTATTTAGTAAAAGCATTTCAGAAGAAATTCAAATGTAGGCTTCAAGACTGGACTATATTCTATGATAATACTTTCAGTTTCAAAAAGAAAGGAAAAAATACTCTAGATGGGTGTTTACGAAATTTTAAACAGTAAACTTTCCAAACTCCAGAGCAGCATGTCCTCAATGTATATAACCCCTCTGTATTCTGCCTTGCCTTCTCATTCACCTTAAATTATTTGTTCTTATTTGTTTTGGGAATTATTTATTTATATTTTGTATGTGTGAGCATTATGCCTGCATGTGTGTAGGAGCCCCAGTGTTGTGTACTGCCCACAGAGGACAGAAGAGGATGTCAGATCCCCTGGAACCAAAGTTATGGATGATTGTTAGCAACTCATCTGGGTGATGATATCCACCTGATCTTCTTCAAGAACAGCCAGTGCTGTTAACCACTGAGCCATCTTTCCATCCCCATCTTAAATTATTTGAACAGTAAAGCGTTGGAAACAAACCATCTCTTTTTATGTATTTTACATATAAAGAAAATTATATTGCCCAGTGCCCAGAGCACAAGCCTTCTCTGGTTGCTAGTAAGAACCGAAACCATCCTGTTTCCATCTGCTCTCCTTAGGTCTTAGCTCTTCCTGCTAAGGCTGCAGGAGAGTGCCTGACTAGTTTTGGTAAAATAGTCATATCCCACTATCCCCATTCCCCTCCTTTGGGATCATCTCCAGGTCTCCTGCTTCAGAGTTCAGAATCTTCTCTGCTATCTAGTAAGATCTAGCCCATCCTGTTCCCATCTGTCTTCCATAGGTCTTGGCCCCTTCCTACTGAGGCTGACAGACAGTACCTACTGAGCTGGGTGAGTGAGTGAGTTAGCCAGCTTTCACCTAACTGAGTCACTATTCTTCTGCTATGGAACCAACACCAGTCACTCTACTCCAGAGATCACACTTTCTGTACTTAGCTAGTTAGAACAAGGCCAACTAATCCCTATCAGCTCAACTTAAGTTTAGATTCCTTTATACTTCTGGAGAGTGGCAGACTAGCATGACTAGATTGATCCAGTCCCATCAAAAAATAAAAATAAAAAGGCAGAAACTGAAACACAGATAACCTAACTAATTATACCAGAGTAGAAAGCAGCAAAGACAAATCAACAATTTAAACAGAATCAGACTCTAGCTCAGCAAAGGCAGCTTCAGTTTTGTATCAGACACACAACCAACAAAATAAACCCATGTTCCCAGATCACAATGAAAAAACACAAATGAAAATCCAAAATAATATGTCCCCACCAAAGTACATAGTTATATCGAAGTGTTCTACAATAAAAACAACTACAGGAAATGCCCAGGATACAGAATTTAAAGGAATGATCATAAACATAATCAAAGAATTCCACAAATTTAAAGAACACAGAAACAACTCAAAGAGTCTTCCTGATACTCAATAAAATACAAATATATGGATGACTATTATGAAAAAGATAATTTCAGGATTTGGAAAGTGAATCCACCAAAGACATAGAAATATTGAAGAAAATTCAGACTAAAACAAGGATGGAATTGAAAAACTCAATAAACAAATTTGAAATGACAGGGAAAATCCTCACAATAGAATGAATGAAATAGAAAACAGAATACCAAGACTGGAAAATAAATTTGAAGAACTGAACCTCTCAAGCAAAGACTATGAAAAAAATTAAAACACATGAACAGAATGTGTGAGAAATGTGGAAAACCACCAAAAGAAAACATTTATGCATCATAGGCATAAAGAAAGGAGAAGAATCTCAGTTCAATGGGAAGGTTAAGGTCTTCAACAGGACTACTGAAGAAAATTTCCTTAAATTAAGGAAAAGCATACCACAGATACAGGAAGCACACAGAACAGCAAATAGAACCAGAACAGAAACTGCACAATGTATCATACTAACAACCATGAATGTGCAAATACTAAAAGCTGCAAGAGAAAAATAAATTACATAAAAAGGAAAACCCACCAGAATTACAACTGACATTCAAATGCAAATCATAAAAGCCAGAAGAGCCTTAAACACAGTATTCCAAGTTCCAAATGATCATAGATGCCAACCCAGAATGATTTACCCAGAAAAATTGTTTATCATAATTGAAGGAGAAAGGAAAATCTTCTGTGATATGAATAGGCTGAAAGAATACATGTCCACAAAAGCAACCCTACAGAGAATGCTCAAAACAAAACAAAGGACTGAAGGAATGACTATATCTGAGAATACACAAAGAAAACAAATGAGGATATAATCAGAGGAACACAAAATATGACCAAGAACTCAAACAAATTAAAATGACAGTAACAAATAACTATAACTCAATAATACTTCAAATGTTAATGGCCTCAACTTCCCAGTCAAAAGATACATGGTAGTGGAATGAATTAAGGAACAAAATCAATTTTTTGTTTTCTACAGGAAATTCACCTCATCTTCTTGGATGAGGTGAAAGAATTAAAAAATAGTCCAAGCAAATGGAATTAAGAAATAAGCAGGTGTTGCAATTCTAATATCTGGAAAATAGGCTTCATAATAAAATTAATCAGAAGAGATTTTAAAAAGATCACTCTGTTCTTATCAGGGGAATAATTCACTGAGAAGACATTTCAATCATGAATATATATGCACCAAACAATGGTGCACCCATTATATATACCAATAGCAATTAATTGGAAAAGAGTACAAGGAAACCCTCCCATTCACAATAGCCTCAAAATAAAATAAATAAAATTAAAATCTCATAACAAAAGACATTAAAGATATCTACAATGAAAATTTTAGATCTCTAAAGAAATAGATTGATGAGGACATCAGAAGATGGAAGGGTCTCCCATGCTCATGGATTGGAAGAATTAATATTGTGAAAATGACTACCCTACCAAAAGTAATATATAGATTCAATGCACCCAAGTCATTTTTCAGTTAGTTAGAAAAAAAATCCTAAAATTCATATTAAAGCACAAAAGACCCCAGATAGCCAAATCATCCCTTAGCACAAAGAATAACGTAGAGGGGGTTACTATACCAGATTTCAAATGATATTTCAGAGCTATACTCATAAAAACAGCACGGTACTGACACAGAAATAAGCCTATAGACCAATGGAATATAATTGAAGGCTCAAACATGAGTACATATAGAAGGGTTTGCTTTCCTTACAATTCCAGAGGGTTAACAGTCCACCATGACAGGGACCCATGGTGGAAAGAGGTGGCTACATCAAAATCTGAGATCACATCTTCAAGCAGGCACATGAGGCAGAGAAAGACTGGAAATCTTGCAAGGCTTCAGAACTTTCAAAGGCTGCCTTCAGTGATGTACTTTCTCCAGATAGGCTACATCTCCTAAAACTTTCCTAGCAATGTCACCAACTGAAGACAAAGTGTTGAAGTATGTGGAGACTATGGGGACACTTACTCAAGCCATGACATTCCACTCTCCGCCCCTCCCAAGACTCATGACCATATAAAGTGAAGATTTAAGTTAGTTCACTTTCAAAAGTTCCCATACTCATTACCAGTCTCAATACTATTCAAATGTCTCGAGTCCAAAGTCTCTTCTGAGACTCAGGGCAGTTTCTTAACTGTCAGTCCCTGCATACTCAGAAGACAAATGATATACTTACAACAAACAATGGAACCTAATACAGATTCCCATTCCTAAAGGGAGGAATGGGTGCTTAGTGAGGAAATATCATACCAAAGCAATACTGAAAGCTAGCAGAGCTCCATGTCTATCTTTGGGGACTTTACTCTGAAGGATTTATAAGGATTGGCTGCATGTAACATGCATCTCTATCTTTGGTGACACCACTGCCTGCATGAAACTCTCCTTGGCAGATATCTCAAGACTGGCAAATGCAATGTCTTCTTGAGGTCTCCAGTACCAACCATGATTCACCTTCACAGATTCATAATGGACTTTCAAGGCCTCTTTGCCTGTGAGGGCCTTCTTTATGCAGGGGTGCCCCTGTTGTACAGTCTATCCTCTGCAGCTCTCTGAAGCAATGGAAGAACTGATGACCCTATTTACTCTTACATCCCTCAGGCATCTAAAGCCAGCACCATGTGAAGGTCATTGCCAAAACCAGCTGCAAGCCTGGGGTGGAGCCTGGCCTGCTTCATTCATATTAGCAGCGTTTCTATACTGTGAATCTCAAGGAGCAGACAACCCTACTGCATTTTACTTTCACAAGTTGAGGCTTAATTTTGTGTGGTCTTGCCCTGAGGGTACTCTTTCCATTGTAAAAATACAAATATCTAGGCCTCTCCTTATGGCTCTAATCTCATTATCAAGAAGAGCCTCTCATTCAGCACATACCTTGGCTCCAACATTAATCTTTTTTCATTTCAGACATTCTGCATTTCTTTTGACCACATTTGTTCTTTTTAACTGTAGATCTTCAGAATATTCACCGTTAATACACACAACACAATTTTTACATTAAGTTGTCTTTAAATTTCCTACACTAAGGAAATTATTCCATCACTTTTCAACTTACTCTCAGACAAGCTCTTAGGTTGGAGACAGACAGAAGCCAGATGCCTCACCAAAACATCTCAGCTGTTGATTGTCTTTATTTCCCTGTGGAATTACTTTGTTCTCAGCACTTTCTTCCATGTTCCTACTAGAATGTTCTGTTTACAATACTCAACCACCTTTCTAGTCCAAATTTCCTCCAAAAATGAACATGGTCTGGTTCTTCACAACAGTAGCCCACTCTCTGGTACCAACTTCTGTATTAGCTATTTTCCTGTTGTTGAGATTAAAACACTAACCAAAGAAACATATAGAAGGAATAATCTATTTTCTTTATGATTACAAAGGAATTAAAGTCTACCATGGTGGGGAGACATTGCTGAAGGAGGTACCTGAGGCAGAAAGCAGAGCAATCACATCTTCAATCAGGCACAGGAAGCAGAGTGAGATTGGAAATCTGCCAAAGTTTAAGAATTCTCAAAGGAGGCTTGAGAAATGGCTCATTGATTAAAAGCACTGGCTGCTTTTGCAGAGGACCTGCGTTCAATTCCCAGCACTCATATGGCAGTAAACAACCATCCATACCTCCAGTTTCAGGGCATCTGATGCCTTTTTCTGACCTCTATTGGCATTACACAACACAGATGCACTTACACACATACATGCAATACATGCATGTACATAAAATAAAAATAATAAATAAAATATTTTTTAAAGAACCCTCAAAGCCTGCCCCCACCCAAAATGTGTTTCCTCCAAGTCAGGCCACATCTCCTAAAACCTTTCAAAATGGGACCATCAACAGGGGACAAAAATGCAAAATAAAATTAGTCTATGGGGGACACTTATTCACACCCCCACATAAACCAGCATAATTTCTTACTTTATTCTAAATATGCATCCTCATATTTACAGACATGTGTCTCTCACTACTCATCAAAGAAGCTTCTTTTGCCAACAGAGAGAGACTATTACAGAGTTATGCACCTGGTCAAATGCAAAAAAAAAGTGTCTGTAAGGTGCTTAGTCCAATGTGAAACATCTTCAGCACCAACTCTTCACATAAGATGAATGCATCTCTCAACTCTCGCCAGAAAAGTTACCTTATGCAGCAGATGGTGATTATCACAGAAATCCACAACTGGCCTTTGTGCAGAGAACAAGAAGCTGCAGATTGCTTGTCCCTGAATAGAACATCTATTTCAAACTTCCCAAGGCTCAGGGATCATTGTGGATGAGGTGGTGGAAAGATTGTAAGAGTCACATGTGATGGATGATCACAAGGAAGAGAGCATTCTAGACAGCTGGTCAGTTACACATATGAACTCACAGCAATGGTGACAGTATGCACCAGTCCCATGCGAGTTCAAACCAGACAAAATCCCGGTATAGACATGAGAAAGTGAATAAGAAATTCCAACCCAACCTGAGGATTTTTTTGGCAACTGACAACTTCTGGGAAAGAGAGAGATAGTCTCCCACAGGGATGTGACTCTTGGTAGGTTAACCAGGCTCGTGTGGCTGGACCCACACTGAAAGACATTTGTGGACACAATTCACACTCTATGGGCCTTATGATACATATAATAGAGTACATTAAATTGAGTGGGGGCAGGAAGGGGATGTGGATCTAAATACCATCAAATGTTATTGCATGAAAACCACAAAAATTCAATTAAAAATTTAAAGAAAATAACAATGTAATTCAATAGCTTTTTCAACATTTTTGTTAATTTACCACTTTAAAAACTTAGAAATTGAGCCTCATGACTCTCAAGCAGCCTCTCTTATCTGGGATTCCCTATCAAATCACAGAATGCAGGGCAACAGTCAGAATGAGAATTTTCTTGGTTCTCCCACAGGTTGTAGATGGCACCATTCTAGAGACACGAGAGGGAGAGTGGGTTCAGTGACATCAGCACATCTAGCATCTATGGTTCTAGGTATAACTATTCCCTCTCGGGACTCAGGTTAAGATACACTGCTGCTGTCAGCACACTGTGGTGCGCCATCCCACCACAGTCCCAGTTTGTCAATGCCAGGCTTGTCTCCCCTTCAGAAATTTCAGGTGGTCCACAGAGTACAGTGAACCAACCGTAGACATGATATGTGACCCTTGATCCTTGGGGTGATTTTGTAAACATGGATGGAACCCTAACTGGAGAATTTGGTGGGAAGTGGCAGTCACTCTGAGCCCTAACTGAAATCTGGCAGCCCTGTATTATCAGAGTCATTCTCCGAAAAATGCCAATATGTTTTTATCCTCAGTACATCATTTATTCAGTGAAATGCCCAGCTCAGTCACTGTAAGGTTCAGTGCTGATAAAGTCTTATTGTTTAAAAAGAAGCCTGTTTCCTAAGCACTTCGGGGGGAGGTGGGGAGACTGGGCCCAAAGCATAATCTGTACTGTTCTCTGTTTTCTTCCTTTCTAAATTAAAACAGACTGTTAAGGTGGGCAAGTATGTGTTATTATTTTCCTAGCATTAAACACTTGATTTAAAGCATATTCCCTTTGAAGGAAGGTATAATTTGGGAATTATTTGAAGTCTCTAAGTGGTTAGAAACTGGGTTTAGCCAGATTCCTAGCTGTAAGCAAAAGTCAGCCTCTGATAAGAAGCTGTTGTACTTTATTGATGCGAAGGAGGTAAGTACCCTCTTGGGGGTTCTTGGTTCAAGAGCATTCACATTGTTATTTGCAAGCTGCAGTGTACAATTCTGAATATTTTCAGATACATTTACCCTACATAACAGAGTTCTTCTCATCAAAGGAAGCTTCCGAGTAGCTGGGTGAAGTTTTAACGACATACTGGTTGTAACCTGGATTTTGTGAAGCAGGAAAGCTTTCCTTCATTCCCTACTCATATGCAATATTGAATTATAAAATAAAGCACAGACCCGAAATAGACAGACTTTCCAACAGAGAGACATGCAGCTGCATTACCGAGTCAATTTCATATATGGGATCCTGTGCTGAATCATTTAGCTATTTAGGAATGCATTTCACAGCTAACTCATCCTGGCAGGCCCAACGGGATGCAGTTCCTCTTAAAATAAATATGGAGTCATCAAACAGGCCTCACTGTGACAATTAACTGCTGGGCTTGAAGGAACTTTCATGTGGATTTTCAAAGCTCCAGAACAAAAAGAGAGAGTCCATGAGTCACAAGCACATCTACATATGGGAACAATCTTTTGCAAAAATCAATCTTGAATAAATTCATTATATTAGTCCTCTTTTTTGCTCAACTGGTAAAAAATAGATGCTTCTATGTAACTGAATGTAAGTGAATTTTCCAGGCATCTTGAAACTTGCTACTTTAATAATAATAATGATAATAAATGGGAGAGAGAGAACAAGATAGTGGCATGCCTAAATTCATTATAGTATACAGACCCTAATTTCCTTAAATAGAGGCTGGGTTATAAACTAATTTTGTGAGTTGTTTGGTTGACTTCACATCATCCATTAAGAAAGCTTTTACAATTGTTTCAAGGAATGATGATGCAAGTTTAGACCAAAGTGGGAGGAGAGATAGAGAGAATGGGACAGATTTGAGGTCCAGGTTAGAGAGAGGATTATCAGAATATTGTGATGGACTAGTTATGGGATTCGGGTCATCAGAAGAAAAATATCATTCCTAGTTTCTAGCACAACTGGAAAGACAGTAGAAATACATATGGTAACATCGTGCACAGAGAGAAAGTCATACTGTCTGGTAAAATGTCCCACATTCAGTAAGATCTACAAGCTAGAACTTAACGGAACTCATAAATGAAGGAAAATGTTGGAGGAGCCATAGAAATAACACACCAGTGTTGGCCCTCTTGAGAGCATAATGATGCTGATCAAGCCTCAAATTTAAGATGTGACATTATCTAGTTATGTGATTTAGCAGATTAGAAAAAGTGCATGGGAGAAAAGAAGACTTCATGAAGCAGATGTACTCACAGAGGACCAGTGGTCAACATCTGAGAGAGAGAGAGACAGAGACAGAGAGAACACATTCTTGTGCTAGGTTAAATAATCTGATCCTTGAGAATTTTGATTGGCAATCTACTCTCCTCTGCCTCTGCTCATTCTTTCCTTTGAAACTAGACTGGAATTCATATCACTAAAGTCATTTATTTGGATGAATAAAAACATTGTCCTAGGAGGGCACATATGCCTAGAATGAGGACTGCAGAGGCCCAGAGAGCTTTCCTCACTTTTTTGAATGACCATTTTCTCTTAGATGTAGCTGTTTAACAGATCAGCTAGTGGTTCCTTTGGGAGGTGGTGACAAATGGACACAACTTCTTTGACTGGAAATGATACAATGTGTAGCAGAAGGACTTTTACATTATTAATTTATGTTTTTCTCTATCTTGCCCATGTCCTTTGCCCTTATCCAAGCAGGCAATAGGCTCAAACCAAAATGCTTGTGACAAGACTTCCTAGCCTTTTATCATCAAAAACACAATTCACTGTGAACAGTAGAGCCTAAACTAAGAAGGATACTGAAAGAGTTTCCCTGGTTCAACAACAGTCGATGGAAAAATTTGGGCATATACTCAAGACTTTATTCCCTACTACAGAAATACCTGTTGATTCACATTCATTTCTGCTCTTTTCATAATATCCAGGAATTGGAAACAACCTACACGATCAACTGCTGAGTGGATACTGAAGGTGCCGTACACAGACACAGTGGACCAGACTGTGGGTGTCAAAGATTCTCACGTAATTCTGGCTATTTCCCCTGCTCGTGGACAAATACTAGAACCTCATGGAAATACCTTATTGCTGAAGATACTATATGCTTGCGCTATAGAATAAACAAGAAGAAATGAAGCTGGTACTGACTTCAAAGCCTTATTTCTACAGGATAGTTTTCATAGTGCTGAAATAAAATAAAATAAAATCATCAGCCTTACGCAGGTGTGAATCCTGTGAACTACAAAAACTGGCCTGGCAAGACTTGTCCGCTGGCGAAGCAGTGGCAGGAATATCATGGGAGTAACCAGCCACTTTCTAATTTAATATCTGCTTCACACCTGACACTGGTATCAGGTTTAGGAACTTGCGGCTAGACAGGTCACAGGACATAGAGGAGAACCTGACACTAATTTTTTAGTAAATAGTTATAGTTTTACATAGACTTCTAATGACTTTACTGTTAAACTCATAGATTAGTGCATCTCTCAGCTTTCACCAGAGAAGTTTCTTTATATGGCACGTGGTGATTAACATAGAAACCCACAACTAGCCAATGTGTGGAGAACAAAAGGCTCAGAGTGCTTTTCAATAAATGGGACACCTATATCAAACTTCTGCTGCCCAGTGCTCAGGGATCATTGTGGAGGAAGGGATGGAAAGATTATAAGAGCCAGAGGTGGTGGATCAGTTAATCATATGAAGTCACAGCAATCGTGACATTCTGAATATACAAGTATCATGTAAAATCAAGGCAGACAAAATCCTAGCATAGACATAAGAAAGTTGGTAAGAAAGTCCAACCCCACTCGCAGAACTATTGGCAACCAATAGGTTCTGGCACAAGAAAGTCAGTCTCTTTCAAATATGTGACTCATGGTAAGTTAATTCAGCTCCAGTGGATAGACTCACATTTAAGGACATATGGGGACACCAGTTATATAGTATATAGGTGATAGAGAGATAGATAGAGGATATATAGATAACAGATATAACAGAGCACATTAAAGGGATGTGCAGATATGGGAGGGAATCTAAATATAATCAAAATATATTGTATGAAACTTGCACACATTTTTAAAGACACTTTAAAGTTTCATGGTTCTGCATGATAAAGAGACCAAGACCCTATGTTCTTGTAACACTCAGTGATGTAGGAAAACTTAACACGTGTCCTCTTAGAGTCTCAAGAAGGCAAGATGCTAGGGCCAAGGCTCACTGTGCTATCAAAGACTCCTTGACTGCATCATGGCCTCTAAAAGGTAACACTTTGTGTGTCTCAACAGAGCTGGGAATCTGACAAAACACTAGAGATGTAGGAGGATAGACCTTAGTTATCTAGTTATCAAACAGTGAAGGCTCAAAGGAGAACATGAAAATTTTCTTGATTTCCCCAATAAAGGTGGAAGTGAGAACTCAGATTCATTGGATAGTCTAAAGCCGTAGGGCACTGACAGAACCTGGATGCAGCATCAGAGTGGAAGAGCCAATTCTGATAGGGAAAACCTAACAATAGAAGTCTCTGAAAGGAACTGAGGCCGTGGACATCAGGGCTTAGGTACTGACTAACCTCAGGTTCAACAGGACCCCAAAGGAAGGGAGTATTCTTCATGAACACCTACAAACGTTCATACCTTTCCTGAACAGCGGACTCACCTGCAAGATTCAAATTCTTATATATTTTCAAGGAAAATCATCATTTTTACCTTCTCTGGAAGCAGAACCTGATTTAGTGTGACACCTTCATGTCCAAACTGCTTTTAATCCCCAGAGTTAGCTGAGCCCAAATATCAAAGTGAAATTTCAAATAAGAAAGGATACATGTGGGGACATTTTTCCTGCTTCTTTCTATGCTTTCAATTTTTGCTAAAACTTCTGTGGCACTATGCAATATACATTAGTGGAAATGCTACAGTTCCTGCTGGGGATAAAGGAGCTTCACTCATTCGATAAACTCCAACTATTAGCCTCCTATATGGGCAAACAAAATTCTAAAGTTTTCCGTTGTGTAGCAGGAGCCTGGCTGGCTTTCTTTTCTTCTTCATACCCTGTTGTGGTATATGGTCTCTGATGTCACCTGCCACTATTTACCCTCCTCCCTGTATGAGACAGCCAATGCTCTCATCAGGAGGTGAAGACTATCCCATTCAATCTGTGTTGATGTGTAATAAACCGAATGCTCAGACGTAACATTGTGCCAGTTTCGGGTGTCACTTTGAAGATACTTGGCAGCTTCCTTTCTGTATTCTCTAAGGATGTCAGTCTACAAGTTATATAGGAGCTTGTGCCTACTCATCAAGTGATGAAGCACAGTGTGTAAAGAAAGAAAGGAGAAGGAAGAGAAAGAAGGGAGAGACATTGGCCACACCAAGAAGTGCTGGTGTGCCAGGAAAGTGATACATTCTCCTTAGACCTTCCAGCGTGTTCTTGATTCAACTTAAAGAAGAGACAGGAGTAACCCCAGGGACGTGATTAGGAGCTGAAGAGTTGACTAGGTAAGCTCTGTCTGAATTCCTGCCCAAGAGGATAAGGTCATTGCTGCGCTATGCTGTTATGTTTAGGGGTCGTTAGTTACATAGCAATAAAATAACCTAAATGCAAGTCTAGGGTTCATGGTATATTATTTCAACGCTCTGTAACTATACTTCCCCTCTCCTGGAAGTCTCTAATGAGTATAAATTAGAACATCTATAAATATCAGCTAGATCCTTCTGGAGAAAACTTTACCATGCAAATGTTCTCTGCCCTCAGCTGAACTTCAGTTTCTTTAAATAACTTCTCCATATATCCCCAAGTCACTCTATATTCTACAGTGACCACTTTGTCTCTATAGCCCTCTACTTTTGTCACCACCCTCAAACATAAGCAGAACTTCATTTGTCACTTCCAATAATACTTAGAAATGAGAATTCCTTTCATCTCATCCATTTTCCTATTGCAAAGAGAACTCCCTGTATCATTGTTATTTGCATTTCTCGAAATTAACTATTTGTTTGACTACTAAAGGGGAAAAGTGAGGGCATGCACACTTTAATACACTTTTCTCTTTGAGATCTGTATAGAGGAGGGGCATGATGGCCTCTCTTTAGGTGTCTTTGACCCTGCAGTACAGGACCCACTCATTGGGAACAGGGTGGAGAATGTCTCATTTTCTAGCCTCTCTTAATGGCTACTGCTTTAGGAAGTTGGTTTGCTCAGACCTTACAGCTACATGCCCCAATCAGCCTAGAATAAAAAGCTATTCTTTTGAGTTTCATCTTTCTCTTCAGTATGTTACTCTTTTCTGCACTCATGGAACAAGACAGGGCAAGTTCATTACTGATTCCTTAAGTCCTCATTCTTTTTGATATATTTACAGATTCCTCTCAACTCCAGAGAACAGTTATTAACTTACTTCTTTAGAGCTAATGCTTCTACACGTAATATGCATCCCAAGCCATATCATTCCCCTACCCTCTGATAAATGTATCCTCTCTTCTGCAATTGAGGTGCTTCCTCTACACTGAATTTAACTTCTTAAAAGTATCCCTTACATGAAAAATAACTTTTTTCATCTCAGGTCCAGTTTTAAGCCCTGGCTTACTGCTATGCTTCCTTTCTCTCTCCCGCCACATTGCTTAGATGTCTAAAACTCCTGTAGCTCAACTGTCACCCTCACTGTCCCTACAGGATCCTGACTCCTTAGGAAATGAGGCAAATTCTGTACTCCCTATCTATGCCTTATATTCCATATGCTTTCTATAGTGCGTCATGATAGTGCTCCCTCCTCTCCTTCTGTACATTGCCACCCTTCCTTCTAATTTGACAAATGATGCAGCAATCTACTTTAAAATTTTATTTTTCTACCTGATAATTAAATAACAATTTAACTTTCCCCAAGTCAATAACATTGACCTTTATCTCTGTCCCTGCTGATTCTTGCTGGATCACTATTGAGCAGTTGTGGCTGAGCTGCCATGTAACCACCACTGCCTAAGTCTTTACCACTTACATCACAAAATTCTACACCCATTTTCACCTGCCTATTTTTCATTACCTTGTGGCTTCTCTTGAGAGTTATACACTATTGCAAAATCACCATTTCTTTGTAAAATAGTATTTCATCAAGCTTTCTAATTCTTAAGTTTCTGTTCACAGTAAATTGTATTATAGCCCAACTGTGGCCTAGGACTAAAAATGTCAGAAGCATCTTATATTCCTTGTCCTTCATTTACCTCATTTGTGGTCACACACTCACTTGCCAGTGCATGTGGGGGCACCTTTGAAATCCTTTTCCAATTCCACATCAACCTGCTCTAAGTCCACGGCCTGCCTGCCAGTGTCCTGCATCTCCAGAGGCGTTCTGCTCCCTGAACTATCCTTGGTCATTACTGTACTTAAATCCAAGTGAATAAAGTCACTTACTGAAACTTGTTCCCTATGAGATGAGTGTCTCCTATTTGTTTTTGTAAGATCTGTCATCATCTGGCTTCTTTCCACTAGTCCATCAACCATACCCCTGTAGGTTCCCTTTAACACACAGGCAGATATTCTATGCAGCTCCTTCCCTAACAAAATCGAAGTGATTCACTCTATTCAGTCTTTCTTGGATAGGGTTCTAGGCTCAGGAAATAAATCAGGGTAAACAAAGATCCCTTACACTTACAGTCTGGTAGTCAACAGACGACAACCAATAGAAACAATATATAAATAAATTGTATATCTTATTAAAAAAATAAGTACAAAATAACCATAGGCATTAAACAATAGATATAATATACAAATAAATTATATGATAAGCTAGAAAGAACGGGGTAAAGGATTTAAAATGCTATAAAGAAGGAAGAAAAGGAAGACTTATTTACATTTTAACCAGAATAGCAAGTAATTATGGAAAAGCTGGGTTTTACGCAGGCTAGAGATAAGGTTCAGTCATTGAGATGTCTGGAAGTAGCTTTGTCATATTAGGGGTTAGACAAGAAGAATGAGATTAGCAACAGAACAGAGGCTAGATAAGGCAGAATGTTCTGGACCTTGGCATGAGCTTTAGTACTGCCTTGGATGAAATAGGAAGCAAGGGAAAGATGGTGAGTAGATGAGTCTGCCTTGGTCTGGGCTATAAAAAGATATATACCTGTACTGAATAGGCAGTGAGAAGAGGCAGTGGTAGAGCCCACGAGATGGGATGGCCATTGCAGCAATAAAAGAAGGAAGGGTCCAAATGCATAATAAAGACAGGAGAGAAAGAGAGGGAAAGACATAGAAAGAGAAGGGACGACAGGATGAAAAAGAAAGAATAAAAGACCTTGCTGCTCTGACCCTGAACTGTTCACTCGGATTGCTACACAACTGCTTCTGGTCTGGAGATCTGTTTTTGAACAGCAAAATCAGCCCCAGAGACAAGAGCTGAAAGAATTCAGGATGTGGCCAATGGAAATCAGGCAGATGAACTACATACAGAGCTACTTTCTCCTTCTCCATGTCTCTTTGTCTTAATTTCTTGTGAATCTGGGTTTGGAAAGAAATGCTCTCTGGCCTTGTTTCAATAAAATATCTATATTTCCTTAGTGTAGAAAGTTGCTGAGAGGAGGACTGATTTGATAGTGGTTTCAGGTGAAGAGAGAAACTGATAAAATAATAATAATAATAATAATAAGCAAGGATTAGTGGCATACAACTTAAGTCCCAGCACTCACAAAACAGACAGGAGGACCTCTGTGAGATAAAGGCCAGCCTGGCCTACATGCCAGCTTGTAAGCCAGCAGGGGTTACAAGGAGACCCTGTCTTTAAAAGAAAATGCATAAATATTTGAAAAACGGGCTTTCTACCTTGAGAACATGATTTTAACTGAAGACATATTTTTAAATTACTAGAAACTCCTAGGTTCAAGACTGCAAATCATGCAATTGTATTAGTGACGGCTGTTCCTCATGTTAACTCCTACAACACATCACCTGGGTCTCTGGCTGTGTAGACAAAGACATTTTCCATGTTTAAGTCTTCACCTGTATTCCATTTTCATCCTCAGCAAGCAATTCATTGCAATGTTTTTCTAAGATAAACCTTGCCAGGATATTTAATAATTGCCCTTCCTGTGCTGCAAGTTGTTATATTGACCACGTTGAAAGATAATATTTACTTTTTAGTCTGTATCCATTTGTTCAGAACATTCCAAATTCAGTCACTGCAATTATCGGAGCTAATTCTTGAAAGCAGAGTGATTCCAGTCTGGCTCCTATGTATAGGTTTTCCTTCACTTTTACAAATAATGATTTATGCAAAGTCACCAAGACAGCCATTGCTTCAATGCTAGGTTTATTATCTCCATGATGAACAGACAAATCATTAAGCACTCATGGGAGGATTAGTGGAGAGAAAGATCACCACATTGTGATTTTCTGGTTATGCAGTTCAATACAATGATGGTTTAAGGAAGTAAGAGCCAATTTGAGCACTGCCATTATAGAGCTGTATATATCATCAACAGACAGTTAGAAAAGCTGTGACTGATAGGAATTTCCTCACCATAAACGTTCCTTCTATCACATACCCACTAAGTAAGTCACAATGAATAACTTCTAAGGAAGGTGATTGGTTTCTTAGCTTTTAATTTATAATATATTTATTATCTGTGAGCAAGGCTATAAAGTCATGAGATAGATAGGTTTTTTTTTTCTTAAGCCTTCTGTAATTAGCCTCATTTTATCACCACACTCTACATTTGTGTATACTTCTTGGTACAGGGTATGTGTTTGGAGACATATAAATTCGTCTGTCATCCTGAGGACAGAAAGAGATTCCTTTCTAACTGTATTTTTTATGATTTTTAAAATTTTTGTGTATGAGTGTTTCCTCGCATTGTATGCATGTGTACCCTGTGCAGGCTTAGTCCCCACGGCAACCAGAAGAGGGCATTGGAAGCCCTGCAACTGGAGTTACAGATGGCTGTGCACAGCTTGTGGATGCTGGGAAGTAAATCCAGGTGTTCTGTGAGAGCAGCAAATGTTCTTAACTAGTGAGTCACCTTTCCAGGCCCTCTAGCTGTTCTTGATATGCGTTATGGTAGGTGGACAGCCAAGTCATCAGTGGTTGGATGAGTAAACAAACGAAAGCACCAGGCCTGAGTGTACATCTCTGCTCTCCTTGCTTCTTCTCTACACTTCATTCTAGACACTTTACTCTGCCCCCAATTTTCTAAAATAAAGCCCCATTTGCTACTGTGCCATTAAAAGCTTCCTGTGGGCTATCTCCAGTCTCCTCTCCATCGTGGTTTTGAATTCTTTCACCTATGAATCCACCACTTAATCAAACTAAACCAGGGTCTTTCTTTTTGTCTTTGCTCTTACAAAGTGGCATGTCTACTTTTCTCATCTTTCCTGAAGTCTTAATGGCAAACAGTAACAACAAAAATAGCAACAGCAAAAAGTGGTGTTAGTAGTAGTAGCAATAAAATACTTTTATAAGTGGTGTAGATCAGTAGAGAACATAGGCTTGGAAGCAGATGCCTGGCATTTAATCAGTGTTCCCAATTTCAAATTCTGTGAACTAAAGTAAGCTGTTTAATCTTTCTGGATTTCAGTATCTTCAACTCTAAAATAATATAATGACACACTGTCGCAACAGATTATCATGAAGATGAAAACGAGTTGGCACAGCTTACTAGTCCTTAGACTACAGAAGTGCTCGGCGACAGCAGCGCCAGGGAATGTGCACGCCGTGCACGAGGCATGTCTTACACGCATGTCATGCACGAGGCATGTCTTACACGCATGCCATGCACGAGGCATGTCTTACACGCATGCCATGCACGAGGCATGTCTTACACGCATGCCATGCACGAGGCATGTCTTACATGCATGCCATGCACGAGGCATGTCTTACTTAATTTCCTCAGAGAAAGGTCCAGAATAAATGGAATTAACCAAATTCACACTGGTCAGAAGTAGCTGGGTTGTAAGACAGCTAGACTTTAATTTCCTAACCCTATCTTATCAGATGTGGATTGTTACTCCTGCCTGGAGATCACTAAAAGTTCTGCTTATCCATCCAGTTCCCTTGGACCACTGGAAAATGCAGTGTTAGACAGTATGTTCTTAAACACTTGCCTTTTGTTCTTTTTGTTTCTGAGACAGGGCCCCGCTGTATCCCCAGCTGGCCTGGGGCTCTCTATGTAGACCAGACTGGCCTTGAACTCACAGAGATCTACCTGCCTCTGCCTCCTGAGTCCTGGGATTAAAAATGTGCACTACCTCACCCAGTTTAAACATTTGTTTTATGGTAACATTATTTCAGTAATTCTTGGGTACTAAGCAACTGAAATCTACATTAATTTAACCTGATATTTACAACACTATAGTCCAATACTCCTTTATGTTGTTACTAAAATGTTTTCAGGGCTGGAGAGATGATTTAGCAGTTAAGAATACACACTGCTTTTCCAAAGGATTTGGTTTAGTTCCCAGCACCCACGTGGCAGCTAACAACCTTCTGCAACTCCAGTTCTAGAGTATCTGATACTCTCTTCTGGCCTTCTTGGCCACTACATGAACATACCTACAGGCCAAACATACACATGAAATAAAAATAAATAAATCGATTAATGAATCAATTATTTGACTGTATTTTAGGGTAGAGCTGATCCATATATTTTGCTGTACTCCATATCTATGAACATATAGATATAGATGATATACAGATATAGATGATATAGATATGACATTCCTTAGCATAAGCACCTGCCCAAATCACACCTGTAACTTGCTGACTGTGCAAGGGTACCAATGTTGACAACAGTTAGTCTGTTTAAACATATACAATAATTCAGGCTGAAAATATATTAGATGAATCAAGGCAATGAAGTTTAGGCATTTTAGGAAAGCATAAAGTTAAAAACACTTTTGTGAGATAGATATGCCAGTGAAGAACTGGGCTTCCTGGTCTTAGACTTTGGCTTTGGGAAAATGCTCTGTATGTGGGGAGAGGACAGTAACTCACTGCTATATCCTTACTTTAATTATCTTTAATTACTGGTGAAAGCATATCCTCAGTACTGGGCTGGCTCACTGCATACAGGTGTTAGATGCAAATAAGATAATATCTGTGAAGGAGTCTTCCAGTCATGTGCCCGAGCCTGGACGTCAATGAACGAGTGTCTCAAATGATAGCTTCTTAATTCCAAATTGTGAGCACCAGTGTAGCATACATTTCCTTCACAAAATGCATTCGATTACAACTATAAATTTTAAGTTGCTTCTTTAAAACCTTAATTAAAATTACTGGGCGTGCAACAATAAAAGGAAAGCAACAAAGCTGCCTTGAGCTGTGATTAATGGCCAGTCCATCAGGGTAGCTCACAAATAATCCTTGGGGTGCACTGAGGATCGGCATCACCAGCATCTACAGGGAACATAGCCTCTCTGCTGCTCTCCAGACATGCTGAGTCAAAGTATGCATTTTCCTAAGGCTCTGTTTGTGATGTGTGTGCCCAGAAAATGTGATGCACTGATGTTTCAGTCATGAGATACGTTGGATTTCAGTGACAGATTATTTTAATTCACACTTGTAAAGCATTGAGCTATTACTATACATCTGTTTTGATTTATATTTGAAGTACACCCCATGTGTTGAACTCTCTTGTGTTGAAGACTTGGTCCTCAGCTAATAGATCTAATCATGGGGTGATGAATCAACTGTGAGGGCTCTGACTTTATCAGTTGACTAATCATTGATGAATCTTTAGTATGATTTCATTTTGGGGAAGGTAGGGTCTAGTTGGAGGAAAGAGGCCACAGGAACATATTTGAGTAGGATATACTCTTCTCCAGGTCCCTTCCTTTTTACTTTTTGTGTGTGTTTGTGTGTGTGTGTGTGTATACATGTGTACATGTGGTGTGTGTGCACGTATATGAATATATGTGGAGGCCAGGGGTCAATGTGAGATGCCTTCCTCAACCCCTCTCTACCTGTTTAAAGACAGGGTCTCTCACTGAACCTGTAGCTTTCTGATTCAGCTAGATGGCCTGGCTAGCAAGTTCTAGGGATCATCCCCTCTCACTCCTTATTATAGGCACATGCAGTCATGCCTTTTTTTTAACACAGGTTCTAGTGATGGGACTCAGGATTCATGTTTGTGTAGCAGACATTTTATTGAGTGAGCCACCTCCCCAGGCACTTGAACTACTGTAGTCTTTCGGTGAGCAGTCACCTCTGGCATATATCCCACCATGATGCTCTGCTTCACCTCAGGCCCAGAAACAATGGAGCCAAATGACAATGGACTGAAACTCCAGAAACTTTGAGCAAAAATGCTTTTTTTCTTCTTTAGACTATTTTTATTTGTTATCTGTAACAGCAATGAAAACATGAAAGATGACTAGTGCAATATAGGTAGACTAACACAGTATCATACATAACCAAGATTTTACCTAAAATACTAACACCTCAAATATTAGACCTGATGAATCCAGCAGGTTGCAATGAACAAGCTATGTGTCTTAAATGTGCTGTCGCTCCTTATAACTGGGCCTGTTCAGGTTCTCTCATTACCAAGGTGCACTGCCCAATAATGAGAGATGTTCATAGGTTGAATTAAGATGCTCCATTCCTGGAATTCTTAGCCCAATCTATAGAATTGTGTAAAGTATAAAAGAGAATTAATAAATAAAGAATATTCAGGTGGCCCATTTTCTCTTTCAATTAAAAGAAAGGTATCTTCAAAATGAAAACCATGGAGTGTCCTGGTGAGTCACTCGCTACTCTCATAGTGCTTAACACATGAACATACATGGTCTCTAGGGGTGTTGTTCACACCTGTGAAGTCTGGGGGAGTTAATGAACCAATATACATTCTTGGTTAACTAAATAATTCGCAGCTTCTGAGGCACAATTATTGTCAACAACTTCCTAATTGTCATATCATTCTGAAGCATAAAGGCTCTTTGCATTTCACCAAGGCAGAAATTCTATTTCTTCAAGACAGTCCACTGAGAGACCAAAAGAGAATATAAAATACTCTACTTATATTCAGTTCTTCAAACTTAATCCTGTTTTAAAAGAAATGTTTACATGGGGTCCCAATGGATGTTTAAGACTGACCAAAATCCATAGAAGCAATGAAATGACATCCAGAAGCAATTAATCCACATTTGGCATAATTTTCTTCAATCTGAAGAGTAATTGAGACAATAACAGAAATGAGAGTTCCATGGGGCATCAATTTCTGTTTTGTTGATCAACATATCAGAAACTCCTGAAAGCAATGATTTTGCTGTTTTTTTATACTATAAGCTCTGAAAAGCTGGTTCATATTAGGTATTTAATAAAAATTCTAGAATTAATGAATTCTTTGACTCACTACTAGTCTTAAGAAAAAAAATCAATATCTGAAGATACATTATAGATCACAAGATTTCCCTATGTCCAAAAATGTAAGTAACCATTTGACTTTTTTCTGTTGTCTGGATAATTGGACTGAAACTATCCTATCAAGATTTGGAAAAGCAGAAACAGAAGAATTACCAGAAGATTTTGGGCCACCTAGACAATCCTACACAGCATTGAACAAGAAATGCCCTGTCTCAAAAAAAGTGGAAGGCCAGGACTGAATGCTATGGTTGTCCTCTGACCTCTGCACTTGCCCAAGGCATGGACACACCTACACACACACACACACACACACACACACACACACACACACTCACATACATATATCTCAGACACACACATCACAAACATCTCTTATACACACACATATATACATCGTACACATCTCTCTCACACATACACATAAACATATCACACCATACATATATATACACAAGCATTATGCCTATATAGATATACAAATACATCACACATATAAAAACAAAAATGTTTCTTAACGGGAATGCAGATATTGAAGTGTATGAGATCTGTTATAATAAACATGTGGGCAAGTTAGTTACCACCTAATTGTTTAATCTTTAAAAAGAGAGATAGTGTATTTTCTTTGAATGAAAGTAAAACTTCAAGGTGGTAGGTGAAACTACACATTCCAGCACTCAAATATCAGTGGTTCTGAGCACTAGTGATGAGTGAACTTTGCTGCAGGTCAATGACCATTACCCAGCTCATAGACTATGACTCAAATTAGAAAAGATTAGAAATAGGGAAAAATCATTAAAGGTTATTCAGCATAGCCAAGGAGAAAGAATCTTCCTGAAGGTGATAAGATTTGTCTGTCCACATCAGAATCAATTAATCCAGACTTAGAAGTTTTTAAGATTGTGAGACCTCAAATCTACCAGCCATTCTCAAAGACTTTGCTCTTTTTTCCTTTCCCATATAATCTTCGCTTCCTTCTCTGTTGAAACTCCTTTGGCACATTTTGATAGAGAGGCAGACTTGCTGGGTAATCAGTCTCAGAAGGAAGAACTTAATGATGATAAACTTTCCTACAAAATTCTACAAAAAGAAATAAAAATCATAGGCTTGTCTACAATTTAATCTTTCTGGCCTGCTTAATATCATAACCTGGATTTAACTGGAGATTGTATTTCCACCAAACTTTCAGAAAAATATGAATTCATTCACTCTTTGATTTATCCTTGAATACATTTATTCAGCAAACAGTTATTGCCAAGGACTATGTGCCTAGTTTTGTGGCATTGTTGGGTACGGAGCTTTTAAGATCCCCTCTTCACTTCAAAAGCTGGCTAGGCAAATATCCACCACAGTATTCACTTGACTTTTTTCATCTTAGAGGTGAACAACCATTAGTTATGAAAACCATAAGGAAAGTTCTTTAAAGCCAGATAAAGTGTGTCCAAACTGGGAAAGTTAATTTGTGCGTGAGATATTTCTAATGGAAAATGAACAAGCCCGAACCTCAGCCTTGGAGGATTATAACTGCGAAGAGTGACTTAGGAAGGTGACCGAAGGGAATGAAGGCAGTGAATTCACCAGTTCAGATGTCACAACCCAGGGTCCCAATCCCTGCATTATCTTTTCTTGTCATGATTCCATGCCTTGCTTATGAAAGAACAGTTTGAATGATTAACCCAATAATCTATTTCACTGAAAATTATATAAACTAAAATTCAGATAATCAAAAACTGGGTTAACAGCAACAAGCCATTCAGTGACAAAAAAATAGATAATAATCCCAATAGATTGCTAGGTGTTTAGTAAATAATCTTACCATTAGACACAAAGCATTCATGATCAATTTGTGGACTTACCAGGAACTTGAAAAGAGAAAGCAACTTCTCATTATTCTCAGATGCATAACCAACATAAAATCTTCACTCACTAATCTGGATCAAATGCTTTTCACATTATGTCCACATTCTTTTGCACTGAATGTGTTTGCAGAGACCCTCCCCCTCAAACTATACATTATTTGAGAGTAGCGTAAATTCTCTTACACTTTATTTTCCCCACAACTTCGTGTCCGTTCTATATGTGCTGGAAGCATGGACGGAGGTATCAGTCATTATCTCGGTACTGATTTCGCTCATTCTCCGAATCTATTCCATAATGAAAATTCTGGAGCACTTTAAAATTCTAGGACCACCCCTTGCTCAAAATTTACACAACTTGATTGGAACTCCCTCTACTGGTGAATAAGGTAACATCCCAATGACTTAGAATGTTTAGCAGGGAAATGGAGAATGTTACCAAGCCAAAAAAAAAAAAAAAGTTTAGAATGGGCAGCATTTCCTGAGGGAGCATTAAACTTCATCTTTAAGAGATCATTGCTTTGTGCAAAGAAACACTATAAAAAAGAGTGAACCTTATCATCCATTCCACTGTAGCTGAGCCTAGGAGTAATGAGCAGAGATTGAGAACTCTCTCAGGCTGAGATAGGGGGATGACTAATGAACTAGAAGATATCTGGGGTGTGTGATCCTTAATTGTACATTTCATTGCTTTTACTATGTTCTATTACAACTTTACAGCTGGCTAACCGTGTTTTCCAAGAGCCAAGGCTTGGCAGTAAGACTTTAAGAAAATAAAAACCTCTCAACTTTTTAAGAAACTTTTTTTCCTTGAAAAAAATTTTCCATTTTCTCCCATGACACAGCAATTCTTTCAGAAATAAGCACACCAAATATGTTTTCAAAATTAATAAGGAATTTTACTATTTCATACTCCTGTCCCTTCTCTTTCGGAAGCATTTTTTCTTGCTTATATTTCAATATAAGGCAAACCATGACTCATAAGACTGATATTTAATTATTAAAAGTGAAATAATTACAGGTAATGAAGGTAGATTTCTCTCAGCACTGAAGAAGTTCCAGTATTTTATTTAATAAGCAGTTAATGGCTTTAAGCAGAACTGAATTTGATGGGTTTTCATTCCACTTAAGTTGATGAGGTCACATAAAATATAAAAGTTCATATAGACCAAATATCTCTTTTAATTTTAAGTGAGATAGAAAGTATAAAGAACAATTAGTGCGTAACACGTATGAAAGATTCTCATACATACATAGCAAATGGATGTCCATTTACCTTCCTAGGAACTCAGTGAGTTAAATATTTAAACTTTATTTTATACATGAGAAAATAGTTTGGAGAGTTTAGGTAATTTACTTAAGTCACAAAGAGCATGAATAATATAGCTTGAATGAGAATTCAAGATTATTTTATTTTGATGTGTTGTAATAATTAAAGATATTCCTAGGATGGACTTAGATTTAGAATTGATTTTAGACACATACTTACTATAGTTTAGATGCAAAATGCCCCCAAACCTTTGAGAAGTGGAACCTTCAGAAGTCTGTAAATAGGGACTGGGCCTTTAAGCCTGTAGACTGGCCCCACTTCCTTCCGACTTTTCTATACTTCCTGGTCCGCTGTGATGTGAACAAACAGCTTCCTCATGCTTCTACTCCCACTGAACATCCTGTAGCCACTCACTGCATGGTGGGCCTCATCACTCTCACTGGGAGCCAAAATAAACCTCTCCTCCATTAAGCTGTTTCAAGGTAGGTATTTGATCACAGCAATGAGAAAAGCAGCTAACGCATGCCCTGTTTTCAGTAGTTTTGAGGTGCAGTAGGTCTTAGAACTTATTAGGTGTCATATCTACAAGAGACATCTGCTAAACTGGTTCTTTAATGCTTCACTGACATTTCAGATGAAGATCTTTGAGGTTTATAATCATCTCAGTGAGTATCCAGTTAGTTTAAGTGATCACAGCTGTGTCCACACTTAGTGAGCTGAATAAAACTTTAAAGATAACGAAGAGAGGACTGAGGTGCTTTAGAACTGGTGGTCAAAGCCAAGCACAAGTCCTGTTTTTATTTATTTTAATATTTTATTATTTTATGCATATGCGTGTATTGCCTGCATGTGTGTAGTGCACCCATGTGTACCTACAGAGGTCAAAAGAGGGTGATGGGTCCCCTGGAACTGTAGTTAAGGACAGTTGTTAGCTGCCATGCAGGTGCTGGGAATCAAACCGGCTCATCTGCAAGAGCTGTGTTTTTATGTTTTTAGCTGCACAGCCATCTTTCCAGACCCCCTCCGTTTTTGTTTTAATGAGACAGGACATTCTCCCTTGGCATCCATGAGTCATTAGTTCACAATATGCACAGATCCCTCCACCTGAAGGTTCATGAGCCCATTGTGTTAAGTAGTGTTAACTCACACATAGCCTACTTCTTGTTCCGATGGACTTGTTCCAGTGCTATGATACCTAACACAATTCCTGTGCTGTGATAGTTGTTGCAGTACATTGTTTAGGGACTGACAATGAAAACAAAGCTTCTCGATGCTTAGTACATTTGCAACATTTTTTCTAAATACTTTTGACTCACAGTTGACTTTATTTGTGGAGGTGGAGCCCTTGGATTCAGTAGAACAATTAACTACCATGATATTACTTTTTAAATTATTGTTTGGTCTTTTTTAGACAGGGTCTTCTTGTAGTCCCAGCTGTCCTGGAACTCACTATGTAGACCAGGCTGACCTTGAACTCTGCCACTGCCCCCTGAGTGCTGGGATTAAAGGCATGTATCACCGCACCCAGCTTTTAAGTTTTTTTTTTGGGGGGGGGTGGGGAACAGGGTGGTGGTGGTGGTGGAGTGAATGCTTATGTATTTCAAACAGAGCATCTCAATCAGTCCTAATCATCTTTATACCCTCTTCCCCACCCAGGAGTTTTTTTGTATGTCTGGTTCGTACTGTGTTCTGTCTTTGATATTTTGAGGAGACTCCACATTGATTTCCACAGTGTTTGAACTACTTTACTCCTATCTCTAATGCCAGAATCTGTGGACAAATTTTAATTCTGTAAACTCTCCTTGTACTACTTTCTTAGCACTTGGCATAACTAATTTTACATTTATTGTTTGTGCAACATATTGATTAATATCAGCCTCCACTGGATTATAGTATCTATAAAGGTAGAGAATATGGTTAATTCACTGCTGTTTCTCCAGAGTCTACCATAATATGTGATAAATAGATGTCCATGAACACGTGTTGAAAAGGAAAAGACATATATCCTAGGGTCAGATACAGAGATGAGAGGGAAATTTCCAATCCTGCAGTACGTGGAAGCTTCCAGAACTGACTCAGGAGATATCTTATTTGCTGTTCTCATTGTTAGCTTGATATTATTTTGGCTGTTGTTTTGGGTTTGTTTTGTGTTCTTGTTGTACGGCAGAGATGAGATTAAGGAAGAGCCTGGGATAAGAGGTAAAGGGGATAAATACAGAAATCATTTGATGTAATGCTTCTGTTTTCTGCCCTAATAAATCAATGGTTGAGTTGTCAATAAAATGAAGCATTCTTCAAGGAGTACATTTCTTACTATTTTACAGTAACAAAAAGTCCAAATAGAGTATATTTCCAATTTATTCTTCAAACCTTTTAAACAGTATAAGACTTTGAACTCTGAAAGAATTTCCACAATCCAATTCACTTTCATCATCACACCCTCTACTTGGTTTTTAAACATTTCATTCTCAATGCTATTGTATTACAGTGCACAGCAGAAATGTTTAATTCCCCTAAACACCTGTTTTTTGCTCAAACAAAACAAAAACCATCAATACAGTTCAAGTTCGGTAAATCCTATCTACAATCCCCATTATTTTCATTGGGAAATAATAACAATTCCTGAACCTGAGAATTGAATACTCCATTCCACTTCTGTAAAGATTTTCATCAGCAAAACCCAGAGCACTCAAGTACACAATGACGAGATTAGAGTCTGCTAAAATTATTGCATTGTCTGAGCTATCAGATAGTGCTCATTTGACAGTCTCTTCATTCCAAACCTAATGAAGTTATGGCCAGGATATATGCAAATTAACCTCTGTTGAGTAAAACTGCATAGTCCACATTCTCAGAAAGCCTCGTGTGGAGATGCATCAGTTCTGTGGCTTGGGTAGCTAATAATTGCTGAAAAGGGGAGCGATGATATTCAGAGAGGAAATACAGGTGGAGAAATGGTCATGTGGAAAAAAGCAAAGAGTCTACAGAGATAAAAAGGGGCACTTGCCCACTGAGATAGAGACAGGGAAGATAGTCCTCAGGCTTATCTCCCAGCTGTAAAATCTGCCCAGGATCAGATGAAAAACACCATTAATTTCAATGTAATTAAATATCATTAATAAGATGCTGTAGTGTGTGTGTGCTGCTTAGAGATAATGGAAACCCCTGGGCACGACCTATAGGGAGGCTGTATCTCAGGAGCATGCTGGCTCCCAGCTCCCACACACAGGAAAGGGAAGGTTGTACACTTACTTAACACTGTTTATTGACTCCACAGCTCTTCCCACAGCAGCACCACCTCCAATAAAGAGAGATCAGAAAAAATGGTACATGGCAGCTATAAAATTTATCTTCTTCGAATCAATAGAAAGGATTGCATCTCCCAAAGCCAACTTAGACAGCCAGCTCCCCTTAACAAAGCCTCTATGAGGGAGTACGTGGTAGGAATGCTTTTATGAGTCGGGGAGCTTCTTAGAGGGTTTTCCTTCTGTGCTTGGTACATAAAAAAAGGTGAGGTGGTGCATGCTCGTAATCCCAGCAACACTCTAGAGGTTGATGCAGGAGGATCAAGAGTTCCAGACCAGGCGAAGTTACGCAACAAGAGCCTAATCTCTCAAAGGGGGCGGGGCAAAAGTACATACTACTAAACAGCTGTAGACCAAACGACTGACAGTTGTGACTCTACTCTTCTTAGTGCTTGAGAGTGAAACTCTACATTGACTCTGGGATGGGGTAATGGGGACCAGGTGAATTCCCATACACTGGAAAAGCAAGAGTGTTTTTCCTTTATTCCTAGGCAGTTAAACACAGAGAACAGCTTAGCCACCTGGGAATCTACTTGGTTTGGGTTATGCACACATCCCTCATTTATCAATGCAGTTGGAAGCCTGAGATGCTTACCAGCACATACTGTGCATACACATGCCTCACTGATCAAGGAGCTAGCAACACAGAAGCCCCACATGCACCAGATTACATGAATTCCTTCTTCTGTTTTGTTTTGTTTTGTTTTTTGACTTTATACAACCGTTGTCTTTCTTTTTTCATCACACTACTTCTAGCAATGTAACTTTCAAGCACTCAATCATCTCTTTGGACCTTATTCTCTTTTTGGAATTTTTGTTCAAATTATTGAATTTTTGTATATTTCATAAAAACATTTATACTTCCTCCCCTGTTTACAACCTCCCACCACAACACCCCCATGGGACTTCATGCATTCTGTCACTTATGTTAAGGTCTATCAAGTTAAGTTAGTGTACCTAAATATCCTTCAGTGCAAGGTCATTCACTGGGGTCTAGTCAATGTCTCTGGAGTCACTCCTTTAAAGATCAGATCTCCTTCACATTGCAGTAACCCGCTGCCAGTTCTATGGATAAGACTGGGGCTTGATTTTCACAGTTAAATACTAGGTTTTGTCTGCTTGAGTTTGTATGAATCTTGTACATGCTGACAAAATTGATGTAGAGTCATATGCACAAGATCCCAGAAGCCTGGAAGACACTGTTTCCATATGGTCATGTATCTCCTCCCCTGGCTCTTAGAATCTTTCTTTCCACTCTTCCCAGTGGTCACTGAGCCCTGTGTGGATGGAGTTTAATATAGGATCATATACAGGGATTCACACTCTGCAGACTCTTATTCTCCATATTTTGGCCATTTGCGCTCTTTTGTATTCATTGCACTCTGTTACAAGGGGCGTTTCACTGATAACAGTCGAGAGATCCATTAGTGTTCTCTCTACCCCTTGTTCTACTTTGTTCCATGACACTTAGATGTAGAGGACACATTGTAGATGTGTCACTTGGGCATTACACAGGCACTTTTTCTCTGTGTGTGATCAGTTGTGGAACTCTGTAATAGTCTATGTTGAAAAAGAAAATTCTTTGATGAGTGGTGACTGTCATACTTGTCTGTAAATATATGGATCCATATTTAGTACATAGAAAGAAATTACATTTGTCTAGGGATATGACGGCCTTAGGCTTTTCTCTAAGATCCATGACCTCTCCATTCATGTGTATTTGGCTATGTGTACAGTACTACACATGAACTCCCTCAAACTGAGTGGACTTTAAGTCCAATTAAGTTGATTACCTGCAAGATAAAAGTGTCACTACTGCCCCCAATATACTTTGTTATGCTGGTCATTGCTGTGTTTATTAGGATTTAATATGGAAGTGGACCATCAATTTTTGTTCTCTCTTAGCTTCTACAGCTGGAGATTCAGTTTTGCCAGCACCATTTCTGAAGATGTTATCTTTCCTCCATTAAGTGTTCTTGGCCCCTTTGCCAAATATTAGCTGGTTGAAATTGCATGTACTCATGTTTGAGTCTTCAATTATATTCCATTGGTCTATAGATCTATTTTTGTGATAATACCATGCTGTTTTTATGACTATAACTCTGTAATGTAGTTTGAAATCTCGTATAGCAATCCCTCCATTCACTGCTCTTTTGCTCAGGGTTGATTTGGCTATGTGGGATCTTCTGTGCTTTCATATGAATTTTAGGATTTTTTCCTAATTCTGTGAAGAATGTCATGGGGATTTTGATTGGCATTGCATTGAATTTATATATTGCTTTTGGCAGGACGGTCATTTTCACAATATTGATTCTTACAATACATGACCTGGGGAAGTCCTTCCATTTTCTGTGTCCTCATCAATCTCTTTCTCTTTAAAGAAAATTTTCATTGTACAGATCTCTCATGTCTTTGGACAAGTTTATTGCAAGATATTTTTTGAGACTACTGTGAATGGGAGGATTCCATGCACTCCTTCTCCAGTTGTTTGTTATTGGTATACAGAAAGGCTAATGATTTTTGTAGATTAATTTTGTAACCAGCCGCTTTACTGAAAGTGTTAATCATTTCTAATTTTCTGGTGGAATTTTTGGCATCTATTAGGTATAATATGTCACCTGCAAAAAGGCATAACCTGACCTCTTCTTTTTCAATGAGTTCTCCTTGAACTTCCTTCTTGTCTTATTGCTGTAGCAAGAGTTTCAAGCACTATATTAAAAAGGAGTGGAATAGTGGACAGTCTTGTCTGGTTCCTAATTTTAATGGGAATACTTTTAGTTTTTTTCCATTTAGAATGTTGGCTGTGGGGTTGTTTGTATACAGCTTTAATTTTGTTATGAGATATATTCCTTCCAGTCCAGTTTCCTCTAGGACGTTGAACATAAACGCATATTGAATTTTATTAAAGGCCATTTCTGCAGCTATTGAAATGACCATGTGATTTTTGTCCTTGAGCCCATTTATGGGTACTGACATTTACTGACTTACATATATTGAACTATCCCTGCATCTCTTCAATAAAGTCAACTCGATCATGTTGGATGATCTTTTTGATGTGTGTCTCTTTGCAGTTTGAAAATATTTTGTTAAGAATTTTTACATCCATGTTCATTAAGGATATGGGTCTATAGTGGGGTTTTTGGTTGTATCTTTACCTGGTTTGGGTATTTGAGTGAGTCAAGGATTACTAAGGGAGAAATAGATAAAAGAGGGGTGTGTAAACGGAAAGGTGAGGGAGAGTTATACATGGAACTAGGGGGAGAAAGGGAAAGAAAGAGCTCAAGAGAGGTGTGGCCTTCAAGACAGAAAAAGGAAAATGAGGACACTTCAGATAGGGAAAGCAGAAGTGAATGTTAGGTGGGAGGAGAGGAAAGGCGAGGAGAGGTGAGGCAAGGAGAGACGAGAAAAGAGAAATAATTCCTAGCTAGTGTAAAACATCAAAGGGGATCATATTACTCTAATAATCCAATGATAGATTCCACATACAATAGCTCTACATGAGCCCATGTGCATAGCTGAAGACTACATAACAAGAAACAGTACTAGATAGAAGAAACCTTCCTTTGATTTGTTGGCTAGGGTGGTCCAAGAGACTCCCAAAATTACATGGACTATTGCCACAGTCCTTGATTGTCTCTCACAACTTGAAGATAAGAACCTATGGCTGAAGATAGGACATACTTCAAAGACTGGATTTGGAGCAATGCAGCTGGAACTGACTTGGAAACCACTTCCCCTGAAGGGTAGAACTCATAGCTCTGGAGAGCACTATGCAAGTAGCCAAGGGAGAACATAGATCAATGACCCAACAAGCTTCATGACCAAATAACCACATTAATGACTGGCACAACATTCAACACTGGCACAGTAGTTGCATTTTTATCTTGGGGTCAATCAAGGGCTTCCTTATTGGTCTTGGAGCCCACTCAATGGGAGGAATGCATGTGTGGTACTATAATCATAGCCCAATTCACATGGCTGAAAAGGTCATAATCTTGGATAGATCTCCAGGGATGTCACATCACTAGGCTAATTTAAACTTCTTACTAAATGCAAAATATGTATCTTTATATTTACAGTCGAGTATCCCACTGACCACTCATCAAAGAAGCTTCTTTTGCACCAGATAGAGACTAATACAGAGTAGTAGAGCTGGTCACACACAGACATTGTGAATTGCCCATGCCTAAGTAATAGATTTACAATGCAGCTTCTAGACCCAAGGCTCATGCAATATAGATCAAGGGTTAAAGAATACACTAATGAATCTCTCAACTCTTATTAATGAGGCTACCACATCAACAAGGGGCCAATAAAACAAAAGTTCACAAATGGCTAAATCTTGGAGAATAGGAATCTACAGAATGAAGGACCCTAGAAATGACACTTATATTAAGTCTCATTCACCCAGGGCTCAGGGACCATGGCAGAAAACGAGACAGAAATATTGTAAGAGCTAGTGAGGATGGGCATGGATATATGGAAATAGAATCCTACAAGCTCCTGCTCATTTGAATCTACAGCAATTGTTTTGGCATGCTCAAGATCCATGCAAATTCAAGAAGACAAAAACCCAGCATGGCCCTGGGGAAATGGGTAGCAGACTCCAACCTTTGCTTTAAAAATATTGGCAACTAATTACTGTTGGGTAAGTCTCCCTAGTCTTCCTAAAGTGAGGGTCTCTGGGTAGAATGACTAGACCTCAGTGGATGAAGATGCACTGAGGTCACTTGGGGACACTAGCTTAACACAATAGACATTAACACAGATGAAAGAGTGTATGGATTCCAATTGGGGGAGCTACTGGAGGATGCAGCTGGGCAAAGGGGTATAAAATGACGAAGATGGATTGAGATGTTCTGTGCGAAACACACAATGATTCAATTTTTAAAATTTTAGAAAAAAAGTAATGCAGATAGTGGACAGCTTTGTCTGGTTCCTGATTTTAATGGGAATGCTTCCAGATTTTCTTCATTTAAATTGATATTTAAACTGATGTTAGCCATGGGTTTGTTGTATGGAGCTTGAATTATATTGAAATATGTTCCCTTCAGTCCAGTTTTCTCTAGGACATTTAGCATAAATGAATGTTGGGTTTGTTTTCAAAGATCTTTTCTGCATTTATCGAGATGAAGATGTGATTGTTATATTTGAGTCCATTTCCATGATTTATAACATTTATTAACTTATGCATTTTGAATCATCCCTGAATCTCTGGAACAAACCTGACAGGATCATAGAGAATGACTTTTTTAAATTTATGTCTGCATTCGATTTGCAAGTGTTAGGCTGAGAATTTTGGCATCTATGTTCATAAAGAATATGGGGCTGTAGTTTTCCCTTTTTATTATTCTTGTGTCTTTACCTGGTTTGGGTATTAAAGTGATACTGCCTTCACGGGAGTTTGGGAATTCTCCATCTGTTTCTATCTTTTTGGAACATCTAAGAACTGTTGGTTGTAGATCTTCTTTGAATGTCTGGTAGAATTCTGCTGTGAATCTACCTTGCCCTGCGCTTTTTTTAGTCAGAAGGTTCTGTATGACTGTTTCAATTTCCTTATTTCTTATGGGTCTGTTTAAGCTGTTGATCTCTTCTTGGTTTAGTTTCAGTGGTTCCATGAATTTATATATTCATTCATTTCTTTTAGGTTTTCAAATTTAATAAAACATAGGCTTTTAAGTATTTCTTTATATAGTTCTGGATCTTTCTGGTGTCTGTTGTGATGCTTTTCTTTTCATCTCGGTGTTGATTTGGAGTTGCTCTTTTTTCTTTTGGTTAACTGGGCTAAGGGTCTGTCTATCCTGTTTATCTTTTCAAAGAACCAGCTCTTACCATCATTGATTCTTTATAATTCTTTGTTTTGATTTCACTAGTTTCTGCTCTAATTTTCATCTCTTCTCATTGTCCGGGTTTGAGTTTCATTTGTTGTTGCCGTTCCAGAGTCTGGAGTTGCAATGCTAAACCATTTATTTGTGCTTTTTGACTTTTTTATGTAGGCACTTAGAGCTATAAGTTTCCCTCTTAGGACCACTTTTAAAGTGTCCCATAGGATTGTTGTGTTGTAATGTCATTTTCATTTAGTTCCAGGAATACTTTTCTTTCTTAATTACTTCTCTGACCCATGCATCATTAAGGAGTGTATTTTTTAATCTCCATGAGTTAATGTGTGGTTACTAGAACTTCTTGGGGTGTTGATTTTAAGCTTTATTGCACTGTGATTGATAAAATGCATGGAATTATTTCAATTTTTGTATTTTTTATGTTTGTTTTGTTCCCCAGTACATGATCAGTTTTAGAGAAACTTCTATGGGCTGTTGAATGCAAGTGCATTCTTTGGTGCTTGGGTGGAATATTCAGTAGATGTCTGTTAGGTCCATTTGATGTATGGTATCATTTAATTCAGATGTCCCTCTGCTTATTCTTCCTCCAGTTGACCTATCTATTGGAGTTGAAGTCCCCTACTATTAGAGAGTTGGTGGTTAATCTTATTCTTAAAGTCCTACAGTACTATTTAATATATGTTTATTGAATTTATGTGTATTTCATACAGAACATCTAAGTCATCTTTTTACTCCCTTCCCCATTGGCACTCTCAAAGCTGAATTTCATGCATTCTGACATTGATATTATGGCCTATTAAGTCAAGTAAGTGTCCTTCAATGCAAGTTCATTCATTGAGATCTACTCAACCTATATACAATCTTTCCCTTTAAGAAAATCCGCTGTTTCTCACTCAGCAGTAATCAGCTGTCAGTAGTTCTTTGACTAAGATTGGAGTGTGATGTCCCATTTCCACAGTTATATGCTGGGTTTTTGCATGCTTGTGTTTTCATGAGTCTTGTGCCTACTGACACCATTGCTGCAGGCTCATATTAGCACAGTCCCAAGCGCCTACAAGACTATTCAATGTGATCATGCACCTCATTCTCTGGCTCTTAAAATATTTCTGTCACCTCTTCCACAATGATCCCTGTGCCTTGGATGGGTGAAGTTTACTATAGGAGACCTGTCCAAGGACCCACCCTCTGCAGACTCTTATTGTCTATGCTTTGGCCATTTGTGTCCTTTTGGGGTTCATGAACCTCTGTTGCATGAGTGAAGTATGTTGATGAGAGCTGAGAGATACACTAATATTGTCTCTACCTCTTGTTCTATTATGTTCATTGACCATTAGGTGTAGAGGTTCCATTGCAGATGTTTTACTTAGGATTGGGAATTTCACAGAGTGACCAGTTTTGGAACTCAGTAATAGTCACCATTTGTTGCAACAGAAGCTTCTTTGATGAGAGGCAACTGGTATAATTCGCTGTAAATATGCTGATTCACATTTATCATAAAGTAAGAAATTACATTTGTCTATGGATATGACAGCCTTGGAGTTTTCTCTACAATCTATGACCTCTCCAGCCATGTGTATCTGGCTATGTTCAGTGTACCACACATGAGTTACTTCTCATTGAATGGGCTTTACATCATCCAATTAGATAGCTGTAATAACCCCTAAGATAAAATTTACACTACTACCCTAATATAGTTTGCTTTGCTAGCCATTGGTATGATTATTTTTCCTTCACACATGGGTTGGGCCTTGGATTGACGTTGTTTCTTAGCAGTTGCATACTGATCTCCAAAACTATGAGAGCTAGACTTTAGGATGGTGGCTTTCAGGTCACTTCCAGCTCCACTGCTCCAAATCCTGTCATCAGCAGCAGAGACTTACCTTCAAGTTCAGAGATACAATCAAAGGTTGTGGCACTATCCTGTGTAATGTTGGGAGTCCCTTGAACTACTCTGGCCAACATATCAAAGGCAGATGTCTCCTGTCTGGCAATGTTTCTTGTTGTATTCATGTAGAGATATTCTATGTGTAACTTTTCAATAGGTTTTTTTTAACTAATATGGTTCCCTCTGTTTTTTCATACCAAGCCTTATTTACCTCTTCTCTCTCTCTCTATGTCTAAGCCTTCCTTCCCCACCCTGGTTAAAGTATCCCAATTTTCCCCATTTTGCCCTTGATAATATCTGTCTACTATGGTTTCCCCTCCCTGTGTGCCTTCTTCTCCTTTATCCCCATGGTTCCTTGTATAACCCTCCCTCTCCTCCTTCCATTTAAGTACTCACATTTTATCTTTCTCCCTTGATAACATCTCTCTCCTACTGCTCTTCCCTGTCAGGCTCCTACTACTTATTTAGCTCCTGGATTTCTTTCCATTTTCCTGGTTCCTGCAGTTATATCAGTACACATACTCACATATAAGAATTTGATGCTAGAATCCACAACAGAGGGAGCATATGTGGTTTCTTTTTCTGAGACTGCATTACTTAGTATAACAGCGTCTAGTTCTATCCATTTACTTGCAAATTTCATCCTTCTTCACCACTGAGTAGAACTCTATTGTGTAAATGGATCACATTTTCATTATCCACTGGTCAGTCAAGGGACACTTAGGCTGCTTCCATTGCTTAGGTATTGTGAGAAGAGAAGCAAAAAAACTTGGATGACAATTATCTCTGCAGTAGGATGAGTCCTTTGAGTAGATTCCAAGGAGTGGTATAACTGGATCATATGGAAGGTTAGTTTTTAGTTTTTAAGAGCTCTTCACACCACTTTCCATAGGGGCTGCTCAAGTTTCCAATCCAACCAGCAGTGAATGTGTGTTCCCCTTCCCCATATCAACTGGGCTCCAGTTTACTGAGTTTACTTGCTAGGGGGTATAGTATCAATAGGTCTCTATTTGAATGCAAAGTTTGGGTTAGGCCTCTATGTCCTTTGCCAAGATGTACAGTGTGTTCCTTTTGAATCTGGACTATGGTTCTGATTTGAATCAACTTTCCCTGCCACCTTTTCAAATCTACATGAGCCTTAATTTTAATTCTTTGGATAAGAAGCCAACATTGTGAAAACATTCCACCCAGATCCAGACCACTGGATAACTGGATAACTTCAGTTATCTGCCTTTGTCGTTCTCTGTCCATGAATAGATAAATTAAGGAAAATGATGTCTCTGATACCATGACATTGTCCTCTTCCTGCTATCTAGAAGAGATTATTGCTATCATTTCAATTTATACTTTACTTTACCACCATCACAGTCTGCTTAGAGTCAACATATCCTCTGAGACTCCCTTTAAGTCAATTCCCTTCATTCTGCAAGTCTAATTTAGTTTCCTCCACTCTGAGTTCTCTTGTAACCCTCTATGAAATCACTTATCAGGCCTGAAAAAGTAATTGGCTTACATCACTGCATCTGAGCTACACTAGGAGTTGAGTAATGTATAATGTATGTCAGATTTCTCTTTGTGGATTTAGACCTGAAAATAGTGCCTGATATATGGGGAGATGCTCAACAAAGAGGGAAAGGAAGAAGAGGAGAGAAGGTGAAAGAAAAATAGGGAGAAAGAACAAAGCACTCATGTCTGGCTTGGGTGCTTCTTACCCGAATGAACTACAATTTCTTCATCAGAAAGTGATAAGGTTGCTTCCAAGGTTGAAGCTGAGTATTCTGTGATTCCACACTTGGAACAACTTCACTGAGATCTAGCATCAGGCCAAAATGAAGCAATTAAAGGAAATACTTTAGGTAAGAAATAGGCTTTAAAAATAATCCAATCAGCAGAATGCATCTCAAAATATGTGCACAGCTCTGAGCCTCTATCTTGAACAGTTGGGAAGTAGCATGTTCAGCAGTGAAAGAAATCTCCAGGGACTTGGCCAATATGAACTCACAGATGTTCCTGTTGAAATCAGCTGATGAGTTTCCCTCACAGCCATGTTTAATCAAAGTCCTCAGTTCACCTCTAGGGCACAGCCCACTGAGCCCCTGCACCCTTAATTTATGAGAGGAGAGAAAGAGAGAGAGAGAGAGAGAGAGAGAGAGAGAGAGAGAGAGAGAGAATGAATATGAAGAATATGACTCTCCTAACTCTGAGGGAAGCCCATATCTAAGTGTTCCAATAAATGAAGATCTTTCTCTTTGTAAAAAAAAAAAATCATTTCCAGTGCCAGTGTCAGAGGATGATATTTACTCATCATTTTATGGTTTCTCTTCATTTATCATTCTCTCCATGCCAGAAGAGCTCTACCGTCATCACAGGGAAGTGGGTGTAAGATAAGATGGGGACAGGATTTTCTTGTCAAAGACTCTCTCTTACATGTGGTTAAGGAGAGTTGGACACTGTAAAAACAAAAAGAGCTAATTTTCTGAGTGCTAGCTCTGAAGCAAAAGTCTTGTATAGTGTTTCAAATTTAAGCTTCACAAGAGTCCTTTCAGAGACCATCAATGTTTTATAAGTGGAAGGAAATTGAAACCAAAGGACCCCAAGATTGAAGATGTCACACTTAAGTCATCTGGCAAGTGACAGAGCCAACTCATGAGCCTAAGCCTCACTTGGCTCCTGAGTCAATCCACCTACATAGTCAGAAGTCAGAGGCAGACTTCAGAGGGAAGCGTGATATCAGGGCCCTATTGCTTCCAGTAGCAGGCAGTTTCATCTGCTCATTCTATATTTCAGACCACCAGAGTATTTCCATTGTGTCAGAGTGCCATGTTATGAAAATGTTTGGCAAACACCACCCTCGTATTCTGTCCCATGATTCCAGGTATATGAAAGTCCCATCACACAAAGTTCTAACAACATTAAGTTCACACTTAAATACTTGACAGCTCTTTATGGTTTTGTTGAATTGTCTCACAATGACTCCCTTACACAAAATGCCTTCCCCTTCTCACCAGGAAATTCTCTACCTACTTCAAGACACTTGAAATTTGACATAAAGAAAAAGTTCACACTGTTTTCCTTTTTTTTTTTAATTTTCTCATTAGCACAAACATAAATGGACCTGTTTAGATTATCATCACAGTGAGCTGAGCTTAGCAGGTTTGTATGGTTGTCTCACCTACTTCAAGCATACCGAGACACCCAGGAACAATTTGTAAGATGAAAAGAAGTTTGAAATGTTGAGAGTAAAACAAAATTTTTGTCACTTGAGCATCCCTGGCATATGGTGGAGCTGTAAACTAACTTTAGCCTTGAGTCAAAGCTGTACTGTGGTCCATTTTCCCAACCAGAAAGCTCAGAATGGATCTTATATATTTAAAGAGTTGCTTAAAAGAAAATAGGAGGTGATACTGACCATGTGTGCTCCTAAAATATTTAGCATGTCTGGTCCTTTACAGAAGTTTTCCCACCATCAACAGCTAAATTAATGAACCAACCAACATTGGTTGATTTCATAATATTACCACAGGAAAACAATATTCTCAACTCCATCTGATTTCTTTTCCTATGCCTAGTTCTGACTTCAACAGTACTATTTTCCCTGCTGTTCATCTAGTCAGTATTCCTTAATATTTTTAGAAAGTTCGTAACTACAGAACTCAAAGAATCCTCACTGAGAAAATCCATGAAGCTCCCATCAGATAAAGGAATAGGAGATTGCCAGCACACCAGGAACTCCATGTCCCTCCCCCTTTAAAGAAAAAAATTCAAGAACTGGAGAGATGGCTCAGTAGATTAAGAACACTTGCTACTCTTCCAGAGTACCCGGATTGAATTCCCAGCACCCCCATGGTGCCTCACAACTGTCCAGAATGCCAGTTCCAGGGGAGTTAACACACTCTTCTGACCTCTTGGGCACTGCACACATGCCGTACCCTTACACACATTCAGCTAAACCCTCATACACATAAAAGTAATAAATAAAATATTTTTAAAGAAAGCAGATTCATAACTTCTGACCTCACTGATCAATTTTGTATTGATAAAGCTTTCTATCTTTATTAAAATGGAATAATACAATTTACAAATCTAAAACTTGGAAAAAATTCATAGTCTTCGGCTCTGTTTGCTGACTTAGCAGCGTTTATTTTGAATTTTTGGTTTTTGTTTGCTTGCTTTTGCTTAATATCAAGTGTCTGCTTCTTCTCCATCTGGCTATAAACAGGAATAGCCTTTTCACTTCTTTTCTGTCCTGCTTCCCATGATCAGTTTTTCTAGAACTATTTTACTATTGATAAACATTGGTGTTATTTTTCAAATTGGTTATTGTTAATGGCATTTCTTTGAGAATTCTTTTATGGGCATTTTGAAGATATTTCTGACCACTTTTGATACTCATTTGGGCTGACACATTATCGCTACCTTACCCTGAACCTCTTTTCCTTCTTGATTACAGTAGATTCTGAAATCAGGTCAGGGAAGCAGCACAATGTAAGGTTAGGAACATAGACTAAATCCCTGGTATTAACTTGAGATTCCTCTGTTCCAGCAAGATTTTGAATAACTTACTTTCCTTTTCTGTTTTGCTGATTCCATTCCTCCAAATGAGGACTATGGAATTGAATTAATGTTTGAAACCCACTTAGAGAAATTTCAGCACATCTAAAGTGATGTGTATCTGTTTTCTAAATACAAAATAATTTCAATGAATGAAATATTCAGCCTTTAGAAAGCTACCTTTTGCTTGAACACATCGTGTGATCCAGATAGGTTATTTTCCCCAATTTAAGGGATATTAAAATTAATAAAAAATTCTAAAATAAAAAAAAAACTAATCAGGAATTAGAAATCAGAAGTAAGCATTCAAAACAACTGGCTTCAAGCCTTGATAAGAATATATTCTGCCCACAATACACCACGAAAAACAAAGCACATTGCAGGAGCATTATACACTCATTGCATTGAATAAAAAGTTCTGGTCAGGGCCAGTGAGATGGCTCAGCCAGAAATAGTGATTCTGTGCAAACCTGAAGATCTGAGTTTGATCCCTGGACCCCAATTGAAAACCCAGATGTGGTGGCATGCGTCTGTAATCTCACATACCTGTGGTGAGATAGGAAGTGGGGACAAGTGAATTACCCCAGATTTTGCAGCCAGGTAGTCTAGAGTACATAACCCAGCGAAAACAAGAGACAGCCTGCCTCAACAGGGGTTGAGACTCCCAAAAGTTGCCTTCTGACTTCCACATGACTGCCATGTGCACATGTATGCGTGTGTGCATACACACAGTAATATTAATATATTTAAAATAATTATGATCATTGTACTATCAAACTTAAAGTAAGTGAGCTAAATAGCTGACATGATCTGCTAACCTACCAGGGAAATGGTCTTTAATTCAAGCAAAAATATAAATATAAAGTCATTAAGCCAAATCCTCTGTATCTAGCAATCTCTGTGGAAGAATCAGAGCAGTATAATATGCCATATTTATTCCAGTTCTTGAAATTCCCTTGTACAGCCATTCTCCTGTACATGTGGATGGTCTGTTGAGTTGTTCTATCTCTAAGGAAATATTTCTCCCCGTGAGGTGATCAGCAATTGTGTGACGAGAGACACTGAGACACTAAAGCAGAGATATTTTCATTTCAAATAAAAAATAGCCTATTTGGAACCTCTCTCTTAGAACTTTACAAGCTAAGAGTACCTCAGAACCCTTCTACATGGATCCAATTCAATGTCCCAATGAGGTAACACAAAATGCATGTTGATTTGGGACACATTTATGAAATCATTTTTTATTGTTATCAAGTGTGGTTTTTTCCTCCCAAATCATTGGAATATTCCTATTTTCCTTTGTCTGACACAAAGCCAGTCTATTTTAAAGGGGATAATAAGAAAACACCAGATAAGAAGAAGGAAAAGAGCTGTAGGTTGTAGTATGCTACCAAGCATTTAGCAACTCGTTCAAGGAATAACAGGCTCCCTTTGCAGCAGCCCTCTACTTCCACAGTGTAAGAACTCACAGAATGGCCACTTTCAAGAGCCCAGGGAGATGCTCCTAGGGGTGGAGTTGCAAAGAGTTTGCACCTCTGGCTGTCCTGAACCAAAGCAAACCAGATCTAACATCACAGGGAGCAGAAAAATAGAGCTTTGAATTTATTTTAAAGAACTATTTAATCTTCATTGCATGGTGGACCAGGCCATGCTTCCCTGGAAAAACGGTACCAATCAGAGCTGGGCCTGGTGGTGTTGGCCTGTGACCTCAGCTCCTCAGAAGACTGAACCATGATAACCACAATTAAAAGGCCCTTAGGCTATGGAATGTGTCCAAGGTCAGGCTGAGCAACTTCCTCAAAAGAGGGCTAGAGATACAGTTAAGTGCTAGAGTTCTTGCTTAGCATGATCAAGGCCTGGGTTCAGTACCCAGTACTGGGAAAAAGATAAACAAATAGATAAGTTTAATAAGCATATTCTCTCTTTTAAGAATTTCGATCTGAACAGAACACAAAGTAAAAATAAGTCCTTAGAAAAAAATAAGTCCTAACAGCCAGGTCTACTCTATTTCCATTATGAAATCAGGTGGTTCATTTGTGAGCATTTATATAAAAGTTCCTAAATTTTTGTGATATGCTTGTCTTAACTTAGCCAGGGTCAGTCTCTGACTTAAACAGGAAGGAAATGGATTTGGTATTTATTACTTAGTGATAAGGTACAGATATAAATAGTTGCTACACAACATTCTTCAAATCTCCTTCTGAGGCTAATGGGGGGGGCAGTAAAAGAAGTCAAATGTAATTTACTTACAAAGACACACTGTCCCACCTTTTTTCATTATGCCAATTAATTATCTCTAACATTAATAGAAAGTGGTTTGGGTGGTGAAAGAAAAAAAGGTCAATTGTTCTAAAAGACGAAGGCAACAATGATTTTTAAAGGGATAAAAAGACCTTATTTCTCTGCCATATAACAGATCCTAAGTGGGCAACCTGAGTCACTCAGCCATTCTGATGTAACTAAGTCATTTAAAAGCCCAGACTCCAACCCTCATCTTGCTGGTCCATACTATTTAGGTACCTTGTCATCTGTATAGTTAGCACTGGGTTTCCACTGTATTCAATTTCCAGTCCAGCAAACAGAGCACAGAGGGAGACACACTCACATTCCAAGGGCTTTGCCAAAACAAAACCAAAATAAAAGAGAAATAACTGGCCATTCACATGTCCAACTAAAACTCAATTCAAACGGAATAGAAGAAGAAAGCACTGTACATAAACAGCCTGCTTTCCAACAAAGGCCTTTTAGAAGCATTGACTGTTGCTGCTTTAACAGACACGATGGGCACAGATCAGAAATGTGAAACATGTCCCAAATGATTAAAATCAAAATAGCCCCGTGTTCTGCGGATTTTCAGTGTAAAAAGCTGGCATTACAGCTTTAAACCAGCATGGAATAGTATACTGAAATATCTCAATCACTTTCAAAATATACCACAAGAAATATTTTAATAACCATCAAATATGTGAAGTTGAAAAATAACATTTTTAGAAAACTTAAGGTCAAATCGAGATTTTACAGTGCTATTTTCTAAGCTTGAATCACTCACATAAGTGCTATCAGATCTTTCTTCCTATTTGAGTTATTATTAAAGAATCTATGTTTTATTATGTACTAAGAGATCTACCTTCATTTATATTGTTAATCTGTTTTTTAAATGCATTCATTTCTTAACCTAAGAAATTTATTTACAGAGACCCTCATTCCCACAAGCCATTTGCCAAAATTGAAGACAAACCTAAAAATAAATGAGACTACCAAGCAAGTGACACCAGTGAGGTACGGCTAGCTAAAATTCTCAGTCAACACTGGACTTTACTCTGTTCCAACAGGAGGTAGCAGGGGTTGAGATGATTTAGACTCGCAATGAATTGTATCATTCTCTTAATGCAATATGAAGAACTGAAAGAGAATTTAAACAGGATTAAGTGACTTTGTGCATCAGTATGATTTCATTCTTGCCTATGAACCACATAAAACCACTCTTTGCAGAACCCCAACCTGAGGAAAGTCCCATTCCTCCTACTACTCATTTGCATATGGTTGTGCTTTATTTTCAGTGAGGAATGAATAAGATTGAAATCAGCACATTGAAAAGTTCTAATCATCCTGGCAATGTCATGGGCTTTGAACATGATTACTCATGTGTGTCGAGGTGGCAGAGGGGTGACGAAATTCTGCCCTAACTTTAGCTGTTGTCTTAGAGCCATGAATTGGAATTGGATGTCACAGAAGATTGGCCATCCATGTACATGGACCTGAAGTCTGAAGCATCTTCCTCTCTCCAATGCTGTTTATTTAGATGTAGTTGATTTCCTGGCTTGAGAAATCTGTTTTCCAGGACCATATCTTTTCAATGTGCTCTCAGAAAAGCTTGTGTCAGAAGCTGCCTCCAAGGCTTTAATCAAACAAACATTTCTCTAATGAAAGGAATGTTATTTGGATACCTGGTCTGCCACTTAACCTATAATTATACTGAGTATCTGACTCTCTTTTGTATTCCTAAATGTATACTACATTCTAGAAAAACTCATGCTAGATAGTCAAGAATTGTGAAAACAGCTGTGTCAGACAGTCATAGCTTTCAAGTAACATCCAACTACTACTAAAGACATCATAAAAAAATAAAAAATAATAATAAAGCCACAGAAACATAAAAGAGTAGTCAAGTCTCAAAAGAACCAAATCAAGAGCCAAAGACTTCAAATGCAGAATAACCATGTACTTCTTCATAGCAGAGATCAAGGTTTAACTTAAATATCTCCTAATTATAGTGATGTGAGTGAAATGAATTCAACAGATATATTCAGACGTACGTAACAGTGTTGATCACTGGAGCAAAGAAATGGCATTGTCATGCAACCATGTACTTACTCTGTCTTAACTGTGGTGCTCTGCACAGCATCAGGTTAGCCTATTTATTCTTCCTAAGCCTGAAGACTTATGGAGGAAAATGAAGATGGCTTCTTCAAATTTTATATCCTAGTGGCAAGTCAGTCAGATACTCAGGGTCACTGCATTGTACAGCTTTGAGAGAGCATCCTGATTTCAAATATCTATCATTTTCTCCTAGAACTATTTACCTTCACCCTGAAGAGACCACAAGGGAGGTCATGGGTATAACAAACTCTTCATGTTGCCAGAGTTCTGAGGTCTCCAAATGCTCTTCTTCCCTACCATTAAGATCATTGCTTTAGGAAATTACATTTCAACAAGTTAATTTGATGTGTTCTTTAGGTAAGTTTCTGTAGGTAAACAGAGAATGGCTTAAACACCTGAACCATTAAACTTGTCCTGAGCATCTAATACTTCAGTGTCCCTGATGTATATCTGAGTCTGCTCTGCAAACCTGAATGTAGTAAAGAAACCTTTGTTAGAACATTTGTCTGTTCATGGTTTCTATCTTTCCATGAGCAGATTCCAAATCATAAAATTTTGTACATCTGTAATTTTCTTGGTGTCCTAGAGATATATACTGGGAAATACCTCAACATTTCTTCTCCCTTAAGAATGCTGTGATCCCGTGATAGAATTAGAATAGAAGCCATCATTAATACCTGTCAGGTAACAGAACCCAAATATCTCAAGGAATAAAGGAATCCTATTATAGCCTTTATGCTATTCAAATGAGAAGAAATTACCTTATCTGGGCAATTATTTTCAGCTGCAATTTAGGCCAGTCTCCAGAACTAGAATAGAATATAATGATCCTTAATTTCCATTTAGCAAAAAAAAATATTTAAGCTTCCTGACACAAATATGTTACTCTAAGACTGTATATATTTGTTGTATATAACTAAATTGCTGATAGCAGAAGGCATAGAGGAGTCCAGCAGTGGGGAAAGGCTCAAGCTGGAAGAGATCGCACTCATCTGCTTCCTCCACACGCTGTTTACAGTGTGGGTTGCATGGCCATGTGTCTGCGTGTGTATATTTGCAGGTTTCTCCTGCATATTTGCAAATGGTTTGAGAACAAGAACACTGGCAGTGGTTTTAGCATTCCTTCCCTTGATTTGATCATTTCTCCAAAATCACAAAGAAGCAAAATTTCAGGGTTGAAAGAAGGTTAAATTACTCAATTACTGAATTCTTCCTATTATACACATGACAAATAGCCACTCCACCCCGCCCCATGCAGAGCCTTGAGTCAAAGAGAACTTTTGGAATAGTCTGTGGATGACTAATGGTTTAGTTCTTCATCCTGCATTTCCTGCAACACCTCAAATCTTCTTTGGGGAATTGCTATTCTCTGGTGTCTGCTGTCTTAATGGGACCATCCTTTGAGGTGTCCTTTCTCTGTTAGTCAAGGAACATCCACGTGATCCAAGCTATGACAATCCAAATCTATCACCCAGGGATTTAATTCTGTGTTAGGAGGTAAGAGAGAAAAACAATAGGAACTGATTTATTCAAATGAAAGCACCTTGAAGATAGTAGTTTCCTGAAAAGCAAGATTCTTCAACTCTAATTTCAGCTCTGTGAGCCCCCAACACCTTCATAAACTCAATTTTGCCTAAACTTAGGCAAAGTCAATTTATATTAATTGGAATCAGAACAATCTATCTGACACTTCCCTTGATCCTGTTTTTATTCAGCTGTAGAAACTCAGACAAGCACAACCTCTCTTTACTATTTCAGTCTTGTGTCTATTTGAATATTTAGCACACTTCTCCTCAATCATTCTTCATTTCCTTGTATGACTTTTCAGGAAGCTCGCTCATATTTCTATGACTTCTACTATGTGTCATGTTTCTTTTTCTTCCTTCATTCCCTCTTTTGTACTCTGAAGTCAGATACTCTAAGAATCTCTGAGATAATAATGCTTGTCCAATATTTGAGTTGGCACATTTTGTATAGTAGCTTGTAAACATTGTACGAAATGAGTCATAAAAGACACACACACACACACACACACACACACACACACACACACACAGAGTTGCATGCATATACCCAAATGTTTATAATAAAATAAGTTGACTCATGTTACCTGATGTCACAAGCTTTAACTTACCGCATATCCTTTCTTTCCCTGCTCCTTGACTGAGGTATCTCAAGCTCCTTGGTTTTGCTTGGCTTACATCTTAATTTTCATTACATACAATATGAGGCCACCTCCCATTCATGGGATGTCATCTTTTGGAAATATTTCTAAGATACCCTGAAAGTACTTCCATTGCAGGCTCACCCTCAGTTGGGTGTTGACTGCCTGAGTGTCTTTGAAAACCCAGACACATATTGTCAAACAAAAGGGGGAAAAGGAGGAAACGAGCTCCTTCCTTTACCTGGCACAATTGTGTTCTCCCTTCGTCACTTTGGCACTCTTCCCTTTAGAACAAGATTGAGAAACTCCATGGGATTTCTTTGGAGTCTTTCTCCCCATTCAATCTGTGAAGCCTTCCTGTGATCTTTGTCCTTTAGTGGATAAGCCCCTTCTATTGATCAGGAAGACACTGGCTCCTAGATAATGTGATAACTGGGGCATGACCTGTTTCCAGATGGGTATCATCATGACTTTACATTCTCTGGCCTTTTTACTTCATCTTCTAAAAACAAGCTCCAGCTGGTCTGTTTTACTCAATTCGATCACTTTGTACTAAGCACCTACTAAGTGCCAGGGTCTGTGAGCATAACCTGGAATTGGACATGAAACCTGCCCTCCAGGATGGACACAGCAGCGGTGTGGCAATGGAAAGTGACAAATCGATGAGCCTGCAAAGACGGCAGTGATTCACTCTGCCTGCTGAGCATGGGGTGAGCAAAGTTGTCAAGGGGTGACCTTGAGTGGGCTTCGGAAAAATGAATAGGAACATCAAGCAGATGGGGCGGGGGGGGCATTGGAGGCACTTAAAAGTGAATGTGTCATTCCAGGTGTGCAGAGAAAGAGAAGTGATCGCTCTCTTCTGTCCTCTATAATTGCAGCCTATGATCATATTAGTCTTTTTGGCAGCCACAACACACAGCTGGCTCACAGAGAGCTAAACCCTCTATCTTTCTTGCATTGCTTTGCCACGTCGACCCTCATCATCCATGCCAGTGAGTTATTATTCTTTATCGAGGAAACAAAAGCAAGCTATCAGCTCCTTCATCTGTCCTCCTTGGTCACTATTCCTCATGTCTGGGGACTACAGTATGTGACCTGGGTCCTTGGCATCCCTATGTGTCCACCAACTTTCTCTTTTCTCTCCTCCATCTCTCTCTTCCTCCCTTCCCCCCACACACAAACTTTGAACATGGCATGCACTGAGCTTTGCAGAATGCAGAATGATCTTTCGACAAGTGTTTCTGAAACCAATCAAAGCACAAAAACCCGAAATGGGTTGGCAAAAATCAAATTAAAGCTGAATTCTGATGGAGTTGCAGCTATCTACACCCATGTGGGCTGCCTGCCAAGAATGTTTTTAATATAATAATCACTCATGCATACACCCATAATAATTGATATTTGCAATTCGATAATGCTTCTTAACATTTTTTTATTTGTTTCCAATCTCCTCTCTTCTCTCCTCACCTCACCCGTCCAACAACTCCCTGTGTCAGCACATTTTTGGCTCTTAATGACCCTCTCAGCAACTACTGATCAAAGTCAAATTTTAATTACAATTCTAATTTTGGAAGTTTGCTTCCTTTTAATCTGAACTTTTAGAAAGGAGTCAAATGTGTGTTTACCACAGCTCACAGTAAACATATCAAGATCTAGGACTATTTAATTGGATGAGTTCAACTACTTTGAGCTTCACAGTTCCTACCAGCTTATGTCTACCTGGTGATTACACCTACTGAATGTAAATTATATCAGTAAAATTCGTATGGCCTGGGAGATAGACAGGAGGGGAGTGAGATGCAATGATATTGCTTTGTTCTGGAAGTTTGGGAATGGCTGCATACCCCCAATACTCAATGCTTTGCAGTTTGATCTGAGTCCACTCAAGTTTTCTGTACACCTAATAATTCTATTATCTCTGAAAGACTATCTCACTTCTGCCTTTGTGTGTCCTACCCGTTTTGACTTGAACACTTCAAAATTCTATCTCCAGTGCTACCTTTCCTGAACCTTCTGGATAAAAATAGACATACTCTAGTAACTCAGAGTTATCAGTAAGATCAAATATTGATCTTAATAACAATCATTATGGGTACTTTTTATTTGTACATAGGAAACATTGTCTTCACCCTCCCAACAAGTCTATTGCACAGTCATTATCCTCATTTTATAAATGAAGAAGTTGAATCTCAGACTAGTTAAAATGTTCTCAAAGTTAAGTAGCTATTTAGTGTACCATTGAAATTTGAAAGGCAGAGTTATTACAGTAAACCACAAGATCTGTATTCCTCCTACATGCACAAAAATAATCTCAAACTGAATGTAAGCCTGCATGAAAAAGAAGCTATATCTCATATTTCTCTGACTTTCCTAATGTTCACAACATTGTCATCTAATAAATATATTTGGACTGAATAATTATCTCTCAGAACACACAGAAATATATTTAGAGAGCTGCTCGTAAGAGGAAAGAGTTTTTACATTTTCCTTTTGGCTTTGGGGAAGCTTCTTCAGAAATTAGGTACTTTGGAAAGACTACTAAAGAGATGTCTCTTTAACACCAGAAATCCTCAAATGAAAGGGGAAAATAAAGACTGGTATAACAAGAGTATCACCATTAGGCAGCATGTAGTAGGGCCTCTTTGGGGGAATCATCATTCTTGGAGTTATGGAGTATTTGAAGATAAAAATAATTGTTCTTTGTATCAAAGTAGCTCACTATCAAGTTTAGGTGTACAATTAACAAAACAGTCTTTATAGTCACATACCCTGATTGCCTTTTGTTAGGTTATAGGTGGTAATTATGGAGTTTTTGTTCTAAATCATTTGGATGAAGTGTGTGTACATTTGGAGGAAAATCAATTGCCCTGTGTAACAAAGGTAGGAGGGCTCTAGACAGACTTCAGAATGAGCAGGGAAGAAAGAGCAACAAAGTGTCAACAAATATTTCAAAAGGAAAAAGTAAGTAGAAAAACAGCACTGTGGATTTTTTTGCTGTCTACTGTGCAGTTTCAAGTATCAAGATCTCCTGTGCAATATCATCAATAAAGTCTACATTGCTTGCCATGATTTGATACAAGAATTTTTCTGGAGAAGAAAAGTATGTTTTGTTTTACATCTGTAGCTATGCAATCCAGGCCAGGAAGAGGATGGGACAATGACACATTCACCAAAAGGGCATATAAATAAGAGTTGCCAGTCTAGATGACGACAAGGTACACTCATCTCTCTCCTCCTCCAACTTCTCTTTTGTCCACAGTCATTCTCATTTGTGGTCTCTTCTTTAATTATTGTTGTTAAATAAATACATATATACACACATGCAGATATGTAGTTATATAGATTAGATAAATGATAGATGATTAGACAGATAAATAAGATGATAGATTAGATAGAGATAGATGATGATAGATTAGAGTTGGTGATGATGATAAATAAATGATAACAGACAGGTGATAGATAGATGATAGATATAAAGCCTGCTGAGTCCATTTAGTGGCGTATGTGTGTTTAGGGCTCACTACTTGGGGCTGAAGAATCTATCAGGGGCTATTGTCTGGAAAAAGAAGACTAATTTACCCTCTTTTAGCAGACATTGATTACCTTTAGCAATCATCTAGAAGTGAGACTTTGTGAAATTTCCCCCATCCACAATGGCAGGTCAAGTGATTTTGTCATCATATAGGTCTTGTTTAGGAAAATATATTGTTGCGATGTTATGTGTGTGGCTTCCTGTCATGTGGAGAAGACACGATCTAGCAGGAGGCTCACTGGTCTGCTGGTTCTTAGAATCATTCTGCCCCGTCTCTGCAATGTTCCCTGATCCTTACATATAGGGATTGCATTGTACATGTATTAGTCAGGGTTAGACACCTCACAGTCACTTAATCTCTGTATTTGGACAAGTTGGGGATCTCCATAATAGTCCCTATCCATTACAAAAAGAAGTTCTGTTGATGAGAGGTAAGAGCTACACTTCTCTGTAAGCATAGCATTTAGAATACAGCTAGAAATTATATTTTTCTAGGAAAGTGGCAATGGTAGATCTCCTCTAGAGTCTAAAACCTCTCCCATGATAGTTGGCTAGGTTTACAGTACTAGCACGAATTCCCTCCTCTTGAGCAGGCCTTAATTCCAAGTAGACAGCTGTTGATTGCCTCCAAGACATGGGCGCTAGCATTACACCACTGGGAATAGCATACCAGGACAGTCACTGTTGTGATTTGTAGGCTTTCCAGCTGGGTAGGAACACTGATTCCTTTTCTCCCTTGGAAGTTTGCATAGCACTTTCTAAGAGTTTAAAATCTAGTCCTCAGAGAGGTTTCCAGGTCATTGTCACCCATTTCTCCACATCCTATTTGTGATGCGTTTGGTGTATTCAGTAATATGGCTGTACCTTCAAGTTCTGGGAGTCAACAAAGGCAATCACAGTCTTCTGCCTTTATTGAGAGTTTCCAGGATCTCCCTGACCAACAACTCAGAAGAGGTTTCCATACCTGGCACTGGGGTTCTGTTAGTCTGTAGCGCTTGTGGGAGTCTTATTACCCATTGTGTCCTTCCATTCTTCTTCCTGGCTTTATCCCAGGACCAGGACTCTGACTCAAGTTACCATTGTTTTGACAGAATTCCCTTATAGCTGCTGGGATCTTGTCCTGGGTTGAGTAGTATTCTCCAAAATGCATTACTACTCAGAAAATCAGATTGTGTCTCCTGTCAGAAATATAATTTTTGCAGATGTAGTCAAATAAAGATAAGAGCACTCTGTGGATTTGTTGTATATAGCCTTAATTATGTAGAGGTATATTCCCTCCAGTCCAGTTCCCGCTAGGACTTTTATAATGAATGCATATTAGATTTTTGTCAAAGGTCTTTACCTTGTTTATTAAAATAACCATGTTATTTTTATCTTTAAGCTCATGTATATGATGTATTACATTAACTGATTTACACATATTGAACAATCCCTCCATTCCTGAAATAAAGTCAATTTGATCATGGTGGATGATCTTTTTGTTGGATGTCTGTATGCAATTTGCAAGTCTTTTTTTATCAATGTATAGGTTTTTATTGAATTTTTGTGCATTTTATACAAAACATCTTAATTATATTTATACCCCCTGTACATATCCCTGATACCCTCCCACCAGATTTAACATATTCTGTCATATATGTTCAGAACTACCAAGTCAAGTTTGTGTACCTGATGTCCCTCAGGACAATCTCTAAATAGGCTGAGTAGACTCCAGTGGATGAAATGACACCAAAGGACATATGGGAACAAATGCTTAACTGGATAGGACTTAACCTGTGTGGCAGAATGCACGAGGTCTGGCAGGGAGGGAGTATAGAAAAGGGAGGGATTCTAAATTTAATTAGAACTGTTGTATGAAATGTTTAAAACTCAATAAAAAATTTAAAAACCAAAATATTGTAAGTACTTTTGAGAATTTTTGTATCTAAGTTAATTAGGGATTTGGGCTTATCGTTCTTTGTGTCTTTATCTGGTATTAGAGTAATACTGCATTACAGGAGGAGACTGGTAGTTCTCCCTCTGTTTTGATCTTTTTGAATCATTTAAGTTGTGTTGGTTGCAGATCTTCATTATAGTTCTGGTAAAATTCTGATGTTATTCCATCTGGACCTAGGACTATTTTTGATCAGGAGGTTTTGTATTACTGTTCCAATTTCCTTATTTACTATAGGTCTGTTTTAGTTGATCTATTCTTGATTTAACTTTGTTGGTTCTACTGAATTTAAAAATTCATCCATTTCTTTTAGATTTTCTAATTTAATAGAGTATATTATTCCCTTATAGAATATATAGGGTATATTGCTTTATAATGATCTGGATCCTATTAGTTTATGATGTGAGGTTTCCCCTTCTCTGACTTTTGCTGGGCTGAAGGTCTGTCTCTCTTGTTTATGTTTTCAAAGAACTAGTTGCTAGATTATTTGATTCTTGGTATTGTTTTCTTTGTCTCTATTTCATTGATTTATGCTCTGAGTTTTGATATTTCTTATCTACTTGGTTTGGGTTTGACTTGTTCTTGCTTTTTCATTCAGTCATTTATTTCTGTTCTTTCTGATTTTTTTAATGTAGGACTTAAAGCTATAAATTTCTCTTGAAGGACTTCTTTTAATGTGGCCCAGAGGTTTTCTTTGTGCTGTATTGTAGTTTTCATTTTGTTCCAAGGGTACTTTTGTTTTTTTCTTGATTTCTTCTTCGACCCATTCATCATTCATGAGTGTATTATTAAATTTCCATGAGTTCATGCTGTTATAAGAGCTTCTTTTGCTGTTGATTTTAAGCTTTATTGTGTTGTGGTCTGATAGAATGTATGGAATTATTTTACATTTTTTTGTATTTGTTGAGGTTTATTTCATGCCTCAGCATGTGGTTTATTTTAGAGAAACTGCCATGGGTTGCTGAAGGTAAAAGTATATTCATTGGTGCTTGGTTTGAATGTTCTGTAGATGTATGTTAGGTACATGTGATGTGTGATATCTTTTCATTCAGATGCTTCTCTACTCTTTGTTCAGATGGCCTGTTTATTGGAGATGGGGCATTGATGTCCCCTTCTATTATTGAGTTGGAGTTAATCTGTGTACTGAAATCCAGTAGTACTATTCTTATGAAACTGGGTACACCAGAGTGTACCATACGTTCATGACTGTAATGTCTTCTTGGTCCACTGATCCCTTGATCAGAATTAAGTGACATTCTTTATCTCTTCTGTTAACATTATGTGACAGAATGCATGAAATCTGGTGTGGGTGTTAGGAGTATAGCTATGGGAGGGGATCTAAACACAATCAAGATATACAGTACGGACATTAAGATATACTGTGGGAAATTCAATTTTAAAAAAGATTACTCTGGACCAGGTACTACTGGTAACCTTACTAGAAGATAAGAAGCTGGACGACACAGAATAGAAAACATCCACGTGATAACTCATAAACGATCAGAGTACTCTCTCTGCAAGGCAAGAAACACTGGGATTGAGAGTAACCAAGACAGATAGCACACTGATCCTCTATCTCCAGAATGTACTAAGCTTGCAGACACCTTGGCTTCTGAACTTGTGACCTCAGAACTGTGAGAGAACAGTTTCTTGTGTTCTAAGCCCCCTAGTTTGCAGTGTTCTGTTACAGAAACCCAAGGAGCATGACACAGACCCTTCCTTTGTCAATTCTGATTCTGCTCTCTGTGAGTACTCAGTGAGACAGTCTCCCTGTCCCATGCCTCAGGATACAATTATAGCCACACTTAAAACTGTAAGTGAGAAAATTTAATGGAGATCCCTGTAGAGCATATTGAGATTTTTCAGACACTGAAAACATAATTAAAAATTTTTATCATCATGATTCTTTCTGATTCTCAATATCATAACAACACAGCCTCTTCAAGAGGTTAAGGCTCCAGAGTGGTAGAGGTTCCACAGAACCCCAGTAGTCATCACGTTGACAGGTAGTATGTAAAACATAGGAGGTATCGTCTTTATTTGATAAAACAGACAAGAAGATAGCAAGTTCACAGATATGGCCACACCACATCATAGGAAAGGATAAGTATGCAGTTAACTACAGTGAATATTTGATATGCCACTCTTTAATGTAAAGCCTGGTCCAGAAATTCTTACTAGAGATGTGCTCTAATGGAGTATGTTGCTGCTTTTCTCAATAATTCTAAATTCATTCAGTAAACAAATATTTATTGAGCACATGTTATATTATTTGTCATAGCAGTTGGTACTTATTTTTTAATTGAATTTGGTACTGGAATCTTGAGACTTGAGATATGGTTAGGGATAATGAGGCATGAACATATATCACATGGGCCTCCAGGAATTTATACACTTAATTGACATTTTGCTTATTCAGGAACATGCTGTAAGCTTTTCTTATACAAATTCAGATTGCTCAGGAAATTGTATAACATAGTATTCAACATCAGGCTCTCTACACGGGTTTGCTGTTCTCTATTCATCTTGTGTACACAGTTACTCTGGTGAGTGATAAAACCTTTGTTTCTTAGAAAGGAATGATCCTCAAGTGAGAGATAAAACTTTAGTATGAGATGAAAAAGAGCAGATAACTTGCCTTGTGCTTCTACACACAAGGAACCCCTACAAGTGTGAAATGCAAGACAGAGCTTGTCACCTATTCAAACACTGTCACTGTGGAACCTGGCTATTAATCAAGGGCAAAGATTTTCATTAATCAAACTTAGAAAACTTTTTATCATGAATTCACTGGCCATTTTTATTTCTTCATTTCAGAAATGTTTATTCATTTCAACTTACTATTTAATTTTTGAGTTCTTTATATATTCTAAATATCAATCTAACCCATTATCAGAAATTAGTAGAGGAAAGTATAAGCAAACACTTCAGACACAGGCTATGGCTTTCTGAATAGCACCCCAATACCTCAGGAAATAAAAGGAAGAATTGCCAGATGGGCAATTCTTACTTGCATCAAATTAAAAAGCTTCTGCAAAGCAAAGTAAGCAGTTGACAAAGAGAAAAGACAGCCTATAGAAATGGAGAACATTTCTGCAATTTAATTGAGCCACAATGGAACTAATTATGATTGTTTCATCAAAAAAAATAGGAATAAAATTTCCATGTGATTCAGCCATGCCCAAAAGATCCCCTGGAACTGGAGGTCAGTATAAGAGTTAGCTTTCATGAGGGTACTAGAAACTTAGGGCTGCCTGTAAGAACAAGCACTCTTAACTATGGAGCCACCTATCCAGGCCCAGTAAATGACTTTCAAAAGGACATATGCATTCCAGTTCTCCCAAAGGATTCACCAACACATGGAAACATTTCATATTAGTTTTCTGTCTGGCCTCTAGGCGTTTCAGTTTGAGTACTCTATCACAGGTCCACATTGTTATGGGGATAATACACACACACACACACACACACACACACACACACACACAGAGCAACAAGAATTGAGAGAAACTATAATCTTAACAATTTTGTTGGTTTTTGCGATTGATTCTGAGGCCCTTTTTAGTATCCTGTCTTCTGTAAAGACAAAAACAAAGAGATGGAAATTTGAGGTTCATTTACAGAAGAGGAGAAGGAAACATTAAACATGAGTATCACCCATAAGCCTGAGGCTTTGCTCAAGTATTATGGTACATTGACGGTCAGAATATCTAAAGAATCATTTAAAACATCTGTTTCTTGGGATGTGCTGAAGTAGATTGATCATTGTCCTATGGATAGCCACAAAGGTCATTTGCTAAGGTCAAGGTAGGCTGAGGGGTGAGACAGAAGGGGACACACCCACTCACACCTACAAGGCTCTCATCTAGGCTCTAATCTGCTATACGTACAAGTGGTTCTGTTGGGAGGAAATAAAACATATGAGAAAACCACTGGGATAGGTTAAAATAATTTTTACAAACTGCTCTCTTTATAGACTGCCACAGTTCATTTCTTTTGCTTAGGAGAAGCTGAAGAGTAGTGGGCCTTAACCTTGGTTATGCATCAGAATCATCTGGGGAGATTTCCAAATGTACTTATGCCTGGGCTCAGCCCCCAGAGATTCTGATTGATCATTTGTCTTGGGTTTGAGCACTGTAGTCTGTTAAAGCTCCCGGCTAGTTCTCATGTGCAGCCAAGGCTAAGAACTCCCACCCAGGAGGGAAAGAAAGACATCTGGGAGTCAGAGAGATAGAGTGAGCCCTGGTCAAACTCTAGCTCCCTTTAACTAAGCTAATTACATGCATGAACTCATAGTCACCATTTTGGGTCTGCATATATTTGGAAAGATGTGTGTGTGTCTGTCTGTATGTCTCTGTGTGTGTGTGTCTCTCCCTCTCTGTGTATGTGTGTGTGCATGTGTGTGTGTTTATGTGTATATGTGTTGATCATAGATCCTCTTTATTCTAAGAATTTATCCAGATGCCTAAAAGAAATGCATGTCATGCTGCAAGTAAATTTTGGAAAAGAAAAATGAAAGTGAAATAGTTGAATATCCCCCAAAGGTTGACACAGACCAATCTACTTCCTGCAGCTTCTTAGCAGTGAGTGTAAGTGAAAAGATATGCCCTACTCTGTGGTTACAAATTTTGTAAGCCATCAGCTGTTTGGTGATTCATAACAAAGAAGGCTTTGTCCTGTGGGTCCTCCAAAAAGGATTCATTGTGTTGTGGTAAACTAAAATCAAACCTCAAGAGCCAAAATGAAACAAATCAGGACATCAAGAGGTTGTGCCTCAGTTTCCAATATCTATAAAATTGAGATATAACAGATACCACTGGCACCTATACCCTCACTGGCCTTTGCTTCCTCTTTAATAATAGAGACACGTTCTTATAAGAACAATACCAAGCTTGCGAGAGGAGGTAAAAAAGGAGAGAGGTGTGGGCAGTCCTTTATATAACAAAGATAGGCAATGGGACCTAACTTTTCAAGGAAATCTTTCAAACAGGACTCTCCAGAGCAAGAATGTTCTGTTCTTCTCCATTCATAACAAGGCTGTAGCTGGAGCTACAGTCATCACCTTAGGATCCTATGGAAAAGCAGAAAGAATTGCAGAGAACGCAAGTCTGTATAATAAGCTACTGAACAATAGGCAGGAAACTTAATCATATACTAAGTGATTAGAAACTACCCTTTTTTGTTTCCATTATGACAGTCGAGTCTCAACAGCTAGTAGCCAAAACTCAGTTCTTAACGAATAGAAGCACAATTACAACTTCTAGTCTTCTGAGACTGGAATGGGCTGATGGAGGCAGAATTTCTAGTGCATATTCTGTTCACCATCCATTCCATCAATGCTACTGGAATAGCAATTCTGTGTCAAGCCACCTTGTGGAGATTCTTATCTATTGAAATGCTACTACTGTTTACCTAAAGGTTTCCCATTATCATTTCTAGATTTTTTTTTAATTGGGATCCTTCAAAATCTGGATTTATACATCAGATATTCATCTGGCACATCTTTGGTATTATGTTCATGCCTCTTTGTTGAACAATAGGTTTTACTTGTGTGTGTGTCTCTGTGTGTGTGTGTGTGTGTCTGTGTGTGTGTGTGTGTGTGTATGTGCTGTGCTTGCTATGTAGTTACTGAATATACCCCAAGAGTAGTCTCTGCTCTCCAAAATAATGAATTTCTATTAGGAGAGAGAGGAAGCAAATGAATAAAAAGCAAAGTCCAGAAGGCTAGACAGTCAGTAACACTAGAGTCTAATATCTATGAACCTAAACTATGGCATGTCATCTTAGTTTTTATGCATGTCACAGAAAGTAATGAATTTATTCTCCATATCAGTGTCTTGAGAGCATAAATATTACTTCATTTGTACTGTTGGTGAATCTCCTAAAAGCACTCATTTCTAAGTGGTAGTGGTAGGATTCAAACTGGCTCCATACCATATTGGAGTCCCTGTGCTTCATGACCACTGTAAACCAGCTCAGGCTTATCAAACAGGGATGAGTTAATGGCAGCCATCAATGAGAACTACACTCAAACACTATGCACAGAACTTATGTTTCCACAGTTATAGTTTGGAAAACCAACAACTCTAAAGGGAAACAAGAGAAACTGGACAGGCAGGAAAGGAAGCCGCCCTTGTCCAAGCTCACTCTGACAGTACATTGTCCTGGTAGAATTCATCTCTCTGGCCTGGGTAATGGAGACATTTTTAGTTTTTTAAACACCTGCAGTCTAGGAAATTAGACCTCCTTGTTCAGTAATCCACACCAATCACTGAGACAGCTTTCTGCCAGTGACTCCATCCCTCAGACTCTTTCCAAAGCACCTGTAGACCAATTAAGCTTTTGTTCCATCTCTTCTCATTGCAAGCCTAAGTAGTGAATGATTCTCTCTTTTATTTTTTAAACCTCTTAACAATTTCTTTCCTTACTTCCTTTAAAAAAATGGGGGTGGTGACAATGTGAGAGAACCTGCCCAGATACAGTGAGGTGTGAGAGGTAATGGTCAGCATCATGACACACCAGCAGCTTGTCCAGAATGGCTCTGCCAGGAAATCAGGAAGTATGATCTGTTGCTGTAGACAGGAGGGCCTGCCATGCCCCTAGGCACTAACTGTGATCATGCTTTTAATCCCAACACAAGGTCTCTGCTTTCACAAACCATAGTGAGCCTAGTTGAAATGTGGTCTGTTTCTCTTTAAAGGGTAGTCTCACTTTCACACTTTCACTCTTAGGAAAATGAAAATGGTAAGAAGAAGATGCAGTTACTGTCTGTTTGGGGGAAAAGGTCAGGGTGTTTGTTACAAACAGTAAATGTAACTCCTGGGGTTTGCCTATCATGATGTTCTGTGTCTATGAATATTTTTATTAAACTTTTACAACTATGAGACAGAGTCTTTCATGGACTCCTCTTGATAGATGAGGGACAACATGAAACTCAGGAGCTGAGAGATATAGTTTGATCATTCCATCCAAAAATTAGAAATGGAATTCCCATGACCCAGAAACTCTATTTCTAGGTATATAGCCCAAATAATAAACGCTTGCTGCTCAGAAGAAGCACATGTGCACTTATCTTCACGTAGAGCTATTAACAACAGCCAATAGCCCAACCCTGGAAATAGCCAGTAAGTGTCAAAGGAAGAATGGATAAATATAATGTGGTATATCCATATGGTGAATTATAATTCAGTGACAACAAAGGGCAAATCCATGCTACAATATGAAAATTAAAAGCATTATGCTAAGTGGAAAAAAAGCCAGATGTAAACATTGGTTATTGCATGATTCCATTTCTATGAATATTCATATAAAGTAAATCGATAAAGACAGAGATAGTTTAGTGATTGGCAGGATCAAATGAAGAAGGAAATATGAAGCATAGCCTTAGTGGGTACAGGGTTTCCTTCTAGGGAGAATAAAATGCTTTAGAAGTACACAGTAGTGGTTTGATAACATTATTAATGTACTAAAAGCCATCAAACGACATGCTTTTAAAATGGTGAGATTTGTGCTATGCTAACTTTACCTAGAAATTATTAAGAGCTCTTAAAATATGTCTTAGCAGCTGTGGGGGCCATGGAGGTAATCTGCTCTGTCTCCCTCTCAGACGACCAGCTGCAAGAGCAGCAGTTGAACAAAACAGCTTCAGATCCCCACAGCATTCACCTCTCATGGTCAAACTCCTCTGTCTGCTTGTTGCCAGTCTGTGACTAAGAGCTGGAGTTCTCGAGAAGAACTACTCTTGCTCAGGGCAGAAGTGACCTAGTTCACATACTTTGCTTCAAGCTGCACAGTGGGGATCTGAGGTCACGTCCACTCAGTGCCACATCCTCCTTACTTCTCAAACAGCAGGCTCCCATGTTCACAACCCTGCCTTCTCTTCTTCCTCATTGTTTTTTTTTTTTTTTCAGTACCAGAAAATCCCTGGTAAATCTCTCACACATCAGTATCCATCTTGATGCCCGCTTCTAAGAGAGCTGAAACCAAAATACAATTTAAAAACTAACAAAAAGCCATAGCAAGTGGTAAGCTGAGACTGGGTTTCTATGTAGCTGATTTTCATCAGCTGAAGCTAGACACAAAGTAGAATTATTTGATGGTAAGTGCAGTCTAAGTGGTGTTTATGTGTTCTCTGGTAAAGGAGGTTCTGCTCTCATCAAAGGATGGGGAACTGGTGCAAAATCATTTATCTTTGTATATTTTTATTTGTAAAGCAGAGAAGAGGTCACCAACTTGCCACTTGTAAACACTAATTCACTTCTGCTCTTTCTTACCCTAATGTTGCAGTTGGCTGTTGTAATTGATTTGAGTTGGACATAGATGTGATGAAATTTACTGCTTCCTATGTGTAAGTTCCTTTCCAGTTTTGCCCAGCCCAATGTGATTACGTTACCACACGTTTAAAACTATGATCCTCTGTGGAGCTGTCAGTTGTCTGAACATGATCTCCACTCCCTCCTACCCAGCAACCTTACCAGCGCAGTAAGTCTGAGGCAGGACGCCATCCTTCCCTCTCCTTCCCTTCGTGCTTATTTATTTCAGTCAACACCAGGTACTCCGCTGCTATCTGGCTCCGTTTCCCACTCTTTCACACCTCTAGAAGCCATGATCTCCATTATCTTCTGCATCTCTGGAATGCTAACTAAACCTTGCTCTATGCTGAACACACTGTATCCCCATAGCTTTCTAAAGCAATGGGCCCTCATTCCCCCGTGTGTCCTTTGCCATCAAGGGTCACCCTTGAACATCTTGGCATCTCCAAACCATTGTCCGATTCACTGAGATCCCAGTTTCATATTCACGTCCATCATACTATACTACGACTCCCATGATTCTTTCATGACAGGAATAATACACTGAATATTCTTTTGTTACTTGGGCCTTTTGCTCAAAAGTTTCCTTACCTTGTTTTCCTGACACTGCTCACCCAATTCCAGCCCCCTAATCATCAGAACAGTGTTGTGGCCACAGTCTCTCAATTTCAAATCTCTCCTTATTCCATCTCTTCTTTTTGTGGCTTATTCACACTTGAATCTGACTCAGACAACCAGTAACAGCCGCCCCAGCAGGGACTTGTCAACCATGGACGCTGGCATTCCCCCTTCTCTGCTCCCTAATCTGTCTCTTGCTCAGATCCAACAGTCTTTTCAAACAGGTTCAAGCCACTAATTTGCTCTTTCATTACTCCATCATGTCTCTGGCAACGTTCCAACACTGAGTAGATTCAGTTCTCTGCTTTCTTTGTGCCTGCACTGAGGTGACTGAAAGTGCTCGTTGCGTCACTTTTCAGTCATTACCAGAGCTCTCGAGAGGATCCTTAAAGCTGCAAACAAACCTATCACAATCCCCAACTCTGCTTTCTCTCCCGTGACTCTAGGTAACAGTTTTATATCTTCCCATTAAAGTTCCAACACCTACTGCATCCCTCCTGTCCCCATGATGTCACTCCACATTGAGAACCCGTAAGCAGTCAGAGGAGAACGTCCCCCACACTCCCTAGGCCACACTTACTGGCTCTCTTCCTCTGTTTCCTACATCTGTCTGCTATGGGCACTTCCTTAGCCACACCCATTATACATGTAATCACCTTTTCACTGGCTTCTCGTTCTTTTTCATATGAATTCTAACTCCAAAGATAGCAGAGATTTGTCTTTATTCACAGCTTTGTACTGAAATCATAAAAGTGTGGACATATGAAGTCATGAATACTTGTTGGTCATACAGCCATTATGTTGACAATTGACTTTTGTAATCATTCTGCATCATCCATCACCATGATCTGCCATTTCTTAGAGTAAATGCACATCTGTTTTGACTGGCTGTTCCACACTGCCAGAAAGCCAGTGGTGTGTTCCTTTCCTCAGATCCCCAACTGATACAATCCTCAGAATACAATTGTATTCTAGGATATCGCTATTAAGATCTGTTCGCCTCTTTTAAATAAGACTGAAGACCACACACTTTTCTCTTGTACATAGCTATAAGAATCAATAGGATGCACTCTCTCTAACTTTGCCCTAACAAACTTAACTTCCTACTGTACAACATAACAAGTGGAGTATCCAACCAGTCAACCCATCTACACTGGAAGTGTCTCTAAACCACCATATAACCATAACCAACACAATCTGGCACCTACTATGTACCCACAGCACTCAAAGGGATTTATATAAATTATTTTACTTAATCATCAAACAGCCAGTTGCATGAACTTCACTTGGCATGGCACAAACAAACATCATCAGCTTATCCAAGACAGGGAACCAAAGACAAACCAGAGTAATAATTTCACTAACTTCCAATGAATTTATAGAACATGGGTGAGGGGTTACTTATAGAAGAATGGGTGACTCCAAAGTAGTCACATCACCAAAAAGTCCCACTTCAGTATAGATGATGGTTTCCCAATAATTGCAATCATGGAGTTCCCACATCAGTTACTTTTCCACACTCTGTATGTTCTACTACCTCCCAAGACCAAGAGACTATGAGACAATGTGCACCTTGGAAGCTGGCAGGGAGGAACAAGAAGTGGCTGAGATCTCAGATGAGGGTCTCATGATCCTCCTTACCCCTTTCTTCTGTGAGGAAATGCCCACAGACCTGGTCACTGGGGTCCCTTTCAAGTACTCACAGTTGCTCTGGTAAGAAGATGGTAATGACTGATATGCTCAAAGGACACTGTTCTACAACACAGCCACCACAGGTAGATGCTGTAATCACTTTCACCTTATAAATGCTGGAGTTGAGATGCCTTCCTGGAGGCAGATTCCAAATAGTGAGGTCCAATCAACACTTTGGGAAGTATTTTCAATTATATTTAGCCTTAGAAAAAAATCACCTAAATTCATGAACTAGTAATATTAGGAGAGGCAATTTAGAGTTGGTAATTTCTAAGATCTATTCTAATCCTTTTAATTAAAATATTTAAATGGTAGCATTGCCCCATCAGTGCACAATAAAGAATAGGAGGGGATTTTATTTGTGTTGATAGGGGCATTAATGGTAGGGTTGTGTTGGCAGAGGTTACGATTTAAAACCTGGAACTGTGTGTGGATAGCTGAACTGTATAGACACCCCCATAGCTATGACTTTGGGGTGCAACAGAAAACTAACACAACATGAATGTAAGAACCCGTGGTGCTATATGTCTTCCCTGGCCAATTAACAAATGTTTAACTGACCATTTAAACTTGCACAAAACTCTGTGCAGTAATTGAGAGCATATAGTCAGATCCTGAATTTGAGGGTCTGTGTTTTAAAATTTTCAAGGATGTACTTTAAAACCAAAACCTTGAGTGGCTGACATATCTCTGCCCTTACACAATGGTAACATTTTTCTATCGAAAAGATCTCAGAAAAGTCGGAAGCAAAATTAACTTGAGATAACTACTTGCAGTATTTTTTCTGATACAAGAAGAAAAAATAAACATGAACTTCATGGAAATGTGTAGGCTCCCTGCGTAGGCATGTTCTGTCTGCAAGAGGAACTGGGGGACTCATCTGAGAACTCCGGAGGGTGTCTACAGCATCCTGCCGAGCTGTAACCTATGATGACCACAGAGCTCCAGTGCTCCTTGTTAATGTCCAGCAGAAGAGTGTTACCATGAGGATGGAACAAGGACAGATGGGAATATTTGGGTTGGAGGGTTCCTCACCTCACATCTTGGATTTTGAAGGCTCAGCAGTGAACGCACCTGCAAAGCAAGAGTCACCTGTCTGCCAGTCCACAGCTGCCACAGGAGAGGCATCTGTGAACTAAGAATTAACAGGCGAGGAGAATCCACAACAGTGCCTGCATAATGACAGGGTGGATACAGAGAAAATGAGACCAGGTCCCTACCTCCCCATGTCCACAGCTGTTGTCCAAGTTCACTAACCCCTTACTCCATCCCAAGTTGCCTCTGACTCTCGCCTCTGCTCTCAGCCTTCCCCATTCCTATCCAAACTCACCCCACAGCCAGAGTCATATTTCTAAAATGCAAATCTGATCATGTCACTTCTCTGCTCAAAAACTGTTGCTCCCCACTGCCTACAGGCTAGAGTCCAAACTCATTAAAATGGAAGTCAGTGCCCTTGAAAAGCTGGCACTGACCTGCCTTCTGGCCTCATTTCTCAATGCAATATTTCCAGACCCATCATGCTCCCTCCTATCTCTCTGCAAGCCTTTGCACAGGCAGCCCTCCTATCTAGAATTCCCTGCAGTTTGCAGAAACCAAAAGTCTCAGCTCAGACAGATTTCAACAGTGATGCGTCAGTACTGGCCCACAGAGTAGAGAATCTAGAGGTTGACGAGATTCCTACTTGGGTGAACCAATGCCTTGTTGGCATTATTAAGGACCCACTTTCTAGCTGTCTGTCTTCTTTCCCTTGTATAATATCTGTTTAAGTATTTGAGATGCTCATCTAAAAGTAGTAGGATGGATGTCATTAGAAACTATGGGATTGAGTATGGTATGTACGCTTTGAGAAAGGGTAGGTCTCAGAGAAAAGCCTGAATACTTAAACGAGGAATGATGGAATAGCTTGTTCCTATTTCTGCCTAAATAATTTTGAGAAATCTTGCCAGACCCAACTAAAGTGGGTCTTTCTGTGAGGAACAGTTTCAACTTTCAACACCAAATAGTTAATAGTTTATCCTTCATGTTCAGCTGACAATCCTATATCTAATAGCTCTTTCATTAACACTCTGGAAACTTGTAATTGCTTTCATGTTGGCCTAATATGTGCAGAACATTTAGTATGCATTAATTATTTAACACAAGAATACCATTAAGGTGCATATTGGTGGACATATTCTATTTATGAAGAAAATGTGGTTCTGAGGTTAAATAACTTTTATAAAGTTGACATAATTCTCCAACTTCTAAATTCCTATGTTATGTAAATAAAAGCACAACAGAACATATCTATCCTGGGCTAGAAAAGTGACTTGGCAGTTAAGAGCACTTGCTGCTCTCCCTAAGGGTTGCTTCCCAGCACTCACCTGACATCTAAAAATGTGTGTAACTCCAGTACCAGAGGATCCAACACCCTCTTCTGGCCTCTGCAGCTTTGAATGCATGCGGTGCACTTACATACATGAGGGCAAAAGATTCATACACATAAAATACGAACAAATAAATAAATAAATCATTAAAAAGAAAATATCTATGACACAGCAGTAACCAAAATCCATTACGAATGGATGAGTTGTCACACTGACTTGTCTATTAATCTCTCTTCTATACCAACTCCAAAATTTTATTAAAAAAAATAATCTCAGCTGAGCTAAGTGTGGTGACATATCCCTCTAATCACAGCCTAAGAAGGCATAGATAAAAGTTTCTCTGTGAGATCAAGGTTAGTCTGGTCCACATATTGGGTTCTAAGCCATCTGGAGCTACAGGGAGACTCTGTAAAAAAGAAAAAAAAAGAAAGAAAAGAAAAGAGGAAAAAATCCCAATTGAAAGACTCAAAATATTGTGGTTCAAATCATGAGCTTTAGGAGCAAATGATCTAGGCTCGTTTTTGAGTTCACTCAATCCCTGTGAGACTCTAGACAAATCTTCAACCTCTCTGTGCTTGTTTTCATCATTATAAAAACAGGGGTAATGATAATCCTTAGATCACAGAGACATCTAAGGGTTTAATAAAATGTGGGAAATCCAAGGAAATATGCTTGAAACATTGAACTTCCTCAGTAGGAGCTAGTGAACTAGCTTGTTAGTTGAAAGCACTTGTCACACTAACCTGAGTTCAATTCTTAGAGCCCACGGTGGAAAGAGAGTTCTGACTCTCAAAAGTTGTTCTCTGACCTCCACATATGCACCATGACACACAATGCACCTGCACACACACACACACACACACACACACACATCTCACACACACACACACATCTCTCACACACACACATACACAGACACTAATAAGTAAATTAAAATTTTTAAAAATCTCATTAAATATTATTAAAAATGTATTGGTATTAATACATCATCCTCTAGGGATGCTGCCTGATACAAAGCAAGTCAATCACGAAATATTATTAGAGCCACCCGATACAATCCTTATTCTACAGAAAACTTACCTCTTCCTTAAATTTCTGCCATTGCCTCCTAGCCCTGAAATCATAGTAATACTTGGATTACAAAGCAACCACGACCTGGTTTGCTCAAATGATTTCTCAATGTTTTAGATATGACCAAATGGAGGTGGAAAGGCAATCATGTTGCAACAACATGAAATTTAAGCACGGTCAAGGAATCAAGGGATTTGGGTTCCCAGAGCCTCATATTTTTCACGTGAGACGTAGAAATAAAAGGGCGTTTGATGTCGACCTGAATGTCGTGACTGAGATTGAAAGAAGATTAAGGGCTCATTCTCAGTTATCCAACCTGTCCATGCAACGGGCTCCTATGAAATGGAGCAAGGGTGTCAGCAGCCTTCTTGATAGTTTGTTCCAACAATCACGCGAGCTTTCCAGGAAAAAGCCCCCAGTGGGAAGCAGGCCACGAAAGTCCTGGAAGCAGAGGAAGCTAACCGCGCACACGTGGTGGAGACCGTGTTGCTACTGGGATGTCCAAGGAAGGCGGTGAAGAGCCACGTGCGGGAGAATAGAGGCATGTCTCTGGTGTAAGCAACCCCTGATCCTGTGGATAACATTTTAGGAAAGACAAAATAGCGAAGCCAACCGGGAATTAATTTCAAAACTAAGCAAGAAATAATGGGAGGCCAGATTGGGGCTGTAGACGTGGAAAGAAGAACGTGCACGAATGTGAAACAGACGCAGGAGTAAAATGAATAGAACAGGGTGACTGACTTAACGTGGGCTGAAGGAAGAGCAGCACCAGGGACAACTCCCACTGGTCTCTCTGGCCAGGTGAAGGCTGTGCTGCTTTTCAGATGGAAAAAAATAGTGAGAAAGTTGTGACTAAAATAGTCATTCTGTTATACAATGATAGTGAACTAGGAAAGACTCTTAACTGGTTCCATACTATCTTGTGGACACATTAATTATAAAGCAGATACGTGCTTGTAAGCAAAACACGTGATCTGCTATGGTGAATAAATATATGATATTAATAGATGACAAGGGAGAAATTGATCAAGCCCTTCTATTTATGCAGTCACATGACAGCTGCGGTATAGGCATATCTATCACAATAGTCATGGGAAGGGAAGGTTTGTTTGTGCCCTTAGTAAGATGATGTTCTAGTGGAGAAAAATACTAAAATAAAAAAAAAAACACTGTAGTAATAAGGCAATTCCTTATGGTAAGCTAATGTGCTAATAACAAACAGAGTATATATCTTAGGAGCAATGTGAAGAAATAGCATTTCTAATAGAGAGAACACAAAGATTATCAAAGCCAACATAATCAGAACCAGAATCCAAGCACCCTAGCATCCTTTACTGATCCCCCCCACACACACACACCAAAAAAATGAGTTCTACTAGCCATGTCTGAAGGGCCAGTCTGTGCCTTAGCAATACCCTTTCACAGGAAACCAAGAGAAATAAGCAAGAAGATAGGAGTCTAGATAGAAAGACCAGCCCGTGAAAAAGATCTGTGGCAGGAAAATAATATCATCTTATTCAGTGCACCATGGTGACCAGGGAAAGAATGGGGTAGCAAGGGAAGGCTCCCTGCACAGGGAAACTGGTGATGGAAAAGGGAAGCATGTGGGATGCTGCCGGGTAGGAGAGTGGAGGTTCACTGGGACAGTCTGCCTCAGAACATGAAGGAGAACCACAGTGTACACAGGGGACAATGCCAGATTCCCACCAAGGCAGAAGTTAGCCACAGAGAAAAGAAAATCATAAAAGGGGAAAGAGAGTGTCAGAAAACCTTCAAAGGGCACATTTTAATTAATTTAATCATATGTTCATATTTGGTCCCATTTTTGAATATATTTTCCTTTAAAATAAGTTATGATGAATTATGCTTTTATTCTGAGTTATATACAGTAAGATCTAGGTGTTGAAACTGTGCCCTTGGAGCGTGGACGTCTCTGCAGGACTTCCATTACAGATGAAGAAACAAAAAAAGATATAATGAACACTTTGTTGGATAGTAGAGTACAAGGAGTGGAAACTTGGGATAAAGAAGGAAAACATACTCAAAAAGATTCATGAAAGGAGACTGTGCTAATTCCTTAACAGCGAGGGAACACGAAGACGGGTCTTGGCAAATGAGTTTTACATAAAATGCCCCAAATAGGAAAGAAATAGAAGAGACACTCTGAAAAGAGTTGAAGAATTTGTTATACTCTTTAGTTCTTTTATTAAAAAGTAGAAATCTTGGGTGTAGAAGAAATGGTACCCTTGGGAAAAATTGCCAAATGGTAAAAGAAAGAGCCAGGGGAATTGAAGGCACAAGAGAAAATGTTGCTGGATTCTACCACAAGGCCAGACTGTGTGTTCTGCTTTCTTTTCCCTGAGTGAGAAGCTACTTCACTCTGTGAACTTCACTAGTGAGGGTGATGGGAAGAGAAGATGGCAGTGATTGTGAGAATGTTTTATAGACAATGAAAAGCTACAAGAAAGGAGCACTTTAAAAGAAAACTTGTATAACTTATGTTTGCACACCACACACACACACACACACACACACACACAGAGGCACGCACACCACTGTTAACATAATTCCAGTCACCAAGGGAAGAATGGTTTGAACAAGAGGAGAGTGGAAACTGGAGATATCCTGAGAGAGGCTGTCAAAACAAGTGGAATAGAGTAGAAAGCCAGGAGCAGGCCCATGGCATATATGGAAATTTGATGAGTGACTGAGTGGGTGTTACAGATCGCTGAGAAAGGATGGGCTGTTCATCCAGTGGTGCTGGGACAATTTACTTTCTCTATAAAAATTGTATATCTCATATCATACACAAAAACTAAGGTGAAATATAATTTTAAACCTTCAAGAGTTTATATGGAAAATAAGTCTCATTTTAAGGAAATGATTTTCAATAATTCATAAGGTAAATAAACTATAGAGAAAAAGAATGACATATTCAACTGGTAATTGACAAACATTAGCCCATCAGAAGAACCCACAATAACAGGGAAAGATAACTCACAAAGATAAGACACACATGTACATCCTAGACTATTGACCTCAGTTATGGTCCTACAACTTGTCAATTCTTCTGCTTTTCTTTATAGTTGTGTGAAAATGTATATATCAATACATAACATGTTACAGCTTGCTTGCTTTTGCAACATGAACACAGAATCATCCGTCCTTTGGAGCTGTGAAAACTGGAGTATTATGCATTTCCATCAAGTCATGTTAACTTAGCTAATTCATTGTCGTAGTTGTATTTTGTTGAATGAATAGACCACAATATGGTTGTCTGTACCCTGCTGATCGTCATTAGAACTGTGTCAGGCAGTTTTGCTCTGATAGATGATGTCACTATACACATCCTTGTGCGTTCTTCCTTGTCTTAACAGCTAAGATTTCTTTATAGGAAGCAGTCATCAAGTACCTTACAATACAACTTGGAAAGGCTACTGAATCTCTGATTTAGGACTCTTGATTCAGACACACAGTTCAACCGACATCACAGTTTTAACATATGGTAGGTGACTGATAAAAGGTAGCTCTCAGCTGATGTAATATCATCAAGGTCACAGGAAGTCTTGACCTAAGGAATGGGCAGGAAGATAATAGAAAGGTTTGTTTGGGCACATTCTCATTTAATCCTGTCCTTTTCATTCTTCCTGAGGAGAAATATTCACCCTGATACCCAAAACTCTATCTTTTATTCCAAGCCCGAGGCAAGCGCAGTGGGAAGAAATCAAGGAAGGAGGAGGGAAAGAGAACTGGCTCACAAGATTACACTGCATTCTAACACAACATAAATCTCCCTGAACGTGCTTCCTGCCCATTAGCATCACATCCTGCATTCTCTCTAAGTAGTCTGCTCAAGTCCCTAAATGGATCTGGACCATGCATAAACTTCATTTCCCCATCCTCTTTTCTTCAGTTTTCATTGAACTCATCCACCCACATCATTTTCCCTCGGTGAAAGCCACCAAGCTCATCTGGAAAGATATTAAGCTCTCAGTTCTGTCTGTCACTGGGAAACATTTTCTGATATTCAGTATGAAGATTGCTGAAGAAAAACAAATTGTGTTCTCTTGTACCTGCCAGAACAGCTGCTAGTACACCAAACTTAATGAAAGATTGCCATCAGGTGTCTAAATGCTTAAGCTACTCAGAGGTCGGAGGCTGCCTTACCCACAGGTAATTCCCAGCAGTCTCACACTGCACGGGGAGGCACAGGAAATAGGGCATACAATCCTAAAGTGCCTGTTCTGTTGTTTGGTCTACACTATTCAGCTTTTACATTATTGTATGATTTAAAATATTCCATACGAAAAAATATGAAATCAAACTCAGCTTTTTTTTCACAATTCAATGTTTCTTGTTATATTTTCCTTTTAAAAGCCTTCACATTTATTTGGGGAGATGCCTGTACATCATGATGATGATGTAGAGGTAAGAGCACTTGGGGGAGTAGGTTCTCTCCTTTAATGATATGGGTCCCAGGGATCAAACTCACCTTGTCAGGCTTGGCAGTAAGCTCCTTTCCCATTGTACCATCTTGTTGGTTTGCATCCTGTATCTTCTTAAATTATTCTGAATGGCATCCTTAACCACAAATATATTAACCACAAATATATTATTCCCTTGAATTGAAGGTTAAATATTATGGACTTAATGTAATTTCAACTTTAATGAAATTACAAAGATATACTTGACTTTAAAACCAAATAATTTATTCATTAAACTGCCATTGAATAAGCAACCAATCTACTAGTTCCTAGAAACTGTGCCAGCCTCCAAGTAGAAGCAGTTTATCCAGACAGACAAAAGTTTGACCACATGTGGAGTTTGAATTACATGTGGGTACTTGGAATCAAAGAGAAGCAGCTGACAACAAACAGCAGAACTCATAAAACAACAGAAGCATCTGAATTTAGAAGAGGTGACTGCTCTGAAAACAGACAGGGGAAACTAAGAAGACTGAAGTGTCAGTGTTAAGGACATGAGACAGCTCCTTCCAGAAGGACCGGCGTAGCCTTCAGATGATGCCGGGGAAAAGGCTTTGATTCGTAAGGTTTGCAAAAGGAACATGTCTGGATGGGAAATAACACAATGTGTTTCTTGATAACAAGGGTAACCTGGTCACTATCCAGAAGAGTCTGCAAAGATATATATGCTGCTGTGTTCACCTTACAATAGCCAAGATGTACAAAGTTATAAGCAGCTGTTGATGTGAAAATAAATGAAGAAAATAGCATGCATATGTAACACATATACAGGAGAATATTACTGGGCTTTATAAAAGAAATTTTGCCATTTGTAGGAACATAGGTGAACATTTACAGCATAATGTTAAGTAAAATCATTCAAACAGAAAGCAAATACTATTTGATCTCACTTAGGGACTTCTTAGTGCTGAGCCCAAAATGGGACGTCTTTATCATTCACTTTGAGGCTCAGGGAACATCATGGAGAAGGGGACAGAAAGACTGTAAAAGGATGGGAAAGAATACTGTAAAGTGTTGTCTTCTGGATATGACATGGTTATTGCAAGAGTAAAGACACAGCAGCAGTGACCATCTGCACAAGACAGAAAGACAGACACACACACAGACATGAAAGGAGAAGGAGAGCTAGGAGACTAGTTGGGAAGATGTCAGTGGGAGGGGAGAAGAGAAGGGAATGTGGGATATACATAATCACAATGTATTATATACAAATAAGAACTTGCCAAAGAAAGACAAATATCTCATGTTTTACATGCAGAATCTAAACATGACATGAAAGCAGGGGGTGACTATTTTGAGAAAAGAAGGGAGCTGATGGGAGAAGGAACAAAGGATGATAATGGGGGCAAATAGGAAAAAGTGTAATTATATATGTGCATCAAAATGTCATAATGAAGCTTGTTCATTAATGGAGTAACTAAAGCAATCATTTAAAAAGAGATGGACGCAAATGGTGATTTAGAGGCTGGTATTTTGGAAAACAAGGAGAGGGTCAAAAGGTGCCAACTTACAAGATGAATGATGCTGGAGACCAAATGTGTAGTGTGGTGGTCTTGACCAATTACAACCTGCCATATGCTTGACATTTGCTACAAGAGTGTAACTTGGGAAGTCTTACTGCTCACATATAATTGTGAGGTGACAGAAATTTCAATTATCTTGGCTCTAGTGATCATTCTGAAGTGTATATGTATATCAGAACATACATTGTATACCTTGAACACAATTAAACCTGTCATACCCTCCATCCCTCATTCCAAACTCACACTGTGTTCTGAGTCCATGTGAACATTTTGCAAGTGCTTGTAATGCTGGGGTTTCCACATCTTTTCCCCTCTGCATGCAAGTCCCTTTGTTTCACACTCATGTTCGTGAACTTTTATCAAAACTATCAATCTGAAAAACTATGACCTCTTAGTTCCTAGAGAAAAACCTACATATATTACATTCCTGGACAAACATAATTTCTCACTGTATGCTAAATGTGTATCCTTGTATTTACAGACAAGTATATCACCAACCATCAAAGAAGCTTCTTTTTTTGCAACAGCTGGAGACTATTACAAAACACCACAGCTAGTCACACACAGAGAATAAGTGTCTGTGAGATGCACAACCTACGTAACACATCTACAAGAACAACTTCTACCACTGAGACTCCGGGAACATAGTGGAACAGGGGCCACTCAATGCATCACTCAACTTTCACCTTCCCAATGCAACTGATGCTGGTTAACACAGAAAGCCACAACTGGCCAAAATGTAAAGAATAAGAGATTCCAGAGTGCCTGGATAGGACTCCTACATTAAACTTCTGCCACCTGGGGCTTAGGGACCATTGTAGAAGAGTGGGCAGAAAGACTGTAAGAGCCAGGGGTCTTAGATTACAAGGAAACAGTTTTCCAGGCAGCTGGGAACTTGCTCGTATGAACTTATAGCAGTGGTAATAACATACACAGGGCACACACAAACTCAAAACAGACAAAAATCCCAGCACAGAAGTGAGGAGGTAGCTAAGAAGGCTCAACGTTAGCTGAGGAATTATTAACAACTGATCACTGACGGGTGAGGGAGAGGTGAAGGTCAATAGCGTGGCCAGGCTCCCGCGAATGAACTCACACCTAGGGACAACTGGGTACACAAACTTGACTTGATAGGCCTTAACACATAAGACATGAAACATAGTGCATGAAATCTTTTGGGGGGCAGGGAGATTTGTAGGTACAAATAGGGGAGCAGATCTAAATATGATTAAGATGTATGAAATGCACACACATTCAATTAAAACATTTAAAATTATGACCTGTGTAAAGCCCCCATTACACAGAGTTATAGAAATCTAAAAAGACAGCTCCAGTCTCATGTTTTTGTTCAAATGTCTTTATCACTAGATATGGCTACACTGTGCTGCAGTAATTGGTTTGAGACCTGTCTATCTCCCAAATGGGCAGTGGTGAACTTTCACTGCTTTGCACGCAATGGACACTCAATATATGTTTGGCAGACCATGCTGTGTGGTGTTGCCATCTTAACCTTTGGTTTTCTTTTTAGAAACATTTTTGTTGGAGACCTTTGGCAATGAAATGATGTAGTCAAAATGATAAAGACAATGTGAAGGGTCATGCTGTGAGACTCTGCAGCTTCCTCTTCACAGGAGGTATGGACCAGCCTTGTGATTGAAGGGAAATAAAAAAATATTATTAACCGATTGGATGACTGGTTGCACTTGCCAACTTTTAAGCTCTCTGACATCTATCATATGTGATAAAATAATGTTTAGGTCAATTTCAACAACTTCTTAATTGTTAATCCTTCTCACCTCTACCTCATAAATAATAGTCGGTGCACAGATTTTAGACGGGCATTGCAATAAATAATAATCCAACTGCTAGCCAACAAATGAAGACATTCTCTTGTCAAATGAGTTAGAGGGAAGTTAAATTCTGAATTTTCTTTTTGAAGATTGCAATGATGTCAGCATATGAAAGGCAATGAAATATCTCACAGTAAAGAGATCTTCTAAAATCTGCTCCAATGTTTTCGCCCATGTATTTAATTTAAGACACTGTATTTAAGTGTATGTAGATAGACATATATAATGTATACATTTCTAAAATATATTTGCATATATGCATTTACATATTTTAGAAAACATGCTACATAAATGCACATAGACAAATGATTGACAGATATGTCAATGACAGGAGAATGTTAGATGATGATCGATAAGATGATCTTATGACTAAGATGTACATAGTCATACATATAAAATACACAGATAGATGATAAATGATATTGTATTGTAAATAGCATTTCATCCCAAGAAACTAGCTTTCCATTAAACCCAATTTAGAATAAAGTGACTCAGAATCCTTTAGTGAACCTAAAGAAGTGACTTTTATTAAAAGCAGCCATTTTTCTTTACTGCATATACTTGCACTTTCCTCTCCATTCATATGATTACAGAGAGTAATATGAAACTCATTTCACCCCAAACTCCACCCTAGGTATATAATAACAACAAGAGTCCTGAACTTTTGAAGGAATGTTAGCACTGCATAGCGTACGTGGGGATGAAATTGTGAGTACTATAAACAACAGTTTTCTTATCAGTTATTGTTTGTAACCTTGGGAAAGCTCAAAGTTACATCTTTGATTGATACAGATTTTGCAGTTGATTGCCAGTGTTTTTTATGTCCTTATGGTTAGCCCTAGTGACCAGTTACTCAAGCAAACACTAATCTGGATACTTCTATCAAAATACATTGAAAATGGTATGAAACTCCATGATTAGTCGCTTTTGAGTAATAGAACTTATTTTAGATAATATCACTGTGGCTGAATTCATCCATTGAAAGACAGCCAATGATAGTGGCTAAGGCTTCCCTGAAATGAAGAAACTCCCCCTGAAGACAGGAGCATCCACTCAGGTTCCTAAATTTCAGCAAATGCTTCCCAGTGGCCTGCCCTCTGGAGCTTAGCAGAGTGGAATTCCATAAATACAAAATGAACAAAATAATCAGCAGTCCTAACCCATATCACTGGGACATTCAAATAGGCTTCTTGGGTGTTTCTGTATTGTTTCATAAGAACTCACTGAGGTTATATTTCTTGTGGGTTTACTGCTAAAGGGGGAAAAAAGCTATTTATCCCTATCTTTCCATACAATGAAAGAAAAAGTTCAAAACCACCGTAAATGAAAGCCTTGGTTAATAATTATGGCAGTTACATGGAGTAAGCAGTGAAACAAAGGAGTTTCAAGGGTAATAGCACAGTGGGACTTTACAGAAGTATAGAACTTTGTAATGAAACAGATTCCTTACACATCTGACAGCACAACCCAACAGCTTTTTCAATGAGGAGATCAATGTTCTGGGGATAATTTTACCCCACTCTAAAATACAAGTATATCATAAGGGAAAATGGAGAGCTCTGCTGGGGCTGTATGGGTGAGGAAAAACATAAGCATAATTTCCATCAAGTCTGTATGTGATAGGTGCAGTGCTGGGTTCTGCGCATTCCCAACAAAGCAGGCCTTCCTCTCCATAATAGGTCAAGGGACGGTTACGAAGTGAAGCAAGTTCCAAGAAGAACAGAGGATGCATTTGTGTGGGAGGAGAAGGGGAGGAGAAGTAAAAGTGACTCGTTCCGGAGGAGAGAAACGAGGAAAATCTCTCTCAGCAGAGTTCTACTCTCTGCCAGACTCTGTGATACAAAGAAATAATGAAGTAAGTTATGTATCTTAGCTTATTTAATCTTTACAGCCTGGGAGATCAGTTTTGTTACTAATATTTTACAAACAGACTCAGACTGATAAGTAATTGGGTAAATAACTACTTAGGAAAGGAAACGGGATTTGAATCGAGGACTAACTCAAGGTTGATGTTTTCTTTCATTATATAAATGCTTCCACTGCATTTATTTCATCTTATATGATTGGGTTTGAAATGGTAAATAATCACACCTGTTTCCCATGTATATGTCTTAAGAAATCAGCAAAAGTTACATAGACAGAGGTTCATTTATTTTAGGTGAAAGTGGAAGGAAGAAACCATCTCAATATTCAGGTACCACACTAGTGAGTAAAACTGACTCTCCCTCTCCCAATATCTACCAATGTAGTCTCAGCCAGGGCTGGGGTTTTAGGAACCTTTAGGGCTTTCTCATACCATGCACCAATGGTAAATCATTCTCGTACCCATCCAGGGAAGCCAAACACATCATTAATGATAATCTTTAGATCCCATGTTTTTACCCATGTAAGTAGGAAAATCCCCCTAACCTGTCCTTTAGAAACCAGTCTCAGACACAGACTCATATATATGCTAACCACCTGGAATTGTCATGTTTTAGGAAGCTTGATTCAGACGGAAAAACTGAAATGGGTTTAGTCATGTGTGATCAATATCTACATTCCAACTTTATGAGTCAAGGACATCTTGCTTCTCCAAAGCAGAAGTCAGGTAAAGATCTGCAGCATGGCCTCCAAGTCTCCCAGGAAATACAGTGGGACCCCACACACACCCTCACACACACTTACAAGCACTCCTCACCCTGCTAGTAAAGAAATTTATCTCTCAATTCACACTAGAGAAGGTTCTTCCTGCAGCAGATGGCAATTAACACAGAGCTCCACAAATGGCTGACATGCAGAGAATAAGACTGTGAAGTGCTCAGCCCTAAAAGGGACACCTACATCACACCTCTACTCCCAAGGATCTGAGACTGTCACAGAAGAGGAAAGACAAAGTTTGTAAGAGTCAGACGTGGTAGATAAGTGTGTTGTCTGAACACCACAGGGTAATTGCACCTTTGAACCCGAAGCGCTTATGACAATATGCATAAGACCTGTGCAAACACAAGCCAGATAGAACCCAGCATGAATGGGGAAGGTGGGCAGGAATCCCCAGCCCCAGCTGAGGATCTATTAACAACTGATAGATTCAGGGAGGAGAGTCAGTTTTTCTTACTGGTATGTACCTGATAGGTTGATCAGACTCCAAGAGGTAGACTCATACCTAAGGGTACTCAGGAAACACAAATTAGTCTCCATAGACTTTAAAAAAGACAAATAATAATAGAGGACATACAGTCAGGGGGTTATTAAGGCAGAGGTGGGAAGGAGCTGGGATCCGAATATGAACAAAATAGAGTGTATGACATTCTCTAATCAATATATTTTTTAATTGAAGAAGTTAGAATCAGGACCATGTTCAATATCTTTCATCTATAGCAATCAGAATGTAGCTATTCTCTGAATGAACTCTGGGGAAGAATGAGAAATTAGAGTCTTTATGGGGATCATCTTACACCTTTTGTTAGGTAGTTCTTGCACTACACTGCCTCTTTGGGGAGATAGAGTACAGCTGAACTTCTTCCTACTAAAAGCCCTGAACTAGCTCAAGCAATAAGTTAAACACCAAGGCTAAATTCTATCTGCATTGAAAATTCACCTCCTAGTCTATTTTTCATCCCAAATACCATCCAATAAATGTGCCCTAGGACTCGCCAGAATTATGGAATGTGTATCAGTTTCCTAGGGTTATTCTACAAATTACCATCTACTAGGAGGCTCAGAAATCAGGACACATTATCTCACAGTTTGGAAGACAGAAGTCTGAAATTAAGGTGTTGAGCAGATTATAACCTCTCTGAAAGACACAGAGACTTAGCCCTTGCCTTGTGGTACTTCTGGTGATGTTGCAAACCTTGTAGTTCATGGTTTACAGATTTATCACTCCAACCCCAGCCTTCATCTTTTGGCCATCACATGATGACATCTTTTATGTAGTCTCTCTTTTTCTTCCAAATGCAACAATCATTAGATTAAGTACCAATGCTGCCCCTACTGCACTATGGAGTCTTCTTTGTTTAGATAGTTGCATCAGTGATTGCCTTATTTTCTAGTAAATTCACCTCCTGGGGAACAAGGAGGTAGAGCTTCAGTGCCTATTTAGAGGTGGGCACAATTCATTCTAAAATACAAAGTGTATTGTTGTATACATAAAGCAACTCATAATTACACAAACTTACTAAAGCAGCTTAACATCAGCACCTAAAAAAATGTTCCAAATTTAAACTTATATAATTAAAAGTTTATGCCCTCAGGAAAAGTAAAATCCAATGGTTTCTCATGCCTTTTGATGTCCAATGACTTTATACCAAAAAAATGAAAGCACTAAATCCATTCTTTCGAGTGTCTCATTCTAAAATCTGGAAGTCAAGATGGAATTCAGAAATTTGAACTCTTCTGTCTGCTTTTTCTAATGACATTTTAAGAACAGTTAGACTGTATGGCGCCTTTTTTCTTGCTCTGAACTCTGATCTCAGAACTCTTCTCAGCTGTTCCCTTTAATCTTGTTGTTTTTGTTTTATTTTTCTTCTGACCTTAGTTTTCTCTCTGTTATTTCCAGAACTAAAACCATTTCCTGAGCAATGGTCTTACTTTTATCTAAAGTATTTTTAATTTGGTTAGTCTGCTTTCCCAGATTTTTACATTCTACGATCCTCCAAGTGCCTGGTTGCTGAAAGAAAGCAGTCCAGATGAAAAGCATCATTGGTAAATGTCTACCCATTGTGTTTTTGATAGTTTCATGCGATTTTTTTTGTTTGTATTCAAATAAGCTTTCCAATACATTAACCAGTTTATTGATGAAAGCCATCATTGTCCCAATATTGAAGCTAGAATTAAAGTGTCATAAACATAAAACCATTGTCAGAACTTTCATAGCTACTGAGTCAAGAGATAAGGCGAAACAAGGTGGGAAAGGAGGAGTCAGCTACTGGCTCTCCGGCTCTGTGATGGAGCCTCATGGAACCAAGAAGTTGCCTGTTCTGGAGTTTTATCATTGACCCTCTCTAAGATGCGTGGGGAGGGAGAGAGGGAAAGAGAGAGGGGAAACAGAGGGAAAGAGAGGGAGTCCTAATTTGCTTTGATGATACATGGGAAATCAATGTCCCTTCATTAATAACAAAATTTAAAAATGGACTCAAATGGAAGCTTGAGGACAATGCTATTAGAGTTTAAAAGAAAAAACCCAGGGTAGGCAATCTGTAAGTATCAGCAGCTGCCTGAACAGAGAGACTGGAGGAAAAAAGGGAAACATAGTCATGCTCTTAAGCTGACACGGAGATCAGACACAGGGAACTAGTGAGCACACAGTAAGGAGGCCTTAGAGGAGTAAGGAAGCCAAAAAAGGCTGGGAAAACCAAAGTGTTCAGGAAATTATGCTTAGAAGAGAGATAAGAAGGGCCTGGCAAGATGGCTCAGAGGTTAAGAGCACTGTCTGCTCTTGCAGAAGACCCAGGTTCGAGTCATAGCTTCTACATGGTGGCTAACAACCATCTGTAGTTACAGTCCCAGGGGGGACGATGCTCTCTTTTGACTTCTGTGGGCACTCCACAACCCAGATGCACTTACATACATGCATGCAATCCACTCATACACATAAAACAATAAAAAAGGAATGGAGAAGTTATGTTTTTCTGAATAATTTAGAAAAGTGATCCGTCTAAGCAGCAGTGTGGTTGAGATCAGGGCAAGGATTCAGGGAAGAGAAAGTACATTATCTCATTAGAGAACTAACTATTCCACCTACCTCTTTTTCATGGTTTAAGGTTAACATGCCATCCCAGAAGTGGTCCCTTAACCAGATGATTGACCCAGGCCCATTTGGAATATTAGATTTCCACCAAGGCCAGTCATTCTATTTCCTTGACCAGAAAGAGTTTTCTCTTAACAGACCTTCACTGTGATTCTAACACTGTGATAAACTCCATGACCAAAAGCAACCAGGGGAGGAAAGGGTTTATTTGACTTACAGGTTATACAGTCCGTCATGAAGGGATGCCAAGGCAGGAACTCAGGAGCTGGAAGCAGAAACCATGGAGGACTGCTGCTTGCTGACTTCTCTCAGATTCATATTGAGTAGCTTTCTTACAACCTAGGATCACACTGCGTACAGTGGGCTGGGCCCTCTTATACCAATTAGGAATCAAGAAAACGCACTACAGATACATCCACAGGCCAGTCCAATGAAGGGCAGTCTTCAGTGATGATTCCCTTCTCCCAGCTGTGTCAAGTTGACAACCAAGATTAGTCATCACCAGGGAGAGACGAGGGCAAGGGGGAAAGGAAGAGAAGTGGAGAGAAGAGGAAATGAGAAGGGAGGCAGAGGATGGGAGGGGGAAGGGATAGATAAGAGAGAAAGGGGTGAGGGGGTGGGAGGGAGCAAAGAAGAATTAAGGTCAACGAATCCATTACTCTTAACCTTAGCAGAAACATCTTAAAGGCACAAATCTAAAACAGTAGGTTTTTACATTTCCAGCGGAATTCACCCACCATTTGCATTTCCATACATATCCTGTTCTGAAGTTTTTGGGTGAAATTACAATAAAGCACACAACAAAAAAGACATTGTTGCATATCACAATAGTTGAAAAGTCAGCACATTGTGGCTCTGCTCATTTTGAAATGAGCTACAAATGGAAATTTTTTTTAAAAATTCCTTTCCTTATAACCTAATTGCTATTTTAGCTAATCCTATAAGGTCAGATTCAGATGCGGCCGTCCATTCATTCAGTCTCAAACCGATTAGGCTCTGCCAAACCCAGGTGAATTTAAACACCACCAATACCAATAGCAAAACAAAGCTTCACAAAGAAAATAATTTGCAGATTGTTCTCCCTGGCCCTTACAGTCTCAAGGACATGTCAGTTTCTTCTAAACGAACCAAGATAGGTGGAAGGAACAGTCAATGCTGTGTTCTGACAATATGGCATTATTGTCTCCATTTTACAAGTGAGAAACAATATCTTTGTGTCATATGCTGAATACATATTGATTATATCCAGAATGAGAAAAGATCTGCACATTATGATGTTCTATATAAAAATGAATGAAGGACTTTTGCCCTCAAAAATTGTGTTCCCTTGCAGGATGGGGACCCTTTCTAAAGGATAGTCCATTCAATCCTTTTTATTCTGTGAATCTATAAATTAGCAATTTCTCTGAACCACAACAATTAGAAGCAGGTCACAAAGCAAAGTCATATGTTAATAAAACCTTTATGTAAGTGAATGGCAAAGGTTTCAGGAAATGACACTTGAAATAGGGTAAAGATAAGTTGATGTTTATATACTATGACTCATGAAATAATTTCTTTAAGAAATTATTGAACAATTCAACTCAAATTTCCAAGGTACCCTAATTCCCACCTTTCAATAGATTCAGTGGTGCTATATCAAGGCTGGTCCATCTGTATTATTTAAAGTTAATCCCATCCTGTTTAACTTCTCTTTTGATCTGAATAATTTCAGGGTGTTTTGCTCTGCTGCTTTTGGATTTCATTTGTCTTCAGTGTCTCTGACTACCTTCTCCTTTCTTTATCCCTTTAGACTTGATCCAGAGTCTCAGGAGAACTAACTGTCTACCTCACAGTACTAGCAGGCAGACCACTTTCCAGTTCTGTTCTACTCTCACTGGACTCCCCCGGGTCACAGACTACCTGCACCAGAATTCCCTAACTTGTGTCTGAGCACCGCCTTCCAGTGTGGTACCAACCTGCCCTCCCACCTTCTGTGTTTGGCGTTTACAGATAACTCCCCATCCCGAGCCCAAGCATTTCCCACTCAACCATTCTTCTGAAATTTTCCAACAACTTAAGAGGGCTGGGAATTCGACATCTTCAAACTTCATTAAAATCTGAGAGATCTCCCCCTTGAATGGGTCTCTCAGCTATCCCTAGGGCACCAGCACCACAGGAGGAACCAATAGTCACATTATGAACCCACATCTGAAGTTCGCATTTTCCTCCCTTTGCCCTTCCGACTTTTCCCCATCTCTGTCCCTTGTGCCTCTTCTTCTCCCTGCGCCTTCCATAGTGTCTTCTCCCCTGCTCTACTCCAGCTCCTTCTGCCCACCTGGCTCCCTCCTTTCTTCCTCTTACTCTTTCTCCCTCTGTTTCCAACAATTCTGGAGCCCAGAAGACTGCTTTGCTTTGTGGAAAACATCTTTTCCTCGGCTACATGCTGTAACCAGACTTCTCTATGAACGACAATGTTGATGAGGTTTTACAGACATCTTTGCCTCTTCATATGAAAAACCAGTATTTGGAGACATACACAAAATCCATTTTTCTCTCTCAGACTCCAGGACACAATGACCCTGGTTTGTGGCAATAAGGACTAGAAATACAAATAAAGTGTTTATAGTTCAGAGGCTCTTTGGGTCTGCACAGGGTTTAAGGCAGCTTGCAATTGTGTGGGCTTCCATAGATGACTGACCTAAGAGGCATAGCAAGTCAGGAATTATCTATAAAGAAAGGAGATGTTTTCATTTCAATTCAGGTTCAGTTGAAAATGGGCACAACTTTGGTATGTTGACCATCTGAACACTGGCCAACAAATCATCTTCCTTATTGTGCTTCTTCAACATTACTTAAGTTAGGACTTTAAAATATAAAGAGGTGTTTCCACCAAGCCATACACCACAGGCATTCATGACATGAATGGAGAATTGGTATGTTTGCTACTTAAAATCCTGGGACTCCTCATCTCTTTTCAGCTGTTTACCTGTGCAATGCATATCCTCTTTGGATAGAGCTTATCTATAAATTCTGAAAGCCACCTGCCCCCTCCCTTCCTGTTCTTTATCATCATGGGTCTCCAAATTGGCTTGCAGTGGATCTTTTACTAAGTTTTCAAGCACATTTTGAAAGGATTTACTAGTCTCACCAACACAAGAATGGCAGCAGTGAGTATATGACGATGGAGGACAGCAGAGATCAGGCAGGAGATTTTAGCAAGCTGGTTTTGATTGAACTTCGACATACCTTAATTGTGCAGTTTACCCAGTAAACAATAAACCATTGACACAATTAAGCTTGTGAGTGATCTAATTGAACCAAAACTAGAAAGGACAATTCACTTGAAACCATTTTCCACAGGACTTCAGAACATAAATGACTTTAGGAACAAAGTTAAACATCCGCAATGAAATATGTAGACAACAGGATATTCTGTCTTAGAAAAATGCATCTTCTCCAAAATCAGACCAATAATTTTTGCTCAAAAGACCATAAATCCTTGTCTAAAAAAAATGATCATTTATATTAATAGAAATACAAACAGGCAGATAGGCAAAATGGCTCAGCAGGTAAAAGTGTTGCACAAGCCTGATTACTTGAGCTTAATCTTTAGAACCCAGGTAAAAGTAGGAGAGAACCAACTCCAAAAGGTTGTATTCCAACCTCCACACATGAAAACAAAAATAGACATATAAACATCATATATACACAACACAACAATAATCATCATAATAATAAATGACAGAATTTTCTAAAAATGAAACAGACACAGTCATGAGAAGCACAAAATGCATCAAGGAAAACTTTTTAAGAATACTAAATAAAGGACATTCCCAAGCTGGTCACACGGTGTCCTGTAGTAACTTACAGCATGCCAGCCTATTGTGGTTCCTGACATGGCAGCAGCTGAGATGGGCTTTAAAAATAGGTTTTCTTTAATTGAATCCAACATCAATTAAAATCCCATTAGAAAAATAATTGTCTTGATATAAATCACAAAGTGGTATCTCTAAAATGAATGAGGGACTATTTACATGATTAATGCTCTAGATCACACACTGGATCTGAGTCACGCTTTTCTGTCCTCACCTGTCCAGATGTGGGTAGAGGTTTCTGTTTCTAAAGAAAGAATAATTGGAAAGACATATCAGAGGCAAATGAAGACCCTAATAAAACACACCAGTACCAACCAAGCATCTTCTAAGAAAGTCAAGACATCCCTCCATGGCTGATGACACTTTTCCAGCAACCCATGAACAAGTGGGAACATATTAGGAGCGATGGTTAATACTATCATCTTGACAAGATCTCAAATCACCTAGGAGACAAGACTCTGGTCATGTTTATGAGGAGTTAGTCTAGATTAGGTCATTTAGATAGGAAGACCCACTTCACCATGGGTAGCACCACCTCATAGGCTAGAGTTCTTCACTGAAGTAAAAGCAGAAAGTGACCTAAGCACCAGTGGCCATTGCTTTCTGTGTCCTGACTGCAGAGTCAGTGTGATCAATGTTCTTCCCACCATAATGGACTGTGCTCTCAAACTGTGAACCAAAAGAAATCCTTCCTTCCTTCCTTCAGTGGTCTTAGTCAGGTTTTTGTCGCAGCAGCAACACAAGTAGATAATACACTAAGCAACCACTCCAGCATACACTTACCTTTATTTCTTATCCAAGGCCCAACTTAAATAGCACTCCTTTGAAAAACCCAAACCCGCCTTTGAAAGCCACACTTACCAAATGGCTCCTCAAAATAATCGTAACGTGGCCCTTTGGTCTTTATCACTTCATAACTACTATAAGGGTAGATCTCCTTGTTCACAAAGTATAGTCCTCAAAGCAGCGCCTGGGAGTTTTTGAGAACTAAAAGCTCTCATGTCACATCTAGACCAAGAGAACACAGACTGCAGTGTGACAAGATGATCAAATGGTTTGAGAAGCAGTGTACTTCATCTTGTTCTCAGGAAAGCATGTGGTTTGTGTGTTTTTTAAGTAAATATGTGATTTTAAATGTTTGAGATATTAACAAATGAATATACAAGTTGAACAAGCTTTTCTGTATGAGAGGAACCCTTTTGTTCTAGAATGGTAAGGCTTAAATGAGACAATTATACATAAAGCACTTACCCAAGGCAATTACATTTAAGCACTTAGAGTGCCTTTCAAATAGTCAGTTTATTAGATGTCAGTTAATCTCATCATAATCTACACTGCGAAGTCAATTGATTTCTTTACCCTTGTGAAAATGACCTACATGTGTTGGTCAACGTAGTCCAGTATAACTTGGTTGACTGTAGCATCCATTGTGGAACAGGAAAATGAAACAATATTATAGAGCCATTATGACAAGCAGTGGGAAGGTAATGGAGAAAGTAAGCTTTTTCTCTTATAGGAGAATGACTGTGAGCCTTAATGTGAAGAATGTAATTATGAGAACCATTGCATAGAACATTTCTTAAGCAGCCACTTGGTATTTCAGGAAACTCAGAGCCCAGTGAAGACACATGCTTCATTTGTCAGAATGCTACAAGAATGAAATGATTTTGTTTGTTTAGCTTCGCAGGTCCCTTCAACCCAGTAAATTCCAATTTTCCTCCATTTCCTTGTCAATCTTGCTTTTAAAAATCTCTTCAAAAGAAAGAGAAAACTCCAAAGAAGCAAAACAAAACACTTTGCATTGGAAAAAAATAAAAATAAACACTTCCAGTTTCTGAACTGGTACTTGAAGTCAGGTGCTATAAAAAGATGAAGTGTAGAGTTTAATTGTCCTTTTATCAGATGGTGGGTGGGGGTGGGTGAGACGATTCCCTTCAGCAGCCTATTGACTCTTTCAACCTTGCCTCTTGAAATCTTTCCTACCATAGGAGCTGATACTGCAGGTTTTATATTTATAATGATTAATTAATTCTGCGCTAAGCAATGCTCTTGACTGTAAGAACAAAATCCGCTTTAGAAAGCCTAAATGACAGCTTGCCTAAAATAATTAACACCCATACTATAGAATTGAAACATTCTTCCTTAATTTTACACAAGAAAATTCATCAACTTAGTAAACTGGTATTTCTGATTGTTCTGGACTTACAATAATAGTAATTAGAAGGGGTTGAGAAAACAATCTTCTAGAGAAAAAATTCAAGCAGAGGTTATTAAAGGAGGGAGTAATCTCTAAACATGGGTAGACCTAAAATTATTTCACATAGCCCAGTCATAAACGCATGCTTTGAATGGTTGTGCTATGACATATGGTTGTGGCTGAAGTTTGGAAGGAAGCTCTTAGAACAGTGTTGCCTCAGTCTTGAAAGACTAAACATTCCAGTGAAACCTCCAGTGAATGTTAATGGTGTCGCACTTCTTAGAAACTCCTTGGCTCTTGCTATCAAATTTAACGATTACCTAATTTATTGTAAGACTTAAAAGTCTCTACGAGTTCCAATGTATGCTTCTTGTGACATAAGTAAATAGAAAAGGCAAACACATATGATGTCATTGCTACACACTTCAGAGTAGCACTCATAAAATCACCCCACAGGAGGAAGCTCTCCACCAAAGCAAACTTTCTGTAGTGCCTGTCAAATGGCAACTTCTCTATAAAATGACAGCTGTGGTGATAAAAGGCTTTGATGATTTACCTGAAATCCTCATTTTCTTGTCTTCTTATTTTCTCTAACCATTTCGTGACTGAATTCTAAATATTTCTTCAGTTCCACATGAAATCTTAACTAGCTTCCTTTTTAATTTTAGGTTAGGGAAAGGAAACTATCCAAGTTCATATTGTCAGTGAGTGAATTACATTTTTCTTAAGGGCAAAATAAGTTGGGTTATTCTTTGCTTTGTAGATTTAGCTGGGGCAGTCCAAAATTTCATTGACAGGATTAATTCAAAAAATCTTTGATCATATTTTTCCTTTCTACTGCACTGTGACAATATTGCTGTGGCTACCAACTTCAATGACTTCTGGAGCTTGAAGAATCATCCAAACTGACAAAGCAATTGCCTAAAGCTCTGTGATCCAACCTGGTAGTCACTGATCTCCTGTGGATTTATAAACATTTGAGGGACCAGAGAGAAGAGAAGGTTCAAGGTTCAACAGGTAAAAGCACATGCTGCCAGACTCCAGGACCTAAGTCCCATGCCTGGGACCACATAATAGAAGGCATGAAATGGCTCTCACATGTGTGTATATTGGTACATGCGTCTATCCACCCCCACACACAACATAAATAAATATAATTTTAAAGAAAATATTTGAGAGGTGATTAGTTCAAATTGAGTTGTGCTAATGGCATTAAAAAACTAAGTACAAGTGAAAGAAAGAATATAAAATACCTTATTAGTCATTTCATGTTGATTATATTTAAATGAAAATTATTTGGCTCTGTGGGGTTATATAAAATATACTACTAAGTGTCATTATACTCATTTCTTTATACTTTTGAAATGTGACTACTAGAAATTTCAAATCACATGTGAGGTTAATATATTTAACCCTCACTGTGAGTTTATTAGACACTGCTGGACTGAAGAGAATTAGACAGCAATCTCCCTTTATCCATGAGACACACATTTCAGGACTAGTAGATGTCTGGAACTGAGCAAAGCTGCAGCCCTACAATTTAATGTCTTTTCCATCTTTGTTAAGTATGCACCACACCTAAGCTGTAATGTGTCTGAGGTAGCAAACTTATGTGGATTTGTTTTTTCATACAGTTTAATCGCTAGAAGATCGGTTCGTAATGTGGATTGTGGAGATCTCGGTCCACACTTCTTTCATTTCCCTCTTAAGCTGAGAACTTCCGCTTTTCCACTTAAGTAACCACTTTATGGCTTTTCTGGGCATACTGTAACTGCCAGCACCACTAATCTTATACTCTGGAGGCATTATTAAGTAAAATAAGATTTCCTTAACATAAATACAGTGATACTGTACTAGTCATTATGGTAATCAGGGTGGTGATTAAGTCACTAGTGGGCAGGGACCATATGCAGTCTGGATACTCTGGACAAAGAGATGACTTATACCCCAAGGCAGGTGGAGCAAGATGACAGATTTCCTCATGTTATTCAAGAAAGCATATATGATTTCAAACTTGGAGCTTGTTTATTTGGGAAATTTTCTATCTGAGGCTTTCATACTACATCTGCCTACCAGTAACTGAAACCATGGGAGGTGAATCTGTGGGCAGAAGTAGACTACTCTACATTTAAATCTTTTATTTATTACTATGTTTATTTTATGTGTATGAGTGTATTGCCTGCATGTATGTAGGTGCACCCGTGTTGTGCAATGCCTCAGTGAGAGCATCGGATCCCCTGGAACTGGACAGTTGTTAGCCACCATGTGGATACTGGGAATCAAACATAGGTCCAATGCAAGAGCAGTCAGAGCTTTTAACCACTGAGCCATCTCTCCAGCCTTATTATACATTTAACTACTCACAAAATGTCCGTCCATTTGTTCTTACTACAGAGAATGTGTATTAGAATCTGAGAATCACAAGTTTAGATTATCCTTCTAGAACTTTCTTTAAATGAAAAAAGATACTTCTCTTTCATAGTTACTGAGGGAATAGTAACAAGTCTGACCTTGAAGACTTCTTGCAAATCATCACAGCTACTTCGAGGAAGACAGTGTTCCACAACAAAAGTCAAAACACAAAGTGCTGTGAACTTCATGCTATGAATGAGTAGGCTGAGGTCAGAAGCAGGCAGTCTGCCTAAATTCACAGAGTAAAGCCGGTCGGAAAGTCACATCTCTCAGCCCCTGCCCATCTAGCTGAAACCTCCATCCCTCTTAGCTTTGTTCTCATCCGTTTCCTTCCTCCTCCCATCTTTCCCTTCCTTCTCATCACCTTGTTCTTTTCTCTATTCTTTCTTATCCCCCATCACACTCAACATTCCAGCTTTTGCATGCTAATAATATGGTTTGCCGGCAACATCTATGTGCACTGAAGAACTCGATCTGTTCAGTTAGTTCATTTCATGGTTTGCTCTTTAAGCATCTCATCCATAGCTGTCTCTGTCCGTGGTTTTACATTTGCACCAAGCTGCATGTCACGATCCGGTGTTGCTGCTTTACTGACAAATTACTGGGTTGGTGGCACCAAAAAGCACAGCTAGTGAATTACAGTCGATGGACAGCAGGTGTCTAGGTAAAAGAGTCACACTAACCCTTCCCCTAGTCCCCAAATGAGTCTCACTGCAACTACAGCCCTGAATATCAAGAATCAGGTGGGATATGATCAAGACTAGCACTTTCTATATCGCTAATAAGGTTTTAACTTGATTTCATTTATCACATCACTTTTCATTCATTAAAGTCTAGATCCCATCCAATGTATCTTGTACCAGGTCATTCTATACCCCAAATATATGTATCTTTAATAATAGCTCGGAATTCACTGATAAATAGAAAGTTCCATCTTAGAAAATAGGATTCAAGGACAGCAAGCATGATTTCTCTGTGTCCTTGATGCTGTTTTAAACATTCATGTTCTACTTGACTCAAAATGTCATTGTGTAAAATTTGCCTTTTTCTCTCTCACTTGAACTATCAGCATTAAAAGTAAGAAAAAAATGCTTAGTTTCAGAGCTATAAACATAGTGTATTTAATATTGTATAATTCAATACAACAAGGAAAATGCTGGGCATGGTGGCCCACACCTTTAATCCCAGACCTTGAAAGGCAGAGGCAAGTGGATCTCTGTGAGATCTAGGACATCCTAGTCTATATAGTGAGTTCCAAGTGGGCTGGAACTAGGGAGATCCTGGCAAAAAACAATAAAATGCAAGAGCTCTTAGCTCCTGGTTTGTTTAGAATGCTATAACAAAATGTCATGTACTGGGTAGCTTATAAACAACAGAAACTTGTTTCTCATAGTTCTGAAGGCTGGAAAATACAAGATGAATGTGCCAGCAGAAAGACTCATTTTCTGGTGAGAATCTATTTCCTGGTTCATCTATGATCGTCTTAATATGTCCTCACATAGAAGGGAGCTCTCCAAGGTCCCTTTAGTTTCCAAGACTCTGCTTCCTAATACCATCAGATTTGGTACTAGTATCGAGAATATGAATTTTGGAGAAGGTACAAACATTTGGTCCCTTGTAAGTAACAAATTGTTTAGCTGATTCTGTGACATCTGCGTAATTCCACAGATCTAAGCCCTCGTTACATGTTGTAGAGATTATCACTATACTTCAGGACTGGAATTTTATCATTTTAAAAGTCGCTCTGGGAAACCTGCAAAGCTCATTGAAACTCGAAGCATTGCCTATTTGAGCTTACTAATCATTCCTCATGTACCTGCAACAAAGCTTTTCAAACTCTGGACCATAAATTCTAGTTTTATTGATCCTCAATAACAGTGAATCCTTGTACAACACCAAGGAAGGGTGATCATTTGAAAAAGCCCTCCCAAGTACAGTTTTCTCAAGCTGAGAAAATGTTCAGAGACCATTCCTTGTAGTAACTATTCCTACCTCACGTCATAAACCTCCCTCTACCACTGTCACATCTGGAATCAATTATTGCCATCATTTCCATGAAAGAAAGTAGAAGAGATGTCACCCTTCACTGTTTATGGTGTGCCAATGGAAAATTAATAACACATAGTAACCTTGACAAGAATGCAATAAGCTCGATGGAAATATGCTAACTTCTAGCAAACAAGCCAGGTTGGTATCTCTGCCAACCTCAAGTGTGGTTAGAGCCTCTCTGACTCGACTTGTAAAGAAATCCCATTCTTTTTCCACTCCTCTGGTCACTGGTTCCTAGAAGAGTTAGACATGTTTTCCAATTGTGCACTCTGGTGAGTTACTGTAAAGAAACTCTCATTGAATCTTCCAAAAGCATCAATAGAGCAATCACGAATACCATGCAGAGAGCTGGAGACCATAGATATAAACAGAAGATAGTCAGACATGTTCTGCCCTCCAAGACTTTAAACAGACTGTGGATATAGATCTCAAACACACCCTTTTGCTTCTCAATACTCTGTTAAATAACAAAAAAAATATTGACTCTTAACGAACTTTCTTCTGCAGTGTATATTCATGTAGCAAATCTTTAAGAATGACATTACAGACCCTCCTAAGAGAATACAATGTGTTTTGAAAACTCGCGTTGACTACGATTTTGTGTCAAGTCAGAGGCATAAATGCAATCTGAATTATAACTTGGTGTCTGTCTATAGCTTCTGCCTCTCACATCAATCAAACTTTGATACAGGGATGCAGATTTTATAGACATATGAGCTAGATGTCTCAGGGATAAGTATTATACATTACAGCAAGCATATTCTTTCTACAAACTAGAATCATTTAACTGAAACAGATATATATTTCTCCTATTTCCCCAGCCCTAAGAGACTGGATTTGAGGTAACTCCTTTGAGAGAAACCATTCTTGGAAGCTTAGTGCCCTGCTTTACATGTTAAAAGCCTCCTGTCTGCTATAGACCTCCTGCTTCTGTCCTTTAAATTTCCTCTTCTTATCTCTAGAGGTGCGGAGGGCCTGAAACATGACTTATGCAGCATTGTCTTGTCTGGGTTCATCAACTGCAATCATGTGCCAGAGACTCTTGCACATTACTGCCTCCTTTTTCACAGCTTCCTGGATTCCCCGTGAGAATAAAGATGTCCACTCAGAGACCTAAGGCAGGGCATCCACCACCAGAACTGTGAACTGAGTAGTGAAGCTACAGTCCCCTTGGGCTCTCTTTGAAGTAAAGCCACCACACTGTGTTTTATGGAGAAGTACAAAGTCCACTCCCCCACACTGTCCACATGGACTTTGATATAGGTCTGTTGATACCCCAGATTTCCCTCCTCTCCCTGTCCCCTCTTAAACAAAATTAGAGGGTGAGTAAAAGATGCCTGCCTCTGAGCCACCAAACACAGCCACAGTTAGCAGAGACTCCCAGAAAATGGTGGAAGAATAGTTAACATTTTCTAAGTGTGGATGGCTTCAAGTCCTGACTGTGTTGCTACTAGCTGTCTGACCTTGACAAATCTCTGAACTCTTCCATTCCTCCTCTTCCTCATCTACAGAGTACAGGTTGTGATAATCATTGAAAAACGCATGCTTCGGGCTCCTCTCAGAACTACAAAGTTCAGAATAATTCTGACCTATTAAGCATGTGTTTACTGTTATTAATGCTCACAATAACTCTCAAAGAACTGACATCATTCCCGTTTATAGATGAGGAAACCCAGATACAGAGAAGAAATAAAATGTGTCCAGAGTAACTAACCTAACCGATAATAGAGCTTATGAACACAGAGATTCTAGAGCCACAGCCCATAATTTTACTGCCCATCATCTATGCTCCTTGTGTTAAAAAATAATTCACAACTGCAGATTTCCACTCAAAAGGTTGATATACCTCCTATTTGAGCCTTCTACTTCATTATCTCCAGTTCTCCCTAGGAAGGCAACAATCAATAATAAGTAAAGAGCCTCGTCCACTCACCAAAGACCCTGGCAGGGGTACCATCTGCAAAGACATCTCCTGCTCTCCAGACATTCATTACAAACCTTTAAGCAACTATTGCTACATCCCTTCCACATCTGCCATCGCTCACAGCCATTTCTCTCCTCATTTTCCTCCTGTGTGATCTTTTTTAATGTTCAGAGGCTAGCACTGCCTGTGCCTCCCACTGCAGCTGGGCCTCTGTCCTTACTTTCTCTTTTGGACTTCATTGCATCAAGTGAGCTGTAACCAAAATGTTGAAGCATAAAACTTGGCTAGCCCGCCCCCTAGTGGTGATGCAAGGAATATTCTAAAATTGCCAAGGTTACAACTGACTCACTCTATCAAAACCTACCTACTCTTTTGATAGTTGTCACACAAAACAGCAACAGGCAAACATGGTGTGGCGTGTGATAAGGGTGTTACAGGTTTCCTTTGTTCCCTCAAAGCATAAGGTTAGTAGGATAGCAAAACTGGGATAGAGAGATGAGAAGGAGACTCGGATTTACAGCAGAGGCATTTGTACACTCAGAGTGCAGACAAAGAAAGCAGGTGGGAGGAATAAGGAGAGAAGCTGGAATCCAGAGAGGCGAAAAAACTAGGGCAGGCCAGCACAACCCAGTCTTTCTCCTAACAACAGTGGCGATCAATGAAAGCGCTTTGCATTCAGAAAGCAGCATGATACTAGATTATTTTAATAGATCTTTCAACTCATATCTAAACAGGCCAGGATCCAATTTAGAAATCATTTGAATCTGGTGATTTTATTTTCCCTATTATCTTCATGTCATAGTTCTGGGCACAGGCAAGATTTAACCAACAGCATCAGAGACCTGCTGTCTTAACAAACACAGAAAGAGAGATGCTTTCCCTGGGAGCTGAGGGATATTTCTAAGTCAGCACTCCCTCCTGGGTAGCTGTCAGGTCTGTCTGGAAAGGCCTGAAGTTACTGATCAGAATATGAGTCTAGTAATTCCTTAGTGATCTTCCCCTCTGTGAAGTGGAAAACAATAAATGCTTTCCTGTGCTTATGGTGCATTTCCTTATCAATTTACTCATCCAAATGGCTTGGGAGTCCCAGAGAAGCCTGAAATTTGTTATTGCAAAAGTTTTACTCATTTCTAAGTCTTCCTCAATGAGACCTGCCCTGCTGTGATCAGACCCCCGCCTCTCAGCACCCGACATCGCTTTCCAGTCGAACCCCATTTAAGGTGGTCTAAAGAGAAACTGTGGGTTCTGACCCTGTAACTACCTGCATATAAAGAGTGCACACTGTGGAGATGAACGGAGTGATGAAGTGGTGCTCTGCTGGCCAGTGAGTGCCAAGGGTCTCCAGCAGCCACTAGAAGCTAACACATAATCGCCTCATGTATGTTTGCTGCCTAACACTGCATCATGCATAAGGAACAGAAATATGTGTCTCATAACACTGGAGTTTGGGAAGTTCAAGATCAAGGTGCTGACAGGTCCAGTAGTCTGATAAGGGCTGAAGGTTCAGAGGTAAGTGATGCTGTGCCTCTCATGGAGAAAGGCAAAGTACAAGTGACTGAATGTCACAAAGTGGGTTTTTCATTGACTCCCTCATTCATTACCCGTAGTTGCGTGCCTCACAAAGAAATTTTCATTCAAGTATATCCTGTATTGCGACCACATTCTACCTCTGTGCCCCCCTTTCTCCTCCTTTAACTCTTGCCAGCCACACTGCTTTCTCAGGATTGCCATGTCATTTACATATTTCTGGCTACATACATATATATGTATGTATGTATGTATGTATATAACATCTGGATTGCATGTATAAAAGAAAACAGTATTTTAAATTTTTTACTTTTTTTTTTGTTTTACATCTATGAGTCTATTGCCTGTATGTATGTAAGTACACCCATGTTGTACAATGCCCACAGAGGGCATCAGATCCCCCTGGAACTAGAATTAAAGATAGTTATTAGCTCTGATGTGGGTGCTGGGACTCAAACCCGTGTCCTCTGCAAGAGCAGCCAGTGTTCTTAACCACTGAGTCATCTCTCCAGCCCCTCTTTATTTACATGTGAGTCTCTCCTACTTTATTTACATGATGGTCTCCACTGGGATCAATAAAATAATATAATTTCATTCTTCTTTACAGTTCCTAAAACTCCGTTCCGTATTTATTCTTTATGTGTTCATCCATCGGTGGACACCTAGGCAGATTCCATAACATAACTTGGTTATTGTGAATAGTGTGTTAATAAGCATATTTATGTATGTAACTCCATAGCATGCTGACTCCCTTTGGGTATATTCCCAGGAATAGTGTAGCTGCTCATGTGATAGCTTTATTTTTAGCTTTTTGAGGAACCTGTATACTGATTTTAATGGCATATTTTATAAGGGCTGTAAACCTACTCACAAAAGAAAAGCCCTCATGACCTAATCATCTATCACAGGCCCCACCTCTGAACATTATCATATTGACAATGCCTGAATTTTTGAAATAAAATACATTCAAATTACAGCAGACACAAAATAGATTCTCTTTCACACTCTAAGAAGAAATCAACCTGACCTGACAGCCACCTGATCAACTTCTAGCTTCCAAAGCTGTAAGACTCAATTTCTTTTGTCCAAGCCCCTTAGTATACGACATGCTGTTAAGGTGGCCCTGGGAACCTGGTACAGGTTTGGTGTCAGTTGTCCACATCTAAGGAACTATCAGTGCTATTTTCCAAATCATTGCCATTAAGAGTCAGTTTGGCCTTATTAATTTACATAAACACACATTGCACACGCATACATATGCAAACAGACATAAACAGAGAGAGAGAGAGAGAAAGAGAGAGAGAGAGAAAGAGAGAGAGAGAAGCACTTGTGATTCAAGCAGCCAGTGTGGAGCCCACTCATGAGAAGGACTGTCCCCTCCCGTCCTCTACTATTTAAGTCTCTGTTGCTTTTTGCGTGACCTGATGCAATATAGTCAAGTTGTTCTTTATGTGATTTCCTGTCTAAAACTTTCTGGTGAGGCTATGATTTTCATAGATAATAGATAATATCGCCCACAAGTCCATGTATTTGAATAACTGATCCCTAGATAGTGGCAATATTTAAAGAAGGTTTTGAGAACTTTAGGAATTAGGTCTCTCTCTCTCTCTCTCTCTCTCTCTCTCTCTCTCTCTCTGTCAAGATGTCAGGTATTCTTTTCTGCCATGGCCTTTCCACCAGAGTGGACTTAACTCTTTGAAACTGTAAAGATAAAATAAATCCTTTTTACTTCCACTTTTCACTGGCAGGTATTATCATTTAGATGAAAAAGGTAACAAATGGTTTACTTACATTCAAAAATGAAATCCGAGCTGTTTGAACGTCGGCTGGGCCCCTTGTTACCTTGCCCTGCTCATCACTCCATCCTGTCTCTGATTCAACTCACTCCTCACAATGATGTCTTTTCTGTTGATAAAGATCACCAAGCAACTCCCACCTCAGGGTCTTTATATTAGCTGTTCACTTCTGTCTGGAATGTTCTTCAAGATATTTACACGGCTGGCTTCCTCTTATCTTTCAGACCTCAACTCAAATGTCAGACTATTCAGTGAAGCTCCCCAGACTACCTGGCTGGAAATAATCCCTTAATCACTCTCTATCATGTCATTATATTATTTTCTACTTGGAAATTTTGCTTACTATTTTCATTTGACTAAACAAAACAACTGGTGACAGTCATATGCTGTACTAAGAACTCTACTAGACACTTAGAATACAGGGCTAAAAAAGTAAACAAAATTATTGTTCTCAAGGAGTTGATACTCCATTAGGAAAAGATGAATAAATCATTTAGACCCAATGTTTTTCTGGTTCTTCTTTTATTTTCTTCAAAATCAGTTGTTGCTCCCTCTCCCACTAGAACACAACCACAAGATATCAAAGACCTTTCTGCCTTGTTTATCTCTGTATCTATATGGACTTTCACCAGACTGAAGCAGATCCAAGAGCGTGGTGGGTATTTGACAAATATTTATTGAATAAATTAAAGGAACCAAAACAAATGATGCGTTTATGACATGGTACAGCAAATTTAAATCTCAACTCTGCCACTGGGCATATTAGTTTTCTTATCTGAACCTCGGGTAATTCATCTGTGAATATTGGAGTAATTACAATGAACTTTGTGGCTATGATGCAAACATAAAAGATTCTCCTTATGATATTGTCAGGAGATGGACAGTAAAGGACTAATGGATTAAAATGTATGAAAGTAATCAGACGTCTTTCTTTGAAACCTAAAAAGTCTAAGGAGGTTCCCAGTTATGTTTTTAGGTCTAACCAGATCACAGTTGGCTGGGATCCTAATTCTTTGTGCTATACAATCTCTTTCTTGCAGCACTTGAGATTTTGTAATTTAAATCATAAGTATTCTAACACATGCTTCATCTGTAATAAGAAACTCCTTGAGGGCAAGTTCCACTTATTTGTACAAAGAATTACATGCAACCTGGTATTAATTAACGCTGGCTGTTGGTTATTTGCCATCTCTTCAGCTCCACTATAGTCCCCTTGGGAAAGGAAAATGATTCACACCTAGTCCTTGGCTGTCATGTCCAACTCTTTACTGCCACACAAAAATCGTACCAATTCTGAGCACACAGTTGGTTGTCAGTCAACAATTCCTTACTGATGCAGTGGGACTGATTATGGAAGGCAGCCTCTCTAATACAGCTTGACACCCCCACCTCTTGATATTCTTGGGACTTCTGTTACTTCCCTTCCTTGAGTATGAATTGGAAGAGGGGAGGCCCTGGTGCCTGACTTCTCTAACCACTGTTCATGCAAGACCTGAGGTCTCCCCATTGTCATGTAAATGAGCTTGAAAGTGGATACCTTCACATCTGCCAGCATCTGTGTAAATGACTTAGAAGCAAATTCTCTTGAAGTTTGAGTCTCAGGAAGAGTACAGCGAAGGGACCCCTTTACTGTAGTTTTGTCTTATGAGAGACCAAGTCAGGGGACTCGGTTAATGCATTTAAAAAATCCTAACTAACTGATCCTCTGAGGTACTGGACATATGTTACACTAAGCCACTAAGTCTTGTGATAATGTGTGACATAGCAACAGATAACTTCTATAGAATATTTGATTATCGTTCAGTAAATATTTTTGAGTATGTAAATTAATCTAATCTATTCTTATTTAAATTTATGTATTTATTTTGATTTCTTATGTGTATGGGTATTTTGCCTGTGTGTATATTAAGTGTACCTGTGTCAAGTAGTACCCAGGAGTTCAGAAGGAAGGCATTAGATTCCATGGAACTGAAGTTACATAGGGTTGTTAGATGCTATGTGGGTGCTGGGAACTGAATCTGGGTCCTCACCAAAAGTAGCCAGTGCCCTTAACTACTGAACTATCCCTCCAGCCCCTTAATATCATCTATTCTTACTGACAGTTAAAACATTTGAATTTAGAGACTTGCAAATGTATGTTTATCCTTGATTCTGCATTCTGCAGCTTTAGGAACATAAAGATGGAAACCAGTAATTAATTCTTTACTCAAATAACAGGTTTTTTGACAGCACTTTGTGTCAGAAAGGGAATGTGAAAATAGAGCTTCTGGTATAAAGGGCCCACACAAGTCTTCCTGCCACTCAAGGATTTAATCCATGTTAGTCATGTTGGCTGAGTCAGAGAAATCTAAATAAAAATATTATCACTATTTTTAAAGAACTATTGAAACAGACAAATAGAAGTCCATCTGGCTATTGACTGCCAGAGGGATCTGAAGAAGTGAATAAGTCCTCAATTTCTCCAACAATAAAATAAGCATCATGATATCCATCCTGTTAAGAATTTATCAGGTCTGGGCTGGAGAAATGGTTCAGCAGTTAAGAGCACTGGCTGCTCTTGCAGAAGTTTGATTCCAAGCACCTACATGGCAGCTGACAACAGTACATAACTCGAGTTCCAGGGGAATTTGTTGCCCTCTTCTGATCTCTGAAAACATCGCACGACATGGGTGCAGTTACACACATGCAGGTCTAACACTCATACACATAAAATAATAAAAATAATAAATAAAATTTTTAAAAAGAATTTTTAAGATCCTAAAACAAAAAGTTCCCATAAGACTTTTTCAACCATCCTCAGTGTCAGAGAATAACTGTCACTGAAGTGACAACCCCCCATCCCAAGGCTCAGGGACCACTGAAGAAGAGAGGGAGGAAAGACTGCAAGAACAAGAGGTCAGGGCAGACCAGAACGCAACCAGTGTCTTTTGAACATGACATAACTGCTATACTCATGAACTCACAGCAGCTGCGGTTTGCTTGTGCAAGACCTGCACAAGATCAAGCCAGTCAACACACTAATATTCAGAAGCTCATGATACTCCACCTCTAACTGAGGATCTATTACCAGTTGATGGTTTCTGGGAAGAAGAGAGATCGTTTTTAAGGGGAGGGCCCCTGCTACTTTGACCACACTCTGGCAGACAGTACTACATCTGGAAATATACAGTCAGTGTAAAGTGAACTCTGGTGGGTTATTAAAAATTAGATCCTGAAGCTGGAAACAATGAGGAAGTGGGTGGATACAAAAGAGCTGGTGGGGCGAGTGAGGAGTAAACACGATCAAAATATACTGCTTAAAAGTCTCAAAGAATTCATAAAAATATATTTTAGAAAGAATTTACAAAGTCCCAAAATCCAGTTTGAGAACCCAGTGGGGAAAAAATCAGCAGATTTCGTCTTATCCACTGTGTTGTTTTCCATGGTTTCAGTTACCTGGGGTCTACTGTGACTGCAAAGTTATTAAATAGAAATTTCCCAAAGTATTTCATATTTTAAATTGCTTGTAGTTCTAGGTACCATGATGGTGTCTTAATTTGAATAGTATAAAGGAACCATAGACCGTCCTGTCCAACCTGGACCTGAACCATTCCTTTTCCCTGTGCATTGATGCTGTATATACTGCCTGCTTCAAGCCTGCTTAGTAGTCTTCTTGGTTTTCAGAAATAATTGTTCCAATATCATAGTGCCTCTATTCAAATAACCCTTATTTTCCTTAATAATTGCTCCACAGTGCAGGAGTAGTGATATTGACAATCTTATTACAATATAATATTTTAGTTAATTAGTCTTATGCTGTTTATTACTGTTAATATCTTACTGTGCCTAATTTATAAGTTAAATTTATCAAAGGCATGTATATATCAAAAAAGACACAGTTTATTTAGACTAAATACTATATGTGGATTCATGCATCTATTCATAATTTCGGTTGCATCTTTTATAGATAAGGAATTTTACTTTACTTAAGGTTTTGCCAAATCTCCCAAATCAGAACCATCCAAAAGGAAGAAAAGGAAAAATTCAACTAAAGGGAATCCATAGAAAACCAACTGACTGTGTTAGATGAAAGGAATTCTACAGGCAGGAATTCCTGAGTACAACTATAGTTATACCTAAAACTCATTCTAAATATCAATTTAGACACACAGAAAGAAGAGAATTTTCTCCATGACTTTGAAACACATATGGAAGCAGGAATCATTTACAGTTTCCGAGAAATTGTGTTTAAAACATTGCTTCACAAAGTCAATAAACATGAGACACTGCAGAGAATAAAAATGGAGATAAGAAATGAATATCTGAGACTTTAAAATCTAAGAGCCTATCAGATGATATCTGATGACTGCTTTTTAAAATTTTGGTAAACAAAGGAGCCACAAATATACCCTAGAGAAAAGATACATGGTCAACAAATGGTGTTGTTCAAACTGGATAGTCACATGTAGAACAATGAAACTACATATCTCTCTCACATCAAGCACAAAATTCAACTTCAAATAGGTCAAGAATCTCAATGTAAGACCTAATACCTTGAATATTATAGAAGATAAAGTAGGTAATATACTGGAACTTATAGGCACAGCAAAGGACATTCTGAACAGGATTCCCATAGTGCAGGCATTAAGTCCAACAACTGACAAATGAGACCTCATGAAACTCAAAAGTTTCTGTACAGCAATGGATACCATCATTCAATCATTCATTCAAGTAAAGAGGTAACCTAAAGAATGGGAGAACATCTTTACCAGTTCTAACTTTGACAGAGGGTGAATATTGAGACTATACAAAGAACTCAAAAAAACTAATCATCAAAAATGAAGACGACACATTAAAAAATTGAGGCAGCTGTAGAGCTAAACTCTGTAGCCCCGCTACCAGGGGGACAGACTGCCTGAGAGCACCTGATAGCAGACTACCTGACAGAACCTGAATCTGGCCTCTGTGGGGTGGTGAGCTTCCCAAATTGCACCATGCCCATGTCCCCACGATACCATCTGATGCCCCTCCCACTGCTGCAGGGCTAGAATCCCAGCCTTCTTCCAGGGTTCTGGACATTTTCAGACTGCCTGAGAGTACCTTAATCCAGTATTTGTAAAGCAAGCCTCTCAAATTGTGCTGTGCCTGCTGGTTAGTAGAGGTTCCATAGAAGGAACCCTGAGAGTATCTGATTGGTGCCTGACTTGGGCCTCTGCAGGAACTCCTGAATAGCTCTACACCCATATGAGCCTTCCATTATAAAATCAAAAGAGAGAACCTGAAGCTTACATCAATCAGCTTTTCATAACTAATAAGAAAACAACCAAGGAACATCAAGAATACAAGCAAAATCGCTCTTCAACCTAAGTAAAAGAAAACTGAGTTTCATACCAGAATCACAAACAAAAGAAATCCACATGCCAAAATCACAATGAAAATACAATAATATGAAAAACCTAAATAACGTGTCTACACCAAACATACCAGGACTATAGAAAAGTTCTACAATTAAAATCCCTGTTTATAACCCAGGACATAGAATTTAAAAGAACAATCATGATCAATAATTCAACATGATCAAACATGATCAAATAATTCAAGGAATTTAAAGAACACACAGACAAACATATCAAAGAACTATAAGAACATAGAGACAGAAACATTGAAGAAAACTCAGACTGAAATGGAGGAAGTGAAACACTCAATAAGACACTTTAAAATGACAGGAGAAAGCCTCACCAATAGAATGAATGAAATGGAAAAAAGAATATCAAGACAGGACAAAAAAGTCGAAGAATTGGAGCACTCAAGTAAAGATTATGATTTTTTTTAAACACAGGAATGGAATATGCAGGAAATGTGGGATACCATGAAAAGACATTTACACATCATAGTCATAGAGGAAGGAAGACTATCTCAGCATAATGGTATAGACCACATTGTCAACAGGATTGTAGAAGAAAATTTCCTAAAATTAAGGAAAAACATGCTCATATAAATACAAGAGGTACATAGAACACCAAATAGACAGGACCAGAGAAGAAACTCCCCATGCCATATCACAGTGAAAACACTAAATGCACAAAACAAAGAGAGACTACCGAAAGCTACAAAAGATGAACAAGTTACACACAAAATAAAACCCATAAGAATTACAGTTGACTTTTCAATACAAACTCTGAAGGTCAGAATAAGCTGGACCAAACTATTTCCAGTTCTAAATGACCATAAATGCCAACTTAGAATACTTTACCCAGAAAAAAAGTGTCTATTATAGTTGCAGGGGAAAGAAAAATCTTCCACAACATGAATAGGCTGAAAGAATTCATATCCAGAAAACCATCCCTCCAGAGAATACTTGAGCAATACAAAGAGCTGAAGAAAGGAATGAGTATAGCCAAGGGACAACAGAAAGAAACTAAATGAAGGCATAAAAATGGAAAGAAAAAGTTAGAGCAAATTGCAAACAGAAATTAGAATGATGGGAACCAATGCACATCTTTCCGTAATAACTTTAAATATCGATGGACTGAACACCCTAGTCAAAAGACACAGACTAGTTGAATGATTCAAGAAACAAAGCTCATACTTCTGTTGTCTACAAGAATCCCATCTCAGTTTCAAGGACAGGCACTACCTTAAGGTGAAAGGGTGGAAAAAAATATTCCAAGCAAATGGCACTAAGAAGGAAGCAGGAGTTGTCATTCTAATATCTGACAAAGAAAAAAGACTTCAAACTAAAACTAATCAGAAGACATAAAGGGTATCACTTCATTCTTATCAAAGGAACAGTTAACTAAAGAGATATTACAGTCATGAACATATACGCACCAAACTCTAGTGCACCCAACTACATAAAAGCAATACTACAGGACTTTGAGACACAGGTTAATCCCAACTCACTACTAGTAGGGGACTACAATGCCTCACTGTCTCCATTAGACAGGCCAATCAGAAAAAGAATAAACTGAAAGACATTTAAGTTAAACAATAACATACATCAAATGAACCTAAAAACATCTACTGAATATTCCACCCAAGCACCAAAGAATATACATTCTATTCAGCACTCCATGGAACTTTCTCCAAAACTGACCATATACTGGGGCACAAAACAAACCTCAACAAATGTAAAGAAAAAAAAAAAAGAAATAATTCCAAGCATTCTATCAGACTAAATCTTAAAATCAACACAAAAAGAAGTCCTAATAATTACACAAATGCATGGAGATTAAGCAACACACTCCTGAATAACGAATGAGTCAAAGGAGTAACTAATTAAATGAAATTAAATGAAAAGGACAATACAACACAACAAAACATCTGGGACAGATAAAAGGAGTCCTAAGAGGGAAGGGCCTACATTAAAAAATCAGAAAAAGCACAGGTAGATGACTTGACACTGGAACTCAAGAATCTTGAAAGGCAACAATGAAATGAAACCTAAACCCAGTAGACAAGAAGAACTAACAAAAATAAGAGTAAAAAATTAATGAAACAGAAACAAAGAAAACAATACAAAGAATCAGTGGATCCAAGAACTGGTTCTTTGAAAAGATAAACAGGACAAACTGACCATTAGCACAGTTAACCAAAAGAAAGAAGGAGCAACTCCAAATCAAGAAGATTAGAGATGGAAGGTGAAACATCACAAGAGATATCAAAAAGATGCAGAACATTATAAGAACATTATAACATTTTAAAATCCTATATTCTATTAATTTCAAAACCTAAAAGAAATGGATGTATATCTAAAATCATGGGAACTACCAAATCAAAACAAAGAAGAGATCAACAGCTTAAACAAGTCCCTAATGCATAAGGAAATTCAAATAGTAATAAGAAACCTATTGACTAAAGTAAGCCAAGGCCCAGATAGATTTACAGCAGAATTCTACCAGACATCTAAAGATCTACAAGCAATATTACTTAAATTATTTAAAAATATAGAAAGAGAGGGAGAATGCCCAATTACTTCTATTAAGCCAACAGCACATTAGTACCAAAAGCAGATAACAATACAATCAACAAAGAAACAAAGACAACTATAGACCCATATTCTTAATGAACATAGATGCAAAAATTCTCAACAAAATACTTGAAACCACATACATTGAAAGATCATCATCCACCATGACCAAGTCAGCTTTATTACAGAGATGAAGGGATGTTTTGATATACATAAGTCAATAAATGTCATCAAGCATATAAATGGACAAAAATCACATGGTCATCTCAATAGATGCAGAAAAGGACTTTGACATAATTCAACACGTATTTATGTTAAAAGTTCTAGAGGAATTTGGACTGAAGGGAACATATCTCAACATAATTAACGCTATATACAACAGCCCACAGCCAACGTCATTCTAAATGGAGAAAAACTGGAAGCATTCCATTAAAATCAGGAACCAGACAAAGCTGCCCATGATCTCCACTCCTTTTTAATATAGTGCTTGAAACTCTTGCTAGAACAATAAGACAGGAGAAGGAAATTAAAGGAGTACTAATTGAAAAGAGGCCAAATTATCCCTTTTTGCAGATGATATGATACTATACCTAAGAGATGCCAAAAATTCCACCAGAAAAACAACTACAAATGGTTGACACTTTCAGTAAGTAGCAGGTTACAAAATTAAACTACAAAATTCAGTAGTCTTTCTATATACCAATAACAATCTATTTAAACTACATGGAAACCCTCCCATTCACAATTGCCTCAAAAAATATGTATCTTGGAATAAAAGTGACCAAAGACATTAAATATCTCTATAATGAAAATTGTGAATTTTTAAAGAAAGAGATTGAGGAGGACACCAGAAAACATGTTCATGGATTAGAATAATTAATATGGTGAAAACGACCATCCTACCAAAATTAATATATAAATTCAATGCAATCTCATTTGAAATTCAGAAGACTTTCTTTACAGAATTAGAAAAAATATCCTAAAATTCATTTAGAAGACCCTGAGAGCCAAATCAAACCTGAGCACAAAGACCAATGCAGGGAGTGTTTATTACTATACCAGATTTCAGACAATATTACAGAGGTACTCAGAAAAACAGCACGGTACTGACATAAAAATAGACTCGTAGATCAATGGAACACAATTGAAGACTCAAACGTGAGTACATGCAGTTTCAGTTCATATTTGACAAAGGATCCAAGAACACTCACTGGAGGAAAGTCAGCATCTTCAGTAAATGGTACTGACAAAAGTGGATCTCCACCTGTAGAAGAATGAAACTAGACTCTCATCTTTCACTTTGCACAAAAGTCAACTCCAAATGGATCAAAGATCTCAATGTGAAACATGAAACTCTGAGAGTGTTAGAAGAAAACCTTGGTAGTAACCTATAAGACATAGGTATAGGAAAGGACTTTCTAAATCGGGCATCAATTGATCAGGAATTGAGGTCAACAATAAGTAAGTGGGACCTCATTAAACTAAAAAGCTTCTGTACCACAAAAGAAATACCCAAGGGGATGAAGAGAAAACCCACAGAGTGGGAGAAAATCCTCACTAGCGACACATCTAACAGAGGTTTAACATCCAGAATACATAAAAAACTTAAAAGACAAAGAATCAAGAAAGCAAGTGACCCAATTAAAAGATGGACTAAAGGTCTGAGCAGAGAATTCTCAAGAAGAAATAAAAATGACTAAGAGACATCTTTAAAAGTGTTCAACATTGTTAGTACTTAGAGAAATGCAAATTAAAACAACTTTAAGATTTCATCTTACCCCAGTCAGACTGACTAAGATGAAAGAGAAAAAGTTTTCTGCTGGTGAGATTGTAAACTTGGGAACCCTTATGGAAAGCAGTGCAGAGAACTCTTTAAAAACTAAAAATGAATCTACCATTTGACCCGGTCATACCACTCCTTGGCACATATCCAAAGGACTCGTCCTATTGCAGAGATACTTGTACATCTGTGTTTGTGGCTGCTCTTTTCACAATAGTTAAGAAATGGAAACAACAACCTAAGTGTCCCTTGACTGACGAGTGGATAATCAAAATGTGGTACATTTACACAATGGAGTTCTACTGAGCGGTACTAAAACACAAAATCATGAAATTTGCTGGTAAATGGATGGAACTAGTAATTGTTACACTAACTGAAGTAACAAAGACTCCGAAAAACAAATGACATATGTTCTCCCTCATTTGTGGATTCTAACACAAAATCCTTGTATGTATGTATCCTGATTTAACTATAGGAACTAAGAAAAAATGGAAAAGAACCCAGAAAGTAAAGATAAAGAAGGAACCTGACAGAGAAGAAAAGTATGAGACAGATGTTACTAGGGGAGAAATAGATAAAAAGGGATGTATTTAAATGGAGGAGGTAGGGAGGGTTATGCAAGGAACTATGGCGATATAGGGAAAGACGGAGCTCAAGAGAGATGGGGTCACAGGAGATTGGTATTATCAAGGGAAAATGGGGACACCTTAATGGGGAACACCTGGAGAGACAGTTAGGCAAGGAGACAGAAAGAGAGGAGAGAGAAATAAGTCCTATTTAGCATAAAACACCAGAGGGAATCATATTAGTTAGTCTAACAACTTAATGACAAATTACACATACAATATCTCTACATGAGTCCATGTGCATAGCTGAAGGTTACTTAACAAAAAACAGTTCCGGACAGGAGAAACCTTCCTTTCAGTTATTGTCCAGAGTTGTCCAAAAGACTATCAAAATTACACAGGCTATTACCACAGACCTTGATTGCCTCCAAGGACTTGAGGATTAGACCCTATTGGTGAAGACAGGACATACTTTGGACACAAGATTTAGAGCAATGGAGCTGGAACTGACCTGAAAGCCACATTTCCTGAAGGCTAGGTCTCATAGCTCTGGAGAATACTATGCAAGGGGCCAAGGGAGAACATCAGTCAGTGACCCAACATTATCTTCATGACCAAAAACCATATCAATTAGCGTCACAGCACACAGCACTGGTACAGCAGTGGCACCTTTATCTTGAGGACAGCCAACCGTTACCTAATTGGACTTAAAACCCACTCGGTAGGAGGAAACTCACGTGTGGTGCTGCAATCATAGCCAAATACACACGGGTGAAGAGGTCACAGACCTTCGAGAAATCCTCAAGGCTGTCACATCCCTAGGTTAATGTAACTTCTTACTAAGTGCAAAGTATGTATCCTTACATTTACAGTCAAGTATCCCAGTCACCACTCATCAAAGAAGCTTCCTTTGCACCAGACGGAGACCACTACATAGTACCGTAACTGGTCACACATAGATATTGTCTGTGAATTGCCCATGTCTAAGCAGCATACATACAATGCAACCAGTACACCTAAGGCTCAGGAAATGTAGAACACCAGGTGAAGAGGACACTAATGAATCTCTCAACTCTCATTAATGAAGCTCTTTTATGCAACAGAGGACCAGAAGCACAAAAAGTCACAAATGGCCAAAGAGTGGAGAGTAGGAGTCTGCAGAGCGTGGATCCCTGGACAGGACTCAAATTAAGCTTCACTCACCGAGTTTCAAGGACCACTGTAGAAAAGAGGCAAGAAAGATTTGTAAGAGCCAGAGAGGAGGCACTTGACCATATGGAAATAGAATCCTACAAAGCTCCTGGGACCCTGTTCATATGAATGTATCGCAATGGTGTCAGCATGCTCAAGACCCATGCAAACTCAAGCAGACTAAAACTCAGCATAGCACTGGAGAAATGAGCAGCAGACTCCAATCTCAGCTGAAGGTATTTTGGCAGCTGGTTCTGTAGGGTGAGGAAGAGCTAATCTTCTTACAGTGAGGTTCTCTGGATAGGCTGACTAGACCTCAGTGGGTAAACCTGCACTGAGAATTTCTGGGAACATTATCTTGACACAATGGACCTTAACACAAATGACAGAGTGTATGAATTCCAGGAGGAGGGCTGTGGGAGGTTTCCATGAGAAAGGGGATATAAAAATGAATACGATTGGTTGAGATGTTCTATATGAAATACAGAAAATTCAATAAAAAAGAACAACTGCATTGTAAAAAAAATAATAAATAAAAACAAATAAATTAAGGCAAGGGTCTGAACAGGGAGCGCTCAGAAGCTGAAATGTAAATGGCTGAGAATTCGGTTTTTTAATGTTCAACATCTTTAGTCAGTGGTGCAGCCACTTGAAAATCAGTGTGGAAAGTTCTCAAAAGGCTCAAAATCAATCTACCCTACGATCTATCTATACCAGTCTGGGGCATACACCTAAAAGGATCTGTATCCAACAACAGAGATTCCTACTCTTCTGTGTTCATTGCTTTCCTTTGCATAATACTTAGGAAATGGAAACAACCTTGTTGTCCATCAACTGATGACTGTATAATGAAAATATAGTCTATTTACATAACGGAATGTTATTTAACTGTTAAAAATATGAAATTATGAAGTTTGTAGGTAAATGGAAAGGACTGGAAACAGTTATAATGGGTGAGGTAAGCTAGACCCAGAAAGACAAACATCGCATGTTCTCTCTCATAATGATAGCTTTGAATTCTTAGATATGCATGTTTCAGTCAGAAAATCCAGAGAGGTCAGGAAACCAAGAAATGGCCATGACGGGTTGGGCTTCATGGGAAGGGGAATAATAGAGTGGGAAGGGTTAAATGTAGTGGAGGATCCAAGGGCAGGACGGAGGAAGGGGTATGGGGAGGATAACTAACACTTTGGCTTTACAAAAAGTCGTACAGAAACCTATAACTTCAAAAGCTCCTTAAAGTATGTACACATACATTATAAAGAGATTAAAAAGAGTTACAACAGTGATACTGTCCCTACTAAACATCATGGGCTAACAAAGTAAAAGCCCAATACCAGGAAGATTTCCTCTTTAGAAGCTGCTTAGCAGGAGGCCCATAAACCCTCATACAATACTGGCCATTGCCTCTGTTCTTGATTACCCACCAGAATTTCATGATAAGACCCCATTGCCAAAGACTGAACATGCATGAGCCTTAGAAAAAACAAGAAGTCAAATTCGGTAACCCACTTCATATCCTCTTCTTTACTGACTATCCATCAATACTGCTACTAGTGCTAGGGTGCACTATGCAAGCTACCTGAAGAGGAGACTTAGCATGAAATCTAGCCAGGTACAGAGCTGGCCTGGATGATATGCCTCGCTGTGAATTAGTGGCACAAATTATACAGGAGTAACTAATCACTTTCTAATCAGATTTAAGGTCTGCTTTAGGATACAGTCCATACCTGACTCTGAAATCAGGCCTAGGGGCCTGAGGATAGACAGCCTACTTGCCATGGAATAAAGCCTAATACAATTATTCTGTTAAGTATTTATAGTATTAAACTTATTTATAATTACTTTTTGTTATGCCCATAGATTAATGCATTTTTTTCAACTCTCACAGAGAACTGTCCATATGCAGCAGATGGTTACTGACATGGAGACTCACAAATGGTCAATTTGCAGAGAATAAGAGACTACAGACTGTCGATCCCTGAATAGGAAATCTATATCAAGCTTCTGTCTCCCAAGGCTCGGGTTCATTGTAGTAGAAGCAGAAAGATTGCAAGAGCCAGGGATTGTGGATTGCCACAAGGAAACAGAACTTTCCAGACAGCTAGTCAGTTATTCCTATGAACTCACAGCAATGTTGACAACACGCACAAGCTCCTCATAAGCTCACATCAGAGAAAGCCCGAGGGGTGGACGTGAGGAGGTAGGTAAGAAACCCAGTACTACCTGAGGATTCATTGGCACATAATGGCTGCCTGCTAAGGGTGAAACTCTTAGTAGGTTAACCAGACTCCAGTGGAGAGACCCACATCAAAAGGCATTTGAGGTCAGATGTTTGACTTTATAGGCCTTCATATGTGTATTGGGTAGGAGTGGTAAGTGTTGCAGATGGTGGAGGAGATCCAAATCTAATCAAAACACATAGTATGAAATTCACAAACATTCAATTTTAGGAAAAGATTTTAATGAAAGAATCTTTACCAATCATAGGAGTCTGGATCTGGTTCCCTTCCTTCTGCCTTTAGAATTATTCATCTAGGGAAGCAAGGGCTTGTCTATGTCTATGCCAGAGATGAAAGCCTGTGTGCTTAACACATGTGGTGCTTAACAAAAAATTATTAATATACAGTACATAAAATTTTGAGCATAAGAAATGTCTAGTAAAGAGAAATTAGTTTTAAGGAGTTTATTCATCAAACCTTGTGTTTTCTTCAGTCTATCTGTACTCATTTACCTTTAATCTAACACAATTCTTACAAATATGGAAATTTACTTTCTCAGGAGTTCGGTCTGGATTAGGATCAAGCAGTTGTGTAATGAGAGCTGAAAGCACTAGTGTGACAGCACAAGACAACTGGCCACAGACTATAAACAGCAAAGTGCGGTGACCTAAGGAGAGGAGGGACGTCCTGTTTGTCTCCAAAACACAAATATGGGCATCTCTGTTGTACACAAGTGCATATGTGTTCTGATTAAGCCCAGTCTTTTCAAATGGGCTAAAATTGTGTTTGAATTTTATCTCTCTAAACTTGGAGGTCTGCCACCACTTTTTAAGAGAATTTTATTGTTATTTGGCATTAAAAATTATATATAATGTGACACCTGAGTCATCTACTGAGTTCTTCTAACTTAGTGACTGCAGACAAATACAATATAAACTAAATGTTTATGTAGGGAATGCACACAGCTAAAGGTCACTGTGAGGCACTGGGCTGTGTGGAGAAGCCCCTCATCTTTAATCTAACGTCTATGTACATGACAGTTGATCAAATAACAGGGTCTTTGGAATGCATCCCCTACAGAGGAGGAACTTGCGTATTTTATGGTTCCATTTGTCATGCCTCTAAAAGCAGTTTTCAAATGGAAAAAATACAGGGGTACTCAATTACAAGGACGCCACAGAAAGGCATGTGACTCAGATTAGAAGCTGTCCACTAGTGAACATGGGTTCAAACTGCAGGGCCTGCATTTTGTTTTCCGTATACAGTGAGAGGAATCAGAGGAATCCACTGGTAGAAGCTATTCTTACTAAGTCACACTGTTCTTTCCTTGTATAGCTAAAGGTCCTCAATTCATTCGCTCTGTCAAAGACACTGGCAAGTCTTTGAATCAAGAGATACTTTCCCACCTAATATTAATATTTTCCACTTGGTTCTTCTTTGAGGGCCTTGCACTATGTAAAAAGTTTGTGCTGGATGATCCCTTGCTCAGACATAGCCACTTCCTGCTCTATGGTGGGCAGAGAAGACTCAAAATCCTGTCATAAACAAATTGTCTTTTGCCCTGGATCCTACATAGAAAATCCATGGGAGATAGCAGCAGGCACTCAGAGAGCAGAAGACAAAGATGTCTATGTCTACATGCCCATTTCCTGCTCTCTGGACCACTTATTAGAAAGGACTTTGTAATTTCTTTAACCAACTTTATTTGCACACAGTCAAATTCTTTGCACTGATCCTGGTCAATGAGTTTTCAAGTGTATACATCTGCATAATAACCACATGAACAAGAAAGAAAATACTCCAATTCCACAAGATGTTACTATGGAATTAGCTCCTTTTAGCAGTCATCTCCTAGTTCCACAGCTTCAGGAAACCACTAATGTGATTTCTGTCCTCGTAGATGAATTTAAACTTTATTGGAATTTAATATAAACTGAGTCACAAGGTATGAACTCTCTTGTTCCACATATTTATTTGGAGATTTGTCTGTGTTGTTGGTTCTATCAATCATTCATTTATTTTATTGCTGTATGGTTTTGACATTTATGCCTGTGACACCAAAACCCGTGACCACTACTGTGGGTCCTCTCCGACCACTTCCTTCCCCTTCACTGCTCAGCTCCCACCTTTGTGGTCAGATGCTTCATTAAGTCCTCCTGAAGGAAAGAAGTGGTCATCAAACTTTTTTTAACTATAAAAAGGAAGGAAAAATGCAGAGATGGAATAGTAGGTAGGAATGGGCAGGAACAGAAAGGTCTATATCCTCCAATCTCTAAATCTATGATGCATCTTTAATTCTTTAAAGTTAGCTGGTTGTGGTGGCCTATGTGTTTAATCCTAGCCCTCTGGAAGCAGAGGCAGTCAGATCTCTGTGAGATCAAGGCCAGCCATAGTTAACTACAGGCCAGCTGGGGCTACAGAGAGTACATGTCTATAAATGCATAAATACATAAGTAAATGTTATTTTTTTAAGTTTTTTAAACTATGTATATGTGGGGTGGGGGTTATGTACTTGTACATGCAGGTGTGTAAGGGAGCCAGAAGAGGACACTGGATCCTCTGAAACTGAAGTTTTAGATGGTTGTGAACTTCCATACCTGGGTGCTAGGAACTGAACCCAGGTCCTCTGCAAGTTCACCAAATGCTCTTAACTTCTGAGAGAGTTTTTAGCAGACTATGAAAGCAATATTCCATAAAAGACAAAATTAAAATCATCCATAAATCCCCCATCCGGAGGCGAACACAGCAGGTTTCTTTTGAATCATTTCTTTTTGCTGGTGATGATTCATAGGCCCCTATTTCAAATTGAATTAAATTCTCAGAGTACGTTTGTTGTCTGCCTTTTTACACCTAACTATATATTTCCAGCATTTTCATTAACATTAAATATTATTTGAAGGCATTACTTTCAGCCTATGCAAATCGTACATTACATGACACTCGTGCTTCCCCAAGTTCTCTGTTACTTGTGATCTTATGCTTCTAGCAGAAAGCTAAAACTTGCAGAAAGCAAATGAAGTTTTAGTTCTGAAATTGGCCATTATGATGGTGTTCTTTGACATCGAGGGCCAACCTAGCTTCTAAATAGAATTTCAAATCACGGGATTTAACAGCGAGAGAAAGGTGCTTGACAGCTAATGGAGGAGAGCAGTCACTTGAGGAATATTCACAGGGCCTAACAAGGAAAATAGTGGGGTGCTCGGGCCCCACCTCTGGGCAACTTCTGCAGCCTAGCCTGCTAAGGTTCAATTAAGATGAGAAAGATCAAGTAACTTTGCAAGAAGAGCAAAATTCCTGCAATAACAAATGTCAAATGTTGCCATTTGAGCTGTTCTGAGTGACTGCCTTGTTATTTCTGAGGGTTTTTAGGGTAGTATTTGTCAATGGCAGTATGGCAGACTTTTCAAAGTAATTAACTCTGTGTCCAAAAATAACTATAATTGTTTAACCACCAATGTGTGAGGCATTATGGGAGGGATGTACCACTTTCTTTGAAAATAAATCTGATTCCTTCAGTGTCTAGATTTATTTCTCCAAGAACCATGTTACTGTCTTGTAAAATGGTCCACCCCTCCCATTATCTCCTAAGTAGCACTTAGCTGGGGAGAAAACAGTTATATTGATATATGAAGTTGCAGGCAGATGCCAAGCTAATTGATCTGAGTAGGTTAAATGGGAGAAAATACTTCCCAGAATCAATAGAGGTGCTAATTCAGCTAATTGTTGGATAGTGTTTCTTTTTTAAGTGAGTGATTTTCTCAATTACTGTTTATCATGTGGATTTCTTTTTCTTTCCTGAGTTTATCTGTTTTTAACTTCACCAAACCTTCTAACATATTGGTTTCCAATGTATCTTAGTCTCAAAAGTTTTTATTGCCATTCTCATGACAGGTGCTTTACTTGGATATGGTGATCTATGGTATGAAACGAGACTTACACCTTTACTAAGATATGGACAAATGAAAGATTATAACTTTCTGTGTTAGTTTTATTAATACTGTGCCAAAATACGTGGCAGAAACAAGAGAGGAAGGGTTTACTTTGACTCACAGTTTCAGAGGGATTTCGGTTCATCACAGTGTGGAAGTGATGGTGGATCTCATGTAAGCAAGATCTTATAAGGGAGGTCTGTCCCTTCTGACAGAGCAGGAAGCACTCTGGAAACAAGAACCAGGCACATGTAGAAATTTCAAAGGCCCAAATTTAATGACACATTCTTGCCAGCCAAGACACCCAACTTAAAGACAGTATAGCTTTCAAAATAAAAAACCACCAGGGCTATAAAGATGGCTCTTAAGAGAGGACTGGGGTTTGGTTCCTAGCACCCATGTTGGGCAGTTCACATTGCCTATAATCCCAGCTCAGGCAATCTGACACCCTCTTCTGGCCTCAGCAGGTACTCACACAGACTCACAGATGCATACAAACACACATATACACACATATACAAAAATGAAATAAATCATTGACCCAGAAGACAAACACTGAGTGTTCTCTCTCCTATGTGAATCTTAGCTTTGAATTTTTAGATATGTGCATTTACATAGGGGTGCCTGTGAAGTCCAGAGATTAGGAAGGAGATAGGAAGTAGATTTCAGGAAGGAGAGAGAGTACTGCAGAATAGTATGGTGGAAAGTATGGGGCCTGTATTAGTCACTTTTCTGTTGCGGTGATAAAACACCATGACCAAGGAACAGTTTATTCAGCTTACGTTTCCAGAGGCAGGGGAGGCGTGGGGGTGGGAGGTGGTCAGAGCAGAAAGCTGAGCAACCACAGCCTCAAACAAGCACAGGAAGCAGAGAGAGCCAGGCTGGAAATACGCATGGCTGTATAATCTCAAAGCCTGCCCCACGATATGCCTCCTCCAGCATGGCCATGCCTCCTAAAGTGTTCATGACCCTCTCCAAACAGCATCATAAACTGGAGACCGAGTATCCAAATACTTGGAACATAAGGGGGACACTCATTTAAACCAGAAGAGTCAAGTGGGTGGAAATACAGGGAGGGATGACTAATACTAAACACCTTTGAAAAAGTCACACAGACACCTACTATTGTAAAAGCTACCCAAAATATATCCATGAACATATACCAAGAGTTTAAATGAAGTTTCTCTATGTGGGGAATATTGCCTCTTCAAGCAGTCATAGATCATCAAGCAAAAAGCTCAATATCATGTAAGGGTGACCTCCCTTCTAATTGTTGGCCAATAGGGTCCCATAGACTCTCCAGACAATACTGGCCATTGTCATTGCTCTTGGCTACTAACTAGAATTTGATGATAAGACTTTACTGCTGAAGACATCATCTGCTTGGATGATACGACATGAAGAAATCAAGTGAATACTGACCGGGAAGCTTCATCCCTACTGGATAACATTCACAGTGCTGTGATGTGCTATGCAAGCTACTGCTGAGAAAAGGGACTCAGCAGTCTTAACCAGCTGGAGCTGGCCTGCCAAGATATGCCCATTAGTGTAGTGGTGACAAAAATGCTTTGGAAGTAACTGATTGTTTTATCATTAGATTTGAGGCCTGTTCCTCAAGATGGGACCCACGCCTGGTACCAATAAATGAGTCAAGAACCAGTGACTAGAGATGGAGAAATTTCTCAGCAGTTAAGAGCACTGGCTGCTCTTACAGCAGACCTGGATTTGATTTCCAGCACTCACATGGTGGCTAACAAATATCATTAACTCCACTTCCAAGGGATTTGAAGTCCTTTTCTGACCTCTGCAGCCAATGCATGACACAGGTATACTTACATGCATGAAGACAAAATACTCATGCACATAAAATAAAAATAATTAATTAATTAAAGTAAACAAAATAACCAGTAGCTGAGTAGATCATAGGCCACAAGGGCCAGCCTACTACTATTATTCTGCTAAATGGACATAGTGCTAAAGATCCCCCTAAATAATTCTCTCCATAGCCATAGATTAATGTGCTCTATTGTGACTAATAGAGAGAGCCACAACTGGTCAAAGCCCAGAGAATAAGAGACTACGTAATGCTCATCTCTAAACGAAACATCTACATTTCACTCACCGCACTCTCAGGGCTCAGGGATCATTGAGGGAGAGACAATGGTAATGCAGGACTGCTGGGAAACAGTGTTCATCAGACATGACAGGAACAGTGCACATATGAATTCACAGTGGCTATGACTTCATGAACAAGACCTGCATTAGATCAAAAAGAGCCAAACACACACACAGCACAGGTCGGGGAGGGACTCTCCCCCTGTCAGAGGAGCAACTGGCAACTAATGGTGACATGGGAAAGAGAGTAGTTTTCTTCACATGAGGCCCCTGATAGGCTTCCCATGTTCTGGTAGATGGCCCTACACTCAGGCACATACTGGCAACACTAAGTAAACTTGTAGGTTTAAAAAACAGCACGTGAGTTTGTGAGGGAAAAGTGGCAGGAGCAGCATACGGAAAGACTTGTTGTGGACAGGGCAGGGTGTGGACTCGGCCAAAACATATTACATTCATATCTAAAATCTCAAAAAATAATATTTCAAATTAAAAAGTAAGCACTACCAGCTGCAGAATAGGGCATGCAAAATATGTATCTTTAGGGGACATTTCAGATTCAAACTATAATACTTCCCCTGATTTAAAAACCAGGAAGAAAAATGCAGAAGGAGTAGTGACCTAACTTCCTACTTTCCAGAGATATGTGTGCAAGGTTATCAGTAACTATTTTACAAGACAACAGCTGCACACATGGTCCACAGCAGATACAAGGACAGAAAAGAGAATTTTCTCTTTCTTTATAAAACTGCTATGTAATGATTTCGAAATAATGTTAATAACATCAAAACAGTGCTGAGGTTTCGGCAGAACACTGAAATAAGAACAAAAGGTTAATCCCTGCTTCCACCAACATGAGGACTGGAAGAGGGGAGCAAGCTCTCCTCGAACCCTCCATAAGGGAAAGACTCAAAGACAGTAGATTGGGTAAAGGAAGATTACTGCACCTCAAAACCAGATGAGAGGAAGTACAGTCAATCAATATCCACGGCATTTTCTTGGAATAATACTTAGAAAGCTCTCGTAACCCCTGCCCTTCCAAGTCTGTCAGGCCTGCTCAATCTTGAAGGCCTGAAATTCTTTTGATAAGGGGCTAAACCATTCATTCCAAACTGAAGGATACCCTAGGGAAAAATTTGTACCTTAACTCAAGGCTCTGCTTGAGTGAATTTGACCTAAATTGGAACAAAGGTTTAAATGTCTCATATTAGAAGCCCCGTCAACATGAGCTCAGAGAGGAATGACTGAAGGCCTCAGCTTCAAACATGTCACATCTTTACTGTTTCCTGCTGCCCGCCCCCATCTTTCATTGGCCTTTTTTCCCTCCTGTGCAATGGTCCATAATGTTGTAGTTGCTTTATGGCTAAAATCAGCATCAGAATTGGATTGTCAAATAGTCACTGTCATATTTTGGCTGAAAATTTTGGCAGATCCCTGCTGGAGTTTTCACTGTCATATCAGAGTAGTAATGAGAAATTTGAACCAACTCAGAACTCAGAGATGGATGGCAAACAGGATGGAAAAGAGCCTTCCAAGGCCTTTAACCCAAGAATTCCAATGCGTGGAAAAACTCTACATAAACATAATGACACTGTAAGATTTTCCACGAAGGGTGAGTGGCCATCACCATTGCCACCACCACCACCATCTTCATCATCATCATTGTCACTGTCATCACCGTAATCAGTACCATCGTTACCACACTACTACTATCATCACCATCATTACCATCACCAAATCATCACCAACAACATTATCATCGCCATCATAACCCGCCACCATTACAACCGCAATGCTTATCACCGCCATCATCATCATTACCATCACCAAATCATCACCACCACCACAATCACAATCTCCATCATCACCACTGTCAGCATCATCACCATCATTATCAACACCACCACCACAACCATCATCATCACTACCACCACACCATCACAACCAAACCACCACCAGCACCAGCACTACCACCACCACTATCATCACCACCAGAACACCACCATCAGCGGCAGTACCATCATCACTGCCACAGCCACCACGAGTCACACTATCAGTACTCTTACGTCTCCAAGTGACCTAGAACAACTGTTTCAGTTCTCAGATGATCACTCTGTTCTTATGTAAGTGGGGATCCAGCACTTTACTTAACCCACTCCGTAGAGTAAGAAGACATAAATGTGGAAAGAAAGAGAGAGAGAGACCGCTGCATTAGGAAGCACAAAGCAAATCTGCATGTCATAGAAGTGACTCCAGTGTCATCATTTTGAGGCCAGGGACCCCAAAGAACTCCATGCACTGTTGCATATCAACAACATTCTAACATATAGCTGAGTAAACAAAACCAGACAAAAATTATTATGGTGATACATCTGATTCCATAAGGCAGTATATGGTTGGTGGATAGACAGAACTATGTTTTCAGAGGACAGAGTCCTTCAGAGGGATTCTGGAATAAAATTACAAATGAGAAACTTCAATAAGGCCTTGAAGAACAGGCTGGATTTATGCAGACACTCAAGAAGAGAGAAGACCATGGAAGCCAAGGGCAAAATATAATTAGAAAATTCATCAAATATTTGCAGTACAGCCAGATATGATAGCCTAGGAGCCCTTGGCCTGTGCTCCTTACTCTTCTCATAGATTTTCTAAGGATAAAAATAAATCTTTGGTGAGGACTGGCATGGGAAACGTCACTGTGGCTCAAGCAATGATTGTCGGGGTAGATCACCAACATGAGTAAGACCTTAAATGGAGGAAAAGAAGAAAGCAGTAGAAAATGGTAGTGAAATGGGGAAAAGGTAGAAACCATGAAGTCAGTATAAGAAAAGATGGGCTAGAACGATGAACGGCGAAGAGTAGATTCAGAACAAGGGATTGGCCCAAACTCAAAACTGTTAGGAAACATGGGCATTGTGCATCATTAATGCATTCTACAGTCTTGAGCAGCTGAATGGCTCACCACGTCGGGCTCCTCTGCTGCTACTGCCTCGCCTCCCCTGACCATGGTGCTACATGAAGGAACAGAAAACATGCAAAATCATTTTGGAAAACAAAGTATGTCAGGCAGAACATTCACTTGCACTTACAGAAAATACTGTGCATCAACCAGATTCTATGTTAGAGACACAAAGTTCAGCAAGACATGGTCTCTCCCAAGAACTCATGAGCTGGAGATGGAGGCAAGACGTGCTAATGAGTGCTCTGTAAAACAGGTGAGAGGTGTAATGAGAGAGCGCATTTGAAGAATATGCAATGGTTAACTCTATCATAGGAGGTCAAAGAAGCCTCATAGCGGGAAAATGCAGGTGCCACTTTCCATTTTATGAATAAAAAACAAATGAGAAAAAGGAATGACAATAATTTTAATGCAGGTTCAAATTCATTGAATTCGATGTCAAAGAAACAATGTATGTGTTAATGTCCAACTTCCTTTCTCTGAAATTTTAATCAAGTCCAAAAGGATATCTGTGAGATTAAATTACCACCTACAAGAACTTGATTTATCCAGGGAGATGGACTATTTGAACCTACATCCCCTGAACAGAACAGACAAGCCAATTTTGCCTTGAAAAAAAAAAAAAATCAACAGGTAGAAGCTTAACAAAAGTCATATGCTATGAGGTTGCAGATGGAAGCTCTGCCTTTGCAGGTACATCGACACAGTTATTACTGTTATTACAGCTAAACCTCTCCATTCCACTGAAATTATTAACCAGGACAAATGTGGCCCTGCAGTTTTATTTCATGGGGCAGATCATCTATTAAACCAAGAACAATATCATTGTCTTTTGTATAATTTCCTAAATTGTTTCCTATCTCTGACACGTTTCCTGGGCTTCCTTCCCCTCATATCAGAAAAGATATCATCCATCCTCCTGTTACATAGCCATATTCTGTTTTGCATAGCCCCTTTATGTTCTCACAGTGTCCTTTGGGTAAGAAATGTATGACTGTGACCGGGTATGACATCAGCAAGACATCCCTAAGCAGTCTCATTTGGGTGTCTATAAAATCAATCATCCCCTTAAGAAGTCTGCTATCTTTCAGGGTATTTCCCCATCTAACCATAAATGTATGCTTCAGGGTCTCTGGATAAATTTTACTGCAGAATTTTAAATTTCTCCCTAATCGGGAGAAAGAACCAAGTATCTGAGAGCTTGTGTAATTCCACCAATATTATGGGGATTATGTGACCAGGCAGGGACTGAATCAGTTTATATACACATTTTAGCTTACTTTTCTGGGGAAAATGATTAGCCTTTCTGAGATAAGAAAGTAAATGATCAATAACCACATGAGTGGTAAACTAAAATTTAAACACCTTAATTTGGCTTATGAAATGGTCTGAGTCCACATAGAAATTTCCCTCATTTAATCATATTTTTTATAACAATTTGCTAAGTAAAAGTACATATTTCCACACTCCATGCACTTTGTGCTTATAACAAACCAGTAATAGTGCCTTCTTGTCAGAAGGGGAACCAATACTTTCTAAGTATTGATACTCCTAGAACTGAGATTATTGATTATTTTTCTTTGAAGAACTAGAACGTAAACTCAAGAGACAGCTAGACAGGCACTCTACCACTGAGATATGTTCCCAGCCCTGGGTTTTTTGAGACAGGGTCTCATTACGTAGATCAGGCTGGATTAATTCATAATCTTCTTATTTTTACTTTCTACGTACTAAGATTACAGGCGTATGCTACTTTGCCTAGTACTTTTTGATTTTTTTTAACAAACCCTAGGTGCACTATATAATTATGAATAAAAACTCAAACTGAAATATTTACGTCAATCAATCATTCAATATCATTTCTCTATTTTCTTGTGAACACGAGCTCAAGAGTATAATCTAGTAAGAACTTTAGGAACTTCTTAAGAAAGGGGAACTATCTTTTAGGTTTTGTGAAATTTCAAAATGATCAAGGCCATCCAAGGAGACTGGCCATATGGTTTTCAGTTTTTCTTGTCTCTTCTGGAATTTTCTTGTCTAATGAAACACAGCACTGTCTTGAACTTGAACAATAACAAAATAACAGGACTCAGTGATCCTAAGGCATTAAGGTTGGGACCTTGACCTATGAGGGCTTCTGGGGTTGTTACTCAAGCTGCCTGCACTCCCATAGCCAGTCTGGCTGAGGGCAGAGGAGATGAGCAGTGAACGGCTTTGTTGTCTCAGCGGCTGCTCTGGTCTGTGGGCAGTGAGTCTGATCCAGAGCCAGACCTACCTCCCCAGCTCTCTGCCTGTTGGCATCCAGCCACCTGGAGTCCGTTCAAATGAACAAGCTGCCTTTTCTTCCTACATATTGGTTTCTCCTCCATTTGAAAACAAAACTCTTCCCCATCTGCTTGCTTCTGGGATCACCATAATTGCGCGGAGGATAATTGGTGGCAACTCAATCTGAGGAAAACCCTGTTGATTCGAAACACAGTTTCAATAAACGTTTGTGTTTCATCGTTTTGCTAAATGAAGCCTGTGTCCCAGCCAGCTCCGCTAATGCAGGACTAGAAATTAATGGGAGGCATAAGAGGAGGAGGGAAAGTGTGCAACAATGCTGTCATGACCCTTTGTTTCTAAGAATTTTCTGCTGTCAAGGGACCCATTGACTTGCCTGGACTATGTCTCCCAATCCATAAAGCACCAAAGTAAATGATTCCAGAAGACAGCACTAAAACCAATGAGACTGCCAAGCATAGAGCCATTTTCCTGACCTCATGTACTAAGCTATGGTCTATCAGAGAACTGAGATGGTCAACTCCCATAAAGTAGGAAAGATCGCTGAGTTAATATCTCACATCTGCTTTCTGAAATAGTCAATTCTGGCCATAAAAGAGACTTCTTGACTTTGTGAGCAAACTTTGAACATGGAGCCTGGTATCAGGGGACATCAGTCATCCACGCACCTGGGTTCAAATCCTGCCCCTGACACTATCCAGCTCTGTGACCTTGAGCACATGTTTAAATGGTTACTCAGCCTTAGTATCTCACCTCTAACATGGAATTATGAATCACTTTTAACCCACTGAGTATTGTGAATGACATGATTCATGTTTGCCTGATGAATGACCAGCTCTGAAAAGCTTGACTACTGTTACTATGTTACTGTCTATTCAGCCAGCACTTACTGAACATTTACTCTCCATCAGGCACTGAATTCTGGGCTGAAGATCAACCAGGAAAAAATATAGATGTTTTCTTTTCATGGATCTCAGAGACTTTTAAAGGAGACAAACAGTAAATAAGGAAGTGAATTTGAAATAGTCACAATGTCTATGACGAAAATGAAACCATATAAAGCTGGTAGGGTGAAGACTGGATGGCTGTACTTCAAGTAGGTTATTCTGAAAAGGAATTGTCTGAGTTGTCACCTGTATGCTTAGGCTGGCGCAGGAAAAAGCTCGTCCAAAGACCAGTATTGGGAATGTTCTTCACAGAGTTCAAAGGTAAAACAAACATGTGAGGCGAGAACACAGTGAACAAGGGTTAAAGAATGACAGAAAATGAAGCCAGAGGACTTGCGAGACATTGTAATTCAAGATAAGCCTCATTCGGTGTGCAGCTAAGGCTGTGGAAGGAAGTGTTGCTGTGTGATTTAAATGTTTACATACTCTGTCTGGGAAATGCGAGCGGAGGAGGGAATGAGCAAGGGCAGGTACTCACAGAAGGCTGACAGCAGGATCTGTTGAAAAAGAATCGTGACCTGGATCACAGTGGTGCCAGTGGGCATGGGGTGAGATACGCAGGGAATACGTTCTTCATCTGTGTAAGTCAACCTGACACCTGTTTGCTTTTGTCGATCTAAGCTGAAGTTCTTGATTTCAGCACTGAATTCACCTGTGTAATAGATAATGACAGAGACTGAAATAATTATGTCCCCAAAACTTCTTTTCCCCTTGCCAGGTAAACAGGATGGTGTACTAGAAAGTACTCTGGACTTTTACTCAAAGGAACCAAGAGTGAGCTCTACCACCCAGCAGCTGTCACTTTGATGAAGTCACTCAATGTCCAGCCTCAGCTCCCTCATCTATGAGATATATGGGCTCACACTAAACCCACAGATCTGCTTATCTTGACTGCCAGTGCCTAACCACATGCTGTCTGGGTCACAACTTTCGTTTCTATATTAGTTTTCTAGGACTGCAGTTGCAAATTATATGAACCGAGTACCAAAAATAGCAGAAATATATTCGCTCACCATTCTCTGTGAAGCTGAACGTGGAGGTGAGAGCAGGAGCAAACTCCTCTGAAACCTCTAAGGAAGAAGCCACCTGCAGGAGCGTCTCTTTGACACAGGTGTCCTTGGCAGTTAGAAGAATGGCTCTAGTGCTGGCCTTTGTGGTCGAAACCATCTTCCCTCTGTCTGCTTCTCCTAACCTCTCATGTCATGCCTCTTCCCAATTTCTCTTTTCTCTTCTTATAAATCAATACCTATTGATAAGAAAACACATACTGAATATAATCTAATCAATTACAAAGACACTATTTCTCAAAAAGAGGGGCAAGACACTGTGGGTTAGGGCTTTAGCATATTCCTTTGGGATACACACACGCACACACACACACACACACACACACACACACACACACTAGATATCCATATTTGTACTGTCCTAGTGTCTTTTTGAGTAGGAAAGCAATGACCAGCTTTAAATTCATGAAGTTGTCATGGCAAGAGCTCAGATTCAGAACTCCAGAAAACTGAACCATAGAAAGATGGAAAAAGTCTATTATTAACATCAAAACTTTAGTTGGGTTCATATTGCATTCCCAGGACATTTGTAAAGTTGAAAGATGAGTGAAAGGGAGAAAAGGGGCCAGCCTTATCAGGAAAGGAAGAGTTATAAACCCTCAAATTTGGAGTGATGGGGACAGTTATAGAGCTGTTGCCACGTACAATGGATATTGATTTGACATCCATTTGTTGGGCAAGGAGTAGACTGCCCAATAAGAAAAGGATTCAAGAAAATCAAGTTTCAAGTGCTGAGCTCTCTAATTGTGCACAGGTGGAAGCTCTAAAGAAATAAGCCTGTAAGTCACTCCGAATTGTATGTGTGTTTGACAGTGTTGGATCTGGCATGTACCGTGTTCATAAGCAGACAAGTAAGAGAATTTAGATAATTTCTCCCTTTGTTTCCTCTTTCCTTGTTTGTCTTACAATAAATTCAATATGAACCTTTTCTAAAAGTGTGTTTAAACTTCATAAACATGAATAGTACATAATCATGCCAGCTTGTTAATATTTTTCTCCTCTAGGTGGGGAGGCTCTAATCGCACAATTAAGTATGTATTTTAAATTGAAATTTGGGGGGTGTCTTCTGAAAGAAATTAATGCAAAAATGGTGTGTGTGTGTGTGTGTGTGTGTGTGTGTGTAAAGGAAGGAATTAGCATATTTTTTCCACAGAAATCATAGAGGCTTTCAGGAATCAAAGTTGTAGGCAAATCGTTATTCTAGAGCTGGTGAAATGAAATGTGGACTTTGAATGCACAAAGTGGAATTGACAGTCTTTCTTTCAGGTCATCAAGTACTGCCCTGCGAATTCTGCTATACATAATTTCACCCACATGTGTCACATCAAACCACATTAGCAGACATTCATTTGTATCATCACCAAGCTAACTTTCTAGGGAAAGGTGATCCTGCTTCTCTCAGTCTGTGCATCTCCCACACTAACTGAAAGCCCTTACGAAGCAGGAGTTGTCTCTTACATCCATATCTGTGGACCACTGTACAACTAAGCACAAGGAACAAACATGCCTAAGATACAGATATTTCATATTCCTCTAAAATTATGATAAAATAAACCTCTCTAGGTCAAAGCCATCAGGGTTGAGACTTGAAGGAAGACTAAAAGGACATTTCAAACAGAGAAAATGAGATGATGACTGAACGCATGGTACAGGAATCACTGAGAGAAATTAGACCGTGGCAAGCTTGAAGTTGTGAGATAATGAACTGAGCTGAAGCCAGACAGTGCGTAACCAGCATCAGTACCAATCAAGACAGAAATCATGCTAGGTCTTTCGGTCATGAAGGAATGTAACACAGGGAAATGAGAGCTTGTTGAAGTCTTACTAATGGTTTAAAGAAAGGTTCCATGTTGGACTTCCATGAACAACTTGTCAGTTAACACCAAGCTGAACTACCAGGAGAGCTACTGTATCTGAGAGCTCTAGAGCTCTGTCAGGGTCTGGAAGCCAAAATGCAGTTGGAGGATAGTAGTGGACAATATAACGCTTCAGCAGAAACCTACTTATGCATGTCCTTCCCCAAGAGAGACAGACACAGCATCCTCTTCATTGGTACCTCCCAAATATTGCACAAAATCATTCATTTATGGTACCTATGTCAAATCCAGAGCCACATCTAGAAAGGATTCTGAGAAATGCAGTTTTTAGCTTTTTGCTTCCCTAACTTGAAAAAAAAAAAAAGTGGAGTTGTGATTGATTCAAATCACAATATCCAGAAGGGGCAACTTTAAAGAAGGTACCTGATTGTCGGGTATAGAATGATTTAAATGGTCTTTAGACAGACCAAAATAAATAAGTAAAATAAATTCAATCTATGTTGTGACCTAAGTATGAATCAGAGGATTTATTGGTAAGAAAAGTGTCTTATGTTTTATAAAACATAAAAATGCTTTGTCTTTCCTGCCTTGGATTGTGTGTGTGTGTGTGTGTGTGTGTGTGTGTGTGTGTGTGTGTGTATGCTGTTTAAATGCTCGAGTATTTTAAGAAAACTGCTTTATGTGCTTTATGATGAATAAGGGCATTTATCAGTAAGGAACAATGAAACTGATAAGGAAAGGGTGTCCCTAGGTTCAGAAGGATGGCCTACAGTTGTCATCTTCCACTGCGCTATGCTGAATCCCAGAGCCATCTGTGGGATTTCTAAAATTAATTTAGCGTTTCAAATATCATTTGCAGTTTTAGGTCAAGCAATGGTGTACATTTCTATGGGGTTTCTTCAATATGGTGCCTCAGGTCTGGGTACTGGGAATCTGTCATTGTAATCGTGAATCTAATTTGATGTGATTTCAGGATGTTCCTTTCAGTAACCCCACTCCCCCAGCAGCTTTCAGAATCCTTGATTAGTTTGGGAAAAGAAAAAAGTAGCTTCTTGATTGAAAAGAAAGAGATAAAAATGACCTTATTAGTAAGAAGGCTTTCAAGATTTTGAACTGTGAGAGAACAAAGTCTTGATCAGCTCACGGTTACCTCTTATCTAAGCTTCTCTCCAGTAGAGGCAACACGTGCATTCTACCTAAAACTTCAGTACTCTAAATCTGTTTCATCCTCTGTGAAATGGACACAATGATGGAGAAGCTCCCAGGATATAAGTTCTGGGGTGTAGTATAGTATAGTCAATAAAAGTGTGTGTGTATGTGTGTGTGCTTTCTCCCCCTCATTTTCTACTTAACCATATGCTTAAAAGGCACACCTTAGGTCTGTTTCCAGTACCTATGTATTTTCCTGGCACATAGTAGGGTATCAATGACTATGTTTTGGATAAATTAATACTAGGATAGATAAATAAATGGATGGATGGACAAATGAATGAACAGATGGAGGGATGGATGAATTATTCATGCAATCAAATATAAGGAATTTTTGCCTGATCACCTGGGCTATGTCTATATTCTTCCTGCTTGGTGGTGCATTTATAATGCAGGCACCAGTCCATATTGAGCAGGAGAGCAACAGTCATTTTCACTCCTGACTAAAAGCAAGCAGGACCCTCCCTCTTACAGCCACAGGAGGCTTGACTTGCATTTGGGCGCCCAGGAGTAATTGTCCTGTCCAAGGGGCTTATTTCACAGTCTATTATCAGTGGCAGTCTAGACATCCCATTTTAAACATGAACAGCATGTCCTTGAAGAGCCAAATCACTGCAACAAGATGTAGTTAGTCAAAATATTAAATATCACTCCATCTTCGGAGCAACTTATCATATCAACCATCCCCTCCCAGTGCAAGATCTTCCACAATTTGAAAACACAAAGTACAATAAAAATAATCTGGCTTAAGTATTAGGCTCAGAGATGCCATGAGTCAATTATTGAGGAATCTGTGGTACACCCTCAAGAAAATGTTGGGAATGGAAAGAACTCACACAGTCTTTTGGTTGCCAACATCCCAACACGCTCTTTAAACCAAATACATATAGGATCTGAGCATTCCAACACGCTCTTTAAACAAATACATATAGGATCTGAGTCCACGCAACCTGTAAAGACCTCCATGTGCTGTCCATGCCTTCGGTAGGAGTCCAATGGCCCACTGCCATCCCTCAGGATATCCAAGTGACTAGGTATCTAGACTGCTAATCCACCCCTAGATTCATTAATGACTATAGAAAGCAAGACCAAGTTGCTACCCCTGTTTCCAGCTCACAGGTCATTATAAGGGCAATGTAGTTTGGAAGACTCCTGAAGATCCATTCACTACAAGAGGATTTCTCTGTCCCCAAGAAAAGAAATTATATGAGACTTTCATCTTGCTTCTATTTTCCTTCTCTGGAGTGAATTTTATGCCTGTGGAAAGTGCCAGACTAGCAAGTCTAGCAAATGAAGGGTTATGCTTGCTGTAAATGATCAGAGAGAAGAATGAACTCTACCCACAAGAGTCTCCCTGGCCCCTGTTGGGGGAGGCACAGCTTAGGATACAGAAGTACAAGACTCTCAGCATTATTCTATTCAGTTTTCCATTTTACTGAGTGAGTCATTTCATGAAGGTTCTTTTCCTTCCTGAGTGAAGCTTGAGAATAGAGGCTTCCAGAATTGCAAAGTGTCTGAGTCCTGACCAGTGCACAAGTGAAATGTCAAGTCAGGCAACTGAGAACCAAGTCCATTTCCAGCAGCAAGGAACAGATGCAAGCCTTGAGCATTCCCACTGAAATCTAGATCTTTTCCGTTATTGTGCCCACCGTGGAACGGGCAGAAGTGGTGGGCCATCCTCATTCAAGGGGTGTCTGTGCAGTTTCTTGAGTTCTCTAGAAATGGTAACATAAAACTCCCCAGAAAAATGAAACTAAGTAAATGTGTAATTTGTCAGGAAAAAAGTAAAGAACGGACTATGTGACCATTTCTGTTTTATAGTGGAGCTGAGGAGGAGGAAGGGATTGATGCAACTTAGGTGCTATGAAGTCTTTTGAAGACAGAAATCACACCAAGTCCATAGGACTGGGAAATCTAAACAGAAAGTTGGCATCATTAGATTAAAACAAAAAGATCCATTGAGGGTAAAGTTCAGGCTTTCGGAGATAAGGAATGTATGCTGTGTAGCTGAATCTTCTATCTTTGGTGATATATGATGAGGCTGGTGTTACAAGTGTTGGAAGATGGGTACTTCCTGCCAAGGTAAAGTGGTACCCTTTAGGTGGTACTGCCAGGTGCTGGAAGCTGAATAGAGCCAACACCCTCACATCTCTTTACAGCACCTCTATTGTCAGGTCCAAGGAAGCAGTGAGCAAAGCAGAAAGGTAGCTGCAGAGTCCCAGAATCAAGGGAGGAACAGAAAAGGCAGGGAAACAACTGCTTCATAGCTGGCACTGGACAGAGGGGGATGAGGACAGAGAGGAATGTGTGCGCCACACTGGAACTTGTGCTGTAAAGGCACAAAGTAGCAAGTAAACTCAGGAGAAGGAGAAAATGGAAATAAGATGGGAGGCAGCGAAAAGAAAAAGAAAGCCCTTGGAATTCATAAGCAAACTTGTAAACTTGTAAAAACATCAAGAGATGGACTCCGATTTCAACATAAGTCACATGGCTCATTCAGTGCTCAACCCTGGCCAACTCACATAACTCTGGAGCTGTCGTTATATACATAGGTGGAGAGGAGCTAACTTCGCACTTGCATTGTAAGGTTATTGTAAAAAGTGAACGAGATCATTCATGAAGTCATTACTGGAGTGCCTGTATGGAACAATGGCTCACTTTCCAATAGTCTCACTAATAATACTAGAGGAGAAACTATCATTTTCTCTACAATGTCCATTTTCTTTTCTTTCAAATATTATAGTTAGTTTTCAGCAGGGCACATAGTTATGTAGAGTAGGTCTCTAGACAGAGAGTACTTGGCTATTCTGGATGCTACAGCCAGGTACCTATATGTTAACCAACAGGATATTAAGCCAAGTTGTATGTGTGACTTCTAGGCTGTGCCTTTCAAAGGGAGGTGTCTCTTTATTGGCTTTGCTTTTTTCTCCTTTCTACTGACTGGGACACAGACAGGGTGGGAAGCCATCTTGGAAATTAAAGATACATTCTACAGTAAAGCTGTGTGATGAAAGGAGTCTGCTCAGATAACAAGGTCCATCCCATCAATAGCCATGGCAGCATCTCAGACTTTGTGTAAGACAGAAACAAATGTCTGTCATGCTCAGGTCACTATAATTATTGTGAACAACAACTTATTTCCATGAAGCTTCCATCCTACAAGGAAAGTTTAAGTGTTATAAAGTTATGATAAATAGGAGGAATGATTTCCGTTTCAAGAAACGGAGCAAATGAAGAATAGAATACTGAGGAAAAAGTTCACTTGTTTCATATGAAAAGGGTCGGGGTATAATCAAGGTTCACAATGCCATTCAACAATGTCAAGGCTCTTTTGGCTTCTCTGTGATGCTCTTCAGTTTATCTGCATTTTTAAACATGGCTGCTATAACTCCAAGCATCATATCATCACACACATATGAAATATATAGTCAGAAAATTAAGAAAAGATTTGTTCCTGGTTTGTGTTTCTCTTCTACCCTATGGACGGTCCTTTACAATCGTCATTATCAGATTAACGCTTAGATACCATAAGCCAGGATAGAGACATAGCAAAGCCACAGCAGCAAGAAAATCCAAGCAAGGAAAAAATGCTGTCAACAGTAGTTTCTACCAGAAACAAAAAAGTAGGCTCAATGCTGATGGCTGCAGATTGACCATTTTAGGAGCCTTTTTTCACTTTCTATAATTTTCCTATGGTCATGTTAATGCTGAAAGTCTCTCTCCTAAGTAAATATTGTTCTTTTTTATCCTCTGCTTTATCAACTTGTCACATTTTATTACATAGGTAGTACAGCAGGGTTAATTATTTAAAACCCAACAACTGTAACTACTATTTAACTTGGTTCTATCATGTATCAGATTCTGCACTGTGTGCTCATCAGATATTTTATCAATTAACAGGACACAGTCTGTGCAAGTGGCTGCTTGACTCCTAGTTGCATTCCAAAGTGCTCCATTTTATTACGAATAAAATAAAGCAGAATGATAGAAGTGGCTGCGAATCAATTTTCAATATGCCCAAGAATCAACATTACAGAAAGTAGACATCTTATTATCTTGGCCAAAGTCATAAAGTGTTGGCTTAGCTTTTAGCCATGACTTCAAATTGATTCTGAAAATGGTGACAGAGAACACAGCGAAAAACTAAAATATATCTGGCATTTTCCTGTCAAATGAAGTAACTACTCCTTGGGAAATGAAACATTGGTCAAGAATTTGATCAATTCACCAGGAACATTTTAGGACATATCAAAATATCTCCAAGTCCTTTTAATTTACATAAAGATCTGCTGCGGAAGCTGTGAGTGCCACCAGCTATTTATATTGTATAAACTCTTACACGTTCTATTTGCACCATGGGATGGACCTTAAATTTCTCAAGATTGGGATAGCAATGTTTAGAAAGTTGATTAAAGTCATCGCTATCACATCCTCTCACCCTCATGCAGAAGGTCATATCATAGGAATGACAAAAGTGAAAAATAATGCGGTGAGAGGGATGAAAGTCATTGGAAGAACTGTCACATGAGACTTGGCAGCTTCTGTTTCATGCAACAAGACCAAGCGTAAAATCAAGTCTTTGGTTTACCCAGTTATGCAAAAACTCAAAATTTGGTCATCGCTACATACCTGGAAGGTTAAAGTCAGCATAACACAGTTGATAATCCTTTATTTTCAAACCCGGGCAGTTAACTATCTGTACATCTAAGGTCTGCACCGGGAGTTCTTAATCCTGCACTCGGGAGGATGAGGCAGGTGGATCCCTGTGAGTTTGAGGCCAGCCTGGGCTACATAGTGAGTTCCACGACGGCTGGGGATATAGGGAGACCTTGACTTAAAAAGACCAAAAAACAAAAAAAGGAATGTGTCAAAAACATGGGTTCTTTCTGCAGAATCAACAGTTAATGCAGAGACACATAGGTGGAACATCTACAGCAAGTCCCCTCCTAAGGCTCAGGGAACACCGTGGAAGAGGGGACAGTGAGAAGGGTAGGAGCCATCCGATGGGAGGAGCAGTGTGAAAGGCAGTCCTCTGAAGTGCCATGGCTGTTGTACTCATGAACTCATAGCAGCTGTGCTCAACTGCACAGCAACTGAAAACAATCAAGCCAGTCAACATTCTAGCATGGACAGAGGAGGGTCGCATGACATCTGACCCTTAGCTGAGGTCTGATTGGCAGTTCATGGCTGCTGCAGAAAGGAGAGTCTATTTTAGTTAAGGGTTTGGCCACTGGTAAGTTGCCCATGCTTCAGGGGTGACCCCACACCCATGTGGGCAACACTAACTGTACTCAGTGAGCTAGAATTAAAAGAAGAAAGAAGAAGGAGGAGAAGGAGGAGGAAGAAGAGGAGGGGGAGGAGGAGGAGGAGGAGGGGGAGGAGGAGGAGGAGGAGGAGGAAGCCATGAAGGCCGGATAGGGATGTGTTGGAAGGTGCTGTCTAGAGAAGAGGGATTATGGAAATGGTGTGTACATATTTTAAAATACATAGATTCTCATAAAGATTCTCAAATGTGAAGTCAGATCTGAGTTAAAGTAAATGCCTGTACATTTTAAATGCATGCTCAGTTTATTCCCAAGATACTTAAAGCACAGATCCTAATTTAAAACCATTGGTGCAGGTGCAGCTATGTTAGTATCTATCTTCACAGGTTTAAAGTATAAAATTCTTTGCAAGTGTCTATGAAGGAGGATTCCTTCAAAGTTGAGATCCAAGAAGACAACCTGCACAATACTTAGAGATCAGTTCAATCAAAAACAGTACCATGTTGACTGGCATGACATGTACACAGACACAAACTCACACTCACACCAGACCAGGGACGTCTCAGGGCTAGATCTACTGGAAGAATCTCATTGTGATCAGTTTTCAGGTAAATCATGAAGGCTATGAAAAACTCCTTGTAATGGAGATGACTATGTGAAAAGCCACCCCAAACTGCTCTTATAAAGCTTCTTGATATCTCTGACCAAAACCAACTTGGGGAGAAAGGGGTTTGCTTATCTTACATCTCTAGGGCACAGTTCATCATTGAGGGAAGCCAAGGCAGGAAATCAAAGAAGGAACCTGGAGCAGGAATCAAAGCACAGATCATGGAGGTGTGCGGCTCAGTAGCTTGTTCCTCTGACCTGCTTTCTTATGTAAGACAGGACCACCTTCCCAGAGGTAGCACCACCCACAGTGGGCTGAGCCCTCCCACATCACTGAGCAATCAAGAAAATGCCCCACAATCCAATGGGGGAAATTTTTCAGTTCCTTCTCCTCAGGTGTGTCAAGTTGATGACTGAAGCAAACCAGCACAGAGACATTTTATTTTCAAATCATAACAGCTTCCGGAATAAACCTTTATATCAACGTTAGGGACTAAGGGCGTAAGGATCTTGGAATTCCTATCTGAAAAATATACTTATCTCTTCATAAGGCTCCTAAGAGAGATTATACACAGCATGCAGAAGTTGAATGTTTGGAAGAAAAGTATCACTAAATTAATAACAGCTGAAGATCCATACACCATCTTACTCTGCTATTTGACAGAACTGGAGCAAGTTTGCTTTTTCTCCCACTTCCTATAAATCTAAATCCTGAGTTCATTATACACAATTCAGTCTGTAGCAGTAGGGGAAGGAAGAAGGAGTAAGCAGGAAAAGGGGCAGATACAAAGAAGAGAGACGAGGAGACGAAGGAAGGAAGATGAACGATTAGTAAGTGTGGAGTGCAGGCCTGGCCTAAGCTACTTGTCCAAAAACTTGCTGAGAGAACTTGAGAAATGAGGAGTCATGTCTTTCTAGGATGGCAGTCCTGCCTAGATCTCATCATTATGTGGACAGACATCACAAAGAAAAGTAACAGTGCTTCTCTGCCTTTAATGAGTCTTGTAGTATGAATGTGTCCACCAAAAGTTTATATGTTGGTGACTTAACTCCCAATTTCATATGGAAGTGGTATTCAGCAATGGATGAGATCCTGATGGTAGGACTTCCATAAAGATTTTAGTGATTTTAGCAAAAGAGACAGAGAGACTTGACCTAGTACACTGTTCTGCCTCACCAAGTGTCCTCTGTCTTCATCCTAAGATGAAGCAAGAATTCCCTCATCCTACACCTGATCCATACCTTTGAATCCTTAATCTTCAAAACCATAAGTGAAATTAAATAAACATCATTTTAATTTATTCAGTATTTTGTTACAGCAACAAAAAATAAATTAGAAAGGTTTTAAGTATCCTACATCAATACTACAGTTTGAAGGAGCACTGAGATTTGGTCAATCATATCAGCACCTCCATCCTTGCTGACAAATGTGTTAGTCAGCTTCCTATTACTGAAAAAAATACCTATATAGACAAATTAAAGAACAAAAGTTTATTTCGGCTTGCAGTTTTACAGAGTTTAGTCCATGCTGAGTTTTCTCCATGGTTTTGGGCATGTGGAAAGGCAGCTCCTCACGGTGGGACCACATGGCAGAGCAGCTGGTTCAACTCCTGGCTGAGAAGAACAGAGAGAGAAGAGGCTAGCATCCCACAATCTTGTTCGAGGTTGCTTCTCCCAATGACATAAGACCTAGACATTCTATCCCCTCCAAATAGTGCCAAAGATTGAGGACCAAGTCTTTAATGAGACTTTAGGAGACCCTTTTCCAAACCTAGAGCAACAAGTAAAAACTGGATGGGAAAGACAGAAGAAAAGTGCAAACTTGCCTTCGTTATGGCTTCCTTGATGGCTAATTTTGACCGTGGGATCAAGTCCTCAGCTTGATCCATTCACCCTCCTAATGCTTATTCATACTGTAGGCTTCAACTGAAAACTATTCTCCTTCCTGCCATCTGTCTAGATAATCGTTTCCACATGAACACATGGTGTTCATCCATGTCATTCACTGGCTGCCTCTAAACTTTCTGACTTAGAAAATGATCTTACCCTTCTATGAATCCATAGAATAATTTGAATTTTATTTGTTATTGTGCATTTTCTTCTTTGCAGAATTCTCTGTTCTTTGAAGATAGCAACTCTCCTCTGAAGACTTTTATCATTTTTTCATTATCTGTCATGTTTACTACAGAATTGTCTTTATAGGTGATCATTTGATTTACAAGCTGTTGTCATTACAAAGATTCTTACCAACAGTTAAGCAATCTCCAAGTCATCAATAGTTGGTTCCCTAAGACATGACCATGCCACCTGCTTATTTGCAATTTTTAAAAATCAAAATGTAAGTATCTTTGTAAATGGAAACCTACTTCTTTATATATGACTTAAATATATATTTAGTAAAGAGTTTGAACAAAATTACTGTATATTGGTGGATAATCCCCATCACAGAAGCCACTTGCGATCAAATAGAAATCCCAGTGCCAGGTATGGGATATTGCTATATAATTTATTAGTCAGAAGGGCTCCAAAAGTTTCCCAAATGAGATGCATGATTGCAGTTGCTCTTGGTTGCCCACTAGAACTAGATGATAATGTCCTACTATTGAAGAGTCCACACACCGTGGTTGTAAGACATAGAGACATCAAGCTGAGACTGAAGTGAAAGTCCCCTCCTTGTTGACTAGCACACATAGTGCCAGAACATGGTAGGTAGACCACTAGGAGAGAAAACTCATCAATGCCTTTACCCTGGGGTGCGACAGTAGCTACTTGCAAGGTAAAATGTGCCCACTGATGCAAAGGTGGCGTGATTATGGGGGTAACCAACTACTCTCTGATTCAAAGGAGATGATTCATTCCTTTTACTGTAAACCTGGTCAAAACTTCAGAGCTTTGAAATCATAGCCTTTGTTTTTCTAGATTGACATGGTGACACAGTGTTAAGTCAGCTTCCAAATACTTATGTTTATACTCATAGACAAGTACTACTCTTAGTCTTGACTAGAGAAACTTCTCTTTATAGTAGCTGCTCACGATGCTGAGAAGCGAATATTAAGTACTCACTCCTAAGCTGGACATTTATAGCCCCCACTCTAAGGCTCTTGGAACATTTTTGAAGAGAGAGGAGAAAGAACGTAAGAGCCCATAATATGGAAAATACTGAGAAATGCTGTTTTCTTGGCATTAAACAGTCATTGCCATTACGATCTCATAGCAGCCATAGTTGTCTGCAGTGGGCCTGTACTAGACTGGACATGTTATCGGTCAATCATGGATGGAGGATGGACATGTGAAGCACTAACCCTCCCTGAGGAACTATTGGCTACTGAGAGGTGATGGAAAAGGGGCAGCCCTTGTCTTCAGAAATGTGCCCACTACTAAACCCACCAGGTCCGATGGACAATTACACACCATGGTCACCAGACAGCTCTAGTTAAACTCAGTGCATCACAAAATAAAACAAGAAGACATGAACTTGAGAGAGGGACCTGTGTGGGGAGCGACAGAGTGGAAGGAAGGCAGGGAACAGTTTGGGGTATGAGCTCTCAGAAGGCATTGTATACATGCACGAAATTCTCAAAGAATAAATTTAATTTTTAAAAAATCAGAAATTTCATATCATCACAAATGTTTTCCAAATTTATGCATTTTTCCATATTTTTTTATCTTTAGACTCATTTAAAGTCAGTTTATCAATATACATATGAGGTAAAAACAATGAGAAAATCTCATTCTGATACTATTTTGATTTTCTTTCCAAAACAGATAGAGAAACATACTAAACTGTCATCTTCTTTTTTGATTTTAAAAAAAATTTGTATTGAATTTTTGCTCATTTAGTGCAATACATTTGATCATATTTAACCCACTCCCCTATCTGCACTGCCCCCACAGCCTTTATGCATTCTGTTGTATGTGTCAAGGCCCATCCAGTCAACTCTGTGTCTCCTTTGGTGTGAGTTCATCCACTGGAGCCTGGTCAGTCTGTCTAGCATCACTCCCCTAAAGAATAACAACTCCCTGTCCCATTTCCCTGCTTCTATGCTGGGTTTTTGTCTGACTGAGTTTGCATGGCTCTTGTGCTTGCTGTCACCTTTGCTCTAAGTTCATATGAGCAAGTTCCCAGAAACCTGGAAAACTCTGTTTACTGTGGTCATCCACCAACCCTGCCTTAAAATCTTTCCACCTCCTCTTCTGCAATGTCCCTGAGCCCTGGGTCACAGAAGTTTAATCTAGGAGTCCTATCCCAGAACATGCACACTGCAGTCTTTTATTCTCTACATTTTGACCATTAGTGGCTTTCTATATTAATCACCATCTGCACGAGGAAGCTTCGCTGGTGAGAGCTGAAAGATGCATTAATATTCTTTTTACCCCACTGTTCCACTATGTTCCTTGAGCCTTAACTGTAGAGGTTGCATTGCAGATGTGTTCACTCACCCAAATGTACTCGAGAAGATTGCTTGGACTTCTAAAGAAGCTTCTTATCAGCATTTGTCTACTGTCTTAATGACATTCCAGGTAGCAATTATTATGAAAATTCTGATTCGATGATATGATTTTATTTCTTTACTTGAACTCCAACAGAATTCTAACATTTTAGAGGCAAGAACACATAAACTGCTTCTTTGATATCAGTCGATGCTGAACAACATTGTTAGGCCTATACAGAAATCAGTAAGTTACCATTAAAATAAGCACACAGCACATACATTAGTGTGAGAGTTTGTTTGATAATAAAGACATCTTCTTCACAAGAAGACACCCCAGGTAAAGAAAAGAAAAAAAAAAAGCTAGCCACACTTAGGCTTCCGTAGTCATCAGTTTATGGAGACAGGGCCAGACGCCTGCTTTCTTTGGATGGAAGCACCCAGTCTGTGTGTCCAAATTACATTTTATTTGACAAAATACCTGACCGAAATAACTGAAGGAAGAAAGGTTTATTGAAACCTACAGTTACAAACTGATAGTCCCTCATAGTGGGGAGCCAGATGGCAGCAGGAACACAAAGGCCAGGTAGACACTTATTATCCTGAGTGAGGGAACAGAGAGAACAGGAAATGTGTCCAGCTATAAAACTTCAAGGCTCAAACCCAATGAGGTACCTTTTCCTCAATCAAGTCTCCACTTCCTAAAGGTTCTACAATCTTCCCCAAAAATGTCATGGACTGGGAACCAAGTTTTCAGACACACGAGTCTGTAGAGGGCATTTCACATTCAAACCACCATGAATAACCTTGAATAAGGTTTATTGGTTTATTCTTCCATTTCCATGAAGATGAGAAAATAGCAGAGTTGTGCTCATTTTGACACTCGAAGGCATTGAGGTACATATGTAAAGGGCTGAGAGTTTTTCCCTGTCACCTGGCCAGAACCCGGTGTTAGTTAGCATGTTTGTAGTGTTGTAACTAGACTCTAACTGTGGCTATTTAGCTCCTGATCCTGTGTCTTCATGTTAATCATGTGATCAATGGAAATAGGTAAATCAGATGACTTCTAACTTCAGCTCTAACTCGAGTGTTTCAGTGCGGAGACTACTGGGGAAAATACAAGAAAATAAAACAGTAGGAAAAATATTTGACAGAAAGGATTATGCCTCCCATTTCACAATAAAAATCAAAATAGAAAGGGAATAGGATAAGAGGCACAATGTGCCAATAAAGAGAAGACAATATTTCACTCTAGGCTCTATTAACTGGGAGACAAATTCACTGTGAATGCCTAATTCATGAAACCAAAGCGTTGTATACACCATTACCTGTTTTCTTGTGACTGAAACACTCTCTGTAATTCCTCAGCTAAGTCCAGAGTCTAATATTACAAGACAAGGATGAAGTGAGCGAGTTAATGCAACTCAACATATTCAGAGGTAAAAAGCTGCAAATGAAAATTATCACAATGAGCAAGAATAAAATTATTATAAAACTGTCACATTTCTAATATTTCATATCACTTCTGACCATAAGCTCTGCAGCTAGAAAAGCAATATCTTCTACTCCCCAGTGTGCAGCAGTGATGGTTTGCATTCTTCAAGGCTTATAATGTTAAAATGCTTTAATTATGTTCTGGATAGCTATTCGTAAGGCATTCTTAAACCTCTCTCCAAGGTCAGCATTTTCCCTCTCGCTGATTCTCAGATCCTCACTCTAGGATTCTAGCTACACTGATACAATATTCATTTCATCCCCAGGAAAGACACAATTGCTGAATTGGTCACACTGGCATCAGGGACGGGAGCAACTATTGTCCCACAAGGTTCCTTTGCTGGGCATTTGATGTCTCCTCTGTCATACTTTAGAGGTCAGCCAAATAGAAAATTCTGATTGGGACTTAATGCAATTCAAAAGTCCAAGCGTTACAAACAGCCACCACCTTTTGGGGCCATTTGGGGACCCTGAGTACGAAGCAGATGGTAAGTGAGAGAGTCCCTTATAGATTTGTATTTCTGGCGACAACTTGTAATGGGGAACAGAGAAGTAATGTTGAGTTGCCAATCATAGTGCTAAGTAGGCACCTTGGAAACTAAAAGAGTAAGTCTATGCATAGCTTATTCTGAATTTAAACAATTGCTGGCTTATGCTGCATACAGTAATCAACTCTACTCTCAAACTATTCATTTCAAAGCTTAGTCACCAAGTCCCAAAAAGAGTCAACTTCATGGGTCAACAGCCTCATTAGCAAGTGGCAAATGGGATAAGTTATATTTCAGGACCAAAGGCTCACCAAGTTCTTTTTAAGGACACACTGGAAATGTCCATGTCTTTATGGACTTCCTTTTCATGCTGAGAGAGACACAGACAGACAGAGACAGAGTTGAGACAGAGAGACAGGGTGAGGAACAAAGAGACAGAGATGGGCAGAGAGAGAGAAACAAAGATGGGACAGGCATGGTGGCAGACGCCTTTAATCCCAGTACTCGGGAAGCAGAGGCAGGTGGATCTCTGTGAGATGGAGGCCAGCCTGTCCTACATAGTGGGTTCCAGAGCATAATGAACAAAGACAATGAAAAAAGACTGGAGAAAGATTCCACGGAAAGAAGACCAAGGAGACAATTTGATATAATGAGGAATGAGAAGTGATTCTGTCTTCTTTTTAATGTTTTCATAAGTTTACTGGAATTTTTCTGCTTTTAAGGAAATCTTTGCCCAGTCCAGTGAATTTAGAAGCTATGAAAATGTTAAATAAGTTGCTCAACACAGGGATCTCCCCCATTGATGATATTTTGAAGTATTTTCAACTAATTTCTTTCCCAAGCATCACTGCATCGTTGATTTTTCTGACACTAGTTCTTCTCTAACCCAGATTTAATCACAATATTTATTTTGTCTATTTATTGCTTTATTGTCTGTCAAACCAACCCAGTCACCAAACTCTCCTTCTAGCCTAGAAATTCTGCTCCCTAAAGGAAGAGTTTTATCATATTATTTGACTTTATAGAGCCTAGAATAGATTCGCATTCAATAGATTATTGAAGCATGAATTAATTGAGGTTCGATTGAGCATGGAACTGTAGCTCTTACATAATAATAAAACGGTAAAATGAGCAAGCTTAGCCAGTCTCACAGCTAATTCTAAGGCAGCAGGAGCCACAGATTCCAACACTCCTGATGGACTTCATGCGGATACAGTTGGAGAGTGCCCCCAAGCAGAGTTCTATTTCCAGCCTGAAAGTATCTCTGATTCCACAGACTGAGGCCCTTGTAATTCTATGCACAGCCTAGCACCATATCCATGAGGCCATACTTTCTTGATCAGTAACAGGCAAGGGCCAGTGACTGAGAAAGATGTTTCTGAGGTGAATTTTTGTAAGGCTCCGTCTGAAGCTCTCTCTATGACTTCCAGCCATCCACAGGTAACGCAAAAACAACTTGTGCTGGTTCTTTCTGTGTCAGTCCCCTGCTAGCTACTCTCCTGCCAAGACTCCATCCTAAAGAAATGGCTCCTCAACAGCTTTCGTCTCAAGGTCTGCTCTGTAGGAAACCAGACTAATCAAAGAACTTTTTATACATTATTTTAAATCATCCTGGGCATGATTTTAATGGCTTCATGGCATTCAATTGATATGAATTACTACAGACTATATAATAAAGTTTAATATTTCTGGACATTTAGGTAGTTCATAATTTCTATTCTTACAAATAAAGCTGTGATCATTTTCATATATAATGTTCTTTCTTCTTTTAGGAAATAAAATTAGTGGTTCGATGGTAAGAATGTTGAGTTTTGGTCAGGTTGACAAGTTACTTTTGAAAAGATATAGTCTCATTCTGTGGTCCCAGAGTTAATGGTTAAGCTTGCTTCTTTCACAGTGTTATTTATTGCTACTGCATATCTACAGGATCCACATTACAAACTCAAACGGACTTATTTTAAAAATATCAGGAAAGGGGCTGGAGAGATGGCTCAGCAGTTAAAAGCACTGGCTATTCTTGCAAAGGACCCGGGTTTAGTTACTAACACCCACCAGTGGCAAACATCCATCCTTAACTCCAGTTCCAAAGGATCCAACACCCTTTTCTGGTCTCCACAAGCACTGTACACCTGTAGAACACTTGCATGTATGCAGGCAAAACACTCATACATAAAATAAAACTGAAATCTTTTTAAGAAGCATTAAGGGAATTGTACCTGCATTGTGCTGAGCATGTATATAAATCTTCATTTGTCAATGTTTCCTTCACAATATAGTATAACTCCCATTTAAATACCACATATATCATATTAGATATTATAAATAATCTAGATATGACTTATATGAAGGCTATATGCAAATATTATCTAAGGGACTTGAACATTCAGAGATTTTAGTATTCACAGAATTCCTGGAACCAAGCTCCCCATGCCAGGATTTCCTGTTATTTTCTTTCTTCCTTTGAAAATTGGAAGGTCAGATACAATTTTTATTTTAACTTGCATTTATTACTTGTAGTGCTTCTTTTCTTAGTGTGGCAGTTTGAATAAGAATGCCCCCCAAGGTTCCAAGTATTTGAACATTTTGTACGAGATGGTGGCCTTGCTTGAGGAAGTACATCACTGGTGGTGGGCTTTGAGAATTCGTAAGCCTTGCCAGATTTCAAGTCACTCTCTGCTTTCTATGCCTGCTTCAAAATGTGAGTACTTCTCTGTCTCCTCTGGCAGCCTCCTGCCACCATGCCTCCCCACCATGATAGACTCTGATCCTTCTGGAGTAGTAAGCTCAAATAAACTCTTCTTCCTATAAGTTGCCTTGGTCATAGTGTTTTATCACAGAAACAGAGAAGTAGCAAAAACACTTAGTAATTGTTTCTTTTTGATAAGCAATGCTTTTTAGAATTTTGTGAGACTATGGCTTGACATACCCTGTGGCACGAGAGAAGTTACCCTTGAGATGGTCACTGGATGGTTAGAGCAGTCTCAGGGATGTTCTGAGCTGGAACAAGGTGGAGAAGAAATTGCAGTTTAATCAATACAATCCATAAATCTTGCTGTATGGTAGAATGTAGGAAGCTACTGGAGATCCACAGGAGAACAAAATTGGGATCATGTGGTTGGTTGGGAGCCTGGTAAGCAAGTTTCATAGAAGACTAAAGCTCTGAAGATCAGTCCTATCTGATTAGGACTACTGGAAGATTACAGACAAAACTTCTTTAATTTGGTTTGATTCCTCCCATAGTAGGTCAAAAGTAGTAGAAAAAGCACATTGTTTAGTCAGCTTTAAAAGAAACTTTTAAATGCTGGTGGTTTCAAATTAGACATAAGTGGGCTAGGCATAACACCAGAAGGGTAGATGGCATTGCTATAGAAAATGAGAAAACCTGAGCTAAGGAGACATGCAACTCCAGTTTCAATACTAACTGTAGCTACCTGTGTTTGCAGCCTTTGGCACCTTAACTTCTTTAGTGGTCTATTTCCTTATCTTTGAAATGAAGTTTACAATACCTTCTTGACAGAGAACAAAGGTGGTTTGTAATCTTTAACATACTTTATTTTTATATGTATGAATGTATTGCCTCCATGTATGTAAGTGAACCTGTGTCATGCAATGCCCATGGAAGTCAGAAGAGAGCATTGAATTCTCTTGGAACTGAAGTTACAGATGGTTGTTAACTATCATACGGGTTCTGGGAATCAAAAATGGGTCCTTTGCAAGAGCAACCAGTGCTCTTAACTGCTGAGTCATCTCTCCAGCCCCTACAGAAGTAATGTTTTTTAAGTCAAAGATAAAATCTTCCCTGAGTATATGAACACTGTCACTTTTGACTAGGACAAAATAGATCAAAACCCAGAATCTAAGAATGAGAACTCTAGAAGACAGACACTATCTTCTCAAAGGCAGAAGTAGAAACAAAACAAACACACAAAGAGAAAGCCAATTGTATTAGTGGCTTTATTTTTCTACACAAAATACTTGACCAACACAACAATACAGGAGAGGTTTATTTCTGCTTTACAGGATACCTTCCATCATGGCCAGGAAGGCACTGTGATGGAAATGTGGGACTGCTGATCGCAATGTATCTGCAGTCAGAAAGCAGAGAGTAATGAACGCTGGTGTTCAACTTGCTTGTATTTGTAATTCAGCCCAAGACTCCAGGCCACGGGAATGTAGCTGCCCACAATTAAGATGTGTCTTCCTAGCTCAGTTAATTTTACACCTCACCTCAATTAACCTAACCTAGATAATCCTCCATAGGCATGCCCAGCGGCTAACTTAATCTAAATAATCCTTCAAAGGCTTGCTCACAGGTTTGTTTCCTAGGCTGCTCTCTACCCTATCCAGTTGACAATTAATATTAACCATCCCACAAATTAAAGAGAAACTCCTAACAACTTTTTTCAAGAATAAAAGATAAATTTCTACCTATAAGCTGTTTATAGAAATCTTCTGTGTTAACATTTGTTTATAATTTTTATTTATGTGTATGAGTGTATTGTCTGCATATATGTAAGTGCATCTGTGTCATACAATACCTAAAGAGGTCAGAAGATACCCTAGAACTGGTATTAGGATGGTTATTAGCTGCGACGTGGATGCTGGGAATTGAACCTGGGTCCTTTTAAATGCTCTTAATCTCTGAGCCATCCCTCCAGCCCCAGCAATACTTTCTTCTTATATCCAAATTTGACCTGAAATGCCTCCATTTCTCCAGTACCGGTATGATTAGATGTAAGCTAGCAGTGTATAACGAAACACCTAACCTGGGAGAATATTTTGTAACAAACAGCTGAGTATCAACCAATCACAGTACTTAAGCTTCGGTCAATCACAAACTGCCAAATAGCCAACCAATATTCAAATTATGCAAATCCTGAGAAGCTATAAGTAATGAAATTGTTTCTGTTTCTCATCTCTGTTTTCTGCCTAGAAATCACTTTCCTACACTGCTTGGAGAAGTTCCTTGAACCTCTTCTGATTCTTAGGACTCCTACTCATAAAGCAATTCTTGCTCCTAAAAAAACACACTCTATTTGGTCAAAAAAGTTGTTTTAGATCTGTGGGTATGAATCCAATACCACTTTCTTTTCCAGTGAATACCTTAAGTTGACTTCTTTGATATCTTCCTTACCTAAATTATGAATTTAATGTATCAGCTTTAATTTTAACTTATCTAAAGTAGAGTAAGAACTTGAAATGACTACAAATAATCTGGGTTCAAAATCCTCCTAGATTCTTACAAAATTTTCCAAATCTTTCAGTTATTTTTCCCCAGGTTTAACTCCATCCTCCATTATTCAAAGGGACTGACTCTATAAGAGCATTTTATTAGCTATCTTCTATTGAGACTTTCTATCATTATTTCATAATAAACAAAAACATTCTTATGCTGAATCAGGATAAGATTTCCATAGATTAGTCTTCATTTGGAAAATTGTCATGAACAGACTTGGTAACAGATAGCATTAATTTCGGAGAGCATGGCGTTTGCCCAGCAGAGCTGTGTCTACATTCCCTATTTCTGAGATGATTTCTGTTTCCAACAGGATGACAGATTAGATCATTCAGAGTAAGCTCCTGCCTGGAAGAGCTGAAGTGTTGGATAAAACATATATGTTCAATCTTCTAAAAAGTGTGCTGAGTTGGCACAAAAGGAAGGGATTCAGAGGCCAGAGACAAAGTAGAAGATGAGACACTGAAAAATAAGAGGATGCCACATACAGATGACACGTAGAGGCTTCTGCAGGTTCTGATTTGAGGCTATAAGAGGGGAAGTGAACTGTAGTTTAAGCCTGTAGTTTTCACGGAGATGGAGCCCATGGAGAATACCTTCATAAAGTTAGCCCCGACAGACTACAGACTCAAGGTAAAATTGTATAAAAGGCAAAAGAAAAAGATTGCATGTATCATTCCTGAGCTGGTTGAAAAGAGGAAAAAAAATCACATCTGACCACTTTTTGCCACTAGGCATCATTACAGAGGTTTAAAATCCAACTTCCATTTTCATGAGGTAAAATTTTATATTGGGCTTGCTGGCTCGTGCCTAAGCTCCCAACCCTTGAGAGGTGAAGGAAGTAAGATTACTACTAGCTCAAGGTTGCCTGGGCTTGATAGTGAAGTCCAGGCTACCCCAGCCTACAAAGCAGGACACTGACTCAAAGAAGCAAACCAAAACAAAAGAAAGTAAGAAAATAAAGATGAAAATCCCAATATGAAGTAGAACGATCCTGAGTTGATACTGTAGTCACTCAAGGAGGCCCAGCAAGCACAAAGCAGCTGAGGTACTTGTAGCATAAGTGTCAGGAAGTTCCCACAAAGCAGCAAGAATAATAGCAAAATACAGCCAGAAATGAAGAAGCAGAGCCAAAATTTCCCACAAAAGCGCTGGGAAATAGAAAGGATGCAATAGCAGAAGCCACATTTTTTTCAGAGATTGCAACAACAAATGAAAAATACCATTTAAAAAATATAAATTTAGTCTACGTTTAAGGCAACACAAAATAGGTGGGAAGTAGCAGTAGAGAAAAAATACTATACTTAGTTTTACACATTTGTAAAAGACCTCAATTATACTCCCGTACAGGGGAAACAGAGTTAAAGAGACAATGGGTAAGTTAAATAGCAAATTGGAAATAACTTAGAAATATAACTAAAGTGAAAACAAGTAAATAAATTATCTAGGATGTACCCTAAGCTAGGCATGGTGGCCCATGCCTTTAACCCCAGTGCTCCAGAGGCAGAGGCAGGTGGATCGCTGTGAGAACAAGACCTGCCTGATCTACATAGTAAGTTCCAGGACAGCTGGGGATATAGGGAGACCCTGACTCTAAAAAGACATACACACACACACACACACACACACACACACACACACACACAAGTAGAATGTATCCTAGAGAAAAGAGATTGAAACCATGAGGGAAGGCCAATATAACTGAATAGAAAAGAATGATGTCTGGCATAGACCTAATTAGGGTTTTATCAGAATAGATAGTCTAGCTATACTGGCTTAACACAACGTATGCATTGACCAAGACCATAAAGTCCTGTGTGGGTCAGGCAAAGCTTTGCAGAAATACTCTCCTCTGAAGCACCCAGAGGAGTGCTTGCAAATCATCGATCTCAACAAATGGTTTCCAGAGTTGACACCAAGAAGAGAAAGCTGGAGTCTCACAGAAGAAATGGAGATGACATGTTGAATGCATCATAGTATCTCTGCATCTGTCTGTTCTTCAGCCATCAAACAATTCTGTTCTCCAGAAAGAACACACTGAACCACAACCTGGAATATCATCTGTCCACAGGTCCAGCTTAACACCCAGAATCCCAAGAGGCACAAGCATCAGTCTCTTCAGGCATAGCTTATCTTGGTCCTGGAACCTGAAGGCTGAAGTTGTGACAATGCTGATGCTCTACCGTGTCCATCCAAGGTAAACAAGAATAAAATCATCATTGTCTTGCCATCCTGAAAGAGACTGAGAGACATACAGCAGACTGTTCACTGACATCCACTGAGCAATTATTATACATGTTCTTTACCCAAGGAAATGTTTCCTTCCTTTTGGAAACAATCCCTGAATTTCACCTTATAACCCCCAGATGCATGTCTGTGTACTTTATACTTTATTCTTTTATAATTGTCATCAGCCTTGGTTTGATATGGATTGGACTTTAGGAAAATTTATCCTTACAGTCTCTGTATCTTGGACAGCTGACATTTCACTGGTGGAAAGCTGCACCCTAAGTATTTCTTTTTATTTTAATTCAGATTCACAGCTTTCAGTTTTGTTGTTGGCAAGTTAGTTTAGTTTTTCCCAATAGAAGCTTCCTAAAACCTTAATAAATCTCTGGTCTATTTATGAGACTTGCTTTGAGACATAATTTGCTTCTTGGGTGCACTACTCCATGTAAGTCTTTCTCACTCTCTTTATGCAATGGCAAATACTTTGGGGCTGTCTGGAACAATGAGCCAGGAAAACACACAATTAATGCAGTTTTTATCCTGTCTATTTATATCTACTGATAGGATTTGCTGGTTGCTGTATTTTCTTTTCTTTTCCAATTCTGTAAGGCAAGAGTTCCTGGAGTCTCTATATTCCCTTTTATTGCACATACAAAATGGTTTTACTATTTTAGAATAAATTACATTTTGATAACACTGTCATATATTGGTCCTCCAGGAAGCAGATTTCACTGTGGAGTTTAGTGAACAAGATGGCAAGAAGAGACTTTTGGAATAGAACCGATGAAAGAGAAAAGCAGATAGCAGAACTGGAAAGAAAGAGACCGAGATGAAGAGCAGGCCAACAGAAGCCATAACCTCTCACAGGGATCTCTGGAAAAAAAAAATCACCCCAAAGATTTGTCAGCTGCTCAACCAATATAACTGGCAATTTATGTGTCTGCTTTGGTCAGTGTACATGAACCATCCTATGGTTTTTCATCGGCAAGGTAGTGATCTACAGTCAAGGATGTCTAGGAAGAGACTGTTATTCTAATAGAGCAAGAGAGGCATCAAGCCATCCATGGAGAGAGTTCATCTTAGCACACCCTTGACAAACAGCATGCTTACAGTTTGGGGCCTTCTCTTCCTCTGGAAACAAAAGCAGGATGGTTAGTGTAAGCAATGACGGCCCCACTGAGGCACATGACCTCAGAGCCATAATCAATATGCGTGGTCTCCATTCTCCACCGTTATCAAATCTGCAGACCTCATGGCTTTTCACAAGCTCCTGTTTGCTTTGCTGCACAGTGGGTCTCCTACTTGACACAACATTGTGCTATCTGAGAAAAAAAAATAGGAGAGTATAAATATATATTTGTTCCTATGAGAATCAATCACTAAAACCTCAATAGTTGAAAGACCAGTGCAGTTCTGTATGACCAAAGTGACACATCTCTCTTCATGAAGAGAGCAGTATCAGAAGCTCATCAGTAGTGTGTTATTGATCAGTTGAACACTCAGCAACCACAATAGCTACACTGTTCAACATGAGCCCATATTGAGACTTCATTTGTGCCTCAGGTCTGTCATGAATGTCTATCATGACCAGGCAAGGGTAGCCAAACGTAAAGGCTGGCTAGTGTCAACCAACTGAACCATTTTAATTTCTCCTTCCATGGAGAGTCTCTGTGATGTACTTGTAGTATAAAGATCTCTGCACATAACACCTACTCCCAGATCTTCACCCATATGCCTCTACTTCATGTCTCTTTATCCTTAGTCTTCCTGTCTTTCTATTTCCAAATATCTGGCTACATGTCCAGGCCATTCATAACTGGCCATAGATACATACAGTTTAACTTTCAGTTCTCGCTCCTAGGACCACACTAAGTTGGTAACCCAGTGTACCACCTGTTCGTCTGGCACTTCTGAGTAGGACAGGCATGCTGTGCAACCACACTCCCTGGTTCATATTCTGTCCTGTAGTCCCAGTATAATGAAGGGATAAGAGAAAAATTATTTTATGTCTGGGTCTCAAATGTGCAAAACATTGCCTCTGTCACAGAGATAAAAGAAAATGGGGGCAGGGGGCAATGTTTGAAAAAGAATTGTTGAGAAATTTCCAGAACTGCTTAAAAACACCCATTCTCAGAACTGTAAAAAATTCCAAGGATTCTAAATGAAAAGATATTCACACGTTGATAATGACAACAAAACAAAGAGAGAGAGAGTTCTTAAAAGACAGATTTCCCATAAAGGATGGGATTGCCCATTGATTGATGACTTCAGCAACAACAAAGCCAGATAATATTAGAATAGTGCTTCCAATGTAATGAGGAAAATTAAAAGTTGGACTGTTGTTAAGAAAACAGGTAAAGACATTTTCAGACAAGTATATAGGAAAGTCAAGGTGGCACACACCCTCATGAGAGTACATTTTTAGAGGGTGTATGTTAAGCAGAAGAAAAGTAAACCCAAACCAAACATTTGTGACAAAATGATTAAGGCAATAATTGGGAATCATGGGTAAATATTAATCTCTAAAGACTACTCCAAATCATCAAAATAATTTATTATTGTTATTTAAATATGTGTGTACATACACGTATGTGTGAATATTGGTACATGAGTGCAGTTGCCTTCCAAGGCCAGAGGGCATTTGGATCCCCCTGGACCTAGAGTTACAGTGGCTGTAAGACACCTAATGTGGATGTTGGGAACCAAACTCAGGTCCTTCGCAAGAGCAGTACTTGCTCTTAACCACTGATCCAGCTCCCTAGCCTTCACCTGGAGAATTTTCAATTATTGGGAAAAACAGAAGTATTTTGATAAATTCAGAATGGTAATATTTAGATTATAAACAGGAATGTCCAAAGTTAATATGTTAAGTACTCAGAAAACTGGGCTGATAATGGAGAAGCTGTACTTGTTAATGTCTTCTAAAATAAGGGCGGGTATGGTGTTACACACCTTTAATCCCAGCACTCTGGAGACTGAGGCAGGCCAATTCCTGAGAGTTAGAGGCAAATCTAATCTACATAACCAGTTCCACAGCAGTGAGACCCAGTCTCAAAAAACATAGAAAAAATAACAGAAAGATCATATAACCTCCAAACATAGAAAAATTTACAACAAAATGAGAAAAATTAGCCAAACATATATATCACAGGATACATGTGTTCTCGTCATATTCATGTAATCACATATATGTACATATGCAAATGTGTATGTGTATATATCATCCTATTGTACTTACAACTTGATCCAAAAAGAGCAAAAGGAAGCATTATATATTTTATTTCTACATATAAGTCCATAAATAAAATTTTAAAGGGTAACTTGGAGACAGGGTCATGATGGGTTGAGCATAGGGAGCAGGACCAGTGAGGTGGAATAAAAAAGGACCACAGGCTTCTTTTTCCTCAAGCTGGATAGTGGATACCTGGCTATCAACTCTAAATATGAATCAAGAATGTTTTAATGACTCATACAGATGCACATTTTATCAAACAATAAATGTACAAGGAACTGACTTTTTAAAAGTCTACTGAGTATTTAAAATGCTTTGTGTGTTAGCATGGGTGGTCGATGCTTCTGTTTCAGTAATGGAGAGTGTCAATCAATGCAGTGAATAAATCAATCCAGAAAAACATGAGTGCAGCCATTTGATTAAGCAGACAGCAGTTAAGAGTGGCCCTACTGTGCAGATACACCTCTATTTGGATGTGCTGTACCTGGGAAGGCAGAGAGGAAAGGCCTGTTTTGCTTATCTTCTTGGGAAGGTTTCTGGCTCCTGACTGTGGAAGTATCTAATTGTCCTTTCTCCATTGTTATGCTGTGGCTACAGGAACTGCATTAGCACTCAGGTGCATACTGAATTTCTTTCTTTATGGACAATATTGCTCCATATACACCATTCTATTCTACCATGAAAAGGAGGGCAACAGGTTACTGTTTAACAAAATTGATGATAGTAAGGCTTGTATGTCTTCTAAAGTGGCTTGAATAGTGACTTCTCAGCTCTCAGGAAAAATAACGGTGTATATTTTAAATAAAATATGTAAAGAGTTTGAGGCTGAAAAGTGCCATTATCAGTATTTCTATTATCAGTAAAGTTGCATACCTAACTAACTCTGTATTTTATGTGAAAAAAATAAAGCATTATATCTAATACAATGTCAAAGACGATGTTCATGCAAAAATTAAATACAAGGAAGTACTGCAAAAGAATGGAATTCTAAGTGAACAGGTTAGAAAGATGGTGGTAGGATGGTATCTTCAGCTTCTAGAATTAGTGCTGTCTGATATATTATGCTAATACAATGCTCTGAAAAAGTTCATTCATGGAAGTGCACAGGGTGGACAGCGGGTAGTCATTAGGGTAGGCTATAGCCATTAGGTCTATGACAAATCAATATGAAAGAAATTCCCAAGCTATATTCATCCAAAGTTCCTAATGGACTAGATGCTCAACATTTTCTAGAGAAACACAAGGAATGGACTGGACAAGTGAAGCAAGAAGAGAAAATTGTACAGATACCCGGTTCCTTTGATGTGTTTCTAGTTCCAAGTTCTCTGACTCATAGTAGGTGCTTAACTGAAATTACACAAGAGTAATGGTCATGGGGTAGGTTGAGTCAAACTGCAGCTGAAACGTCAAAATGTATGAGTTGAATTTTTTTTTGCCCTTTTTGAGACAGGGTCTCCCTCTAGCCCCAGCTGGCCTGGAACTTGGTATGAAGACCAGGCTGACCTTGAACTCACAGAGATTCACTTACCTCTACCTCCTGTGTGAGTGCTGGGATTAAAGGCTTGTGCTAACAAGCCCAGAAGGCATTGAATCTTAAAGGAAGTCTAGGATTCTTCCAAACAATAAATATTCAGCTGGTGGGGGAGAGTGAAAAGAAAGATTCTTTTTCTGCATCCAAAGTGTACGACAACAGTGAGTAATAGGCACATAAATGGTAAAGGCGTGCCTTCAATGAGGATGAATGTATTGTGGACCACACCATGTGATGGAGACTATTGAAAATACAAGTCTTCTTACTTTCTCTTCCAGAACATACAGAAGAGGCTTCTCTACAGATAAGTTTTGCACAGTTTGTGAAACTCTGGTAGAGTCACGGAGGTGAGATCTGTGGTCCAATACCATATCTCAGGCCCTGTGTTTATGACCACTCCAGGATGCAGTGGTCACTTTAAGACAGTCTCCAGGCAGATACCTGTGCAGTGAAGGTAAAATCAGGGACATGTGATTTCCATACATATTTGTTGAGATACCTAGAGAGAATTTGTGAGAAAGATATGTACGTGTGCATAATGTAACATATGTACAGATAAACACAGCTGAGGGTCACCTACTTCATGAAGGAAGTCCAGGAGCTCTCTAGGATGAAGCCCCAGCTGGACTGCTCCTTGGAGCTTCGCCAGCACAATACAGGTCCTGGAGTTTGATTCACTGCTCATGGCATGCCACAGGGTTAAGAGCACACAACTGATTTGGATCTAAGTCTGTATGTGTGTTTGGGGGAACATGGCAGGGTATAAATAAAAAAGTAATTAATTTAATAAATCAATAAAGTCATAAGAACAGTATTTAATCTTGTTAGGCACAAGAAATGCTTAATTGATTAATCACTCACAGAGTGCCTATCAAGGGCTGGGCACCAAAGACACTGGGAGGAAGGGAATTCTTAGACGGGCCAGTGTGTGGCCTGAGGGTTCCTCAGCAAAGTCATCAGAGGAGGCTTACTTCACTCAGTCCCTTTCAGGGATGGAGGCCTGAGCTCATGTCTTCTGACCCAAGAAATTCATAACATAATTGAGGATGAGTCTTTCATGTGAGAAAAAACAAAGGGCTAAAGTGAGGCTCAAAAAAAAGTGGGCGTAAGGGGACTAGAGAAATGGTTCCACAGTTAAGAACATTTGCTGCTCTGGAAGAGGACCCGGGTTCAGTTCCCATCACCCACATGGTGGCTCAAAAATGTCTGTAACTCCAGTTCCAGGGCATAAGACACACTTGTTGGGCTCCAGACATGCAAGTGGTACACACACATACATGCAAGCAGAAACTCATAACATAAAATAAAGATAAATAATTACTGAGACAATCATAGGTTCTGAGAATTAACCCAGAAATGTGGACTAAATGTATAAAGGCTGGGCACAGGCAGGGGAAAGCAAACTCTGGCTCTCTGTTCTCCATCCGTCCGTACATATCTTTCCTCTCTCTTTCCTTCCTTCATTTCTTTCTGCTTCCCTTTTCCTTTCTTCCAAATGTGTTCATTAAGCCTACAAAATTTGCATAGGTGTAGAGTACCTGTGTGCGCACAGTTTGTATGTGTGGTGTGGGAGCATGTGTCCTGTGGGGGGGGGGGGGGGCAAGCCTGTGCGTGTGTGAGGAAGAGCACATTATCCTCAGGTGTCTTCCTCCATTGCTACCCTTTTTTATTTTTTATTTTTTGAGACACAGTCTCTTGCAGAATGCAGAGCTCAGTTATTCCATCTAGTCTATTTAGCTGACTTGTCCAGTGGGCTGCATAGGATTACAGGCAACTTCCATACCCGCCTGGCTTTTATGTCAAACTCTCTTCTTCATGCTTGGATGCAGGTGCTTTCATGAGCCATCACCCCATACCTGAACCTAGAAAAATTTTCAAAACTCCAAAGCATGGTCCTTCTTCACTGGAAGTCTAATGAGGGAGCGTCAGAAGTTGAGCAGCCTTCACTTCCTATACTTTCCATAATCAGATGGAGATTGTGGGTCTGCAAGTGCATCCTCAAAGAGATAATGTTCAGAAAAACCCATAGGTACCTGGGATGTTTTCTAGGCAAAAAAGAAAAGAAAAGAAAAAAAGGCTCAGAGGCAAAGTGAGATATGCCAAGGCATAACAAGGATTTAAGGATAGCAGAACCTTGTCAGAGTGTCCAGGGGGTTAAGGAGTCGGCACCAGGGGGTTAAGGAGTCGGCACCACACAGCAATGTGAGGCTGCTGCCCGGACAGATCCCTGCCCTGACCTGCTCATGGTAGGAACCTTAGGAAATCAGGCTGAAGCTCGAGAACAGCTTCCTGACCATCCCTCAGAATTTTGTTTGCTAAGTAATTTCACATTCTTGAAAGCCATCTGGGTACATGCAGGCCTTCTCACTTTAGTTAGTGGTACGTAATTATTATTAATTAAGGCAGAGGCCTGTGTATATGAAAGGAGTGTGGGAATCTACAGGGTTCACTTCCGTATTTGTCAACATTCATTTGAAAACAGCAGGTGAAATTCTGATGTGAGCAACGTTTAGCCTCAAACTCTCACACAGATTGTTTTGGTATCTATGTAATTGCAAAAGACTGCTTTGGTCGAAGCTCCTGAACACTTTTTATTGCTAATTTTGGCAATAAACCTGTTAATTAGTTAATTGTAAAACATTAGTGAATCAAGCAAAAAGAATCCATCTGTTTATAAAATTTCAAAGATCTCTTCTGGGCATAACATTTAAAAACAAGAGCTGGCTTGCACTGTATTGCCTGCTAACTGCAAACCGTTTGCTGTGAATATTTGTACAGTCTCCTCTCAGGGCTAAGTGTGATATTTTAATGCAATCGTCTGCTGTACTTTTAGGTAATTTTGTGGGTATGTGGTGCTGCATACAATTGGTTTGCAGAACTGTTGGAAACTGGGAAATTGATGAGGGATATACAAGTTTTTCATCTGTAACACACAATAAGAAAAAAAAAAACACAGAAGGGCATTCTACACAAGGAAACACAGTTCTAAAGAGCATGAAGAGAGAAAAAATCAGAGAACTGCAAAGACTGCTAACAAAGAATTTAAATGTCGGTTATACACTTAAAAGGGAAAAAAGAGATGGGTGAGTTGGGTGGGGATCAACACTGCAAAAACTTGGTATCAGAGTCATGGAATCCCTCTGAAAATCTTGCCTCAGAAAATATGAAAATTTGGCCTCTAGGAGTACCTAGCCGTCAAGCTAGTCCTCTGTGTGGCAAAGTGGGAAGAATTTAAAGATCTTGCTTCTCTCTCAAGGTCTCAAAAGTAAAACACAGGAACTGGGCAGGAAGCAGGAGTGTGCTTCCTGTCCAGACTCCTGCTAAGTGGCAGATAGACAAAGCTTTCTTTAACTGACTTTTTTGTGAATCTCCCATATCTTGATCATATTTTGACCCCTTCCCCGTCATATAGCACCTGTCAGATTTCATGTACTCTGTAATAGATATTAAGGCCTATTGAGTCGTTTGTGTTGCCAAATGTCCTTCCTATGCATCATTCACTGAGGCCTGGTTAAACTATCTATAGTGTCACAGTCCTGAAAAATAAAATCTTTCTTTCAGAGTAGTTATCAGTTGCCAATAGTTCCTCAGCTAAGATTGGGGCTCCTTAACCACCTCCTCACTCCCATGCTGAGACTTTTTCTGGTTTGAGTTTATATGGGCCTTGTGCATGCCATTACCATTACTGTAAACTCATATGAAAAATTTCCCAGCTGTCTGGTATGTTCTGTTTCCATCTGGTCACCAACCACCTCTGGCTCATACAAAATCTTTCTGCTCCGTCTTCTGCAATGGTCCCTGAGCCCTGGGTGGCAGAGGTTTGACATCAGTGTCCTATTCATGAATAAGCACTCTGTAGCCTCTTAATCTCTAAAATTTGGCCAATTGTGGTTTGGGTGGTTTATCATCTGTTCCACAAGGAAGGTTCACTGGTGGGAGTTGAGAAATACATTAGTATTCTCTCTGCCTCATATTCTGCCTATGTTTACAGTACCACACACGAGTTCCCTACACTGAGCAGACCTTAAGTCCAATTAGACAGTTGCTGACTACACCTGAGATAAAAGTGCTTATGGCAAATGGACATGGCTGGAGAGGTCACAGATCCTAGAGAAAAATCTACACTTGTGACATCCCTAGAACAATGTAATTTCTTTCTGTAGTCTCTATATGTGTCTTTATATTTGCAGAGAAGTCTACCTCTCACCACTCATCAAAGAAGCTTCTTTTTGCAATAGATGGATACTATTACAAAAGTTCACACTGCTTAAACGCAGAGGGTAAGAGTCTGTGAGGTGCTAATCCCTAAGTGAGACATCTACAACGGAACCTCTACACCTAAGACTCAGGGAACAAAGCAATGGTTTTCTTCCTTGGTAGTTTACATAGTATCTTCTGATACCATGAAAACTACTCTTCAGGGAGGGTGCTTTCAGCTCAGTTCCAGACCTACTGCTTCAAGTCCTGTGTCCAAAGTATGTCCTGACCCAATCAATAGGGTCTTAACTTCAAGTTCCGGGAGGCAATTAAGGGTTGTGGCAATATCCTGAGTTATTTTGTGAGTCTTTAAACTATTCTGGTCAACAACTTACAGGGAAAGTACCCCTGCCTGGCACTGTGTTTTTGTTACATAGCCCCCAGATAGACATACGCACTCATATGTGCATGTGCATGCATGTATGAATTAGGAGGTTTTTGAACCACCGTTTCTGTCTAGTTTTTCAAACCACCTATCTATTATTTATCTCTGCTCTCTCTGCTTTTTGATAACTCTCCCTATTCCCCATTTGATAGTATCCCCATTTCCCCATTTCCCCCTTGGTAACACCTGTCTTCTAGTATCCCCCTCTCTCAGGCTTCTGCTCTCCCTTAATCCCCATGAGTCCTTCCCATTTTCATAGCCTCTGTGGTTTCATCAGGATATATATGACATCTAAGGATTTGGAGGTAGGATTCACACATGAGAAATGTCTTTTTTTTTCTGAGTCTGGTTTACCTCACATTGAATAACATAGTTCCATTCATTTATCTGAAATTTTCATTTCATTTTTCTTTACAGCTGAGTAGAACTCTGTGTGGTATAATGTAGAATGGGCCTCAGCCAGGCCTCCTGCCATGAGGAATAAGGAAATGGTTTCTGTGGACATGGCGTTCTGCTCTAGCCAGCTTCCACCAGGCGTCTGGAGAGAACCTGCTCTGAGATAATCTACCTGGAGACAGAACATCATTGGCCATATTCGGGAACCACCCCATGGGGTTATTGGCCAACTTATCCCCCCCCAAAACCTTTGCACTTCCCTGAATAAATGGGTTTGCAGTGTAGCTGTTGGTCCTCCACATGCTTCCATCCAGCTCCCAATGTCTGTGTTCTGACTCCTAGCTTCTCACCCTCCTCTTGGCGGAAACCCTGCATCCCCCTCCGGCTGACCCCGAGCAGAGGGACTGCAACAGAACTGCATTGTGTAAATGTACCACATTTTGATTATCCATTCATCAGTTGAGGGACATTCAGTTTGTGTCCATTTCCTTGTTATTTTGAAAAGAGCAGCAACAAACATGGCTGATAAAGTATCTCTGTATTAGGATATTGAATCCTTTGGATATAACTGAATCTTGTGGTAGATTTAATTTTATTGTTGGGTTCTCCACACTGATTTCTACAATGGTTGCACCAGTTTCCAGTCCACCGGCAGTGAATGAGGGTTCCCCTTTTGCCATATCTCGTAGTCACTTTCTATTTCTGTGATAAAAACACTGACAAAACCAACATGGGTAGAAAAGGGTCTATTTGGCTTACAGCTCACAGTCCATCATTAAAGGAAGTCAAGGCAGGAACTCAGGGCAGGAACCTGGAGCACAGGCCATGGAGGTACACTGCTTACTGGCTTGGTCCTCTGGCCTGTGCTCAGGCTACTTTCTTATACAATACAGGACCATCTGCCCAGGAGTGGAACCACACACAGTGGAATGGGCCCTGCCACATCACTGGATAATCAAGAAAATGTCCCTCAGACATGGCCACAGGCTAATTCAATGGAGAGAATTCTTCAATTGAGGTTCCCACTACCCAGTGTCAAGTTGATAATTGAAGCTATCCTACATCCTATCATTTATTCTCTTGAACTTAGGCATTCTGCCTGAGATGAAATCTTCAAGTAGTTTTGATTTGCATTCTCCCTGTTACTACGATGTACTTGTTAAGGTATTGCATGGCTGCTTTCATTTCTTCTTTTAATAACGCTCTGCTCAGAACCATAGTCCATTTTTAATGAGGTCATTTGTTTTCCTGATTCTTTGTTTTCTTGGTTCTTTGTATATTCTAGGTATTAATCCTCTGTCAGATGTAGAGCTGGTAAAAATTTTCTCCTGCCCTTTGGCTTTCCTCTTCACTCAATTGTTGTTTCCTTTTTGCTGTACATAAGCTTTTTAGTTTAATGAGGTCCAATTTATCAAAGCTTTTTAATTTATCTTCCCTGGCTCTCTGCTGTTTTATTTATTTATTTTTTACTTGGTCCTTCATTCATTTCTAATAAATGGGAAAATTGCTTGAGAACACATTTACTCTGAATTAAGGGAGCGATGTTTAAATATCTATTCATAGGCAGAGATATTGACAGACAGGTGAATATGGAAAGGCTGTTTAGAGTTCTTGTTATTTAAATACTAACCAATTTGACCTCATAACAAAAAAACTGAAAGGTCAGAGGTCACATGGCAATGCCAGCCAAGACAGCCATAATTAGAAATATGTAGGTGCTGTGAAAGAAATGGAGTTTGAGTTATGTCATACAAAGCTGAAGATGGTCAATGAACTAGTTAAAGAAGGGGTCTTCTCAATATTATCTATGGGCAAATAACTTGTCTTTGTTTCTTTGAACATTCCAAAGCATCTTAAACACCTTTGGAGAGTAGCACAATTACGGTAAGATATACCTCAAGGCAGCAGTACCATAGGATCCCAGCTCTCAAGCATTGACATTCATGTTTATGCCTTTACTTTCTGTAGACTTTATTATGTCTTACTGTAATTAGCTAATTCAGACCATGGGAATATAGCTGCTGATAATCCCCATACTTGTTTTTGTCTTTACCAGGATCTATCTATTTTTAAACGATAAATCTTTTGATTCCATCATTTAAAGATCTGCTAACCTATAATATTCTTACTGAGGGTCTCAGTGGGTGTCTGTTACCAAACCCAATGAATTTCTCAGAAAATACTGACTTAACAAGTCAGCATAATTTTCAGAAGGGACCTCACCTCGTGCAGTGATGTGATGGAGTTGTGAGGATTCTGTAACGGGAGTCAGGAAGCCTCCCGACTGGCACTGAGAGCTTACAGTTCCTTTCACCAATCATCTAACTTCTTTGAGCCCTTGTTTCCTCAACTACAAAAACAAGTGGTTGGAACAGATTTTTTTTAATTCCTTCTGTGTAAAGTGTCAAGAGATTTGATTTCACAGGCTCCTTTGAGGTAGGGTTGGATGCATGTATTTGCAACTAGCCCAAGCTAGTAGAGGTCAAAGCTCTGATAACCTGATAGCTGGAAACACAGGCACAGAATGGAAGCCTCCCTAAGTGCCCCCTTGATCCTCCTTTTATTTTTCTTTTATAATGAATGAAAGGATTTCATTTTCCAGAAAAAAAATCATAAGTCACAGATGTCACTTTTTTTTAATTCATGAAGAGGTAAAAAGAGAATAGCATTTAAAAATATGGCAGCACGTAACATTTCATTTGTTTCCATACTGTCTGATTTAAGGATAAAGAGCATCTTCAACCCTGAAAGCAAAACCTCCTGAATTCATTGGTTTACAGGATCATTTACATATCCAATGGAACATTTATCTTATCTGACCAGAAATAAAGATGTTACAATTTTCTGACTGAGATTAAAAATATGTAATGATGGGATATTGATGGCAGCACAAAGTAGAGAGAAGATCAGCCCTACGAGGCAGTGTAAGACCTGATAAGAATGGACTGGTTCCAGCTAAAGAGAAGCCATAACCTCAAAAGATACTGATTAATGACAGTAGTTTTCAAGATTGAAAATGGAGAGGCAAGGATAAAAGCAGAATAAATTCAAGCATTTCAACAAAGAATGGAGAAATGTAAGGGATAGTGTTAATTGAATTATGTGTTGTAACCAGATAGTATTCCATTATGCACAGATGAAAGCAAAGGCATATCAAACCATTTAGTAGAAGGGCGTCAACTTGAATCGACCAGGGTTATTTTTAAAGTGGCAGAGTTTAATATAAATCTGAATTTCAGAAGCACGAATTTGGTTTAATCTTCCTAATTTATAATGGTGATAAACTTAGTTTGATTGCTCATGAATGTATATCCAGATTTATGGCGACATCAAGATAACTGACTGCATTGTTACCTCTCATCCAGAATGCATTCCTTCATTATATATAGATTGACTTCCCCCTCTGAATCTCAAATGGTTCAAAAGGACTCTGTTTTTTCAATCTTCACTCACCCAATAAATCTTGCCTAAGTACCTCCTGTGTGAAAATTCTGTGCTGAAGTTCAAAGCCTAGAATAAATCAGGGTACTTTTAAGGACATGAGTTCTATAAACTCAATTTCACCATGCCTAGTTAAGGGGGGGCCTGGCTTAACAGATGGAGTTGGTAAATACTTGTTAAAACTAGCAGTTCATGGAGATAGATATCCAGGAAAATATTAACCAGAACCAAACAGCATCCTATACATCTAGAGTCATGAACTCTGCAATTTGGAGATCTTATCTGTTGGTTCATCTGATCTGATCTGATCTAAGATTGTTTCATACAATAATGCCAGGGATTTACTAAAACAAAGACTTGCCAGAGAGTCCCTCTTTAAAAAAGTTTGTGACCAAACAAATTAAATAGGTTTCTTTGCAGAAACTGTGACATGCTGACATTTGGCACTTTTTCTCCAAGTCAGGTGTAGGAGAATAAATACATTTGCAATCATGTTCACTCACCTAAGCTTAGGTCTGTAAACATTTCAGATGTCTTGGAGAATCTGCTCCTGTCTTAAGGGTTGCTTGGCTACTGGAGAGAAATGTTAACAGCTGTGAGAGAAGCAATTAGTGTCCATTCTATTCTGATTGACAATTCTGCAAAATACCCAATGGCATTTTCTCTGGTTTTACAAAATGGCGACCTTCTGTTGCTGAGTGCTGGGTAGCTATTGAGTTCTGGAACAGTTACCATCGTGCTGATGCCTCATGTGGCTCCCAATTAGAGAATCTAGCTTAATTTCCTTCCCCAACCAGACTGAAATATAAAAGAGAAAGGTAAGACTTTCATCATGAGGTATGAACAGAGATTCAGGCTAACAGAATACATGAATATCAAGGTTAAGAGTGTTCACTTTAAAATGCCCAGGCAGAGCTCTGAGAAACTAGAGATGCACCCACTGAATGTTCCGTTTTCATATAATGCCCTAATCAAGGGGACAAGTGACCCTTGTTTTGAAGCAGTGAGGCTCAGAACAATGCCTTTCCCTGGAAACAGTCACGGAAAAAAAAAGGGGGAGGACTGACTAGTCCACATGAAAGGGAATAATTACATCAAGTGTATGCCTGTCGTCTGGTGAGCCTTCATGGTCCAAAATCAAAAAGAAAGCTGCAAGGAACTGAGAATTTACAGGTTATTTTTCCTCTGAATCATATTATCCCAATTATCTAAGTTAGTGCTCTAATATAGAACTACTATGATTTTCCATTTTTCCCTAATTAAGACTATTAGGAAGATATTTTATGCTCTTATTTTTTTTAATGAAATTCAATTTAAAGTCACTGTATCAGATCTTATTAGCTGCTACATTATAACATATAATACTACGTTGGGAGTAAAAATACCTAAATCAAAACTTAGCTCCAAACTTCAAGAATACAAACTGTAATGGTAACACAGTACATGTCTCTACACAGATTTCATCCCGCATAAAATAAAGCTTTCCCAGGGTCAAGTTTTAGTCATTTAGGTCCCCCAGAAACTGTATGTCAGAGAAGACCTGGGAAGAAATCTCATCATTCCACCTTCTTTATCTTTCCTCTTTAAACTTTTCTTCATTTTTATCATATGTATGTGTACATGTCTGCGTGGAGCTGTGTGCATGTGCTTCCAGTGCTCAGAGAGGCCAGAAGAGGGTATCAGATTCCCTGGAGCTGGAGACAAAGGGTTGAGCAGCCCAGTACAGTTTCCAGGAACTGAATTTGGGTCCTCTGCAGGAGCAGTCAGTACAAACTATAAACCCCAGAGCCATCTTCCAAGCACCCCATTGCATCTTCTTGATTACATAGTATTTATATTAAGAATTGAAAATATTTTAAGGGAGTGTAAGAGGTGAATGTGGAATGGACCCACATCAGTCCACACTTTTAAGAAATAGAATGGAAAATCTGTATTCAATTGATTCTGTAAATATGGACATAGAGCCAAACACAATGGAATGAAGGAGCATACAGGAGACAGATATCCAGAGAGTTCTGCTCACAGATAGAAGGGCTTTTAAGAAGCAATTCATGGAAGGTAAGGTTGCTCTCTTCTCCACAGGAAAACACATTCAAGTTGGTATCAACAGCTCTTCCTTCTAGTAACCTCCACTGTCCACATGTAAGCAAGAAAATATTTGTAAACTAATTTTGTAAAGAAGGAAACTAAGGTTCCAATAAGTTATTTGCTGAAAGAATACAGCACAGAACTGAAGCCTGTGTGTTGGACTGGAATCCAGGCTGTTAGCTTTGGCTTGTGTCTTTCAGATGCTGATGGTTCTTTCTTCTGAGAGCTGAGGACTGCCCTCCATGATCTTTCTCGTAGAAGCTTCTTCATATGTATTTACTTCATCTCTTATTCTCTCCTGGCAATGCTGTGTAAAAACGCAGTCACCTATGGGAAATCTTCCAGCTATAATGATTAAAACGCAAGTAAACATGGCCCCTAATGCTTCAGAGGAAACCCATATTTCATGTAAAACATTGCAGGCTACCTTGCAAGCCATTGACACGAACCCAGGGCTCGAAACAACCAGCCCCAGGACAACAAACACGCAGATGTTTTCTGTGATATCTCTGGACAGGAGGGACCGTTCTCAATGATTTTCTGTCACAACTTGGAAGTGATACATTCTATGAACAGTTTAATGGTCAAATAAAAGATTTCTGGGTACCCCATGGAAGAGATGCTGAGTTTTGCTGCTCTCCCAGTACATGGCACAGGACACATAGATGTCCCCAGTCATCCATCTCTCTGGGAATAGCTCAGCTCCAGCAGTGCTAGGCTGTTGAGTATCATTGTTAGCTGACAGAAAAATAATGAGTTTGACCGAAGATTTAATTTTTTAAGATGATTTGAATAAAGATATTATACGGTGATTAAATACACCAGCAAAATGACAACTGGGCATTTTGGGGATGTATGTGTGTATGTATGTAGTTTATGGTGTGCTTAGTGTATACATGTTTGTACACACGTGTCTGGATGCTTGTTCACATGTGTGACTGTGTGTGTAGAGCTAGAAGCTGATGTCAGGCTTCTTCCTCAGGCCCTCACCTTGTTTTTCTGAATCAAGGTTTCTCACTGAAGCCAGAGATCGTCGACTGCCTGACTGATCAGCTGGCTCCAGGATCTAACCCCTCCACACTCTTTGTGCTAGGTTACAGATGTGCACAGCCACACTCAGCTCTTACATGGATACTGGGGATCCATGCTCGTTCTTCATGTTGATGCCACAGGCAATTTACTCGACCATCCCTTCAGCCTCTACAATTTGATTTTCAACACTCATCAGCAGAAGTAAGTAACTTCATACACTAAAATACCTTGCTACTTGCTTTTGGGTTTTGTGTTTGTATTGTAGCATCCAGTACCTAAATAACACTATTCTTTGTCACCAGGATCGCGCTTGTACAAGTTTCAACAGTATTTGGCCTTAGGCTTCTTCCATTCCGCCAGAACTGGATCATACTGAGGCAATTGGCAGTTTTGATTTCCAAACACAGAGACAGGCTTCCAAGTGGAAAAATGAGGAGGCCATCCAAAGCACCACAGAGCCGATGCAACCTCACCGTGGAGAATGATCTGCTTTGTGGTACTGCAACAGGTGTTATCACGCCCTTCCTGCATCCGAGCCTGTCGGAAGTCACAACTTTGTTCTGGGAACATCTGAGCTCCTTCCCCAGTGTTTGGGCAATTGTTCTTTAGATCGTCTGGTGGCAAATGATGATGATGGAAGAGTTTTTTGTTTTGTTTTGTTTTGTTGTGTTTTTTGTTTAAAAAAAGGTGTCAAACCCTGAGATTTTTCATTTTCAAAGCTCTGTACCATTAACTGTATCATTTATTTCTTGTGTCAATGCCTTTATGAGAGCACGTTTTATAGTTGAAGAAGGCCGGGGACACATTTAATGACAGACTATGGTGACTGGGTCACACGATCAGTGAGACTGGGAGCTATGCTCAGGTCTTCTGCCTGCTGGGTCGCGACTCGTCCCAGCTCACGTCCTCAAGGTTGGTAACTCAGTGGCACACGCTGAAGGGTCTCCGTGTGCAGTAGCGACAGCAGCACCTGGAGCTTAGTAAGAACGTGAATGCTAATAGCTCATGATGAAGTGAGTGAGAGACTCTAGGTTGGACCACGGGTCCATATTTTAACAAATCTCCCAGATGCTTCTCAGCAGCAGCAAACGGAGAATCCTAGTATTTGCTAAAAACAGTGGCCTGGATCATGTGATAATATGTAATTCGTATCTAAGCTCATACAGACATTCTAGTGTACTGCTTTGGCATTACAAAGTCATCCCAGAAATGTCTCCATATCAAGACCTCAAAGCCATGAGGAACAGTGTTTCAAGCTCATCCATGCCATAAGAATGAATCACATGCAGATTCCCGGTCTCTTCTCATTCTTTAAAGATGTCATGGTTAATGATGAATGTCAAGTTGACAGGGTCCAGACTATGCATGTGTGTAAGGGAGTCTCTAGATGGGGTTAACTGAGGTTAGAAGCCTTCCTGAACAGTGGGTGACATCATTCCTCTGGCTGGGGTCCTAGAATGAATGAAAAAATTAAGCTGAGTGTAGTCATTCATCTCTGTGATGGTTTGAATGAGAATGTCCCCTATAGGCTCCAGTATTTGAATACTTGGCCACAGTTTTTGACACCGTTTCAGGACGTTTAGGAGGTGCAGTCTTGCACATCACTGGGGGAGGACTTTGAGGATATATAGACTTGCTTACTTCCAGTTTGTCTGTCTGCTTCCTGGGAGTGCTTGAAGATGAGCTCTCAGCTTTCTGCTCCTGCCACCTTCCTGTCATGCCTCCCTGCCATGTCTTCCTGACATGCCTCCCTGAAATGCCTCCCTGACATACCTCCCTGACATGCCCCCCTGACATGCCTCCCTGACATGCCCCCCTGACATGCCCCCCTGACATGCCCCCCTGACATGCCACCCTGACATGCCCCCTGACATGCCTCCCTGACATGCCCCCCTGACATGCCTCCCTGACATGCCCCCCTGACATGCCTCCCTGACATGCCCCCCTGACATGCCTCCCTGACATGCCCCCCTGACATGCCTCCCTGACATGCCCCCCTGACATGCCTCCCTGACATGCCCCCCTGACATGCCCCCCTGACATGCCTCCCTGACATGCCCCCCTGACATGCCTCCCTGACATGCCCCCCTGACATGCCTCCCTGACATGCCTCCCTGACATGCCTCCCCTGTCATTTAGACCTTCCGGAACAATAAGCCCAAATAAGCTCTTCCTTCTCAAAGTTGCCTTGGTCATGGTGCTTTATCACAGCATCAGGAAGTAACTAATAGGGTCTGTCTCTGTTTCCTGTCTGTGGACACCATGTGACAAGCTGCCTCACACTACTGCTGAAATGACCTCCATGCTATGATCAGGGTATTTCTGAGCAATAAGGCTCAATAAACCTTTCCTTCCTCCCTCCCTCCCTCCCTTCCTCCTTCCTTCCTCCGTCCCTCCCTCCGTCCCTTCTTCCTCCCTCCCTCCCTCCCTCCCTCTGTTCTTTCCATGTTGCTTTTGTTAGATACTGTTAGATATAGCCATAGCTGTGAGAAAAGTAGTTAATACAAAAGACAATATTGTTGTTTCTTGAAATCAAGATCAACTGACTCCTCAAATTGTTGAAGTGCAGACATCTTTATTCTATTCAAATCCTTTCTCATGGGTTTTTTAATTCCTTCTCAGGTTTCTAGATGAATATTTTTGCCCATTTCATGGGCAGCAAGAATGCCAACCTCTCTCCACTCCTACCCCAATCCACCGGTTGTAATACCAACTCTTTCAAGACCCTTGTTCCACTGCAGTTTAAAATTATGCATTGGATTCCACACAGAAAAAGCGAAAGGCAGTGAGGGTCCCCGGTCGTCTGTTCCAGAGCACTCTGCCTCTCTCCTTACAGCAGTCCCATGCTTCTAATTACTTGTTCAATGTCGCTGCCTAATTACTTCCTCCCCACATGCTCTTTTTAAGACGTTAGAGGCCCTAAGCTCTGACAAGATAATGGTGTCTTCTCCAACACCAGATGGATTCTGAAATTTAAAAAAAAAAAATCAAAAGTTTAAAATAAGTTTAAGACAGCCAGCAAAGTTTTGGCTTTACCTATCACGGCTTCGTAAGGGTTTTACATGAGCTGTAATTTAAATCTAATTTTTTATTTTTAAGTTATTGTATGTAGTTGAGCTCTACAAAATCATGCTATTATAGGATACATAGATGTAGTAAAAGGTGATCATATAATCAGGGATGGGTTCCCAGAGAAACAGCATCTGTAGGTGTGGGAGGGGCATACATGGGTGATGTACATGTACAGTGAGTGTGTGTGTGTTTCTATATGTGTGTGTCTGTGTGTGTCTATGTCTGTTCATATGTATTTTGTGTATATGTATCTGTATGTGTGTATGTGTATGCTTGTATGTGTATCTGTGTTATTTGTATATATGTGTGTATATATATATGTATGTGTGTCTGTATGTGCATGTATATGTTTGTATATGAGTATGTGTCTATGTGTGTGTATATATATGTGTATGTGTGTGTATATGTCTATGTGTGTATCTACATGTATTTATGTGTATATCAGGAATTAGCAAGAAGTCTAGATCAGAGAGTTAATAATACCATTTCACTCCATATCCAAATGCCTACCAACTTGAATAAAGGAAAGTTAAAGGTATAAGCTCAAGTCTGAGTCAGAGTCTGAAGGTAAAAACACAAGGTTCCAGCTCAAAGACAGTAATACAGAGAGGAAGAACCCTTTCCTCCTCTTAGTGGACTGGATGCGCTCACCCACACCGGGGAAGGGAACCTCCTTTGTCAGCATGCGAATCTGAATGTTAATCTCATTTGAAAGCATCCCCACAGACAAACTATATGTTTAACTAAATATGTGACTACGTCAGACTCAGCAAAGATGATACATAAAACTAATTAACACAGTTACAAAAGTGAAGCAAATTAAAATCTTCATCATTTAATGTCACTTTTTTATTTTGGATTAAAATCATCTAAAGTCTACAAGTTTGGCATGAACCCCATAGACAGCTGCATCTTCTTGTACATTAGATCTCTAGCTGCGTTCATCTCACACATTTACTGTTTTAAATTCTCCAGTCTACATTTTTCCATTGATCATTCTCCTTATCCCTGTAACCATTATTTTTCTCTATCTCTGAATATTTGATTTTTTTAGATTCCATACATAAGGTCATGGGATATTTCTCATTTTGTCTCTTATTTCATTGAACATAATATTATCTACACTAATCTATAGTAGAGCAAAGGACAAGGGTCTACTTTTTTTAGAGCTAAGTAATATTCCATTGTATATGTACCATAGTTTATCCATTTCACCATCAATGAGTACAAAGGTGTTTTTTCCTTATGTTAACTATTGTGAAGCTGCAATGCACATGGGTGTGCAAATATCTCAAGATCACTTCATTTCCTGAGGGCACATGTAAGAAGAAAGAGTCCTAGATTTGACAGAAATTCTATGTCTAATGTCTATAGGAACTGGAATATTGTTTTCATTGATGGTAATATAAATATGGATTTTCACTGATATGGCTCAAGAGTCCTCCTTTCTTTATATTCATCAACATTTGCTGTAATCTGATTTTTGATACTAGAGACACTAACAATATGAGATATGTGTAAGAGTGAATTGAATTTCCATTTCCCTGACGATAAACACATTTTTAGATATCTTTGGGTCACTTTTATGTCCTCTGTTGAATTTACTTTTAACTTTCACAGTAAAGATATGTTTGTTTGCATACTATTATTAAAGTTTGAATATTCTGGAAATGACTATGCCTATCCCATCACTGAATTTTATATTTTAATATATATTCATGGCAATAATTACCATTGTTTTGTTTCTGCTTGAAGAAATCCCTTAAGCATTTCCAGCAATGTAGAGCTATTGGTGTTGAATTTCTTCAGTTTTTGCTTGTCTGTGACTTTATTTCTCCTTCTTTTCTAATGACAGCTTTGCTGGGTACTGTATGTTTGGCTTAATGCTCTTAAGATTTTTTTTTCAGCACTCTGAATATATCATCCCATTCTCTTCTGACCTACAAAGTTTCTGCAGAGAAATCCATTCACAGTATACTATAGAGTCCCTAGCTTGACTCAGTGCTATTGTTGAATAATTTGATTACAACATGCTTTGTAGAGGATCTCTTGGAGTTAAATTTATATGGAGACCTTTCAGGAGATAAAGGAGGGCAGTCTCAAGAATAGGAGTAAGCAATAGTCAAAGGAGAGATCCTTATAGAAGAAAATACTCTCAAGTATGAGAGTGGGCAATGTCTCACCGAGTTTTCTTAAGATAATTATTTAATTATCTTGAATTCACTTTCAGGTGATTAGTATATTTCCATTCCTTTGGTGCCAGTTACTGTGTTACTCTGTTACTTTAGTGAGGCCACATCTTGATTTTTCTTAGTCTTCATGCCCTGGGTTACTACCTGTACATTGTGGGGCAATGTCTTCTAACTTTGCACAGTGGCAAGAGGAAGGTTTGCACTCATAGACATGGTTACCAGTTACATCCTAGGTGTCCTAGTTTCCTTTCTGTTGCTGTGATAAAACACTAACCAAAAGCAACTTAGGAGAGAAAAGGGTTTATTTCAGCTTGCACTTTACAGTTCATCATTCAGGGAAGTCAGGGCAGGAACTCCAACAGAAACTTGAAGGCAGACTTGCTTGCTGTTCCATTCTGCATACCCCAGATCAAAGAACTCACTCACAGCTAAGGACGTACAGCAGGAACCAAGTAGGATGCTCCCTTCAAGACAGCTTTTTAACACAGCCCAGAACCACCTGCCCAGGGAACGGTGCTGCCCACCGTGGGCCGGGTCCTCCTACAACAAACAATCAAAACAAGCCCATGGGCATGCTCCTGGAGAAGCTACTGTAAATGGTCACTAGAGTAAATGACGGTTAGAGGAAATTCCTCAATGGAAGCGTTCCTCTCAGATGACATGAATACTAATAGAACATGCAATGTGATTTCGTGTGGGTGTGGTGGTCATGGCTCTGTGAGGCTTCTACACTTACACCTTAGTGAGCTAGGCAGCAGGACTAGTATTGGAGGCTTCAGAGTTTTAATAGCAAGGGCTTACAGATTCAGTTCTTCTTTCTCTCTGGAGGAAATGCTTCGTGGAGAGGATCCTTCCAGGTATCGGGATTAACACGGCTCACCAGCAGCCAGAGTTGCTCTTTCATCCTCTCCATGGGTTCTGGGAAAGCTATTGTCACCTGAACTCCTGGTGGACACTACGGATATTCCAAAGTTTGATTCTACTAAAGTCTAGTTCTGCAAACCAATGAGTCTATTGGGCTTCCTTCCAGAGCATGGGTGAGGAGTTACTGGAGTGTGGAGAAGCCCAAAGCAGTCACACTATCAAAAAGTTTCACCCCAGCAAGGATGACGGCTTCCCCATAACTGCGTATATGGAGTCTCCCTGCAATACACCTTCTGTGCTCTGAATAGTTTATTACTTCTGTAGAACATGAGGTCATGTGGAACCTAGGCAGAATTACATACAGCTTAGAAGGAGGTGAAGGAAAGGTGGCTGGAACTCAGGTGAGAGTCTAATGACCCTCTAACCTGCTTCTTCTATGACGGAATGCCAACAGTCAGCAAGACTGATCTTTCTGATCTTTAGGGTCTCTTGCAGTCACCATAGATGCCCTGATGAAGATGATAATGACTCTTTGGCTCAGAAGACTGTGTTCTACAAAATCTGTGGAGAAGACTACTGGGCTTACAACCTTGTAAAGCTACTATAGTACCTTTGACTCGAAGTGCAGATTCACTCATGGATATAGTTCACCAGATAAGATGGAGTAGAGTTACTGGAGGTTCACTCCAGCAGCACAGAGTCAGAAGGCTGGTTGGTGACTATGATCTGACCCTGAGAACACAAGCCAGCATCAGCATGGTTCTGAGGAAAAACCAGTGCTCCAAAGCATTCGACCTTGGGAGCCAAGACACAGACCCAACTCAGGCTCCTGAACCAACAAGCCGCAAAGGCATTTCAGGCTCCAGGAAACAAAGCACTGAACTGGAGTGACTCTGGACCCTGGCATGATGGGCCATGGCAGTAGCCCAAGTTCTGAGGCTGGGTATAGTACAAGGGCCTAGTCATGGCAAGGTGCCATTCTATCTTGAGCTTACAACAGAGCAACGCAAGCACAATGAATGGTGTCTCCACTCCACAGAGGCAGGTAATCTCAGCAGCTCGAGCTGCAAGGGGCTAGTATAATTCCAAGCAGTTGCAATGTTGTGGTTGTTTGACCTGGAGGGTGGAGTATCCAAGTCCAACCAAGGCTCTAATGCCCTAGAACACAAAGCATTGGATTTGCTCATGCTGTAAAACTGTGTGTGCCAGTTTACAGAGCCTGTGGGTTCCTTCAGGTGGGATACTGCTCACTGGGGATAGAGAACAGTGTGCCACTTTTCTGGTATACTCCCAGTGAATATGGTGCAGTCTAAGCTCCGGTGTGGGTAGGATGAGATTCTCCTGTGTGCAGAAGATGATGCCGCAGAATGCTACCAGATGTATGACTGCTCCAGTAGTTCAAAGTTCCAAGTCCCAAACAACCAGGTGTCACCCTTGCTTGCCCTAAGATGAGGTGTGTTAATACCTGGGGTGAAGGCATGGAGGTGCTCTGCGGAGGTTTAGAGGAAGGGACAGCAGCAGCTCTGCTCAGGGTTGGGTTGGTACCTGACTGATCGGGTACAGCTTAGTCTCGTGGTCGCACAATGGGCTGCTCTTATCCAAAGAAGGACACAAATTAGTAGGGGCAGAGCAGAAATAGCACAGGTCCTGGGGGTCACAAAGTCAGAGCATTGACAGCTATTCAGCTTTGGATGCCAGGAAACATCTTCAGCTGGGCTCAGAGGACTCCAGGAGTTTCCAGTAGTGAAGACTGCGCATACCCGTGGAAGTGAGGAGAGCCGTGGGGTTCTCTTGCTTACCTTTTCCTCACAGGGAGAAGTCCTCCTAGTCCCAGCCTGAAGTCACCTGGGGCGATGAGATAGCAGAGTCACGTGTTCCTTTCCTGCTCTGCACAGCAGCCTGCTTTCTACGCTCTAACAGGGGTACCAGGGTTGGACACCGAGACAAAACATCACCATCTACAAATGTCTTGGGGGCATAGCTTTGTTGGGGTGCATGGGGGCCTGTACTTGCCAGGATGCTCTATTCTTTGTTTCTTGTGCTCTTTTTATTGATTTTGGTCAAACTGTGGCTAGTTATTATTTTGGAAGGCTTTTATTTTATTTTCTCTTGTATTTTTTAAGGAAGAAAGAATGCAGGGAGCTTCCAGTGTGTCACTTTTCTAACTTCTTTCACCTTCATTCCTTTAAAGTTTTTTATTCATTTATTTTTTTCTCTTATATGTAGGAATGTTCTGCCTGCATGTATGTAAGGTGCACCTGTGCTGTGTAATGCCCTCAGAAACCAGAAGAGAGTGTTGAATTCTCTGGAACTGAATTTATAGATGCTTGTTAGCTGCAATGTGGGTGCTGGGATTTGAACCCTGCTCCTCTGTAAGAACAATCAGTGCTCTTAACCACTGAGCCATCCCTCCAGGCCCTAATTTAATTCTTAAAGGAGAATGAGGCATCATCGCCTCACAGAAGCCCTAAACATGAACTTGAACATCCTCCTGGCACCGTTTCCACCTAACTTAAAAGTTGCATGAGGACCAATGCATGCCTGTGCTGGTGACAGTAAAGCTGTACCACCTGCACCAAGAAGCTTCTTAACAGTGTCTGAGAGAGGAGGAAGAAATAGCAAATGCAAAGAAAGAGAGGACAGGAGTGTGTGTGGAAGAGGAAAGAGATGGGTAGAGACAATGAAGAAAGGGGAGCGGGAGGGAACAAAGGAGGCTGGAAGACGAGCAAAAAGAAATAAAGCCTGTTGATTTCTGTGTTAATTTTGCTACAGGTCTGGAGAGAGATGTGCTGGTACTAAAACCCCCGGGCCATGATTAAAGCTCAGAGCATCATCTGTTTCATTATTGTTTAATTCTAGAATAAATGCTGCCATCATCCTTTAACAGAATTATGAACTGTGTCTTTATTTACTTACATGGCGCAGTTTTCAAATACATGACAGCCCATTGCTCATGTTGTCTTTGTCATGGAATTAGGGAAATGTAGAATGAGCTTTCAACATGCAGCTGCTATCCAATGAACGAGGAGGACCAACTTGTGGGTAGGGCCATGATATGTGGCACTTGCTCCTCAACAGCTAAATAGTCATGGAGACTTCAGAATTCCGTCACCCTAGAAAATGAACAGCATTTGCACTGACAGCTTTATTTTTAACTACTCACCCCTTTCTAATGAATCTATTCTGAATCAAGGTGTGCATTTAAATAGATTTCACATGCCGTACCAAAACAGCGGTTTTAGCAGAACCTGCCATGAAAATCCCGTGCAAATCACACAGAATGTATGCATTCAATACATTTAAGCAAAACGGACTTTCTAGATGGCATCAGTCTTACGAAGTGTCAACACACAGTTAGGACATGCAGACCTTATTTTCTACATTTTCTTGATAAGAAACAATAGTATGTCTTGGTTCAGTGTGCAGATTCATCAAATAAGCCCTCAAGAGCAGATTTATTGTGCAGGCTAAAGTTGAAAAAAAGGAGACCAATATGCTATAAAAAAATCCTATATCTTTAGGTCCCCAGATCCTAATGTGACAGGATATTATTATCCACTGGAGCCATAAAGCCTTTTATAGAGATATTTTCCCCTTTAGCCCTGTTATTTTAATTTGTGCACAGATTTTAACACAGGCAATTTCCCCCTGCAAGGGCTTTTCACTAATAGAATTATACTGTCTTAGCTCAAAATGGTCTTTGGTTCTTAGTCCACTGGGCTCAAAAGATTATTTTCTTGTGGTGGAGAGCTCTCCACAGCGCCCGGGAGCTCACCATTATCTGCACTGAGCACCCCAATCCTTTCCATCCTTCAAGAGGCTCCACAGCTGGGCCCAGCGTGAAAATGACAAGCATTAGAAAGCTCCAAGAGTTTATTTTCCTCTGGCTTGGCATCTTGGTTGCTGGATTCCTGTCAATGCCATCAAAATGCATGCCTTTCAATAAAAGTGATCCTAACAGGATTAAATGTAATTTAGAGTCAATAAGGAGAAGTTTGCCATCAGGCAAAATTATAACTGACAGTGTGATCAGAAGTAGTGAATCTGGAAGGTTCTCAGGGATGCATTCTACTGTACAAAAATGAAACACTGAGAGCAAGAGAAAATGTTTATTTACTGCCAAACCTTTCACAAGCTCCATCTTACAAGCAAATCAATTCACAATCTATTAAAGAACTAAGAACTAGCCAGGCATGGTGGCACATGCCCTTAATACCAGCACTTGGCAGGCAGAGGCAGGCAGATCTCTGTGAGTTCAAGGCCAGCCTGGTATACTTAGCTAGTTCCAGGCCAGCTGGGGTTACAGGGAGACCCTGTCTCAAAAGAAAAAGAAATTTGTCTCAAAAGAAAAAGAAATAAGAACTGTAAATTATAGTTTACAGGAAGGGAGGGAGGGAGGGAGGGAGGGAGGGAGGGAGGGAGGGAGGGAGGGAGGGAGGTTGGTTAGGTTAGTTGGTTGGTTGCAGAGTGGAATGCAGTATAATTTCATTTCTATTCTTCTCCATTGCTTTTCAGTTTGGTAAATAAAACGTTTCTGGTTCTGTACAAGTGAGCTAAACCCAGAGACAGCACAGTGAGCCCACCAAAGAGTACGACAGTTCTTAAATCTTCACCCAGCAGTCAGTAGCTTTGAAAGGTGTTCACCTTTTTTTAAAAAAAAATTATTTTATTCATTATGTCTAGTTTATGTGTATGAGTGTGTTGCCTGGATGTATGTAAGAGCACCTGTGTCATGCAATACCTGCAGAGTCAGAAGAAAGCACCAGATTCCCCTAGAACTGGAGTTACAGGAAGTTGTTAGCTGCCATGTGAGTGTTGGAAATCAAATCCAGGTCCTCTGCAAGAGCATCAGGTGGCCTTAGTTACAGCCCAAAAGGCGATCATTCTTCTAGAAAACAGCCTTGCATCCCTTGGGCAGGATAAATCTGGAAAAGTAATAGAGGAATTGAGATTGGATTGGAACTGGAGCCTGGGGAAGAATAAGCCTGCACAGCAAGAAGGCTTTCCTGAACGAACCAGTACATTCCCTGTACCAAAATCAATTGCTTTTGTTGGGCTGAGAAGGATGAAAAGGTAAATGGACGTGGAGCAAGAAGAGATGACTAGCTAAAATGATTTACCTATGTTTCAGTCGTGACACCAACATCAATAGAAAGTACTAACAGTAGCAGAACTTAAAGGACATTATAATTGGGGGCTAGAGAGATGGCTCAGCAGTTAAGAGCATTAACTTCTCTTGCAGAAGACCTGGGTTCGATTCCCAGCACCCACATAACAGCTTATAACTGTCCACAACTCCAGTTCTAGGGGATCTGACTCCCTCTTCTGACATCCGAGGACATCGCATGACATGGGTACATTTACATACATGCAGGAAATATACTCATACACATAAAATAAAGAAAATAATTTTTAAAAGGACATTGTAATTATCATTTAGTAGGCAAAGAACTTAGTTAATTTTTATGTGTCATCTCATTTTATGTTTACAGTAACCACATAAAGTAAGTAGTTTTATTTTAATCCTCACTTTATAGATAGGAAAACACAAAGAACAAAGACAGGAGTAAGTTGCTGCAGCCACATGTTCTATGAACTACAGGCGTATGGAATTACCTCAAAATTTTAAAAAGCTACCATATGGGTCTATCAATCTCACAACTGGGCATTTACCCAAAGGAAATGAAATCAGTTGTTCAGAGTGGTCCCTGCCCTCTATTGATCATTGCAATGTTATTCCCAATAACCAAGTTATGGAATCAATATAAGTGCCTCTCAGAATGAGTAAAAATAATGTGGCATCGGTGAAAGGTTAAAGAAGACAAGATCTATTATTTGTGATGCATGACATAACTGAATTCTGACAAATTTCTATCACTTGGGGCAACACATGAAGAATCCTGGAGGACATGTGTTAAATGAAAGAAGCCAAACACATAAGGAAAGGACAAACAACCTTACTCACAGGTGAACTCCAAACAAACTCCACTCACGGAAATGGAAGGCAAAGTGGTGGTTACTTGAAGACCAGCTTTGGGGAGAACAGAGAAGAACTGAACTAATACAGCTAGAAAAGGAAATCGGGTACTGGGGAAGGAGTTCAGTGGTAAAGCATGTGCCTGGCATGTCTGGGGACCAACGTTTAATCCCCGGCACTAAGAAATTTAAAACATAGATAGAAAGGAAGTCATTGCATGTAACAGAAACAATTGGTGGTTTTAGACAGGAGAAAGCAATTAATCTCAGAGCCACAGTATTTTTTAAGCGCTTGTTGCCAGGACGTGCACCTAGTTGGAACAAAGTATAAGCTAGCCAGTTTCCACCCACTGTACCATGGCTTCCTTACAGAGCCATTGTTGGCCTTTGACCTTCCGTCCTCAAACGTTCAATGAATCAGACTACTGAAGTACGACTTTGTCAAGAAAATCTAACAGTAAGAAAAAATCAAAGCTAAGTGAAGAAAATGGGGACACAAATTATAAAGAAAGAAACAGCTAGAATCTATAACCCTAAGAGGGAGAAAGGAACTATCGCGATATTAATAGGGGTTATTTCTGGGGAAGGAGAGCTGACTCAGAGGTTATGAGCACTGGACCCAGGTTCAGTTTCCTGAACCTATATGGCAGCTAACAATCATCCGTCACTCCAATTGCAGGAGTTCTGATGGCTTCTTCCGACCCCCAAGGGCATTGCACAACACGAGCGTACCTACTGTCTACATGCAGGCAATACACTCATGTACATAAAATACAAATAATAAATAAAATATTTGTTAAAAACTGTAGTTATTCCTTACTATCACTTGTCTTTGTAAATGTAGATTTTTATATCTGTATTTACTGTGCTGTCTGGATATGGTGTTAAGTGCCTTCCATGATTTTAACTTAATTATGTTGGAAAAACCTTAGATTTACAGAGGAGTTACAGAAAGAATGCAGTGAATTTTATACATTCTGCAACCAGTTACCCCAGCACCAGAATCTCTGGTAACCATGGTATATTTACCAAAGCGGAGAAGGTCACATTGGATTTATGGTTCAAAAGTACAGTGTCCCCCATAGGCCCATGATTTGAATATGTGGGTCCAGACGGTGGTACTTGTTTTAGACCAGGCTATTCACGGAGGAAAGCCTCTGGGGTTGCAGCATCTCTGTCCACTTCCTGTTTCCCTCTCTGACTCCTTGAATCACAGACCTCTCTCCAGGCTAGATTCTTACTTCTATATTTCTATTATGCTACAACTTGTGCTATTAATTATTTTCATCATTGCTGTGGTGAAATACCTGACAAGAAGCAGTGTAAGGACTTGTGTTGGCTTAGTTTTGAGAGCAGTTCTGATGCAGTCCATCTTGGCTGGGAAGACATGATGACAAGAGTGTGAAACAGCTGGCCACATAGCATCTGCAGTCAAGCAGCAGAGAGGGACAAATTCTGGTGCTCAGTTCACTCTCTCCTTTTTATTTAGTCCTTGTATCCTATGGGATGGTATCATTTAGGCTAAGTCTTCACTGTTCTGTTAAACCTTTCTGAAAACACCCTCACAGACACATCCAGATGTGTGTTTCTATGGTGATTCTAAATCCCAGCACTTTGACAATTAAGATTAACCACCACAATCCTGCTAACCACACCCTAGCTATGTTTTGGGAACCTTCCAAAGATGCTGTGTACATGTCTTCTGATTTAACTCTTAAAACAGCCTTATCCTCATTTTTTATACACAGGGAAACTGAGGAATAGGGAAAGTCAGGAAGTTGCTGAATGTGATGTTGTCTAGAACTTGTTTAACTTCTCATTTGGGGATAATGTTAGAATGACAGAAGAGTTTCCTGGCACCCACATTCTTAATGGCAAAGTCGTATTTACCTGATACCAGCTATCAATTAGCAATGCAAGCAAGATCACAAGCACTAGTCACTGGTCAATATGTAGACCCTTGATAGCCATCCTACTCACTTCAAGAAACACTCCTCCCAAGGGATCCAAGATACAGGAAAGGGAAGATAAGAGAAGGTAATCAAAGGAGATTATCAAAGTATACATCTTTATATGCATGAATGAAAATGCCATAATCAAACTTACTATCTTATGCAATTAATATGTACTGATACAAATGTGTTTACAACTCACACCCTTAGGCTCTCACAAATGAGAATTTGTCCTCCCCATAACCCTAAACCAACCCTTTGACCTCACCCCTCCATCTAACCCACTGCTCGGTCTGCAGTGTTTACTCTTTCTGCACACAGTGTTACCTACACTTCTAAACACCATTATAAGGTCTAACAGATCCCTTTAACTTTTCATTCTTTAAAGCCCATAATGCTTTAAAGAATAGGGCTCTGCACTCTATCCCTCCCAAGACAACTCCAGCCTAAAATATTGTGATGAATGATGAATATGTGTTCTCCAGGTGAGGTGTATTGCTAGTAATTAAACAGTATTAATTCCATCAACTTTGATTTATATTCTGCACTCTCAATAATAAGGCTCAGCATTCTATTTTCTTTCTGACTAGCACTGAGTAATAGAATGGTGTTTAAGGGTTATCAGATAAATCTATTTTTGGTCAGTCAGTGTTGGAGAATTTCTTCAATATATTACAAGTGTATTCATTACTCTTTAGTTCATAAAAATAATTAAAAGCTACAGGCAAAACACAAATTCCCTGGACATAAACCTAACTGGCACTCCACCGCCAAACACCAAGGTTGCCAGCTTCTTAGTCTAAGGGTTTAATGAGAAGTTGTACCTTTCCATCAATAAAGAACTTGGGCAGCCGTTCCTCCAGTTCTCAGGAATTAGGGAGCTAAAGTTCTGCCTATCAAAATGAAATAGCCTATTGTCATTTTGTGTATGTTTTTAACAACTCAGAAATCACCAGCCTTAAAACATAAGCTACTTTTTAAGAACAAAAGTTTTCTTAAATGTGATTCCCAGGATACAAATAGCATGTGTTCACATAACAGAAAGAAAAAAAAAATAATAGAATAAAACAAGCAAGGAAGGGATAGAGAAGAATTTCAAGTAGATCTAATCTATCATTGTGATCCCGAAGCTTCCCCTAGATAAAACAGGCATAAAGCATGAGCTTTACAAGCCTCGGGTGACCACCCAGACATCTAAGTACAGTATGCATGGGTTTTAAGTATAATTAGCAACTCCTGTTTTCCAGTTAAAGAATTCATGTTCTGATTCCTTAACAGGCAAAACACAACCAATCTTAATCTTGAGTGCTGGGACAGACCATTATATATAACATGAATTGAAACACTACAGAGGCTGTTAGTACAGAGGCATCCATGAGGGTGTGTGTGGGTGTGTGTGGGTGTGTATGTGTTTGTGTGTGTGTATGCTCTTGTTCCTGTTGTTTGTTTTCTTTGCCTTAGCCTCAGGGCAAATGTACTAATTTACATGATTAATTAGAGAACCCCATTTTGCATGGTCCACCTTTGGGATGAAGAGTTGAGCTGTGAAATCCATAAGAGTGCAGCCAAAGACCCCATTTCTGGGAGGAAACTCCAGCATAAGCAGTGAGAAACTTTATTTCACCTGGTAGACCCAATGTGACAGATTGTTTTATTTACAATGGAATATTAATTTTCTGGTTTTGGTAACGAAAACACAGTGCTCATTTGTATTGTTGTAAAACTTGTAAATTTGCCCCATAGGATAAGTAATACTCAAAGCAGCATCCTAATTAAAAGGAAAATTCAGCTGTCTTGCAAGATAATATAAGAGGGCACATAAATTGTAAACAAGATACATGATAAAAATGAAAAAGACAGGCTGGATAGGAAAGGAATGAAATCAGCTTTGGAAATGCGCTTCTTAAATGAACACAAATTGTGAGATAATGTCTCATCGAACAATAAAAATAACAAACCAGTGGCAAAGACGTAATAGAATTTCCGTGTCTAGCACTTTAATCTTAATATAATTTCCCCCAGTGCATCCACGTCTATTGAACTACTACGACTATTCCCCCTCACTCTGTCCAAAGTTACTAAGAGTGTACTCTTCCCTGTAAATAATTCCCTCACAATGAGCTTGAAAACGATCTAGAAACCAACCCTAGTTTAGAAGGGAAATGACATCCTGTCTGCTCACAGAAAAAGCTTTCTAAGGACACCACGCACACGCACTGCTCCTTGGGGATGCTGAGTAAGAGGACAGAAAATCCTTCCTGTTTCCTGCTCTGCCATCCATCTCACTTCTTTCTTGTTTTTCTGCCTTCAGGAAATATAAAGATGACTCCCAGGGAATCCTAATTAGTGTGTTGGATGAAGAGCTAACAGAAGAGCTTCCCAAGTCCACTTAATAAGTACCAACGTTTCTTGAGTAAGATACCTGGTATGCTGCCTCAGTTTCTCTGTCAGTAAAGTGGGGGTGATAATTCTGCTTAGTTTCAAACCTGATACCCAAATACCAAATGGTGTTTAGGAAATACACTGAAATGCAGATATATAAGTCAGAACTGCACTTAAGAAAGGTGTACTGGGGACAGAAATGGAATTCGGAGGGAGTCCTGCACTGACCTTTGACCCACTCCAATCAACCCCGTGTGCATCTCAAACATCTCAACTTCCAACATAGTAGAGTCTTGCCTCTCCAATTACAGTAATGTTGGCGATTCCATTTATGTATTTATTTTGTGAGGGTTCAAAAATATCACATAAGGGGGGAGAAAGAATATAAGAGTCAGAGGAGGAGGAGAAGTGCTGTGAAATGCTGCCTTCGTGACCTGACACAGCCATTGCTCTCATGAACGCCCTGCATAAGACCTGCACAAGATCAAGCCAGCAGGACCAGTCATCACTCCAGTAGGCAGCACTAACAGGATTGCATGAGTTGCAAAACACCAAACAGAGCTGACCTGACTGTGGGAAAGGTGGGAAGGTGATATTTGGGGAGTGGGAGGAAGAACTGGCCATGGATAGAACCAAGATTCATTGTATGCATGTATTAAATTGTCAAGAAGAAAGAAAAGAAGGGGGTTGAGCATCAGCTTTCTTAAGGGGCTAGCTCCCTGAGAGGATATCTAATCCCAGCATGGGCAGCCCTAAACATGTACACATGAGCTAGACCACTAAATGGACTCAGGGTATTATATCTGTATGCGTGTGTGTGTGTGTGTGTGTGTGTGTGTATGTATGTGTTCATGAAACAATAATAATCAAAGACAAAAAGAAGGAATTGTGAGGGAGTGAAGCACATGAGAGGAGCTGACTGGGGACTAGGAAACGTGGAGATAACGCAAATAGAATACTCAACTATGAAATTCTCAGAAAAATAGTTTAAGGACTATAAAAATAAATAACTAATCTTTTAATATAAAAAAACATATAGAGTAGAGACCATGCCTTTTTTAGCACCTTGCTTTTCATTTGGTCTCACTCTGTAACTATAATCTGTGTTTTTGCCAAACATCAACTTCAATATTCCTTCTGGAGTTGAGGGTACAGCCCTTGCCTAGCATGTGAAATCCCTGTGCTTTGTCCCCACACCATCAAAATAAAACAAAGCAAAACAAAACAAAATCTTTCTCTGCCATCCAAATGTAATTCGTTTTATTTTTTATTATTTCCCGAAAGTTCCTTAGATAAAAGATACATATTTGATGAATCATTCACAAAATGAATCCCAAATATATCATCAATTGATGTTAAATCCATCATCAGTTCATTTATTGAATAGAACACATAATGTGTCTTTTAACTTTGATGTTTAATGCTATATTAAATGGTGGGAAATTATAGATCAAACATTAAGAGATCTACTAAGTAGATCTAAAAGTAGTTAAGAACCCAGAATACGCAGGTGCACACAAATACAGCCTTCAAGAAGAGATCTGCTGTGAGAGTTGCAATTCAGTAGCCTTTTATCTTCATAAACTTGATATTGTCTTTTCAAGAAAAAAAATCTAGGTATTTAGATTGAAATCTTCAAATTTATCTAATTTGTAATATGAAAATCGATGTAAGTGGTTCTCCATCCCACTGTCTAAAAACTTTATTGATCAAAGTAAAGTAGAGGCTAACATCTACTACATCCCAGGCTTCAGGCTTGGTTTCATGAATCACTTGGTACAGAGGCAATTTGATGTTGTCTGCAACAGCATCACCAAAGTAGATGTTCTTCCAGTGGCCAAGTCCACTGGGGACGGTTCCCAGTCACCTTCCCTACAGCGGTCCTTCCAAGCCATTGTTCCTGATGACCCTGGCATACTCTTTGGCTGACCTGTAAGGAGCTCGGGGTCTAGCAGGATCTTCAAAGTCAACATGGAAGAGGCCAAATCGTCTGCTGTAACCGTTGTTCCACTCAAAGTTATCCAGAAGAGACCACACACAATATAGTTGAAGGTTGACTTTATCATCATAGATAGCTGAAATGTTTTTAAAAAGAGAAATTACCATTTCTGGGCAAGTTTTTTGAGAACACAGGCAAAAGTCACTAGTGAGTGCTCAAGGTCTCTTTCTCCTGTTCTGAAGGGGACCTCAGTGGGAACAGACAAACTTGTCCTCTGTCTCTTTTTCCACACACAAAAGCCGAAGCAAAATAAAATGGTATGGGATTTAATACATGTGTTAATTAACTTGATTTAGTTATTCCACAGTGCACATCAACATTAAATCATATGTCATACACCAGAAACAGAGGGATTTTTTTTTTGTTAATTAAAAAAAAAAAATCCCCTTTTCATTTTTCTGGTTGACCCAAGCAGGAACTTCAATTACAAAGTTAGATTAGAGTAAGGCCTGGTGACAGAACACTTGGGGTGTGACATAGGAAGATCACTACAAGTTCCAGGCTACTTTGTTCTACCTAATGAGTTACACGCCAGCTTGGATGGCAAACCAAGACCTCATCACAAAAGCACATCACTTGGTCTTCTAATAACGTAGCTAGCCATTTTGATACCTGTCTCATTCATTCATTCACTCAGTGCATAATTTTCAAGTGCCTTTTCTGGTGCACACACTCGCATGCACACACACACACACACACACACACATGCACACAAAACACACATTCTTGCCTAGTACCTAAAAGTGTATTCAATAAAAACTACATCCACCATCACTGTACAGCTCCTAGTATTCCAGAAAATTCATTGGCAATCTGGAAGAGATGACAGCAGTACGCCTGTTCTAGCCTTGTACTCTCATGATCAAATGGACACAGGTTATAATTCTGAAAACAGAAACTCTAAACTGAAAACGGTAAGCGTGCAGCTTTGGCCATGTCTATATCCCAGGCTGAAAAGCCTTTAAAATATTATAGTAATCTGTCACTCACTTGGAATGTTATAGCATAATACATACTAGGAGACCAACCCTGAAGCGAGTGCAAACCAGTACAGCCGCTACGGAAATCAGTGTGGAGGTTCCTCAAAACACTAGATTTAGAGAGTAGGTGGGGGAAACAAAAACCTAGAAATCGATCCTTCCACAGGATCAGCTATGTCACTCTTAAGCATAAACCCAAAGGCATCTACAGAGATACCTGCTCATCTATGTTCATTGCTGTTTAATTCACAATAACAAGGAAATGGAAACAACCTAGATGCCTGTCAAACAATGAAGAAATAATGAAAACACACAGTACATCTACACTGTGGAATATTATTCAGCTGTTAAGAAAAAGAAAATATGAAATTTACAGGTAAATTGGACAGAACTAAAATCTTTTATTTCATTTGTAGATGACGGTTTTTAATCTTTATATGTGTGTGTTTCATTTGAAATATCTACAGAGGTCAAGAAACTAGCAAGAGGCCATGGGCAGGAGGATTTCAAGGGAAGGCAGCTAGAATACGGGTATAAAGGGTAAAGGGAAATAATGAGCATTTTCTCTTTTAAAAGCACAGTAACAATTCGTTCTTCAAGATTCACTAATACTCATTTCTCTGTAGAGAACACAAATGGAAAGCCAGGCTTTTTTAACAAAATGGTCATATTCCTAAATAAGCATGGTTGAAATGAACATTCAGATAATAAATCATATTTGAATTGCACTAGAGTTTCCAACCAATGCATGTCCTGTAGCTAACTATTATGCAAATCAACATTTATTCTAATTTTTTTTCAAGTCTCTGAAGAAACACTGAACCCACATTTTATACTCATTTATACACACGATATATCTGTTAAGTCTCCAAAATTTCTAAGGATTATTTTTTTGACTTGAAGTATTTTGCAGACATAGGCTACTTGACACAAAACTCTGTGCAGAGAGTCATGCAAAGGGCTTTGATCAAAATGCCTTCTAAATGGTGTGGGGCAAGAATTAAGCTCTATTGATATTTTTTCGATAACATTTTATTGGAAAGTGAAAAATATAGCATTAGAACACAATAAGCCTTGTAAGAATAAAAATACACATAAGATATCACTTCTATTACCTGTTGTGATTTTCATGTGCGACCCCCACTCCCTTGTCAACTATAATCTGGAAAATATTCTTTGTTTTAATAACTAATGTTTAGTAACCTGGTTTAAGTACAGAATGATACATCTCTACATATCAAAATGACTAAAGCCTAGTGATCAAGTAGAAAACAATAATCTCTTTTGCCTTGTAATTCAGTCTGAGGCTGAGTGAGAACACGCCTGTTTTCTTTCCAGAACTACCACTGCCCAACAAGAAAGCCTGCCAGGTATAAAGCCAGACTGTTTCTGAAAACACACAGAGTCCCACTGATCATAAACAAAGGGATTGATTCATGCGCTAAATCAGAGGATAAACTCGAAGCCTGCCTGCTTGGAAGGGAACAGAAAGGAAATCTTGACAGTTTCATTGTTAACTGCCAGCAGTTCAGCAGCAAGCACTAAACTGCCCAAGTGACACTGGTGGATGTCTCTGAATTTTCACTGCAGGAACATTCAAGTGGAGAATTACCTAGTTAGGCTCAGGAGCCAGCCTGCTGGAATCCCTTCCCCAGTGCCATCACTGGGAGAAATTGCAAAACCACACCGGAACCTGCACGCCTCTCCTCTTCCAATCTCCTCTTCCAATCTCCTCCGGAACAGAAAGAGACCATCATCGCATTTCTTGTCACCATGATTTATGAGGTCCCGCATCTTGGCAGGGGGAAGCACTTCTGTGAGTTCACTTTCTTTCTTTAACCAGAATCAGAGGCAAAGTCAACACAGACCAATAGGATTTTGGACAGCTACACAGAACGCTAGGATGAAAATGGCATCCCTTGTGGAGTTAAGAGTGTGAGCTGAGACCACAAGACTGTGGAAAAGGTCTCAGCAGCAGAGTGTATGGAAAGATGCAGGAAGGAAAATTATTAAGCCTGCTTCAGCTCGGCTGCTCTGCTTAAAAGAACCCAACATTAGTGATTAGCTTAATGCTCTACGGAGTTGTACACACACACCGACACTATACATTTTGTCAAGAAAGAAAGGGTCTGTGCGGGTTAGTTTTTATTGTCAGCTTGACACAAATGTAGAGTCACCTGAGAAAAGAGAGCTTCAACTGAAGAATTTCCTCAATCAGATTGTCGTATGGGCAGATGATTGATGCGTTGGGGCCCAGCCTGTTATGGATGGCACCATCCTAGACAGGTAAGCTTAGGATGTATTAAAAAGGTAGTTAAAGGGCAGGAGAAGTGGCTCAGCAGTTAAGAGCACTGGCTGCCCTTCTAGAAGACCTAGGTTCAATTCCCAGTACCCATATGGCATCTAACAACAGCCCTTAACTCCTGTTCCAGGCGATCCAGCACCCTCTTCTGGCCTCCATGACACAGGTGCACTTAGATACACCCTGGCAAAACATTCATACACATAAAATAAAAATAAATAAATAAAAATTTTAAGAAAGCTAAGCAGTGTGTCAGGGAGGAAGCCAGTAACCAGTGTTCCTCCTTGGTTCCTGCCTCTAGGCTTGTTTTCCTGGCCTGACTTCCTTCAATGATGGACTGTGATCTGGGAATATAAAGTGACATAAACCATTTCTTCTGCAGTTTGCTTTTGGTCATAGTGTTGACCACAGCAACAGAAAGTAAACTACGACAAGAGCCAAACTAAAAAGGTTGAGATCATATTTTAAACCCAAGTGACTCTAACATTTAACAACAGCTGCAAATTCAAGAGGGTCTCCAAACTGCGCTCAGTTTGGATAATTAACTAGAACACTCACTGAAAGGTATTGGAGTCATGGTTGGGGATATTATAGGAAATGATCTAGATTGAAATTAATGTCTCCCAAAAAGGAGATGCATGTAACAGTCTGAGGGTTATAAACACAAAGTTTTCGTCATCTTCTTCCCAGGAGTCAGGAAGCTTTATTCTCCTGGAATTGACACACACAGAAATACTTCTAGTTAGAGACACACAACCGAACCTTGATGTCATGTCCAGAGTTCTTTTTTATAAAAATCTGAATCCTTTGAGAATTGCATGAATTGTATTTTGACCATATTCAACCCATCCCCAAACTGCTTCCTGATCTACCCTAACCCTCCCAATTTCGTGTCCTCTTTTCTTTAAGCCCCATCAAGTCCATTTTCAAATACTCTTGAGTATAAGTCCATAACCTGGGGCATGGTAGACCTACCAGGAGTCATGCCCCAAAATAAAGCGGACTCCCATTCTCTCAGCAGCTACAAATGGTAACAGCTCCTTAGCCATGGCAGGACCTTGTGTCTACCTCCTCACTCCATGCAGGGGTTTGGTCTGGCTTGGGTTTATGCATGTCTTATTAGTAGAGACTTTATTATTTAGTACAAGCATGATCAACTGATTATCCAAGTGCATGCACATGGATTTGTATTCAGCTGACACCAGGTAACTAAATTCCCACCTCAAATGACAAGACTGGCCTTTCTTGTCTGACTAAAGGTACTCTTGCCGAGTATGACAAAGATTACCTCCCTGAAGCTGAAAGCAGTGGCCAAGCCTGCTCTCGAGGCAAAATCTAATTCTTTATTAAGCAAATGTGTGGATACGCAAACACACATTTAGTTTAGAAATCACTTCTTGGTACTGGATAAGATTAAGTACATATTTAAAACAGGGGAACACTGAGCATGTAGTAGGAATTGCCAGGCCGAATACGAAAGCAGAGAGGAAAATTGTTAGAAGTGGCTACTTTTTTTTTGTTGGTAGCATTTTTCAATGTTCAAAAATATGATTTTTTTTTCTGGAGTGAAGATGTGTGAAAATTCATAGTCACACCATAGAAAGCCTAGCATATGATCACATACACAGAAAAGGCTGACTGCCATTGGGTAGTACAGTGACCTAGTTATTCAGCAAACAATTAAGTCTGGATCTTGGACCAGGGTAAGCCCAGATGATCAGTATCCTAAATGCATGAAAAATGCATATTCAAAAACTTTTGAACAGGAGTGCCAATATTCCATACCTCTAGTTGTTATTATAAATATTTAAATGTAATCGTAGCACATAATCAAACATAACCATAAAGATACAAAAAAAGACTTAAAGGAAAAGAAATCAGGGGCTGGAGAGATGGCCCAGTGGTTAAGAGCACTGACTGTTCTTACAGAGGAACCTAGTTCGATTCCCAGCACCCACATGGCAGCTACCAACCACCCTTTAACTCCAGTTCCAGGAATCTTACGTCCTCTTTTATCCTTCATGGGCATTGCATCCACACAGGCACACTTACACACATGCAGGCAATACACTCGTACACACAAAATAAAAGTCTAAAATAATAAAAATATAAGAAAAGAAAATCAACTGATATGAGCAAGTCACAACGAGCTCAGGTATTAGAAGTTCCAGCAGACTATATAACAGCCACACTTGCTGAGATTAGGACAGACAGGCAAATATGAATGTCTTTGAGACTCAGGAACCCAGAAGACTGAAGTGGCTTATGTGGGAGAAAAACCTATTGCCAGCTGAAAGGAACCTCTCATTTCTTACGCGCCAGTGGAGACACAGATATTAGATTATGATAACATGAACCTCAGCACAATGCTCAGCCCACTCCAGGTCTCCGTTCCTTTCTTCGCTTGTGATTCTTTGGGAAAATATAGAATGCATGCTAATATGTGTGTGTGTTTTCCTTACAAGAAGGAAGAGAAAAATGTCAAGATTGCACCTGATCAGAAGACCATGTGAGGACACAGGAAGAAGATGGCAATCTGCAGCCCTAAGAGAGAGGCCCAGGAGAAGCCAAACCAGCTGCAGCCTTCAGAACTGTGAGAAAATACATTTATGCTGATTCTAAATCCAGCCACACTGACAATGAAGATTAATTGTCACAATCCCCAAGTTATTTTTATATTTAACCACGTTTGAGATTTATCAGTCTGTGGCATCCACTGGCACATTGTGTTTAGTATAGTTTCAATCCCTGAGTCACATCTCTTGAGACTTATAACTGAGGAAGACTCCTTCAGCTACACTCCCTTGCTGATCTAGCTGTGCTGAGACAAGAATTTTTTAATGTGTCTGTGTGTATTACCTGCATGTATGGAAGTGTGCAATTCCCACGGAGGTCAGAAAAGGGTCTCAGATCCCCTGGAAATGATATTACAGATGGTTGCTAGCCACCGTGTAGGTACTGGGAATCAAACCCTGGTCCTCTGGAAGAGCAGCCAGTGCTCTTAACCACTGAGCCATCTGCCCAGCCCCTTAGACAAGAGAATTCTAAGACAGATTACTCATTCTAGAAACAAATTACCACTGAGAGACTGTGGAGGTACTCAGTGCTCAGGAGTGCCCAGATGTATTTTCAGCCCAATGCTCAGTTGAAGTCTACCTTAATTCCCATTCAATAAAAGGACATACTCTCAGTCACCATGTGGAGTAAACGGTGTCCTTCTGAGGGATATATCCTTCCAAAACCTGTGATTGTGATCTTATTTGGAAAAGGGATCTCTATAAACATTACTCAGTTAAAGATCTCAAGATGATTGTCCTGGACAACAGTTATCCCTGAATGACAGAAGAGAAAGGAAAAAACACACCAGGAAAAGGATGATGTGGAGGCAGAGCTGGACATTGGAGGAACATGTTCACAAGCCCAGAAATACCAAGGATTGCTAACAGCCACCACAAGCTAATCAAGAAGAATGGAGAAAATTCTCTCCACTAATCTGTGGAAGGGAGGACAGATCTTGCTGACACCTTAATTTTGGATTTCTGGCCTCCAGGACCATGAAAGAATATATTTCTGTTGTCTTTAAGCCACTAGGTTTAAGGTAATTTGCTAGCACAGCCACAGGAAACTAATGCACCATGTTCTCTCACAGTGGTTGCCAACTGGGCTGTAAGTCCCAAACCACCCACCTGGTCTTGCTGGGGGCTTATGAGCATCTCTCTCAAAGTCTGTCAAAGCCAGAGAGAAAAAGCCCTTCTGGGGACACAGTTTGAAGCCTATTTTCTGGCAATTGCCCACACTAACTTTGAAAATGTGTTTCTGTGGGTTCTGTTGAAAAGCAGAAGTGCATTACAATTGAAGAATAGCTTTAGCTGAGTAACTTCCTATAAGAGACCTGGTACAGCGTCTGCTTTTCCCTCTCCTTGGAAAAATAAAAGCATGAGGCTGATCTGAACATAGAAAAATACACACTAAGTCTCTCTCTCTCTGTCTTACACACACACACACACACACACACACACACACACAAACAGTAGAACATCAGTAGCTAGACAGCATCTGTGAAAATACCCAAATCATCCCCACACAGGAAGTGCTCCATGCAGATGGGAAGTCTTGGTAATAAGAGCTATGACTTTCTGAAAAGAGAATCTTCAAATACCAGAGCTAATTTTTAAATATTTTATAAGAAAATGCCAATTAAACAGAAATGAGTTCCACAGATTTCTTAATTAACTATTATTCCTACTCTTTCTATTACACTTTGGGGGGCAAATAGCAAGCAAGTGAAATGGGTCGTATAAAAAGACCTAAATTGTAAAGCTGATCTGAGAATAGGTACAAGTCTGTGTCATCTTCCACAATTTCCCCATCTATGTTTCTTGTGCAGTCACGTCTGCTCTAGCCAAGAGGTTGCTATTATAGGAACTCATGTTCTTCCCAGCAAGGAGCCTGGAGTTTACCAGAAAAGCTGCTTTTCACATCATTCTTTCCCCCTTTCTCTACCCTCTGTTCTTCTGTTCTTTCCCTTTGAGACTTACTTTCCCCTTCTGTAAAATGGAGGTATTAGTGTATCTTCATAGGATAATGCTGAGCATTAAATAAGTTAATACATAGACAGACCTATGAATAATGTTCAGTTCACAGTAAGCCCTCAGCCTATACTGTTTCATGGTTGCAACTGTGGCTTTTATTGCATTCCAAGTCTGGGAGGGTGATGAGCAGAAATCTGTTCCATCTCTTCCTCCATCTGGCCTCCAACAGCTTTCAGAGGATGAAGAATCAGCACCAAGCGCTCAGTGCTGAGAAGCAGCAAAATCAGGGTGTCAAGGGAAAGCACAGTGTCTGGGACAGGCTCGTGCTCTGTGGGAATGGGTCAGTTGAGGGTCAGGAGATGTGAACACAAACCTAGAAGTTTGGACAATGCTTCCACAATCACTGGGTGCTGCTTTGTCTCCCCTATTTGAGAGTGCTAAGAGGTGAGAGCATCCCACACAGCATTCTAGGGACAGATGGACAATACCTATTCTACATTTATTAAGTAAATATATAGTGTGCAAGAAATAGAGAATCAAATATAGAATAATATTTTGAACTTTTATCACAATTACAGCATATGTGTTCATCAGATTATCATGCAGTGAGCACTTAACACAGTCTGTGAAGAGTAAGAAGAAAGGAGAGCCATGAAAAACAACAACAACATTCATTGAGGATTTGGAGATTATTTCAAAGGTATATTATACATCAATTCATTTCATCTTTATGGTGAACCTATCAGATAGACATAATCACTGTCTGCATTTTACAGATAAAGGCAGTGATGTCTTCTAGAAAGATTAAGTAACCTAGCTAAAATTCAAACAGCAAGTAAGTGGGTTGAGACAGGAACTCAGGAAGGTAGCCACAGAGCCTGCATGTGGAGGCCATCCACCATCATGAGTCCTTCCTGCAAATCGTGGAGAAGTTCTGTTCAATCAGCAAAGTGAGAGACGGCCAATGGAATGATTTGCTGTAATGAAATGGAACCCAAAGGTCCAAGGATGAGCTAGAGTTACACAGTCCTCTCTGTCAGGGCCTTCTTTGGCTGTAACTGAATCTGACCCTGGCTCACTGTCACTGATTGCTGCAGTTTGAATGTGAAATGTCCCCCATAGGCTGGAGTCTCTCATACCCTTAGGAGCTGGGGCTACCTAGAGGAAGTGTATCACTGGAGGACAAGGTCTTAGATTTTATAGTCTCACCCACTTCCTGTCCTATGCTTCCTGATCTGCTGGGATTTGAGGCATCTCCAGCTACTGTAGAGCTTCCTGTTAACAACATGGATGAGTATCCTCTCAAACTGTGAGCCAAAATAAATCCTTCCTTCCTTAAGCTGATTTTTGACAGATATTGGGTCACAGAAAGAAGAAAGATAAAAAACTCATTGATGACCAGGCATGGTGGTTCACACCTAACTTGGGAGGCAGAGGCAAGCAAAACCAAGATGAATGCCAGCCTGGTCCACATCGTGAATTCCAGGGCTACAGGGAGACCCTGTCTCAAAAAACAAGCAAATACATTAAAGAATTTGAAAAGGGGAGAGCTAAGGACACAGCCCACAATGGAGTAGTACTTCAACGTGCCCCAGAGCTAGCTGGCAAAAAAAAGAATACACCGCACCTGCACCGTATACACTATGCAAGAAATAAGGAATAAAATAAAATACAGAATAATATTTAACTCCTTTTTATCGCATTTGCAGCCTTTATGGAAGGCAAGTGTTCATCAGATTATCAAATAGTAAGCATTTAACTGCACTCCATGAAAAGCAGAATCAGAAGAAAATGGAACCAGGAGAAATAACAATAGCTTTCTTTGAACCCCAGCAGCCGCCAGTATCTCAGCTAAAATTCTGTACCAGAAACTAAACTTTACATCCACAGTCACGCTCAAGAGTGGGAACTCATGCTGCCGCCCTCACCAATACAACAGAGTACGCCTTTATCCACTGTTCACACACGAGTCTAACTGGGGGATCTCACGACACCCTTGCCCCAAAGAAACCTCAGGAGTCTCATCCTCCCCCTTGGAGGGAGAAAACTCAGAAGCCTGGCATTCCTTGGCTGGAGCAAGTGCACTTCACCACTGCTGGGCAGCCAGATGACATGACAGATGTTCACTGCTCTAGACGAAGAAAGACAAGGGCAATCCAAGAAAAAGTAATAGCGTGTGTGAAAACTCAGATACAGGAAAGCCCATGTGAGGACCAGTAGAATAAGATGATGCAGGACAGTCACAGGCAGCACCTAAGACTCAGGTCCTCATCAAAACTTTAAAGACTTTAGGGCTGGAGAGATGGCACAGCGTTTAAGAGCACTGACTGTTCTTGCAGAAGACCCAGGTTAGATTCCTACCACCTACATAGCGGCTAACAACCATCCATAAATTCCAGTTCCAAGGGATTTGACACCCTCTTCTGACCTCCTGGGGCACTGCACCACACAGATGCATCTACCTACGCACAGGCAATACACTTATACACATACAATAAAAACAATAAATACAATATTTTTTAAAACTTTAAGAATTTTAATTTTTATCCCAAAAGCAATGGAGAATCATTGAGGACTTTAAATGGAGGAATAAATTTCGCTGATTTGCATTTGTAGAAGATTACTGTAACCTCCGTGTAAGACAGATTTGAGCACAGGAAGAATGGAATTGGAGTAAACATGCAGGGATGAGAGCAGTCGATCGGAAGGCCGTGGCAGGAGGGTGTTCTAGAGGGACAGAGGGGAGAATGGAGAAAGCCGTGTGGATTCAGCACATATTCAGATAAAAACACGGTGCAGTCGTTCACGGACAGCCAGTGACGGGGATCTGAGAGCAAAGCGAGCAGCTTCATTGACGATGCCGCCAGTCCCGTCTCTGAAGTGAGAAACTCTGGACACAGACGCATTTGCAGCACAGGAAGGGAACGTAAGAATAAAGAATGGCTGTCGGGACCTGAAGACGCTCTTCTTGACTTCCAAACATACAATTCAACAGTTCCTAGTTGGTAGGGACACGGAATTAAGGCAGCGTCCGAGATGGCCATATAAATTTCAGAATCCTCACACTCAGACAGCAGATGAAATCATGACTGCTAACAGCAAAGGAATAAAAAAGCAAACTTGGGCAGGAGGGTCACCGAATCCCTAACAGTTGAAGCTAAGGTTGCCTGACTCCAATCCCTACGACCTTTCCATCAGAACAACCAGAAAAGTTGCAAATCTGAAACAGGATTGTAAGAGACATGCAATACAAACAGTGTCAGACAGCGCAGTCACTAAGTGGGTGGGGCTAGGAGGCACCACAGAACATCGGTTCCCTAAGAGCTCAAATCCTTCTCTATCCTTTCAGACCTCCGTGATCGACCCTCCTTGGTCTCTGTGTCGTCCTGTTCTCCACAATGTGCTGAGGTGCGCTCACCTCGTGGCCTTTCCACTGCCTTTTCCAGCTGCCTAGTATTCCTTTGACTCTTTGTTGTCTACGTCTTCACTCACATCCCCGTGGCAGATCCTTTCCAAGGCCTCAGTTTAAATTACTACCAAGCACCCATTCTCTTTCAAACATCATCCTGCGGGACATTTTTGTGGCACGTATTAAATGGAAATGACTTACTTATAAATTCATTTCCTTTTTTATTGTCTATCTCCTTTAGATAATGGATGATTTCACTATCAAAAAGGACTTTGTCTTTTCTCTTCAAAATATATCACCCTATGAATAGTTCTTCACTTCCACGGCTGATGATAAATCTGTACTTACTGAAGGAATGATGGGGAGAAAAAGAAAGAGATGTGGAAGGGAATGAGGGATAAGCAGGGAAAGGTGGGGAGATGAGCGGGACAAAGAGTGAGAAGGACGTAAGTGAAAAAGAAGGAAGGAGACACTGTCTTAATATGATCTTAATGAAACTTTGGTTTCACCATCCCTATCTTGGTCTTAGAGCCTTAGCATCTCCAGGCCGAACAACCCACTCCATACCGGAATCTGCCTTACTGTGTTTAGTTGTCACTGTCTTACATGGCAATAAATCACTGCTTCCAGTGGCAACCTGGCTCCCCACTCATTCAGTCCACAGACTCCCTGCATTGCCCAGGGCCTCCCACTTTGTTATGTCTCTCCTAAGCTGCATTACTGCTTCACTATCTACTGCCATACATACATCTCTAATTCCCTGTATTTCTCAAAGAACCTCCTTATTGCCCTCGACTGCATTTCTGAGCATTGGCCATGAGTGTTTTCTTCTGCTAGTCTGAAAGCTCTTGATGCTATGGAATTAGTATCACTGCCCTGTCATAAGGTCCAGTATTGTACTTGAATGGTGGCCCTAAAATTCCTTCTGGGAGGCTTTAACAACATCCACCCCCTCCTCCATTGGTTCCTCTGATAAACTGAGGTACAATAGCCAAACTGCAGTCTGGGAAACCTGTGAATTTATTGGGCTTATTTGCAGAGCAATGGGTGAGGGTCTACTTACAGGAGTGTGGATGTTCCCTTCCTACGGCCCCACTGTAAAGTCTTCATCTAAGCATAGGTGGTGACTTCCCCAGTCATACAAAATGGCAAGAGAGCCTCCTCTTGACTTCCTCAGTTAATATGCCCTTAGCTGCTACCCTCTGGGACTGAGTGGTTGGACTGAGGTGTAGCTGACTCTCCTTGGCCCTCCTTTCTTGCTGAGGGCAACAGTCAATAAGCTTAGGTGTGATGATTCCAGGCAAGGGGGTGCAACCAAGCTTGGGAAAATGGCATCTGTCCACAGTCTGCCTGTTGGAGGAGAGTCCTATGTAATAAACAGTAACCCCTAGTCCACTGGAGTCCAAATTAGAGTTCCTAAAGAAAGCATCTTATGTCATAGGCTCTTATCTGTGGCCTAAAATACACACTTTGGAATAGCTATGATTGTATAGTCCATAAGAATATTGATCTGCTAGAATATAGAAATAGTTCTCTGTATCAACCACACCACCCAAAATAACCCTTAAGGAAAGCATTTGCTGCACCAGATAGAAATCTCAGTCAACTCACAAACATTCGTGTGAAAAGCTAAGTTCTAGGCTCTATGGTTCTACAAAAATAAGGTTGATGCAAATAAAAATGTGAGAGAAGAGAAAAGTCTGCCTCATATTCTAGGCACTGTGATTCCTGAAGGCAGGAAGTCTATGGATCCTGTATTCTCCAGTCTTAACACGAAGCTGGAAAAGGACAGGTTCCCAGTTCATGTTTCTTAAATGAGTGGAGAAGACATAATATTAGCCATGTTGTCAGCAATATAAGAGCAGAGAGAAAGTAGTCCTTAGGAAGCAAGATGAGTGGCTGGAGAGACACCACAGTAGTCAAGGGCACTGACTGCTCTTGCAGAAGACCCAGGTTTGGCTCCCAGCACCCACATGGTGGCTAATAGCCATCCATAATTCCAGTTCCAGGAAATTTGACACCCTCTTCTGACCACAACATGGGTGGACCTTCCTAATGCAAGCAATACACTCATACACATTAAATAAAAATAATTTTAAAAAGAAGCAAGATGAGGCTTTTTTAAGCAAAATGACAGAATTCAATTCAAAGTTCAATTTGTAAACAAAAAAAGATATAGAAGAACTTAATCTTCTTCCAGTCTGATCATTTTGTATGCTGATAACCAGACGGTTTTTGCTCTGATTCTTGAACCCCTAGACCAAGCCTCTTGTCAGATACTAGTATCTCTACAGATATACAATAATTACTAAATAAATTCTGTCTGATGCTCCTTGAGGTCAATGCCACATTCTATCACTAACAAAGGGAGTGCAAGCTCACCGCACTCCTGCCGCAAGAATACTCTAAATGCCAAGGTACAGCAGCCTCTGCAACTGCTTAGCATTGAGAGGCGTAGGATAGTGAGCAACAGAGAGTTGAGAAGAAAGAACAATGACACTTTTTAAAAATGCATCTGTGTATGTTTCACATTGCTGGCACCAAGCTCAAGCCCAGGTGGGCAACACCTCACCTAGACTGCCTGTGCTGGCCTAAAGCACAAGTCTCGCCAGTCTGCATTTTAAGGACAAGGAAGGACACTGCTTGGTACTGTGGCCACAAGCTGTTCAGGGAAGAGACTTTGCTCAGCACATTTCAGCTCTGGAGGAAGGCTGGGCTTCTTTCTGAGAGCCACATAAAATAAATAATCATGCAACTGCAGATTCATTCTGATAGGGCTCTGACAGCTGCTCAGAGAGGTGGGTCCTTGCAAGCCCATCTTTCAACAATGAACTGACCCAAAGATCCAGGAAAGCTCCAGACAGGACCATATGGCCTGGAATAAAAACATATTTCAAACTCTGTTTATTATGCATATCTTTCAAGGGTTCACTACTCTGTGATGAAACATTGCACCTGTAAGGCTTTAATAAGCTTCCCAAGCAAGCACAATTATAAAATCACAAGCACCTGAAGAATTTGTCTTCTCCTATACTTAGACATGCACTGCCCACCAATGACTGGTCTCATTCTTTTTAATTATATAGGCTTGCAGTATTTTGTAAGCTGCGATCAATACTTATTCAGAAAATAAAACTCCTTATAGACTTCAGAGTGAGGGCCATGAAATATTTCTCCAACTAAACTTTGGAGATGCCAACATTATTGAATATGAAAACTCACCAGTCTCCCCAAAAAGCAAAAAAGGAATTCAATCATGAAGCTCTGCACAGACAGTAGAGCATTTGACGTGAACTGAAGGTGGACTCCATTCATCAACAATATTAGGAGTAAGGAATGGAATAGCTCTTCTTCATAAGCGGGTCCTGGGATGATACACCTAGTCCATATCTCTGAGGATCACAGTTTGTTCATTATTCACTCGACTAAGATCCACTGAGCAGCTATTATGTGCCACACTCCAAGCTAAAGTGCAGTGCTATAGAGATAAATAGCACATAGTATCTGCCCTCCGGTTCCGGAGTTCTCTTTGGGAAGTCAGATCAAACAAGAACTGGCTTGGGAATACAGAAGGCTGTGGACTGAAAAAGACACTAGATCAACAAAGCCTTAAACATTCTGTGAAGGTCAGGACCAAATCTCCTGAGGAACAGGCAGTTGAACAGAAAGAAACACAGAGACAGAGAGACAGAGAGACAGAGACACGGGGACTGAGAGTTTAAGAAATTGGCTCATGAGACTACAGAGGTTGAAAATTTCTAAGATCTGTGGTTCACATAAACTGAAGATTCATGGAAGCAAATGGTAAAGTTCCAAGTCCAAGTCTAAAGGGTAGGAAAAGATGACGTTCCTGCTCAGTCAGTAAGGCAGAGGGAGCTCATTCTCCTGTACTAAGCCTTTCATTTTCTTATTTTGAAATCTTTTTAATGCCCTCAACAGATTAAATGAGCACCCCACCTATGTTGTTCAGAAAGCAATCTGTTTCACTCAGTCTACAGTTCCAATATTAATGTCACCCAGAAATATCCTCACTCATACACCAGAGGGTCTGACCATACACCTGAGTGCCTCAGCCTAGTCAAATTAACACATAAAAAATAACAGTCTTGGAAACACAGTTAATTTGTTCTGATACAGGGTAATGATAAAGGCAAAGAGAAAAGAATTGCCCAAAGAGTACGTAAAGGTCTTGTCTGATATCCTAAGAAGTGGGAAGTTGGAGCTGGAGAGATGGTTTGGTGGTTAAAAGCACTGGCTTCTCTTACAGAGGACCCAAATTCAAGTACCAGCACCCACATGGTGGCTAACAACCATCCATAACTCCAGCTCCGACACCCTCTTCTGGCCTCCATGGGCATTACAGGACACAGGTGCATTATACTGGGCGGGCAATACACTCACACACATAGAAAAGTAATAATTTTTTAAGTGGATGTTTATGATGTAAGCAATGAAGAACTACTAAGGAATTCCAGGCTGCTTTACTTGAAAACAGTCTTGCCAGTAGACTGGAGACAGGTCTATGAAACAGTTAGGAACTTGCCAAAGCCTTAAACTAAGGAAGGTGCAATGAGATAAGCAAAAAGGACAGGTACTACCGATAGTTTCAAATGTACAGGCCAACTAATTAGCAAAAAAAGCTTAAGAGAACAACCAGCCTCACAGTTGTGTCTATTGGGTTAAAAAAAGGAAGGACATGTGTGAGGAATTAATGACATTGGCTACGAGGCTTTAGTTCTCCAAAGACACTGACAGATAAGTGTTATTTTGCTATTGGATAGAAAGGGAATCTTTGTTTTTGAGACAAGGTTTCATTAGTTTAGGCTAGCCTCAAATGCTCCATGTAGCAGAGAGGATGACTTTGCTCTAGATCTTGTTCTGCAACTCAGTTCTTTAGCACTCAGAGCACTTTTAGCTGCTCAACCATCTCGCAAGCCCTGACCTTGAACTTCTGACCTCCTTCCATCCACTTCCCAAGTGGTATGTATGTGCCATCACATCTGCTTTACTTTATGTGTTGCTGGAGATGGAACCCGGAGCTTTGCACATATTAGATGAGCACTCTACTAACTAAGCCATATCTCTAGGCCCTGTTCTTCCTCCAAAATACCCTATGAGACTGATGCTTTTCTCAGCTGGAATGAGAGCACTGAGGCAAGAGAGTGTGTGATTTGCTCAAACTGGGGAAGAACCAGAAGTTGAAAACTTTCCTAACTCCATGAGCTTTCCACTGCATGATCAGATACAAATAATAGTAGCAAATAATAATAATAATAATGTTGATAGCTAGCATGCATTAAATGATGGGGCACAGAGAGATGCAAGACACAGTAGCATACATTGGGACAAGCAACCTGCATGCTACAGTTTCCTCTGTGGGAAGGGTCTGGGATCACAGCAAACAGACCCACATAGTAGAAAGTCTCGGCACTGGACTGAACTGATCAACATACTCTTTATTGGAGTACAGTCTGCCTTCAGAGGCTGTGACCTGAGAAAAACAACCAGACACAGGCACCCATTACTTTAACCCCTTTGTGAATGGCAAGAACCAACTGCCCTGTCTCACCACCAATTTAAATGCTTCCATAAGTGACAGTCGGAGCCTCCTCTCTGGGCGCCAACTGCTGCTTTTGAAAGACAGAGCCAGCATAGTTTGTCCACTTAGAGTTTTCAAATTGGGAGCCATTTTCCAGCAGCATTAGTGTTCTGGTCTGTGCAGTCCTAGAGAGGAATGAACAGGGCCATCAAGCCTGCCCAGTGCACTAAGCTGTAAAACAGCCCTCCTGAGGACACTGTTCACCTCAACCCCAGCAGCCAATTACTCAGAGCCCATTTAGAAAATGAGATCATTCAGTGTGCTAATTGGAGCCTCTGAAAGTAAACTTGCAGCAAGAAGCTGGCTCTCTGTGGTCAGCTCTCCCTGTCTAGTACATCCCAGAATCAGGCATGATGGAGAGGCAGAGCACCCGCTCTGGGACTGAGCTGCCTAACTTCCTAACCAGTACTTACAAAGCTGAGTATTCAACGAGCTAACCCAGCCTGCTTCCTCATCTGAAAAGTGTGCAGTTACAGAACCTGTTCATGAGTCTGAGAGTCTCAAAACAGGTAATAATACACCTATACCCCACGTTGAGATTATGTACTTCTGGCCTTGTTCATGTACAACAGATATTAAGTGACGGAAGGAAGGTGGTTGTGGTTGACTGTGCAATGCCCCTCATAGCCTCATGAGCTTGAGCACTTGGGCCATAGTTAGTGATACTGTTTGACACGGTATCCACCTTTAGCACAGGAAGCCTAACTTAAGGGAGTGGATCCTTAAGGGTAGGCTTTGAGATGCTCAGCCACACTTCCTGTTGCTTCCTGCTCTTGACTGTACTTCCTCCTCCTGCTGCCTTGCATTCCCCACCATGATGGGCTGTATCCCTTAGACAGCTGTGCCAAAATAAATCCTTCCTCTCCTAGGTTGCTTCTTGTCAGGCTAGGTTGCAGCAATCAGAAAAGCAATTAATGCAGTGGTATTTTTTTTAAGTTGGAGAAAAGAGACTATATTTACTCAGATTTAATTGCTCAGGTCTGATTAGATAAATTCTTATGGTGTTCCTGCTACACCCCTCAGTGAGTCTTAATTTATATTTACTTATTATTATTATTTTAATGTGTATTGTGTTTTGGCTGCATGCATTTAAGTGCACCATGTGTGTGCAATGCTCACACAGGCCAGAAGAGCAAGTCAGATCCTCTGGAACTGGAGTTAAAGACAGTTATTAAGTCGCCCTGTGGCTACTGGGAATAAAACCTGGGTACTCTGCAAGAGCAGCCAGTGCTTAACCATGGAGCCATCTGTCCAGTCCCAATCGGTATTAGTTTATATTTTATTATTAGTTTGTATTATGTAGCTGAGTAAACTTTTCATTTACCTAACCATTACATAAGTACTGGATAAAATTCGCTCATCAGTTTCATTTATTCTCCTGAAAACCAATTCCACAACCCTTAACAACCCCCAGTCCCATCCAAACATTCAGCATATACTAGTTGATAAGTGTGCTTGAGTAAAATTGTTGTCCTTCCTGATAAAAATCAGTGAGTCTGAACACCTGTGAGTTATAAATACTAAATCTAAATCCTTAAACTTCTGGATTCTAGGAGATCCAAAGCCAGAGGTGCTATGCAGTATCTAATAAGCATCTTCTTGCTACACTCTCCCATAGTGGAAGAACAGGACAAAATAGAGTCTATCAAGGTCCCTCCAGCCGTTTGATGTAGTCCCTACTCCAATCATCAGTACGCCACTATGTCAATCACCTCCTAAATTCCCATTCCATAATACCACCACATTGGGCATTAGGTTCCAAAATATGATTTGGGAGGGACACATAGGTTCAAGTCATAACAGACCCACAGACTAAAACTGTAATAAAATAAACCACACCAAAAGTCCTGGAACTGGGCAATGGTTAGTCTACGAAGCAGAGCATACTCCCCAAAATGAACTTAAATTTTGCTTGGGTTGATTATAATTGTCACTGAAGCTAGATAAACCTGATGAAACAACTTTACTATCTACAAAAATTGAGTGTTGGAATGGGCATGAGCACCACACAAATGCCCTTACTGAGGCGGGAACCCCAGAAGCACTTTATAGGAAGACTACTTGATCACTTATTAAAAATTCCAGTTGACCAAGTTAATACTGAAAATAATAAACTTATAACATGGTAAGAGCCAACTTTGTTATTTAATCTCTACTAAAAGAATAACAACATGAGCTGGGAGTGGTGGCACATACCTTTAATCCCAGCACTTGGGAGGCAGAGGCAGGAGGATGGATCTCTGTGAATTCAAGGCCACCCTGGGCTACATAGTGAGTTCCAGACCTACTGAAGTGACAAGGACACCCTGTCTCAAAAAAAAGATTATTTTGTTCAAAGGTAAAATAGAAACCACTAACACCTTCTGTTCAGTTTGCTGAATGAACAAGTCGGGTGTATATCTTCCACGCTGTCATTCCAACAGAGGAGGTGACTCCCCATTACCACATTTCTATGGAATTAATTTCGTATTTTCAAAGCAGGAGAAAACTTGAAATGGTTTCTCTTCTTCAGTTTGGTCACTTTCCTGATTCCGGAAACAGAAGCAAATAAAATGTGACTGGCTAATTCCCACTATACGAAGATTTAAATCCATGTCTGAAAACTGGACAATCAAATTACATAGTGGTTGAGCAGCCAGAAATAACCTAATACCTAAATGGAGTTTGTTCAACATTATTAAAACAAATGAAATTCACACCTAGAGTTCTGTGCAGTAGGAATAACTTCTCTCACATCAAGTAGCAATATTTCGCTGTGCCAATCAAATTAAACCACCAGAAACATATGGAAAGAAATCAATTCTATAACAAAACTTTGAAAAAGTATGGTATTTATCATGTTTAAGACAGGTTCATTCCGGGTCTAAATAAACTTTCTTCTTCTAAGTGAGGACTTTTTTTACTTACTTTGTTTTCCTGGAAATTTACTCAACACAACATTTTATCAGCCTAGCCATAAATTTTTTTCTTCCAACTCCATATGAATTAAAAAGGAAATATCTCTCTTCTCTCTCTCTTTTTCTCTCTCTCTCTCTCACACACACACATGCACAGAAAGAGAGAGTACAAACAAACAACTGTATTGATTTTAGACAAAAGTGGAACTAAAATCCTATGCCAAGAAGGAGACTCTGAAAATTATGGTGAGAAATGTCTATAGAAAAAACCTAGTCCCCTTGTTTTCTGTCAAGAGCTTCAGAGACTAATTGCAAAATCACCTCAGCAAATCTCCCTGACTAACAGGAAAGCAGCCATTTTCAATGGCCTTCATAGCCCTAAACTCACATAGCTCTTCAGATGAAAACTGATAGCCTCAAATACAGCCTTAAGTCGGAACAATACACACATCAACCACACTACCTGAATTACACTCCTAAATTAGCAGCCTCTACAGCCACCATTAACTCACATTTGAGAGACATAGCCAAGATCACTCTTCCAAATCATGGACCACAATAGCTTCATCTGCAAGTTATAAGCAGGTGAACAATACAAACGAGGCAAAGAGGAATAATGCCTCCCTAAAGTGCATGCAGAGTGGAATGGAAGGGAAAGAAATGCATGAAATTTAGAGCCAAAAAAGAACTTACCAGTCACTTGGTCTAGTCTTGTAGCTTCCAGGCCCTGAGCATGTGGGAGTAAAAATACAGACTGCAAAAGCAGCCCATTGGCAAGAAGAAATGAATGCGCAGAGCCAGATGCCCACGGGCTCCTCCCCGCTGGTGCAACTCCCTGGTTTCCTTATGAAAATGGAAGCAGTCAAAACCACGGTGTCAAAATTAGGTGAGGAGTTCGTTTTTCGGTTAGGAATTTGAAATCTGCATTCAGTTAAAATCAGTGAACTGAAACTTGGAAAATGTTTCTTTGTTTTCTCTCAGTTTTACCATATACATCATTATTCACTCACTAACTCAACAAATATTGTCCAAGAGCCACTGAGAGCCAGGCAGTGACCCAGCAGCAAGAACCTGGCAGATGAACAAAAAGGGAGCCCCTGGGAGGGACTGTCAATAAACAAGTGCAGGTATGCTTACATTAGGAGGCGGAAGATGAGATCACGAACATGAGTCAAGTTAATAACAGATTGTTATGAGATGCTAATTTGTATAATAAAGTCACTTGAGTTTAGAGTTACAAAGGAGAGAGATGATTGATGATAGATAGATAGATAGATAGATAGATAGATAGATAGATAGATAGATGGATAGATGATAGATAGAGATATATACACAAATAGATGGTTTAAAAATACACCAGGGAGGAAGATGGATAGTTCTCAGGTGAAAATATTTGTATCAGGAACAGGAGGAAGGCCAGACTAAGCTGAAGGAGCAACATAAGATGGTAGAAGTAGCCAGCAGGAACTAGATCGGGAAAGGATCTTATAGGCTCCAGCAAGGACATGAGAGCGTATTGTGTCTGTTCCCGGTGAGATGTAGATATTAAGAGTATTTAGAGAAGAGAGGACAGAGCTGGTGTGAAGATGGACAGCCAGGAGCAAGGATAAAGCAGACAATGACTTAGGATGCCACTTGTAGATGATGCTGGGATGGACGCAAGGGTAGTAAAGGGAGACTGGGGGCTCTTCGTGTGTTGAGGAGAGTAGAGATAAATTATGAGAGGAGTCAAAGATGGCTCCTTGGTTCTAACACGGAGCAATGCGAGTTATCACGTACTGGAACAGAAAAGACAACTGTGAAACCACTCTCCAAATTCCTTAAGCATGTGTTTACATGTAAGGTCTATAGAGAATCTGTGTTTGTAGGCACTTCAGAGGAGCAGAACCAAGAGAACAAATGAATGAAATCTCATTCCACCAGGAAGTGACCAGAAATAAAGAGCCTTCCATGAGACCAAGTCAAGGTCTATTTGCAGCTAAAGGTCAAGATGATGAGGAAGATGCTGTGAAGAAACTGAGATAAAAAAACTACTGATGAGTGGATGGAGAGACATACAGCAAATCATGCTGCGGGGGTCAAAGGAGGAACTATCTCAAGGGGGAAAGAGGAGTGGCTGTATTCGTTTGCTGCCAGTAAGTGACATACAATGAAGATTCTGGAATTACTGTGTTATTGGGAAATAAGAGGTTACTGGTGTTCTTGCCAAACTCATTTCATTAAAGAAGTGAGAAAAAATAATATTACAATGGATAGGTTCAAAAGAAAATCAGACAGGAGTGTGAGTGCCTAAGTGTTTCAAGAAATGCTCTCATACCATTACAATTAAACCAGGATGAAAAACTCCTGTCTGCATATTGAATTGCTAGTTCCAAAGGAGATCAAAGAGTAAGTGCACACACACTCACATATACACCCACACACATACACATATACAACACATACATGCACACATATACACACACGTATACACACTTAAACACTCACACACACTCAAACACATACACACTCACACACATACACATATACAACACACACATGCACACATATACACACACGTATACACACTTAAACACTCACACACCCTCAAACACATACACACTCACACACATACACATATACAACACACACATGCACACATATACACACACGTATACACACTTAAACACTCACACACACTCAAACACATACACACTCACACACATACACATATACAACACACACATGCACACATATACACACATGTATACACACTTAAACACACACATACACACTCACATATACACCCACATACATACACACTCACACACGTACACACTCACACACCCACACACATACACATATGCAACACACACATGCACACATATACACACATGTATACACACTTAAACACACACACAAGCATGTGCACACTCACATACATATACACATATACATACATCCAGTCACACACATTCACATATACACACATGCACACACACTCCCACACATACTCAAAAATAAGACCTTAGCTGAGCATAGTAATTGTGTCAATCATAATAGCTATGATGGAAGATATCATAACATGGGTCAAAATACACAGACCCCACCCCCAAAGTGCCAAATAAGTAAGGCTAGAGAAACAAAGACTCAGAATTGGGGCAAAATTTTTTAAAAAATAGCAGCAATCCAGTTTTAATAGACGACCAGTGTGATCAGTCTCAGGCCGCAATGCCAGAGTTGCATACTTAAAAAATAGTATTTTGTGTATTCTTTGAAATTCTTATTCATCTAAAGAATGTGTTTTGGTTATGTCCATCCACCACTACCTCCCTTCAGCTTCTCCTAGTCCCTTGCACTTCATTTCCCTCCCAACTTATGTCCTCTTTTTGGTGCTAATAAACCTGTGAGTCTAATAAGTGCTGGCCATGTGTCGTGAGTGAGGGGTCATCCCCTGGGGTGTGGGCAGTGTACCTGTAGACACTTCCCCCAAAGGAAAGCGACTCCTCATCTCTCAGCAGCTATCAGTTACAATAAGCTCCTCACAGAGGGTGGGAATTTGGGGTCCCCTCCATACTGGAATTTTTGACCAGCTTGATCTTGGATGGGTCTTGTGCAGATAACCACAGCTGCTCTGGGTTGATGTGTGCCACAGCCATGTCACCTCATAAATCATTTCACAGTTCTCCCAATCTGCCTGTTCCTAAGTTCTGACCCCTGATAGTCTTCCTGCCCCTGTGATAGTCCCTGAGCCCTGGATGGGTGTGGTTGAGAGAGATGACTCACCCACGGCTGGACTTCATAATGGCTCATGCTTGTTGACCACTTATAAGTCTGAATTAACTGTGGGAGTGAGGAAAGCACAAAGGAAAGACTCTCTTGCTAACATTGTGAGGAACACAAATCTAAGGGTGTAAACATAAACACTTAGAAGGCAGTTTGACAGGATGACTATTTAGCAAAACAACTAGAGGTTTCCTTAAACAGTCTGTGATCTCTACAATCACAGGCATTTGACCAAGTTTACATTCTAGGCATGAATTCCCTCCTATGGATCAGACCTCATATCCAAATAGAAAGCAGGTGATTACCCCACAAATCACCATGTCATTATTGCACCAGTGGACACATTTTGCCAGGCCAGGCAGATCAGTATTTCAGTATTCAAAGCCCAGCACAAGGTAAGACCATAGGCTTTTCTCACCCATCAGCATGCATAGGCACTATGAAATGTAGACAACACAGAGAGTTTCACGATCAGTGGAGACTGATTTCACTATCTCCTGCAACCAGCATGTCTTCAACTACCACAAAAGTATTCCTATTTTTAAGGAAATGTAGTGACGTAAGCACTGGAGAATGGGGAGGAATGCTGTGATATGCTGTCTTTTGGACATGACACAGTCATTGGTCTCCTGAGCTCACAGCAGCTGTGGTTACCTGCACAAGATCAAGCCAGTCAACATTCCACCATGGATGTGGGATGACCTCATGAGGTCCAACCCATGTCTGAAGAAATACTGGCAGTTAATAGTTGCTGAGGGAAAGGAAGTTATTTTCTTCAGTGGTGTAGCCAGCAGTAAGTTGCCAACTTAGTAAGATGCCCCCAACCCATGTTTATGCCAGTTACACTAATTCAACTTAGTGGATGATTTAAAAATACTTGAAAGTAAGAAGTCAGTCCATTGGGAGGAAGAGGTCCAGAGGAGGGAGGAGATGGATAAGCAAATAAGGGTTAGTGAATACGATCAAAATGCATTATATACATAAAAAGAAGGAAGGAAGGAAGGAGAGAAAGGGGAGAGGAGAAAAAAGAAGGGAAGGAAGGAAGGGAGGGAGGAAGGAAGGAAGGAGGGAAAGAAGGAAGGAAGGAAGGAAGGAAGGAAGGAAGGAAGGAAGGAAGGAAGGAAGGAAGGAAGGAAAGAAGGAAAGAAGGAACGGAGGGAGGGAGGGAGGGAGAAGGAAGGAAGGGAGGAAGGAATTGCATATTAACACACACGTCTAACTCTCAAATACGTTGGATATAAAGCTTTCAGAAAGTTATTAAACCCCTTTATGTTTCTGTTTAAATTCAGGAGACTCTATACTCATTTTTCAGTGTTATGCTTAAAGCTAAGAGTAATAAGTATGTGACATTCATTAGAACACATGTCAGAAAGACCAATATATTTATTTGAATATACAGAAATTCATCCAACACTTAGCACTTAGGATATAGTGAGAAACTAACATTCACTACATTAAATCGGGAGAAAGAGAGAAACAGAGAGAGAGAGAGAGAGAGAGAGAGAGAGGAGAGACTATTTGACAAAGTTGTCATCACCTTAACCTTAAGTTTCTTTTCCCCTTCATCCTGTGCAGGGCTTGTGTGGTAGGAAGAGTAAGGCAGGATCCTATGACTGTAGCAACTATTACTAATACCAAAAATAACCCCAATTTACTACCATCTAAGTTTGCGATATTGCTAGTGGTCAAAGGCAATCACTTCTGCACAGAGCTTGCTTCACTCAAGACCAGAGTCCCTAACCTGTCATGATTACTTCCACAACCTCTACCTACACCGATAGAGTCACCTATATTGGGAAGGGAAAAGAAGTCATCTTGTTATAGTTTGGGTTTCAGTAAGCATCTCTTTCTTTTGGACATCTTCACCATCCCTTTCTATAATACTGGGGAGACTCAAACGTTCTAGTTCAACCACCCCCTCCTCAGAACTTGGCAACCATTTCTTGACTCATGGACTAAGTAATGATCCCTCAGAATGCTCAGTACTTTAGAGATGTAGGGCAAAGGCAGATCCATGTTGCAGAGGTAAAAAGCCTACACTGCCATAACTTACTACAGTAAAGATACAGGAATTGACAAGATATCAGTAGATGGATAGATATAAACATTTCCCATAGAGCCCTGGGATGACTAAGAAACATTCAAAGCAAAGTTACGGAGAGGGTGGTCTTCCCCCACCAGGAAAATATCAAGACCAAGCCAGGTATGCAGGGCTAGGAAACGGTGTAGGTCATGTGTAAAGATGACTCTCCGTGAGTACTGTTAAGAGGCACCTCTATAGGAACCTGTCATACAGAAGGATGAGAGTTAGTGAGGAATATGACTACAAGTCTCTGAGAAAGCCTGCAAGAGGCTCATTACCCTGAAACTGCTAAGTTTTTGTGGTAATAGTATAATTCTAGTGAGAGCTCACTGAGGAATTTGAAAGTATGGTTTTCCATGAATGAAGCTTAACTTATGAAAACACCCTGGTGAAAAATTTCCACAATAACAAATGTCATTATGTGAGTCTCTGATTAAATAAGCTAATATATATTCTCTTGTTACATAATTAAATTCATGATAATTCAGCAGAGAACTTTTATAGACAATTCATATTCACACTGAGAGATTATTCACTTACTTGGGTGTTTTCTACAAATTTTAAATCATTTTCTGGTGGGATTTGGTGCTATAGGTCTATAATTCTAGCAGGAAGATTAGAAATTCAAAACCTGCCTGGACTTCAAAGTGAGTTCAAAACTAGTTTGGGCAACTAAGTGAGGTCCTATCTCAAAATAAAAGGTAAAAAAGAGCTGGGGAGGTATGTATCTCATTAATAGAGCACTTGGCAAGCATGCATGAGACTTTAGGTTCAAAGCAATTTTCTCATAGCACTGTCCAAGGCAATTTTTTCAAATATTGATCTTTCATTGCTTAGTAATCTTCTAAAATATTTGTACTGTATCTAAGTCTTTTAGAATTTCATATATTTTGAATAGATTCAGACTCTCTCCTCATCTCCATTCCCATCCAAATATGCCCAAAAAGTCAGGGGAGGGGCCCTGACTTCATGTCCTATTATTTTTTCTTTTTTAAAGACCCATTGACTCTAACTTGTATTCCCCAAGCGTGCTCTCGGGTGTGAGTCCATCCCTCGGTGTCTGGTCTACCTATCAGTCTCCATACCCTTAACAAATACTGACTCTCCTTCTCCCTGAAGCTACATATTGCCAGCAGAAGCTCATCTAGGGCTGGGGCTCCTTGCCCACCTCCCAGTCAATGTTGGGTTTTTGTCTAATTTATGTTCACACAGATCTTGTGCATTTTGTCACAAGCACTGTGGATTCGTGTGTGCAATTGTCCTGTTGCTTCCAGACAACACAGTTTATCTGCATTCATCTACCACATCTGGCTCTTATAATCTTTCTGCCCCCTCTTCCACATTGATCCCTCAGCCTTGGGAGGACTGGATGTGATACTAGTGTCCTGCTTAGGGCTGATCACTGCACAGTCCCTTATTCTCTTCATGTAGACCAGCTATATTGATTGTATTGATTACCATCCGCTAGAAGAACCTTCTCTGATGAGAGTTGAGAGATGCGCTAATCTATAGGTATAACAGTAAGTCATTAGGAGTTAATTTAACACTATGAACATTTAGCAGAACAATAGTAGTAGGCTCTCCACTATAGTCTGTGACCTGTCTAACAATAGGTTCTTGACCCTGATAATAGTGCCAGATATGGCTCCACCTTGTGAAGCAGGCTTTCAATCCAAGCAAAAAGTTGTTGGTTGATCCCATAACTTCTGATCCTCCTGCCTCTACCTCCTAAGTACAGGGATTATAGGTTTGCTCTGCACAACCATTCCTGGTTTTGTGTGGTGCTAAGGATGAAACCCAAGGCCTTGTACAAACACTCTAACCACAGTTACATCCCAGTTCTCTAAATATTGCTGTTTTATTAATTAGGATTAGTTCAACAGATACACAGTGAAGGTACAATCGGAAATTTCAGGGGTCTCTGCACATTCTTTAATTGCGTTATGTTCTAAGGGTTTCTGCATTACATAAATCAAGGCATTAACCTGCACATGAAATGGTGCAGAGGACATTTGTCCTCGGAGTTGAATCACTGCACTGCTGAGTTTCCTACCTGAAACCATGAAATTCACTAAAGCAGAGACAGTGATAGTACCTGTTGGGATTTGGAGACTAGAGACATTGAAATATGGTTTTGAATTCCGAGTGAGATAAAAAGAAACTGAAGAATCCAAAAGCTGCCTTTTGTTTTGATCCTTCCTCTCCAACCAGTGGAGATTTCACACGGAGTAATATAAAGCATCAATGTGCTAATTAAGCTGTGTTTCTCACTTTAAGCTCTTTTTGGCTTCCCTCAATGTGATAACAAAGGGAACATCATCATTTTCCTTAGATCTTAGATCACAAAATGTCCACAAGCAATATACAGTCATAGTGATACAATGGCTGGCAGAAAATAATAAATAAATAAAGCTTTAAATATCACCCACCACAAAACTTGGAATATAAAATGTGAAATTTTCAGAGGCATGACTAATGGGGTGATTTCTATTTTTCCAAAAACTGAACACCCAGTCCATGAACCAAGCACATATAATACTTAGAAAACAGTCTTAGAGAAAACTGACAGTTATATAGGGTGTTTTATCTTGCATTATGTGATTTGTAGAAGTAATCTCAACTGGAAGTACTTCAAAGGAAGGCATTAAACAAGTGTAAAATAACTAATCTACAAGTATTTATTAAGTGTTTGCTATGTAGTCAACCAAATGTAAGGTGACTGGGAAGGGGAATAAGAAAGCAAGACCCAAGGAACCCAGTGAGAGCATCCGGCTGCACACCCCTCCCCTTTCACCTTCAAACATCCACACAGGGCTCCTGGGTTGTTTGGTTCAAAGTCGGATCCCCTTTGGTCTCGGGGCTCTTCATTGTTTGTCACATCCATTCAGGAAGACTCAGATCAGTCTCACAGTCCCAGCCTCCACCCAGAGACATAGGGATTGGCATTTTTATGTGAGGAATAGAAAGTTTATGACAATGGTGGCAGCAATACTGATAGAGAAGAAGAGGAGGAAGAAGAGGAAACCAATATGCTCTTGATTGGTGAACATGTAACAAATATTACCTGTGTGGAGAAGTAGATATCAGTCAGTCCATGGTAACCCTAGGGGGTTACTGTTGTCATTTTTTTTATATGAGATGAGACACATGTACCATAAAAATTAACCATTTCAAAGACCACAGCCTTTGAGTTTTTTTTGTGGTGCTCTAACAGCCCAAATTCAAAACCAAAAGAAACCCCACACTCATTGAGCAGTAATCCCCCAATCCTTCCCTCCACCCAGTCACTTGCAACCACAAACTACACCCCACATTAAAGGCAAGGAAATGCAGTCAAAGAGTTCAGGCTATTGACACGAGAGTGATGGGACACACATCCTGCCTTCTTCCTTAACAAAACTGCAAGGGGGTGGGAGGGTGCTGAATGCAGGAAAAACATAAATTTATCACGACAATATAGATGAGAGAAGGAATGAATCATGAGCTTTCATAATCTGACAACTGTAAAACGGGCCAGATCCTCCACACCCCACAGAAAAACTCTCACTCTAAAGGCTACTGGAGCTTGTATCCAGCATTTATTTTCATCATTTGCCATGTTTAGATGTTGGGTAGTCCCCAAAGGCCCCTGTATAAATGCTTAGCCCTCACGGTGACAATAAAGAGAGGTGCCATGAACTCTTAGTGAAATTTCCTTAGATCACTGAGAAATGGGACCTCAGAGGAGATTGTGAGATCCAAGTATTCTTCTCTTTGCTTCCAGGGTGCTGAGGCAAGCAATCTACCTCTCCATACTCTAAATATTATGTGCCACCAATGTCAGGGGCCCAAAGCAAAGGCACCACCTGATCTTGCATTGGAAACTCTAGAATCAAGAACATGAACAAACTTCTTCTGTTTATAAGTAAATTATCTCAACTGTTTCATTACAGTACCATAAAGCTAATATACCATTTATTTATTTATGCAATATACATCGAGTATCTACTATAAGTCTACTATATAGTGTTCACACATCTATAAGCATAATCTGCTTAATATATTTAGACATTAAAACAACAGAATTTCAGAGTTAGGCATGGTGCACACACCTTTAATTCCAGCACTTGGGAGGCAGAGGCAGGCTGATCTGGGTGAAATGGAGGCCAGGATGGTCAAGTGCCAGAATTTCAGTCTTCTCTTTTTCATAGCCCATAGGTAAAACCAGGGATATTCTTTAGTAGCTCTTGTCAAAAAGGAAAAACTTCTCTTTGCAGAAATGCCAACACATGTCCTCTTTCAGGTCTTTATCTCTGAGTAGGTTACATCTCTGTCTATGCTCCAATCACAGTGTCTCAACAATAAGAGTCTCTGCTTGGTCAGAACTAATGATGACTCTCCCCTGGGTGGAAATCTTTGTACCAAAATACAGTAGATGAAACTGGGACAAAATGAACTATTCAAAGAAGATGTCAGAAGACGTGAGAAGTCCACTAGAGAATGAAAGGGTCTAAAGTCCAGCCCTTCTAAATTTTTAATGCTTCATCAAGCTGCTGGTATGTGCTCTGGCCCCCAGTTGTGTCATCTGTGAAGAGTGCACAGGCAAGATTATTCTGATTGAGAGTTGGGAGGGGCACACTCATTCCCTGAAGTAACAGGTCCAGTTGGAAGATGTAAGGATGGATGTGTCAGGTCACCCATGAGCAATCGAAAGTCATGTGGTACAACCAGGTGAGGAAGGCAGAAAAGTGCAGGAAAGGAAAGAGGTTCTGCCTACTCGACAATTTTGCCTTTGTGAAGCATGAGCTCTAGGATGGGCAGGATGCAAAATGAGCAGAGATCCGCTCTGCAGAAACAAGCATACATTAGCGTATCCTCAGAGGGGATGATCCTCCTGAGAACCTTTTTATGTCCTAGCTAATTAGCCAAATAGATAATTCATTTTACTCTGGAGAATCCTGTTTTCCCTAAGGGGAGAAAATACTCAAGGTTTGCAAAAAGAGAGTCCCAGACTATTGTGAGCATTGCTAAATACCAAACACCCACCAGCTAAGGCTGAACCCAACAAGGACAAAGCAAAGACAGATATGCCAACTTGGTGGAGAGCCAAACCCACAGCCCCTCCTGGGCTTCCCTTCATCCCCTTCCAGCTAATTTCCCTCTGCCCTCCCCCACATTTAGGTCTGCAGACAACTCCTGTCCTAGAAATGTGGATCCCCAGGGAATGCCTCTGTTACTGCCCAAACACACAGCAGAGACAAACACAGGGAAAAATGGCAAGGGGGGAGCCGGGATGGCAAAAGACTCGCAGAGGTCAGTGTGGAAAGAGCATCTTCTGGGCACAGTGGACAAGAGCAGACAACTAAGAGAATCCTGTTCAGCAGCTCCCCTTCTCCCAGGACACCAAAGGGCTGATCAGAGCTGAAATGAAGGCACCAGGACACTGAAGACAGAATATATTAAGGGAAAGGTAAGGCTCAATCAAAACAGGAACTTAGGTAGGTTGTTGATATATGGCCAGAAAAATCCAGGGACTTGGGGGACCTGGGCAACTAGGAAATACTTTTGTTTCCCAGCAAGAGCAGCCATTGTCACAGAGCAGGGTGCAACAGACTGCAACGTTACAATGCTACTTAGTCCTTGTCTGCCAGAGCCATCTGGACACATTTGAAGCTTAACTTGTGCTTCATTTGTTGATTTTCTTTTTTTCAAAAAGAATATGTCACCTGAAGGACATCAATAGTCTATGCCCTTGGCAGTTGTATGTCAAGTCATAAATTAGTTAAGTGAAACTTGAGTTCATATATCAGTGCCTTATAAGTTACTGTACATGATTCTATTCCACAAGAAAGGATATACGTTTTTTAAAGATTTATTTATTTATTTTATGTATATGAGTGCTTTGTTTGTATCTGTGCCTATGCACTACATGCACGCAGTGCCTGAGGAGTCTGAAGAAGGCATTGGAACCACTGAAACAAGAGCTGTGGAGAATTATGAGCTACCAATGTGGACACTGGGAATCGAACCCAGAAATTCTACAAGAGCAGCAAGTGTTCTTGACCACTGAGCCATCTCTCCAGCTCCAAGAAATGACATATTTTAAGAAAAGTGATGATTCATTAGCTTCCAAACAAACAAGGCTATCGAACATGGTGATGGCAGGCAGCTTCCAAAAAGCCATGCCCAACTGTCTGACCGGACTCCAGAATTCATTCTTTGCATTTACATTCTTCAAACTACAGTAGCAGTGGTGGTTATCAAGGTCAATTTCAAAGGGAAGTACTAGCCTCTGCCTTAATTAAGAATATAGAAGAGATGACTGAACATTAGATATAGCTCTTCGTTCAAAGTAGTCAAAAGTCAAAGCATCCTATAATATACTGGATCTGAAATGACCCATATTTCACAGGTAATGACAAAAAGTCTTGAATCATTTCTTACACAGTTTGAGTCAAAACAGAATCCAAGATTCTGGGTTAAAATCAAAAGTTCCTTCTACCTCGTTGTAATGGCCTTAAGACCATTCCAGAGCTTTATTAGCCGAGAGAGGCACACATCCTTCCCATGGAAATGGAGGTTGGACATCAGGGTTGGGGGAGATGCAGGATTTATAGGTGGGCCCAGAAAATCTCAGAAAGTGGGTCTTGCCTTCGTGGAATCCCAGAAGGTGTGCTGTGCCTTTTTGGGTGGTGTCTTGCTCCTTCCTGGGATCTAGGAAGGAGAGATGGGATGTTCTGACAAAAGAACCAGATATCTTCTGCAGGTTGGTTGGTAAAGAACCAGAGCTGCAAGGAGGCTAGTCAGGAACCAGATGTCTAGGTTAGGAGGTAGATGTGTTCTGATGTAGATGTATCTACCTCCTGGAGTGGGCTGATGGTCAGTTCCTTCAGTCATTTGTCAAGCTGATTTTCCTTCATCTACCACATTATTTTTCTCACAGATGTCCTCTGCAAAAACAACCAGTACTCTTAACCACTGAGCCATCTCTCTAGCTCCACACAGATGTTCTTAGCCCTAGTGTTTATTGTCAACACGACCTAGAGTCATCTAGGAAGAAGGAATCTCAGCTGAAGAATTCTCTCCATCAGATTGGCTGTGGCCATGTCTATGAGAGTTGTCTTGACTGATGAGTAGTTTAAGGGGGCCCAGCCCACACAGGTGACACCCTCTCTAGGCAGGTATTCCTGGCTGAATAAGAAAGCTAGCTGAACATGAGCCACAGGGCAGGCCACTAAGCAGCACTTCTCCATGGCTTCTACCCTAGTTCCTGCTTGACTCCACTCAGTAGTGGATCCTGTCCCAGAAATGTAAAAATAAACCCTGTCCTCACCTAAGTTGCTTTTGGTCAACCCGTTTTATCGTTGCAACAAAAAAGCAAACTAGAACACACCTAGCTTACAATTCTGCTTCCACCAAAAAGTGTTCACATTTCTATTGCCTTTCAAAGGTAGAATGCTTGATCAGCTTTTAGCCAGACTGCAGGAGCTCCTGTGCATCCTTCATTTCCTACTATAGAAACTCTAAAATTTGATGTAGAACAAGTGAAATCTTAATAGTTGTTAACATAAGTTCTTAGTTTTATGGGGTACACAGTGAGTTCCTAGAAAATAGATGGCTATTATATGTTATTTATTTAGGTTTCAGGAGGTTTTAATTATTTCCTCTTGGAGAACTGGCTTTCGTCCTTTCAAAAAGTAGAGATAATTATGCAACCCATAATGCTTTCTACCTTGCACTGACTGACAGACAAGTGTCTCAGAAGTAAACATGATGCCTAATCACAGGAATTATGCTAGACAGGAGATTTGGTGAGTTCATGCACTACTCTCCCAGATGGCCATATTCAGACAGAGCTACCTGAGAGAAAACCACATAATGTTCATATAGGGCAGAGTATCTGCTGAAAAAAAAATCATCTAGGCCATCTCTGGCAAGAGCTAACTAAAAATTTTGCAAGTTGAAAAGCCAAGAAATTAAAATCATCAATGTGTCATAGTAAGGAGAGGAATTCTCGATGAATTCAGACTGAGGAATGTATTGGATTGTAAAATCCAGAAAGAAAAAGACCTAGTAAAATCAGTAATCCAGAGAACTTGTCGCTCACCCCTGCAGTCTTTCTTGTGAATAAACTGACTGATTTCCTAGCCCAGGATAAATTCCTAAAAAGAACATTTGAGTTTTATACTTTTATTACTCATCTGACTGATTGAATATATTACTTATGTTTTAAGTTTTAAGTTGTTTATATTACTTTGTTTTAGGTCTTTAAATTTTGTTTCTTTTAGACAAGGTCTAAAATACTCATTAGAAATATATGATAGCTTGCAAGAGCTGCTTACAAGGTACATACCATACATAGTGGATGTTCTAACAACCCCTGACTCTAATCCTTACTCTAGGCACTTACATACTTGGGGTGTTCTAGAAGATAAACAGAATACTAGCAGGTTCTATGAAAACCAGCAGATGTGGCTACAATAGAGGGAGGTAGAAAGACCAACAGTAGATGGTCTCTGTTTTTTAGAATTTTATTTTTAATTATGTGAATGTATGTGTCCATGTTTGGGTATGCAAATGTAAGTTCAGGGTCCAGTGGAGGCCAGAAGGGAAAGTCAGATCCCTTAGAGCTAGAGTTATAGGTGGTTTGGAACTGCCATTTTGGGTGCTGGGATTCAGGCTCCTGTCCTCCTTAAGAGCAGTGTGCTCTCTTGACAACTAAGCCATCTCTCCAGCCCCAAAAGATGGTTGGAGATAACAAAGGAGCCATATAGGACCTTGACACTTACTGAAGTCTTATGACTCTTACTCCATGTGAAATAGTAGCTTCTGAACTTTTCTACTGAATGCTTACATGTTATGATATACAAGTGGGTAATCCTGGCTTCTGAAAAAAGAATAAATGGAAAGGAGATTATGAATCCAAGAAGCCAGGATAATGGCTTGAACTTGGGTATTTCTAGATTAATTGTCTGAGAGGGGAAAAAAGAAAGATAAGAGACAAAAATGATTCCTTAAGTAACTGGAAGCACTCAAGTGCCATTGTATGACATATCACATTAGGGTATTGGGCATGGTGCAATAAAGACCTAGTGACTAAGAGCTTTGTCTCCATATGGAGACAAAGTATATCAGAAAAAGCAAGCTCCATTTCTTGAATCCTTGCTTTATGTCAGGGGTTGAACTAAATATTCTATAAACATGACAGGATTCAGTCTTATAACTACCCCATGTTGTAGATATGATTAACCTTATTGGACAGGTGGATAGGGGACTGAATTTGCCAGAATGAAGCAACTGGTCCACAATCTAAGACAGAAGTGAAAGGATGGGTTTAAACTCATATCTGTCTAACTTGAACTATTTAGCTCTACTCTCGTTTAGTCTAACTCTGGCTTAAGTTAACTGAGGAAATACCATAGGTAGTCTGTATGAAGCAGGCCCTTGAGTTCAGAGCAGTTTACCTATGACAGAATGATTGTGTGATCGCTTTTAATCCATAAAACAAGAAGGATGGTCTCGGTGATTTCCATGGTTCCTTCCAGCACTAAAAGCCTATCATTTTAAAACATGGGATGCCTCCTTTCACCAGAGTGAGAATCATTTTTATTTCTTAAGATTGAATAGCATATAACACAATTCTCATCTTTATACAAAGCTATTCCAAGTCAGGCTGAATTGTGCTTGCAGCTTATAGTTTGCCCATTTTGAAGTATAAAGAACATTACGGGGAGAAGAATAGCAGTGAGCACAGAAAGGTAAATGAGGAAAAAGAAAGGGCACATCAAGGAAATAAAGGCATTGTCATAAAATGAGCAAAGAAAATAAAACTGAGGTCTGGAAAATTGTCGTTTTTCCCAGAGAACTGAGAATTGTTTACATATTTTATACTGAAATGTCTTGATGGCTGACTAAAAAGTTCAGTGAAAACAACAAAAATATCTTCCATGTTAATTGTCATCGTCTTTCTTGTTCCAAATCTTGACTCATAATACCACACCTTCGATTTCCCACTGTTCAATCGACAGAACATATTTTCACCAGGAGACAATGTGAGCCACACACTCCCAGGAACAGACGTTCCAATGCCAACGCATTTACCTTCAAGTGGGATTTATCAGTCAGATCGAGGTAAAATTTGACCTAGGTTTAACACAGACTTTAGTACAGATGTAACAAACATTGTGTTTCCTTTCATGGTCACCACTGTGCTTACTAGGGGCGTTAATAATGTACATGCATATCTCTGCAGTGTAGGTGGTGGGGGCTCATGTGATTTGCTGATGTTGAAGACAAATCAAGTAACATGGAAAGAACAAAAGTATTTGCATGGTTTTCATAGGAAGTGAAAGTGGAAAATTACAGATCATTTTTTAAGACAAAAATCTCACTATGAAGCCCTACCTGGCCTGAAACTTGCTAGGTAGACCAGGCTGGCCTTGAACTCACAGAGTTCCACCAGCCTCTACCTCACAAGCACTGGGATTAAAGGCAGAAAGTCCAGATTTTAAATTCTGCTTCAAGACAGCTCTGCAGCTCAGAAGGCAGAGTAATCCTAAGACCCCCGCCCCCTCCATCTGATGTCATGCATATGATGTCACATACATAATTAAGTAGGGGAAGTGGTACTGGAGAAGTAACTCAACTGATAAAGAGTTTGCTGCAGGAGCGTGACAACATGAGCCTGATTCCCAGGACCCACGTAACAAAGTCAAGCATGATGCTCCTGCCATCCCAGCACTGAGAAGGTGAAAACAAGATGCTCTCTGGGGTTTCCTGAAGGAATAAGGAAGCTCAGGGTTCAGTAAGAGACCCTGTCTCAAAAAAAAGAGTGTCGGCTTAGCATGCTCAAGGTTGAGATATGATCCTCAGGATCTCAAAAGAAAAAGTAAACAGCATCAACAAATGGGAGAGGAAGGAGGGGAGACACCCAATGTGAGCTTCCTGTCTATACAGCTACAGCACACATGTGTATGCAAAGTCATGAACGTGGACATAAATGCATCAAACACACACACAAAACCCACAAAAAGTATGTAAAAGCCACTCAATCAACAAATTCGGTGTTTAAAATATAAATGAAATAAAAGACTTTGTTCCCTACACAAAAATCATCTGTATAAAAATAACTTCCTGGGGGTTGCTGGGAAAGGGGCATCTATTTATTGTTATTGCTATTGTTTTCTTAAAACATATGCTAACTATAAAAAACATGGTGGAATGGTCAAAGGATATGAACAGACACCAACAGACAAAATTCATACAAAATATTAATATATAATACATAATATAAAAGTCTTCTAGATAATTAAATATAAAACTACAAAAATACACATGCAAATAAACGTATCATATCAAAAGTAATCCAAGTATGCTTTATGCATATATGATCTAAAGAAAAAACTCAGTGTTCATGAAAATCTGGCAAAATAGTTATCCTAACTAATATTAAGGAAAAGAAAACATTAATTTCTAGCAACTTACCTAATGTTTTTAAAACTGAATACTGTTTGACTCAATAATTTTTTTCTAGATCTATATCCTAGGAAACGAACAGAATCTGGGTTAAAAATCATCTCCAAAGAACCATCATAATTTTAGATGAATTGTCGGTGTGAGCACAAATGCTTAGTTCTCCCAATTCACGTACTCCTGAAGATCATTTCAAAATGCACAGGAAGAAGAACTTGCATTCACTCTGGAAATCACAAAGGATTTGGTCTGTCTGCCATCAGGCTCTCATACTAGTCTCCCTCAGCACCATGGACCTCGTGTTTTCCATGAAAATGAATTACAAAACACAGAGTTTAATGTAAAAGGTTGCTTATAAGTGAGTCACATCAGGTACTGTCCAGAGTGGCCAGAGGAACCACTCCCCCGATTTACATTGAAAAAACAGGCTTTATACTGTTTTTCTGAAGTTTCTGGGACAGCTTCCTGAGGGCCATTTTCCTGCCCAGGTGATTGAAGTCCACTTGGATTAACATTGGAGGAAGAGGACAGTAAAGTGGTTTTCTTCTTTGCCAGAAAATCATGTCTTCATTCATGGCCAGAGATGGAGATCCCATTCTTTTGACCAAAAATCATGTACCAGAGAATTAAAGTAGAAAAAAATAGAGCAATCTGTCCTTCCAACAGGCCTCAACAGAACCCGACTCATCCACCTCCCTACCTTTAAACTTATTGTTTAGGCCTTATGGAAGAGGACCTGAGATACTTTTTCTCTCCTCCTCACATGGAATTTCAAACTCTATGGAGGAGAAGTTACAACAATTCCTCCTTCATTAGGACCAATGTGTTACAAGGGACATGGAAGGGGGCCTGAAGCTGATTATGAGGAAAGAGTCAGCCCTCATGATCTCTAAACCTACTAACTATCTACCTAATACGATGAACAAAATGTAATGTGAGATTTCTGGTTTGTCTACTAAAGAGAGAGCCCATAGCACCAGAGTGAAGGAACTAAAGCAGATAAACCAGATGTAGACAGTAAGTATGTAACAATGATGTGCAGGAAAAGCGTCATCACCAGCCTTCAGGATGCTTTCGGGTTAGCTATTGTAAGGGAACCAGTCCTCATAACAAGGGACCCATTCCTAAAAGACAAGAACTGTCTCATTCTTCAAGAGAATTATTAAAGGAAGAGTATACCTGTTTAGAAAATTCCTATCCTTTCATGTCAAAAATATCTGAATATGTTTTATATTTATAACATCAAAGTAAGTATCAGAGAGATGGGGAAAGAGTTCACAGAGAAAAGAAATGGTTGAATCCAAATCACCGTGGTGGTAGGAATCGGAGAACAAAAAATCAGCATAGAAAAGTGGAGGATGTCATGAGAAGTCTGTCCAAGTTTTTCAGAAATGAAAAATATAAACATAGGGAAAAACACAAGGCATGAAGAAAACTGTATCTCCAATTTAATATTTTAACGTAGCAAATGCACTGCTACCCATCTAAGGTTCAGAAAACCTTACGTAAGTAAAAACTATAGTTTCTGTTGAGATAATGGAACGACAGAGGCAGATCTTATTATTAAAGTTAAAATAGCATGAAATTTTTTTCTGAGTTTATGAAAAATGTGGGACAACTGACTTACTAACATTTATGAAAAGAGAGGACTCATCGCTAGAAGAACAAACAGGTGTTCTTGTAAGCATCCATCTAGCTGCTTGGCCACAGACAGGGAAGTAGAAAACACCCTTTCTACAAAGCTCCTTTTTCTTAATACTAAGGTCTGAGCAAAAACAAGCCAGTCCTTAGTTAGCAGGAAAAGAATGAACAGAGAGAAAAGGGAGGCATCTTTACACACAGCATATTGGGTCTTCTGAATCTGTTCTTAATCTTATCCTGTTTTCTGTTGGATAAGATTTCTGAGCTCCATCCTCAAGGATGGTCATTTGTATATGGGAAGCACTGCCTGGCCATTGGAGATTTTACACATTCTCAGAGGATTCTGAAGTACAGATAATGCTGAGGATCACCAATCTAAGGGCTTTGATCAGCTGATATTAAAGAGAAGGCTAAAAACTTTCAAGCTGTTATTGTGTAGGAATGTCAGCCTGGAACATGTGTTGCTTATGGGTCTGAAAGTTTCTAAGAGATAAATCAACCTGGTGCTCTCATTTCTGTTGAATTATTACAAAATGGTAGGTAATCCTTCTGTGAAAAATTAAAAGAAAGTTGTTTACTTAAAGCTGGTATAAGTCTTCTAGATCATTTCCAAATAAGCTCATTTGAGAAGGCACAGTAAGAGTAATTTGTATGATTCCTCAATTCCTCAACTCCCTCTCTAGAAGTTACTGACCAAGTTACAGATTTTCAAATAATGCTTGCCATTGCCCCTGCTCTTGGTTAACTACCAGAACTGGATGATAAGACCCTATTGCTGAAGACATTACATACATGAGTTGTAGAACAAACAAGAAGAAATCAAGCTGGTGTGGACTTCAGAGCCTCATCTCCACTGGTTAGTGTTCACAGTGCTACAAGGTGCTATGCATGCTACTGGACTTAAAAAATAATCATCACATTTACCCACTATGAATCCTGTGAACTACAATAACTGCCATGACAATATATGCCCAGTTGTGCAATAGTGGCACAAAGTTATGGGAACAATCAACCACTCTTTAATTGGATTTAAGGTCTGCTTCCTAGGATGAAGCCCATATCTGCCACTGACATCAGGCTTAGAGACCTGAGGCTAGACAAGTCACAGGATATAGGAGAGAACCTAATACTAGTTTTCCACTAAATAGTTATTATATTAAACTGACTCTTAGTGACTTATTGTTATACTACCTATAGATTAATCCATCCCAAAACTCTCACCAGAGAAGTTTCCTTATGCAGCAGATGGTGATGAACACAAACACAACTGGCCAATGTGCAAAGAACAAGAGGTTTCAGAGTGCTTATCCTTGAAAAGGGGGCAGAAAAATTCTAAGAGCCAGAGGTGGTAGATGACTACAAAGAAACGATTTTAAGACAGCTGGTCAGTTACTCGTATGAACTCACAGCAACGGTAACAGCATGCACAAGTCCAAACTGGAAAAAAAATCCCAGCATAGACATGGGAAAGTAGGTAAGAAATTACAACCTCACTTAAGGAAATTGTGGCAACAGATGGCTGCTGGGAGGGGCGGAGTCGGTCTCCTTCAAGCGTGGGACTCAGTATGTTAACCAGGCTCTAGTGAATGGACCCACACTAAAGGACATTTGAAGACACAAAATAGATACCATACGTCTTATTATAAATAGTAGAGTATACTAAATTGGGAGGGAGCAATAAGAGTAGGTGCAGATAAGGGAATGGATCTAAATACCATCAAATTATGTTGTGTGAAAATCAAAAAAAAATTCAATTAAAAAAAAAAGTTTGAGAAGCATGGCCTTGCACATGCTCTTACCATTGTTGCAACTTCATATGAGCAGGTTCCTCTGCTTCCTGTGTTCATGCACCAAGCCTGGCTCTTACAATCTTTCTGCACCTTCTTCTACAATTGTGCCTGAGCCATGGGTAGGTGGCATTTAACATGGGAGTCCTATCCAGCGACGCACACTCTGTAGTCCCTTATTCTCTAAAACTTAGCCAGTTGTGGCCTTCTGTGTGCATCGAACTGTTGTATATGAGGAAGCTTCCCTGGTGAGAGTGGAGGGCTGTATTAGTATTCTCTCTAACCCTCTGTTCCATGAGCCTTAGGTGTAGAGGTTTCACTATAGATGTGTCATTTAGGGGGCGTCTCTCAGATATATATTCTCTGTGTATGACCAGTTGTGGAATTCTGTAATAGCTTCCATCTATTGTAAAAAGAAGCTTCTTTGATGAGTGGTGTACAGTATACTTGTTTGTAAATACAAGGATCTATATTTAGCAAACAGTAAGAATTTTCATTTAACAGAGACAGGGTTTTCTCTAGGATCTATGACCTCTCCAGCCATGTGTACTCGACTTAATCAGACAAAAATTCAGCAAAGAATGAGGAAAATGATAGGAGGCCCCAGGCCTAGCCTAAGAACTACTGGCAATTGATTACTGCTGGGTAAGGGAGAGTAGATCTTCTTTAAGAGAGAGACTCTAGATAGGCTAACTAGACTTCAGTAAATGAACTTGCATTGAAGGACATCTAAGTACAAATGCTTGACTGGAAAGGACTGAACATATATGACAGAATGCATGAAATCAGGTGGGAGGTGTTACGGGGACATGAGTGGGGGAGGGTATCTAAATTTGATTAGGATCTATTAGATGAAATACACAAAAAAATTCAATAAAATATTATATTAAAAATCAAACCCAGTTTTTCATAGTGTCAGTATCATAGCCAATGATATTTATCCAAAGTGTAATTATTGTTAATTAAGTATTGCTAATTTAAGCTTAAAAAAAACACTAAATATACAAAAAAAATAGAAATTTAAAGAGGAAAAGAAGTTTATAAGGACAAGTCAAGTATTTTATATTTTAATTAATGCATTAATGAAAGCAAATGCTAAATGTCTACTCAAAATCTACTCAAACTCAAAGTGCCTTCCAGTGTTCTGCTAGGCGGCCTAAAGATACATGTTATTCCTTTAGGTCACTGAGATTGCACTTAGAGCAGCCAGGGGCAGGAGGTACTAAGTGATTAATGGGACCCTGACACACTTGTTCCTGGAGAACCTGACCATGCAGAGTATCCACATCCACATAGTAGCTAAGGTCATACATTCACAGAGAGCAAAGAATTTAGACCAAAATTTAGGCTCCTAATGCAGTATCCAAATCCACCCCTAAAACTATTCCAACAAGATGTTTATTTATTAATCTTCTGAAGGAGGTTTCCAAATCAAACACTTTATGATTGATTGGTACAGGCTTGACTTTAAAGAATTAAGTGTGCTTACTTCTAATTCCATAAAGTCTCTACTTTATAATTCATGCTTCTGTCATCAGTGGGAATTACAGAGGAGGTTCAATTCTAATGCAAAAATATTTACTTTGACAGAGTTTCACTAAATAAAGCTAACACACATCATCTGAAGCTCAGAAATCGTATTAACTTGCAAAACCAGAAGAAACGTGAATCAAAGGAAAGAAACCAACTTTTTTAATGCTGTGACCTCTCATGTCACAAAAGCCAAGCAAGAACTTAGAACAGGAGACCAAAGCAGGGTGCTGCTATCCAGTTTCCTCTGTCGTATTCATCCTGTGGTCCTCAGGTCAATCACTACTGGTTGCTTTGGTATTAAGGAGAGCCTCCATTGCTCCAGACTGTTCCAATTTGGAATCTATGATTAGTTAATCAGGACAGTGACTGAAATGTCCAAATAGTCACAGAAATTAGAATCCAGAGGTGACATTTCCAGACAGCATCTGTGCCTTAGGTATTTCTGCATCCTCCGCAGAAGCAAGCACACTGTGGGCACTCAATAAATATTAAGTGATTACACACACTTGTGGAATGACCTCCCCTGTGGACCAGACATCTTCACAACAGCATCCTGACAGAGAGACATCTGACATCTGCTTCCACACCATCCATTGACAGGTACCTAATGACCTCCTGGGGATGTTCATTCCTTTATTCAGTCGCTCTAATGGTTAGAAATCTTTGACTTCCATTAAACTGAAATCTGACTTCATGTAATGTGCCCCCACTGACCTGAATTCTGTCCCTTAGACAACATACAATGAATCTGTTCAGTCTTCTACCTGTTAGTTTTAAAGAACTTTAACCAAAATTTGCAAAGCTCTCCTCTACAAGAGATCACATGGGATCTAACACAATGTCTTTTGGCTATGATTTCAGGTTTGAATATATATAACAGTTCACAGGGTGGCTGAGGATAGAAGATTCCAGACATATGCAAAGTGTAATGCTATCACATTTTAATTTAGGAAAACATTTAAACAACAGCTCAAAATTGTGCTTCTATGTAGTACTTTCCTAATTTAATCCATAACCCAGGGATCTGATCAAGCCACTTGCTTGAATCCCTCATTAATGATTCCCACAACTGTCATGATCTCTATTAAAATGCAGTAAGTTCCTACTATGTACCAAGAAATATTCTGTCACTGAGTACCAGAAATGAATAGGAATAAGATCCCTTTTCTCACTGAGGTTACAATCCATGAATGAATGTCAAAGAACCAGTAAACATACAAGGAATATGATTTCAGATGAATCAACAGGTTAAAATTGATTGTAAATAAAGCTTATGCATGAATGTTCTATAAGAAGCTAAAATTTAAACTAGAATTTACTTGGGTAAAATGAACCATAGAAAAGGCAACAGCAATCATGTTTCAGAGCGCTCTCTCTCTCTCTCTCATATTAGATCATTGCAAATATTGTCATATGAAAATCTGAAACACATCTCTTCAATTCTTCATTCACATCGTTGACTAAAGAGTTACATGGGACAGAATCCAGAAGAAAGAATATTCAGGTACCTAGAGATTTCTTACTAGACTGCTTATGCAACATTAAATTACAGGGATCTTGCCAAACTAGATAATAATTTCAAGGTTTCCAAGGTCAGTCAGAATCTGTCCCTGATTAAAGTTCTATAAACAATAGAAAAGATATTGTCACGCCTGTTATTGGAATGTTTTCCTCCCCTGGAAAAGCTGCCTCTTGAGAACCAAGAAACATGGATCACTGCATTTAGCTCTAGTGGGACTAGAAGTATTAGGCCCTGTGGAAGTATCACAGACTGCTACTTCAGCTAGATGCAATTCAAAGTCATTTTCCATAGCAAGGGAATATATGTCTTCCTTGGAAACTTGTTCTCTGTGGTTACTGTTCCATTAGCCTGCATTGCACATGTCTAGCTTGAACACAGTTGAGAATACTATTCTAGAAAGGGGAGAAACTGATGGATGATGTTCCCTATATAAAATCACATGGCCCTGCCCCTGATCCACCTGTCCTTGCTGCCTCCACTTGCAACACTATCACTTAAGATTGCACAAATTTCTCAGGCCCTGCTCTTTAATGGAAGACTGCAGATAAAGAGATTAACATATTTTTTGAGGCAGGGTCTCCAATTTACTGACCTCTAATTCACTACATAATCAAAAATGACATTGAATTTATGATTCTCCTGCCTAGTGCTAGAATTAGAGGTGTGCTACCGTTCACAGTTTCTGTAGTGCTGGGATTAGAATCCAAGTCCTTGTGCATGCTGAAAAAAATTTTCAAATGAACTACTTCTCCTTGACCAGTACAAATCTTTTGTTTAACTTAGCCCCTAAGCTGTCGAGCACTCTAAATCACCCACACTCTGTATATACTGTGGGGTTTTTATACCACATAATCTTCTACATACAGAACTTCTGCTAATGGTTCTTTATATAGGTTTTGCTTATAGAACGGTGAAAGGCATCCTTAATGTAAAATCTTTATAGATTTCTTTAGTTTGAGTTATCATTTTCTAGAAAATCTTATATACCATTTTTGAGGATGGGGGTCTCATTCTCAAAGCACAATGATATCATGTGGGTGGGAAAGAGGACTAGTTCGTGAGCCCACATAAGGCAAATGAGCTATGCACAGAAATAAAGCACTGTACTGTGCATAAAAGTGAAAACGTGGAAAGACCTCAAGCATCCATTAGCAGGAAAATAAGTAAATTAACATGATCTGTTTGTACATCAAAATGCTATGTATCCATTAGAAATAACTTATTAGCACTGTAAGTACCTGCAGTGATAAAACTTAAAGAACGTAATGCTGAAAACATGTGCAAAGTGGATTGTCATTCATGTAATAGAATGTCGAATCAAATTCAAAATGAAAGTTACCCTTGATACAGATGGAGGAAGAAAAAGATTTGGAGAGGGCACAAAGGCCTTCACTTGGGTCAATTTACCTTAATAATGTAAAATATGTATGGTAAAATATTAGCATGAGTTAAATCTGGGCCACAGTTATATGAGTAATTGTAAGTTTTTGTGTGCTTGAAAATAACTCATTCTTTAAGAGAAAAAGTTAAACTTCATTTCCCCAAAGGAATGACTGTTTCTTCTCCCTGGCTAATGAGATCCCAACTATTTAGTGGTTTCCTACTTTTCCTTTTTTTAGCAATAGTCTTACTTTAAATGAAATCCTTTCTGGAATCTTAATATGTACAGCCAATAAAACTGAGGTGCCCTGGGGCCCTGCTTTCTCACATTCCCTCTATGCAACTTAACAGGTCCCCAAAGATTCCATGGAAAACAGCTCTTTGGAATAGAATTTGAAAGCCACTCATGTAACTAATGGTGAAGCTCTTTGGGCCTGAATCAACAACAATGGTGCAGATACTACTGTCCCTTTCCCTCCTTAGACTGGGCTTACAAGCTAGTGTTTCCATCTATGAAAAACTGAAATATATAAAAATGGCCCATCTTCAATAATGACGAAATTAATAACTCACAACAGATTTAAACTGCCATTTATTAATTCTCTTCCCTATCATTATCTAAATAAAAAAGATTTAACATTGCTTGTGTTAACCAAAATTGTTTAAATTAAAAATATAAAATGAGATAGGCATGGTGGTGCATGCCTTAAATCCCAGCACTCAGGAGGCAGAGGCAGATGAAGCTCTGTGAGATCAAAGCAACCCTGTTCTACATGGCAAGTTCCAGGCCAGGGAGATGCTTTCACAAATATATATACTAAAAACCTTTATTAAAGAAAACAAATCTCCCTTAAATAAAGGAAAACACTGAGTCACTAAGGATGAAAATAGTTTTACATATATGTGTGTGCATGCACACACACACACACACACATATATATATATGTATATATATATATATATTAGAATCCAATACCAGAAATATCAACAATTAAAGAAGGTACATTAGTATCCTTCAAAGACTGCCCGATACATAAATATGTTGTCTCTGTTGACTAATAGTGTATCAGTACAAAAAAGCTTGTGGAGATACTTCAATTTCATTAATGGTCTTAAATTTTAACATTTTATATTAGAAAAAATTCACTTGTTCTGTCAGGTGATTTTATTTGGTACATAAGAAAATGTCATTTTAAAACAAAAAAAAGAGAAGTGTATTCAATAATGTACTGCATTTGACCACTGAAACATAGAAATATTCAAAATCAAGGTTTTAAGAAAGTTCAGGTTAGTCCTATAAAGGAAATAAAGTTTGCCAAATGTGAAACATGTTTGGAGTAGTTATAAAGTTATAGATAGGTGTGCCTTGATTAGAAAAACAGTGTTAGCTATACCACTGAGTTGCTAAGGTTTAAATAAAAATCTCAGTGCCAGGCATGGGATATTTTCCTATGAGGCATCTTATTCCAACCTATGAGTTTAGAATCAAAGGTCTCATGAAAACAAGTCTGAACAATGATTGCATAAGAGCAAAGGTTGATGTCATATTGACTGTGAGTGGCAGTTGAGATGTCTGTCTCTAGAAAGCTATAGAGAAAGAACAGATAACCTCTAGATTTGAAGGCTTACTTTCTTATCAGGCTCAGATCGGAAGGAATGGCCAGCAATAGGCCCTGTGACCAAAGCCATATCCACAGAGGACCTTACATAGACTCTAAGACTCTTATCCAATCAAATCCAAAGATTAATTCTAGAATTCCCAATAGATAATAAATTAATACATTGGCTCTAAAAATAGATAAAAGGCCAATGTGAAATGTATTCATCCACCAAATGCTTAGTTTATCTATAAGGCTGAGCTCTGATCCAACAATATACAGTAACTCTTTATTCATCAGATAGTCAGGAAATGTAGTGTTCCAGCTAATCAAATATTTTTTGTTAATTGTTACCACATGCAGAAGGATTACAAATTTTTAAAGAATGAGAATAAATTAAAATACACTTAACACTGCAACTAAACTGATTATAATTTAATCTTTCTGTAATTATTCCAAATGCATTTCAGGGTCATCAGAAGGAGCATAAATTATCAGTGCTTGATGACTATGCAGGAAGTCACAGATTTTCTAAAATCTTGGTTAACAGAAGCTGGATAACAAAGACTTCACTGCAAAAGTGATCATTTGGAGGATTTATGTGCTAGACATTTTTCTAGGAGATGAAATATATCATTAATCCTCAACAAAAACAAATTTTTAGAGACAGTGTACTAATAGCCACAGAAACAGAGTAAGTTGCTCCAGATTCATGGCATGAAAGGGCATCAAAGTCAGGTCTGTCTATAAAGAATAGGTTCAGACGAACAAAATTTTGTTTTATGAAAGTATTCATGAGGTTTTTCTGCCTTTCTACCCAAAATGTACATACCACCAATAGGTCATGCTGTTTGTTTCCCTTGAAGGGTTGCTGGATGCATTGGAACCATTTTCCATACCACTACCAACATTTAGGATGGCAAATGTGGACCATGGAAGTAAGTATGCGTGTGTGTATGCGTGTGTGTATGTGTGTGTGTGTGTGTGTGTGTTGTGTGTACAGTGTACATGTCAGAGGTCCTCTAGCTCTCTTAATTTTATTCATTTGTTTGGTTTAGTTATTTGAGATGGGGTTTCCCTGTACCCCCTAAATGACCAGGCTTGCCTCAGTCTCCCAGAGATCCACCTGCCTCTGCCTCCCAGATCGTGGGATTAAAGGCATACACCACCACACTCAGAATATTTTTTGAAACACACTCTATCACTGAACCTGGAGCTCACCAATTGGCTACACTGGCTGGGCATCAAGCCCCAGGATTTGTCTACTCTCTGTGCTGGGGTTACAGACGTATGGCTTTTATGTGAGTTAACTCAGGTCTTCATGCTGTATAGCAAACCGTTTATCCATGTAGCCATCACCCCAACCCCATGAAAGATTTCTGAAGATGTTTCGAGACAAAAGTCCAAATGTTAATACAAAGGATCCTATCTTGAGTATCTTTGGGGGAAAATGTTTTCAGAAACTAAGCCCTATCCACTTAAAAATCATCTCCTAATGAATGTGTACCTTAAAAAAGACTTTTTGCTCATCTTTATGTGATGATCTAATTCTTATATTGCTGCTCATTTTAAACTATGAAACATATTTGACTGAACTATTACTCATAGAAGACTATGACCATGACTTACAGCTTTGGGCTGGGTTTAGAACTGCTTTTAAAATGAATTCTTTTTGTTGTCCGCGCAGAGAGGAGGTTAGCACAGCCAAACTCCTCCTCCCTTCCCATTCACATTGTCTATTTTTTAACTCCTGGCTCATTAATGTTTTTACCTGAAACCATCATGGCTCTGGATCCCCCTTCACTTACCATCACCAATGAAATTTTAAAAAGTTCAATTGCCTTCTAGTCCTCTGTCCACAGTGTCCTTTATCTCTAAATAGCCGTTGACTACTATTGGACTTGCCCAAGCAAGAAGGAAAATGTGGTTAACTTGAGACTGCTGCACAGTAATCCCAGGCTGTAACACTGCCTCAGTACCTAATATTCACACATGGGACACTTTTCTGGCAGTGTTCACAGAAATGGATCCCCTTCTTCCACTGCCACACAGAATACTTCCAGATAAGTTTTAAAAGTGGCTTTCTAATCCAAAAGGAACTATTTTCATCTTCTGCCCCAATCTGATAGGTTCATTGCATTGAAGAAAACGCTGCATAAATGGTAACTTGAGGTAAATGTAGCCATGGGTAGAAAAACCTATGCTTGAAAATCAGAATAGAAAAACTAATTTCCCATCTGCAAAGTCTTTGCAGAGAATGATACGGCTGTAGTTCTGAAATTGCTACAGCTTGATCCTTCCTTCTAATTCAGGATATTGCCCAGGGACAAAAGTTTCCTGGCCACATTAAATTTAAAGAAAGTTAATATTAGTGCACTGCCTGGTTGAATTAAATTAGGCACTAGTAGCAAAGTTTGAAAAAATTCATCTGTAACTACCCTAAAACCTGATGGATTAGGTGGTGTTGGTCTTGAGCCTATTGGAAGGGTGATGTCACTGTTGGACACTAACTGGAATGCACTTGCTCCAAGCTTTGGGTTGTGTTTCTATGATGATGCTCTACCCTGATTTGTTTACCCAATTTCCTCTATGAAATGCTATGGTCTGCACAGCAACTCTGCATGGCTTGAATCAGAGATGACCTTCTGACTCTATGAACTTGGAGAGCTAACCTTCTCAAGAGAAGAAAAGTAAGGCTCCTTTTCAGTATCAGTGAAAGAAGCGACATGCAGATTCAAGGTCAAGAAAATGCTACCTGGAACCTAAATCACTATCAATAGAAACGGTGCCTTGAAGAGCAAGGTCAATTTTATGTTCATGTAAGAATGATGTTAAAATTCAAATTAAGAGGCTGGATACAAAGAATGAAGATGGTTTTTTTTTAAGACCATTAATTATAATTTCTTAGACTTAATTTTATAGCTTAAGAAATTATCAAAAGTCCTAATAAAATGTGATCCGTGACAGATCTCTCAGAAAGAACAGTCAGAGGTTCACAAATTTCTTAAGCTGACGGGATCCCAAAAGATCACCTAATTGAACTCTTCTGTTCAAAATGAAGAAACCGAGGCACAGAGCACTTAAGCATATTTATGTAAATAGAACTTAAATGTTTAACATATAGTTAAATAATTGCTTCCTCTTAAAAAAGCTTATAGACATGGTGGTACAAGTCTGTAATCCCAGCCGCTGCGGAAGCTGAAACAGGAGAATTGCAAGTTCAAGTCCTGCATGAGCTACAGACTTAGTTCAAGCTCAGCCTAGATGATGCAGCAAGACCCTATCTCAAAAAGAAAAATTAGAAAAGGACTGAAGATATAGCATAGCATCAGAGCTCTTATCTAGAATGCCTAAGGTCCAAGGTTTAATTCCCAGTGCCATAAAATTTGGGGGGGGTATAATTAATACCCTTGTTTAATAACAGTGCTTGAATTTTATTTTTATAAAAATACTAATATCTACCTTACACTTTCAAAGACCTTTTTAAAATAATTCTCTAGGCTGCTCTTTTTTTAATCCTTTGAGACAGGATCTCCCTTTAACCCCAGCTGGCCTAAAACTTCTAAAACTCACTATGTCGACCAGATCGGCCTTGATCTCACAGAGACCCACCTACCTCAGCCTCCCAGTGCTTGGATTAAAGGTGTACAACATCATGCCCAGTTACAAAGGTTTTTAAGAATCTCAGTGGTAGAATCAATCTAATATTTTACTGAAATTCTCAAAAGTGATTCAGTTTTCCAAGTGATCTAGACCCAGTCTCCTTGCTACTCATTAAACATTTGCTCGGCACTTGATAAATACTAAGAAGTAGTCAAACTTCCAAAAATGTTTTCCGGTCAGAATTTCACCTTTCAAATTTTATGAATAAAATGTTTATGTACACTGCTTCTGTCTCGGCACACTTATCCCTTTTAATAACTTCTATTTTCTTCTGAAAATGGTTTTCCTTCTTGCTTTCAAGGTTTATAATAGGAATTGCCTTCGGGAACCAAAGTGTCTCTCAAGTTCCATCTATTCACCTGTCTTATTCAGGAACACTGAATTGTGACAAGGCTGCAGGTAAGCAAGGAGCCCACGAGGCAGCTGTGTCACCTGTTGTTGATGGTTTTATTTGTAATATTGCCGATTTTCTTTCACAGAGTGTAAGGCTCACCACTGGAAAAATAACCTAAGATGTAGTTAACCAGTAATGGACACAGTGACAGGTCTATGAAAGTTTGACAGAAACAATATACATGTCACAGTAGAGTGATAGACCAACGTGAGCAGTGTTGGAATTATAAAAGATAAGACCTTAGAGATAAAGGCCACAGGGTCAGTGAGAACAACACTGAGTGAGATCCGACGACCAGACAGAGAGTCAAGAAATGCACCCTACCATTAAAGGCACTTACTCTCGCGGAGGACCTCTCGGGATATTACCTATGACACAGTCTCAGTGTATTTGGGGGACTACTTCTTTCTAGGCCCTAGAAACTCTGCTAAGCTTCCTAAGGAAGATAGGCAGCCGCTGGCCATGCATTATTTCCCAGTCTTTCCTTGAGCCTATAGTGACCCAAAAGAACACTCCGTAACACAGTTACTAGGCAGCCTCTGCCAACCATACTAAGATGAAATCTCCTACCTTGCTCCAAAGCAAGCTTGTTCATTCTCACAGTAACTGAAAGGCCAGACAGCAGTCGGGTTATTTTGTAGATCTAGAGACAAGAGGTAAAACGGACACATCCTTGTGAGCCCCTTCACCTATACCTGAGACAGCTTGGGAAATGTTCCTTCCCTCAGTTCTTCTTGTTCTTCAGTCACCTAAATGTGGCTCTTTGCTGAAATAATTCTTAAAAGTCATGAGGAAAGCCTTTCTATTTTCTTGACTTCTTTAATTTTTTTTATTTAGCCTACTCTTCACAGAGAACAATTAAATTTTCTTCAGATAAATTTAACCGTTTCAATTTCAGATCTCTTCTGCAGTTACTAAAATAAAACTGAGATTCAACCAGCTGCCACATCATGCAAAAGATGAAGTGAAGGGGCTGGAGAGGTGGCTCAACAAGTAAGAGCATCAGCTGCTTTTACAGAGGACCTGGGTTCAATTCCCAGCACCCACACGGTGGCAACAACTGTCTGTAATTCCAATTCAGGGGATTCGATATCCTTGCCTTATTTCCGTAGGCACTGTACAACACAGGTGTACTTATACACATGAAGGCAATACATTCATACACATAAAATATTAATAATAAAGAAAATATTTTTAGAAAAAGAAAATGGTGAATCAGTGCGCAATCATCTGAATTTAACTGAAAAATTAAAAATTACTTTTATGAAAAAAAGAATGTGAATTTTGAAATAAAGGTTTTTATTTTTTATTAAAATTCACTGGTTCTCAGCTGGTGAAGGACATTAAGTAACTATCACCTCAAAGCAGTTGAAAATGAATTAAAAATTTCAGCTGAAACCAAAGTGAAGTTCAGTTTCAAGCTCAAGTTCAGCCCGTAAGATGTCCATCCATTAGGGCACAGCACAGAAACTGGGTCTCAGTCAACTCAAGGAAAATCATCTGATGGATGACTGAGATGCTGCTTTCATGGGAAGCTCTAGGATACTCTCTGCCATGAAGCAGGTGCACCAGGTTCTATGGTTGTGAGAAGATGGGCCAACGCATGGTATGTATCTCTAACGCTATCCATGTGAGACTCACCTGGACAGGACTGGTGAAGTAGATTATAAAGCGTGTGTGTGTGTGTCCACTATGTGTGAGTCTGAGCCTTCCTAGATACTAGTAAAGTATCTCTTGGTCACAGTACATGTTCTTGATTATAGTACATGTTCTCTGAGAACTGATCACACCATCATAGTAGCTTAGAAATGTGATGGAAAACAAAAATGTTCAAAAGGTATTTTTTATCATAGTCTATTATTTTCATACTTTCTGTGTATCTTTACAGATTGCTTATAGATTGCTATAATCTGGCTGACATATTTTAACAGAATTCAAGGAAAACACTAAAATAAGAACAGAATCTAACACTCATAGATTTTGAAAGCTTACCAACAGTGAGTGCAAACTCCTTCAGTCCCTTCTCTTTGTACTAGAAAACATTGGGACACAAATGCTATGTGTTTGCTGGAGTGATGAACATCCTTAACAAGAGTAGAAAGTGCTGGGGAGATGGCGCAGTCAGGACAGTTCTTGCCATGCAAGCACGAAGGACCTAAATTACATCCCCAGCGCCCACATAAAAAGTCAGAGTTGGTGGTACACATTTGTATCTAATCCCAGTGCTAAGAGCACAGGGCAAGTAGATCCCTGAGGCTCACTGGCAGCCAGTGTAGACAGAACAGTGAGTCCCAGGTCCACTGACACGCACATGGGCTAAAGAGATGACTCAGCAGTTAAGAGCAATGATGCTCCTGCAGAGGATCCAGGTTCGGTTTCTAGCAACCACATGGCAGCTCACAGTGGTATGTATTTCCAGTCCAGGGTATCTTAAGCCTGCTTCTGGCCTCTGCAGGCACTGCACTTACATGAATACATACACATACATAGAATTAAAATAAATTGTTTGGGGAAAAAGAGGTGGATGGCTCTTGAGGATCGCTACTACAGGCTGACTGCTGACCTTCACACACATCCATGCACACACACACACACATCCATGCACACACACACACACACACACAAGTGTAAAGCACAGGCATCAAAAATGAGAATATCAAATGTTTTAAAGGATTCAAAGCATACATACATGTAAATGATCTTCTATTTTTACAACTGGATTTAGGTTAGTTAGAACAGCAGCTAATGTTCCTTTTCACAGATGAAGCTGATGTTCAGAAAGTGGAAATGATCATTTTTGGAAGGCCCATCAGTAGAGCACAGCTGAGCTCTGTGTTCCCTCCAAGCCCCACAGAGCTCCACTGTCACCATTAGTCCTCTGTCATGTGTCACAGGCTGAACAGAGGGGAAACACTAAGAATGCCACTTAATGAGTCAGGAATATCACATGGCAGACCTCGGGAAAGGCTGTCGTTTCTGCCTGATATTATGTGTGCTCTAAGGATATAGGTCAGTAGGACACAGACACTGAAAGTTATTTTCTTCATAACTTTTCAAATAAAACTACCATATGATGGATGAGAGATAAATGTCACTATTGAGGATGTAACCAAAAAAAATGCAATCAGAATATGGAAGAGATCCACATACTCCCACATTCTTTGCAACAACATTCACTCTAGCCAAGATAAGGAGTCAGCTGAAGTTTCCCTCAACAAGTCACACACACAAACACACACACACACACACTGGAATAGTTTTTAAAAGGAAGGAAATCCTGTCATTTGGGACAAAAAGAATCTGGGGATATTGAGTGAGATGTGCTAGGCACAGACAGACCAATTCTGCATGTTCTCACATACATGTGCAATCTTACACAATTGACTTCAGAGAAGTAGAAAGAGAACAGGTTGTGACAAAGAGTAGGCAGTGTGAGAGCTTAGAAACATGTTAGTCAAATGGTAAAACAAGTCAACTAGATAAGAGCAGAGAAATCTGCTATGCAGCATTGTGACTGTAGTCATTACACATGTGTGGCAGTCTTGAAAAAATGATTGAGTAGATTTAAATATGTGCAATTATACATTTATTAATTAGGCTGATTTTGCTATTCCAGAGGGTACCGATATTTCAAAACAATATGTTGCCATCAATAAACATATATAGTTTTTATATATCAACTTTTAAAACTCTGACAAAATTTTGAAAGTCTACACATCAGCACCCACTCACAGATCCTGGGTACCGCTTTTGAATCTCCTTTGTTTTCCCCTCTAGCCTGGCTCCTGTTCGGCAGCAGACATCCAATGTTGCTGAGACCAGGCTTGCCAGCTTTATCAGGTCAATTGAGCAAGCTACTGACATGTCCCCAAAGCCACAAAAGCATATTTCATATGAGCCCTCTGTGCTCCAAGAGATGAACTACTTCATAGAAGCTAAAGTGACACAATTCTCCTCCGAGAAGTAATAAAACAGTTAGATACAGTATGGGAATCTACATTCAGGTACTCATGTCTCTATTCTGAGCTTACAGTGGGTTTTTAATTGGTTAGTGTTTCTGAAAGGTCAATGTATTAACTTTTGAGATCTTTCCTTAATCCTTAGGACATTTGTGCACATTTAGAAAAACACAGGTGCTTAACACATTTTGTCCAGTTAAATGGGCCTCTGTGATCTGAAATCGGCATAGGCAGGTGGCTGCCGGGTCTGCACTACTTTGGGAAATAGATGTATTTCTCCTCTACCAGCTCTCCACGGGAAGGGGAAGCAGACGGGGAGGGAGAATGCTGACAGACAACAGCAGGGGGACTCTGGGCTCAGCTTCTTGTCTTCGTGGTATATCCAACTGCAAGATTTATAACCTTCTTGTTACCATGTATCAGCTTCAACACTTTCTGTGAAGTCTTCAATAACTTCGATGACATCTTGCTGAGGGGTTTTGTCATTAAAAGCCTAAAGCTGGTCATTAACAAACCTTCTCTGCAATCATCCACTGCTGTGCTAACTCAGGCATGGATCTCACTGGAAAGTTGGGCTGCCTCAGAAACTTTCCAGAAGGATGCATTTTTATTGTGCTGGGTATATTTCTTTAGGGGAAGAAAATAGAGTTTCCAATCATTTCATCATTTATTTCCCATTATCTATGGACTAACCCTTCCCTCATAGACATGCTCAAATTCAACAAACATGTGTAGCGCACTACTACATAATAGGTCCACTGCTTGGGGCTAAATATATAATTAGGAAAACCATAGCGCCAGCCTTCAGAGGATTCATGCCCACCCTCCAAAAATTAGCCATCATTAACAAAATCATCTATAATATGGCAGAACCTACGCAGGTCTTATAAGCATCATCTTGTTCATTTGTCAACTGTCTCTTAGAAGACAGATATTCCCTACTTGGGAAACCAGCCTAGGTGTCCATCAACAGAGGAATAGATAAAGAATAGTACATATACAGAATGGAACTGGATTCATCCATAAAGAAGATGACATTTGCAGGAAAATAGGCAATACTGAGGATCACTATGTTAAGCAAAACACGCCAGACTCGGGAAGACAAACACATTTTCTCTCATATTCGGACTCCAGTGGTACATCAAAGTAGAATGAGGATTATGAGAGAGGAAGAAGACATCTAAAGAGAAGTGGGAGGGGAAACAGGAAAGCAGGGGTTTATGTGTGTCATGAAAGCATAGAGAGGACTATCTGGGGAAGAAGGGACCTAGCAAGAGGGACAGGAGGAGGAGGAAGGGAGGGGTAGGGGAGAGATGCAAATTAGAAAGAATATAACGGTATGTATGCAGAAAAAAGGCATAGTGACCTGGGCTTCATGGCACACATATGCAACCCTGGCATTCAGGAGTAAAAGCAAAATGATCACAAGTTCAAGGCCAACCTGAGCTCTACAGTAAGTTCCAACCCAACCTAGCCTATATGAGACCCTGCCTCAAAAAAAAAGAGTAGACACATAAAATAAAAAGTAGTAAAAATAAAATATTTTTTTAAAATTCCCCAGGCATTGCACAACATGGGTGCACTTACATATATGCAGGCAATACACTCATACACACAAATAAAAATGAAATAAATAAAATATTTTTTAAAGAAGAAGGAGGAAGAAAAGGAAGAGGAGGAGGAGGAAAAATCATATTAAATCATGAAACCCACTACTTAATATGCTAACTGAACAAATTTTTTATATATTATGAATGTTTTAATAAAAATTTTCTCAAAGTTTGTGAGCTACTAAGTAGCAGAACCAGATCTGAGAACCGTGTCTTGCCTGACCGCCTTCATGTTTATCTGTTCTACACACCTCACAGCAGGACTGGGCCAGTATAAAGAAGGAAAAGGGTCTTGAAGGGGGTTCAGCAGTCAAGAGCACTGGCTGTTCTTGCGGAGGACCTGGGTTCAATTCCCAGCCCCCATATGGTGGCTGACAACCATCCATAACCCAGTCCGGAGAATCCTCTTCTGTCCTCTGTGAGTGTTGCATGACACGGGTGTACTTACAGACAGGCAGGCGATACACTCATACACATAAGATAAAGAATAATAAAATATTTTTTAAAAGAAAGAGGACAGTGTTTCAGGCTGAAGAAAGTTCATTAACTCAAGTGGAGGCTGGCAGAAGCTGAGCATAAATGAGGAAAAGCTTGAGCCTAGGATAGAAGCACTGTCAGGAGAATTTGGGTGCTGGCTGCATTCTTGCCCTGAGGAGCCATCTCCTTTGGTCCCCTCTTCCTCATCTCCACAGCACTGAGATGGAAGCAGCATCCATGTAGGAGCTTCAAGACGACTTACTGGTCATGAGTATCTACCACTCCTGTTAAGCTTATGAACAAAATAAAGACCCATATGTCACAAGAAACAACCCTTTGAACATCACTGAATTCCAAATATACAAAAATTCATATAAAAGAGCTGCTAGATAGCTGTTTCTACTTACAAAAAAATTGATTTTTAACCTAATTTTGTACTCTCTCAGATGAATATAATGGAGTTTTTGCTTTCTGCTCTACCCATTTCAGAATAGATATAGCCAAAGGGCCAGTGTTGCAACAAACATCCAGAGTTCTTCAAACACCTGATGGGAAAACATGGGACTGTAAGAGAATTTTCTACACAATGTGGAAGGGAACAAAGAACTGGAAAAAGCAAGTCTTGAAATGATATGCTTATGATTTTAGAACTTTCCTTACGTTCTTTACTGTGTGTGGATGGATGTAGAGGTCAGAGGGTGAATTGTGGGAAGCAGTTTCACTTTCCACGGTGAGTCCCATGGATGAAACTCAGGTCAGCGGACTTGGTGGCAGACGTCTTTACTCACTGAACCCTCTCATTGGCCCCAAAATAGCATTTTAATAATAAGGAAAACAACTTGTGATACATATACTTTTAAGAATGCACGTTTTGTAACGATTACCATTGGTCATGGACCTCCTATGGGTCAGACAATTACTTGGAGTATTGTATGCAGTAAATCATTAGATGAAATCTTTCTAACAACCTTGTCTAAGAAACCAGCATTCCCACACTTACCAATAAACAAACCAGGAATAAATAGGTTAAATAATTTGAAAAAAGGCTCCCTTATTGAGGATTTTGCAGAGTTGAAATTTAAGCCTGGTTATGTCAAGCTTCTGGTGAAGTTTTACTGTTATCTACATCTATGTTAATTAAAATATGACCCATTTAAAGATGTTTAAATAGAATTAAGCAATGCAATAATAAAGGTACTAGCAAATCTCTCTCTCTCTCTCTCTCTCTCTCTCTCTCTCTCTCTCTCTTCATTTTTTCCTCTTTATTTTTTTTCTCCTTTCCCAAAAGGAACCAGAAACATTAGCTTACTTTTTAGTGTTCAATTAATTGCGTGGGATTTTAGCTGAGGAGTTCAGTAGGTCGTACAAGTAAATACCATTGATCTAGCTATAGTGTCATTATGTGCCTCTCCATATGCGTGATGTGGGGGGAAGGTTTCATTCACAGGAATCACAAAGCCATCATCCATCTGACACCCTGGGCTTTGGTGGTTTCTCACATAAGGGCTTCCTTAGCCTGTGCTTGTTTTGAATTGCTCACAGGATGCTTCTTACTAGGAAACTCCTCGCCAACCACGAAAGCTCAGTAGCCCTACTTCAAAGTCTCAGAAAATCAATCAGTAGCTTCAGCTCAGATCTTCTGACAAGAAGTCAGATGTGAGAGAGTAAACTTTCTCCAAGGTCACACAACCCGATGACCCTTTCAGAGACAGGGAGGACCAGGTCCAAAGGATCTATGCAAGTCCTGAACACCAAGCTTAAGGAAAAGCCTCTGTTTTCTAGAGACAAAAGTCACTGTGTCTCAGAAAATCCTCAACTTTAAGATTAGATCTCACACACAAAAATAATATTAATAACATGTCCTGTCATAAGAAACATTACTTGGCAATTTTTGATGTGAGCAAGTGACCTAGGCTCTTTGAAAGTCAGTTTCCTCATCTGTAAAGAAAGTAATAATCTCATATCACTGTTTGGATTTCATGAAAAACTAGAATTAGAGATTCGAACACCGTGAAAGTATCCTCCGTGCTCGTCTCCGTTTCCTTCTGTTCTTAAGAACATGAGATAGAACAGCCAACAACAGACACAGAGCTACTCCCTCAACTGACACCAACCTAAGAAACGCAGCGATTGATTCAAGTTCTAAATTCCAATGAAAAACTAAGATTTGGTCAGTTCCTATCATGGGACTTGCTCTAGACCAATCAGTTATTTGTTCACAGGTGAAGGATTTTTTTATCCAGTTTTCCAGCTGACCCTGTGGTAAACATATAAATACAAACACAAACACAAAAGGGGAGCATGGGCAGTTCACAGAAGAAAGGGAATTTGTTACAGAAAAACAAAACAACAACAACAAAAAACTATCACACAGACCAAATCAATGACATCCAACAACAAGAACAAAGTAAACATATCCCTGTATGGATATTTTTGTCCAGAATAAACATAGTATATAGATATTTTATCAAAATGTAAATTTCTGACCATCTTAAAAGTTTATACATAAATATTTTTAAGCAAAAAATAAAAAATGGTGGGCATGGTGGCACATACCTATAATCTCAGCACTCAGGCGTAGAAGCAGAAGGCTCAGAAGTTCAAGGCCAGCCTTGGCTACAAGTAAGCTTGAGGCCAGCCTGGGACAAAGGAAACCCTGTCTCAGTAAGGTCACAAACCAGGAAACGAAAATAAAAATTGTATTATGTTTTAGTTATAATGAAAATAGCATAGCTGCAGAATAGAACACAGATGCTAAGAACAAATGTTTTAAACACATAACGACACAATGGCTTTTCAACTTGCCATAAGGTTATACCTTGATAAATCCAATGTTAAGTACAAAACACAAGAAGCACCCCTACCCTACTGATTATCACAACTGAGCAATCGTGTACACTGGGGTCTTGACTCCTCTTCCTTGTGGCAGAGGCTCACTGGGTGTTGTGGCTCTCACTTGTTTCACAGGGTCATGACAGAATATAGGACTTTAGAACACTTGGCCAGGAAAAGGTCAAAATTCAACATTCCAGCCTCCTTTTCTATTGAACAAGTATCATTTCATCATTATAAAGTATAAAGTCATAAGCTGAATCATCATGGTTTAGGTATACTCTTCATTTTTCCATTGAATAAATATAATAGAAATTCAAAATCCTGCAGAAACAGGATTTTATTTCCTAGCTCTGTTTCTCCCATTTCTTAGAAATCCAAATTTTTTCACATTTTCTCTTCTTACATTCTGTTGCTGCTTCCATCTTTTTTTCTCAATGTCTGTTGTCTATTTTTTATTGAATTTTGTGCATTTCATACAATAAGTCTTAATCATATAGAGGTCCATCCCCTATCTGTACCCCACTATAGCTCTTCAGTCAGAAGAGCTTCATGCATTTTGTCATCTGTGTTAAGGCCTATCAAGTCAAGTGTGTGTTTGATGTTCCTTGGTATGAGTTCATCCACTGGAGCCTGTTCAGTCTATCTACAATTGCTCCTTAAAAGAAGACCAACTCTCCCTCACCAGCAGTGATCAGTTGCCAATAGTTCCTCAGTTAAGGTTGGGGCTGCTGCCCATTACCCAGTTCTATGCTGGATTTTTGTCTGACTGAGTTTGCATGGATCATGTGTATGCTCATATGAGCAAGTTCTCTAGAGGCCTGGAAGACTGTGCTTCCTTATGATCACACACCAACCCTGGCTCTTACAATCTATCCCCCTCTCTACTGCAATGGTCCCTGAGCCATGAATTGGTGAGATTTAATATAGGAGTCCAATCCAGGGACAACAGCCAGCGCTCTTAAACACATAGCCAACTCTCCAGGCCCACTGCTCCCATCTCTAAACAAGTTTATGAGTCTATCGCAGAGTTTTCAGCATGAGGACGCTTAGGCATAGCATCAAGTACTTAAAACTATTTCACAAATGAACAAAAATGTCTTTCTATGATTAGCACCGAACAGAGTACCAAACTGGAAATAAACAAAGCTAATTTTTTTACTCTTTTCCCAATTCAGCATAGGGTAATTTTAGACATTTAGGCTCTCTGTATATTTAAGCTTCATTGCTGTGGTGGTTTGAATGATAATGTCCCCCATAAGCTCTAAGCATTCAGACATTTTGTCCCCAGTTGGTGGAACTGTTTTAGGAGGTCTTAGAAGGTGTGGTCATGCTGGAGGAAGCACGTCACTGGGTGTGCTTAGAGAGTTCTTAATCCTTGCAGGATCTCCAGTCACTCTCTGCTTCCTGTGCCTTCTTGAAGATGTGAGCACGCTTAGCTTCTGTGTCTACTCTAGGCACCTCTATTGCTATGCCTCCTCTCCATGATGGACTTTTGTCCCTCTGGAACAATAAGCTAAATGAACTCTTCCTTTTATAAGTTCCTTTGGTCAGTGTTTTAATCACAGTAGCAGAAAACTGACTAATTTAGAAATTGGTACCAGGATCGTGAGGTATTACTGTGACAGACTTGACTTTGGTGTTTGGGGGAGGATTGTGGAAACCTTTAGAACTTTGGCCTAGAAAAGTCATTGTGTGCCTAAGAGTTTGTTGCTGTAGAGTTTGGAACAGTTATGCTGAAAGGGCTGTAGATGATGGGGGACTGGCTTGTGAACCTTCAAAGGGAAGCAGAGACTGTCAGAGCTGTTTGTGTGATATTTTGAATTGACAATCTGGGGGTCCTGGTTTACTGGGGCTGAAGAATCAGCTGTAATTAAGAAAAGACCAGAACCTAAAGTGAAACCTTTGCTTTACTGGGACAATTGATGCTGGTTAGCTGGGGCTATGAAATCAGCTGTTAAGTAACAAAAGACCAGCATTGCCATGGTGAAATCTTCTGGGAAGTATTTCCTCAGGTCAGCACACAGAAGCTGTGGTCCAGAAGGGTCCTGAGCTTGAAGCAGGACTTAGTAATGCGTAAGAGTCTCCTGCATGGTTCTGGTGTTTAAAATATGAAGAGATCACAGAGAGCAGCTGAGTCCTGGCACCCTGAGAGGCCAGGAGAGGCCAGTGGTGAAGATGCAGCCTAAGTTTCAGTGGAGACCCCAGCGTTTTGGAGGTACCAGGACCGTGGGTGACCAAGGACGGCAGCCAGCAGGTGTGGAATGGAGCTGGCCTGGGTCTGCAAGACAAGCTGTGTGTGCTGTGGACGGCAGAGCCAGAGAAGAGTTGCTGCTGAAATGCTCTGGGACCTAGAACATCATGAGAGAATTGCAGATGTCCAACTTTGAGCTATTTGCTGGACTTACATTTTGCTTAGGTGTGTCCGATTCTTGCCTTTGTTTTGGATTTTAGAGGAGCCCTTAATTAAAAGACTTTTAAGAGGTTGAACTTTTAAGTGTTTCGATTTTTTTAAGGACTGTGGGAATTTTAAAGTTGCAATATCTTATGTTGTGATATTTTTAACATATCTTGGGGATAAGAAATGGAAAAGTTGTGATCTAATAGTGATATGTTTATGTGTCAAATTGACAAGAGATCAGTTGTGCTGGATAGCTTTAGTGTTAACTTGACACTGGGTTCAAGAAGCCTCAATTGGAGAATTTCTTCCTGTGGTCATGTATGTAGGGTATTTTCTTCATTGTTGAGTGATGTGGATGTGGGAGGGTCTAGCCCACTGTGAGTGGTGCCATCCCTGGGTAGGTCATTGTCTACTGTATAAGAAAACAGGCTGAGTCTGGCCAGGGGAGCAAGTCAGTAAGCAGCATTCTTCCATACTTCAGCTCTTGCCCCCAAGTTCCTGCCCTGAGTTCTATCTTGGACTCCCTAAATGATGAACTGTGACCTAGGAGATGTAAGCTAAATATACTCCTGGACAAGTTGGTATAGGTCAGTGTTTCATCACAGCAATAGAGAAGCAGATTAGGACAATTGTCAACTTTGCTGCATTGGACTCATCTAGGAAATGGAGGCACACCTCTCTCTGTCTGTGAGGGTGTTTCTAGAAGATTCACTTAGGGGTGAAGACTAATCCTACGCATGGAAGGCGCCATTCCACAGGCTGACTGCTCCAATGGGAAAGCCTCAGGGAGGAAAGAGAAAGTCAAAGAGCACCACCATACGTATCTCTCCTTTCTGCTCTCCACGGTGTGAACAAGTCATATACTCTTGCTTCCATGATGGGGCCAAAACAAGCATGAGCTGTGATAACCTCCCTTCTCAAAGCTGTTCTTTCAGAATTTGTCACAGCATTATGACAGCAATTCATAACTTGGCTCTTCGGCCTGCATCTCCTTCATGATGAAACTTAGGAACTTTTAACAGGATAACAATGTACAGGACTCATTTACAGGGATAAGTGGGAGTAATCTCTGAAAACTAGACATTTCCCTCTCTTGTCAGAATTAAATTCTCATCCAAAAGAAGAATATACTTTAGACGGCATTTAAAATTTTTCTTTCATTTGGTTATGTTACAGAAATCTGCTTGCTGTCCACCAATAAGCTCCAGTGCTCAATAAGGGGGTCTACTCAGCAAATTTCAGATTTTAAAATGATACCACTTTGCATAGCATTTCAGAATTTCTTCTGGGTGTTTCCTAAATCATTTTGTGAAGAAAAATTCCTGGACCTTTCAACAGAAGGACAAGAGGTGTATATGGCTATTATGATTTTTAAAGAAATCACAGTTTTATTTTTTACTAGATCGTGCAGCTAAGCCTCCTTTGCAGGAACAAGAAATGAAACCTATGATGTAACAATGTCCCAAGGAATGATATTCCAAGGAAAGCCGAAGGAGTAAGATAAGGTGTTAAACTAGTCTAGAAGTACATACTACCAGGCAAGAATTATGTCTTGTTATTTGTTTGCACATATGAAAAAGAACTGCCTTGAAGGAAAACTTGGCATTGTCATCAGAATAACAATACTATTGTCTTGAAATGTAATTTACATATTCTGTGTGACAAAATCTGTTTAGAACTGGGCCGCTTGGTTGTGACTTAAACGGAACATCCTTCAAAGCCAGGCACCATTTTGCAATGTACTGAACAAATGCTGGGTTGGGATTCTTTTGAATCTTGTCAACTCATTGCTTGGTTGTTAAGATATCAAATATGCAAATAAGTAAACTAATTGCACAATGGCGGTCTTTCTGTAATATCTAATGTGGTTCTCCTAACAATCTACATTCGTTCTATTCTAGTCACCTAAGATTCGGGAGGTGCAAAAGACAGTTGCTTTTACTTGATTCAATTTCAAGAGATTGGAAGCTAAGCCGAGTTCCTCACCCTCCTCTTTCCTAAATACTTCCCTCCCCCTCCTCATTACATGGCTTCACACTAATTTACATGAATTTCAGCTTTCAAAATCAATGGTCTTTGCTGAATGCAAATAAGCACATGGAAAAATTATATTAAGTTTGCACAATTGATCTTTCATCATTTCAAATGGTACCTTTGAATAGTTCCTGAAATGTCTGTCTGAAATATTCCCAGCGCTGAGTATCATCAAAAGATGGAGGGTCACACTGGGGAAACCCATTCTCAGTGATGTAAATTACAGGGTTATTATACGTCTCCTAGAACAAGAAGGGAGAAGTTTCATTCCAAACAGATGTTAAAAAAATGAAAGCTCATAAAATCAGGTGCATTACCCTCTATCTTCTTGAAGCTACAACCCCAAAACTAGTTTTCATCAAATTGCACTGACCCTATTAACTTAATTTTCCATGCACTGACCTTTTATGACTAACAATGGAAAAGCAAAACTGTGCAAATGTCCATGAAGACAGTCAAATGACTCTTATTATAATGAGAAGACAGAAATATCTCTCTCCTCATCAGCATCTGCTGATTGTCACTGCTCCTTAACCCCCTGGTCCCGCTGCAGGTACATTTTCTATTCCCCACAGGAGGGGTCTTGAAAGCTGGTACCTTGAAACTGTCAGTTCAGCCAGCAGCACAGTGAAGTGTCAGACAGCAGCCAGCCCTCTTTCCTTAAAATGCTTTTTTTGAATTGCAGCAGTGACACCCACTCAAAAAATATGTTCAAGCCACTCCTAAAGCCACAACAGAATTTAACAACAAATTCGGCCTTTGACCACTGGTTTTGAAGCGAGCTCCTTAATCTTCACCAACTTAAAACCTGATCTTCTCCTCCCAGGCCAACAAATGGACAACCTACCACCTGATGATACAGGCATACATATTCCTGTCTGGCCACCTTTATATAAGTGGGCATACAGAGACACAAAGAAATCATGCATTTACCTTAATATATTTCAGTAGTTTACGTATTCCCCATGGTACCACATAGATCCAACCCACGTTTTTCCAGGATGGGTCTGGAAAGTATTCAATCTCCACATCCTGAAGGAAGCTGAGTTCATTGTTACTCAGCTGGTGCTTCACTAAGCGAGTTGTATAATACTGCACAGCAAAGAAGTCAGCAGTGCCTCTGATCATTTTCTTCTCTTCTTCTGTGAATTCTGGAAGTCTTGACGATGGATAGCCTTGTTTTTTACTTATGGAGGCAATCTGGGACTTGACAATTTCAGGATAATCACCATCGATGAATATGGGTTTAGCAAAGAAATCCAACTGGAAATTGATGGCTCTCTTAGTAGCTTCCTGGTCAAGTACCGAGTTGGGATCTGCTGGTTCCAACCAGGAAGCAAATAATGATAGGGACACCATACCCTTCTGTTCTTTTCGGAATAAAGAATCATAGCTGTGCCAGGATCTGGCATGCGCCCTAATCAAATTATGAGCTGCCTGATAACCTCCAGTCCCAAGATGAGGCACACCAGGAGCAAAGATGCCCATGTCATAGGACAACAGAGCAAGAATATTGGGTTCGTTTATGGTGAGCCATTGCTTCACTCGATCTCCAAAGGTCCTAAAGCAAAATTGAGCATAGTTGTCAAAGGCCTCAATGATTGCTTCTGACAGCCAACCTCCTTGGTCTTCTAGAGCCTGAGGCAAATCAAAGTGATAGATGGCCACTACTGGTGTAATCCCATTCATTAACAAATCATCAATGATCTTGTTGTAATAGTCAATTCCTGGGAGAGATAAGAAAAAAAAAAGTGACAGAGGAAAAGCTATTTTCAGTATGGATGTATTAAAGTATTGGATGACTTTTACCCAACGAGTTTATTACATATTTGGTTTGATCAAAGAAAGGTTGGGAAGAAGCATGGAGAACTCCACAGAAGACTGACAGATCAGGAAGTGAGGGTCAGACGGGGTGGCAGGATGGGAAGAGACTTGCTCTGAAACATACATTTGAGCAAGTCACTGACACCTACATTATGCTGCTTTTTCATTCGTTGAATTTAACTCCAGTAAGACTCAAACTCTGTGAGAGCAGGCTGAGCTGCAAAATTTGACTCTAAATTTCTAGATCCTGGAACACTATTAGAAATGTTATAAACAATAAAGATCTATTCAATTAATGATTCTCAAAAACATTGAAAATAAACTAAAGAAAACAATTCAGATGACTGTCTTAATTCTTTGGTAGGCTTTATAAATCGAGGAAGAGATCCACTGAGTATGTATCTGAACTTAGCCTCAAAGCCAGGTGCAATGACACTTGCCTGTATCCCAACTACTTGGGACTGTTTGAGACAAGTAGACTGAAGTCAGCCTGAACAACATAGTGATAACTTTTGTCAGAGAGATAAAATGCTCAATATCTATTCCAGAATGGGAATTCCAAGCACAGAAAGCAAGAGACTTGGGACAGTGTGTGTACCTGATTGGGCATCGCTCTAAAATTCTGACAGTGTACAGGAATACACAGTAAATGTTTGCTCTCGGCTGATTCTCTCAAGACAGCATGCCCAAGAGAGTGCTTGTAGAATTGTTGCACAGTTCAGTAGAATGCTATTAAGGTGAAGAGGCTTTGCCTCAGGAACCAAGACCAAGAAGATATTGAGTCCAGTCTTATAATGACTCTTACTTTGAAGTGACTCTCTAAGAAGAGGGTGCTGTTAGTACTGTGCCTATCTTTACGTTTCAAAAAAAGGAAGGACCCAAAGCTTTGAGAAGAAAAGCTGTTCTGGCTTAAGGGGTTCATTTTTGGAGAAATGTAAAATCATATGTAGAACTCTGTTGCACTGGAGGATTATCTACAAGAAAAGTCTTTTTCTTTTCTAGGTTGATGAGAACAGTGATTCGGACTTCTGGGTTACTTCCACATTCAGTCACTCACTTGTTCCTTGCTCAAAGTCTTACTGATGCATATAAACAGTGAGTACAACCCTCTTCCTTCTGGAATTTGATCAGAAGCACTACAGATAAACTGGCAAACACATAAAGTACAGAGATAAACATACCTGCCCCAGGGCATCTGAAAGCTGCTCTGAGAGCAACGTACCATAGGGCTTCAAGACTGAACTACAGTGCTCACCTTTTTATGTGAGTTTATTGAGTTAATACACTGAACATGCTGAGGACATTTCTTAACATACAAGAGCACAGTACAGGTAAGCTGTCATTGTAGCAATTGCTATTGCTGTTGCTATAAGACTTGAGCTGTCACCTAAAAGTGAATAAAAATGAACAGGGGCTGGAGAGATGGCTCAGCAGGTACTATCACTGGCTGCTCTTGTAGAGGAGCTGGGTTCAGTTCCCAGCACCCACACTGTCCACAACTCCAGTTCCAGAGGATCCAGCACCCTCTTCTGACCTCCGGGAGCACTACACAACATGGGCACACTCACATGCATGCAGGAAATACTCATACACGTAAAATAACATGATCAAGATAAAGTGTTATTGAAAATTAACACCATTAGGTGATGAGGAAAGAGTGTGCTGGGGAGACGAAAAGAAGAAACAAATGTCCAAAAAACCCAAGGACGTGTAGAAATAAAGGGCCTCCAAATGTGGAAACAGGCAATTTACTCCATTTGCTAAAGAAAGGGAGTCAACCACCATCCCTTGACTTTGGCAAGAACTCAAAGACAGTTGGCAAGAAGGAAAAAACAAATGAGAAAGCTTATTCCAACTGGAGTTGTTGGTATAGGAACCTGGAAGATAACTTAGTACAGTGTCTTCAGTGATTGGTTTGGGGAGTATGTCTGACTTTCTTTTATTGGTCCTAAGTTAGATGCTGAGCTGGGATAGGAACAAAAACCATAGAAGGTGGAAGTTGTTGACCCACTATTCTGGGCAGACTACTATAGAGGCTGTGGTTTGGCTGTCTGGCCTTCTTAAGTGGGTCAAAGTTTTATTTACATATGCTGTCTGGCCAGTGTTTATATATTCACCCTCTTAAGAGAGGTGTGCCTTCTGGGAACTGAAAGCTCAGTATATATCAGAAGAGGAGGAAGAACCAGGAAAAGTAAACAGGGTTAGCAGAAACCATGTAATATACCACGGTATTGTTGACCTGAGTATTTTTAACAACAGCTCATTTATTTTACAAACTGGAAAACCCCATGACTCACACAAAAATGGTCCATGTTTGGGAGGCTATTTGTATTAATGTAGACAAACTAACTCCTTCTCCCCAAAATTCTCATGCCTTAATCCATGGAATAAGCGAATAAACTACTCTACAGGGGCAAAACCGAGACTCTGTAAATTCAGTTAAGGAAAAGATTCTTACATAAGCAGGTTTTTCTAGCCTTTCAAGACAGACTCAATATAATCACATAAGTCCTTAAAAGCAATAGAATGTAACAGAAAAATTGGTCAGAAAGATGCAATGACAAAGAAGAGGTAGAAGATCTAGCAAACCACTGCTGGCTTTGAAGATGACAAAGACAGCCACACGCCAAAGACAGGCAGCCTCAAAATGCTGGACATGTCCCTCAGAGGGCAGCCAACGAGACCATTAGAACCTCCCTGTGCTGCATGTCGACAGCAAGGATGAGCCAAGACAGACACTCCCCACGAGCTTCAGGAGAAGCACGGCCCTGCGGTCATTTTTATTTCAGTTGACAGGACTCCAAGGTCACCAGTTTGTGTTGGTGTAAGAAACTAAGTTCGTGATTGTTTCAGTAGCAATGAAAGACCAAAACGAGTCACCAAAATCTTCAAAGGTTTCCCTTGCTATCGCAGTGAAAGTGCCTTCCAACCCATCCCTGGGTTCATGTAAATCACATTTCCTCATTTGCAGCTGGGATGTCAAAAGCAGTACGATAAACTAACTTTGATGCTGGTGCACAGGAAGGTTCTCCTAGAAAACTCTCTTCATGGACTCTTTTTTCTATACTAGTTTCCTTTATTGAATTCACACCGTATGTATTAGATGGCACGCATTTTGCTTAATTCTAGCACTAAGCCCAAGAGAGAAGCAATTTCACTCCTATCAAATGCACAGGGAAATCAGTATCCAGAGAGACTCGGTGTTGTCAAATGGCACAGACAACATTTAGTCCCACTCTGAGGCTGTTTTTCCCATTGTAGTTTATTACTCCTCAGGTTTATAAATGTTCTTGAACCATAAAAATGTGATAATTTCACTGACCTCACTTCCACCTACTCAGACCTACTCAGACCTGGTCATAATATCAGATCCTTTATAATATCCTTTTATGTGGAAGCTCTCAAGGTAACCAATCCATTTCATTCAAGCAACATGATCATGAAGTTAAATACATTTCATGTCGTTCATGTACTTACGCTACTAATTATAATTAATATTTAATATCCCATAACTTTGCTTCTGCTTTATACAGTTTATTTAGTGATGTAAGAAAACTTTTCCAACTTTTCTATGAAGTGATAGAAAGAGAGAGAGGAGAGAGAGGATGTGTGTATTACTAGGGACTGAACCTACAGCCTTGTGCATACTAGGTAATTACCACTGAGCTGTATCCGCAATGGAATGAGAACTAAGAACAGAGCGCCATGCTCAGACAACTGAGCCAAAGGAACTTGAAGAAATCACTTGGCCTCTGCCTGCCTACAGTCCTCATCTGTGAAAGGGGATGCTAATAGTGCCACCTCATGGCTGTTATGAGAATTGACTAAGATTACATTGTTAAAGGTAGATTTAGCTTCATGGGTCAAGCTGGTTTGGTTTAGAAACAACAAATTCTCTGTGTTTGCAAGTAATGGGTTGTTATCTCCCTGGGAATCTTAAAATTTTGACAGCTCACTTGAACCCTGTTTTCCTTCCAGATATTTAGGACAAGAATGACTCTTTGAAGAACTAAAACTTCTCTAAGTTTCTTTTCTAGTCAATACCATATTATCTGTTTTAATTAAGGCCATTTCTGTTTATTTGGTCTTTGGAAACTTGAAGTAGCTTTGAGCTAAAGATATTTTAGACAGAGGAAAAGTAATCCAGCCCAGTCTGACTTGAATGGAGAGGTAGCAAGGGGAGCAGTTGGCCAATTGGTAGCAGTTGGCAGAGGGTAACGTGGGCATTACTTGAAATTACATGAAGACAGCAGACCCTTAGTGACAAAGATTTGATGGATGAATCTTGTAAAAAGAAAACGAGAACACAAAGTTGTATGGGTCGGAAAGTGGTAGTGTAAACGAGAGGAGTTTGGAGAAGGGGTGATTAGGATCAAAACACAGTATATGAAATTCTCAAAGAATTAATGAAAATAAAATACTAACAACTGATATGCGATGGCACTCCCGTGCGGTCAAACGCTTCTCGAAGCGCCTCACGTAGAACCTCATTCCATGCTTGCAGCTACCTATCTTCATCATAAGGATAAAGAAACTGAGTCCCAAGGACACTAATGTGCTCTACCCTCACACCAGAACACGCAGAGTCTGGATCCACCGAAAGCAATTAGATTTCATAGTTTGTGTCCTGAAATATGTAATTCCCTGCCTTTTCTACAGAACAAAAACAAAAGTCTGAAATACGTAATTAAAACCAGAAAAAAAAAAAAAATCTAACTGCACCTGGAATTCAAGGAGACTGAAGCTAGAAGCTCGGAAAATCTTCGGCTCTGGGGAGAAAGGGTCTCTCTCACACTAGCTTCGCTCAGCACAGCTGCTCCTGTCCCCCATTTCAGAACCTTTTCTTTCCACGCTCCCATGCTCTCCAATTGGCCTTCATATCTGCCAGCAGTACCTCAGATCCCTGGTGAAAGTCACCAACCAACACAGCCTCTCAGATCCTCAAACCCAGATATCTCTGAGAGGCAGAAACAACTGGGAAAGCTCATCTTTTCTCAGGAGACCATACAAGTTGCACATCACAGAAGATGAGCTTTCTCCTTTGTCCTGTCAGCTGTGACTAGGAGTCAGGAGCAGGGTAATATTGAACAATGAAATAGGGAAATTCTCTTAAAAGAGAAGGTTGTAGACCACTCAAAGATCACCGTTCCAATAAGAGGGAGAGGGGAGGGAGGGAGAGAGGGGGAGGGAGGGAGGAGAGACGGAGTGAGGGAGGAAGGGAGGGAGAGGGGGAGGGGGAGGGAGGGAGAAGAGAAGAAGGGAGGGAGGGGGAAGGGATGGAGGGAGGGAGGAGAGAGGGAGGGAGGCAGAGAGGGAGGGAGGGAGGGGGAAGGGACGGAGGGAGGGAGGAGAGAGGGAGGAGGGAGAGAAGGAGGGAGGGAAAGAACTCTGATTCTAGCCAACTTTGAAATTGTAAGAGCATTTCTTTTGATCTGTGTCTGTCTTCTCTCAGATATACGCTAAGACTTTTGTTCACACCTCTGGACTCATACCAATTTCTTAAACGACCCTAAGTCCTCTTTTGTGCTGTCTGTATAAGTTATTTATCACTCCTGTAGCAAAGAGTAAGTAACTGTCTCACAGCTCTTGAGGCCAGCAGTTCAAATAGTTTTCAAGACATTGAAATTAAGATGGCAGTAGAATTGCCTTCTTCTGGCAAGCTCTCAAGTAGAATCCAGTCCCTTGCCTCTTTCAGGTGCTCCCTGCATGCCTTCTGACCCTCTCTCTCCAGCCTCCCTCCTATAACAACTCACTTGTTTACACTGACCCATACAGATCACCCAGATAATATCATCACCACATCCTTAATTTAATGATCCCTGTATTGTCTCCTTAACCAGACAATCAACAACTTCATAGTTTCTAAGATTCAAGACAAGAGTATGTTTGAGGAATAAGAAAACATTATTCATCCCACAATTACACTGAACACAAAATACAGGTTAAAAGCTGGTTACTCAACTTACTTACACAATTCCTTTCAAGTCCTCTTACATTTGAAGCCTTAAAGTGAACAAGAATTTCTGTATGAATCTTTGCATTCTTTTCTTTCTTTCCAAGACTTTTATCTCCTAGTAATCCCATATAACTTATAGTTATAGCGTATATGAAAATGCACTTGGAAATACAGAACAATGTAATTTCAGTTGCCAGCTTATTCTCTCCTTGTTAAACCTTGAAAACTTGACATTTGAAAAAGAAAACCTATGTAACAATCCCATGTTGTACAATATTCTTTCAGTTTGAGAACAGAATTTTTCAAAGTCCTATAATCAAACTTTGGAATGGGTAGTCAAACACATGCACATCCAGACACATAGAGGGGCGGGTGGGGGTCCTGAGAAGGGACAGTAACAGGATTTTTCAATTATTTTCATGTTCTTTGAGGAAATGTTTAAACAGAAGAAAAACACGATGGCCTTTCTGAGTTAAAACAGTTCCAAATGCTTCAACAGATCACTGCACAAGAATGAGCAGCTGCTTGCTGAAATTCCACCTCCTGGGAACAGCTCCCATGTGCTCTTGTTCAGGGAAAAGTCTGTAATATTAATCAGTTATAGCTTCCCAAATGCTGTGGCCAAACGCAAAGCTCTTTGCAATGGACAGGTGATGGTCACAAGAGCTTGGCAAGCGGCTTTCCTCTCACCCTTAAGTCACTCAGAGGACTCCAGCAACCTTGTGCCTTTTCTTCCAGGCTCCACTTTTCTCTGGGCCCCTGCTCATGAGCTGCTGACTCACGCTGTGCCCTTGACCTTCTGTACATCTTAACTTGACTTTCAAAGGTTGCCGTATTGGTACAGGTCTGTTGTCCTTTATCTAAAACTCTTGGTGGGGATGGAAGAAGCTGCTGCAGAGACTGATCAGTAGGGAATACACTTACCTTGAAAGCCCAAGGACCTGAGTTCAAGGCCCAGAATCCACATTTTAGAAGCAGAGCGTGATAGAACAGGCTTGTAATCCCAGAGCTGGTAAAGCACAGACAGACAGATGCCTAAGACTCACTGGACAGCCTAGGCAGCCTGGCTACTTAGCAAGGTCCAGGCCACTGAAAGATTCTATCTCAAGCAATTAGGTAGACCAGGCCTGAGGAAAGACACCCAAGGTTGTCCTCTGGCTTCCACAAGCATGTACACACACATACAAACACATATACCCACATACCTGCACAGCACACAAACACACAGAATTAAATAAATAAATCTTGGGAGAAATATTTTCAGAGTGTGGGGGTTTTAGAAAGGAAACACAGAGCCCATATTGTACATTAACCTCCTCCATGGGTCTAGGTCAGTTTTTTTTCTATAGCAAAATATGCAAATATACAAATGTCCTCAGATATAGTAAGCCAAGATCATAAGAAACATTTCACACAAATTCACCTTACCTTAATATATCAATTTAAACATAGAAAAGAAATCCTAACTAATATACCTATAATTCAGTCCCTACACCGAAGTCTCAGAGAAGACTCAGAGAAGAGGAAGCAGAAAGATTTTAAGAGCCAGAGGAACAGGATGCCTGCTCCTAGATAAAACATTCTAGACATAACAGGGAAGGTGCACCCAGGAAATCTCCGCACTATGAATACTTAATAAGACCTGCATAGTGACCTTAACAAGTTGACATGCCAATGTGGATGAGAGGAAGGACTCAGAATCTCACTTCTACATGAAGAGCTAGAGGTAGTCGTTGGATGCCATGGGAGGGAGAATCAGTTTTCCTGAGCAACAAAACAAAGCTCCCTGGTAGATTATCTAATCTCAAATTATCATCCCTAAACACATGCACACCTGAGCACCATTAAAGGGACTCAATGCATTGCATTATATATGTATGTGTGTGCGCGTGTGTGTGTGTGTGTGTGTGTACAAAATCTCACAATAATAAGCAGAGGACAAGAAATTGAGGAGTGGGGGGACATTGGAGGATTTTGAGGGGAGTAGGAGAGTCAGAAATGATGCAAATATAGAGGTCATATATGAAGTTCTCAAAAAAATTAAACTATATAAAAGGAAAAAGTCGTTAGTCAGAGCCTTTAGATTTTAGACTCCAAAGGAGGGCTGGTGGAGCTCTCTAACAAACATTGTTGTACTCACACTCCTGATTATTATTATAGTCATTTTGTTGTTTACTGTCCAAATGGAAGTTCAGGGACAACTGCAAGTTCCATCAACAGTATCTCAGTAGAACGGGGCCCTTAAAGGGAAATTGTAGCAGAGTTCAGGTGGTTTGACACGACTATCAATGGGCTCAAAACTGGGTACCATGGTTTTAATGGCAGACATCTCTAGGCTGAACTCAGCACTGAGCTAGTTTGTCATCTTGGAAAGCTTATAGCCAACTTTACATCCATGTCAGTGAGACCTCTCACTCATAGGCTTGTTAGGAACATTCAATTTACCAAAGCAAGTGCTGTGTCTGGCACAGCGAACTACGCATACTACACAAACAACAAAAAGTGACAGTCACTGTACTTAGTAATTTTGATGATTGTTATTGATCTATATAACTTAAGGTACTATTTACTGAAGCTTTCTCTGGAAGGCACTGGACTGGGTTACAGGGCCATGCAAAACTGATCTGCCCATCACTCTGTAAGCAATTCAAGGGCTTCTCTTCCATCTATGTTATAGGTACTTAGCACAATCCTTTACTCACAGGTCACCGTCAATACCATTTCTTAAGTGAAATTAAACACAAGGTGCTCACAACAACAACAATGAAGGGTGTGAAAAATACACTGGGGGCTTTGCAAAGTGCTAGAGGAAGAGAAATACAAATGCATAATTATGTATATGTATTTGTTGTGGGGGTTTTTGGACAGATGAAGACTTTAAAGAAGAAGAGGCATTCATGCTAGAGGTTTTGTCAGGTGTAACTGGAGCTAAGAAAGATGAAGACTGTCAGCAAATTCCTCCAAAAGTTGAAAAGGGCATAGTTTGTTTAATAAGAAGTGGGTTATGTGCTTGGGTGAGTGCATGGAGGAATCACATGGGTCACACACGGGGGAAAATGGCAGCTTGCAAAAAGCTTCGGAAGTGACTTAAGACTAAGCCAAACAAGACCTGTGATGCTATAGGATGGGGAGCAAGCTACATCCTAGGTTTCAAAGAGCTAAATATTTTTTAGTGTCTCTTGGTTAGCAGGGAATAACTCAGACTACTTTGACTTGGGCCAAGCTTCAGGAAAATTGCTGTGGTAGTATTTATAGGAAGGACTGAAGGCTGTAGGTGTGTGTCAAAAGGCCCCTGGTCAGACTGATAATCGGCTACACCAGGACAGAGAGGATGGTTAGGGAAGAAGGCAGGAAGGAACAAAGGCAGAGGAAGAAAGGACTGTAATTAGCAAACTTTGAAATGCAGGAAGCAAAGACATGAGATGATTAGACTTGATGTCTAGCCCTTGGTATGGTGGCACCAAAGAGAAAGGAAGGTGTAGGTGTTGGGTAAAGCAAAGAGAAAATTATGAGCTCACTTTTAAATGGACCACCAATCACCTCCTATTCAAAGGCAAAAATAAAAATAACCAATCATGTGTAGTAACTGTATGTTCAGGCTATAACCATCATTTTGGTTAATGTCTCTAGAATCAAGCACTAGGCCTGTTTATCTTGTTTGGGAGAGGTAATCCTACAATCCTGGGGCTCACAAAAGCCTGGGGTTCAAATAAACCTATGTGGTGGATACGCTTCAGGAAATGACCCAGCCTGTGTGAGGTGAGCATCACAAATTTGGAAGCCCACTGAGAAACTGTTACCATGGGTTGTTTTGTGTAGGGAATCCTGTCGCTTATTGATATGGAACTCTTTGGCATCAGAAAGGCCCTAGGAGCGGGCTGGAAGGGGCGCCCACTCTCAAGTCATATAATTATGCATCAGGCAATTAGGAGAATCCCATTAAAGATCACACACAGTGTACTTCATTTGCTTCCCTGGCTCTATGATTTGTACATAATCTTTTCCAGGACAAAGTAATAATAAAGGATCTGTATTCTGAAGCCATATGCTGTAGTGTAGGAGTTGGCAAAAGAATCAGGTAACAAATATTCGGGTCTTCGTAGGCCATATGGTCTCTGCCCCAACTGCTCACTTCTGCCATTGCAGGAGGGAAGCAACCATAGATGATGCAGGATGAATGGTTATGGCTATGTTCCAATAAAACTTTATTGACAAAAACAGGTGACAAACCATAATTGGCCCTTGGGTCAGTTTTCCAACCCTGTTGTATAAGCGGCTAGCTAGACCTTAAGGTGAGATTTCAGATCTAATACCAAATTTGTTGACTTGGACATATGCTTCTATAAAATATGATCATTATATCTTCCTTATTGATAGGATTAAAGAAAATGTGTGTTTAAAATGCCTAATAAGGGGCTAGAGAAATGGCTCAGTGATTAAGAGTACTGTCTGCTCTTGTAGAGGACCTGGGTTCAGTTTCCAGCACCCACACGGCAGCTAGCAACCATCTGTAACACCAATTACAGGGGCTCCAATGGCCTCTTCTGGCTTTTGTGGGCATTGCATGACATGGGTTCACTTACATATATGCAGGCACAATACTTGTACACATAAAATAAAATTAATAAAGTTTTAGAAGCCTAATAAATAACAGGCATGTAGTAAGGAAGCAAATGCTCCTTTTAATCAGAAGGCACAGGAAGGATAATAGCTGAAGTAATATTTAGGCCACACCAGGTACTGTGTTAAGCACTTTACAAGGATTCTTCCATTTAATCTTTTAATAACCCTCGGAAACATAAATTTTTATAATGGGAAAGCTGAGACACTGACAGATGCCAAGAGAAGTTTTACACATAGTATATGATACAGCTGAAACTTCATCTGAAATAAGTAAACCCCAGGAACCCAGAGCCCAACCCCCGAGCTACCATCCAGAACTCAGCGCTGCTGAAATTCTCAGAACTCTTTCAGATTCTTCAGGCCTTTCGTAACTCCTCACTGGGTGATAGAACTAAAAAAATAGTTTGATACAACAACTTTACCAAATTCACCTTCAAGTTAGTACTCAGCAAACATATCGAATAAATAAAAACCTTCCTCCACCCTCCCTCCTGCCCACCCACCCTTCCCTCCACCAAGGAGGAGCCTAACTGTCAAGAAAACCAAAATATTACTGAGAAAGCTAATGCAACTCATTGCGAAATTTTTATCCTATAATCACTCTGAAAACTTGCAATTTCAAAGCTACCCTGCAGAACAGCGCGCTGGATTAATTATGCCAGACTGCAGCAATAACCTTGAATTAAAGCTGCAACCTTCTATTTTTAAGAAACACTTGCCTTTCTGGTTGATGAAACCTGTCGTCCCATCAGGTAACAGACGTGACCAGGAAAGAGAGAAGCGGTAATGAGTCAATCCAAGCTGTTTGATACATTTCAGATCTTCCCCCCACAGAGTGTAGCTGCCACAAGCTGCATCACCAGTCTGGTTCTTGAAAACTCGCTCTCCTCCCTGATGGGTGAATGTATCCCAGACACAAGGGCCTCTTCCATCTGCATCCCAGCCTCCTGAGAAAAGGAAGAAAATGAAATGGTTACACTCTTGACATCAAGAGGCATATGTGGAATGTAAATATTTGTCACCCAAAGAACATACCTCATTAACTCAATGTACCAAATTTATAACTTTAAAGTATGCCTTTAAACTAACATGCATGAGTGAGTTGTGTGTTTAGCTGTCCTTGATCCTTGAAGCTGACTAGTCGCAAATGAAAAATTATTGCACAGTGCCGATGCATAACAGGCTTTCATGGTTCATTATCTGAAGTTCTCTCAGCCGGTAAACAGAGGCAGGCCCCAGCTTCTGAAAGTCTGCATTACAAACATCACCTCTTTGGGAACATTTCTCCTGGCTGTGCCTAACAGTCTTGTCCTTACATGTTACAGATTCTGGAGATTTTATCTCTAGCCTGCTTGAACCTATCCTCCTTTCCACAGGGAGGCCTTTAATGATCCAGCCTGATATTTGCAGGAAGACACAAACAGTTTCCACTATTGGTATTGGTATTCAAAATGAGTTCATTTGTATCCCTATTAATTCAATAAAAATTTACATCAAGAACTATGCCCAATGAGGAAGGGACCAGGAAGAACTAGGTTATGACTCATAATTTGGGGAAACTAAAGCAAAAACCAATTGCAAAAGTACTAAGGTAAAGGTTCTGGCCTTCACAGAGACTGAGGGAAAGAAAATGAAAAGTTATTATCCAATTGTGAGCTAAAGTCAGAGGAGATTTTTTTCTGCTTGGTGTTTCTATAAACCTAAAACTGGTCTAAATTACAGTCTTTTAATTTAGGAAGAGAATATATAGCAGGATTGTTGCATTTTGTATATTTAAGAATATGTAAAGACCATCTCCGCACTCTGCGTACAGCATACGTAGAAAGGATGGATTCAGGCTGGTGGCTCCCTTCAGAGAGAAGGCAAGTGGCCTCTGAGAGGCACAGAGGGATCTTTCAAGTCTATTCCCTATGGGTTTTTTTTTTCTTCCTTAAGTTAGATAGAAGATTTATGGGGCTGTCTATTAATATCATCCACAATCTCTCTTCTAAGCCTAAAATATTTTATCATAATTGCTTTGTAAGTAAGCTAGAGGAAAGTCAGCAAAAACAATTATAAGGACTCTCTGGCCCCCGCTGAGTATCCGTGTATGGGTCTCCAGCCGAACTAGAGGAGAGCACTGGTGATGAGAAATGACAGGAGGTTCTGAACGCAGAGACGAGAGCAGCTGAAAGGAGAAATTCTGACAAAAGCAAAAGGGACTATCCACATCACGGTAAGGTAGGAACTATCTACACAAGGAAGCCAGGAATGGTAAAAAGGGCTGCGCTCCAGAGCCAGGTCATAACAAAAACAGTCTCATGGATTCCAAGGGCACACGACTTGTGTTTATCTAAGGGCTTCCAGGAATGGAGTAAAAGGCTCCTGGTTTCTTAGTTTAGTATGAAATACATACAAACATGAAAGTATAATTTTCCAGTGTGGTGCTCGTGGCTTGAATAACTGGTTTAATAAGTGAAGAAGTTTAGTCATGGGGAACGTCAGCAGTGTAGTGTTGGTGAATGTTTAATGGCTGGCTGTGTAAAAACATGCGTGGGCACATAATGCGTGAGGACATTCTGCCAATGATAATACACTGTAGGTTCCTATAGCCAAGCATTCAAGAGAACGCTTGTCTTCAATTTGGCTAAATTCTCATATTTATGACCAACCTGTAGTTTCAAACTGACAATCATGCGAGTCCTCACATGGCTTATTGGTTTACATTTTTGCTTAAATGAAGACACAATGAAAGGAAAACAACAAAGACGTCCCAGAACTTCACTGGTTCCCCAGGTCCCTCAGGCACTTTACTAAATTAGAGAACCATTTTGACACAGCTTAGTACTAGTTCCTCCGTGTTTGTGCTACACACAATGTACAATGGACAGATACGGAAGACTTTTCAGTTTAATCTGCATTATTTTTCTCTCTCACTTACTTAGATCTAGACCACAAACAAGAATGATAAATCAAATTGCTCCATGGTAGCACATGCAAATATCTGTGGTTTAATACCCCCACTGTGGCCAGTTTCAAGCAATGTATGTGGTATTGTATAATAGTTTTTCATGCATGAAAAGACTAAGTATTCTCCAAGCACAGGTGATAATAAAATATCAGTAATGGCTGTCAGTGTATATTTACTTAGCTGTTACTATAAATTATATGCTTATAAATTTAGATAACTTTACCTTTAGCAATCGTTGTGTTTAACAATCAGCTTACAAATCATAACAGAATGTCATGAACCAGCAAAGGTTGGCCTCATATCACTGGTAAGTAACTTTTCTAAAATCAGAGTTATTAATACTAGGAATGCCAAAATTTGTATCTAGACCTCAAAAGTCTGAGCCCTTCCACTTTTAATGACTTGGACTAATGAAGAGAGAGCACACTTTTCCACAGTACTCCATGTATGAAGCCAAGAAATGCATTAATTAGAACACAGTCTTTCTAGCATGACTAAAACAATTTTAACAATTTTAATATATAAATGTTCTTTAGCCGGAAAATCCATGTATGTGAACCAGCTCATTCTGCACATATATTACGCATTGCATCTATGGAAAAACTAAGCTTTGGGTTGAAAATCAACAATGATAATAGAAACTTTGGTAAAAACATACAGTAGGCAGCAATCACTGGTGCTACTGACTGAATGATATTAATAATTCAGTTTTCCCTCAATGAAGTAATGCCCAATCTGGAAGTAGGATAAACAAGACTAACATTTTCACATGGACCATATATTCTGAAACATTTTAAGTAGCTATAATTCTCAGGTGAAATAGAAATATGTTTTAAATGCATCAAATCTCACAGGAAGTAATGTAATCCAGAAAACAGAGTGAAAAGGGTAATTCAGAAGCATGAATGAGTGATGACAGTGTGTCTTAATATTGTAGTATGAATTCTATGTCAGTATTACCATAAAGGCAAGAGGAGGAGAAACAGCAATAGGTATACTTAAGAAGTTTGGATTATACATGAAGTGGTATAATATCATTTGATAGTGACAGGCTAAAAGATATGTACTATAAAAATTCCTAAAGGAAACACTAAAATAACAAAATAAGGAATTATAGCTAATAAGCCTGCAAGAATATGTACTGAGATCATAAAACGTAACCTGAAAAAGTCAGAAAATAGGGAAAGAGAATAAAAGACAGCTGGAACAAGTAAAAAACAAGTAGTAAGATGTTTGATACCTAACCTTGTCAGTAATATAATTAAATGAGTTTTAACAGCCTACTTGAAAGGCAGAGCTTATAACATAGAATGCAAATGAAAAACTCAGCTCTATATTACCCAGAAGAAATTCACTTTAAAGAGAAATACACAAGAATACTTAAAGTGATAGGATGAAAAACTATGTGATCATTAGTCTAAAATCTGGGCTCACTGTCATAATATCAATGTCGATTTCAGAGCAAGAATATCATCAGGCACAGTTGTTTCTTAGTATCATGGAGGTCAGTTTATCAAGAGAATATAACAGTGTGAAATCTTTATGCACCTATTACAAATTTCAGATATGTAAGTCAAAACCAGAACTGTAAAATACTGACAAGTTCACAATTATATTTGGATATTAAAAATAATAAAAAGAACAGAAAGGAAAAATACCTGAGCAGTTACTTCATAGATGGGAAAACATATGCTTAGTAAACATTATTTTTGAGACAGGGTAGCCACAACTGACCTGGAACTCACTATGTAGACCAGGTTGACCTCCATCTTACGGAGACTGGCCTGCCTCTACCTTCCAAGTGCTGGAATTAAAGACGTCCAGCACCGTGCCCGGCTTAGTAACATGTTTTACTCTAAGAGATCGTTAAATGTGGGAAATGCAAACAAAAGGCACAGAGCTACCATTCTACACCCACACAACTGGCACAAATTCAAAAGCTAGGTAGTATCAAACACTAGAGAGACTGTTGCTCAGTAGAAAGACATGCACAGTATCCATTGGAAAGGTGGAAACAGCTAGCAAGTTTGAAGAAACATATGGTATTCCATAATTTATTAATTTACCATGTATTCTGTTTCTACCGGTGTGGACCAGACACATACATAACCATAATTGCAACTGCCAAAAATTACAAAGGAGAAAAAGAAAACATTAGAAGCAATCCAAATTTCCCTTATCCAGATAATATGTTAGTTTATTATAGAATATGTATACAGCAGAAGACTATGCTGGAGTAAGAATTAATGAACTTCATTTGAATAAACCAACCTTCACAACACTCTAAAATATTACAGTAAGACACAAAAAGGAAATTATGAATGCAGACAGGATATATTACCATCTGAATGATATCAGTAGTAAGTGGTAGATTACAGTTTTCTGGAGTCAAGCCACAGAGAAATCAAGTAATTAGTAAATGTAAAAGTCATTGAGTGAATATCTCTGAGCAGGAGACAGTATTGAATGGGACTCTTGTATTATGATGAACATAAGAATATTTCTTTTCTTTAATACATTGACATTGTAAATATTATTTTATCTATTGTGAATCTAATGAATCCAACTTTATGGCACATTTTATGGCTGAAAATTTTCACTGTTATAGCAAAAGCTTTTTCTTAAGCATTAGCTTTCAGTAGACTCTGTACTTACTTCAGTGTGCTCTTTGTTTTTTCCTCATAATAATCCTTGGAGGTATGATTATTGTTCCAAATGAGTATAAAAGAAACTAAAGATTTCAGATTTCATAAAGACTGAATGATTACTCCAAAATAAAAATTGAGTGATTTTTTTCCATAATCAGATACCAATATAGATCACAGCATGATTCACCATCTCTGCCCATATCTATGCCAACAGAGTGAACTCCTTGAACCTAGTAATTAGAACAGTTGAATCTGGAAAAATACAAAATTTTACCTATTGCATTAATGCTTCCTCCAACATTTATAAAATGAACAATTATCATATATCTGCTATCTTTTGAGAATTTCAAAAACTTGTGGATATTATACAAACAAATATTGACTACATTAACAGAGTTGTAATAAAATCGTGTAAAACATGATGGGAAAATCAAAAGTGACCACTCAAGAGCCCCTCTTACCATTAGGAGTCAAGTAGACTTCAAGGAAAACATGTTAAGGCAGGTGCTGAAAGGTGAGTGAGCGTCCTCACAATGGACTCAACAAGGAGAAAGTGATTCCTGGTGCCCATGCTGCGCTGATGCTGCCTGGAGAGAGAAGGCAACACAGGCCCAGGCACCAGCTGGCAATACTGTACTATTCTGGACCACAGTGTATTTTATTTTTTAGTCATTTGAAGGAAAATGGAATTATCCCTGAAATTTCCATCCTATTAAGTGATAGAAGAGATTTTCACAAAAATTTAAAATATTGAGCCTGTGAGATTTCTCCGGTGGCATAATGCTCATAACCAAGTTTGATAATCTGAGTTCGATCTCTGGGATCCATGTGGTGGAAAGAGAGAACCAACTTCTCTAAGCTGTCCTCTGACCTCTACATGAAAACCATGGCACATTGGTACACACACACACACACACACACACACACACACACAAATGTGATTAAATGTTGACATTTACCAACTATCCATTACATCCAAGGATGTAGTACATTATGTAAACTGCAGAGGCTCTACAGTCGGGTATAGATGAACCTATGTGTTGTCTCCCCTTATACTCATATGAGTCACATAAACTGAGAGTACATCAAGTACCGCACAGACGTCTAGAAAAACTCAAATAGCCAAAGCAAAAATGAGCATGATGAGTATCAATGTGTACCACAGATATTCATTTTTCTCTCCTCCTCTAGGCTTAGGGCAATAAGCACAAATGACACTAGTGTAAAACATGACCTGTTTGGATATCAGCTTCACTCTGTCTTCTATTCTTTATATCAAAGTACACATGAAGGAAACACTCTAAACAATATTTGTGTAGTCATTACAATAAGGAAAAAACTAATGGAGTGTGGGGAGAACGAGCTCAAGAGTCAGAATAGTGGGAGATGTGTTATTAAGGACAAGGAGAAAATGGGGAGGAGGAGGAAGGGATATCCAGAGGGAAAGAGAGGAAAGAAACATAACTCATGCTTGGATTGTGTGAAAAGTCTGAGGGAAATGTAGTGTTTAGTAAGCCTACTGAAAAACACAAATGTAATATAAATGTATATTGCCAAAGACTGTATAACAAAAATCACAGTGCCAAGTAAGGGAAACCTTTCTTTGAACTGTTGGTCAGAGTAGTCTGAAAGACTCACAAAATAGCATAGGCTATTGCCACAGCCCTTGATCACCTCCTAGGATGTATTTCAGACACAGGACTTAGAGCAATTAAGGTGTAACTGACCTGGAAGCCTCCTCCTGAAGACTAGCTAGCTCTCATAGTATCAGAAAATACTCTGCAAGTTTCCAACAGGAAAAAAAAAATCAGTGATTCTACCTAGCTGTAAAGTCTAGGACTCACAACAATAACCAGTTCAATAAATTATCTCTATTGGTGTAGTAGTAGCACTTTTGTCTTGAGGAGAATCAACAATTGTCTAATTGGACTTAAGGCTCACTCAATGGGAGGGAATCCACGTGTGGTATTGTAAGCATAGCCAAATACACATGGCTGGGAAGATTATAGACCCCAGAGAACCTACTTCTGTCACTTTCCTAGACCAACAGAATTTCTTACTATATTCTAAATGCATGTCCTTATATTCACAGACAAGTGTTGCTCTTAAAACTTATCAAAGAAGCTTGTTTTTGCAACAGATGGAGACTACTACAAAGTTCCACAACTGATCACACACAGAGAATAAGTGACTGTGAGGTGCCCAGCCCTAAGTGATACATCTACAATGCAACCTCGACACCTAAGGGCCAAGGAAATATGGATGTGGGGGGAAGAATGAATGTAAGAGCCAGAGGGACAAGACACCTGCAACTAGTTATCACATCCTGGACATCACAGGGAAGCTGTACCATGAAATCTCCACAGTGTGGTCGTCCAACAAGATCTACGTAATGACAAAATCAGTTGACATGTCAAGGTGGATGGTGGAAATGTCATGGGTCCCACCTCAAGATGAAGAGCTACAGGCAATCAATGGATGCTGAGGGAGGGAGAATCAGTGTTCTCCAGGGACGAGCTCCCTGAGAGACCTTCTAATCCCAAATGGATAGCCCTTAACACAAGTACACACTTGTACCACTAAATGTATGTATGTATATGTAGCAGTCATAATCAAAGACAAGGACAAGAAATGGAGAGGAGTTGGAGACTGGGAGGGATGGAAATAATTCAAAGACCTGTATAAAATATTCAAAAATAAAAATTAAAAGCAAAAGTAATATCCACACCTCAAAATTTCTGCAGGATATCACTAAATGTCACATAGATGCTATCTTTTTCCAACTGTTTTTGACACATGCGGTGATCTTGCTTATTGTAGTAAATATTTCTGCAATAAATGCACATATTTCCATGTTTAAAAAAGAGAATCCATGTGTTTCCGGTGTGAATGGAGCCTTCACCTTCCAGACTCATAAAATGTCATTATAGGGGTACCATATTGCTCTCCCTGCTACAACAATATCCTTTGAGAAGTCACAGATCTATGTAGGCCTCAGCCCTGAGCACAAAGAGATGTATATCAAGTAGAGCACAAATAAGATGCAGAGATGTATGCAAGTGCATCTGTCTCTAGAACATCTGTTCTTCCTTCAAGATCAAGTAACATCACCATATGACTCTTCAAGGGCATTTCTTCCTCCCCACGTACCCTCCTCTGGACAACTATGATGCAAATAACACATAATGCCAGAGTCATTTTTTAAAATATCTTCACCTCATTTGCTTTAAAGTTAGGGTTCATGTTGTGCTGCCTTCTCTGTCTCTCCAGATGGTGTGTGGCCATAGCATATGCTAAGTAAAATGTCCTATTTTGCACAAAATAGAAATATTGGTGTTCGCTGCTTTACTGCTTCTGGTATAATCAGAATTTACCTTCCTGGTTGTAAGCTCTTACAAATTTAGTTTACAACAAAATGTGCCTAAAAATTCAAGCAATTGTTAGTATAAGTTATTCAGTTGCAGAAAAATGTGTTTAGTTTTCCAAGTAACATTCATTTAGTGTATTAGGCATGACAATTCTATGTGGAACTTGAAGGTTGGTGGTAAGCAATCATTGCCTGATTTAAAAGCAACACTCAGTGACCTAAGATGACCCAGAAGGACATGTGTGCTTAAAATCACGGGCACAACCACCACCACCAACAACACATAAAAAGTTTCCCTGTCCAGTTATAGGAGGACCAAAGGTTCCAGAAGGAATGTCTCTGAGAGTAGGGGGAAAATAATTGGATAAGGCATGCAATGCACTTGAAAATTTTGAGAAGCAAATTAGCATGTCTGGCAGACAGGGTGGGAACGAATTAGAAGATCACAGAAAAAGGAAGCCAACAATAACAGAATCAACTCTCAGACAAAACAAAAGCTATTGTAACGGGAACCATAGGCCACTGGTGACTCAGTGTGCAGTGTTTACATTGACAGTGATGCAAAAACAAAGCAACAGTTTAAACACAGTTTGTTCATTAACCAAACTAGGGAAACAGAGATGTTAGCTTTCTGAGTACAATGCAGTAAGTACTCAAAGTAACAAGAACTCATCTGAGGTAATAAGAAGTTAATGCAATAGTTACAGATGAATGCCATTTAGGAACATAGATATAAATACTATTAAAGAAAAAAAAAAAAAACAAGGACTGGAGAGATACCTCATCAGTTAAGAGCCCTGACTGTTCTTGAAGAAGACCCAGGTTCAAAGCTCAGCACCCACATGAGGCTAACAAGCATCCGTAACTCCAGTTCCAGGGAATCAGACACTCTCTTCTGATCTCTGTGGGCACTACACGACATGGGTGCATTTACACATATGTAGGCATAACACTCTTACACATAAAAGTTAATTAATAAATAAATAAAATAAAGATTGAAATACTTTGGCCTTGGGCCACACCAGAACAAAACTAGAGAGAAGTGACATAGCAGACCTTTCTTTGTTATTGCATGATATAATTCTTGTAGCACTATTGCGGTACTTTGTACATGCATCATAAGATAAGCCTAAATATTACATTAGTAAAATAAAATAGCAACGGGAAAAGAGAAATTATAATCCTAGGTTTCAACTGGTGGGCACTAATTTGTAGTTCACTTGGCCCTAGTTGGCAAGGCAAAGTGCCACAGATATACTTCTGGGTGTCCCAACAACTGGAATGCTACTGATATTTAGTGACTGAGTCTAAGTTTTACTACATAGCAAGAGATTTACAGAAAAATATAAAGGAGGGGAAAGGGAAACTATAACATTTGAAAAAAATGTTGAAACAATGGTAGTTTTAAAAAGTACAAATTCATTAAATAGTTCAGTTTGAGCAAAGGTAAACATTAAGAGAAAAAAAAAATTACCAGGCAAATGCTAACAAAAAAAAAGCAGATTTTGAACATTAATAATATTTGGTTAACTACAAAGGCCATTCAAATGGTCAAATGGTAATATCTCATGTGAATACAAGTTACAGCCCACTGAAACAGTATAGTGAGCATGAACTTGTATGCGTTCAACAGTAGAGTTTTGAAATCGAATAGTACCCTCCCAGCTGTGTCTACACAGCATAAGGCTTTCTTAGAAACCAACAGGGAGACTTTGATTATCTTATTCTCTCTCTTGTGTGTGTGTTGGGCATAATGCAGGGTGGGCCTAGCTAGACCATCTGCCAGGAGGAATGGAGGAATGGCTCTCGTGGGTGTGGTGCTTCACACCGGTTGGTTGTGAAGCCAGTTTCTGCCCAGCTCCTGGAGAGAACCTAATCCACCTGGGAACAAACTGCAATTGGCTGTGATCAGGACCCCACCCCATAAGGCTATTGGCTAACAAGACCTGTAAGACACTCTGCTCTTTCTTGAATAAATGAGTTTGCAGCAGACCACCACTGCTGGCTTTCGGCTCAACTCCCAGAATCTGTGTGTTGACTCTGTGCCTACTGGCCCCCTCCCCCACGGTGGAGATCCTTTGTTCCCTCTCAGGCTGGCCCTGAGTGCTGGGACCCCCAACATGTGTGTGTTCTTTTTCTCTGTGGTTTATGCATGTGTGTGTGTGTTCAGTTTCCACATCTGAAATAGAACTGGTATGCAACAAAAAATACTTAGTCCCAAATAATGGATACATTCTATGACAAAACTGAACAAGAGAGAAAGAAGGAAAGCACACAAAAGAAGACTAATAAGCCCACACACCTCCTTCTCCAATCTAATTAACTAGAACACTTTCTAAATTTTTAACCAAATTGTACATTAAATAGTAAACTGAAGCAAAAATCTTTTTTTTTTCCCAAAGAAAAGGGAGGTGTCTTTCTCTATCACTCTCCGTCAGATCTCTCATTAAACCTGGATCTCCAAAACTTTTCTTAAATATTTCGTAAAAATGATTGGATAAAGCAAGTATTTACCTAAGGTTTGTCATTCCTTCTTTGTACTCAGAAAACACACACACATATATACACACACATACACATACACATACACACACACATACACATATACATAGATACCTACACATACACACATATGCACAAACACACACATATATACATATATACACACATACACACATATGCACACATGCACACACATAGCTACAACCAGTCTGTTGTGCTCTCTCTTTGAAAAAAACTCACTAAAACTGATAAAACTTAAGTATTTACTGAGTTTAATCTCTCTCTCTCTCTTTCTCCTCTCTCCTCCCTCCCCCTAACTTTTCATTAGTCTTCTTCTTAACAGAACCTAAATGAAACTGAAATGAGTATTTTGAAAATTGAACTGAGACAAATCAAGACAACATTAGGGCTTGTAATTCTGAGAAACTGCATACTGAGTCCAGATGCAAGGCCATAAAGAATACAAGTCCATGGAGCCCATGACCAAATGCAAGTCAACAAGAACACTGGTATAAAAGTAGTGTTTGGGGTGCCAGACTCAGTTGCAAACACTCAAACAGCAGGGGTCACCGCTCCTGCCTTGCTTGTAGGAATATGTCAAAACTGGAGATTATTAAGGATATTCAGCAGTTTTCCTTGACGAGAACCCCAGCATGATGTGAGCCCAGTGTTCTGAAGAAGCTGATAGGATGGTGACCCACCTTTCACCTTAGAAGTCACCATTTAAATAATCAAACAATATTCTTTAAAACTTTTTATATTGAAGTCCTAACTCTCGATAGCTTGAAATAAGCCTGTGCCTGGAGTTAAGGCTCAGAAGAGGTAATTAGTTAAAATAAGGAGGCTAGAGTGGGAAAAGGCTGTGTGAGGACAGTGTGAAGGGGACCATCTGCCAGCCAAGCAGGGAGCCTCCGGAGAAAGCAAATCTGCCAACACCTTGATCCTGGACTTTGAGCCCCGGAAACTGTGAAAAGGAAAATTTTGTTGTTGAAGGCTCCCAGTCCATAGACTCTTGATATGGCAATAATCACACAGAAATCCAGCATTCAAATGCACCTTCCAGAGCCATGCAGGGCTTTTACAGTTCCCTTAAAGAGAAACGAACCGGAGACTTGACTTCTGACAAGTAAACCCAGAACCAAGACAACAGGGAAAAGGCAAAAAGAAGGGACAGAGAGGAAGCAGAGGACACTGCAGAGTGAGGGTCACCCTACAGGCAGGAGCCTGGGTGAAAAAGCCTTGCAGATCACGCACAAGAAATGGGTCCAGACAACGAGGCAAGGAGGGTGATGCCACAGCCCCTGACCAGGTGGACACACCTGGTCTCTTTGGCCAAAAGAACAAAGAGACTTTATTTGTATTAGTTCTCTGGAGCTGACATACCAAATCATGACAATGTTGGTGGCCTAAAACAACTGAAATTTATGTTTCTACAGTTCTCAGAGCCGGAAACCTGAGAAAAGGTGTGATTTCTGTAACTGTGAAGGGAGAACTTTTCCCTGTCTCTCCTCTCACTTTTCTGGGCTGTGTAGAGTTCTTGGCCTCCCCTCTGTTCACTCCAGTTTCTGCCACTGGCTTCACTAGTCCTGCTTCCTTGTGGGCCTCGGTGTTTTCTCCTTTCTTTTTGTAGTTTTTTGTTTTTTAACAGTGTCTTATTACTTAAGCAAGCCTGGCCTCAAACTTACAGCAATCCCCTTGTCTCAGCCTCCCGGAATGTTGGTATAATAGGTATGAGCTACCATGCCTAGATTCTTTTTCTATCATTTATAAGGACCAAATAGGATTGGGAGTCAACCCTAGATCTACATTGATTTCTGTGTCAAAAGAATTAGTTCAACACATGCAACATGTCTGCTTCAAAACATGGTAACATCAGTGGGAACCAGTGGGTCAGACCCATTTTTAGGAACTACTACTCTCCAAAAGTAGGTTACTGGATTCCACAGGACAAAGAAAGTAATAAGGTAGGGATCACAATTCAACATATACCTCAGAACTAGGATAGTCCCTCCAACAGGCTGCAAAGATGTCCACAGGGGAAGGAATCTGCTCAGAATGCCTGCCAGAATCTGTACGTGACATCCCCCTAGGAACTTCTTGTTACTTCACCTTCAAGGAGCTTAGAAACTGTCATCTATGAGCCAAAACGGGAGGAGCAGAGGTTTCTGCGCCTATAGAGTTAAGGGACCTTTAATCCTAGATCCAATTTGGAGTTTTATCTATTTCAAAGTTTGATTATTTCAAATACCAAAACCCAATGGGTTTTGGAATGCACAGGGGATCAGGGTCTTAGCAGAAAACAGATGATACTCAGATCAGGTAACTGAGAAGAGTTTGGTGAAAGAAAGGGAGAGAAAGAAGCAGGGATGGAGGAAGGGAGGGAAGGAGGAGAGAGGGAAGGAAGAAGGGAGGGAAGGGGCGGGGAGGAGAGAGAAATATTTCCCAGTGACGTCAGCAGGGTTTGGTGAAAAGCATACAGCATCACTGTCGGCCTGTGAAGGAGACAGGGCCAGAACTAGCTTCTGAAACCTTCAGAGAATGCCACTTTGCCAAAGACTGCCATGCAGGACAGAAGACCTTTATCAGAGGCACCACACCAAGCCCCTGCCATTAGAAGCCTGGAAACCAGAGTCCAAGTGCTTCAGCTTGCCTCTGCCAACTCTACTCTCTCATGTTGTTAAGTGCTTCCCATTCATCAAACCCAAGCAGAAGGTGAAGGACAGTGAAATCCTCTGGTGCATGCACATCAGGGGTCCTCCCAGGACCCAGAGTAGGAAATTTGTCTAGGTCTGGCTGGACAAATTTTAATTATCCAGGTCATAATGGGACTAAGGAACCAGAGAAACAGAGTCCTTCTGTGTTTTCTCCTAAAGGGAAGAAAAGAGGTATTCTCACTAAGCAAGTGTGAATGGACATTGGAAAAAAAAAAAAAAACAGAGTTGCCTTTGTGACTACGTCCTACCTATTAATGTACCAGTATCACACGTAACAGAATGTGATGATAATTCCACTACTGCAATGGTTACCTTCCTAACTGTTGTGACAAATTCCTAACACAAGTAACTTAGGAAAAAAAAGCATTCATTTTAGTCCATAGTTTGAGAGTATAGCCATGGGGAGTCATGGGGACAGGAGTGTGAGGCAGCTGGTCACACTGTGCTCACAGGAAGATGAGGAAGTGAATGCAGGAGCTCTAGATGCTTTCTTCATTTTTATTTGGTCTGGAACCCCGGTCCCTGCAATGGTACTCTCCACACTCCATTAAACCTATTTGGGAACACACTCAGAGATATGCTTAGAGTTATGTCTCATAAGTGATTCTACATCCTGTCAGGTTGCAAACAAGATTAACCATCACGGGGCTGGAGAAATGGAGAACCAGCCAAGAACACTTGCTGCCCCTGCAGAGGACCTAGGTTCAGTTCCCAGAAACCTCCTGGTGGCTAACAACCTTCTGTAACTCCAGTTTCAGGGAATCTGATGCCCTCTTCTGGCCTCCTTGGGCTTTTCACACACGTGGTGCACTTATATACATGCAGACAGAATACTTATACACATAAAATAAATGAATAAATATAAAGAAAATTTAAGATTAAGCATTGCAGCAACTAAGTAAACAATTCAGAAAGCAATAAATTGTTATGCAGATAAGTAGTGAGAGGAGATATTTCAGTCCTTGTTCTGGGACTTGACCCTTTGGCCTCCAACCTTGTACTTGTGGGTTTTTTTTTTTTTTTTTTTTTCTGATGATTGTAAGGTCTTTAGCTACAGAGAATTCTAAGGCTCCTTCTTCATTCCCATTAGTTCCATTTAATAGATGCAGGTTTCTGTCTTAACAGCTTCTGCCTGTGCTTTTTCTACTGGAATTACTCTTTTAACTTTCAATTAAGTCTCTGCATTTGGCCATTTATGTATGGAGTGATGCTGTCTAGTCAAAGACACATAGGATGCCTTTGCAAATACCCTTCCACGCCTCCTCCCATCTATCAGAGCACTACATTCCTCTACACCAGCTTCAGCTTCTGATTGCTGCTGTGCTAATCGGATCCCCATCTGGAAGGACAGAATGGTAGAGTGAGAAAAAAACACTAGGATAATAGTATTTCATATCACTTGTTCAGTTCATAATGGGCAGGCATTTTGCTAAACAATTTACATGTTTTATAACTAATAACGATCCTCCATTTAAGTATGAGAAATCTGAGATTTCCTTAGGCTCAAGGGACTTGGAGAAGATCATAGATGTAGCAATTGGCAGAAGAAAACTTTGAAGTCAAGTGTGACTAAACAAAGTCCACCCTCTTGACTCCTTCTCTGTAATCTTTTAGTAAATATTTTCTCTGTATTAAGTCTATAACTTACTATCTCTATAAGCCTAGGGAACTCACTCAGCATCCTTTGTCTCAGTTTCCTCATCTATAAAATGAGAGTGATCATACCTCCTGCTCTTGCTTCTTGATAGAGTGAATTTGCTGGATGTGTGATTGGAGTCAGCGAATTTAATCTGACCTGCAGGAAGGCAGAATATAACTGTCATTGCTGCATATGAACAGCCTGCTGCTATAGCTACGCTTTCTTCTTGTCTGCCTCCCTAAGAACAGATCTTAGAGTGTCTAGACCTTTAAGGAGCATTCTCTCACCTAGCTGTTCTCAAGGACAGCATCCCCAGATGCCTTGGTAACCACACAGGCCTGTTAGATGTGCCTACTGCATCCTGCTTACACATGCCTGGGTTCCTCTGAGGCTGGCACTCCCCCATCTCTGGTCTCTTGGCACTTTGAGAAGGGCATTCATCTTACCCCAGAGCTTTGAAAAGGCAGGTAAAACGGCCCCAGGACAAAACCCACCAGTAAAAGGTAACTCCAAGGACAGCAAGTATTTTTCTCTGCAACCTTTATTCCTCTTTCTCTTTTAGAAAAAAATAATAAAATTCTCTTCTTACATAACAACAGGACAAGGATCAAATATCAACGTTTAAAATGCAAGCAGCGCCCTACATTCAACCCTCTGCTGCCCAGGAGAAGCACCCTCTGCAATACTTAATTAAACCCTTTAACTCTTCCCTCCCTCTGCTGCATGAAGATTTCAAAGTGCTATTGATCTCTAATTTCTTGCTGACATCACATGAAATATGAAATACTCTTAGAAACCTCAGCTCGTGGGAATTTTCTCGGTTTGGTTCCAAAAGCAAATCAACTCTGAAATTTTATAAGCAGTGACTCAATTTTCACTATTTTCTTATCAGTCACGAATCACAGATTTTCATTGCATGACACAATTAAATCCAAAAATTGACTCTGTGAATCTGTTCTGTGAAGTGGGCAGAGTGGATTAATTCTGTTATTCAGTTAAATACGAGCATCTTATTTTAAATAATTACATTTTGATGTATGCTTTCTGGGCTACCTATATAAATTTGACATTCATGAAATAAACTAATGGCATCAGATTTGTTGTTGCTACTGAAAAAAAAATTACAGCACACAGGGGCAACTGGATCCTTCTTCTATCATTTCAACAAATATTTATGGAGCACTACAATGCTTCAGATACTGAGACAGAACTCCAGGGTTTAAATTCTAGTTTCCATTTCCCTAGAGAAATGAGAAAGGCTGGAACAAGGGATGAATACTTGAGGAGCCTGATTTACAATGAGATGGCTCACGGCTAGGTATTACACCCTAAAGAATTCTGAACCTCCCCAACTGAGGTGGCGAGAATTCCTGACTTGCTTAAACAGAATGTAGGATTGTAACACCTACATACAAACTTATTATGGATCACTTCTTTGAAGCTGTGTTTACTTGTATCAAAAGGATTAATTCTATTACCTTTAGACAGTTTTCTAAGGGTAGGTGTGAAACGGTGGCCAGCAAACCTTAACTTTTAAAGGCAGCTATTAGTGCCATTGTTCTTTTTATGTCATTATTGTGCTGCTAAGCTTTCTCAATCTGATTTTTTGTTTGAGTGTTTGCTTGTTTGCTTGCTTTAGGTTTTTAAGTTCCTCATTAGCTTCATAATATATTTAGATGTTAGCTATAGGGTCAAAATGACAAGTTGTATCACAAGGCAAGTGTGGAGTCATTTTTGTCTCACAGAAAAATTCCTAAGGACAGCAGCAGCAGCTATCTCCACACACAACTCCGAAGTCAATGCAGACGGGTCTCTAGGTCTTTATGTTCCAAGTTGTGCGATGTGTGAAGTGGTTAATTAAAAGAAGTAGGCAACTCTGAAATGTCACAGCAAGTTCCTTTTGGTCCACTGTCACGTTTCATGAATTCTTTGGCTGAACCCATTTGGATCAAGCAGTGACCCAATCTAAACAAATCGCTTCTGCACTCCTTATCTCCCACCCCGTCTTTATGTTTCAATACATCTACATTGCGTGACGCAGTGAGATCCATTAAGTCTTTGGACTCTCTTTACAGCTATTTTTTATTATTATTATTATTATTATTTATTATTATCTCTTTGGGGCTCAGATTTCTCCAAATAAAGTAGAAAACTAATACACAGAGGGTAAACAAAGGACAAGGGACAAGAGATGGATCTGATATACAGTTTCAGCCTGGAGCTCTCACAGCAACCTATGGGTGACAGACAATCATTTCTTGTAGGTTTTAGGTAAAGATATCATTTACCTTTATTTGTAGACACAAAACCCTAAGAAAACATCACTTGCCATCACTGCCTCAGGCTTTAAAAATATTTATGAGATTGAAATAGTTATCCGGAGGCAGACATTTCATTTCAATGTCATAGGTCAGGTACGTTGGCTAACACCCCAGATAATATTGATGTACCTTCAAAATTTAAAATAATGTTTATACCATTTATTTATTCAGTCATATAGAGAGAGCACCCATCCTGAAGTATCTGGGACACTGAACAAGGTTTACATAAATCTGACTTTTTTCCTCTGGGCCATTTGGCTCAGTCTGCTAGACCATAAATATTCAATAATACTTTACAATGACAAAGCATCTTTTATGCAAACATCACTAAGCACATTACTCACCAGTATTACAATCTCCTTTTTAACCTACTGGTAAAGTCATAGGAACTAACTGACTTTCTTCAAGGTCCCACCACAGATTATTTTGTCGATCAAAGCCCAGGTGTCCTGATCTTAGTTATAACTAAACAGAGAAACAAATAAACACACACATTTTTTAGATGCTTAAGCTGATGACCTACACTAAATATTTCTAAATTAAATCTATTAGGCAAAACGTCTTCCTTAAAGATGTTAAATGTTGTGATGCATCCAATTGAATTTTATAACTTTTGTTCCAATTTGCCCAGGGCCAGTTACCATTTTCAGAGCCCCAAGAATGACCTATTTTAATTGAATCCTGTTACAAACACTTAAACTTTCACACTCTAATCAAATCAGTTTCTAAATAGAAATTAAAGTTGAAGCAGAAGAATAAAACTTTTCATGGAAAAGTCCACACGAAGAAATCACACAGCCGTGTGAGAATATACAAGAACCCAAAACATATGCTATTCAGCCTTGGAGAGACCTCAACAAACAATTCATGTAACCCAGGAAAAGAAAGTATTTCCTAGCATTTTTAAGTCTCTGCCTTGAAATGCTAAGTAATGTTGGGTTAAATATAGAAAATTAATGAAATATCAGAAAAGTGAAGATTTTTTAATTGCCCATAATTCTTTCTGTGATATATGTAAGGACATACTTTACAAGACTCCATGCTCAAAATTGACCAAAGCACCAGCCATGAGCCCACAAATATATCACAGTGTTTGCATATCCAAGGACTAATCCCAAGCAGTGCTAAGCATGGCAGGCCTACTAAGGTAGACTTGTTATGGAAAGTACAAGACTGTCTGACAAGCAACTGATGATAGTTACCCTACACACAAAGACCTGGCTCCATTTTCTTGTAATGGTACTTCAGTCCAAATGATTTAGTCAAACTTTTTCATTCCTTTCTTCTTTCCTTCATAAGTTACATAAGCATAGTACCTTTTCTTAGCTGCTTTCTCATTGTTTTCTTTTAAAAATTCTTATAGGGCTGGAGAGATGGCTCAGCAGTTAAGAACGCAGGCTGTTCTTGCAGAGGGCCTGGGTTTGATACCCAGCACCCACATGGCAGCCATAACTACAGTTCCAAGGAATCCAACACCCTCTTCTGACCTCCTTGGGCACTGTATGACACAGGTATGCTTACATACATGCGGGTAATACAGTCATACACATAAAATAAAGTAAATAAAATATTTTTAAAATAAATAAATAAGCTGGGTATGGTGGTACATGCCTTTAATCCCAGCATTCAGGAGGCAGAGAGGCATGTGGATCTTTGTGAGTTCAAGGCCAGTCTGGTCTATGTAGGGAGCTCCAGGTCAGCTGGAGCTATAGGTAGACCCTGCCTCAAAAACAGACCAAATAAATGAATAAATAAATATTACTTATAAAATATTATCTTTGGTAACTTCATCTCAGAGGATTCAGAATAATATTCTACTTGATGCCACTGATAATGGTGGTAGTGATGGTAATTATGGTGTTGGTGATAATGATGCTGATGATGGAAATGGTGGTGAGAGACAGACAGTAGGGTGGAGACAGTGATCGTGGTGATGATGATAATGATGATAATGGTAGTGATGATGTCAACAATGGCACCTACTGGGTCTGAAGGTGGAGATGATTGCAATAGAGATGGTGACGATGGAGAGAGTGATGATGATGTTGATGATGATGATCATAATGAAAATGATGATGATGTTAGTGATGATGCGATGGGATGGGGGTGATGATGATAGAGACAGTAATGGTGGTTGTGATATAATGATGGTGACAATGATACAAGTGATGATGGGGATGGACATAATAGTGCTAAAGATAGGGTGACAGTGAGGACCGTAGTGATAGTGATGATGGTGGTAATGGTGATTTTCGTCACAGTAGTGATGAAAATTATAAGAATTAGAGTGTGGTGGCTTGTTAAATATTCCAAGCCTCATACTGAAAAAAACAGTCTGACATATTCCATTATTTTCTAAGTTCTCCAAGATTTGTGTTCCTCAACTGAGACAAGTAAGTCACAAAGAGGTCATAGAGCAAAAATTAGACTATCTTGCTCATGAGCATAAGAAAAAATTGTGACTTTATTTTTCCTATGCTGATACAAAACAGAAGCACTGGAGCCAGTAATCACTACATTACTTTATGCCTTTTTAAAAATTAAATGTCTACCAAGTTTGTCAGTCCTCTCTCTCTCTCTCTCTCTCTCTCTCTCTCTCTCTCTCTCTCTTTCTCTCTGTATTATATGTGTGTGTATGTATGTATGTATGTATAAACTTGTGTGATCACCCATGAGGGCACACATGGAGGCTAATGTTATGTGTCTTCCTCAATTCCTTATGCATCCCATTTTTGAGATAGGGTCTCTTGCTGAACCTGGAGTTCATCAATCCAACTGGGCTGGCTAGCCAGTTAATCCCCAAGATCCACTGAACTCACTATGTCTAGGTTTTCATGCAGGTCCTAGGGGTGTGAACTTATCCTCATGCTTGAGTGGCAAACAACTTACCCACTGAACCATATCCACAGCCCCTACTTTATCTCTTTTATGTTAATAGTTTTCTGTAAAATCTTCCTATCTTTTTTCTAGATAGCTATTATACAGTGTGGTTAGCTCAAAATAACACATGTATGATGTTAAGCCTTTTGTAAGAAATTGAATTTTTATTTGAAATTTTTCCCCTAAATTGTAAGTGTCCACTCTTTTATTATATAGGCATAATCCATTCAATATCAGAATTCAAATATTGTTTATAACTTATTCTAATAAAATTTTTTTTCAGATTTCTACCACACCTGTCAAAAGCCAATATACCAACTTGTATGGTTAGGAAGTGGCTCTCAGCTATTAAAACAAACAAAAGTCAAGCAAATTAGCCAAGGTCAAGTAACTTAGATAATTGAGACCATTAAAATATCTAAAATTATAACATCTAGTCTCCAATTTTAGAATTTATTGACACTATTAAATAGACCACTTAATAATAATAATAAACCAATGGGCTTTTTCTAAATGAAACAATTGATACAATAAAATGCACTTAAAAAGATTTACATCCCATAAGCATCTTTCTAAGAAAGAACATTGGCTTGGAACTTGTAGCAGCTAATTCAAGAACAGAGCAGCCCGGTGGCAGCAGCACTATTTAGAACGCTTTGAGATTCCTTTGATTCATAAGCCAATTGACTTTCCTCAAGGTCCTCCAGAAATCACTGGGTCAGTCTTCAGTCTTGGCAGATTTCTGCCAGCGGCTCCAAATAACTACCTGAATGCAGAGTTTTCTGAGATTGTTTTCATGTTGACCGCTGATTGTGGTGGCTACCGATCATCTCTACTATATGCCAAATGGCAATATAAAAGGGTATTCCATCAGCAACCATTCAAAGCCTCATTTGGGGTAAGTATGCTTGCTAATAAGATTGTGCATGCTTGGTAGGGATGACTTCAAGACCCCTTACCAAATCATCATCCTCCAAGTAAATTGCTGTCCTAAAGTACACAGTCCCAAAGTGCCCCCACAAGGAAAACAAAGTCACCACTCTTCTTCACTCTTTCTTACCAACCTGACCCACTAATATTTCTATTACTACAGGAATTTAGAGGGGGTGGGAAAAATAATTGTGTTGTGACACATACATCAAATGCTTAAGTTTTATGCCAATTAGAAAGACCTACTTTCTAACTTTTTCCAACCCAAACTTTTAGCTCTAAGTTTCAAATGGGCAAGAATCTGAATCCCTAAATGTCATTTTACCTTCTTAAAAAGCTACCACATCTGCAACTCCTTTCTTAAGTACAACTACATGGAAGTATTTGCCTGTTCCCTGAGCTCACATTTCTGCACATGTATGTCTGTGAGGTCAATATTACCACAGCAACTTGTTCTTCCTGCAACTAATGCCTGTTCAACACTGATCCCGCCAAGTAATCACTCCAGTCTCTATGAAATAAGGACAGCATAGTGGTGATTTTAAAAGCCATGTTTCTTAGAGAGGAGGCATGTGACCATGTGAGGGAGGAGAAATGAAGATGGGAATTCTGAGTGGATAGCTGTAGAGTCCCCAAGTTTCCCCATCAACCAGAGAAGTGCCCTCTGGGTGTTCCATTTATGACAGTTCTGAATTAAGGCTTGAGGAACCTATTTCTGTTGCCTTAAAATACATTTACCACCACACTAGAATCATTTGAATTATTTTTCTAGCCATCCTAAGAGTCTTTATAAAAGTGTCCTTTCATATGAACTTTCTGAGTTTTTCTAACTCTTCTAGACTTAATCCAGACACTCCTCTTGTTTCTCTATGCAACCTCATTTCAAGCACTCTTTTAAAGTTATATCTTCAATAATCTATTTTACACCAATGATTAGGAGCAACTCCAACCTGAAATGGAGATATAAATCTTCAGTTACCTCTTAGGCATGTCCAGATGATCTCCTAAGAGACTGTCAAAACCCAACTGAACCTGTTACATTTTAGAACACAGTCTCCACGCCTCCTTCTCCGGTGTGTTTTCCTTCTCCTCGTAGCCTCATCAGCCAAGCAGGAAACCTAAAACTCCTCACATGATGCATAGTAGCCCTTCCCTGTGCCCTTCATACCCCACACTACATCTTGAACTTGTCTTTATGACTCTCTCTTCTTGATGTTTCATTGTTCATTTATTGTCCCTCTCTGTCCCATCTACTCAAATTCACATCTTCATCATTGTCATCTACTTCATCTACCACAACAGCCTGACATCCGTTCCCAAACCTCTTTCTAATATCCAGAACCAATCCTATCACTGCCTTCGCTTAAGAGTATTTAAAGCTACCAAATACCTATTCCACATGATCCTTAAATAAATTCATTAGCCTGGGTCCTAGGTGTATCGCCAATGTATTCCCCCTTCTTAGCTTCAGATCCTGACATTCAGCCTGTCATCAGTTCACAAGCCATCTACAAAACGTCATTCAGGACACTTTTCAAAGCATGTAAATTCCCAGAGGCCCTTTGCAATTATGGTCCTTACAAAGTCCTGTATGAGGCTCCAGATGATTGGAAACACTCACGGGGATTTACATACATTCTATAGAATTTAAATTCAAAACCCTTGGACCACTTCTGAGGACATGACTATACCAGTCCCAAAAGGCAGTACAAGTAGTCATAGTTTTGTGCCTTTTCTCAAAAATGCTAAATTACCAGGATCTCCTCAAATCCAACTTGGACAATGCTGTCAATCTCTCACACCCGTTACTCTTGCACTGATGCTTCTCCCATCTTGACTCCACTGGTATTTTACTGTTACGCTGCTACAGTTTTCATTTCATATCACAGTTATGCGACTGCCTCTACCTCTTAGAATATTTATTCAGATGATCATTTTATTCACCTGTATATAACCAAGTCTTAATCTCCATCGAATATGCTTAATTTATTGGCATATATCAACAACTACATATCACTAATTTGAATAAGTAGTCATAATTTAATTATTCATCCCTTGCCATGGAAACCAGGCCTCGAATATAATAGGGGGACAAATATTTTCTGTATATTTTTTACATCATTTCTCTTCAACTGAGAAAAGTCATTAGTCAACAACAAGTCAATCATGCCATAGCTTTCTTGGGCATGGTTGCATCTGGCCTTTACGTAAGCCATGGTGCAAGTATTAGAGGATACTCAGAAGATTCTAGAACTATCTATGTAATAGCTATGTTAGGGACCATCAACTCTCCTTTTAGCAAACCAATTATGCAACAATAATTTCTGTGGGCCTACATTTGCCAAGCCTATATCACGAAGGGAACCAAACAGTAGTGTTCATCACCTGCCCCTCCCACATCCTCTTCCTCACATACACCACAGGCAACAAGCAAAGTACTTCTGCACCATTTCACCCTGTGAAAGAGCAGTAATGCCCCACACTCTGCTACACAGTGATTGGTGTGTATCCCCAACCTGGGACTATTCTCTAGCCCTGGATAATAATTTATGAGATGTATGAAGTAATCGGCTATCAAGAGAAAATGTTGCATTTTCAAAGTTCCCCAAGTATACATCTACATGACTGACTGCAATAACTCCAGAAAAGACTTTTGTCTTTAGAGAAAATAATACACTTTTTCCCCAAGTCTCAAAGCCTATATTTAAATGATTATTCATGGGTGTTGTGGGAAACTTTAAACGTTAGCTTGGCAAATCCCAATGTAAAATGGGTAATGTTTCATAAACCTTGTTTGTGCCACCTGCCCAGAAACTCATCACTGTCTCTTACGTTATGTTCCTAATTCCCAGGCCAACCCCCTGAATCTATTTATCTCATTAGATACCTGAAGCACATTCCATGACACTCACTCCCAGTTACAGCATTGCTCCTTTGCGGAACAGTCCCCTAAATTCCAAGTCTAGTGGCACACAGCTACATTTCCAGTTGTGTTCAGTGGTGCCCTGGGAAATGTGCAGATGAGCACAAGAAATAAATGAGAACAGATATTCCCAAGAATCAAAATCTTTTTATTCTTAAATATACACTCAGAAAATGCCCTTCCCTAAATGATCATTGCTCATTAGTGGCAAACAGCTGTAACCCATACTCTTGAGAGAAATTTTCAGGCTATTACCTGGATGAAACACAACCACAAGACTTGACATTGAATCAGAGCTGTCTGACCTCTGGTCTTTATTTTCAATTCTTCCCATAACTCTTTTAAATATATATCATAAGTAGCATTCATTTTTAAAAGGCTATAAATGCGTCATAGCAAATATTTTTTCTGTTTTGAAACAATTTTAAACAAGACACATTTACAGTTTTGAAATATTAAATAAGCCATTTTAAATTAAAAGAAATAACTTTTTGCTACTTAATGTAAAGGATTTTTAAATCCCATTTATTTTGTCAATTGGTTCTGCTTAACACTCTTCAGCCCAGTCCCGTCTCAATTATCCATGCTAAGCAAGGGGATCAGTGGCCTGGATAATCTAAAACAGCAGACAATTTTAAAAGCTCTTCTATTTGGCCCAGGCATATTTTAAAATCAACCTCTGATTATCCACACTAATGAAAAAGAAGATCAGGCACCTTGAGAAACATCCAACACCACGATAGATCTGTTGAGCTGGTTCCAGGCACCCCAAGAAAGAAGACCATGGTGCATAATGGAAGAAAAACAAGGTCACAACTGCTGCCAATAGGGAAAACTCATTCAAAATATAAACACGTGAGGACAGTACTCAGACAACCATCTACGATGATACCATTTACCTTTAGAAACGTGAAGTTACACTCAAACACCCCCAAGTTAAAAGAAAAAGTATCCATGCTGGCCTAAACGATAGAAGAATAGATTACCAGGGGCCAGTAAGATGGCCCAGTGGGTAAAGGGCATCTGCCACCAAATCTAAAGGCCTGAATTTCATCCTCAAGATCTAGATGATATAAGGACCTCTACATTCACAGTACAGTATATGCATGCATGAAAACACACATACACACACAAAATAAATGGATAATTAATTAGAATGAAATTTCTTTAAGGAATAGTTTTTTGGTATGTACTAATAAAAACAACTCTTGGGGGGTTTGCTTGAGACAAGCATAGAGCCTCCCCACTATAGCTTCTAAGTATATAGTGGTGCACTTGAAAGAGGCTGACAGAGGAGGACAAAGAAAGAAGCAGTGTGCCAGAGCAGGAAAAGCCCAGGCTTGGAAATGGGGATACCTGTACCTTCATCCTCTGATTCTTTGTATTCACGCCAACAGTTAGATGTGCATTCAAGCAAAAAGAACAGCATGTGCAAAGGTACAGAGTCATAAAGGTCATAGCATATTTTTAAGTTACGTGTGCTTCATTTTGGTGAAAGAATACAATACTAATAAAAGATAAACCAGAAGCCTAGGGGTTGCTTTTTAAAAAATTACAATTTTTTTTATTTCCACCATGCAAGAAGTTCAGATCCTATAAAAGTAAAAATATATTAAAGTTTTCTAATGATTATTAAAACACATGGAATACTTTTCCCATTACTGTCCATATCTGATATTCATAACTACATTTAATATTTATAAAGACTGAGACAGGCACTCCTATTGTTTCTATTTTCTGAATAAGGAAAACTGAAGTCTACAAAGCGTAAATATTGCTCAAGATCCCATGACAGGTAAGTGGCAGAGGCAGGATACAAACTTAACTTGCATAATCTCAGAACTCATGACCTCCTTTAAGAAATAAGAAGATGGCTTGGGACTGGACAGATGGCTCAGCAATCAAGAGCAGGTACTACTCTTACAAAGGACCTGAGTTCAGTTCTCAGCGTTCACATCAGGTACCACAAAATCACCTGGAACTCCAAATCCAAGAGATTCAAAGCTCTCTTCTGGCCTCCATGAGTGCCTAGCACATACACACACACACACACACACACACACACACACATAATTTACAATAAAATAAACTTTTTAAGCATAAACAGGAAGGTGTCCAGCACTGTAAGAGAGTACACTGGAAGCATAAATAGAAGAAACACGATGGGAGTGGAAGGAAAGGAAGGAAACTTGAGGATGGTAAGAGATGACGTATTCCAGAACTAACGGGCTTGCATGAGTCTCATATTTTGGGCTCTGGTACTCGTGTGATGGCCTAATAATTTTGAAGAATTACTTTACCTTCACTGAACTTGACTGGGAAGCAGACGGGCAAGCCCAGGAAGGGGCAAGAGAGTAATACCTTTTTTCTCCACTCAGTGTTGGCATGAATTCATCCAAATCAGCAAATGATCTATCTTAATTAATGGATCGACTGCTAACAAAAGAATTCATGAACCAACATGTGGCCAATATGTAGAACCCACACTTCAAATAAATTATTGAGATATAATGATTTGTTTCTTATTTCTCAAGGTGAAATGCATTGACTAACATTTAGGTTTTTGTGTAACATCCTTTGTCCGACTATTAAAAAAAAAAAAGATAAACAAGGAAACACGGCATGGAAAGGATGAAAACTCAGAAAACGCTCTATCTTATTCATCCAGAAAAATGCTATGCCTTGTGAAAATATTTGTAAATGCCTTAAGAAATCTAAACCAATTTACATCACATTCCTATCATGGGAAAAAAAAACAGAGTTATATGTGAACATGTGCTCCTTCGAATGGATAGGTAGAGACTCAAAATGCATACTGAAACTTCCGGGTCCCTACCTGGCCAATGTTTTATTTGGTTTCTTTGCTGTATCTTTTGAGTGCTTTGCAATTACATGACTTTCTGTAAACATATGAGATAAGGATATATTCTTCAGAACCTTGAAAATACAAAACAATACAGAAGGAGACAAATAGCCCTTCATCAATAAGAAGCACTTATATGGGTAGTGACAGCAATGATTGCTTCACAGCACTGCCCAGTACGTCAACCAGGTAAGGGAAAATCTGATGCACAAAGCTTCCGGCCACTCAGAAATAGAGAAGGAAAGAACAGAGGATCCCAAAAGCAAATGCACAGATCTGTGACCTCTCTTAGGCATGGTAACTGTCCTCTCCTATGGTTTTCCTATATAATCTTAATACTTCATTCTTCTGTTAGACTGTCTGGTCAGACTCGAGTGAGGGCTTCCTCCTAGTTCATGGGGAGCTATCCCCAGGCTGTGTTCTCAAATGGTGAGAGAAAGAAGTCAAGCCCCTGGAGTGTCTTTAAAAGGCAGGAAACCCATTCATCAAAATCTTACCCTCTTAAAAGATCACCTCCCAAAAACCAGTCCTCCATAGACCGACACACTAAGGATTAGAGTATCCAAGTTCAGATTAGCTGGAGGAGCATGGGAGACAAAAACATTCAGTCTATAGCACTCACTCTTTCCCCAGAAGTGAGGGCCTAGAAAATTTCCCGAAGTTGGGGATATTAGTGCTGACAAGTAGAATAATAATGACAAAAAGAAGCAGGAAGTCATTCATTAACTTTGAATAATACCACATCATTTATGAAGTGCCTCCATATATTAATGCATGGTGATAAAGATTTATACATAAATTAATAATATATTAAAGTCCTTATTTATGTTAATAAAGATTTCAAGTTCAAAATAGAGAATGAAACATACATATTTAATTCTTTTCCCTCTCACACACCACTGAAATGACAGTAAATGGAAAGAAATCCACAACCATGTTAAAAAGATCCCAAAAGAATATCACATTTACACAAGTACTTCGGGGAAATAGAAAGAAAATAGGTCCCATTTGTCTGTAAACTAAGACAAAGGACTCAAACATAAACTCTAGAAAAGGCTGGTGAGGGCTGAGGAGGTTTTTGCTTGGCAACCTCTGGGGCAGCCATCACAGAGGAAAACAAACATGCCTCCCAGCTCGGTAATGAATCTGAGGACCATCTGCATCACTGATGGCCTGCTTGGCTTCTCTCTTCCATCAGTAAGACAGTGATGCCTTTGCCCCATGTTACTGTCCTCAAAACTTCTTCCTGTGAGTGGGAGATGTGATCGGAAAGGATTCCTAGCAAAGGTACTTGGGGTAGTAGAAAAAGAAAACTCCACAGCTGAATATGAACTTGAAGGGAGGTAGAGACAAGAAGCACAAAGGTAACTACAGACTCTGTTAAAGTCCTTGTATCTGATCATTTCCAAGGTCCAAATCTTGGTCATCTCCCTCTCGTACACTGTCCTGTCTAAGAGGACTGATTGTCAGTGGACGAACAGGACTCTATTTCATTCACCACTATTTCTATTCTCACCAATAATAGCTATCCAACGTCAAAGGAAGCCTGAATACACTATTGATAATAATCAGCATGTTATTTAATTCAAAAACATGAGCCAGCACATAAGGATTTTTAGACACTGGACAAAAACAAGCAACATGAAAGATAAAAAACAAAATAAATAAAAAGACAAAGGCCATATGGTATGTTCTGCACTGAGTCAGGTGGGCCACTAGTTGAAGGCCAGCTAGGGTAACATAGCAAGTTCCAAGAGAAGATAAACTACACAGTGAGCCACTGTTTGCAAAACTAAATATCAAAAATGAAACCAAAAAACATCCTTTTCAATTAATTCTTATTGAGAATTATATACATGCATATAATGTACTTTGATCAAGTCCACCCCCCGGTGCATCTTTTCCAGTTCCTTTCCTATGCCCCTTACCAGTATTCCCTTCCAAGTTCCTGTGTTCCTTCTTTTTCAGAAACCCATTAAGTCCACTTAATGTTCTCAGTATGTGCATGAATCTAGGATCATCTGCTGAAGCATGGGTATCCTCTCAGGAATCCTTGAGCAAAACTGACTCTCCCTCTCCCATCAGCCATGAATTGTCAGTGACTTCTCAGCTAGGGGAGGGATTTTGTGACCATGTCCCCCTTCCATGCTGAGATCTTCACTGGTTTGATCTTGTGTAAGCTTTGTGCATGCTGTCAGAGCCACTGTGAGTTCATAAGTGCAACCACCCTGTTGTGTCTGGAAAACTCTGTTTCACTATAGTCTTCCACTGTCTTCAGATCTTATAATCTTTCTATTCCCTTTCTTAAAGATCGTTGAGTGTTGAAACTAGGTGTAATGTGGATGTCCTGTTTTCAATGAGCACTCAGCATGCTCTTATTCTCTGCACAGTGACCAGTTATGAGTCTCTGTGTTAACTGTTCGCTACTGCAGAAAGAAGCTCTTCTAATGAAAGTTGAGAGACGCACCAGTCTCTGGGCATAACAATAAGTCATTAGGAGTTAGTTTAATACTACGTTCATTTAGTACAACAGTCATAGGTTCTCACCTAAAGTTTATGACCTACCTAGTCACAGGTTCTTGACTCCTTAATGGTGCCAAGTATGAGTTCTATCTAGTGGAGAGGGCTTTAAATCCAATCAGAAAGTGGTTGGTTACTCCCAAACATTTGTGCCACTATGACACAGTGGGCATATCTTACCAGGCCAGTTATTACATAGTTTATAAGGCTCGTGGCTGGGTAATATTGTCTCTAGTAGTATGAAAAGAATCTTCTGGCACTATGAAAGCTAGCCAGTAGAAAAGAAGTTTCCAGGTCAGCGCCAGCTTGCTTCATGTCTTCTGACTCGTGGATGTGGTACCTTCAGCAGCAGTTTCTTATAGTCAAGTACTGGAGGGCAACCAAGAGCAATGGCAACAGCCTATAAGGTCTGAGGGGTCACCTGCTAGTGATGCTTTCATGAAGTCTTGAGAATCATTTAGGAGGGGAGCCAGGCTGATGGGAGCACATCACTGGGGCTTTGAAGGTCATACCTGCCCCTGGTTCCTATCTAGCTTTCTCTGCCTCCAAGTCCCCTGTCATGTTAACATGCCTGGACCTTAAATCCTTCTCCCTGCTGCAGTGCTCTCCCTCCACAATGGACTGAGATCTCTCTGTAACCATGAGCCAAAATAAACTTTTCACCACTTAACATTTCTCCTGTCAGGTATTTTGTGAAAGCAAGGAGAAAAGTAACTAAGATAGGTTGTTTCTGTCACACCAATTTTTAAACTATGATAAATTTCATGAGTGAATTCTTACATCACCTTTTCATTTTTCCTGATATAACAAGAAATAAATGACAGTGCTCTAAATCTCTCCCCTGTTTTTCTTTCGTGATCCAAACAGAGAACATATATAGCTAGCAAAAATTGTTCTAGAAAACAATCATAGGGACAGCTATTCCATCTAGTTCCAAACAGGATGTTTAATCCAAATTAATAGAAAACGGGGAAGAAGATACATAGCTGGATTTGGTTGAGTAGAAAAGGCAAACAGGAAACAATCAGGGGAAACAGAATTGGGGTGGCATTTACAGCAGGTAAATTAATGTGGCTCTGCCTCAGGTCTGTGTGGACCTGTTAAGGCTTTATAAGGAGTAGAAGAGAAACAGTCTGTATAGAATCATCATCATAAACCTGACCTGAAACCAACTGACACAACTGCCTTGTTCATTCTCCTGCTTTTTAAATGTAAACATAACTTCAGATTTCTTGGCTGCAGGATTCCACTTTTGACAAACGAAGGCAAGAAATAGTCAAAGATGAGCCCCAGTTTCTGCTACCAAAGTCACAGTTAAATCAAAAACAAGTGTGACATGGGCACCAGGGGGCATCAAGAGTTCATAATGACACTCATAAAACAGGGGCCCTTACCTCCTTTAGAACCACAAACTCCAGCCCCTTTAGAAGCACTAATGGAGTAGTTTAGGCTCTGGCAGGACTTGTGGGATTTAACAGAGCATGTTCACCCTTTAAGAGCCTTCTCTGAAATCACTGGGAGTTATAAGCTCATAAGAGTCATAGACTCAGGTTCTAAATGTTGCTTTCATAGTTGCTCTGTGGCCTAGAGAGGAAGTAAACATAGTCTCTCTGAGCTGCCTCCTAATTTTGAGCCTCACCTTCCATTTAGCCCAAAATAGAACACAGACTCAGCTCCCAAAACAGGTTAAAAATCTTGGGGATTTTTCTATGTTTAAAATGACTGCAAGACTCACTTCTGTATGTAAAATGATTGTCTACATTTTCATCCCGCCTTCTTACGCTAACAAATATATTTTATAGGTTTTACAATGTTCTTTACAATTCACCTAAAATACGTAATTTCCCTCCTGCTTACACCGCTTATTTATTATTTATTTATTAGATTTATATTGTGCCTGCCTCCGAAAGGCCTACAGCACCGCACAAAAAACCGTTATATAATAAACATTAACGTCTTCTTCAAAACCATAAACAGTGAAGCAGAGAGTCAGAAAAGTCACAAGGCACAGGATAAAGGCCATGGGTTTGGTGGGCTACGTAACCAAGTCACCGATACAGTGGGAGGAGTAGTGACCAAAAGGCCAGGCCCTCCCCTGCAGTCCCCACTGCAAAGATCCTGACACCTCCATGGATTCCAAACAAAAGAGCCCAAATGTTTCAGTTCTGTGAAGAAATCCCTCAGGGCTCCCAAGAGAATATCTGAAAACAAATACATCTACACAGACAATCATGTTTTGAAAATTGGTGGAAAAAGATACATGGTGATGTTTCATAACAAAATCACTGAATTGTCAAACATTTTTTTTACAGATTCAATTTTCACTCAGCCCTCCTTTCTGATGAATGCCTGGGACTTGCAAAGACTAAACTAACTCTCTCTCTCTCTCTCTCTCTCTCTCTCTCTCCCTCATGCATAAATGTATCTCGGTTGTAGATGCTAAAGGAACTACTCAAGGATCAGGAAAAAAATGGGTAAAAGAGTTAAAGCAAGAAATGAGCATACCAACTATGTGGAGCCAGTGATGCTTGACTCCCTGCCAGTACTGACTGGGAGTGAGCATCACCCCAAGAGAAGAATAATTGATAGTGCTGGCATTAATATGAGTGTTTGCTTAATGTTTAGTGAGTACTCTTAGGCTCCAAATTCGCATGTTCACCCAGACTACATGTAAAAAATGAGAATGATTAGTTTCATATTCTACAAATAAGGAAACTAAGGACTAAATATGTTGTCTTCCCCTGTTCTAGTAAGAAGAGGTTAAAGTGGGGTTCAAACCCAGCACTTCTAGAAACAAGGAAGCATATGAAAGCCATTCTGTGTGAACTGACAAAGATAACAGACTGAAACTCTACAGAGCACACTAGTCAAGACCCTTAGCCTAGAAGTTGCTGATGGAGAGTTAACATGAAATACCCAGTTAGAGGACAAAAATACAGACCATGGTATAAGGGGGAAGCAAGCAGCATAAAAGAGAATGGGACAGACTGGCTCTAGACAGACAGCGAGGTTAGGATGAATCTGCTAAGGTAGTCTCAGGTCCTCAATGGCTAAGGACTTGATGTTGGTGACTGAAAAACCACACTACTGTCTTATAAAACTAACTGCATGCATATGCCAAGTTACGGATACAGTTCTACACAGGATTTTTCCAAGTGTGATGCCTAAACATAAATGCCATGCCTATAACAGGTTTTAGCATGGAGTATTTAACATATACCATGTCATCTAAACCTCATAGCTTTCCTATAGTAAATACTATAACAATCACCATCTTATACATGAAGAATGTTAAATTAATTCAATTTCATCTGAAATCATTCCCATACATAGAGAATTATAGCCTCACAAAAAAATGTAATAATGTAAATAAATGTAACCTAACTTATGAGTCTACGTTTATGATAAATAATTGAGTCTCAGACAATCACAGCAACAAAGAGCTTAGCCAATTACAAGCTGCAAACTACTCAAGACATGTCCAAATTAGGGAAATGTTGAATTCTTAGCAGACTATTTCTGCACATTGCTTCCTTTTTCTGTCTTTAAATACTGACTGCTCACATTGCTAGTGGAATTTTGTAATCATTAGCTCAGGGAACAACCTAATCATGAATCATTTCCTTGCTCAAATAAACTCTGTTAGGTTGAACTTGTCCCAAGTTTTCCTTTTAAAGATTGTTGTCAGAAGTGAGATCTGAGGTACACATCCCGCAATCCCCAGGAACATCGTGCAACATGTCCACGAGTCCATTTACCCATTGTTATACTACAGCAAATTTAGTGATGGGTGTGTTCTCTATCAAATTTGAGTTTCACTGGTTTGCATTTTAAGATTTTGGGTCTTATTTGAGCAATTTCTTACTAGACAGAGTGCAGGAAAGGGTAAGATATAAGACTATTAACTCAATTAAGTCCAATTAGAATCTTCAAGCAGGTATCTTTTGAAAAACAGATTTCTCCAGTACTAAAGAGTCCCAGACTCTAGACTGGGACTCTCTTCTAGGAGTTCTTTGTTTTAGGAGTTATCTATTCTATGTTTCCAGGTTAACTACAAATTAGATGATAACTTCTTTATTCAGATCATTTTCAGTGACTATGAGCCTTAATTGTTATCATGAGCCCCAAACCAGGACCAGATAGACTTTAATACTGACAAAAAATTCTTATTATCTTAACTTTGAATTGTTTGAGTTTGGGGAGATTTCTGTTACAGAGAGTGCTTTAATTTCCTGGTACATTCTCCTAATTCAGTCATCAAATTATTCTCCTCAATAGGTTGTGTCCCCTTAAGAGTCCTAAAGACAGCACCCGTGGTACATCATGGTCACATTGTAGTTAGAATACAAAAAAAAAATCTAAAAAGCATAACAAATCATTCAACTAATTTCACACTGTGAATTCTAAAACCAATACTGAGATCAAAGAAGTCCATTATCAGGAAGTGTTGTTAGTGTCAAAGTGTTCAGTTATCTATCAAAACTAAGAGGATGACTAGAAGGGAACACTAGAAATTGATTAAATTTCACCCAAAACACTCTACACAAAGAAAATTGAACCTAGCTTAAATATAAATGAACTACAACCTAACTTGAGAGTATATTCTCAAAAAAACTAACCAGGGTTTTAAACTTTTTTAAGAAATTCACACAGGAGTACAGTATACTTTATTCATAACCATTCCTCTTCTCCCCAGTTCCTCCTATGCCTCTCACATCCCCAGTGAAATGTGTGTCCCTTCTTATATTATATTATATATATATATATAATATATAATACATATATAGTATATAATACATACACACACACACACACACACACACACACACACACACACACCCTACTGACTCCAATGAACATTGGGTATATGTGCATGGGTAGAGAACTAAGCAGCTGGGCTATGAGCAATCTATCATAGGGCTTGTTCCTGAATAAAACTGACTCTCCCTCCCTCAGCAGCTGTGGTCTGCCTGCAGCCTTTCAACTTGGGGGGGTTGCTTTGAGAGCCCTTTCCCCATCCCTGCTGGAATGTTGACTGGTACGATCTCTTGTGCATGTCATGTCCATAACTGTTGAGAGTTAGTGGGTGCAGTCATGTCCAGAAAACACTCAAATAACCAAGTTTTGGCCAATCTTAGAAGCCAAGATTTTAGCCAATCATAAACTGCAAACTGCAAGACATGTCCAAATAAAACATATGTTGAACAGTTCCTCTCTGTCATTTCCTTCCTCTGTCTATAATCACTGCCTGCTCATGCTGCTGGGGGGAGCTGGACACTTGGGCCCCAGTTTGTGGCGCTGTCTTAGGAGGGTCATGGAACCTTTAGGAGGGGTGGCCATGCTGGAGGAAGCACGTCACCAGGCTTTGAAACTTCTTAAGTCTTGCCAGACTTCTAGTCTCTCTGCTTCCTGTGCCACCTTCCGCTCCACCCACCTCCTGCCATGCTTTCCCTGCTATTACGAACCCTTACCTCTCTGCGACCATAGACCAGATAAGCACTTCCTTCTGTAAACTGAATTGGTCATGGTGTTTCTGCACAGCAACAGAAAATTAACTAAATACAGAAGATAGAACCAAGAGTGGCTGCTGTTCTGAAGAACCTGACTATGTGGGTCTTTGGAGGAATGTGGAAGACTTCAGAAACTTAGTCTAGGAAAGTGGTTGTAATCAGAGGTTAACAGGCCATTCTAGTAGGAGCCTGGAAGAAAGTAGTGCTGAAGCAAAGTAGTTCCAGGGGAACCATGGACTCCTACGCAGCAACTGAGATGTGCTGGTAAGACATCTGGCTGCAGTGCGCCCCAAGGATAAAAGCTTGCCTCAGACTCTACTGAAAAGTAATGAACTAAAATTTCTTTGGTGGAAGAAATTTCAAAACAGCTTAATGTAGAAATGGTGGCAGGGCTATTAATGGTGAATATTATGCAGATCTACAGTGGAAAAGAGCAAGTAGGACAGAAAGAAATATGAAATGTACAGATTGGATTTAAAAAGAACACTGGGAAAATTAATATTTGAGCCAAGACATATGCTGAAGGAGAGGCTGTCTTTGATAAGGAGATTCAATCCTGCAGACTACAGAGAGGCCCACAGATTTGTACTTAAAACAATGGAAAGAGTAACTTCAGGGCAAGATTGCACTCAGCTAAGCCTCCAACTTGTAAAAGGAAAATGCTGGAAGGGTTTTCTGCTCCTAGAAAATCACAGCCTAGAAAAGTTGCTAATGTAGAAGAAGCAGGTCAGGGTCTATCTCAGGCTACCAGCCAAACCTGGCAGTGTCATTCTTGTGACGCTAGCTTTAGAGGCATGAACTTTGCAAGAGTGACAGAGTCATTAGTTTTTCCACTGTGGTTTCAGCAAGTTGCCAAGGTCAGGCAGCAGGCAGCAGGGGCATCTCTGCAATAAAGTAGACCATGAGGGGTCACTGCATGAAGGTGTGAAGGTGAAGCCTGGTTGGCAGTGGAGACCCCAAGACAACGGGCATGCTAGAGTTGTGAGACATATGCCAAGGACAGCTGCATACAGGGAGTGGTACCAGACCAAGAGAGAGGTGAATGTGGCACGCAGCAATCTAGAGGAGCCAAGCCATCTAAGCCCTTTGGACATGAAGTCCCAGAAGTCAGACATGGAGCTCTTGGGTGTGCTGTTTGCCCTGATGGTTTTCAGTCTGGTTTTGGTCCAGTGTTTGCTCTTTGTGCCCCCATTCCTCCCTTTCAGAGTAAGAATGTATATTTGGTTCCATTGTATGTTAGAAGTATATAACTTACCTTTTGATTTTATGGTGCTTACAATGAAGAGATTGCCTTGAGTCTCAGAAGAAACTTTGGACTCTGGACTTTTGAATAGTACTGAGACTGTTAAAGACTATGGGGACCACTAAATGCATTTGGTATTTTATATGGTGATGAGCCAGGGAGAGGAATGTGGTAGTTTGAATGAGGATGTAAGTATTTAAGCTCTAAGTATTTAGACATTTTGTCCCCAGTTGATGGTGCTGTTTGAGGAGGTTTTAGAAGGTGTGGCCTTGCTGGAGGAAGCACATCACAGGAGCAGGCTTTGAGGGTTCTTAAGTGTTGATCGATTTCCTGTCTCTCTGCTTCCTGTACCTGCTTGAAGATATGATCACTCTACTTTCTGCTCCAGTTGCCTGGGGCACCAGGCCTCCTTTACTATTGTGGACTCTTAACCCTCTGAATGGTAAACTCAAATAATCTCTCCTTTTTGTAAATTGCCTTGGACATGGTGTTTTGTCACAGCAACAGAAAAGTAGCTAATACACTTTGCTAAATTAAATTTGCTCCAACTTTGTTTCTTCCTAACAGGAGAAAACAAGTAGTAAATAACTTGCCAAATCACAAAGGTAGTAAGAAGAAAAGCTAGATCCCAAATCTAAGAAGTCTTGCTCCAGGGCTCATCTTCAAATCACAAGATTCTGGCATCTCTAGAACCAGGTTTGATTACTCCATTCAAGATCTTTGGGAAAAATTAATCTGATCTTTCTGTTTGATAGATGAACAGATCAGGTGTCGGGGAGGATAATAGGTTTGGATGCTCATTTGCAGGCCACAGTTCATTCTCCCCTCTGCTTCTGAACTACCCCAGGAAATGGGGTGACATGCTCAAGGTAACATTTGGCTTTTGCTCACCTGGGACAGAGCAGGACACTTTTCCCAGTTAATGAAGAGCTATTGGAATGAATGGACTCAGTACTTTTCGAACCAATGGTAGAAAATGTTTTCTTTTGAAAAGGACTGGGCAAATACATTCCAAGAACCCCATCATAGAAAGAGCTGATCTATTCTAAACCGACATCTCAGCTAAGCTGGACTGAAGGAAAGGCAGCTGTTCTGATCTTTACCCTCACCCACTACCGGAGGAAGGAGACAAGGGGATGTGGCCTTTTCTGACTAAAAAGAGTGTTCTGTTTGCAGGGCTGGCTGGGACTTTTTCTCCTTTGTCTTCTCTTTCTGTCTGCTCAGCAACCCCCCCCACCCACACACACACAGGAATACAGAACCCACCCAAAGCATCCATTCCAACCTCAGCGATGCGCCCTCTCCTACCTTCCACTTGATAGGCAGCAGTGGCTGCTCCCCACCCAAATCCAATGGGAAAAGCCATGACTGCAGAAGACGCCCAAGTCACCCTCAGCTCACAGGAGTCCACAGCCTTCAGTCGGGGAGCTGAGCAACTGTGCAGACAGTGATGAACTCACACCCCAGACCAGAGCCTCAAAGTGCAAAGGTATTGAAAACAAGAAGGGAGCCAAGTTGGAAAAATCCCACTTGAGTGGCCACAGCCATGACAAGAATCTAGGTCACTCTGTCCAAGATGAGCAATTAGACTTTTTCAAACTCTCCCTGGTTCCTAACAGACTTGGGTCAGCGTAGGTGCTGACCACGTTAATCTTCACCTCCTCAATGAGGAACATGAACACTGCTTTCAAGTTGCATAGAATTCTATTTGAATATTCCCCTAGTCAGTATCTCCCAATCCCCTAATTTTACTTTATTTATATTTGTGTGTCTGTGTGTTTATGCATGTGTGGGTGTACGCATGCAGAGACGAGGGTTCTTGTCTTCTACCTCGGATTCCAGGGATCTGACATGAGGTCATAGCAAGTGCTTTCACCCACTGAACCATCTTCCAGCCTCCTCCCAGTTAGTGATCCCCACTCCCTAGTCGCAACCACTTTCAACTGCTTCTTCTAGTATTTATTCATAGGGTGTGTATATAATAGACTGATATTCCTGCTTCAGATTCTGATTGATTGCTTGGTTGATTGATTTAGACACCATCCACTCAGGGTATAGGAGTGGAGGATCTAGAACATCCTTTTGTCCCTCCTTCTCCTGCCATGTCCTCCTCTTCTTTCCCCTCCTTTCTCCCTTCCACTCTCTTCCCCTTCCCTGTCCTCCTCCCCGTCCTCCTCCCCTATCCTCCTCCCCATCTTCTTCCCTCTCCTCCTCCCCTCCCTCGTGCCCCCCCTTCTCCCCTCCCTCCCTCCCTCTCCTGTGTCCTCTCCTGCCTGTTTCCTTCCCTCCCTTCCTCCACTTACCCAACATAAAATGACCTTTTCTGTTAGGTAAAGTCATTTCTACGTACTGAGTCTCTGTATGACTCAGATCTGAGCAAGGCAATGCCATGTTCAAACGCAACTTTCTATTCTCTCTGGGAATAGTCAGTGGTGTGCTTTTTATACTTATTCAGTATTCTCTACACGTAAGTAATTCATTCCCAAGCCCCCCAGACAGAAGGATAAATTTCTGAGGAATGCAATAAGTCTGTCCCCCACTCCCTCTTGCAGTTTTCAGGCTCAGCCCCAGTCCTCCATGATCACTCGGAGACCCACTGCCCTCATCGCCCTTCTGTTTTCCCATCTCTGTTTCTTCTCCCCTTTCACGGAGCTGAATCTTCAGACACCTTTCTGATAAAGGGAGGAGGGGAGTCCTGTCATTGTGGAATCACCCTCACTGTTGCATTATTCTTGATGTGCATCTTGTTTACCCCGGCTTTTAGGATGGAAACCATCGCTGCTCTGGATTTTGAAGACTTAGGCTTGTGGTTTTCTGTCTTCTGGTGAGTCTGTGAGGGATCTGATGAAAACCCAAGTCCTAAGCTCTCTTCCCTCAGACCTCTTTCAGTGCTCCCCAGCCTTCTACTTCTGGACCTGTACAGTCACATTCCTCAATCCGAGTCTTTTCCAGCATTGAGAAGAGCTTGTGCAGGTCCACCACAGTGAGGCAGAGCACTGCCACCCAGCGGACAGGGGCAAGGTCCCTGGGGACCCTCTGAACTTCGTTTCCATTTCCCTATACCTCAAAAATAACCCACAATAAAAAGTTTATTTTAAAAGCATTCCTGTGAAGGGGCTGGAGAGATGACTCGGTCGTTAAGAGCACTGGCTGCTCTTGCAGAGGATCTGGGTTTGGTTCCCAGCACCTACATTGTGGCTAACAACCATCTGGAACTCCAGTTCCAGGGGATCCAACACCCTCTTCTGATCTCCTCAGGCATTGTACAACACAGGTGCACATACAAACATGCAGGCAATACACTCATACACCAAAAATAAAAATAAACTTTTAAAAAAGAATTCCTGTGAAGAGATGAGTTTGTCACAGCAGTCCCTTTTTCCATTTCCCTGAGTCAGGACTGAACGGGCCTGTTCCATGCAATGACAGGAATATAAAATGAGGAACGCGATAGCCAAGCTTCAGTTATTCTAACCCCAAGAAGAAAGAAGAACTTAAATATAGAATTTAAGAAAGAAGATACTTAAGACATTGAAAATGGCATGCTTGGTGCCATAAACGTCAACAATTAGTTCAAACTTTTAAATTTAACCCACGTATTACTCAGCTCTGAAGGAATCTGTACAAACTGATGTGGGGGGGCACTAAATATTTTCATTATGGAGCACTAGATGGCAGTATTGCAATTTTTTAAGATCACAATGGTTCCAGAAAACACTTTAGTGTGCCAGTGTGCCGTGTCCTCCTGTGTCCTCCTGAGTCCTGGGTCATTTTAAGGCTCTCTGCAGACAAAATAGCTCTGTCGTCAGTGCTCGCATTCTCTGAAAATATTTGTGCCCAAATGCAGGTTCATTCTTTCTCATTTTTGATCAAATTGTCTAGCATAAATAAGTCTCTAGCTTTGTAGTTTCATTCATTTTTACATTCATTCATTTTTACATTCTTAAAAATAGCTAAGGTTTCTGAAGGACTTTTTACTTTAAAGTGGGATAAATAGAAACACACACATACATATACTATATTAGAAATTAAACCTGAGATTTTAAAAATTTTGTTTATTTTTTGATAGTCTCTCTGTAACCCCAGCTGGCCTAAAACTTACTATGTAGACCAGACTGGCCTCTATCTCACAGAGATACATCTGTCTTTACCTCACAGGTGGTAGGATTAAAGGCAAGGTATACACCACCACACCCAGTGTGTGAGATTTTTTAAATGTTTATCACTGACTTCATTTAAAACAATAATGAAAACTAGCCCATGTCTATAATCCCAGTGTGTGCTCAGGAGGTTGAAGCGGGAGGATGGAGAGTTCCAGGCCAGCCTGTGCTACATACTGAGATTCTGTCTCAAAATAAATTAATTCAATTTAATATAACTAGTAATGAAAAGTATGTTCATACAAATAACATATTTTGCTTTAAAAATATAATCCAAAACAAGAACATTATTCTGAGTGCATGCTTTACATTCCACATCCATGTCATGTCTTGTCTAGTTGAAGACAACTGGATGCTTATGTCCACATGATCTCAGGGACAGTCTAGCTGAAATGGCAAGATCAGGGTTCAGTAAGAGATCTGAGAACTATTAGTCTGACTACTACTGGGAGAAGGAGAGTATGCCTTACTTACGATCTCTACACAGCCTGACCAGACTCCAGAGGAAGAATTTGCACCAAAGATTTGACTGGGTTGAACATCTTGTGGGCACTAATACTTGACTGGATAGGACTTAACAGAGGATGGAATACATGAGGCCCAGTGGGGGTTGGGGAGAGGGGTCTAAATTTGATTAAGAACTACTGTATGAAATGTATAAAACTCAATTTTTAAAAATCAAAAATAAATTAAGTAAGGTGGAGAGAGACAGAAAGTTACCCAAAGTCACCTTCTGGCCCCCATACAGGTAGGTACACGTGGGAGAGCACTCCTGCACACACACACACACACACACACACACACACACACACACACAGGCACAGGAACCTTAGCACTGCCAGGGCTCTCTGTCCCTCTTCTAGTACCTTCTACACTACCTACCTACAATCTCTCCATCCTTCTTGCCTTTTAGAGAACTCACTTCACACACTGTCCTTCAGGTATGGTCTCTGTGGCTCCAAGATACGAATTTGTAGCCACGATCTCAGATGAGAAAGAACTGCTGAATTTCTTTGTACAGAAAGAATTCTGACTTCATGACTCCATCCAGAAAGACTGCATGAAATGTATTGTCATTGTTTGGATTCCTTCCATCTCATTTCAGGATGACGAAAATGTAGGCTTTATGAAGACCACATTTTTTTAAAGGCCTACTGACCTTATTCCTTACTTCCCAGTTTTTATCCCTACTGGTTAATGTCAAAATATCCACTCTCAGAACCTACCACAGTCCATAGTCTTTCGACTATAGAAAGTGGGGACGGGGTGTTGCACCTACTGACTACATCACAGTCTCATATGAATCCTTCTTAGGTCCTGCTGTCTTCCCTGATACTCAGGAGAGCCACCAGCCACTGCTCACGTTCCAGGCTGAAGTGAGTTGCTACACTATGATTCTAACTGTGGTTGTTCTCTGGGGATGTTAAGAGCTTGTAAGTTACTTTTCCCATTGTTGTGACCAAATACCTGACAGAATCAATTCAAGGGTGGAAGGATTTATTTTGGTTTGCAGTGTAAGGGGATACAGTCCATCCAGACAGGGAAAGCCTGGGACCAATCTGAGGGGCACAACAGATATCAGCATAGCTTTCTCCCATCTCTACAGATCAGGAAGCAACATGGCTTGAGCTTGAACCTAGGCTGGTCAGACCATGCAACTCCTAAAACCTGCCCCCTGTGGCCTTCTCCTGTCAGGTAGGTCTCATGTCCAAAGGGTTCCACTACCTTCCAAAGCAGTATCACTGTCTAGAGGCCACCAGATATTCAAACACATGAGTCAGTGGGAGACATTTTACATTCAATCCATAACAGAGCTATAAATTCAATATGGGTTTAAAAAATTATTGTCTGTTTCTTTTTGTTTAAGAAACAGTATCTTAGCTGGGTACGGTAGCGTATGCCTTTGATCCCAGCACTCGGGAGGCAGACCAGACGAATCTCTGTGAGTTCAAGTCCAGACTGGTCTACATAGCAAGTTTCAAGCCAGCTGGGACCTCAGGGATGTTTTGTCACAAAAACAACAATAACAGCAAATATATATATTTTTTTTTTCAAAGATTTATTTATTATTTTTATTTTATGTGTATTAGTGGTCTAAGCATATTAAGTGTACCATGTGCATGCAGTACTCACAGAGGCCAGAAGAAGGCATTAGATAAGATCTGCTGGAACCCGAGGTCTAGACTGAGCTGCCGTGTGGGTGCTGGAGAATGAACCCAGGTCCTCTATAAGGGCAACAAGCACTCAACCATTCCACCACTTCTCCAGTCCCAGGAAGCCTGTTTATTCAACTGTAAAACAAACTGCCTTTTTTGATTGAATCTTTGTGCATTTCATACAGAACATCTCAGTCAGTCTTAATCGTCTTTATACCCCTTCCACTGGCACTCCGCACACAGCCCCCAACTGGAGTCCATGCATTCTGTCATCTGTGTTAGGCCTATTGTGTCAACTTAGTATCCCCAGACATTCCCAGTGCAAGTTCATCACCCTAGATAAACAAATTGTCTTTTTAAAGTATTTATTTATTTGAGTTTTTATTTTTATGAGTGTTTCGCCTGCATGTATGTGAGTGTATCCACGAGTGCAATACATGCTGAGGCCAAAAGAGGGCATCAGAACTGTAGTTATGGACCATTGTTGGCCATCAAGTGGGTCATGGGAACTGAGCCTGGGTACTCTACAAGAGCAACTGGTGTTTTTAACTGCTGAGCCATTACTCAGCCCCAAACTGTCCTTTTTAAAATAAGGATTTGGCTCCATAAATCTTGACCTCCTAATGGAATTTGCTGAGATTCAGAAACTAAATTTTCTGTTCCTTTATACCTGTATTAGTAAGCAAACAAGCAGCATTTGTCTGTTTGTAGCAAAGGAACCTGGATATCAGAGCCAATCCTATTCCTGTTCCATCTGGACCCACTGATAAGCAACATCTGTCAGTTCCCTGGCAGACAGGAGTGGCTTCAGGACTCCATCCTGGCCAGTGCAGTTGGGCAGGAGTAATGTACAGGGCTGCCATGCTGGTTCAGTGAAGCCTGCATACACAGTCACTCAGAATTCACCCATGTGCCCCCATTTCCTTTTCATCCACAGGTTGGAGACACAGGCTCAACTGGAAGATGGCAAAGCTGTGGTGATGCCTGGGCAGAAGGAGCCTTGGACTACCACATGAAACAAGATTCCCAAGAAACCCAAGAAACCTTAGAACTGCCCTGTGAATAAGACATACATTTTACTTAGCTAAACCACAGCAATCAGAATTGCTGATGAATACTTTCTGAATAATAACTAGGTTTAATACACACGGGGGGGGGGCTGCTTAATGACTTCCAAGTACTTTCCTCCAGCACAGATATACAGAGCCAAAATAGTTTAAACAATGCACTCAGTTTCTCAGTAGATGGGATCTGTCAAAATATGGGTGTGCAGAAGAAATCAGCATTCTGATCAGAAGTCTCTTCCTGCTCCCCTTCACTGGGGAAGTTTGGGGCAGGCATTTCCTAAACATAAAGAGGACCAGCCCAGGTAGACAGGACAGAACTTTTTGAGTTGGATTTCCTGTTTCTTGTCATTCGATTTTTCAAATTCTCTGTGTGTGTGCTTTGTATATATAATTATATAGTTAACTCTGCACAACACAGGTTTGAATGACACAGGTTTACTTAGTTGTGAATATTTGGGGTTTTAAGGGCTCTTTTTTGTTTTGTAGATTTCCTGCATTTAAAAAAGAATCCACCGATGAACTGCACGGACTAGAAATACTACAAAAACTCAGGAAAAGTTATCAGGAATGCAGAAAAAAAAATAGACAAAAATCTATTTTATCACTTACTATAAAATTTATCAGTATATTATAAAACATTAAAAATCTATCAAAACTAATCTATGGAAATTATTACATGGTTCTACTCACAGTCAAAAGAAATGTAAACAAAAGAGGGATAAGTGCATAAAATAGTGCATAAAAAAGTGCATAAAATCAGCAGTAGCCACACTGTAGCTCTGTGATCATTTCAGTCACCTGTTGCTGTTACAGCACCAAGTTCTTTGAGTGTCCACTGAAAACATCCTGTGACACAAATCATCCATCCCTCTGTGAGCCGTGCTTCCCTAAGTAAGAAACTGCATATCACAGCAAAAAGCCATTGCTGACAGTTTTTGCATGGTTTTCAGGAAGCATAAAAAATAAATAAATAAACATTTACTGGCTGCATTTTGCTATCAGTAAAGTGTCTAGTCAACAGCAGACTACTAGTTCCTAAGAAGGCCAGAGTTAGAAGTGGATTTCTTCTGCTGTAGAGGGTTGGCATGCCTTGCAAGGGTCAACTGAGCATGTGCCAATGTGCATGTGTTATGTGTACCCAAGACGAAGATGTGCATACATAAGTATAGACATGTGAAAGGAGATAGGAGGGGTGTGCATGCGTGTGTGTGTGTGTGTGTGTGTTGACGTAGATGTGCACAAATGAGTATAGACATGTGAAAGGAGATATGTAGGGGTGTGTGTGTGTGTGTGTATGTCTTGTTATTGGAGGTAATCATAATTCCTTCTGTTCTAGCTCAATTTTGTTGCTATGGCAAATGCCATGACCAAAAGCAGCAGAGGGAAGCAGTGTGTTTGGGTTCACACTCCCAGTCACAGTCCATTGCTGACAGGTCAAAGGAGGGACTCACGCAGGACCTTGCAGACAGGCCTACTTGCTTTTCTACACAGCATTACCTCTGATCAAAGGACTCACTCACTTCACAGCCAAAACGGTGAATCAGGAACCACAGAGGTTGGATCATAGGTCCATGCTCAGTTTCCTTTCTCTCACAGCCCAGGACCACCTATCCACAATGGGCTGGGCCCTCCTGCATCAGTGAACAGATGCCCACAGGTCAGTCCCATCTGGGAAGTTTCTCAGTTGAGACTCTTCTCAAGTGACTCTAGGCTGTGATAATTAAAGCCAACTAGAACACCCTCCGGATAAAGGAACTTCACGTTTTTACAGCTTTCTTAAATACTAACCCAGACCATCAGCTGGAAGTGAAGGGACACAGGAGATAATTGATGGCGAAGCTCCAGCAGAGTCACTTACAATAATTGCCTTTATTTATTGAACTATACATTTCCCCAAGATTCAACATGAAAGAAATATAAAACAACAGCAGTGTATCGCTCAACATTTCACACAACAAAACAGAAACAAAGACCACACTGCTATATAATTAAGGATTTACTGGTGAGTAATGTTAAAACAACAACAACAAAAATGTCCTGCCCTTCAAGGTGTTGACAGGCTGATCCTAACAATGGCGTACAAGGAATCACAAAAACCACTCAAAGAGCAACTCCTAGGCTTAACACTCTCATTATAAAGGCACTGAGTGAAGGCAGAGCTTAGAATTCCTTCTGGGAACCTTCCAACAAACACCCACAGCTGTGCTATCAAGTTCCGACAGTAGCACCCCAGGACTCTATTCACAGTGCAGCTGCCAGGGGCTCCATCCACCTTAGGGATGTGATTCAGATTCACCACATACTTCATTCACACAAACTTAAAGCTGCAGAGCTCAGGTCACACTCTTAATAACACCGTTTTCCCAGTACAATCTAGATTCTGTATTCCTACAGACTATCTGAAGACATGTTAAACTGAGCTTGGATTAGGATGAGGCAAGCAGATGCCTAGGGGGCAGAATTTAAAGAGGTGGTAAATGCCAGGAAAAAAAAAAAATGCTCAAGTTCAAAGGCCTTGCTATAGAGGACCAACTGGTTTTATTTCCAAACTGTTTGTGGCAATAAACAGGTGTGCCATGTGCCTCAGGACTAGACTGTCGCTAATCTGCTTAAATCCCACAGGTGTTTACACATTGAGGGAGCTTTGATTATTAATCTCACATAGAGTTTGAGTTTGGAACTTCAAAAGCATCTCCTTCCCACAGCAAACAAAGTGGTGTGTCAGAGGCCCATGATCTCCAAAGCCAGCATAGAAGAAAGAACAGTTTTGCAGACAATAAAGCAGTTTTATTTTATCTATTTACTTATTTAACACAAGGTCTCTTATAGCCCAGGCTAGCCTTATACTATGTAGATGAGGATGACCTTGGACTTTTGACCCTCTTTGCCTCCACCTCCTGAGTGTTAAGCCATGGAGTGGTAAATCACCATGCCCAGTTTAGATGATGCCGGAGATTAAACCTGGGCCTTCTGCAAACCAGGCAAGCACTCTATCAACTGCTCTACATCCCCAGCCCAGTAAAGCTGTTGTACCTAAAGTAGGTTGGAAAGCACTGTAGCTTGGAAGCATGTGGAAATCTAGGAGAGCCTGCCCTAAACTTCCATCAGGGACCAGTCAGAGGCTGCCCAGAGCCTGGATGTCATTCCAGCTCTTCATCTCTGCCACATGTAGCCCGACTCTAAGCTCTGCCGAACGGACTTCCTTCAGCTATGGGGGTTGCAGTTGTTCCCTTCCAGCCACTCAGTCACTCACAATCTCCCAGGCCCACAAGCTCCAGATGGACACCCGGTTCCAGTTTTGTTCCCTCCCATCTTACATCCTTTCTCTGGAGCTGGATTCATGCAACCAGCCACGTACGGCTCCCTGATAGTCCCTGCTCTGGAACATCAAACTTAGTCCCTGCTCTGGAACATCAAACTTCTTGAGGTCAGCAAACCTGCAGTGGTCTGGTTCCTGCCTCCCTCTGCTCACACCCAGAGCAGGGTTCTTCTCATAAGCTATTTGTGTTTTGGGGCCTTGGGGTGCTGCTTTCTTTTCAAATCTCTCATTCTCCAGACACTTCCTCAGCTTTGCCTTGAACTTGCTTCTCTCTTAGCTTGGCTAACTCTTATCTTCCATTATTTGCTTTTGTAAGTTCACTGCCATGCCATGTTCTGGGTCTCCCAGCCCTGTGTTCCCATTGTCTTGGGGTGCCCCTTAGCATCTTACAGCCTGTCCTAAAATGAGTTTAGTTGGCTCTCTTCTCCATTAATTTACAACTTCTCTGAATATAGTCATTGCTTTAATAAGACACGCCAAAAGTTAAAGTTTCAGATGGCCTAAAAGACAGCAGGGGGAGGAGAGCGAGCTAGAAGAGGCACAGAACTCAGCTCTTTTTGCCAGGAACACACCCCATTTGCACAATAATGGCATCAGTCAAACCATGAATGTGGAGCGCTCATGATCTAATCACCTGTTAAAGGTTCCACCTGTTGATGTCATTGCACTGGGGATTTGAACACAGTCAAACTATAGAAGAGGTACAGTTTTGCCTCCCCTCCCCTGCAACTGAATTCTGGTCCCACAGAACCATGTGAAAAGGTCTTTATGTGGGTTTTCCATGACACTCTCCTTGATGCTATGGAGAGGTAGTCAGGAGTGATCAAAATGAGAAAGGACAGAACAGTAAGACCACGTCTGCCCCTGCTATTGTAGCACGTTTGGAAAGATGCAGTTCAGAGCCGGTCTGGCGCACCCACTTTTGGATCTCTCTCCGGCGTGTATGGGGATCTTGTTTTATTACCGCCTCTCTTTTAGAAGCCTCAGGACTTCAGCTAAAAATTAGGACTTTCTTTCATGACATGATTTCCAGTGCATATGGCTAATATTTAGTTTGGGCTGGTGGCTTCTTTTTATTTTCTCCCAAACACATTGATTTCTAAATCAATAATTGTTTTGTAATAATGAGATTATCAAGGACTAAATGTCAAATACTGTTAAATTCCCTTAAATTATCTTTATTTCTCTGCAACGGAAATTTATTCCATTTGCCTCTGGTCTACTTCACTGTGGCTGTGATAATGTGACTTCCAACCCCATTTCTCCCAAGGTTCTCTTCTTTATTTTTAATTGTTTAAATGTGTATGAGTGTTATACCTGCATGTATGTAAGTACACTGCTGTCGTGCAGTATCCGTGGAAGTTAGAAAAAGGCATCAGATTCCCCAGAACTGGAGTTACTACATGTTAGCTGCTCTGTGGGAGCTGGGAACCAAACCCGGGTCTTCTGTAAGAACAGACAGTGCTCTTAACTGCTGAGTCAACTCTAGTCCCTTCTCCTCTTCTCGAGGTAATACAGATCTAGTTTCCTACAATCTTGAAGGATCTGGAGTGTGAGACAGTAGAAAACGGCACATTGACTAAAGATCTCTCCCTCCCTGTCATGGAATCACCCATATGCATCTCCATCAAGAATAAAACGTTGGGGGCTGAAGAGATGGCCAGCACTGAAGAGCACTGACTGATCTTGCAGAGAACCCTGGTGCAGTTCCCATCACTCACAGCTAAGTACTGCCTGTAACTCAAGTTCCACCTCTTCTAGCCTCTGTAGGCATTGTACAAGATGGTACAATTACAAATATTCACGCAAAAACATTCACACACAGAAAATAAAAATAAATTTTAAAATGTTAAAGGATACAAAGCTTTACACATCTAAAAATTGCTATGATGGGACTGGAGAGCTGGCTCAGGAGTTAAGAGCACTGGCTGTTCTTGCAGAAGACCAGGGTTCAAATCCCAGTACCCACATGACGCAGCTAACAACCATCGATAATTCTAGTTCCAGGGGATCCAACACCCTCTTCTGTCCTCCATGGGCACTGGATGACTCCAGTGCACTACATACATACAAGTATAAAACTCATCAATACATAAAAAAAGAATACTATAATGACTTCACCTATTTTTTGATGCCTTAAGCAGAACTGTCAATTTTGTTGAACTGAGGAATAAAAAACATTTTGATTTGCAAGAGTCTCCACAAATATGCTACATATGGCTTTTATAGACAAGAGCTCATCGTCTCCTCCAAGTCTAAATAGTTTCTGGGGATGAAAAAGCCAATAAAGCCACAGTTGTGGTCTGTATAAACAAGCCTTGCTTTCTGAGCTTTTGGTCTTTAAATGTGACAGTCACAAACTTTATTTGAAAGGTTATGCTTTCCTTTTTTTTTTCAGACACATTTGCAAGATTTATTCATATGTGGTTAAATGTTTCCAGGGCTCTGAAGTCACCTGCTAGGATTGGCCCCATTTTCCATATGGGAAATCACTTATGGGAAGTGAACAATATTTCCTTTGTATCTTTAACCACAAGCTGGCTCGACTTCATCTTCACAATAAACTGTTTCCAAAATTATTTTCCTAGTGTACACTATGCGTCTTTTCTTCTCTCAGAGAGCAAAAGTGCCTTATCCCAAGTCCATACCGTAGCACTTGAATGTCCACAATGCTTCCTCTCTTCTGAACCATGTAGCTGAGCCCCTGAGGATGCATGGGGGATACAAAAAATCTGTAGATGTAGTTGAGTTTCCTTACATATCTATTTCCTTACTTACTAACATAATTCACAAGATCTGTTCACAAAATGTGGTTGAGTCTTGGTGTTGAGGTTGTGATATCTATCTTCATTTCCATCTGTGTTTTTACAAATGTTCCATGATAAGTACATATTATACATCAAAAATCGGAAAGCCTCTCTCAAAATAAGACCACATGAGGAATCTATAAATTCTGCAGACCAATCAGCACAGTCCCATTCTAACCACTACTACTCTTCAAAGCAGGATATGTGTGCTTTCCCTCTATCCAGTGAGAAGAGAAGAAAAACAGAGCCACACAGGCCTACTGTTCATGCTGGAACACTTGCAGCAACTGTTTTGAATGGCAGCATAACTGTATTGAGTAATAATGTCACAACTGGCTGCCAATCACTGAAGGCTAAATAAAGCTCACATTCCAGAGGCTCAGGGCCCTTCTTCTGTCTTGGCTTTCTTTGTCCACTTCAATATATTTTTTTGTTTAAGGAAGCAGGCTGCTTGTAATACAGCTGTTCTTTGTACCATGTGGTATAAACCTTAATAACCCACAGTCCCTTCCCATTCTACAGTGGTCAAGAGGAAGCAAGGCCTTCACTCAGAGTCATAACACATAGAACTAAAGGGCTCTATTCATAGAGCTCTGAGAAGAATCCTCAGGGTCATAGAGTCTCTTGAGAGGGAATGATACTAAGAGTCATTTAGGAAGGTGCAACATTTATTGAAGAGCCAGGGAACTGCCTACAGAAGAGCTTTAGACAGCAGCGAAGCCAGACCTCAAGTTCAAGTTTTTCCACTCCAAGTGCAGACTCTTTGCAGCCTTTTCCCCCATTTGAATATGTAGTCTATTATTATTCTAGAAGGTGGAACACATTTCTCCCTTAGAGCCAATATATCAAAAAAGTTTCTCCTATTTTCCTCTGATACTTTAACTTGCCAGAACACCAGAGCAACCTATATTCTCTTTCCCGGGTGCCTACTTGTTTTCAGACAGTCGTTCTGCCTCCTAATCTCTGTATATATGACAGTCACCTGAGAAAACTGGACCCTTGATGAAGTCTCCTCACTACGTGCTTTAAAAATCTCTTACTCTATTTCTTCCTTCTCGCCCCAGTATAGACGTAAACAAGGCACAGGGAAAAACACTTCTAGAACTTTGTTTGGCTACATACTTAGCACTGGGATTAACAGCCACTGGTTCTGAGGAAGCTTAATATATTGTGGCACACCCAAGAAGAAATGGTAGCATATTTACTAGAAAGCCAGGTATCCAAACCAAGACGGGGATCACAAATGATCAGCATACTTTGGGCAAGCATCTATGCCAGATTCAACACAGAACCAAAATCCTAGGTAGCACTCAGCTTTGTTGACTCAACACTGAACACTACACAAAGAGAGAGAGAGAGAGAAAGGGAGAGAGAGAGAGAGAGAGAGAGAGAGAGAGAGAAGAAAGACAGACAGACTGGCAAAAGCTTTTGAATATCACTTTGCCGTGAGTCAAATGATCTATAAAGGAAACCAAGACCAAGCCATGAGGCATGGTGTGTGTGTGTGACTATCATTCCCTTTTCTTGGGAGGCTAAGTAAGAGAATTTCAAGTTCACAGTCACCCTGAACATCTTAGTGACATCTTGTCTTAAAATGTAAAAAATAGGAGGCTGGGAATGTGACTCAGTAGTAGAGCGCTCACATAGCATTCAAGTAGCCCTGGGTTCTATCCCAAATGAGTCTGCCTCAGAGTAAGAGTAATATCTTTTTGAAGATGCTTTACTTTTGCCTGTGTAAGGGCAGGAGAGTGTCACATTATAAGAACAAGAGATAAGAACTTGTCAAGCAATTTTAAGGGTAGGGAGTGGAAAGTGAGGCGTTTAATTCTTACCCTTGGTCAGGAGTAGGAGAGTCCTTGCTTCTGTCCTGGTCAGAGGTCAGAATGTCAGAAGGGAATTCTAGCTCCTAGTCTATTTTCTCCTTTGTCCTCTTCTAAATAAGTCCACGTACCTGGAAGCTATATGTGAGGTATGAATGAAACAGAAGGAGGCTCCTAGACACTTCCTCAGTGGACCAACCAACTCATTCCCTACTCCCTGTCTCACCCCAGTTTCTGCCAGAAGTCCTATATAAAGCTCTTAGACTAATAGTTCAATAGTATCCCATTTCTGGGGATTCATCTCTGCTATAGAGGAGTTCTGCCTTCCTCCTCCTTATGAATCTATAATAAAACTTCCTTCTATCCTCATCCTCCTATGGTCTTTGAATTTCATTTTTCTGATTCTCAAGACAAGATCCTGGAGGCCACTGACTTAGTGGAAGTTTTGTGGGAAAGGAGTGTCCAGCACCTTAACTCTTGAGCTGAAGTCCACCCGAAGCAAGAGAGAAAGACTGTTGAACCCAAGGACACCCCACTTTTCCTATAGCAATATCTTTACTCATCTCCCGTAAGGATCACAGCTGGTATTCCTATAATAAAAGGCAGTTTAATAAGAGAAGAAAATAGCAGGTTGACTTAAAGTTTTACATAAGAAATGAAGAATCAAGCATCGAGCTTAAACTCTCTATTTTCTGGTCAAGTTCACTGAAGAATGGATAGCCATGTAGAAAGGGGATAGACAAGCAAGATTGTGAGCTGACTCTGACAGACGAAGGAGGAACTTAGCAAGGCCTGGCTGCTCAGGTTCCTCTAGGCCTCTCCATGTAGCCTTCTTTCCTCCTAGACATGTAAGAGGACTCTCTGGAAAAAGTGTCAATGAGGGAGAAGGAAGCAAGTGTTGTTCCTAGGTTTCGTGGCTTTCTTTGGGGAAAAAGGAGTTCCGGTTTCTAGGCTCTGATTTGGGGATGAGAATTCTGATTTCCAGCAATCACTTTGAGTGAGTAGAACGAGATGGAGGAGGAAAAGATGAGACGATGAAAGAAAATTGGAAAACCTTGTTTTGGAGTACCTCCCATTCTCCTGCAACTCCAAGTATTCACATGCCATGGGGCCATACTTTGCGGTGCAGCATTTCAGACACAGTAGCAGACAAGGGAAAGTCATGCTGATTAAAGTGGAAGGAATCAGTGTTGGTACTGCTGCTCCTCCCTGCAGCCCAGGCCTGCTATTCCAGGACACCTCCTGTTTCCAGAGGCCTGTACTACAAAAGTCAGGTTTGGGTAAGGATATAGTTGAGTTTCCAAATCAATAACTGATCATTTGGCTTGAGGGATAGATCAGTGGTCAAGAGCACATGGTGCTCTTCCAGGAGACCCTAGTTCAATTCCCAGCATTCAGGTCAGGCAGCTCACAACCACTTACAACTCCAGTTCCAGGGAATCCAGCACCCTCTTCTGGCCCCCATGGCACCTACATACATAACATACACCCAGAGATATATGCACACATACATAAATGCTTTTAAATGCATATTCTTTCTCTCTTCAGAAACACTTCATTCCCGAAATACAGTTGATACAATGAACAAGAGATGTAGAAAAACAGACATTCAGACATGCTCTTCAAATAACTCTCGACATATGGGACTTGAGTTCACAATTCTCAGGCTTTGGACAGACTGACCCTCTATGGTTTATCTTGAGCTTTTCCCTTTCTCAGCATAAATGTAGGTATGTATGAGGAAGGGGAAGAGAACCAAGACAGATTCTGCATTATGTGATCTGAACCCCTTTGCCAAGCTGATTTAGTCCCTTCCTTATGATAACTGCAAAGGCCAGAAGTCTCTTCATCTCTTACAAAATATATTCTTAAAAACTGAAGGTCATCAGGGTTAGACAACACAGTTCAAACCCAGACAAAAACTGGGGATTGATTTGACAATAAAACCTGCTATCTTGGTTGGGCCAAAGCATGGTTCTTCCTTAAACTACTAAATCCTCAAAACTAATCTCCAGTATAAGAAGATCTGAACTGTTTACTCCCCTGGGAGAGGACAAATGTTGAGGTCCTCCCAATCTGCCTTTTTTTGTGTGAAGCCCGATTCTTAAAATAAACCAAAAATCACTATATTTCATTCAGGCCAAATCCAGATCTTTCAACACCAACTAAACAAATAAGCAAAAGCAGTGGCTTGCGGGTGGGGAAATCCTAGGCCCCGCCCCTTCTTCTAGAGACTACAGCAGCAAAATCACCTTTGTCTGGAGCTCTGACTTCTGACTTCCTGAATCTGTGATGCCTTCATTTCACAAACTCTGCCTCCTGCAGACTGCTTCCTTTGTGTAACTGAGACTTGCAATCTCTTTCCATAGGCAGATGTTAAACTCTTTGAATATGTGCGGTCTGCCTTATATGAATATGTAGGGTACCACAAATTTGAGCTTGCATTTCTCTGATTCTCACTGAATAAAACAAGCCAGGGGGAGGGGGCCCCAGGAAAAGGGATAAGATTTGTTGAAGGGGTAGAGGAGCCACCTGTTTCTTTTCCCAGCTTTCCCTAGCTCTGCAGCCTTTCAAGTCCATTCTCATTCTCAATGAGCTGTCTTGGCCATTCTTTCTTTGATCTGGATGTCTCACTTGAGCACTTTCAAACTTGAAGTTAGCAGACAATCACTCAATTTTGGTTCAAGAATGCTTTATCAATAAAAGTACCCCATCAATAAAATGGACAAACCTAGACCCTAGAGTTCAAGTCTTCTCATCTTGAATAGGATACCCATGGTCACTCTCACATCAATGGTCATCTTTGGCTGTGATAAGAAGCAAAGGAAACGAGGACAACTGGTTTTTCTGACCTGTTTCTCAAGGGTGATTGCTGCTTGCCGAAGAATAGCAGAGGGCTATCCTGGAATTTGAAGCCTTCTCCACTCTCTAAAAGTGTACAACTGTCATTAAAGGACTAAAATGGGGCAAAGATCTTCTTGACAACCACCAGGAAGTCTGTGAAGTGGATGGCTGCTTTTAAAGAAATCACTGTATAGACTGACATGGTGATTGCTATTAAAGAACTATTGTTATGGGCATGCAGTTAAGCAGAGAATAAGTCTGTTGTCTTGAAAATGCCCCTCCTTTTGCATTAAGAAGATTAACTGAGCAGCTGTTTGAGAGATTCCAGTGCCTTGGGGTCCTATGTAAATAAGCAGAAACTCAATTTGATCCACACAACAAAATAAAGCTTAAGTTTAGCCAATCAAATACCAAAACCTAACTCTTAACTAAAGGTTCTCCCCCTGCTCAGACCCAAATAAGCCAAACACCTTGCTCTAGCGAAACAGGCAATTTCTTTGCTTTCCTACTCAGCCTATGGAAGCCCACTTCTCAGAGCACTGGGAAAGCCAACCTTTGAGAGTTGCTTAACTCCAAAATCCATTACTCACAATTTGAGAATTTATTTTCTCTTGTAAATACCCAAAGACTTTTGCCTTTGCAAGAAGAAGAAGAAGAGGAGGAGAAAGAGGAGGATGAGGAGGAGGAGGAGGAGGAGGAGGAGGAGGAGGAAGAGGAGGAGGAGGAGGAGGAGGAGGGAGAGGAATATTAAGATATAATAGCTCAAGGTTACAAGAATCTGCCCCACTCCAAGAGTTAATCCAGATGATGATGAGGAAGAAGAGGAATATTAAGATGTGGTGGCTCAAGCTTACAAGAACCTGCCCTACTCCAAGAGTTAATCTAGATGATGTCAGTTAATAGCTCTAAGTGCTTGCTGACAATCTGCACATCAGCTTCCTCATTTTTTGAAGACTTCAGAGACTTGTTAAACTTAAATTATGATTTCATCTACAGGGAACATTTAGAACAATGTCTAAATATATGTGACTATTTATCATATATGCATATATGATTTCATATTTTATGTAATAACATTTCATTTTATCACTACTCTAATGCCAGGGTATTTAGTGTGTTAGAAAACACAACTGAACAAAGAGTCCAAGTTCATCTCTGTGTAGTGAGATAACCTAAGGAGATCAAATGCTCTGTGGGTCACAGCAAAGAATGTGACATCTTACATTCTTCTAGAGTCTTTTTTCTAAATATTACTATTAATCCCTTCACTCTAACAGATCTTAGCTGATGGTCTAATGTAAGGTATTAGCCAAGTAAGAGTTTTGGTCTCTTAGATTCCTTTAAGACTCGAGCACCTAGCTGGATCCCTCTGGAACGGTAACAAAGGCATGCTCCCTTCCTTGAAAAACTGTCTACAGAGCAAATATTTTTTAATTAAATAAGGAAGAAAGAGTTAGTGCAAAGTAAAAGCAGAGACAGGCTTCTTCTTTGTTTTTCGTTGTGACCTGAATCTTGTGATTCTTCTCATTGCTCTGGATACTGCAAGAGCCTGTGTACAGTTTCAACACCTGGTTTTACAGGGAGGACAATTTTCCAGTGAGTCATACTTTAACTCTGACACTTCAAACATGGTGGCATTAAAGGTGACAATGAGGTTTGTGAAAGAAAGTGCTTGTGTTGCAAGCATGAGGACTTGCACTCTATTCCTTGCACTCACGCAAAAAGACAGATATAGGAGTGTCTGTCTGCAATGGATTGTGATCCCTGCAGTTCTCTGGTCAGCCAGTCTAGTGGAATCAGTGAGCTTCAAGATCACTGAGAATTCCTGTCTGAAAACAATCGTGCAGAGGACCAGCCACACGGCTCAGCTGGTAAAGATGCCACCTGCCACCGAGCTTCATGACCTAAGTCCAGTCCCTGGGACTCACATTTTAGGAAGAAAGAAGAGACTCCAGCAAACCGTCCTCTGACTTCCACATGCACACCATGGCACATGCACACATGTGCACATAAAATAAACAAATAAAAATGTAATAGAAAAATAAGATAGAGGGTGATTGACGATGCTGTCCAGCCTCTACCTATGGTCTACAGAACTACAGAAGGATGATGAGTTTTGGTGCCAATGGCAGGAACAAGAAGCAGCATTTCACTGTATCTGATGCATTAGAAGAGCTTTCAAGGCACTGCATTGAGTTCTGTACTTTATGGAGAACTGCACTGTGGCTCATCACCCGTCTTTACCCCAGCGGGAAACTGGGATGGTGAATTAAGAGCTGGCATTTCCTAGCTGTGCACCTTCCTTAAAATTTTCCCCACTGATTCTTGGCGGCCATCTCACTTTCCTAATTTTTCACTGGTCAAATGTTGATTCTATATTCACTGTTCAAATAATTTACTTCTGCTTCCTACTGCTTCTAAAAATTCCCCATTTTTAAGTGCTCGATATGTATCAGACACCATTCTATGTCACGGAATCCTTCATAAGAAAAGTATTATTCTTAGTCACCTCATCTTACAAACGAGAATACAGCAAGAATATATGCTTTACTCGAGGGTTTTCAGTCGGGAAAGAGAGGGGCGGGATTAGAACAGTTTTTCTCACTCCAAATTCCAATTCTTTAATTTCTAGGACACAGTATTTGCCTGGGCCATTTGGTTAATTTTTATGACCAAATGGAAACAATGTATTGCCCTAGTGGGTCTGTCCTCTGAATAGTATTGAGTCTTTTGCTAAATGTTTGAAAGGAAGAGGAGCAGGAAGAAAGGGAGAGAGGGAAGGGGAAGAGGAGGGGTAAGAAAGGAACAGAAGAAGGCAAACAAAAGAACAAGGTGGATTCTAAGATTGGCATGATTGTGATAAGGTTTCTTTCTTCTCTCAGAATGTTCGGCCCCAGCCAACAGCGCCCATTCACCATTCCCGGCTTCCTATTGTGGGTGAAGAAGGGAGGTGAGCCACAATGCAGTTCTAATTTTCCGCTTGGATGCCTTAGTTGCCATTAAGATATTGTCAAAGGGAAGTAATTTCAAAGAAGAGAAGCCAGCCTGATTAAGAAGCTCGATTAAGATTGGCTTTTGAGAAAATATTAAAAGCTTGGAGGAAAAAGAAAAGATTAAGATTGGAAGCTGTTAAAAGGACCCTTGGATCCTACAATGGCAGAAGATGGGCTCCAAGGCACAACACAAAGCCTTTCCATCCATGTCTTCTATGATAGCAATCACAACAGGTGCACAGAGTCAGCCTGTTCAAGGCCAAACACCCCCAGGTAGCTGTGATTCTAATAAACTTCATGTTTCAGCTCTGAGCCTGGAGGTTGTCTGTTTAATCACACGAGTCACCCAACCTTCTCTTGCTGGGCTGTTAAAGAGCTTAAATTGTAATCACAACACTAGCTCAGTCCTGCCACTTGAGATCATGGGAATTGATTATTTTGTCACTTGGAGATTCGCTGAGACCAAAGTAACCGTCTGTGATGGTTAATCTTGATTGCTGACTTGACAGAATGCAGTATCACCTAGGAAACAAATCTCTGGGTGTGCCTGTGAACACATTTCTAGAGAGATTTAACTGAGTGGGAAGACCAACCCCGAATGTAGGCAGTATCATTCTATGAGCTGGGTTCCCTTGGCTAAATAAAAAGGAGAGGTGAGTTCAGCATCAACATTCCTCTCTCCTTCCTGACTGTGGATGCAATGTGACCTGCTACCTCCAGCCCCTGCTGCCATGATGGATTTACCCTCAACTACAAACTATAAGGTTTTTTTGGTTCTTGAGACGTAACAGAAACAGATCAGACTGTGGGGAATTGACAGAGCCAGTTTATTAGGATGTAGAACTGACTTCCCAGTCAGGAGGGAAGACTAGCTGGGACTAGCTTTCTCCTGCAAGTGTAGAAAATAGAAGCCCCTGGCTAGCTACCAGTAGGGCTTTTTATGGGAAGGGGTTCCCCATGACATCTGATTGATGTTTAAGGTAAAACTTTGGCCAGGAAGTAATCCATTTTTTTACAGCTGTTTGTGATTTTTGGGTCAGGAATCTTATCTATTCAAGTCAGTTCCCTTTTACAGCTGTTTGTGAATTTGGGGTCAGGAATTTTATCTGTTCAAGTCAGTTCCTTTTTATAGCTGTTTGTAGAGCTTGGATTCATGGGGAGAAGTTGTAAAAGTCAGTCTCTCATGCATGTTAATAAATTCTGGTCCCAGGTCTCTGTCAGTCTTCCTGAGTCCTGAACAGCTGGGGGGTTCCTCTTTCAGTCACATCTTACACAAACCAAATCATATCTTTCTTCTAGTGGTTTTTTTTTTTATTTGATACTTGGTCGGAGCAATGAGAAAAGTAACTAATACACCATCCCAGGTTCCTGTTCAGTCAAGAATATCACTAGTGGTCAGACTCTACCATCCGGCACTTACCCTCTTTCCTCCCGATTTTCTGCAATGGTCCCTGAGCCCTGGGCGGGTGAGATTTAATATAGGAGTCCTATCCAGGAACGCATACTTGGCAGTCTCTTATTCTGTACACTTTGGCCAGCTGTGGCCTTCTGTGTTAATCGCCCTCTGTTGCATGAGGAAGCTTCATTGGTGAGAGTTGAGACGTGCATTAGTATTCTCCCTACCTCCTGTTCCACTATGTTCCGTGAGCCTTAGGGATAGAGGTTCCATTGCAAATGGGTCTGGGCATCTCTGTGTGTGACTACTTGTGGAACAGAGTCTTGCAGGTTTCTAGGAATTTGCTCATATGAACTTACAACAATAGTGAGAGCATGCACAAGACCCATGCAAATTCAATCAGAGAACTGGAGAGATGACCAGGAGGTCCCAGTCTTATCCAAAGAACTATTGGCAAATGATCACAACTACATATGGGAGAGCTGATCTTCTTGAAGAGGGTGATGCTGGACAGGTTGAACAGGCTCCCATTGATGAACTCACACCAATGGACACCTGGGTACACAAACTTGACTTAATAGGCCTTAACATATATGTCAGAATGCATGAAATCCCATGAGTGGGCTATGGATGCAATGCTGAGGGGGAGGAGGTCTAAACATGATTAAGATGTAATATATGGAATGCATAAAAATTCAATAAAAATATTTTTTAAATAAATAATTTTTAATAAAGAAGATCACTATACGTCAAGTGCCATGCAGAATGTCTAGATTCTTCTAAATAGCCTCTCTTCCTGCCTGTGCTCCCCACTAATTGGTGGTCTGGTGGGGGCCTAAGAAATGTAGCCATCAGAAGATGTCAGCCCATAGTCAGATGGGCCCTCGAGAAACAGGTGCTCCAGATTCATTGACTTCTATAAGTGCTACTTGTTTCTTTGTCATAATTTCAGCAAAATTTGAAAGCCATCACTCAAAGGGACTCTGGCTGCTCATTCTGGTCTGTCCCAACATACTCTAAATGAAGAAGAGAGCTGCTAGGTGGACCGCTGACAGAAGGGAAGCCAGTGGGATTGAAGAGGGAAGTCTACTACCACTAGATGATTGATTATACCTGAGAGACCAGGGCTTGGAAACGGTCGTTGCCTGAAACTGAAAAGTTTCTCTTTATCCTTTTTCTCCCTAATTTTCCTTCAAAAAAAAAAGTGAGCTTCTACATCAAAAGCCCACCTTTTCATGGAAAAGAGGGACACAGTGTTGCCCTTCTGGGAGTTCATACTCATAAACGGAAAGCACTCAGAACAGTGCTCGTGTACCTTTAGAGATAGTCTGGAGAAAATCTCACTTGCTGAGGCAGCAATGTCTTTCTCAGTTTACACAAAGAAACATGAAAGTGGAAGTGACAGGAATCCACAATCTTGCCCCTTATCACCCTGATCTCTGTAATATGCTTATCTTAGAAACTCAGATGCCTCCCTCCCTCAACTTAGTGTTCAAGAATTCTGAAACTGCCAGGTGTTGGAGGTGCATGCCTTTGATCCCAGCACTCAGGAGGCAGAGGCAGGTGGATTTTGGTGAGTTCAAGGCCAGCCTAGTCTACATATTGAGAGTTCCAGGCTAGCTGGGGCTACAGGAAGACGAATTCTCAAAAAAACGAATTCTGAAATCGTTTAATCTCTGTATTTTTTAACTTCTTTTGGAACTGTGTGTATTTGGCATATAGATGTATCTGTTGCCCTCTCTTTCTCTCTTCTCCCTCCCACTGCTCGTTTTCCTCTACCCAAACAGACTCCGTTTGACTTTCATATCTTTTTTTAAGCCAAGCATGATTTTTTTTGAGCCAAGCATGACAGTGTATATTCCAGCACTCGGGAGGCAGAGGCAGGTGGATCTCTGTGAGTTCATACCTAGCCTGGTATACATAGTGAGTTCCAGGCTACAAGAAGGCCCTGCCTCAAAAACACTATGCCTCAAAAAGACATACATATATATTTTTTTAAAATTTTATGTGTATGGGTTTTTTTTACCTGCATGTACCCATGTTTGCAATGCCCATGGAGAACAGAAGACCATTGGATCCCCTGGTACTGCAGTTATGGACCATTATTAGCTACCGTGTGGATGTTGGGAACCCCATCTACAAAAGCAGCCTTAACCACTGAGCCATCCCTTTAGCCCCCTATTTTCATGTCTTTTTTCTTCCACCTAGGTACTGTATATGAAGGAAAACGTGAGATATTCCTCTAACTCTGGTTCATATGCTTAACATAATGATCTCTAGTGTTATCTACAAACAGCTGCTTTTAAACTCAGTTTTATTCTCTAGCATATAACTAACACAGCAAAAACATGGGACTTAGCATCTGCACATGTTTTCAGGTGCCTAGAGCATCCAAAAGAACGTTTATGAAATAAAGAGTATTTACAATTAAATGTAATGAATTGGATATTTAGACGTGGTGTTCAAGCCATACTTCTAATACTTTATTAAAATAGCAACATAAGAATATAGTCACAAGGTCAAAGAGAATAGGAAAAGAAGTGATAGTAACCGATTTTAAGACAATGGAAAGCAAGCCGGAAAACAACAAAAAGTAAAGCCACTGCTGCCAGAGGGAAGAGCCCAGAGCAAGTTAATTTGGTCTCTCAAATTCCAAAATCAAAAAACGAGGCTGGGCTGGAATGATGGCTCAGCAGTTAAGAGCACTGGCTGCACTTCCAGAAGATCTGGGTTTGTTTTCTTGGAGGGGTGAGGCAGGGGGGTTGTTTGTTTGTTGCCTTTTTGAGACAGGATCTGCCTGTGTCCTCACATGGCCTGGAACCTACTATGTAGACCAGGCTGGCCTTGAACTCATAGAGATCCCCATGCCTCTGTCTCTCAAGTGCTAGGTTAAAAGTTTGCACTACCACTCCCTTTGAGGATCTGGGTCTGGTTCCTAGCACCCACATGGTGGCTAACAACAGCCTGGAACTCCAGTTTCAGGGGATCTGACACATTTTCTGGACCCTGTGGGCATCTGCATATAAGTGGTGCCCATATTTACACCCGGGCACACACACATATACATAAAATAAAATAATAAATATATAAATAACTAAATAATGAATAAAATAATAAATATTGGGTCTTTCATACTCTGATGGGATAACAGCTTGAAACTTGAGAACTAATATATCAGTTTCTTAAAATTTTAAACTAAAGCTCACAATTGTATTTCCAGCACTGGAGTGGCTGAGAAAAGAAGACTACAGTGAACTCAAGGCTAGCCTGAAATACATGAGTTCAAGACAATCCTGGGTTACAGAATGTTCTAATTTGATTTTTGATGATATAATAATACACTCCGTCCAAAAACAAGTTAGGAGAGGAAAAGATTTGTCTTATACTTCTAGCTCACAACCCATCACTGAAGGCAGTCAGGGCAGGAACTCAAGTAAAGACTCAAAGCAGAACCATGGAGGAACATTTTCTGTCGGCTTACTCAGAACTCATGCTCAGCTAACTTTCTTATACAGCCCAGAATCACCTGCCTAGGAATGGTATTGCCCACATTGGGCTGCTACCTCCTCTGTCAATGAACAATCAAGACAACTCTCTACAGCCATGCCCACAGGCCAGTGTGACCTAGGTAGTTTCTCCATTGAGATGCCCTTCTCAGATGACTCTGGGCTACGTCAAATTGACAACCATGGAACCTGGGCCCTATTGCATAAAGGCATTGAGCCGGCAGTGTGGCAGGTGTTCTGGCCCGCTCTTCCTGAAGCTATAACCTAGGTCTCAGGAAGCCATTGCAGATACAAACCTTCTTTTCTCCCCATAAAGATCACCCCAAAAAGATCACCAGAACCAGGTTTGGGGGTTTTGTTTCCTCATTCCTAATTTCCACGTCAGTGCTACAACCTTCCCACCTTCACCTAAAGACCCCACCTTTAACTTTCCCGCCTTCTGTAACAGCCAGAAAGACCTCGCTATATAAACCCCTGCCTTGGTTTCAATAAATGAACTGCCCACTAACACAGTCTCCCAGGAATTCTTCCTGTGAACTCTGAGCTGCCTGAGGACCTGTTCGATGGTCCTCCATTTTCTGGGACAGCTGGAGCACAACAGCTGTGCTGGAGATGGAGACCCACCCACAGACAACCTCTCCCCAATGACATTTAAATCAACCATACAACAAAGCAATGCCATCCTTAGGTATTTCCTTGACATAAATGAAAACTTGCATCCATCTAAGAATGGGAATAATTCAAAACCATCACTCTGAATAGACAAAACTGGAAACAATCCAACATCCATCAACTTATGAGTAGCTAAGCAAAATGTGACTTTTCCACCAGAAAATACTAATTAGTAACAAAAGGTACAACATTAGACTCAGTGAAAGAGGCCAGACAGAAATGAGTGTAAATAGTGTATTATTTACATAGAATTTCCAGCAAAGTAAACTCAAAGGACGAAAGCAAATCAATGGTTGCCTGGGGCTGGGATTGGAGACAGTGATAGCCTAAATAGACACAAGGGAGCTATTTGGGCTGATGAAGATGCTCACAGCATATTGTAGTGCCGGCCATACCACTCTGTAAATTTACTAAAAGTCATGGAGTTGAACAGTTACAATATACAAATTTTATGTTATGTAAATCGCACCTCAATAAAGCTATTTAAAAAATAACTTCACAAGGCATATTAAAAAGGGAAGCAGGACTAAACTATGATTGTTATCATACACATATTGGTTATAAATCCAAAAAGAAATATAAGAATGTAATAACCATCCATGTTTTTCATTTTATGTTTATCCCAAATTACATCAATGTGCACTATCCCATGGGTTAAAAGAAAAAAAGAATGCCATACTAACAGATGGCCCAAATTTCCTAATTTGAGAACTATCTCTTCCTGTGGGGTTTCCAGCTTCCTGCAAAGGCTTCCATAGTTAATTCTAGAAGTCCCTGTGGGTGTCTCACTGGGCTTATAAAGTGAACTCTCAGCCAGAATTCTCTCATAGACTTCAAGTATGTTCTCCTTCCAGTATTCAATCCTCTACATTGTATACACACGAGACCTTTAAAAGAAAGTACTTCATTTTGGTTGTTCCACCTGTAAGGTCAGTATTCTTACAGCTGCATTAAAAATTAGCATTGGACAATATAAAAAACTTACAAATGTATGTTAATAATTTAAATTAGAAAGGATGTCAATCACAATCACCATGTGGTTTCAAGGGAAAGCCTGTAGAAGGAGAACAACTTTATATTTCAATATTCTGACACTTTTTCCAAATCTTTCAGCAAGGGGTGGGGATAGGGCTTGTATTTTTTAAATACTTCTTCTTATATATCTAATTTTTGTGTTTGAGTGTTTTGCCTTCATGTATTTAAGAGCACCTATGTTGTGCAATGCCCACTGAGGTCAGAAGAGGGCATCAGATCCCCTAAAACTGGAGTTATAAAGGTTTGTGACCTGCCACATGGATGCTGGGAACCAAACCCAGGTCCTCTTCAAGAGCAGCCAGTGCTCTTCACCACTGAGCCATCCCTCCAGCCCCTTTCATTTTTCTTTGGTACTAGACCCAGCTTATTTGTAGCTAGCCCTGACCTGAAAGAACCATCTTGATTCAGACATGGGTGCCCTACTTTGACTAGAACACAAACCATGCCAATATATTGGCTCTTACCCAAGACCTTGGGCCTTATGTTCTGATCTGCTTCCTACGACAGCAGACACCAGGACAAGAAGACAAATAGAAGATTACCTAGGATGTGCCTAAATAGTGAAAGTGTAAGTGGATTAAAATAAATTTGTAACAACAGGCAAGCCAATTTGTAAACATAAAGGTTTAAGACTTGGAATTTAAGATACGGAAATGTGGGGCTGCTGACTTTGGCCTTGAATCTCTAGCTGTTAGATATACCATTTTTCTAGCACTTCTTGCTTCACCCCACCCCAAAAGGGCCTCACGTTAATATGCACAAACATCATGCCACCACATCCATGACCCATCTAGCTTTTATAGACTTAAATACTGAAAGACAGAATATGAAGACCCTGACCAGACCACACATATCAATAGAGTTTTGCTTACAACCTGTCCAGGAAACCAAATCCTTTCTCTGCAGAAAGCAGCCAGGGAAGTCTGGCTTGCAGGAACGCAGAACTGTTGCCTCTAGTGACAACCCAGGAAGCTGAATGACCCCAGAAACAATGAGTCCAGAAGGTCTGACGGGATCTCTCATTTCTGTCCCCACTTCCAACTTAGGACCAATGACAGAAAACTAAGTACACATCCCCTGCCTTTTACCCACAGTGCCATGTTTCTAGTTAGCCTTCCTGTAGCTTCCCTAGGTCAACACCCTCGGGCCAGAGTCAACCTGAAATGTTCCTTTATCACTACAAAGGACTCACCCCTCCTTGGCTACCTTTGAGTTCTCTGCCCTTTGCTGGGGCAGCTCAAAGTGGCTTCTGATTTTCTCAATTGTCAGTCCTTATTTCCACCACACACACTGCCATAAAGCCCACCCTCAGGCACACTGCCATGGGGAGGCCTACCAAGGCCCAGCAACAAAGCAGGCAACTCTGAGGTCTAAAATAGGATTCATGGGGAAGACTATGTCAGCCCAGGGCACTTGCTAACCACCCCCAGATTCTTCCTCATGCTGAAGTGTTCAGTAAGCACATGTCAGTAAGACCTGACAGAAAGCACCAGAGTGGGTCTTCTTAAATCCAGGGCTCAGAGCAGTAGCCCTTCCTCCTTGGGTCTTGTTAAGTAGGACACTGGATTTCTCATGAGACCAGAAGAATAGGCATCTGAGTTAAAATCAGCTTAACATACCGATAACAGTTATAGCTAGACCTGTATAAAATACTTTGGAAAACTTTAAAATCCTCCTGAAATTTTGTAGTAGTCTTACAATTATCATTTACCTTGACCTGGAGACACCTCTCACCACTGACTTGTTCTGAGCCTGAGAAACACTCTCATGCAGACTCCTTTGTTGGGTTCAGGAACTGGGCCCAGACTAAGCCTGTGAGTGGGGCTAGAATATTCTGCACTAACCATCTGTAGCATGGAGTTTTTCCTCTGTCAGAATGGGACTCCCCCCCCCCCAACACACACACACAAGAAGCTTGATTGACAAAGGAAGAAGACAATAGAGTCAGCTACCTCCCAACCAACCAGTGACTTGAGTTGTATGTTAGGGGGAGGGGCTAAGAGAGCAGCAGGGGTTACTGGGGAGGAGACTGGCTCTCCTGCCTGCTGCAGGTGCCCAGCAAGTTTGGCGGTTCTGGTGAAAACATAAAGGTCTGCATCTGGCCTCCCCCTCTCCCGGGATAAATTCCTTGTAGGTAAACCCAAATAATCTTTGATTCCCCAAACTGTGATTTGGCGAAATCATACTTGGATTGCTTGGTTGTTCCGGACCTAGAGGGGCAGAGCCGAGCTGGGTGCCTCACTGAGAGAAATTCTCAGTACCCCATCAAAAGCTGCCGCTCTGTATGTGCTCTCTCCCTCCCTCTTGTCCACACTTGGGCTGTGTAGGGAAAAAAAGAAATTGAGCTTCTGGCTCCACCAACTTGCCATAACCCTTCTAGATGCTCCTAGAGACACTGTCCCTCAAAGCACAGAAAAAACACTGTAGCTGCTGACCGAATACAGTTTTTGTTTTTCAGCCCTCAGTTCTATGGCACCACAGCATGTTAACGGAGAAATTGCTCTGATTCTTGTCAACGAGCAAAACAGGCAAGGCAAATTTGACAGTAAGGCAAATGATATTCAGGAAGGACGATTGCAAAGGTGGGAGGTCAGGGCTGGGTGCCGTCCGGAAGAAAGACTGACCGCAACTCAGAATCCAGCAAGGACAACTCACCACTCACACCAAGATGCAAGACGAGGAGTGTGGGGGCTGAAAATGACAAAGAGGAAACGGCAAAGGTAAGGGGATTCTCGCCTGACTGAGCCAGCCAGAGTCATGCTGAAACTCTACTGGATGGGGCCAAGGACAGAGCCCGGGGTCTAGACCTAGTGAGAAGGAGGCTGCAGAGGAGAATGAGGGAAATGGATCAGAGAGCAAGACATTGTCATACGACCTCGCTGTCCCTTCTTGCTATGCTCTGTGCTCAGCAGTGCAAGCACCCGCGGCCCTTGCCACCCAGGCATTTCATTCGTCTCATGAGCTAGAGCCAGAACACACCTGTTCAGTGACAGGGAGATCAGAATCTGAAAGTGGGTTTCATCACTTATAGGCCATCGTACAAATTATTTTTCTGTTTTCAAACCCCATTTCCTTGTATACAAAAAGAGAATGATAATATCTGATTGCTATGCTTACATTGGAGACAGTGTAAACACCATGCCTGGCATAGATTAGGGGTTCCATAAGAACTGCTACTACAGGCTGGGGATGTAGCTCTGAGGTAGAGCTCTTGCTGGCTTCAGTTTTTCTCTACAAAGTAAAAACAAACCAAATCATAAGCAAAACTGCTATAGCTACTTCTGCCATTATTATTTCGATTATTTGTCCCACTTGCCCCTCAACATTGTTATTTCTATCTAAATAGTTTATACACTGATGTAGCTGAGAGGAAATAGTAATACACACACACACACACACACACACACACACACACACACACACCACTGCATTTTGGAGCATACTCTAGCCTTGACAGGAAGAAAGATAATGATACCCAATGGGTCTTTTCCATTTCTAATTTCAGTCATTCACTGGTCCTGCAATTTCTATAGCCAAGTAATCAGCTAAACATAATTATGCACAATCCCAAACATATTATGAAGTAATAAGGCCTTTATTTTTCATTGTGCCCTGAATGCTTGTATCATTAAAGATGAAAAAACAGAATTTAATTTGGGCCCACAGAATGGAAAGTCAGAGGAGTGAAAGAGAAGACAAGAAAGCCTAGAACTTTCCTGTTTAACTTAGAAATAGAAAACCATCTGGACCAAATTTTTAAATGGACTAAACAGCTTCACAAATGCCTCATCATGCATGGGACTCAACATTGTTCCAGTCAGTATTATAACAGTTTTCTCCTGAGCTCTTTGAGAGCACAAGTGTGTGCCAGGCCTCTGTGACGGAATGCAAATGATCATTCAGGAAGCTCGGGGTTCAAGATCCTCCAAAGAAAGAGGATATAAATGCAATGATCAAAGTGTCTGTGCCCAGACCATCTGGGCATGATCTGATTGTCCCACAGTGTGGCAAATGTGTCTAAGACACAATTTTCTAAGTTCAGACCTGTAAATGAAAACTAGACAAAAGAATTCCTTAAATCTATTAAAGAAAAGCAAGGAAGAGCACAGGTTCACAAATAATTTCAGCAACATATCATTAAGTGAAGTAATAAATATGCCATGTTCTATAATCCATAAAATAACCCACTAGGAAGAATTGTTTCTATATAATGGTGAAAGCCAGTAGAAGTCTCCTACTGAACCACACAGAACTGTTATGCACCTGTCTTCAGCCTACAGCCCAGTGGAAGAGCCACCAGAGCATATGCTTTGTGGAGCAATAAAGGCACTCACAGACAGAAAAGAGTGGGAAATCTCACCACGGGTTTGGAAGTTATTTTAACAATTCTTTCCTGAATTAGAAACTGAAATATGATAATGTCAGGCTTTGTCTCCAAAAATTAATAAAAGTGTAAGTTATTTGAAGTGCTGGATGTTTCACATCACAGTTTCCCTTGCAACCTGCTCCAATTTTAATCAGTGTGACACAAGACTATCCTGTGTCCTTCCTGGTATCTTTTTGTATTTATTTAAATATCCTTGGAGAGCACTGAGCATAGTTTCAAGTTCATGGCTCACCAGGTAAAAGCACATATGAATGCAGATTCCAAATTGTGTGGCTTCTGTTTTACCCTATACAAATATACATTAAGCCCTAACTGACTTTATGAAAGTGCTCTTATGAGTAAGTCAAGCCCAGTTAGCTAGCTCGGGCTGATAGTTCAGGCTACAGGAAGGTAGGCTACAGAACTCTCAGCTCCTTACTTTTATGTACCTCTTAGAGATTATAAGAAAAACGTTGAGTTTAGCATCTGGATAGACTGCCCTTTAAAAAGAACGTTCATCAGAGAAAATATTAATTGTTTGCTAGAAAGCAAAACCTTGAGAATAAAGGAATCTGGAATGAACTGAGAGATTAAAACTAGAAAGCACAGCTAACAGATTGGAATTTCCTTCTATGCATGTGAGAGCTCGTATGCATGCGTTCATTTTCCCCAAATGTCTAAGATGTTTAGAGTAGCAACAACATGCCATGAGCTTTGCCAGGCAGGATACAAAAACTTCCCCCTTACCTCCGGAAACGATGTTATAATTCTGCTCTGAAAGCTGTGCATACAGGGGAATGACATACACCCTCCCTCATACACGTGTGGCCTGGCTGAGCACGAATGGAGGGACATGAGATCACTCCCAGTACCCTAAATGGGGCTCAAATCCAATGCACAGGCCCCCTTTGCACACGTATTAATGGGGCAAGGGGCGTGCAGACTAGTAGAGCAATGTGCAGCTGGAAGCTCCCAAGAAGGCTGAGCAGAAAGACGGATAACAGCAATCCTTCCTACATAATTCATGAATTTTTGCTCAAAATAACCTCCCGCTCCCCCCCAAAAAAAGAATCAAAGAACTGGGCACAAGTGAAGCAGCACTTCATTCACTTCGCTCTTGCTCTGTCCAGTCTTCAGATCGCCTTCATTCTTCTCTGCTCCCTTCATGCCCCACAAAACAAACAGTTCTGAGACCATTGGAGACATGCCAAGTGATTAAGAGAGCTTTCGCCTTGCTAACTCTTCCTTACCTTTCCCAGCATCTTTCCCATTTTCATCTAAACTCAGGAAATCTGATATCAGAGGTCTTATCCTTACTATGAGCTCCAATATCAAAAATAGCAGTTAATGTTACTGTCCACCAGGCATAATCCTCGGTCTCCTTCTCATGCTAAATCACTCACTACTCAACATTATTGTTATGATCTGCTGTGCCCTTCCCCCCATCAAAAATCTTCACTTGAAATTCTAACTCCCAAAGCGATGGTATTTGGAAGAGTGCCTCTGGGGGAGATGACATTGTTTGTGAACTATCTTAGTTTCTTTCCATTTCATGTGTCTGTGATAAAACACTCTGACAAAGGCAACCTAAGGGAGTAGGGTTTACTCTAGCTCACAGTTCAAGGTGACAGACAGTCCATCAGGGTAGGTGAGTCAAGGCAGCAGGGGTTTGAAGCATCCACAATCAGGAAGTGGAGAAACATGAATATACCCTGCTGTTTAGCTCTTTCTCCACTTACTCAGTTCAGGATCTCAGCCAGGGAATGACACCATTGCAGATCCTCCCACTTTAATCAAAGTAACCCCCACAGGTATACCTGAGGCCAGTCTCCCAAGTGATTCTAGATTCTGTTAAGCTGACAATACTAATCATCAGTAGAAAATCCTCCAACGGTCCAAGAGAACTGCTCTATTCTATTCTGCCATTTGACACGTGAGAGGATGCCAAATACAAACCAGAACGGGTACTCTAACTAGAAGCTGGATCTGGCTATACCTTGTACTTCCCAGCCTCCAGAACCTTGAGCAATAAAATTCTGTTGTACTCCATGGTATTTGGTTATGGCAATCAAAACAGATAATGTTATTATCACCTCATTTTTTAGAGAAGAAAGCTGAAGATTAGAATTTTTAAGCAGACTATGATCATATAGGTTTTATGTAGGGATGCTGAAATTGTAATTCTCATCTCCTGACTTCAGAGTGATTACTTTTAATCACTGCTTATATAATCAATATCCTAAGCCCTTTCTCTTCATCAAACTTTAACATCTCATTAGTTATCATGAATGAATCAGGCTGTGTAAGTGATGACACTGTTAGAGGCTCTGCTAATGTCATAGCTCTTTCCCCTGTATCTAATAGATTATAACAGGATCCAGCCTAAATATTACGTTCAAAATTGTTAACTACTAAAGGCGCCTATCAGCAAAAACTAGAGTCTGGAAAAGCTTTAACAGTTTAGAGTCTTCTTTAAAGTCATCAATAAATAAGTGAGCCAGTCCAGGCTTCCTGGGCAAGAGGAACTGTAAGGAGACTCAGTGCTTCCCAGGAACCCCGCACAGCAAAATTTACCCTCATGTTTCACAGAACAGATTGATCATCAAAATTAAGCAGGTTTCTATATCATAAGATACTATTAGGAACAACAACAACAACAACAACAAAACAAACAAGCCTCCAACTGGGATCTACTATGCATAACACATAGATCAGACAAGAAATTCCTATACAAACGATTTAAAGAGTTCTTACAAATTAGGGCCAACTAAAGAGTTCTTACAAATTAATAAATGGCAAAAATCCCAGTTGCTTTTAAATGGGCAAAAATGTAAACAAATACTTCACCAAAGAAAATAAACATGGCTGAGGATGCAATTCAGTGATAGGGTGCTGGCCTAGTGTGCTCAATAGCTCGGGGTTTAATCCCCAGTCCTGCAAAAAAGAAAAATCTCATGCACACTGCTCAATATGAGTAGTCATCATGGAAATGAACATTAAATCCCCAGTGAACTACTCCTGTTAGAAGAAAAGCCAAAGTCAGAAATACTGAAATTCTAAGAACTGATAAAGGGAGAAGAAAACGCATGCCCCTATAAAGAATTATATTAAAATGTATACAACCATTTTACTGATAACCCCAACCTAGAAGAGTAAATATCTACCAAATTATCTCTATCTGAAACTTTAATTATAGATGAAAATATTGTCCACAAGAAAAATGTATACAAATCTAGATTCTACTTTATTCAGGAATGAATGTCCAGCAGTAGCTGAATAATGTGTCTTCAAGCATCAACTTCATAACACCATCCTGGCTTCAGAGAAACACTTCAGTGCTTTCTTGTCCTGCACTAGTGAAATAAAGAGCCATTGTGGGAAGCCAGGCATGGTGGCGCATACTTTTAATCCCTGCTTTCAGGAGGCAGAGGCAGGAGGATCTCTTTGAGATCCAGGCTAGTGTCAGGTTCAGGGTTCGAGAGACGCAGCAGCCAGAAGGGACCAGAGACTCCGCTGGCAGCTAACAGGACCCGGCTTTATTAAGAGAAGACCAGATGGGACTAGCTCCTCCGCACCCATGAGTGGAGAAACGCTAGCCCCCCTTGGGGGCTAGCCTCCCCGAAGAAATGTGGGGAGGCTAGTCCCCTCACCCCCATCTTGGGGCTGGGGCTCCGGGGAACCAGGCTGGCGTGCTCAGCCCGAGTCTGAGTCTCAAAGCCCAGTGCAGCGCCCGTAGCAGCAGCAGCACAGCACCAGCAGCAGAAGCACAGAAACACAGCAGAAGCAGAAGCACAAGCACCAGCCGCACAGGCACGTTGTCCAAGTCCTCAAAACCTTTTAAACCTTCAGTCCCCTCCTGGCTTTTAGGGGAGGGGGGTTGCCATGACATCTGATTGATGCTTAAGGCAAGCTTCTGGCCAGGAAGTAGTCCTTTTCCAGAGTTGTTCGTGAATTCCTTGCTTATCTGCCAAGGAATTTGGGATCTGGAGAGGTTTGCAAGGCTTAGATAAACTCTGGCTCCAGGTTTCTTCCAGAGTCTGAAACTGTTGGGGGTCTCATTCACACCTTACAGCTAGATCAGCTGGGGCTATGCAATGACCATGTCACAAAAATAAAAATTAAAAAAAAAAATTGTGTAGCTGGCGAGATGGTTTAGCAGTTAAGAATACTTGCAGAGACCCTGCATTCAGTTGCCACTAGTCACATGATAATCACCTGTTACTCCAGTTTCAGGAGATGCAATGCCATCTTTGGCCTCCATGGACACCAGGCACACACATGGTACAAATACATCTGTGCAGGCACTTACAAAGGCACATAAAATAAAAATATCCTTCAAGCAAAGCAATTACACTCAAACATCAGATACCAGCCAAGGGAGGAGGCCAGAGCAACATAAGCAGATCACTTGAGAAGGAATTAAGGAGTAACTCTGAATTTTCTCAGGGGACCCATGTCCCCCACAGTCTGAATGCAGCAGAGTTTCGAATTCTACTGCACTGTTTGTGCCATTTATCCGCTCCTGGCTTCCATGTGTGATTCAGCTCACACTTCTCCAGATAACTTGAGAAATTAGCTCAGTTTCCCAGTGGTTACAGATAGTGAGTAAAGATCATTCTCCAGCATCACATGAGCTCAATGCAGGACAGGCCTGATGTCGCCTTCCTACTCATTCTTGACTTTACCAACCAGGTGGACGTTAGAAGCCAAAATTAAAAATAAACATACATGTAACATAAATGAATCAAGTAAATATAATTTACTTTCAAAGGTTAAGTGAAAACGGTAGCTCCACTTAAATAATTTTTATAATCGCTGATTATACTTAAATGAATATAATTTGATTTTTGTTTTTTGATTTATTATTTTTATTTTATGTATTTGAGTGTATTGCCTGCATGTGTGTAAGTGTACCTCACGCTGTGCAATGCTCACAGAGGTCAGAAAAGGGCATCAGATCCCCTAGAACTGGAGTTACAGACAGTTGTTAGCTGCCATGTGAGTGCTGGGAATTGAACCTGGCAGCCAGTTCTCTGAACCACGGAGCCATCTCTTCAACCCATAAGTTTTCCTTTTAATGTTTAGATAATTTTACTATTTTAGAGATAACCATACACACAAAATATACTATTTTCTTTACTGTTTGTTTTCCTTTGCATTTATCTTGAAACTGTATGAATTTTGTATTCAAATAAAACCTTATTTTATTTGTAAATCCTCAGTCAACACCCGATGGTATTTGTAAATAAAGTTTCAATGACACCCCGTCTCACTCACTGCATGTGGTTACTTTAGTACTGTATTGGCACATCCAATAGTTTGCAGTGACTTAGAATATCAAACATCTCCTCTGTCAATCAGGACTGGCAGAACACAAATCGTGTAAAGCTTTATGATAATTATGATCAGTGATTTTGCCAGAATGCAGGGAAAGTATAAGGACTATGAAATAGTATACAATTTATAAATTGTGTGTGTCTATTGCTGATCTATAAATCTTTGACTCATCAAAGAGCAGCCTGCCGTTTGTGAAAATGACAAAATTACTCATCCTTCATACATTTTTGCCAAGTTTCAGTCATCTGAAAATCCTGGATTTACACATATTTTTCCATGTAGTCATTATAAAAGCACATTTTTTGCAAGGTAGGAAGTAACTGCATATCTTTATTATTTGATTTATAACTTAAAAACAAATAGAGGAATGGTATCTAGGTCTCCATTTAGACTTCTGCCCTGGGCAGAAGGGGAGAAAGGAGCCTCTATATGCCAGTAAGCCAGAGACACCTGCTTCTCTAGAGCAAGAGTCACTCAGTGGTGGAATTTGTGGACCAGTCTAGTGTTTGCTTTGTCAGGACAGGTCTTTCTTTTCTTGCTCTCTTTACTCTAGGGCCTTATGAGGTGAGAGAATGCGTCTTCTTGCCACAGTCTCCTTGTCTCCTGGAGCCTTTGCAGATATTTGTATTCCATTAAGAAAGTGTAAAAAACAAACAAACAAACAAAAAAAAAAAAGATAAAAAAACACTGCATACTAAAGGAGAGGATTACCACTTTGTGCTCTCCAGGAGACTTCCCAGTGGAGACAACATTATCTCTACAGAGACCTTCACTTCTCAGTTCCTCTTCCTTCTCCAGCACAAGGCCAGATTTTCCCAAGCGCAAGAAATCAGGGCCCTTAGAATGAGTATCTCTCTGTACTACTCACCATTCTTAATTCTAAAAAGCTTCAAAAAATCTGGAACTTTGTTTTTGCTTCTGTCTCTTCTCCCTTCAACTTCTTGGGCAGATTTCTACCTATCAATTATTTTCATAATGGGGGGGGAGGGGAGAGCATGGCTGGCAGGATGACTCAGCAGGAGAAAGCACTTGCTGTACAAGCCTGATGACCTGTGTTTCATCTCTAGGATACACATAAAACCTCATATATAGTGGCATGCATCTGTAATCCCAACATTCCTGTGGTGAGACGGGAAGCAGAGACAGGAGAATCACCTACTAGTTTGTAGATGGGCTAGCTTCAAGTATTCAGCAGACAGAAACAAGAGACACCCAGCCTCAGCAAGGTGGAAGATGAGAACTGACTCCTGAACACTGTCCTCTGACTTCCGCATGTCCGTACACTGTCACACATGTGTCTCCACACCCAATAATAATAATAATAATAATAATAATTAATAATGAAAATAGTTTATGCAGAAAGCAAAAAGCTTCTCTCATAAAAAACAACAGTATAAAGATTTACTTTTTTCCACTTTGAATTGTAAAATGTAATTGATTTTCTCCAGCTTTTTCAGATTGGCAATATCTGACCAAATAAGAAAGATAGTTTTCTCCTTCATTTACCCACTGCTGACTTTATCTTGGTTCATTCATGCTGATAAATGTATGTGCCTATCTGACAGCGTTATTGCATATGTGGATTACTGCAAAGCTAATGAAGTTTCCTACACAGCCTCTTCCCTGCAAAGACTAGGACCAAAAGCCTAAAAAGTCCATTCAGTACATTCTCATGGTCAAGCATCACTCCTGTCTACAATCAAACTATGGCTAGCTTTCCACAGAGAACACATACACCCCTGCACAACAGCACTAGCATGGGAATGCAAACACCGGAGCATAGAACTGAATATAATAATTAGCTATGTTTCCATATCTGATCTTTTTTAAAAAATCTGTTTTTATTTCCAGATTATGTGTGTGCCTGTGTGTCTGTGTAAGGATATGTGCACTGAGAGCAGTTTGTCCATGGAGGCCACAAAGTGCACTGGATTCCTTGGAGCTGGAATTACAGGTGGTTGTGAACTACCTTATAGGGGTGCTGGGAACTGAACTTTGGTCCTCTGCAAAAGCAGTACAGGCTCTTCACCACTGAGCCATCTCTCCAGCCCCTGTATTTGATCTTATATACATAAATCTGTAGTTCTTATCCTAAGGATGATTCCCCATATTATATATCATAAAACCCAGATATCTTCCTAGGTGCAGGAATGATGGTCTTTCATAAAATATTTTAATTATATTAAAAAACATAATATATACATTCAGTAAAAATCACCTGGTATGTAAAGAAGTAAATTCGATGCCTTAAAAAATGCATCTTAGTCTTAGTATTCCAAGAAGAGGTTGAACAACACAGATATTTTAGACTTGTATAGAAATAGTTTTAAATTCTTCCTTTGAGTGGTTTGAATTTGATCAAGTTACATAATACCCTTTGGTATAAAATGACAATAATCATACTTGTTTTGAAGAGCTATTCTGAGGATGAAATGGCACAAAATAAGTTTTCTAAATATGCAAAGGGCACTTAAGGAAAGCATTAGGGTCATGGAATGGGGTTGAACACATAGTCTGAAATCAGAATGCCTAGTTTAAATCCACATTCCATGGTTAGTTAGCTATACCATTTGGCACAAATCATTATTTTTATTTTAGAGAGTATGTGTGCATGTATGTTGTGCACATATGTGGAAGTGTGTGCATTAATATATAAACAAAAGTCAAAAGAGAACATGGGATGTTCTGCTCTATCACCTTCCACTTCATTTCCTTGGCAGCCAGTACATCCCAGTGAATCTCCCGTCTCTGCCCACAAGGCCCTGTGTTACAGGTGCTCATGGATATGCCTGGTTTCTTAAGTAGATACTGGAGATTTGAACTCAGGCTCCCATGTTTTCCCAGGAAGCACTTCTACCCACTGAACCATCTCTAGGCCCTTTTCTTATTGTGTGTATGTGTGTGTGTGTGTGTGCGTGCGTATACGTGGAACAAATTATTAACCTCCTTGTGCCTTTGTGTCCTCATCATTAAAATGGGAGTGAAAACGATACCTATATTAGATGGTGGTTATGAAGATTAAATGGGTTCATATTTCTCCAGCACTAAGAACATTGCCTTTGAACCTAATATGCTATATAAGTTTATATTAAATTGTCAGCTATTTATTTATTGAAAATCTTTATTCCACTAGACCAGAACTGTTCTATTACGTACATGCTACAGAAGAATAACCATAGCATTATCTCTGAAAATGTGGGAAGTTTGTTCTAATTAAATCCACATTTCATTGTTCTGGCTTCTTGTAGCTGCAGATTTATAGTCAACTTTTTAAAAGGCAAAGTTTTGAATCTATGGTAACATGTTCTGCCTTGTTACTATACATAAAGAACCCAATTATACTACTTGGTTACTGCCTTCAAAAGTATTTTTGGTAACAGTTGAACAAAAAGAGTTCCAACAAAAAAACCTTTGTTTTCTCTAGGATCCAAGAAAGTTTAATTAAAATGCCAACATGATCAAGCAGGCTAAGAATGTTTTCTCATTATTCCAATTAAGAGTCAGTAAGATTTGATTAATATTATTCTGACTACTCCGGGCTCTGGCAGATCTGTATATTTTCATTTAGTTATTCATCTCTTGTATATTCTATTAATTATCTCTTTCTCTCTTCCTTTCTCTTCTTCAATATAATCCTTTTATTTTTCAAATGGCCTCCAGAGCTTTTCCCTTAAAATAGTAAGAATTATTTCAAGTGCTACTGTTAATTTTAGTCAAAACGTTACATACCATTTTGAGTTCATTCATATCTCAAATTCTTTCTATAAAAAGAATGTGTGATTTTTTTTTAAATGGAACCTTTCCAGGCTTGATATAATTTACTGTGTAATTCAGTGTCTACCAGAGAATTAAAATGATTATTTATGTTCCCCAGACTCAGAAAATTAGGAAAACATTGAACTGCGGTGATTTTTTTAAACACACAGTTGGAATTGTTTAGCAATGCTTCATTTGTATGCGTAAAACCTAGCACATATTAAAATAGGTATGCAATTCTGTGTTGATTTCAAGGAAATGAAGGGAAGCCAGTTCATCATCATCGCTTGTGTATTCAATACCCACTGCAAAATTACATAAACGCAGTGCCATGCTTGAAATATTAAATAGACAAAAGTCTAAAACCCAAAGTTATGACTCCCAAAGAAAGGATAACTCATTCTTTTATATATCTGGAATATTAAATTCTCCTGGCTTAATATATAATTCTGAATAGATGTGTGAAATGGTTTTCTTGGGGGAAAATGCCTAGTTAGTACTCTTTTTCAGCCTGGTAATTGTGCCGATATTTTAAAATATGTTATTACACCCAGAGGTTTTGAAAACGGTCATATGTCTTATAAAAATATGAATAAATGTGAGATAGAATTATGCCACAATTTTTGTGAAAGCCATAATTCTGAATTGAATGCCTCCTGTGTTTTTAAACCTTACCTGCATAAACACGAAAATAAAATGTGAGCTGTAAAGAGAAGAGTATCTATAATTATATTCTAGATCTCTTATACAGTCAAGTTTTAGGGATGCACACACACACACACACACACACACACACACATACACACGCACACTTTTAAGCTTCTCTTCTATAAGAAAATGATCCCTGAGAAATTAGTCATATTAATACATAATATAGCCAACAACTGCAGAAAGAAATCTTGCTGTTTATCCTCAGATTAATTTCTCTTTTTAAATATCTTTCCTTAGTTAAGAATTTCAAAGAGGTATAATATGCTTTCTCTTCCCCATGTGCCCCCTCTGTCACAGAAGGGAGCTGGTGCACCTGTGTATGCCCTCGAGTATCAGTTGAGGCTCATGGAAGGTAGCATTCTCAACAGGGCTTTTATACACAAAATGCTTTTCAACTTCATTTACCAGATACATCATGTCAAAGATGGAAAGAATTACTATGATTACAAGTCATTATAATCGCACATGATTTTTTTAAAAAGTCCCCCTAACTTACCCAGCTCTTTATTGATGATGTAAAGAGAGGAATTCTAAATGATGGAGGATAGCTCCCAAGTAAGACATGAGAAATTAAAGCTTTTGAATAGCATTAGTGTCAAGAAAAAGTCTTCCATTTGAGAGTCAAATGCAACATCCTCATTCACTCTTCAACAACAGAGAGGGAGATATGATGCTATATAACAATTCTGTGATTCTTCCACTGCAAGATGGATGAGAGTCTGTCAGTAACAGTACATATTCTAATATCCTCCACTATGCTCTGCAGCTTTACCTGGGTTTCAAGTTTAAAGCAAAACAAGGGAAATAACTCCTTTATGGGCAATGACAGAACTCAATGAAATAATTTACATAAAGAGTTTAGTTCAGCCTGATGTATAGTATGTTCCCAGCAAATTATAGCTTCTATTTCAAATTCAAATAAAAAATCCTTTTCCTGCCACCTGTACATATGGATGTCTTTTTTTTTCCAAACCCATACCTCAACAAATAGCAAAGGAAAAAGGAAAAATACAGAAAGGGAGAAAATGTTTGTAAATTATACCTCTAACACGATATTAATGCTCAAGCTATGTAAGGAGCTCATACAGAACAACACAATAGCCAGATTATGAATAACCCAAACTAAAAATAAGCAGAGGACCTAAACAGACATTCTCAAAAGAAGATACACCCACCCTAGGTACTACACAGGGAACACTCAGTGCCACTAATCTATGCATATTCAGGCCTGTTAGAACGGTTTCTTATCAATAATATTTAAGCTATGCTGGGAATGTAACTCAGTTGAATGCTTCCCTAGCATACACAGAGTCCTTGCTTCAGTTCCCAGCAACATATCAAACCAGATATTGTGACATACACCTGTAATTCCAGCACAGAGAGCTGAAGGCAGGGGAATCAAGAAGTTCAAGATCATCCTCAAATTCATAGTGAGTTTGAGGCCAGCTTGGGCTATATGATATAGTATCTCAGAAAAACAAAAACAATCAATGAATGAATGAATGAGAAAAGAAAGAAAATTATGAAGCTGAAGATAAAGGGAACTCTGTATACCATTCATGGTAAGGTAAATTTGGCTAAGTATGGAAGAGAACAGTGTGCAGTTTCCTCAGAATGCTACAAGAACTACTACAGGATCTAGCAATTTCAATTTTCAGTCTATCCCAAAGAAAAGCTTTTGAAAATGTGTTTGAGGATTATATGAATGCCCATATTCATTGTCATTAGTCCTAATATGTGCAACCATTCTCAATGTCATGAATAGATGAATGGATTGAAAATTACACACAGACAAAACATAATGCAATTATGCCTTGAAAAAGAAGGAAAATTCATCATTTGCAATAGTATACATAAATTTAGACAAAAAGATAAGCGAAATAAGCGAGAAAGAAAGACCAACACAATGTGATCTCATTTATGTGTGGAGTCTAAAAATGTGAATTCACAGAGGTACAGTATATGATGTAGTTGCTGGAGACTCAGGCTGGGCAGACTGGGGAGTTGTTGGTGAAGGAGTACAAAGTGGAGATGGACAGGAGGAATATCTAAAGAACTCTAAGCTGCATCACATGGCAAGAATATTGCTCCAAAGAAAAATAGCACAAGGTGATAGATTTGCTAATTAGTTTCATTTACCAATCAACAATTCATATATCTACCAAACATTGCATTATACCTCGTAAGTAAATAGCTATGATTTTCTCAATAAAATTCCATTAATTTTAAAGCGTACCTTCCTTGCCTTCTTTTATACTTAGCATAAATAAAGGTACTATCTTAAATATTTTCCATCACTTAAGTGAATTAGGGAAAATTTAGTTGTTTGCTTTTAAATTTATGATTATAAAATACTCTTCATTCAAGAACTGTTCATTCTAAGTTTATACATTAAATGCATTTTTAGTCAAGTCTTCCTATTTAAATATGGAGTATCTTCATCTCTTGAAAACTGTTCCTGTTTAAGGAATCTCCTTATATTTTACTTTACCAACAGCATCTATATCTACACATAAGAAGAATATTAAACTACCATTTTAACATAACCATAAATTAATAAGAGCATGTGAAAGTTAGACAATTTCAATTTCTTTATGGACTCAATTTCTTCTGTTAATACTTTATTTATTCTTTTTATTTGTATGAGTGTATTGCCTGCATGTATGGAAGTGTGCTCATGTTGTGCAATGCCCATGGAGGTCAGAAAAGGGCAATGGATCCCCCTAGAACTGCAGTAACAGACAGCTGCTAGCCATCATATGGACGCCGGGAATCAAATCAGGATACTCTGCAAGAACCGTTACTGCTCCTAACCACTGAGTCATCTTTCCAACCCCCAGATTCTTTATTTCATCTCTAAAAAATAACTTCCACTACTATAGCTTCCTGAACACTTAACAATTACATTAAAAAGAGTTAACCATTTTTTGCAAAGTAAAATAAAATTATATTTAAACTTCAAAGTTACAAAGAAGTTAAAAAAAAATAAGAGATTTTTGAATTAACAATGGGTTGAACTTTAATGCATCTCATCTTTGTCCCTTTGTAATAGTGCTTAATTTTAACTGTGTAAATTGTATTCAGGATGCATGAGCTCCTTTATCTAATCATAGCCTGCCAAGAATTTGTTTAGACATTCACCTAGGTTAATATGCATATTATTGTTCTTCAGTTTGGAAAATGAAGCTTTAGACAGAATCTATTATGTATGTGTTGGTTTGCCTGGGCAATTGTTTCCTAAATGCATATTAATTTTTTTTTATTATTTTTGGCTCTGTTCCCTGTAGGTGATTGTGCCCTGTGCCACAGCTCTGTCCTTACAGGAAGACAGTTGTGACAAGTTGTGAGAAGCTGAAAAATGGATTCCAAGTGTCTTAGACTGGAACCCTGTGAGACCTTGACCATCCTGGAAAAGGGCCTAGACCATTCATTGAGAAATGCTGGGCAGTATTTCTTCCAAAGTTTTCCTCACTAACCATGGTGAATTCCCCAAAATGCCTAGAAACAAGAGTTATCCATGCTTAACAACTTTCAAAAGCTGTATACTACAAACCTACTGGAAGTCAACTGCATGTTGTTTTAGTCAGGGATCTCTAAAGAAACAGAACCCATGGAATTCATATATATTAAAACAACAATGGCTGTCTCATACCAAAGAAGTAAGAAGCTGGAAGTTGCTCAGTCCAATCTGACGCTGAAGGCCTGGAGGATTCTTGGAGAGCAGCTGATCCACAGTCCATGTTGGAAGACTGCAGAAGCTAGTTCTAATAAGCCAAGGAATCAGCAGCAGCAACTGAGTAGATGAACTGACCAGTGAGGGTGAGGGCCAAGGGAGCAAAAGGGCAAAAAGCTTTCTTTCATTCATGTCTTTTTATCTGGGCCAGCTGCTGAAGGTGTGGCCCACATCAACAACAATCAAGATAATCCCCCATAAAGAAACCCACAGGCCAACACAATGTAGACAATCCCGCACTGAGACTCTTCCCAGGTGATTTCAAGTGTTTCTAAATTGACAATTAAAGATAACCATCACACATGTTAATCAGAAGGAAGGAAGGGTAGGTTTTCCTATATTTCCTGAATTTATCCAAGAATGGAACCCTATGAACTATACATTCATATAGATGTTTTCCTCTTACCTATTTGGTTGTTGTTGTTCCAATAAACCACTATTTCTAGAAAAAAAAGGAGCTAACAAACATAAAATAAGACAATAAAAGTTGTTCTAATCATGATGTGTCTGTCAAAATCTGAAAAATCCTGCTTTGGTCACCACTTTGTCTCATACATGAAACACAAGATTTAGTTCTCTGACTTTGCCTGCATCTGAGCAGCATTTCTCAGTGTGCTCTATAGACCACTCCTTCCCAGAGACATTCCACAGAGAAGGATTCTTGGGTCCCCAACGAAGGATCCACAGGATTGTGACCAGATGTATCAGAACATTCAGTATTCTGACATACACTGACATTCCCCCAAAATGTGAATGTGCTAGGTTTCACCAAATTTATTTGATTCTTGGCAGGTGTTTGTTAATAATATGAGAGATTTCTTTTTTTTTTTTTTAACCAAATACTTTGGAAAGCACTGGCTTAAATTTTTGGCTCAGAAAGCATTTGAAGACTCAGAAGTGACATGAATTAAAATGGTGATGGGAAGATGACCTAAGACTCTGGCTACCTTGTGAAGCTTTGCCAAGAGGAAGAATAGAAAAAATGTCCAAATACTTGCCTGATAGGCCAGAAATCAGGTGACTTTGTTTCTAAATGTTTAAGAAATACAGATGATAGGTACATAGGTGATAGATAGATGATAGATAGATATAGATATATGGATGATAGATGGATGAATAGATGATACTAGAGATGTATGATAGATAGGTAGATAGATGATAGGTAGCTGCAGAATGATCCAGATATCCAGATGATATAATGGTAATTAATTTTATATAATTAAATGTAATATTATATATACATAAATCCAAAATATATTTACCTGACAACAAAAGAATGTGTGGTCCCCATATATGTATTTCCTTTCATTTGGTCAACCAACAATCAATGAGCATCAATTCTGCTCTAAAATCAGGTATAGTACTAAAGATTCAAAAGTACTTAGATTATGCCAGTCATCTCTGCGAGCTTAGTCTTGTCACCCAGGCTACTATGCAAACAAGTTCTAGTCCATAATTGAAGTAGAACTGCATTTAGAAAGTCCAGAGAGCAGAAGAGGGGACCCAGAGGTTACAGAGATTTGGTTCAGGAAAGGCTTCTTGGAATGGGAAAGTTGCTGAGCTGAGACCCTCAACCCCTTCTCCACCGATCACTGACCACTGCCTCCATCTGAAGATCTTACAAAGTATGCAACTATATCCCCTAAGGCTCGTAACTCTGGAAAGAGTTTGACCACAACGGCAATCTCTTCAAAACTGCAGTTGGAATCTGCATTTACCCACTGGTAATAACATATTGTCATTAAAGCAATAAATGGGATGTTCTGTGCTTTGTATAGAACAAGAAATTATCACTAATGAAGACAAAAAAAAAAAAGCATTGGTTCCAAGAATGAGGCAGGACTGTGGGACTATCACTCAGATCATCCACACAGAAGAAATTTTCTTTTTGCTGACTGCAACTCGCTGTTGAACTGAACCTTTGAACCATTGAATCATTAATTTTTAAAAAATCACATTTTGCCAGCCAATTACTCAGCATTCCATGACATGATCAATGATGTCAAAGGTTTTCAGCTCATTGTATTAATCAATTAAGCACAAAATATAAACAAAAAACAACTGTCAGCTGATCTCAACCAATTGCTGATGAACTGCTGTTTAAAACAATTAATAATGAAATAATGCTTGAAAACTGAGGGCAAAGGCCTAATTGATTTTTCAAAAGTAAGAACACTCTAAATGCTCAATTAGTTAATAATTTGCCTACTAATTGATTTCTTCAAGGTGTCTGACTGGCAAAATTGAGATCGGTTCTATAATCACTATCCTTCTACAAAAAGCTTATTTCTAGACATCTAGGAAGGTTAGAAGATCAATTTAGACTCCCATTAATAGTGTAGGAAACTTTCTCCTAGGCTGGAAAACCAACTATCAGAAACAAAGAAATGAACAGCTAAGAAACTCTGGGGAATGCTTTCTGAAAGGAAGCAATGTCATGAGGAAGACAAATACATTAGACAGGAAAAATAATGAAATGCTGAGAAGATCTATTAGAAATAACAGGAATTCAGCAAATGCAAACAGACAAGTTTGAGAGTGAGAGACTTGTGATTAAAATGCTTTTAATTGAAGGTAATGATCTAAATAAAGAGAAATGAACAAATGGGGAGCCAAGACTTTGCCTAATCATGTTTCCGTTCCTAATTTTTCACATTCATTGTACAGGGCAACTTGCATGACTTTCTGGTAATGGAAACTGATGAATGGTGTCTAGATTATGTAACAAAGATTATAGATGCTTTTAAAAAAAGGCCAATCCAAAAGCCATCCTGAGGATGTAGGGCAGTGATACCAGTGTGAATATTAGTAGGCAGTCACTGAGCCCCTGCTGGGTGTCAGCCACTCGCTGAGCATTTTAGGGAGAGTAACTCATTGAATCCTCATCAGTGTCTCTGAGAGGTTAAGTGCTTTTTCAGCTGGTAAAGAGTATTTCTAGAATTTGGATGCAAGATGACTTCAGGATTAGTGCCCCAACTTCCACAACCTCTGTATCAAGTGAAGCAGGTGTGAACCAATACAGCAGACAGAAGGGAAATAAAGTCTGGGTTCTTTGTCTATTACCCACTAAAGAATGCGTTTAACAGCTTTGTCATAAAACAGCAGATTAGGTTGCAAAGACAGAAGGGTTCCAGACTAGAAGTCCCTCATACTAAATCAAATTAAAACTACTAGGGTTCAAGGCAGCCATACAAATGACAAAGGCATGAGGAATTGTCTAGGAAAAATACCTCACTCCATTAATTGCCCTGGTTAACCCTCGAGTCAGTTCAGCACTAGATGTCCCATCAGAGCAAAATAACAGCATTTGTTTTTAATGGACTTACAAATTACTAACTTGGGGGCTGAGAAGATAGTTCAGCCATCAGAGCACTTGCTCTGCAAACAAGATGACCATGGATCAGATTGCCAGAAGCCACATAAATGCCAGCTGGTCATGGCATCCTGTAAACCCAGCCCTCAGGAGGCTCCAGATAGAGCAAGCTGTTTCATGAGACTAGCCATATGGGAAAGCTCTCAATTTGACTGAGAGACCCTGCCTCAAGGAATGAAATAGAAGAGTAATCAAGAAAGATTCTGAACATCAACCTCGAGCCACACATGCACATAAGAACACGCATACACACCCCTGCACCCACACATATGTACAACACACATACGTACACATACATGAAAAGAAGGGGGTAAATCCACAAATTATGGAGGTGTCACAGCTGAACAATGTATTTTGGTTTCTTACTACTCTTCAGATACCACCTCTAGTATGTTAGTTAACAATTGCCTTGGTTCCTTTGCAAGAACTTTTAGGACACTTTTCTTTTTGAAATTCATTCTTTCTTGTTATACATTATATGTTGAGCATATTTCCCTGCCCCATCCTTTCTTTTCTAGTTCTTCTCTCTGTTAGTCTCCTTTATTCCAGCGAGATTTCTGCTGGTGTGATAAAACTCTAACCAAAAGCTGTTTGGGGGAAGGAAGGGTTTATTCGGCTTACAATTTAGATTCCTTCATTGAGAGAAGTCAAGGCAGGAACAAAGGCGGGAAAGGCAGGAGGCGTGTGAAGGAGAAACTCCAGAGGAACACTGCTTACTGACTTGTTTCCCTGGCTTGCTCAGATCTTTTCTTACACAGCCCAGTCCCACCTGCCTAGTAATGGTACTGCCCACAGTGGGCTGGCCCCCTACCTCAATTAACAGTCAAGAAAATGTCCCCACAGACATACCTTCAAGCCCTTCTGATGAAAGAAATTCCTCAGTTGAGGTCCCATATTTCCTGGAGAGTCTAGGTTGTCAAATGGACAAAAACTGACCAACACAACAATTTTATATCTACTTTCACATCTACCTATTTTCATGACTTTATAAATGTAGATAAAACCTTGGCAATACAAGTGACAAAAATACATATACTATGTGTCTTTCTGAGACTGGCTTAATTAATTTGATTTCCACTTACATCTATTTTCCTGCAAACTGTATAACTTTATCCTTCATGTCTGAAAAACTCGTGTGTGTGTGTGTGTGTGTGTGTGTGTGTGTCTGTGTATGTGTAGTAGGTATCACATTTTTTATCATCAGTTTCTCCATTGTTGGGCATCTAGATTAGCTCCAATTTAGGTATGATGAAGAACGCTGTAATAAACTTGGATGTGCAAGTGTCTCTGATATGTTCACTTGGAGTTCTTTGGGAAAATACCTAGCAATAATGCTGCGGGATCATATGGTAGAAGTATTTTATTTTGAGAATCCTCCATGCTAACATTCATAGTAACTGGACTAGTTTATATCCTACAAACTAAACAGCATGTATGTGCTCTCTTCTGTTCACACCTTCACCAACATTTGTTGTTACATGTTTTTTTAATGCCTGCTATTGAGATGGAACCTCAGTGTAGTTCTGATTTGCATTTCTTTGAGGGCTGTGAGGTTGAACATTTTTTCATGTGTTTATTGGCCATTTGACAACTGTCCACTCATTTCATTAGCATACTTAATGACTGAGTTCCTTGATTTTTTGTTGTTTAGATTTTTCGATCTTTGTATATCTAGATATTAATCCTCTATGAGATGCACAGCTGGGAAAGACATTCTCCCATTCTCTAAACTGTCTCTTCACTTGATTACCTATTTCTTTTGCTGCACAGAAGTTTTTTAAATTTCATGAGGCTTATTGATGGCTGGTTAGGGTCACCTTTCTAAGAACAGTGATTCTATATAGACTTATGGCTAACTGATGGGATAAAAAATTTGACACCTCTGTCTCCTGAGCTGTCCCTTTGAGTCAGACTCACTATTCAGCTCTATATGTTGATCATTTTTAAATGTTTCACACAAAACTCTAATATAGGTTCTGTAAAGACATATGAGGTAGGTAAAGAAGGAAGAAATGAGTCAGTACAGAAAAAGCTTGTTTATTAGGGAACAGACATGACAGGGCACTTCCCTGGGGAAAATTGGCATCCCCTCATGGCTCAGGATCTGGAGGAGGAGCAACTTCTTTCAGACTCAGGGTTTGCATATTTTTCTCCCCCTGTGGAGAAGGGAGGGGCTTGTGGTCAAAGCAGCAGCAGAGAGGCACAGCTGGAGAGTAGGTTGCTCCATGCTGAGGAATGCATGCAGTTCTTTGGGGAGTAGGTTACCTGCATGCATGTAAGTGCACCCATGTTGTGCAATGCCTGTGGAGGTCGGAAGAGGGAGTTGGATCCCCTGGACCTGGAGTTACAGAGAGTTGTTAACTGCTAGTCTGGAATGATGTGCTAGTCTGAAATGATGAATGGTTCTTACTTTGAGTCATCACATTCTAATGTGGCCTGCTATGTGGCACCCTAGTTCCAAGAGATAACTCTTTGTCTCTAAGGTCTCTAAGCACACACAAAGCTTTCTTATTTATCCTTGAAATAATCTTATAAGAAAGCTACCATTGCTATATTACTGTAGAGATAAGTAAAATGAGGCATGGAGTGATTCACTTGTTCCAAATAACAAAACTAGTCTATCTTAAAAATGATTTTTTAAAACCTGTTTGATTATTATACACTATTATTATATTTATCACAGTGTGCTGGAGAGCTTTAGTTGTCAACTTGACACATCTGGGTTGAGGATTGGAGAACTGCCTCCATTGGACTGGCCTGTGGCCATGTCTGTGGGGTGTTTTCATGATTGTTCAGTGATGTGGGAGGGCACAGCCCACTGTAGGCGATGGCACCCCTGGGCAGTTGGTTCTGTATTGTATAAGAAAGCAGGCTATGCATAAGCCAGGGGACCAAACCAATAAACAGCGTTCCTCCATGGCCTGTACTTCAGACCTTGTCACCACTTTCCTGCTCTGAGTTCCTGCCTTGAGCCCTCTCAGTGATATACTGTGACCTGGGAGATGTGGCCAAATAAACCCTTTCCTCCCCAAGTTGGTATTGGTCAGAGTGTTTTGTCACAGCAATTGAAGGCAAAGTAGAACACACAGGAAAAGAACAATAATGAGACCTAACGTATAAAGATACCTCCTAATTTCATAGATGTTAAATAAAACAGGGAAAAGAAATGTGTTTTCAAGTTGATGAAATGTTATGTAAGTGGTGGTGACCAGGCCACTGGTCTTGGCTGATTTCATCTATTTGAGATTATGTCAAATGCGTAATCCTTAGCTGTTTTGGCGGAGGTGGGGGCGTGTGAGCCTTCTACAGTCTTCTAGGATGAAAGATAATATGTTTATCTCCTCTTGAAATACTTTTGATAGTGCTCTGGGCTTTAAACTTGTCTCTTCCCCTTTCTGTATGCTATGCCATGTGCCTTGTGTTCTAACTGGAGCTCCTGGTTTCTTCTGAATATTTCATTGCCTGAATTATTTCATTAACATTTCTTCTTCTGAAATAGGCCCCCTTGGTTGGTCTTCTAAAAATTCCTCCAATTTATCTATGTCTCTTAAAAGAAATTAGATGCTCACTTACTAAATATAGTATTAACGAGACCTAATCACCAGTGCTGAATTAGATTAATTACCTTGCTTGTTTTCAATGTGACACTCATCAATCAATTAATATTCCACACATGTGTAATTCCTGCATTGTATTTCCTAAAACAGATTAATCTGACTATGGCTTCTGCAGGTAGAGAAATGAGGATCAGGTACTGATTCTTCCTACCTCGTGTTGTCTATGTAACCTTGAACAAGTGACATAGCATCCTTGAGATCCAGTGTCCTCAGAGAAAAACACTTAGAAACTCACTTCAGCTTGTATTCACCACATGTGTTCTCAGGAGTGGAATTAGTAGGAAGAGCGAGGGAGTGTGTGGCTGTGCCCGTGTAATTTACTCCAAAGATGACCTTGCACAGTTGTGATAACTCAGTAGAGCATCACAGAGAGGTTGTTGTGCCATGGCAGCCTGAAGTCACCTGAACTGGCAACCCGGAGGACCAGAGGATTAAACCAGAATCTGTAAGGCTGAGAGGAGATCATGAGAATGTTCTAGAACCACGTAGGTCTCTCACTGTCCCCAAGCTTCCAGCATTAATGATAAGGATATCCTGCTAGGTGCGTTGTTCCCTTTATTTCAGAGCTGAACACATCCTGAACCAGGAATCACAGCTGAACTAGTTAAGACCTGCCATGTCCATGACTAAGGATGGATCAGGCTCATCTGCTGGAAGGTAAAACCATACCTGCCATCTTGAGCTTAGTATTGTCTTATTTAGCAAATAAAACAGAGCAAGCAACTCAGTTTGGATTTCAGATAAGCAATTTTTAGGTGTACCTAAAACACTGCTGTAAGTGCACATATATCCTATGTACTAACTGACACATTCCTTCTAAAAATTATTTTTGTTTTTCTGAAATGCAAATTTCATTGGGTATTCTGTATTTTATTTGAACTTACCTGCACTAATATTTAAAGTACAATAGTATTATGACTCTATCTTATTTCCGTCTTCTACTGCGCCTATACATACATATCTCATGGGCAAATCAAGACACAATGTGGAGAAATCATCACCCCAAACCAAGGATATAGCAATTAACAAAGTTTTGGTGAGAATACAGTAAAGTCAGAGCCGTGTGCAATGCTGGTGGTTCCCTAGAGCTAGGACAGAAAATAGTGGGGCGGTTCCTAGAGAAATTAACGATGGAATGGCCAGCAATAACATCCAAATTGAAGAGGAAAAATAGAGGAGTGGTTAGCTAGCTGACAGCTAAGCTCAAGGACACCTCTTAGCAAATACATTGCACTTCATTTGGGGGATGCTAAAATAACCTTTCTTCTACAATACGATGATCAGAGCTATTCTCTTTAATATTTCAATCAATAGTAGTCTCCCAATTTAGAACTACTAACATTTCCCAGAAACACACACACACACACACGTATACATACACAGACATGTGTACACACACGTATACATGCACAGACATGTGTACACACACGTATATATGCACAGACATGTGTACACACACACGCACACACACGTATACATGCACAGACGTGTGTACACACACGTATACATGCACAGACATGTGTACACACACACGCACGCACACACATATACATGCACAGACATGTGTACACACACGTATACATGCACAGTCATGTACACACACGTATACATGCACAGACATGTGTACACACACACGCACACACACGTATACATGCACAGACATATGTATACGCACACACACGTATACATGCACAGACATGTACATACACACACAGGAATGCATAATCATAATTACTCTCAGTGTCTGTGTAGAAATACAGGATTTAGTCACATTCAGCTTACTTTCTATTATATATTTTTGGATTTATAACTATAACTATCTGAGATTTCAATAACTTTTATTATCATTGTAGCTGTAAAAACAGATTTCTTCAGTCTTCTTGTAAAATATTGAACGTACTTCTCCCAACAACTGGTAGCCTTAGGTAGGCAAAAGAAATCTGAAGCAATAAAGTGCATTTACTCAACACAACTGGAAAGCCTTGTGTGTGGAAAACATGTCAAACAATGCATTTAAAGACAGAAGGTCTAGAACAAAATAATCCATCCTGTTCTAAACTGGAAAACAAATGCCCACACCTTTTTAAAAATGATATTATTGGGTATATTGGGGCAAACCTTAATACCAACACTCAGGAAACAGAGGCAGGAGGATCTCTGTGAGATCAAGTCCAGCTGGGGCTACAGGAAGACTCTGTGTCAAAAAGACCAAAACAGTAATAACAATAATAGACCATATGCTTTACCAGATTATTAAGTTATAAATCAACAACCCAAAATATTTAAGTAACACACAAGAACAAAAATTAATCACAGTTGAAATTTATATTATACTCTTTTAACTGAAAAACATAGAATTCTCTATATACAGAAAGTTGAGGGATAGAGCAGAATTCCTGCTTGAGAAAGAATTTAAACTCAAATTACATATACAAGGAAAACAAAGAACTTGAAAAAAATACGAAACTAAGGGCTGGGCTGAGGATATACTCCTGTAATCTGAGCACTCATGAGCAAGTCCAAGGATAGCCTGGGCTACATAGCAAGACCTTATCTCAAAAGAAAAGAGGAAAAAAGGGAAAGGAAGGGAGGGTATGGGAGAAGAAGAACGGGAAAGGAAGAAGGGGAGGATGAAAAGGAAGTAGATAGAAGAAAAGCATTTAATAATCACAAAAGAAGACAATGAGAAATAAAGTAGAGAAAACTATAACAGCAACAGCACAGCCCAAAGGACTATTGTGAAACTTGAATTAAAATGGAAATAAAACGACTGATGCTGCTGCAGAGCTGTGACAACTAGACACCTTCTTAGACTTTCCATGCCTTGGGTATCTGCAACTTGAAGGAATTCATCTCGAGTTGGGGTGTAGCTCAAAAGTAAAGTACTTGCTAGAATACATAAGGCCCTGAGTTAGGTCCTGAGTACAGCAAAACTAAGATGCATATAGAAACCTGCCTTGTTTTGTGGACATTTTGATGTAGTTAAGACCTAGATGCCATATAGGCTTGTGATATCAATGAAGAAAGACATGTACACACATAAGATTACTATTGGCTGCAGTCAGGACCCCATCCCAAAAGGCGATTGGCCAACAGTAATCTGTCCCCAGGTAGATCATCTTGGTGCAGGTTCTTTCCAGATGCTGGGCAGAAGCTGGTATCACTACTAGCCAGAGCGGAGTGCCACACCCACGGGAGCCATTCCTCTATTCTTCATAGCAGGTGACCTGGCTAAGGCCCATCCTACGTTGTGCCCTACACACCAATATATATTTAGATTTACAGCATCTCCATTGACCACAGCCCGTTATCCTCGGTTCGATGCTCAGACTATGTCAAACAGACCTGAAATCGGTTCCTGTGGTCTTTTGACATAACAGTACTCATCTCAAAAGGCTTCCTTTGTTCCTGGCCTTAGATGTCCCAGCCTCACATTGACCCTCAAACCACATGTTGCATAGATAAGTGGTTTTCTCTCTCTCTGCTGTGATTGACAGCCAACTAACCAATGACTTAAGGGGGCAGGGCTAACAGAAAATCTGGGAAAGAGAGAGGTGGGTGCAAAGCCAGGGCGCTATTCTCATGAACTTGTTCCAGAGGTTGGGGGTGGGAGGTTATGATCAAAATGCAATCTCTGCCATACAATACCTTCGTCTCTCTCTGGGCATGAATCCTTTGTAAGTAACCTGGAATAAATTAACTTCTCTAAGAGAGCATTCTCTGTCTGCTCAATCAGTTCAAACCTGGGGGTGGGGTGGGGCCGAGGGCCTCACAGTGAGGGAATTCATGACACACCACAACACAAAATCAGCCATTTTCTTAAAGGTTGAGATTGGCCCTTCTGGACACTGGAGATCAGCACATCACAAATGACCTTACTCCTAACCACAGCAGTGCTCAGGGCTAAACAGAAAGCGTCCCCTCCATGCTTCCTGCCCCAAGATCACAATCCCAACCTCACAGAACGGTGGGAATTTATGTTAGTTTTTCAGTTCCATTCTAATGGTACAGAATTTCTCCTTAAATTATTAATACATGAATTACATCTTAGAATTTTTCACTCCAAATCGTGACTTTCAATAAAAACACAAGAATGTAGCTCTATAATACCAATTTAAAATTTAACCTAAAGTAAAATTTCAAAGTCACCAAAGTTCAAGCACCTGAACCGCTTCAAAGTGCAGTTTGGCACAGCAGTTTTGCTTCTCCAGCAAGTGGCCCATCTATATTTCTATGTGTTTTTGTGTTCCAGCAATACAAAACCTACATGCTTTCACATACTCAGTCCGCTTTGGGTAGCACTACAAACTCCCTTCTCAATCTTAAAGCTTTAAAATTCACTCTGCTCCCTTTTCTGAAAAACAAGCTCTTCTTTGTTCTATGACACACTACTTTCCTTTACAAATGTGATAAATCATTCTTTGGATTGTTATATGAAAGTTTGCAACCTATAAATTCAAATAAAATTGCAAAATTGGACCTCGGTGGAGAAGTGATTGTAACTGTTTTCCTGCCTGAGTAATAGCCAAAAACCTTTTGTAAAAATCAAAGCGCTGAATTTATTCATTATTGTTCAGTCATAGTGCTGACTTTACTCATTCCTATTGGTCCCCTATTGGCTGTTGAAGTTATTATTAAATGCTCCAGTTTGTAAATTGGTGGCTCCAGGGCCCTTCCCGCTGACCAAAGTGTTCGGTTCATGCGGTGTTAGACCCCATTCAGTTTTTTTTTTAAGTATAATAAAACACACATTATATAAAATTTACCATCGTAACCATTTTAAGGGCACGGTTCATTGGAATTAAATAAATCCACATTGTTGTACAACCATCATCACCACCCATCTCCAGGATAATTTTCATCTTACTCCATACCCAGCAAACAACCCCATCACACCACAGCCCGCCTTCCTGGCAAGTACTGCTCTCCATTTTGTCTCCATGGATTTGACTATTCTAGGTATCAGATATAAGTGAAATCATAGAGCATTTGCTTTTATGTGACTAGCTAATTTCACTCTTAATGCTCTTAATGCTCCTCTGTGCTCCTGGATGGGCCAGAATTTCTGTCCTTTTTGATTCTAAATTATATGTACATATACTTTGTCTCTAACCATTTAGCCACTGAAGAAAAACTCCATCTTTGGCATTAACGCATACGGCTTCTGTGAACGTGATTGTACAAGTACACCTTTGAGATCCTGCTTTCAAATCTTTGGGCATAAATACCCAGAAGAAGAATTGTGGGGTCTTATGGTAATTCCATAGGAACTGTCATATTGTTTTCCATAGAAGTTACACTAATTTACATTCCCACCAACAGTGGATGAAGTCTTCAAGTTTCCATATCTTCACCATCACTTGTTTTCTGCTTTCTTGATGATAGCCATCATTGTTGGCAAGAGGTGGTAACTAGCTGTGATTTTGATTTACATCCCCCATGGCTCTTGAGATTGACCATTTTCATGTCTTCTTGTGTTCTTTGACCACCTGAGTCTTCTTTGGAGAGTGTCTATTCAAGTCCACATCTTGTTTTTAGTTAGTTTGAGGAAATCCAAGAGTAGCCTTGGAGCAGGGACATCCACAGAGCCTTAAGACAAGAGCTGTAAGGTGTCAGTGAGAAGAGATTACAGGGAAAGAAAAGGAGTGATGGTCGCATGCAGAGCCATGGGTCTCTGCCTCTGGTGCTCTGCAAAATTGAAAGCGTTGTTCTCCAAACTCCAGAGTCCTGAACCATATACCTGACAGTTCCAACTACTTTTTTAAAAATATTTTATTTATAATTTTTTTATTTTATTCTTATGAGTGAGTGTTTTGCCTCCATGTAAGTAAATCACCTGTGTCATTGCAATGCCTACAGAGGCCAGCAGAGAGTGCCAGATCCCCTGGAACTGAATTTACAATGGTTGTTAGCCACCATGTATGTGCTGAGAAACAAATCCAGGTCCTCTGTAAGAGCAATCAGTGCTCTTAACCACTGAGTCATCTCTCCAGCCCCAAGCTCCATTCACTTTTGGAAACTTTTGTCCTAAAGTAACCTGGAAAACCCCTCTTGTGGTTTTCATACTTAAAAGGCCTGCGAGCCAACTCTTCCAGGTCGCCATTACTGTAAATGGTAGACCTCAGCATTCTGGTTGATTCTCAAGAATAAAACCACTTTTGTGCTTTGTATACCATCTCGACTCTGGTCATTAGGGGCAATTGCTAGACTCTACATGAAACATTTTGAAATCCTGAATAAAGAATATTTTCCAGAATTATTATAAATGCACAGCTAAACAAGAGGATAAGAAAGTGTTCATAAGAGAAGGAACCCAGAACAAATCTAAACAAGAAAGGAGGCTCCAGAGCTGACAGTTACTTGAAAGACATGGTGATCTACATAAGGAAAGAGTCTTCAACTTGAATGACTGAGAGAAATTCTCCCTCCTTCGCAGAGCATGGAGTTAAAATGAACAGTCTGACTGAAGTCAAGAGCCCAAAGGATTGTGCCCTGTAGGAGAGATCGGATTTTAAGAAAATGAATAAATAAATGAACCCTGTTCAAGAGTGTAACTGGGAAAATATTTTTTACCTTGAATGAAAGAAAAAGCAGAATAGGCATCTCCTCTGGGAATCTTAATGGCAACTACTCTTCCACAGTGTGAACCTACATCAAAACATGACAATGGAGCTGGGAAAGAGCCCAGGAGGTAAAGTGATGTCATGGAAACTTGAGGAACTGATTCCAGATCCCAAGCACCTTCGTAAAAAGCCAGGGATGGTCACATGAATCTTTAAACCCAGCACTGGGGAGGCAGTAAGTCCCTGGAACAGGCCAGCCTGGCCAAATAAGTGAACTCCAACTTCAGATAGAAACCATCTCAAAAACTAAGAAAAACACCAGGGGTGGACCTTTTGACTTTACAGGCGCAGGCACATGTGTGTGCACATATCCATAGGCACATATGCACAGATTCCCCCGCCCCCCGCCCCACCCCACACATCACATACAAATACCGTGCACCCCACAGGTGCATACAAATAGTATTTGTCAACTTAAAAAATAACCTAGCAACGACTAAAAGAAGCGATCCTGAAAAGAATTGGAAGTTCTAATTCAAAACTCTGTGTATGGGGAACGGAGGGATGGCTCAGTGGATAAGAGCACTGGTTGCCCTTGCAGAGGTATGCCTTCAGTCCCAGCACTCGGGGAGAGAGAGGCAGGGCAGGACTTTGTGAGATCAAGGCCAGCATGGCCTATATAGAGTTCCAGGCTAACTAGAGTTACAGGGAGAACCTGTCTCAAAATTTAAAAAACAAAAACTACTTGAATGCTCCAAGAAACACTTAAGAAGTTAATGAACAATGTCCTAATCATGAGGTTAGCTCCAGGTGCGCAGCAAAAACAAAGGTAAATGTCTCATAAGGAACAAGTTTCAAATCGAGTGGCAGGATTCACACACAGAAGCCAGCAGAGCCCTGAGCTGGCTGGTGCAGCCTGGCTTGAAAGCGGCAATGATGGGCCACACCTCTTCACAGGCATTGGTGTCAAACTGGCTACCGTGGGAACATTGACACCACAGAAATCAACAAGCACCACAAATGGGGCTTTTTTAAATGAGAGCCAGTCTGTCAACACAAAATGCCCTTTCACATGCATAAGTTGCCCTTAGAAAGACTACAGAACAGGGCTGGGGCGGGGGAGGGTCTAGCTCAATGCTACATCAGTACCACAGCGCTTGCTTAGTTTACCCAGCTTGAAGTCCTGGGTTCCATCCTAAAATAAAAAGTCAGCAAAGTAAATCAGCCCTGTTAAAACACTAACAATTACATTTGTTAAGTTGCTGGCAGATTCCTAAAATGGTGTCACGGCCTCCCAGCATTCTAAAATGGTGGGTCATTATTAGCCCGGGCAAATCCCTCAGGAGAACAGCCAATCCCGAGCTAAACTGCCCAGACTACGCTGCTGTGGAAAGTTTCCCAAACCCCTGGCTGTCTATAAAAGATGTCTGACATTCCCCTGCTGGCTGCTGTCTCTCTGATCCTGGAAATCAGTTCATCGGTTTGTCTCCCAGTTGCTATCCCCCAGGGAGTGATCTTAGTTGGTGGTCTACACTGCATGCTTTCATACAACATTATCTGATAAAGAATATAGAGTTCGAATCTTTCATATGATGAGGCGTGAGGACGAGGCCTAAGAAAAACCACAAAATATCCCTCATTTCACCTGGACTATTACAGGTCCAGGCTCTGTGGACAAAGAGAGACAGGCCCAGGCATGTTAGGCAAGCCTGAAAACAATAGGACCAAATAAGGTATAAACAGAAGCCTGCAATGTACTTAGGTAATGGCCAGCACATTCCTCTGCCCTAAAGGTGACTCTCACCAATGAGAGACCTGCGTGCCCCCTTCAACCCATTTCTGGTGTTCATAACCTATCAATTTAAAGACATGTTTGGTGCAGAGGCTTTTGTGACCAACCTGTGGGGAACACGGCAAATCCCCCTCCTCCCTTTGTCTAAAACCTATAAGAAGCCCCTTCTACCTCTCCTCTTGGCCACTCTCCCTCCACTGGGTTGTGGACCGAGCTCGAGCTTGCACATAAAGAGCCTTGTGCGGTTGCATCAGATTTGGCCGCCCTGGTGGTCTTTTGAGAGGATTCTGTGACCTGGGCACAACAGAGGAAAACATAAGCATGGGCAAAAATACTATAAAACAACTAGATAAATATGAAAAAGAACTAAAGCTAGAGGGAACAGTACGGTAAAAGGATTTGGGAATCTTTATTCAATAATAAGTGTTGTTCACTGGTATAAAAATATATGGCAAAATTCAGTTGTAGCACCTCCCACATTTGGGGTGGTTCTTCCCGTATGGACAATTCTTCCATTGGGCCCAAGTGATTCAAATGGGTGTCAAGTTGCCGTTAAAACCAACTGCCACAACACCTTCCTATTTTTCTACCTTTCTAAGAGTCAACCAAACTTCACATTTGTATTATTGATCCTGTGACTGTTTCTATCCATTGTTACATACTTCATGTATTCCTGAATAATACTTTGTGCAATGTCCAATGTTTTAAAACTTTAGTCTCAGAAGGGAGCTTTACCCATTCCTTCGTTTTATTTAGATCTGTCTATAGTGAAATCAAATCGAATAAGCCAGTACTTAAGTGCCAACCTAGATGTATATGTGGAGCTCCTTGTTCACCTTCTGTTCTTAGGCAATTGATTTAATTGCTTTGAAAGCTAATTTGCCTGTATCTAGAAAGTCTAAAATACACATTCTCTTTGACACGTCAATTAATTGTCAATTAGAAATCAATAGGAAAGAAAACAATAGGAAGAGTTAGAGAGAAAAGGAACAGTCTGGAACATCTGCAGAGGTTTCTGAAGCAAACCACAGGAGGAGGGGGAGAAACACCTTGAAGCCCTGAAAACCCAGAGGAGATAACATCCCTCCTTCCCTTCCTCGGCACTAATGATTTAATTGATGTCACCTAGACCAGAGTCCCAGTAGCCAGATGCCTGACTTGCTGTTCCCTGACCTCAGACTCCAGCCAGTGGAGATTCCTATGCTTCCCACACTTGCCAGGGTCCTCTCCTTAAATCTTGACTCTTGAGTTCTTCACCTTGATGACAAATTGAATAGTTCATCAATGCTCCACCTTTAAACCATCTTTTATTATTATTTATTTATCTATTTATTTATTTATGTTTCTTTTTGAGACAGGTTCTCCCTGTGGCTATGGCTGACCTGGAACTCTGGAACTCACAACGTAGACTAGGTTGGCCTTGAACTCATAGAGATCCGCCTGTCTCTGCCTCCTGGATGCTGGGACTAAGGTCTAAGCCATCTTTTAAAACACCTTTATTAAGAGTTAATTTTCAGGGCCGAAGAGGTGGCTCAGCAGCTAAAATTACTGGCTGCTCTTGCAGAGGGCCCTGGTTCAAATCCCAGCAGCCACTTGGTGGTTTACAACCATCCATAACTCCAGTTCCAGGGGACTGGATGCTCTCTTCTGACTTCCACAGGCATTCATTGGACAACACGGGTGCACAGACACTGACACTACACTGGTATACATAAAATAAAAATAACACATAAGATACTGTTTGAAAATGAATTAATTTGCACAGGACAGAATGGACTCATTTAAACACATATTTATGTGAGTTTAGGCAGATATTAATTCATACATCTGTAGAAATATCAACACCATCAAAACATCAGGAACAAAAGTTCCTCGTGTGCCTTTCCATTGTCTGTCCATGTTTCTCTTTTACTACCAACACTCAGTGTCTAAGTGGGCCTCAGGCAACCAGAGTTTCATTTCTACCATTGGAGGTGATGTGCTTCCTAGAGAACTGCAGTATGTGCCCTCTTATCTGACTCCTTTTTTTTCATTGTGGGAGTAGTAGTTCATTTTGTGAGTACACCAAAAAAAATTATAAAATATACATTATCTATTGTTCCATATTACATATTATATATTATATATTTCCTCACAGGTCAGTACCTGGAGTCAGATTTCTGGGTCACTTGGTAAATATATTTAAATTAATTTTATATTTGTTTATTCTTATTTTATGTGTATGAGTGTTTTGCCTGCATGTGTATAAATGCACCCATGTTCTGCAAAGGTCAGAGAGGCTGGAAGAGGACTCCTAGGAATTTTAGCATGGTTTCCCTGAAACAGAAGGTCAATTTGGAGAGAGTTTTCATCTAACAACATTTAGTTTGACCCACTCATGACTATGGTACCTCTCTCCATTAATTTAGGTATTCCTCGATTTCCCACCATGGTACTTTGTGCTTTTCCATTGTACAGTTTTTGCAAACATTTTACTGAGTGTCTATCTGCTTCACATTTTAGGATACTATTCAAAATAGTAGTTTTATATTTTCTGTTTTTGAATTGTTCACTATAACTCTGAGAATGTAGTTCTCTTGGGTACATGAGTGTCTTGAGTTTGTATCTTGTTGATTTGCTTTACTCACTGCTAAATTGATGTTTAAGTATTAAATGATTTTGGATGCCTTTATAAAAGTGTACTTTTAATTGAGCCAATTGCTCTTTATTAATATAAAGATACAATTGGTTTTGGTAAGTTAACTTGCATCCATAGATATTCCTAACCTCACTGCATTAGTCAGCTTTTGTTGTTGTAACAAAATATCTGAGTCAACTAATTTATGAAAATAAAGGATTTATTTTGACTCACAGTTTAGGAAGTTGAGTCAAAGATTTAGTGGCGCCTTTGGTCTCTGGTAAAGGTAGCATATCATGGCAGAGTATGAGAAGGGAAGAAGGATTCACTTCGTGAGCCAGGAAGCAAGAGAGAATGTACATTTCACAGGGCACCATAATCCCTGCCTGGGTCTCATAAAACACCTTCATCCTCTTTGGAAGTATGTGCCCAATGACCTAATGTTCTTGCACTTGGCCACACCTCCTGAAGGCTTTTGACTTCCGCAGTAGCACCACAGTTCAGAGAAAGCCTTGAACTCAGATTTACAAATGTTCATCCAAACCATAACATTCAATTATTAGCCCTAAATCTTTCTCTTCTTTCCTCCTCCTTCTCCTCCTCCTCCTCCTCCTCCTCCTCCTCCTCCTCCTCCTCCTCCTCCTCCTCCTCCTCATCCTCCTCCTTCTTCTTCTTCTTCTTGATAGCTCCTTAGAATTTTGCCCTTAATGTACAGCTTACATGCTAAGATTATGCATTTTTCCTGATTTACTATAACTTTTATATCAAATGAATACATTTAGTACAATTTTTTTTTTGAGACAGGATCTCCCTGTACTCCCATCTGGAACTCACTATGTAGCCCAGGCTGGCCTCAATCTCACAAGATCTTTCTGTGTCTTCCTTCCAAGTGCAAGGACTGTATGTATAGTAACTCACCATTATTGATGTCAGTAAGTTCTATCAAGTTGTGGAAGCTCATTTCAATTCCAAATTTCCTAAAACATTTGTTTTCAGAAGATACCATGAAATTTGTTCTCTCTACATCTAGTAATGTAACTGTTCCCTTTTTATTCTTTAGTATGATAAATTATATTTATTTAAAATAATAATCTTTAAATTAAACATGCATTCTTGGGCCACACTATATTGTATTTTTATATATTGTGAGGTTGGATTTACTAATAATTTGTGGAGAATAAGTCTCTCTTTGCTCAAGAAAAACATTGGAATTCAGACCTTTGTTGTTGTTTCCTCTGTTGTAATTTCTCTGTGTGGTTTGGGTGCCAGGATAATGCTGATCTCATAAAACCCGTTTATAACTGTTGATGCAAGAAACACAGCTCTCACCTCAAAGGGGACAAAATATAGTTTATTCTGGAGCCAGATGTGAGTGACCATGACCCAGGAACACAGATTTATATCATCACAAATTCCATGTTCCAAAGTAGTAACAGGTTCATGAAGCTTTTACAGTAAAAAAATAAAGTCATAAATTAAGACACTTTTCAAATACATTGGTGGAAACACCAGGTAGGCTAGAGAAAAGGTAAAGAAGTAAGGCCTTACTGGAGGTAGATAAACATGTAGTCTCTGTGGATCAACTGGGGAGTCTAAGTTCAGAGGATCTTGGATTAGAGGCTAGTCTGATAGTTTCATAGTAAAATACTATCTCAAAATAAAATTTATTGGCACATTTTATGAACCAGGTCATGGTCCACTTTAATGAATGTTTGTGTGTCTTCATGTGATAGTTAATCTTTTTCAACTTCATTAGTTTGAGAAATGCCTAGGAGATTAGTACAGCACATTTCTGAAGGTGTCTATGAGGGGTTTCCATATACCATTAGAACATGAGGGCTCTGACCAAATCAATAATTTCATCTTTGATGGGTTCAAAGTTTGAGCAGACAATTAGGAAGTCATCAAACTGTAGGACATGGGTTCTGGTTAGAGGCATTAGGTAAAGGAGGACTTGGTTTCTTGTCTCCAGGTCTGTTTCCTGACTGCCATAAAGCCCATGCTACTGACAACATGATGTCCTACATTGACTCAGCCCCAAAGAAATGCATCTAGCTGTCCTGAGGATGTGGGCTTTCTTTAGAGTAATGGAACCTTCCTTGGTTCTTGGTGAGCTTAACTCAAGGAACTAGTGTTAATAGCACTAGTTTAATTAATTAATTAATAGCACTAACGTCACCCTGGACCACATTAAAGAATAAGGTAACAGAGACAAGGAGTGAGCAAGGTGAATATAGATTTATTAATAGAAAGTGAAAGTGTTCCAGAGAGTGGGAAGGGTTCCAAGCAAGGAATACCTACATGCATTCCTGCCCAGCACCCTCTTATGGGACTTACGGTGGGAACTCATAGACACAAAAGTAATCTTTATTGAGATTATTATTAATGTTATTATTATTAAACTTTATTGGCTAAGGCAGTCAGTGATCTATACCCCTTTGCATACTCTTGTTCAACCAAGAGAAGTGATCATGTGTTCCTTGTCTGCTCAGGAGAGTGGTCACATGTCATGGTCACCTTGGTTCCCTCTCCCCATCTCATTGTGTAGGCTCTTGATTGAATCACTTTCTACGTGACTGGCTTCCGAGCTGCCATGGACTCTTCCCTTGCTTGCCATGGAGAACAACTCTTGTCTCACTGAAACCAAAACCCCCAAAACTGAGAGTGAAAATAAGCTGTCATCTCAGGCATTTGTTACCAAGAAGAAAAGTCACTGGCACAACTCAAAAAAAATGTGCTTTGATTTTGTTGAATGAGTTTTTCAACAAATGTCTATGTAGCTTCTATTACGTGTATGTCAAATTGCTACTATGGATGCTTATTAATGATTTTTGTCTTTTTGATAGATGAGTCCCTTTAACACTATGGCCTGTGACTGCTTATCCCTAGCAGTATTCCTGCTCCAAACTCTATTCTATGTAATGTCAACAGCCCTGGTCTTGCTTTCTAATCTTATAAAGTTTGCATGATGTATATGGTCTTCATCCTTTAAATTTCTATAATGAGTCTGTAAACTACATTTATCTTTAAGTAATCCTTCCTAAAAGGAGTGAAAGCACAGACAGATTCAGTCACTTGCGTATTTCCACATAGCTGATGAAGAGCAAAGCTGGAACTCAAACCTACTCAAAAAGACTTTCAGAATTCATGTTTCTAACCAACCTAATAGTCATGTTCTGAAAACTTGACCTCTTAGCCAAGACTGCCATTACAAACCACCAGAGGCAGGGTGTTTCAAACAACAGAAATCTATTAGCTTGAAGTTCCCGAGGTAGGAGGAACAATATCACAACACAGTCAGATTTTGTTTCTCCCATGGCCTTGTTTGGTCTGCATGTGGCTGCCTTCTTCCTGTGTCCTTGTATGACTTCTCCTCTGTGTACACACATATCTGGCATCTCTTTAAGGATACCAGTCCAACTGGATTGGGCTCCAGCTTTATGACCTTATTTAAACTTAATTATCTCTCTAAACGGTTGCATTTCAAATATAGTTCCAGTAGAAGTTATGGATGTTCAGAAGGGACCCAGCACAGTGCATGACAGTTACTAAACAGAAATTTAATTCAGAAAGATGGGTTCGTAGAGCCAGAGGCAGGGGAGTGGGGAGAATCCCCAAATCAGATGTCAAGGTTAGAGTGGCTGATTGTAATTACATAAAAAATAAGACAGTAAGCATATGACATATGCACTAATAGCATAGGTGCTTGAGGTTCCTATACCACCTTTATGCAGAAAAGCATGAATACTTATTGCTTATGTCATGGGCTCTAACAAAGATGAAAAATAGCCCTCAAATTCATGTCCAACATCGTGCCTTCATTTGTTTTTCATCTCCACAAGGAAACATACATTTTCTTTGGATACACTTCTATGCCTACAAAAGTGGGCGGGGAGACTTCATGGTTTGCAAGATTCAGTGCATTGAAAATTCAAATCAAAACTATAAGCTTAAAATTTATAATAAAGTTCATAAACCTCTAATTACCTGAGGAGATTGTTCCAAAGCTTCAAATAATATTTTCTGAACAATCTTACTTTGTTTAAAAACTTTTGCTATTGTTATTTATTTTTAGATTTACCCATTGTTGTGCAAATTCATCATTTATATGCTTCTCAAATATGAATATCGTGCAAGATGTTAGTCCTCTGAAATTGTTGTTTTCCAATACAGATTCTCTTTTAAATAAATATATGATTTCATAGTATGATCAGGTTAAAAAAACAACTCACTTTGAAACTGTAAACCCTATGAACACATTATTTCAAAGTCATTCAACAGTAAATAAAAACAATTCTAACATTAAATGACTACATATTCTATCACACATTTTCATTTCTTGAAAGAGTTATATAAAGAAATTGACTTGTTGGGGAATGTCAGGCCTTGGACAGTCATTGAAATTAATGTTCCATGAATCACAATTAATCTTATTTAGCAAATTAGTTCATATCATTAGTTTACATACACATGATTGGAACAATAAAATGCTTTTGCTTATGTAATTGTTCATAATTAGAATATTAAGTTACTGCTCTAGTTTTTAATTTTTCCAAACAAGTTTCATAATTATTCTATATTGACTCAGTTTATGTTTTTATCATTAAACATAGATCTCCATTTTTGAAGCTCAAAAACATCGGTAAAACAAGCAGGTAAATGTCAGCATAGTGGATTATGCACACTTCAAGATGTATGCAAAGCATCTGGATCCATTCTGACAGCACCCTAAAATCTAAATGGAAAAAGAATTATATCATCTTAAAAGCGTTATCCATTCAGAGCACAAACTTATTAGACTTTGGTTTGAATCTGACTTTAAAATCTCTGCCATATCATTTGTCTCTGACAGTCATACCCTCAGTGAGGAATTAACCCATCGGAATTTCTGCAACGCCCCTCCCCCACGCTATGCTCTTTTCTTTCTCTCTTTCTCCTTCCTCAGCATTTCTTTCCTCCTTTTCTTTATTCTCTCAATGCCACAAAAAAAAATTACTTAATCAGCCTAGAGTTACTCTCTCCAACATCCTAGTAATGCCTTATTACAAGCTTTCCCTTCACAGAGCTGTCTGTCTTGGCCATGGCAATATATAAAGGTTTTAGAATGTAGAGTAGCTATAAATTACAATGGTTCAAACAAGAAAAACTTAAAAAGCAAAAATTAGTCATTTTTAAATTTATTTCAAGTCTAAGTAATAAATATTGCAAATATGGAAAGTGTTTGAAATTTTGATTTTTTTTTTTTTTTTAAGTCTCCTGTAGCCTAGTTTAGCCTGGAACTTGCTTTGAGGCCAAAAATGACCTTGAACTCCTTCCCATCTTCCTGCCTCTGCCTTCCCAGTTCTGGGATTGGAGGCAAGCTCCAGCAGGCTAGACTGGAAGTGTCCTTTCCATGTTTATTATTTTAAGGCCTCTTTCAAAGCTTTGCCTAAGAGCATTAGAAATTAATCTGATTCACTTCTCAGGCAGCAGCTCACGGAGGATGCACACCTTAAGTCCCACGCTTGAGGATCAAATAATTTGACCTTATTTGGAGCCAGTCTTCCAGAAGAAAACAAGTTTAAAGGGTGACATTTGGGTAGATCCAAACCCCATTTAACTGGGGTCTCTTTGGAAAGTAGAAACTTGGACACAGCGGCAGGCATACAGAATGACGGTGAAGATGAAGGCAGATGTGATGCTACGGTGGTACATTTACAAACTGTTAGAAACAGACCTTGAAAGCTGCTTTACGAGAGGCTGAAGAGATGGCTCAGCAGTTAAAAGCATCCACCATCCAAGGGATCCAGCGCCCTCTTCTGTCCTAAGCAGGTTTTGCATGATATGGGTGCACTTACATACATGCAGGCAAAACATTTCATACACGTAAAATAAATAAATAAATAAATAAAATCGTAATTAGAAAAGATGCATTAGGAGAACCAGAGAAATGAGGCCACCTTGCAGCTTCTCCTTCAGACAGAGAGCTGACAAGCTGAAGTTGGATCTTGCAGCCCCCTTTGAAGCTTCAAAGTCCACCCCTTGGAGTATGTTTTTACCTTCTTACCTAGTACTTTCTGGCCTCCTAGCAATAGGCTAGATTGCACGGCGCTGACCACCACCCCACCCTCTCCACCACCTACCACGCCTCCCACATCTCATTTCCAGACCCTGAAGGCTCACTCCCTTTCAGCACCATCCTTGCTGTGTGTGCCTCTGACACAATGCCATAGCTCTCCTAATAAAGCTCTTCTGAAGAACAAGGTCTCAGCACCTTTCAGTGAACCAGGAACATCTTTAAACAATTTACACAATACAAACCAGGGGGCATGAAACAAATCAGAAAAACACCAGAGACAAGGAGAGAGGCACGGGGAATTATTTCCGGAAGCCTTTGAAAGTAGTCAAATTTGCCAACAACCTGACATGAACCTCTGACCTCCAGAACTGTAAGAAAATGAATTTGTTCTGTTTCAGCCACTTTGTTTTTTGTCCTTTACCAATGTGGTCCTAGAAAACTAATGCGGTAGTTAACATTTGGGCCATTTCAGATTTTAACTTGGGGGATTGTGATTGCGTTTTCATTTGAGTTTAAGACTCTTTGTTATTGTGATAGAAAACTCAGAATAAATATAAGAAAATGGATCTCACTTCATAGACTATCAAGGCACACCCTGCATTCAGTTTGAAAACCTTAGGAAACACACGCATCGTGGAAGTAACTGCGTGACCTTATAATAAGCTATCTGGCACAATTGATGGTTTCTGGATTTGCCATTATTGTAACAAAATAACAGAGATTCATAATTTTTTATTATATTTATTCATACATATGTGTATGCTCGTGCATATATGTGTATATATGTGTGGTGCGGGTGCGTATGTATCACAGAGCTTGTGTAATGGTCACAGTTCTCTCCTACTACATGAAGCCTAGGACTTGAGCTCAAGTCATCAGGCTTGGCAGCAAGTGCTTTTACCTGGTGAGTCACCTCGATGACCCTGGCTCAGGATTTTAGCACAAGACTTACCCTTGAATGCAAGGCCAACATGACATCTAAGAAAAAAATTAAAGTGCCACACTATCCAGATGAACAGAATAAACAGTAAAACTATAAAATCAGCTCCCATAGACATAGGAAAAGCATTTCATAAACTCAACAACTATTTGTCATATAAATGAAATCCAACTAATATCAAAATTAATAGTGGAAAATTGAATGCTCAGTCATGCTTCCAAAATTCAAAACTTATTCCAAAGCTCTGGCGATGAAGGTAGTCTGATACTGTTAAAATAGACAGATTAGTTCCTAGAATAAAGATTCCAAAATAAGCTCTTATATTTACAGTAAGTTTATTTTTGACAAAGGTGTAAATATAATTCAATGAGTAATGAATAGTCTTTGAATAAATAAGACTGGCACAAAAAAAATTTATAAAGAATGATGTTGGAGTCTTTCTTCAATTTATATGCAAAAATTAAATCAAAATGTATCACAGTTTTACATTTAAGAACTGAAAGTGTAAAGGACTCAGCGGAAACTATGAATCAATGTTAATGATCCTGACTTAGGAAGAGTCTTTTTAGGTATGATACCAATATCATAAGAAATAAAAGGAAATAATAAATTATGCTACATTAATCAAACTTCTTCAGGAAACAGAACCAACAAGATGTACATACGAATAAAAAGAGATTTAATATAACAAATTGGGTCACATAATTATGGAGGTTATAAAGTCCTCAAACCTGCCATCAGCAAGCAAAGGATTCAGAAAGCCCTTGTTATAAAAACAGAGTTTTAGACTTGAGGTCCGAGAAGAGCTGAAGTTTGAGTTCAAGATCAAAGGCAGGAATATACCCTTGACTCAGTTCAATCAATCCCTTAATCAAAGGGGGTGCAGAGCAGATTTTTTTTTGCTTTATTCAGGCCTTCAGATCAGCCTGTTGGATGAGGACCACCCTCATTACAAAGGGATTATCTGCTTTAATCAGTCTACCATCAAAATGAATCTCTCTAAAATACTCTCATAGATTCACACAGAACAAGGTTTGACCAAACAGTCTGGACTCCCTATGGTTCAGTCAGTCAACCATCATCCAGGCTACTGACATAAAAAATTCTCTGCTATAAACGCTGTTATCAAAAAAGTAAAAACTGGGACCGAAAAAATGGTTTAGTGGTTAAGAGCACTCTCTGCTCTTGCAGAGGACTCGGATTTTATTCCCAGCACCCACATGGTGGCTAACAACCGTCCAGAACTCCAGTTTCACGGAATTTGACATCTCCTTCTGACCCCCGAGGGCACTGTATGACATGGGTGCACCTACACACATGCATAAAATATACTCATAGACATAAAAAATAAACATTAAAAATTAAATATTAAAAATAAATTTAAATATTAAAGTGAAAACCTACAAAATTGGAGAAAATCATGAATCTATTAAAGGGCCTATATCCAATAAAGTATTCTCAGAAGTGAATAATGTAAAGATAAACCCATTTTTTAAAAGAGTAAAGAACCCGAACAGACATTCTTCCAAAGAACACATAACACTTCCAGGTGTTGTAATTCTAGTACTCAAGAGGCAGAGGCTGGAGGATCTTGAAAATTTCAAGGCTAGCCTGGTCTAGGGTGAGCTCCAGGTCTCACTCCAGGTCTCACTGCATAGCAACTAAAATCCTCACTTGTTATGGATGGGAATGTAAAATAGTGCCTGGTTCCAGAAAACAGTTTAGTATTCCTCAAAAAAAAAAAAAATTTATATATATATATATATATATATATATATATATGTGTGTGTGTGTGTGTGTGTGTGTGTGTGTGTGTGTATAGGTCTTTTTGAGACAGCTGTACTGGAACTTGCTGGACCTCAACTCACAGCAATCCACCTGCCTCTGCCTCCTGAGTACAAAGGCATGCATCAGCATGCCCAGCACCTTCCTCAAAATTTAAGCACAGGTATTATATTTCCCAGCAATTTCAGTTTTAAGTTCATCAACATAAAAATTTATACCTAAAGGTTAATAACCATCTCCCTCATAATAGCAAAAACTTCAAAGCAACCAAATTTATATCAAATGATGAATGGACAATAAAATTAATGTGTCAAATAATGCAATACTATCCAGAAACAAAAAGAATCAACAGAATGATACATGCTAGCTACAACAGAGAAAAATGCTGAAGATATACGTTACGTGAAAGAAACCAATTACAAATGGCTGCATATTATCTGAGTCTGTTTAGATGAAATGTTCAAAATAAGCAAGGCAGCAAAGACAGAAGGTGGACCCTGGGGAGCAGGGAGTGAGTTGGGAGGGCTGGAGAATGAACCCTCCGGGAAGGATGGCAGTGTTCTAGAATTGGTTGTGATGATAGTTACTCTGTAACTACACTCTGAGTACACTAAAAAATAATCCTATACATTAGTAAATTGTGTGGTATGTGATCTGTATTTCAACAAGGCTTTTTCAATAATCAAGTATAATACTTTAGAACATTTGTAACTGAGGTGACTCATTTACAGAAACTCCATTACAGAGAGTCCCTCCTATCCAGGACCATCTCGTAGCTATTTAACACATCAAAAATGTCAGCATTTTGTATACACGAGTATGGTGGTTAGTTTTAATTGTCAATCCCACACAACCTAGAATCACCTGGGAAGACAGTCTCGCTCGGTTTAGCCTACGGGGCACGTCTGTGGCAGACTGTCTTGATTCTATTAACAGAAGTGGGAAGATCCACCCTCAGAGTGGGCTGCACCGTTCCCTGATTTGGCGCCTGAAATGAAGACTAGAGAAATCAAGCGGAGCAGTAAACGTGAGCGCACCCATCTCTCAGCTTGACTGTGTATGTGATGTGACTAGCTTCTTGAAGTTCCTGCCTTGCCTTCCGCACATGATGGACGGTAACCTGGAACCATGAATTCAAATACACTCTTCCTCCTCTGCGTTGCTTTTTGCCAGGGTATTTATCACGGCAAAAGGAAATGAAACTAAGACAGAGTATATCCAGGACACTCTTGCAGACTTGTGCAAAGAGAGGAGCCCTGTGGTACTCAGGGAGGGAGGGTGGTGCGCCCTGATGTTCAGCAAAGAAAGGAAAAACCAAGCCATTTTATCAAATGTTTTATCAACAGTTGTGGGAGGGAACTTAGAAGGTGCAGGCGGCAGGCTGAATCTTCAGAAGCACTAATTGCAGCCCCAGGAAGCAGTCAAAGATCTCAGGAACCACCTCCAGCCAGAGGCCTGCAATTAAGCCACACCCAAATTCCTGCCCCTAGAAATCTCAAGATTATAAATGTTTGCTATTTCCATTCCCTTCGGCTTTGCTCGAGAGTTCTCCTTAGGACTGGGCACTGAACGCTGTCGGTTTGTAGCTACTGAAATGATGGTGTGGTTTTTATGCTTTATTCTCCGGATATAGGCATTTCATTGCTTTTCAAATAAACCCACATGGTCACAATATTTTTTTAATTCAAACTCTAAAATGGCTACTTTAACATATATTCAGAGAAGCCAGGGTTTTTATTCAGAGGAATAAAATATTAAGAAAATGTGTTGAGATTCTCTTACTTTTACAGTATTTTATCTGGCCAGCATGGTGGTGCACACCTCTGATTCTAGCACTAAGAAGGCACAGGCAGGGGCCATCCTGGTCTACATGGTGAGTTTCAAGGCGAATGGGGCTACTTAGAGACCGTGTCTCAAAAATCAAAAGATTTTTTTTTTTTTACTTGTAGCTTCACTATGTTATAGGCTGGGGTTGGGGAGAGATCTTCCTCTCAATTTCCCATCTGGCAATGCACAAATCCATACACACACACACACACACACACACACACACTTAAACTCAAGCAGCTTTCCAAAGATTATTATTTCTCACCTTCATTTTATCGCTTTTTTTGTTGTCTTTATTTTTATTTTATGTGGATGTTTGTCTGTATGTATGTAAGTGCACCCATGCGCACTATGCCCACGGAGGTCAGGAGAGGGCATCAGATCTCCTGGAACTGGAGTTATGGATGATTGTTAGCCACCATGAGGGTGTTGGGAATCGAATCCAGGTCCTCTGCAAGAGCAGCCAATGCTCTTAACTGCTGAGCCACCTCCCCAGCCCCAAACCTTCATTATAGATTCATCTTGAGAAGGACGGATATAGTGAGAGACAGAAGAAAGCATTCCTCTAAGTAGCCCCAACCTGTAAATGCAAACAAGAAGGCAGGTCTGATCATAATGTTCCTCCTAGTTATATAGCTGCTCTGAGCCTCTTCTCTCTATGTCAACATGCACGTATTTGAAGTTTAGGTTATCATACTGTATCCTGTTTCTTCCAGGGAAGAGTCGTTATTCAACAGAGAAAGGAAAACTGGAGATTCCCTGCCCAGTGCTACCTTTAGGCCCGACAGCTATAGGCCCCTTTCTATAAACCCATAAACCCAACCCTTAGAATACAACCATAAAACACCTGAGCACCAATGTTTTAAAAGTATTTGGGCACTTGTGCCACAGGATCAGAGTTCATAGCTACTATATTCTAAATAGCTGCTTTTTGTGAATGACATTATTCAAGGTGTAGGGAAGGGAAAGGTTTCTGCACATTTCTTCCCTTACATTCTTGGTAGCCAGGGTGGGGCAAGATCTTAGTGATTGTTATGTCTTATGATGTTAGAGATAGACAGTGCTTCAGGGTACAAGAAGGATTTTCCAAATAGGAATACTTTAAAATAACCAGCAGCTTCATCTATGTGGTCCTTCCACTCAGGTTGCATGAATGCTGTAAGTGCATACATAAATATGTTTCCCTGTCAATGTAGTAGTATCTTGTGCAAGAGGTATTGGGAATTAATCAGCAGGGTGTGAATGCTCTCCGACCCAAAGCCATGTATGGAAACTAAGTTTACAGTACATCAGTACTGGGGCCTAATAAGTAGTGATTAGGGGGCTGTAGATATGGCTCAGAGATTAAGAGCACTAGCTCCTCTTACAAAGGACCAGGTTTCAGTTACCAGCACCCACATGACAGCTAACAACCACCCATATTTCCAGCTATAAGAGATCTGACCTCTGTGGGCATTGCACTACATGGGTGTACATACCTACATGCAGGCAATATACTCACACACATAAAAAATATATATTAAATTACTTTTTTAAAAGAACGAAGTGATTAGGGCATTGGAGAGATGTTTTAGCAATTAGTTAGTGCTGCTCTTCCAGAGGACCAGAGTTCGATTCCCATTGCCCACATAAGGCCCCTCATAACTAGCTGTAACTTGAGCTCCAGGGAATCCAACACCTTCTGTGGACTCCACGGGCACCTGCACACACATAAATATTTTTAAAAATTAAGTCTTAAAAGAATTAGATCATGAAAGCAGAGGGTTCATGAATAGATTGGTGGTGTTATCACTTGAGTGGGGTAGCTGCTGCCAGGGTGAGCTTGGTCAAGGCTGGTGTATCCCCCTCTGTCTCTTCTCCTTGCTTCTTCTTCCATCTTGCACCATTGGCTGATATAAGAAGGCCACCACCAGATGTTGGCACCTCAGTCCTGAATTTCTCAGCTTCCAGAATCACATATGAGATAAATTTATGTTCAATCCAAATTACACTATCATATTAGGATATTCTGTGCTAGCATCACATAACAGACTAAGGCATGCAGAATTCAAGACATTGCATCTGGGCTAGGACCTTTTTAAATAGTCATCAGTTTTACTCCCATAATTTGTATAATGTTATTTTAGATATGTGTGAAGCTTAAGGACACTCTTAGCAATAGCAAAAGATAAGGAATATGAAAACCTTGTTTGTTTTGGTTTGAGGTTGTTATTACTTGTTGAGGCAACTTCACTATATAGCCCATGTTGGCCTTGAACTTCTGACTCTCCTGCCTCCAGCCAAAGAGTGCTGGAATTTTAGGTGAACACCACCACTCCCATCAATAGCTGCATCGTGACTGCGTTTAGCACGATCTAACTGTATTTTCAAAACTGAACAGATTTCAACTTTAGCTAATAATTTTATATTAAAATTCCAATGTTTTTACTGAGCATGGTGACACATGCCTTTGATTCCAGTACTCAGGAGGCAGAGAAGAAAGATCTCTGAGATCAAGGTTAGCTTGATCTACATAGCAAGTTCTAGGCTAGCTAGGAGAAGCCTGTCCCAAAAATTTTTTTTCAAAGTTTATTACTGTTAATATTTGTACTTCTAATAATCTAAAATTAAAATAACTTGAGAACAATTTTAATTTTTGATACTGTGCATGTATTTCACATTTTAAACTAACTATATTCAAATGTACAAATAAGCAAAACTTTGTCAATAGAATATATTGTAATGAAAATATTGATTATAATATTTTTATCACTGAAATGGAGGCAAGAAAAGTAAAATTTATTTATGCAATGTATGAATAAGAAGTATAAAGTCTTATTACTCATTCAAATATAATTTCCTTAGGATAATACCCAAACATGTAGAATTAATAAGAGAGTTGAATCATTTTTAATATTTTGCTAACTTTAAAAGCTATAGTCTTCACAGTTTTCATTTTTCAAAGTAGGCAGTTAGTATATCTTTCCTAAAATAATGTTACCAGACAGGTTTGGTGGTACCTACCTTTAATCCTAGCACTTGAGAAGCAGAGGCAGGCAGAGCTCTGTAAGTTTAAGGTCATCCTGTTCTACATAGTAAGTTCCAAGACAGCCAGGGCTACACAGTGAGACCCTGTCTCAAAGAAAAAAAGTTACCTTGATATATAACCTTAAACTATCTAGACCTATGATAAATAAGCTCCATTTGCAATTCTGCTTCAGGGATGATGATGCTGCAAGGCTAGTTCCAATTTGCAGAACTTCAGAGTCGCATTTCCTTTGCACCTTGTTTTGCTGGTGGTTGTAGCTAATTTGTCTATTGCCTGGGATCTTTGACTCATTATACAGGGCAGACTTTCCAGGAGATGTGTGTCTAAGGTATGGTCCTCCACATTGTCCAAGTGTAGGGATTCATAGATCCAGCAAGATGAATACAAGGCAACTACTTCTCTGGAATTCCTGCACACAGACCATGGTTACAGAGATGTGTTCATAGAAGTCAGGTGTCAACCAACTCACACTTATGCTGCAAATGAAATAGGAATGACAGTCCATCATGAATGATGACAGCAACCTGTCTATCACATGCTGGAAGGACACAGTGGGAAGATGAACTGGAACATCTGTGACATATCTGCTGATAATTTTACATACATATGATCACTGTGATAATTGGAAATGTTTCAAGTCTGTTTTCATACAAAGGCACTGTCTTTCTTCTGGTTGCTATAACAAATTAGCACAAGCACAGAACAACAGAAATTCATTCACAGTTTGGGGGAATCTAAAGAAGAAACAATCTCTTTTAGGGTGAAGCAAAGGAATAAGCAAGATCATGCTCATACTGGAGACTGTAGGAGAGAATCCATCCCTTACCTCTGCTAGTTTGGGGAAACCACCAGCATGCCCAGAATCTGGCTATTTCCCTGCAATCTTTGAGGTCAGTATCTTCATTTAATCTATTAATACTCATAGTCCATCTTCAGGAAGCCTTCTTTGTGAGTAAGAAAATATCCTTCTCTCACTTTTTTAAAAAAAAGATGCATTTTATTTTTTATTTATGTGACACACACACATGCATTTGGGTACCAGAGGATCCCCTGGAGCTGGAATTACAGGCGGCTGTGAGCAGCTTCATGTTAATGCTAGAAACCGAACTTCGGTCCTCTGGAAGAACAGCAAGCACCCTTAACCACTGCACTATTTCTCCAGCCCCTCTCTCACCTATATAAGAATATATAGATACAATCATATATAATAATAAATAATAGTATATCATTATAGGGTTGGAGAGATAGCTCAGCAGTTAAGAACACTTGATGATCTTGCAGAGGACCTGGGTTCAATTCCCAGCACCTACATGGTGGTTTACAACTGTCTGTTATTCCAGATCTAAGGGATTCAACACCTTCTGCTGTGCTCCCATGGGAAACAGGCACATATATGCTGCACATATATTAACGTAGACAAATATTCAGACACTTAAATTTTTAAAACTTTAAGAATATGTATAATTTTGTTTAATCCATCTGTGCAAGCCTGCATTATGTCCTGGTGTCAAAGTTCTCACTGTCACCACACGTATAGTGACTTTGCCATATTACTATCTGTAGGATTCTAGGATTAAAGTGAACACCTGTAGCAATCACACTTACATAGTCTTTTTCTAACAGCATAGTTTTTCACTTCTACTTTTCCCGAGTTCTGAGTGTGGCATCAGATATACAACTGAATTTTATATTTTAGGTTCGTGTATAATAATAGAAAATTTCCCCATAAAAAGAGAACTTAGTCTTACATGAGATTTGGAGAATTTCCAATTCTAATTCAAATGTTCTTGCAAAAAATCCTTCCTGCCTGGTTCTTCTTCTTCTTCTTCCTCTCCTCCTCTTCTTGCTCCTCCCCCTGTCAGCCACGGTATTTGTTTTATAACAGGGCAAAGTCTAGGGCCATAGAAAAATCTAAACTATTAGAGAAAGCCATCAAGTCATTTTGTAGGTAGATGAGGGATTCTACCTTTCCGGTGGTTTCTGCCCAGTCTTTGCTCTGGCTTATCTGAATTCCAAACAGCACACTACACAGCATACACAGGAATAAGCTTCCATCAAGAGACCTGCCTGGACAAGTAACTTCTTTCTCCTCTCATTTCACTTCATGTATGAAATTAACTAATACATTTATCAAGTTAATAGCTCCTCTTACCAGCCCTGTTTGCCATACCAAGGTTTGCAGTGTATAATTCAAAATAATTATCTACTCTGGTCTTGATATTTCCATTCCCCCTGCAAATTCCTATTTTGAGATCTTAACTCCAAACTGGTATTATTTAGAAGTGACCTGTAGAGAGGTGATTAGTTTATGAGACAAAGGTCTTATAATAGGATTAGTTCCCCTTCAAAAGATTTCTCGGCCTTTCTACAATGTGAGGACAGTGGAGATGGGACCTTTAAAGAGGAAATTGAAGTTAAAGTCATCAAGTTGGCATAGGTATACTATAACGTTTAAAATGAACGAGAAAGAGTAATAAAAAGGCATATTAGTAGTACACATACACACACACACACACACACACACACACACTTTGTGTAAGCCCTTTGAATGTTCTTTTAATATATAACACAATTTCAATGCAAAGTAAGTCCTTAAAAAGGAAGTATTCATACATGATTCCTTGAGATGTTACCTTACTGGGAGATTTCAATTTAAAATTATGTTTTTCATTATTTGAATATTTCTCTATGTTATAGTTTTATAAATTTTATTCTTTAAAACAAATAAATGAATAAGCTGTGTATAGTGGTGCACACCTTTAATCCCAGCACTCAGGAGACAAAGACAGGTAGATCATGGTGAGCTTGAGGCCAGCCTGGTCTACATAGCAAGTTGCAGGTCAGCTGGGGCTTCAAGGAGACTTTGTTTCAAAGAAACAAATATTAATTGATTCATTAATTAAAACAATTAAATAAAAACTTAAAAATGGCTCTGATTCAAATTCACCAATGTCCTTAGAAGAAGAAACATGCACAATCTAAGTATTCCTACACACAGAAAAAATGACCACTTGAGGACACAGGGAGAAGGCAGCCATCTTCAAGCCAACAAAGCCTCAGAAGAAGCCAAGCTGCTGATTCCTTGCTGTGGGCTTCCAGCCTCCATAACTGTGCATGAAGCTAGAACTTAATACTGCCAATCTGAGTGTAAACCGGTCTGTGGTGTTACTTAATAACATTCTTAGAAAACTAACATACATAACCAAGGACACGAGGACACTTCTTTGTGCCTCTTAAATTTCCAGAATACTGGGTTTTGTTCAGATTATTCTACATAAAGTATTAAGGACAAAATTTTTAAATATTGTCTGTAGTCAAATATACAATGGCCCAAACACAAGTCACCAATTATATTTACCATACAGAACTGATAAGTGTCTCAATTTTTAAAATCAGATTTTAAAATATAAAGCATTTATTTGTTAAATCTAATCTGAAATACTTGTGAGAAATAGATGAGTCTTTGAGGTACGGATTAAGACCTCAGAGGTACCGGTTTCTACTACAATACTACAAAACGAAGGCTACCCCCAAAATAAAATAGTCTTCCAAGCAAGAGAAGAGGTTATGTTAGTTTGATCCAGGATTGCTCTTCCTCTCACCCACATGCTTCCATTATAAAAATCAGCGTTCTTACTATCAGGCAAGATTTTAAAGCACAACCTTGGTTTGAGAATGTAGCTCAGTGGTCAAGCACTTGTCTAACAAGTTGAAGGTCCAGGATTTGATCCCCAGCACTGCTGAGAAAAATAAAAATGGTGCTTTTCCTTCCAGTTGATGACCTACACTGTGTTAGGTAGCTCATTAAAAACCAGCAGGCTTGAAAGTTGTTGACCCCTCTTGTTAGAGTAGCAAAAAAGTCTTGAAAGATTAACTGATCAGTGCCAGTGCATCCTAGTAAGAACCACTTTTCCAGTTTCACTGGTCAATCACCTGGTCATAGGACCACTCCTAGGAAAGTGGTGAAACGGGAACAAAGAGAACCTAGTGGGTTCTTATTCTCATTCATAAAAGAATTTAAGAATGGATGCAATCAGAAGCTTTAGGAGAATTTTATTGGAATTTGAAGAAAAATCCTCAAGACAGGTAAACTGGGGATCTCAGCAGCTGCCTGGAGGAGGAGAATGGAGGGAGAAGAAAAGAAGCCAAAAAGTCATGCAGGTTTAGAGCCTGTGTGGGGTCAGACACGTTGTGGACTGGCAGCCACATGGCTGGGAGAAGAAGCTTTAGAGAAAAAGTAGAGAAATACAAGGTGCTAGGGCAGTCCAAAGCCTTGGAGAAAGCATGTTTAGAAAAGGGATATGAAGAAGAAAAGGAAAGATTATGCTATTCTGGAGAATTCAGAAAAGCAGGCAGACTTATGGAGAGCTGCATGTCTGGCCGGGTCCAGAGGAACTGCACTGGGAGGCAGGATTCCAGGCAGGAAAAGTTCACTGCCTCATTAACACACTCTGTATTCCACCCACCTATTTAGTATAGCTTAAGTTGAACCCACCTTCCTAAGGATGGTCCTATGATCAGGTGATTGACCAGTGAAACTGGAGAGGTGGGTCTTTCAACAGATAAACTAGAGAATGTATAGTCTATCGAAGCTGGATGGCTATTTGCTCTCTAACAGTGGTTCACCTTAAGTCATGCTAAGTAGATGGGTGGAATACCCAGTGGGTTAATAAGATAATGAACTTTTCCTACCTTGAACTTCTACCTCCTAGGCAGTGCTTCTGGACCCAGCCACAGACATATGGCTCTCTGTAAGTCTTCCCCCTTTTCTGAATTCAAATCTCTCTCCATTTCTTCTTCATACCTCTTTTCTAAACGGGTTCTTTAGTGCTTTGGGTGGTCTTAGCATCTTGTATTTCTTTACTTTTTCTCAAAAGTTTCCTCCTTCCCGCCATGTGGCTGTCAGTCCCCCACGGATCTGACCTCCATGCAGACTCATTAAATCTGCATGGCTTCGTGGCTTTTTTCCCTTCTCACCTCCATTCTCCTCCTCCAGGGTGCTGCCAGGATTACTAGCTCTCCTGCCTGCCCTGAGGATTTTTCTTTAAAATTCTAATAAAATTATTCTAAAGCTTCCATTGGGTTCATTCTTGTAATGGTCTAGGAAAGTGGGTAAAGACTTTCACTTTGCACTTTGTCCAGACTTCAAAGTGTGCTGGTGCTTGACCTTTGCCCAACTCCTCCTAGCCACACACCCAGAAAGGAGTGACCTTGAGAGTTCCCAAACAGGCCTGACCACACCCCACGTGATATTCTATCTGGGAGGGGCATGTGCAAATAGCTAACCCCTTGGTCTGTTTTTATTAGAAATGTGAACATGGGAAATTGTGAAATGCTTAATTCTTATTGGATGTTGCAATTTGTAACCAGCCACCCCCCACCCCCCACCCCTCCATGACCCTACAAAAGCTTCTAAGTATGATTAGGGTTCACCCTAAGCCACCCCGCCCAGTTGGAAATAAAATACCTTGCTATTCCATCCACGTGGTGTTGGCTTTTTATCACATTACACATTACAGTTCTTAAATTCTTTCATGAGACTAAGAACCTTCTAGGGGACTCTTTCTCCCCTGTATCACTCTAATAATCAGCTCTGAGACCTCTTATTCCATTAACATAATTTTACAAGTCTAAAATAAATGGTACTAGGTAAAAGGGAAGAAAACATCACAATTGTCCCTTTTTGAGATTTGTTTTTAACATGTGCACCTGTGTATGTGTGTGGGGGGGTGTATGATATGTGTGTGTACAGAAGTCAGAGGACACTGGGAACCTACCTCTGTTATGCTGTTCCTTATTGCCCTGAGACAGCGCCTCTCACTGGATAAAAGCTAGGCTAGGCTGGCCAGCCAGTGAACTTTCAGTATCTGCCTGTCTCTGCCCTACCAATGCTGGGGTTACAGGCACCCTCAGCCATATACCAGGCTTTTTACTTGGGACTAGAGATTCGAACTCAGGTCCTCATGCATGCATAGAAAGCACTCTTACCCACTGAGCCATCTCCCTAGCCTCACCCTCTATGATTTAAAATGTCAGATGAAAAGACAGTCACGCATTAGACAAAAAGAATGAAGATCTCCGGGCTTTGGCGGGGGTTGGTGCATTTGAGGAATAGCTAAGTCCTCTTGTTAAAGCACGGCCCTTTTTAAAGATTTATTTTTATATTTTCTTTCTTTAATTCTTTCTAATCTGCCCTCTCATTACATTATTTCTGGCCCAAAGAATGGGATCTGAATTGTATCTCTGGCCTGGGGTGGAGACATGACTTTCTAAACTGCCAGGAAGATTATAAGATTACTATCTAGTGGAAAGCTTTCTGGTAAAGAACAAAGACATACCATTATTTTCCCTTAAGGACTAATCCAAATGGGCCTGTCAATCACCGGAACAGGAAAGCCATCTCTTTTAGAGACTTTGAAAAGTAGTAGAAACCCTGCCAAAACATAGGGGTTGTGTGCTCTAACCCTCAAGAGCTTGCCCTGCACAACAGTCTCTCCAAGCACTGGCGTGACCCCTCTCGGCCTGGGAGAGTGCTTTCTTCCAAGTGGCGCCCTTGGCTGCTGTCTACTCCCGCCTCTGGACAGGGCTTTTCTCCAGTGATTCCTCTGGCCCTTTTCCTCTCACCCAATGAAACTGTCTTCCTCCTCAATGGCCCCTTTGGTCACTGCCCACTCTGACTCTTGAGAGAGACTAGTGTTATTCTGGAACGACCTCTAACTGTCTTGAGCACTCTGTTTTGTGTCTTCTGCATTCATTCAACTGAGACCACAGAAACTAGGGAGCCAAGGGAAAGCCAGAGAAGTTCTTGTAACAACTGCAGGCCACATCTTTTATCACTTAATTGGCCAAAGTTGTTACGTAAGTTTAAAGCTTGGTAGAAAAAAAATTGTCTTAAAAACGACTTCATTCTTACATATTTTAAATATCACAGGGAGCCCGGTGTGACACCATGTACCCGCTTGCTCTATGTCATACTTTCATGAGTTCCAAGTGGCTCTATAGTTCATAAGATGTATGTAAAAGAGACAGAGCAGACTCACTGCTATGAACTGAGGTTCTAGGACAAAAGCTGCACCCGTGTTAAAGATTCTACAAGGCTGACTGACAATTGTGGAGAGTTGGGATGTTGCAGGTCTAAAGCCAAACTACCTTGGGCTATCTGTAGCTTCCTTAAAATCCAAGCCCTGCCTGCTTCTGACCCAACATCTTTCTGATGGTGACATGAATGTATTAACTTAAGAGACCACTCACTTCTACCATCCAAAGGCTAAGGTTAGCCAGGGCTGAAAAGTGAAATACCTCCAAGAGAAAAAGAAATTGTCTAGTGATCCATAGACACCCTGAGGGTGCTAAAAAAAACCATGGTGACCATTGAGGTATTGGGAAAATGTCACTTATTATCATGAGTTAATAAACATAAAAAGGACATTTTAAAGCATTAAGGATATCATATAAATTTGAAACATTTTTTTTTATTAAATGTCAGGTAAACACTAAGAATCTATACAGGTTTACCAGAAATAACAATCTATAAAGGAATCACGTGGCTGTCCAGACAGCATGCCATTCCAGGTCTCCATTCTCAGAGAGCTTTCCACTTTAGAACACAGGACATCCAGTTTCCTCCAGAACATTCTCTGTGGATTTTCCCTTTGTCATGTAAATGTCATTCCATTTAAGTATTTGAACCCTAAGAGTTTCTACAAAATAAGTGAATTCCACAAATGCAGACCTTCTTAAAAATGGATAATTTAATCCAGATCTTTATAATAGGAATATAATGGTGGAAAAATATTCAAAAAATTTCTCAAGGTTTTAGAATTTACAAAATATCATGGTCGAGTGCTGCCCCTGCCTCCACCCGCCTCCAGGGATCAAGCTTAAAATTTGTAGTTGTTCAGGCCTGGCTTGGCCAAACAGACCACACAAGGGTAAAACTGCGCTCCTTGTTACAGTAAGAGAAAGACAGAGAACAAAATCTCATCGAGAGAATAAAATCTACTTCTAGCCTGGCTGATGTCAATGCAAAAGCGTAACTCTCACATCAAAGGGATAAAGGATAATTTTTTTCTGGAGACAAATATGAATGGCCCTGGTCCAGGGAACATAGGTTCAGGTTACTCCAAATTCCATATTCCAACGTAGTAACAGTTTCGTGAAGTTTTTATAGTAACAGAACAAAGAAAAGTCATAAATTGAGACACTTTTTGAATACATTGGTGGGAGCATTAAGTAGGCAGATACAGCAGAATTTCAGCTACAGGCCTCAGACACTATCTAATGGCATTCTTAGCCTTTTGATTGATGGGAACTGTTTCTTTAGTTAATTCATAGATGTTAATTCAGAAACAAAGGTGGACAAGGAGTGGCTATTTAGAGGGCTAAAATAATTTCTGAATAGGCTCTGGATCAGCAACATTCTAAACTCTGCACAGTCATTGAAGTGTTGATCAGCTGGTTAGCCTTGCAGAGAGTTCAGCTCAAGATGCAGGAATTTTCAGGGAACTCCCATTCACAGAGGTCACCTAACTTTCCAAGTCACACAAAACATGGGTTAATCCAGTTGGTCTAGTCGATAACTCCACTATGGGGCCACCTCTCGGGAAAGCTGATTCACCTCAAGCCATGCTCAAAAGATAGGAGGAATAATGCTCTCTCTAACAAGATCATGCATTTTTCCTTCCCAGAAAGCCTGCCCCTGAGCCACCATGGGATTGTTAGGTTGGCATGCCTGCTCAGAAAGGCACACCTTTTCTTTCTTCTCTTCGGTCTCCCAGATGCTGGCCAGGGTCTCGGGATGCTCTTTTCGTTTATGGTACTTTGAGCTTTCTTATCCTGTCTCTGCAGCAACCTTCCTTTTGCCATGTTGCCTGTCTAATGTTCATGTCAAACTCAAAATGACGTGGCTCTCTTGCCCTTCACTCTGACCCCTCCTCCTGGCTGCTGCTGCCTGAGTTTTTACACCTGTCTGCCCTGTAGTTTTTCCTGTAAATGCAAATAAGTTGTCCTCCAGCTTCTATCCAAGACTATCTTTAGAAGATTTTTTTTTTTTTTTTTTTTTGGTAACCTGACTCAGAACCCTGAAAGTGTCAGAGAGCAAATAGCTATCTAGCTGGGATAGACTATAAATTCTCTAGTTTATCTGTTGAAAGACCCACATTTCCAGTTTCACTGGTCAATCACCTGATCACAGGACCCCCCCCCCCTTAGGAAGGTGGGTTCAACTTAAGTCATACTAAATAGATGGGTGGAATACAGAGTGTGTTAATGTGTTCCTGGGTGGAATCCCACCTCCCAGGGCAGTTCTTCTGGACCCGGCCACAGACATGTAGCTCTCCATAATGTCTGCCCACTTATCTGAATTCTTCAGAAAAGCGTAATCTTTCCTCCTCTTCTTCATATCCCTTTTCTAAACATGCTTTCTCTAAGGCTTTGGGCTGCCCTACTGTCTTGTATTTCTCTACTTTTTCTCTAAAGCTCCTCCCCTCCATGTGGCTGCCAGTCCGCCACGTGTCTGACCCCCACACAGGCTCTAAATCTGCATGACTTTTTGGCTTCTTTTCTTCTCCCTCCATTCTCCTCCTCCAGGCAGCTGCTGAGATCGCCATCTTGCCTGTCTTGAGGATTTTTCTTCAAATTCCAATAAAACTGTCATAAAGCTTCCAATTGGGTCCATTCTTAAATTCTTTTATAAATGAGACTAAGAACCCACTAGGGGACGGTCTCTTTCACCCCATTTCAAAAGGACATACGTAGCACCCAGAGTGAAGCTCTCCCACATTTCAGGTAACATCCCCACATGGGTCTTGGTTGCACAGCACTGCAGAACAGGCTATCTATGAAAGGAGCTGCAGTCAAGGCCTCAGGCTGATGTTCTGCACACATTGCATGTCTGTCCCTTGCAAACCCAGTCTTGTCTCTTCATTCGAGGCCTTGCGCAGATGTTGTTGCTGCTGAGACCTCCACTGAACAGAGAAAAGAAAGACAGCTTAAGGATACTTCTTCCCACTCTGCCTGAGAACTTGGCATAAAAAGAACACAGAATCTCTCTCTCTCTCTCTCTCTCTCTCTCTCTCTCTCTCTCTCTCCCTCTCTCTCTCTGTGTGTCCTTCTTTCCCCCCCTCTCCCTCCCTCTGTCTCAGAAATCAGATCACACTCTGCTGTAGTCTGTCCCTTAGGATAAAGAAGTTACAAGGGCCTGCTCTAACTGTCAGGGAACTCAGGCCTCAGTGGTTAAAGCCAGTCCAGCCTCCCGTCCTGCTGTCCAGGACCAAGGAAACTTGAAACTATGCTTCCAACTAGTGTTCGCTTCCATGACTCCTGGCACAAAGGCTAGCTCATGTGGCATGAAACTTGCCCACAAACCTTGAAAACCTGAGACAGAAACCTCGCTTGTTCTGGAATTTGAAGGGAAGGCTCTCCCTCCCTTTTCCTTTCATAGCCCATGTGACCATTAATGACCATGATGTCATATGTCTCCTGAGGTTCCAGGAACATATGCCTCTCCCTTCAGGACTCCCATCATGCTGTACATGGCAGCTCCCTTGCCCAGTGAAGCTCCTTTTCAGACTTGATGGCATGCTCTGTCCCTCAGAGGCCCTAACTCTTAATAAACCTCTCTGCAGGGCAATCTCATGTCAGCTCCTTTCCATGAACCTGCATTTAAGTTATTTGAGGTATAACACTTGGGGCTTTCTCACTCCTAGCCTGTCCTGTATACTCTTACTATGACACCAAGGTCCATAAAAACATCAAATCTTTTGCTTTGTGCTCCTTAGCAGGGAGACCCACATCTCTGATGATCCACAAAGCCCTGTGATCACATATGTGATATAAAGATTCAGTGCTTCTTGAATGTTTTCTGCTCCCCATCCCTTTTGGCCCAAGAAATTTTTACACGGACCCTAAGTCCCTAGGTATAATAAACAAATATATACCAGGATGTAGTGGTGCCCAGCTTGAACCCAGCATCAGGAAGCAGAGGCAGTTGGATCTCTGTGAGTTCAAGGCCAGCCTGGTCTGCATAACCTGGGGCTACAGGGAGACTCTGTCTCAAATAGACCAAAAAATGAAATAAAATAAACAGATATATAAATTAAGCACTTACTGATTATAAATCCTAAAGATATTCATTTATAACAATTCTTTGGTAGATACATAATTTTACCATTTTTAAAGACAAAAGTAAGTTTGCATACTAATGAGAAGGTTGTGCTGGTTAATTTTTACACAAAGGATCAAATTTCCACTATTTGATAATGCAAAAAAATACAGCATTTCTATCATTTTCAGAGTTGATCAATATTTGGATTCTATAATCATCAATACTGAGAATGCTACTTCACATATAGACTTAGAATAAAATGGCAGAAGTATGTTTATGGCTATTTTAGAAATTGTTGGAAACTCTGCCCTAATCCCAAGGCAAATTTTACTTAATTTTTTTTTTTTAAAGAAATCCAAGTCAGCAATTCAAGCAACAATTTCTAGAACCAAACATTCTAACATAATACAACTCAAACACACCAACTTGCTACTTAAATGCTGTGGAATGATGGCAGAAAAAAATTCAAAGTCTGTGTTTTTCTTTTTATAACTAAACCATTGTGTTGCTATAAGAGCAGAGAACTTAGGATACACAGTAGAAATCACTTCAGTCCTAACAAACGGTAGTCTCACGTCTGAATCTAGCTGTTTCAGACAGTGTTTGTTGTATGACATCATGACACTTGTAGTACAAATGTCATGTTTGCAAGTTCAGCACCAAGGCTACAGGGAAATTACCTGACAACATGGGTGAGAGCTGCTGCCGGGAACATCTTAAGAGTCATAACACATGTGACTCTATAAATTAATATTTGGTCGTTGTATGTTCAGAAGCCTTTTCCTCTTGACAAATTGTCCATGCCCCCCACATCCAGTGATATGATCCTATGTGGGGTCATAATGTAAAGTTTAATAAGTTAGGATATGACAGTTTATAGGAGGAAAGACATTTTAGTTGGCACATGATTTCTTGGCTCTAGGTACTTGGGCAGAACATCACAGTGGCAAGACTAAATAACGGAAGACCTCCCCCACCCCAGACAGAAAGAAGACAGGAAAAGTTCGGGGACCAGATACCCCCAAGGCTCTCCCATAGTGACCCACTTCTTCCTGCGAGTTTCTAGAGCCTTTTGAAATTGCATCACCAGTGGGGACCGAGGATTCAATTCATGAGCTGGTGGGAGAGATTTCACATTCAAACTTTTAACAGGTAATATGCTTTTATGGTGGGGGGGAGTAAAGCAAGAAAAGTTGGTGCTTTCTTTGGTTTTAGCCTTTTGTTTACTCTGTCTTACTAAGTAATTGTTCCAGTTACCTTGGTGTAAGCTAAAGGATGGCGTTATCTTCCCAGGAAACACATAAAATGCAAAGTAGAAGTCGGGAGCTATGGAGGAGAGGTGAATGGACACTGTGGAGGCAACCTGGAATGTCCAGTAAGCCAGGCAACACAGAATTAACTGCGTTCCATGTGTTCAAGAAATCAGTAAATGCTTCAGTGGTAAAAAGAGGAACAGAACTCTCTTGGTGGTTGTTCTCCTACAAACATATCAGTTTGAAGAACGCTGCATATGTGACCATACCTTCACAGTAACAAGGAGAAAATGGATTAAGTGGGAAAGATAGTGTTCCAGTACCCATATTGCCATCCCTTCCACCCCAAGAAACAGTATGAAAGGAGACGTCAAACTGTGGAGAGAGGGCAGTTGAAAGTATGTGTGGGATCGAAGTTAAGTTGTTATCGGCTTGAAATGAACTGTCATATGATAAAATGGTGACAGCCTCAGGGCAAGCAAACTATTATAGTGGGTACATAAGAAATCAAAACCTAAGCTAGGCATGATGGCACAGGCCTGCGATCTCAGCACTAGGGAGATGGATGCAAGAAAATTGCCACGTGTTTGAGGCTAGCATGGGTTAGATGCTGAGTTCAAGCCCGGCTTAGCTATTTTGTGCAATTCTGTCTCAAAAAAAAAAAAAACAAAATAGTAATAATAATAACAATAATAATAGAAATCAGAACATACCAATAAAGAAAAATTAACCACAAAGAAAGACAGAAAGGGAAGAAAGAAACAAAGACCAACTAAATACATAAATACAAAGGAAAAAAAACAACAAACTGAAGTTGCAACTATCAATAATCACTTGGAGTATAAATGGATTAAATGCTCCAGACAAAAGTCATATATTGGCTGGGTGAGTAAAAATAAGTTGGTGACAGTAAAGGTGAATGCTAGTCTCCTTTGCAGCTCTGGAGACAAAAAACTAGTAACAACTAGAGGAGACCAGAATAGACCATCCTAAAATATGACTGTAGGGGACCAGAATTTGATAGTCTAAATATGCTTTTTTTTGCATGAGTATTATTTTGGGCTGATTATTTTAAGAAACAGCTTACAGAGGAGAAGTTTGAAAAAAGCATTGCCCAGTCTTTCATAAGGGAAATTTGCAGTTATAAATGAAATTACCATTTGTTAAAGTGTCTTTCATTCTGAGTACCAAGATGGGAGACTGACTTTAAATGACAAGAGATTCTTTGAAAAAAAAATTTTATTTTATTTACTATTAGTATGTATGTGAATGTGGGGGGCACACATGTGGAGAACAGAGGATAATTTGTAGTATTGATTCTCTGTACTTTTATGTGTATTTTGAGACTCAAACTCAGGTTGCCAGGCAAGTTCCATCTGTCCCCTGACATTCTTAAATACAGGACATTCATTTAAAGGAAGGGTAGGTTTGTTTGGTTCACAGTTTGTGGATATAAGAAATCACAGTAGGGAAGAGCCAGCAGCTTAAGCAGTTTGTAGCTGTGGCAGCAGAAGTGTGAGGCTGCTTTCTCACATCTTGGTGGACCAGGAAGAAGTGATATGGCAGGAAATGGGGATGCATAGAAAGCACAAGGCCCATCATGCCCTAGTGAACCACTTCTTCCAAGTAGGCCCCACTGTCTAGAGAAGGCACCACCTTTCAAAACAAGACCACCACCTGGGCCCCAACTGTTCACAAACAAGCCTATGGGTGCCACATTCATATCTAAACTATGATAGTATTGGAGCCCAAGTTCAAGCATTGTAATTGAATTCATGCACATCTGAGGTTTACCTATAAATATACAGATATGCATGTAAACTTTTGTAGATTTTTCTCCTGTTCATCTGCGTTTTGTAACAGAAGATTCAGCTAATAGTCTAGAAGGGTAGAAGGAAAAGATTTTTTTTCCTGACATAGATGGGTAACATTTTTGTGTAGGTAAAGGCCAGAAAAAAAAAACAACAGCCTGAAGACATTGGAATGTCTTTGTTAATTTGAGTCCTTTCTGTGGACGACTTTGAACAAATGATTTAGTAGCTTAAAAAAAAATATATATATATATATGTATATATATATATAGTTCATTATTTTCATTTTATGTATATGAGTGTTTTGCTTGCTTGTGTGTAAATGCACCCATGTCATGCAATACACACAGAGGCCAGAAGAGGGGTTTTGGATCTCCTGGAACTAGAGTATGGATGGTTGTTAGTCAGTCACCAGGTGGGTACTAGGAAGTGAATGCAGGTCCTCTGCAAGAGCAGCCAATGCTCTTAATCACTGAGTCCTCTCTCTAACTCCTTAGCTTCTTCTAGTCAGTTAAAACTAATTCAATGACATTTAACCAATTTTAGACCATCATTTGTATAAAACAGCACAACAAATGGATTATTTACATTTAGCTTGCTTAATACATTCATATATAGAAAAGTGGATAAAATTTCTGACTGAAGACTCTATGAAATATAATCATATGCCAGTAGTTTATACTTTAAATATATACATATCTGGTGACCTTTGTAATGTCCCCCTTGGTCTTTCCTTCAGTGTCTCAGTTTACATAAAGCCTGCAAAGTAATGTAAATTTTTACCTGAAGAATAGTAGCCTGCCTATCTAAAGAGCTAAATAAGTTCTCCAGGGAGTTGAAGTGCTGTGATGTCCTGACTAGAGAAGAAAGAAGAAAGCACGGTGTCTGGAGGATGACAAGAATGCTCTCCACACGTGCTTTCCTTCCTACCCAGGGTCACACCATGACGGCCATGCTGCCTACCTGACAGGATCTAGATGCACTGAGTAGACAACCCTCTAGTAGGTGTGGGAAGGAGTTTCTAGACTGGAATGAGGTGGGAATGCCCACTATAACTGGTGGTACCATTTTGTGGGCTGCAGGCCTGGACTAAATATAAAAGAAGAAAGGAGCTGATTTCCTGACCGTGGACACAGTGTGACTAGCTGCCTTGCACTTTTCCTGTTGTGATTTCCTCATCATGATGAATGGGGGCTTCAAACTAAGAGCCAAATTAAGCCCATCTTTCCCTCGGTTGCATTTGTTGGGTATTTCATCACCTCAAGAACAGTAACTAAAGCACTCACTCGACTTCCTTTTTCTCCCTATAAAAGCCTTTTACCTGAATTCCCCAAGATGGAGTTGGGTTTCAATAACTCTTTTATCTTCCAATATACCAGTCTTTGAATAAACTTGACTCCTTCCTACCAGCTCCAGTTTCCCAGAATATTGTCAAGCTGTGAGCAGTACAAATCTTTGCCTCGAAACATGGTGAGGTCATGAGTCAAACAGAATAAGCTCTTGGTAAGGAGCATGAATCCATTCCCAGTCTCTGTAGGGCTCCAAGTCAAGATACTCCAACAGAAGTTAAACATATGGGCCAGAAATTAGTGAAAGAGTATCTGAGACTTAAAATATAAATTTTGACCAGGTATGGGGTTTCATAAAATCCCACCACTCAGAAGGCTAAGGCAGTTTGATTGTAGGTTTGAGACCAGCCTGAACTATAGAGTAAGACCATGTATCAAACATATTTATATATATATATATATATATATATATATATGCTACATAGATACAGATAGATCAAAGGTAGATGATAGATAGATGTATAACTGAGATATTCAGACTATGAATCAGTTTTGATATGAAATTGATGAGTAAAATTGGTCAAAAATAGAATGAGCTAGAAAAATATTTTAGGCACTGATAGTAAATGACAGTGACCCTAGCCAAAACTAAACCAAACCAAACCAAATTCATTCATGCAAAAAAAGGGGGAGCATTATCTTTGAAGTATTTTAAGAGAGATCTATAGCTTCAAAGTATCCACTTTGTAATACAGGCTTGCTTTTGCCTTTGGGTAGCAGATACTCTGAGACCATAATGACTCAGAAAAAAATGGAAGGAACCTGCAAAATTTCCTAGGTTTAGCTGAAGGTTTTATTTAAATCAAGCCTCTAGTGTGTAAATACTTTGAGACAGATACACAACATACCAGGCAAAGCTGATTTAACACAGAGACAAGAATATTCAGATAATATAATAATAAGAATAAGGAATTAACAGCTCAAGGCTTAAGAATGATGCCCTGGATAGATGGATACTTGTCTGTGTGCGCTCCATTTAGTCTTGTAGCTGAAAGCACTGCATTCTGGGTTTTAGTCCCTGGGCATCACTAGGATCACAGAACAAATATTGTACTACTCTGGGAAGAATGAAGACATATCTTAGATTGATCCAGACATTTCCTCCTTTTCTCAGGATATTTCGACTTGGTATATTCTGACCAAGAATCTCAAACAAATGAAGAAAGAACTAGAAGAGCCAAAGTAATGCTAGAATTTTCCCCTGTAAACACCTGTTCCAAAATCCTGCTCTGAGTGTTTAGGATGAGATACTGATCTATCTGCATAATGGAGAGTTGTCTTTGATAAGAATAGAAACAGGAGTGTTGCCTTGGTTCATTCTGGCCTACATCAGAAAACATGACATATGAAGTAGTTTATAAATTACTGAAATTTGATTTTAGAGGTTGGCAACTCCAAGGTCAAACTGTCAGTTACTTGCAGCTTTTGTGCATCCCCTGGAACTGGAGTTATGAACTGTTGTTAGCCATCATGTGAGTGCTGGGAATTAAACCTAGGTCCTCTGCAAGAGGAGCCAGTGCTCTTAACCACTGGGTCAACTCTCCATCTCCTTAAAGTGTAATCTTAAATATCAATCACACTGACCGCTGTCAAAGCCAGATCATCCCAATTCCTCCACCAAAACTCATATAGTACCTCTCAAGCTCAGAGTAAAAGCCACAGTGCTTGGCTTGAGTGCCAGTGTGTTCATATGACCGCCACTTGTTTGCTGTCTGACTTTATCGTCTGTGAATCTCCCATGTCTGCTTCACAAGGACCTCTTGATTGGTCTGGAACATGAGAGCGTGCTCTCTTGTCCAGATGCTGCATTGGTCTTTTGCCTGTTGGAGATCTTTCTTCAGACACTCATGTGGTCTGCTCCTTCTCTTCCCATAGTCTCTACTCAGGGATCTCCGTATCAGCTAGCCTTCACCGGTCACTTTGTAGGAAAGAGCGCTGATCTCTCTGCATGGCACTGTCTACCCTCCCTCCCTGCTTTACTTTCCTCCCTACTCATCACATCTGACTGATGCCTGCACTAGTGTATTTCTATGTGTCCTTCACTCCCTATCAAAATAAAAGCTCCAGGAAAGAAAAGAAACTGATGGATTTGTTGCTGTATTCCCAGCAGTAGAAAAGAGCTCAACATATAGTAAACACGTAGTAAATATTTGCCAAATAAATGAATGTACTACTGGTCCTTTAGCAGTAGAACTTGTACATGGGACAGTTGTAAACATTTAATGGGAGAAAAATGAGGATGGCACAGAGCTTTACTCAGAAGCTATGTAGCAAACAACAGAGAAACAGCCATAGGAATATGAATTACCCTTAACAACCCACCGCTGGTTCGGAGACAGAGCAAAATTATAATTCAGTGCTATTATAAACTAGTAATTTTTCACATAAAGAAAAAAATCTCTTCCATAATCACAGACTGTACCCCTAACCTTGGCTAATCATCTTGCAAATGCATGCAATTAGTCACAATGGGTAATGTGAAGAGGAGTGCCAGTGGTTTGGGCGGCACAATCCATCACCCACACAAGGGAAATAACTCAAATTTTGTGTCCAACTAATAATGGTGGGTCAGTAGCATCAATTCCGTGTGTGAAGGGCAATCCAAACCAAATTCTCTAAAGTGCACCAAAATTTTGATAACTCCTCTATGCTAAAAGTAGCATTATCTAGCAAAACAACAGATTTAGCATTGAAACAATTTGTGGCAGTTGGGAAAGCAACAGAACTAAAAGCATAAAAACAAACGTGCAAGGCCATCTTGTGGATTGTTTTGATAGAACTGACTATACAGCTATTTAAGGGGACAGTGTTTTATCAAAATGTCAGAAAGTCTTACTCTTTTCTTTACAGAACCCGAGAATCTGTTTCAAAATGCTCTTCAGAGAAAACAGGTAGAAAAGGAGATAGAGAGTGCCTTATATGGAATCATCGGTGCATCAGTCCTATGATGTCATGTTTTAAAATTGGAAAAAGAATGCAAAAAACTAATAAGAACGAAGAATTGTCAAGAAAGTAAGAAAAAGAAAAAGAAAAACTAAGTAAATAAAGGTATTTAAAGACATGAAAGAAGACAGAAATGGTCTTTTTCATCTGTCATGGGACAGAATGTGTGTGTGTGTTGTGATGCTAACATGTGACAGAACACTAAAATATTTCTATCTGGTCTCCTTCAAGTTAAAAAGGTCCAATTTTTAAAAAGGGAGTCCAGCCAAGATAGTTGAGAAGATAATAAAAAGGGCACAGAGCCACTTTAAGTGAATTTAAGTTTCTAGGACCAAGCAAATTGCATCCCCAGGAGCTAAGGGAATTTGTAGATGGAATCTTAGCAGTGTTATTTAGGATGAAGAATGGTATAGAAGTCACAAAATGGAAGGTGGCTTTCCACTGTGGTTTTTTAGAAGGTATGAAATATATGGTGCTTTGTTAGGGATAAACAGGCAAAATTCAGAGTGAGTTTTGCAAATACATTTTAAACACCTAGAAAATATTGTAGCAATGGTTCTGCATTGTAGTGATTTATACTGATTATCAACCTAACAGGATCTAGAATTGGAGACAAATCTCTGCGCATATCTGTGAGTGATAATATTGATTAGTTTAATTGAGGTAGAAAGACCTATTGTAAATGTAGGCAATACCATTCCCTGGGCCAGAGTTCCCGACTATATAAAAAGGAGAAAGTCACTGCACACGACCAGGGACAGCACTCATCATTCTCTGCTTTCTGACTGTGGATGCGATGAGACCAGCTGCCTCAGGTTCCTGCAGCCATGACTTACCCACCATGATTCACTGTACCCTCAAACCCAGCCAGAGTAAACCCTTCTTTCATTAAGTTGTCTGTGTCACAGCAATATATAAAGGATCCACATACACTGACAGTGGTTATAGACCCAAAGTCAAAATGGAAGGAGTATTTAGGTTGCTTTGAAATTGGTTTTTGTTTTGTTTTGTTGCTTTGTATTTCCAGAAGAGGCAGATTTGGAAGAAAGAGTCCTCGGAACAGTAGAGGCAGGAAATTGAACACTGACTGGAATTTGGTCTCCAGCACTTTCTCCCTGACTAACACTGGGGAAAACATCCCACACACCCATGCGCATCCTTTTCCTATGTTTGTGGTGTCTCTCTGTTTCCTATCTCTCTCCCTTCCTGCCTCCATCTTCTCTATCTACTGTTTACTTGTGACTGTCTCAACAGGCTTTATTGTAAAACATTTATTGTACTGTTTGTATGTGTGAGGGGGTGTCCATGATCTCCTGCAGCTGGAGTCACACTCCGGTCCTTTGACCACTGAGACATCTCTTCAGCCTTTCAGTAAACTTTTTTTGCAAAGATGCCATGGAATAATCAAAGTTAAAATCAAAATAAAGCACCGTGTGCCCTTTCCAGCACACAACTGTCTTAGTTATGTCATGAGCTAGTGGAAACCCTCCATGTCTCTAACTCCTCACCTCTTCCTGTTAACATTGCAGGTGAACACAGGAGAAGGAAGTTGGTGCCAGATCAAAGCTTCCTCCCCTCTCCTCCTCTCTCCTCCTCTCCCCTCCCCTCCCCTCTCTCTTTTCCAAGCCAGCTTACTGCAAGAATACAATAATTCTTGTCACCTCTTCAGCCAAGCAGAAACCTTACCAGATCAGGTTGCATTCATGCTGGAAGGGAGGAGGCATGTGGTTGTCCAATACCGGCTTCGATTGGATGACTAAAATTAGCCAATGAAGGGTTTATCTGAAAGCCCACTGGAGGGCTTTCTACAGAGCTGCTTTGTCAACAATGAACTGATACTCAAATCCCAACTCAGTCAGTCTGATTCTTGTGTCCCTCTCCTTTGTGGTTAATTTAGGATTAATGACAGAATCTCCTATTTGATTTCGATGAAGAAGATGGTTGTTATTAAAATTTCTCTCTGAGAGAAGCAGACTAACTTAACCTGCCTCTCTCTCCCTGCTTGCAACCCAAAGGGTCCCCCTCCCCCAGGCCTCGCAACAAACACACAAATTCCTCCACTCGCAGTTAAACAGATTTTAGCTAGTTTACTTGGGCTTACTAACAGAGCAATGGGTGAGGACTTACTTACAGAACACAGGCGCCCACCCTCCCCTCCACAAGTTCCATTATTAAATCCACGTGGCTGGGATCTTGCGACTTCCCGGTGAACAGATCCTAATGGCCCATGGGGAAGGGGAGAAAAGGGCCGGCCTCCTGGCGCCCCCAGTTTAAATACCTTTAGCCCCTCCCCTTCTCACATCCAAGGCCAATAGACCGGGTGGGTGGGGCATAGGATTTTCCCAGCTCATCCATCTGCTCAAGGTGGTCTTGGGTGGTACCACTGAGAGGGGTGTTTGTCCACCTTTTCCCTCGGAGAAGCAATTCACTCTACAATGGTGAAACGTACATTATTAGATAGGTAATGAGTTTCCTAATACCAAGAGAGACCATTGATTAATAATAGTTATTGACACTTCAACAGCAAGCACTAAGCCACTCACTTGCACTGGCTTATAAATTCCTTTCAACAGCCATATGAGGCAGAGATTATAATTCCCTAGTTTGGAAATGAGGGAACCAGCCCTCAGGAGGTTAAGAGACTTACGTACTCAAGGTCAAAAGGCTACTAGAAAGAGAATCCAAAACACCTGTCTAATTTCTTAACCTACACTTTGATCCAATGATTGACAAAGTATAGCCACATGGGACTAGTCACCCACTTTTCTGAATTAAGTTTTATTGAGCCACGCCCCTGTCCACTTGTTTCTGCATTGTCTGTGGCTATTTTTGTACCACAGTAGAAGAGCTGAATATTTGTGACATAAAATACTGAGCTTGCAAAGATGAAATATTAACCATCCAGGATTTTTTTCTTTTTTAAAGAGAGGTGACATACCTCTGCTTTACTGTAAGTCAACATAGAACAGAATACCTTGAGGGTCCCCATGATATTTTAAGTTAAAACTTGTATTTCACTTAACACGGGGTAGCTAAATAAAAGTTGGAGATTTTTCAGGTGTGCTCACTCCTTTTTCCAAAATTTATTTCATTTTTCATTTTCATTTTCTGTGATGTTAGGGATCAAACCCAACCACTCACAATGTTAGGCAAGGACTCTACCACTTAGCTATATCCCCAGACTTGGTGATCTTATGTTATGTTTTGAATGTAAAATATCTTCCATAGGCTCATGGAGACACTAATTTGGGAAGTTCTAGAAACTTTGGAGGTAGGACTTACCAGGGGAAGTAGATCTCTGAGGGCAGGTCCTTGTATATATGTTATTTCGGGCATGGCCATATACTATAAAACCTCATCAAACAGGGCTCCCAATTGGAGACAAAATGTATAAATACTTGAAGTCTGTGAGGGACATTCTCATTCAAACCACACTTCTTTATGTTGTTTTTCTTGGGTATCTTGTGCCACAGTGACAAAAATGTTTAATACACCTCATTATATATATGTATGTGTGTTTCTTCTTAGAGCTTCAGTATTAATTTCAAATTATTCTAAATTCTTTAAATTTAGACTGTATCAGATTTGGCCTTTTGAATGAACCAAGACAGTGGATAGCCAGTGTGACTATTAGGAGCAGCTTCCAAACTGAGCATATGAATCTTTTTCTACTTCATATTATAAACATTTTCAATCATATATGAAAGTAATATAGTTCATGCTAAAATGCCATGCATTCATTTCCCAAGTTCAGAATTATCTATGTTAAGGCTAATTATATTTTACTTATGAGCCCCATTCCCACAACCTCCTTGAGGCTATTTGATGCTAGTAGTAGTCAAGGTATCATTTCAACCATAAATACTAAGTTTTACCTTAACATACAGAAAAGGACCATGTGCCAGTAAGGTCCCAGTAAGAGCTAAATGTCCAACAGTATCAGCAAAACTACAAGCCTGCTCAAACCTGGGTATCATAGTAAATCATTTCTGTTTATAGGCAGATGTTACAGGTTACAGTTCTGCTTAGAGTCTGGTCATTTTAATGTTATGCTTTTCAAGATCCATTGGTAAAAAACATTCACAAATCACATGTAAGATTTCATATCATGTGATAACAGCTCTTCTCAGTTATTCACCCAGCAGTGAACACACAGATGGTCAGGAATGGAACAGAGACAATGTAATAAATGATCATGGGAGCAAGAGAGAAGCCAACCATGGTCTTGGTGTGCCAACAAAATTAATGAGTATCCCCCTACCACATACTCTCCAACAATTGTACACCAAAGTTACTCACACCATTACATACTTCTCAAAAATACAGTGATCATACTGTAGCTATTGTTAGAAGTTGTCTTTTAAGCAGGAGGGAGAAATTACAATTCAGTTTTTTGGAGGACAGCACAAATTGGCCATCTGTAACTGTTCTTGAGAGCTAGAAGTATAATTTTGCTCCGTGTAAACAATTTTCAAAAGACCTTGCAGAAAACTGGCTCCTCAAATATCACTAACCACAGCCTGTTGGAAAGACAGAGCTAAAGTGATGCTCACTCCTCTATGGGATGCTCCATCTCCACTGGCCTCAGCAAAGCCTTGGTAGGGGAAGAAAGGCTGGATTCCTTGTGAAAGAGAATGTCGTTTAAGGTGCTTCTTTCAGTATATCGAGGACTGATTAGATCTGTGAGAGGATTACAGTGGGATAGCCCAGGTTTAGTGGAAATGAGACGGTAACACATCCAAGTACAGTAAGACACACTGTCTGTGGATGATTCCGTTGACCAGTAGGTGGGGGCGGGAATCACTTTTCTTGGTATGCCTCCTATCTTTCCTATCCTGTAATCTAGATTAGTCTTTTGCTGTGAGATCATTTAACACTGTCTATTCAACCTGCCTTCTTACTGTATAATCAACTCAGTTAATTCTTGCTAGCCTTTAGGAAAACAATGTAAACAATCTTACTAGGCCTTGGGCTCCTCTTGTAATCACCTTTGCAAGTCAAGCTAAACATATGACTTTAATCATAACTATGTTCCTTAATTTTCCCTAATGATCTTCCCCTCACCCCTGACCCAGAACACTGTATGTGTTTGTTATGAAAATATTATGATTGAAAGCAGTGAAATAAGTAGATAAGTCATGTAATGCCGGTGAAATATATATAATTAATTGATTGATAATCTCTACATGAGATATGCCTTAATATAGTGTGGACTATATATTGTTTAGTCTCTCAGGTTTGTAGTTCATTCCTGCTAAAGACTATCTGAATGTCAGTCATTTGGTAACTTTCTGCCAATTTTTCTTTCCTATTTCTTCTCATATGACTCCACTTCATTCTCAACAGCCTTCATCAGGGATTTGCCAGCAACTACGAAAAGCTTCCAGTCTACACCTACTGTTAAAAGTTTAGATTCTATGCTATTATTATTTTTATGTGTATGAGTGTATTGCCTGCATGTACGTAAGTGCACCCATGTTGTACAATGTCCATAGAGGTCAGAAGAGGGTAACAGACCTCCTGGAACTAGAGTTACCGACAGTTGTTAGCCACCATGTGGGTGCTAGGAATTGAACCCGGGTCCTCTGCAAGAGCAGCCAGTGCTTTTAACCTCTAAGCCATCTCTCCATCCCCTAAAAGTTTAGATTCTTAATGCAAATAAATCCTTGTCTGCTGTAAAAGGACTATCCCTCATCTCTACATAATGCTTCCTCAAATTTACTCAGTATTAAGAAATGTTTTTTGTTGTTGCTGTTTTATTTAATTTCATTATTTTGTGTGTTTTCATGCTAGAGATTGAACCCATAATTTTGCCAGGGGCTAAGCAAACACACTGAGCTACACCTCAGCACCTAGAAATGTTCTTTACTCTGTCTGTATGATGCAGAACTTCTACCAGGTAGACAGTGACACTATTCCCATCCTTTCAGACAGCAGGAGTTTGGAAAGCTTAGAGTTTAATGCCAATAGAGAGAGAACCTCAATGGACCTGTACACTTTCCTCAGATAGTGAGTCTGGTAGATAGTATAAGTTGAGGTTATTTGCTCAGTATGAAAACTTGAGGTATACTTATCAGTATGTGTGGGGGAGACCTTTAAAATTTCCTTTGCTATTATGCGTAATCATATCAGACGCAGTACATTAAATATCTGGCAAAGGCTGAGGGAAGGACATGTAGCCATCTGTGTACCTCCAAAGCCCATCGGTTTCCAGTTAACTTCCCAGCCTCAGGAGCCTAGCAGTGGATATGCCCTAGATTCTTTGAGCAGAGGGGAAGTGTGCTTTAGTTGTGTAAGAGATTGCTTGGGAAGCAGCTATTTGTCGGCTAAGGAGTTAGCTTGAATTCCAAGGGTCTACTAGTTTAGGTAATTAAAATATACTTTATTCATTTATTGTGAGGTTGGCACTCAAGCACTACATTGCATGTGTGGAAGGCAGAGGACAATTTTCAGAAGTCAGTTCTCTCCTTCCACAACATGGTCTTGAATAAATGAATTCATCCTCAGGCTTGATGGCAAATACCTTTATTGACTGAGCCAACTTGAAGACCCTTGAGGTCATGTTTGAAAATAGTTAATATTTTGGGCAGCAGTAGGCCCCCAATACGTCTCCTTTATTTTAACACAGTGTCTTGCTATATACCCCAGACTGGCCTGGAACTCACTAGAAGGTTGAGGCTGGCCTGAGATTTGTGAGAATTTTCCTTGTTTTGGCATTTAGCATACCGAGATTACAACCATGTGCTACTTTATTTGGTTTGGTTCTGTTTTTAATGACTGTTCCCTCAACTGTTCTGAGTTCCCTGATTCCATAACACCTGAAACTCAGGCACACCTCCTAAGCGCATGTGCTAGCAATGTAAATGCCAGCTTTCTTCTCTTCTGCAAGCATGCAAGTTCTCCTGAGGGCTGTGATTTCCTGCATTTGGGCTGATTTAACTGAGGTAGTGTAATGGAAGCAAAGTACACTTTCTATGAGAGACCAGGATTTAATGTACATGTTTTTATGCTTAATTATGTCACCATACATTCCACATTAGAGTCTTTTCTTGGTCTCTGGTTCTCTAAAAGGTTGAACAAGAGAAAGTATGGGGTGGTTAAGGAAGATTTCTTTGGAAGTGACCATCAGTTTATAGTTTACAGTGGTTTCCTAAGAATTGAAGTATTCCCCCCAGGAGGGAGGGAAGGCTCATCAGACACAGGAGGTAAACAAAAGGTCAAGTGTCTGGAAGAGCAGAAACTTGGATGATTCTGCAAACCCCTCCTTAGCTTTATTAAAGGAGTAAACAATTGCTGGGGAGAAGAGAGAGTTGTCTGACTGTTCTGCTGCCTGTAAGCTGGCCAAAGACTGCCAGGATTGCAGTGTTCCCAAGTTGCCTCCTGGACAGGCTTTTCCATGATGCAGCTACTTTTGAGTCGGTCATCCTTCCCTCTTGTAAGTAACCCTTCACTTACTCTCCTGTTCATCACCCCAGTAAAAACTCATGGTTCACCAAGTTGGACATTGGTGCAGTAGTTACTTTGGTGTTTAATGGGTTCCCTTTCTGGGGTGACTAGATGTGCATGTGTTTGTGTGTTATATCTCCCCAGAAAAAGTCTGTCACTCAACAGTTTATGAGCCAAGGAATCTGGCTTCTGGAATCTTAACCTTCTGGAATCTACTAGTCTGAAATTCGATTGTGAAGGTTTTCTTGGAAAGCCTAGATAGTATAGATTTTCATGGTACCTGTTTGTACTGGATGGCTTTAGTTGTCAACTTGACATACTGGTTAGAAAGCACCTCAACTGAGGAATTGTCTCTGTTGGACTGGTCTATGGCCATGTCTGGGGGCATTTTCCTGATTATTGAGTGATGTGGAGGGCCCAGCCCTGACCCCTGGGCAGGTGGTCCTATATTGTATAACAAAGTAGCTGAGCATGGACCAGGGAAGCAAGCCAGTGAGCAGCATTCATTCATGGTCTGTGCTCCAGGTTCCTGCCTAAGTCTCTGCAGTGGCTTCCCTTATTGATGGACTGAGCTGTAAGCCAAATAAATCCTTTCCTCTCCAAGTTGTTTTTGGTTAGTGTTTTTCTCACAGACAATAGAAAGTAACTAAGACAATGTTATAGACCAAATTAAGTTTCCCTAAAATTCACATGGTGATGCCTTTATCCCCAATTGTGAATGCATCTGTAGACATGGCCTTTAAAAAGGTAACGAGGTTAAATGAGGTCCTGACAGTAAAACTCTGATGCCTCTTTCCCTCTCCTTCTCTTCTCTTCCCATCCCCCCATCTGTAAGGACAGGGAGAAGACAGCAGCCAGTTCTGTATGCTAGTAAGATATCAATTGATCTATTTATTCTTGCACTCTCCAGTTTCCAGAACTATGAAAAACTAAATTTCTATTGTTTAAGCCACCTAGCCTATGGTATTTTGTTATGGTAACCTGAGCTGATTAATATAATACAGTATTATTGAAGTCTGAGGGCCTCTAAATGTTAGTCATCCTACTGGTCATAGTACTGAATTGCCTCTCTGGATAATCCCCTTCTGACATATATTTCAAAGACTGAAATAAGGAAAGAATTGATTCCAGATCATCCCAAGAAATTGATTTTATCAAAAATAATTCATTCTATAGAGCAATAATGTTGATTTTTCTGAAAGGTGGCCATCAGGCCCTCTTGAGCAAAAAACAAACAGAAGGAATTTGCATGACCTCTCTTTTTAAATATATCAGGTAGCCTGGGACAAATACAAAGAATGTAACAGTTATTTTAAAAAGTTGTCCCAGATTCTGGCTGACTAGATAATACTGGTCTAGGGTCATTTCAGGCCAAGGGCTCCTGAATATTCAAAATGCAATTCAAAAATCTGTATTGATTTTGTAGGCTGATACCAAAAGAACTCCTTGGGTTACATTCCCTCTGAAAATGGCTCTAAGTGCTTATAATTACATTTCAAACATCTGCTGCAACAATCACAGCTCTGCGCTAGTTTTTGCAACCCAGATTGACAGACAGCATCTCTACTGACAACAGTTCTGATTCAGCTTCAGCTCAGTCTCAAGAATTTGTAGTTGGGAGCCTTATCTGAACTGTCACCATTGTGTCTTATCAACCTCAAGTAAATGGCCATCCCTGAATGGTGCACACTGCTAGGATTGCCTTGAATACCAATGTTGGGGACTGGACTCCAATATTTGCCAGTGCTTCCCCCCCATAATATTTCATATTTTCATTTTCAGCAACTGGAATTGAATTCTCCAAATTAATTGCTAGAGTAGAGTACAAGGTGGTCTAGCACAAGTGAACAGTCTGCCTTGACGGTGACCTTACCATCTGTTTACAAGAGGCCCGTGAGTTCTGATGTCTTTTGTATGTTTACCTGGATGTTGGGGATGAAAATAAGAATAACAGGAGACTGGCCAGATAAAAGCACTTCCTGAGCAAGCCTGAGGGCCTGAGTTCCATGCCTGGCTCTTACAATGGAAGGAGATAACTGACTCCTGAAAATTATTCTCTGACCTCCATAAGCACACTGTAATATATGCACACCTGCTTATACACACTAACTATAATAATAATGATGATAATGATAAATACACTAGCATTTAAAAATAATAACGTGAAAAGTATATAAAATTATAATTTTAAGTCGGAATTTTATGAAAGTTCAATTCCAGTGTCTATAAGCAAAGTCTGGTCGGAACAGAGAGGCGCTCATTGGTTTACGTTTTGTCTACTGGTGTGTTTCACTACAGTGGTTGCAAGTGAGACCATACAGCAGCAGGCAAAGGCTCACTTACCATCTGTTCTTTGCATGAAATGTTTATTGATTCCTGCTCTAGCATGCAAGAGACAAAGGAAATTCCCTCCGAAAGCCTGCCCTAATAATTTTACCTGGTTTTGCCCAAAGGGCAACATTTTGCTTGAGGGTTTCTTATAAAAGCAAGCCTAGATATTTAAGAGACACAAATGGGCAAAAGTTGGCCCCAGTTCAATGACTGATGGATAAGGTATTCTTCCATTATGATTTGAAGACATATCGTCATTGGATGACATCTGTCAGGGAACTTTTAGCTTTTTCTCTCAGAAACTTAGTTGAATCAGGAAGGTGCTCAGGAAGACTCAGCTAGAAGTCTCATATTTTTAAGTAATACAGTGGTAAACTCACAGAAAGCTGTGCCACCAACGGGGAAGGATATGTTAACATAACAACTGGGTGTAGAGCGGTGAGAGTGTCTGTACATGCCTTTGCTATTAGCATTGCTTGTTCCTGTCCTAAGAGCTCTATGTCAGAAACAGAGAAACCCATTTGTGTCTTTCTACAATGTCAGAATTTATTGAATAGCAATAAATTCACAAGGTTTAGCAGATGCACTGACAGCACTTTGTCACAAATCTGCCTACCTTTAGTAGTCTGGCTAGGGCCAATGCAAGTTCTTTTATTCAAGTTTTAATTGCTAATATTAACTTTCACATCATACATCAAACAGCACATAGTAAATATATCTATATGCATGTATGTGGGTTACAGAATGAATACAAGTTAAAGAGGCTGCAGCAGACTTCAAGAGGTTTCAGAAGTGGGCTAGGAAAGAGTCTATTGATAAGACCACTAGTGCCCAGAGGGAGCTGCTGCTGGAATTGGCAGTGTAGCTGCAGCATTCAGCTGTGTGGTGAAATGTTGAAAGGGTCAGACTGTAAACAGCCAGGAACAGGAAAACACAGGGGCAGAGAGGTGAACAGGTGGATGGGAAAGCAGTGCGGTACGATTCTGCAACTACAGGGGACCAAGTCAAATTTAGGAGTCTTTGGTCCTTGACATACATACCAAGTATCAGACGATAGATTGATGTGGGGCCATGCCATCATTTTATGGGGTCCAGAAAGGGGAATTATACCCTTTCTTTAATCTGGTGTGTCCTTAAAAGTTCTTGGGCCTGGTTTCCTTGATATGATTTCAGTATGCCCATGCACCCTTGCAGTCTAAATTCACCCCATTAAACTTACAGGGTGGCTCTATTTCCATTTCCCAGGAATGAGTAATTTATCAGTCTGTGCTGGATGGGTAGTGCCTGACAGATGGTGCAGTTTCTGAGTCTACCCGGGGGCTTCAATCATCCCTGCCCAAAACAGAGTGAAAAGCTGCTTGTAAAATGGAGTCACCCAGGGCAATGCCCAGCCTGAAAACCACTGTTTTATGCAATATGGAGTAACTTAGAACAGGGAAGAACCTGATCGCAACAGTTCCTTTGCCGTTTAAATTGGTGTTTGGCTCCTCCTAAAGGCAATTTAAGAATGGTTAATTTAAGACAGATATTGTTCTTGATAAACAAAGGTCTCTTGAATCTTATTTACCACGAAGTGATCTTAATTTCGTGAAAACAAGCAAAAATCCAGTGGCCCTAGGGGTTTATCACCAGCCTTTCTCATCTTATTTGCCTTTAATGGCCACACATGGCATCATTTTCCAGTCTCTTCCCTTTGCTGCTGCATCCTTCCTCCTATGCTTCTTTCTTCTCCTCTTCCAGTCATTAAAAGTTGAGGATAGGAACTAGCTGGTCCATTTTTCTTTCTCTCTAATTTTTCTTCTTAGAAATCCCATCTATACCTATGGCTTCAAATAAAAACCTTATTCTCTGATTAAAAAGAGCAAATGAACTCAGGCTTCTGCTGAAAACTCCAGACTCTTTTTCGTGCTGTCTTGTCAATAGAGTCACCAACAGTTTAAAAGGAATTAAAGGCTCAGCATATCCTAATATAATCCTGTTCAAACTAGTCTTCCTCGAGGGTTCCTGGCTTAGAGAATGGTATCGTCAGTCACTCAGGTGACTCGAAATGCTAGACCCCGTGTCTCCCCATGTCTTCCACCCAGTCATGAAAGTGAGGCTTATTTCTGAAATGCTGTGTCGTTCGGATGCATCCCCTTTCCGTTTTCATCCCACCATCCTACTTTAGCTTGGAATTTCTGATCTGTAGCTTCAGGATTCTTCCTAATCGCTGTCTAGAATCCATTCCTGTGCAATGAACTTTGCCTCTCCAATCTTAACACAGGAGCCTAAAGAAGCACATAACATGCAACTTTTATTGCTTCAATGGCTTCCAAGTGTCATTAAGATGAAAAAAAAAAACTGTGTGTTTGTGCATGTGTGTCTGTGTGTGTGCATATGTGTGGTGCAAATGGAACTCAGGGCCTTGTGCAGGTTAGGCATGCATCTACAACTCCAAAACAAAACAAAAACCTGTACTTGTTTTGTTTCCAAAAACAACATAATAACTCTTTATTTAAAAGCCAGGAGCCTTGCCCATGCAGAAAGATATGCCCATGCTCATATCTCTAGTCTCATTGGGAGGCTCCCTTTTCCCATCTGTTTCAATGCACTCTCTTCTATCAGATTCTCATGTTCCAGTTTCTTTCCAAGTATAGGAGCTTCCACAAGCTGTTCATCTTCCTGGGGTTCAGCTGAAATGTCACTCCCAAGAGAACTACCTGAAGACAAATTAGTCCATCACAGAAAGCTATTGAGTCTCAAAAGGGTCTTGGCCTTCAGAGTCTCTATCTCTTTGCTTCTTAAAACATTTTCTGACCCCATGAAAATACACTCACATTTTCCTTCCAGTGTCCTGATTGATTTACACGTGAAGGGATATATAAAAATTTCAGTCAACCTATTAAAAAAGACTCCCCTAAGGCAACGGTTACCTTCTTGCTTTACTGTTCTAACTCTTGCACGATGAAGAGGTTTCCTTCAATGGATGTCTTGAAACAGAACAGACTGTGATCATATGCTTACTACTGATGCCAGAAAGTTAAAAAATGTACTCATAATTGTTTCCTCTTTGTCTCTTTTTAAAAATTAATTTGTCTTTTGATTAAAAAATAAATATCTTTTTATTTTTATTTTTTCCATTTTTACTGAATTTTTGCAAATTTCATACAATATATTTTGATCATATTTAGAGCCCCTCACATATCTGCAAGTCCCCCTTATTAACCTCCCATCAAATTTCTTATACTCTAATACACACACACACACACACGCACACACACACAAACACATACACACACACACATATATACATACCATATATATGCTGCATCATTGCTTTGAATTCATATGGGTAACTGACCAGCTGTCTGGAAAACTGTGTGATCATCCACTACCTCTGGCTCTTTATATATATATATATATATATATAAACATATATAGAGATTATTTTAAGAATGAAATAATTTAATAACAGTGAGTGTAAGTCTTCTGACAGGTTTTTGACCCTTTTCCCAAAAGTGAATATTCATTATCAACCTTGTCTTCTATATCCTTCCCAAAATGCTCCATGTATACACAGAGCAAATACAGATGCATAGACATTTATTTACAGACTCAGTCTGTGTCTCTCTTTTATTTAGCTGTCTAGGAAATCATCACAGATAGCAAATAGATCTTCCTGCTCTCTTAAGTCTTCATTGTTATCCGTCTGCACTCTATTAATCAATTTCCTTTTTTCACTTGATAATGAGCATTTGTGTTCTTTCCAGATTTCACCTTGACATAAAAACTACCAGTGTTACAGGCTGAAGAGACGGCTCAGTGGTTAAGAGCACTGGCTATTCTTGCAGAAGACCCAGGTTCGAATCTCAGCACCCACATAGCAGCTAACAACCATCCATAATTGCAGTTCTAGGGGATCTGATGCCCTCTTCTGTCCTCTGTGGGCACTGGAGGACATGGGTATACTTACACATATGCAGGCATAACACTCATACATATTAAAACAAAAAGTACCAGTGTTCCATGTATTCTCCCTGTCCACACATGCAAGATTTGTTCCTGTATTAGTTTTCTGTTTCTGTGATAAGCACCATAGCTAAAGACAAGTTATAGGTATAAGAGTTTATTTGGCTTATGGTTCTAGAAGGATAAGGGTTGATCATGGTGGCAAGCTGCAGGCAGAAAATCAGGTGCAGAAAGCTTAGCCATCACATCTTCAACCACAAGCAGAAAGCAGAGAAAGTGAATTAGATATGGCCAAATAGCAAATCCTATTGCTCCATGTCATATGTCTGATACTTTAGTTCCAAAGGCCTTAGATGGTTCCCCTCCAGCTTTGTTGCCTGCAACATATGCCTCTCAATTGGGCTGGCTCCACTCCTTGGATGCAGCTCTCCTTGGCTTATGTCTCATGGCTCTGGCATCTCCAACATCTTTGGTCTCCAGTGCAACCCAGGCATCACTTTCACAGCTTTAAACACTGGTCTCTCACAGCCTTCTTGCTTCCCAGTGCCTTTTTCCAACATGGCACTGGCCCACATGGCCTGGCCTCAGTGGCTCTCTGAAACTGTGGAGGAAGAATCCACAATCCTCTCGTTCTGACATCTTTCATGCCTCCAAAGCCAGTGCTACATAGATGACACTGCCAAGTTCCACAGCCAGCTTGGGATGGTCCCTTGCCCACTTATATCGCATTTACAGAGGCTTTTGTATGTTCTTGCTTTCTAGGAGTAGAAACTGGAAGCTTAGCTGGGTGGAGTCTTGTCCTGAAGACAGCCTTCCCCGTGGTTCAAGTGCAGAGCAGAAGGCCTCCCCTTAATGGCCCTAATTGCCTTGATAATTATAGCCTCTCTGCCAGCACACGCCTTAACTGCAGCATTAAGTTCCTGTGTTCTTTTTCTCTCCAAACTGTACATCTTATATTTATTTTTTAAATATTTTGTTTATTGTTTTTATTTTATGTGTTTGAGTGCATTGACTGTATATATGTAAGTGTACCTGTGTTGTTCAAGGCATGCGGAGGTCAGAAATTCCTGGAACTGGAATTACAGACTGTTGTTAGATGCCATGAGGGTGCTAGGAATCAAACCACAGTCCTCTGTTAAGCAGCCAGTATTAGTAACTGTTGAGTCATCCCTCCAGGCCCCATTTTGTATTTCTTTTTGTCTCGATTCCTCTTTTTTTTTTTTTGTTCTTTTTCACTGTGGACTTGCATAAACATTATCATTAATAACCATATCACGGGTTCAATACTATGTTCTCTTGAAATTTCCTCTGCCAAGGGAATTAGTTCATTGCTTTTTAATTCAGCCTCATGTAAATTCTAAGGATGGGCAGAAAACAAAAAGATCCTGTTCAAACAGAGACTTTGTTTCCCTCTGAAACCTCTTGAGCGGGGTCTCTACCATATGCATACATACTCAACAGTACTGTCTTCCTGAGTCTTATTAGAATGACCTGCCAAGTTCTGCTTACAACATTTAACTACTTTTCTAGTAAAATTCCAATGTTTTCCACATGCCTCCAGAAAGCAATGTGTTCGTATTCTTCATACAACAACCTACTTTCTGGAGCCAACTTCTGTGTTAGTTACTTTTCTGTTGCTGTGATAAAACACCATAGTCAAAGGCAACTTCAGAAAAAAAAACTTTATTTTGACTTATGTTTCCAGAGAGATGAGAGTCCATCATGGCCTTAAGCACCAGGAATGGGGCCTGGAGCCAAAAATTTAGAGATTACATCTTCAAACACAAACAGGAGACAGAGAGAGTGAACTGGAAATGGGGCAAGGTAATAAACTCTCAAGTCCCACCCTCAGTGACATACTTCCTCCACTAAGGCTGCATCCCCTAAGCTTGCCCCAAGCAGTGCCATCAACTAAGAACCACGTATTAAATATATGAGTCTGACTCAAATCACCACAATTCTGAGAGAATTCCTAGAAGTAGTGTTGCTTTATCAATGGTCTTTTCTATGTCTTTTTGGAAGACAGTAATGAGTTATCCATCAGTAGGTATGGTCTCTACCCATCAAGGGGTACCTCAGCTTTCCTCCAGCCAGAGGCCACAGACATGGTCCAGTTTATATTTTTTTCCAGTGTACTGGGTGAAAACTGTTCTCTCAGTTGGTTGGTTGGTTGGTATGCTTACTTATATTTCTTTATTTTGTGGGACTAAGCATCTTTCAAATTGTGAAATCTTATTTTTCCCATTCTCTAAGTTAACTATTCATTTTTAAGCCACCCAGTAAGTAGTTGAACATTCTCTGAAAAATACTTGGCATTTTTTCTTACATATAAAAAAATAATTATTGCATAGATTGAAAAATTTTAAAGCCAATGTACCTTTTTATTTCTTTTGGTATTTCCTTTGACTGAATTTAAATGTTTATGAGATAAAGTTTACCAATTTATGACTTACTGTGGTATAATGTATTAGTTATGCATGTTACAGTGTTCCTTTCCTTGGGGTTTAGCTAAAATATCACTTCCAATAGAACTACCTGAAGACAAATTAAGTCTATCAGAAATACAAAGCTGTTGAGCCTCAAGAGGGTCTTGGCCTTCAGGCCCTTCGGTTCTTTGTTTCTGAAAGCCTTCCGTGACCCCATGCAAGTTTTACTCACGTTTCCTCTCAGGAACCAGAATGATCTACCTGTGAAGGGATATAAAAAAGGGTACGTATTTATGCATATGTATATATAAATCTGTATGCTTACACATGATTATATATGTGTTAAACATGTGTAGACCTGGTTTTATAACATGTTAAAGTGTGTTCTATACCTACATTTTTGGTCTCTGTTATGGAAGAGAGGGACAAAGACAAAAGAAATGAGCATTAGTGACTGTTGACTTCAACAACCATTTTCCATGACTGAAGGAACTTGGGACGGTAACTAAATAAAGATTTCTTTATCTTCTCCATGTGACGACATGGATGTTCCCTTGCAAGGGACATTCAAGCTTTTTCTTCATTTAATTTGCCCTCGGCATTACGTTTCTCTTGTCCTGCAGACTGAACTCAGGGTCATGCACATGTTAGGCAAATCCTTTACCACTGAGCTAGCCTAGCTTCTCAGCAATTTGCAAGAGTGATTTGCTCAAGATTGATTCTGACTTATAATACTGAGTAATTCAACAAAAGAAACACATTCATAGCATAATACTTGAAGTTGTAATTCATGTATATTTTAAAAGCAAATATTTTTAATAAAGCAATAAATTAAGTCAAGGTTGGAGCATAAAGCATCATATCCATAGTCAAGAGCAGACAGAAGACAAATGCATGGATCTTTAAAAAAAATTAAAGCTCACCTGCAACTTTTCCATCCAGACATAATCGTGGCTAACTCCCCACTCTCCCTTTTCAGAGATGTGCGACTTAACACAGATCAGTCATATCCCTCACTGCAGTATGAGACTATTGATTTGTTTTTCTTTTATCTTTTGAGGGATTTCACAAGGTGAGGACACTGTACAGAAAGAGCTGCTGGAGGCTAACCTTTTGTTGGTGAGTAGCTCTTACTTGAAAACAAAGTCAACAGTGAGCTACAAGATAGAAAGAAGCATTGTTTCAAACTACGTGGATACAGCTATGCCTGAAGCAATATCCTATTGACATGGACCAATATATTCCTTTTCAAGTTTAAACTAGTTGGAGTTATGTTTGTGATGCTGTTATTAAAATCGCCTTGGCTGATATTGGAAGAGTTCTGATAGTATTTATAGTTGTTACCATAGGGAACCTGACCTGATTTCTCTTCCCTTTCAGGTTCTGTTAGTGGAGTGGGGAGGGTTTGGATACACAAAGGAAGGAAAAATAAAAGTGGAAGTTATTCCTGACTTACTGCAGAACCAGGCTCAGGTATAGATGAGTCAGAGTCCTGGACAGGGCCCCGGGCAGAATCTCATACTCAAGACTTCACACATTGCCATGTCAGTTGCCAGAGAGGCTGTTTTTATTACATATTTCTATCAAAACGGACTGAGCTTTATTTAATGAAGATTAGATAAGTTAATTAAGTGGATTTAGAATTTAATATACAGAGTTCTTACTGCCAAAGAGGCTTCAAATCATGAGTAATTTTCCTGATGGGGCTGGCTTTGGAGTCAGACTGCTGGGGTTTTACTGTCTATAATCTAGTGATAGCATCAGACATTCAAGACCTGAGGCAAGCTTCAGTGTGCGCTCAAGTGAGCTGAGAGTTGAGTTCATTTAAAAAAGTTTTGCTTAGGTTGTGAAATAGGTATTTGGCTGTGGATACTTAGTAGTTGTGAAAATAAATCATTTTCTGTTTATTGATTCATCTAGTCATCACTTAGTAAGTATTCATGGACTCCTGTGGGAATTTGAATGAGAAATGTCTCCCATAGGCTCATACATTTGAACAGCTGGTCCCCAGTTGGTGGTACTTTTTGGGGAGGTTATGGAACCTTGAGCTGAGTAGAACCTTGCTGGAAGAAGCACGTCACTGGAGGTGGGCTTTGAGAGTTTATGAGTCTCCCCCACTTCCTGTTATTTTTCTTTGCTTCCTCTGTGTGGATGACAGTATGATCAGCCAGCCTCCTGCTCTCGCCACCACGCTCTCCCTGACTATTGCCCTGTTTTCTCCACCTCCTTGAATTCTAGCTCTCTGGAACCTAAAGTCAAAATCAACCTTTTCTTCATTAAGCTGCTTTTGCTTTCTGGCAAAAAAACAATTATCACAGCAACAGAAAGTAACTAATGAAATCACTTACTGAATGCCTACCACCATTCAGACCCAGGGGGACATTAATATACAAGACCCAGACCTTCCCCCTTGCAAACTGTACATTGAGAGCATCTCAATGATATGCAACTAAACTTAGGATGTGTGTATATCAGTCTCTGTAGTGATGGGTATTTACTTCCAAAGGGGTGAGGACAATCAAGGCACTTAACTGCACAAATTGGACTGTAAGTGTGGATAACATGTGTTTGTTTTCTGTAGAATCTTCTGTGTGATGGCCTCAATTCTCTATTTTGCCTTACTAGTAGAAGTATCATGTAAGAATGTTCAGGGCAATTATTTAGAAGGAATTTAGAGTCTGAGTGATGAAAGGGACCGATATATGTAATTATAGTGCTATTAAAGAGAAAATATTTTCATAATTTGTAATGCTGATACTCTGTAATTATATAGGATTTTTTTTTTTCTGCAGTGATTTCATCCATACATTACCTTTCTAATGTGAACAGAAGGCGGAGCAATTGCTATGTCTCAGTTTTGAATGTTAGGAAACAGAAATTGAGCCAGTGACTTTGGTAAGTCATAGAGTTTGACCAATTTTATAAGAAAGTCTGATTACAGGCTTATAAGAGAAAGAAATTATGCCTGCATAATTCCCCAGCTTTCTGGTTCAGGGTTTTGCAAGAACCAAGGATCTGACTTTGGACACATGCATTTAATCTCTGTAGGCTTCAGTTTCTTCGTCTAGAATATGAGGCAAGGGGCCAGATTCCAATTGTACTTATCTTTCTGAGTAATCCATTATGGGCAAGTCAGGCACTTCATACTTTCAATGTGCGATTAATTTAAATTTAAATTAATCCTCAGAGCATAAGAAAACTAGTCACCAAAGTTATACATACGGTCATCTGATCTCCCAATTTCAATGTTTGTATACACTGCTATTTCCTGTATAGCTTAACACTTTTTCCCAAACTTATACAAAACTATACATGCATTTTAATTTACCAGCATACAAATTTAAGCAGTATTAATACATAGCACCTCAAAATATTAGCGATGCTTGTATCATGATTGAGAAAATGCACTAAATTTTAATTTTTAAGTTTGACTAATTTACACAATTTGTGATATAGTAATACTATTTGATGCCTCTGAGTTATAACAGGTATTACAAATATGGTTCATTGATAGGGCACTTGCATAACATGTGTAAAGACCTAGGTTGGATCCCCAGTTTACAAAAAAGCAAGAATAAAATGTAACATCAAATTGGTGTGTGTGTGTGTGTGTGTGTGTGTGTGTGTGTGTGTAGGAGATTCAAAGTAGTAATTACTTTGTTGATAAAGAATTTTAAACACACTTTCTTATTCAGCTCAACAAATGGATTTTGATTACATTAACTGACTCTAAGGAAGCTATTATTAAAAAGAGAGAGTTAGACATTTCATGATTGACAAATCTGCTACCTATAATTTAAAGTTATTGATCTGTTGGTGTAAACATCACTTGTATGTATAGCTAAAGCCTATAATAATCTAGATAGCCAGTACAGGACAGGTTGTAATATATTTAGAACACAGACACTTGGGAAATACTATTTGAGGAATCTAGCTATATCCTTGGAGTGGATTACATTTATAAATTTTTCCCATTGTTCTTGTCCCTACTGTTATGTATTTTCAGTATTGGGAATATTTCATTCTACTCTAGAAAAAAGGGGTGGGGAGACAAAGGGGATAAATAACATTAAGGATATGAGCAAAGACCTGTGAGACTTGGCAGACAGGAGAAAGGTAAACAGTATACACATAAGCAGGTAAAAGTGAGGGAATATCTGAGAAAATTATTTATACACTTGAAAGAATTGAGACATCTACTATTCACCATTCACTGGATGCTTGTGGGACATTTGAAGGACTCAATAATGACTGGGTTGAAAATCAGTCAATCAGTGACATCTAATCTGACCTCACATGTCCTCTATCTAATATGCACAGACACAGTCCATTGTTCCTTCCTTGGTTGTTTCGATGGTTATAATTAAGGTCAAGAAGCATTCACTGTCTTGCATCTATCTAATAGAACCAGTGGCCCCTGCTGTCTTACATCTGTCAGGACACTTTGCTTTCTGACCATGCATGTGACTGAGTTCTAAGTGAGAGTAACAAACATATGCGTTAATCCACACAGGAAATATGAATGTCATGGGATCCATATTCAGATGGAGTGGTTTTAAAAAATCAATTTGTGTTCTATCTTTTCCTCTTATTCTGGGGATTTAAAAACAATTTTATTTAAAAAAATCCATGTGTATGTGTATATATCTGCATGGATGGATATAGGTGCATATGGTACTTGTGAAAGCCAGAAGAGGGTGTTGCATCCCCTGGAGTTGGAGTTACAACTATCTATTTGCTGCCCAATGAGAGTGCTGGCACCAGAACTCTGTCTCTCTGGAAGAGCAGCAAGAACTCTTTATCACACAGTCGTCTCTTGAACCCCATCTCTGTGTGTGTTAAATACGAAATAAACCACACGATCTGAGCATTTAATTTGGACTGTGAGTCTTTCTGTTCCATGAATCTATGCTAACAACTGGCTATAAAAACATTTGGGGGCTGCTGTTCCCTGAAGGTAATTCATCTGGTGGTAGGGCTGGCTGATTTTTGCCTTATTATTTGTACATTATATTTGCAACTGAAAATAATGATATTGGAGTGGGGAACAAAAAATATCATTTCAGAAAAAATGTTGGTCACCTAAGGAGAACATGCAACTGTCACAGGGATACATTCTAGTATTAGGCTGACTGCAGCAGACAGACAAAATAACTCATGGTCTACCAGCACAAAATTACAAAGCTCTGAACCCTATGCTAGGTTAAACTCTCATCTCAAAAGGTGAGATATAGTCACTTACTGAATCAGGTCACTGTATGTCATGATTCTTAAGCCAGAAGAGGGGCCAAGGCTGTCTGAAGAGGCTAGGGGGATATCTGAGAGAGAACCATTGATCCCATCTGGTTCCTGTGTAATGACCAAGCACGTGTTCTAGCACATGCTCTGACGTGACTAAAAATACAAACTACAGCTGTCACAATTAATAGATTGACATTCAAAGATACAAAACCAGACTGTTGATTAGCAAGGCTTACTAGTGGTATTAGAGATATTTTAAGTGCTAAAAGTTGTTTTCTTTCCTGCTGTTCATTTGGTCATGACAGCACACATGCCTGTTTGATCCTAGAAGGCTAAACTTCAGTCATTTCAAGTTAGCCAACATTAGCTGGGAGTTTATGCCCAGTTATGCAAAATGCTTAATTCACCAAAACTTTTTATTTATTAGCTAATGTGGTTGAGGGACAGTAGCAGAGGTTTGAAACATAAAGAATGAGTAAGAATTAAGTGATATGAATCAACAAATGCTCTGCGCTCCTTCCTGCTCTAAGTAGAAGCTCGTAATAACATTGGTGCAAACCAGGATATTCTCATTGACAAAAAGGAGTATAGAGGCTTGATTGACAGCTTAACTATGATCTCAGTGAGCTAAATGATTTTTGTCCATCAGTATTTTTCTGTAATTTAACATTTTCTTCCTTCAGGATTTGTCTGATGTGATCACAAACCATGTTTCATCTCTAGGTAGCATGTTCTCGGAAGACCATGCCCAAATCAAGGAGAGGGGAAGTTGGGAGAGAGGGTCTTTTATTAGCCTTTTCCCGTCTTCCTCTATCCTTTCTCACTTACCTGATATACACAGTGGGATTTTTTTCAGACCTCTTATTAGCCTCTTTTCAAACAGACACATATTATAGAAGTTTCTGGAACAAGTGTAAAATCTGTGCTGTCTACAAGGACATCTGCTGGTCACAGGCAGCTAGGAAGTACTTGATCTGTGACTTAAGTAACTAAAAGAATTTTTAGGCTAAATGTTGTAAACATTGAGTCTATGTAGTCAATATGTGTTTAGTGGTAGTCATGTTGAGAAGTATAATTGATGATTCTTTTTGGTAGGCCATGACCACCAATAGTTGCTAGGAAGGTTGGGTAAGTGATTAGCCTAAGGGAGAAAAAAATGAGAATTGCTCTTTGGCCACCAGCAACCGTGATTGCCACGGGAAGTAAATAAGAGCGCATCATGGAGCTGATAGTATGGTAGACCAACCACACAAAATGCAGAGTAAATATACTGGATCTACATGGTCTAGATTCAAGAATAACTTAATAGAAAGGATGGAAATAGGAGAGAGTAACTGAAGAGGGGAGTCAAGAAAAGCTTCCAGAAATTCATAGTCTGGTAGAGAAGGAAAAATGGTATGTAAAAAAAACTGCTAGCTATAAATCTGGATAGACACATTTACTACCCATGAATACTTACATTAAAACACATTTTATTATGTATATTTACATGCATGCATATCCACAGTTAATGGAGGTTTTCTTAAAAACAAAGCATCTTTGATGTCACTTACAAACTTAACATGATGACCAAGACGATATTCATAGCATTAAAGCACTGGGATGTGGTCCAGAAAGCAACAGCTGATGTAAAACCTTCTGACTGGACCATGTGTACATGCATATGGTTAACAAGCAATTTCTCGATTTCTACAGAACTTTCTACTGTGGGACATTCTGGAACACAGTGAGAACTCTGAAAGGTCCTATGAAGTCCTACAATTTCAAATGGTCTGTTTTACTAAGGCCTGAGGGTAGATTAGCAGTCACTAGACCTGTCTGGCAAGAAGCTGTCAGAGATAAAGTAGTTTAATTCAAGCTCAGGTTTTGGTGTGACTGAGGGGCAAGAGGCTGTGAGATTCAGATAATGTCAGCTGAGATCTTTGTAGCTGGAAAGCCCTGCTCTCAAGTCCTTGATGCTGGTGCAGAATGACAGGGCTTTGCTTGTTCTGAGAGGCACAGTGTTGCTACTTTCTCAAACTGTTCCAGTTTGTGATTTTTTTTAATGGCTTGTTTTCAAAGATGATCCGAGTGAGTTCTAGTAAGAATGGCTGAAATTATTCATAAAATAAAAACATTTCCTCTACATTTTTCCTTGGATTCATGGTCTCACTTGTGACAGCTGTTTTTCTGGTAACTTCGTATCTTAACTTTCTCAACTGTAGTGAAGTAGAAAGACAATGCATTTAAAATAATGTTAGAACTTGTGATAACTGCCCTTCAAAATAGTCAAACACATCCACGATAGGGATCCAAATAGTCATATACTTACATAAGTTCACAGGCCAATCTATGGCTATGTCAACAGTAACATGGTAATTAAAAAGTTTCACCTTATTATGATAAGAAGTGTTTATCGTCATGGAGAGAACAGATGATAATGATGTTGGTGATTTTTGTTAGGGAGTAATACTCTTCTAATAAATTCAACATAAATGTGGACAACCTTACTCACCTTAGCAGAAAATACCAGTTTTCCTTCTAAGGCTAGTTATAAATTAAAAGCTACTTAAGGGCTGGAGAGATGGCTCAGTGGTTAGGAGCACTGGCTGTTCTTGCAGAAGACCCAGGTTGGAATCCCAGCACCCACATGGAGGTAACAAGTATTCATAACTCCAGTTCTAGTGGATCTGCTGCTCTTCTCTGTCCTCCTTGGGCACTGCACAACACAAGTGCACATGCAGGCGTAATACACAAATAAAATACATTTTTTTAAAAAAAGCTACTTAATAGTAATGATAATTTGAAATTTTTCCTTTTTCCTCTACCCATTGTAATGGCAGATCTGTGCTATTCAACACAAACATGGCTACCACACTGGATAGCACAGATCTAGGGACCTCCCCCACCCTTCTTGCAGAGGTGCTGATAATTGAACCCAGTCATTGGGCCTCCAGTCATATACCCATCTCCAGACCAGAATAATTCTATAACCACGGAGTGTATTAGATAATTTATACACTACTGGGCATATACAGTTCAATCTCAAAAGCGTTGGTCAAATGGCTTCCTATTCAAATTGACCCAACAGCATGGTGTGGAGAAGTCATTTATGTACTACTGAGAAAGTCAAATAATATATCTGGGAAATGATTTTGGCCATAAATTTATAGGGGACCTACCACTATGGTCTTATAGAACCAAACAAGAAAAGCCTGCCATTTCCTCTTCAGGAGGCGAATCTCCTCAAGCTCAGCACCTAGAGCCTTCCTACTCTGGATTATGGTCACTGGACCTAGGACCTTGGAATTCTCCTTTGAAAACTCCCAGGGTCACTTTGAGGCCCTGAACGGGCCTCTTCCCCTAATTCTCTTTTCAGTATACGTCCAAACAAATGGTATGCTCATGCCTGAGCTTCTGTAGCAGCCAAAGGGTGGCTGTTGGAAGAGAGAGAGGGTAGAGTGTGGCTTAGGTGTCCCCACGCTGGCTATGCTCCTCCAGGTGTTGAGTGGAGCTGGCACAAGAACCAAAAAGGGCAGGGGATGCGCAGGCCAACGGTTGTGATCTGTTTCTAAAGCATGTGAATCCTATACACAAAGCTGGTCTCCCATGTTGCTACGGAGGTGTGTTTCTCACGGGGGACAAAAACTCATTTTGTTGGCTTATATATAGTTCCCTTAAAATTTAAACATTGGATAGGGAAGCCCGGGTCTCCCAGATGTTAAGGTGGGTTTGCAGTCTTGGATATGAAAAGTAAATTCAGTGGGGGCGGGCTTCTTGGCCTCTTTGCTCCCTACTGTTCAACTGGTTAACACCAGAGTATCTGCAGACTCAGAAGTTTCCGTTCAAAGACTCCCATTCCATCGCGGCCCTCATTCTTTCTTGGCAGGCCGTAGCAAGGCCGCTCAAGTGAAGACGCAGCTCCAGAGTTCACTTCATTGGAGAGGAACCTGTTTGCTGGCTCCGGTGTGCCAAGGTGGGAAACTTTCCTACAGTGAGGTGGGAGAGGGGATCTCTTCAGAATGCTCGGTTTCCGGCAGTTACCCCTCAGCCTGGGGTAAGGAAGTGCACCCCCACTCTCACCCCTCCACCCCCCAGGCCAGGGCTCGGGGACGCACAGGGCGGCTTTGTCTGCCAGGCGGCGACCAAGGGAAACGTGGGCCGAGCTGCCACCGCCGCTGGAGTTCGGACTAACTAGAACTTTCTTCCGCCCTCCGCACGAGTCGCGGCGTTCTTCCGCGGCTCACGGCAGCCCGCACCCCGGGGCGGCGGAGGTCGGCGTCGGGGTCGGGCCGCGGTCCCGGGCGCGCGCCCGGGCGGCGGCGGCGGAGGAGGGGCGCGCGGGGAGGAGCCGCGGAGGCCGGGCGGGAGGAGGCGGCGCTCCCGCCGGGCGGGGCAGCAGCGCTGGGACCCGGCGGCCGTGACCCCGCGGCTCCGCGGAGGCCGAGCGCGGCCGCGCCGGACAAAGGAGCATGTCGGCGCCGGGGCGGGCCCGTCCTCGCGCCGCCGGGAGGCTCGGGCCGCCGCCGGGCCCGGCCCGCTCGGCCGCCGCCGCCCGCTAGGCCCGCAGGCCCGGCCCGCAGCATGGAGCCGCCCGGGCGCCCGCGGGACCGCGCGCCGCCGCCGCTGCTGCTGCTGCCGCTCGCGCTGCTCGCCGTGCTCGGAGGAGGAGGCGGCGGCGCCGGGGCCGCGGCGCTGCCCCCCGGCTGCAAGCACGACGGGCGGCCCCGGGGCGCCGGCAGGGCGGCGGGCGCCGGCGAGGGCAAGGTGGTGTGCAGCAGCCTGGAGCTCGCGCAGGTCCTGCCCCCGGACACGCTGCCCAACCGCACGGTCACCCTGTGAGTAATCCCGGGCGCCAGGAGCTCCAGACCCCTCCGCACGGCTGCGCGCGCCGACCCCGCAGCGGGGTCGCGGGCATCCGCGCTCCTTTGTGTGCACCGAGGGCGGCTGGGGGGAGCTGCGGGGAGCCCTCTGCGTGCATAGCCTGGGCGTCCTTGGGGACCCAGCAAGCCCCGCGCCCTCCGAGCCTTCTCTCTGCCTTCTGCTAGTTTGCAAAGAAAAGTTTTCGGGGTTCCCGGGCGCGCCCCACGCCATCCCAGTGGTTGCGCTTGTGTGGCTGCGCTGTGCCACGTGAGGATGCAAACAAACACTCCCTCGGCTGAGTAGAAGCTCATTCATCCTGGGCTCGGATTTCTAGAAAACACCGTGTACTCTTAGAAGTGTTTATCCTACACTTGCACATTGAATGGTAGAGTTTGTAGGACACCAGGACGTGGAACGTGTCTATGTGATCCCCCATCACACTGCCGTATTCTTTCTTAGCTTTTAATGCATTTTCACATCAACTCTTAAGAAAGAGTTGGTATTCAGGGCTAGAAATGTGAGATAAAGTTGTGTAAGTCCCTTTGAGCTCCATTCCGGTGGCTCAAGAAGTTCGGAATTGAAAATTGCGTTTATAGAGTGAGCCTGACAACTGGAGGGACCTTTGGTTTTTGCATTGAATTTCCACCTGAAAGGGAAAACTTTGGTAACTCAACTGTGCTGTGCGATCCACGGTGTTCAGTTTTGCAAGCATAGTTCGTTCTGCCAAGTCGAGCTGAACAGTTGGCCCCAGTGACTCTAGATTCGGTCTTTGGAAAAGTTTGACTCAGTGTTTTTAATGGATATTTTCTCTGACTGAAATATGAGTTCCTGGGCTCTGTGTTCCTCTGTGTTTTGGTTTGTCTTCCTAAAAAAGAATCAAAGATGCCACTATAAAAACAATAAGGCAAGGGCACATGTGTTGTATGAAACCACTTAAAATATGACTTTTAATTTAGCCCAGCTCAACAGGAGGATATATGATGGGGAGATAGAAATACCTTTGGTAACAGTGTTTTCCACCTCCTTTTCTTTTGGACAGAAGACTTTTAGCATAGGAAAACTTGAAGATATGTGTGTTTCTGTTTTCTGTTTATGGAGTTTTGTGAAGATGGTTTAAAGATGTTTAAAAGTGTTTCTGGCTTCTTTACCCACAGGATGCCATTTGGTCCTAGCCACAGTGGTATTTATTTATTTCTTGACCAGATGCTTTGAAGTGGAAAGTGTGGGTACCTTAGAGTCTGAGTCTAGTGGAGGAAAGCTCAACGTGGAAGTCCCAGTAAGTCTGCAAAAATTAGTCATCATGTGAGGGACGGGATAAACACTTAGGCTGTGAGTCAGTGAGTGCCACTCAGATTGATTCCTGTTTATGCCCAGTTTTTCTGAAATGTCAGTAATTCCAGCCAGATTGGATCAGCTGTATGTAAAGTGTTGATTTTGCTTTGAGGAAAATATAGGTGATGGTACAGAAGATCACTTTTTGGCATGTTATCAATTAATTACTATGTTTTTCATGTGTAACCATGTAAGTGCTTTTGAAATATCTTTCTAACCCTCCTTTATCTGCATCTGAAAACTGTTTAGATGAATACAGAATTAATAAAATTAGGTGAATGGGAAGAAATAATTTAAGCATCAGTTAAAGCTGTTGTTTTAGACGAGGCTTTTTCAACGTTTTCAGGCCTGCTAGAGGGCATTATGAGCTGCTTCCCTTTTACTAGGCAAGGGATCAAAAGAACTGTGGATAAGTGACAGATCCACGTTCCCATTGTGATTTGGGGTCTGGGCCCTCATCCTAGGTTCTTGCCCTTGGGTTGAGATGTTTCTCACCATAAACCTTCATTTGCCATCTTCATTGTTAGTTCAGAGAAGTTACTGCATGTCTTCTTGGTGGAAAGTCTCTGGTGAGGATTTGGATTGCATATTAATATCCTATGGCTGCCGCAGGTCCACACACACTTGGCAGTTTGAAACAGTCAGTTTGTTCTCCCACAGCTCTTGAGCTCAGAGTCTCAAACCAAGATGTCAGGTAGGCTGTGCTCCTCCACAAACTTTAGGAGAGAATCTTTCCTTCTCTTAGCATCTGATGTCCTTCTGTTTGTGATGGGCTAACTCTAGTCTCTGTATGTGTGTTCACCTAACTTTCTTCCCTTGTGTCTTTGTATATCAGATTATCCTTTTTTCTTTTATAAGGAACAGTCATGAATTTAGGGCCAGTCACCTCTTCCGTTCAAGATCATGTCATGCCAAGATCCTATACTTCATTTTGCCTGCAAAGACCTGTTACCACATAATACCACAAAGGTAGTGACAGGACTTGGGTATGTCTTTTTTTTGTGAAATGCTATGCATTTCATTACAGGATAGAAATAAAAACATGATTCAAGGCTGGGGATGTAATTCACATGTTCAGCACTGGCCTAGCATGTGCGGTAACTTGAGTCTGATCTCCATCAGGATGAAAACAACAGACAATCCCATGATCTTCAGGAACTTGGAGATGTTTGGAGAAGAGAATTCATGAATATGTCTTAGTGCAGTGTGGCAAATGTTTTGTTATTGGGGTGTACATGTAGCAGGAAGGACCCAGAGGAGGACAAGCGGAGCCCTCTCGGGGGCATGGTGTGGCGGGGAAACTGAGGACCCGGAGCCAGTTCTGGAAAATGACAGTGAATGAAGAAAGCAAGTAACCAGAAGAGGAGATGAGGGAGTTAGAGTGGGGAAGCCCAGCGTGCCCAGACTTGAAGAGGGTAGTGCCCAGTTCGGATTCATGCAGTTGTGTTGGAATGTTGGGAGCAAGCGTTCAGTGCCCAGGTGCTCAGAGAAGGGCCTCATTTTGAAATGAGCAGGCTCCCCAGTTTCACTTCAGCCCTTAAGTGCTGAACGGTTTTCAGTGAGCTGAGCTGTTGCTTTGGAGGGGAAAATGTAATTGGTTGGGTTGTGAGGGTGTTGGGGTTAGGGTGCTTTTCTCTCAGCGTGGACTTGGTGCTGTAGCAGGAGCTCAGACGCCTTTCAGCTGTGTTCCTGAACAGTTTCATTGCCAGAGCTGTGCTTACCAGAGAAGTCGGGCAGAAGTCTGGCTTGATCACACTGGGTCCCAGGCTCTCTTGAGGACGTGTGTTGAGGAATTAAATTGCATTTGTTATTTTCATGTACAGATCATACAGAAATTAGCCACATTTAATACTTGTGCTGAAAATTTAAATGAACTCTATGCCTGTTTTTTTAAAATGAGATTTTACTCAATAAATTAAGTTTTAAAGTTTCAGAGAGCATCATTGGTAGAACGTTTTGCAGGTTTAGTTCTTGTTTTTCCAAATGTGTCTTCCTCACAGGTGCTACTGATGATTCTAGAAAAAGAAGTGAATTAGAGATGATCATTTGCCAGGGAGCTGAAGAGTGAAGTCTAGGATTTTCTGACTATTTGATAGATTAAAATAGTATGTGAGCTTGGGATTTTATTATGTGACATGCTCTTTGTTTAGTGTCAACTGATAACTACTTAGACATCTCCAGTGGAGTCCAGTTTCAAGAACAAGAAAAGGAATGCTAGCATTACTCAGGAACTTAAACATCGTTGGAAAGGAAGGATTGGACAAGAGCAAAGAGACATTTAAAGTCAGTCAACGAATGCCTACACTGCAGATTTTCCATGTTTTAAAGGGAGAATTCTGGGGAGTTATGGATTCTCTGGAAGATTATTATTCTTTTTTCTTTTCTGGAAGAAGTAAGGACTTGAGTGTGGCCTGAAGGAAGGAAAGATTGGATTGGAGGATGGAGAACATGCTGGGTGCTGCTCAGGTGGAATGGAGACACAGTGCTGGGCCCCTGGTGGAGCGATAGCTTTGGGATGCCTGCCTGTTTGGGGTGTTTGGGAGAGAGATGGGGAGGAGTGGGAGGAGGTGCCCAGGCAGAAAGTTAGGTGACCAGGGAACTAGGAGATCTTGGAAAGGGGACCCTGTAGGAGCCGCCTCTGAGGCCAAGGAAGCACAAGGAGAATTGGTTGTGAAAGCCCAGAGAAGTTTACATTTCTAGGTGGGAGAGGGTCCGTGGTGGGGAGGTGCAGGGATCATGTGTCTGCAGGCCGGAGCTGGTTTTTGACACCTGAGAGGTTGAGGGCCCTTCCAGAGCAGTGTCCGCGCAATGGAAGGGAGAGATGCCAGGCTGGTGGCTTGAGGAAGAATGAGAGATGGCACGTGGGTAAGGATCAGGCAGGAGTTTGGTCTGAAAGGGAGGTGGGGGAAGGGTTTGCAGTTTGGGGATGGTTTGTTTCTCCAGGGAAACGTGGGAGTGCCTCTGAATCGGACTGGGGACAGTTCCCCAAGGAGAGAGGAATGGAGGGAGAGAGGGGCTGGGACTGAGCGTTGGGGAGGGTTTGGCTTTTGGTGCTGGAAGGACTTTTCTTCCCACAGAGTGATAGGAGGCTAGGTGGAACCAGGCATAGGGGGAGCAGCGCGTCCATCGCTTCTGTGTCCTCAAGACAGGCAAGATGTGGGGAGGCGAGGAGAGGGGCCAAGAGGAGTGCAGTGGTCCTGTGGAAAGAGAGTCTACCGGGACTTGCATACAGGTCAGCAGGGAGGACATAGTCCAGTCTTGCCCCGTGTGGCCAGGTTTGCTTTCTCTGTCTGTGTTCACCTGGAACTGAGGCTCCTTCTTTATAGGAAGGGGGCAGTTAGTGCCATTTAATTAGACCCAGCCATCAACCTGCCGTGCCTGAATTCTCCCAGGGACCTGCTAGGTAAGGTTGTCACCCTTGAATTTGCACACTTTTGTAGCCTGTTTTCCCGTCGTTTTCTTTCCATGATTATCTTCTTGCAGGCGTGGTACTGAGTGCTGGATGCTTCAGGGATCCAATAGGGAGACAGACTGCTTTCCTCCAAGGGTCAGGCCTGGAACACTAGTAGTGTTGAGCAGGGTGGAAATCTGTTCATTTTTACCCTGTGGTTTCTGCCTGACAGCATGCCCCTCATTGCCCCTGGGCGAGTTTGTACCCAGCTTCCTGTATGTGTTGGATAAGATGGTCACCCTTGCTTTGGAATCTGTGTTCTGGTAAATTTTGGATCCTTCACAGTCCAGCTCAACTGCTGTGAATTCTTGGCTTACTGTCCTCTTGCTTTGGTCCTGTGTCCTCCCCTCCCCTCCCCTCCCCTCCCCTCCCCTCCCCTCCCCTCCCCTCCCCTCCCCTCCCCTCCCCTCCCCCTTCCCCTTCCCCTTCCCCTTCCCCTTCCCCTGCCTCGTTGGAGATTGAAGGCCTCAGGCAGGCTCACTGCACATGTACCGTCCAGGTAGGTCCCTTCCCGGTGCTTCTTGTGTCACTTTTCATGATGCTGGATATTGTTCTTAAAATGCATATAGCCATGAAGGGAAGGACTCTGAGCCCTGTCTTAACACAGCTCCTGGAGCATGACTGGATACATACACGTGTTCTTTATTGGCAAGCATATTGCCAACAGAGATAGGAGTGGATGATGGGAAACAAAGAAGAGTAGCTGATGGGAAGAGGATATGAATTCAGACTTTTACCCTGTTACAGCAGATGAGAGCATTTGTTTGTTTTGTCTGGTTCGGTAATACATAGCAGTGGGATCCACAGTGCCAAAATGGGTGTATACATCTGCAGGTACATTTGTCCTGCTTGATCTTCTAAAGTAGCTTAAATTCCTAGCAGGGATAGTGTACTGAAATATTGTAGAATTTGGGGCAGACGTAGGCATTTGGTCCTTGAGTACAAATCCTAAGTTTTTTGATGTGATGTCAAGGCTTTTTGTGACCTGTCCCTGAATCCTGTTGCTTCTTGTCTGCTTCCAGTCCTCTAGCATCAGGAGTATAGGAGTGCTGGGCTTGGCACTATGCCAAGACCAAACATAAAGACACACGGAAACACGTGGAGGGGTTTATTCCAGGGCTTTTCCTATGAGCCTGTAAAGATGGCTTTAAAAAACAAACAAGAGACAGAAGAAGTGACTTTTAACTCATTCAGCTGTTTCTTGGAACATGATTGTTTTCTGTACTGACTTGAACCTCAGTGGAAGTAGTTAAGTCCAGAGTATATAACTAATTTATTCTGTCAATATTTTTTCTGTCAAAATAATTCAGACATGGAGTACTTTTAAGTTTCGATAGCATGTAATTCGGTTTTCACAAAGATTGAAAAGATACAGATGCTGACTTGCCCCATGAATTTTTAATTGTTGCCCAGTATTCTGTGTGTATTTTATCTTGCATGCATGTTCACATACAGTGTTATTTGGAAGAAGGCAGTTCTAAAGTTAAGGAGTTCCTCCCAAGATTGGGTTTTTCTTTCTTGACTTGACTTTTTATCATTTTTGCATGTCCAGTGAGGTAGTTCCCCCCATGTCTGGTTGTCTGGCAAGGAGATCAGGAGACTTCCAGAGGGTCTTCTGTGTTTTGCTCACTTCTAGAACCGTACTAAGCTTAGAGCAACTATTGGACTTGGCTTTAGCAGGTTTCACAGGTTTGCTTTTGTATTATCAGTGAAGCATTTCTTGTGCTCTCAGTCTTCCTGTTGAGAGCCTGAGGTAGACAAGTGCAAGGTCAGGTCCCAGCCCTGGTGCAGAACCTTCTGCTCTCCTGCTGCCCACGACCTCCTCGTCCTCTTACTACCTGTCTGCAGGCCGCAAGCTCAACTTTGAACCTGTGCCTTCTTTGGACAGTAAGGACTGTCCAAAGACTTGAATTTGCTTTTAGCATTTCCTTTTCTTTTGTAGTGCTCCTCATAATACTTACATTAAATTTTAAACTTCTTGAATTCATTTAACAACTAACTGTTCAGTACTTTAATTTAGTTTTAGGAGTCTGGTGATTTCTTATCACTGGGCTTGTCTCTGTCTCTTTTGGCCTGTTAGATCAGGTCTATCCTGATCTCACATTGCCATCCTGTAGCTCTGCCTCTTCTTTTCTAGCTATGCAGTGCCTGTCATGCTTCTCCTTGGGAAGAAGATGTGACTGTCAGTTCCGATCTTCATGCTGTGGTTAACCCTTCGTTTCTCCACATGGTCGCATTCTGCTAAGAGAGCCAGGCATCCACAGGCATGGTTTGTGGGGGAGGTTCTAAAGGGGGGTTTGTAAGACAGGTTTAGGCAGCCATTTCCTGCAGGGACTCAGGATGGATCCCTTTGCTACATGACTGTCCTTATTTTCTCTTTTGTGCCCATCTCCTGCACACAAAGCCTTTCTACAGCTCTGAATGTCTCAGACTTGCTGTGTACAATCACTTCATTGTTAGACTGGTCTTTTCCAGTGTTATTCAAGTCATGACATGACACACATGGATGGTGATGAAGGAAGGTGATGAAGGATGCTCCAGGCCTGTATCCATCCTGAGTCTGGGGTAGAAGGGAACAGTTATTTCCACTTCCTATAGCCTGGTTGTGAGTGTGTGCTGTTGAAAATTTCATTTATATCACCCAGGCACATTAAATATTCACACACCTGAACCACAGACCTGTGTTCTCATGTAATTGTTCAGGGATGGGGCCCTAGACATTGATCTTTTTCAGTGATTCCAATGTCATCTAGGATGAAAACCCTATGTGAGATATCCCAGCAACCTTAAGGGTTAACTCTAGTCACCAGCTGCAGCCTGCTGCAACAAAGGAAGATGGAAGAAAGACTAGAGAAACAAATTGAGGGCAGCTGCTTCTCTGGAAGGGAGGGGCTATTCTAAGTGCAGCAAAGAGGGAGGAATTGGGAAACATTCTTGGGACAAGAACTGAGAGTTTCGGGCTGGGGCCTTGTTCATAGCAGACCTGAAAGATGAATTTGTAAAGTTAGGGATGCTGTGGGACACTGGATTTCCTGACATGCTGCTGAGTGAGGGCGGAATGGCTTTAGAGCCTTGCAGAGCTTGATGAATAGACTGGAAGGGGCCTGCCAGCTGCAATATTTGTCCCACTGGTATTTGAGGGTCTGCTGTGTGTTTGGGTTGGGACAGGCAACAAAGCAAATTTGGTTCCTGCTCCATGTCCCTTTAAACCTTTCCTTTCGATATGAAACTAGAAACTTGCTTCCTGGCATTGTTTGAGGCCTAATTTCCATGCCTGCACATTCTCAGAAACCAAGGACTGTCAGGTGCAGAGATGATAGGAGTCACCAGAATCCTTCTGCAGCTACCACAGCTACGAACAGTTGCTAACTGAATTCCCTAACTGAATTCAAGCTGTTCTGAAACTAGCATCGCTACTAGGAAGAACGTCACAAGAGAAGAGTCCATGTCAAAATGAATTCTGGTCTTTGGACAGTCCTCATTCTGTGGGGGAAGGGACGGATTCTGACTTAAACGTGCAGCGTGCAGACATGTAGGGAAAAATGAAGAGGCTGAGAGAGGGCAGGAGGGTCTGCATTGGGGCCGGTCTGACCTTGGAACCTGTCCCCTCTACCCTGAACAACTGGTTTGATAAAAGGGGAAAAAAGAGCTGCTTAGTTCTCAGTGAGGTTCAGTGTGAATCGATGTATGTACTGCTCATCAGTTGGGCGTTAGTATTTGGCCGCCTTCACTTTTTGTTTCTAATGGCTTTTTTTTCTCTGTTGACGCTTGAGTTTTATATGTGGTAGCTCATCATCTGATAGTCCATTGATTTCTTGTTGCTTCGGCTGGACCTGGGGGGAGCAGGCCTGTGGACCTCCATGTGTGTTGACTTCACAGTTGGCAGGTGAGCTGGAGACATGGCTAGAGCTTTGAGAGCTCAAAACTCATTTGCCAGGCTGTGAATCGACTCAGCTTCAGGCCTTTGCTGGTTGCTTTTTGCTCTTTATCAGTTCATTTGACTGGCATTCTTGGTTCTTAATTGAAGTAAAACAACCAGTCTTACATCTCTTGTCTTTTTTATTCCTTCCCATGTTTTTCCTTCTTAAGTTTAATTTCCTAATGTGTGAATTGTGCATATCTGCAATCTTTTTTTTTTCCAGAGTGTTCTCCAAGGGCGGGTTTCTAGAGTTTTGAATTCCATACAAAGAAGGCCAAATTGTTATCCTTGTAGTCCCTTAAGAACTTTTATAAAAGTCATTTGTGATCCTGCCTGATGACAATGTCACCATAAAAGAATTTTTTTGCAGGATTGCTAACTCTGTATGTGGAAGGGCTGCTGTCACCTGTTACAGAATTGTATTTGCAGACTAAGATGTCTTGCAACTAGGGGACTAAGCATGCTTCTTTTCAAGGCTGGAGAGAAGTGGACATCCTTGGGTCATCCAAACTCCCTGATCTCAGCTCCGCCCCTTTCCAGGCACAGGGCATAATGCATTGTATGTGATTGGTAAATGTGACTTTCATTAACACCCGATGTGAAGACATTTCTCAGATTTGTTTCCTCTCTTGAATTACCATCCCAGACTGTTCTACTTCCTCCATCAGGGGTGCTTGCTACAGGGACAGGCAGCTTAATGAGACTTCTGTGCTGGCCTCAAATTTTGGGTGGGAGAAAGGTAAGTGTTGCTGAGTGACATTTCAGTCCAAATCCTCCTCAGACTTAATTGAAGGACTGCTTGGAGCAGTCTCTAATGTGTAACTGTAGTGAAGGTCCTTTAACGCCAGTGTTGGTTTTCTTTCTTTAAGTCTGCTTGAATCTAATTCTAATTAAATTGATTCCTTTCCAATCAAGATAAGGCTTAAAAAGCATTCTTTGTTTGACTGTGCAGTCTTTTCTGACTTCTCTTGTAAAAGGTGGAGAGAAATAGCGGTATTCATCTGCAGGGCTGTGTTTAAGATGTCCTTTCAGTTAGATTCATCGTTTCTCTCTTCATATTGCCTTTTGTTTGTCTGTTATTCCACAAGCCCAGGCATTAACTTTCCCTTTAATGGCTCAGCCTAAGAAAATTCTAAAGTGGTTGCAGTGGAAACTGACAATCTGCATTCCAACCTAGTTGGACAGTCTTAGCTTATCTTGCCTGGTGTCCACCTCCCACTTTCTGTTTGCTTGCATTATGATCAAGCTTTTGTGGAATGCTTGGGCTTGTAGTACTTGCTTTCTGACGGGGCTGTGACTGTGGGTACCCGAAGGTCACACTGTATTTAGCACGGGAGGACTCAGTACATTTCTGTACAAATCCCATTTTTCCTTGCTGTTCTCAAGTTGGGCCAGCGGAGACCTCGCTCATTATTCTTAAATGATTTGGGATATACCTTTGGTGGATAAGCTACAGACTCTTGAAAGAAGAGTATTCAACATGCAAGGTTAAAGCTGTAACTCCCACTCTTCCTCTGACAGTGAACAGTGTCTCTCTCTTACGTAGATTAGTTCTTCTTAGTTTCCAGTTCCATTTCCTTTTGAGAAAGCATACTTATCTTTCCCCTTGAAATTCTCTCCCAGTTTGTGAAGTTTTTTTTTCCTTGACATACTCAGCTGTGTTTTTCTTCTCTGTTAAAAACTTCCCCAAATCTCCCCGTTCACCCTGCTACGCCCACCTACTCCTCCGCAGGTAGATTCCGTGAATCCATGGTCTTCATTTCTTTGCCTCTTCTTTCAGTTTCAGCTCATTGCTTTCCAATTTCTGCTCTATGTGCTCATCAATCTGCTGAGATTAGAACTTTTTCTGGTGGTTCCACTCCATGTTTCTTCTTCTGGTCCTTTAGTTTGATGACTGCATTTATTGTTGCACTTCCTGATTATTGAATTTCAACAATAAAAGTCATCACTTTTATCTCATGCAGTTTGGGCTGGGAAGCTCTTAGGGTGAAACAGGTGTGCCCACATGGTGCCCAGGTAGAAAGACCCAGGAAGGGAATTTCCTCTCAGGGTAAGAAGTCGAGGCATGCTTTTGAGGTAAGGCCCTTGGTTATGGGTGTCATCCAGTAGAAGCCCATGAGTAAGAGGATTGTTTATCCTAGCTTATTTCTTCCTTAAAGAACCCCAGTTATCTTTCTGTTAGATCTTATTTTTCAGGGCTCTTTGTTGGAGAAAAAAATAAAGTTTGAATCTCCCCTTTTTTGCATTAATGGCCTGTATTAGTTGCTTTTCCTATTGCTGTGACAAAATTTATGAAGGCTACATAAAGAAGGAAGGGTTTATTTGGGTTCATAGTTGGGGAACGGTTTCTCCATCATGGCAGCAGGGAAGGCATCGTGCCAGGAGTGAATCACATTGCATCTATAGTCGATGAATGCTGGTGCTCAGCTCTCTTTCTCCTAGGTCTTCCTATCATCATCATCAGAGCAGCTATGACTACTTGCAAGAGATGCTCAGGATCCAGTCTATTGACTGTTGACATTCCCTTATAGAAAGAGGGGTGGGAAGGGTCCTTGGACCCTCACCTGAGATTTGGACTTCTCCCTCTTCCCATTTGGATGTACTTCTGCCCTAACTGCACATGATCTTGTGGATTTTGGAGGTACTAAGTGTATAGAGTGGAAGATTAAATGAACGGGCGTCTTCATTATGTAGCTGTTCAGAAATCATCCTGTATTGTGGTGAGTCTGCAGGCATGCGGCTGCTTTGGGGCCACCTACTCCTCGAAGTAACCCCTCAGCATGCTCTGTATGTAAGTCCAATAAACTTATTTGTTCCCACAGTTGGACTCTGGTGGAATTATACTGTGTCTTGTTGTTGGTACTTTGTAAGGAGGGGTAAACATTTGTTTCCCTAGAGAAGGAATTCTGAAACATTATGTAGTTTTAATTGTGTTTTATTCTAGCAGAGTTTATTTTCCAGTGATGTGTTTAGTTTTGGGATATTGCAGGAAAGTGCAGTAAAATTAAAGATCTTGATCACGTTTTCATTTTTTCCCAAGACAGAGGGATTTCAGAAAGCACTTTCTTTAGTCTTCTGATGAGTTCCTTTTGAGATCTCTCAGTTTCATTGTTGGTGTAGGCACAATTGAGTTATGTCATCCATAGGTATACTAGGGTATAGACTGATAGACTGATACAGGAGAGAGGAATGGGTAAAAGAGATCCTTATAGGAACTGGCTCATTGGATCTAGAGTCCATGGAGCCCCCCAGTGTACAAACTGGAGAGCCAGGAAACTCCATGGTGAGATTTATTCCAAGCCAAGGTGCTAGAGTCTGAAGTGTTAGGTCTGGGAGTGGACAGTGGTGGTGAAGGGCCCAGTCTGGGTCTTAAAGAATCAGAGCTCAGGTGTCCTAGGGCTGGGTACCAGCATTTGGCAGCTCTAGCAGACAGCATTTGCCTTCCTCAGTTTTGTTTTTTCCAGGCTCCTGGTGGATTGGCTCATGCCTTCCAGCCAATCCAAATGCTGATTTCTTCAGGAAAAGCCTTCCCAGCCACAGCAGAAATGATATCCTACCAGTAACCTGGATGTTCCTTAGGCCTGCCAAGTTGATACAGAAAATTCATCATCTGAAAAGATTAAACGTTTTTTTTTTCTTCTTCAAAAACTGGTTTGGTGGTTGTGTTGAACTACCATGACTTGAGGAACCCAAAGGGCTCTTTGAGCTTTAGAACTTAACTGGTTTTCAGTGTTCTGATGGTAACTGACATTTTGATACTTGTCAGGTGCTCGCTGTGCTAACACAAGCGGCACCTTCCTGGCTCAGTCGTATTGCTTGGGCGGCACTATCCACATTTTGCTGGTGTGCCAGCTGAAGAATGGGCAGGAAAATTGATTTCAAGTTATGTGGTTTGTGGGCTTCAGAGTCTGGCTTCTGACCCATCTCTGTGACTGCAGGCCTACAATTCTAACTATTGTTATGATCATGAAAGTCACCATTTGGCAGTCAGGTTGGGTGTAAACCTTTGTAGTGTAGTCCATGCAGAAGACAGATAACCGTTTCCTTAGAGGTGGCTGACTGCTGGGAAAACAGAAACTGAGAAATTTCACATGGTACATGTTAGATCCCAGTGGCCAGTTGGTGAAAAAAGGTTTAGCATCCTGGTTTGCTGTGGTCCTGTGGTTGTGGAGGTAACCACAGGCAATCCTGATTGGATTTGTAGTGTAGTATGATTGGTTCTTAATCAGGCCAGCCTTGCTTACCTGCATTCTTGAAAATGAATGTTTTATGCTAGAATCACAAATGATCTGGTGTCAGACATGTTCCTGTGGAAAGACCAAGGCCATCACAGGGGAGGTAGCTGGGTTGTTAAGTCTTCATCTGAGCTGGATCCAGTTCTAGCCATTTTTGCTGTCTTTCAGAGAAGGGCCGGGTGCACAGGGGACTGCATTCCTACCCTGTGTCTAATAATGGCAGACAAGAAGATGCAGAAGAAATAGGACCAGGAAGAATGGTTTGGGGAATCCACAATGGCTCTCAAGTGAATTGTAGCTCTTAGTGCATCGCAACAACTCTGGCCTTCACTTTCCTGAGGAGGAGAATGAGATTTTGAACTAGATTGTCCTTAAGGGCTCTTTAAATCCTGGAATTCTGTAAATTTACATATCCCACATAACCACACCAAACCTGACAAGATCACGGAGGTGCTTTTTAAAAGACATAGACGTTAATGAAGCCCCAGTAGTTTTATTAGAGGGATTCATTGCATCGTTATATTGCATTCTCACAGTAAGCACAGGGCTGTCCTCTTGGCAGAGGGAACTTGGGAGGGCTGGCGAGGACTGGGGCGGCCGCTGATTAGCATCCGGCCTGCCTGGTTCCTTCCCTCGCCTTTTTTCCAGTTCTAATTGCCCCTCACTTGCCAGTTGAGACCTGCCTTCCTTCCCTTGAGCTAATCCCAGCATTGGGACCTTGAGCTCTCCTTGTGTTAACTGGATTTCTTTCTTGTCCAGAGTTCCTGTCTTTAAGACCTGAGCACTAGAGGAACCCATTTAGCATGTGAATCCAGGCATATCCCTGTTCCTTTCTTCACCACAGGAATGTGGACTTTTCAGGCCCAGCTCCAGGAGCAGCCCAGGCTGCTTGTCTGAATTTCTGAGCCCTGGATGACTGTGTGTGCTTCCATCAATATAGGAAATATAGGCATGTTTGTTAGGTAGTAAAGATTCTTTGGTGCTGTACACACACACACGCACGCACGCACATACAGGCACACACACACATTCTCTTTTCAGATTTCACTTACATCCTATGGTCTTATTTATCTTGCATTTCCTCCCATGACTGCTGTGCCCATGTGCCCATGTTGATGCAAGTGTTCTGGTTGTTTCTCCTTCTCAGCTTTCATGGAACTCAAATCTCTAGTGGACGGGCTGGTTCCTGGTGATCCCTCCAGGAGTTACAGAAGCACATCTGGGGCTCTGTTGAGCTTCGTTCTGACTTCTGCAATAGTACAAGTCGGGAAAGTTGATTTCATGACTATCTGAATGCTTGAGTGAACCGGCAGTGGACGTCAGGGTCCTCTGAGCTTATCAGGAGAGTGCATTTCAGGGTCCTCTGAGCTTATCAGGAGAGTGCTGGGGCTAACTAGTGACCTGAACGCTGCTTGTCTCCTGGCATATACTTGTAAGAATTGTTCATTATTTCTTGGTTTTAACTGGTTTAGGGTTATATTAGCCTTTGGTACCTGCCAAGGTTCTTCCATGGTTGTGATAGAATTTCAGGAGCTTCAGTAAAAGAGTGCTTCTTCTCTTGTATTTACAGAAGGCTTCCAGAGACTTTAAAAAATGTTTTTATGTACCTGTGGGTGGGTGAAAGTATATGCTTGTGTAAGTGTGTGTGGAGGCCAGAGGACAAACTCAGATGTTATTTTTACAAACGCCACTACTTCTTTTAGACAGTCTCTTATTGCCCTGGAGTTCACCGGTTAGGCTAGCTCTGGTTAGGTTAGACCGTGAACCTCAGGAATCCTCCTGTCTCCATCCCTCCAGCACTAGGATTACAAGTGTGCACCACACCTGGCTTTTTTGCATGAGTTCTGGGGCTGGAACTCAGATCCTCATGCCTGCCTGGCAGGTGTCTACCTTGGGAGCCATCTCTCAATTACCGCCCCCATAATTGTTTAGGTTCTCTTCTGAGTAGTAAGGTCTATCCTTGTCAGAAATGTAGATACCAAACTAGGGATGTAGCTCAGTTGGTCAAGTGCATGAGGAAAGCCCTGGGTTCAATCCCCAGACATGATGGTGCATACCTGTAATTCCCGCACTTAGGAAGAGGAAGCAAGAGAATCAGATGTTCAAGGTCCTCAGCTACATAATATCATAGTGAGTGCATAGCCAAGCCAGGATACTTGAGTCCCTGTCTCACAAACAAACAAACAAACAAACACACACAAATGGTGATTTGACCTCTCATTTTTTCTCAAATGTTCTCTCCCAAGTACATTTTAATAGAGAGTGGCTCCAGGGTTTGGACCAGCTGCTACCTGCAGATCTTTGGGGACTGTGTTCAGGAAAACCAAATGAGTGAGAAAAGATGGATGAGCCATTAGAAATCAGGCCCAATTATAACAGATAGTTTTGCTGAGTATGCTGATCCTGTGGTAGGGGTGGAAGTTTTGTAGTCCTATGCTCACGGTTCCCTAATGGGGTCATTATTATGATGATACCTGTTTCATGCATGAGGAAGTAAGGCAGAGAAAGCAGCTCATTAAAGTCCCTGAGGTCCCCCAGCCAGTAAGTGATGGAACCGGGTCTGAGCTCTGGCAGCTGGACTCCAGTGCCTGTTGTCACAGCCAAAGGACAGATTCACAATGAGTAGTGTAATTTGAGATTCTGAGGTGACTCTTCACCGCTCAGGGTCCAACGTGACTCTGGCAAGAAGGTATATTGAGATCTACATTGATGGATACGTAATATATTTTTTTAAAAAAAGATGTTGTCAGCTTTGAGTCTTACCAAGTCCCTAAATCAATGTTATTATTAGTGCTTGGAAAATTACCATAGTTACTTTAATTATATCATTTCTATTTATTTGTTAGCTTGAGTCAGTCTATAAGACACCCCTCCACCCAATTAATCAGTCACTTCCTTGAAGTTGCTTCTTCCCATTTTCAAAATAATGAATTGATTCTGTATAGATAGGGTTTTTAGTCCTTAGTCATATATATTTAGTTATTTAGTTAAGAATAACTAAAAATAATCTTTTAAATTGAAAACAGATTTACTTAGAATTTAGTGTTGACTATATGAATTCAGTGGTTCTGTGAGTGTGTGTGTGTGTGTGTGTGTGTGTATGTATGTTTGTGTATGCCATGGCACATATGTGGAGATCAGAGAATGACATTGGATATGGTTCTGCCTTGTTTCAGACAGGATCACTGTTCTCTGTGTGTAACAGGCTACTTGACCTGTGAACTCTGGGGATTCTCCTGTTTCTGTCTCCCATTTTGCCATAGGAATACTGGAGTTTCAGTTGTGTGCTAATATACCTTGCATTATGCAAATTCTGGTGATGCAGGGACTTCAGACTCAGGTCCTTGTGCAGCAAATACTTTACCCACTGAGCCTTTCCCTAGCCCTGACTTTGTTTTCTAAAAAACCCAAATCTAAATAGTGGCACACTAAGTAGTTGGTAGTAATCCGTGGTAGCTTCACTTAGCAAAGTATGTATAAGTAATGCCTTTATTGCAAGAGATAGCACTTGCTTGTCAGAAAATTCTGACTGGAGTACATATCAAAATCCCCTGAAGGGACTTGTTAAACAGATTGGGAGGCTCCAGCTTTTGGTCTTGATGCCTCATCCTTCTGCCAAAGTAGTCCAGGCCACCAAAGAGTTGGGTATTTCTGTTTTGATCTGGACAGTCTGCAGGAGTTGGAGGTATGGTGCTGGAGGTACTGTCAAAATAGCATCACAGAGAATCTCCTCAGGTGGTGATGGTGGTGAAGTTGGTGGTGGTGATGATGGTGGTGGTGGTGGTGATGATGGTGATGGTGATGGTGATGGTGATGGTGATGATGGTGATGGTCGTGGTGGTTGGTGATGGTGATGGTGGTGATGGTGATGGTGATGGTGGTGGTGATGGTGGTGGTCTATTCTTTGCATCATTTTTTTTTAAATTTATTTTTTGTCCAAACAAAGGGTTAGTCTGTGTCATAATGTTGGCAGTGACATAATCAAGATACAGGTGTACTCTTAGATGCTGGTTTAGATTTACATCTATAAAAGTTCTTCAGGTAATTGGAAATTTGATTGTGGCCTGTATATTAGGTGAGATAGAAATGCAGTGAACTGGAAAGGTAGAGTCTGTAGCTGAAAAAGCTGGCATCATTGGTGCCTGTGGTATGTTTACAGAATCCACAGCTGTCTGTGTGTGTGGGTGACAGTGTCCAGAGTGGGCTTTATGAAGGTGTGAGCATAATGGTCTGCACAGGAGAAGAATGTAATTTTGTTTTCTCATGCTGGCTGATCCTTGTCTAATTCCTGATAGTTTACAACCACTGCTACGGTAATAAAGATCATTTAAACATAAGCCTGTTTTTGGATGAGAATTGTCATTTCTTACTCCTTAAATGGTATGGTCTCTTCACCCTAGCTAGACTTTAATATGTCTGTTTCTTATGTTACTTTTCTCAGTAGAACTTTGTACCAGCCACCATATTATATTATTACATACTTTGCATGAGCACACCCTCTCTCTCTCTGTCTCTTTCTCTCTGTCTGTCTGTCTCTCTCTGTCTCTGTCTCTGTACCTCTGCCTCCTCGTACATAAACTTTTTGAGGATTGGAATTGTATTTAGTTGTTCTTTTCCCCCCCATCTCTAATGCTCTTGGGTATGTAGTTGACACTCAGTAAATCTACTTAACCAAGTACCTGAATGAGGGAAAATCAATGTGTCTGTACATTGATTTCTTTGAGGGAACTCCTGGTTTCAGTGAAGTTTAAAAACCATTGTATTAAACTGTTTTGTAACAAGCCAAAATACCCTTGAAATGAGTTAAGTAAAGTTTACTTCCTAAGGAAAGTCACTAGAACTGGAGGGTTATTAGGGAGCTGAAGATGGTTCAGAATGTCCCACCCTACCCACTGTGTGAGGCTCTATTTATTTATAGCGGGGAAGAGGAAATGAGACGTAGAAACAACCTGCTTGTCATTTACCTTATGTGGTTTTCACAGCTTTCAGCCCCTCATTGGCAAGCAGTTTTTTGGCTGGGATAAGTTAAGCACTCAGTCACTTGGTTGGTGTCATACTTTTGTTACAGTTTTCGGATCAAGCTAGGTTGCAGTATTGAGGTGGTTTGGCACCAAATTTGAACACCCAAGTAGAGAGAGAACTGTAGACTTATTTTAACAATATGATCTCCCCTCCCCTCCCCTCCCCTCCCCTCCCCTCCCCTCCCCTCCCCTCCCCTCCCCTCCCCTCCCCTCCCCTCCCCTCCCCTCCCCTCCCCTCCCCTCCCCTCCCCTCCCCTCCCCTCCCCTCCCCTCCCCTCCCCTCCCCTCCCCTCCCCTCCCCTCCCCTCCCCTCCCCTCCCCTCCCCCAGAGAGCTGCCTGCCTCTGCCTCCCAGGTGCTGGGATTAAAGGCATGTGCTACCACCCCGACTTAATTTAATCTTTTTCTAAAAGCTCTGGCTGTTCTTAGTCATATGCCTGGTACATTTCTTTTGCATAATACTTGCCTATATCCAATATTCATTCATCCTTCCTCTCTCCATCTTCCTCTCCTTCCTCTTAATAGAACTAGGCTCAAGAAAGTAAGAGGGGACGAAAGGTCGAGATGCATAGTTTTTCCTCCTACTGTGCTTTTGCATTTGAAGCTAATTTTATAATCCCATGTTCTTCCCCCATACTAAATGCATTTTCCTTTGTTATTACAAATTATGATGTGGGAGGTGCTTTGAAGCAAAGATGTATAATAAGGTTTCTTTGCAGTATTTTAAATCTTCTAATCTGTACATTCTCAAGAGCAAAGGTCAGCAGACTCTTGTTTGCCTATTTTCGTATAGCCTGGCAGTTAAGAATTACTTTTGAAATTGATTTGATGATTAAAACTTTAGTGAAATTTTATCTTTTTTCTTCCACAAAAGGAAATGTATTCTTTTAGTTAGTTAACTAGTATGTTACAGTGAGTGAAGACTATTATGACTTTTGTTAAAATGATTGTCTAGATAGTCTTCTAATTTGCTTTCTGTTGCTGTGATAAACGCCATGACCAAAAGGGCTTATTGCAGCTTTCAGTTTAGTCCCCTGTTGAAGGAAGCCAGGGCAGCAGTGTGTCATGGTGCTGAGACCCCTGGGAAGGGCCACTCAGACTCCAGGTGTTCTGAATTATCCGAATTTTATTTTTAGCTGGCCAGTGACTCCACTCTCTGGGTGGGGATTTAGAGAGCACAGTACCGACTCAGGAGGTGTAGAGCTTCTAAAGGCAAAAACCATCCTAATGCACCAGGTGGTTATATACAAGATTACACAGGCATGGCACGTTTGTTCCTGCAGCAGGCTGGCAATCGGTTACAGAAGCCAGTTAAGCATTAAGCAAGTGGTTACAAAAGCTGTAAGACATTAATGGAGATCTTCCAGATTTTGTGAGGGTATTTTTCTGTGATTAATTCTTCCTGGAACAGCCCTGTGGTCAAACTTTTCCTGGAACTGCCTGCTAGAATTAGGTTCAGCTCATCCAGATGGCAGCCTTATACAAAATGGAGGAACTCAGGTCATCACAGGTGCAAGCAGGAACCCAGAGGCAGGGACTGAAACAGAGACCACAGAGAATACTGCGTACTGGCTTGCTTCCTCTGCCTTGCTGGGCCCACCTGCACAGGGATGGCGCCTCCCATAGTGGGCTGAGCTTCATATTAATCAGCAGTCAAGAGTATGTGCCACAGACAGGCCCACAAGCCAGTCTGAGGGAGGAAATTCCTCAATTGAGATCCCCTTTTCCCACATGACTCTAATATCAGTGCAGATAGCAGCAACTTTATCAAGGTTGTTGTGATGGATGTCAGTGATACTGCAATGGGTAGAGACACTGGCCTTGAGTCCAAATATAATAAGAGAAGATGGAGATTTACACCCAAGGAGGCTGGGGTTGGAGGGTCATTCAACAGAAAATTACTAAGAGGAGACATCAAGGTAGAGAGATTGTTGCAAAACTAACCTAACAGGATTCTTGCTGTAGACAGGCCAGATGATCTGATATCACTGGGGGGGGGGGGGGGGGATATCTTACAAATGAGAAATTTGATCAGATGTTAAGGGTAGAGAATTCTTTCTAACTTATTGGACTCATGCTATAGACTCAGGGGCCCAAGGTCGAGCCCTCAAGAAGAGTCTTAGAACCTAGCCGAAGTTTGCTCAGGGAGCACATCTGTACCAGGCGTTACCAAAAATCTTGCTCTGCTGTCATTATAGTTTGAGTCTTGTCAGAATTCTTTGTAGATTTAGTCTTGTCTCCTTTAAGTGCCTGCATACCTTGGATCTTACCTCTTGTCTTGTGAAATCGGAACAGCCTTACACCTCTGAGAGTTACTTTGTTGACCTCTGCTCTGGAGTTTTAGAATTGCTCTTGTGAATTTTAACAGCCCTGCATTTAAACAGAAAGTCCAAGGTTGAAGTGTGGGCCTTGTGCTTATTGCTCCCAGAATGAGCTGCAGGACAAAGTGCTCATTTCCTTTAGCCTTCGTAATTTTCCCGTTTTCTTCCTGAACATTGGCAGCTATGACCAGAGTGCGGCCTTGCCTGTGCAGGCTAAGAGCCCTCTCCCTCCCTTCATCCTGTTCACGAGCTCAGGATCTTTGCACTGTTGATACCCAGGCCTCCTGGGCCAGTCTGTCTGATCATGGAGCTGTCTACTCCTGCCTGGGTTTCTGACCCATAGAACTGTGATCTCTTTGTAGTAACCTTTGGGAGATTATTTCCAATTAAAAATAATTTTCCCCTTCTTTGTTTCTCCTTTAACGTCCACCCATGGGGGAGGGAGTGTGCATTTATAGTGTAGTTCAGAAATGTTTTCCTCTAATCAACTTCTTTTTCAGCTACCCTTGAAGTCTGTATCCCCTTTGGATCAGTTATACCTCCTTCTTGGAGTGCTTAATACTGTGATCCATGTGTTTATTAGTCCTTGAGGTCTGTTTTCTGTCCTTGGTGTCACTTCCAGACTAGGATAGTTGCTCAAATATACTCTGAGTTAATGAGTAATTGATACATCATCAAAAATTTTAGCTGAAATATCGAAACTCTGAATCTTTAAGAACTTCAATATGGTCCCAATAGAAAGCTTTCCGTTTGATTAAAATGCCAAATAAACTTGCTTTTATTGTATTCATAAATATTATGTGTCCAGGATTCTTTATGATGTAGTGACACCTTGAAGAATGGGCTTCCTTTTCTCGGGGAGCTAATGTGTTTGTAAGATAAGATGGAGTGTTGTTTCATAAACAGTTTTTCATTTTTAGACATTGTTGAAAGATATCTAGTATGGCATTAAAAGCCTTTTAGGTTTTCTTAATCAACTGAGAAAGCAGTTTAACTTCATGTAAACTTACTGTGTTTAATGCTGAGGCTGAAAAATAGATTATTTGCTTTTTATTTATAAAACTGCTAAATAAATAATCTAAAACAAATGAGGAAAATGCAGGCCTTCATGTATTTATTTTTAAGTGTCAGATCTTTGAGAAAAATGTCCAGGAACTTGAAAGGTTATTTAATGAGCCATTTGGAGAGTCAGGGTTGATTTTGTACCCAGGGTTTTTTGTTGTTGTTGTCTTAGTGTAGTTATTAATGGCCCTTCCTTTTAATCTCAAGACTCTGTAATCGCATGTTACCTGTTGATGCCTGATTTGCTGTCTCATTTAATAAAATTGTTCATGTTGTAGAAACTGAGGTTGGGTTACACTGTTGTGTCAAGCTTTGAGGAAAGTAGGTCGAGTTTTGTCGTCTGAGTTCTGTAGAATAGGTTTCTTGAATGAATCAGTTATGAGGAATGTCCTCTTAAACAAATTTGAGTGTCTTCCATTCAGACTGGTGGTGTTCCCTGGTGTTTGGCCAGAGAGCTCCTTGGTAGACTGCTGCTCTGAACTGTCTCTCTTTGGCTGTCTTGTTTGTGCAAATGTTCATGTACCTACCATTTATGTGTGTGCTCCATTATCCTCAGATGTTAGGTGTATACGATTGCCCTAAAATAGGGGAAAATGCTCATGGACCTCAGCAGTGTAACAGCTGGCAGGGGCTGGAGTGGCACAGCAGGTACTGCTGACCTTGTGTTAGGCAGCGTGGTAGCCCAGCTCAGTTGGCAGTCAGCAGTGGGCACTGCTGAATGAAAATTCTACCAGACTGCTTGTTTTCTAGCTGTCATGACTTGCTTGGATCATTTGAAGTAGTGCTGAGGCTCAGTTTTTAGTGCCTTACCACATTTGCTTATATATTCTCTAAAGGCTTGGCATTTTCTCTTAGAAGAACCTGGAGTAATTACAAATGAAGTGTTTAGTAACAGAGGTTAGGAACCTTGTGCAAAGTGATGAAGTTTTATTCTGGTGCTAAGGTTCAGACTCAGGAAGTTTTTAATGCCAGAATCTACCCCCTGTCCTGGTGTTACCTGCCCATTAACTATTGGTGGAAGGCCGGGATAGGAAAAGTGACCCCAGACAATAAATTGGTTAGTGTCCAGTCAAGGAGCAGAGCCACATTGCATCTTCCTTCTCAACTGCTCTCAGCATCTGATCCACTTTGATGATGGGATGGATGCCTGTGGCACTTAGAGAATGGCTGCTTGTGCTCAAGGGCACCCTATTATTACACAGGGTTCCTGAACCTTAGTTTTGGTTTGACAGGCACCTATGTGGTTAAAGTAAAAATTCTGTTAAGGAAAAGATGTTTGTAATTTCCTTTTTTCATTTTTCTCTCCTCCCTTCCCACCTTTCCTTCCCCCTCCCTTTCTCTCCCTGTCTCTGGTGCATTTCTAAAGGGAAATGTCAGCTTCCCAGAGAAGAAATGGGATGCGACTGCTTCCTTCCCCTCACCATCTAGCATAAGGGGAGGGACGGAGATCTCTTCCTTTAGCCCCGTGTTCACCCCTAAGTGAATATGCCTTGAGCTGCTCTTGTCCTCCCTCCTTCTCCCTCCCTCCCTCTCTCCTTCCCTCCCTCCATAAAAAGCAGAACAATACCAAACAGGGCTGAGAATTGAGAGAGGCTCTCTGTGACCAGAAGCGCTGGGAAGCAAGTACAGCAGGTGGATGAGATTGATGGAGACTCCACAGCAAGGAAACGTAGACCCGAGAGAGAAAGTGCTGGCTCACTAGAAAAATGAATTTTCTGAACACCCTCCTGGATGAGTCCCAAGAATTGAAACTATAGGGAGTGGCAGCAAAAATGGGTAATGAGAACGCCCAGCCAGGAACTAATGACCTTGAAACAGCTGTGCTGCTGCGCGCTACCCGGGGCTCTGGGGAGGAGCTGGTGGTTGAATTCACTTCTGCTACAAAACCATTTAGCGTGGTTTCACACTCACTGGCGCTTTGCCAAGCCAGAACACCGAGAGTCACTGTGGCAGGAAGTTGTTGAGCCTGGCTTCTTTCTTGTCTCCACCTCCAAGGTTCGGAGACTTCTCAGACTGGGCATAAAAACAGTGGTGCCCCCCCCCCCTTCACCGTCATTTTCATACATGATAATGAAACCCTCCTCCAACTCCCCCACCCCCCAACTGATCCATTCTGTGAGCAACCCAGAAGAGTCCTTAGACGCTTGAGAAGGAACCTGCAGCTTGAGCCGGCCCTGAAGCGGTCTGGTGGAAGGATCGGCAAAATGTTAACACAGGGGAGTTCTGCTTCATCGGCACATCCAAAAGATGAGCAGATCCATAGGGCAAGAACAGTTCGTGGGAAAGGATGAGAGAGGAGTTCTGAGCAGTCAGTCATGGGACTGAGAGGTGAAGAAGGCTGGCTTGGGGTGGGTGGAGGGCTGAAAGGGCAGGAGGGAAGCAACTCAGGGCCCAGAAAATTAGTGGTCTGGAAAATTGAGCAGAGGATTTATTCGCAAATTCAAAGCAGAAGGATTAAGTTGGAAATTATGAAGCAGCATTAAGAAATGCAGAGATAGAGCTAAGAGAGGGAGGCACAGAAGGGGCAGGAAAGGCAGATTAAAAACTCTCAGATGCTGTCAGGGCCTGGAGACATGATAATTGCTCTTAAGAGAGATTTTTGCTAAAAGTCTGAGTTTCTTTTTTCCCACAGTACAAAGCATTGCTTCTTTAGCACCTCTGTCTGTCCCCAGCCCTCTCATGCCAAATTCCAAGTCACTTAACCATTCAGGGTCTACACAGTATCATTTTTACACAATTCCCTTTCCAGCTGTGATTTGAAAATAACTTACATGGAAGTTAAAAGAATGCAAGTTATGGGTAGACCCTCCTTATAATGCTTACTCAGATTTACCAGACTTTTCTGTTATTAACTTTAGCCTTTTAGCTGCTATTTTGTCTTTTTTCTAGGTGCATGATGAAAATATTTTAATCATTTTAGAGTATGCTGGAGGGATCATAATTCTGAATTTTCTTTCCTTATCACATTTTGCTTTGCCTGTTCATGTTTGTTTGGAAGGTGCATGTGGAAGTCAGAGGCTAATTCTCACTTCTACCATGTGTGTCCCAAGGATGTTCGAAACTCAGGTCCTCAGGCCTAGCAGCAGGGTATCTTAATAAAACTGATTTTGTTTTTTTTAGACTAGCTTGTCATGAGAATGTAATTTGGAAAGCTGTGAAGCAGTTTTTATTTGGTTAGGTTAGAAGCCTTCTCTTCCTCTCTTGCTTCCAAATTGAATCATGTTTCTAGAAGCTTAAGTGTTTCTCTTACAGATGGTAGCTTAAGAGAGACGTGGTCTGATAGTTTTCTATGTACACATAGAATGGATTCACCCTGTCTCTCCAAAAAATTCTTACAGTTGTTGTCATTTGTCTTTAATTATATGGTTATAAATGCTGTCTGCTCTTAATACAACTTTTAATATCAGTGTGGAATCATAGCAAATCCTTCACATATAAACATTAAGCCATAATTTAAAATTCATCCACAAACTGTATATGGACCAATAATGACAACTACTGATAAATAATACTTGGCTTCTTCCTTTCTCTGACAGCTGGAAATTTCTTTCAGTATCAATTTTAATATACTCCTAATTTTAGAAGGGCTGTAATGTGGAAAAATAACTTACGACACTTACTGGAATAGTAGGAGAGGAAAAAACACTAAATATGATCTGGGAGATCTTCAGTGAAGTCCCTTAGGCCTAGGGGAAAAGGAGTGAGTGGCTGGAGCTTTATACTTCTCTTCTGAACCACTAGAGGCCAGTAAATTTCCAGTGCTGTATCTTGCAGCCCTCAGGGAAAGCTCCTTTAACAGAGAAACTTAAACCCAGCCATATTTTCATTTCATACATTTATTGAACAGATGCTGTGAGCCTTGTCGTGGGGGCCTTCTGGGGACACAGAGGTCAGGATGGAGGTGGAAGTACAAAACAATTTACTGAGGAAAATGACTGAAAAAACAAAGAGAAGCAGAGGGAGGTAAGGGCTCAGGTTGAGCATCTGTGAAGGCAGAGGAGACAGAAGGACACAGGGTAGGAGTGTCTCCGCTGGAGCTACAGCCGGTCTGGACAGGCCTAACCGGAAGCTACAGGGTGAACATTGCCCAAGGAGGAGTCTGTGCTGGTAGACAGCTGGACTCTTCACTGTGGCTGTCAGCCATTGCCTAGACACTGCCTGCAGGGTGAGCACCTTCTGCTTGGAAACTGAAAAGGGAGGCAGACCTCTTGGCTGGGGGCTGTCAGCCAGCTGCTGTTCTGCAGCCCAGCCTTTGGAAAAGGATCTTTGAGTTCTCCATGGCTGCAGATCATGATTTTGTACTGGGCATCCTATACTGGGTGTTTGTTCTAGAATCTCAACTCTGCCGCTCAGTGTGATTGTGAATCTGAGCAATTTGCCTAACTAGTCATGCAAATTTTTGGTATGGTTTTCAGGAAATGTAAGACCTTTGTCTCAGCCTTCTTAGGAAGGGTGAGAAAACCCACATGGGGCAGAGGCTACACAACATGGTCCCTAAGGTACTCATCAGCCTGGTCTTCTCTTTGATATAAACTGAAGCTATTATCTGGAATGTTTTCCCACAAAAGTGAATGAATGGATGTGTCTAATGAAGAGTAGAACCATCAGGGCTGGAGACATGCTCAGTGGTTAAGAGCACTTGCTGCTCTTGTAGAGGACCCAGGTTCTGTTCCCAGCATTCACATGGCAGCTAGCAACCACCTGTAACTCTAACACCAGGTGATCTGACTCCTTCTGGCACAGGCAACAGGCATACATGTGGTATACATACAAACATGCAAGCAAAGCAGGAATATACATAAAATGAGTAATGTTTTTAAAGCCCATTAGTAAAGAAGGTGTGACTCCATTGATGAACAGAGCACCCAGTTGGATATGATGAGTCCTGGACTGGAACTCCGAGGAATGTTGGATTTACTGGGTTTCATGACCAGGAAAGAGGAATCAAAGCACTGACATTCACTTATGAGGACTTACCAGTCCTGATTTTAGCTTGGGCTCAGTAGCCCTAAAGGTTTAGGGGGTATGTGCCAAGTGAGGTGAGTAACTCACTTTGCTCAAAACCTGGCCTACTTTTCTACTTTCTTTACCCTTGATCGAGAGGGATTTAGCAAGGGAATACATTGCACAGTAAACCTAACAATATCATTACATACAACTACTTACATTAAAAGAACAAACCAGGCATGCCAATGGAAAGAGAGAGAGCCTGGGTCTGTGTAGCCCACACTGCCTTCAAACTTGTGAGTAGCTTCAAATGACTCCGGACTTTAGATCCCCTGGTCTATATATCTTCAATGCTTGGGTTGCAGGCATGCTTCACCATGTCTGGTTGATGTGGTGCTGAGCATTGAATCCAGGGATTCAATTCTACCACTTGAACTTCATCCCCATCCCTGTGCCTTGATTCATGTGAACACTTTAGGAATTTTCTCTCCTTAAACCTGCAATTCTTGATTTTCTTGGTATTCATTTGGTAGATAGAAAAAAAAGTCTTTATATATTAGGGAATGTACTTCTTTGCTTTTGATGGGTGTTGTATTTTATCATTTACCTTTTAATGTTGCTAATGGATTTAGAAAGTAAAAAAATTGAAATGTTTAAAATGTCAAACTCACTCCTTTCTGTAATCCTGGAGCTCCTTGGCTGTTGTAACCTCACAATCTGTCTGCTTTGTATTTCCCACTCTCCAAGTCCCACTCTGATTTCATTTTCCAGTGGCCCTCTCCATGCCTTCTTGTCTAGTGATATTTGTCACTTGTTCTGCTATAATCCAGTGTGATTTTTATTTTTGGATCCTTAATTGTGTCTGCTAAAGTCTACACTCAACCTGGGCCTGAATAATGTTCCTCTGCAGGTTCCAGGAAGATATACGTTTTACCCCCAATACCCATCTTAGTTTCTCTTATGTTGATGTGATGAAGTACCCTGTCAGAAAGCAACTTGGAAGAGGAAGGGGTTAACTGCAGCATACAGTTCCAGGTTATAGTCCGTCATGTGGGGAAGTCAAGGCGGGAGCTTCAAATACCTACTCACGTCACAACCAGTCAAGAGCAGAGGGATGAGTAAATGCCTGCTTGGGTGTGCTCAGCTTGATTTCTCTGTCTCAACACAGTTCAGGACTCCTGCCTGGAGATGGTGCAGCCCAGCAGTCACTGGGTCTTCCCACATCAATTAACTTAATTGAGATGGTCCTCCACAGACTTGCCCACAGGCTGACCTGATGTAGACAGTCTGCCACTGGGGCTCTTTTCCCTTGTGATTCTAGGCTGGGTCAGTTGATAATTAAAACTAACCATCACAGCCAGCATTCAGTCTCTTTCCATAACCCCATTGGACTGTTTATCTGTTTTTTTTCTGACCAATAATTGATTTAGTAAATCACATTCCCAAGGTTGTTCTGAGTAGTTAGTGCTCTTGAAGTCTATTTTCAAATTCCTTTCAAAAGGGAAATGATTTTGTGATTTCTGCCATTCAGGATGTTGGTTCTATTGACAGCTCTTAGGTTTTGGTCTCTTTTGGGACTTGTAGTAGCAAGTAGCTGAGAACATTTAATATTTATCTTTCTATTCCACATATATATATTTTTTGAAAAAAACCTGTCTACATTAAGTCTTGTTCCTTTTTCTGTAGTTGAGCATACATGATGTAGTACGCTAATTTGGTCCTGTGTAAAATGATAGTGTCTATCAGATTCTTCCTTATAGTGTCTGAATTCAAGGTGGAAGGCTGAATAGCATCTTGACGCATTGTCTATAGATCATTTGATGTTGACATCATTGGTGTAAAATAGAAGTGGGTATCTATAAGCTTTATAACTTTGGCCAAGTTTTATATTTTTCATTTAGTCACCTAGGAAGTTTGAAATTTCAAAGATGTCAGCAGAAATATTGATTATGAATGGGTGTTAGGTTCATCATGATAGATGATATTATGCATTTGTGAGTTACACAGCCCCCTGTTTCAAAATTGAGTATAAAAACTGTCTGCAGACTAGATTTATTCTTACTGATCCTGTTTTCCTGTAGAAAATCCTTAAACACATCCAGTAATGTGTAGATGGAATATATTAACTTGAGGTTGTAAACTATATTTTAAGGTTACAGTTATAACTTTTTAAGTGTGATGAAATGTCTTCCTTTTTACTTTCCTCAATAAAACCTATCATTTATTGCACTAAAGCCTTTATGACCGAGCAAATGACAGTCCCTTTGCTGAAGCAATCCTGAATCTCAGGGAAAACCATTCAGTCAGTGCGTGCCAGCTCCTTGCAAGCTCCTTCCGTAGTGGGGTTTCATTCTTTACTTAGAAATGGGATCCTTAAGCCAGTGAGCTGGCAGTGCGTGTAGTTTTTTTCCTCTTCCCTTATTTTTCACTTCATGCTTATGTGCCCATTAGAAGATGAAAAAGCATAGAAAATTAAAACGAGCTGGAAGGGATCTTGGTAATCATTCTGTTGTTAACCCCCCGCCCCCAATCTTAAGATAATGCTGAAGTCTATTCCAAAACTGAAGTGATAGGCACAGGCACAGTTCTTCTGCCTTGATGGGGTCTCTGTCAGCTTCCTGGGCTCTGAACTCTCCTCTCTCTCCATTTAGTACCTGTAAAGGTGACATCAGTCACTATTTGCACATTGTTTAATATAAACAAATAAATACACAAATCAGCAAATGCAATTTGAATCTCAAAAGCACAAAAGTATTTCTTCCTTTAGTTTTTATTTTTGAGAGCATAAATATACTCAATTAACTAAATTTCAAGCAATAAATTCTTAATATTCACATGTTTACATCAGGAGGAATAAAACCTGAAGATAAGTTTTACTGTAGATCTTTCAAAAGTTACGCAGACATTATAATACAAGAGAAATGAGTTGCCAGCCCATTGCTGAGATAGTAATGGCTTTTGGATGTGCATGCTTCCCGGTTTTTGTTTGGCTTTTCTTCTTTTTGTGCTACACAATCTGATACTAATTTATTGTCTGTTTTTAAATTGGTGTAGAACATTTTCCTTCTCCGGTTACCTTAGAAAGGTTCCTGTAATGTCTGTTTGGTGCCTGTTGCAAAAGCTGCTCCTGGAAATTAGGCAACATCATTGTGATGCAGTTTTGTACTCCAAATGCTAGTGCTGTGGCTCTTGATCACCCTAGATGCATATTTGGGTCAGGGGTAGAGCAGAAATTGCTTGGATTCAAACACTGGCTGCTGGGGCTTTGTGGTTAAGAACACGCAGAGGACCTGACTTCAGTGTCCAGCACCCACATTGAGTGGTTCTCAACCACCTCTAAGTCCAGCTCCAAGCGATCTGAGGACTTCTGGCCTCCAGGGCTACTCATAAACACATGCACATGCACACACAATTACACACACTGACACAAATAAAATTAAAGCCTTGAGTATCTGGCAGTTATATATGTGTTAATGTAGTTTGGTTGTTCACTTAATTCTTGTCTTGGGTTTGCCATTTCTGTAAACACTGCAGAAAGTTCTTGACCGTAGAAAGGAAGAAAGATTAAATATGTATAATCTCTTGGGGAATATCCTGCAAGGGGCATATTCTCAACTGTGGCTTTTTCAAATCAGTTTTTGTTTTCCCATATTTAAAAAGACTTTTTATTTTATGTGTATGAGTGCTTTGCCTTTGTGTATGAATGTGTCATCTGCCTAGGTCTGGTGCCCTCAGAGGCTGGAAGAGAGTGTTTGATCCCCTGGATCTAACAGTTGTGAATCATCATGTTGGTGCTGGGAACTGAATCTTAATCTTCTGCAAGAGCAACAAGTGCTCGGAAGCACTGAGTCATCTTTCTAACCCCTCAGATTGTATTTAATGAACATTGTTCTGATACAGGAGATAAGTTAATCGTGAAAAGCCATCTGTATCTGTCTATGTGTGCTAAGGAAAAGCACATTTTCACACATATACACACATATACACAATACATTTGGATATTATCAAACTGCAAATAAAATTCAGTATGATCAGAATGGTACTTAGAATATATTTTGTTGAACAGTTAGTAGATTTTGGATCATGTATAATATATTCTATTACATCTGTAGTTCTAATATAAGTATTCAACTTCATAAATTGACAGATTAAATAGGTTTCATGGTATACCCTTTCTTTATCCTTTGTTGAACTTAGGGTTGTTACATGTTGAAATTTTTTCCCTTTTTATTTTAATGTTTTCCACTAAATATGACAGGAGTCATTTAAAATGGAACAAGATGTGTGTGATATTTGGGGAAGAAAACTCCCTTTTTCTAAACTGTCTCAAAAATTCTGGCTAATGATTTCTGAGATTTTTCTCCTGGGTTGAAGCAAAATGAGCTGAATTACTTTGATACTAATGGTGTCTACTAGACAAGTTATACTTTTTCCTGTCGTTTTCAGGATTCTGAGCAACAATAAAATATCTGAGCTGAAGAATGGTTCGTTTTCGGGGTTAAGTCTCCTTGAACGATTGTGAGTATTCCTTCATCATTTATTTTATGTAATACATTTTCATTATAGAACTGCTGCCAAAACTCCATCTATTCAAAATAAAAAACTCTAGTTTTTCCCAACATTTTAATAGTGCAGAATTTTCAGGAAGTGGATTTTTACAAACAAGCAGAGGCCAGCAAGCTTTCCATGAAGGGCAGATAGTAAGCCAAGTTAGACTTTGTGGGCCTTAGGTTTGGTCACAGTTTCTCAGCTCTGCCCTTGAAGTGTAGAAGCCATCTAGACAAGAATGAGTCAGTACTAGCTGAATAAGAGGATGCGGTGATAAAGAACAACCCCATACAGATCTCTTCCGGTGAAACTGCGAACTAAATGAGCCCTGGACCATGGTTTGCTGACCACTCACCGACTTAGTGTGATTGATGAGTTTGACATTGTGTTTCTTAAAATGATGTGTGTCTTGAAAGTAAAATTGAAAGAAAACATGTCGAGGAGAAAACTTCTTAGGTAAACTGATACTTCATTCAGATATCTTACAACACAATAATAGGTTTTGCTTAGAAGTTTGCTTATGAGCTGATGTGTTACAAGCACTCATTTTGATGTTGCGTAAACTTTAGGGATTAGGTATGTCATTTGCTTGTGTTCTGAATGCTGCTCAAGAATCCTGTTTTAAATTGTCCTAGTACTCAGGCATTTAGGCTGAAATTTGAAAATATATAAGGGAGCCAGGCTGAGCCTGTGCATTTCTGTGAAATTAAATCTAGCCTCATTTTTCTTAATTCTCTTTGCTTTACTTGAGTTTCTGTCCTTTACCCAGCGTTTCCTTTGCCAGTTCATCTAGGGTCTTCTGCAATTACATTCCCATAGCACTTGATTACTTAGGTTGCCACCATGTTATTTAAGCATATGCCACCTAGAGTTGTTTATTCTTTCATGCCTGCTTCTGTGTTTTTCATTTGTTCCAGATGTCTTTATGTTAGGTGGGCTATACATAAACACTTAGACATATGTACACTCATTACATGAGTATACATATGCTTAATATACACACATATACGTATGTAGGAACACACTACCCATGTTATACAGATACTTAAAACCATTCTTGGCAAGACAATGCTCAGGACTTAATGCTCATGACCTTTTGTATTTCCCTTAAAGAATTCCTGTCATATTCCTCACAGTCTATGAGCCTAGGGGATGCGGCTATGCACTCAACTCCAGGACTGCTTAACTGCTGAGCATAGTTCTTTAAATACAATCCGTGGCCGCCGGTTCAAGAGTAGAAATTTAAATCAGTTTTATTGAGGGAAATGTGCTTGGGGTTTTGGAGAAAGAGATTTCCTCACTGTCAAGAGGAAAGGTGGTTATACCTTTTGGCACAGAACCCATCCTGCTGGGCTGGGGCCAGGGCACTAGAGAACAGAGTGAGGATTGACATTAAGCAGGAGGGACTCCTGGGGCACTGCAGAACCTTTGAATGGAGAAGGCAGCACCTTCCCATCAGGCATTCTGTTCCCTGCACAGCAGTGTCATTGGCAGATACTCCAGCATACAGCACGGTGCCAGGTTAGCTGATAATGGAAGAGATTCGTGTGGTCAACGGAAGGATGGACACTTGTCATTTGTCTGTGGTGTCTTTTATGTAGAAACACACTCCACTTCTGGCCCCTAGGCTTCTTCATGTGCTTGCTCATGTGTTCTACAAATAGCATCGTCAGGGTGGTTAACGTGCTGTGCTCTGGTGTAAGTTATACCTTCCCTCCATTTAGTTTTTAATTTCCTTTGTCTTTTTCCTTATTTTCTGCCATTTGTTGATAATAAATTCCCATATATGGTTGAAACAAGTTTGGTGCCATTGTGGGTGATGTTAAGATCCAGTGAGTGTTTTTAGTCAGAAATCTGTTTATGCATACACACATACAGATGCACACACAGACACACATACTGGAGCCTTCAGCTTAGAGCTCCCGTGCTCACTCTAGGATCAAGGCATCTTTGTGGGAGAGCATATTGCTGGACTTTCACATTCAAACTTAGACTGTTCCTACAGTTTTGTTAAAACAGTTCTTGTGCTTCTTGTCATGAATGTTTCAATGATCCAATTTATAGAGATTTAGCTCTACATCCTAAAGTTGGACTGCTATGTACTAGAGACACTGTGGGTTGGCGTGGAAGGGAAATACTAAATGAGAGTGTCTGACTATAAATATCTTTTGGCAATGCCTGATTAATATGGCTATTATTAAATATTATATAATATGTCAAGAATTTTTATTATTAAAGGAAAAGTGTAACTTTAAATCATATTATAGTGCTCAGTTATTCATGAGAGGTATTTTGTGGAAACACATGCAGTTCATCATTGGCCACAGATTTATGTACTGCTTTAACGAAATCAGTTCCTCTCCCAGAATCTGTTTAAAATCTGAGAAGGGAAACTTATGCTTTAAGAAAATAGAACTGACATTATATATTTCTATTTGCAGAGATTTTTAGCTCATATAAAACAAGGTGAAAATGTATGGATCGAATGTTTTCATAAAATCATCATATCTCTAAGGTGTAAGGTTGTGGTCAATTGGGTAGTGGGGAGATGGGATCCAGTATGCTAGCGCTGCTCACTTTTGGTGACTTAGACCTCATGAACTTAGGAAGTTGTGACTTTTTAAGTTGGGGACAAAGAGAACATTTTATTATGGAACCTTGTCTGCTGCTAAAAGATTGAAAGGGTAGCGTTGTCTCCCAAATCACCGATTTACTTACTCATATTCTACAGTTAATGACTATTAACAATTACCCCCATCACCATCTTAGAATATGCCCAGATACATTTAGAGAGTCACTTGGAGGTCAGTCACATACATCATGACACTGTTGTTACTGAGAGAGATCCTCCACACTGACTTTGTGAAAGTCTGTGTGATTTTGTAGCTTCCCCTAGTTGACTGAAGTAGTTGTGTAGATAAGGTTAGTGAATGTCATTTTGTTTCTCAGTTTTGGTGTATTATTTTCAAAATCCAGTTATTTCTCTGCCTGCTTACAGATGAGTTTCTCCCTTCCCTGGAGCACAGCAGACCCTGGTCTTGTGGACTTGTAGTTGCCTGGGGAGGATAGTATAAGCAGCCAGAGCATACTGGGACAGAGACAGCAGAGAAAGCTTGGGACACTCAGGGTTACTATGCTCAACGAAGGAATGGTATCTACAGAACTCTCCCTCAGTGAGTGTTTTTGAGGCTAGAGAAGGTGGGGAGCAAGGTCATGGAGTGGAGGGGACATGTGGTAAGGATGGAGATCTTCATGGGTAATGTTCTCTAGTTGAGAGAATGGGATCCTTTCTTGTATTATTACAATTTTTTTTTCTTTTTGTGGTACTGGGGGTGGAAGTTAGCACCAGGAGTGTGTGCTAGACACAATGTTTCTCCCACCGGCCTACACTTCTCTCCTGAGTGATTGTGCTGGGTAGGTTTAGTGTCAACGTGATGCACCTGGGTAGGGGGAGCCTCCACTGGGGAATTGCCTCCATTGGACAGGCCTGTGGCTGTGCAGGTGGAGTATTTCCTTGATTATTGAGTGATGTGGGAGGGCCCAGCCCACTTTAGGCATGCCAACCCTGGACAAGTTGTCCTGTTTTGTATAAGAAAGCAGGCTGAACCTGGGACAGGGGAGCAAGCCAGTAAGCAGTGTTCCTCTATGACCTGTGCTCTAGTTTGATCCTTTGTAGCCACATCTCAGAAGGTAAGCAGTGTCAGTGAGGGCAGGGGCTGAGTGAGGACTGGGAAGGGAAGGTGTGTAGAGTGGGAATTGAGGTTGAAGTATGCAGGATGGACAAGGTCAGAGTCACGGTTGTCCTTGTAAAGTTCTGTACACACTGGCATTTTTTCTGAGGAGGTTCTAACACAGAGAGGGATGTGCTGAAGACTGTGTTTAGAAAGATGTTTAAGTGGAGAATGGCCAAGAGGGACAAGAATTCAAGAGTGGGCTGTGTGATATAAAGCTGAGCTTGGTCAATGCCATGGGGGAGGAGGGAAAGCTGGATGACTTGAGATGTCATTAGCATTTTTAATACTTTCCAAGTTCTTCTTTCAGACATCTAGAGGGATTGAAATAGTATGAACTCTAGCACCTCATTTGAATGGTGACCAACTTTTTTGTCATGTTTGCTTATCAATCTCAGTTACTCTGGATATAAATTAATTTAGTTCCTTTATTAATTTTCTACTGCATGAAAGATGTGCTTAAATCCTGCATACTTGTTGATATCAAGAACTTGTCTAGATTTTCTTCATTGTTCTGTGTAGGAGTTTATAGGAGGAAAGATTTCTTTTGCTCCCTGTTTCAGAGATCTCAACCCATAGTTGGGAGGGGTGACAGAGTAACTCACATCATGCCGGCAGAAACAAAGAGAAAGGGTCTGGGGGCCAGATTTGATTTTTCAGAGTTCCATGCCTGGTGACCCGCTTTGCCAGCCAGGCATGGCAAAGAAACCCCTCCTGAAGTTTCTACAACCTCCATAATTAGCGCCACCAACTGGAGACCAAACATGTAATCTATGAGCCTGTGGTTGACATTTCCTGTCCAAACCACAATGCATGAGGAAATGAACTAGAATTTGCTGGTGGACACTGCATCGATGGGATTCACAGAAGAGGGCGTGCGTGCTGTGCAGTATGTCCAGGGCTCCTGGTCACTAGCAGGGGAAGCATGGGAAGCCACCGTGTCGGTGATGCATCAGCAATGTCTGGCTTATAGTATGAATAACTGCAACCGCCGGTGAGTGGAGACCAACCTCACTAGAATGTACTTGGGAATTTTTTAGGAACCCTTTCCAGAAATTGGCCCCAGTGTTGTATTTTGTGCTACACTGGTAGTTAGGAAATGCTGATAGAAGAAAAATTGAGAGAAAAGTATGTGTGACTCAGACCGCACTGTAGTTCGTTTTTATTAGCGGGTAGAACAGCAGTGTTGAATGTGCTTTTCAGATAGGATGGGAAGAAAACCCAAGACTGTGCTCAATCTTAGTAAACTTCTTTGGAGTTGGCTTCTTAAATGTAGGAGAATGGATGCCTAATGACTTCTGCGTTAGAGTGACTTTAAAGAGGCTACCTGAGAATCGTCAAGTCTTCTAGACTTGCTGTCCCTGGTAGAGCCACAGTTCTTAAAACCCCAAAATACACTTCATCACAGCCCAGATGTAGTAACAGGTATTGCCAAAGTTCGGGATCCACTTTCTGGATGGACTTTTAAAATCCCAGCTAAAATGGAAGGGACCTGAAAGTACCTACCTCCTGTCCTGGTTGGGTGAGCATTCCTCTGCATCTGTGTCGTTTGACCTTCATTGTGCATGTCCTCCAGGCATGTGTGCTGAGGAAGAGCAGCAGAGGAAGCTCTGTGTGGCTGTGAGGGAAGGGGCAAGACAGACAGACTCAGAGAAAAGAGCAGCTCAGAGTTGTGTTTTCTGACATCCATCTTTCAGACAGATGACCAGAGGGCACTCTGACTCAGTGGATAAGGCCATGAGTGGGTCCTGATACACAGGCTTACCCAAGGCATCCTGCATAGCTGTCATGTGGGCCAGCCATGGGCAGGAATGTGGTGTCAGAAAGAAATGTCCAGGGACCAGCCATGGATGGAAGAAGTGGGTTCCTTGTGGAGATCTCTTCACACTTTCAGTTTTTTTCAGTAGAATTTTTGTGCATTTCATACAATATATCTTAATCATATTTAGACCTTCTTCCCTGTTTGCAGCCCTCCTCCCCCCATAGCTCACTCACCCACAGCATTTCATGTATTCTATCATATGTATTAAGGCTTATCAGTTAAGTTTTTGTACCCAGCTGGAGCCTGTTTAGCTTATCTAGAGTCACTCCCTTAAAGATCAACTCTCTCACTCAGCAGTAGTTCCTTGGCATAGGTTGGGGCCTGCTGCCTATCTTCCCCAGTGTGGAAAGTTTTCAGAATATCTGACAAGGGATAGTAGCAGCCTTGGCCTGTTGCCCAGACCCCACTGGTGGATGACACTCATTGCTGCCCCCATGTGGTTGAGTACTGGCAGGGTTGTGTCAGTGCACTTGAAAAGGATAATTTGCCAGCAGTTAAAGGTCTCTAGAAACTTAAGATATACATTGTGATTTATAATGTGCTTATTAATAGCCTCCCTTTATAGAAAACTTAACCACAGAATCCAAGGGAGTGGTGAAAATATGAAAAACAAAATGACATGATTTCAGAGTGCATATTTTAAAGATATATTTTGGAAAAAATTTAGTTTACTGAAATTTGTGATAAACACAACCACTCATGTTCTTAATAACCAAGGTGTTCTCTGTTGAGACAGACTCTTGACTTGCCAGTGTGAATAGCCCCAGAATCCAGGTAAATGCTGTCTAGGCATGGTAACTACTTATAATTCTAGCCTCAGAAGGTAGAGACAGGAGGTCACCGGAACAGACCCGCTGGAAGACTAGCTGTAGTAGAGAGTACTGTGTTTGATTCAGACACTGTGCGTCAATGAATAGGATGGAGGTGCTATTGAGGATGATTCTTGACGTCAGCCTCCAGCCTCTACATGCATGTGCACGCATACATGTGCAAACATGCTTATACATATATATATATGCATGCTACACAAACACGAAAATGATAAAAGGAAAGAAGATACTATATGCGATTAGATTCAGTCATAATCTTGAGTTTGATGGATGTTAGGACACGTGTACCTTTTATGACAGGTGGTTGCTGATGAAATGAAAGCTTCGAAGTCAGATTTTTCAAATTTGAATTCTGACTCTGTCACTCATTGTTGGGAATGTCTTGGATGTACTTTTTTGGACTGTGCTATTTCTCCTGTTCTAATTTGTACTTTTGTTTTCTCTATGACAGGTAAGTGTAATATGCTGGAAGATTTCATAAAGCATTGATAGTGTAACTTTTATTTTATTTTTAACAGGGACCTCCGGAACAATCTTATAAGTAGTATAGATCCAGGTGCCTTTTGGGGACTGTCATCGCTAAAAAGATTGTGAGTTTTGAAACTTGCTTGTGAGTCTGAACTATTCCTTACATAACTAGCTGTGAACTTTACTATGACAAAAGAGGTAGTTAGTAGTTTGTAGAGGTTCATCTGGCCAGGTTCCTGATAGAACAGAGAAGACTTAATTTTTCTAGTAGTATGCTTTGTTTGGTGGTTGGCAGTCATGCCTCTCTCAGCCTAACGAGGTAATTACCTTTGAACCCCGTAGACTTTACCTACCTGTGTAGACAATCTTCAAGTTATGACTCCACTTAAACTGTTTCCATTTTCAGTGACAGAAATTTAGGCCACTTTCTATTAATGATGTAAAGTTTTGCCTTTTCTGTGCATATTTTTATCTGGGATATTTTTATTTCAAAGCCTAAAGAGTAGGTTTTATTACTGCCAAAGCTACACTCCTTCCACAGTTTCTCATATTTGAGAAGTGATTATGCTAAAGCCACGTAGACCTCCTAATCATCCTGAGTTCTTCCTAAAGACATTTGTTGGGCTCTGGCTGCTCATGATGCTGGAGGAACTCCACTGACTCTCAAGGGAACATAAGACAGTGGTGGAGCACTTGGACCTTCCAAGTTTTTGACCTGGACTTTTATAACAAAAGACAGATTAGTGAGGGAAGGCAGACAGATGTCATTCATATGTATATGTTATGCAACACGGACAATGATGGGTTAGGAAAAGGGTGACTGTCACAGGTGACTTAGGACACTTTTGGTATATAACCTGCAACCTGAAACAATCCTATGTGTAGACTTAGTGAGATGTAAAGATATCCATGCAGTTAGTAGTTAATGTTTGCTGGTTGCTTATAGAGCAAGGTAGTCTTTCTTACAGGGCCCTAAGTTGTTCATTTCAATGGCCGCACATAAAGTAGTTTGTAAGTGTGCCATGCCTCTGTCTGTAGTTATAGATCATTTGAGTCAGAAAGATTAAGTAGCTTTTGGAAAATAAACTACCAGAAGTAGATGAAAGCTAGACCCATCCAGTTTCTTTTCTGCTTTATCAACGAATCTAAACTGATTCTCAACCCAAATGAAAACTCATTGTCAATACCTAAATTCCGTTTTAAGTAGGTATAACTGTAATGAAATCGTTTCCTGAAGAGTCAGTGGTAATTACATCACTTAAAGCTTAGAAGTAAGACAGGATAATGAACAAGACTCAGAAATGCTTGTTTAAGCAACACCTCACAGGGCAATGCCTCATTTTCTTAAGCAAGTAACACTAGAAATAAAAGGAAAATCTGCTGGGGAGGGGGCAAGTCCTGTATGTTTAAATACTTAGTTTTAATATTCTGAGGAGCTTGAGCAATTACAACAAACTCAGAATTAAGGTTTGTGTGGCTTAAGATTCTTCTAGGAGAAGTCGGCATGAGAGAGGGAAGCCAGGCTAACAAATCTGTAATGCTAGGGGAACTTAAGGTAGCTTCTGAAATGCATCAACTCAGTGGGTGGGTACCTGGTTCAAATGCTGTTCTTTTAATTTATAGTCAGACCAATGTGCTTTCTGCCCTTACCAAGGATGCAGTTTGGAATCTACCAGTTTTTGTTTGGAAATGGATACTTTAAAGTACCTTTTCTAGCATAACTGAAAGTGTTAAATAGTGTCTGTTTCTCCAAGACAGAGAATACTTTAGACACTGAAGAAAATAGCGAAGTATTTTTTGAAAGATTGGTTTATAGAGTCTGTTGTAATTTCTATATTAAAATTCAAAGAGAATTGAATTATTCAAAATATAACAACTAATAAAAGCACTGATTCCTTGCATTTTTTTTTTTTTTTAGTAAGTTCACTAATGAACAAAGATGAAATATGCGCCTTTTCAGTTGAAAGTTAAAGAAATTGTTGACTATTGTCTCAGGTCATAATATTTTCATTTAGATCCTAGTGCTTGTCATGTAAACCTTCTGATCCATGTTCAGTCCCCAGAACCCACAGTGGAAGTTAAGAACCAGCTCCTGAACATTGTCCTCTAACATCCACATAACTGCTTTGGTACACATGCATACATGCACTCACACACAAAATAATAGCAAAAAGTTAAATTCAGATGACAAATAAATGGAAAGAATTTCATGGGTTATTGAGAAGGAAAATATTTAGAAAGGAACATGTACTAGGGAATAGAAGGAATTAGAAGTGAGGATTGACTGACAGTAATAGAGCTGTTTCCTCAATTTTGCTAAAGTCATTTGATTTGACACTAAATGATAGAACTAATTCATTTTTTTTCCAATCAAAACTTCTAAGTATTTAAAGAATGGAGTTAGAATGCATTAAGTTTCTGATGATCTTGACAGAATAAAGTTTCACCATGTTGCTTTCGCATCCTTTCATCCGTTAACAATATTATTTGATGGCCAAGATCAGATTGGACTTGGTTCTCCAGTTGCCCTGTCTGGAGTAACTTCGTAGGTCAGCTCAGGGGTTGTACTGCCAACAGGAAGTTAGAGTGAGTCTTATTTTATGTCTAGGTTTATCTTGAGTCATTCGATAGGAATAAATGGTTGAAATACAATTAAGTAGCACCTAGTGTTTGTGTGCCAGAAATGAGCCAAACCAAGAATCATTTCTGGATGTTGTTTTTATCCTGCTCAGGGGAGAATGCAGAAAAGAAAGACCTTGTGTAATACCAGTACTGTTCTTGAAACATAGTCTACCAGACCTTTATTAATTATGAGAACTAATAGAAGACATGTTTTCCACCTTTTTCCTTAGGGACCTGACAAATAATCGAATCGGATGTCTGAATGCAGACATATTTCGAGGACTCACCAATCTGGTTCGGCTGTAAGTACCTTCTTGTCCTTGTTAAGATGTAAGGAATTTGGACCAGTACCCAAGTGTTTATGAATCCCAGGATATCTTTACTGTTAAAGTAGCAACTGTAGATGTTCACAGAAGCCATAGAGACAAGAGCTCACAATTGAATCCTGGAGATGTAGAGGATGGGTTGAGAATCCCTTCCCCATCCCCAGGATAGCTCATATGCATAATGAGGCATTGTACAGGTGAGGCCTAAATGTAAGCATGATATTCATTTATGTTTCATAATCACCTCATAATCAGACCTGAGGTAGTCTTACATATTTTTAAAATAATTTATTGTGTGAAACAAAGTTCCATGGTGTAAAATTTTCCATGCCATCCTGTTAGTGCTCAAAGTGTTTTGGATTTTGGAACATTCTGGATTTCAGATTGGGATCTGTAATGCATCACCTCACCTTGCATACAAGCATGTAACGTTGCACACGCAGGAGCGCATTTATCTTGTTACACAGGAATTGAGTACAGAACTTGTCTGAGGCCAGAACTCTGTGACATGCCCTGCTTCCCCAGCCCCAGGTTTACTGCATTCTACTCATGGTTTCCCTGTTTTAATTGTGTTATTATTGATGACCGTGAAAGCTATTCTTTTCTCAATGTACACTTGCTGTTTTTCTGAACATTCCCAAGACTCAGGAGCAGGTACTCTAGTGGGGAGTCAATAAGGTATCGTTATGTTCTCCTGATAGTGGGTAGAAAAATTCTCTTTTAACATTAATATATTTTTAAATCTTTTCTCTAGTATTTTGAAGAGTGTTTAAAATGCCCTTCTTTAGCTTCATGAGGCATTTGCCTGTCACCCTTTCTGTTCAATCAACTTTTGTGGATTCTTTATTATATTATGTTCTGATCATAAACTATTTGGGAAAATATGACATAATAAAAATGATATGTGATCTAAGTATTTTTTTTTAAAGTGAAGCTATTTTCTTTTTCTTTTTTTCCCTAGAAACCTTTCAGGGAATTTGTTTTCTTCATTATCTCAAGGAACTTTTGATTATCTTGGCTCATTACGGTCTTTGTAAGTAAGAATTCTTTGTCTTATTTAATAGAGATTCAATTTTGAAAATTAAAAGAAAAACAGTGATTATGGGATTTAAGAGATTTCAGGAGAAACATCTTGTGATTATGCAAAAATTAGACCTTTTGGGGATCTGGGATTTGGCCTGATAAATACGCAGTCAATTGCTGCAGTGTACCTCACACCGGTTGACTACCTCCTCACAAGACTGTGTCTCTCCCTGCTGGATTCAGAGGCAATAAGCCAGTGGTAATTGTTTCAAGTTGACTTCTTGTGTAGATCAGAAGTTTTTGTGATTGACTAATTAAATCCACCAAATATAGACCATCCTCCCTATGAAGAATTGATAGTGAGGACTGTTTTATGCATTAGGATTTATTTTATCCCACATCCCTGGTCAGTATTGACTTCACAGCTTGTTACTAGTTTCTAGGAATGTTACTGAGAAGTCCCGTGTTATGAAGTCAATGTGGTCAGTGTGATGTCTCATTCACAGAGCTCTCTGTAGTTTTACAGATTTTATTTTCCTCTCAGAGACTGCACAGGAGTTACTCTTAAATATTAACTGTGTTTGAAGATAAGCATTACTCTGTTTCAACCTATAAATAACACTGATTACTAGAAGTTCGTCAAGCCCTTCTTTTGAAACCATTTTAAAATTTATTGTTTTATTCTGTCCTCCACTTTTTTTCCCCCAAACTAGTGAGATGACCCCTATGTGAGGAAGCTGTGTTAGAAGCAAGCCCACTTACTCTTGTTTGCTCTTTGTGCTTTATCGATTTATTTTTATGAAACACATTCCATACTATTTCAGTTATGCTGACACCTTGTTGTTCTATTGCACAATATCAGCTCTCCTGCAAGGGGTGGTCTGTTATAATTAATTTTGCTAGTTGTTTTTTCATAGTACACATTTTAAGAAAAGTCACCCCTTAGTGAAAAGAGTGTTAGATTAATATACTGATCCAAGCTCTGTATGTATATCTTTGTTTCTTAGAAGAACCCAAAACATTGAAGTGTTCTGTCAAATAGACAGTCTCTGTTTTCTTTTTGTTTCGGTGTTGAAGATTCTTACTCTTACATTATGTGTCAACTCACCTCGCTCATAGGAGAAAAGTGTCATAACACGGGCTCTGCCTGTGAGGAGCTTCAAGTGTAGCCAGAGGGTCGGAATATAACCACAAGATAGTTCTGTATTCTTTTATGTTGCTATTTCATTGCCAAAGTGAACAGTAAAGATGATGGTATTTATTTAGCCTACGAACATGGCAGTGATTCTGTAAAATCAGGGAAAGCTTCAAAATCCCAAATTATTGCCGTGTGCTTTACAGTTATAGGTAAAGGCTTGATAGAGTGGATGTGGACTTGGTCTTCTAGATCCCGAGGGTGAGGAATTTGTTGCATAGAAGAGAAATAAGAAGGTTGTCTGACAAGCAGTGTTTTGTTTTGTTTTTGTATGCCAGTTTTGATCAGAAGCAGTCCCAGAATCAGTGGGAAGTATTGCTGAGATCCAGCACTTTGAAAGACAGGGCATCGGAAAGGGGACTATATCCAGTTGATGGTCTGTGCCATAGGTAGGGTGGGGTCTTGGGCTTTACAACAGGAAGTAAACTATTACAATAAAAAGGTAAGTTAGTACAGAGTCCAACTGCTACACAGTGCCATTCATTGTAATCCCAATTTGTGTGTTACAGAGAATTTCAGACTGAGTATCTTTTGTGTGACTGTAACATACTGTGGATGCATAGATGGGTAAAGGAGAGGAACATCACTGTGCGGGACACCAGGTGTGTTTATCCTAAGTCACTGCAGGCCCAGCCCGTCACAGGGGTGAAGCAGGAGCTCTTGACATGCGGTAAGGGAGAGATTTGAACCAAGGAAATCTTCATCATATTTTTGAATTGCTTCTATGCTTTTCTTGACAAGCTTTTAAGTTCATATGATAGCACTGCAGTACAACCATTAATTTAGAAGGGTGCTATAATATTCAAGTTTAACTAATATTTAGGCCAGCCAGATTAGAAAGCATTTCTGGGAGTGGTCTTTAAGGTAGCTGTCCTGGATTCTGAAAGACTTTCTGAATGAAAAGCAGTTTCAGAGACTAGCGTAGGTTTAGATATTCTTCAGGCTGGCTCCCCAGGAATTTACTGGGAGTAGTAAAACTCCCAGGATGTTCCTGCACTGTTTATCTATAGACATGTGACTCAGAATTGCCTTCTTGGCCATTGTTTTTAGTTTGGCCATGTTGGGGATCAAACTCAGCCTCACATATGCTAGGCAAGTGTCTTACCACTAAGTCACATCCCAGCCACGTGATACGGATTCTTTGAAGTATAGTTCAGCAGTGTGTTAGTGTTATTAAGAGATTGATACAGTTAGATCTGCAAATTCTACAACTTAGATTCAATTCAAAGGATTCAAATTATAAATACTTTATATATAAGCATGTACTAAAATTTCTGAAATTGGAGAATAGTTTAATTATTTTGGACACATTCATTTAATAAAGTAACATGTAATTATTGAAAATCATGATTTTTGAAGAACAAGCACAGTTACCTTGTTTAAAATGAGAAAACATCCTCTGTAAACTGAAAATGACATAATAACATGAAATAAACCATATAGCCTTTGCCCCTCTTCTGTTGCCAGCAGTGTTGTTATTTCACAAGTAAAATATGTTGTCTAAATGAAAATTAAGACTTAGAAAATGAAACAGAAATCTCCAAGTAAAACAAGCCATGTCTATATTCGTATTACTCAGATGGCTAGTGTTGAGACCTTAATATTTTAACGCCTGTGCTTTTTTTCTGTAGTTTGACAAGTGTCATCATATTCCTAATGTAACTTAAGAAGTTGAAATAGTATAAATTTCTTTATGTAAAATAGAGGACACTGATGCATTGTGTAGATGTAGCTATAATTTAACAGGTTTCTCATTGCTGCATATTTAGCTTGTTAAAAATTTCTCACTCCATTAATAATGCAGTGATTAATTTCTTTGTATAGTTGTGATTATCCTATACTCTACTGCTGAAAATAGTTTTGTTGTGTTAGACAAACGCCTGCCATGTTGAGGGATTTGAATGAACCATTGGTATTTGTGAACATTTTGAGTGTGTATGTAAAATGTGTCCCTTTTATTTTTCCAACTGGAAGGAATTATATTTTTTAACTGGTGATTATGAAGTAAGGGAGCTTAAAATAATTTTTTTCCGAACAGTATATATAATTTTATAATAGAAAAGAAGTGTTTTAATCCAAGGTAATGTGATCTTCAAAATGTATTTTAAAATGATAAGTTTCAACGTTTGTTTACCACTACCTCCAATCTCTGGATCTAAGTATTGGTTTACAATTTGTTCTTTTAGTTTGCTTCTGTGTTGGTTGGATAGTGCTAAGATGCCACCGAAGACGGACAATTCAAATATCAGAAATTAATTGTTCTAATTTGTGTTACTCTGGTTTTATTTTTGCAACACAGTGTTCAAAGCCGGGTAACAGAGAAATGCAATTTCATTGAGTTCATGGTTTTGGAGGTAGAAGTTGAGGATTAGGCTGCCCCATTGTTTTGGCCTCTGGTGAAGGCCCCATGGTGCTGGCATCTTGGTAGGAGTGTGTGTGGGAGAGGAGATGACATCTACAGGTGGGCAGGCACAGAGCAGGCTAGAGATCAGGCTCTGGCTGCTATTCTCCCAGCTCACTCTGCTGACACTCAGGAGACCAGCCTCATCTTCTGAGGGCAGCACCCCAGGGACTCAAGACCCTCCCAGAGAACCATCCTCTAACAGATTCTGTTGTCTTCCATAATGCCACACTGGGCACCAGGTTCCCAAGACATGAACCTTGGAGGTGCAGGTGCACAGAAACCATGACTTGATGTAGCAGTCACGCTGGTGCCTGCGTTGCAGCCCTAGTTGCTGGCAGATGTTTGAGCTCTCTATCAGATGGCATTATGTGTGGGAGCGTGAGGGCAGAGCATGAAATGGTTGTCTCTTGTTCACTCAGTTTTGTTCTGCTGTCTCTAGATCCTCCCCTTGAGCTTCCATCCTTCTACATGACTCCATCTCATCGCCAGGTTGTGTTTGAAGGGGACAGCCTTCCCTTCCAGTGCATGGCTTCCTACATAGACCAGGACATGCAAGTGCTGTGGTATCAGGATGGGCGCATCGTTGAAACCGACGAGTCCCAGGGGATCTTTGTGGAGAAAAACATGATTCAGAACTGCTCCTTGATTGCGAGGTACGTGGTCTCTGACTTTAGTCATCACCTTGGAGCTGTCCTGTTTATTTTGAATTCAGATTGACATTTTTCCTTCATGTATTCAAACATGCCTAAGTAGGACATTTCTTTTAACTGGTTATTATTCTCCTTTTAACACTAGTTAGCCATCTTTCTATCTAGTTTTGGAAGAAAAAGCTAAAAATAGAAAGGGGGAAACGCTTAAAGTTGAAGTGTTTCTTTAAGTTTTAAGAGGAAAATGTAAACTTTTAGTGCCAAACCTAATTGCTAACCATTTCTGCTACTAAACTTTTATTTTCTCTTTTAGGAATTATCACATTTTCCATGTTTTGTCTTGTAATTAATCCTACGTTTTAAGATACTTTCTTCATTTATGGCTATTATAAGAGAATATAACATTTGAAATTCAACCCCATGATTAAGTTGAATGAACTTTATCAAGTATGAAAACAGGCTAAAACCTGTGCAATACGCTCTTGGAGTACATTATTTTAACACTGGTTTTTCTTAGTGCTTTAGTACTTCTTAGTGCTTTCTTGGTACTTTTTTTTCTTTAGTGCTCCTTTTTCTTTCGCCTTCCTTTCCTACCTACATACCTATCCAGGACCTGGCCGGGATTTTTGCTAGAGAAGAGCTATAATTTCGAAACTCTACCAAGGCAGAGATGCCTTGGGAAGCTTGCTAACAAAGTAAAGGTTCTTTGAGCTGAGGTTCAAGTTTAGGAACTTGGAGGGTTGAATTTCTGTTCTACAGTTTATTTTCTGACTCCCCTTATCTCTTTCCTGGACATAAGTTTTATTTACATCTTCTAATATTTAGAAGAGATACTTTTAGACACTTCCTTTTCACCTCCAGTGTCTGAGTCATCTGGGGTCGTCAATACTGACTTCTTTTGACTATGGTTTAAAAAATATTTAGGGGACTGGAGAGATGGCTCAGTGGTTAAGAACACTGACTTCTCTTGCAGAGGACCTCTATTTGATTCCCAGCATCCACATGACAGCTAACAATCATCCATAACGCTAGTTCCTGGGGATCCGATGCCCTCTTCTGACTTTTGTGGGCATTGCATGACATGGATGTACTTACATATTTTCAGGCACTCCTACACATAAAGTAAAAATAATAAATAAATATTTTAAAAAATTTGCAATGTTGGGTTAAATTCCTGACACTATGAATTATAAATGTACTGTGAAGCTAACATTGGCAAAGTGTACCAGTTATGGACCTCTGAAAATGTACATTTTTAAGTAGTTGCATTTCACATGTTTATATAAACATTTGTGTAATCTTCTTCATGTTTGTGTTGTTTCTTACAGTCTGGCCTTTGGAAATATTTTATGACTTGATTTCGCCGCGCTCTGTTGCATTCTTCTTAGAAGAACTAAGATTTGTTTGGCTAGGCAGTCACCTTGGCTGAACTCAAAACTGCTAGCTGTGTTTCTCTGATACGTTGTGCTGAAGTCTGTGTGTGTATAGTGTGGGGGTCACTGTAGATCAAATGAATGCCTTCACGCATGCTAGGAAGTGCTCCGCCACCACTCTGCAGCCACAGCCTCTGGGTGGACTTCTGTAGAGGAAGTTCAGGTTTTTCCTTTGCTTCTCTGCTCTTCTGTCCCTTCAGGCTAAGGAGATTGTGAATTTCTGGTTTTAGGGGAGCCTTTAGCAAAAGCCGTTTACGAAGTACCCTGGTTATTCCGCAGGGTCAACGTCTTCTTCCCGCCAGCAATTCTTCTTTAGAGTTTGCTTTCTTTTCATCACACTGCATGTTTCCCAACAACCAGATAGTTACCACAGTTACCATGTTATAAATTTGCTCATAGCTTCTGACTGCTGACTGCAGGAAGTGTGGTTTAATGTGAGCTGCTCGGCCTTAGCAGAAACATAAATCCCTCATTAGGGGTGATGCTAACTGTTAATAAATGATATATTCATTGTTATATTGCTTTTACTGTGGTGATAATTACATAGGCATATACATATGTCAAAACTCATCAAATTATACACTGTTAAGGAGTTTATTATATAAATAGGCAATAATTGACACAACAGAACTTTAGAAATACTCTATATAAAGGGCTTTTATTAATTTAAAACTCTGAGTTGTATGGCTAAAGTAGATTTAGTTTACAGTTCTCTTTCTTTAGTCATGCTTAAATTATACTCAATTCTTTATAGTATCACAAATTCAGTTCCAAGAAAAACAACTTAGTGCACCATTATTGTTGGTAGAAACACTTGACTAACACGACAGTCTTTCATGTGAAGATGGAGTCCTTTACCCAGGGTTTGTCACAGAGTAATAGCAACAGTGTAGGTAAAGAAGCATGTAGCTATTGAGTTGGGTGAAGTGCGATGCCTGTTGATTCTCCATCGGTCTCCTGATGTCATCATCCTTCGTCAGTGATGATAATTTTATTAGAAGATTGAACGGAAGCTGATTCTTTCTGTTTGAGTCTCCTTTGGTCTCCAGACCTGTAGTTGGGAAGATTCCTGTGATAGGGTTTAGACATCGAAAACACTGCTAAAAGTTATCCACAAAAAATGTTAGTATAATGTGTGACAGATTTTGGTTTCCAGAGGCTGTGCGCACGTGTCCAGGGTCCGCACTGAACCCACAGAGGTGCTATTTAGGGATATTAATGGTTTGATGAGGGCATGCTGATGTTGACATTGTTTGGCACCGCATGGCTGCTTGCTGCTGGTGCTGTGCGGTGAAAATCACATCACATCCTTTTTGATGGCATCATGTGGGACTTTAGGTTCTTATGTGCTCCAGATGATCACTGTGTGAAAATTACTGTGAAAGAAATAGGTGTCATTGATCTGATTATTTTTGTAGTAGCTGGCAGCCAGTGGAAGTCACTGTGCTTCTTTAAGAGTGAAGTAAAATTTCCATTATTTTTGTAATTTGATTCTAGTAAATTATTAGGATTCAGATAGACTGTGTATTTTTGTTGTTGCTATTGATTTTCAGTCTACATTGGCCTTGTGATCCTCCTGCCTTAGTCATCTTCATGCTGGGATTACAGGTATACATTACTACATCTGGCTAGACACACAGGTCTAGCTTTTTTTAGCTCACTGATTTGTACTACTTTGGACATTTTTAGGGGAAGATTAAGCACGTAGTCAGTAAGGCTCTTGAACTGAGTTCGAACCTCTCGATTAAGGCAGGGTTTTCATACCACAATTTCTGTGCATTTCTTCCGTGTTCGGTATAGCCACATAAAGTAAAATGTTTGCAGACTTTCTGGTTACTTAAATGTCATAATGAATGTTGGTTTTTATGTCACCTATCATTAAAAATAAGTATTATAGTTATTGACTAATTTTTTTAACTTAGTAAAGATAATACTAATTTTCTTTGATTAGACATTAACAGTGCCTCTGAGTCTTTATTAGAATGCTAGCCCTCGGTGATTTAGGAGAGCAGACAAATGTATATTCACTTAATTTGATAAGTTAATTAAGATGATACATGCTTTATGTCTAATTATTTTTTATCAGTTGTGTCTACATAACAGCAATGCATGGTAGATCATATGGGGGAATAGAGGCTAATTGAAGGTTTTGACTTTTGCTCTTTAATTAATAGGTTTTATATTAGAGAATTACCATTTCATTTTGAAAATGAGATTTACTGACACTTATGTAGAAATACAGCTCTTTTATAAGTACAGACATTGGCTTTACACAGAACTTTGCTTTAGGAAAGCATTAACTGGTCATTTACTAGATTTTAGATATTTACCTGGTTGTTTTTACATTTATTTAGTGTGTGTGTGTGTTTGTGTGTGTGCGTGTGCACGTGTGCATGGGTGTAGAGGTCAGAGGACAGCTTTCAAGAGGCAGTTCTCTCCCTCTACCATGTGGGTTCCAGTGATCAAACTTTAGGTCTTTAGGCTTGGTGGCAAGTGCCTTTAACCACCAAGCAATCTTACCCCTGGTTAGTTTCGGTAAAATCTTTTTTTTCCTATAAAATATTTCTCTTAAATCTTTCTTAAATTACTTCACGAGTGCTCCTTCTTTATGAGTGTTTTCCTCATAAACTTTGAAAAGGTAGATATGACTTGTGGAAATGTCACAGTTTCTGCCCCTGGAGTGGTTGCTTCTGCTCCCTGCAGTGTGTAGAAAGTGCCCCGAGCTGTGACATGCTGCACCCCATCCCTGCTCCCCTGTGTGTGTCTTCAGGGTCCCCCTCCTTGCTTGTTTTAGTTGAACCACTGAAGGGCTTCAAGGGAGGATCCCTTTTTGTTGTTGATTTTTTTTTTTTAACCTAGCAAGAGCTGGGCTCAAATGTGTGTTCAGATCTAATTGCTAAATAAATGATTGAAATCCCCATTCTCTCTGTCTTTGCCTAATCATGTTTTCTCTTTTTAACACCTTTGTTTTTCATGCAGTGCCCTAACCATTTCTAATATTCAGGCTGGATCCACTGGAAATTGGGGCTGTCATGTCCAAACCAAACGCGGGAACAATACAAGAACTGTGGATATTGTGGTATTGGAAAGCTCTGCCCAATACTGTCCACCAGAAAGGGTGGTCAACAATAAAGGTGACTTCAGGTCAGTGACGTGGAAAATACTAGAAAAGTCATTTGTCTCAAAGCTTTTTATTCTCCAATGTACCTAATGGCAAAATTTGAGAAATACGTATCCACCTATCTCCTTACACATACATATCCTTATATATCTAAGGACTATTCTTTGGAATGAGGATATCAAGTCATTTATGGAAATGTTAAAAAAAAAATACTTTGTTGTTTTTAGAGTCTCTGGAAGTATAGTCATTAAAAAACTTGTTCTTTGAAATTTTTCACACATGTGTGCGATGTTTCTTCATCATATCTATCCCCCAGTCTCCTTTGCCACTTCCCCTCCGCTAGAAACCCCTGTCACTTGAAAGATGGTTTTGTTATGGAAATGAAAAGTTGCTACTTCAGAGAGACAAATTCAGACAGGTGGATGGTGGATGGCACTGCCTGGTGTTTTTTGTTCAGTGACTCTTTTGGGTTGTTTTGAGACATGGTCTTTCTGCAGCGTTAGCTGACCTGGAACATGCTGTGTAGACTGGGCTGGCCATGGTCTTACAAAGATCCACCTGCCTCTGCCTCATAAGTGCCTTAATTAAAGGCACACCACCATGCCTTACATGACTCTTACAATGAACTTTGAAAGGGTTTATATTTTAAAAAATGGGGTGGGGGCAGCTGGCATGGTATCTCAGCAGTGAAGAGCATTGACTGCTCTTCTAGAGGATCTGGGTTTGGTTCCCAGCACCCACATGGTGACTAACAACCATCCACAACTCCATTTCCAGGGGATCTGATACCCTCATCCAACCTTTGTTGGCATTGACTGCATGGTATACGTATACATACATTAAAAATAAAATAAAATAATTAATTATTTTTATTTCATGTATATGAGTATTTTGCCTGTATGTGTGTAACGGCAACATGTGTTGCCCATGGAGGCCAAAGTGAGCGGTGGATCCCCTCTAACTGGAATTATGGACAGTTGTTCACAGCCAGGCCAGGTGGGTACTGGGAACTGAGTCCAGGCCTAATGGAGGAGCAGCCAGTGCTGTTAACTGCTGAGTCATCTCTCCAGCCTCAGTTGTATATTCTTATGTCACTTAACTATAAATCTCATAATCAGGAGAGACACTTAATTTTCTTTCCCCATTCAGTAATTGAGGCAATTAAGTCAGAAGAAGTCTGGGAAAGGAAAGCTGTTGAGTAGCATGAAACTTGTGCAGCTATTGGGACCCCAGTGGGTTTCTCGGACTCCTGTAAGATTAGCAGAATGACTTCAGATTTTTTAAGGCAGGTTTAGAACTTGTGAGACGGGACAGTTGCCCCCTAGGCTTGCCTCACTTTCAAAGTAGCTTTTATGCACCCTCATACATTATTACATATTGCAGATATTCATTTTATATCTGTTATGTTCAAAGATTTAAAAAATTTTTAGGTTAATTTTTTATGTTATGTGTTTAAGTATTATGCCTACATGTAAGTGCACCTGTGTTGTGCAGTGCCCACAGAGGACAGAAGAAGGCATTGGATCACCTGGAACTAAAGCTACAGATGGTTGTTAGCCACCATGTGGGTGCTGGGATTCGAACCCAGATCTTCTGCAAGAACAGTCAGTGCTCTTGACTGTTGACCCATCTATCCAGCCTCATTTTCAAAGATTCTAAAAAATGAATTTTTAGTTAATACTAACAAAAGGAAAAACATGGCTCTTTTAGGGTGTGTAAAAATTGTTTGATAGTGTGTTGTCCTTGGCAGGCTGTTGCTACTTCGTGACTGTGGCCCTGACCTTTTCAGAGTAAGAAAGTCCCTTCCTTTTATCTTTCCAAACTGGGGGAAGCTACAGCCGTGACATCTTTAGCTCACCTCCTCCTTCTTTGCTGTTTGTTTTTGAAACAATTATATGTATTCTTCTTGACATGTGTAGAAGTGAGCTTTCATAATTGCTAGTGGATAGGTCATGTGCATTGAATGGTGATCTACGCTCATACTGTGTACTTGGAAGTGAAATGTTAGTCTGTGACATTCAGCAACCTTTATGAAATGATCAGAATAGATTTTCTGCTTATGGCACATTGTCTTTTTTATTCATGGTATTTTGCAGTTTTAAAAATACTAGAAAAACTAATTATTTAAGTGATTAATGAAGCATCTATCATCCAGCGTGTGGCAAGGTATCTTACTGCATTGATAACATTTGTTACAGGGTTGCTTGATTTGTTCATGCAGTTTGGGGCAATGCATTCTATTTTGAGATGATTGATACATCTCAGCAGTTCCTCTGTGATGCATAAGCTGTCACTTGTATTAAATATGCACAACTTCATTCCCAGTTTTAAAGAAATAGAGTTAAAATACCAGATCTTTCTCTCAGTCCCTAGGGGGTAATGAGCTGTGTCAGCAGGTTTGTGTAGTCCCGGATATAGTGAGTAATGGCTCCTTCATGATTTCTGTTGAATGCTGTACTGGAGGTCTTTAGACCACATTGACATTCAGGAATTTGCTAGCAGGCCTGATGCATAGAAATGAGAATGGACCTGTACTAATAGCTAAAACATATGTTCTCTATGTAGCCACAGTTCAACTGTAAAGGGAGAAGAGACACATGCAGACTCTGGTTGAATCCCTGGGATGGGGTCACAGGAAGTCACTTCTCCAGCAGACTCGAAAAGGCAACAAGCAGCTTTTATGTGATGTTTCTGTCAGGATACTCCCACCAGAGGGACTCCGCACCCAAGACAGTTATTGGGGGCTGGTCTTGGTAGGCTTCCTCCGTTTAGCAGGATCAAAACTCCCAAGCTGTAGGGGGAGAACAGATGTTTTAGCAGAAACTTTATTACTGAGGGTCAGTCTAACTTAGCAGTTAACAGATCATGGGAATTAATCCCTCCAGCTCCTGCACAGCCCCTGAAGGGGCTGGTTTTATGAACAGGCATTTCTTAGGTCCTGTGGCACCTTTATTTCTCATATTTACTGACTCTACTTCTGTAGAAGGCCAAATGCTATTCTTATTGAGGAAGACTCTTCTCTTACATGCTTGCTTATTATGTAAGCCAACGAGAGAGTAACAGTTACTGAACAGACTCTTAAGCCATGTGTTATACCAGTCTTCTTTTTTCTTGGGTGTGACAGAATGTCCTTGTTCATTTATAGCAACACTTACAAGATTTTATAGTATTAGTTTAAAAATTGTTTTATTGTATTGTGGTATCAAAATATGCTTACTTAGCTTGCAGACTAAGTAAACTCATGCTTGTCAAATTTAAAAACATTGTATTCTTTATTCCCCTAGGAGTTTTGTTTCGTCTCAGTTTTTCCGTGATCTTGTACACATCCTAGGCAGTCAGTTCTTGCTTGATCATCTCTGTATTCCAGGTTTCCTTAGGCTGTTTGGTCTCTCTCCCTGTGTAGATGGCCCAGGACCTTGGCAGGCATCACCGCCTATCTGCAGTGCACCCGGAACACCCATGGCAGTGGAATCTATCCCGGGAACCCACAGGACGAGAGGAAGGCCTGGCGTAGATGTGACAGAGGTGGCTTTTGGGCTGATGATGATTATTCTCGCTGTCAGTATGCAAATGATGTCACAAGAGTACTTTATATGTTTAATCAGGTAACTGGAAAACCTTCTGATTCACTCAGGTTGTAAATAAAGCATGATATTTTAAATAACCAGGTAAAGTGTAAACATTGGCAATGTATTTTTGAGTTGATCTGTCTGTCTGTGGATCAGGTGCTCTGTGGCACTTTTATCCTTTCCAGATGCTGCCTGACCAGCCAGAGTCCCAGCCATATCTGGAACGCCTGTCATATATAATAATCCCTTTGTCAGGAGTTATCCCTCATATTACTTCTGTGGATTTCATTGTCTCTGTGTATCATTTAACGTTACATGCACCAGAAGGTGGCGCATTCCCTGCTCCCTTTCTCCAGTGCTTGCTACTAAGTTAGTGTTTAAATCAGTAAAGACGCAGATGTAAAACATTACCGACAATGCATGAAAGTAAGTCCTAAGTGAGTGGTTTGTACTCTTGTGTAGTAGGAGGCGAGGAGAGGTATTGATCCAGCCCAGCGGGAGTACTTGGGAAAGGCTTTCTCCTGAGCAGCTGGGAGTGAGGTGTGTATAGAATTTGGGTAAGCAGAGAGGAGGTGATGGAGCACTGTGTTTACCCAGCATGTCTTTAAATATTGCTTCATTTCTTTCTAAGTTAAAATTTTTTTTTCCTCAAGGTAGCTTCCATCAAAATCTAATTTTCTTGGGCTTAAAGAACCATTTGATGATGACACTAGTTTTAATTCATTGCCGAGTTTTGAAATGCAGTTAAAAATGTCAGCATCTTATTAGTCCTTTTCTAAAGTAGTCTATTTACTTTTGTCGGTAGATGCCCCTCAATCTCACAAATGCTGTGGCAACAGCTCGGCAGCTGCTGGCTTACACTGTGGAGGCAGCCAACTTTTCTGACAAAATGGATGTTATATTTGTGGCTGAAATGATAGAAAAGTTTGGAAGATTTACCAAAGAGGAAAAGTCGAAAGAGGTAGGTTTCTAAGTTCAGTCAACAAACAATACTGGGATAGAGTTGAATCTTATTTTTAAAATCAGTTTATGTTTTCTGCATTTGACCTACATATGCTTTTTAATTTTTCACAGTTGTCATTGAGACCATTAGACTCTGGCAGTTATGGTGATCTGTGTGTCTTTGGGAGATGGAGGTGGGCTGCCAGTTCCTGAACATTATGGTTACATAGCAGACAGTTACAGCGAGAAAGTAGCCTCACCTCCTCCTGGGGTGAGTCAGGGCTGCTTCCTCTTCCTCCGGGATTCCTCGTGTCTATATAGCTGTGTGGTCCTTCTCACTGTTTCATTTAACGAGATCTTGTTGTAGGCCGCACAGTTGCTTTTGTCACAGAGTAGGACTTTAGAAAAAAAATTTTTAAGTTTACTTTTATTGGTGTATATTTGTATGTGTTTGTATGTACATACATGCCATATGTATACAGAGGTCAGAGGACAACTTGTGGCATTGATCCTCTCCTTCTACCATGTGGGTCCCAGGGATTAAACTCAAGTCATCCTGGGCATCACGTGCCTTTACCAACTGAGTCATTTCCCTGGCCTTGTTTCGGAATGTTTTTGAAGTTCCAAATGAACAGAATGTTTATAAAAATATAGTTAAATGACAATTGTTTGAGGCGATAGACATGTTCATCCTGACTTGAGCAGTCCCTAATGTTTATATGTGTGAGCCATCACTTGGTACCCCATAAATACGTACAATTTACACGTGTTAATTAAAAACATACCTAGTAAATTTTGAGAAGGTCTGTATTTTATCAGGTCATGTTAAAATGATTATATTCTCGTCAGTGTGGCATTGTTTAGGAAGAAGCTCAGCAACCTCAGATTTCAGAATGCACTTTGAGCGACAAATAAAAACATGTTATGTCCTTTTGGGGCAGAGGCAGTGTTTCTTTAGCCGTAAATTTGGAGCTATATCAGAACTTCATATAGACTATTTTGTGATGCCACCACTTACACTGAGATGGAGTTCAGTGGCAGGCAGAAGGAACCTAGATCAAGCATAAACTGAGATGTGTTGACAGTTTAGTGATTATCAGGATGTACAGTTAAGCTAGTGCCAGACTAGGGCACAGATCCTCGTCAACTGATCTAGAGCTTTACCTGCACTGCCACAATTAACTTTCTAGTACCACGTTGCCCTGCCTTGGATAGCTGTGGGGAGCATGCTGGCTAAACAGCCTGTAGATGTTTTAATGTAGGTTGTAAGCATCCACTGGTAGTATTAGAAGATAAATAATATGTCCTTTTCTCTACATCATCATTCTTGTCTTATATTTTGGTAATAAGTTTTGTAACTACAGCCCTGGCAAGCTTTGTACTTAGGACATAGTTATTAGAGTAGGGAAGATAGGTGTGTATATAGAACTGGACTCGAGTAATGGTGATTGCACTGGAGAGCAAGAGATTCTTCTGCGTTGTTATGTGAACTGAGAGATCCTGGCTTTTAAAGGAACTGTCCTTTGCTTTGGGCCATAGCCACTTCCCCGGGGTCAGTTTTGTTAGCACCAGGGAAGCAGATTGGATTCTGACAGGTGCTGGGACCCTCCTTTGTTGAGGACAGCTACGATCGCAGGGTAGCTGTCCACACGATTGCTGCTTCTCTCTGATAGTGGAATGCTTTGAGTTACCAGAACAATTATAATGACGTTTGGAATGCGAGCATTGAAATATTATAATACGTATTTCTTTCCATGCTGTAGTTTGGTGTCAGTGAGAAACTGTCTTTCAGTTCTTAACTTTTAAAGAGCAACATGGGAGTAGGGTGTGTTGTGAGATGGTTGAGCGGGTAAAGCTACTTGCAACACATGCCTGATGACCTGAGTTAGATTCCCAGAACCCACTTAAAGTGGAAGGAGAGAAATGACTTCCGAAAGCTGTCCTTTGACTGCTGCTTATACTCATCATACATGCACAAACAAAAGCAAATAAAACAGAAAAAAATGAGAATGTTGGCATGGCATGCTGGCTTGTGTGCATGTTAACTGTTTGCTGGTGTGTGTGAGGATCAGTCTCTGCCTCGTTGTGTTAGGTGCAAGCGCTTTTTGAGCTTGAAGTAGATGTGGTTTCAAGTTACTGATAAACACACTGGACCTCCTCATTTTCGAAATTCAGATGATACTAGCCCTATTTAACTCACAAAATTTCTATATACAAGTGAAGAGATTCAGGGAAGCTATTTTGCAGGAATAGTTGCAAAGCTCAGGTCTAGTTTTATGGGGTTATGAAATTACTTTTCTTATCTCAGAAATGAGGTATTTATTTATTGTGGCTTGTACATGGTCTCGCACATGCTGCCTCTGAGATACATCCCAGTCTCAGGAGGCCCATTTAAAATCTCCAAGAGTTCAGTTAATTCTCTAAAAATCTAGTTTGAAAGGGATTGCTGTCTCTTGTGGGTCAATATGGTAACGTTACACTTTTCTTCAGAAATAAGCGAAGGCACCCTATTAAGTATCAATAAGAAAATGGGATCTTTAGTTGAATAATGGAGTATAAATACAATATTCCCTGTAATGACTGACAATCAATATAGTTCCTTGGAAACTGCAGGACGTCCCTTTCTCTATTTATTAATACAGTGAAAAGAAATTACAAAAGTGGTTTAAGGACTTTGCTTTTAGTTAATTACCACACATTAAAGTGTGATAAGGTGTCATAAGTTGCATATAGCTTAGGTAAAATAATTAGATGAATTTCTGAATTATATTCAGCAAAGCTGTGAATAATTTTATAGTATTGTGATTCCAGCCAGTTTGAATGAATCTTACTGTCTCAGGACAGCTGCTAAAAGCTATCACTCTGACAGACCTAAAAGATGTATTCAGTGGTTCTTTTATTTTATATTGAATATTTTTTTATTGAATCTTTGTGTTTTTCATACAGAACATCTAAACCAGTCTTTTATACCCCAATCCTCATTGGTACCCCCTTCTTAGCCCCCTACCCCCAGGAATTCAAACACTCTGTCATTTGTGTTAAGACCTGTGTATCAAGTTAGTGTCTCTGGACATTCCTCAGTGCAAGTTCATCCACGGAGGTCTAGTCAGCCTATCCAGAGACCCTTGCTATAAGAAGATTAGCTCTTCCTTACCCAATAGTAGTCAGCTGCCAATATTTCTTCAGCAAAGATGGGGTCTGCTGCCCATTTCCCCAGTTCCATGCTGGGTTTTTGTTTGCTTGAGTTGGCATGGGTCTTGTTATTTTAAATATTTTATTACTTTTATTTTATGTGTATTAGTGTGTTGCTTGCATTGTGTGTTAAGTGCACTCATGTCATGCAATGCCTCCCGAGATCTGAAAACGGCATTGAATCCCCTGGAACTGGAGTTATGGATGGTTGTTAGCTGCCTTCTGGGTGCTGGGTATCAAACCCTGGTTCTCTGTAAGAGCAGCCAACCACTGAGCCATCCATCTCTCCAGCCCCTCATCTATATAATTTTTCTAAACTATTAAGAACTTTATGGCTAGTTAGATGACTCAACAGATAAAGGTACCTCTCTGCTCCTAGCCTGACACCCTGAGTTTGATCCCAGGACCCATGGGGTGGAAGGAGAGAATCAATTTCTGAAAGTTGTCCTGTGACCTCCAGAAACATACCATGGCTTACTCATGGGTTTGCAAATGCACACAAGCGAAAATAAAAAAATAATAATATAAAGGAAGTTTAAGGCCACAACTTGTCAAAGTGAAAAGATTAAGAGACTGCAGAGTGCATGTTCCTGGATAGGATTTATATTACACCTTAGTCATGCAGAGTTCAGGGACCATTGTGGAAGAGGGCTGAAAGATTGAAAGAACTAGAGGTGGTGCATGACCATGAAGGAAACAGAGTGTTCCCGGCTTCTGGGAACTTGCTTATATGAACTTGCAGCAAAGGTGCCAGAATGCACAAGACCAATGCAAACTCAAAGCCGTACAAAGCCCAGCATAGACCTGGGGAAATAGGCAGGAGGCCGTATAACCTTAGCTGAGGAAATACAGGAAGCTGGCTGGTCCATGCTGGGTGAGGGAGAGTTGATCTTCTTAAATGCCAGATAGACTGTGAATGAACTCACACTGAAGGATATCTGGGGACGCAAACTTGACTAGGTGGGCCTTAACATGTATGACAGAATGCATGAAATCCGATGAGAGCGCTATGGAAGGGTGCAAAGAGGGGATGTGATCTAAATATGACTAAGTTGCTTTATATGAAATGCACAAGAATTCAACACATATATATTGGAAAAAAATTGCTATTATAGGGACTGAGGAGATAGCTTAGCCTGTAAACTGCTCACCATTGTCAGTGTGAGGACCTGAGTTCAATCCTCACACCCCATGTTGAAAAAAGCCTGTAGGGTGCTTGTAATCCTAGCATTTCAGGAGTGGAGACAGTGATCCTGGGCCTTGCTGGTCTGCGGGCCAGCTTAGCCTACACAATGTGCTCCTGGCTAATGAGAGATCCTGTTTCATAGCAGCAATCAGCAGTAAATCCAAGAAACAGGTGGCTGCCTCCTGAGGCACAGCACCGGAGGCTGACGTCTGACTTTCACACCCATGTACATATACCCGTATATACACATGCATGAATTTACCACGATTTATATCACCGGAATTAGCTGAGTCCTTCCTGTGACCAGACGTGTAGTGTGTGTTCCATGTTTGCTAACGCACCATCACATGGTTTGGTTGGCCCCCACAGTTCAGCGTAACGGGTGTATGAACAGGTGCCTGGTTCCTCTAGCCCTTTGTGGCTGGATCAGCCACAGGAGGTCAAGGAGAAATGCTGTGCTTCTTAACGCCAGTAGCAGTTTGTTTCTTTTAAAGCTTTCAGGTTTCAGGAATGCCTTTTAAACCCATTATAGCTTTTCCCTTTTTGGGTCTTTTTTTTCCTGCCACCATGACAGATCAGAACTTGTTCTGTGACCTGGCAGAGCCACATTTTATGATTATCTGTTCTAGGGAATATTTTGGTGACAAATCCTTTTCCTTTTTTCTCAGCCATTTGGTGTTAAATAATGAGACAATGTCTGGTTCTCAGCTAACGCCATCACTCTCTTTAGCTCTGCACCTTTGTGGGTAATTCTTCCCTTTGTAGTGATGGCGCGGCTCCGATCCTCTGCTGGCTTTATCCGGCGGGTGGGGCAGGAGCTCTCCTTGTTCATGTTCTACTCACAGGTTTTCAGGAGGGCAGTGTCTGCTGGGCCTCATGTCAGATCCTCAGAAAGCATGCATGTTTAAGTCTTCAAATGATAGCAAATGTTTCATTATGCTCATCGTCAAGGAGCTCATATCTCTTGATGTAACATGGAGTCAGGTCAGTATTTTTGTGCACTTTACCTCTGAAATTTTTATAGCCAGATTTCTGTTTCTGGTAGGCATGGAGTGTGCATGAAAACTTCATCATCTTCTAACTGTTTTTGTAGAAAAACCTGAAATAACAACAACAACAAAAGAGTAATTTTCCAAAACTTAAGTTATTCCAAATTCGCATTTAAAATTAGGATTTCTTAATTTTTGAATAAAAGTCTGACTGATAGTCTCAGAAAATAATTTATCAGGAGTTGGTAACCATCTTCATAAATCTAGAAATAAAGGCATTCACCTTCCCCATACCTGTCAGTAAGAAACTGTACTAAGATGTGACTATTTCCATGAAATGAATGAAATGAAATGAATGAAATGTACAAACCTGCTGCCATAGGTGGTCCTCCTCCTCCTCTTCATCCTCCTTCTCCTCCTCTTCGTCCTCCTCCTCCTCCTCTTCCTCCTCTTCCTCTTCCTCCTCCTCCTCTTCATCCTCCTTCTCCTCTTCCTCTTCGTCCTCCTCCTCCTCCTCTTCCTCCTCCTCTTCTTCCTCCTCCTCCTCTTCCTCCTCCTCTTCCTCTTTCCCCCTTCTACTCTTTCTCCCCCTTTGCCTCCCCCTCTTCCTCTCCCTTCCTTCTCTTTCTCTTCCTTTCCCTGCTCCTCTTCTTTCTTTTAACTCCTCCTCCTCCTCCTCCTCCTTTTTCTTTCATCTTTTTTATTTTGACATGAAGTCTTACTCTTGTCACCCAGGCTAATCTTCCCAACTCTTAAGGCTCAAGCATCCTTCACCTCAGCCTCCTAAGTGTTTGGCCTGTGATTGTGCATAACACAGCCTGCTGAGTTTTCCCTGATTATCTGTCAGTTGATCCTGTTAATGTCTTAGACTTGGAAGAAATGCTCCCTGAGAATGTTTGAGTTTGTTGAAATGTAAGGTTTGGATTGTGTTTCATTTTTCTCTATCATATTGTTATTCCCTTCATTGCAGTGATCACAGTCTGATTTTGTGTGTGTGTGTGTGTGTGTGTGTGTGTGTATGTGTGTGTGTGTGTGTAATGCTGGCTGAGGTCAGAGGATCTACTGGAACTGCAGTTATGGATGGTTGTTAGCTGCCATGTGGGTATTAGAAATTGAATCCAGCTCCTCTGCAAGAGCAACCAATGCTCTTAACCACTAAGCTATCTCTCCAACCCAGGAATTATTTAATTAGAGCAGGGTTGTGGGGGAGCTTTTAAAAGGCAATTTTGTTAGTACTCTTGATATATGAGCAAAGCTTTATAAATTTTGTTAGTACTCTTGATATATGAGCAAAGCTTTATAGAATTTGTTGTTTTAGGAAACAGGCCTGCTATGGGATTGAAATAGTTATTTAAAAAAATAGAGCACTAAAGTAGGAGAATTCAATAGGTTTTGTGTGCTTGCCATATGTCGTGGTTTTAGGAAGCTAGCATTAGTTGCTGGAACTTAATGTGCTCAGCCTTGGAAAGAGATGGGACTTTTGCTACCTCATTTACAATGAAGAGGACTCAGGGACCTCAGGGACCTTGGGAGGTGCCTGTTAGCCCATGCATTGAGCGTGTGACATTCACCCTTGTTCTCTCTGAAGCTGCTCTGCCCTGTGCCCTAGAGTTGGGATCTGGTGGATTTGTACAGGTCTGTCTTCTTTATAAGTGAGATGGGCTGAGCTTCTTGATAAATCACAGCAGCCATCATAATTATACATCCGTGCAGAGTATCAGATGCAGAACAGGCTTGAAAATCTTAGCTGGGATCTTCTGGGATGATCAAAAGCCACCTGCTGCGACAGTCCTGACTTTCTGGCTTGGCCCTGGAGTTAAACACCTTTGATGCTTGCTTTGTGGTATGAGAGTGGACAGCATATGCTGGTAATTCCAAACAGTGGATGTGACCAAACTTTTGAACATGCCAGGAGATTAGAGATAGTGTGTATTCACTAGCAGTTTAAGCTGGTACGCAGGCGTTTATAATTATTTTCTAGATGAAGAGTTGAGGTCTTGTTATTCTGTGAGGATGTGACATTCTCTTTCTCCATAATTAATCTAATTGCCTTCCTTTTCCTCTGAGATGCCGCACAGCAGTCTTGTCATTGGTGATGTAGTGGCTACTTAAGTACACTGTTTTGAGGTAAATATTACCAAATGACCATAATTGAATGTGCTGTTCACATCCGAAGATGTTTTAATGAGAAACAAGTGGGATTTTCATGTGACTGAAGTGGTTTTAGACAGAAGGCAGTCTCATCATCTCTATAGGGTTTTGAGTCTACACAGCAGTTCACCTTAGCTTTCAAGAGCTTAATCTTTTCTCCCGTCTGACCCACAGCTTGGTGATGTGATGGTGGACATAGCGAGCAACATCATGCTGGCTGATGAACGCGTCCTGTGGCTGGCACAGAGGGAAGCGAAGGCCTGCAGTCGAATTGTCCAGTGCCTGCAGCGCATTGCCACACACAGGCTGGCCAGTGGCGCTCACGTGTACTCCACTGTAAGTGAGTGACCGTCCTGTGGGTTCCTTTGTGGCTGCTGTAACCCAGAAGGGCCTAGTCTCTTTTCCAACAGGGAGTGACTGTATCCCATTACTGCAGTCAGCACAGAATGCCCTTTTCTGAAACAATGAGAAAATTAATTTTGCTTCTGAGCCATGTTTTCTCAGTAACTGGAAAATACTTTTTTTATTCTGTAATTTGAATTGTTGTCGCCATCTAATCCATCGAAACAATTTCTACAAAAAAAAATACGGACATGATTGTATGGCCTACTGGCACTTCACCCACTGTTTGTCTAAGCTAATATTCTGTTCTGAGCCCTGAAGGATGTTCTGGGAGAATGCCTGATACTTGCCAGGTTCAGTCTTAAAAGGACTGGGCTGCCCTCCAACACTTGCAAAGCTATTTCCATGATATAATAATCTCTCACTTAAACAGTATTAAATTATGTTCATGCCAAATTGAACTCTTGATTTGTGCATTGCCTTTTGTTCTAAAACTATGTGATACATAGAATAAATAATTTGTCATTTCATTAGCAGACATTCTCTGATAAGATCCACCGTTTTTAGTTCCTAACTATTGTAGTGAAATCTTGTCGTATTGAGGGCTGTACACTTTCACTGGTGAGTCTATGCAATTCAAGGTGGCCATTTTCCATTGATTTCTGAGGCCCTTTTGATCATACTGTGCTTTATTGTACCTTTTATCCAATTAAGACTGGAATTGCTGCTGGGTTGTGGTGGTGTATGCCTTAAATCCTAGCACTTGAGGAGGCAGAGGCAGGCGGATCTTGAGAGTTTGAAATCAACCTGGTCTACCTACAAGCTCTGGCCAACCAGGACTACAGAGTGAGACCCTGTCACACGCACACACACACACTAAAACAAACAAACAAGCAAGGAAAAAAAGATTAGAATTGTTTTCCTGCATAGTCCAGTGTAATTGTGCTCTTAGATACCTGACTTGAACCTCACTGATTCTTCTGTGAGAGAAGGTGGTGAATATGCAAAGGCCACTTCAACTAGGAGGACAGATTCCAAGAGTTACACATCGTCTTACACTGCTGCCCGCTTCCTCCCTGGGGAAGTATTCTAAGCCCACATGGATGCTCGAAGCATTGGTGGTCTCAAGCCCTGTATGTGCTGCTTTCTCTAATCTATACATCACTGTCAAGGTCATCTTGTAAATCAGCCACAGTGAGAAATTAATGGCACTGTTGAATGAACTAGAACAGCTGTGGTGATATACTATGGGAAAAGTTGTTTATAACTTCTGAGTTCTTTCTGGAAATTTCCTTAATGTTGTAAGACTTTTGGTTGACCATCGGTAGCTGAAATTGGAGAAAATGAACCAGAGATGAGGTCATTGCTCTTGTAAATAAAGATTCCCGGAGTAAGTAAGGAATATTGAGAAGGACCACTTTTTTTTTTTTTTTCTATTTGAGGTTTCCTGTGCTGGTTTTGATTAATGCTATTTATGAGAATCTCTGCTGAATTTACATATGTCATGGGCTAGCAGAAACTCGGAATGTACATTGTTAGTTTTACATACATAATTCATGCAAATTTCACAGTGTATAATGTGTGAAGCAAAAGTAATGCAGGCAAAATCATCCCTAACAAAAAGGGAAGACACCATATTGTCCTTAGGTTTACAGTGAACCCTACTTCGTAGGGTTTGAAGTGTGGCTTATCACCATCTTACCACTTGTACCCTCCCTGGCACGGTTGATGTCTAGGGGACAGACCGACAGGCCGGAGCTCTTCCAGCATCTTGGATTGAAAGACTTGCTAGATGCACTAAGTTCCAAGTCCCTTGAATTTCTTTAAAACTGAAAAACGGGCAGGCAGGTACCATCTCTTTCAGGCAATTTTTCCGACCAGATTTACTTCTTTTGTTTTCCTTGTTTGGTCTTTTTGAGACAGTGTCTCCCTGTCGCCTCAGCTGACCTGGAACTCACTATGTAGACCAGTCTAGCCTTGAACTCACAGAGATCCAACTGCTTCAGCTTCCCTAGTGCTGGGATTAAAAGCCTGTGCCACCACGCCCGCCTCAAATTCACTACTTAAATCTGGTTATTTCTTATGGTTTGAGTCAACATCTGCCTTTTTTGTGAGGAGACAGTTTTGGGGTGAGCCTTCAGTTTTTCCTTCTTGTGAATCTAATGCAAAATGTTAACTTTTTCTCTCCATAAAAGAGATAATGTGGACGGCCTGAACTCTCATAGCTCCTCGTTTCTTCTATAGAGTAGGCATTAAGAGGGCTGGGCCCAGTTGTTACAGTTCTTTGTCTGAGTTAGAAACTTGTATTGTTACCTTGCAGCTCTCTGTATAGTACTCTTCAAATTATTTTTATTAGTTATTTGTTCCATAATACAGAGATTCAAATCCAGGGCCTTATGTCTGCTGTTCAAGCACTCTAATACTTACAGTACCTGCCCTCAGATGATTAATTACTAAAAACATTTTTATTGGTTATTGGAGAATTGTACGCAGTGTATTTTGATCATATCCAGACCCTTTTCCCTTCCACCCCCGCCCCCCCATTTTTGTTTTTCTATTATTTGTCTTTTCTTTAAGGTCCATTAAGACTAATTATTTCCCAAATGCTCTTTGGTATGAATCTATGCCTTGAACTGTGGTCAGTTTCCAGGCTTCACACCAGTAAAGAAAACTGACTGTCACCCACCCAGCGTCTGTGAACTGCCAACTAACCTCAGCTGGGGCTGGGGCTGGGGCTCCTCTCCCACCTCCTCCCACTCATGCTGGGTTTTTGTCTGACCTGACTTGGGTGATTTATACTCAACTTCCTGTTGTTTGTGACCTTTCTTTCTATCTTAGGACATTTAAAATTTTTTCCATTTCAAGATCTTTTTTTGAGCGATTCTTTGACAAATACAAGTCTTACTAAACTTACATTTTTTTTTTTTTTTTTTGTGGTTTGGCTTCTATGTTTGTCTTGTGTATATGTGCATGCGTGTGTGTGCGTGTGCACGTGTAGGGGTGGGTCTTTGAAAGTTTTTTTCCCTTTATATTCTAAATCTTTATAACTTCTGTTTGGTTGACTTTTGAAGTATTCCCCCAATATTGCTCTGGAAGCTTACATCATCAAGGCTGCTGGCTTCACGGGAATGACCTGCACTGTGTTCCAGAAAGTAGCGGCTGCTGACCGTACAGGTCTTTCTGATTATGGGAGGCGAGATCCTGATGGAAACCTTGACAAGCAGCTGAGCTTCAAGTGTAATGTTTCAAACACTTTCTCCAGCCTGGCACTGAAGGTATGCTGTGCTTTCTGATTATTGAAAATTATTTGTGGTTAGATTTAAATACTCGAAGTCTTTGATTTTTCCACAGAGGCCTTACTAACAGGTCTTTTTTGGGTGGTGGGTGGGATTGAAAGATGTTGAAATATTATGCTGTTGGTTTTGAAAAATACTCAGACTAGGGGTGGAGAGATGGCTCAGTGATTAGGAGCACTAGCTGCTCTTGCAGAGGGGCTGAGTTTAGTTCTCATCACCCACCTGGTAACTAACAACCACCTGTAAGTAACTACAAAGGGGATTTGATAGCCTCTTCTGGTCTCCACAGGTATCAAGAAATCATGTTGTACATTTGTATACACAAGCAGAATACGTCTAGAAATAAAGTAAAAATAAATACATCTTAAGAAAAAAGAAAGACTCAGACAAGAAAAGATACTAGAATGACTTCATACACTCTACATATTTTACATTAAAACTCATTTTCTCCACTCAAAAAATTAAAAAGAAAAATATTTTTAAAATGATTGCCATGATTTAAAGGCAAATGAATTAATATTGTATACTAAAATACTCTGTCATGTTTTTTTTTTTCTCTCTTGATTTTAAGACACTAAAGCTTTTTCATGGAACCTTACAATTATTGCAGGTGAAGACAGCTCTGAAGCTGGCCATTTGATTAGAAAAGATGTGTATTAAGATTTTTGGCAAGGAAGTATAAATATGTGATATGTTTGGAAAAAAGTCTGAATGTGTGGTATATATTTTTAAAAGTGTGTTTTGTTGGATCAAGTAAAAGAAAAGCACTTTTACTGCCTTTCAGAGTTGGTAAATGTGTGTTTGCCTCAACCACGTTGAAGCAACGGATCAGAGCAGAGCTTGCACTCCTTGATAAACCCGTTTTCCACTCAGATACATTGTGTTCTCTGTGGTATTCAGTTATACTGAGCTTTGTTTCTGCCTGTCTCTAGAGGACGAGATATCCAGTCATTTAATGCCTGCAGAATAATTGATCAAACAAGTATTCAGTGCTTTGGTACACTGAAGGTGCCCCATATGTGTCCAGTGGATGAATGGATGGTTAACGTATTTTGTCATAGTTTAGCCTGGTGCCCTCTGTAGGGAGAGCTCAACTTGCGTAATTTAGAAACACTTTAGTCCTCCAAGATATCTAAAGTGGTTGGCACATGTGATGATACTATATATTTGCCGGGTGTTCGATACTGTGTACTCAGTGGAAAATGGCAAACTTTTTCTGTTATTCTTGGTCCTGTGAGAGTTCATAATATTCCCAGCCTGGCACCTGTAGACCAGCTCAGCTTTCCTTACTACACTGTATAAATACACTATAAAAGACACAGAGACAGCAGCATGCAGAGCCCAGGAGCAAACAGGCACATCTTTCTGAGGAGGGCTTAAAATTGATGAACCCTTCTGGCTTTCACAGTCACAGTTGGTAGAAAGGGAATGAAAATGATGCAACCCTATGTTTCATGAATTTCATGGCCCAGCCCTCTGTGGTAGGAGAGCTTCACCAGCTAAAGTTGAAAGCTCTGAGTGAATATACAGAGATTTCCCAATTTCATACCATCCTGTCTTTCTAAGACCATCTTATGGTCAGAGAACAAGGGCACACTGCATCATTTTCCCTGCTCCACTGAGGGAGAAGATGAAGCCGGGTGGGAAAGGATTGTGCCCTCAGGACAGAATTAAGGAGTTTAATGTCAGTACTGTAGTGTACACTTAAGCTCTGGCACTTTAACAGAGGATTTTCTTCTCATTTTACAATTTATATGGCATTATTTTTGTTCTTTCTAGTTACTTAAAAAAATCCTTTTAACATACTGACTTGACAGTTTAAACGCTCATTCATTGATTGCGTCCCCTTAAGTGCAGTATATACTAATGTGAAGGTGAACTCATGGAAAAGATGCCTTCACTTAGCACAAGGTGTGCTGCTGTTTTGCTTCCTGCCTGGTTTCTGTTTCTTCCCTGCCTGCCACCACCCCAGCTAGATTTGGACTTCTGTCCCATGCAGATGCTGCTTGGCATACAATGGGGGTCATTTCTGCTAACACCATTTTAGGTTGAAAACATCCTCTTAAGTGTACTGATTATACCTGAGCTCCTAAACATGCTAGTTGAGGAACACGGTGTTGTGGAGTCTTGATGTCCGTTCTGTGATCTCATGGCTGAAGGGACCTGGGCTCACTGCTGCTGCCCAGCATTACAAGGGAGTGTGTGGCATTGCATGTTACTAGCCCATGGATACACCAGAGATCAAAGGATGCTTGCTACTGAATGTGTTTCTGAATGTGTTTGCAGAAAATCCCTAAGTGACACCATCCTAAGTTATGAGCCACCCATGTTAGTCAAACCATTGTAAACTCCTGTTTAACCTCTGTGTCTAGGCCATTCTATCACCCTGCCCATTAATTCAGTATTGAAATAATTTCGTATGAGCAGATAGCTGTTGTCCTAGGCCCCTGTGTGCCTCCTGTCCTACAGGTTCTTCTATGGAGGAGCACTATCCAGACCTTTCCATAGCTGTCTGGTGTTTGTGCCTGTGCTGTCTAAGATGTTGAGATGGTGAGTGTTACCTTCCTCTTATCTGCCCCAGTGGACTTGATAAAGATGGCAGGTTCCTGGAGGGTTCTGCTCAGTGACTTGTGCTTTGGCCTCAGCTCTCTTGCCCCACACTCCTTCTTACTGCCTCTGCTTTCTGTCCAGTACCAGTGAACTTCCCTTGGTTCCTCTCCCATCTACTTGGCCACTCTGGGGCCTGGCTCATGCTAATTCTTTTACTAGACTTCTTGCCCTTCCCTTCCTTGCCCAGTTCCTTGATTGTGTGTTAAGGTGAAGCCAGAAGGTCACCTCCAAGAAGCTTCACCTAACGCCATCTGGCCAGCCTTCTCATGCCCCGGCCCTGAGCCCTGGGTTTCTCCTCATTGTGTCTTGGTCACAATATGTACCTCGTCCTCATGGTTATGTCTGTGAGCAGCAGGGGTCATGCCTGGCAGATCAGCTCCTAAGGCTTCCATGAATCCAGAGCCTGACCCCAGTGGGTTGAGCTCCTTGTACCTGTTTTTTACTCCTGATAGTACCCTAGGCTGTTCTAAGCTCCTATTCCCCAAACCAGCAGAATGATTCTTTTTGCTGTTGATACTGTAATCTACATATGCACATGTCATAGAGTGGGGTCTGTTGCCATTGAACTACTTAAGTAGTTTAGAAGTCAGAAGTCAGCTAGTATTTGAGGGCAGCTGTATTGTAACCAAAAGAATCGATTCCAGCCTAGCACTGTAGCCCACACCTTCAGTCTCGTCACGTAGGAGGAAGAGGCAGGTGGATCTCTGTGAGATCGAGTCCATCCTGGTCTACAGAGCTAGTTCCAGCTGGAGCTATGGGAGACCCTATCTTAAAAAAAATGAATTGATTCTTTGTAGTTAACCAGAAGGCCATTTTCCTTGCACACCCCGTATTTCTCTCCTCTCAGACCCCAGGGCTTTAGCCCAGCAGAATTCCTTTCCCTTTTCACCGCAGCCATTATCTGTTTTCATGCTTCTTACCTTGATTCTACCCTTTCTCAAGAGCTCAGCCCTTGCCTGCTTAGTAGACACTTGGCTGTTCAGCTGCTGAGGCTGTGCTCCTTCCTCTTCTTCAGCAGAGTTAGTCATTGGCTGCTAATCCCCGGGTGCTTTGTTCGTTCTCTGGAATCGCTACGAGTCTTCCAGGGCTACTTGGTTCATAGGTCATGTGGTATGACTCCGAATGTGCTCTCTGCTGCTAGGTGGCCTGCCTTCATGTCTTTCCTACTAGCCAGCTGTACACTGGAGGCAAGTATCTCCACCTCTGTGAATATCAGTGCCTTCCAGTGAACAGGGACTTGTGAAATGGTACCTCACCCAAAGCGTTATTGAAAAGCTGGAATGGGGTAAATGTGTTGACCTTCACAGCAGTACTTGGTCTGTTCCACTTCTTTATTACCACTGATGGTGGTGGGTGTCCTGTTTCCTTTGTTAAATTATAAGTATTTGATAGCAAGGGCCATAGTATCTTTCCTTTGATGTCTTTAGGGTCTGTCTACGCAGGACCAAGCACAGAGTAACCAAATGTCTAACAACTGTTGAACAAAATTAACAGTTAATAAAGATAGTTAAAAATGAATTCTAAAAGCAAGCATTATCCCTGTCTATAGGGAGATAATTAAAAGGTGGTTTTCAGCTAATAACTAGTTATAGACAAGAAAATACTCAGGACATGTCACACCTGTTTACAGTTGGCTGAATAGACAGAGAAATGGGAATAAGTTGGTATTTTGTTGTTTTGAATCCAGTGGTCTTGACTCATCCTGATCTTAGTGTTAGAATTCTATAAATGTTAAACTATTGTTATTTTTTAGAATTTTAGTGCCTTACATAGTTGGGGGAGTCCATATTCCTTCCTCAGACGTTAAAATCAGTCCAGAGCACTTTCGTGTTTGAGTTAAAGTCCATCACACACCTTACCTCTTTAGTATAATGCCATTGTTAGCACTGAAAGACACATGAATTTAGCACATGATAACATTCCTTTCACGTGTGTGCATACTTTACTGATTTTTGTATTAAATGTATACCAAAACAGATACAGATGAGAACATGAGGTTCTGGCTTACTGTTGATTAGTCGCCACTTTCTTCATCCTGGCCCCTAACCACCATCTTCCTCTTGCCGGAGGCATCCTAACTTCCCATAGCTCTGGGGACTTGCTGCCCCTCACAACCATGTGTCCATCCATCCTTTGTAACAGGGTCATTAGGTGTGTTAGGAAGGTTTGATGTGGGTTAAATGAAGCCGAGCAGTGTTACCTTGTCTCCAAATTGTGAGGCTGCCACCCAAAGCCAGCTCGGCACCCTCCTGTCCTCAGCGCCTTCTGCCAAGAGTAGTCACTAGAGGCCCGAGATCGTGTGTTTCTCAGGGGTTCTTAAGAGAGACTTCCAGTTTATTAACTATAACTCGTGTGTGTCTAGATCTTCTTTGCTGCTTTAATCCATGCATTTAAAAAAATCCACATATAATTAATTGAAATTATAAACTGTGCTTCCTGCCTTCAGGCCAGCGGACAAAAGGTATAATCATAAGAAATATAAGAAACTAAATAAGTGTTCTGTGCTTTCCAAAATTGGATTTGTAACTTTTCCATTAATAGTAACCATAATTTCTTTTAAAGAAATGAAACATACGTATTTTATAGTCTTACTATAAAAATCTAAACCTTATTGATAAAGCTGGAGTTCATCTTTCCAGCACCCCAGGGCTTCCTCTCACCATCCCAGTAAACCTGTAATTTTTATTTAGTAATACTTTTTATTGAGCTTGGGAGAGAGTTTAGAAGCCATGAGCATGTAAGGACTGTGGATCTATTTTTTTTTTTTTTTTTTAAATCTTGTAGTGATCTAGAGATTTTGTTTGTTTATTTTTTTAATGTTTAAGATTGAACTTTTTTTCTACTTGAAAGTAATACACATCCTTTTCAGCTGTTCTAGAAAATGTTAGTTTTGACTTTAAAAAAATAGTTTGGCTTATCATTATTAAGACAGAGCTATGCTTTGTTTTCACGTAATTTTGTATTCATAGTAAGATTAGTTTCTGAATTTTATAGTATTTAAATTTGAATAAATGTCTATCATGTAACACTTTATTTGGTTATGAACATTTAATTGATGGTTTTGATTTTTATCTTGATGTATATCGTATTATACACTTGAGAAATTTATGTTTTTACCAGATTAACGAATGTATGCATCATAATAAACTTTATTTTTATATTAGGTTATAGTTGTAAGAGTAACAAATCTTTTCATGTTTTTCCTTCTAAAAAATATTTCCACCAAAGTACCATTTAAACTTCTCAAATACATCCAATCGATTATTTTCAAGTATCTGCTGTGCCCAATATTGTAAACAGAGCACTTAAATAATTCTCTCATTCATTTGCTTCAGCAGAACCTTTTATAAAAATTTCGGTCAGCATGCCATTTGACTTGGTTAAATTTATTCACTGGAAGCTCATTTTAGCAAATGTAAGTGCTGGGAATCAGTACATAGGAAGCAACCCTTCCCCAAGAAAGAGAATGAGATTATTGCCAGCCAGAAATCCTTCCTGTCTAGTTAACGAGTAGAGCGTGAGAATGTGTTGAGGCTACAGGACTTGGTTATGGCAGGGGTGTGCACACTGTTTTGAGTCCAGAAGAAGTGACTGCTGGCTTGGAACAAAGGCTTTGTGATGACTCATAGACCAGAGAGCCAGGTGTTCAGGCCTGTGGTACAGTCTTTCTCCTGGTTGCCAGCCTTTTGTTCCAATCTATTTCTTTCGTTGCAGTAAATTATCATGTTAAAACTCAAATAAAATGGATACATTTAAGTTTGTCAGACAGCAGAATAGTGGAGCATCTTGAGCAGGGACCCTGTCTGCCCAGTGTGCGTGATAGACAGCCTGTGGTGGGCAGAGGCTCCAGCTGTGGGGCTCATGTCGCCCCTGACAAGGTAGGACATGAATTTAGGCAGGAGTCTTTAGTTAAATTACACGGTGGCTTAGGATTTGGGGCAGGATTCTCTAGACATCAGAGAATGAAGGTGTTATTTCAGCTGAAATAATAGTCACCTTCCTATCTCAAGAGGAAATTCTTTTGGTACCATAAAGATTGGTTTGGAGGAAGAGGGGTTGGTGGCCAAGAGAAAGACATGCTGACAAATTCTTCAAATAGTGCATACTTTTAAGTTAGTTAGTTGTTAGCTTCATTACTTTTTTAATTGACTGCTGTATAATTTAAAACGCTCCGTAGAGATACCAGAGAGCATCACTGCTCTGCTTTTTGGCTGAGATCAAGTGTGAAGAAATCAGAAAGCATTCAGTGATCAGCCAGTGTTTGCAGTTCCTCCTTTTTGTGGTGTTTTTTTTTTTTTTTTTTTTTTTTTTCCAACCACGTGTTTCTTAGTCTCAGGGAAACTGAGACTGAGCTGAAATCAGTGTGTGTTGAATTCATATTTTTCTCACACTTGTATGGTTCCATTCTTGTGTTGTTTGATTGTTTGGACTCGGTGTAAGTCTCTTCACTGCTCCATACCCTAAGCTAACTGTTCTCACATTTTTGATAGGCCACATTTTTATCTCCTTCACACTATTTTGTCTTTATAGAACTGATGATTCATTACTGAAATCTTTTCTTTGTTTAATGTTCTCTACTTCAGCACTATGTACCTTCATAGAGAAATGAACAATTACTTCCTTCTTAAACTCTTGGAAAAAGAGTTTAGAATTCTCTCTATTTGATTCTTTTGATCTTTACTGTCCTGCGTAATTCAATCCTGTCACTGACTTAGCAATTGTTTAAATGTTAATTTTTTTCTTGTACACTTGTAGGAAACATGTGTAGTACATAACTAGAAGGTTTTCATGATTTTCTGATAGTGTTCTGTTTCCATACACTAACAGGGTGGACTTCGTAACATGAATGTGTATCACTTTTTCAGAACACTGTCATGGAGGCTTCTATTCAGCTTCCTTCATCTCTCTTCTCACCAAAGCGAAAGAGAGAAGTCAGAGCAACCGATGAGGCCCTCTATAAGCTTCAGCTCATCGCCTTCCGCAATGGAAAGCTTTTTCCAGCCACCGGAAACTCCACGAACTTGGCTGATGATGGAAAGCGGCGTACAGTAGTGACCCCCGTGATCCTCACAAAAATAGGTTTGTGTGTGGCAGATGTTTCCCCGCGCTGCCAGGCACTGGCGTGCGAGTTTGTGCTTCCTAGAAATGCTTATTTTGTTCCTTCTTGTTTTAATGAGTCAGTAGCGTGAAAAGATCTTGCAGAGTACCCATCAGTGTATAAGCTGACATTTAATTGTTTATGAAATTTGTTTGAGAAATACCGTTCTTTCCCATTTTCTCCAGATGGTGTGACCGTAGATACCCACCGCATCCCTGTTAATGTGACCCTGCGTCGAATAGCGCACGGAGCAGATGCCGTTGCCGCGCAGTGGGACTTCGATTTGCTGAACGGACAAGGAGGCTGGAAGTCAGATGGGTGCCGTATACTCTACTCGGATGAGAACATCACCACAATTCAGTGCTACTCCCTGAGCAACTATGCCGTGCTAATGGTACGGCAGTTGTTAGCTTTATGCATAAATACTAAATATTCTAATGGTTTCCTATGCATAATTAAACTCAAATGAAGAATTTACTTTTTAACTTAACGTAAATGGCTCCCTTTAATTATGTAAGGGGTGGTTCTGGATTTCAAAAGAAATTGAGTTACTACGAACAAAATGTACAAGACCATATTTTGTAGAGGAATGCCCAGTGAACCTCATAAGGGAATCAAGTCAGCTACACTTTGACCTCCTTAAAACATGGAGAGACCTTGTTTATACACTCTGACTCTGTCAGCTTAGAGCCATTTGTCCACCCGTGCCCAGTACGTATAGGAAGATTTTCCTGCTTTGTTGTCTCCTGCCTTTCTGAATGCTTTCCGGCAGTGTTAGCCTTTAAATGAAGACTTAATGGCGATAATTTTCACTTTTGTGGCTGTAAGTGAAGTATGGAAACTCTCCACTTTCACTGCCTGTCAGTCTGATGTTGCTGTTACTTACCATTGTTGTTGCCTAGGAATCGTTTTTGGTAAAGTAGCTTGAGATATTGACATGAGTCTGGTTTCTAAGCAGAGCATTATGAATGTGCCATCCTAGGTGTTAAGGGGATACCATAGCTCTTTCACAGTCATTTATACTGCAGTTGTTACATGGTGCCACATCCCGGGGTGTGGGCAGAGTACAGTGGGAGAAATCACCGTCATGTCAGAAAGACCTTCCCAGAAATGTTTGAGGCTAGAGATTCCATGTTTTTGTCTGATTCCGATTGTGTTTCTAGAGTACTAAATAATCATGAAACATGGCATATTTTGCATATGGTGACTCTTTTTCTTAGAAAAAAAAAAAAAAGAATAGCATTTACCACTAGGAATGATTTGGAAGCAAGCCCCGATCATAATAAATTCTTTTCAGTCTTTGCTTCTCAGTTTTTATACCTTTTCAGGTACTTTGGTTGATGAGGCAGCACAATTGGTAGGTTATTTAGCAGGGAATAGGATTAGCTTTTCAGTGGCATCAGAAGCATTGTATACAACTCTAAGCAGTGTCCTGGAACCATCCATGAAGTGGTCTACTCGAACATGCATATTATTGATACATATTGATGGTGGGTGGAGTCAGTTCCATTAGACTCTACTTTTAAAGATATTCACCCCTTTGTACTTAAAGTTGTTGTTGATCCTTATGGTCCTCTTCACAAGGTGTCTAGTTTCTGCAATTCACATTTCACTATTTGGTAACATTAAAGCATAAAGCATTGATGGGCCATGGAGATGGCTCAGTAGGTGAAGGTGCCTGCCACCAGGCTTGAATCTGAGTTCCAACCTGGGACTGCACTGTGGAAGAGAGAAAGAGCAGCTTCAAGTTATTCTCTGACATCCCCTCTGCAGTATGGTGCTTGAACCCCATCCCCATGCAGGCAAGAGAAATAAATAAAATGTAATAATACTTTTTAAAAAAAAGTTAAAGTGTAAAAGCATTAATTAGTGTAAGGCAATTTCCCTATTGACTTAAAAGTGTTTTCTCAATTAGGTTTTAAGAATAAAACAAACTGAAACTATGTAACATTTGAAGGGGAAACAGTAAGAGATACAGTGTTGTCTGAATTGTATATAATATTAACCAGAAAAAGTTGAGCAAAATGAACAAAACACAAAACCCCCTACATTTTCTAAGCTTTACTGTGATACTTTGATTTTTATTGGATCTAACACTAGTTTAAAGCATCTATTTTAACTTCCTAGCTGTTCTTCTAAACTATTTAAATTAGTGTAATCCTTTTCTAGAAGGAATAAGCTATTCCTTTATCATCCAGACTTTTAATCTTTTAAGAAACTCAAAATAATTCTTCAAAGCTAAAACACAGGGCTAAGATTTTTTTTCTTCTGTTTAGTTTCAGAGTTTTCTGTTTTCTTAGATGTAGCTGCCACCTAGTGGCGGAAACGTGGAACGCACTGGGATGGTTGACAAAGTTGTAATGGTTATTATACTAGAGTATATGGGAAATTTAGAGTTGCCTGTTAATTATAAAAACAACTAATCAAATTAAAGTCACTAAGACTGTGGTGTAGCTCAGTGGCAGAGTGCTTCTTTGCATGTGTGAAGCTCTGGGTTTAATTCTCAGGATTAATAAACAAAATAAAAGCCATTCTTTAGTAATTAAAGTTAGGTGAAGGTAGTACTAGGTAATGGGGGCCAGTGAGATGTCTCAGCTGGTAAAGGCTTCTGCTATCAAGCCTGATGACCTGTGTTTGATTCCTGGGACCCTGAGAACTGAATCCTGAAAGTTGTCCTCTGATGGTCACACACATGCCTTGGCACATGTGTGTGCTCTACACACAAAATGTAAAATGAAAATGTCATACACATTTTCAAAGGATAGAGATAATATCTTTTTGAAATTGGAAACCAATGCCTTATTTTCTTCTAAACTTTTATTGTTATAAATACGAGTTTGTTTTCTTGAATGCTGTCTTTATGTATCTTTTCAATGGAGAAGCCTGAGTGCCCCTATCTCTTAGGAGATAGTTCAAGTTCTTCCTTTTTCTGATCCACTTTAGAGAGTTTGGTTTTTTAAAAAATGAGATACAGAGACTGTCATTGCTCCTAAGTCTTGTGTGGACACCCTGGTTGGTTCTGATTATCCTTCTGTACTCAGTTACATCTGAGCTCCGAGGGTGCCTGAGAAAAAAGTTCAGCAGATGCTGGATTTGCTTAATTGACACCAGAAATAGCCAGCAGGGGTAGGAAGAATCACAGGAGCGCTGGGCAGTAGAGGAGAAACATGAGTAGAAATCGGAGTCATGATTAGGGCCAGACTTAATACTTAGTCAGTCGTAGTTGTGAAGATAAAGCATTCTCTCCACTTCCTTCACCTTTGTTCCTATCTTTGCCTAGACATAAGGGGCACTGGCTGCCTCCTTGCTTTCTTCTATGTGATGATGCTTGCAAATTTGTTTATATGAAGCTTTCTGAGTGAAAGTAAATGTCATTTCCACTTAGTTCATAGTGGACCATGAATACCAGCAATATTTTGTTTGCTTAAATAATCTTTAATTCACCTGCAACAAATGTTTTAATTACTTCTGCACATTAGTATATAGGGAAAATCTGAACTCCCACGCCACAGCTATCATTTGTGGAGCTGTAATTAACATCTTCTTGCATATCAAAGAGGTTTCTGTGTGTTGAAGCAATACGGATATGCAGTCCTGTTTTCTCCCATTTTTACACAAACTTGCTTGCTGCGTATAATGTTCTAAACCATGCTTCCTGCCTGGGAAGACGGCTCAGGGGTGGAGAGCTTGCTGTGAAAGCATGAACACCTGAGTTTAGCTACAGTAACAGCCAACTGGAGTCCTGCCCCAGGGAGGCAGAGACAGAAGGATCCCTGGTAGTTGCTGTTGAGCTAGTCTAGCTGAATTGGTGAGTTCCAAGTTCAGTGAGAGACCCTGTATCAAAATAGAAGATGGAGAGTAATGTAAGACTCCTGATGGTGCCCTCTGGTGTCCAAATACATGTGTGCACATGTGCATATTTACAGAAATAAGCCTTTGCATGGGCTGCAAAGTCTTTCCTGCAGTGCTCATACGTCTTTACTGCAGTGCTCAAAGGTGAGATGGAGCTGTGTACGGTCTTCCATAGGCGCTCACGTGTTGTCACCTTCTGGTGTCTTGTGGTAGAGTACAGTCATTATGTCCTGTCCACGGATCTGGAACTGAGGAGGTTTGTTTTGGAGCAGGGTTTGACTCCAGAGCCGCTGTTCTAACCACTCTGCTGCACTCGATTCTCATGTCTCATGGTGAGAAAAGAGGAGCTTTGACCTTGTTTTGTGGTTTGTTTAAATTTTGGAGGTAGGTTCTGTGGCCATGCTGTCATTTTCTTGAATTTTCTCTGTTGTATGTGTTTTCGGTATTTCTTTTGCATGGTATCACTTTGTGTATTTAATGGTGTATTTAACGGGTGAATTCCCCTAAATGGAATTGGCAGCACAGGGACCCAGCTGACATTTCTACTTTTTCATTAAATTTTAATGCTGGACAGGCTTCATTCTGGATCAGTGCTGCTTCTGTGTGATTTGCCATCGAGCCACCAACAGCTGTTGTGGTTGCCGCTCCAGCATGGAGTTTCTCTCTTCTCCTTTTCTGACCTCTTATACTGTACATCAGTTCACTTGTCCTTGCTCTTCTCCCATTCGGAGTGTGCAGTGTGCACGATCAGTGTGTCTGGTCTTTCTCAAGCTTACTTACTCTAGGGAGATTTGCCTTGATCTTCGCACATAGCAACTGTTTATACTGCTTCATGGGTGTTTATCAGTCCATGGCATGCAAATATTGAAATATGTCTATGTGAGTATTGATGGACATTTGGTTATTGAAAGCTACTCTTGGTATTGACACACATGCTTTTGATTGGATGAGACCCCTCCAGAGTAAAATTTTTGGACTGTAGACTGTTCACGTGCTCAGCTCCAGCGCAGTGGCCATCATCAGTTTAGTCTCTGCAGTAATGGTTTCTCAGCTGCCCCTCATCCTTGCTGACCTTTGGTCTTAGTCTTTGCCATAATATTTTCTTGCTCTTGTTATTTATTGTAACACACAGTTGAGGTTCTAACTTGCACACTCTGGTGAAGAAGATGTTGAGCCCCTGTATATTCTCTTTTGTGTGTGTAAGTGTACTCTTTTTGTATATGGTGCCTGTGGTCAGAAGAGGGCATTGGATCTCCTGGAACTAGAATTACAGATGGTTGTTAGCCACCATGTGGATACTGGAAACCAAACCCAGGTCCTCTGCAAGAACCTCAAGTACTCTTAACCTCTAAGCCATCTCTCCAGCCTCCATGTATATTTTCTTACTGACAGTTAAGGGAAACCTTCCCAAAGTCTTGCCTAATTTTAATTGAGTATTTTAAAGGGATTCTTGATAGAAATTGCACATACAAGCTCTTTGCTGGATTTATGATGCTAGATAATGTTCTCATTCATCCCTTTCTCCTAATGTTTTTATTTTACAGTCTGATTTTTTTTTTTTTTTTTTTTTGTAATTAGTGGTATCTGTTAGTAGTGTCTGTTTAAGAAATCCTAGCCTGTCTCTAGATCATGAGGATCTTCATCTTTCTTTTTTCCCCTTCCACATGTAGATTCACAATTCAGCCAATACTAACTTTGAGTGTTGTGTGAAGGAAGGGGACATTTAAAGAAATGTTGTAGAAGTGACAGTCTGTTTACACCCCCTCTCTCTTACATGTTTCTAATTTGAAGTCTATTTTTAATTTGTTTTATTGGCCTGCTCTTAGTGTAACTATATTCTGACCCACAGAGGGTGCCTTGAGATATCTTCCTTCAAGTATATCCCTTGTTCAGAGCCTGGAGAACTTGGGTAGCCGTGGATTGTAGTTATTCTTACTAATATGATGGTAGGGAATGATTTAAAGGTTCAGTGGATTTCATGTTTAGCACCCTTGGGCTTGCAGTACCTCTTGGTGCTCGCTCAAAAACAATCAGTTTTGTAAAGAACCTGATTGGTGATTGTTTTTGTAACTTTTCCCACATGTCCAGGGATACTGCTTTCTCTGGCTGTGGTAGAAAACCCCATCTTTCGTTTGTTGCTTGGAATCTGTTCGCCTCTTTGCCAGGAAGAGGCAGGAAGGTTACCATTAGCCTTGGGCTGGGGTGGTCAGAGTGTGTCTGGCTTGGATACCTTTCTGTCTTTCTGACTGTCTTTAAGGGAAAAATAGTTTTACTTTTTCTCCACCGTGTCAGTTTTGTACAGTGCAGTGCAATTTAATATCGCAGTCTGCATTTGTTAGGATAATTCATAGTTGTTTTTATTTGCTTCCTTGTGTGTTGACCTTTACTTTCTACAAACCGGACCTGCTTTGCCACCAATAGTCTTACATTCTCTTGTTCTGCTCAATTCAAGCAGCTGCTTCTCCTTTTTATTGTTTTTGTTATCTGAAAAACGAAGTATGATTTTAAAGTTTCTGATGATTTTGTCTCGCTTGGTTAATAAGTACCTGCATAAACAGTTTTCTTTTTGCCCTGTGAATCCTCAGATGTTTACTGCCAGGCCTTTCTCAAGTTCTTCTGGGTCTGTTATCAACAAGATCCTTCTTTGTATTTGGGAACTGCTGGGAGCAGAGTCCACTGTGATGGGGCGGAGTTGTGGCCTGTGCTGTTTTTCCTTAGAATTATTTGGGAGCCAAATTGGGCATTTTGAGGTTGTATAGTTATTAGCTCAACCTAGGGCCATGGGAGGCACCTTTGTGTACCCGTCCTGTTCATGCACACCCTCTGAGATACTGATGTCTCTTCACCTTACTGGAGACGAACAGCCCCAGTTCATACATCCGCTCAGTGGAAATGTACTGTTTTCTTCCAGGAATCTGAAAGAGGCAGTGCAGGGACAGTCTGGAGGCTCCGTCCAAGATATGGAAAGCTCTTAATTCTGTACTGATATGGCTGCTTTTCAAAGAAATCAAGGAGCATTGTATCTGTTTTTCATTGTGTATAACTGATGTTCATTGCCCCAACCTAAAAACGTTCCTAATATCCTGAACTTACTTAGTGTGCTTTGAGGCCATATGCTGTGGATCATTATTATGGGCACTTCACAAGGGCAGACTGCAGAGGCTTTGTGAGGCTTTATGCATTTTCCATCTGTGTGGTAAGTTCATGTGTGGCCCTGAGTCCTCTGAAGGCTGAGGACCTGCCCTTCCTGCGGCTACATATTTGCTGTTCAGCACCGTGCCTGGCCGTGGTGGGCACCCAATTAATGGCTGTCAAGTAAATGGATGAATCACAAGCTGGAGCTTGTCATGGTGCAATGGAGCAGTCAAGTTGGAATTCAATTTCCTATGCTCCATCTCTAGCTTCCCATTAACTGATTTTTGTCATTAACTATTCATCTTTTGTTAAGGTGTTGGGTTTGTTAAGATGGTGGAATATCATCCTTTTCAAGCTACAGTTTTATATTCTCAGCTTCCAGTTCCTCCCTGAGGAATTTGCCCACTTCTTCCCTGCTTCCTGAGGAGGTCTTCCCCTTCGTTGTGTGGTTTTCATTTGTTACCTTCCTTTTTGCCTATCTCTTCTTTCTTCAGACATTGACAAGAGCTTTCTGGATACACCACTGTGAACTCCTTCCTATATTCTTTGTACCATCAGGAGTCAGTGTGGAAAGAATGTAGTGAAAAGACCAAGGAGGTCTACAGATTTGACCATTGTGTAAACCTGGCCAGGGTACAAGTGCCTTTGTGACTTGCCTCTTGAATAAAATCTGAGGTCCAAGGACTCCCCCAGCCCAAACCGTACAGAGGACGTGCAGAAAAAACAAAAGTAACCCAGCAAGCAGCTTTTACTTTTGCAAAATTGTGGTTGTATTGTCATTCAGGTCAACAAGTCTGCCTGAACTAGAAATGTGATAGGTTCTTATTCCTAATGTGAGAGTACTGGTCTTTTCCCTTGCCTGGGGTCTCACCTCATAGTCTGACTAGTTTTGGAAGAATCAGCATGAAGAAAGGGAGAAGAGTATTTGCCAAAGAGAAGGATTCTGCCTTCTCAGGCTTTAAGGTTCTAAAAATGCACCAGAGCCTTTTCTTTAACAAGAGTCTTACAGGGTGTGTGTGTGTGTAAGAGATTGAAATATTAGAAGTCCTTGTCATAAACCAAAAATTTTACACGGTTTTAAACATTAATGTTTAATGTTTCTTACACCAAGGAAGGCAGGGCTAAGAGGCCTGCTTTCTTTGAGTGAGATAGTATTCCTATTCTATTTACAAATCCACATTTGGATCTAATCCTTACAGTGATTAACTTAGGTACCTCAATGTTTTGAACTGTAAAATGGGGCTAATCATCTATGAACCTCATTGGGCTGCCCTTGGTAAAGTACTGCCCAGTCAGTGCCTGGGTTATAGTGAGTTCTGGGTGACTTGCTGTCATTGATGGCTGAGTTTCAACTCTTCCAGGGCTCCCTTTGCTCCCATGAGCACACCGTCTTCAGCAAACATTGGTGGGATCTGTATATGTCTTTCTCCCCTGTGGCTGTGATATGTAAGGGCAGGAACCCCCTCTTCCACAGTGTTTATAGTCTGTTCATATTTGTGGAACTTGGACTTGACTTCTGATGGCTTTGTTGCCCTGGAGACAGTGTGTCTGCCCTGCTGTTTCAGCTGATGACTGTGAAAGTAATAAGTGGGTGAAAGGCCATTAAGGAGAGGGGACTATGTGGGTGTCCCTCAGAGCTGCCCACATGTGAACCACTGCTGTGCTCAGTACCCTTGAGGTCAAGCAGGACTTAGACTTAAAGAGCACACGGTCCAGGATTGAATAGGCGTGTTCAGCTCAGTGGGTTATTTAAAAAAAAAAGAAGAAAACATGAACTTGGAAAAGATGTGTGGTGGGGCTCTGGGGGAAGATGGAGGGAGGGAGGCATGGACACGGTTAGGATACATTGTCTACATGCACGCAGCTTTCAGAGAATAAATTTTACAACAGTAAAAAGAATGTGCCATAAATAGTTGACACAGTACATGGTAGGAAGGCACGCAGTAGGAACAGTAGTACTCGAGAAGAACACGGAGATGTCGGGACCAGGGAGAGTCCCAGTGGCTAAATGTCTGTAACAGTGCTCCTGTCATGGACCTTTCTTTCTCCCCTCAGGATCTGACAGGGTCAGAGCTGTACATGCCAGCCGCCAGTCTCCTGCATCCTGTGATTTATACCACCGCCATCATTCTCCTCCTGTGCCTCCTGGCCGTCATCATCAGTTACATGTACCATCACAGGTAAGGGAGCACACCTGGCCATTACAGATCTGTGCAGTTCCAGTGGATGACTTCAGTTCACACCTAATTATGATGCACTAAGTATGATGCTGGGTTAGTTACTTTTCTGTTGCTGTGGTACACACCATGGGAAGAGTCTGTAATCGTGGGGTGACATGGCATCAGGGGAGAGCGGGAAACTGAGCAGTCACATCTTCAGTCACAAACACAAAGCAGAGGGAGTGAACTGGAAGTGGGAAAGGCTGTGAACCCTCAAAGCCTACCTCCAGTGATGTACTCCCTCCAGCGAGGGCCTTCTGAATTTCCCTAACAGCACTGCCAAATGGGGACTAAGTGTTCAGATACCTGAGCCTATGGGGGATGTTTCTCATTCAAACCAACACAAATACAGTGTCCTTATACAGGAAGGAAGGATATTTACCATGGAATGCGCACAAGCCTTCATTCCATGCCATCTGAGAGGCGAGTAGCCAGAGACGGCAAGGGCTTCCTTTGTCCCCAGGAACTGACTCATTCCCTCCCCACACTGTTGAGGCTGCCTTCCTCTTCCCAGTTTCCTGGGCTTGTACCTGGGAAAGAATATGGGAGGTGTGTATTGGGGGTTGGGGAGGTGCACAGGCGCAAGATGGCCTTCAGGAGGGTGAGTTTTCAGGAGGGTCCGTGCAGAGATACCTTCAGGCCATAGACTGTGTTAGTATTTGTACTGTATGTTTTTTTCCTCTGTTATGGTATTCATTTTTCTAAAGATGGGCTTTTTGAGAAAGTTGGTTGCATTTAGGGATGGAATTTGGTTTCTTTAATTTGGAGGCAAAGCTCTGGAAACTTATTTTTTGATTAGAAATAATGAACTAAAAGGATTTGCTATGTAAGAAATTCACTTTATAAAAGGTTTTGCTAGCACATATTTTCCTATTTAAGTTGGACATGTATGGCATTTCTTGACATTTAGTTAGGAAACAAAAGGTGATTTTGATATAAAAAAATAAAAGAAAGAGACTTCAACATTTCATTACAAAAGGCCAGGAAGAAATGCATTGAGTGTTTCAACCACATCTTTGTACTTGGTTAGGACAAAACCCCTTGGCTCGTTTAGGAAGCCAAGCAGGGCATCCAGCCATCCCACACTTGACTGGTAGTTGCTCAAGTTGCTCATGTTCTGATGATGGAGAATTTGTTTAGGTTTTAGTGGGACTTTGGTTCCATAAATAGCTTGTCTTAATACATAAAATTTAATAAGAAACAGAATTGAGTTAAATGGCTTCTCAAATTGTGTGAATGCATGTGTATATGTGCATTGATGGTGTATGCTTGAGTACTAAAGGGCTTCTATATAAAGCATTTAAATCTGATGTTTAAAGCAGCTGGAATTAACCCGTAGAGGCAAGTCAGAGTCCTGCTGCCAGTGTTCAGTACTGATTGTCTGTGGCCTCCCTTTTCCCCAATAGCTTGATTCGGATCAGTCTCAAGAGCTGGCACATGCTCGTGAACTTGTGCTTTCATGTTTTCCTGACCTGCATGGTCTTCGTGGGAGGAATAACCCAGACCAGAAATGCCAGCGTCTGTCAAGCGGTAAGTCAAAGTGAAAAATCTGAGGGTGGGAAAAATTCCAGGATTAGAAAATAATTGTGTTTCATTACCTTTGAAGGATAGAATGCTTCTCTAAAGCCTTTTTCTTTACCTGAGTTAAACCGAACACCTGCCCATTCAACAGTCTAGCAGCGTTCTTGGAGTTTTGAATTGTCATTCCACAGCTGAATGCCTGACTTTAACAGCCTGTCTCTGTCATCTGCAATTGCGTGTTAGCTGTCGTGTCATTACAGTGCCCGACGTTCATTTAGATGGTTATAAAATCCTGACTTTGACTGAAAAGGAAGTGACATTTCCTGACAGGATTAAAAAAAAAAGACTTAATCCTTTGATGAAAGCAATAGAAATTATATAAAAATAAGAAACTAAATCCACTATTGGATTTAGTGAATATGAAAAATAGTTAAAACTCCAGTTTTCAAGTATGCAATTCCTTTGTAGCTCAGTGTTGGCATTGGTGCCCTCTTCTGTCAGTATAAGAACCGGACATTATACATAGTTCTATTTCCTTTTTTGTGTATTGCGTGCTTATGAAGAGAAACTATACTATAACGATGAGATGTCAGAATGCCTGTATTTGGATTTCTGTCCTTCCACTTACTATGTGTGCTTTCTTTGTGAGACAATTTGTTTAACAGTTTTCAGATTGTGGCATAAAACATACCAGGCACTAGGGCTGGAGGATGGTTCAGTGGTTAGGAGTACTGCCTGCTCTTCCAGAGGACTGGGGTTTGGTTCCCAGCACCCACATGGCAGCTAACAACCATCCATAACTCCAGTTCCGGGGAATCCGACACCCTCTTCTGACCTTAGTGTGCACTTACATACATGCAGACAAAGCACTCATACACATAAAATAGGAATAAAAAATTTTTAAAAATTAAAAAATATATGTCTGACTAGATCTACCTTCAACAAAGTTTTCAGTGTGCAGTACACTACTGTGCTGTGGCACAGTGCCGCACAGAATCTCGGGGACTTTCTCCATGTTACTCTCTGAGTATCAGCTCATACCCACCGCACAGCAGCTTCCAATGTTCTCCCTCCAACTGCTAATAACTTCTTGCTATGAATTTGACTTCTACAGATAACTTGTTTAAGTGGGACAGTGCAGCATTTATCCTTCTGTGTATGTATAATATCCTGTATGTTTAACTGCGCTGTTGAATATGGCATCATTTCCTTTTTTATGTTTGTCTGATACTCCATTTTAGTTTTTTTTTTGTGTATTCATTGTAGATAGAAATTGTTTCCATTCCTTGGCTATTGTAATGCTATGGTGATCGTGGAATATAGGTATCAATTTAAAATCCTGATTTTAGTGGTTAATATGTTTTATATCTCAGTTTTCTAACCTACAGATTGAGGTGATAATTAAATTATTGGATGATATAATTGTTTCTTTTAAAACACAGAAGTAATTCACACCTGTATTGCTGTATTGCTGGAAATGACATGGAAGTATAGCTGTAACTTTGATGTGCAGAAGTCGTCTGCCAGTATGTAGACACGGGTATGAGAAAATAGAGCGAGTCGTCTGCCAGTATGTAGCATGGTCCGAGAAAATAGAGCATGCAGGAAACACCATTATTGTAATGTAAAAATCACAGAGACGCCTTAGATTCACAGGTGAATTTATAACAATGAGCAGGGAAGAGCTAGACCACAGAAAGATGACTTGACATCAGAAAGGGCTTCTGAGTTATTGGTAGATAAGTTTTCAGGAAACTGGATGATGTTTCAATTTGTATCAAAAAGGGACAAAGGAGGCCAAGACCCTTCAGAAGAAGAGAGTTGGAAGACCGTCTTACTGATTATACTGGTCTCGTGCAGTATGTGGCCTTCACTGTGGAGATGAATCTGGCAACACATAAAAGAGAGTACAGACTCAAAGCCTTGAACTGCGATGTGATAGAGGAGGATAGCTTTATCCTCCGGGCCAGAGAAACCCCTGTGAACACAGAGGCAGGGAAACCTGTTTCAGAGAGATCGAAACTCTTGCCTTGTTTAAAAAGTCAGCTCTGGGCAGATTGCAAACTTAGTGTCCAAATAAAAATGTTAAAATTCATATTAGAAATAGTTGCAGAGATAAGGAAGGCACTCTTAAATAAATAGTAAAGATATTCATTAGAAAACAGATAGAGTTGATTTAAAATAAGTCCCTTTAGTTTATTCGGCGTCCTCAGAGAAAGTGAAGACAGGTTCCAGGATGGAAGAAGCTGTTACAGTATGAACATCCAGCAGGACAATAGAATAAAAATGCACTCATAATTACAACAGGTAGAAGCTCACCATTTCCCAGTGGAAGTGGCAAGAGCTGGCCAGGCCTTTCCTAGAAGAGCTGGCACATAGGGCCAGTGTAATTTGCAGGTCTTCAGCAGCATCGATGGTTATGGTAATGTAAGTATAGATAGTACATTACCACTGATGCACTTTCCAATGGCAAAAATGAACCCTGGCAATACAAGTTCTGAAGAACACACAAATTCCAGGACCTACATTGCTGGTGGGGATGTGAGTGGATATACCCCAGGCCTCTTTACCCTCTAAAGTAAGATGTTTGCAAACCGTACAGCCTGTGGTTTTGCACCTGGGGTCCAAGAGTGACTTTGCCCTTGTAAGTATGAATATGTACATACATATGAACATTCTTGAAGTTCTATAGACAGTAGCAGAAACCTGGAAGCCACCGAATGCCTAACCCAGGCGGTGAACACTTCAGCACTGGCGTTCTATGTGAATTATACATGTAGTGAACACCCCAGTGAGGCTGAGGTGGAAATGACTCAGAAATCACGTTTACCTCAGCAGCTTGGCGCAGACAGTTGTGTTTTGGTCTAAGGTTTGTGATTAACTCAATATTATATACCTGAGAGCCAGTTTAAAGTCTCTGTGTGTGTTTAGGTCTAGAGGATTAAATGACTTGGGAGTTTTAATAGCAGCAGGCTTATAGCAACCACTCAGTAAATGTTACCTAGTACTACTGCTTGTATTATGGATGTAGTCAGGTCTTGGGTGTGCGTTGTGTTTCTGTGACAGCTGTTCCTATGCACTTGAAAGTGTGCTTTCCTTTAGAGCAACGAGAAGTCGTATAATGGGCCTTGGATCAACTTGGTACAAAGGTGGAAGATGGCCTCTCTGTGTTTGGTCCCTCCACAAGCACGGTGCTTGCCACCAACACCGAAGGTCTCAGTTCAGCATTAGCCATAGTTGCAGAGATTCCCTCCCTCACCTCCCTCAGGCTGTAGTGCTTGCTAAAATTTGAATTTACTGTTTATTGTCTCTGGACTCTAGGCTGTCCCTGGACTCTTCAGTTTTCTCTGGGTGAGAACGGTATCAGTTTGGTTCATCTGCATTTATCCAGGGACCAACACAGGACCTGACCCCATAATAGGTGCTCAGCAGAAGAGAAGCCTGTGTTCGCAGAGAGCAGAAGTGAAGCCCAGGCCATGACACACATAGGCTCTGTTAGGGGAACCGTCTACACACATTTGTTAGGCTGGTCTCAGTGTTAGCCAGTAGTGCTCACTGCTTTCCTGAAGTGGACATGTTAATTTATTCTTAAGGGAATGAGCGGGAAGAGGCCAACGTGTAGATGACTGCTTTTCATTGTGCTGAGTGCTATTTTATACTGTCTCTCGAATCATACTTCCTCTTCAGGTAGTGCATAGCGTGTCCTCCGTCTGCGAAGGATGTAGCGTGACTCCGGTGTTCCTGACTCAGTGCTCCTTGTTCCCTGCCTTGCTTCCTCATTGCATTCAGTTGTACTCACATCGTATTTAGTCTTTGGGGATGGGAGGAGGATGACCGGGTACAGAAATCTGGCTGAGGACTCCAGGTTCTGATAGATAGGTTTGTCTGAACAGCTGTTTCTACCATTCGCTTACCCTAATAGGGTAAAATCCCAAGCCCAGGCTGTCTAAATGGTACTTAAGTTCTTCCATCTCCAAAACAGCCCTGCTAGGCATGCTTCTAATCGCAGCGTTCTGGAGGGAGAGGCAGGTGGATCTCATGAGTTGGAGACCAGCCTGGTCTATATAGCAAGTTCTAAGTCTGCTAGGGTACCCAGTGAGATCTGTCTTGAAAACAAAACAAAGCCTGGGCCCTCATGTGTTCAATTTTATGTATCATCTTGTATCTTCACTTAATTGGTGTAGCTTTCTCTTCCTTGTCTCTCTTTCATCACTCACATATTTTACCAGCAAGGTGGTGGTTCTCATGTAGTGTCTGCTGCAGTGACTGGCTGAGAGTTTATAAGGTGCCAGCACCAGGTAATTCTGCTGCAGTTCTTAAATCAGTTCCAGATTTCTGCTTCTGCCTTTAACTCCTTTGCAGAAGGAACTGGAGAGAACTTAGAGGCAGAGTAGGAGGGGTCAGCGGCTCAGGATGGAAGGGATCTGTGTTCCAGTTAGTGGTGTACTGTTGAGCAGTTGCTGGGTCATTCATTTTTCTGCCCTTGGTTTTCTTAGCTGCAGAGTGCCAGCTGCCCTGTTCATGTGTCCTTTTCTGTTATCTTGAGAATTGCTGTGCTGGCCTGGGAGAGCCAATGGGAAGACTTAATCAGTAAACAGGAAGAGTGTTCTCCCTGCCAACTATTCCGTAACTTTCAAATTAACCCAACAGTTATAAAACTGTTGCCTGTTTTATAAATGCATAAACTGAGTTGTGGAATATTTTAATATTGGACTGGAAAGAGGGCCTGGCAGTTAAGAGCAGGCACTGCTCTTCCAGAGGACCATGGTTCAAATTCCCGCACTCATAATTGGGCAGCTCACTACACCTTTGACTCTAGCTCTTGGAGGAATCCAGCTCCTCTAGCTTCCGAGGGTACCTGTATTCAGGTTCACATGCTCACATATGGACAGACATATATACCTGTCACCAAAAATAAAACAAATATTTTAAAAAGTTAAAATAACATGTCCCAAATCACTGCAGGTATTACACAGGAGAGGCATGATCAAAATGCAGGTCTGCTTGCCTTCCCCCAACCCACTCCATTACTGTGTCTTCCTAAGGACAGCGGCCTCATAGATTATCACATTTATGAGCCTGAAGAGCCTGCTGTTGGCTGTGGGACCACTGTGCCTCAGCTCAGGGTACAATAAGCCTGACCTCGTGGTGATGATGGGAGGCGAATCAGATCACTTCCAGAACTACACCGTGGGCATGTAACCCGTTCATTGTTATATGTTCAGATAATGGCTGTGCTCATCATGAAGATTATTTAAAAATATTTATTAATTTTATTTGATGTGTGTAAGTGTATTGTCTCCATCTATGTAAGTGTATCCTTGACCTGCAATGCCTGCAGAGGTCAGAAGATGGTGTCAGATACTTTAGAACTGGAGTTATGGATGGTTGCTAGCTACCATGTAGGGGCAGGAAATTCAGCCTGGGTCTTCTGCAAGAACAGCCAGTGCTCCTGACTACTGAGCCATCTCTTCAGCCCCTCCTCTTTGTTTGTTGAAGCAGGCTCTCTCAACCTGAAGCTGTATGGCACAGCTTGTCTCACTAGCCAGTGAGCTCTAGGGATCTCCTGCTCCACCCTGCTGAGTGCTGGGATTGGTGGTTGCCACAGCCACCCAGCTTTTACATGGGTTCTGGGGATCTGAACTCTGGTCCTCACATTTGCATTATCCACTGAGCCATCTCTCCAGCCCAAGGTGGCTTTCTTAAGTTCTAATGCATGACATTTAATCAGTCCTTTACATGCTCTATGGATTACCTGCTTCCAAGATATTTTAGGAAATTTCCTGGATGGGTCTCTGGTTAAGTTGGAAGAAAGTCTGACCATGAGATTGTATTTTATGTTCAGCTCAAGTGCTGAATGGAAAATGCCATGCTCCCATGGAAATGTCTCTCCTGGATCTTAGCTCCTTCTTAGTGGTTTTTGTGGATTAATGATTTGTTCATGCGACTTTGTTAGCAAATGTCATCAGACTGTTAAAAGTCTCCATTTTTATAATCATTTAAGTGGAAGATGTTAGTATTAAGAATGACCACTTTTCTGGAAATTTAGAAATGCTGTAGAAAACATTTCAAAGCCTAAAAATCAAGTTCCTCTCCTTAGAAAACTATCTGCCTCGCACTTCTGCATTGGAAGTATTTTCAACTTTCTGTTTCTAAAAATTCTGTCTGTCCAGCAATAGTAGAACCCATCATTTTGAATTTTAAAGAAATCAGTGATTCCTTTTGAATATACTGACTTGTACGCAGTGAATTTACTTCTGCTGGTTTCTGCTGTCAGCGCTTCCCGTGGCTGCCCGTGGCTCACAGGCTTGTTCTGTGCTCTTTGTGCTACTTTTGCCTGTAAGTTTTCTTTCACCGCAAGCCAGCAAAATTGATGGGAACCGTGGAGCCACTTCTGTTCTCAGGAAGATCATGACTTCTGTCTTCTGGTTCCGCTAAGCTGGATTCTTCTTCCTGGCCCTTGTGGAGTCTGAGAGCTTTACTCTGGCCAGTGAATAGACTGGTTTTTGTCTCCTTGCAAATTCAGACCTATTTGAGCTTCTATGCTATCAGACTTTGGCTGCAGATTGGTTCTTGTTAAACTCTAGACAGTAGCTACCCTTTTAGAATGAGAAGTTTTTTTCCTGACAATTTCATTGCTAGAATTTTTACTTATCATAATTGTCTGAGAAAAAGTACTATCAGGGTTTGACCCCCCCCACTACCACATCAAACCAGGTCAGGTGGTACATATCTGTAATCCCAGTACACAGGACGTCGAATAGGGGAGGATCAGAAGTTTCAAGGCCATCTTCTATTGCATCATGAAATTGAGGGTGAACAAACACTCCACAAAGGTAGCAGGTTATTAGTTAGGAAAGCTGGTCATGATAGGGTATGTCTTTGTTTCTAGCACTTTGGAGACTGAGGCAGGAGAATAGCTATAAATGCAAGTCCAGCCTGGGTGACTTAGGAATTGCAGTCCAGCCTGGGCTACGTCTCACCCTCTGCTTCATAGATTATATCCTACACGCTGTAGTGATACACGGCACTTATTTTCCTTAAAAAAATAAAGATGCTCCAAGTCTTTCATTTTCCCTTTAGCATCATCTAGAATTTAAGGGTCATGTGATCAGCATGCTTCCTGTCATCACTGGGAAACAGGTTGAGTGCCTGTCATGTACATGTACTGCAAATTGCACCGTCAAGCACCTAGTGTGCCTGTTCAGTCCCATAAAACCCATGACGTTGTCTCTTGGCGAAGTCCTCACTGTTGCAGTGGAGAAACTTAAACGTAGAGAGGTCACGTGTTGCTCAGTCCCGCACCTCTGATAGTAATCGTCATGTTCCGGGGTATTTTTAGTAACTGTTCATTACAGCTATCCATCTGATGTAGACAGCCTGTTTAGCCCTTCTGTAGCCTCTGCAGGTCCTGTGTGGAAGCTGCAGCTTGAGAGGCTATGTGCCTTTATTTAAATCATGAGTTAGTTAGGGTATGGATGGACTTTTAAACCCGGGCAAAGTTTTTTTTTTTTTCCCAGTTGACCATTGTGCCACATCACTCTGACAGTGTAAGGCAGTGCTGAATCAGAGCTGGTGGACACTGAAGGACTTGGCTTGTGCTGTTGCGTTTACTGCCAATTAATTTTGCCTTCTGTGTTCCTCCTTAAAAATGCCTATTTTTAGAAACTGAACCCTAATTGATAACCTTGCATCTGTGACTCTTTGGCTTCATGTCACCCTAGAGCCAACTCTGTGGTGTGCTGAGCATCATCTTAAGTGCATGTTGCCACAGGCCTGTGGGCCTCCATGATCCTGCTGGCAGTCTGTGACTCAGAGGAGCCATGGTCTGTTACGAGTGCTTAGCAGGCAAAGGAGTTGCTCATGATGTGCCTTCATGATGATTTTGAATCACTCGTGGAAACGTTACTTCTAGTTTTTATGCATGTTCAATCTTCCTTGCAGGTTGGGATCATTCTTCACTATTCCACTCTTGCCACAGTACTGTGGGTTGGAGTCACTGCTAGAAATATTTATAAACAAGTCACCAAAAAGGCTAAGAGATGTCAGGATCCAGATGAGCCACCGCCTCCGCCAAGGCCCATGCTCAGGTATCTCATACCCTTGTTTATGGGATTACAAGTCTTCATCAAGTTTTGTTTGCTTTAGTCAAAGCATACTCATAAATTACAATGAAAAAAATTGATGTGGACTTTGGGAAGTAGAAGAATGGACTTGTTTGTAAGCCGGATTGTAAATGTGACTTACTGTGTCCTCCCAGTTCTGAGTCATCCATGTATCCTTGCCATATGCCTCAAGCTCAGTCCCCAGTGGGCCAGTCTGCTGAGGAATGAGCGAGTTATGGGTAGATCACGGAAGGCAGCCTAGTTGTCTTGCAGGCTCTGTGAAATGTTAGCTTTATCTTTTCAGGTCATGTGTCATAGATTGCAGTCTCAGGAATTTATTCTCTGCCCAAAATAAAATGCATTTGGAGTTATGTCCTTCCTGCCTATTATTATAAAAAGAATTATAAGTGGATTGATTGTGCTAGATGAGTAAACATTATCAGTGACGATTAAGTTTATGGAGGACCCTCCATAAGTTGTGTATCTGCCTGAAAGTACCCCCTCTCCCCCTGAGTTTTCAGAACTGTCTGTGGGCTGGGAATAACCTGTTATGGAATCTGTTGAAAGTATGGAGACATGTTGCAAGCACAAAGGAGAAATGCCCCTAATTTGGGAGGAGAGTATGTGCTGAATCTGGCTTTGAGGTTAGGGTAAAGGTAGAGGTACACTCCAAATAGGGATACAAACCCAGGAACCTGAGGACAGTTTGGCCAAGCCTAGCATATGTGGCATGGGGTAACAGGAATTAGGAGGGAAAGCTGGCCTTGGAGGCCATTGATGGTGCTGTGTTACATTTCTTGAGGAGTTTGTTTTTATTTACCTGAGATAGAGAGGTTTTAGAGGAAGACCAAATGATTCAGTCCAGCCACATCCAGCTTGGGGAACCAGTGAGTTTATTGGTTTACATATAGGAGCATAGTGACTTGAGCAGCCGTGTCTCTGAACAGACCCTCTCCAGCCTGGTCACGACTCAGGAAAGTTTCATCTCTGAGGTTCCTTGTGCAACCTGCAGGGAGCTGCGTCACTGAAGACTCCCCACTCCCTTGCAGTTCTTTATTGCTTATTTAACCTCAGGGAAGTTGCAAATCTTGCAAGTTGTATGAGCTTTATGGGTCTTATACATTTCTGGTGAGTTCTGGGCGTCTGATGCCTGCCTTCTCTAGGAAGGAATCTTTCAGTGCAATAGAAACAGCTACAAACAGGAAGCCACGTTACAACAAGGACAGCTTCTAAAGATTGTAACTGGGGAAGTGGTCTGACAGTGTTGTCTTAGAAGTTTGGCTGTAGTGTGGAGTAAGAATTCCACTGAGCTGCCAGAGTTGTCCCTTAGAAGATGGAACCTGGAAGAATGTCCTGGAGAACAGACCGGAGAGGGCGAGGCAGCTTCTGTAGGATTGGTGGCAAGGTGGACTGGAGGGTCTGTGAGAGTCACAAGGTTGATGGTGTCTGGATGGTGTTTGCACAGATTCCTCCTGTGAGCTGGCCTCCTGCCTGTGGTGTTTCTGTCTACTGAGAAAGCTCTGCAGGGAACGTAGCAGTAGTGGGAGGTCCTGGAGCATGAGCTCCAGTATTTAGGTTTACCAGTGCTGTGTGCATCTGTCACTGAGGCCCTGATCCAGGGAGAAGTTAGTTAGACTAACTGTGATCCTGGGCTACATCTGTTGGCTGTAGATTGCCTGTGGAAGAAGTGAAAGGGCATCAGATTTCATGATTCTGGAGCACATCGGGTTTGCTTGCTAGCATGGGGGCACAGTATCAGGTGAGGTCAGGAACCTCCATCTCTTGTGTGACAGAAATGAGGTGTGTTGCTTGACCAAGAATCTGGGAGTGCCAGGCTTCCATAGCTCTTCCTTCTTACCAGGTTCTAAGAAAAAAACAAGTATAAAGGAGAAGCAGCCTGGGCCCCAAACCCTCTGAGGTCCCCGAATAACCCACAGGTACCCTCTGCCTCAGGCTGCTGCCCTTCCACTCCGGGGTCTTGAGCTTCAGGCAGCTGAGCAGTGCTGTTCCATGCAGGGGCAGCCGCGGCATCACCATAAGTGGCAAAGCCATGCAGGTGAGGAACCTGTTTCCTCCAGTTTGAAAATGAAGGGAGAGACAAAGAAGGTAGTAAGTAGTTCATGGAAAATTTAGAAGATGAAGAAACACGAATATACGTAAATGGAAAACGAGGCAGTGGGGGATCTTATGCTGCAAATGAGGGTCTGTTGATAACAACCAGGAGGGGAGCGAGCTGTGCAGAGGATGGTAGAAGCCAAAGTAAGTTTACAAGAAAGCCTTGTCTTCAGATAAGCAGCAGATAGAAGTTAGTGGGTAAAGAAGAGGCCGAGACCATGGCTCCTGGCTGTCCTTTTGTGAGGTGGAAGGCACAGTTCTAGGTTCTGGGGCAGCTCACCATGACTTCAGTACTGACTGGTATTTAAGGATAGTCTTAGCTGAGTATGAAGAAGAAACCAGGAAAAGTGCTGAATATGGTTTGTACTTGGGTCGTTTACAGTTTGGAACTATTTCTCAGGAAGAAGTAAATACAGGGTTTTGCCTCTTCTCAGGAGTGTCTAACCAGGACAGAAAGGCCTTTTGGGGACAGAGGACTCAGATATTCTGGCTGTAAACTGTTCTTGGTAGGGCTGTCAACATGCACTTGTCAAGATGTACTTTGCACCTCTCCCTGGCCCCACTCTCTGTTCTTATGGTGCCACCATTTTACTGGCTTTCCCACCCACTCCATGAGAAGAGATGGCTTTCTGTACTCTGGAAGCTACTGCAGTCTTGACACCCTCTGTGCTCTTGGTTGATGGTGGAGGTCCCACAAGATGCAGGCATAGCTGAACATGAAGCAGTCACTAATACATATAACTGCATGTTGTACGCGTAAACCTTTGCACAGCAAGATCTTAAAAGCTCTCCAGTGATAGGCTTGACTTTCTGGTTCTGCTGTTGACTCTAAAGGAAGTCTCTCGGAAAACACTCAGCTAAAGTAGCTGAGTGTGCCTCAGCCTGTCCACAGGGTGGCAGCAGCTGACCAGTGTTCTTCAGCCCAGAGACTTCCAAGGCCCTGCTTTTGAAAAAGAAATCCAAAAACAATGCAGAACAGAAACAGCATGGGTCACTTAAAAAAGCGGTCTCTAAAAGTTAAGTTTCAGTGTATTATTGCTATGAGTAATAATTAATCTTCAAAGAATGACTTGTAAAACACTGAGACTTTGTACCAACTACACTTACAAAGGGGATAACAAGCTCTGTCCCTCTTAGGTTCTACCTGATCGGTGGTGGGATTCCCCTCATAGTGTGTGGCATCACTGCAGCTGCAAACATCAGGAACTATGGCAGCCGACCAAGTGCACCCTAGTGAGTATTGTGTGTTCTGAGTACTTGACCCGGCTTCCTTCTCTTTGAGCCTTTTGGAGACAACACAGCGTATTGAAGTGTCTTAACTATTTTGTTGAAATGTGTAGCATCTAAGCTGTTTCTCCTCGCTCTGTCCTAGTTGCTGGATGGCCTGGGAACCATCCTTGGGAGCCTTCTATGGACCTGCCAGCTTCATCACTTTCGTAAACTGTATGTATTTTCTAAGCATATTTATTCAGTTGAAAAGACACCCTGAGCGCAAATATGAGCTCAAGGAGCCCACAGAGGAGCAACAGAGGTTGGCGGCCAATGAAAACGGAGAAATAACCCATCAGGATTCCATGTCTCTGTCCCTGATCTCCACTTCCACATTGGAAAATGAGCACACTTTCCATTCGCAGCTCTTGGGGGCCAGCCTCACTTTGCTCCTGTTTGTTGCCTTGTGGATGTTTGGGGCCATGGCCGTTTCTCTGTATTACCCTTTGGACTTGGTTTTTAGCTTCTTTTTTGGAGCCACGTGTCTAAGCTTCAGTGCGTTCATCATGGTGCACCACTGTGTCAACAGGGAGGATGTTAGACTTGCGTGGATCATGACGTGCTGCCCGGGACGCAGCTCGTATTCAGTGCAAGTCAATGTCCAGCCCCCCAACTCGAGCGGGACAAATGGAGAGGCGCCGAAGTGCACGAATAGCAGCGCAGAGTCTTCATGCACAAACAAAAGTGCGTCGAGCTTCAAAAATTCTTCCCAGGGCTGCAAGTTAACGAACTTGCAGGCCGCTGCGGCGCAGTGCCATGCCAATGCCTTGCCCGTGAACAACACACCTCAGCTGGATAATAGTCTCACTGAACACTCGATGGATAACGATATTAAAATGCACGTGGCTCCTTTAGACGTGCAGTTTCGCACAAACGTGCATCCAGGTCGCCATCATAAAAATCGAAGTAAAGGACACCGGGCAAGCAGACTCACAGTCCTGAGAGAATATGCCTACGACGTCCCGACAAGTGTGGACGGAAGCGTGCAGAACGGCTTACCCAAAAGCCGGGCAGGCAGTAACGAAGGACATTCGAGGAGTCGGAGAGCTTATTTAGCCTACAGAGAGAGACAGTACAACCCTCCCCAGCAAGACAGCAGCGATGCATGTAGCACACTTCCCAAAAGCAGCCGCAATTTTGAAAAGCCTGTTTCAACCAGTAGTAAAAAAGATGCAGTAAGGAAGCCACCTGCAGGTGAACTTGAGAGTCAGCAGAAATCTTATGGCCTCAACTTGGCCATCCAGAATGGACCAATTAAAGGCAGTGGGCAGGAAGGACCCTTGCTAGCTACCGATACCACTGGAAATGTTAGGACTGGATTATGGAAACATGAAACTACTGTGTAGTGTTGCTGGGCTTCCTAGACAGAGTTGATACAAACTGTGATATTACATTCCTGTCAGCCATGAACATTCGGAAACCAACGTTTACAGCCACCTTAAGGATTCAAAACAATTCTGAATACAGTTTGGAATTTGCTTATTTTTTATTCTCAAATCGTTGGAATTTTTTTCAAGAATTAAAAACCCTTTAAAGCATTATTTTACTTGTTAAAGCACCAATAAGACCTTTTTGAAGCTGAAAATATAATTTTTTAGAATCTGTAATATCTACTTAACATTTCAGGCTTGTATTTAATAAAATAAATAGGAGTTTGTCTCTGTGTCAACCTTTGTTTTTTACATTGTAAATAAAAAGCATTTAAGGAGCTGGTGTGATTGCTCAGCAGGTAGAGGGGGTTTGCCTGATGACCTGAGTTCTTCCCCACACCCACACAGAGGTAAGAAAAAACTGAGTCTCACTGCTTGTCTTCCGACCTCCACATGTGTGCTCCCATGCACACATGTGCACACAATAAATAAGTAATAATAAGATAATAAAAATTAAAGAGCATTTAAGTTGTATTTTTAATAAAGTTTATGCAGTGGCATTTTGTAAGGAGAATTGGGCATAAATTTTCTAATTATCTGTCCTTTTTGGTTTGTTGAACTGATTATGGCATGTTAAAGTGATTTTTGAATTGATATAAATGTAATAAAAAATTTTAAATTTATTTTATGTGTATGAGTGTATTGCTTGCATGTGTGTAAATGCACCCATGTTGTGCAATGCCCGCAGAGGACAGAAAAGGGCATTGGATTCCCCGGAACTGCAGTTATGGATGGTTGATAGCTGCCATGTGGGTGCTGGAAATCGAACCAAGGTGTTCTGGAAGAACAAATGTTCTTAACTCTGAGCCGTCTCTGCAGCCCCCTAAGTATAATTTCAAATGCTATAGGCCTTTAAAAGACGCTCACAGAATGACTCTTAAAATGGAAATGCCTCAACCCCCTTTTTCTAAGTTGTATAATTTTGTCGCTGTATCCTGTTAATGCTATTTTCCACATTTTAATCGCTTTTCAGTTGTTCATATTTGAATTATACGCCCTTCCTCCCTCCCGTACTCTAAGCTTGCCTTCAACTTGCTACATGTTGAACTTGAACTCATGTCCCTCCCTGTTGCTTGAATTACAGGCATACACCACCACGTCCAGCTTATATAGTGTTGAGAATCAAACCCAAATCTTCCTGCCTGCTAGGCAAGCATTCTACCCTGAGATGCAGCCTCACAGTTATCTTTTTCAGGGGTTATTTTTGATGTGCCTGAGGGTCCTATACAGATGCTATTCTTGAATGGACATGAAGTGCTTCCATTTAAGGTTCACATTTATCCATTCTGGATTTTCTGAGATTGGCTTTTATTTGTGATGGAACTGAAAGCGTTCCCTTTGCTTCACGTTAAGTACCGACCTTTATATTCCATTCCAGCGGCAAACAGCTCTAAATCACAGTCATCATTAGTTGTCAGAGCTCTGTGATCCTTAATTCCGGGCTTCTGTCTCTCTGAATTTCCCAGTTCCCTCCAATGCAAGGTAGTGCTACGAAAAATCACACAGCCTAGATCCATCTTCAGCAGAAGTCTAAAGGTTTGAATCAAACCAGACTCAAAAAGCCTGTGTTCTAGAAGTATAAAAAGGCAAGCCAGCTTATCTTGATCAACCTCTTAGGAGAGAATTAACTGGTTGCCTGCTATGAGTACTTCTTGGCCATGATGTAGGATGGACCACCAGTATTATGTCATTCTTCTGTTCCCTGGGCTGCAGTTGGAGAAACAAGTGATGTTGCTTTGCAATATTAAAATGGATTCTTTTATCTAAGCCTTTTTGTGTGATGTGAGCTTTAGAGACTTTCTCTATGGTGGGGAAAGAGGGCAAACAGCTAATTGGCTGTCTGCTTCCTGGCTGATTATCTTGGGGTTGGTTGATATACATGAAGATAACGCTTCTAAATAACTGAAGTAAGCTCGTAGTCAGCGAGTAATTTCCTTCTTACTGGTCTTGTTTTTTGTATATTTTGTAGTACATCATTTTGGTGTTCAACCTGTTTGTGCTCTTGGTCAGATCTGCACATGAAGAGAACTTCGCTGCTGTTCCTTCACACAGGTCCATTAAAAGTGAGGAATTTCACTTCCTGAAAGTGCTTTCCACACAAAGAGTGGTCATTAATTTAAACATAACTTCCTTTAAATAACAGAAGGAGCAGAAGTCAGGGATGGGGAAGAAGTAGAAAAGAAATCAAACAGTTGGGAAATGAAGATTCTGCCTTTGTTGTCTTTCATTTTTTTCCTTTGAGACAGGTTTTCATGTAGCCCAGGCTGACCTTGATCTCTGTGTGTAGATGAGGATGACCTTGAATGTCTGATTCTCCTGCTTCTACTTTCCAGTGTGCTCAGTTTTCATCACAGTTCGAGTACTGTGTACTCAGTGCCTGAACTACACAAGTCTAAGGGAAGGTTCTGTTACTGCAGGAAAAGTGATGAGTGATGGTATTCTGCACCCTTTGTATTTGATTGAATTAAAATTTGATGTTTATATATAGGGTGTGAATAATAATTGCATTTCCTCCACCTTTCTCATTCATGATTTATGGCTTGTTGCTGACTGAGATTTCCATCGTTTTCTTAGAATTGTAACCTGTAAACCCACTTCAGTTTTCTTAGAGATCAGCACTTCATTTCTCTTATTAAAAGGATTTGACAACTGAGACTCAGATTTCTGAGCTTTTGGATGTTCTACCACATCTTGGATGAGGAGACCTGTTTTCTAATGGAAAAGCCACTGTGCCTGAACCAGCTTTGGTTTCATTGTTTCTACAGAGCTCACTGTCCATCTGTAATTTCATCAGACTCCTCACCTAAGTTGTGTTGAGTCTTAGTTTCATAATTTTATTTTATTCAGGGGACTACACATTGCTATTTTATTGCATGAAATTAATTCTTTTAGTCATGCCATATAATGAGTATGATACATATTTCTTTTGTGTGCATATGTGTATGCATGTGGAGGTCAGAAGACAAATTGAGGGAGTTGATTCTGTTTTAACACTGCTTGGGTCCTAGGGATTGAACTAAGTTGGTCAGGTTTACTAGCAGTTGCCTTCACCTGCTGAGCCATCTCACTGGCCCCATATTATAGACACATTATTTATATAATTCACGGTTATGCTGATCTACATTTTTAGTTAAGAATTAGAAATTTGGATTGTGTATGAGTACTGTCATGACTAGAATTATGTACTAAGATTAGTATGCATTACTATTTCAAACTATTAATAGGTTATAGATGATTTCTGGATTTTAGGATGATTTACATATACCTAATACAGATAAATCATGTTCGGTATATTTATATATATGGTAGTTGTAAATGATAGCTTATGTCTAGATAATGATTGGGTCTAGATGCATACTAGAGGAATAATGTTAAATTTGACTTGTATGTTTCAGGAATTGAGTTCACAATGCCCCCAGCTGAAGTTGGTTGGATCATAAAAAATGAAGAAGGAAACTGAGAGCTTAGGACATAAAATAGAAATGTAAAACAAAGTGATAATTCTGATTTTCTTTTCAGATTTGTGTTGTTGTTTTGAGAGACAGTCTTACTCTGTAGCACAGCCTGGCCAAAGTTCACAGGCCTCAGCCTTTGTTAGGCAGGGATTACAGGTTGTGTACCCCCATACCTGGCTTCACTTAATTTTGATTCAGTGAGCCATTTTTACTTGGGATTTTCGTCCATGGATTTAGCCAACTATAGAGGCATTTATACAGAGCCATACAGGTCTTTTCCTCATAATTCCCCAAGCAATACAGTATAAGAGCTGCTTCTGTGTCGTTTCCATTTCATAGGTCCAAGTCATCTAGGGTACTCCAAATCAGGGCAATGGTTGGGGGGTTTTCTGCAAACATTCTGCCGCACCTGGGGATTTTTGTGGGGGGAGTCCAGGAACAACTGCCATGGAACCAGCAATGAAGAATTCTAGCCTTTGTTGATGACGTACCTGCAGTTACTGTCGTGTTTCCTAAACTAGAATTGTTCCATCACGTTTACTTATTATTCATGAGGTTATTAACATTTATATTGATACAGTCATGTGGACTGATCAGATCCTTTTGCTTTCACTGAAACAGATTTTATTTGCATAGCCCAAGCAAACGTCTCAGGAAAAATTTGCAATTGTTTATAATCTGTCAGTATTAAAAAAATTTGACTGCAATTGTTCTAATTTCACCTTAGATAATGATGAAGCTGCAATCAGAATTCTGTTTTTTAGGTTTTTCTATTAACTCTTGAGTCTCTAACGATGGCTTCAGTCTACAACCAGGTCTTTTATTGGCCACTGGTTACCTAGCTACCAGGGATACTGAAATAGGGGCATCTACCAATGCACATGTATAGTGCATGTATAGTGTGTGCTAACTTAGTCTCTGCAGGCTACTTAGTCCTTTGTGTACTCAGTTTCCTGTGAGTTGAAGCTCTAAGGCAGTCTGATGAATGCTTCATTTGAAGCCTCCTTTCTCTGGAGATGCCAGAGACTGAGAGGTAGATACTAACAGAACTTACAGGATGGCAGTTTTAAGGGGCTTTCATTTCTGTAACCACTCGTCAACCTCTCCCTTCTTAGAGAATTGAGTGCTTAAAATTAATTCCACCCCTGTTTCAGTAAACCTTTGCATCATGCTGATTGAGACACAGATTGACCTACTTGTGTCCTCTTTATAAAGACAGAGACTCTGTGGTAGTGTGTATTTTGTCCTTTGTCTTCTGCTGCCATCTGGGTTAATCCATTATCTGCAGCTTCCATCTGCTCTGAGAAGATGCTGAAGACCTTTATCAGGGTGTCTCTGCTATCTTCAAAAAGCACAGGATATTTTTAGAAGATTCTTCAGATTCTGAAGCAGGTTGTTTCAGCAGTGTAAGGAATCCAACTAATCAAATCTTCAAATGTTGTCGTCATTGTGTTCACTGTGTCCCAGCATACAATACTAATGAAGGTTTGCTTTTACAGATGAATTCAGACTGTTCAAATAAGAAAATATATTTGCAAGATATAATTGTTTGCAAAGCTGGTTGTCATGAGTACCAACCCAGGCTGAAGATGGAGCAAACACTGAATGGTATTTTATCATCAGTGTCCATTTCTTTGTAAAACTGAGTCAAAGTGTTAATTTAGTGGTCAACCGAGATTGGCATTTTCATTGTTGAGTAAAGGTTCTTTTGCTGTTTTTTTCTTTTTTAAACTTTCACATTTAGTCTTAGTCCTGTCAAACTGCTGTTAAGTAAATGCAGCGTTTCAGGGCCTTACCTCCTTTCTGAAGTGATATTTGGCATGTATGTTCTTAACCTGCAAGCTCACCTCACCTTCCTGGCTTGTACAGCTTTCCATCTTGCCTTGTCTTGGGAGAGAGATCATCTCTCACATCTCCTTACAATGGCACTGGTGTGATTTATTAGGATCCAACCTTCTGATCTAATTATCCACCATGTGACACTCTTCCAAACTGCCTGCAGTTTCTGCATAGGAACTTTGCAGGGCAACTCAAGCAGTCCCTAGCATTCTTCCCCAATAATGTTCTTTACAATGTAAAATATGTTCATTCCTTCCCAAAGCCTTAGAACTCTTGATGTTAGCATCAGTTCTGAAATCATCCAAATAAGGTGTGAGGATGTATCCCAAGATAAAATTTTCACTGAAAAACTGAAGCCCAAGTAATTGTGCACGTCCAAGGTACGGTGGTGAACCAGACGAAACAGAGCTGTATCCCAAAGGGAGAAGTGGAAATGATGGGAAGGTGAAAGTCTCTAGTAAGTTTAAAACCTAATGGGGCAAATCACATTAGACCTTCGAACTGAAAATAGTCTTTAGCTTGAGGCTGTGCCCTACAAATGAGAGTGGCTCTGCTCACTAATAACCCTCACAATGCACTAATTGTGCCTTCCTATTCCTAAACCCATCTTGGGTTTAGCTGGCCCAGAGATTTTTTTTTCCACAGGGAGGAATTTTTGCAGTGTAGTACAGTTATGGCTCTCACCTGGTAATTTGGGGCACCTCATATTTTTAAATTGTTAAGCAGAAAAGGGAATTGCTGTGTTGGTTGGGATGATTGATCCTGATTGCCAAGAGGAAATCAGATTATTATTCTGCAGTGGAAAGAGTGTCTGGAATCCTTTTACTGTGCCCTGTGATTATGACCAATAGCAAACCAGCTGGCAAGGTTTCTAATGGCCTATACTCTTCAGAAATGAAGGGAGTTATAAACGTCAGCAACATCCATGTGACCAGTTATAGAAATGAGAACTGGAATTATAATGGGTATTTCTTAATTGTCTGCTATAATTGTGTGTGTGTGTGTGTGTGTCTATGTGTATGTGTGTACAAAATGTTTGTTTCCTTTCTCATTCTTATAATGAGATACTGACATTACAGTATATAGGTAGTCTATTGCTTTTCCCTATAGAAGGAAGAGTTAATTTGTCTATGGTTCCAGAGGGTTCTTTTATGAGGAAGGCATAGGTACAGAGGCAGCTGGAGCAGACAGCTGTGTGTTGAAATGCTTGAGCCTACGAGGGACACGTCTCTTTCAAACCACCACAAGTATTTATTTTACACTGTTGTTTTTAAGTTATGGTGTATCATGAAGAAGACTGAATTAGTTTCTGTTGGAATGAAAAGATACCTGGACCAAGGGAGCTTATGGAAGGAAGAGTTTGAGCTTCTAGTTCCAGAGGGGTTAGAGTCCATCATGGCAGAGAGACATGGTGGTAGGAGGAGGCGCTCACAGTTTCAAGCAGGCACAGGAAACAGACTGGAAATTCAGCAAGGTTTAAGAACTCTTAAAGCCTACCACAGGGATGTGCTTTCTCTGGCATGGCCTAGAAAGGCCTAAAGCCTAAAACAGCAACACCAACTGGGAGAAAATGTCTAAACACTAGAGCCTGTGGGGGACATTCTCATTCAAATCACCACAAAGATTTAACTTCACTACTTCTGGGCAAGAGGTTAGTACATTTTCAGTTGTATGTAGGATAGATGTGTCTTGCTAGATAGAATTCTAACCTTACTGACTTTATTTGGAAATTTACTATGCTTTAAGGAGATGATGTCAGTGTCAAGATGATAAGGGTAGATGTGTGAGGGCTGAGTGTGGACACATGACACTAGCATTTAAATAGCAGACTCTAAAGAAGCTATTCCTATCAATATGGTTTGCCTTGTCCCAGCCAATAAGGTCTAAACTGAGTCAAAAGTGTGAAGGGGAGAACTGGATCTCTCTTTCTGGCTTGAGCTGCATTTGTCTTCTGGCCTTGACTGTGACATCATTAGTCTTCTGGGCTTCTCTAGCTTTCCAGAGGTCAATATGCAACTTCTCAGCCTTCATAATTAATGAGCTAATTCGCTATAGGATTCTTTTCCATATCTATGTATCTACATGCTTCCTGTTTCCTTGGGGAATCCTAACTAAGCAGTCAATGTTTTGACATACCATTACAAGTAATTCAGTGATGATATGAAAAATTAGGGTTGGTTCTAATAGTCTACATCTTTAATATCTATATTAAAGTGATTATAGTAGAAGGCTCAATTTCTGAAGGTCTGATTTTCTCATAGTAATGCTTAAGTACTAGACCTATAATTCATTCAGTCTAAAAAATGAATTGCCTTGGAGCTGTTTGAAATAATTTTTTCTATTTTCATTAACATATAGTAAAATGCATCACTGTTATTATGCATTTTATTGTGCTGTCACAGAAGCAACAATCAGCTACCACCCAAGTCAAAGTATAGAATATTACCAGCGTACAGCAAAGCTCCATTGTCTCTTGTAGCTTGTGTTCTCCAAGAATAATCACCATCCCAACCTTCACTTCCATCTATTCATTTACATTTTGGGTGTGTATTTTTATTTAAATTTTGTTATTTTTTTATTGAATTGTATATTTCACACAGAACATCTCAATCGATCTTAATCATCTTTATACCCCCTTCCCTGGTGGCATTTTCCCACAGCCCCCCAACTGGAATCCATACATTCTTTTATCTGTGTTAAGGTCTATTGTATCAAGTTATTGTCTCCAAATGTTCCTCAGTAGTCTAGTCAGCCTATCCCAGAGTTCCTTGCTTTAGGAAGATTAGCTCATCCTCACCCAACAATAATCAGTTGCCAATATTCAGAAGAATCTAAAGCAAAGATTAGGGTCGCTTACCCATCTCCCCAGTTCCCTGCTGGGTTTTTGTCTGCTTGAGTTTGCATGGGTCTTGAGCATGCTGATGCCATTGCTGTAGGTTCATATGAACAGGGTCCCAGGAGTTTGTAGGATTCTATTTCCATATGGTCACCCACCTCCTCACTGGCTCTTACAATCTTTCTGCCTCCTCTTCCACAATGGATCCTGAGCCTTGGGGGAGTGAAACTTAAGATTCCTGTCCAGGGACCCACACTCTGCAGATTCCTAATCTCCATGCTTTGGCCATTTGTGACCTTTTGTGTTACTGGCCCTCTGTTGTATCAGGAAGCTTCATTAATGAGAGCTGAGAGATTCATTAGCATCCTCATTATCCCCTGCTCCATGTTGTATGAGCCTTGGGTGTAAAGGTTGCATTGTAGATGTGCTGCCTAGGCATGGGCAATTCATGGACAATGTGTGTGACCAGTTGTGGTACTTTATAGTAATCTCTGTCCGGTACAAAAGAAGCTTCCTTGATGAATGGTAACTGGGATACTTGATTGATATAAGGATACATATTTTGTACCTAGTAAAAGTTAGATTAGCTTAGGGATGTGACAGTCTTGGAGATTTCTTTAAGACCTCTGACCTCTTTAGCCATGTGTATTTGGCTATGATTACAGTACCACACATGAGTTTTCTCCCATTAAGCAAGCTCTAAGACCAGTTAGAAAACTGTTGACTGGCTCCAAGATAAAAGGGCCACTACTGCACCAGTGTCCAGTGCTGTGTCAATCATTAATTTTTTATTTGGTCATGAAACTGGTGTTGGGCCATTGACTGATGTTCTCCCTTAGTTACTTGCATAGTGCTCTCCAGAGCTATGAGAGCTAGACTTCAGGGGAAACGACTTCCAGGTCAGTTCCAACTCCATTGCTCCAAATCCTGTCTCCGAAGTATGACCTGATTTCAGCAGTCGGGTCTTCCCTTCAAGCTCTGGGAGGCAGTCAAGGTCTGTGACAATAGTCTGTGTGATTTTGGAAGTCTCTTGGACTACTTTGGCCAACAACTCAAAGGAAGGTTTCTTATGTCTGGCACTATTTCTTGTTATGTAGCTATTATTAGTGTTTTTAAATGTATGAGTGTATTGCCTACATGCATGTGAGTGGATCTGTGTTGTGCCATGCCTATGGAGGGCAGAAAAGGGAGTTAGATCCACTGGGACTGGAATTACAGAGGATTGTTAGCTCCCATGTGTGTGCTGGGAATCGAACCTGGGTCCTCCGCAAGAGCAGCCAGTATTCTTAACCTCTGAGGCATCTCTCAACTCCCTGATTGTGTATCCTCTTCAAATTTGGTGTCTTTTGTTCAATATTGAGATTTATCCATGCTGCTTGCAATGGAACTCCATTCTCTTTCCATTTCTATGTGGTATTCCAAATGACTTAATCAGAATTCTTATTTTCTCATATGGAACATTATTTTTGTTTGTTAATGGATGTAAGAATTTATTTCTTTTGAATATATGCTGAGACCATTAATCAAGTGGCTAAGACACTGCCACGAGCAGTGTGCGAGAGCTCCTCCGGCTACTCATGTCTCCAACCCCTGTTTGGTTAAGATGGATCAATCTCCTATTGGTTTTATTTATTTATTTATTTGTTTGTTTGTTTATTTATTTATTGTATCTCCTCGATGGCTAATTTGTTGTGTGACTTTTTATATTTTAATTTTTTGTGTATGACTGTTGTGCCTGCATAGATATAGGCACTTGTGTTGTGTTGTACAATGGCGTCTAGAGGTCAGAAGAGGGCGCTGGATCCTCTGGAACTGGAGTTAGAGACAGTTGTTAGTCACCATGTGGGGTCCTTGGAACTGAACCCGGGTCTTCTGCAAGAGCAACCAGTGCTCTTAACTGTCTAGCCATGTCTCCATGTATATATATTCTTTATCTCTCCAGACTGATCTTTATCTCCAGAAGATTAAGTTGGTGTTTTACATTTTCTGTAGGGCCCAGGTGAAGGTGCACTGGGAATGAAGAAGAGTCATAGAAAAATGATGGAAAATCTCATGGTGCCTGGGAATGGGAAAGGTCCAACATCAAGATGTGGGTGCCAGAACCATGTGTGGGTCAAGAGCATAGCTGGTCATCAAGGGATGTAAGAAGTTCATTCTTGAGAATGGAGACAGGAGAATGGTAGGAATCAGCACAATAAAACTATGAACACGCCTGTGAGCCTGGAACCGTGCCTGAGGCTGTGATCCCCTCCCATGAAACTGGAGCTCTGGTTGTCATTAAAGTGGAGCTGGGGTCCCTTTTCATGAGCCTGGAGCTGTGGCTGTCTCCCATGAGTCTGGACCTGAGGCTGTCTCCCATGAACCTGAAGCTGTGGCCCTTTCCCTCAAGCCTGAAGCTGTCTGTGGTCCTCTCCTGTGTACTTGGAGCTCCAATGAACCTGAAGCCGTGGTCGTCTCCTGTGAGCTGGAGTTATGGACTCCCCCTGTGAACCTGGAGCTGTGTTACCCTCCCATGAACTGTAGCTGTGTTCCCCTCTCATGAACTGGAGTTGGGGTTCCCTCTTGTGAGTTCGACTTATGAACCCCTCGCATGACCTAGAGCTGTGGTCCCCTCCTGTGAGCTGGAGAACTGGTTACCTCCCATGAGCCTGAAGCTGTATTCCCCAACTCTGAGTCACAGTGATAAACTAATCATGGAGCAGACTGGAGGATGGGATCTTCTCAGTATCGGGCAGAAGTTTTAGCTTTCTGTGAGTGTGCACTGCCCACAGCCCCTTCCCCTGAGGTCCCAGGTTGTACACCGCAGTGGCCTTGCCTCTGTGTTGGACTTGTCCTGGGAACGGGGGAGGTTTCTGTCATTTACGGTTTCTGTCATTTACAGATTTTGTCTTGGGAGGACAGATTCTAGAGAGTGGGCTTCCCACCTCCCTTGATGGCAGCCTGTGGACTTGGCTCCAGATCAGGGCCTTAATGTTGGACCTTTCCCATTCTCAGGCATCAAGGGGTTTCCCATCATTACTCTTACGTATCCCAGTGTGCCTTCACCTGTGCCTACAGAAAATGTAAAACACCAAATTGCACTTTTGGAGCTAAAAATCACAGTCTGGGATGTTAAACATTTTTTAAAACTACTAACTAAACTGATGTAACTTGCAAATGAAAGATATGTAATTGTATTTTAGAATGTACATTCTAAGATCTGTATACCCCCTATAAATTTTGAGTATTGTTTCCTGACAAGTGTACTACCAAGCTTCAACAACACTGAAATTTCTCACTGTTGCTGTAATTTGAGTTTCTCCAAACTATACAAAGTTTTCCAGTGCAATCATGATCTTTTTTTAAAGAGCAATGTTAATAAATTTTTTCTTAAAAAAGGGAATTTTGGCTTCTGTGCAGCAAACAGAAGCCACACTTACTTGCTGGCTTGAACTTCTTGCTAGAGGAACATCAACATTGCCTTTTGCTCAAGGAGACAGATGAATTGAGTGTTTTTCACGGTCCAAGATCTGATTGGCTTTTTTGGTGTCTGCTGTTTTTACATCTTCCTCTGCAGCCAGGGGAACAGGTGAGGAGACATTTTATTGGAGTCACGTTTTATGTCCTCCCATAGTCCGTTGCACCTGCACCTCTGTGAGATCCACAGGGCATGCCTTCTGCTCTCTCTTCTCCTAGAAAGAACATTTTGGCTTCTGTGTGGCAAACAAAGCAACAGGTACTTGCTGGCTTGAATTTCTCACGGAAGGCAAGCTGCCACTGCCGCCATTGTTTGGTGCGTGCTGCTGTGCCATTGCTGTCTTGGCTCCCTGGTTATTTTTTCTTGTGAAATCTCGAGTTCAGAATTTTGAGATCAGTACAGAAGCCCAGTCATCATGCACGGGTCCTATGGAGGAGTGGGCAGGAGAATCACTAAGTGTGTCGGTTCTTTTCTGGGTCCTTTCAGTGCCATGCCCCTGGTGTTTGTGACCCACTGCTGGCCAGTCACTTTATATTCATAATGATCAGTTGGATATTCTTATTTAGTTAGGTATATGATCAGGACTTTCTTTAGTAATGAGGTTGACCGTCTTTCTTCTTTTACAAGACCGGTATCAGATATATCTATTTGAATTTTTTTTTCCCAGTCTCTGGATTGCCTTTTTAATTTCTTAAATTTATCTTACTTGAATATAATGATATAAAGGGGGAAAAGGAAATGATAGAGTAAAAGTATTTTTCAAAATTGTGTTTCCTTATTGGATATAAGATCTCACCATGTAACACAAGTCAGCCTCTGATTCAGAATTCGTTTCCTTCAGCCTGCCAAGTGCAAGCACGCACGCCACCTTGCCTTGCTTAATGCTTCTGTTGGTTAATAGTTCTTAATTTTAATGAAGTGCAGATTATAAATTTTTATTTTGTAGTTAGTACTTTATGTCTCTTGTTCAAAAAGTCATTACCAGCCATATAGCTATGAATATGCACACCCATATTTTCTGCTAGAAGCTCAGTCATAACACTCAAATATATAATCCCCCACAAATTAATTTTTATGGCTTAGACAAGAAATAAGACATCTTAGACAAGAAATAAGATGCTATGTCTTTCTTTTGATTCCTGTACCTTTCTAATAAGTTTTGAAATTAGGAAGTTTCAGATCCTCAACTTGGTTCCTTAAATTTATTATGATTTATGTTTGCATGTGTATGTCTATGTGAGTTACTGTCTGTATGAGTGTATGTGCATATGTGTGTGCACCTGGTTGTGCCTAGAGGCCAGAGGAGTGCATTGGATCACTTTGAGCTGGATCTAGAGGCATTTGAGAGATGCCCAGCTTGTTACATAGGTGCTGGGATTCAAATTCTAGTCTTCCTGATTGTATATTAAGTGTTCTTACCACTTAACTGTCTCTGTAGACCGCTATTTACTTATTTTGAAACAAAGTCTTTCTAGAACTCCCCATGTATCCCAGGTTGGCCTCATACCTGTGGGTAAGCCTCCTGCCTCAGCATCGTGAGAGCCAACTTTATAGACACTCACTCTCATATCCAGTTGATCTTAAGATTGCTGTGTTAGTTAGTGGTGGTACCATAGCAAAATAATATGGACTAGATGGCCTGAGCAATAGACTTATTTCTTACAGTTCCGAAGACCAAAAGTCCCAAGACGAAGGTGTCAGCACCTTGTTTTCTCCCAGTCTGTCTCTTCACCTGCAGGAGTCACCTTGCCATCTTCTCTCCTGTGGGATTTCCTCTGTGCACTCACATCCCTAATGTCTCTGTGTCTAGACTTTCTCTTCTTACAAGGATAGCAGTTAGATTAGAATAGTGCCCGTCCTGAAGACTTTGTCTTAAGTTTTAAAATAACGAGATTTGGATTTTATCATGTACCTTTTCTGCATTTACTGAAATATTTAAATGGGTACTATACTTTTTAAACCTAAAATTTCCCCCAAAGACCCGTGTGTTAAAGGCTTGGTCCTCAGCTTGAAACTTTTTTGGGAGGTGACAAACGCCTCAAGCCCTGGGGTCTAGCAGGAGACTTTATGTTATTAGTGCCCTGCATTTGAAGAGAAACGTGGAACTCTGACTGCTTCTTCCTTTCTTTCATTTCTGTTCATTAGATGAAGAGCTTCACCTGGCTGTGCACTCGCCACCATCGTAGACTCTCAAAGGAAAAGAAACATCCTCTCGTTATAAGCTGATCAGCTCCAGTGTGGAAACCTGACTAATGTGACTGTCTTTCCCTTTTCTGGTTACCGTAGTCAAACACATCTGACTCTGAGTTATTCTAACTTTGTATCCCCTCAGAATGTTAAGTGCTAGAAATTCCTTGTTCCTGATTGGAGAGGAATGATGCAGACACTGAAGTATTGTCTTTCCTACATAACACTATATTCAGTTTGCTTGTCAGTCAAATTCCACATCAAAATTTGTGGGAGAGAGAAATGAGTCTATACTAATGTATATTAGGTTTTATTTATTGTATTATTTTTTGATAATTTATTTTTTATTATCTTTATTTTATGTGTATGAGTGGGTTGCCTACATGTGTGTGTAAGGTCTGTGTGTAAGTGCACCTGGGTCATGCAATGCCCACAGAGATTAGAAGAGGGCATTAGGTTCCCATGGAACTGGAGTTACAGACAGCTGTTAGCCACCATGTGGGTGCTGGGAACTGAACCTGGGGCCTCTGCAAGAGCATAAAGTACTCTTAACTGCTGTGCCATCATTCCAGCCCCTGGTTTATTTTTATTTACGTGTTGAGTAGGTTTGAAACCAATAGTATTCTGACCCCATGAAGTGAGTTGGAATACTTGAGCCATTCTCTGTTCTGTGAAGGAACATCTTTAAGATTCCAATTAGATTCCAAGAACATAGTATTTTGAAGTTTTCAAGTGAAACCATTGGGAGCCTTACGTTTTTTGTTGACGAGGGCTTTCTCGTAGATTTACTTTTGTGCTAGACATTGCTGTTAAAGATTCTCTGTACCTTCTTATTCAGTTGTGTTTGGTTGTATTTCCTTAAGGAATCTTCTTTTTTCCCCAGGTTGGTTGATGCGTTAAATGCTTTGTCAGATTCTCTCCTCCTTGAAGATGTGCATTGTTGTTGCCAATGCTGTTTTGAGTCTGTTGCTTATAGAAAGGTCAGGACTGCTCGTGCTTTTCTTACTGGTGCTGGCATTCCTGTGAGACCATCTCCACTGCTGCCAGGTTGGGCCGAGTGCCTGCTCTCTACCCACTGCCTCTTAGGCCTCAGTGTTTCCTTTCTCCCTATTTTGGAATTTGCATTTTTCAGTCTTCTTAAAGTATTGCTTAAAAATATTTTTTCTTTTTAGATACATCCCCTTAGGGGTACATTGTTCTCTCTGAGCATTGTTTTGAAACAATGATGACTGTAAGACTTATCTTCACTTTTGAATGGCGTTCACATTTTGCGAAGTCGTTAGCACTGTCTCTGCTGTGGTCTGACCGAGATATGGGGTTGCGTCGTGGGAACTCCTTTGTTGACATTTAACCCCCGTTGCTGTGAGGTAAAGTATTGCATGGGTAGAAATTTAATTTGATCGTGGTGTTTAGAGGTGATGAGGATTAGGTGGCCAGTGGAGGAGACCAGGGCTTCTTAAACATTTTCATTCACGGCTCCCTTTCATCTGAGTGTTTTTTATGGGCCCCGAGGAATACAGGTCTGTAATTTAGGTACAGAAATCAGATATTTACTACTGACAAATCTTTTTATTTTCTGAGCATGTCCATTTATTGGACTTTCAGCAAAGACATTCATGTCAGTCGTTTCTCTCTCCTCACCCTGACCTGAGGTTAATATCTCATTTGGGTCAAGTGATCACTACGAAGGTGAGATATGTTATTTAACAAACTGGAAAATGGACAGTTCGCCTGTGGACAAGTTAGATTTATGTATCTTGATATAATTAAATCACCTAGGTACCAATAGTGCTTTGTACGTTTCCATTGTTTTACTTGGGTTTATCGTGGAAACGTAAATGTAAGTGAGCAAAGTGTTAGCATCCGCAGGCTGCTTCTCAGCAGGTACCATACTAACAAAGCTCAGTGAGGAATCAACCACCAATACAATTCTTTGACGCTTCCTCCAAATGCAACATCATAATTTTAAAGGAAATTATCTTATTTCTTTTGTCTGTGACTATATATTTAAAGATACAACAATACAAACACCCTACAATACACAAATCAAATAGAGTGTGGTGAGAAAGTTCATGATAAAATGTGTTTGAAGATGCATTTTCTTTCCTTCTGTTTCAGTAATTAAAATGTGCATGTGAAACCACAGGTCAGTACATATATACTTAAAATCAGCCCTGGAATTGTACAAATAAGCAATCTTGAAGTTCAAATTTAATCTAAGAAGTTAGTAACTTAAATGCTTTGACAGAATCACAGAAAGTGTATCATTTTTTTTTTTCTTCACACAATGTTACGCTTTTGTTTTTTTGGTAAACCTTTTAAAAAACAAAAACCAGTTAGAATTTTATGCTGTCTGTACATTTAGATTTTGGTGGTGGTTTGTACTTAAAAAAAAAAAAAAAAACAGCTTCCTTGCCACGTGCCTCAAGTTCAGGTGGACATTCGGACAGGAACCAGGAACAAAAACTCAGAGAAGCACATTCAAAATGCTGGTTTACTTTGGTAGCAGTTGGTGTTCTTTGAAGACTACTGAAGGATAGACAAGCTCCGTTAAAGTGAAGTGGGCAATTTAAAATACTCAATATTAGACATAAACATTTTTTGAAAAAAAATTTTTTTGAAGACCTACCTAAGTGTCTGTATCCACTGACACTTAGCAAAAGAAAATGCCTACTGGGGAAAAGGTTTCATTTGATCTAAATATGCTTTCAGTCAGTAGTCCAGCAATGATTTCCTCTCAGTCCAACGCTTCCTGTCTCTGAGAGGTGGGTACTGCGGCCAGACAGCTTAGATACTAGGGAGTGAGGTCAGGAGAAGAACTGTTCACAGTGTGCTATCAATAACTTTTGGCTTCCCTCTTGATGTGTTAATAGTTGTGTGTAAAAAAACAAACCAACAAACATGCAGTTCTCAGAGCGGACCGTTTCTGATTTCTTCACATGACACTACAAAATTAGTAAATGTCTTGAAATCTACATAAGACACAAATTATCTCTTGTTTCGTTAATTTTATTAGTGTACCACACAATCTTAAAAAAAAAAAAGTGCCTCCAAAAATAGCTTTAAACCATTCCTTAAAAAGAGACTTCCCTTTAACTCTACAGCTCTCACATCCCAGTTTCAGAACACATCATTTCATTGTCCTGGTCTTTTACAGTTCCAGCCCACAGCTTCTGGTTCTTAAAGGAGTTGGATCCAGCTGGTGTTGGTATATCCCCTCCAGTTCACTCTGTCCCCATCTTTGCTTCTGGAGCTCTTTCTTCTGATTCACTATCTTTATCTTCATTCAAAGTTGCTGCTCTGGAAAAGGTTTTTGGAGCAAGAGTTGGAACAGGTCCCTTTGGCCTACTTGACCCAAATTTGATGGCTATGGCTGATGCTTTGCCATTTGCCTCCCTATGGTAAATCCAAGCTTGGAGGTCTTTTTTGGGAGGTCTGCAGTCACTTCTCCAGCTTGCTGAGGCTTCTCAAGTTTCTCTTTTCTAACCCTCCCATCTGCCATCTTCCCTGGATGTTGACTAAAGACAAAAGTTTGTATCTGAATGAAGTAATGAAGTGATTTTGCTTGTTTACTGTTGCACAGATACTAAATTTTCTCTGAATATTTGATACTACGGAAGTAGGGCATCTGTACTACTTTTATGAGTTGAATCAATATTTTAATTTCATTGTGAGAACACTGCTTCACTTAAATACAGAATACAAAATGGCAGAAGTAAGTTTATGGTCATTTTAGAAACTGTTGAAAATTCCTCACTGGAAGTAAAATCAATTTAATCATTTTTAAAAACGAAAATCAATTCATCTGCTCAAATAGCAACTTTAAAAATCAAATATTGTTAAGAATACAATCCAAAGTCATACTGAGTTGATACATGCTGGTGAATGATGATAGGAAAATATTAAAACCTTTTCTCATAATTTAAACCATCATGATTTTGCAAGAGCAGAAAACTTTGAAACTGAAAAATGCTGCAGTATTTATTATATGTATATTACTCTCAGATCTGAGCCAGAGGCATTGCAGGCAGTGTTGGTTGGCACTGTATGGTATGTTGGCATGCATAGAACAAAGTGCACATGTATGTCCAGATCCCAGGCTGAAATCACATGATGCAACATGAATCGCAATTGCCAGAAACACCTAGGACTCACTGCACATTTGACTGTGCATTACGTTTTGGTCTTTGTGCATTCAGAAACCTGTTGCTAGTTTTTTGATGATTCTCACCTTCCCATGGGGTCACAAGCCATAGCATAGGAAGCTGGAGGCTAGAGTGCCATGACCGAACGCTAATGGCTTTCCAGAGAAGGGGGAGGAAGGAAGAGACTGTCGTGTACATGCATCCTGCCACTTGACACGAGAGGCTTGGGGCTGCCAGTGTGAAGAGCTCTGACAGCTGCAGTCCCTCGGACCTCCAGAACTGCGACCCACAGACGCCTCTTTCCTTAAGACTGGCTCAGCAGCACGAAAGACTGAAACAGCCTTCATTTTGTTTTCTTTAACGACAATACCAGGCTACTTTTGTTTTCCCTCAAGTACAGTGGAAAATTGTTTTTAAGGTGTTTTACTCATCTACAGAAAATAATCTAAATGGCTTATAAGTCCCAATTTAGATAATTCTCTGGATATATGATTTAGAGTATCTTTTCACCCAGAAAAACCCTGGAAACAGTTTAGCTTTATGAAAGGCTGAAGAACTTCTTATAACTTTAGAATTTCAGTAGTGAACAGAAGGAAAGCATAAAAGATGAAATTATTTGGTTGAAATAAATTTGATCTTCAAATTTTTAAGTTCCTGACCCTAAACCTGAATTCTGTTGCTAAAAGGTGTTCATGTGAACTTCCCATATATTTTACTATCTTCAACTTTAATATTTGTCTGGTTGTGTGTGTGTGTGCGTGTGTGTGTGTGTGTGTGTGAGAGAGAGAGAGAGAGAGAGAGAGAGAGAGAGAGAGAGAGAGAGAGACTCACTGAGTTTAACTGGGCATGCTTTGTCCAAGGTAGCTTGGTGGGCTCACCAGTGGATATACAACTGACACCCATAATCAAACCTCCCTCAGAATCTTTCATTTACCAGTAGTTCAGCAGGGAGGTGTTGGGCCCATGAGCCCTTTGTTCATCCGTGGCTGGTTGCTGATAGGTCTAAGTCTTACAACATACAGCACAGACACCAGAAGGTGCTGTGAGTTCATGATTGTATGAGTTCATGATTGCAGTGTCTAGGTCATTCTTTCTACCCTTCTGTGATGTTCCCTGAGTCACATAGGGTATGGTATGAATGTCCTGTTATGGTTGAGCACTAGCCGCCCCTTTTTATCAGCACCTCAAACAACCAAGAGTTTGCATTCTCTGCCATTCCTTGTAAAGCTGCTCTGATTAAGGCTGCAGATGGCATGTGTTTGTAGGTATAAACATAAATTTGTAGAGGAAGTTTGAAGCCATGCAGGTTTAACTAAACAGTAGTAGGTTTTCCTATGACTTCCCAGCCTTGGGGTTTTGACTGAATTTATGGTACTAACCCTGAAATGCCTCCTGCAGAGCAGGCCTCACATAGAAACAGCGGCTGGTTGCCTCTGTGACTCCCCTAGCACTACTCTACCACTGGGTACATCATATCAACAGGTCTGCATTGTAGTTTATAGGGCTTGCAAGTGGATTAGAGACCACTGATGCTGCTTCTTTCTCAGAAGCCTCCCTAGCATGTTCTGGCATTATGAATATTAGCCATCAGGGAGGAAGCTTCCAGCTCAGTTTCAACTTTGTCTCTCTGTATCTTGCAACAAGATGTGTTGTTTCCTCAGCAATTAAAGGCCCTGTTTTTTAACACCCCTATTTTTTAACAGAATAGGACAGACACGCGTGTTATCACAAAATGTAGGAGTTTGCAGCCAAGGTGACTAATCAAAGTGGAGGCCCTCTGGAGACTATACCCACAGGAAGAAATCCTCTCATAAAGGAGAGGGGGCGGTGAAGTCTATGGTTCCTGGCCTGGTCTTTGCTTTGTCACCTCTCCTAGTTTATGACTACACAGCTTTGGTGGTTAACTTTTTACTACTATCTTTATCTGTAGTCATCCCCAACCAGAAATGGCAGTATAGAAAGTGTCCTCACTAGTGCCACTTTGAAGGTAAAGTGAAGCAAATAGAGTAAATCCAGAAAATACTCTCAAGGACTTGGGGGTGCCCAGGTGTGAACGGCCCCTTTGCATTTCGGCAGGGCTGGAACTAAACACTTTTGGAATGACCTGCTAATGGTCTTTTGTATACCTTCATCTTATCCCTTATCTGTGTAAACGCAGCAAGAGCAGTCCTCACCTAGCCATGGTTAATTATTATGGGAAAGAGTGCAGGGTCCAAGCTAGGCAGGCAGTCTCATCCCTAGGTATTTGAACTTAGAAGTCATTTTTGGTGACTGCATTAATAATTTAAAAGCTCCGGATCATTTGGATGTGACATATTTTGCCATGTTACACTGGAGACAGACAGAATGTTATGGAAAGCTATGAGGGAACAAATGAAACAGAGGCCAGCGGTTCTGAAGCCTGACTGTACCTGTGGGTTGTGTTCTAGGACATACATGCACACTATCGTCTAGCCTCATTCTACCTGTGGGTTCTAGGATATACATGCATGCTATGATGAATCCCCCAGTCTCACTCTGCCTGTGGGTTCTAGCACACATAATCTCTGTGTGTTGAATCCCTGCAGCCTCAGTTTCTCCCTGTGGGTTCTAAGACACACATGCAGTCTGTGTTGAATCTCCCAGCCTTACTTTTTTTTTTTTTTTTGGTTGAAACCAGGACTAATTTCTATTACTTGCATCTAAAAATAATTCAACCAAAACATCAATGTAATTCCCATCTGTTTCTTTCGCATGTTTTTTTCTCAAAGATATCTGATTTTGGTGCTAATGAAATAAATATTTCACATCTGACAATCAAGTACTAAAATTCGTTTTTGGATAAATACTATTTAATTCCCCCCATTGGAGCAGAACTATCAAATACTGTAGACATAATACATTACATAAAAATTTGTGGGTTTTAAAAAAGGTATCTTAAGCATTATATTACTAGAAAAGGCTTTGAGGGTGAAGAAATGCACTTCTTTGGACAGAAGAGAGTATGTCTGTCTCAGACATGCATTTAATGTTTTGTATGTAGGGGTTGTTCTTCAGCTAAATTTATTCTTTTTCATATGCACAGGAGATTTGCTGGCTGACTGATAATTCTTAATTCAGGGAGGAACAGTATGATGAAGACTGAAAAGCTATTCAGAAGCAAAAACACTCATTTAAAAATATAGTTGTGTTCTATAGAGTGCTATTTGTTTAATATTCACTTTTGACTATTGAAATTCTTCTTTAACTCATCAGGTACATTCTGTCATAACAGAAGACACACCTTGGGAATTTATAAATTCATGAAGATTCATTTATAATTTCATGTTTGTACTTCAGTGAACACGTTATATGTGGGACATTGGAAAGGAACTCTCTAATTTTGCGTCAGCTGAGGTATCAATTCAGTGCCTGTCAGGATGCCAGGGGGGTAAAAGCTCCACAAGCAAACAGGGTGGGAAGGAAGACCTGGGGGGATTTTCCATGGGATTGAAGCTGGCCTCCTTGGAGAATCATCTGGTTAAGTCTTTGCAAGGGGCCCAGCCCACAGTACCATCTGCAGGAGCAAGTAACTCTGGGCAGCAAGAGGCAGGAGCTCTTTCAGGGATTTCCTGTTAAGGAAGGAATTCCAAATGATTGTCATAGCCAGGGACCTTGAGGCAGTTGGGAGGACCTGGGACGCTCAAGACTAGCTTCTGACAGTGTAAATCAGATGCCACTTTTCACGTCCACTTTCTCTAGATCAGTCCTGATAGACGCTAAGGCCATCTTTGGTTGGATGCCAAAGGTGAGCTGTAGCCACGGGGAAGCTGGCTGCCATGAGCTCCAGTTGTAGGCTTTAAACTCTGGTATTTCCAGTAACCGTGGAAGAAAGTTTATTAAAGCCAGCTTAAAGCATTTTTACTATCAACTACACTGTCTAATATTTAACCAGGAAGTTTCCGGGGTACAAAGAAACACAGAACCTTCTAGAAGTTTCTTCTAGAGAGAATTGTTGTCTCTTACTAAAAGGAAGTGTACACAGATGACAGAAGACATTTATACTTTTTCATTTTATGAATGCTTTAAAAAATGCTGTTTTTACGTGCGTGAGTGTATTGCCTGCGTGTATGTAAGTGCACCTGTGTCGTGCTACGCCTACAGAGGCCAGAAGAGGACTTGGAGCCCTTGGAACTGGAGTTATGGACAGTCATTCTCTGCCATGTGGGTACTGAGAACTGAACCCCGGTCTTCTGCAAGAGCACAGTCAATGCTCTTAACTGCTGAGCCATCTTTCCAGTCCCCATTTTATGAATGTTTCTAAAAATGTAAAAATGTAAATGAAATAGCATAGTTAACCCGTTCTTACATGAATTGAATTGGGTCCCCACCTCCCAAATTCACAACCATCTAGTGACCAAATTCAGAAATATATCTTTTAGGAAGTAACTAAAATTAAATGGGTTTATTAGTATAGAGTCTTAACTGAATCGAACTGATGGCTTATAAGAACAGAAGAAAGATCTTGGTCTCTCTGGTTCATTCAGAGGGAAGGCCATGCAAACAGTATTGAGAAGATGCTCACTTGTAGTCATGATAACAGCTCTTACCAGAACCCAACCATCATTCCCAGCCTGGACTTGTGCTTCCAACTTGTAGAACTGAGAAGGTGAATTTCTGCTTTTTAAACAACCAGTCTGATATTTTGAAATGGCAGATTGAGTATACCCTCTGCCCATGAAATAGCATTCTCTGCTATTCATCCATGAGGGTCTGTCCTCACCCTTCCTCCCTTCTTCCTTCCCTCCTTTTCTTCTTAAAAAGACTATTTTTTTAAAAGAACCCTGAAAGAAATTCTTTAAAAATTTTTTTAAAATGTATGTTTTTATCATGTATATGAGTGTTTCCCCTCATATATGTATGCATGTATGAAATGCATCTTATGAATGCAGTGCATGTAGTCAGAAGAGGAGAGGACATTGGATCCCCTGGAACTGGAGTTATAGATGGTTAGCCATCATATGGATACCGAGAACTAAATCCAGGTCCTCTGGAAGAGCAGCCAGTGCTCTTAACCTCTGAGCCATCACTGTAGCCCCATAAAAATGATTTGAAATCCTTTTTCTTCATGGTATACCCTCTTGTAGGTTACCCATGTTCCAGTGGATGACCCTGTACCCACTTTTTAAAATCTTTATGAAGGGTGCACCAATGTGATCACACTTACTCTATTATAGCTGTAAGTAAAGTCCCTCAGTGGCATTTTAAGAGAGCTCATAACATGGCTCCTTTATTTTATACAGAGGTAACCAAAGTATAAAAAACTATGCTCAAAATGTATTTCCTGCTGGCTAAATGGAAATTTCATCACTCTTTCTGATTAGAGGAGCTGATTGTGAAAATTTTGCATCTATTGAGGTAGGAATAGAGGTCTTAGTAGCTATTAAGAATGTCACCAGTTAACAACAGAATCACATAATTAAGTACTATTAGGTTAGACTGGGAAGCACACTTGCTCAGGGTCTGTGTAACTTGATCCTTCTCTACTAAATGCGGTAGAAGACTTTTATTGTGCATTTACTCTATGATTATCTCATTTTCTAAAGACCGAATTTGATTATAGTTCGAGGAATCATTGATTTATCATTTATATAAATTTTAGAAACTTTATTTTTCTGGTCCAGTTTGGCTGATTTGAAGTGATAGAAATTTATCTCTCCTTATTTTCTTTAGATGAAGAACCATGCGGGGACATTAATTTAAAATTATTCATTTATTTCCGAGAAACCAGAGGCAGCTTGCTAGAGATTTGGTTTCTTTTCATATTATAGTAATTCTGTTTTCACAGATTTTGATAATATTGTACCCCTAATGAGTAAAAATGTAAAAGGCTATAGTTTTGGGGTTACAGCAAGAATAATCTTTAAAAGATTTTGTATCGAGGGCACATCAACCACCTAGTCCCAGCAGGGAAGTCAAGAATAATGCATATCCTCCCCAGAAAAGAATAATGCATATCTTCCCCAGAAACCCTGAGAATTGTGTAGTGAGTTGTGAAGTTCTGAGTTGTCTGTTATGTAGCAAAACTTAACGGTTACAAGTAACTTTGAAAGACAATGACTGTGGAGATACAAGATTCTAAAACAAACATTGGAAAAATGTGGGCAGAGGTTTGGTATCTGGGACATTTTCTTCCCTAGATGAGCCGGAGACTTCTAGAAACAAGACTCACATTTTGTAAAGCTCCTCTGAAATGGGATGAATAAATTGATAGTATAAGTTTTTCCAGGATCATGATGGAAACATTGGATCAAAACTGTAACATCAATAAGGATTTGCTTAGTTTCTCAATGCTTCCCTACCTGGGTAGAATAACATCAAGAGAAACTAATTAGTGATTATCTGGAGTTGATTGATGCTAATTAATTATTTCAATTTGTATTTTAGTATCTTTTCTTGTTGCTCCTTTTAAGGGTAGGACCCTATGAGTTTAGCTGGGTCCTTGGCCACTTGCCTAGAAACTGTATTCTTTGCTTTGGAAAGGGGCCTGACAATAGATTTATAATGAAACTTAAGCATTTCTTTCATTACATGGGCCAATTCTAAGGCCCTGGGAAAAATGTTCTCAGTCTGTTCATCTGATCTTACATTTTAATTTTTTATCAAGAGTAGGGCTGGGTGTGGTCACACATGCCTTTAATCTCAGCACCTGGGAGGCAGAGGCAGGCAGATCTCTGAGTTCAAGGCCAGCCTGGCCTACATAGCAAGTTCCAGGACAGCCAGGACCAAGGGGAAATCCTGTCTCAATAGATGCCCCCTCCAAAAAAAATTTCAAGAGTAAGTGCAGTAGATAAGACAGCTGCCTCTTTCCCTTTCAATTTCTCCTCAACCAAACTTCTTTTTTTGTTGTTTTTGGTTATGGTAGAATGGCCATAGGAATGTTTCTCTTATGTTTTTGGGGGCGGGGGCGGACAAAGGGCATGATGTTGGTAGAGATTTACTTCAAGTTCAGTACAATGTATGTATATGTTTGCATTTCACTTGTGAGGTTCAATCACGTTGTCGTCCCAGAGCAGGGGCGCCTTCCAAGGTAACGCTTCCCCTTGTGCCTTCCCAGCCAACATGGTGGCACAAAGGTCCAGGAGCAGCGGTGCTTTCAGGGTGACTGTGCCTTGTAGTGCTTGGTGTTGAAGGTGTTTGGAAACAGGAGAAAAAGATGTGAAATGGACAGGGCTGGAAGCTAGACTATGCGGAAAGGTCTTTCAAGTAATCAGGTTGGAATGACTTTTCAGTCATTGTTGATGTTTCCTGGAGATGAAGTTCTCTTCCATCTGGAAGATAGTTAGCTAAGGCCAAATGCATAAACACACAAGGCACTTTCCTTCCATTGATAACACCTGCACAAAGCTGATCATAGGTATTGTGTGAGTGGAGGGTAAATCTTTATAAGTAATATAGCTGTATTTGAAGTTATATATATTTTATACATTCCAGAGTATCATTAAGAGCCTGATGTTGTTATTACCAGTGGGGAAGGTAGAAAAAAATAATCATTGATAAAGCATTGTATTGATTTTTCTTTACAGTAATGAAATACCTGGATTAGGCAGTTTATGAAGGAAAGAGATTTAGTTCACAGTTTTTAAGGCAGAATTGTCCAAACAGTCTGACACAGACTTTGATGAAGTCTTCATGGCAAATGGAAGGGTATATACAGGAGAAATCTGTCACATCTCAAACCAGGAAGCAGAGGGAGAGCTGGGTGTGGCTGGCTTTCAGGCTTCCATAATGACCCTTTCAGGAGAATTATCTAGAGGTTCCATGAGAAGCACCTCAATTTCTTCCAACGTCAAAGTTCCCAATGATCTAAGAGCCTCTGGTAAAAGGGCCCATAGACTCACTGAGGACAAAGCCTCCAGTAGTGGATAGATGTAGACAGTTATATCTAAAAAGTAGCAAACATGGGAGAGTAATTGACCTTTCTGTTCTTACTATGGAAATGATTGTAAGGAAATAAGTACAAAGAAATAATCAAAAATGTAGAGTTGAAAATATGGGAGGATTGTATTAGGTTTGCTGTCCAATAGATAGAAACATTTTATTTTATTTTTATGGAATGTGACAGTTTTAAAACACTGTATGTAGCTATTCTAAATGAATGTTGAAGTTTATATTTCATTTTGTGTTTTATTGCCTTGTAAAAGCTTATGATTTCTAAATTCATGCTATGTAAATGCATACTTTCCTGTATTGTTGTTACAGTCTGGATCTTGGATGGCCCCCAAGGGCCCGTGTGTCAGTGCAGATTCCAGAGTGACACTTGAGAAATGACAGAACTTATCAGAGGTGAGGTCTGGTGGGAGTCCTTAGGTATTAGGTGTGTATCTTTGAAGTGAATGTAGGACCGTTGTCTCTTCCTTTCTCCAACCCCCAATTCTGTTCTGCCATGCACTCCCACCATGATGTAGACCCAAAATAGAGGGACTAACCCGTCATAGCCCCAAATCTTGAAAACAGTCAGTCTACATGAACCTTTCCTCTTTATAAACTGATTACCTTGAGTATTTTACTATAGTGGTAGGAAACTGACATGTCGTTTCGTACTTGTGATTTTGTCTTCCTTTTTATGAAGACCCCTCTTCTCCTCTTCTTGCCTCATTATGTCATGTTTGGACCCTAAAACTGGCTGGTAGGACATAAGCAGAAGGGAAATGTGTGATGTTAGAGACGTAATCTCGAGAGCACATCCTTTTCCCTCTAGCCTGAGCTAGAACGAGTCAGTTTTGAATGTTGATTAAAGCAGCACCCTAGCAGCCATGACTCCCATGAGTCCCTTGCAGAATGCCACATGGTGCCCAAGGAGCCTGGGAATGAGACCCAATACAAAACCTTAAACTTACTTAAAATATCATGAAGTTTTTCATGGTCTTTTCCATAACTCGATTGTGTAGTTCATAAGCATGAACTTTGGGTTATAAATTCATTTCATGTTGTTTAAAGGTTGGATATGCCTGCAAGGGGATCACACAACACCGAGACAGGAGGACCTGGAATCCTCATATGATCCTACAGAATACAGCTTCCTATAGACCCCAGACCTCCTGTCAAAGCAGGACTGTTTGTGAGATAGTAAACGTCTGTCTTATTTGTGCCAGTGTGTTTGGCTCTTTGTTTTTGTTATGGTCACTTGGGTTAGACTGCACTGTAGCACAGGGCTGCCTTAGTAAAAACTGCAACTTGATCTGGGGACGTTTTATCCTCTCTAGCTTAGAACATTTCTTCTCTTTACCCAAGTCTTGGCTAGTTAAGTTGGGCACTTACAGAAGGGATGGATGTGCAGCCTCTTTGCTTCATTCTTTTCCTCATTTGCATGGATGTATAAAGGAAATCCATGGTGTGGCAGAAAGTTTGTTTTTTATAATTCATATAATTTTTTTTCAGGGGAAGATTTCTTCTTTTCTTATAATTCATATAAATTTTAATTTGCCATTTTTCACACTTGCAAGTTTTCAGTTTATGTGTATTATGGTAAAAGAATTACTGAATTATTCTTTATTCAATCAATCTTAATTGCATACCTAATACATGCCAGACATAACCCTGTGTGGCAGACAAAGAGTTATTAACTATGGTTCGTATCCTTAGGGAGTTAATATTTTAATGAGGGAGAAAGTAGGCTCATGATTATAATTCCTCCATATTGCAATTTCAGTGAGTAGCATAAATAATCATTAATTTAATTTTACAGTAAAAATGGGCAATGCCTCATGAAGCAAATAAAAACTAATGTAGAAGTTATTTCTTCATGGCTTTGGAATGCATGAAATTGTCTTTGAAAGGATCACATTGAAAACAGTTCTTGCTGCAGGTGCACTTGGCTAACACAGCAAGAAGCCAAACTTGGCTTTGAAGACGAAAGGCTGTTTGTGAGGTAGGGAAAGTTATCATGAAGAGCCAGAGTGGTTAGCAGAGAGTTGACTTGTTTGTTTCAATTGCAGCTTTCCTTACCAAAAGTTTGCATCAAGAGTAACCAGAAATTATCTCCAAAATAATTAGCTTATGAACACATTCCAACACCTTTTATTAGTATATACTGATGATAAAAATGCATTTCCACATATGTATATAATGTGTTTTAACTATCTTCTCTCCCCGTGACCCTCTCTTTCCATCTTCCTACTACAACAGACCCTCTTCCTCTTTTTACCTAGTGACCCTAATGCTTCATGTCTTTTATAAAACTATTTTTTCAAGAAAGAAAATTATGGGGTTTGAAGATATGGCTCAGCAGTAAAGAGAACTCACTGCTCTTGCAGAGGGACCCAAATTCAGTTCCTAGCACTCACATGGCAGCTAATAACAACTATCTGTAACTCCAGTCCAGGGGATCTGGCGCCCTCTTCTGGTCTCCAAAGGCATTGCGTGCATAGATGCACTTAAATACATGCAGGCAAAATGCTCATACACATAAAATGCTAATTTTTTTAAACTTAAAAAGAGATTTATGAGAAATGGAGCAAATCACTTTAACAGAACATTTAGATTGATAAATGACCAAGTCTCTTGACATTCTTTGGTCAAGGCTAAACTTTATCAGTATATTCCTACTGTGTTAAGTTTTATATATGTGATATACAGAAATTTAGGGCCTTTGGTTTTATCTCTGAACTCTTAAGTGAGTCTATGGAGTCACATGTGATAAATTCATACTAACTTCTGAATACAAATATGTAGTCATAAGTTGATGGAACAACATTTGCTGAGCTATTGCTCATAAAGACAAGATGCTATAGTGTGCCAGGAACAAAAGAAGTTTGAAGCCGGTGGACAATTGTGCATAGTCCAAGATGAACATGCTAACTGTCTATTGTGTTCTATGGTTTGGCTGTCTTTATATATCTGATATATAGATACAGTCATTCTGAGTAGAGGAAGGTCTAGTAATATGTTCACTAGCAGTATTTCATTTAAGTTGGATCTGAAGAATGTTTCTTTTCCTAAGGCTACCAGAACAAAGAACCACAAACCAAGCAGGTTAAAGGAACAGAAATGTACTCTCTCATGTTCTGAAAGGCATCACTCCCTCTGAAAGTTCTAGGCAAGAATTCTTCCCTTTCTTCCAGGTTTTGGAGCACATCCTCAGTCTCTGCCTCCATCTGCTCATAGTCCCCTGTGTTCTGTGTGCCACCATCCCCACACTCTCCCTCCTCCCTGCCTCTAATCTCTTTCTATAAAACACTAGTCATACAGGGCCAAGGACTACCTTGGTCTGTTATGACCCCATTTCTTCATGCTCGGATCTGTCAAGATCCTACTGTATTCTTAAGTGGCATGTTTTTCACAGGTACCACATGTTTGGACTCTGATTTTTTTTGGATGACACAATTCAATTGTGTCATCCAAAAAAAATCAGAGTCCAAAAAATCAGAGTCCTGTGATAGAAAAGGATGATGCCTCTTATTCTGACTCTTTCCTTCCCATTGTTCACACTTGAAATCTACCTGTTTCCTTTAACAATTTGCACTACTCTTTGGTTAAGCTCAAGGTCAGAAAGCTCTTCTGTGAGTTGATGCTGTCAGGAACAGTGACTTAGACTTCAGGGGCTTGGAGCTGGCTAGACTGTGAACTCCTGGCATGTTGAGGTCATGCTGTTCATCTTGTGCTAACTAGTACTTATTTAGCCTTTTCAGACATTATTTCAGTCATCTTAAAATAGATAAAGAATTTAGAATATAGAGGAATGGAATATCCTCTATAAGGCTGTGAAGGATCAAAGCATAAAAGCATAAAAGTAAAATGAAATTCAAATAGATGTAAGGATTATAAGAAAATAAATATAAACAAATTCTTCCACTCCCATGAGCCGGAGTTGTGTTCCTTTTGTGTGAGCTCATGCTGTGGTCCCCTTCCATGAACCTGGAATTGTGGTCCTCTCCTGTGAGCTGGAGTTGTGGTCCCCTCCCATGAACTGGGAGCTAAGGTGCCCTTCTGTGAGCTAGAATTGTAGTCCCCTCTAGTAAATCTGGAGCCGTAGTAGTCCCCTTGAGAACCTTGGGCTGTGAACCCCTCACATGAGCCTGAAGCTTTGGACCCCTGCTAAGAGCCAGAGCTCAACATTCCTCTGGCAGTAGTCTGAGCAGAGCAGAACATGGAGGACTTCCTGATGTCGGGCAGCGGTTTCAGTCTTCTCTGAGTGACTACATTCTCCACAGCCCCCTCCCTTGAGTCCCAGGTTGTGCATGGTACATTTCCTATTATTCTGGGGACAGGGGACACCTCTGTTATTTGCAGGTTCTGGTCTTGGGAGGACTGATTCTCTGGATTGGACCTCCCACCGTCCCTGAAGGCCAGCTATGGTCCTCACTCCACACGTGGTCCTGAGCATCCAGGCCTTGTTGCTGAACCTGTCCCATTATCAGGCACCAAGAGGCTTTCCATTATTTTTTCTGTTACAGCCCCAGATTGCCTTCCACTATGTCCTAACTGAGCTTCTAGAGATAAATATCAGAGTCTGGGGAGTTAAAAAAGAGAAAGTACTATAATAACTAAACTGATATAATTTTCAAACTAAAATATGCTATTATATATTTGAATATGAATTAAAAAACTTTATGTTTACTCAATTTTTGAATATTGTTTAACTGATAAAACTGTACTACTAAGCTGCACCAGTAATGTGAAATTTGTCAGTTTCTATAAAATGAGTTTGCCATCCACTCCCTTTCTAAATTCCCCAACCTATACAAAGTCTTTTGATGGAAACATGTTTTTGTTTGTTTGTTTTCTTTTTTTTTTTTTTCGGTCTTTCTGAGATAGGATCTCCCTTGAGCCCCAGATGACCTTGGAACTCACTATGTGGACTAGGCTAACCCCTTGAGCTCACAGAGTTCCACCTGCCTCTTCCTCCTGAGTACTAGTATTAAAAGTGTGCAGCACCATGTCCTGGACCATGTTATTTCTTAAAGGAAGCCATGCTAATAAAATATTTTTAAATTAGAAAAAAGTATAACATATTTTTAAGTTGAATTATTGTATATTTGATACAGAATATCTCAATTAATCTTAATCATCTAATACTCCCTTCCTTACCGGGAAAACCCCCATAGGCCCACAACTGGAATCCATACATTCTTTCATCTGTGTTAAGGTCTGTTGTGTCAAGTTAGTGTCCACAAATGCTCCTCTGTGCAGATTCATCCACTGAGGTCTAGACAGCCTATCCGGAGTCCCTCACTTTAGGAAGATCAGCTCATCTCACCCAACAATAATCGCCAATATTTCTTCCATAAAGATGGGGTCTGCTGCCCATTTTCCCAGTGCCATGCTGGGTTTTTGTCTGCTTAAGTTTGCATGGATCTTGAGCATGCCGAAATCATTGCTGTAAGTTCATATAAACATGGCCCCAGGAGCTTTTAGGATTCTATTTCATGTGGTCACAGTCACACACCTCCTCACTGATTCTTACAATCTTTCTGCCCTCTCTTTCCCAGTGGCCCCCTGAGTCATGAGTGAGTGAAGCAATAAAAGAGTCCTATCCAGGGACCCACACTCTGCAGATTCCTAATCAGCATTCTTTGGCCATTTGTGTCCTTTTGGATTACTGGCCCTCTGTTGCATGAGGGAACTTCATTGCTGTGAGTTGAGAGATTCATTAGTGTCTTCTTTACCTCTTGTCCCACATTACATGAGCCTTAGGTGTAGAGATTGCACTGTAGATGTGCCGTGTAGGCATAGGCAATTCATGGACAATGTCTGTGTGTGGCCAGTTGTGGTACTCTGCAGTAGTCTCCATCTGGTGTAATAGAAGCTTCTTTGATGAGTGGTGACTGGGATACTTGACTGGATATAAAGATGCATATTTTTCACTCAGTAAGAAGTTACATTAGCCTAGGGATGTGACAGTCTTGGAGATTTATGTAAGATCAGTCATGTGCATTTGATTATGATTACAGTACCACACATGAGTTTCCTCCCATTGAGGGGGCTTTAAGTCCAATTAGGTAGCCACTGATTGCCCCTAAGATAAAAGTGCCACTACAGCATCAGTGTTGTACACTGGGCTGGTATTAGATGTGGTTATTTGGTCATGAAGTTGGGTTTATGCTCTCCCTTGGCTGCTTGCACAGTGCTTTCCAGAGCTATGAGAACTAGCCTTTAGGGGAAGTGGCTTCTGGGTCAATTCCAACTTCATCACTCCCAAGCCAGTTTCTGAAGTATGTCCTGTATTCAGTAATAGGGTCTTACCTTCAGACTCTGAGAGGCAATCAAGGGCCATGGTAATAGCCTGTAAAATTTTGGGAATCTCTTAGACCAAGCTGATCAACAGTACAAAGGAAGATCGCTCCTAACTGGCACTGATTCTTGTTATGCAGCTATGCACATAGACCCAAGGTCTCATGTAGAGATATTGTATGTGGAATTTGTCATTAGGTTGTTAGACTAATATGACTCTCTCTGGTGTTTTACACTAGCTAGGCATTATTGTGTTTCTCTCTCTCTCTCATTCTCTCTCTCTCTCTCTCTCTCTCTCTTCCCCAGTCTGACATTCCCTCAGTGCCGTCCCATTTACAGTGTCCCCATTTCACCCGTGATAATACCAGTCTCCTATGGCCCCACCTCTCTTGAGCTCTTTCTTTCCCTTTATCCCTGTGTTCCTGGTATAACTTTCTCCCACCACTTCCTATTTAAACACCCCCATTTTATCTATTTGTCCCTTAGTAACACAAGTCTCCTACTGTTCTTCTCTTTCAGGTTCTTTCTTCCCCTTTACCTCCCTGGTTCCTTTCTAGTTTTTACTAGTTCCTGCCATTATGTCAGGATGCATACTCACATATAAGGGTTTGGTGCTAGGATCCACAAATGAGGGAGAACATTTATTTTCTGAGTCTGTGTTAACTCACTTAGCATAACAGTTTCTAGTCCCATCCATTTACCTGCAAATGTCACGATTTCATCTTTCTTTACCCCTGAGTAGAACTTCATTATGTAAATCTACCACATTTTCATTATCCACTCTTCATTTGAGGAACATATAGGTTTCTTCCATCCCTTAGCTACTGTGGAAAGAGGAACTACAAACATGGATGTACAAGTATGTCTGCAATCAGGATGCATCCTTTGGGAATATATCAAGGAGTGGTATAACTGGGTCAAGTGGTAGGTTCGTTTTTAGTTTTTTAAGAGTTCTCCACACTGCTTTCCAGAGGTGCTGCATAAGTTTGCAATCCCACCGGCAGTGAATGAGCGTTCCTCTTTCTCCACATCCTTGCCAGCATTTGCTATCATTTGTCCTCTTGATCTTAGCCAGTCTAACTGGGGTAAGATGAAATCTTAAAGTGGTTTTAATTTGCATTTCCCTAATTATCAATGATGTTGAAAACTTTTAAAGATGTTTCTTATCCATTTTTATTTCTCCTTTTGAGAACTCTGCTCAGATCCTTAACTAATCTTTTAACTGAGTCTCTTGTTTCCTTGATTCTTTGGTTTTTGTGTTATTCATACATTCTGGATGCTAAACCTCTTTTAGATGTGTCATTGGTGAAGATTTCTCCCATTCTGTGGGTTTTCTCTTCCCTTTCTTGATTTTTAGTTTAATGTGGACCTACTTCTAGATTTTTGACCTTAATTCCTGAGTAACTAATGTCTGATTTAGAAAATCCTTTACTATACATTCTGTGTGTAAGATACTGCCAACATTTTCGTTTGGCAGTTTCAGGTTTCACATTGAGGACTTTTGTGCAAGGTGAAAGGTAAGGGTATAGTTTCTTTCTTCTACATGTGGAGATCTGGTTTTGCCGGCACCATTTGATGAAGATGCTATCTTTACTCCAGTGAGTGTTCTCGGTCCCTTTGACAAATATCAGGTGGTTGAAATTCCATGTATTCATGTTTTCATTTATGTTCCATTGATCTATGGATCCCTGTTGTGCCAGTAATATGCTGTTTTTCTGACTATAGCTCTATAGTATAGTTAGAAATCTGGTGGAGTAATCTCCTTTGCATTGCTGTTTGTGTTCAGCCTTTCTTTGACTATCTGGTGTCAGTTTTGCTTCCTCATGAATTTTAAGATGTCATGCGGATTTTGATTGGGATTGCATTGAATCTATATATTACTTTTGGTAGGATGGTCATTTTCATAATTAATTCTTTCAATCCATGTTCATGGGATACAATTCTGCTGTAAATCCATATGGGTCTAGCCTTTTATTAGTCATGACATTTTGTATTACTGTTTCAGTTTCCTTATATGTTATGGGTCTGTTTAATCTGTTGATCTCTTCTTGATTTAACTTTGGTGATTCCCATGATTTTGGATATATATCCATTTCTTTTAGGTTTTTTAATTTAAAAGAGTATAATTTTAAAAAGTATTCTCTTATAATGTTCTGGATCTTTTTATTGTCTGTTGTAATTTTCCCCATCTCTAATTTTGTTGATTTGGAGTTGCTCTTTCTTTCTTTGGTTAACTGGACTAAGGGTCTGTCTGTCTTGTTTATCTTTTCAAAGAATCAGCTCTTGGATTCCTTGATTCTTTGTATTGTTTTCTTTGTTTCTATTTCATTAATTTCTGCTCTAGTTTTTATTATTTCTTCTTGCCTTCTTAATTTTTCAAAGAATCAGCTCTTGGATTCGTTGATTCTCTGTATTGTTTTCTTTGTTTCTATTTCATTAATTTCTGCTCTAATTTTTATTATTTCTTCTTGCCTTCTTAATTTAGCTTTCATTTGTTGTTGCCTTTTAAGAGTCTTGAGTTGCAATGTTAAGTCATTTATTTATGTTCTTTCTGATTTTTTAATGTAGGTATTTAGAACTGTAAACTTCCCTCTTAGGACTGCTTTTAAAGTACCCAAGAGGTTTTGTTGTGTTTCATTGACTTTTTCATTTAATTCCAGGAATACTTTTATTTCTTTCTTAATTTCTCCTTTGACCCATTGATCATTCAGGTATGTGTTGTTTAATCTCCATGAATTAATTTAGTTACTAGGCTTCTTCTGGTGTTGATTTTAAGCTCTATTACATTGTGGTCTGATAGAATGCATGGACTTTTTTCAAGTTTTTTGTATTTATTGAGGTTTGTTTTGTACCCCAGTATGTGGTCAGTTTTGGAGAAAATTCCATGGAGTGCTGAATAGAAAATATATTCATTAGTACTTGGGTGGAATATTCAGTAGATATCTTTTAGGTCCATTTGATGTATGATATTGTTTAATTCATATGTTTCTCTGCTTATTATTTGTCTGGTTGACCTGTCTAATTGAGACAGTGAGATATTGAAGTCCCCTACTACTAGTGAGTTGGGATTAACCTGTGTCTTAAAGTCCAGTAGTCTTTATGTGTCTGGTTGCACCAGAGTTTGGTGCATGTATGTTCACGATTGTGACATCCTCTTTGCTAACTGTTCCTATAAGAGTGAAGTCATTCCCTTTATCTCTTCTGATTAGTTTTAGTTTGAGGTCTATTTTGTCATGTATTAGAATTTCAACTCCTGCTTGCTTCTTAGTGCCATTTGCTTGGAATATTTTTTTCCAACCTTTCACCTTAAGGTAGTCCCTGTTTTCTTTGTGAGATGGGTTTCTTGCAGACAACAAAAAGATGACTTTTATTTCTTGATCCATCCAACTAGCCAGTGTCTTTTAACTTGGAAGTTCAATCCATTGCTATTTGAAGTTATAATTGAAAGGTGTATATTGGTTCCCATCATTTTAATTTTTCTTTGCATCTTGTTCTAACTTTGGTTCCCCAGTTACACCTTCATTTAGAATCTGTTGCCCCTAGGGTATAGTTGTTCCTTTCTTCAGCTTTTTGTATTGCTTTAAGTATTCTCTGAAAATCTGGAATTCTGGTCAAGAAGTCTTTCAGTGTTCATGTCATGGATGATTTTTCTTTCCCCTTCAAGTATAATCAACATTTTTGCTGGGTAAAATATTCTAGGTTGGCATCTATGCTCATTTAGAACTGGGAATACTTTAGACAAGGCTCTTCTGGTTTTCATAGTTTGTACTGAAATCAGCTGTAACTCTGATGTGTGTTCCCTTATATGGTATTGTTCTTTTTCTTTGGCAGCTTTCAGTATTCTCTCTTTGTTCTGTATGTTTAGTGTGTTGATTATGCTATCCTGTGGGGAGTTTCTTTTCTGGTCCTGTCTATTTGGTGTTCTGTATGTTTTTTGTATTTGTATGGTCATGTCTTTCCTTAATTTTGGGAAATTTTCTTCTACAATCTGGTTGAAGATCTAGTCAATACCATTATCCTGAGATTCCTCTCCTTCCTCTATGCCTATGATGCATAAATTTGGTCTTTTCGTGGTGTCCCACATTTCCTGAATATTCCATTACTGTCTTTTAAAATGTTTTCAGAATTTTTGCTTGAGCACTTCTCCAACTTCATCATCCAGTCTTGATTTCTGTTTTCTGTCCTCATTCTATTGCTGAGGCTTTCTCCCATCATTTCCAGTGGGCTTTCTAAGTGTTTCACTTCCTTCTTCATTTCAGCCTGTGTTTTCTTTAAGATTTCTATATCTTTTCTGAATTCAGTCTGAAGTTTATCCCTATCTTCTTTTAGTTCTTTGATTTGTTTGTTTGTGTGTTCTTTAAATTCATCAAATTCTTCGATCACATTTTTGATTATTCTTTTAAACTCTGTGTCCTGGGTCATCTATATGAGGTTCTTGTTGTAGAACTCTTCTACAAGACTGGTGATGTTTGGTGGGGACATATTATTTGAGTTTTTCATATTAGTTTTTTGTTGTGATCTTGGCAGGTAGATTTCCTTTGTTTGTGATTCTGATATGAGAATGAAGCCTTACTTTGTTTGATTCTGTTTGTGTACTTGGTGTGATTTACTTGTCTTCTTATTGGGTATGAAAAGCTGGTTGGTCAAGGCTTCAGATCCTTTCTTTTGATTTTACATTGGCATGACCAGATGGCTCCAGTCCAGCTGCTCAGGAGTTCCCTCAGAGGCACAAGTTTGGTGAAATGAGATGCTCTCAGGCGCTCTATAAAGGTCTGGGCTCTAGCCAGCAGGCACCATACATTTCCGGAAGATTGCTAGACAGAGGCTGAATTCAGGCTTCCTTCGGCAGTCTGCAAATATCTGGGCCCCTGTTAAAAGGCACAGAAGCCTTGCACTGCAGCAGTGGGAGGGGCTGTAGAGCATACCAATGTAGCAGGATGGGTATGTTGCCATTTGGGCAGCTGACATCTAGGTAGAGGTAAGAGTGTAGTTCAGAGATCTGGGGGACTAAGAATAAGTGTGTGCCTGTGCCCAAGCCTAGAAGGAGAACAGGATGTGGGTGTGGGAGTTTTTGCTGCTGAGGTGGTAGGGAGTGGAGATACAGTGGACAGGATCAAACTTACTAGGGAAGAAGGCTGGTCTCTGGACAAGGCAAGTTGGAGGTGGGCACTACTGTGGTAGAGGTTGGTTTTGGGAATGCAAAGGCAAGTTGAGGTAGGGACAGTCTGTGAAGACTCTAACAAACCAGACTGAAAATTAGAGTGGGTCTGAATATGGGGGAACAGGACGCAGTGGGTGGGTCTGCACTAAGAGGGTGGTCCAGAGATCTGGGTGCTAACAGCAAGAGTGGGCCTGTGCCTGAGGCTAGAAGGAGAACATGATGTGTGTGTGTTGTGGGGGGGAAGTGAGAATGGAGTTGCTCAGCAAAAAATAAAGTATAGCCTCTTAGTTGCAGTAAATTGTGAGAGTACTGGGAGAAACTGGGACTGAAGCCATCAGACAGCTATGAACAGTCTTTGAAAAACTGTAGGCAAGAGAAAATTCAAGAAGGATATTCTTTGGAAAATCAGTTTTTTGTTAAAACAGAGACAGAAAGAAAGACTATGCCTGGCCTCCCAATACACACACACTTTGAAAGAAAACAAGAAGCTTCCATTAACTTCCTATCTCATCAGCACTTCCAAAAGGAACAGTCTCAGGGAAGATGTGATAACCACTTTGAGATCTGAAATGCTTATTATTTACAAAGAAAGTGAAGACCAGACCTAAGCGTCCTGTGCAGGGAATTTGTCCCCAGACTAAAAAGGATGGAGCTCAGCTTTCAAGAAGCCAACTCTAAACTCCACCTATGTCTTTGCTCTATTCTGAAGGTTGGCGTGGGATGAGGAGGAAAGTCTGTTAGAACTTTAGAATGAGCAGGCAAACAGAGACTGTCTCAGGACACCATGTTAGGGAGGTGGGAAATAAGTAGAAAGAACCTCATAGTAACCCTTTGTATCAATTAATCTGATCTCTGTGACCCGAACACAGGGAGGAAGGGTTTCTACTGGTCTTGTTTTCAGAGATTTCATTTAGTCATTATGGAGAAAGCATGGCTGTTGGAACATATCGGCCAGGTTCTTCACATCATGACAGACCAGAGAGTAGAGAGTGGCCTGAGCCACGGGATAGCCTAGGCTTGGGAATAACATTTAAAGAACTATGTAAATAACAGTGCCATTCATGGTGGTTGTTAGCTACCACATGGGTGCTGGGAATCGAACCCAGGTCCTCTGGAAGAACAGCAAGTGTTCTTAACCACTGAGCCACCTCTACAGCCCCAAGCTTTAGGTTTTTAGAATTTTTTCCTTTATTTTTATTTTTTATGTGTGAGTGTTCAGCCTGCATGCATGTAAGTGCCCCTATGTGTTCAATGCCTGCAAAAGCCAGAAGAGGCTGTTGGATCCCCAGGACTGACCATGTGGATTCTACAAAACCAACTCAGGTCCTCTGCAAGAGCATCAATCTGTCTTAACTGCTGACCCCTTTCTCTAGCCCCTCAAGTGTTAGGATTTTGACAAATGGTATTTGTCTCGAAGTGGGGAATGCATAGAACCTTTAGAAATATGATGTATGACATATGTCTGAGAGAGAGAGAGAGAGAGAGAGAGAGAGAGAGAGAGAGAGGAGAGAACTGTAACAACTGCTTCTGTAGCTCTGTCACCAGAGAGTGACTGGGATACGTTTGATAAATCAGAATGTAAAGGTCTCTTCCTCCTCCTCCTTCTCCTCCTCTTGTTCCTCCTCCTTCTTCCTCCCTCCCTCTCTTTCTCTCTCTCAACATAACCTTTTAGGCACAGCCAAGATTTTGTTTTGTGTTCTTTGTATTTAAGATGACAAACTTCCTCTATATTTTATCATAGCTAAAATGTGCACACTCTTTGAGACTGGATTCTAATTGGTTCCAGACATGCTTGGGTTGTAGATGTTCAACCTGGAATGCTGTTGAATTCCTCTGTGTGGACTGTAGCTCCCAGAGGCACAGATTACTTGAGCTCTTCTCTTTGCATCAGTTACCTGCAGAACCCTTGAGACAAGTGCTTATTATAGAAACATAGGGATTTTTGTCTTTGCTTTCAGTGCTGAGGATCAAACGCAGGACCTTGTGCATAAGACAGAGCTACATCAGTTTTGACTCTCTTTCAGTACTATATTTTATGAACTAAGATTTGTTAGAATTATGAAATATTTAGCTGTCAAAGGTAGTTATCTTACTGTGATATTCAATGTTAGTACTTATTTTTCCTACCCAACTGCACTTCCAGCACAAAGAAGTGGTGTATGTCTGAGCTGATACATCATTTGTGTGTGTGTGAGACACTGTAGCCCGTACATATGTATAATTATTTCTTCAATTGTGAATGTATTTTAAAAATATTTTATTGAGCTTTTGTACATTTCATACAACAGTTCTTAATCAAATTTAGATCCTGTCCCCCCTCCATGTCCCTCTACTCCCCCAGCTGGGCCTCATGCACTCCGCCATATGTGCTAAGTTCCATCAGGTCAAGCATCTAATTCAGATATCCTTCCGTGCAAGTTCATGCACTGGAGTCTCTCTAGAGATCTTAAAGAAGGTCTACTCTTCCCTCACTCAGCCATAATCAAGTTTCCAACAGTTCTTAGGCTAGGGCTGGCCCTCCACCCATCTTTCTCGAACCACTCTGGGCCCTTGTCTGATTGAGTTGGCAGGGATCTTGTACTTGATATCACCTTGACACAAGGTCACTTGAACAAGCATCCAGTAGTCTGAAAGCCTCTGTTTTCCTTTCTTCACGGACCAACCCTGGCTCTTACAATCTTTCCGCCCCCCCTTCCAAAATGGTCCCTGAGGTGTGAGTGAGTGAGGTTTAATATAGGAGTTGTATTGAAGGACACATACTCTGCTGTCTCTTATTCTCTAGAACTTAGCTAGTTGAGACCTTGTGTGTGCATTGCACTCTGTTGAATAAGGAAGCTTTGCTGGTGAGAGTTGAGGGGGACCCTAGTATTCTCTCTGCCCCCTGTTCCACTATGTTCCATGAGCCTTAGGTGTAGAGGTTCCATTGTAGATATGGCAGCTAGGGGTGGGCAGCTCTCTGATGTATATTCTCTGTGTGTGACCAGTGATGAAACTCTACAGTAACCTCCATCTGTTGCAAAAAGAAATTTCTTTGATGAGTGATTTTGGTTTATTTATCTGTAAATATAAGAATCCATATTTAAGATATGGTAAGAAATTTCATTTGTCTAGAGGTATGACACAGATATGGTTTTCTTTAGGATCCATGACTTCTCCATGAGTTTACTCCCACTGAGAGGGTTTTAAATTCAATTAGACAGCTGTTAGTTGCCCCCTAACCCCCGGTAACGATACCACTACTGCTCCAGTAGAGGTTCTTTGCTGTGCCAGTCGTTATGGTTATTCAGCTTTAGGACTGGGTTGGACCATTGATTGATCTTCTTCCTTAGCAGCTTGCATAATATCCTCTAGAACTATGAGAGCTAGTCTTTAGGGAAAAGGCTTTCAGTTTAGCATCACTGCTCCAAGTCCTGTGTCTGCAGTATGTCCTGTCTTCAGCAGTAGGGTCTTATCTTCGAGTTCTGGGCGGTAATCAAGGGCTTTGGCAATAGCCTGTGTTATTTTGGAAGTCTCTTGGACTACTCTGACCAACTCCTCAGAGGGAGGTCTCTCTTGTTTGGCACTGGACTCCTTGCCACAATACATCCCCCAGGTACACATATGCACTAATGTTCAGACACTGCATGTGTATTTCACAGGGGGCTGTGAGTATTTTTTAAAAATAATTTTTAGAATTAAAGCCCATTCAATGAAGGAAAATAAATGATTTATTTAATGTGACTCATTCCTTTTCCTAGGAATTTAGATGACCTATAGAAAAGTAACCAACAAGCATTATCAACCATCCTTCTACAGATCTCTGAGTACTGAAAACCAATCCTATATCATACTGCACCTAAAAGATTCTAAACTTTAGAATTGGAAACCTTCCCAAGACACAAAAAAGTCTTTTCTCCCTCAAAGTGCAGCCCCAACAAGTACATTTTGCTGCTGCTCTGTGTCATGGCAACTAACACATCTAAGCTATGAAGCCTTATGAAAGAGGCAAATGGCATCCCTGTTGGCACTGGCTTATGTGCCAAGCACTAAAACCAGAGAAACCTGATCAGCTGTCTGGGAAACTCTGTTTCCTTGTGGTCATCCACCACCTCTGGCCCTTACAATCTTTCTTTCCTCTCTTCTACAATGATCTCTAGTTTTGGGGAGGCAGAAGTTTGATATAGTATCCTATTCAGGGATAAGTACTCTGCAGCCTCTTATTCCTGCACATTGGCTAGTTGTGGGTCTCTTTGTTAATCATTATCTGATCCACGAGGAAGCTGGCTTCCAGGAGGGGAGAGTCAGTCACTTTCAAGGGTGAGACTTTTGTAGGTTAATAGGCACCAGTAGATGGACCCACATTGAGGACATTTGGGGTCACAAATTAGACTCTATAGGCCTTAGTGTGTATATATATATATTATTGAGTACATTAAATCAGACAGTAGTAAGGTGACATGGATAGAAGAGGGGTTCTAAGTATGATCAAAATATATTTTATGAAAACCACAAAAATTCAATAACAAGGGGAGGGGGACCAGGAAAACCTGCTGGTTCTAGAAACTGTTATAGCCACCTCTGCATTTGTCAGCGCTTACTGTGAGAGAGCAAGGCCATTCACTGTGTCGTAAGAAAGATACCCAGTCCCCAGGCTGTGAGAACTGGACATGGCAAGCATGCTTGTCATATTGGGAGAGAAACATATTTCACTCCCACGTAGTTCTGCATAGTGTCTTATAAAAGTACGACAAACTAAACTTGTAGTTACATAGTTGGTAAAGACCTTCACAAGCAATCGTAGATAGTCTAAAATGGAATAGCTCTGTTGATTAAATGTCAGAATTGATATTAATACCTGTGAGAAAAGATGGCAACCAACAGATCCCAGAAAGCCAGGACAAGAGAAAGGTGTGGTTTATGCAACTTCACCTGTATAAAAGTTCTGTTTGTGTGTGTGTGTGTGTGTGTGTGTGTGTGTGTGTGCATGTAAGCAGAGGTTGGAGATTAACCTTGGGCATCATTTCTCAGGAGCTTTCCATTTTTTTTTTGAGACAGGTTCTCTCCCTGACTTAAAACATGTTAGTTAGGCTCAACTGGCTGCCAGAAACCCCCAAGAATCTGCCAATCTCTGTCTTCTTGGGATTGGGATTAGAAGTATATGATATCATGTCCAGTGTTTTTTACATAGGTTTTAGAAATCAAACTCAAATCCTCATCTTGCAACACAAGCACTTTACCCCCTGAGTTACCTCTTTAGTCCCCTCAGAGCTTAGTTAGGAGAGATTGGAAATGAGCAGGTCTTTAGTTTGTTGAATGAATGTTTGTTTGTTTTAATTTTTACATGAATGTTAGGTAGTTTTTCTATACTCTATGTTCAGTCCTCCTTAACTAATATGTTGATTTTGAAATCTCAAGACATGAAACCCTCCAGCAGTGGTGAAGAGAGAGAGGTACTTTGACTGTGCAATCACACTGATAGCACAGTGATCTGTAGAATAGACAGAACCAGGTAAATGACTGTTAGTCCAGGCACTCTATTATCAAAAGCAATCAGGTCAGAGGGATTCATCACCTGACTTTGTCTCTAATCCCTGTTGTTCAAAGTGGAGTGTGCTGACCCATCTTTGGGCTTTCCCAAGGGGTATCTTTCAAGTGTAAATCCTGGCACTCTTCCCAGACCTAATTGAGACAGAATCTCTGAGGATGCTCAGAATCTACAATTTACGAATACAACTAGCTGCTTAGAACAAGCAAACTAGAGACTGAATATAAGAGTTTTAGATACTGCAGACATTAAAAAGAAATTAGCTCTATATAGAAATTCTGTGAGAAACTATGAAGTAAGTTTGTAGTTTTTTCACAATATCCCTAGATGATGCTCTCAGGAGGGCACCACTTGTCTGCCATATTTGTAATAAGTTTATGCAGGTAGCTGTAATTACCTGCCTAGGAACTCCTGTGACATAACCAGGCTGCATGGCTGCAGATGACTTTCAAATTAGTCATGCAATGTAGAAAGCTCTTATTTAAAAGTTTAATTGATATCATCCAACTGAGCTACATCTATTTTGTCAGTTCCCAGGTTTCTCCATAAATTTAACAACTGCCTACATAGCATTCACAGTGAGTTATATGTGGTTTTGTAAGTCACAGGCATAAATTAGGGTAATTTCCGTAGCTACTTACTGTTGCCCCACTCAGAGCCTGATAGAAAATATTCTCAGTATGATTCTGTTCATCAGATATCAACAAATATGCTTTTATAGCTTGACTAATAAGAGCCAATTAATCTTGATTGTTTTTAAAAACAATTTTTATTCAATCATTGTGTGTTCCATACAGAGCATCTCAATCCACCCTAGTCATCTTTATATCTCTATCCCCATTACCCCTTCTTATGGCCCCCCAAGTGGAACCATGCATTCTTTCATCTGTGCTAAGATCTCTTGTGTCAAGTGAGTGTCCCCAAGTGACCTCAGTGCAGGTTCATCCACTGAGGTCTAGTCAGCCTATCCTGAGTCCCTCACTTTAGGAAGATCAGCTCGTCCTCACCCAATAGTAATCAGTTGCCAGTATTTCTTCACCAAAGATTGGGATCTGCTGCCCATTTCTCCCATTCCATGCTGTGTTTTTGTCAGCTTGAGTTTGCGTGGGTCCTGAGTATGCCAACATCATTGCTGTAGGTCCATATGAGCAGGGTCCCAGGAACTTGTAGGATTCTGTTTCCATTTGGTCACACACTTCCTCCCTGGATCTTACAATCTATTCACCTCCTCTTCCACAGTGGTCCCTGAGCCCTGGGTGAGCAAGACTTAATATAAGAGTCCTGTCCAGCGACCCACACTCTGCAGATTCCTAATCTGTACTCTTTGTCCACTTGTGAATTTCTGTGTTGCGAGCCCTTTGTTGCATGCAGGAGCCTCATTAATGAGAGTTGAGTGATTTCTTTACCTCTTGTTCTATATTGCATGAGTCTTGTGTGTAGAGGCTTGCCTTGTAGATGTGCCACTTAGGCCTGGGCAATTCACAGACAATGTCTGTGTGTGACCAGCTGTGGTACTCTGTAGTAGTCTCCATCAGGTGCAAAAGAACCTTCTTTTATGAATGGTAACTGGGATACTTGACTGTAAATATAAGAATACATATTTTGGACTTAGCAAGAAATTACACGAGTCTAGGGATATGACAGCCCTGGGATTTCTCTAAGATCTATGACCCCTTCAGCCATGTGTATTTGGCTATGATTATAGTACCACACATGAATTTTCTCCCATTGAGTGGTATCTAAGACCAATTAGGTAGCTGTTGACTGGCCCCAAGATAAAAGTGCCACTACTGCTCCAGTGTCTAGTGCTGTCTCAGACATCAATGTGGTTATTTGGTCATGAAACTGGTACTGGGACATCTATTTTTGTTCTCCCTTGACTACTTACATAGTACTCTCCAGAGCCATGAGAGCTATCCTTCAGGGGAAATGATTTCCAGGTCAGTTCCAGTTCCATCGCTCCAAATCCAGTTTCCTGAGCATGTCCTGTCTTCAGCAATAGGGTCTTACCTTCAAGTTCTGGGAGGTGATTAAGGGCTGTGGTAATAGCCTGTGTAATTTTGGGAGTTTCTTTGACCACCCTGGCCAGTCCTGTCTGGCATTGTTTCTTGTTATGTCATCTTCAGCTATGCACATGGGCTCATGTAGAGCTATTGTATGTGGAATTTGTCATTAGGCTGTTAGACTAATATGATTCCTTCTGGTGTTTTACACTAGCTGGGCGTTATTTATCTTCCCCCTCTCTGTCTCTCCTTGTCTACACTTCCCTCTATGCCTTCCTCCTTTAAAGTGTCTCCATTTTCCCCATTTTGTCTCATCTTGATTTTTAACTCTTCTATTACGATTAATCTTTATTATAAGTTACTACTATAAAATGTCTATATTTCAAATGCTTTTGAGAAATATTTTTACAGTTGGCTGAACAGTAATAAGCAAAAGTTATATCATCATCTATCGTCATCATCATGATCATCTATCATCTAACTCTTGAGTCATGATAGAGCAAAGGCTCTGGAACTCTAAGCTGCAGTTCTGCTACTCACTGTGACCTTGAGCAAAATATTCAGCCTCTAAGTGCTTCAGTTTTCTCATTTGTAAAGCGAAACAATAATTGCACCTATTTTGTTGGTTTGTTCTGATGACTATATATATCATATGATTAATGGCTGAGACCAGTGTCTGCCATATAGTAAGCACCCTGCCAACCCCCCAGTTAGCTGTTTCTGTCTTTGATACTTAACTACTTGCTAGCATGCCGGGAGTCATGTCTTGAGTCATTCACCTGTTTGCTTTCTGTACATTCTCCCACATCTCTTTACTTACCTCGGGGTTCATTTCCCTCCCTCTCAGTCCATACCATTGCTAAAAACATCACAATAATAACAACAGAGCAGCTGGAAAGAAACCACTGACTGAAATGCTAAAGGAAGAGTTTTCGGTCAAGCTATTGTCTCTCCCAGAATCCATAAGACTGAGGATTTGAGGGCATGCTAAATGGTGATGCTAGTGAAAAAAAAGTAGAAGAAAATGCAAGGTATGCCTGCCATGGGAGAGGAAGGAAGGGTGCATTGTGGGAAACAACCTCTAGTGAGGAGCCCTCCAGTGAGGCGGCGACTGACTCATTTTCCAGCAGTGGGAATGTGCTTTGCACAGGCTGGTGCTGTTTGTCCTGGCACATGGTAGGAAGATTGCTGCCTAGTGTGTGTGTGGCAGCTGGGGAGAATCTGGACTTTCCCAGTAAAGTATGTATAACTAAATGTTAGTTTTCCTAAGAGTAGTGGATAAACTGCTGTTGATGTCAAGTATATGAACTTATTCACATAATGGAGAAATGCTGTATAGCCCAAAGTTCAAGCTGGCGTTTAGCTTTAATTTCCATATTGCAGTATTACAGGAATTATGTAACTATGTTAATTACGCAGTTTGGAGAATAATAAAAAACTCAGTTCCTTCTCAAATAATTCACTCCATTTTAAATCAGTTTTTAAATGTGTCACTTCCCTTCATAATTTAATCAAAGTAAGATAAAAAAAAGTATTGAAAATTACTTTCTAATGCCATACTGCCCCTTGACCTCTGACACTGACCGCCATTCTAACTAGCTCACAATTCTGTATGTATTCTGAATGATTAGCAAATCATGGCTGCTTTTCACTATTGTCTCCTATGTTACCAATAGATATGGTAATAGATATTATTTATGTATACTATAGTCGTTTCTCTTCAGTGATAAAATACTCTGATTAAAGCAACTTAAGGAAGAAAAACTTCATTTTGGCTCAGAGTTCCAGAGGAATAGAATCCATCATGGTTGGAAAGAGATGGCAACAGTCAAGGAAATCATAGTAATAGGTGCAGGAAGCTGACTGGTTACATCTCATCCACACATAGGAAGCAGAGAGGGAGATGGAGAGGGAGAGAGACAGAGAGACAGAGACAGACAGAGAGAGAGACAGAGAAAGAGACAGAGAGAGAGAGAACTGGAAGTGGATTAAAGTTATAAGCCCTCAAAACCCCTCTTCAGTGATGTACTTCCTCCATCAAGTCTCTGCTGCTGAAAGATTCTCTGACCTCCCCAAAGAGTGCCACCAACTGAGGATCAAGAGTTAAAATGCATGTGCCTGTGAAGAGCACTTTCATTCAAACCACCACGAAGAGTATTTGTAGAAAGCTCTTTTCCCAAAATCAGTTAATTTTTTCTTTGGTGATTTGTATTGTTTCTGCTTTCCCAGAACTTCATGATACCAATTTCCTTATGTATGTCTTGAAATTTTCTTCCTTAATCTCTATAATTCCATAGTATACTAACTTTCTTCTTCATTTATGCTTTCTTTCTGATACCTTAGAGGTCATCCCTGACCCCACGACTCTTACAAACCAATGCAGAGTCCAACATGCCGGGGCCATCACTCAGTGACTGCTCCAGAGTCAGGACAGAACTCTATTTTCCCTAACCATTTTCCCTTAGTGTCTACTCATTCTCAATTAATTGTTAAGCAAGGAGTAAATAACATGCTTTTGGAGCCTGAGTGGGGAGAAGTCAATACACAGAGGATGAAGAGAAGTGTTGAGCAGAAAGAAGTGACTCCTGATCGGAGAAATGTAAACCATAGAATTAGAGATAAGATATTCTGCATGTATAGAAGTATTGACCAGTGACCCAGAAGTAGAAAAATTGAATATTCTAAGCAGTTTTGTTAAATTATGTGCCTGGGTGACGTGAAAGGTGTGACTGTGGAGAATATGGGCAGGTGGGTCATAGGTGAAAGCTATGGAGTATAGAAGAAATATTTTTATAGAGGTAAATGGGGGCATCAACAGCCTCGGGACAGATCATCAGTACTGGGATGTGGTTTCCAAGGAGAAGTCAGCATCACAGGGGAAAAGATGTTAGTGAGGAAGTTAGATTCATAGCAGGGAAATGTGTTGTGTTGGTTTGAATGAGAAATACAACCCCACAGGCTAAGTGTTTGACCATTTCATCCTAGCTGGTGGTGCTGTTTGGGGAGGTCAAGACATAGTCAGTGGGTGGAGGCTTGCTGGAGGAAGTACATCACTGGCTTTGAGAGTTGTAGCCTCAGGCCACTTTCAGTGCCCTTCTCTGCTTTGTGTGAATGGAGATGCACATTTCCTCTTCCTGGTCCCGCTGCTGTGCTCGCTGCTCACAGCCATGCCTTCCCCGCCATGGTGGGCCCTTACCCTCAGTAGCAGTAAGCCACAGGAAATGATTTCTTCATAGCTCACCTTTCTTCTTGGTGCTTTATCATAGCAACAGAAAAGTAATTCATATATATGTCTATGTCTTTATTTGTATGTATTTTATTTCAACGTCAATGACATGTTTTCTTTCGTTAATATTTTCTTTTTTCTTTTCATTTTATGCATATGAATGTATCACCTGCATGTGTGTAAGTACACCTGTGTCATGCAATGCCCATGGAGGTCAGAAGTGGACCTCAGATCCCCTGAAACTGGAGTTACAGATGCTCGTTAGCCATGTGCTGAGAACAAAACCCAGGTCCTCCGTAAGAGCAGCCGGTGCTCTTAACCACTAATCCATCTCTTCAGCCCCTGAATATTTTCTTGTGTACTTATTTCTCTGATAAATAGTTACTCATACCTTGCTTTAGATATTAAGGTCTTTAAGGTAGGGGTCAGTATTGCAGTATTGTTTTTTCTTTCTGACATCTTCCTACATAAAGTCATTGTCCTGCCTTAGGCATCATCTTCATCATCCTTTGCCTTGTCAGTGTATTACCTGACATTTGTAGCGGTCTTAATTTGTGCCAGCCATTCTGCAGCATCTGCAGCATCAGTGCGTTGTGTTATCTCGTTTAATCTTTGTAAGACGATTGTCCTCCTTTCATGAACTTGTAAGCAGGAGTATGTACATTTGCTCTAAATCATACAATACAGTTCTTAGACAATACGATCAGCCCTGAAATTCCAAAGTTGTTAACAGCAATATTAAATGGACTCATAATAGTAGTCAGTCAATGAATAACTATGCATTATTAAATAAAAATGTTGAATCAAAGAATGAAGCTTTGTTGGGTTAAGTTGAGTTGATTAGTACAGACAAGCTTATCTCTTGTCACTGGGTAGATACTCCATGTTTCATTGTGAGGTGTGTTTATCCAGTATTTTAAATAACAAAATAATAACAATGATTTAAGACATTAGATAAATAAGTGAATATCATTAAAGAGACACATAGTAATATATGTGTCTATTCCTATTCAATAATATTCTTTTAAAAATATTTTATTTATGATTTTTATTTTATGTATATGAGTGTCATGCCTGCCTGTATGTAAGTGCACCTGTATCATGCAGGGCCTGTGGAAGTCAGAAGAGGGCGTCAGATCCACTGGAACTCCCCTAGTTACGGAACATCTTTCGCTGCCATGTGGGTGCTGAAAATCAAACTTGGGTCCTCTGCAAGAACAGCAAGTGTTCTTAACCACTGATTCATCTCTCCAGCCCCATATTCATTAATGTTCTTTGGATGATTATTCCAGATTTGTTTTCTTTCCCTTCCTCCTGTACTGGGGATTTAACCCGGAGTCCTGTGCCTGTTAGTAAGTGCTCTCTCATGAGGTCTCCTCAGTCTCTTTGCTCCTTCCCATTATCCATAACTGAAACTAAACTTTTGAATGGATTTCCTTCAATCTAATGGCTCTGTCTCTGGCTGAGTAAATGGAAGTCTATTTCCTGTGTGTGTGACCCTTTGCTGAGTTGTGGTGTGGGTGTTCGAAAGTTCAGTTCTCTTGGTTTGGGTTGAAGGAAGTCTGAGATGTAACAGGCCCTGCTGATGTCCTTCTGGGATCACTCTGAAGTCCCCAGTGGGACTGGGCTTCAGATCACTGTTCTCCTTCGTGGGCCACTTCCTTTGCATTTAGTGGTTTCAAATGATAAACCTCTTGCCTATAAACTGCTTCAGTTTCCTTCTGGGGAAATTGACCTATAAAAAGTTAGACACAGTCTAATGGATATGTCTATTTTATTTCTTTTAAATAAAATCATAATATTTTTTCAATGTTTATTATAACATAATAAAAATTTCGTTTTAGGCAAAGAAAGAAACCAGCATCATCATATGCAGTGTCATGTTAGGGTTCCCCATATTGGTACATACCTTTCTGTGAGATGTGGTTTGTTCTGCAATAATTTCTGTACCAAACCACCCAGAAAGATTTTCCGTGGTGCGTTCATGCACAGAAAGCAGAACTTAAATGTTTGTTGTAGAAACTAGACATCGCTTTAAAAGTTCCATTATTAAATTTCTAGGGGACTGAAATTTGAAGTTCGAAGTTATGTTCCGAATATAGTCGATGTGCTTTTAGCAAAGTGGGTACATTTGAATTCACATGGTTCAGATAATTCTCTTTCCTAGCATTATGAACAAAACATTGATGTGTTTCCTGTCTTCATTTCCCAAGTTGAACATCTTCACTTCCTCCAGCAGAACTGCTGATAAGCAAATCATTCCAAATTTAGCACACTGGAAGTATCTCATGTTTAAATCATCGCTGCTTTATGGGTTCCGTGCCCGGTGCTAACCTATCGGCTTTGCTTCAGGTCCCATTCTGAAAGATGATGTTTGCTTTTGTAACCAGGTTGGGCTTGATGAGCTCCCACCGGTGGCCAGGCCATAAATAAATCCTGTATTCTTACATAGCTCAGTGGTGCTTACGATATGCAAGTAACTGGCCTTTCCCCTCTAGCTACAGTTTTAGATGGTGGGCCACTAGTGTGGACCCCTGGGCATTTTAACCCTTCTTGTGTGTCTGCGTGCTGGTCCATGGAATGGGGTTCTTTCACCTGGAAATGCTCCCTAGACTTGTAGGGAAAACGGACATACAGCAGAGGTTTTAGATAAAGAGATTTTTCATTCTTTAAAATACTTTATTTATGATTTTTATTTTATGTATGAGTGTATTACCTGCATGTATCTAAGTGCACCTGTGTCATGCCATACTCACAGAAGTCAGATGAGGGTGTCGGATCCCTTGGAACTGGAGACCAAACCAAGGTCTTCTATAAGAGCAGCCAGTGCTCTTTAAGCACGGAGCCATCTCTCCAGTCCCAGATTTTCCATTCTAACTCAGCTAAAATACATGTATGAGACATCTTGTGTCCTGATGTAGGTCACGTTTTATATCTTCATGCTTCTGTGTGTTTGTGTGCATGCTTCGCTCATGCTTGTGCACACCTGTGGCTGTACACATGTATGACTGTGGGCATGCTGTGCCACAGTGCATGTGTGGAGGTCCGAAGAGGGCCCAGGGGCTGCATTCTTGACTTCTGCTTTCTCTGGGGCGGGGTCTCTTGTAGTGATTTATTTCCTACTGCATATACAGACTGGTTGGCATCTGAACGCCTAGGATTCTCTTGCCCACACTGCCCATCTCCCTGTGAGAGTTCTGGAGTTACAGACAAGCACAGTTCTCCGCCTCACTTTATGTGGATTCTGGGGACTCAAACTCAGGTCCAGTACTCTGCTCACCATGCTGCCTCCCCAGCCTTGCGGCGACATTTCTCTAAAGTCTTCCAGTAGAATAGATGCTTTATATTTGGTTGTCAGCTGACATCCCCACCCCACCCACTTCTGCCAGTGTGGAATCCCACGATATGTGTATTTCAGGAAGATGAGCATAAGATAGAGAGGTAGTTGCAAGACAAAGGATTAATCTCCAACAGTAGTCAAGGGACGATGCCGAGATAAAAGCTACCATCAAGTTCTAGGGCCCATTGGATGCTGGGCACGAGTGATGGCACTGAAAAGACAGAGGCAGATTAAAGCCTGGGGCACAAGGGAAGAAGACATAAATAGGGACTTTTAGATTTTGACAGTTTTTAGAGCTGACAGTAGCTGCCTTATGATACCTTATGATCCCTGGTGGTTTAGATCCTGTTAAAACTGCAGGATCCGGCAAACAAGTACTATTAAAATCCTCTTATGTAATAGTTCAGAATGATTCAGACTTTATATCCAAGGGGCACTGCATTAGGCAATGGGATTACAAATAATGATAATGTCAGTAATCACCACTGTGATAATAGTAATAAAAATAGCTCATACTTACATGGGGCTTACTTAGAAGTTGTAGAACATGTGCTGTTCCCAGGATACTTTCCTGGGACTTTGTGGTTATTAGCTCCTTTACAAATACTCTATGAGATGTTATCCTAATGATTTCCATAGTGTAGATACTAATGACAAGCAACTAAGGGGAAGTGCTTTACTCAAGGTCACTTGGCAGGTCAGTGGTAGAGGCACAATTCAGATCCCAGAAATCTGGCTTCCAGGTCTACACTAAACTGCCCTCATGTAATTTACTCTTAAATCAAAATGCAACAAAGACATAGAACCACAGAAATGGTCATATTAGTCACTTTGTGTTACTATGCTTTGAGATCTGGTAGTTTATAAAAAAGAAGAAGCACTTTTGGAGACTGGGAATTCAACAACCCAACTCAGCACTGAACACAATGCTGTCCATGGTAGATGCCTGAGAAGCCTGAAAGTGAGAATGCTCTGTATATCTCTTCATAGAGATGGTGGAGCTTTATCATTCAAAAAAAATATTCAAATTTACCTTGACAAGACAGGTATTGTGTCTGGCATACATGAGAGGCCCCGGAGTACATCTTCTGGCACAGATGTAACCCAGGACTCTACTGATGTTGTCAAGAATATTTCTCCTTATCCTGATTTTATTTCTTTTGGTTCAGTTCCTATACAAGCTACCTTCATGTGGACCTCGTAACAGCTTCAGAATTGTATTCTGACCATTTTCTTCCTGTAGTGGGGAGCTTCTCCTATTCCATCTTTCTAGAAATAATTCTGTAACTTATGCTTACTTGAGCTGATGTCCCACATGTAGACACAAGTGTGATTCAGGAAAAACAACAGTGTGTACTGGGCTGGTCTGCATCATGTATCATCATCATTTTGAAAGTATGTTGAGTGAAAAAAATAATGTTGAGAACCAGGCTTGTACTCTAATGCAAGCTATATGAAGTAAGGTATATATGACCAGTCCTGTTATCTTACGAGGGTTCACATGTATAAGAGCATCTACATTAGAGACACAGGGCACAGAGGAAGGGGAAAGAGATGGAGCGCAGGGGAGAAATCTGTAAATGTAGAAAGGCATTTGTAGAGTCCTAGGATGAGGGTAGGTGAAAACACTTATCTACAGAAGAAAAGATCATGACCATGATCCGGCACCTGCTGGGTGCCATTAGCTGGAGAGCCAGAGGCAGCAACAGTATCTTTTGTGTTTATTGTAGCTAAACACTTGAAGACCACTAGGAAGACTTTTGCTCCTTTGAGAAGTAACACATCTGGAAAGAAGAATTAGGAATCCTCAGCATCCTGAGCATGGAGTTCCTTCAGAAATGCAGACAATGTGTTCTGATCCACAGGCGATCACACTTAGACTACAAATTAAATTGATAGCAACAAAGACCCTGAGTAAATAAATGGGGCAACACTTCATAGACAATTATAGTTTCTTCAGCCAGAACAATGGTGTCTTAGATTTCCTGCAGTCAGATGTTAACCTCAGCCTTTGTACTTTGATTTTCATGTGTGTGAATGTGTATGTGTGTGTAGGCCAGAGGACATCGCAGGATGTCACCCCTCAGGAGCCATCTACCTTGTGTTTTGAGACAGGGTCACTTGTTGGCCTAGGGTTTATCTATTGGTCTAGGCTGGTTTCCCAGGTTACTTCTTGTCTCTACATCTCCAGTACTGGGATTACAAGTGCAGGCCATCATATCTGTTTTTTTTTTTTTTCCTGTAGGATATGGGAATTGAAATGAGTCAACAGTTTACTTTCACTATTCTTAAAATATATTCACTCTTACTTAGCGTGAGTTGTAACTATGCACTGGGAGGAGATTGCTTGCCACATATATTAATTTTCCATCAGACCAAGACAAACAATTCATAGATCACCTGTCTATTCATCAGAAATGACCTTTGCCAATCTGATCTGTGCTTCAGTTTGTGTTTGAATTTTTAAATGTATTATTTTTATTTTGCATACATGTGTATTACCTGCCATGTATGTTAGTGCACCTGTGTGCCCTTGGAGGTCAGAAAAGGGCCATGGATGCCCCTGGAAATGGAGTTTTGGAGGGTTGTTAGCGGCCATGTGGGTGCTAGGAAATGAATCCTGGTCCTCTACAAGATCAGCCAGTGCTCTTAACCACTGAGCCACCTCTCCTGTCCTTTGTGTTTGAAATTTTAAACCTCTAATTTTATAGGCAATTCTCAAATTGTAAACATTTTATTTCAAGAAATTTTTGCAACCTTAGTGTTTGCAAATGAGAATGGCTTTACAAATAGTTTGTAGTTGTCCAGGCTGGCCAACTTTCTTTGGTACCTGACCCACCTTACACAAAAGTTTGAGAAGTCTGACATTTATCCCTGTAGATTTCCCGAAGTAGTTGCACATCACGCTTCATATCCTGGCACACCTATACACAAACACCTGTCCCAACACAAGGAAGCTACACTGGATTTTAAGGAGGTATTGAGAGGAATCACAAAGAACAGAGCAGAGCTATTTTGATTTTCTAAATGAGTGGATTGCAATCCTGCCTGTCACGTCACTTCCAAAGGGATTCAAAAGAAGCAGCAGACTCCGCATAGGTGGGGCTCAGGTGCAGAACTCTGCACCAGCAGCTGATGCACAGCAGCATTGCCAGCCAAGACCTTTCTTGGCTCTTATGTTCGATTCTCTTCATTGCTTAATACGATATTAACCAAAAAGTAGGAGCAGCAGGCAGCAGCGCCAGCCTCTGCTTTCCTAAAGTGACCCAAGGCACCCAGTGCCTACACGCAGCTCCAAGGCTCCAGCCTGCCCAGGAGTGGGTCCCCTCATATGACAGGAAGAATAAGCACTTGTATTCATTTAGAGTAACTCCAAGGTTCTTGTAAAAGTGACAGACCTTTTGTTCTTGTGGTAAGTGAGTAGAATTTTTATTACTTTTTGACAAACTTGGTGAAAGGGAGAGTCGAGCCACACTGTCTGAAGTGGGAAGGAATCTCTTAAATCCTGACAGGGTTCTATTTCCAGCCACGGTGTCCATTCATTCATTCCTGCATTTCTTTACCAAGTCCTCTCAGGAAGTCTGCTGGACCAGGCGCTTCTCTGGGCTCTGGAGCTACAGGGTGAGCAAAGCCAATAAAAGGGAGGCGGGAGAGATGGCTCAGCAGGTAAGAGCATGTACTGATGTAACAGGAGCCCAGAGCCCCCAGCACCCACCAAACAAAATGAAAAAATGGACCTGCTTTCTGACCTCCCCAGCCTCTAGCTATGGCAGAAGGGGCAGAACCAGAGACATCTTTGTATTGTATACTTCTGGGTCTCTGGCTTCAGACAAGGACAAATGTGCTGGTAGGCTCATGGACATTTCTAGGTCTTAGTCAAGAAAGAAACTGCTCAGTTTTCCTTGGGGTCTTTTTACTGTAAACTGCCCAGCCAGTTTCTACCTTCTCTCTCTCAAGGAACACCCGAGGCTAGCAAAGCTCTCTGGAAGAAAACTTCCCAGAGTGCCTTGGGTCTTTACTTTTGTGAAAGAGTGAATCAGAGAGCATGAGGCGAGGGGCAGCTGCTGTAGAATAGCAGAAGAAAGACTATATTATTCTAGGAAACAGCAGGCTAAGACCTCACAGGAGCGGCTTCTGTGGACTGTTTGGAAGTGAGGGAGAGCAAGCGGGTGGGAGTCAGGCAGCTCAGAGTGAGGAAGGGTCAAAAGAAGACATGTTCCCAGGAGCCCTAGCAACACCAAAATAGCTTTTCATTAGATGACCCATACACAGCCCTGAGAAAGGTCACTTTCTCTGTTTTGCTACAAGTTGCCCTGAATCACCTTTGCAGTCTCTAATAGAAGAAAGGAGTTCACTGATGGGGCCACTGAATAGCATGTCCACCCCCAACTTTCAGAACAGTGAAATCAGTAAACCTTTTAGGAAAAATAGATAATCAGGGCTGGAGAGATGGCTCAGTGGTTAAAAATGCTGGGCACTTTTGTAGAGATCTCAAGTTAGGTTCCTAACATCTACATTGCAGCTAACAAGCAACTCTGACTCTGGTTCCAGGAAATTTGACATGTTCTTCTGGCCTGTGTGGGCATGTTTGCATGTGTACACTCACATACATGAAGGAAAAACACTCATATGCAAAAAATAAAAAAAAAATTATTTAAAATATTGAAATTGAAATTTCGTGTACTTCAAACAGAGCAGCTCAATCAAGTTTAATCACTTTTATAGCCCCTCCTCATTGGCATCCTCCCACACCCCTCTCCCCTGGAATTCATACACTCTGCCATTTGTGTTAAGGTCTATGATGTGAAGTTAATGGCCCTGGACATTCCTCAGTGCAAGTTCATCCACTGAGTTCTGGTCAGCCCATCCAGAGTCCCTCTTTTAAGAAGAGTAGCTCCTCTTCACCCTGCAGTAATCCGTCGCCAATATTTCTTTGATGAAGATGGGGGTCTGCTGCCCATTTCCCTAGTTCCATGCTGGGTTTTTGTCTGCTTGAGTTTGCATGGGTCTTGAGCATGCCAAGAGCATTTCTGTAGGTTCATAGGATCAGGGTCCCAGGATCTTGTAGGATTCTGTTTTCATATGGTCGTGCACCTCTTCCCTGACTCTTAGAATCTGTCCCTCTTCTGCCGTGGTCCCTGAGCCCTGGGTGAGTGGAGCTTAATAAAGGAGCTCTGTCTAGGGACCTACACTCTGCACAGTCCTAATCTCCACTCTTTGGTCATTTGTGGCCTTTTGTGTTCCTGGCCCTCTGTTGCATCACGGAGCTTCATTAATGAGAACTGAGAGACTCATTAGAGCCCTCTTTGCCCTCTTTTCTACGCTGTGTGATCCTTAGGTGTAGAGGTTGCATTGTACATGAGCTGCTTAGGAAGGGACTATAAAATAGTGCTCCTATGACTTTAAAAATATGCTTGGTGAATTAAGCTGAATCTTGTGCATGTATGTCTGGAAAGATTGTGTCTCATGAGAAAGTTTATGCAAGAAAGCTTGCTGGGGAGATACGTCTGGAACGGTGGTACTCCTAGTTTGTCAGGACACTCTCTCAAGAAGGCACCCTACGGTGACACTGTTATCCTGCTCCCTGCGTTTCACTAAGCTACTTCAGCCTCTTTATTATGGCTCACTGTTCTGTGAGCAGTCAGCTGTGGTTCTAGTGAGTACTGGTATAAAAGCAGAGTCGCCTCTGCCTTGGCACTCATGTGTGGACGAAGAAATAAGAGTGAAGAAATTAAAGTACAGAAACCTCACGAGTTCCTGGGTCTTTTTTTCAGTTCCATGATAATCCATTCAGGTCCTCATGGCTTGCCCCCCTGAAGGCCACAGGCTTGGGCAATTCATAGATAATGTCTGTGTGACAAGTTGTAGTACTCTGTAGTAGACTCTGTGTGATGCAAAAAAAAGCTTCTTTGATGAATGGTGACTGGGATATTTGACTGTAAATATAAGGATACATATTTTGCATTTAGAAAGAAGTTACGTGAGTCTAGGAATGTGATAGTCTTGGGGATTTCTCTAGGATCTGTGACCTCTTCAGTCATGTGTATTTGGCTATGATTATAGAACCACACATGAGTTTCCTCTCATTGAATAGGCTTTCAGTCCAATTAGTTAGCCATTGATTGACCCAAGACAAAAGTGCCACTACTGTACCACTCTCGTATGCTATACCAGGTATTAATATGGTTATTTGGTCATGAACCTGGTGTTGGACCATCGATTGATATTCTCCCTTGGCTGCTTGCATGGTGCTCTCCAGAGCTATGAGAGCTATCCTTCAGGGGAAGTGACTTCCAGGTCAGTTCCATTTCTATTCCTCCAAATCCAGTCTCTCAAGTATGTCCTGTCTTCAGCAATAGGGTCTTACCTTCAAGTTCTGGGAGGCAATCAAGGGCAGTAGCAATAGCCTTTTTAATTTTGGGAGTTTCTTGGACTACCTGGCCAACGACTCAAAGGAAGGTTTTTCCTGTCTGGCACTGTTTCTTGTTATGTAGCCTTCAGCTATGCACATGGACTCATGTAGAGCTATTGTATGTGGAATTTGTCATTAGGTTGTTAGACTAATATGTTTCCCTCTGGTGTTTTACACTAGCTAGGCAGTACTTATCACCCCCCTCTCCTTTTCTGTCTGTACCATTCCCTCCCTGCCTTCTCCATTTACAGTGTCCCCATTTTCCCACTGCTCCCTTGGTAATTCTAGTCTCCTCTGGCCCCACCTCTCTTGAGCTCCTTCTTTCCCTTTCTCCTCATGTTTGCTGTGTAATCCTCCCTCTCTCTTCAATTTAAATACCCTCCTTCTCTCTTTTTCTCCCTTAGCAACACCTGTCTCCTACTATTCTTCTCTCTCAGGTTTCTTCTTCCCCTTTACTTCTCTTGTTCCTTTCCATTTTCCTGGTTCCTGTAGTTACATCAGGAAACATACTCACATACAGGGATTGGGTGGTAGGATCACAAATGAGAGAGAACATATGTTGTTTATTTTTTGGAGTTTGTGTTACTTCACTCAGCATAGCAGTTTCTTGTCTATCCACTCACCTGTTTAATTTTGGGAGTTTCTTGAACAACTGGAAGGTTTCTCCCGTCTGGCAAGGTGCACTTGTCTTTCTTTGCTGCTGAGTAGAACTCCATTGTGTAAATGTGTCACATTTTCTTTGTCCACTCATTAGTTGAGGAACATTTAGGTTGCTTCCATCCCTTAGCTATTGTGGAAAGAGCAATCACAAACACAGATGTACAAGTATCTCTGGAATAGGATGAGTCCTTTGGGTATATGTCAAGGAGTGGTATAACTGGGTCAAATGGTACGTTCATTTTTAGTTTTTTAAGAGTTCACCACACTGTATTCCATAGGAGTTGAATGAGTTTTCAATCGCACCAGCATGTGAATAAGCATTCTCCCTTCCCCACATCCTCTCCAGCATTTGGTATCATTTGTCTTCTTGATTTGAGCCAGTCTGATTGGGGTAAGATGAAATCTTAAAGTGGTTTAATTTGCATTTCCCTAATTGCTAATGATGTTGAACACTTTTTAAGTTTCTTAGCCATTTTTATGTCTTCTTTTAATACTCTCTGCTCAGATCCATAGCCGATCTTTTAACTGGGTCACTTATTTTCTTAATTCTTTAAAAATTTTTAAAAATTTCTTTACATATTCTGAATGTTAAACCTCTGTCAGATGTGTCACTGTTGAAGATTTGCTCCCACTCTGTGGATTTTCTCTTCCTTTTCTTGGTTGTTCCTTTTGCTGTACAGAAGCCTTTTAGTTTAATGATATCCCACTGTTGTCTGTTGACCTTACTTAATTCCTGAGCAACTGATATCCGATTTAGAAAGTCTTTTCCCACACCTATATCTTGTAGGTAACTGCCAATGTTTTCTTCTAAGAATTTCAGTTTTCACATTGAGGTCTTTGATGCATTTGGAGTTGACTTTTGTGCAAGGTGAAAGATAAGGTTCGAGTTTTTCTTTCTTCTACATGTGGAGATCCAGTTTTACCAGCACGATTTGCAGAAGATATCTTTCCTCCTTTCCTCCAGGGGGTGTTCTTGGTCCCTTAGTCAAATATTAGGTGGCTGAAATTGCATGTTCTCATGTTTGAGAACATTATGTTCCATTAATCTGCAGGTCTATTTTTGTGCCAGCACTATGCTGTTTTTATGAGTATAACTCTGTAATATAGTTTGAAATCTGTTATAGTAATCCCTTCTGCATTGCTCTTTGTGCTCAGGGTTGTGTTGGCTATTCTGGGTCTTTTGTGTTTTTCCATGAATTTTAGCATTTTTTTTCTAGTGATTTAGTGACATTGGATCTCTATATTGCTTTGTGTAGGATGGTCATTTTCACAATATTAATTCTTCATATATGTGCATGGGAGATTCCTCCATCTTCTGGTATCCTCCTTAATCTCTTTCTTTAAAAATGTAATATTTTCATTGTAGAGATCTTTAATGTCTTTGGTCAAGTTTATTCTGAGATTTTGGGGTGGGCTATTGGGAATGGGAGGGTTTCCATGTACTCTTTCTCCAATTGCTTGGTATTAGTATATAGAGAGGCTGCTGATTTGTAAATTAATTTTCTAACCTGCCACTTTACTGAAAGTGTTAATCATGGTAGTGACTGTGGATCTGTTTGTGTATGTGTCGTCTGTGTGTGTGTGTGTGTGTGAGAGAGAGAGAGCACTCGAGAGAGGAATGAAATGTGATATATAGGTTCAAATGTGTTGTATGTACAACCACTCTTTTAAAAGTAATTATTTTTTGCTCTCACTTCTGCAGGGCTAGACTCCACAGCCATCTACCATGACCCTAATGAAAAGTTTGAATTTTAGCTAAAGTAGATTTTCACCATAAGGCTTTTTGTGCAGGTCTGCCATAGGCCTTGGAGGGTACTATGGAAGAATAAGGTCCAAAGCAGTGAGTTTGGACTCCTACATAGTACTCAGGCTCGAGGAAGATGCTTCACAGCCTCATCTTCTAGGTGCTGTTTTGAACTGTTAGTGGGTCAGGGACTTTGGATTTGTGATTTTAGGGAAAGAGAAGTATGTTTTACTGAATTATCATGAATTCATACTTAGACTGAACCCTTATACCAAAAGACCAGTTCTCAAGAAAAAAAAAAGAATAGTCCTTTATTAACTTGTATACAAGAGAGATGCCGAGGGAACAAATAATTTTCCAAGAGAGGGCTTTGAGTATACCTGTTAGAGAATCTTCAAAACAGAACTGTAAAGTTTTGGAGAAGTGGGAAGACAAGACAAAGACCCAGCCACTATTGGCAACTCACACAAAGGCAAATGAAAGTGATCTGGGCTCCACTGGTTCTTCCTATAGGCTGGGAAGCATATAAAGGTGTGTTTATTCTCCTTGGTGAGGGAGGTGGGGATAAGTCATCTGTCTGTAAATCTGTGCTCTGGAGGGAGACAGAGAGTTTCTTACATGGACTTGTAGATTCCATTCAACTTAAAACTATCCTTATGCAAAAGAGGTATGTTTGAGCAATATATCTCTCACATGATCTAAGGCAATTTGGGAGAAATACATCAAGTGTATGGAAATACCTTTGATCATATAACAGAATTTAAAAGAGTGTCAATAAAATTGCCCAACACTAGTTTTCATTGTTCTGAAGGACTGTTGTGCCCAAACATGTTAATTTCAATTGTTCATAATGGTGAATAGGATTTCAAGTGGGAACTGGTTTAATTGATGTGATACTTCTTCCACACCCATGTATATATCAAACAGATGAAAGGGTATTATGACATGCATCAGATGTTTACCTGGATAATGAAAGGGATGTATCTATATAGTGTGAAGACTTTGGAGAGATCCCTGTGTAGTGACTACATAAATAAAATAAAGGGAAAAAACTGCAATTTATTTTTATTTGATAAACAAACACAACAAAATGGAGGTGAAAGAAAAGAAGTTTATAGTTAAAATTGTGAAAGTTAGAAGGCATAATATGAAGATAAGAAGAAAAACTCAAAGTACATATTCTTAGCAGTGGCAGATTGTCCCCTGAAAATAAATACAAAGGGAAACAAGCTTTTCTAGTGTGGCTCATTATATCCTTGCAGTTGAATTGGTTTTGTAATTTGGGAAGTTGCAGGATATGGCTTTATTTGGCTGTTCCTTTCTTCCTCTGGTGGAATATTACTACAAATTAGTAAGCAGTTTTTAAAAGGTGATCTGCTAAAGATTTGAAGGAAATTAAAATGTTATATGCTAAGGTCTTGACAGAGGGAACAAGTCACCTGCAAAGTATAATTAACTAAAACAACAACAAATATGAGCTAGCTGAAATGTTTCCGGCTGCAGCATTAATCATCCTGAGAGGAAGAAATCCAGTTGATTGCTGCTATTTCTTTTAAAAATGAACATTAGAAAATATTGATTAGACTTTAAAAAAATTCTTCACCCTCAACATCGTCCCTCTAGGCTTTCCAAGCACTAGCTTAGCCTTCTAATAAATACCATTTTGACAGTGAACTTTCCGTGGTGCAAAACTTTCAGCAGCTTTTGTGGGAGCTGTATTTCCCAATGACCTTTAGCACACCAATGTTCCAAGACATAGTATGAAATGTTTCTTTCATTTGGAAAAGGAAAGGGGAAATTTGGAATTGTATGATTTTTAAAATATGGTAAGATAATTAGATTTATTACTACCAGATTTATTAGTGTGTTAAAATTGCTATGCATAAAAGAATTACAAAGGGGCCTCTGAATATACAGTATTTCTTACATTATGTACCACAAAACCTTATCCTCTTGAAGTATGTACTGCACCTCACAGGACACTAGACATCTTACATAAGAGTTTGGAAATAAGGAATTGGGAACAAAAGGGAACAAAGGCAGCTGTCTGGTCTCTGGAGAGGCTCTGGGGAGCTCCTGTATTACCTTTTGACTTGTAATATTTTTTTAGGTAAGCAGATTTTTCTTAATCATTTCTGAACAGACTGTATTCTTTTTACTTATGTATTTACCCATGTATTCCACAGATTAAAAAAATTGTGGACTGCGTGCCACACATTGGCATGGCAAGGAGGATTATGCGGTAAAGAAGTCTGGGCCTTAATAGAGCTTAAAATATAGTAGATAAAAAGCACTGTGTAATAACCACAGAAATCAGCAGATAGTTCAGTCATTTCATAGTTACTTTTACGGACTACTAGTTATCTCCCAGTATCCATTATTCTCTCTCGTGTGATCAAACCTTGATTTATATTTAATCTGGGAAAAAAGCCACAAGGAATGATGATGTGACTTCTCAGCCTCTATTGTAGCTAGGTGTGAGAAAGTAAGTTCTGGCTTATATGATATGAATTAAAGAGTTCTCTGTACTTTCTGTCTCATTTTTTCCAACTAACATTGCTCCAAAAATAGTCTATTAAAAATAAATGCATAAAGGAACATGATCTCCACTGGCTGAGTATTGCTCTGGCAGCAGACCATTTTTGACTATACAGAAAGAACAATAGCTTCCAGTCTGTGCAAAAACAAGTGTGTGTGTGTGTGTGTGTGTGTGTGTGTGTGTTTGTGCTCTGGCTCTGAGTTTTTGTCACAGCACAATGCTGCCTAATTAAGAATAAAATGATGCCTTGTTTTACACAGATACTAGCTTACCTTATTCAGAGCATTATACTTTAAATTGGATTGTTGACCTCAACAGAATCCAAAACTGTGACTTCATCTTAGCTCACCTTTGCAGTGAGCAGCAGAGACACAAATGTGCAGGTAACTGTTATACGAGGGCAGAAGAATGTCAGTTTTATCTATGATGCTTTTGACAACAATTTTGGTGGGAACAGATGTACATAGATGCTAAATGCTGTATACATTTGAGGTTTCATTGGTGGGAGAAAAGTGGGATTATTGTTGTCCTCTGCTAACCTATGGTGCATCCAGGAAGTGAGGGTCTCTCTTCAGAAAACAACTTACTTAGCAATTTGGTTTCTTGGTTGTTCCCTCTGAGAATGTAAGCTTTAACTGCCATGATAAGACATATTAATTCACTTCTAGTACTTTCTCAGAAATACCCAAATTATAGCCATACTTGGCTCATATGAAAACAGAAAAATTTTTGAGATATGAACTGAATCTTAGAGTAGTATTAAATAAACAAATGAAGTAAAATGCGTACTTTGTCAAATGCTGTTCTTGGTAGAGTATCCATGAATATACTCAATTCTATCTCCCCGAGGCTGGTAAAATCTTGCACAGATGTGCTGAGGGAGGCCTTTCTTTCCTGAACATCGGTTCTGTTGCCACCTGGTTGGCTATTGTTCACCATGGGCGAGTGTATATATGTGCTGCGTTTGAATGAGTAGATCTAAATGAGTGCATCTAGAATGTTCTTGTAGCCTGTGTGGTGTCTTGGCATATATATTGGGCTTAGATTCTGGACTGCCTTACAATAGAAAAAAAGTTTTAAAAAAAGAATTATAACTTTAAATTTAATCAGTTTAAAAGACAATATTAATGTTAAGATGTCTTTTCTCTTTGGAGTTGATTTAAAAAATGTTCGTCCTTGAAGACAGTTATCAAATCTCCATCACCCCACTGCCTATTTTGAAACTTTTAATGACTTTTGAAACTCTTAGTCTTTGAGAACCATGCATAAACATAAGCCTTCCACTGTACAACTGGATAAAGCAAAACCTGCATTAGCTTCTTAAGACAAATCTGCATTTCTCAGCAACATACTATTTGAATAGTGCAAAAGGATAGTGCTCTGCTTATTTATTTTCCTTTTTTTATTGAGTTATTGTGAATTTCACACAAGATATTTTGATCTTTTTTTTTATCGTATTTAGATACCCTCCCGTATCTACACCCCCTAACTACCCCTACCAAATTTCCTATATCTGTAGGGTCAAATTTGTGTCCCCAATAACCCTTCTGTGTGGGTTCATCCACTGGAGCCTGGTCAACCTACCGAGAGCCTCACCTTTAAATGACACCGAATCTCTCCTTCCTAGGAACCATCAGTTGCCCATCAGGTAGACTTTTTTTTTTTTCTTCCCCATGTATATGCTGGGATTTTGTCTGTTTACATGGTTCTTGTGCACCCTGTCACCATTGCTGTGAGGTCATATGAATAACTAACTGGCCATCTGGAAAACTCTGTTTTCTTGTGGTTATCCACCTGTTCTAGCTCTTACCATCTTTCTACCCCTTCTTCAGGAATGATCCTTAAGCCTTAGGAGGCAATTTGATGTAAATGACCTGTTCGGGAATAAGCAGTCTAGCTTTTTATTCTCTGCACATTGGCCAGTTGTGGCTCTCTGCGTTAATTATCATCTGCTGTAAAAGGAAGCTTCTCAAGTGAAAGTTGGGAGATGAATTAATCTATGGATATAACTATAAACCATTTGAAATCAGTTTAATGCTATATCTATTTAGCAGAAAAAATATTATTAGGCTTTCTCCCATGGCCTGTGCATTGTCTATCCTCATGTTCCTAGGCCTGATATTAATGTAAGGTCTGGGCTCCATCTTATGAAGCAGACTTTAACTAGAAAGTAGTTGGTTACTCCTGTAATATTTCGTGCCACTATTGCGCTGGTGGGCCTGCCTTGCCAGGTCAATTGTTACTGTACTCGGAGGATTCATAGCTGGGTAAGGTTGATGATAAATTTTCTCTTCCAGTAGCTTTCATGGCATCCCCCAGTGCTATGAAAGCCAGGTAATAGAGATGAGGTTTTGAAACCAGCACCAGCTCGACCCTTGTTGGTTCTACTGTTCATGTAGGTAATGTCTTCAGCAATAAGGACTTAGCATCAAGTTCTGGTGGGTAACCAAGGGTAGGGGCAATGCCAGCATTGTTTGAGGATCTACATATAGGGCCCTTGGGGAGCAGCTTCAAAGGGGAGAGTGAATTCCCGGCACTGGACTTTCACTTTGCTGGCCTATCATATGTAGTAGGGGCAGTGTCCCCTGTTAGAAGGGAACTCCTTTGAATCTCTTTATAATGCATGTGTTTACACTTTCAGAAGTTTCTGTGGAGGTTAGGTTGCCGTATGGCTTTTACTAAAGGTATTTAGTGTTAGTTATCCATTTCTTTACTTCTTCTCCTGCCCTGCCCTCACTTTCCTGCTCCATTTAACCCTTCCTTACCTATCATTCCCCTTCCCCATTTACATCATCACTTCCACCTCCCTTCCCAGAAGTCTCCCCCAACCTCATGTCCATCGCTTTGTTTCCCAGTGTCTCTGGATTTTCAAATTGATAACATGCTGACTTAAGTTTTCAAAGCTACCATTCAGTTATGAGAGAGAACATGAAATGTTTTTCTGGGACTGGGATACCTCACTCAGGATGCCATTCATTTATTTGTGACATATATATAAATTTTGAGACAGAGTCTCTTTGTAGCTGCAGTTGGCTTGAAACTCATTATATATACCAGGCTGGCCTCGATCTCATAGAGCTCTTAAGTGCTGGGACCAAAGTTGTGCAACACAACATCCAGCAATTTATTTAAGAACTGAATAATAATCCATTGTGTACATATCCCACACTTGTATTAGCCATTTATCAGTTGACGGACACATTGATTGTTTTCAGTTTCTGGCTATTATGAAAAAAAGCAGCAGTGAACATGGATGAACAGGTATTTCATTAGAAGGGTATAGGGTCTTTTGAATATACACCCACGAATGGTATGGCTGAATCAAATAGTTGATGAAAAATTTCTAGCTTTGTGAGGAATCTCTGTGATGATTTTGACGGTGGTTGCACTAGTATGCACGGTCCCCAGCACTAGAAAAGTGTTCCCCTTAGAAAAGGAATTCTGAGTGAGTTCTGAAACCAGGTTTTGAATTTCAGTCACTAAAAGTGGGAATATTAGGTCTACCTTGTAATTGTTGTTTTTCTTGTCAACATTCTCCTTTGTGTTCCACCTTTGTCTAAAGCACACTGGCCAGTTCTGATCGACTCTGTCTACATTTGCCATTTTCCCCACTGGAAGCCGCCGAGTTCTCATTAGCCGTGTTTCTCTGCCTTGCTGATTATATTTCTATAGTTTGTTCTCCATCTGTGATAGCAATGCTAAGGCTGAAAGAATTTCAGTGTTTTTTTCAGTTTGTTCTCTACTGAAATCAGAGAATTGTTTCTCCCTGTGCTTTTCAGTAGCATGTGGGTGGTGGTTTTATAAGATGCTCTACTTAGAAAAGGAAGAAACAATCAAGGCTGCATGCAACATCAAAGCTCCACCTGACATTAATCAAAGGCTGACTTAGAGTTTTATTCTGTATGATACTGGTTCTTTTTATATCTGTCCATAGTGCCACCTGGGATTTTGTAGTTTATTAAACATTTCATTCTCCTGTTAGTATGGGACAGCAACAACAAAACCAGTAGGTGACATGGAATGAATGCCATACTGAAATAGCCTGTGCTGTCTTGCCTGCTCCCTGAGAATTTAATTTGTAGTGATCAATTCACATGAAAAGTACTGTTTGATTATTTACCATAGCTTTTAAAGATCATTGATTCTCTCTACTAGAACATTAGATTTGAATTCTTCCAAGATTTAATACTTTATGCCAAAAGTGCTCTGCTCATATATAATTTGCGTAGAGCATTGATGGCTGTTAGGTAAAATAATCTGTCCACTCGAATTCCATTTGTTAAATGCATTGAAACTTAACCTCAGGGGAATTGACCTAAATCCTGGAGGAGCTCCAAAGATTTCCTGTTAGCAGGAAACTCTAAAAAAGTATTTATTAATTTATCTTTATGTGTAAGTGTGGGTGACTGCACATGTACCTCATTTGTACCTGATGCCTGAGGAAGCCAGAAGAGGGCACTGAATCCTCTGGAACTGGAGTTATGAGTGATTGTAAAGCACTATGTGGGTGCTAAGACCTGAAACTGGGTCCTCTGTGACAGCAGTAAGTACAAGTACTCTTAACCACAGAGCTATCTGTCTAGCTCCTAAGCAAATTTTTTGGCTTCTTTATATAAATTTGATTTGTTTTACATATAAATAGAAATTTACCTTAATTATGATATACCTAGATTACAATTATAGCTCTTTATATTGTATATGATGTCTATTTTCCAGCATGAATAACATTTAATAAATCAATAGAGAATTATATAAAACATATATTTTTAAAACTTCAGGTATTTTATTTGAAGCATTTGACTTCGCTTCTTCTGTTTCTCTCAGTATGTTTGGGGCACTTGCTGTCACATTGGTAGTATCTAGGATGTACAATGAATAAAAGAAGATGTTTGCTTTTCAGGAACTCTAAATGTATTCAACATCCAAGTTACAATAAAACATGAAACTAGAGACTACAAAGGTGCATTACAGGTACAAAGGACCCATTAATGGTTTGGATAAGTGGGTTGAAGAGAAATCTCTTGATTTTCTGATTCATATTCCCATGAAACTTGTCTAGTTCTATAGCCCCAGAAAGTTCTGGCCTCTTTCACTGTCTGCACTTTGTTCTGTTCTGCAACTCTACACAGTGATAATATGGTCTTTTGAAAGACAGAAATCATGCATTCAAGTACTCACTGCTCTTTAAAGCTTCATCTTACACTTACTTATACCTAATACTTGATTTTAGATCTACAAGATCCAATATAAGTTATTATGTATAATTTTCCCTCGTCTTTTTCTCTTTTCCATTCAGGTCTACCTCATGGATGCTGTGAAATATAAATCACTGCACTGTCTTAGTTGCTATGAGTCATATTAATGAGCTGGATGTACACCAACGTTTTCTCTGTTGTTAAATGTACCTGGCTGTGCCTCTTCACACTTTGTGATATGTGCACATGGTACCTCTCTCTTTTGCAGTTCCTCCCTTAAAAGTTACTTCCATAGCCTCTCTTAGTAATCTCTCTGTTTTCTTATTTATAGCACCTAACAATATCTGAAATTATCTTGTTCTATCATTTCTTCCCGATCCCTTTTGACCCTTCCCCTGTTCAGTGTCTCTCCTCTCTCTCTTCTCCCCGCCCCATGCACAGACATACAGGCATGCACAGATATAATCTTGTAACATCAGGGACTTCTTTTATTCATAATTATCCACTCATTACTTATTTCTTAAGCTTATGAATAAATAAATGAATACTTCTGAGGGAAAATGATGGAGAACTAATTGTTTGCCCCCACATTGTCTAGTGGCACGTATAAGAAATCAACAAATAAGAAACTAGCAATGCCATGGCTAATAGTCCACCTGTGAATAACTTTGTGACAAACTGACACAGCATGACCTGAAATAAGCCTCACTTAAGGATGTGCAACTAAGACTAGACACTAGGAATGTGTTTTGCTGTTTAAAAGTTTTTAAAAGTATAGCATAAGTCCTATGAAAGGACTTAAGCTGGTATGAATCAACATAGCATTTACAAAAGGATATAAACATATATAAAATAAAATATATTCAGTACATGAACATGAATATTAGATATTGAATTTAGTCATCTTCTTGGCCAGCCAGGATTTGTAAACAAGATAGTGACCAGGATCTTCTTCCTGTGTAATGATTTGGATTTGCATATGTGTGTGTATATATGTAGAAAACCACAGATATTGTTTAAAAAAGTTGTGAATGACAGGTAGAATCTGTGTCTATATTATGACGATGTGACAGAGATTACATCTTTTCTAATTATATCTTTACTGAACAGTACAATATTGTCTTTGGAAAATTAAAGTTTCCCTGAATATCCAAAACAATCCTGAACGATGAAAATACCGCTGGAAGGATCACTGTTCCTTGATTTGAAATTACACTGCAGAACCACTGTAGTGAAGTCAGTGGTACTGGCACAAAACAGATAAACTGATCAGTAGAAGAGAACTGAAGACCCAGACAGAAGAACACACACTTACAGCCATCTGAATCTTTTCAAAGATGTCAAAAAACCCTACGTTCAAGAAAGATGGCATCTTTAAAAAATGGTGCTGGGAAAACTGGATTTCTACATATAGAAGAATGAAACTTGATCCTTATCTCTCACCCTGCACACAAATCAATTCCAAATGCATCAAAGATCCCACTGTTAGACCTGAAACTCTGAAGCTTCTAGAAGAAAGAGTAGTGAGTACATTTCAGGACAGAAGTTCAGAAAATGACTTTCTGAACAGGATCCAGTTACCCCTGCAAATAAGAACAATGATCAACAAGTGGGACTTCATGAAATTAAAAAGCTCAAGTACTGCAAAGGAAACTGTTAATTGACTGAAGTCTACAGAATGGGGAAAAAACTTTTCCAGCTATATAGCTGGTGGAGGATTGGTGTATAGAACATACAAGGAACTAAAAAAGTAAATACCAAAGAAACAAAACACCCAGTTAAAAAGTGGGCTATAACACTGAGCAGAGAGATCTCAGAAGAAGAAATACAAATGTCTAAGAAATGTTTTAAAAGGTGATCAATAGCCTTAGTCATCAAGGAATTGCAGGTTAAAACTACTTGATATTTCATCTTAACTCAAAATAGGTAAAATAAAGAAAACAAAGATAGCAAATGCTGTTGAGGCCATAAAGACAGACCTCTGGAACATACTCAACAGAAGACCCAAAATCATTGCGAGAAACTCAGGAATAACTGTTCACTTACCTCTCGCTAAGACTTTTTAGCATAGGGAACCCAGAGCTACAGTGACCAGACTTTTCCAAAATCTGCCTTTATTCCGTCTTCTGGGTACCAAGTTTGCACATGATTGAATCTTTCAAGTTGTAACTTTGGAGCTGTTAGAGATAAGTCAGTGTCTACCTTCTTGGTGTCTATGTGTGTGTATGTGGGAGGGGCGGTGGTTACTTGAAGATTTGTCAGGTAATTATGAAATCTGGTTTCATCCAAGCTAATAATGTCAAATTCTTTATGAGATTTCAAAATTGGAATGGTGATGTTTTAATGAAGTTTTTTTTTTTTTTAGAATTAGCATTTATACTTTCTAAAGAAATTTAGAACCATAAAAATGCGTGTGGTGCCCATGACCCGACATACTTATTATTGGATGTTTAATTATCTTCTGTTTCTAGTAGATGATTTCTTGTTGCTTCTTTGGTTACTGCAGGCTTGGGCTTGTCTCTGTCTGTCCTTTGCACATGGAACGCCTATACTTTCATAGCTTCCATAGTAACACAGCTTCTGTTCTGGTAACACTCTGCCAGGCTAGTCTTATTACATAAGCAATGGGCCCACGGTTGAAAATCAACACAGGACATTTCCACAAGGATGACTAGCCCTCAAGTAAAGTTCAGCAAACCTCCACGTAGGCAAGAGTGCCTCTGGTATTCACTGTCCTTCACTGTGCCCCCACATCTCCTCACACACATGCACATATATAAACATGCACACATACACTTATACACATGAAATAAAAGTAACAAATAAAATATATAGTATTTTCAGAATAAGAATTATATAAGATTATAAAGAGATCCAATAACGTCTCATTTAGCACATACAAAAGAGCTTTGCAGCACCTGGCAATGCAACTCTCAAGAACTTACCTCAATGTACAGGGCGGGAAGTTGGCAATCAAGAAAATCCTGTGTCTTTGGGGTGACCCTTTGCTATCACTGTGGAAGCACTCCTCTCTTTTAATCATTGCTGAGTTACTCTTTACTTAGAGGACTTTTCAACCATCATCTCAAAGAAATCTTTCCTCATAACTCAGCACTACTTCAATTTCCATTTTAGGCAATTTACTCATCTATTACTTTTGTGTGCCTACATCTTGCCTCCCTCATAAGATCATGAGTTCAATAATAGCAAAGATGTTCTTTTCTTATGCATCTTTCACAGAGTTGACCATTTAAAAGAACAACAAATATTTGAGAAATCAACATTTACATGTCAGTAAAGAAGCTGGTAGTTAGGGTGCTGCCAGCTTTGCATCTAGTCATAAGAATAATAGTCATCGTCATCATCATCATCATCATTATCAATAGTGATAAATAATCCTGTATCTGGTCGATGTCTCATATGTATGGGGTAAAACATCAGAGTTGATGAGAAACGAGAGGCAAGGGTGTGATGGAGTCAGGAGCTCTTTGACTTGGCAGAACAAACTCTTACCTGTCTTCCATCATTGGAATCTCTCAACGGAGGTGACAATAGTTTTCCTTTACATGATGATTAATTGGGGTTGTGGAGCCAGTATCTGTTTCCTACATGAGAAGCTTCTCATATTATTGACCTTTCAAAGAAATTTCATCAATCCCTAGCCCCTGTTATTGAGGGAATGGAGTGAAATATAAGGAAGTGGAGCAGGAGCTACTTGGAATGGTATAACAGAATGGGCTGCATGTGTTAAAAAACCACTTGAAGCTTTGCAAAAAGAATGCAAAAAAGTTTTCTCTGACTTCATCTCATCAATTCTAAGTACTGTACCTACGTGGGTATTTCAGCAATAGAGTGCTTAGAAAATAAGTGGACAGAACTTTATAATAGAAATAGAAGGTTGAATCCATTGTTTTGTAATGAACTTATCAAAATCAATACTGGAATAGTTTATTTTCTGTTATTTTGGAATACTTTATGTACTTTGGATCAAATTAAGAATTTTGGCCCAAAAGGTGTCACTGTTTAATGTAGATACTAAGGTAAGCTTTGCTGAGCTCTTCATTTCTTAGGTGATTGGTATCTTTCCTATGTTTGAGGGCTGGGCAACATTTTCGTACAGAAATTCTTTCATGGCTTACATGCCTGACATGTGACACGAAGCATCTCTAATTCCCAACTGGCCCCCTTCAGATGGAAAAGATGATAGATTTAATCCAGTCTTGAGCTGGGATCTTTTCTAAAATATGGGAGAACATCATTCTCTGTCTTAAAATCAAAATACTTGAATAAAACCTTGGTATTAAGATATGTTTGGGTTTTGAGTGGTGCAAAGCCCCGTGAGAAGCCCCATTATGTTGCCTGCAGAACAGAGGTTAGAAGTATCAGAAGGCAGGATGTGAGCAGGATTTGAACAGTTTCTCTCTAATAAATTCTTTCAGGTTCTGTCCTTTAACAACGAGGTGAGTGTTACTACCACTTGTAGCACATTTTACCTGTACCAGAAATTTTCCATGTCTTTAATCCCATGCCCTTTTTCTGTGAGATCATCCTTACCATGACCTTTGATATCCCTCCCTTAGAGATGGACAGACACAGTGGAGTCAGGTACTGTGCATATGCCACCCAACCAGTAAGTGGCAGAGCAGAGTTCGCTCAACAACAGATGCTTAATGCCACAGCTAGCCTGCCATGTAATTGTGCCACTGGTAGTCCGTCTCTAGAACAGTCAGAGTCTGTCCCAAGTACAGGGACACCCACAGACTGATTCCATGAAACTGAGTTCTTTTAATCCAGATGATCTGGATTTTAATCATCTGGTTATAAAAGAACTGGTTATATTTTTGTTTGTGTCTGATGGAAAACGGAGTATGCTTTGTGATAAGAGATGAAGAGCTCTATCCTTCTGCAGGGTTTTGGTACCTGATGTGACTTACGTGGTAATTAATTTTATTTGTAGTTTACCTGTCACTGATCCGCAGCTGTAGCATCTGGCTTCGCTTACTGAAAAGCAAGATCTCATGATTAACTGTAGCTGGCTGTTCTTTCCCCAGAGCTGTCTGCATCTGCTGTGCTTTGCATCTAAAATTTCCAAAGCAGCCCTTCCTGACCTGAAAATTAGGTTTTATACAAACAGGAGTTTCATGGGAGAAAGGAAAATGGGAGGAGGGTGTAAGAACTCACTGCTAGGTGTTCAAACAAGCATGGTTCCAACTCATACCTGGATTAAGTCTGTTGATTAGTCTCTATGCAAACAGTCCTAATGCGTGAAATAAATTTCTTTGTTTTTTTCTTGCCGTGAAGAATTGACATGACTGGCCATTCTTACGGTGCCTGTGACCACGTGGTTGGACCTAATGGAAGTCAGGTAAATGATGAAGGAAAAGAACTTATCAAAGCTAAACTCTGGGGGAACAACAAAAGGATGGAGATGTGGGTAGAAACAAAGAAGGTGAAGGAGGCTGAAATGCCAAGAGGGAAAGGAAGAATGGCTAGCCAGATAGGTGGGAGTCAGATCTGGGAAAACCTTGCATGTTATGTCAAGAAGTTTCATTTTGTTTTATAGGCAGGAGGAAGCCACGAAAAGATGATAAGCAGGCTTATCATCTTAGTTTCAGAGTCTAGAAAGTACATGGTGAGCGTGATGACAGTTGGTAGTGAGAGAAGAAAGGAGGAAGCCAGGGAGGATTAGCCAAGAGGCTTCTAGAATAATCCTTGTAAGAAAGGATGCTGGATTAAGGTAGCAGCAATGAGCTGGGAAGGCAGATGGGTGTAAGAGGTATATAGGAATTTGAGCCTGTGATGTGTTGACTTATTGTGAAGATAAAGTGGTCAAAGCTGATTATTAAATTTCTGACTTGAATTCCAGGATGGTGAGAGAGAACTGCACCTGTTTGTCTGACAAGAGCAAAGAGCCAAGGATGCTGGAAAATGATGCAAGGGAGGACAGATGGAGGCCATTTGATGACAGGAGGTCTTAGAGACACAAGAGGATGGGGGATGCTAATGGTAGGAGAAACACTGCCTTCCACTGAGATGGGAGAACAGAGGATCCAGTGAAAATGGTGCATTTAATTCTGTCACAGTTCAGTGAATGTAACAGCAGTATTCTCAAAGTGGAAGGTGGTTTTAAACTTTTTTTTTGTTTTTGACATGGGATCTCATTATGTAGCGTAGGAACTCACTATCCTCTTATCTCAGCCTCCAGAGTGCTGGGATTCTAGGACTGTGCCACCAAGATTGGCTTTTTTGAACTTTTCTGAGAGATAAGAGAGAAGGTTTCAATTGAGTGTGAAAGCCATGATGTAAATATAAAACACCTGAAGATGGTAGAGAGGGCTTAAAGTATGGTTACAAAGAAGGAAAAGATGCCTAGGAAGAAAAAGAGGTGGCACTAGAAAAGGTACTGGCTTCAAAGGTGCTGAAGAAAACCATAATTTTATATAGGTATCATTCTTCTCAGTTTGTGACCCATAATTCAACTAATTCAACTTCTATTACGACCGACAATTCCTCAGACCAGAGTGATGGCAGGTATCTCATGAAATGTGGAGACTTTTCAGCATTCAAAATGGCACAATTCGTGTTTGTTGTTCAATATATCTCTGTTGGCTTGAAATTTGCAGACTTATCAGATAGTAGACATGAAATACTATTAGGAAACAGAACATTTTGTCGGATCCTTTTTCTTTCAAGTGAATTAAATGGCAGTACCTTGGAGAGCACTAAAAGTAGAACAGTCAATATTTTAGGATGATTCTCCCAGGAGTGACTAGTCTCTGTGTGAACAGGTGTATCTGAAAAGACTAATTTGCTGCCAATAGTCACTTTTCCACTGCTGACTTGGGTTTAATGATTTAAGGCAAGGCAGAGCACCTGGCATTGTTTACAGAGCTCTTTCTTCACAAAGTGACAGTCTGAAAAAGTCTGTGCAGGGAGTCCAGAAAGAAAAGTGAAGGGAGTTGAAAAAGGGATAATGAAGACAAAGAATGGGCTGAGGTCAGCTGCCACTTGAAAGCTGTTGATTGACATGTGAGTACATGCTATAAGGACTTAGCTGAAGTAAAATTAAGAAACAACTATGTCACCTCAACCTTCTGATTGTGTGACTTTAAGTGTGATCATTGATCAGGTTTTGTCAGCCTTCAGATCTTTCTTTTGAAAGGGCACAGCTACTCCGTGTTCATATACATCATCCAGACAGGGGTTGGAGAGATGGCTCAGTGGTTCAGAGAGCACTGACTGCTCTTGCAGAGGACCTGGGTTTGATTTCCAGTACCCACAAAGTGGCTAACAACCATCCATAACTCCAGCTCTAGGGGATTCAATGCCCTCTTCTGAACTCCGTTGGCATTGCACGACACTGGTGCGCCTACCTTCATGCAGGCAATACACTCATAGACAAAAAATAAAAATAGAAATTAAGTAAATCATCTAGACTAAACACTTAGTTTGTAAATGCCCCACCATTATACAAATAAGTTCGCCGTCATCTTTAAAGGTTTCAGAAAAGAAACTTTATCCAAAGAAACCTTGAGTGGCATCCATGAAACCAATATTTTTGCCTTATTGACTTTATCTTTGCTCTGCTCACTCTACTCTCTTATTGTCTCCACATTTCTTTCTTCAGTGTCCTCAGAGGTTTATGTGTTGATCCTTCATGGTAGCTGAAGTTGCGGGTGCAGGTGTCAATGTCAGTTTATGATTTCTAACAATGATCTCTAATAATGAATGCCAAGTTCTTGTATTAACATATAAAGTATTAATAGAATACAGATAGTTAATTCGTGGTCTTAGCATTTGCTATGGTGTGACCACCTTATTTTCATGTGTGAACAGTTTGGTACACTGTGTAGTTGTATTGAGTCACAGACCCCCTGACAGATAGTATGGAGAGAAAGGTTATTATCAGGCCCTGATAGTTCCACCTGCATGAGTGGATGAATATTCTTAGGTCAGATCTGTGGATAGTTCTTGTCAGATAAGGTTGTTATGAGTGCCCCAGTTACTCCCTGATTTCTCCCTTCCTTAGTTACATGGGTGTCCCGAAGTGTACGTGATAGCCCACATTCCCCCCTAATTTCTTCTGTGGCTCATGGAAATTCCATAGCTAACACTTGCTCAGAATGAATTTAATCCTAGACACTACAGCTTGTTATGTATGGGAACAAGACCAAATGATTTGACCTCTGAAGGCCTCCATCAGCTTGTGTGTTACACAGTGGCAGTGAAGAATCTCAATGACATATGCAAAATAACCTGCAGAATCTCCACTTCAACAGGATACCCAGTGCATGATGTGCTGGTAGAACCCCCCACTTCTACAGGACCCTCAGTGCACAATGTGCATATTGCTCTGGTCTTAATCCTATGCCTCCTCAATATTCTATAAAAAGGATTGTTTTAAAATGGCATGTTTCCCGTAAAGCCATGTTTTAAAGATCTTATTCCCATGTAATTGGTCATGCAGGAACCAGAGCTCCAGAACTAGAATTGACATGAGTAATACTTTTCTTGTGAGAGGACAGGTGAAGAGTTGTACTTTATCTACTTTATAGATGCTGACACTGGGGCTGAAACCTTGGCTATGCCCCAAGAAATTCAAGCTCTGAACTAAAGGTATAATTAAGTACCTTTGTCTCCAAATCCACAGAATCCATGGTTTACGTCTGCAATCTTGTCTGTGCAGTGTAAGTCAACAGAGTCCTGAAAAGAGCAACAGGCTCAGTGTTCTCTTCATGCCGTGGCTCATCTCTCACTAAGTACAAATCCTCTCACCATATCTAATCTAAGAGGAGTAAGAGCAAAATATGAAATCAACTTTTATAATTTAGTTGTATCAAGTCAAAGACATAGGCACATAAAACGATAAGAATCTATATTTGGTAATGGGAACCGAGTAATTTTTGTGATTCTGATGTTGGACTGTCTCAAGATAGATCTCAGTTCTCTTGTCGCATGCTGATGCCACTGCTAACAGAGGAAACCAGCAGTAAGAGCTGAAGCCACTGATGTTGAACAGTTTTGCTCAGAATTTATTGCTTCATTTATGCATTAGAAAATCCGAATTGTGAAAGGAGTGATATATGACTCGGACATGGCTTTATATGAAGTTGTTCATTTCAGAAATTTATTAATATTCTGTAGGTAATTCTTCCTTCCTTCATGGGAAGGGCAATGGTGGCATTTAACGTTTGTAGTGCTTTAAGCTCGATTGACCCGAATTAGTATATGTGCCTTTTTTTGATAGTTTATTGCTGTCATTCACAGGCTGCAAGATATACGGGTTCCTACTTTCTATTGACTATGCTAGAAGATATATTACATGTCATTGAATATATTGCAAGTCCTGGGGATAATTTACGTGGCAGTATTTGTCTTTTGTATAGTAAGTTTTTTATCCTGGCACTAATGTCAGTGCATAAACACATAAAACAATGCTCAGCAAACACATGAGTGAAAGATTGCATGAGCAACTATCTTGGGTAACAGCAAAGAAAACAAAGGATGGGTTCACCATTGAAGACTTTTTAAAATGTACCATGCATTTATTATTCATTCACAAGTTGGTGGACATTTAGGTTCTTTCTATTTCCTGGCTATTGTAAAGAGAGCAGCAATGAACACAGTTAAACGGGTATGTTTGTATTAGAATATAGAGTCCTTTGGGTATATGCCCAAGAGTGGTATGGTTGTACAATGAGGGAGATGTATTTTTAGATTTTTTTAATAAAGCTCCATGGTGGGCCTGGAAATTGTTGTAGTCATTATATAAAGCATTAAAGTTTTATGCTTAAGACTAGCCAAGACCTTTGGTCAAGGGGAGTTAGGTTGGCTAATTAGAACAGGATAAATTAAGCTTAACTTGAGTAATGAGACCTCAAGCAAGTCTATTGTGGGTGTTTGCTTTGTTAATCATATATATCTGTATATATATGTATATTTGATAATATAATGTTATATACGTTGGTGGTACTGGGATTTGAACCTAGGCCTTTGCACATGCTAGACAAGTGCTCTACTACTAAGCTACACCCTGCTGTCTCACCCCCAGCTCTCTTATTAATCATATTCAATTTGAGAGAGCCAATGGGATTATCTAGTCAGATTTCCCCAGAGAAGCATTGGCACTAAAGAGGCCATAGTGAGAAAGCTGACTGCTATGGTTTGGATTTGATTTGTTTCTCAAATTTCCACATGCTAGAGGCTTGGCTCTCAAGGTAATGGTATTGCACAGAAGGACCTTTAAGAAGTAAGGTCTAGTGCGATTGACAGATAGTGAGTGAGGCACCACTGTCAAGAATTGATTAATTAATGTCTTTCTAGAGAGATTAAGTTGGTGGTCTTAAAATTAGATCAGAGGTAATTTTGGTCGCATAGAACTGGATTAATTAGAGTGAGCTGTCATAAAGAAGGTCAGCCTTCCTTCTGTCTGTCTGACATGTGTTTCTAAACATGAACATCCTTTTTACATTTCCCAACCATGAGTTTGTGCAGTGTGAGAATCTGGAATCTGCCTAGATGTAACTGCCTGATCCACGAGCCAAAGGAAGCCTTTATTTGGAATAAAGTACCCAGCCTCTGGGACTTTAACAGCAGAAAATAGTCTAAGATAATAAGTTACAACCTTAGATTTAGAACTGGAACCTTAGTGGCTAGATTTCAGGATCTTGTTGGCTAAAGTTTGGGAAAATACTTGGGATACATTCTGCACAGGTATGAGTGTCTGAGGTTGGTTCTACTTATTGGTATATACATGGCTATGTTATATTGGTTGAAAACTATTAATTCAAGGGGAATTAACTTTATTTTGGAATGGAGTTTAAAGATATAATATCATTACTTGGGTGCCAGTCACAATTCTCTTTTCCAGTAGCTTATCTATTTAAATTAGATTATTTTCATTATCCTCATTGTATAAATAGTAGCACACTGAGGCCTGGGGCATTTAGGTAATGTGCACAAGGTCAAGAGAGGTGAAGTCAGGACTTTGACCTTTGGGAGATGATGTCAGGGATGGGCCCTAAAAGTAAGCTGCAGTCTCCAAAAGTAGAGTAAACCTGGGACTTTGCTGGAGAATATTATCCCCCCTGTGTTTTTACCAAGTACCTGACAAGAAACAACTTAGAGTAGAAAGGAATTATTTTTGGTTCAAAGTCTGAGGGAACAGTCTATCCTAGTGGGCAAGGCATGACTACAGGAGCTGAGGCAGCTGGCCAAGTTGTGCCCATGGAAAGCAGAGAGATGACTGCTGGTGCTCAGTGCACCCCTCCTTTCTATTGTCCAGGACCCCAGCCTATGGGGTGGCACCATCCTCTTTCAGGGTGGGTCTTCTCACCTAATCCTGTCTGAAAACATACTCAATACAAGTTGTACTCTTTAATATCCTAGGAGCTTATTAATCTAATATTATTTGCAATAACAATATATAATCTGTGCCCTTATATCTAATCTGGTTTCCCATGGTGACTGATGGTAGTTTCTAGGACAAGAAGTAAATAAAAGATATGTTAAACTAAACAAATAAAAGTCTTCTGGATTTAGTTCTGCTACCATGTCACCCTTTCTCTGAGCCAAGGTCTTTTGCATTTGACATTTTGTAATGATGCTTGCATTCATTCTTTCAGCTTCGTTGAGAGTTTAGAGTATGCAGGGCACTGTTTTAGGTGCTGCATTAAATCAGGAATGAAACTGATACACATCTCTGATCTCACCAGTGTTATAGTCTAGCTTGAAGGATATAAATGTAAAAACAACTACAGCATTTATGTAAACTATAGGATTCATTGGGAGCTAGCGATTGCTGTGGATGAAAGAGAAAGAAGAATAAGTCCTTTGGTGAGTGTTGATCTTTACACCTAAAATTTCACTAAGCAGGTGGACAAATTTCAGGCAGCTGGACAAATGCCTGAAGGTTTTGTTGGGGTGCAATGATGATGACTGCGAGCAGGTAGTCCAGCAATCTCAAGTGCCTGGTCTAGAAGACTAAGGGAGTGCCTGCGACTATCATAGTTAAAAATTCCTAATGCAAGTTGGACCTATAACTATGGCCTCATCATACTCTGTATGAAATTGGAAGTATAACCTGCCATTTCTCAACAACAGAGTAACTTTACATAGGTTGGTCACAAGAGCTCCCAAACCCTGCAGTCAATCTAAGTCATCATTTCAGACCCTTCTCTGGACTGGAATTCAGTCTGTGAGGCATCTCCATCCATCTTTGTGCCCCAATGTGAGGAGCCTGCACCCCAGCCTGCAGGGTGAGCTCTAGATTTCCTTTCCTTGCCTCTTCCTTACATCACCAAACTCTTTCTGCCCCCAATACTCTGTCCTTCTTCTGAGCTCTTGAGACCTACAAAAGCATTAGATCTTGGTGTTCAAAATCAGCGCTTTCGGGATGCAATGCATTAACTCAGAGTGCAGATGATCTCTCCTGCTGATCAAACTTGCATCCATTTATCTATGGATGAAAATAAAAGTGACAAGAGGACTGATGACCTTGTGAGTGAACACAGAGGGCCAGGCTACTCAGAAGTGTCCATGGAGGTACCTGCACCCAGGTGAGGGCAACGCTTTATTTTCAGCTTAAAGCTTTCATTATTGTTGTCTTTCATCTCTCAAGACCCTCTCCTCTCCAGCCTCCTCTCACCAATTTGGCCTTCTACTTGGACTGACTGTTTATCCACTGAACCATGAAATCAGGATAAAAGCCAGAGCTGACAAGAGAGTCATAATTGGGTCACTGTCTTTCTGAGGCTGGGCTGGCATTTAGCTGTTTTCCCCAGAAACTTCTCTCCTAAACCTAACCTTCTTGTCAGTGGGTTAGTTTAGCTGACAGCATTTGTCAGCTGCTGCAAAGCCTCTGAAGAATGCTGACACAGGTCCCTGTTAGGGCCCTTCCAACACTTAGTGTCAAGCACTGGAAAACTAATTTTTAATTCTTTATACTCTTTTTGTGAATAAAGGATTTGTGTGTATGTGTGTGAGTGCATGGGTGTGCTGCAGTATTTTCAGTAGCTCTCTAACAATCTGTCATATTAAAGTAACTCAGGGTGAAATAGGGAGATTTATCCTAGACCCTTTCATGGTTTAATGGGAAAAAGAGGTTTTAGAGTATAGAACAGACTGAGTTCAAAGCTGATCAGGTCTTCTTTCTATTTTTTTATGTTTGCTTTGCAAGCATGGAAAAATTGCTTAATCGTATTAAACCATAGTCTTAGTTCCTAAAAGTCAATATTGGAATAGTTCCTATCTTATAGCTTCTTAATGAAACCTAAATTAGGGAAGATATGGGTAATGAGTAAAGAGGCCCTCGAACTCATCTGAGGTCTTTCTAGGTACGGAGATGACAGCTGATATGTTTATAAAGAGCAAACCAAGGATGCTCCCCTCACAGCCTTAACTGTGACCATATTGGTCTTTCTGCTTAAGCTGCTTCAGGTTAAAATAGCTCCTGTAAATAACACAGGCTATGGCTGGGGAAGAGGCTCAGTTGGTAAAGTGCTTGCCCTGAAAGGAAGGGGGCCTAAGTTCTATTCAATAGAATGTCTATGAAAAAGACGGGTGCAGCAGCTAATTCCAGTGCTGGAGAGATGGAGACCAGAAACTATGGATCTTGCTTGGCCAGCTAGTCTAGCTGAGTAGGTGAGCTCCAGGCTCAGCAAGAGACTCTGTTCTATGAAATAAGGTGGAGAGTGAGATTAAGGAAGACAACTAATATCAACCTCTGGCCTCCACACATACACACATATATGTGTATACACATCCACATACAAGTGGGCAAACACACACACACATATGCAAAAGGACACAGGCTAATCACTCTCATTCGATGAAGATCAAAAGAAAATTCATAGTCTATTAATTCTAACCATAAGAAGTACATTCCAAGGCCAGAAGGAAGTAGAAAGTGGTAGCCATGTGGATGTCTAAATGGTACATGATGGACAAAGGGCAATACACAGTGCATCAAACTATGACTTCCAATAAGACAGGTCCATGTCCAAACCCCAGCATCTATGATCTGGGAAAAGGGTCTTTGAAAATGCAGTCAAGGCAAGGATCCTCAGATGAAGTAATTATCCTGTCAACTAGGCGCTAATCCTAAAAGCCAGTGCCTTCATAAGAGAAACAAGGGGAGACGTGGAAAAGATGAGGCCATGTAGACAGAGAGGTAGAAATTGGGGTCACACAACCACAAACCCAGAAACTCCAGTAGCTAATGGAAGCTGGGAAAGACAAGGAGAAGAATTTCCCCTGGAGCCAATGGAGAAACTCCTTTCTGCACACAACTTGTCCTCGTCCCTGAGATAATATTTCAGACTTAGGACCTCTAGAACCATAGGAGAATGAATTCCTGTTGTTTGATGTCACCAAGCCTGACAAATCCTGCTAGTAATTTGATAGCATGATGTGGCAATCCTGCAAAACCAACCTAGGTGTTTAAGAGCTCTGAGGTAATGTACTGAAAGCATGTCATGCTCTGGTTGGGATGTCATTCACATGCAAGCACTGGCAGGTGGGGAGGGCGAGGATGCCATCTCTTAAAGTCTCTGCTTGCTTATGTTTAACTGTGGGAAAGAGTAACTGAAGTTCTGGATCTTCACACATTAATGTAGCCAGTGCTTAAGAAATACAGAATGCTTGCCCTCAAGTTACTTAGACACTGACTGACTAACAAACAAACTGGTTGTACTATAACACACCACAGACTATGGTAGAGAGGCGTGTGAGCATTGTGGACTACATACAAAAGGGGCCTCAGCTGAAAGCTGAGCTTGTCAGCTTAGAGAGGAGGATTTTCCGGCAGAAGAGGAGGATGTACTTTTTCACCCTTGATGTGGAGGCTCTGTAGTCTACATGTTCTGCCCACTTATCGTGGTGCCTATTGCCTCCTTCCCATGCCCTGGCATGTCTATGTAAGGGACACTGTAGCTGCTGGCTGGATCAAGATAAGTATTAGACAAAGAAGGGTGCCTGGCTGACACACCAGAGCCAGGTGTTCTGGGAAAGATAAGCTCAGGGTGAATAGGGGTAGAGTGGTGAGGACAGAGGACTGGAAGCTTCTGCTGGCCAGGGAGGACCTCACGCGGCAGGCCGACTGTCACTGCTTCCCAGACTCTGCAGTCCTCACCTCTTTGAAGTCTTACTCGTCCCTCATGCCAGCCTCTGATGTCATTCATCTCATCACCCTGACTCCTGTTCTGGACAATGGAACTGAGCAGGAGGGCCAGGGCACAATTCCCTTTTTGTCTGTGACAGCATTGTCTGTCCTTTAAAAATGAGGGGAAGTATTGCAAGTTCCGTTTTTCAAAATAGGAAGCACTTTTTGTTTTTTTGATCTTTTATTGAGTTTTTGTGCATTTCATATACTAGATCAAATTTAGATCTGCTCTGCCATCTGCACCCTCATATCTCCCCATCGGATTTTATGCATTCTACCATATATGTTAAGGCCTATCTGGCCAGACATTCATACCCAGATGGTCCTTGGTGCAAGTTCATCCACCGGTGTCTAGTCAGCCTGTCTAGAGTCACTTCCTTACAGAAGACCTACTCTCTCCCACCTCTCAGTAAGGAGTTGCCAATAATTCTTTGGCCAGGGTTGGGGTCTGCTGCCCATGTGCCTTGTTCTGTGCTGGGTTTTTGTCTGACTGAGTCAGCATGGGTCTTGTGCATGCTGTCACCATTTTCATATGAATAAGTACCCACCTTGTGATCATTACAAGAATAAAAACACGTTGCATTTGAACTGAAAAATAAATGGTTCTGGCTGTTGTTTCCTAAACAGCCATCAGATCCTTGGAGAAACTGGGGAGAAAGGGCAGCCTCAGTGCAAAAGACACGGAAGGAAGAAGGAGAATCTGCATGGTCCTGCTATCAGAGGAACTCAAGTGGCAGTGGTACTTGTTGAAGATGACAAAGGAGTTGACAGACAGGAGGAGGTCTGAGGCACTTGACAAGAAGCCCTTCCCCGACATCCAGAAAACCCCCTGGCTCTCTTTGGCATTTGGAAGCAATGCCAGTCAGAGGCACACAGAGGGACCCTCTTTATTGTTTTTCCTCCACATGGTTCTGGGACTTAGAGTAGCAAAGACACAGAACAACGCTTCCACCTTGTGAGGTGAGCAGAAGACGGTCCATCAACTAGGAAACGGGATTGGAGAAACACAACCACCTAGAACCTCCTGAGACAGGGGCTAAATAACATTTTATGAGATTTTTAAATCTAAGAATATTTGGATACTGTTTTTAGATTTTAAATATTCACTTATTTATACTTATACTGTATAAACTATGAACCTAAAGTGATTATTGTTGTTATTATTTTAAAATTTTGTGTAATGTATACCTGTGTGTGAAGAGTGTGTGCATCCACGTGCATCCACGCAGAGATCAGAGAAGAACAGTGGTGTCTTCCTCTATCACTCTCTACCTAATTTTTGAGACAGGGTCCTCACTGAACCTGAGCCTTGTCATCTCAGTTCTGGGCTGCCCCCTGAGCTCCCAGGATCCACCTGTCTCTGCCCCCCAAAACTAGGGTTACAGGCACATGTGGCCATGGCCAGCTTTTTACATGGATGCTGATGATTCGAACTCAGGTCCTCTTGCTTTTATATCAAGTTCTCTTAGTCACTGAACTATCTCCCCAACCTACATAAATGATTATTAAAACTCTTAATGGCAGAGCAGCTTGATAACAAATTGGGTGACAATGGGCATCTTTTCTCCCACACTGATTGTTTTCTGATCCTCAGTGCCCTTCCTTACCTTTCCCAAGCCTTTTAGAAAGAACACATCATGATTAGGAAAATTATATACCTCTAGCGAAAGCTAGATGCTCTAATTCTGTTCAGAGCAGGTACCTTCCAACCGTCCTGAAAAATTAGTGAACATGCAAATGTGCAGATTCTGAAATCCTTCCAGGAAGAATCCTAAACAGTGTTGCATGTAAAGTCACAGTGTATCCATCCTCCACAGTGGACCATCTCATCTATCTTTATCAGTGACTGATCCTGAGGTTACTGCTTCTGGAAGTACAATGTGACAATCTCTTGGTCTCCATGGGCTGGATGCAGACACTATGGCCCAGGATTCAAAGGAAAACAAAAATTTCAAGTTTTAACAAAACTTTTCTAGTTTAACCTTCTGCCTTTTCCCTTTACTAATTGCTTTTGTTGGTGGTTTTTGTTTTTGGTTAAGTTACAGTCTCACTGTGTGTCTCTTGTTGGCTTGGAATTTATAGAGATCTTCCGGTCTCTGCCTCCCAAATGCTGGGATTGAATATGTTTACCTCCATATGTAGCTAAATGTACTATTTAAAGAACTCTTTCTCTATCCCAACATTATAAAAATATTTTATTTCTATATGATTATCTTGAATACACTGGAGAAATTTTTATATGGGAGTGATATCAGAATTTATTTTCTGTCTTTGCCCATGGAGTTAACAAATGATTCTAGCTAGCCTATATAGTTTATCTACCTAGCCTATATAGTTTATCATCTTTTGCTCAGCAGTACCATTATTAAATAGCTGATGAAACATGAGCTTCAGGGACCCTTACTGACAAAAGATCCTTTTACATTCCTAGAAATCTATTTAGCATTGTGCTCATACAATTATTTTTTTCTGTACATGTAAAAAATTGCTTTTGTATCATTTCTTTTCTTAAAGACAATACCTGTTACAAATTGTATAAGCTTTAAGCTTCATAAAACCTGGAGGTATCTGGTGTTTATTGATCTGTGTGTGTGTGTGTGTGTGTGTGTGTGTGTGTGTGTGTGTGTGTGTGTGAAAATAACAGTATCTCAAAAATGTCTATATCCAGTTCCCATAATGTGTTATGCTACATGGAAACAGGTTAGTAATGTTGTGGGTGGAATGAAAGGAAGGTTACTAATCAGTGATTTTGAGATAGAAGGATTCGCCTGTGTTATCTAAGTAGGCACAGTGTAATCAAAAGCATCATTGGAAATGAAAGTCAGAGGACAATTTCAGAAGGAGATGTGATTATTACAGAGTGGTCAGAGGTGTAACCTTGCTGGCTTTGAAAATGGAAGAAGGGGCCAAAAGAAGATCACTGACTAAATAACGTGACAGGGTACTAGAGTGACAAAAGGCAAGGGTGTCAAGTTACTCTTGCAAAAGGAATGTTACTTTTCTTTTTGATAATATTATATATGTAGTGTATGCTACTTTTCTTTTTGATAACATCATATATGCAGTGTATGTTACTTTTCTTTTTGATAACATTATATATGTAGTATATGTTACTTTTCTTTTTGATAATATCATATATGTAGTGTGTGTTACTTTTCTTTTTGATAACATCATATATGCAGTGTATGTTACTTTTCTTTTTGATAATGTCATATATGTAGTGTATGTTACTTTTCTTTTTGATAACATCATATATGTAGTGTATATTACTTTTCTTTTTGATAATATCATATATGCAGTGTATGTTACTTTTCTTTTTGATAATGTCATATATGCAGTGGGCTGTGATCACGTCCCCCACTCTGTTTTTCCCCTGTTTTATCCCTTCCCACTCCCACTAACTCTCTCTTCTTCCCATCTAGTCTCTCTTTCCTTTCATGTTGTGTGTGTGTGCGTGTAGATGCCTGTGTACATGCAGATCTTTGGCAAGTACCCACGGTGGTTGAGTGTTGGAGTGCAACAATCACATCGTATCTAGAGAACGACACTTTGTAGCACTCCTCCCATTCTGTAGATCTTACAGTCTTCTTGTCTTCTTTTCCACAATGTTCCTTTGGTCTTCAGAGGGATGATATAGATATCCTGTTTGGTCCTAAACACTCAGTAGCCAGAACTTCAACCAGTTATGAGTGTCTGCATTAACTGTGGTCAAATGCAAGAAGAAGCTTCTTGACTGGGGTATAAACATAAATATGTAGAAAGTCATTTGGTTCCTTTCTGTTTTGCTTAACAGCAGTAATAGGTTTCCCTTTAGGACTTGCGATGTCCCCAGCCATAGTCTTTAGACTGGTACCAGTCATGATTCCACTTACAACCCTACTAATGTATTTACTTTGGTCCAAAGAGCTATGTGTTGGACTTTCAACCAATGGAGATGAAATAATAATAGAGCTCTACTGTGAAAACCATCAAGACTGTGGTTACTTGTTAGAGCAGTAATAGAAAACCAATAGACTGCATCTAATTGTTAGTAGTTGAGCATTTATTTCTGTGACTTCTCTTACATTCTACTGACTTCTCCAACTGTTCTTGTGCTGACAGGATCTCTTCTTATTTACTCTTGTAGAATTCATTTTTGACATCAATAGAGAAGCATTTTGCGTTCTTCAAATTCACTATTTCCCACATAACATTTATATTTAGCTTGCCATACTGTTTACTCAGCAACAGTGTAATACAAACTGCAGAACATAAGCCTGTGAACATCCCATTGAAATTGTTTTGTGTTCAGTTGGCATTTAATAATATTAATTCTTTCTATTCATGAGTATGGTATGCTTCTTCATTTATTTTAAGAAACCTCATCTTTGTTTTCCAGTCCCTCCCTTTGGTAATGACTTATAATTTCCTTCATCAAGGTCTTGAAAAGCTTTTGTTAAATTTCTTCCTATATATTTAATTTTTGTAGCTGCTGTACATGAAAGGTTTTCTATTATATTTTCTTATCTGGTTATTAACAGTATAAAGAAAGCTGTTTTTATTTTCATGGTGATGTTTCTAGAAATTTTGCTGAACTGTCTAAGTTGTCTTAATACTCTGCTGGTAGATTACTGAGAAATTCCTGTAATTATATTCTTTATAAATTGAAGCACATTTTCTATTATTTTTCAGTTCTTATGTATTTATCTTTACCAGGTATTCACAAATTGCAGCTTATAAACACCTTAGTTGGATGCTTGTCTTATTCTTTTGTTCTAAAGAGTTCTAAAATTTTGTCAGAAGGAATGTAGTATGGTGTCTTGATATATAACTTTTATTAAGAAAAAGGAGTTTTCCTTTTCAGAGAGCTCAAGAGATTTTCATGATATTATTATGTCAGAAGTTAAAGGTGTTAAAGTGAGAGATGATATGCAACTTAGAATCAGTGAAATGTCACAGAAAAAGATGAATCAAGGAAGCAATTCTGCAGTTTATAAGCAAAACAAAAGGACTAAAATCAAAGTCTGGAAGATTGAACAAGCCACCTACTTCTAGACCCTAAAAAATAGATTCTTTAAAACTGAGGAGACTGGGGCCCAGTGATACTTCTTAGTTAAATTCAACAACTCCATCAGCTCTGAAGCATAAAAGAGACCCAGTGAACGCAAGATAGCTGCAATGATCAGAGGTGTGGAGGGAAAAAATGAAGGAATCTCTGATATTCTTGTCAAAGAGCATGAAGTATCATTAACAGCACATGGCTCTGACTATGAACAAGTATTCCAGAACTATTCTAATGATTTTACAGAATTTACTGCCAGAGAAATCTTGAGCCTTATCTTTAAAAATGCTTATGACTATTCACTGGATCTTAAAACAGTTCTCACTTAGAAGGTGAGTTTCTTGATCTATGTACTCTCAAGAAGGGCAAAGTCTCCTACATCCATGTTAGATGTGGTCCAGATGGAGAGAAAGACTATCCCTGAGCAAAACCAGGGGCGTGAAGAATAAACATGAAAAAATGAGAGGAATTTCTCTGCAAAGTGCAGCATTGGGGTCTATTTAAGGGGCTTCCCCTCAGTCATGAAGAATGCATTCTCAATATAGGTCACAGTTTTTAATGCTCCCCATTTTACTTTATCTGTGGTTTCTCTGTCCCATCATTGAACGCTGTATATGGGAATAGAGAGAAACTCCTGGTGTTTGGTCTTCATAGGTTACATGAAGGAAACGTCAGGAATTATGTCCAGCTTGGAAGGGACAGTCAGGCAGTCAAGCAGAATGTTGAGCTAGTTGCAATGCATGTTGGGCTTCTGGGTTGCCACTTGGGAAGGTGTGAGTATGCTTGAGGTGTGGGTAGAAGAAAAAGCTGGGTATTTGATAAGAAAGAGGGGTGATTACAGTGGCAAAGATAGGTATAGATTAAGCACACTTCGTTTTCCTGCTCATCATGTCGTGACAGTGCAGGAGTGAAGGCAGAAGCATACCTCCTTCAGATTAGCCATCAGCTGTCCAGTGTCAGCCTCCGTGTTCCTAAAGGAATTAAGAGACATTATTATAGACACAGGAGGAGGCTTGTTGAGTGACTGTAAAAACTGGAACAAAGAATTGTACACACAGCCCTACCCTTCCACTAGTGACTGTGGTCTGAAGCGTGCAATAAATACTTTTTGTATTAAAATGAATTTTTGCTCTTTATTTCTTACTGCAGAGTAACTTAGCCTAATTAATCCAATCAATCAATTTTTCTCCATTGGATTGTTCTTACTGGCTTACACATGTTCATTACCATTGTCCTACTGTGCAAATCCCTGCCCCTGGCCTCTAGTTCCTCTAGGTTATTTCTCTGTTCTCTGTTCAAAGCACGGTTTTGTGATAGTCTTTATTGAAGTCTCCCGTTCTTCCTCCCATTATTTCCAGACCAAATACCCCTTTCTCTCTGTTTAATTTCAATACCTAGAGCATTGGCTTTGGCTGGCCATGTCCTTTCTCTGATTTCCTTCCATCACATTGCCTTTTTTTTCTTAGCCTTCCTTGCTGGTTTTGGTTCTTTACTAGATCTCAGAATGTAGGAGTTATTCACACATTGTCTGAAGTTATAGTCATACCAATACCTGTAGTGAACTGTATTTATACTAATGAATCCCAAATCTATGCATTTATTTCAAGACTCTTAATTTGAGCGTCAGAATGTGGTAGCACATGCCCCTAATCCCTGCAGTTGGGAGGTGGAGGTGGGAGGATCAAGAGTGCAAGGTCATCCACTGCTACACACAGAGTTCAGGACAACCCTGGGCTACATGAGACTGTCTCAAACACAATAAAACAACAATGACCAGAACAAAACTATAACCTGAGCATAAGATTCCTATATTCAGTTCTCTACTTAATATATTTGAATGTGGAGGCTGTTATGGTTTGAATATGAACTATCTCCCACAAGCTCATGTGTTGGAATACTTGGTCTTCAGCTGGTGATGCTGTTTTGAGAATCTGTGGAACCTCTGGGAGGTGAGGCCTAGTAGGAGGAAGTGGGTCACTGGGGGTGAGCCTTGATGTTACAGCCCACTCAGCTTCTAGCCCTGGTCTCTCTGCTTCCTGCATAGTGGGTGACAATTACTGCTGAGGACGGAGCCCCAACTGCCCTGCTTCCCCTGCTGTGATCATGAGCCCTAAAGTGGCTTCTAGTCAGGTTTCAGCAATGAGAAAAATAACTGACTCAAAGACCTAATTTGCATCCCAAACATATCATGAACCAAGCAGGACTATTAATAGCCCCCTTAATCTTCTCCCTTCTTCCCCAAGTTCTTTCCATCTCTATAAATGACATCACTGTCTTCAGTACCCAAGCCTCGATTCCTCTGCCTCTTCTAAGATTCCTCTTTCCCTTGCATACCTTACTCCATCAGTAGCACCTTACCATTTAACAAAGTATCATTCAAGCCACTGTCTGGAGCCATTTTGTTGTTTACACCCAAAATCTAAGAGGAGATATGCTTTTAGCACAAGGATGAGATTTGAATGTTCCATGACCTTTGGGAGAAGATGTAGGTTTTACAAGATAGCACTTGTTGTTTTGCACAAATGTCAGCATTGTCCCTAATTTGACTTCCTGCCTGAATTCCTATGCCCTGCATAGTGGTACAAATACACTGAGCAAAATAAAGTCAGAGGCCTCAGTATTCACTGACAGCCCTCCCGAGTCAGTCTATCGTTTGTCTCTCTTCTTTTTCTTAATCCTCACTCCCCCTTTCAGGTACTGTTCGATTCTGCTGGCTCCGGCAAGCCACCATCACTGCCTGAGTGGATAAAGCTTTAGTGCTGCTGCTGCCACGGCCGCTTTTTCCGTCTCTATGCTTGAAGCACAGATTGGCCCCCTTCCCACAAAGACCTGCAGGAGCCTTGGAGTGCGTCTGAAGTCACACACACCTTAACCTATCTGCCCCTTGGCTGTTTTGGCTGCTGCAGCTCCTCCCTGGGCCCCTTCCATCTTACTCTTTTTCTAGCTGTCCCTCAGTGATGTTGAGTTCACTCCTGACTTAAGACCTCTGTACTCCGAATCCTTCTGATTGGATTCTTTCTTTTAGCTCTTATCCTAGCTGGTGCTCTTACATAAGGCGGACTGTTCAAATGTCCTCATTTGTGGAAACAAACAGACAATCCTGCACTCACTTGCCACCCCTTTAACCAACTTTCTTTCCTTCCTTCTCAGATTTTATTCTGATTTTGTCATTTTTCTGTATACATGACTGATTGAATCCACAGTTTGATTGTATTATAATATGAGATTTGCTCCTAGTATTTTAGATTAAATCATCATCATGATAATTATAAGCAGGTAAGAGAAACCTGAGATTTTTAGCTTTTATAAGATATATCAAGCAAGGACTAAATATAATGACAGTGGCAGAAATTGAGGTCCTTGCTTTTGTTCAGAGGAACTTAATAAAACCACTGGATCAAATAATTACTTAATTATAGTATGCCAGGGTTTGAATGCCACCTGATTATGGCCCCGTTTCAGTTTACAGCCAAGATTCTGGTACAACCAGTACTTGAAAATGCCATGGCATCATTGCCTGCCGGAGCATCTTATCCTTGGTGAAATGTTTTTTCATTTCAGTTGCTTGGGTACCACTTGCATTAAGCTGCAATCATGTCTCTGCTCTACAAAGTTTCTATTTTCAGAGAGGATTTCACCCTTTAAAACATTTGCTCTTCACCTGACAGAGTATGCTTACTCACCCTTTATTGACATAACCCTTGTGGGACCCTTTGTGATGGCGGCTTTATTCTCCTTCAGTCCTCACTCATTTTCCCTGGCTGTCTTCTTCATTGTCAGTACTGACTTCTGTGCTGTTCAGGTTCCTATCTCTGTCCTTCTGGTCCTGACAGCATGTGACTCAGCTCTCTGAGCCTCAGTTCTGCCTTGTTGGTAGGACATTTCCATGGGTATCTTACTGCATTTGTTATTTGTCTTGTTATTGTGACAACATAGTTGATAAGAAGCACTTATCAGCTAAGGAAAGAATGGTTTATCTTTGCTTATAGTTCCATCATGGTGGGGAAGGCATGGTGGCAGGAGGCTACCAGTTCACACTATGTCAGCAGTCAGGAAGTAGGATATGAACAGGAAGTAAGGGCCAGACTGTAAAACCTCAAGGTCTGCCCCCAGTGATCAACTTCCTTGTCAAGGGTCTACTTTCTAAAGGTTGCACAACCTTCCTGAGTGGCACTACCATCTGGAGACCAAGTGTTCAAACACATGAGCCAATGAACTACAAACTATTGGAGTAGCTCTGGCCATTCCCCATCATAATCATGGCATCTCTCTTATTTTTGGATGTTGATCTGTGGCCAGGTCTTACTAGCACAAAGCCTGGAGTTTAGGCTCAGCCATAATTTGACTCCAGCCTGTTACTTTCCAACAAAGAGAAGGGGTACCTCATGTTGACAAAGGGAAGTTAAAGTACAGAGTTGCTTTACAGAGGACAGCTCTCTATTCTTTCTTAATTCTCTCCATTATAGTTCTCATGAAAGATATTAATGTGGCTCAGTGTGTTTTCACAGACTGGGCCATTTGTTTACCTCCTAGGAAAATAGTTGCTTCTTGACTTCTTGACTAACTCGCTTTGCAAAAGTCCTTTTGCAGGATAGGAGGGAAGAACCTGTTCTATCCCCTCTTCTTGGCTTGCAGAGGGATGCTGTCTCCATTTGTCTTCACATTGTCCTCTTTGTACATGTCTGTGTTGTAATTCTCAGTCATATTAGATTAGTATCTATCTTAATGATTTCATTTTAACTTAATTACTCTGAAAAGAACTTGTGTTCAAATATGGTCACGCTGAGATGTACCAAGGGGAGGGTTAAGATTTCAGTCTGGGGGAGATAATAAGTAGGAGACACATGACCTTAAGTCTTTCAAGAAACATTTGATCAAAATTTACATTTTTACCTTTACATGAATAACTGTAACTAAACAAATGAATATTATAAGCACATTATTGCTTTCATTTGGAATATTCTTTCCCTTATCTTTCTCTTATGTAAGCATTTTATGAATATTATTTCACTGAATTTCATTGCAACCAAGTGAGGTAAGTTTTTAAAAAGATTTTTATGTATTTATTTAGTGTATGTGTATGTGATGTGTGTGTGTGTGTGGGGGGTGCGATGTGTACCTAGAAGTCAGAGGACACCTTGCAGGAATTAGCTTTCCCCATCTTTCGATACCTTGATACCAGGGATTGAACTCACTTTATCAGGTATTGTAGCAAGATCTCTTACCAGCTAGTGAGTTGATCAGCCCAAGTTAGGTAATTTTTAACATTATTTTGTCAAAGAGGAAACATGTTTATTGTCTTAATTATCACTGTATATATTTAGGACATATATTAGAAATGTAAATACTTGATAAATAAGGAAAAGACAACTAATTCAAAGCTGAACAAACAGAAGGAACTAGAATTCACTGTCAAGGTTCGGTTATCCTCATCCAAAACTTACTGAGAAGAGAGTACAATACTAAGGTTTCTTTCAGATTTCAAGGATGTTTAAGGTAGTATACACTGCAATGTTATTGGGTCACTATTATATAATTAGTGATTACTGATGGAAAGTGTGCATTTGAATCAAGGGGGAAGCTTTTGAAAATTATGCCAGATTTACTAAAGTGGAATTCTCAGAGAACATATCAAGATGTTGCAGTTTTGAACTCTAGACTGACATTTCAAACCAAATATAAAGGTAGAAGAGCAAACTTTATGGTCTTGGGGATTCAAAGTGATCACAATGTTTTCTTGCTATTGCAAAGGGTGGATGAATGTAGTATGTTGAAACTATCATAGACTTTGGAAGTCTTCAGATCAGGGATTATTCAAATATCATGGACCCAATATTTCTATCCCCCCCAGTTCATATGTTGAAATCTATTTGTATTTGTAGGTGGCATTTGAGAGTTGTCAAGGTCATGAAAGAGTGAAGCTTTTATGAATGTGAACGGCCCTTATAAGAAGAGGCAGAGGATTTGAGGATGTTGCAATTGGTAGAGTGTTTACCGAATATGAAAAGGTCCTACATTTGGTCCCCACATAAAACTAGGTGTGGTGGCACATGATTATAATCCCAGCACTGCTGAGGTGGAGGCAGGAGCTTAAAAGAAATTCAAGGTCATCCTCAGCTAGATAGCTACATTCAAGGTCAGCCTGGAATACAGAAGACTTGACTAATACATACATACATACATACACACATGCATACATATGTACATAAAAAGGACAGAGAGCTAGCTTCCTGTAATTCTGTTATGAGGTCAGCAGTCTTTACACCAGAAGGATGAACTCACCAGAACCTGATTTTACCGGTGCCCTGAATGTGGTGAGAATAAATCTTTTGTCCATGAATCACCTAGTCTAGGTGCATTTTTAATATTTTTGGTTTTTGTGCATTTCATACAATAGTTCTCATTCAAATTTAGAGCTCTTCCCTTATCTATGTTCCCCCAAGAGCCTCCCCCACCAGACCTCATGCATTCTGTCATAAATGTTAAGTTCTATCCCAGCAAGCATTTGTATGCAGATGTCCTTTGGTGCAAGTTCATCCACTGAAGTCTATTCAGCCTATCTACAGATCTTAGAGAAGATCTACTCTCCCTCACCCAGCAATAATTATTCTCCAAGCATTCTTAGAATAGGGCTGACCACCCTTCCCATTTCTCCTGCTCCATGCTGGGCCCTTGTCTGATTGAGTTGTCATGGGTCTTGTGCACAATGCTACCATTGCCACAGGTTCACACAAGCAAGCTTCCAAGGGCCTGAAAGTCTCTGTTTCCCTATGTTCATGGGCAACCCTGGCTCTTACAATCTTTCCACTTCCTCTCTTGCAATGGTTCCTGAGCTATGGGTGGATGAGATTTAATATAGGAGTCCTTTCCAAGGATACAGTCTGCAGTATTTTATTCTCTAAAATATAACCAGTTATGGCCTTTTGTGTACATATCACTCTGTTGTATAAGGGAGCTTCATTGGTGAGAGTTGAGGGATGCACTAGTATTCTCTGTATCCCCTGTTCCACTGTATTTCATGAGCCTTAGGTGTAGAAGTTCCACTGCAGATGTGTCACCTAGGTATGGGCATCTTTCAGGTGTACATTCTCAGTGTGTGACCAGATATGTAACTCTGTTATAGCCTCCATCTGTCACAAAAAGAAGTTTCTTTGATGAATGGTGTACAGTATACCTGTCTGTAAATATAAGGATCTATATTTAGCATATGGTGAGAAATTTCATTTGTCTAGAGATAGGACAGAGATAGGGTTTTCCCTAAGATCTGTGACCTCTTTAGCTGTGTATATTTGGCTGTAATTACAGTGCCAACTGTGAGTTCCCTACCATTGAGAGGGCTTAAAGTCCAATTAGGTAGCTGTTGATGACCCCTAGATAACAATGCCACTGCTGCACCAACAGTAGTTTGCTGTGCCAGTTCCCTTTAGGACTTTTATCGTGAATGCATGTTGGATTTTGTCAAAGGCCTTTTCTGCATCTATTGAGATGACCATGCAATTTTTGTCTTTACGTTCATTTATATGATTTATTACATTTATTGACAAGTATATTGAACCATCCTCTCATCTCTGGAATAAAGCCAACTTGGTCATGGTGAATGTGTAGTAGCTCTTTTTGATGTGTGTCTGCATGCAGTTTGCGAGTATTTTGTTGAGGCTCTTAGTGTCTATGTCCACTAAGGATATGAACCTATAGTTTTCATTGTTTTTGCTGTTAGAGTGATACTGGCTTCACAGAAGAAGTTTAGAGTTCTCCTACTGTTTCTATCTTTTTGAATAATTTAAGTATTATTGGTTACAGATTTTTCTTTGAATGTCTGGTAGAATTCTGCTGTGAATCCATCTGGGCCTGAGCTTTTTTCAGTTGGAGGTTTTGTATTACTGTTTCAATTTTCTCATTTGTTATGGATCTGTTTAAGCTGTTGATCTCCTCTTGGTTTAACTTTGATGGTTTCCATTAATTGAGGAAATTTAGGAAGTCAGCAGTCTACATGCTTTAAGAATGAACTGAGCAGAACCTGATTGCACTGGTACCCTGATTGTGGTGAGAATAAATCTGTTGTCCATAACTCACCCCAAAAATTGTGCATTTCATACAAATACATTCTTAATCAAATTTAAGCTCTCTCCCCATCCGTGTTCCCCCAGCACCCCCACGCTGGACCTCATGCATTCTGTCAGACACATACTTTGAAGTTTATTTAGTCAGATATTAGAATTTCAAAACATACTTGCTTCTTAGTGCCATTTGCTTGGAATATTTTTCTCCATCCTTTCACCCAAAGGTAGTGCCTATCCTTCAAGTTGAGATGAGTTTCTTGAAGATGGCAAAAAGATGTTTTTTTTTTTTTTTTTTTTTCTTAGTCATTTCCAGTAGTCTGTGTCTTTTGACTGGGGACTTGAGGCCATTGATATTTAGAATTATTATTGAAAGGTGTGTATTAGGTACTGTCATTTTTAGCTTGTTTGTCTTCTTGGTCCTATCTTGTGTTTCCATTTTCATACCTTCCTCTGTTTTCTTTCTGTAATCTCTTGGGTATCCTCATTCCTATCTTCGGTCCTTTGTTTTGCTTTGAGCATTATCTGTAGGGCTGGTTTGGTGGACAGGAATTTTTTCAGCCTTTTCATGTCATGCAAAAATTTCCATTTCTATTCTATGATGATTGATAGTCTTGCTGGATAAAGTATTTGGGGTTGGCATCCATGGTTGTTTAGAGCTGGGAATACTTTGGTCCAGACTCTTTGGGCTTTCATAGTTTACATTGAAAAGTCAGCAGTAATTCTGATGGGTTTTCCTTGATATGCAACTTACTGTTTTTCTCTATCAGTTTTTAGTACCCTCTTTGTATTCTGTACACTTAATGTTTTTACTATGATATGGTATGGGGAGTTTTGGCCCTTTGACAGCAACTTGAACTTATTAAGACACTAAGAGCTGAGAAATGGACTCTATCACCTTGCAAGTCGAGGTGATCATGACTCTTCCTTGTTTTGTGGAGGCTGGAACAATACGTTTGAACCATCTTGTTTTTGAAGTCATTCACGCCTACACTCTACTCTACTTCGGTGTCATTTAAACTCCTAGAGCCAAAGACTCTTCAAAGATGTTTCAAACAAGGAATGACCAAAGATCTCTTATTTTGTAATTATCTGAAGAGAAAGTGAAATTTTATTCCATTGAGCAGACTATCTGGCTCAGAAGTAAGTCCTCAATTCATTAAAACTATGCTAGATATGAAAGTTTGTAGGAATGGCAGAAACACTTAGTTTTGTAAATGCACGAAGCCAATCTTTTGGATATGTGACAGAGCTTCATGTGCCATTACTGCTCCAAGCACACTGGAACTGACCAGGCATGCCAAGTACCAGTACTGTACCTTGTAGCAGTGATTTCAGTTAAGGAATCACCATCTTAGCTGAGAGTGAAAGAATCAGATCTCACAAGGAGAGACATGTTCGTTTTGTTTTGTTGCCTTTTGTGGCTCAGAGATTTGTGAACTTGTCAAGGATCAATGGTATCTGTCACCACTAATGCACACAATGGCAGTCAATTTGGTCCAAACTGAATAATTCGAGGAAGAGTATCAGGTGTCCTTTCATCACCACGGACCATTCCTATATTTCAGCAGTTGTCCATTAAGTAGATTAGAATAGGGAACGCCTGTGGTTTAGGAAGATCCTCTATTACAGGGATCTCTGATAAGGCTTTTCCTCTGCAGGACACACTGCATTCCAGGATCCTGATGGAAACTGGAAATTTGACCTTGTAAATCTAGTCTTGTTCTGTTAGAGCTCTGTAGATGTGAAAATGATTGGCACACAATTTGAATCACTTACATTTTCTGCTGTTCTGGGAACCATTTAAATGGAAATTATTTGCATAACTGAATTTTCCCTTCCTCCATGTTATGTGGGGAACTTCTTATTGTGAGTTATTCCATAAGGTGAATTATCTTAATTAATTCAGTGTGTATGAAAAATTAACAGATGTTTGTGAATATCTAACTCTCTTTGGCTTTGTTTAAAGATGTGATTTAAGCTCATCTGTCTTCAAATTGCTTCTAAATGATTCAAATAAATAGTCAACCACTGAGAGCCTTACTAAGAGACGGCTTTGCCCAGAGAAAGAAGTGAAGTGTACGTGCCAAATTGTGTTTTAATTTTTCAAAGAAATGGATGGTATTCATTGTTTGAGGCATTTCCCATTTCTAAAGGAAGGCTAGATCCTCTGCCTCTGCTGAGCTTTTTGAATCTTCTAGAAAATTGGGGAAATGAAATTGCCAGCAGGAGTGGTGTTCTATATTAGGAAATGTGCACACTGGCAGATGTTCAAGGGAGAGCTACCTGAGTGGAGAGCGCCATTTAGGACTATTCAAATTTAAATCTCTGATTTTAGCTGAACACCAAAGTGGAGCAATAAACCCATTTGTGGCATTTATGCTTGGCTGAAGCCAGAGGAAATGCAGCATTGGTATTATCTACTCTTGTAGTTAGTTACATAGCCATTTGTAAGTGGGTCATTGTTTAAATGTATTTGCATGGTAATACAAGTATAACCTCCAACTGAATAACTTAATGGAGATAATAACAACATATTTAATATATTTATTTTATTGTAGCATAATCCAGGAACAAGACTATGGGATCTAAGAGATCGTCCCTTGGCTATATAGAGAACTAAGATATATGCAGAGCTTTTGTAGACTTATACAATCAAATCACCCATTTTCCATGAAAAATGCATTTGTCAGATATTCTATAGAAATTTCTGAAGCACATAATTTGTTTAATTATTTTTAAGCCTGCCCAAATTTGAAAATACTTCTAATGCAATTTGACCAGAACTGGGCACTTTATCTTGAACTTCTCTGTGATAATAGACAACCAGGCAATTGTGAATCCACATTTAATCAGTTAAGATATTAAACTCCCATTTAGCTCCATCCTTGAACTAAATTAAAATGCTTCTCTGCCATTTTGAGTCTATTATTAATTTAGTTACTGTAGTTAGTATGGTGGGGCAAGGAAATTTAACATGTAATTTGATTATGGCCAAAATTTAATCTCCATTTAAAAATGCACAAGTATTATTGGGGAGAAAGTAACTTTAGAAGTCATTCTGGTTTATCTCTTTCATTTGGTAGATAAAGAATCAGTTTAATTGTGTAAGGTCAAACCATTGATTACTGGCAGAAGGACAGGACATGTCTGTGAAAGCACAGATTAATTAGGATAGTTAAAAATATAGCAAAACTAAGACCTATCAATATCTCTGACAAGATTTCATTATAAATATATTCTGTTGCACATGGTCAAATCTTATTGAAAAATAACAATACAAATAACTGACTATGGTATCCACTGTAAAATCACATGCAGTTATATTGATTCATTATTAGTGTAACTAGAATTTATGAGTAAGTAAGGATTTCTTGACATATAGAATTTGTAAAGTCACATGATTTCCTGGTGCTGTTTTCCAGGGACCTCTGAAGTAGGCTCAGTGCTATTGAAACACTGTGCAGGGAAAAGAGAGTAACCTCGCCTGAAGGAAGGTTTGAAGCTAAGTAAGGATGTGGAATTCAAGCTTGACATGTTTGGGGTCAGGGAAGGGAGCATGGGTCTTTGTGTTGGTTTCTGCTGCGTTCATTAGTGAAAACACAACATTGCTAGCCATAGGGTGTGATGACGTGCCTGTAGTCTCAGGGTTTATGAGGACTGCACAGTAACCCAGCTCTACCTCTTGCCAAGGAAATCTGTGATGTACATTATTTTATGTCTTTCATCTCTATAAAATTCATCTTATTTGATTCCTCAGTTAGTTGCATATGTTTTTTACTTCTCATATATTTTGATTTCTTGTTCTGTGAGCCATACTTTAGAGGTAACAAGGCTAGATGTAGGCTCCCTGTCGGCCCGTCCCTCTTGCTCTCTATAGTTGATTTATTAACAAATCTACCCTTCGTATGGCAGCTTCCCCGAGTCCATCTTTCTCCTCCACCATTACCAACACTACTGCAATGGTAACCTGACTTTACTCTTTACAGGGCCTTTCGTTGTGTGTCCCCTCTCTCTCCCCTCTCTCCCCTGATGGTGCTTGTTTTATACTAGATGGTCTGGCGGGCATGAACTGTGGGTGACTCATACACACTTCATTAATTGCTACTTCTGTGCCTTCTGTTATTTCCTTGCAGTTGCTTCAAATGTCATGGCTTCCCCGTTTTGCTGTTTAACTCTTGCTTGTGACTTTGGCTGAGGGTTTAACAAATATTCAGGTCGCACCTATTGGAAAGTAGTCCTCACTCTAAAATTATTGATAAAAAAAATAAAAAAAACTATGACCAATGTGCCAAATATTGTATGATTTATTTTTTAAGATAACTTTATTGAGATAAAACTTACTTGCCATAAAATTCAGCTGCCAAAAGATGTAGCTCAAAGAATTTGAGTATAATCACAGAGTTGTGTAAGCATCATCAGTGTCTAATTTTACTTCATTTCATCACTCCCGGAGGGATTCTCTTCCTTACTATTCGTCTCTTTCTCCAGGTCCCTGTACCTCATCTCTGCACTTGCCCATTCTGAACATTTCATAGAAATAGAACCACACGTGTGATCTTTTGTGTCTAGATGCTTCCTTGTATCATACTGTGGTAGTTTGAAAGAGAAATGTTCCCCCTAGACTCACATATTTGAATACTCTGTCCCCAGTTGGTGGTGCTGTTTGGGAGGTGGGAGTCCAAGAAGTAGCCTTGTTGGAAGACATGTGTCATAGGGGACAGGTTGGGGAACTCGTAGCCTCCCAGCATTGCCTCATTTCCAGTTTGTTGTCTTTGTATCTGTGACTCAAGATGTGAGCTTACAGCTTGCTGCTGCAGTCACTTGCTGCCATGCCTCTGGGCCATCTATACATACAGATACTCTGATTTCTTCCTTTTCTTTTATTTCTTTCTCTTGTCTTACTGTTCTAGCTAAAATTTCCAGCTCTATATTGAACAAGTTGAGATAGTGAACACTTTTGCCTTGTTCATGATTTTAGTGCAACTCCTACTTTTCTCCCATTTAGTACAAAGGTGGCAGTAGGTTTGTTATGTAAGCCTGTGTTGAGATATATTCTTTCTATTCTGAGTGTCTTCAGGGCTCTCATCATGGAGATGGTGGATCTTATCTAGAAATTACTGCATAAGATTGTCATGTGATTTCTGTCCTAGGTCTATTTATGTGATGTATTACATTTACTGATTGCATATGTTGAACCATCCCCACATCAATGGAATGATGCTCTCTTGATTGTGGTGAATGACTTATTTGATGTGTTCTTGAGTTTGATGTGCATATATTTCATTGAGAAATTTTGAATCCATGTTCACCAGTGAGATGGTCCTGTAAGTTTTTTCCATGTGTGGCTTTATCTGGTTTTGCTATCAGTGTAGTAACGGGTCTGTAAAAAGAATTTGGGGTAGTCTTTCCTTTTCTGTGGTTTGAGACGTATGGTGATAATTCTTTAAAGCTGAAAATTCAGTAATGAATCCTACTGAGCCAGGACACTTTGTAGTTGGGAGACATTTTGCTACTGTTTCAATCCCACTGCTTGGTATAGTTATTTTAAAATTGTTTAATCTCATCTTGGTTTAGTTTTGATAGGTCATCTGCATGTAGTAGTTTATAGCTTATCTTAGATGATTTTCTGAATTTCATTGGTCTCCATTGTTTTGGCTCCCTTTTCAATGTCAATGTTGTTAATTTGGGTCTGCTCTTTCTTTTATTTTGATCTTTTATCTGAGAGTTTGCCAATCTTATTTATCTTTCAAAGAACCAACTCTTTGTTTCATTTATTCTTTGTATTTCTTTCTTCATTTCCACTTTAATAATTTATTGCCTGATCTTAATTATTTCTTCCTGTCCACTGATTTTTATTTTTTTTTGAGATAGCGTCTCCATGTAACCCCAGGTAGCCTGGAACTCATTATGTAGACCAGGCTGGCCTTATTTTCACAGAGATCTGCCTGCCTCTATTTCCGGAATACAAGGACTAAAGACATAGGCCACTGACTCATCTACTGGTTTTGAATTTGACTTGTTCTTGCCTTTCCATGGCCCTGAGGTACATTGTTATTTATAAGATTTCTCTGGATTTTTGGTGTGGGCACTTGTAACTATAAATCCTGCTCTTAGGACTGCTTTCATTGTAGACCACAGATATTACTCTGCTGTGTCTTCATTTTTATTCAATTCTAGGTGCTAGTAAACTTTCCTTCTCTTTATCTTTGATGCCTTATTTATCATTTGATAATGTGTTGTTCAGTCTCCATAGTCTATGGCTCCTCTTGCTGTTGATTTCTAGTTTTATTTTATTGTGTTAAGATAGAATACAAATATTGTTTCAGTTGCTCTATATTTATCAAGACTTGCTTTGTGTTGTGTTATATGTTCTATTTCAGTGAAAGTTTCATGGGTTGCTGAGAAAAATATATATTCTGCAGTGTTTGAATGGATATCTTTTAGATATTTGACCCATGATATCATTTAAGACAGATGTATTTTCCTTTCTATTTTGTCAGGCTGGTAATGTCTACTGGAGAGAGATGGACATTGAAATTATCCACAATTAAATCTTATTCATCTGTATCTTTATATCAGGCAGTATATGTTTTATGAAGGTGAAGTTACTATATATTTTATGAACATGGGGTTCAGTGCATTTAGATATATTTAGATTTGTAATATCTTCTTGATGGTTTTTTTCCTCTAATAAAGCTTCTCTCCTCTTTCTGACTAATTTTTGTTTGAAGTTTATTTCATCAGATAATAGATTAGTGGAATCTCTTTATCTTCTTAATTGCATTTGTTTGGAATAACTTTTTATTTTTTTATCTATTCTTTTATCCAAAGGTTATTCCTACCTTTATTAGGGAGGTTCATTTCTTGGAGGTTAAAAAAAATTATATATTTTTTGTTTTTAATCCTGTTAGTCTGTGTCTTTTGATTTTGAAATTGAGAACCTTAAAATTCAAAGTTATTATTGAAAACTGTATTTGAGTTCATTTGGTTGAGTTTATAATTTTTGGTGTGTTCTTAGACCTAATTTACTTAATTATTGCCCAGCCCAGTATACTGGTCACTTTTTTATTGCTGTAACAAAATATTATGAAACAAAGCAACTTAGAAGAGAATGGATTTGTTTTAGCTTCAGGTCCAGAGGGAATTCAGTCCATCATAATGGAGAAGGCATGGGAACAGGACCACGAGGCCAACCTGACCTGGCAGTTAAGAAACAGAAAGATCATAGGGAGACAGAAGTGTGACCAGACTATAATACCTCAAAGTCCATCTCAAGTAATGCACTTTCTCTAGCAAGGCTCTACCAATTCAAAATTCTATTGACCTTCCCAAACAGTCCCATTAGCTGGGAGCCATGAATTCAAATACATAAGCCTATGATGGATATTCCTCATTCAGACCACCACATTCTGCTCCTGGTCGCCCCATAGACTCATGTCAAATTAGTTCAATTTTAAAATACCCCACAGTCTTTAGCATTCTTAACCATATATAATTCTAAAGTTCAAAGTCTCTTCTGAGAGACAAGGCAATCTCTTAACCATGACACTCTTTAAAATCAAAATACAAATTATATACTTTCCATATACAATGGTATAGAATATACATTCCCATTCCAAAAGGGGGGATTGAGACATAGAGAAGAAAGCTTGGATCAAAGCAAGACTGAAACCCAGCACCCCAAACATAAAATACTGCAGCTCCAAGTCTAGTGTCTGGGACTTTAGTTCCAAAGGGCTTAGATAGCTCTGGTCCTCCAGTTTTGTTGCTTGCAGCATATGTCTCTCTCTTGGGTTGTTTCCACTCCCTGTATGCAACTCTTCTTGGCAGATGTCACATAGCTCTGGCCTCTACAACATCTTGGGGTCTCTACCACAATCCAGGCTTCACCTTCACAGCTTTTCAATGTCCTCTCAAGGCCTCCTTTCAGGGACTTCAACTCTGTCTCATATTGCCTGTCCTCAGACTCTGAAACTGTGGAGGAAGAATCTCTGGATCACTCAATCTTGCATCTTTCTCATCTCCAAAACTAGTACCAAGTGGAGGACTGTGGCAAGGGTAGCTGCCAGCTTGAGCTGAAACCTGGCACGGTTGCAGCATCTTCTGCATGCTAAAGCTAGTGGAAATCTTCTCACCAATCCTTCTGCGCTGGCCTCAACATTCCCCTGTTCTGTTCTATAAACTTTCTTATTTTACTAAGCTACTGAAACTAGTGATGTTTGATGTCACCCACCTCTGTAATAGCTTTTATACCACATGTCACTTATTCCGCAGATATTAAGCAGACTTTGCCTGTGTCTCTTCTGCTTTTTCCAATGCTCCCATAGTTCTCGATCATTCCTTTGTGATACGACGTCCCTCTCTGTGCCCATATCTTTTATCATAGTCTATTCTGTCCAATATTTGCATAGCCATTCAGGCTTTCCTTTGCTAAATATTTTCCTGGCAGTCTTTCACTTTCAAATTTGTCTTTTACTTTTAAGTGTGCCTCTTGTATACAGCTAGTATTTGGATCATGGTTTTATGAACATTTTACTGAATTCTGCATTCTGAATTGAATATTTATTTATTTAGATTTAGTATAGTAACTGATACTGTAAGGCTTATATCTGCCACTTTTTGTCTTTTTGTTTTTTTTGTTATCTCCTTTTTGGCAATTCCCAATGTCATACGACTCCCTCCAAAGAGGTTTTGTCTTGCCATTTGTGGCTATTTGTTTGGTTAATGAGTGTCCTAAACTAATATTATAATGTCTATTGAGGCAGTATAAAAAAACAGGGAATTGTGGAGTTACAAGCATAGGATCTCCTCATTACTCATTATAGAGTCTGTTTAAACTGCCCACCTCCCTGCCAATAGAGAATAAAAAAAACTACAAAACATTTAACAATATTCTCAGTGAACACTTCTTGCATAAAGATTATATATATACATATATATATACATATATACATATATATATGTAAAGACGACTTCTAAAATGGCAATGAACTGTTTTTAAGGCCTGAGCCATGATCACAAGTATGGTCTTCTTCTTTTCCTGGTATTTTTTTCTGAGAATCTCACAAACAATCCTATTAGATTTCCTCCCATTCTTTGGTCAAGGTATGTTAGTAGCTTGACTTCCTTGCTAGAAACCACAGATAAGCTTTTTTCTGTATATCTACCTATGTAGCAGTTGTGATTTAAGGTGTTACCTATCAACTGTAATTCTTTCTTGTACACATTAGAACCACTTAAAGATTACATTTAAATTCCTTAAAAAACCCTTTCAAAATAATGACTTCAGAATCTGCCAGAAATCTGTATATATGGCTATTGCAAAGACAGTGATATGTGACTCTTCCGGAGAAGCCCATATCTGTACCTGCTGGTTAGTTTGCTTGTTTTTGCCAATTTGACACAAACTAGAGTAATTTGAGAAGAGGAACCTTCCATAGTGGAATTTCCTCCATCAGATCAGCCTGTGGGTAGGTCGGTAGGGCAATTTCTTGAAAAAAAATTTGTTTATGTGTATGAGTATACTTCCTGCACGTTCGTAAGTGCACTCATGTGAAACAGTGCCTGCAGAAGTCAGAAGAGGGTGTTAGATTCCCCTGGAACTGGAGTTGCAGACAGTTGTGAGGAGCCGTGTGGATGCTAGGAATCGAACCCTGCCCCTCTACAAGTGCAGCCGGGGCTCTTAACAACTGAGCCATCTCTCCAGCCCCTGTTGGGCATTTTCTTGATTGCTAATTGATATAGGAGTATCCCGCCCATTGTTGGCAATGCCATGCCTAGGCATGTGGACCTGGAAAGCAAGGTGAATATCCAGGGGAAGCAAGCAAGTAAGCCGCATCCCTGCAAGGTGTCCACTCAGTCCCTGCCTCCCAGTGAGCTCCCTCAGTGATGGATTGTAACCTGGAAGTGTAAGCTAAACAAACCCTGTCTGCCAGGTTGCTTTTATTCATGATGATTATTAAAGTAATAATAACAACAAAATATTACTAGGCTAGAAATTGGTGCCAAAGACAAGTCTTGCTGTGATGAACTTGACCATGATGTTTTGAGGGAGGATTATGGAAGCATTTGGAACTTTGGCCTAGAAAAGACATTGCATGCTCTGAGCTTAACGAGCGGTGTGAGAACTTGGAAGACAGTACTGGAGGAAATGCCGACAATGGGGGGTCTGTCTTAGGAATTTTCAGAGGAAAGTCCGAGAGTCCCTCAAAGACTCTATTAGGACAGTTTGTGTGTTATTTTGAATTAAAAATCTATTGTTTCTGATCAGCTGAGACTGAAGGATCAGATACAAGTAACAAGAGACCAGAATTGCTGAAGTGAAAATCTGCTTTACTGGGACAATTGCTGCTGAAAAATCAGCTCTGATTAATAAGAGACCAGCATCATTGAGGTGAAATCTGAGGAATATTTCCACAAGGTCAGAACACAGAAGTTGTGATTCAGAGGGGACCAAGGCTACAACTCAAACTGGAAGACAAACTGGATAGTGTACAAGAGTTTCCCACATAGTATTGGTTCTGAAGGCATGAAGGGGTCATGGAGAGCAACTGAAGCTTGGCAGAAGAGAGGCCATGGATGCAGGTGCAGCCTCAGGTGAAATGGAGATTACTGCAGATTACTGCAGGACGGTGGGATGTCTAAGGACAGCAGCAGGTGTTGAATGGAGCCAACCTAAGCCTGCTAGATGAGCTGAGCTGCAGACGGCAGAGTGAGAGAATGGCTGGCCAGCTCTTTGGAGGACGGAAGATCACGAGTGAGTCCTAGATGTGACATTGAGCTACAGGGCTTGATTTGCCTGCTGGATTTGGAGTTTGCTTATAATTTTGTCCTGGTTCTTCCCTTTTGAAATAAGAAAATATATACATTGCTTTTTATTTTACAGGTGGCCAGAGTTAAGGGATTTTAAATTCTTAAAGAGAACATGGATTTTTAAACACTGGCATTTTTGAAAGACAGTGAGACTTTTAAAAGTTGGACTGTGTTTTGTATTGTGATAATAATATGAGATCTCGGGAATAAACAAGAAAGGAAAGATGATGTTTAGTAGCGATGTGCTTTTGTGTCATGTTGACAAAGGTAAATTGTTCTGGCTAGTTTTTTGTCAACCTAATACAAACTGGAGTCACTTGGGAAGAAGGAATCTCAACTCAGAAAGTTCCTCCATCAAATTGGCCTGTGGCCTGTTTCAGGGGCATTTTTTAAAAAATTATTTTTGAGGCAGTGTCTTCTGTAGCCACAGCTGTCCTGGAACTTGCTGTGTAAACCAACAAGAGATCCACCTGCCTCTGCATCCCAAGTGCTGGGGTGAAAGACATGTTCCATCATGTCCAGCTGGGGCATTTTCTTGATTGTGAATTGATGGAGGAGGGCCTAGCTCACTGTGGGCAGGACTATCCTAGGCGAGTGAACCTGGACAGTACAAGGAAGCTAGCTGAACTGGACAGGCCAGGGGGAGCAAGGCAATAAGCTGCATCCTTTCATGGTTTCCTGTCTTTAAGGTCCTGCTTTGAAGTTCTTGTCTTGACTTCCCGAGTAAGATGACGCAAACCTGTGACCTAGGAGTTGGATGATGAAACCTATCCCATTCCTCTCCAAGTTGCTTTTGATCAGAGTGATTTATCATGAGAAATGGAGAAGCAAACTACCACAGCGCACTTCTTGTTTCTGAGAATCTCTCTTTCTACTAACCCCATGCACTTAAATCTCTGTTAAAAATTCCCTTGAATTAACTCTGACTCTGCTTCGTACTGGGTAGTCATGAAATCCTTTCTTCAGTGAAGTCAAAAACCCAACTTCGTGGGAGTGAGGATCTCCATAAAATCCTCAGACTGCTGCAGGTGGCTATATGGAGCTTTGTCTCCGGTGTGTGTCCCATCACCACTGGTGCCAATATTTCCTAGTATGTGGACACTCAAGTCTCTGCTCAGTTAGTGTAGTGGTCAACTAATAATATGGCTGAAAGAACCTTACATTCCATGAGAACCTATGATATGTCCCAAATTTTGCAAGGGTCTCTGCAAAGTTTATTGTGAGATTTTTCTGATACTTTTGCAATTTATCAGTTCATCATAGCATTTACTTATTTCTTGCAAAAGAATGTGAGTTAGCCGGGTTGAGAGCTCAGGATTTTCTCAAGGCTTTTTCAGGCACATAAATGGACTTCAAGCTACCCAGGAACATTTCAGAATTTTTCAAAGCTCTCTATAAACATTTCAGTTTCCATATTTTCCTTTTTGGATTTTGGAGAAGCTTCCAATTTCCTCACGTTATATCCTCACCTGAGGCAGCTACATGTTAAACAATTGCTGCTGTTTGTTTTTACTGACAGATGCCCTGAGGGTAGGAATTTTTTCACAAGTGAGCCCTGAGTGGGGTCAACCAAATAAGTCCTGTGAATGAGGCATTTGCTAAGACCAGCTGGGGAGTTTTAATAATGACAGTTCCCGAGGGATGGAACTTTTCACTGTGCTCTAAACTCTCTCATCCAGTGTCTGATAAACTGCTATTTCTTACAGCTATTCTGGTAGAATATCAGGGCAACTGCAGAACTGGGATGGCAATAAGGTCACCAGTCTTATGGTGTTCACTGAGGCTGGTGTTGCCTTAATAAACACTCCTCAGCTTATGACAAGGCTTTAATTATTCCCAGCATTTCTCTGAAAGCTGTTTTGAGATTTTTTGCCACTTTTCTCATTGCTTTCATAGAGGAGTAGATTGTAGGTCTCCTTTCTGCTGTTACAGATGTTCTTCTCCCTTATTCATGATTTTAGATAGCATAAACATCATCTTTTCAAGCTGTCCAATTCTCTTAGCACCCAGGACATATCTTTCCCTAACACTTCCTATATTGAGGGGAATAATAGGTTTCCCTGTTTCTGTTTTTCTCTCACAGTTAAATAACTTTAGAGAACAGGAATAGTTAGTGTGATAGTGTTAACTGTCAACTTGTTAGGATCTAGAATCATGTAGGAAATAATCCTGTGGGCACTTCTGGAAGGGATTCTCTAGGTTAGGGCATACCTCTGAGGGAATTATATTTGCATTAACTGAGGTGGGAAACCCTGCCTACTGTTGGTGGCACCATTTTATGGCTGTAGTCCCGGACTCTATAAGTGGAGGAAGGTAGCTGTGCAGCAGGCACATTCATGATTTCAGATTATGGATGTTATATGTCCAAGTACTTCACGTTCTTGCTGTTGTGACTTCTTATTTATGATGGATCATACCTTGTGTTCTTGTTCATTATCATCCTTTATACCAGAATTATTCAGAGAAAACATGAACACAATAGCCAAGGCTAGAAGAATAATGGAGAGCACTCGGGGATAGGGAAATAAATTTAGTGCCCAGATGTGTGTGTGTGTGTGTGTGTGTGTGTTTGACTTCATATAGTTACTAAGTTTAGAATAAAATTTGGCCTTGAGAGTCCTAGTTCTAGCTCTCTGAAAAGTCTGTTTTTCATATGAAAAATGAAATTGTGAATTAAAATAGAAACAACAAAAGAAGAAGAACATTGTAGCACATCTCCACTAAACATCATCCTTTTTCAGGATCACTGTGGGAGATTAGACCTATTCTAAGTCGGATTTCATCTTGGGAATTAACTCTTGCCAGTGTAAGGCTCATACTCTCAAGTCCTTAGCCTTGGTTCTGATTGAATTTGCCCCATTTTTTTGTGGCCCCTTCCTTCCTTCAAATGATGCAGATTCATATGAACCAAAGTGCTGTGAGTAGAGTAAGTGCAGCCCAAGGATCAAATTCTTTGTCAACAAGAGCCTTGTGGCAGGGGCACTCCTGTGAGCTGCGGATGGAAGCTCTTAGCCTTGTCTTCCAAGCAAGATGAGGTGTCAAGTTGCTCCCATTACATAGTCAACGCTGCTAAGTACCAGAGTGTGCAGCCTCTGTTGTCATAGATTTGTGGCTTTGAATAGATAGTGAAGAAACTGAGACAAAGATAAAGGTGCTGGTAGAGATATTACATTTTCTTCTCATATAGAGCCACATCCCCATCTGCCTAGTAGGGTTTGAATGGTGTTTTAATGGCTGCAGCCTTTTGAGATGAGGAGGAAAGAATCTGTAATTTGTTCTTCTTTATCTTATGAAGTTTTGATGTTGGGTTCAGCAATTCAGAGCCTCCAGTCTGCCCTTCATGTAGAAAAATGGAAATAATATAAACGAACTATTCCTTCTCTAGATGGAAATGGAGAGGCTGGTGGCTTTGGGTCAAGAGATCTTCCAATTTATAAAGACTACTTGACCACCTGCTTTTCCACATTTCTAAAGAAACATCTATAATTTCTAAAGGATCAGTTTATGAGATGAGCATGCTGTCTTTTTGAATAATGAATAGCTCACAAATAAATTTTATCAAGTTACTTAATTTTTGTTTCTTTTAAAATCTGATTTTTCTGAAAAAATATGGTTTCAGCAGAATTCTCCACTTTAACTTTGAAACTCTAATGAAACTGCTCTTGGGGTGAAGGATTAAAGAAATGCCTTTGTGATTAATAATAGAAACTGGCAGGAACTAGGAATGTTTAAAAATTCTTTCTCATTGTTAATAGTGAGTGCATTTAGTTGAGGCAGGTCAGGTCCAGCTAAATTTAGAGCCATGTCTCTAATTTCTATACAACAGGATTAAAATTAGGAATAGGCATGTCTGATATATCCTGAATATTTTTCTCTCTTTTTATAGCAAGTATTTAGTACTTTTGATTGACTGGCTATGTTTTTTCTTTTTTTTTTTTCCTATAGCTCAAGGCATAAAACAAAGAAATTTTAATCAGCAAACAAACTATTTTTGGTTAAAATCCAGAAATAAGAGTGAACCATGAAAAGAAAATGCAAAAAAGCTGATGAGAAAAGAGAAACATACTGACAGTTATAGCTTATTTTATGCCCATGAAAGATAATTATTTAGTAAAATTTCAAGTTCAAACTTTTTATTGTACTCACATCAAACACTCAACCCCTATAATATTCTCTGCTTTTAGCTATAACCCTTAAAATCCCAATCACCAACTCAGATAGCTTGAGTTGTTGGATTAGCTCACTGATACAAAGCACCTGGTTTATACAAACTATTGAAGAAGCAGCAGATATCTTAGTCAGTTCATGTGTTTTAAACACTTATTAATCACAGTCCTGGAGTCAGAGAATCCCAAGGCCAGGGTGCTGGCAGATCTAATGTCCAGTGAGGTCATGCTTCAGGGTTTGCAGATGGCTACCTTCTCTTTGTACCTTAGCTGATAGCAAACAGAAAGTGATGGCAGTCTCTCCTTTTCTTACAAGGGTGCTGATACCACTCATTAAAATTCCATCAACATGACTCAAGAACTTCCCAAAGGCTCTGCCTCCTAATATAAAGACGTTGGAATTAGGGTTCTGCATAGGAATTCAGTGTGTTTGTGTTTGTGTGTATGTTTGTGTGTATGTGTCTGTGTTTGTGTTTGTGTATCTCTATGTGTGTTGTGTGTGTGTGTGGCTGTGTGTGTGTATCTTTGTGTTTGTGTGTCTGTGTATGTATTTGTGTGTATGTGTCTGTGCGTATGTGTCTGATGTCTGTGTGTATGTTTGTGTGTATATGTGTCTGTGTGTGTGTGTCTGTGTGTGTGTTTGTGTGTGTATGTGTCTTTGTGTGTGTGTCTGTGTTTGTGTGTATGTGTATGTGTGTGTGTGTCTGTATGTGTGTGTGTACCAGCATTTAATCACAGCACAGGTACTCAAAAGGAAATGCCATAGCTGTTTTTCAGAGTCTGGAGCAGAGTCCCTCCTGGAATTCTTCAGTGTCTGGGCACGGGGAAGTGCTGGGCTGAGTTCATTTTTGTTAGAAGCGGAATCACCTCCGTGTGTAGAAATGCTACTATGACTTGAGAATAGTGCCTCAGAACAAAGAGGAAGGAGACTCAGCGATATAATGTCATTTTCTCAAGTTTTCTTTCAACTCAGTGTCATGTTGGAATATTCTGAACACAGGGCTACATGAGCAAGAAGATGTTCTGGCCGCCCAGTTCAGAGACCCACAGAGCAACATAACTCAGAGGTGGCATTCCCTTTGTTCTGGAGGTCTTGGCAACAGCACTCTCAACTAGACCTGATAACAGGATAAAAATGCGTACTAGGTTAAAGGGGAAAAGTAAGAACTAATTTTCAAACTAAAGAAAAATGACTAAATTGGTGATGAGAGCAGAAGCCAAGGGCAGAGCGGAAGTGATGAACTGCCTGAATTTCTCCTGGTTGTCAGCTTAGTTCACTAAGAGAGGTGATCTTAATTTTGGTGACAGCTTTCTGAGCTTTTGAGACCTTGGGATTGATGCCAGAGAAGGAAGGATCAAGAATAACGATGGTGGAAGCCACCATGTATCAGAAAGGGCACTCGAAGCACCTCTAAGAACTAGGAGTCTGCAAGGGCTTTGAAAGGGAGCTGGAGCCTTGCAAAGGCAATTCAGAGCGCTGTCAAAGAACACAGGGTGGATCTCTGAGTGCAGCCCTCACTTTATTGCCAACATGATGAGGTACAGGGAAACTTTATAGAACTTAAGGGAAAAAATATTCTGTCATCCCTAAAAGAATGTTTCAGGAGGATGAAAATCATGATGCATCTCATGCTCATACTTAGAAATCCATTTCCCATATGTTTTGATGTGTGCTTCTGAACAAGCTGGTTTTATTTTATTTTATTTGTGTGTATGTTTATGTCACTGTGTGTTTATGTGTATGCATGTGTATGCACACATGTGTGAATGTGAAGGACAGAGGTCAACCTCAGTGTCATTCCTCAGGAGCTATTCACTTTGTTTTTTGATATGGGTTCTCTCATTGGCCGGAAGCTCACTAAATAGATCAGGTTGGCTGATCAGTGACCCCCAGGGATTCTGCTGTCTCTGCCTCCCAGCAGTGAGATTACGGGACTACAGAACCACACCTGGCTTTTCTTACATGGATTCTAGGAACTGAACTCAGGTCTTTGTGCTTGCAAGATATGTACTTTACTGACTGTGTTATCGCCTCAGCCTGAAATGCTGACTTTAGAGGACTCCTTATAATTTTCTTGCCTAAATGAAAGAAATGGGCATCTGTTTTCTTAAGTTTCCAAGGTTTGCATTGGCATTAAGAGCCCACAAGTCAGACTTTGAGAAGTGTGGCTCAAAGAAAGCCTTTTAAGTCCTAAATGCACACCAGTGTTCTAACTAATAATCTCAACAAAAGATCCTGTGATATTTGTGAAATCTGAGCAGAGATATTATTAGTGACAATCCAGAGCTTTAATGGTAGCCATTATATTTTCAGCTCAGGAGTTATGGAGAACTCTCTCTTGTTCTTAGCAGGTATTTCCCGAGTGACCATTTCATGTCAGTGAGATTCTAGATGCTGGAATTATGTGAATGAATAAAGACAGATAGCATCCTAGCCCTTGTTGTGGACTGAATGGTTCTTCTCATCCTTCACCCCCCAATTCATACATGTGAAGTTCTAATCCCAATGTCGTGGTGTTTAGAAATAAGGGCATTTGGGAGATGTCTGATTCATAATGGGTCATGAAGATTGGTCACTTACAGTGAGGTTAGTGCCCTCATAAGAAAAGGGAGACAGAGCTATCCCTATCTCCAGGAGCCAAACCTACAGTTCTTTGACTTTCGAGTTCCCAGCTCCAAGAACTATGAAAAAGAAGTGTTTTTGATTGTCACCCAGTTCATGTTACTTTGTTGCACGTGCTTGAGCTCAGGTACATGCTGATAGACTTTTACTTCCTGCTTCAGCTTTTTATCATCAGTTCATGTATTCATTCAGCAAATGTGGGGTTTGGGGACTTAACTAAGTAGGGGAGCAATTCCTAACAAGCAGGAGGCCCAGGGTTTGTTCCCTAGTACCAAATGAAACTTTAAAACACCCTCCAGCAAGGAAACTAATACACACGCAACCTCAACTGGGCATGCTGGTACATACTACTAAATAAAGCCAGAAGATCCTGATTGCAAGGCCAGCCCTGACTGCACAGTAAGACCCTATGTCAAAAGAAAAATAAGGGGCTGGAGAGATGGCTTAGCACTTAACAGAGCTGGCTGCTTTTGGAGAGGACCCGGGTTCAGTTACCAGCACCCACATGAGAGAGGATCCAATGACCTCTTCTGATCTTTGTGGGCATTGTACAACACAGGTGCACTTACATGCGGGTAATATACACATGAAATCAGAAAAATATTTTATAAAAGAAAAAATAACCTCCACCACCGCAACAAAATACACCTCAAATATGGTACCTACACTATACCAGTCTCTGTGACTCTGTGATCAGCATTAAGAATGCAACAGTGAAGGAAACAGATGAAACCCTTCATTTCTGGAGCTCACATTCAGGAAGAGGAGCCAATTATATAAGCAAGACCAATAAACATTGGCAAAAACACATACTACCCTGAATGACAGTGCCAAGGAATAAAGCAGGAAGGAGAGACGGGACGGAGTATGCATGGAATTGTGTCGTCCATCACAGACGACCTCAGTGAGGAAGAGATGGGTGAAGACAGGAAGGATTGATGGAGCCAGCCTCCCACACCCATGGGAGGAGCTGTCCAGCAAGGAGGAATTGCAGTGTAAGTGCCCGGAGGTGAAAGCATGCTCGGAGCTGCAGGGAGAGCCATTTGGCGGGAGTTGAGTGAGTTAGGAGAGTGACAGGAGATACAATCTTATATTTTGGGAAAATTTAGGGGCTTAGATGACTTGAGATCCAATATCTCTTGCTTAACCTCAAAGCATCCTAGCTGCACTCTTCCAGCATCCACCTTTCTAGGCTGCTCCTATAATAAATAGCCCCACAAGCCATCTGCATTCTGTGTGGTCCTATGGCAAGGGCAGCCATCATCTCAGAACAGCACTGCCAGGCTGTTGATGCAAAGGTCGGATCACATCTGATGATTCAATGGGTGAGTCTGAAACCAGCCAGACAGTATGAAGACCTGAAGCAGGGGGCAGGCAGCGGGCAGCATTGGATCAAGATGTGAAAGGCTTTTGGATGTCAGCCGTATATAGGGCAAGGGACCAACAGCTTTCTATCACCAGCTATTTCTGAGGAGTGAGTTTTTCTTGGACTAATGCTAATTAACAGGAATGGGAGAAATCACTGAGCATATAAATGTGGGTTGCTTTGGAGGGCAATGTTCAGGTGGGGTCTCATGGAGGAGAGACAGAAAATGGGCATCCATGCATACCTTTTGTTTGTTTGTTTTGAGACAGGGTCTCGATCTGTAGTCCAGGCTGACCCCAAATTCATGTGTAGCCTAGGATGGCCTCCAGCTAATGACAACCCTCACACTTCAGCCTTCCCAATATGGGGATTACAAGTGTGGGCTACCATATTTGGCTAGTTTGTATCTCTTTAACAATGGAGGTGAGCCAGTAGTACAGAGGCCTCTTGACCAAAATGAGATCAAGGACCTCACGAAGCCTCCTTGTGCTTATTCATCCCAGATTCCCTGGGTCTTCTGAGCTATTACCTCATTTAAATAGCAATATAATGAGAAAAATGCCACCAGTCATTCAAAGTAAGCCCACATGTGGCCTTGTCAGTTTGTACTTGAAGGAAACTCTGAGAGGAATTTGAAAGGGATTTCTTACAACTATGGAAGAGGAAGAAATTACCTTATTATGAAAGGACTCACTTGATCCTGTGTCCTGGAGACAGCCTCCGCAGGCAGCCAGCATTGCTCTTCTGCTGCTGACCTGGATTGCAGGAAATAACTGCTGCAGTGTCATATGGTCTATTGCATTGTCCTCTCTGCTCATGCTGCTTGAAAGGAACCCAGGGTCTTGGGCTCTCAAAGATATGACTGGCAGCTAGCATTGTTCTCCATGCTGTAGTGGATTGAGTCTGGATATAAGGATGTAAGCTCAAGTTCCCCTTGCAAAAGCCACATCTATGCTTAATTGGCTAAACCTCCATGATTGTGGAGAGCCGGAAAGTCACAAATCCGAAGCTTTATCATTTTGTGCTCGGTGCAGTTCTCTTACTAACCACTCACTGTCCACCTGTGTGGACTGACCTACTATTCTTGTTACTGTCCAGTAAAGCCTTTTAGAATGTAACAACTTAGCAGGTCCCTGAATTCCATCAACCCTAAAGCTCGGAGTGTCATCAGATAGCATCTGAAGTCTCTTGCAGAGATCTGCACATTCTCCTGGCACCTGTTTCCCTGGTGCTTCCAACAGTGCATGGTGAAAATACCTTGATTACTGCTCCTTTGTTTTGAAAATGTAAGAAATGAATGCAACTGTTTCCATACTGTGCACCTTATTCAGGACATGGTTTATGTTCCTAGGCCATTGTCACTCATGCTTAGGTGAAGAAGAAATTTTCTTACTCCCTTTTGAGATAAGAACTGTGCTTTATATGACACGGAGCAATAGAGCAGGGAAGAAACTCAGTGCAGAGCAAGTTGGTTTCCGTTAAACAGATGGGTAACGGGAGTGGAGAACACCTCCTTTATTGCGTTGAGCTTGCTCTGTATCTTGTATTTTACTGAAGCACTCTCTTAACAGAAGGCTGAGGCTGTATGGGAGTAGATGTAGTTGATTAGTCATTTCTGCTGTGAGCAGTGTCCTGGGGAGTGGCGTTTTGTGTGCTATACAATTGCGACCTCGGCACTAAATCATTATATTTAATAATAGTACAAATATTTCTGGTATATTTCCCTTGATAATGGTATGTATTTTAAATTTGTGAGAAATGAGAATCTATGTCCAAAGGAGGGTTTGCTAGCTTAAACTCAAAAGGCATATATAATCACAATTTAGATTTTGTTTAGCAAGAAGCTTGTTCTGGGTTAGGCAATTCAGGCTATTTTGTTGAGATAGCACCATTTTGATTTTAGGGTTAATCTTAGTGCAAATATAAAATGATTCATTCTGGAAGATCATGTGTCCTGTACCAGTAGAAGTTCAAGTGGAATAGTCACTTGAAAGGAAGTACAGAAGAGATTCCAATGGTATTTGAACTTCAGATCCATTTAAATATCTGGTTCAATGATTTCTTTAAAATGTAAACCTGCTGCTTGATTGTTCTTAAGTTCTCAATTTATCTTAATGCCTTCTGGATTTTCTTAAGGTCGTGGTTACTTAGATAGTCATTATGAATGTTATTCATTTTCAGTGGTTCAATATAGCTTGAGTTAGAAGAAAAAGTAATTCAACTCAGAAAATTCCTACACTATTAAAACAGGTTATATGCCTATAGGGAAGACTGAGGAAAATAATGCATAGGTAGTCCTATAATATTCAAAGGGAATGGAACCTTTAAGGTTTGCTTAACGTGGCAAATGAGAGACCGTTGGTATTAATATTACATTCAATAATGACAAAGAGATGTTTATTTCTGGCAGTGGTTGTGATTCATAAAATGTATTAAAACAATGTTCATGTATTACCTATGACATACAGCTTTCTCAGGGAAACATCTGATTTTCTTGTGGCATGTCTCCCAGCCAAAGCTCACTCAGGTTGTCTTTGATCTAACTGGGAACCCCACTTATGTGGGCCTCTCTTTTTATAAAATATTGATTTTAACTTCTTCGTGTTTGAGTGTAAAAATCTGTCACTCATTGAGAACTTCCTGTGTGTTGGTATTTTACTAAACACATTATTATATCATACATTATATTACACTGTATTATAATATATCCATTATATTATATCTATTATATCATAGGTTATTAATTACATTTTTATTAACTATTATGACAACCCTGCAAAGGACATTTCAATTTCATTCTAATTTCAGAACAATAGAAATGGAGACACATAGAATTTAAATAACTAACCAAAGATCTCATTGGCAGTAGGTATTGGAACTGGGATTGGAATTCAGACTTGGATCTAACAAGTGCTATACTGATGTTATTGGACAAGTTACTTTAACTTCAGATGGCTTCTCATCTGAAGATGTGAGAGTATCAAACAAAAATGCCAAAATGACAGTTGTCATTGACTAGGATAATTCTAGTTGCTCGCTACAACCCTGTAAAGTTCATACTGTGCTTAAACAAAGAATAACTTTCACATTGGATGAGTAATTATTAATGCACAATTAGTCCCTTCCATAAGTGGCTTATTTAAATGATTCTCTGTATTTGATAACTATATGTTATCTCAAATAAAATGTCTCTAATAGCTGCTCCAAATCTTAGTATTCTAGGCTGGATTGGAGTCAGACCTTGAACTTCCCTTTCAAATGCTAAAATGCTAAGAGAAATCCTTGAGGGCAGAAGAGATACTTGTTAGAGTGAGGAAAATATGTAATCTTTCTGTCCTCCTAGTTTGGCATTGTGTGTGGATGAACTATGAGTGACTTATATTCTTAATACTTGCCTGCTTACCCTTTTGCAGAACTGTCTTTCTTGAATTGCTATGTAGCTCTACTTTAAGCTTCTATGGGAGATAAGGGCAAAAAGGGGTCTAGGGGAACAACAACCAACTCCAAGGATGTTTGAAAAAATATATGAACTATTTTATAAGCTTCATATATATATATTCATATAAAATAATTTAATTGAAATTACCCTACTCAAAGGATTATGCTCATCCCAAAAGCAGTTAAAAAAAAAAAAGCTCAGTGCACTACATGGGATACTTCCCCTTGAGTTGTTAGTCAAAGGTATCCCAGAGATCACCATAACAATACAGGCTGCTGCCATTGCTCTTGGTTGCTCACCAGAACTTGATGGTAAGACCCTATTGCTGAAGACACCATACACACGGGTCACAGGACAGAGAGAAATCATGTTGGCATGGACCAGGAAGCTTCCTCACTGGTGGCTAGCTCTCAGAGTACTGGAAGGTGTTATGTGGGCTGCTGGAGTGGGAAAAAAAGTCATCGACAGTCTTGCCCAGTTGTGATCCCTGTGAACTGCATTAATGACCAGCATGGCCAGGTATGCCTATGGGTGCAATAGAGACACATAGGTTATGGGGATAACAGCTACTTTCTGATTGGACTTAATGCTTGCTCCACTGGAGGAACCACATGCCTGGTACTGCAAATCTGGCCAAGAACCCATGATGAGGAACCTCACAGGCCCAGGGAGTGAGCTCTAAAACTACTATTATTATTTTGTTAAATGGACACAATATCAAATGCCATCTGAATTTGTATCTCTCTACTCAGATAACTCAGCTTTCAGATCTCATTAGACATTTCTTTGTGCAGTGATTGACACAGAAACGCACAGTTGATCAAAGTACAGAAAAAATAAGTGACTGTGGCATGTTCCACCAAAATAAGACATCATACCACACCCCCTCCCCAAGCTCAGGAACCATTGCAGAAGAGGGAGTAGAAAGATTGGAAGAGCTACAGATCAGAGAGGACCGGAGCAGACCAGTGTCTTCTGGACATGACAGGGCTGCTGCATTCAGGAACTCATAGCACCTGTGTTTGCCTAAGACTAAGCCAGTCAGCATTCTATCTTGGAGTGAGAAAGAGTTCATGAGCCTCTACCCCTAATTGAGGAGCTCTGGGCAGTTGATGGCCTCTGGAGGAAGAAGAGTCAGTTTTCTTTAAGAGCGTAGTAGATCTACCAAGCTTCAGTGAAAAACCCATACCCATAAGTATATGCTGTACACTGTTTGGATTCCATGGGTTATTAAATAAAGAGAGAGACTGGGATTTGAGGAACAGGAAGATAGATATGGACCTGGAAGGCTGGGTGTTGGGTGAGCATGATCAAAATACAGTATATGCATGTCTCAAAGAATTAGTAAAATATTTATTTAAAAAATAATATTTTGACATTTATCATTGTAGTTGTTATAAAAACACTTCTGTGGCTGGAGAGATGGCTCAGCAGTTAAGAGCACTGGTTGCCTTTGCAGAAGAAATGGGTTTGATTCCCATCACCCATATGATGGCCAGTGACCATTTGTAACTCCAGTTCCAGGGGAATCCAATGCCCTCTACTGACCTCTGTGGGCAGTACAACACAGATGCACACACAGGTAATACACACATACACATAAAAAATAAAAATAAAATAAAGAAAATAAAAACACTTCTAAGAACATTGCCCTCTGTAATATTTAAAATTTCATTTATTAAGTCTTCCTTTAGGTAATTTTTCTTGGCAAGGCTTTGCTTGTGCTAAGAAATGAGGAAGTTTTTCTCTAGCACTAAGAATTCTGCAGTTGTTTGGCCTATTCTTTTCAATAAGGAAGCTCAGAATCAAATTTGAAATTACACAATAGTAATCATTTGGGAACATTAATCCTTAACTGTTATTGTAGCAGGCTACGGGCAGAAGATGTTTCAAAACCTTGAAGACAGTAGCAAAGGATTGCCTCAGCATGAAGTTTGGTACATGTATGGTAAGATGATGTGTGACAGCTCATCTGACTATACTGAATGATACTTTGTACTCTTTGTATATGTGGTAGTGTCTGCCATTTCACAGTGTATGGGCTTATAGGACCTCACCAGATGGCTACACAGAATTACACTGGACATTGATTCATGCTCTTTAGACTCATGCTACCATCTTTTGTGGGTGTGCCTTGCGCTAGGGCCCTGTGTAGTAGCTCACATTGTCCATGGTTTGCACTCCTAACTAGACAGTATCTCACCGTGCTGTTTATTAGAGCTAGCTGTATAATCCATCCACTTCATTCCAGGCAGCTCTCACTCTGACACTGTATGGGGGCTCACATGGAACATAGCTCATTAGCACTGAGTTTAGCACTGTGGTAAGGAAAGGCCTCAAGAGCAGATAGTGCTCTTTAAAAATTGATTACAAGGAAAAGAGAGCTCTCCAAGTTCATACTTCTAAGAGAATAGAGGACAGAATAGTTATTTTTAGCATTTACATTATTTTTCTGCCAATTCTCTAAGGCAGAAGTTCAAGCTACAACTGAGTTCTGTGTTGCCGCAGAGAGCTCTGGCACCAGAATGACTAGTTTTAGCAGAGCCCGAGAGAGGCTATTATTTAGAATGGGTTTGTTATAACCCATATAGATAATGACCTATACTCACCAGCTCTGGCATCAGGTCAGATGGTGGCTCTGGCTTTAATTTACAACCAAACTGTAACTTCACACAAAATGGAACAGTTTGCCAGTAGATGGATAAACTTCATCATAAGAAGCCAAATAAAAAGTTGATTCAGTGTAGTCTCTGAATACATCTTATTAGGATATGCTTTATATTTATAGAGCTTATACTGTGGAAGAAACAATGCCTAAAGTGTCCTAAAGGTTGGGAGGCTGGTTCTAAGTTCTGGGATTTGGGAAGATAAGAGGTAGATGGAACAGAGTACTCAGCTCCTGAGGCAAACAGAAACACTGCCCTGATTGATCACAGATTTAATGATCAAGACCAAGCAAATTAAAACAAACTCACCTCTGGTCCTGAAGAGGAGGAATGACACTTTTCCTAAATAGCATCTAACCTTTCCTTTCTCCTGCCCCCTCCCCTCAGAAGCAGGGTGATCTTTTCGTTTGATGCCAACAGTCATTGGTGTAGGGCATTTTGGAGTCAAGTTCCATTTCCATATCTGCACAGTGAAACAATGCTGGGTAACTCTGTGGCTCAGAGTTCCCCAGGAAAGTGTTGCTTATCTAACTCTAACTCCAGCAGGTCCAAGTAGTTTTTCTGTCTCCATTGGCTACTTTATATCTTCAGTATGTCAGAATGTAGAGAAAATGTAACTATAGTGACTTAGCCTTTTAAAATCTTTTTCTAATATTTTATTTATTTTATGTGAATGAATGTATTGATTGCATCTATGTAAGTATACCCGTGTTGTGCAGTGCCCACGGAAGTCAGAAGAGGGCATCAGATTTCCCTGGAACTGGAGTTATAGACGATTGTTAGACACCATTAGAGTGCTAGGAATTGAAGCCATTTCCTTTGCAAGAGCAGCTAGTGCTCTTAACCGCTGAGGCATCTCTCCAGCTTGCCTTTTTAAATCTGAATACCTCATATCATTTGCTAGAGCTTTCAGTTTTGACTTGTATATAATTTACATGTGATCAATGTCTGTCTTACTAAATAATTACACGTGAGGAGGTGGGCCATGTCTGGTTTTTATTTATATCTTTGTATTTGGGGACAGGATCTTATTCTGTAGCCCATGCTGGCATGGAAAGTAATCCTACTGCTTCAGACTCATTCCTAAATTCTGGGATTATAGATGTGAGCATCCATGTCCAACTTATCCTAAACGCATAGCCCAGTGTGCGCAGGTCACACATAAAACTTGTTGAAGGAAATGCCTAAATGAGTCTCTTAGGGCCTCATAGTCTCTGAAGCTGGCTGCCTCCCCTTTGCAGAGTCCTCTTGTTAAAGTCCATCAAGGTTCTGTAGAGTCAGTCTAAGGACCATTATTTTTAGATTGAGCAAAGCTATCATCACAGCATCAGCACCAGAGCACAGACCTGTGTGCGACTGCATCTGAGGGAAAGCCTGTAGTTTTCCATCCCTTTTCTCCCACTTCTTACATACTGCTTCAGGATTGTAGTTTTTTGTGTTGTTTCTCATCTGTGGATCGCAGCACAGGTCTGTGGAAAGGTACTTGCCCCAGGTAGGCTTGGGTGTTAACTGCAGTTTCTACTTTTGGCCTTGTTTTCCAGCCAAACCCTTAACTCCTTAGCACAGCTCCATGCTTGCTTTGTTGCAGATGTGTCCCAAGAACTTCTCAGAATCTCTGACTAAATTGCAGGGAGCATAAAACACAAGCTAGATGACATCATCCTGCCTCCATTCCCCTCTTGCCTCGGAGACTCCAGAAAAGTTGGAAATGCTCATGGGTATAGCTCAGGGAAAGAAAGTTTTGCTTTCAGGCTTTCTGAAGGAGTTATGATTGTGCGGAGCAGGGTAAGGGACCGTTTACAGATAAGAAAGCTGAAGAGGTGCTTTATTTCCTTCAGGAGAGTGCTTTTAAGAGCATCAGAGCACACTTTGTGTCTCCCTTTCTCTGGATTCTTCCAAACATTGCTATTTCATTTGGGCATACTGATTCTTAGAGGTTTATCTCTGAACCTTCCTGGACTCCTTCCCTGGCTATTTGATAGGAGGAAGGAAAAGCTTAGCACAAAGGAAACAGAGTGGCTTGCAAGAGGCCTGCTGTCCTCGGGTACCTGCAGGAAGGCAGACCTAGGCAGAGCTCAGAGACTCTTCTTTTGAAACAGAGCAGTGTGCCTGTAATCCAAATCAGAGGTGCTTATAAAAAGAACCCCTTCTTTTGGGGCTGAGTTCTTCCCCTCCCCGCTCAGGTCCTGCTGTCACCAGGGAAAGCCTCACAGTTTATTCCTGGTTTGAAAGGCAAAGGGCTGTAAATGGCAGCGTCTTTGCCAGCTCAGGTCGCCGAAGCCAGCTCTGCACGCAGCCCCACAGCCTGCCTGGCTAGAAGCTGTTTCCTATTGTTTTACTGTACAGTCTCACTTCCTTTAAAAAATACATCGTTTTTGTCCTCCAGTATGAAAGTGATGGACGTTTCCTACAGGAAATCATTATAAGAATAGACCAAAAGGAAGATATTTACTCCTCTCCCAGAGCCCAATCACTCAAAGGCAAATACTCTAAGTATGCTGACATTTCCTTCTGAATTGTTTTCTAGTATCTTTAGAGTTAGAGCATTCCAGTCTATGTCCATTATTTCCCCATTCATTGAAATTTGAAGATTTCTAAATGGAATTTTATATTTGAATTAAAATGCTTTAAGGAAAAATAATTCAATACAGAAGAGGCATAAGCTTGAAATAGCCTCTGTATAGTAGTATTTCATTTTTGTGAACTCCCAGAGTGGCAATAGCTTACAATATATCACACTTAGATCCATCTATTAATTAAAGAGAGAAGTGATGAGCCAGCGGTTCCTTGGGATAGAAGCCTGACTCTCCAGAATGAGTAATTTCAGTGTTTTTAGCCACACCTCTGAGTACTCCAGAACCTTGGAGACTGAATAACTTATAGTTATGAATCACTTACCTACAGGCACACAGTTTGAGAGATGTGCCAGCTGGCAGTTTCACTACTGTGGGACCATGATAGAAGTAGGGTGTCTCTAGGAGATAGAATCTTATGGGATCACCATCATCTCTGTGGCCTATCGCTGTCCTTCACCACCACATAGTAACTGTATTTACAAACACCAGGAGTCTCTGAAGGAGAAAGCAGCAAAGAGATAGCGGGCAGTTTAAGAAGGTTTAAGGTGGAAAAGGTACTCCCTCTGAACAAGTGCTGTGGGAGTCCAGCTCCCATCTATCACCTCTTCTAGTACACCGTGTTGTTGTGTCAGGCTGTGACTGGTCTAGCCTTGTAGAGTAGTTGTGGCATGAATGGGGCACCTGAGAGCTCAGGCTAAGTTTCACCTTGGCTACTTGACTTTGACCAGCTGGTTTTTCTTTGTGAGTTACTTTGTTCCATAACAAACCAAGTAACATAAAATAAAATGTTCTCTAAGAACATTTCTGGGCTCCATATTCTATCTGCAAAGCAAAATCATATCCACAGACATGGAAGACACACCTCAGCACATTCATGCCTCTCCCATGCTTCCAGATACCAGGCAGACATGAGAGAGGTGATCATCAGTTGGGATCTTGAGTCTGTTCTTTACTTATGTGACTGATACTGGATATGTTATTTAGCTTCTAAACCTCTCTTTGCTCCTGTGTTGAAAGGGAATCATACTATATATCATGTAACTTTACAGTTATAAGGATTCAGTGAATACAAACGAACTTAAATTCCACAGTTATTTATTAAGCACCCAACATAAGGCAGGCATCCAGGTCCAAGCAGTGTGGACAACAGTAAGCAAACGACTAAGCCTCTTTACTTATGAAACCACCTTGCTGGATGGAGGTAGAGAAGGAAGTGGAGTTTTGTGCTGACAGTGAAAGCTGTGTGACGCTGAAGGAAATGGCTGTGTAGCTACTTCTGTGTGGGTGGTCAGAGGTCTCTCTATGAAAGTGACATTCAGGCTGAAATGGGAGTGACAAGAAGGAGCCATCCATGGCTGGGGACCAGGAGGGACTCTGAGATCCACAGGCGCGTAAGTACAAGGTCTGCAAGAAGAAGAGGATGTGTTGAAGGCCCGTAATAATAAAACCAGCATGATGGGAATAAGAAGAATGATGGAAAATTCTAGAACCAAGTGAAGGAAGGAAGGCACAGGGTTTAATAAATCAGGAAATCGATTCACCACTCTTGGTCCAAAGGTGCCTAGAATGAGAGGCTTGTCTCTGAAAATGAAGAAGGTTCTAGAGGAACCAGTTTCTTCTTAGACTTTAAAGGGAGGGAGTAAATGCTTCTTCACCTGTTGCTGTTCCCGTTTACATGGTTCAGAGGTTGCCTGTGTCAAATGGACACACTGAGGGGGCAGTGGCCCTCTGAGGAGTCCACAGAGAATTCTCAGTTAAGGACTAAAGTAGGAAAGCCTAAAGATGGTCAAGAAGTTGACAAACAACAACAACAACAACAACCTGACAAACATTAAACTTTAAGTAGGCCTGGACAGAGATGCAAATTTAGCTCAGAGCAGACCTTCCTACATCTCCAGGCTGAAAGAATTCCTCTGGGAGGAAATGAGGGAGAAGAAAATGAAGGCCAAGCAGATGGCTGGATGAACACTGTGAACACAAGCCAAATCTTTGGGTTACTCAAAGAAAGAGAGTCTTAAAGGAGACACGTCCCAAATAACACGTTTGGCAGTCTTCCATTATTGAGAATATTTTTCTTCTACTTAGGAGTTGGTAAGAGATCCATCCTGTCATCCTCCGGACTGAAGAAAAGAGTCATGTTTCTCTTATTTACAAAGTCTCCTCAAGCTGCCCACAGGTCCTTTCCTAGGACAGCAAGGAAGGCTAATGTTCCAGGGAAGAAGTAATTACATCTCTTGGTTTCCAGCTGTCTAAGGGGCAGCTCTCATGGTTAACTGGCTGTGCTACCCTGGTCTGCTTTCCTGAGGCTTTTGCTATACTTCTTCTTTTCCTATGGATTGGGAGATTTTTGCAGTCCAGCACACTCTTCACAGTTAGGTTCCCTCAGATGATAGGCTGCCGTGAAGCAGCCATTGATTTCCAAGCCTCTGTAGCTACCTTGGTCAGTTGTCTGTGGAATTAAAGAGGTCTGCCTGTTCATTAGCTAATGTATGACAATTTCATTAGCGTTAATGAGGCCTATCTGCAAAACTCGAGCCCAGAGTGAGTGGGATTATTCTGTGCCAAAGGGAAGCGATTGAGGAAAATTTTCTCTGGCTCAGTTAGGCTCTTGTTAGAAACAAAGGCACACTGAATGTATCCCAAGACAATGGTCATATTACTTAAAGATATGATTCTCTGAGAAGACTGGGAAATAATAATTTTAAAAGCATTTTATAATGGAGACTTTAAAGAACACACAGAAGAATCATATTATACCGTGCCAGCACATGCACGGTTCAGCTCCAGCAGTTAACATTTAGCCAGTTTTTCTTCATCTGTTTTCCCCATTTTATCCTTTCACAGTCTTCAGACTTCATATCACCCCACCATTCATTTGTGCTTTCTCAGGGTCCGTCTCTAAGAGACAAAATGTACTGTCCCATCACTGTTGCACACTGTACTTCCATGAATCAAACTGATACGGAAAGTGGTGTGCAGATCATGTATTAGGAGTGGCTATAGGACCAGCCCCTGAGGGAGGGAAGGAATGGGAGGAGAGGTGGGGCTGCCAGGTGATCCTCTAGGTGAACCCATAGGCTCCACTGATCTTTGGACAGCTGCAAAGCAGAGCTTGCTACTTGTCCCCAAAAGGTTGGGGCATTTCACTTCCATAACATTTTCACATTGAACAGATGCCCCTGGAAGAGGATTTAACCCAGGTGTGTGTGTGTGTGTGTGTGTGTGTGTGTGTGTGTGTCTTTGCATTTCTTAGAGGGGACTAGGGTGATGCTCATCACAGCACCCACTCTAGACTTTAGAGCACATGACATAATCAGCCATGACTGTTTAATATGATCTCACAGGTCTATAAAAGCTCCACATGTGAAAGACTTATATAAATTAAAATATTCCTTTGCTGCAGGTCTAGTCTGAATTCTAAATATGCAAATAAATATTGTAGCTCTCAGAGAAAATATTTACATATTCAACATTTTAAAAAGTCATGACTGTCATTTATATTTGTTTGATCTCTAACTTCTTTTTAGAATTTATTTTTATTTTTACATGTATGAGTGTTTTATCTGCATACATGTAGATATACCATATGTGTACAATACCCACAGAGGTCAGAAGAAGGTCCTGTATCCCCTGGAACTGGAGTTAGGGTGGTTGTTGGCCACCATGTGAATGCTGGGATCCACTCCAGGGTTCTCCACAAGAATAGCCAGTGCTTTTCATTGCTGAGCCATCTCTCCAGCCCCTGTCTTTACTTATATTTAAATTTAAAGGGAGGCAGATACTGAAAAAAAATGTCTTAGAAAATTTAGGAAACAAGGAATGTGGCAATTTTTACTTCTCAGTGTTCATGAAAAGGTAGGGACAAGACTCTCACACACTGAAGAACTTAGTGACCATTTGGAGTGGAACTGTAATAAAAATAATGCTATGTGATGATCTAGACTCTTCTAAGACAGCTGCGAGCTATGTGGACATCTGAAGACATGTTGCTTTTAGAACAGGACATGGGCTAAAAGTACTGACACTTTGTCACAGTGACAGCTCTTCACTAATAGGTCTTGTTGACATGGTCATTTCTGTGCAGGGGAGTGCGGCAGAAAATGTGGAAACTGATGGAACATCTCTGTTGATGCTGCAAAGCTGGTTTAAGGTTGTTACAAAGCCTAATTTTTATAACTATTACCCTAATCTTAAGAGGCTGGTTTTGGAGACTGAGAAACTGAAAGCAAGTGGTCTTGTAAACTGTACTGAAAAGTCCATAAGTCAGTGGCCTCCAGCTGTGTATGTGGTATGTGGCCCGGCACCAGAATTGAACAAAAAAAGGATCTAGATGGCTTCTCTAAGCATTTGTTTTGGAATGATGTCGGGAAAGACAACATTGAACGTAATGGGGAAAGAAAATAAATATTTATGCAGTCCATCTTCCTTTGGGTTGTACAGTTGGTTATTTAGGGGGCTCTTTTACACACCTTAGCTTAATAATAAAAGGAGGCAAATATTATTTCTGTATCATAGGTAAAGATAGGTAATTTTAAAAATTAAACAATAAGTAAAAACATGGCTAGAAACAATCTTTATCTTTTGATGGCAACTCTGCCTCTGGTAGACAAGGATGCAATTTCTTGGGGAGTTCAGACTGGGGAAAGAGTGGAAGACGAGATGATGGGATGCTCAGAATGCAAGACACAGTTGACTCGTGATTCTCTTGGTTCAGTGATTTAAGGTGCCCTTCCCTTGATAAAGTGGGCTTATGTTTGGGAGTTTATGATCGAAATGAAATGAAGGAACTTTGGAGACTTCCAAACACCTGGTGTTATTAAACATGATGGCAGAGAGTGGAAGACAGCATGGGTCTGAAGCCAGATGATTGCTTTTACATCCTAACTAGTTACGCACTAATAGGGGTTCTTGCATTACTCTCAACGTTTCAGTTTCCTGATCTATAAAATGAAATGACTAAGGAAGCTCAAGACCCTGTAGGAAGCCAAGCAATATTAACTTTCTCTTCTTTATCTACTTCATTAAGTTTGCAATCTTCGGCACAAGAACTTGTTAACATGAGAAGCAATGAATATGCTTTTGACAACACCAGAATTCCTGACTTTCTTTTCTCCATCAGCACTTACATTTCCTGGGAATCCTTGCAGCATATGATGCCAAAGATAAGCTGTGTGCTCTATTGAATTACTTTACGAATTGTAGGTGAGTCTCTGCAGTGTCCGTGTTTATCTTCCTTAGCTTGTTTGTGGTCCATCTATCAGTAGTGAGTGATACTAACAGAAACTTGAACTTGCTGAATGTTTACTATGTGTTTCCAAGGGAAAAATAACTTCATGGGGGTAGATTTTCTCCTTGTTCCCATTATAAAGAATACACATTTAAAGCTTGGCTTATGTAAATTGTTCAAGGTCATAAAGCTGGTGAGTGATGGAGCATGCCCTCAGACCAACATTTTGTGACCCAAATGGTGAGAAATCAAAACTTTGTGGTCCTAATTGTTGTCTCCTGGTCCTACTAGGCTGAGATGGCTTAGGTATAAACAAGTGAGTCATATAAAGGGATAGTGGGCTGCTGGATGACCAGGAATTGAGGAGAGTCTAAATGGGCAGACGTCTAGCTGAAGCCTGTGTCTAAGAAAGTGAAGGTTGCTGACTTGAGCCTCTAATTTTGATACTATTGATCAGTCTTCCTAGGTTGATGACATTTTCCAAATTGGGCATAGGCAATTTGCTAGAGATAGCTTCAGCTTACTTTGTTCCTAAAGACTGTGATCACCGAGAAAGAGAACATATGTCTGTCTGGCCATTCAGGTTCATGACCTCAGATTAATCTCTGTGGACAGGAGAATGGAACAGTCTCACTAGGTTGTTCAGAGTCAGGTTCCTTAAATCCCTGGGGTTAAGTAGAATAGAAATTAGAGTAAAATATCCTTTAGAAGACATGTAATGAGGGCACAATGGGGACATAATACAAAGATACGCTCAAGAAAGAATGCATTTTTCCATAATGCTTCTGAGTATGTCACTTTTTCTTCAGCATCGGTCTCTTCATGTAAAATGAGATTAATTAACAGTTGTTTGTGTAAAATTATTGAAAGAGGCGAATGAAAGAAAGCCTCTTGTAAATGGTACAGGCCTGTGGAGACATTTCTTCTTACCAGTGCTTGTGAAAACCTGCTGGTTTTTGAATGAAATTTGCTCTGACATGTGACCCGAGTTACAGTACTGAGCACTCACCCTCCAGTCGCAAGCCATATGCCCACTGAAAGGATGAGTATACATGCTCTAGAACATATGTGCTCTAAATTCTTCAGCCTCAATAGAAGTAAGAATGAGAGCTTTAAAAAAAAGTCCTGGATGTAGCTATTTATATCTCATGCCAAATCCAGCCTGGCACAGCTTAATTTTGGGTTTACCTTAAAATGTCTCTGTTAAAAGGTAAAAGCCAAGTAAGAGGGCTGAAGATAAAAATAAACAGACAGTTTGTACAAAAGGCAAATACAAAGTAAGAACCCAAAGTTCAGAGAGATGCAGGTCAAACTGAGCTTTGAACAGTAGGGACATTTTCAGATAAGTTAGAACTTTGCAAAGGTTATTAAATCAAGAATAAAAAAGCATGTTTTTTCAAGTGATTAAATCTATTTTTAATTGAATTTTGTGATTTTCATAAATATAATTTGATGGTATTTAGGTCTTCTCCCGTGTCTGCCCCTCCCCTCACTGCCCCTGTCCAATTTAGCATACTCTATTATATAAATAATAAGGCTGATCGAGTCTAATATGTGTCCTTAAAGTCCTTCAGGGTCAATCCATCCAGTGGAGCCTGGTGAACCTACCAGAAGTTCCATCCTTGAAAGAGACTCTCTTCCCCTCCCAGTAGCCATCGGTTGCCACAATTTCTTTAGGTTGGTTTGGGGTTTCCTACCCACTTCATGTTTGTACTGGGGTTTTGTCTGGTTTGAGCTTACATGGGACTTGTGCATCCTGTCACCATCCCTGTGAGCTCATATGAGTAACCGACCAGCTGTCTGGAAAACTCTGTTTCCTTAGAGTCGTCCACCATGCCTGGCTCTTACGGTCTTTCTGCTCCATCTGCTGCAAGGATCCCTGAGCCTTGGGTGGCAGAAATTTGATATAAGCATTCTATCTAGGGATGAGCACTCTGTAGGCTCCTGTTCTCTGCACATTGGCCAGTTGTGGGTTTCTGTGATAGTCACCGTCTGCTGCATAAGGAAACTTCTCTGGTAAGAGTTGAAAATTCATTAATCTTTGGGTTTAAAAATAAGTCATTAGAAGTCAGTTCAATATGATAAGTACTTAGTTGAAAACCTATTTACCTGTAAATTTCATAATTTTGTCTTTTTAAAGACCTGAAATTGTTCCATTGTGTATATGTACCACATCTTTATTATCCGTTCATCAGTTGATAGGTATTTAGGTTGTTTCCAGTTCCTAGGTATTAAATAAAAGGCAGCAATGAACATGGATGAATAGGCATTTCTACAATAGGGTATAGCCTTTGGGTTATAGACCCAAGAGTGCTATGGCTGGGTCATATGGGAGATCAATTTCAAGGTCTTTGAGCAATCTCTGTGCTGATTTCCACAGCAGCTGTACCAGTTTCTACTCCCACCAGCAGGACAAAATGTTCCCCTTTGTTCACATCTTCACCAGCATTTGTCCTTATTTGTTTGTTTGGTTTGGCTCTTAGCCATTCTGAATGGAGTAAATGAAGTCTCAGAATGGCTTTAATCTACATTTCCTTAATGACTAAAGATGATGAATATTTTAAAATTATATCCCAGCCATTTTCATTTCATCTTCAGAGAACTTCCTGTTTAGCTCCTTGCTCCCCTTTTAAAAATTGGTTTGCTTGTGTTTTTTTATGTTTCGGATATTTGAGTTTTGTATATTCTAGATTCTAACCTTCTATCAGAGGTATAGTTGGTAAAGATTGTTTGCCATTCTGTAGATGGCCTCTTCACTTGAGTGATGGCGTCCTGGGAGTTCAGAAGCTTTTTAGTTTCATGTGGTTCTAACAAATGATTAAATCTTAACATTGCATCTTATGTTAAGGCTCTGGTTAATCAAAGAGGAACATGGTACTTGGCCTTACCCTCTAGAGTGAATCAAGAAAGCCTGCAGCCTTATTCTGCTAAAGTAATCTAAAGTATGTCATTGAGAAATCTGTGTTTAGAAAATTTTCCTTGTGAAGAATGAGATTCTCTAGGTTTATACCCCTGACAAACTATTAGGTTTGTTTAATAGTTATGTGTGTTAACAGTCTAAGATGCGTGCACTAGTTGCTCTCAGGATACCCAGACTTTGCCATGTTCCTCATTTTATTAGTGGAAAGTCTAATGATTGCAGAAGAAGAACAACTTATTACCATGGCTTCAGATAAGGTGGCCTACGTTCTCATTCTCATTCAGTTAATGTTAATTAACTGAATAAATACTTTGCTGTTTCCCAGAGGTTTAAGCAAGTTAGGCTTTCATTCTCGTTTCATTCTGAGAACTTGGCAATTCCTGCCTGATTTCTTCAAAGACACACTGGTAATTCAAGAGTATATTGTTCAGTCTCCAAGTCTTTATGTAGTTTCTGCAATTTCTCTTTTAATTGCTAATTTTATGCCATTGTAATCTGCTAAGATGCAAGAAATTATTTTTAATTGTTTTATATTTGTTGACTTGCATTATGGCCTGAAGTGTGATCTATTTCAGAGAAGTTTCCATGAGCTTCTGGGAAGAGTGTGTATTCCATAGCTGCTGAATAGAAAATTTTGCAATGTCTGCTAAGCCGACCTGATCTTTGATGTGGATTTACTGAGAATTTTAAAACTGATTTTCAGTATGTATAGCCTATCTATTGATGAGAGTGGGATACTGAAGTCACCCACTATTATTGCCTTATGATCTAGTTGTCTTTCTATGTTCATTTATATTTGTTTTATGAAACCAGGGGCTCCATATCTAGTAAATATGTACTTACAATTGCTATAACACTTTTGCTGTGTCTTTCCCTTTGTTAGCATGGGTGGTGGTCTTTGACTCTCTGACTGGTTTTAGTTTGAAGTCTTTTTATGAGTGCTTACAGTAGCTAAGCAGCTTGTTTTGAGCTTTCCTTTAGTTTGAAAATTGGCTTCTATTCTTTCATTCTTGGTGTGTGTGTGTTCCTTGAAGACACAGAAATTAAATTTTTGAAATTTAATCAGCTTGGGTCTGTTAATTTGTGAGTTAAGACCATTTACATTGAAGGTTATTGATATTATTGAGACAGGTTGCTCACGCCCGAGGCTTTCTAAGTATTTTTCTCCTGGTTGATTTGATTATGGTGTGTTCCTTTCTTTCTATACTCTTCATATTAAAAGTTTCCAGGTTTATTGTGTTGGATGTTATGGACTCTCCTAGGTCTTCTTTATCCGTTTGTTCTTCTAATTCTTCATTTATTCTTTCCTGTGCTTTGTTCATTGAGACTGTCTTTTTCCCTTCTCTATGTTTAGTATTCCTTTATGTATATTCTGCACTGCTGGTCTGGTGTTCATAAATTGCTTTACTTTATGCTTATCTTGAAAGATCCATATTTTTGTCAGTGTTAATAGATAACTTGGCTTTGCTGATTATAGTAATATTGATGGGCAATTATTTATACTGAGAGTTAGAAATTTATCATTCCATCCTTTCTTTGGTTTTTAGAATTTCTGCTGAGCAGTCTGATGTTATTCTGATATGTTTACTGTTGTAAGAGTATTGGAAGTTTTCCATTACAGCTTTTAATATTGTTTCTTTGTTTTGTTTTTGTAGCACCTTGACTGGAATATATCATGAACAGGCTCCTCTGTAGTTATGTCTAAATGTCTCTTGTGGGTTGATTTGCATTTCTGTCCTTAGGTTTGGGAAACATTATGCTATAATTTCATTGTGTTCTTAAGTTTGGTCTCTTGATAATGTCTCAAAAGTCTTGGAAATTGCAGACATTTCTGTCTTTTCCTTTATTTGTATTTGAATTTATATTTCTTCGGTCTTACCCTCCATCTCTGAGATTTTCTTCTGCTTGGTGGTTCTGTTGGTTAGGCTTTCCACTGTGTCTTTTCTTTGCTCCATTTAGATTTCTTATTTCATCCCTATTTGTCTCTCAAAATTTAAGTCTCCTTAGTAGTCTTCATCTATGTTGTTGAATTTTTCTTTCACATTGCCGACTCTGTCATCCACTTTCTGATCTTCATAGCTTTGTAGCTTGTTTTACTCTCTAGGTCCAGGATTATTTTTCTTATTTTTTATATATCTACTTAGTATATACTCTTTGAAGTCATTGATCCTTTTTATATAAACTTTTGAAATCTCCTGCCAACATTTTATCCATTTCAGTATAACTGAATTCTGTATTTGAAGTGTTATGATCACGTTATCTTGCTTTTTCTTGCTTCTGATGTTTCTAATGCTTCCACAGTTTCTACAGATGTTGGTCTGCATGTCTCTTCCAGTTCTGTGTGGGGTTCTTCTTAGTGGGCAGCCTACTTTTGAGGGCTCAATATCCAGTACTACATAGAAAGAGTAAAACACACTGCTAGAATAGTAAGAACATCAGACCATACAAGTGTGTGTGGAGTTTGGGAAGCAGTGCTGAGATCTGTTTAGATGGATCTTTCTCATAGTTTCAAAGCATGCTAGTGATTTCTGACCTTACTGGAGGAACACAGCTATGCATATCAAGTGGTCCTCTGGACGTTAATGTTCTTAGACTGCCTGCAGTTAACCTCGCCGCAGATGGGTAGATCCAGAGGTTGATCTACCTATTGATATCAGGCTCAGGGCTCTCATTATTCTTAGTAAACATCTGCTTCTTGGCACCGAGGAAGGGGCTCCATCTCCCTGTTACAGCTTCATATTTTGGCTGAATGATGTCTTGCCCTTCCACTCTCCCCAACTACCTCCATGGCTGTCTCTCGCTCTGGGGGTATGGTGTGCTGAATTCAATCTCTATGACAGTCCTTATTTTAGGGAGCAGTTTTAAACAATAAATTCCCTCTCCAGGTGGTGTTTGGCCACTGCTCTGTGGTTCACAGGGATAATAGAATGGAATTCCTGTGCACCTGCGCAACAAGAATCACAGTCTCACCAAATCCTGCAGCTGTAGTTGGTACTGCCAGTCTGCTTTCACTGAGACTTTAAACTGATTGGACAAGACGTCTGCTTCCTCTTGTCTGGTCCTGGCAGCAGTGTGCTTAGCTTGGCTTGCTTCTTCTTACTACATTACCTTTCTTTTTATCCATTTTTTTATTCATTCTACCACTTCTTTTGTGAATTTTCTTTCTCTATTCACAAGAGCTCATTCTTTTGTATCATAACTCTTCTCCTTTACTCCAACATATTGGGGAAGTCTCAGGTATATCATCGTACCCAAAAGTCTCATGTTTGTTTTTCTTGGAGAAAATATAAAGCGACCCATCCCTAAATGAGATGAACTATATTCTATCCATAGTGTTTACTGGCTTGTTTCCCCGGCCTGTGCTCAGTCTGCTTTCCTCTACAACGCAGCACCACCTGCCCAGGGGTGGCACCACACACGTTGGGCTGGGCCCTCTCACATCACTCGGCCATCAGGAAAATGCCTACAGACCTGCCCACATGGCCAGTTCAGTAGAAGAAATTCCCTAATTGAGTTTTCTCTTCTCAGTTTGGTAAATTAGCAGCTTCAACTACCCAACACAGTAGTTTTCTCATTTTCTTTCTGTTGTGGCAACAAAACACTGGCCCACATCGACTTGGTAAGGAAAGTCTTTATTGTATACTTCCAAGTGACAGTCAGTCTTTGGGGGAAGCCATGGCAGAAACCAAGAGGCACAAACTGAAGCATGGATCATGGCGGAAAGCTGCTTACTGACTTGCTTCTTACTCACTTATTAACCCAGGACCACTTACCTAGTGGTGGTACCACACACAGTGTGTTGGGCTCTCCTACACCATTCAGTAATCAAGAAGATGCCTCACAGACTTGGCAGCAGGCCAGTCTGATGGAGGAATTCCCCAACTGAGGTTCCCTCCGCCCAGGTGTGCCACTGAAGCCACCCATGACACGTGGCGAAGGGCAAAGAAGGAGGGCAGACAGCAAGCCGTGCTATAGCTGTGGCTGCTGCCACGTCTGCCAGTCCATTTCTGCTGCAGCTTCCTTTTCTTCAGTCGCTGTGATGCTACTGCTGTTGGACCACGTCCACCACAATTACTGCCACTTTCTACCACCACTTGCCACCAGCAGCACTTAGGATGGTGGCAGCACCAGGTCACCACTTGGGGTAAGTGTTTTGCATCCACTATTGCTTTGTAATCATACATCAATTCTATATGCAAAGTAGCATCACTCTCTTAGGGAACTGATGTTGGAGACTGCTTTGTGGAATATGCTATTTCAGTCACTCCTCAACCCATCTTCTTAATGCAGGTCACCCAGGATGGGTCATGGCTGCACCCTTTAGCAAACTATTTCCTCAATGTGGCAAAGTGGTTATGCTTTTGATCTTGAGGGAGGGAGCATTTGTTTATTAAAAAAATTGATGTGAGATGGGCATGATAGTGCACGCCTATAGTTTACACTATAGGCTGAGGGAGGAGGCCTGAATGTACTACATGAAAAGACTGTATGGGAAAAAAATCTGCTTAGTTTTTACTTTATTTGGAAAATAAAGTAAAATATAAAATAAAGATCAGTTGAATCAGGGTTACACAGTAGAGAAAACAGTTTTTTGAGATTTGGTTTGCCATGTAAGATATTATGTATTTTCAGAAAGTCATTTCCTGGCTAAACCTTAATTTCCACATCTTTTGATCAAAGGAGTTTGTTCAGTTCTCCATCCTCTACTTCATGGCAAGAAGACAGTGGAGACTGAGAGAGAGAGATACATACAGTTTTCCTTAAGTTGATGAGAGGACAGTTTCTCAGTACATTTGTTTTTAGTGAGTCCAACTTATTGGAATCTAAAATTGACTTAAGTTATACCAGCCATTTACCTGCAGAAAAGTAGACCTTAGCTGCAAGAGACAAAGGGGGTGGGGTAAAGGGTTTAGAGTATTAGGCTTTAGAATATTAGAAATTGCAGAAGCTTAAGCTCTGGAAGTTCTAATGCAAAGTACAATTGTATAAAACAACAAGACCTCACAAATATATTTCAAGGCATGTTCTTCCATAATGAAATTACTTTGGGTGATGAATTTCTTGGATATGTTTTAGGTGAGGAAAATGAAATAGTGTCAATTATATATCAAACCAGAGTAACCTTGATGAACAAAACCTATTAAATATTAAAATGACTTAAATAAGGTGGACAGTGGTGGACAGTGGTGGACCATGGTATGCACCTTTAATTCTAGCACCTGGGAGACAGAGGCAAGTGGATCTCTGTGTGTTTGAGGCCAGCGTGGTCTGCAATAGTAAGTTCCAGGCCAGTCAGAGTTATATGGAGACCCTGTCTCAAAAAACAACATAAAAAATAAAATAAAAAAGATTTAAACAATTAGAACTCTTAGCTTTTGTTTCATCTTAACAAAAAACTGAAGAAGATATCTAATAAAATGGTAACAAATATGTGAAAATTTACACAAACATATCAAGTCAGTTCACACTGGGATTGATATTTTTGGTTTTCTTATTCAATTTCTTGTCTTCTTTAATTCTACCTGATACTCCAGCCTGACACTCAGCTATAACACTGTCTTTATTGCAGTAACTTTGATGCTTAGCCTTTCCCTGTTAAGTCCACTGACAGAAAAGACCATCTTTGGTTCCACTGTGTATTCCAAGTTCTGAGTACAGTGTCTTACACATGAGAGAGACTTGACAAGTATCTAGAAAAACATATTTGAATTTGAATAAACAAAGAACAAATATCAGAAATGGAGCTACATATTTACAACAACAAAAATAAGAAAAACAATATAGATTAACATATTTTTTAAAGTGGTAGGATTGGAATTTGAAGAGGAACCTAGAGCAAAAAATTTAAAACGAATTTTCATATTTTGCTAAGCTTTAAAATCATTCCAAACCAGAATGATGTAACTACTTTCATAAGCCCATTAATGCACTCTGACTACTGTGGCTTGCCTCAAGGAGATTCTCTTGCCAAATGCAGAATTATCCTTAATCCCCTAAGTTTATCCCTGTTCCTCACTCAAAAAGCCTTGTGCACAATTCCAAATAGAAGAAAACCTTTTCTGTTTCCCATCCCCTTCATCATTGTTTGATGGATGCTGGAACTGGTTCAGCCTTAGAGTTTTAAGTGTTTCTAGAGTCTCATATCAGCATTTTCAAGATGTCTCTGGGCACAAGAAATTCATATTAAATATGTAAACAACATTTTCACTTCACAAAAAAGAAGAATTTTACATTTTTACTTCTCTAAGAAATTAATCATCAGCATTTAGGAATTAAATGTCCAGTGCTTTTCAAGTTGCTAAAACCATATTCATTATTGTTATTATTCTTTTAGGTCCTGAAGGTGATGTGTCTGCTTCAGTCACTTCTCATAGTTTAATCCCTGTGACTAAGAACATAGCTTCTGTAGAAACTTGGCTGGGCTAAAGGTCTCACTAACCAGCCCAACAAATTCAAGAAACGAATACTCAAACTTCTGGAGAAATCATTTAAGATGCTCTGGGAACAGCAGCCATTGTAGAGTGGGTGAAGTGTTTCTGCAGGTGTTAGAGAACAAATGAACCCCAAACAAAAGAAAACCCAAAACTACCCATAGCAGAAAAAATTATTGCATTAGAAAAAATTATGCCTGCTTTGCATCAAAACCCTCAACATATGTGCACGTTTGTGTGTGTGTGTGTGTATTCTTGTATATTCTTGGTTGTATGTAGCAGGGACCCTGATAATGGGGTTCATGAATCCGCTGAGGGGATTCATATTCCATAGATTTGAATGGGAAAAGTTCCATCCTTAACCTCATTACGCCGTAATTGTAATACAGCACATCTTCCAGTTGTAAATTTAGGTGACATCTTCAGCAGTGTTAACAGTACTTGTCTTCATGTCCTGAACAGAAATCATAGAGAATTTCACATTGTAATTTTTCTATTGTTGTGGGATATTATTTGTGTTCCTCATAACTGAGAAGCTGCAGTAGTTATTAGAACTACTATTATATGTTTTACTTATGTGATAAGAAAGAGGCATGTATAACCTTGGATTACAAATTCATTGCTTTTGTCTTTGAATAACTGCACTTGTAGGGTCATTGGTTCACTTTAAAATCTTATACTTGTAGTTTTGTGCATTTAAAAATAATATTCTAATGTAAAGTAGTCCATAGTCTTCTAAGGATGACATTCCATGAAGAAGTTAGAACTTCTGGACTGCAGAGGGAGCTTACTGACAGAGTGCTTGCCTAGCATACAGAAGGTTCTTGGTTCAGTACTGAGGTCTGCATACACATACACGTAGAATTTCTACCTTTAATGTCTTATCTTCGTACCCTGTTCACTGGCTTGTCTCTTTTTTTCCATTTCTTTTTTACTCCATCCTTGCCTTTTCTTCCTTCCTTCCCTCTCTTTCTAAATCCCTCCCTCCTTTCCTTTCCTCCTTCTTCCCTATGCTTCCTTATACTAGATGTAAAGATTCCAGCCAGGCTTCTAGATGATTTGATAACTAGTTGAATGAGTCTTTGGCTTTCTTTTCCCTCTTAATCTTGTCCTCTGAGTCACGGTGCCTTATTGTTTGCTTATTTAAGTCTGGAAGAGCAGGAGGGAGGGGGGATCCCTAACAGAGTGCTACCTTTGAGAAAACAACAGCTCTGCCTTCTCTTGTGAAATTCTCTTAAGTGTTCTGTATCCAAGTTCCATGAGTCATATTCAGGATTATGTCTACTTTAAATAAGGGGACAAACCCAGGCTTAATATAGTTTCATTAATTAGATAAGGATCAAAGATAAAGTGTTTGTGCATGTGTGTTGGGGGGGAAGAGAGAGAGAGAGGAAGAAAGAGGAAGAAAGAGAGAGAGGATCTAGGAAACAGAGACAGAGAAAAAAATCTGCGTGGTTTCACTTCTATTTTGGTTTCTTTGTTAATAATGTTAAGAGCCTAGTATGGAAAGAACTTTACCTGATCTTTTGTGCATCTTTTCCCTATGAATTGGATTTCCAAAGACACCTGGACTGCTTAATGTTAATCGACTTGACACAAACTAGAGATGTGGGAGAAGAGTGAACCTCAATTGAGGGATTTCCTCCATCAAACTGGTCTGTGGCCATGTCTGTGAGACATTTTCTTAGTTGCTAATTGATGGAGGGAGATTCAACCCAATGTGGGTAGTGCCATCCCTAGGCAGGTGGGCCTCTGCTGTATAAGAAATATAGTTGAGCCAACCAGAGGAAGCAAACCAGTAAGCATTGTTTTTCTATGTCTCTGCTTCAGTTCCTGTCTCCAGGCTCCTGTTCTGGGTTCCTGAGCTGGCTTCTCTTGATGACAGACTGCAACTGTGAGCCAGATACACCCTTTCTTCTCTCAAGTTGCTTTGGCCAGGATTTTATCACAACAAAATAGCAACTAGTGCAGCACCTTGTGCTTGTTCTTTTATTACGTTTTGTCTCTGTGTTTTGTAAGTAATAAATGTCTATTTGAGAATGGATATTACTGTTGTCTTTGTTTTTCCTTTTATAGCTGTTTAAAATGTGACTCTAACCCAATGACTTTAGGAGTGTTATTTATTATTTTTTACTTTTAAAAGACCCGAGTGAGGGGCATACACTTTTATATTCTATGGAGCTTAATACTAGCTGGGGACTTAGACATTCAAAGAATTCTGTAATACAGATAAGATTTAGATCAGTATCAATCATCTTCCTTCTAAATTGTCTATTCAGTGAGACTGTCTTCATTGTTATTCTTTCCTATGTTCAAAAAGAGGGACCTCCGGGACTGGAGAGATGGCTCAGTGGTTAAGAGCACTGGGGCTCTTCCAGAGGACCTGGGTTCGATTCCCAGCACCCACAAAGCCACTGACAAACCCATAACTTGGGTTTGAGGGAAATCCGACCCCCTTTTCTGACCTTCTCTGGCACTGCACGACACAGGTGCACTTATACACATACAGGCAGTATACTCATACACATAAAATTAAAAATACATAAAAATATGTAAAGAAAAAAGAAGAGCCTCAGATGATTTGTAAAGTCAAGTATTAGTGTATTAGAAGGGCTGAAACTGACCTGGAGATGGAAGTCTGATGTCCCTCCAGGTTCCAGAGTACAGGGAAGGATGCAAGAGAACATCTAGGTACCACACTGGGGTTAGGGCAGACAGAGGCATGCTTAGGCTGGGTGAGTGATAAAACCTGAAAGAGAGGTTCTTTCCTTTGGCTGCTGCAGCCACAGCTGTTAGTTTGCTCTGGCTTCGGAAGAGGCTCGCCTCTAGTGTCCGCCACTGTGGCAAAAAGAAGGTGTGGTCGGACCCCAATGAGACCAATGGAGTTGCCAGTTCACCTCAGCAGATCCGGAAGCTGATCAAAGATGGGCTGATCATCTAGAAGCCAGTGACTGTCCATTCCAGGGTTCGATGCCGGAAAAACAGCTAGACTCACTGGAAGGGCAGGCCTCTGGGCATAGGTAAGTGGAAAGGTACTGCCAATGGCATAATGCCTGAGAAGGTGACTTGGATGACTTAGATCGATATTCTCAAGAGATAGCAGGAATCTAAGAAGACTGGCCACCACATGTGCCACAGCCTGCATCTGAAGGTGAAGTGAAATGTGTTCAGAAACAAGCAGGTTCTCACGCAACACATCCATAAGCTGAAGGTGGGCCAGAAGCTCCTGGCTGACCAGACTGAGGCTCACAGGTCTAAGACCAAGGAAGCACACGAATGCTGTGAGGAGCGCCTTTAGGCAAAGAAGAAGGAGAGCATCAAGACTGTCCAAGTAGGAAGAGACCAGAAATGAAGCTCCTCTCTTGTGTCTGTACAAAGTGGTCTCAGTCATTAAAATAAAATCAACCTTTGTCTGTTAAGAAAAAATGACTGACATAAAACTTGAGAGATGAAGATGGAGCACTGGGCTCCTGAGTAGTGAGGACAAGACACAAAGCTTGGACAGAGACCATGAAACACTGGGGCTGCTTTTTATACACATTTTAATTGAGTTCATCTAAGGCTGAGCAGAAAACCATCAAGGACATTTGGAAATTTTCTACATATAACTTTTATGTTCCAATAAATAATCAAATTTTTATGTGTCTATCATTTTATTGATTTAGGTGATATTCTCAGGTTCATCATAAGAAACAGGAGTTTGTGGTACCTTTAAGATTCTAGGAAAATACTCATGCTGTTGAAATAGAATTGGAAATAGGGACTTGGTTGTAAACAAGGGCAGAAAAGGGAAGGAAAGTAGTCAGCTAATTATGTAAGTTATTGTGGATCTTTTAGTAAAGACCAGGTTTGAGTGAAAATGCTGGGAGCTGGTTGGTTCCAATATGAAGAATAATATTTATAATGAAGTTAATCTGAGTGTTGGGAAAAATTATAGGAGCCTACAAAACAGAGCAGAAATGAGTTTGCTCTTCTGCAACTGTGTGGTGGATGCTGGTGGCACGGAGGGCACTGGAATGATGGGTAATGTTAACAGGAGGATTTGCTGAGGGATTAGGTTTAGGATGTGAAAAAAGGGAGTATTGCAGATGACACTAGAAATGTGGACCTGAGACAATGATAAAATTGCTATTGCTGTAATAGGAAATCTCCAGAAGAAATAGTGTCTGAGAAAGGGTTAAAAGGACAGTTTTCTGATTGTGACATCTTTACTTTGCTTCCCATTCAATCATAGATTCTCCAGAAATGCTATATATAGGAACCACCCAGAAGCAATCTTCTCCCATTGTAGGCATGGGGATGAAGCTAGGAACTCTTTCCATATATCATTTTACATGAAATTAAGCTAATTCAACCATATTTATTTCAGAGAAAGATGCTTTGGAAAAACTAAAGCCATTCTTTGATGGTAATATTTCTTAGAAGGAAGCTGAAAATTTTTATCCTGTGTCTTTCAACCTTCCTAAAACAATACCCTCTATCTTTACTGTCTAAAATTTTGATAAATCTAAGTTGCTTATCCAAGTATAGTTATGAAAATGTTAATATTGTGTACTTTAATGGACTTCCTGTATGAGGTCCTTCATGAAGATGTAATAATCAGTATAACTTTCCCAACTAGATAGGATTCTGGCTGCTAGCAGTGCCCAAGCTAAATAAGTTAGTGTATGACAGGTAGTTTTAAAGGCATCAAGAAGACAGATCAGATAGCCAGGGACTCCAAGTTGGGCAGCTATGGAAGGCTGCTCAATCATGAAATCCAAGATTGAGAGTTACAGAGATGAGCTGAGGCCTCCTGTGCAGTTGGGAACCATGCGGACTGAATCTCAAACTGGAGGATGGAGCTAGCCCAGAAAGCAATAGTCATGAAATCTGTGTAGACTTGTTAAAGCAAAGGGGCCATGGGAGATGCACCAGCTTTCTCTTCTGCTCCTCAGTCTTCCTACTTCTCACTGGAAGGCAGGTTTCAAAGGAACCTCAAAACATGGCTGTCCAGTGACCACCATTCCTGAAATGTAAAGCAGAGCAGAGGCTAACAAAAGGAGCTGAGACAAACATCAAGTGACTGGTAGACGTCCTCGTGGAGGTGCTGGGTGGGTAGAAAGTGAATGAAGTCTGTGAATTTCTGCCTCAGAAAGCTAAGGCATTATGTGGCGTTTCGGTCACTCAGCACCCTATCAGGCTTTGCAAAACAGGGTGGATTTTTTTTTGAAAGCTGAGTTTGATTACAAAGCTTTGTTTGTTTTTGTTTTTCCTTTGGTGGCAGATTCCTCAAACAAATTGGAAGGAAGAAAGAGGAGATCAATAAAGAATTTATTCTGCTTCCTTAACATACTAGGAGAAGAAAAATCACACGTGAATGAACTGACAGTTGAAGAATCTGCACGAGTGTGAACAGGCAGATCATGTGGAATTTTAAATCACACAAGATAGATGCTTAATAGAGGAAAGCAGTCACCACTGGAACACTGTTCTCAAGTTCAACCTTCCGTTCTGATATTCTTCAGTTGGCATAGGTGGAGTTCCCATTAAAATCTTCCATTTTCCCACCAGCATTTCTTACTAGAACTTCTCCGTCTGTTACTCTTCTGCTCTCGCACCTGAAATAGCACCTATCGGACAGGACAGAGGCGATATTATTTTCTTGGTAAACATCCTAACCTAGGGAGTTTTGTTAGGATGAGTTTTATCAATGTGGAGTTTGTCATCCAGAGCTTTAAAAATTATATTTTGTGAAATCATTCCTTGTCGATAACTGTTGGGTCTTCTTTTATTTAAGAAAAGGAGACACAAAAGTTAAGACTGCTCATTCTGAATTCAACCCCATGATTTCTAATTTTTGTAGACAAGCCAGATTTGATTTTGCTGTCTGCAAGTCTGAACTTTATAATGCATGTAATTTGATTTTCTTTCTCTAGAGATATTTTATATATCTGATATGAGTCTTTATCAGCTTAGGGAAAGCAAAAATTTCCATAAAAGTTATTGTAGAATTCTTTACTTTCAAAGATACCATTGGAAACTTGCTAATTTTAAAAGACGTTTGTAGGATATATGTTGGACTTGTATTAAGTATAAATTCTAGGAGTGTTTCAAATTTTGATTATACTATCATACTAATTTGCCTCCCCCCACCTCGTGTGTGTGTGTATGTGTGTGGGGGGGGGCGGGGCAAAGTTCAATCTTGGGTATGATTTCTCAGGAGTCATGCACCCAAATTTCTTTTTCAAACAAGGTCTTTCTTTTCAGCTGGCACATGCTAAGTAGGCTAGACTAGTTATCCATCAAGCCCCAAGAATCCACTTCTTTCTCCCCTCTTCGGATCTGTAATTACTAACATGTGCCACCACAATGCCCAGATTGTATGTATTGTGATGCAGCTCAAGTCTTTATGGTTGTGTGGCAGATACTTTGTTTTCCCAGTTTCCCAATTTACTTTTTCTTATAATCATCTGACATATTATTAATTTTTCCCATACTAAATTTTTGAAAATTCATCAATTTTTTTTGAATATTCAAATTGATATTTGCACTCTTTTTGTCTTCTCATTTCAATAGATTGATTCCTTCAATAACTAAAACCAAAATGTCAACAGCTAAAACTAAAAGAATTGTTTGGTAGGCATAATTTCTTAATCCACTAAGAGAGCTAGACTTTTTACCACTACTTTTGCATATATTATCTTGCTAGCCCCACTGAAAAGTCTGGGAACTTTATTTTTGGAGGCGAGAAAACTGTACTTAGAGATGCATGGCCAATGAAATGGTAATAGTGTGGCCCTCTTCCAGGTCTGTTGATAAAGACAGCTTATTAGGGAGCTCACTGGATTGTGTGGTAGACCTGGAATTATTCAGGAAATATGTGTCTTGTCCTACACTTGATACATTGTCTAATTTCAGAAAAATATAATAATGGAAAATTTGTCTGACATCTCATGGAATTCCTCAATTTAGATAAAACAAGAGATTTTAAAGCAGGGGATAAACTCCCAACAGTGTGCCTGCCCTGCTAATTTTAAAGGCTTTAACAATCATCATTTATGAAGGAGGTTTAAAATTATATAAAATAAATGAAAGATATAGACAGGAATAAGAATCTTAAGTTTTCCATCTTCTAGTATCGTCTTCTATTTCTTTCTTTGGTGTATTGAAGTTTTAGATTTAGATTTATCTCAATATATTTTATGTTTCTTGATACTATCATGAATGGGATCATTTTTTGGATTTCTTTCTCATTGTTACTGGTGTGTAGGTTACTGATTTTGGGGTGTTAATTTTATATCCTGCTGCTATGCTGAATAGATTTATCATCTTAAAGAGTTTTCCGATAGAATCCTTTGGGTCTGTTATGTATGGAATCATATCATCTGCAGATAAGGATACTTTCACGTCTTCCTTTCTAATTTGTATCCCCTTGATCTCCTTCATTTGTCTTCTTGCTGTAGCTAAGATTTCAAGTACTGTATTGAACAGGGATAGAGAGAGAGGACATCCTTGTCTTGTTCCTGATTCCAATGTGAATGCTTTCAGTTTTTTTTCATTTAGTAAGATGTTGGCTGTGGGCTTGTGGTATAGTACCGTTATTATGTTGAGCTATGTCTCCTGTATCCCTAGATTCTCCATGAATTTTATCATGAATACATGCTGGATTTTGTCAAAGATCCTTTATACATCTAATGAGATGACCATATGATTTCTCTTCTTGAGTCTGTTTATGTGCTGGATTAAAATTTTTATTTATGTATATTAAACCATTCCTGCACCCCTGGGATGAAGCCAATTTCATCTTGGTGGATAGTCTTTTTGATATTTCCACAGAGGAAAAGTAGGTGCCTTCTTTGTCATGATTTTTTCGTAATGGAATTATTTTTTCCTCTTCCTCTCCAGTACCTAAATTTACATACATTTTCAGACTAGGATAATCCATAAACAGCTATCAACATCTAACTCTGGGTCAGACACTGTACATGGACTATCAGAATAGAATATATCTTATGTCATTGAAAATGCAGATAGTTCTTCATAGAAATCAACATCATTTTCATTATTTAAAGAATTTGCTTTTGTATCCATCATCTCATTAATGTTTAAATACTTCTTTGAGAATAATAATAATAGTTTAATGAAGCTACATATACTTAATGTCATAGAAGGCTGGAGCAACACCTAACAAGTATTCTGACATTTTTACCAAGGTAGTGGTGATGGTATTATATGGGATCTAGAGAAAACTTTCCTCGTAGAAGTTTCATACTCTTCTTGCCTCCACAGATTCCACAGCCTCCATCCAAAGCAACAGAGGGCTCCGAGTTGCTTCCCTTGAGACATTGTGGTGACAGTAGGCTGTGAACCTTGGTCTGTTGCAGGATTGGAAATGTAAACGAAGAATCCTGTCTTCCTTAATATAATACAAGTTTGGATCCTTAATATAATTTTCTTTCAACAGTATGTCCAGGTCTTAAGGATTGGGAAGTAGCAGGCAGAAAGATCGAAAGAGTCAGAGGTCGGGGAGGGTGGGAGAGAAACAATTTCTTCTGGACTTGACAGGACTGCTTCACTCATAAACTTAAATCAGCTGTGATTGCTTGCGTAATATCAAACCAGTCCGCATGGAGCATGGAGCAGGGAGGGGCTTGTGAGCCTCGACCCCTAACTGAGGAGCTGTGGACATTTGATGGCTCTTAGAGGAATTTTCTTTAGAGGTATGGTCCCTGGTAAGTTGGCCACAGTCCGTTGAATAGCCCCACATCCGTGATTATATGGGCAGCAAAAAATTGGACTTGATAGGTTGTTAAGAAAAAAAGAGGACACAGAGTTGGAAAGAGATGAAAGGTGGGGTGGATTTGTGAGGAGTTATGAGAGCAGTGGGGAGAATGACTAGGATCAAACGTATTGTATGAAATTCTCAAAGAGTTAATATAGTAAAATATTATGTCTATTTATGAACTGGAAGGTAGGAGTTAAGTGGAAGTCATCTTCTGTGGCTATTAATTTATTTTTAAAAATATTTTTTTATTGAACGGGGTGTGGTGGTGTACACCTTTAATCTCAGCACTTGGGAGGCAGAGGAAGGTAGATCTCTGTGAGTTTAAAGCCAGCCTGGTCTACATAGTGAGTTCCAGACCAGCTGGGACTACAAGGAGACCCTGTCTCAAAAAGACCAAAAAAAAATTTATTGAGTTTTTGTTGCTTCATATAATAGCTCTTAATCAAATTTAGATCCCAAAACCCATTCATGCCACCCATTAGTCCCCCGCCCCCAGTAACTGGACCTCATGCATTCTGTCATAGATGCTGAGTCCTATCCAGTCAAGCATTTGTACACAGATGCAAGTTCTGTGTAAGTTCATCCACTCGAGTCTAGTCATCCTATCTAGAGATCATAAACAAAGCCCATTTCCCCTCACCCAGGAGTAACCAGTTGCCAGCGGTTCCATGGTTAGTGCTGGGCCCACTACGGCTTTCCCTCACTACTGGGCCCTTGTTTGATTGAGTTGATGTGGGCCTTGTGCATACCATCCCATTTCTGCAAGTTCACACGAGCAAGCTTCTAGTAGTCTGAAAACTTCTGTTTCCCTATGTTTATGGACCAATCCTGGCTCTTAAAATCTTTCTGGTCCCCCTTCTGTAACCATCCCTGAGCTGTGGGTGGGTGAGGTTTAATATATCCAGGGATACATACTCTGCATTCTCTTATTCTCTAAAACTTAGGCAGTCGTGGCTTTCTCTGTGCACTGCACTCTGTTGCATGTGGAAGCTTTGCTGGTGTGAGCTGAGGGATGCACTAGTGTCCTTTCCACCCCATGTTCCGCTATGAGCCATGAGCCTTAGGTGCAATGATATGTCATCTAGGGCTTGACATCTCTCAGACTTTTGTTCTCTGGGTGTGACCGGTTGTAGAACTCTGTAATAGCCTCCATCTGCTGTGAAAAGCAGCTTCTTTGATGAGTGCTATATGGTACCCTTGTTTGTAACCATAAGGATCCATATTTAGCATATGATAAGAAATTTAATTTGTCTAGAAATATGACACATACAGGGTTTTCTCTAGGATCTATGGCCTCTCCAGCCATGTTTATTTGGCTATTATTACAGTCCTGCCTGTGAGTTCACTCCCAATGAGAGAGGGCTTTAAGTCCAATTAGACAGCTGTTTGTCACCCCCCAATAACAGTGTCTACTGCACCAGTAGATGTAGTGTGCTTTGCGAGTTGTTGTCATTATTAGACTTTAGAGCTGGGCTGGACTGCTGATTGTTCTCATCCCTTAGCAGCTTGCATAGTATCCTATAGAACTATGAGAGCTAGTCTTCAGGGTCAGGGCTCCTAGGTCAGTTCCTGATCCATTGCTCCAAGTTCTGTGTCCAAAGTATGACCTATAACCATCAGTACGGTCTTCAAATTCTGGGAGAGAAGTAAGGGCTCCACCATGTTATTTTGGGAATCTCTTGAACTACTCTGACCAACAACTCAAAGGGATGGCTGTCCTATCTGTCACTGCGCCCCTAGGGATGCAGACCCCCAGCATACAGACATAACAATGTTCAGACATCTTGTACGTATTTTTTTAGGATTTCTACAAACAACACATTTTCCTCTGGCTTCTCAGTACACAAATGATGCTTTCGTCTCTCCCCTCTCCCTCCGTTCAACCTCCCTCCTCCCTCCCCAGTCCAAGGACCCCATTATCCCCACCTCCCTCCTCATAACATCCGGTTCCCCGTTCTCTCTTTCTCTCTCTCTCCTCCACACACAGTCCCTTCAGTCCCTTGCCTGTCCTCCCTCCTCCCAGCCTAAAACTCTTACTCTCCTCACCCCCACTCTGGTAACGTTTGCTCCCCACTGTCCCCCTTTCTGGGACTTTCTCTTTCCCTTTCCCTCGGTTCCATTTTCTTGGCTCCGGCTATGACGTCATGATATATGTATGCTCGCATATAGGGAACTGATGCTAGGATCTGCAGATGAGGGAGAACGTACGTCATTTCCTTTTCTGAGTCTGTGCTACTTCACTTCACCTGTCATTTAATTGCGAATCTCCTCTTTTCTTACTGTTGAGTAGAGTACCACATTTTTATTATCCATTAGTCAGTTGAGAGACTATTGTGAAAAAGGCAGCAACAAACATGGATGTTGAAGTATCTCTGCAGTGGGATGAGACCTTTAGGTATGTGCTGCGCTGCGGAGGGAGATAACAAGATCATAAGGTAGATTCATTTTTAGTAGTTTAAGAGTTCTCTACGCTGCTTTCCACAGTGGCTGCATTCCCAACCAGCAGTGAATAACCACCTCCTCACCAGCATTTAGTAGCATTTGTTGTCTTGATTTTAGCTAGTCTGACTGGGTACGTTGTTTTGATCTGCATTTCTCCAATCACTAAGAATGTTGAGCCCTTTTTAGGTGTTTCTTAGCCATTTTTATTTCTTCTTTGAGAAATCTCTGTTCATAGTCGAAGCCCGTCTTTTATTAGGTCATTTATTTTCTGTTTCTTTGTTTTTTTGAGTTCTTTGTATATTCTAGATATGAATCCTGTGTTGGATGTGTAGCAGGTGAAGATTTTTATCCCACTCAGTGGGGTTCCTCTTTACTTCCATGACTGTTTTTTCTCTAAAATAAAGCCAATTTGATCATGTTTTTTTTTTGTAATGTGTTTCTATTCAGTTTTCAGGTATTTTGTTGAGAATCTTTATGTTCTTTGAGGATATGGGATATAGTTTTCTTTTTCCGTTTTGTCTTTCTGTGGTTTTGGTATTAGAATGATGCTGGCTTCACACAAGGATTTCGGGAATTCTCCCTGTGTTTTTATCTTTTTGAATTATAAAAATTGGTTCTCGAACCTCTTTGAATGTCTGGTAGAATTCTGCTGTGAATTCATGTGGACTTGGCTCTTTTTAGTTGGGAGGTTTTGTATTACTGTTTCAGTTTCCTTATTTGTTGTGGATTGGTTTAAGCTGTTGATATCTTCTTGGATTAACTTTAGTGGTTTCCGTGAATTCAGAAATTTATCAATTTCTTTTTAGATTTTCAAATTTAGTAGAACATAGGCTTTAAAAGTATTTCCTTATATGTTCTGAATTCTCTTCGGTGTCTGTTGTGATGATTCCTCTTTCATCTCTGATTTTGTTAATTTGGCTTTGCTTTTTCTTTCTTTTGGTTCACTGGTCTAGGCGTCTATCTTGTTTAACTTTTCAAAGAGCCAACTTTTAGAGTCATTAATTCTTTATATTGTTTTCTTTGTTTCTATTTCATTAATTTCCTCTCTGATTTTTGTTATTTCTTCTCATCCATTAGATTTGGGTTTGGTTTCTTCTTGCCTTTCTTTAGTCTTGAGTTGCAGTGTTAAATCATTTATTTGTGCTCTTTCTGATTTTTCAATGTAGGTTAAAGGTATAAACTTTCCTCTTAGGACTGCTTTCAACATGTTCTAGAGGTTTTATTGTTTTGTATTTTCCTTTTTGTTTAGTTCCAGGAATACTTTTATTTCTTTCTTAATTTATTCTTTGACCCATTCATCATTCAGGAATGTGTTGTTTAATCTCCCTGAATTCATGTAGTTACTAGAACTTCTTTTCTGTTGATTATAAACCTTATTATATTGTGGTTTGATAGAATTCATGGAATTATTTCAACTATTTGTATTTCTTGAGGTGTCCCAGAATGTGGTCAATTTCTGAGAAACTTGCATGGGCTGCTGAGCAGAAAGTGTATTCTTTGGTGCCTGGGTAAAATATTTTGTAGATGTCTGTTAGGTCCATTTGATGTAAGATGTCATTTAATTCAGATGTCTCTCTGTTTATTCTTTGTCCAGCTGACCTGTCTATTGGAGAGGGTGGGATATTGATATTTACTGAGTTGTGGCTAATCTGTGTTTTATAGTCATGTACTACTGTTTTTATTAAATTGGGTACATCAGAGTTTGGGGCATATATATTCGTGATTATAATATCTTTATCATTTCTTCCTTTGATTAGAATGAAGCGGCCATCTGTATCACTTCTGATTAATTTTAATTTGAAGTCTATTTTGTCAGTTATTAGAATTTCAACACCTGCTTGCTTCTTAGTGTCATTTGCTTGGAATATTTTTGTCCATCCTTTTACCCAAAGGTAGTGCCTATCCTTGAAGTTTCGATGAGTTTGTTAAAGATATCAAAAGGATGGATTTTGTTTCTTTCTTTTTATTGTCTTTTTGATGCAGAGTCTCCCTTTAGCCCCAGCTGGCCTGGAACTCACTATGTAGTCCAGGCTGGCCTTGAACTCACAGAGCTCCACCTGCCTCTGCCTCCAGAGTGTTACTATTAAAGGCATGAAACACCACACCCTGGTCATGGATTTTGTTTGTTAATGCATTCCACTAACCTGTGTCTTTTGACCGGGGAGTTGAGGCCGTTGATATTTAGAGTTATTATTGAAATGTATTTTTTGGGTGCTGTCATTTTAATTTGTGTTCTTGGTGCTATTTTATGTTTCCATTATTCCTTTATTTTCTTTCTGTAACTTCTTGAGTTTATTCATTCCTATCTTTGGTCCTTTGTATTACTTCGAGTATTCTCTGTAGGACTGACTTGGTGGACATGAATTCTTTTAACCTATTCATATCACAAAAAATTTTCTGTTCCCCTTTGACTAAAATAGATAGTTTTGTTAGGTAAAGCGTTTAGGGTTTGCCTCATGTTCATTTACAGCTGGGAAGACTTTTAATTAATTAATTCTTTTACTTATCCAGGCTCTTCTGACTTTCCTAACTGCATTGAAAAGTCAGCTGTAATTTTGATGGCTTTTCTTTTATATGTAACTTTTTACTTTTCTCTAACAACTTTCAGTAGTACCCTTTGTTCTGTACATTTGATGAATTGTGATATGCTATGGGGAGTTTCTGTTCTGGTCCTGTCTAATTGGTGTTCTGTGTGTTTCTTGAATCTGTATAGGTATGTCTTTCCTTAATTTAGAGGAGCTTTCTTCTATCATCATGCTGAATATCTTATCAGTACCATTGGCCTGAGAGTCTTCTCCTTCCTATATAGCTATACTGTGTTGATTTAGTCTTTTCCTGGTGTCCCACACTTCCTGTGCATTCCATTTCTGTATTTTAAAATACTTTTTTCATAGCCTCCATTAAAGAAGTCCAGTTTTTCAACTTGTATTTTGGTCTTGATATTCTGTCTTCTGTTTCATTTGTTCTACTTGTTAGGCTTTCTCTTGTTGTTTCTAATTGGCTTACTGAGTTTTTCAATTCCATGTTCATTTCAGCTTGAGTTTTCTTCAACATTTCTATCTCTTTTGTGAATTAACTTTTCAAGACTTTAATTAATTGTTTTTTATTTCATTCAGCCACATATTTATATTTTCTTGAGCTTTTGTCACAAGCTTCTGCCTATCATCTTTGAATTCTTTGAATTGTTTGTGTTTTGTTTAAGGTCTTTGATCATGTTTATGATTGTTCTTTTAAATTCTTCTTCATGGGGTTCCACATGTTGATTCTCATTGTAGAATACTTCTGTAGGACTGGCCAGTTTTGTTGGGAACATAATCTCTTGGTTTTTCATGTTATTGTGAGGGTTTATTTTGGTTGGCATTTTAGCATGTGGATATTTTTGGTTGGTTGTGGATCTGATAGGAAAGTATTCTGTCTTTCTTTAGTTGAATTTTGGTTCTGCTTATATTGTTAATGTAGCTTGGTTGCTTTTTGCTCAGGTATGCAAAGTCAGCTGCTGTGTTCCTCAGCTTCTTGAGGTAGTAGTCTGGTCTGGGTAGTTGGTGGGTCTACGGTAGGCAGATCAGGAAGGTGGCCAAGGGCAAGACAAGGGTGGTAACATCTGTGGACAGTCTAACAGAGAAAGTGTGAGCATTGATGTAGTTTGGGTGCAAGAGATCTGGACACAGTGTGCAGGTTTGGACTAAAAGGGTAGTCAGAGATCTGAGCTGGGAAAGCAGGAGTGGGCCAGAGCCCAAGGCTAGCAGGGACACTGGGTAAAGTTTGGAGACTGGAGGTGGTCAGGCTGCAGGGAAATCAAAATGCAGTGGATTGGATCTGACCCACCAGGGTAGTAGGTGGGCTGGTCTGTGTTAGGCAGATCAGGAGGCCAGGGGAAGGTGGGGGTGGGGATAGCCTGTGGAGGGTCTAACAAACTATGCTATAGGATTGAGCTTGCCTGGGTTAGGAAGCTAGTCCAGAAATCTGAGGCAGAAGTACAGGATCAGGCTTGGGCCCAAGGCTAGCAGGGTAAGAGGGCAAGAATGGGGAATGTGGCTATTAATTTCTATAACGAAGCATGATCATGGTATCCCAGTTTAATAGAGAGTTGTTTAGTGGAGCTAAGTTCAGGACTGACATGGTCATTTAATGAAAACTCCAGACACCTCACTACAGAGTGCTATACACCTTATTACCAAACCATTTTGTGTGAGTTGGCGTTATTGTTATAACTGACTTCTTAGAATTAACTTAAGTTTCCTTTTTTGATAATTAGGATCCTCTTTGTCAGTTCCACCTTGTGTGCAACCTGGTGAGGGAGGGAAACTGCTGATGGCCTCAGCCTGAAGTCCCTGAAGATTTTCCTCTTTTCTCTTATTGTTTTGACCATGAGCACCTGGTGAGTAACTTGATGAAAGATAGTTAACGTGATGGAAGCTAGCTGACTAGGAGGAAGGAACACACACAACACTGACATATACTGCCAAGGTCATTGTAGGTTGTACAGCTGCCAGCTCACTACCAGTTCCTCACTAACATTAGCAACTTCTGCTAAATCTAGCCATGCTCCTGAGATATCTCTGAGAACTCTAGCTACATGTGCACTCAGTAGTGGCTGTTCTGTGCTACCGAGATTCCAAGACCGTTGTGCAGCATTTTATTGGCCAGAGGTAACATAACAGACTTTGGGATTACTTATCAAAATACATTATTTTTCCCTGTTCAGGTTGCTAACAGTGCTGAAAATAGCTCAGTTGGAAATTTGAAGCTTTGCCTTGAGCAAGGCCAAAAGAAAAGAGATTTCTATTTCTTCATTTTTCTTTCTTTCTTTGAGTCATTCATTCCAGTTGAAGGACTCAGGTGATACAGTCGAATGCTTTTTGATATCTGGATTCTAGAGTGATATGGCTGCTATCTGATTGTTACTACAAACTACATTTACTATTCTATTAAGTTTATCTTTCTCTTTTCAATTAACTGGGGTGCTTTTCCTAGAAATACTTTGTTTAAAATCACCTAAAAGCCAAGTGGTTTCAAACAATAATGGTGTTTTATTCCTGTTTTTTTATTCAGACTTTTGGGAAAGGTTCAGCTAGTACATGTATACTCATTTTCGTAGCATAGCAGTCCAACGCCAGGCACCAGAATACTTTATGGAACTGAAATTATAAGGTGGCTTATACACCTAGCCATTATTCTTGCTACTGGGTGGAAACTCAGCTGATTTATTCTTCACAGTGTCTAGCTTTGTCTCCAGGTCTCTGTCTCTGGTAGCTCTACTCTGAGTGAATGTTCTAAAGGAATCAGGCTTAGTTTCTTTGTGTGAGAACATCTATGAATTCAGGTGTTGTTTTACAATCATTATATTGTGATTGTCTGACTATAAATTGTTTATATCCTTCTACTTGCAAAGTATGTTGTCCACCTCTTCAAACCCTGCCAAAGTCTTGTCCTCCAGTAGTATCCCTGTCTAAGACTTCAGTTCTAGCATCCCATCATCTAAATAAAGGCCAAGTGGTGATGGTGATTCTTGGGTTGAATTCCTCTTGATCCAAAAACCATAGGGCTAAACAGCAAATTATCTGCCCTGACAATCTAATATACAGTGTTGACACAGTAATAGGACATCTGCAACAAACAGATTACTTCCAAAAGGGGATAAGGGAAAAGGGAGACCCTAGAGCCATTGCCCCCGTGACTCACGCCCAGATGTAGCTATTCTTTAGTTTGACTGAAAGTCTACTTCTCCTTATAGCAAAAGTTAGAGGATAAGGAAAGTAAATAAAATAGTAATGTACATGAAATTGGGATTTTACTCCATAATGAATAATGAATATAATATTTTTAAAGAACTGTAATTCTTCCAATTTTATTTTGTTTCTTATGAAAGTATATCAAATTTCTGAGGAAAAAGTTTGAACTTGAAAATTTGGTTTGGCTTCATGAGGTGATAGGATTACAAGCTGTTGTACTATCAATACAGAAATGATCTTTGATTTCCATTTTATACTGATTTGGAAAACCATGACTTACAAAGATCTGAAAGCTAAACTGAAAGTCCATTGTCATGTTCTGTTGTAAGAGGTTATGCTTTCTCATGAAACACTTTTTCCGGGATTCTCTCTTTTGGAGTTTGTCATAGTTTCTTTTTTGTTGCTGTGATCAACACCGTGACCAAAAAGTGCCTTAAAGAAAGGGTTTATTTAAGTCTACCCGATAGTGCTCGTCACTGAGGGAATGCAGTGCAGCAGTGAGGCAGCGACCAGGGAGGGATGCTACTTGTGGTTTACTTCCTCTAGCTTCTCAGCTACTTTTCTTATAAGCCCTGACCCACCTGCGCAGAGATGGTGCTACCTGCTGTAGACTGGTCCTCTGACATCAATTATCCATCAAGAATATGCCCCCCAGACATGGCCACAGGACACTCTGATGGAGATAATTCCTCAACTGAGATTCCCTCTTCCAAGGTGACTTTGGGTGTGTGTCAGATTGACAGCTAAAGTGAACTACGGCAGTGTTGAATTTATGATTTCATTTCCTGTGTCTTCAAATAAATGAAGGTATTTTTCTAGAAATTTCCTCATGTACTACTTATATATGGAAGAAAAGAATGACTCATCTTTTTTTCCAACTCATAAGAAGCAAGGTTTGGCAAATTTTTGTAGTATTTGAGAGTGCCTGCTGAAAAACTGACTAGGACTTATTATTTTTTTGATTTCAGGTCTCTGAAATGCTTTATTCAGCCCTGGGCAGCTTTTTACCAATTTCTGACTCTAATCTATTCCAATATGACAAATTGGCCAGTAGTATAGGAAACAGTACACAGATGTGTTGAGAGGGAAGGCCACATGAAGACCAGGGAGAAGCCATCATCTACAAGCCAGGGAGAGGGAATTTTGAAGTGACCAGTGCTATCAACTCCTTAGTCTCCATCTCCCAGACTCCACAACTGTCATCTAGGCTGAGGTATCTTATGGCATCCCTAGCAAACTGATTCACTTGGCTTTTCTGAGATCTTGCTGATGATCATATGAGATAAGTTTTCTTGAAGGAGGCTTTTCAAAAATAGGTATTTTGGTCAGGAAAAGTCCAGGTCTTGGCAAAGTTTTAATCTTCTCAAAACAAGTCTTTTTTCCTGTAGCAAGGTCCTCTATTCCTGCTGTGTTTATATGAATTACTGAATATGATTCTATAATAATGTAAATCTTAATGTGGTGCACTGTGGCTTTTCTATTTTGTCTTGCTCAAAAAGAAATCAATCAGTCAATCAGTCCGTTACTCCATTGTCTCTTTCTGTTAAAAGTAATTCTAATAAAAAACATAAAAGCTCTCATAGTTATAATGACAGAGTATCATTTTGCTAATTCTTAGCAGTGTGGATTATTCTAGTCCTTACTGTAGAATAAATACTTTAATTGGCAATTCTATTTTTCTTTCCCTCCGTGCTGGCTGTGGTGGTAGACACATTACAGGATCTTGAAAAAGACCTCTCTCTTTAATCTTAAATTATTTTGAGTGAATCCACATAGCAATTTGAAAACAGTAATAAATAATGAAGTAGTCTATGAAAGCATAAGAATACACAGTACAGAGTGCTATAGGACTTGAACAGTAGGAGAATAGATCCATAGTCTTGTGACATGAAACTAGCCGAGTAGTGCAAATTATTGTGGAATTGTCTTGTTGTTGTTTACCAGAAGTAGGAACTTCAAAAAGATTTCTCCATAAAATTTTTTAAATTGAATTTTGAGAATTTCATATATATATACATATATATCACATATGCCTATATATGCCTATAGAGTCAACCTTGTGTCCTGACTCCTAATGACTTACTGTTATATCCATAAATTAATGCATCTCTTAACTCTCACCAGAGAAGCCTCCTTTTGAAGCAGATGGTTATTAACACAGAAACCCACAACTGGCCAGTGTGCAGACAAGAGACTACAGAGTGCATATCTCTGAATAGAACACCTATATCCAACTTCTGCCTCTCAAGACTCAGGAATCATTTTGAAAGAGAGGATAGAAATATTGTAAGAACCAGGGGAGGTGGTTGACCTCAAGGAAATAGGTTTCCAAACCACCAGTTACTTACTCATATGAACTCATGGCAATGGCAACAGTGTGCACAAATCTCACTTAAGCTCAAGCCAGACAAAATCCAGCATGGATGTAAGGAAGTGATAAGAAACCCCAGCCCTACCTGAGGAAGTGTTGACAACTGATAGCTATTAGGAAGTGGAGAGTCAGTCTCATTTAAGAGTGAGACTCTCAGTAGGTTGACTAGGTTGTAGTGGATGAACTCACACCAAAGGACATTACATTTTTTTGATTGATTTATTTTTACTTTGTATGTATGAATATTTGCCTGCATGTATGTAAGTGAATCCCATGAATGCCCATGGAAGCCAGAAGAAGGCATCAGATCCTCTGGAACTGGAGTTACAGACGGTTGTTAGTTAATATGTCTATGCTGAGAACTGAACCTGGGTCCTTTGAAAGAACGTTCAGTACTCGTAATCATTGAGCCATCTCTCCAGTCCTAAGATCTTTCCTTTTGAAACATACAAATTTAGTTCTTTTATGTCTGGATCCACATAGTGGTTTGAGAACACACTAATGAATAACGAGATAGTCCATGACAACATGTAGAATGTTGGCTTCAGTAGCATAGTCAATGTCCTTTGTACCATTTAACTGCTTCTAGTGCTGGTTAGTTTGTTCAGATTTGTGTTTTATGGAATTTGATCATGGGAACTGTGCTATTGAAAGAGAGACCAAAGGTCTACCACAAAGCCCATCAGTTTCTAACTCATTTAAAAAAAAGTCACATTTGCTTACCTTTGATTCAGCTCTAAAGAACTCACACATTGTACTTCACAATCAATGCCGATTGCTATACTTTTTATGAGACTAATATGAAATACAGCACACTCAGGGAGCTGCTGAGAACAGCTGTTCAATTATCCATGTGAATCCAGAACCTTAAAATACATCATGTTCAGAGTGAGGAGATTTTAATAATTAGTCTGTCACATAGAAAACATGAGAAAGCTAGCTGTGCTATTGTTGCAGTAATCGATCCAAAAGTGAGAAAAACTCAATTAACCAATTAGATTATGTAAAATAGAGAACAATTCACCTTGTTTTTCTCCTTATTGGAAGCAATAGTCATAGAAATGAGCTCTGTTACCCCTGTTCCAACTCTCTTGGTTTGGGGTCTTTTTGGTTAGAAATGAATAATATAATTATTTTAAAAGTATATATCCTGCAGAGACAGTGAAGGTAAATTTCAATTCATTATTGTGTATCATATTGGAGAGGTAATCTTTTATCCTTATCCTTATATGCTTTAATATTGAGACAAATGAATATTTTGTTCAAATTAACTGGCTGATTAATTATCCTAATTTTAGCTTAAATATGCTATTAACAGTTTTTCTTATTAATGCTCTTTGTGGGCTAAGGTCATCATTGTAGTTGTTATTCTAGAAGAAACAATTTCCATAGCAATGCAATTTTTACAACTTTTACTATATTCGTACATGCATTATTTTTGCTTTTCATTCCCTGGCAAAAAGTATTGTAGGCTCTTTTATGTAGAAGAGACCACCAAGTATTTTCCCAACAAAATTCTTTTTTATTGGAGCCCACAAGAAAATCTTCTCCCTCAGACCTGAAGCTCCACGTTGCTGCCATGTACTGTTGATTTTAGTAGAAGCAGATGAAGGAAAGAGATATAGTTCTCATTCATTTAGGAGAGGTAGGTCCAGTGGCGTTGAAGGTGTCCCTACTGAATTCTGTCTCCACACTGACATGCCTGCTTCTTCATTCGAGACTGGGTGAATCATTGGAACTGGGCTCTTGGGTCTTAGAATAGAATAGGTGGAACATTCATTATGAGGTTAAATTTTAAGAGATAGCCATTGGAATTTAGGCTTTTTCAGGAATTTCAATGCATACAGTTTTATTTTCTTATACACTTATAGCAAAATGGTTATTTCAGGTTACATAAAAATTATACAGACTCATGATCTCAAAATACTGTACAATGTCCTAATTATGAACATTCTCTACCTGCTATGTTTTTACTATGTCTCTTGACAAAGGATGCCAGTTTGGCAACTCTAATGAGAAACATGAAAAAAATCATCTTTCTAGAAGCTATGTTTGCAAATGTAGAACATAAAATGAACCTTTGCATCCTAAGGAAAATGGAGAAGGATCTGGGAGGAGTTAGGAGAGAGGAAATATGATTAAAATTTATTGTATGAACTTCTCAAAGAATTAACAAAAGTGTTTTTAAAGACTATCAGCATTTGCTTTTTTTCTTTTGTTTTCATCTATTAAATAAACCCAGTGTCATGGTAGCACGCTAGTATTGTGCTCATTAACTGTACTAGATGTTAGAGTTCTAAAAGCATTCCAATCAGTACCCCAGCCAACAAACAACTGCTTTTAATTTCATGTTATACATTTCCAGACCACAAGTGTATACCCCATCTCTAACAGAATGAAGGAAAAAGATTAAAGGGGCTGGGGTGGTAGTTCAACGGGCAAAGCACTTACTGTGCAACCCTGAGTTCGGATCCTCAGACGCAGCATCATAGACTTCTGCCACCCTTGCCCTTCCATGGGACGATGTGAAGCAGAGACAGGCAGTCTCGGGAAGCTTGCAGGGTAGGTAGTGAAGAACGATGGGAGACCCTGTCTCAAACGAGGCAGAAGTAAAGGCCCTCCACACCTGCGCTGTGTCACAGTCTGGAGAAGAAATTCTACCTGGAATTACAGTCTTGGCCAAACTCTAAATCAGTGAGAGTGAAATACCATTTTCAGACATGTAGGAAGCCAAAGATTCATTGCCCGTGACAGCTCACTTAGCGCATAGAAGCAGATAAAAAAAGTGATATGTCAGATACAGTAGATGTAGACAGCTGCAGACAGGTGTCTAAGAGCCAATAGCCTCGTTCCCAAACTACATCCTATCTAGAATCAAGGAATAGGCGCGTATGTGGAGGAGGCTCAGTGGGGACATTGTAGAGGCTGCTAGACCTGCCTTCCTGAAAATGAGCAAGAACTCTTTCTCTTTTCTTCCTCTGCTTCTGTTAAAAGTAGCTTATATTACTTGGAAGCCGTGGGGGTGGGTCAGATCAGACGCAGAGGGTTTTCTTGAGGGGTCCTATAAGAAAGAATTTTGCTGGAAAAATACTTATTTTCTCTTCCACATAGATGTGCCTAAAACACTTTTTCTTTTGCCAGAGAATGAAAAGGAAAGAAAGGTCCACTATGCCTGCTGTATACCACCCAGCAAGGGGGGGACTCAATCCCTGTGGTAACGCATAACGGTGGCTCAATGAGAGATATCCTCAAGGATGAAAATAGGTAATAGCTTTGACCTTATTGGGATATGTAGTTTTTATAACGATATTCTCAGTTTTGGGTCATGTATGAAGAACAGAAATTTATTTAGCACATGGTCCTGAAGCCTGGCCAGTTCCTAGAGCAGGACACCAGTGTCTGGTGACAGCCTTCCCACTGCATCATGACACAGTGGGAGACATCAATCACATTTTGAGATGGATCAAATGTCTAGCTCATATATTCCACTTCATTTTTCAAATTTTACGTGTATGAAAGTTTTGTTTGTATGCATGTAAGGCAGCACACATGCGCAATGCCTGTGAGGCCAGAAGAGAGCATTGGATCTCTTGGAGTTAGAGTTACTGGTGGTTGTTAGCCACAAAATAGGTGCTAGGAACTGAACCCAGGTCCTCTCAGAGAGCAGCCAGTGCTCTTAACCACTGAGCCATCTCTCTAGCTCCCTGCCCCTCCCTCACCTTTCTTTGCTATCCCACTTTTTAAAGGAAATAATTCTATTAGGGATTTCCACCCTCATGACCTCATCTAATCCTAGTAATTTCCCCAGAGCCCCACTTCCAAATGCAAGTAAGCATAAAACTTTAAGAATTACATTCCCACCTGACATGGTGGTGCACACCTTTACTCCCAGCACGTAGGAGGCAGAGACAGGCGGATCTCTGAGAGATCATTACATTTCCAACATGTAAGCTTTGTGAGACACATTCAAACTATGGCAGAAGGTGTCTTTAAGCTCTGAAAAAAAAGTTAGAGGATGAAGTGATGATTATTACAGAAACACTGAGCAAACACTCTTGTCTTCCTTATTTGGAAGAAGTTAGATAATGTCTCTAAGTGGCAAGTTAGGCATAAATAGATACATTATTTTGAAACTAGGTGGGGTGATATTAAATTTTTATGTCAACCTCACTGTGCTTAGGTATTCCCAGATAGCAGTGAAATATTCCTGAGTATCTCTAGGAGTGTGTTTCTGGAAGAGACTAGCATTTGAATCTGTAGAAGCTCAATTATATGGACTAAGCATCTGTCAACCAACTGAGTATCCAGATACACCACAAAAGGGTAAAGTCTCTCCACTCCTAGAGCTAGGATATGCAACTTCTCTAGCCCTTGGATATCAGAACTGCTGGATCTCAGGCCTTTAGCATTCAAGATTTACACCAAGAGCAGCCCATGCTCCAACTCCTCATTTTAATAATGCATATTGTGGGGCTTTTCAGCCTCTATACTTATGGGAGCCAATTTGCATAATAAATATCCTCATCTACGTCATATATGTCCTATTGCTTTTGTTTCTCCAGAGAATGCAAATGAGGCAAATATTAGAGGAAATGCCTGATGAGTTCAAGGTGATGACTCGGGGGTTAGGAGATAAGGTTAAGAAGTCAGACTTCTTCATGTGTATGTGTATATATGTGTGTACCATGCATACGTGTGTATGATGTATATGTTTGAGATGTGCATATATATTCATGTATTTGTGATGATGTATATGTATGTGTGTATGATGTATGAATAATATTTGTGCATATACTGTGCATGACATATGTGCACATGAATGTGTATGATGTGTGTACGTATATGATATGTGTATTTGTGTGTGTGATGCGTGTTTGTGTAGATATGTCTGTGTATGATATATGATGTGTATATATATGCGTAGGTACTATTTATGCATGATGTATGTATAATAGATGTATATGTACATGTATATATGATGCATATGTGTATATTGCATATATGTATGTGTGTGGATGATGTATGATGCACGTCCATGTGTGTGATATGTGTATGTTGTGTGCATGTGTGATATATGAGTATGTGTGTATATGTGTGATCAATGTGTATGTACACAATGTGTGTGTATGCAGGCATGTATTTGCCAGGACATGTGTGTGGATGCTGGAAGACAACCCCAGTGAATGTTGTTATTGCCTTCTGCCTTGTCTGAGATCAGAGTCTCTCTTTTGTTGTTCATAGCGTGGTGCGGAGGACATTGTCCAGGAGCGTCTGTGTTTTCTGACTACCCCTCCTTCCACCGGAGGAGCACTGAGATCACAGGTGCATGCTACCTCTGGTTTCTCTGTGAGCTCTGAGGATCCAAACTGGCATCTTCAGGCATGTAGAGCAGGCAAGTTAACCACAGAGCCATCTCCTCAGTCCTAGGACTGTTTTCTGTTCCTGCTTAAACATAGGAGAACTCATAGGATTATGCATTGACAAAAGTGATAGCAAAGCATTGGGACTTTTATTTTATAAGACTGAAAATGCTCCATCCTGTTTGTCCTCTCCCTATGCGCCCCCACTGTATGCTTCCTCCTTGAGGGACTCCCAGGCTCTTCCATTTTCTGCAATGTACGATCAATTGGTGGAGGCCCGGGAAGCTCCTGCAATCAGATTCTCCCATAGTGCTCCATTTCTTTCTTGTATTTCGCCTACCTGCCGACATTATACTGGGGAAGCTCTGAGATAAAGGGATTTACAACAGCTTGACCACCCCTTCTCTTTCCCTTTCTGTCTCTAGAACTATTTTTCACCCAACCTCTGTCAGGGACCCAGAAACAGATGGGGTTATTGGTAGATGTTGTTAATGGATTTTTTTTCCTTCTCTGTATTTTTTTTAGGTCTGAAAACAGTAGATCTCCCATTTAGTCAGTATCAGCACCTCAGGAGTTTTTTTCTCTCTCTAATTTCTATTTCAACTTAGTCTTTTACCCTCAAAATTAAATTGACTTTTTGCTTATTTAGTCTTTTTAGAGAGATTTTATCCCATTAGGGTGTGCTGAGGCACAGTTGGTTTCTACATGAATCTCAGGCAGGCTGTTAAACAGCTTGTTGAATTCTTTTTTTTCCAAAGCACCCTCCACCCCAGGACAAACCTACAAACTCTTGTAAAGGTCATTATCACAGAGGGCTGGCTGGCCTTTGATGGAGATACGGGCCATGTATGCATGAGCTTTTGCCTTAAATTTCTTTCCCCTTTCTGAATTCCTGATTACTAAATGTGATCTATTTCTTCCATCAGTTTCAGGAAGCGAATTAGTAGAGGAGATTCTTTCCTTCCAAAAATCTATAGAGTATGTGTCCAAATGGGCTAAGACAGGCCTAAGGACAGATGGATTTGGGAAGATGTAGGAAAGACGTATAACTCAGCCTTAGTCAATCTGGGAAGCTTCCCTGAGAAGTTTTTGTCCAAGACTTGACTTTGCACAGGAGAGGAAGTAGCAGAGTGCTCCAGAGCTCTCTTGTGCTATGAAGAATAATCAAGAATATCTGAGAGGTGGTAAGCATATACCGAAGATAATCCTATAGCTTTTACACAGTGGTGGTGTTTTTGAGTAAGGTCTTATTAAATAGGCAAACTAGGCTTATGTTTAGGGTATCAGTAATATGTTTGTTCCCAAAGCTTATGTGCTGAACCCCTGAACTGATTAGATGATAGTAGGGGTAGAACTTTAGGAGATAGTTAGATTTAACTAAGGATGAGGCAGATTAGGGGGATCTGCTTCTTCCTGTGGAAATGGGCAGAAGTTGAACATTGCTAAAGCATTGTTAAGCAATATTCAAATCATTAGTAATGCTATTAATGGCAATCCTTTTTATAAGCAATCCTTCTGATATTTGTTTATCTGTAAATAATGTTGGTAGATAGGCAGTTTGACTCTGTAACTGACAGTTGGTGCACACCTTTGGCAGTGGCTATTTAAAGGAAGACTAATTTCTGGAGGTGTTTAACCAAGAGTGAGCCTGATCTGTTCTAAAGGGTTCTGATTTCTCTCAGAACTGTTTTTCCTAAACAAAGGATGCTGGGGAAGTTATATGACAACTACAACTACTTGCTGCTGAAGCACAGCTCAGGCTTCTGACCTGCAGTCCAGCCATAACTGTTTGAAGCAGCTTGTGCTGCACTTTTCAGCACAAATCTTGGTGATATCTAGATAATCCTATAACCATTTGCACCTAAACTAGAGGAGAGCTCTCCCTGGTGCCCACCTGAAGGACTGTTGTGAATAGTACTGAAAGGGCTTTATCTTTAGGTCCAATATAAAGGTTTCTCTCAAGGTTGACAGCAGAAGAAAGAAGTGGCAGTGGAGGGACTAGAGCACCAGTGGGCCTTGAGATAGTGGCAGTGGTGAGAGCTAGAGGACAAGGAAAAAGAAAGCGTTTGAAAAAAGGGACAGTGCTTGCCAGCTCAGCAGTGCAACAGTAACCATGGCAACAAGAACCAGAGCGTGCTGAAGGACCCCAGAGGGGGACGGGAGCAGGAGCAATGAGGAAGGGCAGAAGTAAGGAGACTGTGAAGAAGGATGGAGAACTGAGACTGAAGGAGGGTAGAGAGTCAGAAAAGAGAAGCAGCAGACTGGTCATCGGCAGCACTGGAGAGCACTCAGGCCTTAGCAGCCACCCCAGGCCCGGGAGGTGTAGTACCAGCTGCTCTCAGGGTTGGGGACTTCAGATTTCCTAGCCTTGAACAAGAGCTGTAATGCTTCACCAAAAGCTAAGGAGTCCAGTGTGCAAGTGGGGTGTGTGAGCTGCAGCACTAGAAGGTGCTACCTGCTGCTGCTCACACTGCCTGCAGCCGCTGCGTGCTGATGTCCGAAGCTTGGGATTATAAAAACTATCAAAGGCTAGCATCAAAAGACGTTCTCCCTGCCCATCTACAGATCCCATCTGAGCTGAAGAAAAGGATTACAGCAAACTGATTGGTAACAAGTGTGGTGTGCTGGAGAGCTTTAGTGTCAACTTGACACACCTGGGTTGAGGGAGCCCCAGTTAGAGAATTGCCTCCATTGGACTGACCTGTGGCCATATCTGTGGCGCATTTTCTTGATTGCCGAGTGCTGTGGGAGAGTCAGCCCACTGTGGGAGGTGCCATCCCTGCGCAGGTTGTTGTCTATTATAAAAGAAAGCAGGCCAAGCCTGGGCCAGGGGAGCAGCGTTCATCCATGGCCTGTGTTCCAGCTCCAGCTCCAGCTCCAGCTCCAGCTCCAGCTCTGCCTCCTGCCTCCTGCCTCCTGAGAGTTCCCACCTTGGACTTCCTGATGAACTGTGTGACCTGGGAGATGTAAGTCAAATAAAACCTTTACTCCTCAAGTTGGTGTTGTTCAGAGTTGTCACAGCAATTGAAGGCAAACCAGAGCATGTAGGGATCCCCATGCTGAGTTTACTGGCTTTAATAAAAAAGGATAAGGCACAGTGATTCTTTTCTGTCATGGTCAGCCAAAGAGATGGCCTGAAGATAGCTACCTGCAAACTGGGAACAGAGTCTTCACCAGGAACCAAATTTATCAGTACCAGCTCTTGACCTTCTCAGCCCCCAGGATAATAAAGAGTAAATGGCCATGTTTAAACAATCTAGTCTGTAGTATTTTACCTGAACTGACTTTAAAACAAGAGATCCCAAAGAAATGGTTCAAAGTCTGGTAATAGTACATTTACACACAATTCTGAAGCGAAATTGTCTAGGAAAAAAATCAATTTTAATCGCAAATGTTAAGTTTTGGGCTTTGTAATTTGTATATATTTTATTTTATAGACTGTGAGATGATCGATAACAGAGTTAAAGAAACAACATAAACTTCAGAAGTGACTAATCTAGCCACTTTGACATACATTTTTCTTATAATCTTATAAAAAGGCTGGTGTGTCAGATTAAAGAAATAATGATATTGTGATTTAGCACAGTGTGAATAAATAGTCAAGCTTAGACCTGGGACTTACAAAGGAATGTAGTCAAATTCATGTTGTTTGTATGTATCCATACTGCTAAGGTGTATGGTAGGACTTGATCCCCAAAAGACACTGGGAGACTCTGGAGAGTGAAGACAGGTAGATATGAATTCAGATCCTAATTCCTAACATAGTTACCTTCCATTGGGGTATTCCATAGAGCTGAGCAAAGGCTGAATAGAGTAGGGTGGAATAGTGTCTAGTCTAGGTCTGCATGAAACATATCACATAAATTGCAGTAATTATTATCTCCTGGTTTCTGGGGTCAGAACTCTTTCTTTTCACATATAAATAAGAATACATTCAAAATAATGCAAGACAGCAGGGAATAAAGTATTCAGTTTGTGATCACAACTGGAAATGGTGCAATGTGGTAAGGATCTTTACAGTATGAACACACTCAGGTCAAATGACTTTTACTTAACCTTGCAACCAAAAAGTTCATCTTATCCGAGTTTGTTTGCAATGTAGACAAGCTCACTGAACCTTGGGCTCCCCTTGTAATCTGGGAATTTACCCTTACTCTCTCATGGCTTTTCCTTGATCTTGACTCAAAAAAAGTATGAATGTGTGTCTGTATATTTTTGTATATTTGTTGGAAGCAATGACTATTATCCCATTTGTGTTGCAACAATAGGGATTAGATTGATAACATGTGTTTGTGGTTGTGTGTGCTATTATAGGTTAGTAGGGGTCAGAAGGGACATAATCTGGTAAGACAGTTGCCCTTATCCTTCCCATTTCATACTGAATATGCTGTTTTAATAAAAGAAAGAGTGAGCCCTTTGTTGGGAGCACAGTTATGAGAGAATTCAGAAAGAACATGTTCTCAGCAGTTTGGGCTCACACTTGGTTTAAAATGGATGCAAAGAGTCATGCTGCTTTTATTCAAGTCTGGCTGTAATGTGGTGAGGCATGGTCAACTTGGCAGTTTAAGAATACTGGACACGGAACTGGCTCATCAGTTAAGATCACTGGCTGCTCTTACAGACAACCTGGGTTCAGTTCCCAGCACCCACATGGTGACTAACAGCCATCAGTAATTTCCAGTTCCAGGGCATCCGACATCTGGAACCTCCATGGGCACTGTACAACCCAGATGCACTTACATACATGCAGGCAATATGCTCACACATAAAGAATGAAAATAATGAAATGTTTAAACAAAAGAACCCTGGATAGACTTTTGATAAAACTATTAATAAATGTTTTCTTTTTTCCTTTTTCCAGTTTATAATGTGGATGAAATAGGTTGACTGACTCCATGTAGAATTATTCAAATGGAATCTTTTCTTCCTGATTTTTCCAACTGGAGTACAATGGTTAGAGAGAAAACTCTTGTCAGGATGATTAGGTTTTCAGGTTGATTCTGGTTTTGTTTTCCAGCTGTGTTGTGTAGGGCATAGTCATCATATAGCCTTTTCCAAAAAATTTCTTATGCCCATAAAATAAGACTACGACAAGTAAATGTGTACTGGCTTGTCATAAGGGTTAAAAGAGTTAATATGTATAAATTGCCTTTGAAAATGTTTTAAGCAAAGTAATGTTCAGTGCCTACTGAGCACTTACTGCAGGACCACTTTTAGGCACTAGGGTATTGTAGATAAACAAGACACACAGCATCTAACTCCATGACTTTAAGTTCTAATGTGTACAGGTAGGCAAAGTGGTGAAAGTCTGAGATATGAAGAAGAGTCACTTTGATTTTGTTAGTCAGAATAGGACAATATATGTGTTCACTGTGACCCTACAGAATTTTCCAGATAATTGAGAGCCCTGATGAGGAAGGCTTTAAATTTCCCCTTAAGAATGACTCCCTAAAGATAAGTCCAATGGCACAATAAGCAGCTTTTTCATAAGAATTGCTACATGGATTCCAGATTTTAAAAAATATATGCTACAAGTTTCTGTGCTTAACTTTAACAAACCCTGGTCATTGAATCCTGGTCACAGTACTTGAGTTTAGACAGGAATAGTGTTTGCCATCTTGGCAGGTAAGGCTGATATTTTATCATTATATACTAGAACGCTGTGCTTTCTTAAGGGTCAAATATTTTAAAAAATATTTCCCCAGGTTATCATGAAGCCCCATGAACACTCTACCATAAGTCTACAAACCATCACATATTCAACTTGAACCACGTTGAGTTTTCTGTTTTCAGGAGTTTAGGAATCTTAGTCTAATTTTAGGGAACCCAGAACACACAGTTTGAGGGAAAATGATGAGTGAATCTTGTTTTGATCTTGTTAGTGTCATATCCCTCCCCACATTTACTGAAGAATAAGGCAATACGCTAATGTTCTTTAACAAGGAAACTGACATGTTTGAAGATGTTGGCATGAAGTTGTTTATTCATCTCTTGAGTGTCATCTGAAATCACTGGTTTGCATTACATTGGCACAGGGTATCTTCTTTCTTTAATTAGACAACAATGGGACCTGAGAAGTACTATGATTCCCTTTAAATTTAACACAGAGTAAAGCTGAAGAAAATGTATACCACAATTGAGTGTATGAACCCAAATCACAACAGAAACACCTGGCAAATCAATGCATCTAAATATTGTTTTTCAATTCAAGGTTCAGGGACTGAAGCATAAAAAAGTCTGGCTGATGTCTGTGAGTGATGACTGTGGTTCAGACATTCTGAGGATGTTGTTAACTCAACTCAATTAATGCCCGCAAGATGCAATAGGCTGTGCCAGTTAGTATCAAAATGGAATAGATGAGAAAATGGATGGAGCAGAGAAATAACAGTTGTGTGCCCGGAAGGTAGTAAACCCAAGACTTAAATCCCATTCCTGGCTCCAGGGATAGCTGCCTCATTATGATGTTACATCATCAAGAAGTACAAAAGATGAGATCTAACTGAACTCCCAAATCAGTTGCTTTTGAGCTAATCAAAGGATAAGGCATCCTTAGTGGACTTGACTCTTAAAAGACATCAGAGGTGTGACAAATTTTCCTGTTGAACTCAGAGGAAACAATTGCTATGTTGTTGGCTGTAGTTTACCTACTGTAAAATATAGGCCTGAGACTAAGACTGATCTTTATTTGAAAGCCAAGCCATGGGGAGAATATGGTCAGTATTTGTGGTAACCTTTGTGCCTTGATCTTGGAATTCTCAGGCTTTAGATGAGAAATAAATATTCTTTCTTATGTTCATTCTCAGGTATTTTGTTGTAGAATTGAAAATCAACAAAACAGTGTGATTCCAGAGATCTCTCTTGCCTTCTTTGTGCCATGGGAGGGTGTAGCCAGAAGTTACTAATCTTGAAGCCAGAAGAAGGTCTTCACTTAGAACCAACTCATGCTGGTATTTTCTAGAATGATGAGAAACAAGTTTGTGTTTGCTAATCCTTTGTAGTATTTTGTTCTTGAAGCCCAAACTGACATAGAAAATTATTAAACTTATGAGTAAAACTGAAACCCTTGGCCATGGGTAAACCAAACACTGAGCTACTTTGGCTGGTCCCAAGATTGCTGAAGGATCATGAATGTCTCTTAAGAAACCTTAGGAGGCTAAACAGATATCTGCTTACATTTAGAGTTGCTGCTTTAGTTGTTTTGGAGGAAGGTTGTCTGAGACATCCATATCTAATGCCAAGTTGGGAAGACCCCTCTCTTAGCTCCTCATTGAACTTTGAAATATCTTGGTTGTTTTATGTATTACAGTGGTGAAGACAGGCAATGCTAGACTATATGGATGTTTAGAAATTCATCACAGGAAAGCAAGAGATGAAAGTAGAAAGTAGAGTCTTCCAGTGGACTCATCACAATCTGTGGCTCTTCAGTAAAGGATCATCTCTATAGAATAAGCAAACTATCCCACAAAAGTTCAAGGGTAGCAAGAAAGTCTTTGAGAAATTCAATTTGTCATGTAGAGATAGGGCAGTTAATGGTAGATATCAGATACACAACTAGATGATAGTGTGCTGGACAGCTGTAGAGGTCAACTTGACACACTGGGGTTGAGGGATCTCAATTGGGGAATTTTCTCCATTGGAGAGACCTGTATCTGTGTCTGTAGGGTATTTTCATGGTTGCTGAGTGATGTGGGAGAGCCCAGCCCACTGTGTGTGGTACCTTCTCTGGGCTGGTTGTTCTGTATTATATAAGAAAGCAGACTGAGGTCAGAGGAGCAAGCCAGTAGTTCTTGCATCAGCTCCTGCCTCCAGGTTCCTGCCCTGAGTTCCTACCTTGGGCTTCCTCAGTGATGAACTGTGACCTGGAAGATGTATGTTAACTAAAACCCTCTTCTCCTCAAGTTGGTATTAGTCGGAGTGTTTGGTCACAGCAAGTAAAAGCAGACAAAAACAGATATATAAAAATTTTAAAAATGCCTTGCTAGCATCTGAGACTTCTTGGAGTGGTCACAGAAGTTGATGTTGGAGTGTCTGATGCTGATAGCAAATATTATACTCTCTTAAAAAAAGTGAAATGGCTTTGCTATTCATTGAATCAAGTGCATTAAATAATTTCTCTCAATTAAAAACCTTCTATTTTGCAGCATTTTATACCTTAAAAATTAAACACTTCTTATCAATTAATAAGTCTTACAGAAATTACACGTGTTTATCTTACTCATAATTTAATGCCCAGGCAGTAAATAACCAAAATAGCATTTCAAACAAGGTTTAGAAAAATATGAAACTTCCTTGAATTGCCAGGTTTTATATTCTCTCTCTCTCTCTCTCTCTCTCTCTCTCCCTCTGCTGATAGTAAAGCTGTCAAATCTATTATCATGTGGCAGATCCAAAGGGCACAGAAAAGTGACCAAAGACAACAAAGTACCCCAATGAAGTTTATCTCGAGGCTTTAACTGATAACATTCTGGTTCTTCCTTTTTATGCCCAGTTTGGCATGATACTACTGGGAACTTGTTAGCTCAGCAGCATTTATCATCGTTCAGTTTTGTTGTATAATAGACTCTTTGTTCTTCCATTTAATCAGCAAGTAAAAGGAACAGGACAGAGGGTGAGGAATTGTGTCAGATGAATGGTTTCTGATTTATGGTAAAATTCAGCTTGACTATTGCACTCATGATCTCCTCTGAGATAGTCTTTCCTAGGTGCAAAATATTCCCAAATATTTCAGCCACCCTGCCTCTATCCACCACAACTCCTATTTCTTCTCTTCACTGAGCAAAGACTCAAGCAGCACTGCCACCTATCAACCTGTATGCTATTTGGGAGCTAGACTTTTGCAGCTAAAATGATCTCAAATTGAAAAAGAGCAAGAGAGGTTGAGGATAAGAGAGGCCACCCTGGAGATGTTTCTATTACTACAATAATTAAATAATGTAAGTTTACTTAACCTCCCTTATATAATGAAAAAGAGCTAAGCTTATTTTATAAACACAAAAGGACTGTATGTCACAGAGTTTCAGAAAGCTTGATTAATATTCTCAAAAGCCAAAGGGAAAACTCAGTTTAAGAAAAACGACTGTGTAACTCAGAAGCCCAGTGTTTTCTTCTTATAATGTTTATTAACATGGTAGGTCATTGTTCTTTCTTCAGATTTGATTTTACATTAAGAGAATTAGCTATCATGGTCTTTTGTGAAGGCTCTACTGGGATTTTCTTCAGAATGAAATGGCAACCCTTTGGTATAATTCTCTTTTAGCATTCTTTCCACATATCAAACAGAACTTGAGAAGGTATGAGTGGAAGAAGAAGGCTGGAAAGGAAGGAAGAATTACAGAATTCTATGCATGAAAAAGGAATTGGTGGAGTTAAAGTGAGCAGGCTGGTCTAAGAAATCTTTGGGGCTGGAGAGATGGCTTAGCAGTTAAGAATGCTGGCTGTTCTTGCAAAAGACCCAGGTTCAAATCCCAGAACCCACATGCCAGTTAACAGCTGTCCATAGTTCCAGTTCCAGGGGAGCCAATGTCCTCTTCTGTCCTCTCTGGGCACTGTATGACACATACACACATACACACTTGCAGGTATAGCACCCATACACATAAAATATAATAAATATGTTTTTAGAGTCCTGGCCTTCTGGTGGTACTTTTAGCAACACTGGTCCTATGGCTCCTTCTTCTGAGTAGAACTGGAGCTGGATTAGAGGCTGTTTCAATTGCTAGAGTTGGTAGAACAAAGAGCTACAAATTGGACAGTTTGAACTACAGAAATGTATTGCTAGAACTTCTGGACAAGAGAAGCTCAGAACTGAGTGTGAGCAGGCCTGGTTCCCACTGGGAACTGCGAGGCAAAGAGCTGTTTCCACCCTCTCTACTTGGCTATAGTACTTGCTCACAAGCTCTGCACATTATCTCTCTCTCTCCCATGTCTCTATGCACAAATTAACCTCTCAGACAGGGAGGATGTTCCTTGGGTTAGTACCCAATTAAACACCTTCTTTTAATTTTCCTACAGGAAAGAGCTTATATCCAAATAAGGTCAGGTTCTGAGGTACTAGAATTCATCATGTGAATTCAGCCATAACAAAGAACAGATGTAGGAAAGACTACAACTTTAGAGTAGAGAAAACTTGGGTCAAAGTTGGGAACACTGCCTGGTCCCATAGGCAAATTTTACTTAATTTCTCTGTACCTCAAGCTCAGTTTTCATAATTTATTAAGGTAGTTAACTAAATTAGATAGAATAGTGCAGGTATATGTCTTTTTTACATTTTATTATTGCAGATTTCATACATGAGTGCTCTCATGCATTGCATTGCTCCCAGTTCCTATCCTGTCTTCCCATTGTCTCCCTTCACATTCCTTCTCAATTTATTGTCTTTTCTTTGAGTATTGTTGCATATACTTACATAAATTTATTTATAAATATACACACATATATATGTTGCATATACATACACACATTTATTTATAAACATACACACACACACACATATATATTGCGCTAAGTCCCCTTAGTGGATCTCACGTGTACCTGTATTTAGAGCTGCCTACTTGGGATTAGATAGCCTCTCATGGAGCTCATCCCTGGAGAACATTTATTCTCCTTCGTTAGCATCGGTTGACTGTTTGTACCTCTTCACCTTGAGGTGGACCCTGTGAAACTTCTTGCATCCACCTTGACGTGTCAATTGACTTTGTTAGCATGTCCCTCTTGTTAGATGACCACATTGGAGATTTCATTGCTGCAGCTTCTTTGTCATGACTGGAATGCATCAACTAGCAGCAGGTATCTGGTACCTCTGACTCTTGCATTCTTCCAGTGCCTTCTCTCATAATGTCCCCTGGACCTTAGGTATGGAGATAGATGTTTCACTTAGGGCTGGGTACTGCACAGTTACTTATTTGTGTTTGGTAAATTGTAGACCTTTGCAATAATGTCTAGCTGTTGCAAAGAGAAGCTTCTTTGATGAGTGGTGCTATAAATATAAGGATTCCTATTTGGGATATAATAAGATTACACTGGTATAGGGAAGTGTTAGAACTGGTTCTTCTCTGGGATCTATGCCTTCTTCCATCATGTGTACTTGGCTATATTTTCAGTACCATTCATGAATTCCCTCCCATTGAGCAGGCCTTAAATCCAATTAGACAGTTGCTGATTATGCCCAAGATTATGTCACTACTTTGCCAATATAGAAAATTTGCTGGGCTGGTGGTCATTGCGGTTCCTAGGCTTTATAGATGGGTAGGTGTAGGAATGACTTTTATAGAATGGACAGAACCTGGACTGATGACTTTTAATTAACCTTGCAAACAAAAAAAGGACTGCAAAGAAACTCACAGAACTGTGTGCTCTTGTGACCTGGGCACCTGACCTTGATTTCTGGAAACTGCCATTTTCTGATCCACATAAAGATAGTGAATGAATGTTAGTATGCTTGAGAATTAAAAATATCAAAGCACTGAAAGGCCATGCATCTTCACTGAAAACAATAGACTGAGAAGAATGTTTGACATTATATGCATATGTTTTAGGCTTGGGCATGGAAGGGCAAGGATGCCTCATAATACAAGGGTGGACCCAAGATTGTAGTTACCTAACTGAAGCTGGAGAAATAGTTTTGAATAAAAGCATGGGTGAGGCCTCACAGTAGCACAATTCCAGGAGACATCTAAGGGAACAGTTCCCCTCTGAGGTCAGGACCACTGCAGCAAGTTCCGACTGGCAATCAAGGACTCAACCTTTTCTTTCTTTTGTGACCTAACAGGGACAGAAATACCCATCACTGGTAAGAAGAAAAGGCCTAGCCTACTTTTTAGACAGATAGGTATCTACAGAAAGACATAAAGAGAAACTTACTAATGGAGACATACAGACATAAAGAGATCTCAAAATGTCACCTCAAAATCAGGCCATCATATTTCCCCTTTGGGTCCACTGCCTCAATATCATGTGCCTCATGGATTGTTTTAGAAATTAAATGAGATCTAATATATAGAAAGCAATGTGTATGGGATATAAAACCCATAGGTTTTGATGTTATATTTAAATATTCACTAACAAAGGAACTATAAACCTGTAGATGAACAAAAAATTGTTTTGAGGTTATTGTGTGTGTGTATCTTTCAAATGTTCTGTCCTTTATACACTAAAACTATTCTACTAGATATGCTCCGCCTTGTCTTTGGAAGAATTATGTCTGTAAAATCAAGTGTTAGATTTCTTTTGGCTCTTGAGGGGTGTTGAGTAAGTAGCTTTCAAGGCAGGAAAAGATGGAGATGAGCTTAGGGGCAGCAAGATGAACTCACACAAAGCGCAATTTCAGCTGCATCATAATCAGCTAAGGTCAACTGTCCTCTAGAGATCCCAGAGTGAAGCTCACCGGACCTGGAAGGCTGCTGAAAGCAGAGATACTCTGTCCACTCCCTGATTGTACTTTTTGAGAAAGCCAATCAAGGAAAATGGCTCAGAAAGGACTATTGTTCTAAGGAGCATGAGCCAAGATCCCCTTTGTTTATGATTATGTAGTTTCCTCCTTTGCAATCATTTCCAGAGAGAGCTTTATATTCAACTCCCCTTCTTTCTACTGCTGTCTATGGAACGGTACATGAGCATTCCAGGAAAGAGAGCACTTTCTGTGAGAAGATTAACTCAACATGTGATAGAAAGAAATGAAAGATAACAGATATAAACCATGACCATTTCCAGAAGTGGAGCAGGCTTTCTATACACGTAGGAGTGGGCATTTAGGACTTTTTGAATGCACCATCCAAGCTGTAACTCACTCCACTTAGCACAGACACCTGGAAATCTAAGTTCAAATATCACTGTGACAAAGTATAATTTTCCGAAGCTGTGGGATTTGCCCTGACTCAACTGACTCAAATCATACTATATTACTCTTGCTTAGGTCATGACAAACACACACATACACACACACACATACACACACACACACACACACACACACAACACTCACAAACTGAGAGTTGCATTGTTCCATTGAAGAAGTATGATATTTATTATTATAAAGGATATATTTGGCATGATGCATTTACCAAAGCCAACTGTGAAATCTTCATGTAGAAATATTTGTATAGTATTGCATTTTTAACTCCTTGGAAATAATGCATTATACTTTGCTGGTTTCTGAAGATCTTTACTATGGATGTTCCTTCTGAAGGTTGTTTGGAATTGTTATCAGGCCCTTGAAAATTAGATTATTTGAACAGAGACTGTAATAAAGTTCCCCATAAAATAGAAGAACAAGGCCAGAAAGCTTTATTGCTCTGACAGTATTAAATGTAAGAAATAGGCTGTGTTCTCTCCTGGACATAAGCATATGCTATGATGGGATAATATTTTTTGGAATTGGTGAAGCTGTGCCTTGCATTCCAAGAAGCCTAAAAACTGCTAATTAAAGGCAAAACTTCCATTACTTTGAAAGTTAACCCATTAAATTCAAATAGTTTCTAACTTGTCATCATCCAAAATAAGAAGGGTCTAAATTAATTGAACCATTAATTAGAATATATATATATATATACACACATGTGATGTATAAGAAAATATTTTTTGTAAGTGATCTGATGCTACTTTTTAATTTATGTCAAAGTTTGCATTTTCCAAATCTTTATACATGGAAGTTATTGAATAACTCTTTAAGGAATTAATGTATGGATAAAAAAAAGGAGAGTTAGCATATTATTACTTTGAAAAGAAGGTAAGGATGTGGGTATTTTCACCTTGGAGAAAGGTCAGATTCATATTAGATGGATAACCTCTTTTTACTAGGACAAGCTTGCTATCTTTATGTTAAAGTGTGTTGTTCCTCTTCTTGGCCATGGTCTGAAAGTGATGATCTACATACCTTATCTTGAGAACTCTGCTGTCATTCACAACAGCTTTATAAAATGGAGGTGTTGGAAAGAACTTGAAAGTAAAACTCTATTGCTGAAGACGACATATTTCGACACAGGAGCTGTAGGAGTCAAACTGGAACTGACCAGGAAGACTAGCTCTCACAGTATCAGATGATACTATGCAAGATGCCAAGGGAGAAAACCAATCGATGATCCTACCCAGCTATAAAACCTATGAGCCTCAATGACCAGCCCAGCAAAGGATCTCTATATGGTGCAGTAGTGTCACTTTTATCTTGGGGGTAATCAATAGTTTCTAATTGAATTTAAGATCTACTCAATGAGAGGTAATTCATTCATGGTACTGTGAACACATTGCTGGAGAGATCATAGGCCCCACGGAGTAATCTCCTTCAGTTACTTCCATAGAGCAACACAATTTATTGCTGAATTCTAAGTATGTATCCTTATATTTACAAAGTGTACCTCTCACCTTTCATCAAAGAAGCTTCTTTTCTCAATACATGGAGACTATTATAAAGTTCCACAACTGGTCAAACACAGAGAATAAGTGACTGTGAGGTGCCCAACCTTAAGTGAACAATTAAAATAAACCTAAGGCTCAGGAGATATCATGGAAGAGGACACAGAAAAAATATAAGCTCCATGACAACCAATCATGGATCGTTAAAGGAGGATGTCTTCTGTAACCACCCTGGGGATTGAAATAATCCCAGTCTTTATAGAAAGTGATACAGTAGTTGCATGTAGCCTACATACAAACTATATATTTTTATAGCATCTAATATAATGTAAGTACTGTCTTAGTAGTTGTTAGGCTATATTGTTTAGGGATAATGGCAATTATGTCAGTGTATGACAGAAAGAAATATTTTTCTTCCAAATGTCTTGATAGGTGGCTAGTTGAATCTGTAGATGCAGAATCCATGGATACTGTATTGTTCCCACAGGTAAGATACATCACATTTTATGGAGGGAGGCCTAGCCTGAACTGGGTCATTTGCTTACTTTGCTAATAGTTTTCAAAAGTAGTAAAGTGATACTAAAAATCAATGCAAAGCATAAGTATATCTGTTTATATATGTATACGTGAATGTAAATTTCTGTATTTCTATAGTTTCCTTTAATATTACATTTTATATGGCTCTTCTTTCTCTAGTCTAAGTGGAAGATTGCCACTGCTGTTTGCTGCCTTGACATTGGTTTATATTCCCAGCTTAGAAAACACCCACATGATGTCATCTCCATGCTTAACACTATATAGTCCTAAGACTGCTTAGGAACCCCAGAGCCTTTGAACCCAGAGACTTCTCCAGGCCTCTTCTTTCCCCTCCTTGCCTCTTCAGTGGAGATCCACATATGACCGCTTTGCTTTTCTAAACAATATATTGTTTATTGAAACAAATTAGTAAATAAGAGTAAGTATAAACTGATAGTATAATATAATTTAAATGGTCATTTAAATCAAGCAAGAAGCAGATAGGTCCTTCCTGTGAGTAACTGCCTTACCTAAGGCTGTGTGTAATTCTTTCTGTCTTTGCATCCTGTTGAGTCAGACATACAGCATTTGAGACACATTGGTGACACATGACTCTGAGCATGTTCCCTGACTCTGTGTCTTAGATCATGGTTTTGTTTCAGGTTTTGGAAATTCTGCTAATGTCCGTGGCCGAGGACCCTCAGACTTTCCCCACAAGCAAAACATGCCACTAAGTGCTGACTCGGCCATCTCAGGTACTGTGACTTACGTGTTCTGTCTTATCAGCCCCTTCCTTTGATCTTGCTTTTCTCAAAATCAAAATGGAGATGTAGATCCATCAAGAAATTAATTCTTAGCTAGATGAACTTGGTTTAAACTCACACTTTTCTCATGTGACCCAGTAACTTAGACCTGGGTTCCTCTGTCTCTTAATCTTGTTTCAGACAGTGTGTGGTGACAAGTGTTTCTATATCCTCTGTAGGAGCTTTTGTTCTCCAGGAAGCTACCTAGAATCCTTCCCCTCTCACCCCATGATCTAAACCAAGTGCTCTATGCTTTTCTCTCCTGACTACTTGTCCTAAATACTCACATTATAAAAAAAAAATTCCCATTTTATAGTCCATCACCCCTGGAAGTCAGTATGTCCTATGTCTCATGCTTTTCTGTGTTTCTAGCTCCTAGAACATTCTGTATATAGAGAATCCTCAATTTAACTTGATCTCATTGATGTTGACCTTCCTAAGAAGTCCCTATTAATCAAGATGCCCTTATCTTTTTCTTTTTTAAAAATTTTATTTATTATTTTTATTTTTTAAGTGTATGAGTGAATTGCCTGCATGTATGTAAGTGCAGCCACATTGTGCAGTACCTGTAGAAGTCATAAGAGGCCATAAAATTCCCCCGGGAGTGAAGTTACAGAGGGTTGTTAGCTGTCATGTGGGTGCTGGGCATTGAATTTGGGTCCTCTGCAAGAGCAGCCAGTGCTCTTAACTGCTGAGCCATATTTCCAGTCTCCTCTTCTGCTTTATGTTATATTATTTTAAAAATAAACATCTTAAACATATGGTATGCATAGGAATAGGCAGCAAGCTACAAACTGCAGCTGTTGAAGGAAGAGCAGTGGTTTCTCTGTTCTTGGATGGACATTGATTATCCCTAAGGGAAGGGAGAAGGGTGGCTGACCCTAAGAAGGTGCCAAAGTGAGGCTATGAGGGAGATGCTCCACAAGGACTAGACCATTTTAAAAGACAGGTTTCATGAGGAGTGCAGAAAGCAAATCAATAAAACGGAGTGAGCTGAGGAAGCAGCTTTTTATCAAGAGAAGGAAAATGCCATGAGAGGGCACACTATTCATTACAGCATCCTTCCGGACATCTGTTAGATGAACTCGGACATCGCTAGGAAACAGGAAACATTCATTTCCTTCTAAACCTACTAGATAATATCACTGTTGGCTGAACAATTCTCAGCCCAGCCTCCACATTTGTCTGCAGCATTCCCTCTAAAGGGATGACCACAACCTCAGGAGCTGCTGAGGAATCTGAGTTCTGGAGCTCTTGCCCAAAGCTGTGGAGTCTGGGAGCATCTGAAATACTTTTGTATGGAAACTGAAAATCATTACTCAGCCCTCAGGATGCCAAGGCCTGCAGATTAGCTTCTTTCCAGACCCAGACTAGTGTGTCATTAATTGAGGATCATCAGTCTGTCAATATGGGTAGAGTGGTATGCAAGGCTATGTCCATGCTTCACTTATATTCTAGCAATAATAATAATTTTCAGTACCTATTCTGGGCTAGAGTTACAATATCTACTTTTGTATGGCAATGTATGTTAACCATTGGTGTCACCAGAACATCCCAAACTGATTTTTGTATCTTTCATTTAATGCTTGTGACAATCTTTTGTTGTTGTTAAATACCTTTACCCATTTTACAAACAATGAGCATATGGCTAAGGTTTGAATGAGTCTCTATCTCTAAATAAGTATTTGTCTCACCTTTCTACCCTATTATAACTTTGGTACATTTCTTTTCAAGTAAAAAAAAATGTGCACTTTTTTTTAGTGGCTTCCCTTTTATACAAGATCATTTTTCAATAGTTTTATTTCATTTCATATTACCTTGTGATGGTATGTCTGGATATCATTTAAATCATGGCCCTTTTACAACTTTCTTGCTGAACTGGAGACAAAAAGTCAAGTATAAAATAAAATTACAGAAAACACAAGGTCAAGAAGAAAATGTTTAATCTCTGATCCTATTAAGGTGAGTCACACTTCTAATCTTCTACAGTTTACACATGTGTTGAGCTCCCATCCCATCCCATAACCTAGCGGTCCCATTGACAGATAAGTCATGTTACTTCTGACAATTCATAGAGTTAACCTCATATATTGTTTACTGAAAGCATTAAGTTCATATTTAAAGATATGCGTAAAGATACGTATTAAATTCTCAGTAGCAAAGCCTCTTTCGACATATCTTCCAGCATAGGGAGTGGAGTTGGACAGTAAGGAAGGGTATAGATCAAGGCAGATTGGGGTTACAATAAACTGCTAGAAAGAAAATAGGGAAAGGCACGGGGATGTTCAGTTGATTTCTGAAGTTTCGGAGTCCTCTGCTGTGGGAAATTTTTGGGAACGGTCATAAGAGCAGGGAGCAAGTTCAAGGGCAACAGCATACTTGAGAACTGGGCAGGAAGTTGCCTTAGGAAGGAGAGTGGCAGACCTTGTTGAGAGAGTTACATAAGGCTTGGTTCTGAAATCTTTCGGGAACTATAATCTTATTGCATATATAACAGGAGAGCATGACAGGATTATAATCAGAGGATCAAAAGAAGAAGAAAATTGTGTTTTCTCCAAGGACAGTTTAGCTGTACTAAGTCTAGTTGTCTGGATCCAACAAATACTAATGATTACACTTTTGTCCCCAGTATGCTTTGCTCACCAATCACATCTCAGTGCAAGACTTATTCCAGCTTCCCTGGCCTCTTTTCCATTTCTCAGATATGCCAGGGTCCTTCTCAAAGCATTTGTTTAAACAAGCACAAAAGTTCTGAAATACGATTTCTGTCTTAGCCTGGAGACTCGTGTTTATCTACTAGTCTCTGCTTGCCCTGGGATTCTGCAGCTTATTCTTTGGGGCCCTAAATTCCCCAGGCTACAGTGTGATTTATATAATATTGAAAAACTTAACCTGTTCAATGTCTATTTCCTTCAATAAACAATAAGCTACCTATGATGGTTGGTTTGTATGCCAATCTGGGTAGACTATATCACTCAGTCATTTTATCAGTCTCTAGGTGTTGGTGTAAAAGTATATTATACCTGTGGTTAACTTCTAGGATTAGTTGATTTTAAGTAAAGGAGATGATCCTTGAAGACCTGAGTGGGCAGCATCCAATCAGTTGAGTGGTTTTAAATGTAAACCTCAGGTTTTTCTGAACAAGAAAGAATATAAATTCTTCTTCTAACAGTTTTCAACCTAATAGTTTGCCCAGATGATTGTAATCTTAATAGACTTCATAAATCACCTGAGCCAGTCTTTGAAATAAACATCAATCATAATCTGTCTTCAAATGTATAAATGTATGCATATAAGCATGCATATCTATCTATCTATCTATCATCTATCTATCTCATCTATCTACCTCATCTCTCTATCATCTATCATCTATCTATTATCTATCTGTCTGATTTATCTATCTATCTATATCTATCTATCTATATATGTATATATCTATCCACCCATCTTTATTTCCTATTGGTTCTGCTTCTCTGAGAAGCCTGACATATTGTCTGAGAGGAAGGAAATAGGTTAGTCTTATTATGTCCTTCAGACTTCAGGCAGGGTCTTATACAGAACTGGAGCTTATATACAACTTCAAAATTATATAAGTGGTAGAATGAAAAAAAATTATGAGGCCTCTTTGTAGTGAAAATTAAAACTTTCATCTTTTGTTTCAATCAAACACAGAAACCCTTGGCATTGAAGTTCATTCATGACTCTCACTCAAGCAAAATGATTCCATGGGGCAGTGATGGCTCAGCTCAAAGAAATGGCAGGGTTGAATTGGGGCCAGGTTCTCTCAGCTTCTCTTTAATGCCTATTATTTATGTCTCTCTTTGAGATTTAATTTTATTTGCCTGCTTGTAGTATAGAGCTTTGCAACTTTTTCATAATAGACCAAAAGCATTTACATGTGGCTATAGGACTTCATCTTTATGATTTTGGCATGAAGATATACCCAAAGCAAAGTCACTAGAGTCTATTTATTTTAAAGTAGTCAAAAGTATCTATTAGAAAGAAAAATTGAGCTGAAAACTTACAAAATATTGAACTACGTCTTACTTATCTGTCCTGAGAATTGATGTCATTATTCCCCAGCTGTTGGCAGAAACAGAGGAAAAACTATTTGAATAAAAATGAAAAATTTAAATTATTTAATAGATTTTTCATTTCGACCCTGGAAGAGCCTGAGTGTTTTGACAGGACTCCAGAGGGAGCAGAGCTTAGACGAAGTTATTCTGAGCTTTGTGTGATTATGAATCCATGATTACTTAGGCTGTCACCTTCCACCCTGAAAATCATTTGGCCAAAATAAGAATTAGTATAATTTATGGCTTTGTTTTTACAACTGGGACAAGGGAAGAATTGATCAAGGAGCAATCTATCAGTCTTGCTCAAGGGCTGCAGTACTTTCTCCCTTATATTAAAATGAAAACCATGGAGACCATTGATCCAAAAATCTTCCAAATTCTGTTCAGTTCTCAACTCCACCTCAGAAACTGTGATTCCTTTCAGAGCTGAGATTGTGTATTAGCTCTGTTAGTGAGGCTGTTTCATTTCTTACTGCCCCTAATTAGCTCTGCTTGATCATATGTGTAAATTTTTTAGCTTCTACTCTTTGTACCAGTCCATCTCCATTCTTGTTGGACATGATCAAGTATGTGCTGTATACTGTTGGGGTGCTTGCCATTGTGATTCATAGCCTACAAGTCATGTAGTCTTCCATAGCCATGGCTTCTTCCTTTAAAACTTTGTTACATAATCATATATTTGAAAAGCAAATTCATAAAGGATAAATAACTACAAAATCTGAAGATAGTATTCTCCTGAAAATTTCAGTAAGTAGCTATGTGGCCTTGGTCAGGGAGTTGAACTCCTCTGGGATCAATTCCAGGACTTTCAGGTTAACATGAAATGTTCTTATAGCAGGAGATATAGAAGCTAATTTTTGAACTCTAGCATAGAAAGTAAGACCTTGTGTGGGAAAAGGTGCCACACATGGTAGCATGGATGTCTATTGAGCACTTACAGAACTAAAGAAACTGCATCACAGAGGTGATATTATGATATGTAGTATCAAACTACTTCTGTCCTCTGAGTTTTCTCAAAAGTGTTATAAGAATACAGGAGGGTCTGGAAGATGGCTCAGCAACTGAGAGAGCCTGCTGTGCAAGGTGTTGAATCCCAAACCCCATGTAAAAATGTGGGAACAGCTGTGAATGCCTATAACTTCAAGAGTTGGGAGCAGAGATGTGTGGATCACAGGTACTTGCCGTCCAGCAGCCTAACTCCAGGTCAGTTAGCAGACCCTAGGTGAAGAGTGATAGAGCAGGACACCCAATGTCCTTCTCAGGCCTCCATTAGTAGCATATATGCACATATTTGCACCTATCTGTGCACATATACTGCATATATATACTACATAACTCACAAATATGCACAATAAAAAGGTTTAGAAAGGAATACATGAAGCCAGGATTAAAAGGCTGATCCCAAATCTGTATTAGAATACTGACTTTGGCAGTAGCTGCCTGAGAGTTGATACAACAGAACTTGGATTCATCCACCACTGCACATTTTAAATTGCAATTGGTGGAAAGTAAGGAAAGAAACTACCAAACCTGTAACCTGTGGACTCTGTTCGATATCGTTCAGCTTGTCTAAAGAGGCCACCAGCCAGTGACAATTGTTGGCATGCTTCTCTTTTCTGATGTACGTGTCTCACCTTGTGCCCATAATGGGACCATTGGTGATGGTCCTGCTTATAGGGGTTTGTGTGAGTAGGTGTGATGAAAGAGTCATTAAGAAAACTGTTGTATTTACCCATTATTTCATCAGATCTTCATACACTTGGAGCAGGCCAGGAATGAGCATAGTGATGTATATGGGAGCAATGTCTACATATCAGAAGTCATTCAAAGTCAAAGAATGCTTCAGAGAGCTAGCCAATATTCATGCAAAATTAGAGATGTATAACATGCACATGCACAAGTATATTCCACACAAAACTTTGTGACCAGACATTCGGTAAAGTCACAATTGGTTAATTGGTAATAGATGTTGTATCATGAAGATAAGAAAATAAAATGCAAATATATGCTTTTGTTCATAGCATATGTTAAACAAAGCAAAATGTAACCTCTTGAATATCCTTCTTTTGAAGGATTTTTTTTTTCTTGTATGAAAGAGCTGGTTTCGGTCTTTATAAAATGTGAGTTCCAAAATCTCAATAAGAGAGATTTTCTATTTCTACAATCCACAAGCAGCAAGTTTAGAAATTATTCATGGCAACAAAGAGTTTTAGATTAAAGTTATTCTCTCTTGAAAACTTTGATTCAGTGTTCAATATGCATGGCTGTCTCTGATATGATTGAGGTTATAAAAATGAATTTTAAACATTGTTACCAAGATTTTCATTCTATGCAAGTTTTTTAATGTAGATGTAAGCCAAGTCCTTTATCTCAGGGTGGCCTGTAGTGTCCTTGACTTCACAGTAGGCAATATTGAGTAGTACAGAGAAACAAGTGCATCTGCAAGTGTGGTTAGCATTTTCCAGATGGTTCCAGATTAAAAAATGAGACCCATAAGCAAATTCATAACTGATGGTAGAGAACAGTTTGATGGTTTGTTCAGACCGCAAGTAATTTATCATAAAAGTAATTTATCAGAAAGTACATATGATATTAGGGTTCAGGCATACATAGGCCACGTGAGGGAGCTGGACTGAAAGGAAAGATAATCTGTCTCAAAGGTCAGTAAGGATACTGTGTAGCATTTCAGGCGCACTCCACCTCAGGTAGGGACTTTTCCTGGAAATCAGAAGAGATAAATCTGCAGGTAGTCCCAGTAATGGCAGAGAGGAAAAGATTAAGAGGAACTTGGAATTTCAGTAAGTACACTGTATATTTCAAGAGAACAGAGCCTGTTATTCCCACGGGTTTCTGGTGTGGATTTAACCTGAAAAGTCAGCTTTGGAGGAATTCCAGCATTTATATATATCTTAAAACATTTAAAATGTACACAATTAAAAATATGTATGAGTATATTGCCTGCATATGTGTAAATGACCTGCAATGTCCACGGAGATCAGAAGAGGGCATTGGATTCCCCTTGAACTTGGAGTTACTGACGGGTATTAGCCACCATGTGAGTGCTGGGATTCGACCCTTGGTCCTCTGCAAAAGCAGTCAGTGTCCTTAACTGCTGAGCCATCTCTCTAGCCCCAAAATGTACATAATATTGAGTAAAGGTTTAATTCTGAGTTTTATTGTATGAAGGTCATGCAAGTATATAGAGATGGAATTTTCAAGGATAGACATTGCAGTTTATAGTTTTAAATTCACAATTTAGTTTAAAAAGAAGAATAAAGGGAACAATCTAAATGTACCATAGAATTTTTCTTAAGCTCATTTTGCTCCCTTTGCCTGAAAAGATTTCAGCTGACCACTGGCTCTCACCAGCTGTTTGATTTTTTTTTTTCCCCCAACTTTCAGACATTGCTGGACACCATGCCACTGTGAGCCTGCTCAGGTCTAGGTCTATTGGCTGCTGTTCCTCTTCCATGGCCTCCCATAACTCACCCCACCTTATTTCATATCCATTCTTAGCTTTATATCTGTGACATGGTTGTTTTTCTCAATGCCATCCAAGAAATACGATATAAGTGTTTTCAAAAGAGCACAAGTGGACTGGTTTCATCCAATAGGCCTGTCACACAGTAAATGTCAACACACTAAGGAGAAGCGGTACTAAGAGGAAACGGAAGGAGATGTGAGGCAAGTACTACAAGAAATAGCTAATAAATTTATCAGTCTATCTTTTCCCCTTCTCTTTGGAGCCGCTTTATTCTTTAAAGCAACCCAGTAACAATAAATTGTTGGAAATCACAGCAATGTAGAAGCAAAGTCTCTGTCACCAACCAAGAAAGAGAGAGAGGGAGAGAGAGAGATGTTGATTATTGATTGATTTAAAATAATGAATATATATCCTGGATGGGAGATAAAATGATTGGAAAGATGCATATGCAGCTGAATCAATGCTTAGAGTGGACATATCTGTAAATCTAACTGATGACTTTAGCACTATCTCTTAGAGCAGTTAAGGAAAATATTTCCCTGATATAAAAAAAACTTTATAAAACAGTAAGACTATAGAAGGGTTCCACAATGACATCAACATTAAGTGTATATGTAGGATTGTACTTACAGTCTGAAAATAAAAAGTATTTTCAAGTACACGTGGAATATTTACAAAGATGGAACATATCATGTGCTTCACAGACTTCTAAGTAAATTTCAAAGAATTGCATTCTCTGAACAACTTTTCAAGTTTTTGGAAATCGCATACCATACTTTTAATCGAACCATGTCCCAGATAGGAAATCACAGAAAAATTTAAGAAATAGTTTATATGGAGTGGTAATGAAATATATACCAAAATTTGTCTGTGCACCTGTATTATAGTTAAAGTTGTATATGCATATATAAAGCAAAAGAAAATATGACAATCTATATTAACAGAAAAAATGAACAAATGAAGTTGAAAATAAGTAGAAAGAAGGAAAAATAGGCTGAAGCTACTGAACTAGAAAACTAATGTTTGGCAGTAAGACACAATTAAAAGATATTTCTCTGTAAAATTTACCGAAATTAACAATCACCTAGCTGAGTTGATCAAAACAATAGGCATACAATTATTTATTGCAATAAAAGAATGTTATTGCTAGTCATACAACACTTAGAATATTGTAAGTAATATTATGACAAAATGTTATTTAATTAAATGCGGTAATTTCTTCATATGTCTTCAAAGGGGAACAGGGAAATTTAACGTTAGGAATGTAGCATACAGCTATATGCCACACTGGTAGTGGTAGAACACTTTCTTAGATCCTGGCTCTAAAAAAATAATTGAATAATTCTGATCTTCAGAAGTACACAAAAGAAAAAAAGAAGAAAGGCTAAATTGTCATTCATGTGCTACAGAACTACAGTTTATAATTTAAAACTATTTCATAAATGGCTGTATTCATCCTTCCTGTTCATAAGTTAAAGTAAGCATATAGGGAGGGACTAATGTAGGGAATAATATCACCCCTCCCCCAAGTATGTCTAGGAAATATCAGGAAAGCAGCTGCAGTGATGTCAGGGTTTATGAGCGATCGAGATTCTTGCTGAACACAGGACGGTGTTATCAAATGAATTCAGCGATACATAAGAAGTGTAAAGTGCCTTGACCAAATACGGCTTTTCATAGGATGAAAGGTGGTCACAAAATCTGAAAATCAGTAAGAATATTTTATGAAACAGAATGAAGGAAAAATATCATGATTATCTTTATAATATATGTGAGAAAACATTGACAAAATTTGAAGCTCATGAAAACAGTCTTTTAGCAAACTAGACATGGGGACAACTCTTCAATCTGATTTATGGCATCTTCAAAGTCTCAGCTAACAGATAGATACTTCATTAATAGTCAATATTAAACCCTTTTTCCTATAATCTGGAAGAAGGTATAGACGTCGAACCTCACTGATTCTGTTCAACGCGGTACAAGAAAAAGTAAGAGACTAAAGAAACCCCAGACTTCAAATATCAACAGACTAGAAAAGAAAGAAATAGAATCGTCTTTACTCTCTGATGTCTTGATTTTTTTTTGGTAGAAAATCATAAGGAATTTACAAATAAACAAAAAATTAATGAATTTAGCAGAGTCATAGGATTTAAAGTCAATTATATTCACATTTATCATCAAGAAATACCTTTAAAAAAAGATATAAATGAAATTTCCAATAATAAAATGTGTATGTGGCAACACATAGGCAAGACTCAGAAGTTAGAGACTACAGTATAACTTGGAGTAATGAAACTATTACTATAATAATTGGACTGGATGACTCAATAATGTTAACAAGTCACTATCCAAAAATTTAGTGTAACCTCAATCAAAATCTTAGCAAGTTTTCTGGCACAAACTGACAAGATGGTGTTAAGAAATTACACAGATGTTCAAAAGACCTAGGATCATCAAGACAATTTCAAAACTAAGAGCAAAGCTGACTGATTACACCACTTCCAGACTGACTAGAGAGGTATAGTAATTTTAAAAGTGTATACAAGAAGATCAGTGGAAAATAAAAGGAGTTAGAAACAGACTATACCTCTATAAACTACTATACTTGATTTACTACAAAGATGTCCCAGCATTCAGTGAGAAAACAAAGGCTGTTTACTGAACGGTGCTGGAACAATTGTATATCAGCATGGAAGGAAATAACTGTTGACTCTCATACACAAACTTTAATTCAGTTAGCATTACAGCCATTCCCATAAGTGCTAGACCCATTAAGATTTACAGAAAAATCAGGAGAATACAGTTGTGCCATTTTTAGATAGGACACATAAAATAGCAGGCACAAGGAAACAAAATAAGATGAATTCTACAAAAACTAAAATCCTCAGATTATCAAAAGACACCAGCTAGAAAAATGAACATAGGCCCCTCAACTAAACAGTTTTCAATATTTATTTCTGACAAAGGATTTGTATTCTAAATACAAAGGATTCTTAGAAACAATTTTAAAGTATAAAAATATTCAAACACTGTTTACAAAGAAATATGTACATCGGCACATGAAAATGTGATAAAATTGCAATTATCAGGAAAATGCACCATAGAACCACAATCATACACTGCTCTACTTCTTAAAAATGGCTTCTATTGTTGCAAGTTCATATAAGCAAGTTCCCAGTGGCCTAAAAGCCTCTGTTTCCTTATATTCATGCACCATCCCTGGCTCTTACACTATTTCTGCCCTCTTCTTCTGTAATGGCTCCTGAGCTGTGGGTGGGTGAGGTTTGATAAAGGAGTCCTATCCAGGGGCACATTCTCTTCAGTCTCTTATTCTCTGAAACCTGGTCAGTTGTGGTCTTCTATGTGTATTGCACTGTGTGCATTGCACTTTGTTGTGTGAGGAAGGTTTGCTGGAGCAATGAGAACTTTCACAGAGGGACATTTGGGTACAAATTTAGTGGCACATATATTTCCAAAGCCCTAACCCACTGTGGCAATTTTTAGGAGTCATTCAACTTCCATTGTAGTTAACATATATATTAACTTAACATATATGACAGAATGCAAGAGACCTATTAGGGGTTCTGGGGGCTGCAAATGAGAGAAAGGGTCTAAATTTGATTAAGATCCATTATATGAAATGCAGAAAAAGTCAATAAAATATGTATTTTAAAAGGCTTCTATTGAGGCTTCCTCATTCAGCAGATAGTGATTAACACAGAGACCTACAACTAGCCAGCACATAGGGAACAAGAGGCTGCAATTGCTTTTCCCTGAATGGGATATATATATCAAATTTTTGCCTCCCAAGGCTCAGGGATGATTGCAGAAATGGGGGTAGAAAGATTGTAAGAGTCAGAGGTAGTGGATGACCACAAGGAAATGGATTTCCAGACAGCTGGTCAGTTACTCATATGAGCCAACAGCAGTGGTGACAGCATGCACAAGTCCCAGCTAAGTTCAAGCCAGACAAACTTCTAGCACAGACAAGAGGAAGTAAGGAACCCCCACCTTACCTTAGGAACTAATGGGAACTTTTGGTGCTGGGAGGGAGAAGAGTCAGTCTCTTTCAAGGTTGGGACTCTTGGTGGGTAAACCAGATTCCATTGGATAGAGCCACAGAGAAGTATATTTGGGGACAGAAAGCAGACTCTGTAGGCCTAATAAAGTACATTAAATTGGGCAGGGGGTAGTAACAGGAGTTGTAGACAAGGGAAAGGAACTAAGTGCCATCAAAATATATTGTATGAAAATCACAAAATTCAATAAAAATTAAAAAGAAAGCTTGTTGATAAAGATTAACATTCTAATCACTTTTGGAACTCTAACTTTTCTACAATGGAAGTTGAATGACTCCTAAAAATTGTCGCAGTGGTTTAGGGCTTTGAAAATATATGTGCCACTGAATGTGAAAAACTTCTTTAAAAAGAGAGTTCCAAATGTTGGTGAGCATCGGGAGGAGCCCAAACTCTCAATGTTGGTTGAAGTGTAAAAAGGTATATCTACCTTTGATAATGGTGTAGAAGCTTCTTTTAAGTTTAAGCATTCAACTTTGCCTCCATAATTTCCCTATTTGGTCCTTAGCTGACTTAGTACATCCCGGCATGATGCTATAAATCTGTAACTACAGCGCTTAGGAGGCTGAGATACGAGAAGCGTGAGTTTGCACCGAGTCTGGGCTACATATTGAGACTATTTCAAAACAAAAGGCTTGTACAAAAATGTTGATAAACTGTTTCATAACAGCCAACAGATGGGAAAGACCCAGAATGCTCATCAAAAGAGAATGGTCCAATAAATTATGTCATATTCATCGAACTCAGTGACAAAACTAAATAATCTACTGATAGCCATAATAGCATGTATTAGTCACAAAAGCATTATGTGAAATTATTGGAATCCAACATTAATGTGTACTAACCACAATTCTAATTACGGAAAGCGAGACAAATAGTCAAGCCTATCTATTGCAAGAGAAGTAAAAAGTGGAGTGCCCTCGAGAAGGAAGATGTGCTGTGAAGCAGGCTGAGCCACATGCTGATGTGATAGCAATGTTTCCAAAGAGGAAAGAGATGCGGGTTACAGAGTTGAAGGCATTTGTCAAAACTCATAGAATCATTCATGTAGAGCAGGACTATTTTAGGACATGGAAATTACATCTCACCTTTGTGTGAGTGAGTATGTGTGTGTATGTTTGTGTGCAGTTTGCATGCAAATGTGTTCATGGGGCTGTGTTGGGGGGATTCATAGGAGGGGATAAGTGGGAGAGGGGAGTAATGAGTAGAATGGGCTGAATGGGGAAGGGAATGGAGGGCTAGGGCAGAAGAGGGAGCAAAAGGAGAGATAACTGAAAGCCCTTAAAGAGTCATGTGGAAACATACCATAGAAGCATATTTCAGTATATACATATATAATATTAAAAGAGTTTAAATGTAGTTACCATGTAACATGGGTACAATGGCCTTAATAGATACCACAGTCTAGCAAATGAAAATTCCAGTGTCAGGAATCTCTCTCATTTAGAATTGTTGACCAGGGGCATCCATAGATCTTCAAACAATATGGCCTATTGCCATTGCACTTAGCTACCAACCAGAACTTGACAATAATACTCTATTGCTGAAGACATTACATACCTGAATTACAGAACGAAGGGATCTCAGCTGGTACTGATCTTGAAACTACAACACAGCTGGCTGGCTTTCATACTACTAGAAAATGCTATGTATGCTGCTGGCAGATAAAGGTAATTATCAACTTTACCCACCTGTGAACCCTGCTATAACAACTGACATCATAAAATATGGCCCATTAGTGCAATAGTGTCAGCGATATTATAGAAACAACCAATCAGCATCCGATTGGATTTAAAGTCTACTTTACAAGATGGAGTCCATACCTGACACTGTTATCAGGGCCAAGAACCTGTGGCTAGACAGGTCACAGACTATACTGTTATCTACTGAATAGGCATAATATTAAGTTGACTCATAATGACTTATTTTATACCTGTAGATCAGTGCATTTCTCAGTTCTCACCAGAGAAATTTCTTGCAACAGCTGTCAGTTAACACAGAGATCCACAAATGGCCAACATGGAGAGAGTAAGAGACTGTGGAGTGCTCAGTCCTAAATGGGACACCTGTATCCCACCCTCATCCCCCAAGGCTCAGGGATCATTGCAGAAGAGCAGGTGAAAGACTTTAAGAGCCAGAGGTGGTAGATGAAAACAAGGAAACTGTCTTGTAGAAGACAAGAAATTTCAGGGAGGGGCTGGAGCTATGCCAGAGTTGTTAAGGGCACTGACTGCTCTTGCAGAGGGCCTGGGTTTGGTTCCCAGCACCTACACAACAGCTAAGAACCATCCATCCAGAAAGGATGCTGTTCTCTTCATCCTTGTATTTCCCAATGTTGCTGTCTTGGATCTCTTAGGGGTATTCAGGAGTGAGTAAAGTTTCTTACTTGACAGATGTACTACATAGATTTAGTGCCTTTAAATCTAGTTCTTTACATTATCACAAGGGATTCTGATGTCTTGATTTTATTTAGTTAGTGGACTCCACAACTGAATGCTGATTTTAGCTACCCAACAAAGCAACCTGCTGGAATAAGTAGCAATCCCTCCCAGTACATTAAATCTAGAATTTTGGATACAAGTATTCATATTGTCAAATGAAACCCAGTCTAAACTCCTGACTGGACCCCCTGTGGACTCAGATCTGACATAATCCTGCATCCTGTCTCTTGGCTCATATGAATAAAAAGTTGTAATATTTTCATGTGTAAACCTCTCAAATATTGATTTTAATTTACTACCTCTCACCACTACATGTTCTGGAATCTTCTTCCACATTCAGGTTTAGGGGAAATGATTGTTGGCCGATGTTGAATAAGATTAATTACAAGAATCAATTCCATTAGGGGTGAAGAGATGGTCCTATCAGGAAAGGAGACTCAGTGAAATTCAGAAGTCTAAGATACATAACATTATGTGAGTGATTATAAATGATCAAGTTGCAATATTCAGTCTTATTCTTCCTCAATAAGTATGTTACTTCTTCTCTTTCTTATTGGTATGTATTATTGTACATAGAGTTGGGAGTTCATAAAGAGAACCTCGTTCAACGAGAACATTAAGTTTCTCCGTGTTCACATCTCTCCTATCCTTTCCCTTTAGTCCTCTCCATTTTTCCCTTCCTGCCCGAATCTTCTTTCTCCAGGTTTCACTTCTGATTCATTTCCTACAAGTTTATATGTGCACATAAAAGGTTTTATATATTTATAATTTAAAGACCCACCAATGAGATAAAACATGCAATATTTGTCTTTCTGTATCTGACATATGGTTTGACATGTTGATCTACATTTGAATCCATTTTCCAGAAACTATACTCTTCTTTATGGCTGAATGTGTAAATATTCTTCCTCTGCCTTATTCATTCATTTGTTGATGGGTATCCAAGCTGATTCCATAGCTTGGATATTAAGAAGATATTGTAGTATAGTTTGGATATGTACCCAGAAGAGAAATGACTGGGTTATGTGGTAGCTTCATTTCTAGTTTTCTGGAGAACCCTAATCTCATGTGAGACATTTGGTAAGGTTAAGATTTTAACATATGTTTGGTCTCATTAGAAGCTTCATCCACCCAGTGGTGACAATATTTACTGCACTATTAGGTTGTTAGAGAAATCCCCTTGATTCCTTGGTTGCTTCTTAAGCAAAAAATGAGAAGCTACTTATTTGTGCTTTCAGTTTTTAAATACTCCTGTATGATTAGAATTTGTCATCTTGCTCAAGACACCTCTGATATCACTCAACAGACATTGTTATAAAGTATAAAAAGCTTGCCTTCAGTATAAAGAAATCACAATCAATCTTTGTGTAACCATTGCCTTTGGGTGGATGGATGACTAGCATTAGATTCCCTAATAAGACTGGAAGTTCATTGTCTTCAAATTTAATTAGACCAGGACCAGTCTGGGATATCCATTTTCCTGAGAGTGCTCTACCTACAACCACTTCTGTTAATAATTACCTACTTGTCAGGATATTTATTCAGATGCAATATTCACTCCTGCTATTTCATCAGGATTTTAAAACATATCATCCTGTTACAAATAAGTAGACTTGGAATTGTTTTCTCTGGAATATGGTGCCAGAGCACTTGGGGAACAAAATTCATGTGGGTCATATCAGAACAAGCACATCAGTCATCCATCACTCACAGGACTGTAGTGTCAGGTTCATATTGTGTCACTTTCCTCCAGTCTAGATTGTATTCTTGTGGGTCAGATGCTACAACCTGCACCTCTTTTGTCCCCAGAGAATCAAGGATACCTTCTATTGATGGCTCCTTGCGTCACCCCATCTTACTTTACTGTCTTTCACCTTTCACGTCTTATGTGCATTCTAATTCACATTCAGAACTCAAGTTTCCAGGGATAGAGATTTCCAGTTTCCAGTTTTCAGGATTCAGAACATCATGTTATGAATGGATTAGAATACTTGGATAAGACACAAATTAGTTTGCACAGAAAAGTTTTATAAGGCTCAAATAAACAATGTTTATCACTGGATGAAGTAATAGATCACATATATTTTATTTTTGCCAATTTGTACTTCTAAAAATTTCAACAACAAACATTTATTTTTTAATGAAACATGAAAAATTGATTTCAAAAATTAAGTAAACATAAGGAATAAATTTCAATCATGACTGTCAGATTAGCAGTTATATGCAATGACACACTGAACTCACTCTCCCAGACCCAAATGGTGACTATTTAAATGTATTTTCACCCAGAAGGGATATAGATTGAACAAGGAATAGGATGTTATCAGTACAGGGGCATCACTTCAGTAGGTTTTGTAATCACCAAAATAATGAAATGTGACAGCTCCCTTGTATTGTCAGTGGCAAGATTGTGATACATGCTTACATGAGTGGACAATATATGGATAATTTCTATTAAGAGGATAAAAATAAGGATCAGGACAAAGAGGTTATCAGTTACTTGAACTTGATCTTAGAATATGACTGTAGTACATGGTTCCTATGTACAGCCAGGGCAGGATAAGGAAGCAGAGTGAGTATTTTACAGAGGAAATATCATGCCACTCTGCTTTTCATGGGACCCACTTAAGAATCTCACATGACTTTCTGAGTACTATCTTCCAGGGAGTGACCAAGATTTACTATTAGCATAGCCACACTTAACCAGACAGCAACACTGAATCAATGAAGAATGTGGGACCTGGAGCATTTCCCTTACACCACAAATAATTAGGTAGTATAAAGTAAATCTTGGAACTTTAGCCTGAAGCCAAACACATCTCGTTTAGGTTCTGGTCTTTACACAAGCAACACATAGCAACATATAACTAACCTTGAGAAAGTTGCTTAGTTGTCCAGTGCCTGAGTTTCTGATGAACATTTCTAAGTAATGTATATTTCATGTAATTCTAAGCCATCTACATTGGTATTGGATACTATCTCCTTTTGATATTGAGGATAATTGATATATTGATAATATAATTTAATGAAATAATGAATATAAAGTATCTACCTTATCAGTTCTTGACCTATAACAAGTACTTATGAACAAAGCTAATATTTTCAGCCTTTCTTTGATCTGTCTTTCATTGTGTCACTCAAGACATAATAAATTCTATGCCTTCCTTTCTTCTTTCTCTATAAAAAGTTAATCAACATCAAACTACACTTATGATGAATGAAAAAGACAGATTTTTTGAAAAAAGATGAAAGTCCTCCAGATAGGCACTAATTTTAGTGCTACTGGATCAACTGTCAGATTTATTATAATGTTTCTTTCATGACTGCTCTAGTTTGCTATCAATTGCTGTGCTAAAATACTCTGACTAATACCAACTTGGGCAGGAGGAAGGGTTTATTTGGCTTACATCTCCCAGGGAGCCCAAGGTAGGAACTCAGAGCAGAAACCTGGAAGGCAGGAAGTGAAACACAAGCCACTGCTTCCTGGCTTGCTCCTCTGGTCCAAGCTCAACCTACTTGCTTATATAATACAAAACAACCTGCCCAGGGAGGGCACTGCTCATAGTGGGCTGGGTCCTCCCATGTCACTCAACAATCAAGAAAATACCCATAGACATGGCCACAGGCCAGTCCAATGCAGGCAATTCTCCAGCTGAGGCTCCCTCAACCCAGGTGTGTGAAGTTGACACTAAAGCTATCCAGTACAGTGACAGAGCAGGTTTAGATTCCTTGAGGATAATCAAAGACTCATATTGAGTGGGACCTAAAGATCATGCATGTATAGGGAGCAGCTGTTCACTAGTTCTCAGCAAAGCTAATGTGTAATCCAGCACCTAACATGGCCAACAATTAATTAAATGTGCTAAAAAACAATCAAGTCAGTTAAAAAAGATCAAGAAGACAACAGTTAGGAAAAAAATATTCCAAGTGTGGAGCGCTCTTTCCATTTTTATATAGGTATGTTAGAATCTTGTGAACTTTGCCCATGATTGCTATGCTCAATGGCGTGACTAAGGAAGAGACCGCTCATTGTGTGCTCATGCTCTTTTGCAAGATTAGACCTAACTAAAATACATTTCAAATAATAAGAAAGGGAGGCAGTATGAATATGCTGGCAAAGGAATGTAGCACTGTGCTAAAGGGTGACAGCATTAGGGTCTGAATGCTGGGTGTGTGCTCTGACTCTCCCATTTACTGGGAGTGTGAAAGTGCTCAAAATAGTGTCTGTCACATGGCACTTGATAAGCTTTCGATGATAATGAATTATTTTTATGTTAAACATGACTCACTAATCACCCAGGACGTAAATGAAGATGACAATGAGCTATGTCACATCACTCCTGTTAGAATGCCTGTCATCAAAAAAAAAAAATGGTGAGGGACAGCAAGTTTGCCAGGGTCATGGAGAACATCGATCCCTGGTATGCTGTTTGGTGGATATGAAAATTGGTAAAACCACTGTGGAAAACAGAATGGAGCCTTCCCTCCAAATCCCAAAACACAGCTAACTTCTGATCCAGCAATCTCATTCCTTGGTATACATTAAACGGAAGTGAAAAGTCATGTTGAGGAGATATCTGCACCTCTGTGGTCACTGTACATAAAAAGCTGACCAAGGCAGTGATGGGAGACACAGAGAAATTTGTCAAAGGAAGCAAAGTCGAGTTCCACGTGCTGGGCAGCGCCCCAGTTCCTCATGGTGGTGCGTGGGTTTCCCTGCTCCCTTTCCCTCTTCAAGCCAGATTTCTCCTAATCTGCACACTGTCCTCTCCTCAAAATTATCAATTCCTACACTTACTTTTAAAATCTTCTATTTATTACTCTTATGTGTATGGGTGTTTTGCCTGCATGTGTGTAAGTGCACCTGTTTCCTGTCATGCCTGTCAAGACCAGAAGGTGGTGTTGGATCCTCCGGAACTGGAGTTGCTTTTCATCACGTTGGTGCTGGCAATCGACTGTGAATTCTCTACAAGAGCAGTCAGTTTCTTAACTGCTGAGCCATGTCTCCAGTGCCTCCATTCCTAGACTGATTCAATAGATGAAATTAATCTACAGAGGTTGATACTCCCTTAATATAAGAATAATATCATAATGCAATCTTTCAAGATTATGCTATTTCTGTTCTAATAGAGGATCCAATGGGTGCAATAAAAATGACAATTCCTGATATTTTAGGATGTTAGGGAAACGCCTGGGAAGGAAAGGTTCATTTACAGATTTTCAAAATCACAGATACTCCCACAAAACCTTTGTCCAGATGGGTGAGATTATAGGAAAAAGGCTGAAAAAGACCCTAACACCTTCCCTCATCCTCAGTGGTAGGCATTTATCTAACAGTAAAGACTAGTAAATCCTTCCTAAATGCCACAGGTTTTCCCTCTGTTAGCTCTATTAATTCTCACAAAGCGTCTGTAGAATGGTGGCATTAACAGTCTTAATTTATGAATGAAGAAACTGAAGGGGAAATTAAGTAAAATTATATTGCTAGTCACAAAGGGAACATCACATTCAGCCAGCAGCTGGGTAACGCCTTCTCTGCCCTTCTGGGTTACCACCCATGAAATAGCCCATGCCTACTAAGGTCAGGACCTATGCTTGTTACTAGTCTTATTTAGTGGTCTCTCAACAAGAAAATAGGACCAAAGTTCAAATCCATCCCCTTTTGTTTCTCAATGATGTTGCTCTTTCTGCTACATAAAGCTGCTTCTGCGCAGGTCCTCGAATCTCATCTCCAACTGCAGTCACTGTCGCCTCGTTACCACAAGCGAAATGAAGTGGGTATTTGACAATTCCCTTTTCTGCCGACATCCAGTTCTTGGTCGAATGTACCTCCCAGGGAATATTTTTCAAGGCGCCCTTCAACAAAGCAATTGTGGTGCCTTCTTACATTTGACTGCCTAATGGCCTACATAAAAAGCTAAAGGTGGCTTTACTCAGATGAAGTAATCCAGCTTGCATCCTCTAAAGTGACTTAATGTGCTATAATTCTGTACACAGTTAAGAAGCCCTTAAAAGCAGGCACAATAGGTTTCAATTCTCTAAACACTGACTTGCAGTCAGCGACCCTGAATCCCGTCTCATTTCTCTCAGAGGCAAAGATCTTACTGATTTCTTTTCCTGCTTGTATTATCCTTAGTAACCTTCCTGCCATTTAAGGGATATATATCCCCATAACGATCTTTCAGAAAAACGAATAGCCATTGGAACAAGTTTGCAGGAAGGGGTATTTAAAATAACAGCAGTGCAACCTGGAGAGCCCCAGATCTTCAGAATGGGGCCTTCTTAAGTGCTCCTTTGTCTCCCAAGTCATAGTCAATGGAATTAACCTTTCATTACTCAGAGGGCAAGGACTTAAACAGAATAATAACCTAGGGAGAAAAACATCTCTTGTGGGTCGCATAAACAACTATGTGCACCACATATTTATTTCTACGAACAGTAAGTTTTATTAGGGAGACATTCGAAGAAAGAAGCTCATGGTTTTTACTGCCTCCCACCAGCACTGGGATAGCTCTTGACAGTCATTGAACTGTCCTGTGAGCTAGGAATTTGCCTTCTGGATTTCACAGTTGATGAAATCAAAGAGGTGAAATTACCTGCCTAGGGGCATACTGCTGTGTGGATCAGAAGTGCAGGAATCAGGCCTGATTCTGACTCTAAGCTGGTCTGTCTTTGGAGGTCTTCATTCTGACAGTGAACAACGTTATAAAACAAATTTATTTTGATCAAGACAGATTACTGCAGTTGTCAACAGGCCTAAAATGTGAATGTGGACTCTTGTTGGCATAGGGTGGAACTTTTCTCCCATTTTTCCTGTTTCTATTTGGAGGGACCACTATTAGAGTGACACACACTGACTCTCTGCTCCATTGTTCCTTGAACTTTCTCCAGAAGTTGAGACCCCGTTTAACTGGTAAGCTGGAAAAGAATGTACAGAGCTCTGTGTCCTCCCGTTCCTTCTGTTCAGGATGTTTCTTTCCTCATCTCTCTGGTTTTAGGTTTGAAAGCCTTTACCCTGAGAGAAGCAACTCCTCTATGCTCCTTTGTATTACCATTAACAAGGCAATCTAACTTTGTCATTGTGCCTTCATAGTTTTCATTGTCAACCCTGGCTCTGATGAAAGTGATAATTTATCATTCTGATTTCTGTGTGCTTGACTGGGTTTGCCTGTCTCAATCATTTGCCACTCCAGTTGCAGCTCCCCAAACCCTCAGTGGGTTGACAGTCTCATAGGAGGATATAATATGGATGATAAGAAAATGTGGCATGAACACAAACTACCTCTGACTATAGCAAGTACTGGGAATGATCATGTGGTAACCCTTCTTCACAGGACTTTGCTCGGTACTCAGCAGACCAGGCAGACTTCTGTGCATCCATGTGGCCATCTCACTTTCTTCTCTCAGAGTTTCTTTAGTTCTCCCAAACTTCTAGTCACATTGAGGAGACCATTAGGCCCATTTAATACTCTCCTCTTTGCTTTGTGGCCTTGAAATTGTCTTTGAGAATCAATCTCTTCTCTTCCTTCAGAGACTTTGCTCCAAGGCTTCCTACCCAACATACATTCCTAGCCTCTGTTTGCAAAAATTTCACATAGATTAAAATAGTCCCTTGATTTAGTAGCTGGGTTCTTAAAATTCAAGAGTATTCATCTAAACTCTGTGACTGATGAACACTGGATTCTGACGAGTGGAGGGGACAAAGAAGTACAATTGTGTCCCCCACCACCACCCCTGGGTCCAGAAAAGTGTTTTGCCCCTCTCAGTAGAAGCGCTGGAGTCTGGCAGATCCAGTGTTTTTGGTATCTCGCCCTGACAGTACCCTTATCCAAAAAGGTGCCCTGTAGCCTGAATAAAAGGAATGTTATAAACAAAGCCACGTATTCACAAGATGGTTCATGATCCTCTCCACATTTTGATGATTTGTAATTTGACATCTTATGGTTTGGGGGGTGAAGTTTAATTTATTTTTCTTAATGTAAATCAAGGATCATTATGTTACTCTTTCATTCAGCCTTTCAAAAATTAATTTAAATATTTTGACAATATCATCTTGTGATTTCCATTCACCCCCCACCACGACCCTCTCTCATGAAAGGTGTGTTTTTAAATAGACTTGGAAGACCAGATAATACAAAGCAGCACATGCTGGCCTTTATCTGTGTGTTCTGTTCAGTAGGAAGTACAGGTAAGCCCTCATTTTTTTCCCACATTTTTTGAGTCATTCTTAAGTGCTTAAAAGTTTTAAAAAAATCTATGTCCACAAAATTCTTAAGTAAGTGCAATTGTTTAAGTCTCATTTAAGTTCTTAGTGCTCTGAACGCATTAGGCTATTGTTGGCAGGTGGTTCTAAAAATAATGAAAGGCTCAAGAGATAGATAACTGAATCCTAACTTAATACTGAGATGTATCAGAATGGAGTCAATGGTTCTCTTTGATCTGCTTGTTAAGTGGAAGCTTTGATGATGTGTTTTTACCTCATTTCAAAGGGCATACAGGAAAGGAAATACTGGAAATCAGAATTTAATTCTATGTGTTTTACTTAATGGGTTACCTAGGTAACACGATCAGTTTTCAGTGGTCCTTAAAACCCACATTTTCAGCTGGGAAGAGAATGGATTATAAGCATTTGGAAAGTTTAAAAAGGATTCCTTAATACCGCTGGCTGAAGAGTCTGAAATGATCTTTTAGTTTGGAGATTAATATAGTTTCATATATTAATTTCATATATGAGAAATATCTCATATGTTTATTGAACACTTAGGTATTTTCTATTGCAATGTTTAGGAAAATGTACCAGCTATTTAAATAGGTGGTCTATAATGTGTTTTTATTACTTGTGCCTATTTGTGATTAACAAGTATGCTTATTATATATCAAATATAATACACATTTGAATGTATATATATAGTGAATGTGTGTATTGCACAAAACGTTTAAAATACTAGGCATAGCCTTTTCTATTCCATTTCTACTCCTTGCTAGTCTTTCTGAACACTAATTTTGACAACTCATTTCCATGATTATAAACTGACATTGGCTCTCACCCAAAGGACAAAGCTGAAGCAAGCACCCGTGCCTGAGCTCTGTTTGTTCTCACATGGGGCCCCAACTGCATTTCCAACAGGGTCTCAACAAAACCTCTCACTGCGGTCAAATAAGATGCTTCCTCGTCATTCTAATCATCTTTTCTGATGGACATTTATACCTTCTAAGTATTCCATTGTCTTATCTTTTTAACCCTGTATTTCCTCCATGGAAAGCAAGACATCATTTCTTCATACAAACATCAACTGTGACTGTGTGACTGCTATTTTAAAGTGACTGCTATTTTAAAGTTCTCTTCATTTGGTCTGTGTGCCATGAATGAGGAAGTATGATGCTGATATTGTCAGTGTCATTGATGTCACCTAGGATAGCACAGACACAGACTGGGCTACTAGTAAGCTGTTTATTTTATTGTATTTGTGTGTGCGCTGGTATGTATACCCATGCACATGCATGGCATATGGAGGCCACAGGAGGACTTTGGGTGCTCTGCTGTATCATACCCTACGTTAGCCCCTTGTGTCAGATCTCTCATCCAACCTGGAACTTGATATATTTTTGGCTAGCCTGACCCCAGCAAGGCCAGGGATCCTCTTGTCTCTGCCCCTTAGTGCTGTTATAAGTATAGGAGACAACTGCAGAGTTTCATGTGGATGCTGGGGATCTGAACCCCAGGTCCTCAGGCCTGCCTCACAAACACCCAGAGAGCCATCTCCCATCCCTTATTTTATTTATTTACTCAGTATGGTTATTGGAACTTTAGCAGTGATTGGGACAAAGAGTCAACGGTTTGGGATCTAATTCTGACTCAGTTGCTCCCTGCTGGAAAATTTTTCCTTTGACTGCTTTACCACCTATGTGATCAGAGGCTTGTGACTTGATCTTATGTCTGTTGCAGCAGTCATCACCACGATCTGCTACAGCTCAGTAAATGCTGGGGTCGGTAGAGTTCTGCAGCTCTACATGATGATGATATGGAATTGGCCTTCTTCACGCAGCACTAGGAAGAACGCAGATCAGGTGCCTGCTGCCTTCTCTGCTCTTGCAGTTCTATCTGCAGTATTTGACTTTTTTCTCAGTCACACCATGCCTACTGCACCTCCAAGCCACTCAATTTAGTCAGAAAAAAAAAAGGCATTTGTAAGGAAGAATGTGGTCAGCTGAAGATATCCCCTTTTAATCAGGTGAAATAACTGATTTTCTGGAAATTCCAACTAGGAAAGTCAAAGAGGAGAGCTGTTTTGCTGAGCAGTGCCGTATCAACACAGTGACTTTCCGCTTTCCTTTTCCTACTTTTTAGGAGAAACAGAAGATAAACTTGGAACTTCTTTTATTCTGCTGTTCTATAAATATCTGTATTTTCACACCTTTCCATTTTGTTAGCAGACTATTCTAATGAAACAGTTTCTAAGTAAATGACAGCTGATAATACTTCTTGTAGCAGTAAATAAAAGATGTAGAGAGTTTAGTTTGGGGACATGCTACAATGTGATTGCTTCTTGATCTTTGGATTTCCTTGTTTAGCAAAGCCTGCTGTGTTTTCATAAAATTGTCATTTCCTTGGTGTACACCTCATATAGAATTACTTACATTCTTCAGAAATAGATGAGTTTTGATAAGCGTATAGATTCATGAAACTACAGCCATAGTTAAAACAGCAAAGATAGCAAACCTTTCCATTGTTACCATAGTTCCTGTGCCCTTTGTAGCTCATTTTATTTCCTTTTCTTTGGCTAAATAATATCCCAGTGTGTGTGCACACCATGCTTTATTTGTTTGTTCACTTATTGATAAGCATTAGGCTGCTTCTGCTTTGGCTGTGGTAAATATTATTTATATAAACATTCATGTTCGAGTCTGTATTGAAAAATATTTTTACTTTTTCTTGGCTAAATAAATGGTACTGAACTGTATGTGTTGCTTGGTGAGTGCCACTTTAAAGATCTGTTGACTTCTTTTCCAGAGTAGTTGTGCCATCTTACATTCTTGACAATAATTTTCAAGAAATTCTGTTGCTCTGCATTCTTGCTAACATTCACAATGTTTAGCCATTCTGAGAAGAATTTAGTCATTGGACTATTTAAAATAATTTTAATTATCTCATGTCAATTGAATTTATTTCTCATGACACATTTCTATGGTATTTAAATATGTTTTGGAAGATGAGAGAGAATAATGAAAGGTAGTGATAATTTTGATTCTTCCTTTCCAATTATAGAACTAGATTTTTATGTTACATAGTAGTGGAGTGTTAAACTTTTGAACTTATAGTAAAATAAATCTAGAGATAGTGAGCCTATTTATTTCACTTCTGGTTTAATAGCATTGTCTCTAGTGAGTCAGCATTTAGTTTAAGCACTTTTATCACATCAAAAAATGTCAGCACTTGAAAATTATGGGCAAAGAAATGATCTTTTATGAAATCATAGTTGCGTGAGACATAGGTGAACACACACTTTCGACATCTATTGCCATTGGTTTTCCCTCCCAGTTTTATTCAAATCCTGTGAAGAAACTCAGTACATATAAGTACAGAATTCTGTTTCTTAGTGTTTCATTTATGATTTTGTCACAAGGATCACAAATTCTAATCTTCATTTCTGGGTTTTCAGATCACTATTACTTTATTTTTATGAAAATCAATATGGAACGTTTCCATTGGCTTTGACTGTGAAATAATTTCCAGTGTCAAGGTTGCTGCTTGAATTAGGACACACCATCACATCAACTTACATAGGTTCGTGGAAGGAAAGTTCCAACTGTGTTTTCAAATTTACCCCATAGTTTTAGATCTGCTAAGATTCCTCCTTCAGAAGCTTTATTGGTTTTATTCTTTCCTTCTTCCCATCCTTTTTATCCTGCAGACAAATTCATATAGACATTCATTTCCTTGGTTGGATAAATCCAATAGCCAAAGACATTATTTATACAGCTAGCAATGTTTTAAAATCTCTATATCTGTGCTTTGAGTCATTTTCTTTTCCTACACGTCTGTATTTTCCTTTTGATTCATTTTCCTAGTGTCAAAAAATAGAATATAAAAAATTTGGTGTCTATAGGTCTGTAGGTTTATCTCTGAGTCTTTTACTGTATTTCCTTGATTATGTTTGCTTTTGTGCCTGTACCATGCAGTCTTTTTCATTATGACTTGGTAGTATAGTTACGATCAGGTAGTATAGTGCCTTGAGTTCCTTCGGTTACCTGTGGTTTTTGTGAAGCCTCACTCTCCAATGACCTGCTTCCTCCAGCATGGCTGCACCTTCTAACACCTCCCAAACCAGTGCTACCAACTGGGGACAAAATGTCCAAATACTTGGAGCCTGTGGAAGACATTCCCATTCAAACCACCACAGGGAAATTTTCTTTTATGACCCTGTGAAGATACAGACCATCGCCATTGATTTGGGATTATTTTCCTTTTTCTATACCTATAATTGATAGATTTAATCTTTTTATTGTGTCCCCAAATTGCTACACATGCCTTTCCTGTGCTTTTTAATATTTCATATTCTTTGATTATGTGGTCCAGTTCCTCTACTTTATTGAGTCCTAATATCTTCTATTTTTTTCGTTCTAACTGCAAGGGTTGCCCCTGAGTTTTCAGCATGGGTTATTGTGGATTTTCTTCCTATTTTCATTTCAGCTTGAGATTTCTTCATTATTTCTATTCCTTTACTGAATTCTGCTTTCAGGTCTTGAATTGGCTTTCTCAGTTCATGCAGCTAAGCCATATGTCTGTTTTCTTGGACTTTACACAGGACTCTTTCCCTATCCTTTTTTAGTTCACTGAGATGCATGGTTGGGTCATCTTTAAACTCCTTGAATGCTTTGTTCATTCTATGGATGTTACTTTAAAGTCTATGTTGTATAGTTTCTCTAGGTAAATCTCACTGTGAAAATGAGATTCTTCATAAAGAATCTCATTTCTTTATGACTAGTGAGTTTTGGTGGACATATAATGTAACTCATGACTGGGTCTGCATGGGCCTATGTGCAGGGTGTGTAACTGCAGTCATGCCTGGGAGTTTGGCAACGGCAGCAAGGGCGTGCAAGATCCTGTATGATTAACCAGGCTGGGCCAGTGACCTGGCATGACTCAAGTGAGGCCTGGGAGTGTAGAACAGTGGAGTGGGAGGCTATGGCCTGGGAAACCCATGAGGTTAGTCTGGTACTTGATCTGTGGGACCCCAGCTAGGTCTGGAAATGTAGAAGTCAAAAGGGGTTAGGGAAAGCTAGATTCCAGAAAACAGTGGATTTGGCAACTTCCATATGTAAGTGGCCCTAGGTAGACCTGGGATTATGAGCGGTAGAGAGGGAGAGGAAGGTTGAGATTCCAGAAACCTACCCAGTTTAGCAGGTGCTGTGTGAGGCCTGGAGAGCTTAGAACAGTGGAGACGAAGAGGGTAGGTTATTATCCAATGTAATCACTGCTTTTTCCTAATTTCTTTCTCAGTAAGTTTGTATTGGTGTATATAAAAGCTACTTAGTTTTCTATGTTGTACTTTTTCATGAGCACAGTATGCCAGAAACCTAGAAACCTAGCCTGCATATTTTCACAGTGTCAGAATTTTTCCAATAATAATAAATTTACCAGATTCAGAAGTTTCAACAACAGTAGTTAACCACATAATCCTGTCTAACTTGGTAATCGAGCTAAAGTGAATGCAGGTTCTTTTATTCCAATCCTATTTACTAATAATAGCTCTCACATCACACACACAGAGAACACAGTATACACATTAAAGAGGCTGTGGCTGAGTTAAAAATTTTCAGAAGTAGACTGAAAGAGTATTTATAAACTAATAAACCAGGCTTCAGACAAGAAGGAGCTGCTGCAGAATCTTCTGCAGTGAGAGTTCGAGAGCGAAGTTACTTATCTTTCATAGTTCTAGAAGGTGTTACGCATACTACCAGAAGGAAAAACTAATCATTACTTAGCTGTGAATCCTGTGAACTACAACAAATAGCTTGCCAGGCTCTGCCAACCAGTGTAATATTGGCAGAAATATTATGGGAGTAACCAATCACTCTCTAACTGAATTTAAGGTCTGCTTCATAGGACGGAGTCCATACCTGATATTGATACCAGGCTCAGGAACCCAAGACTAGACAGGCCACAGGCCACAGGGAAGAACCTAATACTGGTTTTCTACTAAGTAGTTTATTGTATGAAACTGACACCTAATGACTTATTATTTAACTCATAGATTAATGCATCTCTTAACTCTCACCAGAGAAGCTTCGTTATGCATCAGATGGTTAAATACAGACACCCACAGCTGGCTGATGTGTAAACGAGACTGCAGAGTGCATATCCCTGAATAGGACACCTGTATCAAACTTCTGTCTTCCAAAGCTCAGGGATCACTGTGGAAGAGGGGAAGAAAGATTATAAGAATTAGAGGTGGTGGATGACCACAAGGAAACAGAGTTCTCCAGACAGCTGGGCAGTTACTCATATGAGCTCACATCAGTGGTAACAATGGCAGCATGTCCAAGTAGTCCCATGCAAACTCAAACCAGACAAAATCTCAACATAGACCTGGGGAAGTGGGTAAGAAATCCTTACCTGAGAAACTATTGACAAACAAAGACTGCTGGGAAGGGAAGAGGTAGTCTCTTTGAAGCATGGAACTTTTGGTATGTTCACCAGGCTGCAGTGGATTGGACCCACACTGAAGGACATTTGGGGACACAAAGTAGACTCAGGGTCTTATTATATATCTAAAATACAGTGCATGAAATTGGGCAGGGGCAATAATGAAGATATAGATAGGAGAGAAGGTCAGAACCATCAATAGCATCAAAATTATATTGTATGAAAAAAATCACCAAATTCAATTTAAAAAGAGAGTGAAGGTACAGGGTTTAGCTATGAGGTGAAAGGCTGAAGACAAGCTGAAGATTGGGAAGCAGTGAGTTCAGGATCCGCTGTTCAGCTGAGTAGGCCACAGCACCAGCAGAGACCAAAGCTAAAGCTTCAGGGTGGTCAGGCATCAGATGACAGGATGGTGTGGGGCCTTACCATTGCAGCGGTAGGTATCCATCACTTTATGGGTCTAGGTGAAGAAGTTATACCTTTGGTTTAGTTTGTCTGAGAAATTTTGGGCCCTGGCTTCCCTGACAGGATTTAGTACACCCACGTGCTCCCGTAGTCTGAGTTCTCCCTGATGAACTTTAGGGAGACTGCTTCCTATTCCCAGGAATAAGTAATTAGTCTGTGCTGCATGGGCGGTGCCTGACAGATGGCACAGTTTCTGGGTCCATCCTGGGGCTTTGGTCATCCTTCTCCCTCAAAATGGAGCCAAAAGCTGCTTATAAGATTGAGTCTACTGGGGCAATGAACAGCCTGAAAAACCACCGTTTTATACAGTATGGAGTACTAGGTGTAGGGCATAACCTGATCTCAACAATTTTGTATTTTGCAACTTTACTGAAAGTATTTATTGGAGTGTTTACAGATGGAGTCTAAGGGGTCTTTTAAGTACCCAACTATATTGTTAGCAAATAGGAATAGTTCAACTTCAGCAGATTCTTTTAAAAGCTGCTACAAATTCATGCTTAAGAAGCAGAGAGATTTTCTGTGTTCACCAAACTGATGGTCCGTGTGAAAGCCAAGCAATCACAATAATCGTGATAACTTTTATTAAACTGAATGAACACGAGGTGATGTGGGCACACACCAAGAGAGCATCTTTTAGCTCAGGGGAGGCCACATTTTTTCTGATTGTTATTTTAATCATTTATTTTCCATAATGAAAGGAAGGAGCAACTCCTGGTTCTTTGTCGGTCATTACAGGGCATTCTGAGACCATGCGAGATTAAGTTGTTTTTCTAGTCCTCAGATGATTGTAATTTAAGCTACGTGGCATGTGAGAAATTAATAAATCTATGTATCCGTGATGTTTGTTCTCCTTATACAGATTTCAAGCGCATGCTTGACTTGAACTACAAAAAAACATGACAGTAGAAAAATTATAGTTTTAAGGAGATTAACTGAAAACCTGGAATTAAAAATGACTATGTGAGGCAGTGTCCAAACAGGGGTCATGAGGGACTGTTGGTCTAATGGATAAAATTAGGTTGACTGTGTGGAGGGAATGAGAAAGACAGCAAATCCCAAGCCCCACATCCTGTCTCCACACGCCATCACTGCAGCCACTGAGTGATCAGGGCAGCATGCGTCAGGAGTCAGGCATCCCAGCACTTGCTGCTGAAGATAGGGCCAGAAGTCATTATGAAAGGCCCCATAGGCTGTGATAATATACCTCGGACAGGGCTCAGAAAGAAAAGAAACAAGATCAGCAGGAGCACCAAGTGGCAGAACTAGGTTTGTGTTGATCAGAACCCCAGTGACAGCACAAGGTCACAGCTTCCTTACATGGTCTGAATGAGGTGGAGAAGAAGGCAGGGCAGTGAACGCGGAGAGAAAGTGGAGCATCACGTCCTGTTTGTAAAGCTGATCTGAAGAAGTTAGCGCAACCCCTCTCACTGCAGACTTTAAGACTCCATGGAGAATGGACCGGTACACATATGCAGCGTAGTTTCTTACCTAGTTAAGAAGTCAAGACCACACTGCCAAGGGCCAGGTGGAGTCAGAAGGCCAGAGGCAAAGCTTCACCTCTCCACAAGCTTTAAATGCAGAAATCTTGTCCCCCAGAAGTGTGTCAAGGAATGAATACCACATTCTAATCGGTTCAGCATTCAGCAATCAGTAGTCAGATGCATCCTTCTCCCTCCCATGGGAGACACAAGCCTGGGCGTGGTTACTTCTGCCATGGTTTTCTGAGAAGGAGCAGGAGTATGGAGGAGTGCTTTTCATATGAGTCGCTTCCGCGACTGGGTAAAAACATGTAAACACATAGGGTATAATTATATAATCACCAAAATGTGTAAGTGCCAGAACAGAAAGCCATTGACATTTTGAGAGACAACTCAGTTGAATGGTACTGAGTGCCTTTAATTTCTGTGTTTTCTAGTGCCCCAGCCATCCTGTGTTTCTTTAATAATTGAGAGGAAATCAACACCATCTATTTGAAATATATTCACAGTATTATCTTCATTTTATTTTTCTCATAGTAAAGTACTTCCTGAAAGCACTTTGCTTGGACTGAATATGAATTCCAAAGAGATGGGAACTTACAGTCAGTTACAGATCAATGGATAGACAATTATTTGATGCCTATCAATGCCAAACACTATTTTATGTACTGTAAATACCCTGATGAACAAGAGCAAGGTCCTTCCTTGACAAAGCTTTTATGCTAGTAGAGGGACAAACCATGAGCATATGAACAAATGAAAAATTAATTCTAGGTAATAATAATTGTTGAGAAGAAAATAAGCATGGTTGAGTGAATAATGGTAGTGCACTATCCCATGCAGAAGGTACTGCAAATATGAAGTTCTGATCATTGGTCTTTTCCAAGTAAACCAAACCAGGTTCCACAGAGCACAGGTCTTAAGAAAATATGGAGCAGTGTTGTGATCCGGAGAGCGCAGGCCTCATCTGAAGGTCTGAGTCCAACAGATAGAGTGTAATGTTGCTGCCTTTTAAATTTTTTTTTCTGTGAGAAAATATAAATGCATGAAAGACTTTTCTTAGTTTTAAAATATATGCTAACAATTCATAGTATTTGGAGTTCCAAACAAACAAAAGCATGTAAAATATGTATGTCTTGAGTCATTGCGATGACAATCTTGATCTTTTACATGCCATAGAACTGAAGGGCTTTCAGGAATTATAAAGTCTGATGCAAACACAGTGAAAGCATATTAAATTGTGGCAGTGCCTGCAGTGAGTGATTTAACTGTTTTCCAGAACTAAGAAGGTTGCTCAGGCTGGATTCTGATGAGCCACTGCAAGTTCTTTGGGTTACATTGGAGTGTGTGAAACACGTCTCATTTCCTCTGACTCAGGTCATGGATTACACACCAACTATCTGTCTTGATTTAGTTTATTTGCTTCCTATACACAAATAGCTGAACTGCCAAACTAAATGAACACATATTTATTATATCCAATAATTACAGTGGTTACTGGTATGAAAGATTAGATATTTGATGATAGGACAAATTGGAAAAGCCAAAAATAAATGAAATAAAATAAAACCCCAAACTCCAAAAACAAAAAACCAAACAACAAAAAACCCCGAAAATATGTAGGCAGTAATACCTTACCTAAACAGTAATTGAATCTACCTTAAATGATGTCAAACCAAGCAAGTCTGTCTCTTTGATACTGGATACTTACTTTAACAACTGCTTTTACTGAGATGAAGGTGATGGACCCAGTGGTTGCTGAAGGGTCTTAAATGCATGCAATCTGTTTACTTTGCTCTGACTTGTCTCCATGAACAGTCTCATTTTCATGATCATATATGATGGTGTCTGATGGTATAGTGGGTATGAGATGGAGTTGCAAATCTGCAGAGAGATCAGGGGCAGAAAGAACTCCATAGCTTTTTTGTATATGCCATTTCACATTTGTGTTTATTAATCATGTATATTGGTTTCCTATTAAAATCCATGTCTCTCTGGAATTAGGTCCTGTTGTTTTTCAATTGTCGCATATGTTGAGTAAATATATCCTAGCTTTAGTCATTAATGTGACTATCTAGAGTCATCTAAGGCATTCTGAATTGAGGAATGGCCCAGATTAGGTTTTGGGTTTTGTAAGGCATTGTCTTTATTGATGACTTATGTGGCAGGAGGCAGACCACTGTGAGCAGCACCCACCCCTGGGCTCTCATGTCTGGAATGTATAACTGAGCAAGCCAGAGAATGGGCCAGCAAGGCAAGTTTCTCTATGGCTCCTGACCCCAGGTTTCTGCCTTGAGTACTTGACCTGACTTCCCTCAGTGATGGAGTATGATGTGGGACTAGAAGCCAAATAGACCCTTTCCTCTCCAAATTTCTTTTGGTCACAACATCTGTTATAATAGCAGAGATCAAATTAGGACAGAGTACAAGAATAGAAAATACGGAGAACAATAGTTAACCCAGGGGAGACAAAATGTGTCTTAAAAATCGTGAACTATTTGCACAGCCTGTAGCAGGGTGGGAAATACAGATACCCGTAAAGCTGGAGTGGAGTTTATTTGGGCCAATAGTGGGTCCCATTTTGGATGCTAGAAATTCAAGAGTCAGTGAGACATGTAATTCTGGAGACCTGGATTCTCACATTGGCCCTGTAGATATCTGGTCTCAGTTTAACTCCAGAATATTCTTTATCTCCCTCATCTATCTGGTAGAGACAATAACAATATAAAATATGATTCTAGACCAAAGCTTTAGAAGAAAAAAATGCTTCATAAATCTTTACTTATGAAGAAATCTGCTTATATGAAGATTCTCTTATTGGGTGGTTCTTAGAAATATATTCTTTCAATCACCTAAATTAATTTTCTTCACATTTGTCTCTGGTGCAGTTTCTGTGATTGCACCTCCATGAACCCACTGCATGGAATAAATGCATATTAGGTCCGTGCTGCCTTAGTAAAAATCTAAAAAGTACAAACTCCCAGTGTGGTGGAACTATCACAGGAAATGTGGTTTATCTTTCAATCATATATCTATAATTTTTATTTCTGATTAAAAAAAGTTTGGGACAAAGTCTCATGTAGCCCAGATTTATCTTGAACTCTCTATGTACCTAAGGCTGACCCTGAACTCCTAACCCTCCCGTTTCTGTTTCCTGAGTGATGTGATTACAGGCACATACCTGTAATCATGCCCAGTTTTTGTGGTTCTGGGGATTGAACCTAGAGCTTTAAGCATGTTAGGCAAGCATCTTACAGATGGTGTTCTACCCTCAACTCCAACCATTTTCTATGGCTCTCACATATTATCATTCATCTAACAAGACAAAGCTATACATGATTGATTCCTATTAACTAAGTCCTCACATAGGATTGATGTAAAAATAATTTGTTATTCACTGTTAAGTAGCCTGCTTAACAGCTGTCTCCTTTACCTCTTCCCTCAAGCCACCATTCCCAAATATGATGATTGTTGTTTTAGATTACTATGGCTTCACTATTGTTTTCTCTCCAAAATTCATATGCTAAACATCTCCCAAGGTGATAGCATGGAATATAGGACATGGGGAAGTATTTATGTCACAAGGGCTCCATCCTCATAGAAACTGTGCTATCATCAGTTTGTTTCATTTTTCACTTTCTGTGGAAAGGATACGACATCAGTACACCATCTTAGAAACAGAAAGAAAGGCCTTGTTTGACATGCATCTACTGGTACCTTGACCTTGGATTTCTAAGAATGTTTTTGGGATAAATAAATTTTTATTGTTTAAAATTGCTCAGCACTTTATATTTTACTGCACCAGCAGAAATGGAAAAATGCATTGATGAAGTAGAAGTCTGCAACGTGGGCGTTCTCAGAAACTTTTCCTTTGGGATAAATTCAACAACTGAATTAATTTCCTTACTTCTCTCTAGAATGAGTATATCATGTGATTTTTGGAATTAGAGTAGCTGCCATTAGTCAATGAATTGTTCATCTTTGGTGATTCATATTAATTACCAACTTGACCTGCTCTAGAATCACCTTGTAGACTAACCTCCCAGTACACTGTGAGGGATTTTCTGTATTAGGTTTAATGAAGTGGGAAGACCCATCTTAACTGCAGGTAGTGCTATTCTGTGCTTGGATTCTGAACTAAATTAAAGGGCAAAAGTGGGCCAAACACCAGTATTTATCTGCCTCTACTTCCTGACTGAAGATGCAATGTGGCCAGCAGCCTCAAACTCCTTCTGCCATGACTTCCCACCGTGATGAACTGTATCCTCAGACTATGACCCAAAATAAATCTTTTCTCTCTAAAGTTGCTTTTGTCAGGGCACTTTATTATGGCAATGAGAAAAGAAACTTTTATCATCTGAAAACAAAACTAAGAAAATAAACAGCCTAGATTTTCCAAGGTATTGCTCTGTATGCTGCCTCTGTAAAAGAAGGGTCTCAAAAAGAAAATTTAAAAATACCTCTCCTCTTATCAGGAATGATAGCTCATGCTGTGACTCAGCACTTGGGAGGCAGAAGCAATAGGAGCAGCTCTGTGAGATCAAGGCCAGCCTGGTCTACATAGCAAGTTCCAAGCCAACTGGGGCTACCTGTCTTTAAAAAAGATCCGTCTTTTGTGCCTTGGTTAAAATACAATAAAAATGATTTAGCATAAAAGCAAATGAAAATAAACATACAAAAGACAAATATAAATTTTGTCATTAAACTCCTCAGGCATGAAATAATCTGGTCAAGCTGGATTCCAAGTTTCTTTGTGTTTACTCTGACTTTCTATGCTTTATTCAACTGTATACTTCAGAAGATGCACATTTATGGGAGTGGAAGTCCAAGAGTGAGTTGTGGGCAGACCAGCCCTCCTCTCTCCTTCACCTGCTTCTGGCCACCTTCTCATTGTGTCCTTCAATGTCCTCGTCTCTGATTGTGGATGTTCTTTATGTCTTTTTGTAAGGACACTAAACATATTGGATTATGAACCCACCTTTATAACTAATTTAACCAAATTTCCAAATATATTAATAGCTACATTTTAGGGTATCAGGACCAACCACAATAGGTGAATTATTAATTTAACCTTAAATTACCTCTTTAAAAACCAATTTCCAAATATATTAATAGCTACATTTTACGGTATTAGGACCAACCACAATAGGTGAATTATTTTAGCAGACGCACACTTCAGTGTATAATGACCCTACACTATGATATGGAATAATGCTAGAAGTCCTGGGCAACATTTTGAGATGAACCAGCATAAATATAAGTGGCTATTAAACCAGCCCTGGAGCGGCACCTCCAGAAGTCTGGTTTAATGAGGAAAATATACCCTATGCGCTGAATCAGGAGTTAGATTTCTTTTACTTGCAACACAAAGATTCCATATGGATAAAACTGGAAAGGTACTTTTTAAAAAATAAAAGCATACATTTAATTGGGTATATTTTGATCCAGTGGTAGTAAATTTAATGTAGAAAATTAAGAGAAGACATTAAAAACCAACATATAATAGTTATTTAAAGCATACTTTTATATTCAAGATTCTGAGAGTTTAACCTTAACATTAACTTCTACGAGCAGATACATAATAGACATTTATATGTAATTCTGTACACCCCATAAGTAAAGAAGAAACAGTCAATGCTCAAATCCCAGAGAGGGGGTAAGTTTGTTGGTGTGGTTCCAGGTTTGTCGTAATTCTCTAGCTACTCAGTTTTTGAGTGGTGAAATGCTCACATTGCTAAGAGTCAGTGATGTGAATATGTCCAGGAAGCACTTATATTATGTAGGCACTCTGATATCAACAAACTACTTCATGAAAGCTCTAGGAAAGTATGTACTTCTGAAGCTGTATCCATAAAGTCAATGTTTATGTTGAAATCTTTCTACCAAGTCAGGCGGGAGTCTTATAGGTGATGCTTGGTACTCTTCGTGCTAGTTGATAGTTGAGCTATGGTTCCTTTTATGGAGGATGGGTGTTTATGTCTGAAATCATGTAGAATGGACTTTCTAATTACAGTGCCTGACTCATTTAAGTTATCATCAAGAAAGTATCCTTTCCAACAAGGTTAGCTCTGCTCTCTCCTACAAAGGTTCAGGATACCTTACAATGCCCTTTTAGTTGCTTCTGTTTGGGTGTGACCAACAGTGGATCTCTTCCGCTTGGTTCAGGGTGATTGGCGTCAACAGGCACAGGCTTGGTTTGCTGCTTCTTTGAGAGTGTGGCTTTCCTTTCTAGGTTGCCCTGTGTTTCCATTTCTGGTCATTTTCATTTTACAGTTTTTATACCTTCATCGGGATCTGAATGAATTCTGATGATTATGAGCATGATAAATAAATATTATATTAAAAATAAAGGTTGTATATTTTAATTGTCTAGAGAATAAGAAAGTAAGAAAATAGGTTTAATGTAAATAAGGACCAAATTGATAAATTGATGGTGTTTGCCTCTTGAAGCCTGACCTGAGTCTCAGGCTATGAGTTCGTCCAAGAATAAGTAGGCTGGGCTTTTCTTTCTTTCTTTTTTTTTAAAATAGGGTCTTTAACTATGTATCCATGGCTGGCCTGGAATTTACTATGTAGACCAGTCTGGGCTGGAACTGATAGTGGTCACCTGCTTCTGCCTCTCAAGTTTTGGGATTAAAGGTATCTGCCATCAAGTGTGGCTAAATTTTAAAAACTTAAAATTTTTTTTGAGGCAGGGTCTCACTATATCGCTCTGGCCTGCCTAGAACTCACTATGTAGACCAGGCTGGCCCTGAACTCACAGAAATCAACCTGTTCCTGCCTCCCAAGTACTGGGACAAGAGGCATGTACCACCATGCCCGGCTAGACTGGGATTTTGAATATTATGAGAATAGTAAACTTAGATTAGTGAAGTTTTAGAGATTAGGAAGGCTTTATGGAAATACAAATCATAATATAAAAAATTCTATAAAATATTGAGGCACAAATTGGATTATTACATCTTCTTGACATTATATAGAAAATACCACATTAAGTTCTTTGCATGTTTTAATTTCCATTAATCTTTTCAGTCCAATAAGATAATTACTATTGTTCTTTATGATTGAAAAAACAAATTTGGTAAAATTATACTATTGTCTTACCTTAAATTGAGCCATTAGTGATAAATGAGATTTGAGCCTAGTCCTGTCTGTCTCTGGAGCTCTGGCTTTTGACATCCTGTTAAAGCATGGGCTGGAGGGACTTCAGGAGAGCTGAGTTTGAATGCTGCTATTTCTTTATTTTCTGGCTTTAAATATTTTATTTACTCTTTTTTATTGAATGATTGATTGTGTGTTTCATACAGAACATCTCAATCATCTTTATAACCCCTTCCCGACTGGCAAACCCCCACAGCCCCCAGCTGGAATCCATGCATTCTTTCATTCGTGTTAAGGTCTATTGTGTCAAGTTAGCCTCCTCAAATGTTCCTCAGTATAGGTTCATCTACTCAGGTCCAGTCCACCTATCTGGAGTCTCTCACTTTAGGAAGACTAGCTCATCCTCACCCAACAGTAATCAGTGGCCAATATTTCTTCAGCAAAGATTAAGGTCTGCTACCCATTTCCTCAGTTCCATGTTTGGTTTTTGTCTGCTTTAGTTTACATGGATCTTGAACATGCAGGCACCGTTGTTGTAAGCCCAAATGAGCATGGTCCCAGGAGCTTGTAGGATTCCATTTCCAAATGGTCATGCACCGCCTCACTGGCTCTCATAATCTTTCTGACCCCTCTTCTGCAATGGCCTTTGGTGAGTAAAACTTAATATAGGAGTTCTATCCAGGGACCCAAACTCTGTAGACTCCTAATCTCTGTGATTTGACCATTTGTGACCTTTGGTATGAAGGACCATCATTAATGAGAGTTGAGAGATTCATTAGTGTCCTCTTTACCCCTTGTTCTATATTGAGTGAACCTTATGTGTAGAGGTTGCATTGTAGATGTGCCACTTAAGCTTGGGCAATTAGCAGACAATGTCTGTGTGTGACCAGCTGTAGTACTCTGTAGTAGCCTCTGTCTGGTGCAATAGAAGCTTCCTTGATAAGTAGTGACCAGAATACTTGACTGTAAGTAGAAGGATACATATTTTGCATTTAATAAGAAGTTATATTATTCTAGGCATGTAACATCTTTGGGGATTTCCCTAAGATCTATGACCTCTTCATCCATGTGTATTTGGCTATCAGTATAGTACCACACATGAGTTTCATCCCATTGAGTAGACTCTAAGACCAAGGAGGTAGCCGTTGATTGGCCCCAGGATAAAAGTACTTTTGGAAGTGCTTAAGACACCGATCTGGTTTGAGGACAAAGCCAGCCACATACACTGACAATTCTGTGCATTGGTTACTTGGCACCCATAACATTTTTCACTTTTCTGGCAACAAGGCCCTAACTGGACTTTGAGAATTCTTTATGCACTGCATGGAAAATTTCATTCAAGTTTCTAGTCAAGGTGCCCTGCCTTCCTCTGAGCAAGGAACTCAAGCCAATGCAGGTCTGGCATCTACTTCTTAGTGATCTGTAAAGAGCTCTGCTAATACAGTAGGTTAATTCTGAGGAACAGACGGGGGATGCTCAAGAATGAGTGTTGAACAGGTAGTCACCATGGAAGCATCAACTCAAATACTGCTTCTCCCGAGAAGCTGCCTAGTTTACTGTGACACTTGAATTAGAGTCTAATATTCTTAACTTTCCCCTCATTGTTTCAATGATACGTTGTTCGTGCTTCCCCTGCCTCAATCATCTTATCACACACGAAATATACTTTTTTTCTGACCATGAGAATGCTCCATAAGAAGAGACCTGTTTTTTTTTTTTAATCTTTCTATTTTTAGTACCCAGCTTAATAAGGGTGTGTAATGTGTGTTTATTAAATGATTCTTTGAAAGTTGGACGAATACCTCTTGGAGGTGATTTGGGAATGGATATGAGCAAGATAAATTGTATACATTTGAATTTGTCAAAGAATAAGTAAAACTTCTTAAAACTATTTTTGAACAAGCAAGTTGTACTGATCAATATTTCATCTAATTTGTTGTCAGAGAGAAACATGAAAAATGACTTGGTATCATGTATGTATGTACAACAGAGGTATTTCCAGGGATATACAATGGATATGATCTAATAATCCTCATTTGAAAAGTTGTAGCATGGTACATGTTCTAGAGTCTACTTTCTAGAACATACTGTGATGTGATAGAGCCAGCCAAGAGTAACCCGAATCACTCATGCACACATTAGGTGTCATTTATGTTGTAGTATCTTTGAGTTTGCTTCCATGAGTAATATGCACAAGCTGTAATATTATGAAGTCTTTAAAGCAGGTCACAGTAATCTCAGAAGAGTCTGCTTGGAGCAGGCAATATTTAAACACAACTGTCTTAGTTCATTTGGGCTGTTATTAAAAGTACAATAAACTAGGTGATTTATAAACCCTGGTTCTCAGCGTTTAGACAAAGAATGCATACCTCCAGCAGCCTTCCTGGCTCCCAAATGCAGATTTCAAATTGCAGGGCTTCTTGGCCTCTAAAATCACCATAAGCATGTCTGTGTCTATTTTAATGGTTCTTACCCTATGAAGAACCGTGTTTTCTAAAATAAATGTGAACAAATTCTTGATTTTATAAATGAGGATTTTCTCAGTCTTGGGGTTAAGGTGTTTTAGTGTTCTTAAACGTCATGATTTCTCATCCACAGAAACATTTGCTGTGGTTCAGCCTGATACCACAACGTCGCAATGCAGTGTTTTGTACTTTTGCTAGGTACATGGTGACATGCTTGGTCAGGTGACAGTGTTCTTCATCGATCAAATTCCACTCTCAATTATATGATGATTTATTCTCATTTGGACAAAGCCTTGAAACACTTTAGGGGAAAAAAATCAGCCAACTACTTCTGTTTGTTTCTTTTGAATTTTAATTTTATTTGCTATGAATGTGTCTATATATGTGTGGGTGCATGTGTTCAAGCCACAGTACATATTGGGAGGCCAGAGGACAATTTTCAGGAATACATTCTTTTCTTCCACTAAGAGTACCTAGGGATTCAGGTTTTCAGGTCTTGGTGGCAAGTTCTCTGACCATCTTGATGGCCCTGGTTGGGTCTTTTGAAAGAGGGCCTGTGAGTCTTTAGGTGATCTTCTTTGTAGCCCAGAGTCCACCAGGCAATCCCTGTATCTGGTCCCCTCTCACCTTCCATAAAATCATTTATTTATATGAGCTCAAAGTCATGGGTAACATGCTTCTTGGAATTCACATTATTCTGTGCTTGCTATTGAATGGAAGACTGGAGTTTAAAGTTATGTGAAAAGAATATTATCCGAGACTTGGGATATTGCTTCGAAATGATCTGAGATAGTATAATGAACACAAACTCAGGGAAGACCTTTCCCTGTGAATGTGTAACATGAAGACATTTCACTTGTTGCAAACATATTGAAAAATGAAAACCTCGACTGCTACAGTTCCCTCATTTACAGTTTGCAAATATTGCACTCAGAACTTTACTCACTTGGAAGAGAACAAATAAAATAGCGACAGAACGCCATCACAGAAACATTGCACTTACTCATCCTGTAAAATAAGCTTATTTCCTCCTGTCACTGTTCCTGGGCTGTCATCGAGACAGTGACCTAATTCTGTCTCCTTTCTCTGGTCACTGCTGTAGAGGGAGGTAGAGGAGAAACACGTTTACTGTGTTAATTAAACTCATTCTTCATCTGCTGAGAACTAAAGGGATATTTTTCTCTATTAATTTTGATTATATAATTGTTTACCACTGCCTTTACAAAAATCCCTTCTCCCAGTTGCATAATATTTTGATGTGAACAATAAAAATATACTCAAATAGACACTCCAATTTGAAATATTTTCAATGCGTTAAATCTTTCTACATACCAGTGACAACTTGTAAATGCTGGCATGTATTCATTGTTCCAAGCTCACTTCAAAAATAATATAGCTCACAAAATATTACAGAGGCTGACCTTCTTTCTTCAATGCAGAATAACCTTTCTTATCCTTTTGTTCTGAAAGGCAAAAAAAAGTTCCCTAGATCAATTCCAATTATATAATTAAAAGGTGCACTTTGAAGGAAGATGTTATAACCATTCAGGGCATAAAGTCAATTAAAGAAAAATGTTTATTGGCACAGTATTTTTTTTTTTTGCATCTACTACAAAAGTTGTTGAGGAACTATTTTTAAAAGATGGTGGCTCTTCCTCCCACAGTTAACAAAGAGGGTCATATAGTGTAGGACATGTTTAAAGAGGTAGGGGTTTTGACAGATGGGAATGTGGGGGCTCAGTGAAGCTGAAGGAGTCCTCTAGTTTAGCCAGCTAGCAATGCAAAGGGAAAACAAATTCTTTACCATCTTTTTGGCATACTAGTGTATTTAGTTCTGAAGCAGCTGGCTTGCTGTCTTCCCATTGCAGAATTATCAGCAAAGAAGGGTCAACTGTAGCCCTAGATTTACATAACACAAAAATAAAGACCAATGCTTCCTTCTTTTTCCTCCAGAGTGCAGGATCTGCCAGTGATTGTGGACAGGATTATGCATCTGCCCCTGCTGTCAGGAGACTTAATCCTCTGTGATCTTGTAGCAGTGACTGCACATTAAGAGCTGTTATATGATGTACTTACCTTCCAAGCCAGAGCTTTCAGGAAGCTTTACATGACTCTGTGGGTGGTAGGCAGCTTGGGTCTTGTTGTCAATATTGTAATATTATATCTGCTTCTGTTTGACAAGGTTAATAGCTTTTGTTTGGAAGCTTTCCTTTATGATACAGTTTACACTAATCAATTTCTGTCTAATTTGTCTCTATGGTCAACCATATTACCTTAAAAATTGACAAATGTTTATTAGACATCTATCAAAGGCTTGTCCTCTGCCAGAATTTTACTAGGAAAATTATGATATACTTCTCCACTCATTAAAACTGTAGATCATCAATACTAAAAGGGCATTCAAAAAGATATTAATACAAAGGAGAAGTTACAAGGGTAAATACAGTTCTGGAATTGAGTTAAATTATTTCTTAGGCCTTAAATGTGCTGATGTGGATTGGAATTCCTCCCAGAGGGGACATATTATGCAACATTCTCCATATGTTGTGGGCTCTTTGAAGCAACTTCCTACGGAATATCTAAAAGGACTGATTTTCCTTTGAAGATGCTTTGGTGAATTTTCCCATAATTTAAGGAAATATTTCACTACAATGACACTCAATCATGACCATTTTACATGTGGCTTATAGTTTATGCACATTCTTGGAGAAAATTCCTATGTGCAGTGTTTATCTATAATGATCCAGGAATAGGCATGTCTGCAGAATACATAAGAAATGGGTAGTTTGTTTTGTTTTATAAAAATATTGTAATTGAGCTTTTGTACATTTCAAACAACAGCTCTTAATCAAATTTGGCCCCCCATTGATCCCCCATACTTCTTGTACCAGGCCTCATGCATTCTGCCATCGTATTTTGTCCCTTCATGATGGTCAAGTATTTTACACAGATGTCCTACAGTACAAGTTCATCCACTGGAGCCTATTCAGTTTATCTAGAGATCTTAAGAAGGGCCTACTCTCCCTCACCCAACTGTAATCAGTTTCCAATATTTCTGAGGCTAAAGCTGCCCACCACTCATTTCCCCTCAACCGTTCTGGGCCCTTGTCTGATTGAGTTGGCATGGGTCTTGTGCTTGATCGCCACCATGGCCACAAGTTTACACAAGCAAGCAAGCTTCCTGTAGTCTGAAAGCCTCTGTTTCCCTATGTTCATGAATCTCTGGTTGTCAGAATCTTTCTGCAATGGATCCTGATCATGGGGCATTGATGAGGTTTAATGTAGGAGTCTTATCTAAGGACACACACTCTGCAGTCTCTTATTCTCTAAAATGTGTCTAGTTTTGACCCTATATGTGCACTACATTCTGTTGTAAAATTGGGGAAAAAAATCCTGTTGTAAAAAAAGTTTCATTGGTAAGAAAACTGCACCAGTTTTCTCTCTCCTCTCCCTGTTCCACTATGTTCCATGAGCCTTAAGTGTGGACGTTCCACTGTAGATATGTCACCTCGGGGCGGGCATCTCTAAGACATATGTTTTGTAAGTATGAGCAGTGGGGGAATTCTGCAGCAGCTTCCATCTGTTCCAAAAAGAAGCTTCTTTGATGAGAGATGTGTTGAATATGTCTCTGTAAATATAAGAATCCATAAAGAAATTTCATTTGTCTAATGATATGACAGAAATACATTTTCTCTAGAATCTATGACATCTCCAGTCATGTGTATTTGTCAGTAATTATAATGTCACCCATGAGTTCACTCCCATTGAGAAGGCTTTAAGTCCAATTAGATAACTATTGATTACTCCCCAATAACAATGCCACTACTGCACCAATAGAGGTAGTTTGCTGTGTCGGTCATTACGGTTATTTGACTTTAGAACTGGGTTGGACCTTTGGACCTTTAATTGATTTTTTTTTTTTTTGCTTAACAGCTTGTGTAGTATCCTCTATGAGAGCTAGTCTTCAGGGAAAAGACTTCCAGGTCAGTTCCTGCTCCATTGCTGCAAGTCCTGTGTCTGAAGTATGTCCTTGTCTTCAGCAGGAGGGTCTTACTTTTGAGTTCTGGGAGATAATCAAGAGATCAGGCAATACCCTGTGCTATTTTGGGAGTCTCTTGGACTGCTCTGACCAACCACTGGAAGGAAGGTCTCTCCTGTCTGGCTCCATATTCCTTACTACACACCCCTGGTTATACACGTGCACTAATGTTCAGACACTGTATGTGCATTTTTCAGGGGGTTCCCAAGCCACACATTTCTGTCTTCCCAGGCCGCCCGTTATCCTTTCATCTCTCCTATTTCTCCCATCCCCGTTCCAGTCTCCTCCTTAGTCCAAGTGTCCCCATCACCCCTCCCCTTCCCCCAATAACACCCCTCCCTAAGTCTCCTCTCCTGAGTTCCCTCCTTCACCACCCCCAGGGTGACATCCCCTTGCACATCCCTCCCTAGCTCCCCCCAACCAAATGCTTCTACTCTCCCTGTCTTCCCCCAGGAATATTTGCTCCCCACTTCCCGCTCTGGACTATTTCTGTCCCTTCACCTCCCTGTTTCCCTTCAATTTTCCTGGCTCTTGATGACACATCAGTATATATACTCATATAGAAGGGGTTGGTATTATTATTTGCAAATGAGGGAAAACATACATCACTTGCTTTTCTGAGTTTGTGTTACTTCACTTAGTGTAACAGCCTCTAGTTCCCTCCATTTACCTGCAAATTTCATAACTGCTGAATAGAGCTCTGTTGTGTAAATGTACCACATTTTCACGATCCATTTGTCAGGTGATAGACATTTAGGTTGTTTCTTAGGTGTTGTGAAGAAAACAGCAACAGACATAGATATACAGGTATCTCTAGAGTAGGATGAGTCCTTTGGGTACATGCTAAGGAGAGGTATAACTGGATCATATGGTAGATTCATTTTTATTTTTTTGAGAGTTCTCCACACTGTTTTCCATAGTGGTTGCATGAGTTTGCATTCCCACCGGTAGTGAATGAGCATTCTCCTTCTACATATCCTCTCCAGAATTTAGTGTCATTTGTTCTGATTTTAGCAAGCCTGACTGGGGTAAGATGGAATCTTGAAGTGGTTTTGATCGTGTTTCTCTAGTTACTAAGGATGTTTAACACTTTTTAAGGTGTTTCATAGCCATTTTTATTTCTTCATTTAAGAACCCTCTTTTCAGATGCATAGCCCATCTTTTTTATTGGGTCATTTATGTTCTTATTTCTTTGGTTTTTGAGTTCTTTATCTATTCTGGATATTACTCCTCTGTTGGATGAATGCATGTGAAAATTTTCTCCTATTCAGTGGTTTCCTCTCAGTTCTTTGGTTGTTTCTTTTGCTATACAGAAGTTTTGCTGACTGTTGACCTTAATGCCTGGGCACCTGATGTCTGCTTTAGAAAGTCCTTTCCTATACCTATATGTTGTAGGGTACTGCCTATGTTTTCTTCTAGCAGTTGCAGTTTCAGGTTTTATACTAAGGTCTTTGATTCATTTGAAGTTGACTTGTGTGTAGGGTGAAAAATAAGAGTTCAATTTTTTTATTCTTCTACAGGCATTGATCCAGTTTTGTCAGCATCATTTAGTGAAGATGCTGTTATTCCTCCATTGTGTGTTCTTGGCATCTTTGTCAAATATCAGGTGGCTGAAATTGCATGTATTCATGTTGGGGTTTTATATTATGTTTCGTTAATCTACATGTCTATTTTTATCCCAGTACCATGCTGTTTTTATGACTGTAGCTCTGTAATATAATCTAGTACCTGGTATGGTGATCTCCCAGCATTGTTCTTTTTGCCCAAGATTGCTTTGGCTATTTGTTTTGTGTGTGTGTGATTCCATATCAGTTTTAGAATTTTTTTCCCTAGATCTATGAAGAATGTCATGGGTATTTTGAGTAGCATTACATAGAATCTATTGATTTTGGTAAGATGGCTATTTTCACAATATTAATTCTAACAATCCATGACATGGTAGTTTCTTCCAACTCCTGGTGTCCTCCTCTATCTCTTTCTTTAAAGATTTGAAAAGCTTTTGCAGAGATCCTTAATGTCTTTGGTTAGGTTTATCCCTAAATAGTTTTTCTTGAGTTTTTTTTTTCTTTTTTTTTGTGAATGGGAGGGTTTCCTTCAATGATTTTTCTCATTACTTGCTATTGTTTTATAAAAAGGCTGCTGAGTTTTGTAAGTTGATTTCATAACCTGCTCCTTTACTTAAAGTATTAATCATTTCTAGTAGTTTTCTGTTAGAATTGGATCTCTTATGTATAATATCTTCTGCAAATAGTGATAATTTTACCTCTTCTTTTCCAATTAGTACTCCTTTAATTCCCTTCTTTTATTATAGCTATTGCAAGAGTTTCAAGCAGTATATAGAAAAGGAGTAGAGATAGTGGGCAACCTCCTCTTGTTCCTGATTTTAATGGGAATGCTTTTATTTTTTCTCCATTTAGTATGATGTTGGCCATGGGTTTGATGTATATAGTTTTAGTTATGTTGAGGTATGTTCCCTCCAGTTCAATTCCTTCCAGGAACTTTAACATGAATGCATGTTCAATTTTGTCAAAGGATTTTTCCTCGTTTACTGAGATGACAATGTGAGTTTTGTCTTTAGGTTCATTTATATGTTTTATTATATTTATTGACTTATGGATGTTGAACCATTTCTAAATCTCTGGGATAAAGTCGACTTGATCATCATGGATGATTTTTTTGATGTGTGTCTGTATACAGTTTGCAAATATTTTGCTGAGGTTATTTGTATGTATGTTCACTAATGATATAGGCCCATAGTTTTCTTTTTTTGTTGTGTTGTTCCCTAGTTTTGGTATTAGAGTGATCCTGGCTTCATAGAAAGAGCATGGGTGTTCTCCTTTTGTTTCCATCTAAGAAACATTGGTTGTTATATCTTTGAATGTCTGATAGAATTTTGCTGTGAATCCATCTGGGCCTGGGCATTTTTAGTCAGGACATTTTGTATATTACGGTATCAGTTTATTTATAATGGATCTGTTTAAGCTGTTGATCTCTCCTTGGTCTAACTTTAGTGGTTTCCATGAATTTAGAAATATATCCATTTCTTTTAGATTTTCAAATTTATTAGAGTATAGGTCTTTGAAGTATTCCCTTATAATGTTCCTAATTTTTCTGGTGTCTTGTGATGATTCTGCTTTCATTTCTGGTTTTATTCATTTGGATTTGCTCTTTCTTTCTTTTGATTAATAGTGCTGGGGTCTGCCTATCTTGTTTAGTTTTTCAAAGAACCAGCTTTTAGATTCATTGATCCTTTGTATTGTTTTCTTTGTTTCTATTTCATTAATTTCTGCTCTGATATTTGTTATTTATTCTCATCTGCTAAGTTTGTATTTAAGTTGTTCTTGCCTTTCTCCCCCTTTATTTTATATTTTTTCAAAAAGGAATCTCATGCATCGGTGGAAAATGAGCCTCAGTTGAGAGGGAAGTAGGGGCCTTATCCCCAAACCACATTGGTAGTGCTGGTCGCTTCTCTTTTTCTGGGGGGAGGATTTATAAGAAGCTTTAACCTCCATGCAATCAGGTGTGCCTCCAAGGGAGCCCTCATCCCTTTGCTATACTTTGTTAGTCACTCTCTGTTGAGGTGTGAAGAAGGAGAAGCGGGGCCAAAATTCAGGGTTCTCGCTCCTCCTGATCTAGCATAGCTAGCCGATGATAATGAACTTGAATGGGTTTTGATTCCAAGGAATCAATTTGTTGCTTGATTAAATCAGTTAGGTTTTTAAAGGCCCATGGGCCAAAGCTGATTACTAGGAGGAACCCAACAAGAGGTCCCAATATATTAGGGAGGAGATTGGTAAGCCAAAAAAAATTTATTCCCCAATTTTGAGCTTGCTCACATTCTTTTTTCCTCTGTTCTAGTCCTTCTCTAATTTTAGACATACTATTACATGTGATACCAGTATGATCAGTGTAAAAACAACATTCCTCCCCTAGAGCTGCACACAAACCTCCTTTATGGAGAAACAAAAGATCAAGCCCTCTGCGGTTCTGAAGCACAACTTCAGACAGTGAGGAAATAGATTTCTCTAACCCTGTAATGCCTTTTTCTATTTCCCTAATATCCTCATCAATAAGGGCTAGCAAATTATTAAATTGTTGTTCATATTTAACAAGGGAAGCAATCCCAGTAGCTACTCCTGTGGCTCCAACTCCCAACAATAGAGATATTGTTAGTGCAGACATGGACTCTCTGCGAACTCTTTTTATTGGAGCAGAGTCTATTTCCCAAAACCTCATAAATTCATCTGCAGAATAATATTGAATATGAGGTACTAGCAAGGCAAGAACACAATATATTTGCTGCTTAATCAAAATTTCCATAGATATGCAAGCTGTTATACCATCCTGACAAATCCACCAAGTATTATTTTCAGGTAAAATGTATTGAGCAGATGAAGCAAATACAAAGGTTGATTGCACAATTCTGCAGGCCCAGTAACTGAATTATTTGCTCTACCGCATATACCTGAACCACAGACTGTGGTTAACATTACTTTATGAAGTGGCTGCTAATTCCATCGACATTGGGAGGCTTCTCCAAGTCGTATATTAGAATTATTGAAATATCCCCAAGCTTCATATAATGGGGGGGGGTGTCCCTTAAAACATAGCCAACAGGAATCAGTAAGCTTGGGTTTAGTAATATTAAGCAAGTAAAAGGACTCTTAAGCACCTTTATACAAAACTGCTTGGGAGGGTGTTAAGTATCAAGGGGATGGAATTTAAATTATAAGAAAGGGGAATCTTGTGATCAAAATCAGCAGATTTTAAAATAGGCCCTGAAGGGGTAGCAACCATGGACATGGTCAATAAGGGTCCTGCTATGGTGGGCTGAGGCAGGGTTTTAAGTCTGGGTTTAGGTGAATTAGGTTTTGCTGGAGTTATGTCCGTGGAAAAAAGAAGAGGGGGGATCTATGAAGCTTAATGCTAAAAATTAAACCATGGTTAGCTCGATAAATTCTTAATCTCCAAGTTTTAGTTTTAAACCATTCATTTTCTCCAACTTGTTTACCTTTATCTGTAAAAGAATTTTTAAGGGGAGTACAACAACCTCTTGTTTGAGCATTTTTGTTTGAACAAATGGGTACTAAATCATGTTTTCCCTGATATTGCTGATGAATTGTATTACCTGCTTTTACAATTATATAATCCCAAGATGAACTGGGATTCCAATAAACATCTCCAGTAGTTTCACATCCCCAATTTTTACAATAAAATTCATATTGCCCCCACAATTATTTTAATAGTCTTATCCTGTTTGTCCCTATGTGGGCCAGGAGATACATAAAAATCCAATGTTCTTAAATATGAGCGCTTTTTTTTAGATTTAAACAACCTGCCACCCAATCTCTTTTACCCAGTTTTTCCGGAGCAGTTTTAAGATCAGTCTCATATTCTGTTTCAAAGGTGCCAAATTCAGTAGCTATGCCCATCGCGAGGTGGCAGAGTTCTGGTGTTAAATCAGGCCATGGAGTGGTGGATGCAATTTGACTGGTGCTCCAGATGACTTTTCCTTGTCAATTGAGAACCATCCAGGTGTAATTATGAGGAGCATGGCTTGAAGAGGTTAATGCAATCAGGAACAATAGAAGCATCAGGGCAGACAGCAACACCATGTTTCTGAAAAGGAAGAGAAAGAGGCTTCTCTCAAGGTTCTGAGCCAGCTTTTATTACTGACTTTTCCTTGGAGGAATCAATCATTTTTACCAGTCTTTCTGGTAACCAGTGAGCATTGTTTTCTTTTTCATCATATATGCAAGCTGAACCTCGTCCCCAGATGAGGACAGGATCAGGCCCCTTCCAAATAAATGTAAGGGGATCCTTCCATCTGACCAAGGCATATCCTTTTTTTGTTTCTTTGGAGAAAAATCTGTCAGCAGCAGACTGCTGATTATTATCCAGTGTAAGAAAATTAATTACAAATAAGGCATGATGTAAAAGATTTCGAGGCATTCCTTTAACATCATAAAATGATTTTAATTTTAACTTGGAAAAGGCATTTTTTAAAATCTGATGGAACCGCTTAACAATTCCTTGTCCCTGTGGATTATATGATATCCCTCTAACATGTTTTATTTGTAAAGTCTTGCAAAATTCCTGAAATTTTTGTCCAGTATATCCAGGGCCATTATCTGTTTTTATCTGCCTAGGGTGACCGTATTAGCCATGCATTGTAATACATGTGAAATAACATTTTTTGAAGCTTCCCCTGATTGAAGGGATGCAAAAATGTAGCCACTATAGGTGTCTACAGTCACATGTATATGTTTTAACTTTCCAAACTCAGGAAAATGGGTAACATTCATTTGCCAGATATCATTAGGCATTAGGCCTCAAGGATTAACTCCAAGATGGGGAACAGGTAATAAAACAACACAACCAGAGCAATTCTTAACAATCTGTCTAGCCTGTTCTCTAGTAATTTTATATTTTAATCGCAGGGTTTGGGAATTAAGATGATGTAATTCATGAGCCTTTGTTGCCTGCGTAAGAGGGTCATCTTGAATAACAAGGTTTTGATAATGATTTGTGGCTTTATCAGCCAAATCATTTCCTTTTGCTAAGGGACCAGGCAGATTGGTTTGAGCCCCAAGGTGTCCAATAAAGAAAGGATCCTGTCTTGCATAAATTAAATCTTGTAACTGTTTTAAAAGAAAAAAGGCATGGGAAGTATCTTTTATATAAGGAACAGTTTCTAATAAAGGTACAGAATAAGTTACATAAGCGCTATCTGTATACAAGTTAAAAGGGCAATCAGAGAATTCCTTAAAAACTTGAACTACTGCATACAGTTCTACAAGTTGTGCAGACGTATAAGGTGTATAAAAGGAAGTAACTTTTTCATTAACTACAAAAACTCCTTTACCATTGGATGACCCAGAGGTAAAAATAATATAAGCCTTTTTTAAAGGAGTAAAAACAGTAACTTTAGGAAATACAAAGGGATGTATATCAAGAAAATGTATTAAAGGATCAGCAGGAAAATGATTATCTATCTTGCCCATAAAGGAGACAAATGCTACAGACCAAAAATCATTATTTTGCATAAGCCATGATAATTGATCAGGTCCATGTGGGACAATAATTTTGTCAGGATCTAGACCAAAATATTGTCGCCCTAATTTTCTGGCTTTTATAATTAATTGAGCTACCAAAATTGGGTATGAGATTAAAACTTTAGCTGGGGGAAACAGGCAAATGAACCCAACGTAACAAGGATCCTATTTAATTTTTATGTGACTCCTGCCAAAAAAACACCAGTAGGGGAATGTGCAGTTTTGCATATAATAAATTCAATGGGTTTTTGATAATCCACTTGCATTGCTATTTGAGATTGAATTGCATGATTTACTTTATCTAGAGCTTCAATAGCTTGTGGTGTAAGTTTTCGAGGGGAAGTGGGATCAGGATCTCCATTAAGAATGCTTAAAAGGGGCAATAAGTTATGAGTGGATAACTTTAAAAAAGGACGCAGCCACTGAATGTCCCCTAACAACTTCTGAAAATCATTAAGTGTAGAAAGATTATCAATTCTAAGTCTTAAGCGAGGGGTAAAAACTTGTTGGTCTCAAAGTTCATAGCCAAGATAAAAATAAGGTTGGGACATTTGTATTTTATCTGGAGCTAACAAAAGATTATAAAAAGTAAGACAGTCTTTTAAATCTTGAAAACATGTAAGAGCAATATCTTCTGAGGGGGCTGCTATAAGTATATCATCCATATAATGCAAAATATATATACGAGGCCATTTTCTTTGCACGGGATCTATTGCGCAAGCCACATATCTTTGACATAAGGTGGGACTGTTAGCCATTCCTTGAAGTAAAACTTTCCATTGATATTGTGGCATAGGTCGCTGAAAATTTATTTGGGGAACACTAAAGGCAAATCATGGTTTATCTAACTCATGTAAAGGTATGGTAAAAAAAACAATCTTCATGATCTATAATAATTTAAAAATATTGCTTAGGAATAGCAGTAGGAAGAGGTAAGCCAGACTGTAAGGCTCTATGGGAATCATAGTTTTATTAACTGCTCTAAGATCTTGTAATAAGTGCTATTTACCTGATTTTTTCTTTATAACAAAAAATGGGTGTATTCCAAGGAGAACTGGATGGCTCTATATGGCTGGCAGCCAATTGCTCCTGTATTAGCTGCTGCGCAGCAAGAACCTTCTCATAAGGAAGTGGCCACTGATCAACCCAGACAGGTTCTGAAGGGTACCAATTAATTTTTTCAATTACAATTAATTGCTGGGATACAGGAATGTCAATGGCTGCTACGGTAAATTTGCCAATTGTGTTTGATCACAAGGGGACTCATTCAAAGAAAGATAGCCTATTCCTAATCTATTTTGATTGGGCTTAAGTTCAATGAGTTGAGGAATTCCCTGATTATTTTTCCCCAATCCTTTTCCAGGAATATAGCCTTGATTAATCATTTGGGTCATAATTTTATCATTAGAGCTGCTTAAAACAAGATTTAACTGGGAAAGAACATCTCTTCCCCATAAATTCACAGGTAAATTAGGAATAACAAAAGGAACAATTGTGCCTTTATTTCCCTCTGAATCTTCCCATGTAATTAACTGAGCACTGACCATTGGATTAGTGGATTGCCCAATGCCTGTAAGACATGTGGCAGAGGGATTCAATGACCAATGAGATGGCCAATAATTTTGAGAAATAACTGTGGAATCAGCTCCTGTATCTATAATTCCCTGAAAAGATTTTCCATTTAATAAAAGTTGCAAGGTAGGTCGACTTTTGGCGACCTTTTGCACCCAATATGCATTAATCATGGTCTCAGGCTCAACAGGTAATTTATTAAAAGATTTCATGCAAGGCAACAATATTAATTGAGCAATCCTATCCCCTTTATTTATTATAGCAACATCTAAATGAGTCATAATCAAACTTTAACATTCTTAACACAATCATCATTAATAACAGTAGGTAAAATTTGAATGCCTTTCAATAAAGGATTAATTATTCCCACAATCAAACCAATGGTATCCTTAGGTAATGGACCAATAAACTGAGTATCTATCAATTGAGGCCCTTCCTGAAATTTTAATATTGTATTGGTGGTGGCACAGAGCTCCAATCTGGATTCTCCTGGTTGGATAGTAATGGCATTTTTGATCCTGGGATGGAACAAACCTGATCGCTCCAGAGGTTTGTTTGGTTCAGGGTGCCTGGAGCTGTCCCCATGCAAAGTTTCCCTGGTCCTTTGGTGGCAAAGGCTGGCCCTGAACATCTGTTTTAGAATAACAATCTGAAGCCCAATGTTTTCCTTTTTTACAACGAGGACATACTGTCCTGGGTGCAGGCCTAGAGGAACTGGCAGGAGTTTTTGAAGAAGAAGGGCAATCTTTGGCCAAATGTCCAGGCTGCTTAGAATGAAAGCAAAGTCTGTTTCTGGGGTCAGTATTAATGAAAAAACCCTTAAGGGCTGCTCCTATGGCAATTCCCATATTGTGGGCTGAACCTATCCCAGAGCAAAGCTTAACATAAGTTGTCAAATCCTTATCCTTATGGGGGCGAATAGCCACCTGACATGCAGGATTGGCATTCTCAAAAGCCAATTGTTTTATAAAAGGGCTATCTACTTCCTGGGGACCAAGCAATTGCTCTGCTGTCTGTGAGCTTGCTGATAAAGTCGCCCCCTGCCTCACTTTAGTTAGCGATACAGTAACAGGTCCTTTTGGAGGAAGTTTCTTCCAGGCTGCTAAACATATCTCCTGAATCTTATTTAACAAATTAAAAGAGTATTGCACCTGAATCTCAGTGGTATGGTAAGGTGGATCTCCCATCAACTTTTTCACAGAAAAGGCACCAAAAAAGGGATACTTTGCAGCCATTTTTTTTACAGGCTTCTGTGAGCTCTGTTTTCCATAATACATAATCTCCCCCTGAGAGGGTCGCTCGAGCTAATAAACTCCAATCGTTGCGGGTAAAAAGTTTTTCAGATTGATTTTCTAGCAGTAAAGAGCGCAGGAGGACCATAAGCAGCTACAGTGGCTTTAAATTTTTCCAAAAATTTCATACTAATTGGTTTATAATTAGCTGCTCTAGGGACTTCCTCATCTATATCTGAGTCTGGGCCCTCTTCTAATGACAGGGGCTTGGAGTGAGGCTGCCCAGTAGAAATAACTGCTTGGGGTGTTGAAGTTACTGGATAGTCCTCCTCCTCGCTATCTGAATCTAATGGTGCTTCCTCTATGTCTTCCTGAATTTGAGCCTTTCTTTGTTTAACTTGTCCTCTAGTAAGGACAGGATAGGCTCCCACCAGGGGTCCAATGCCTGGATACTTAGAAAGCCAGATATGGTTTTTTGGTTTTGCTTTTGAACCTTTAGAGAAGAAAGCAAGGGCTTTTGTAACTTCTCGCAGCTCTGTCATAAGTTTTAATTGAGTTTTCTTCTCAATCAGTGCTTGTTGGAGTTGCTTAATAGACTGAGATGCCTTGGGAACAATGACATCCACAGGCAGAGTAGTGGTGATCAAAGGTATACTTTCAGCGCCCTCATATGGAGGTGGAAAAGAGGGAAATTGACAAATGGCTTCAGAGTCAGAGTTTGAGACCGCTTCTAAATCTCCAAGAGCAGGATAAACCTGAAGTGCTTTCCTTTTTTTCTGACAACTTTGTTTTTACAGCTGGCTCAGGCATGCTAATAGAAACAGAAGGACAGAGGGAGGGGGCTGGGCTAGGCGCTGTGGGCCAAGAAGGAGCAGTCTCTGCCTCTGGGGAATCCTCGCTTTCAAGCAGACAATTAAGTGCCGAATCTTTAGAAATGGCTTTCTTTAAAGCAACCTCCCCGCTTTCAACCAGTTCCTGCACATCAGAATGCAATAATTTAGTCTTCAAAATATCATTAATCAGATTCCAATAAGAAAAGGGAGACACAGGAACCTTCTCCAGACCAAAAGTCTGATAGTAATCTTTCAAGCAGTCACCAACTCGCCACCAACGCTTTTCATCAATGGTTCCCTCTTGTGCAAACCATGGCAAATATCAATGAGAAACTGAAAAAAGTAAAGAAGATCTTTTTTCGTAAGTTTGACTCCTCGCACTATAAGAGCTTCCTTTAAGCCTTTAATAAACAAATCATGTTTGCTTATCTCCTGCCCCATGTTCTTACCTTGGGGTTTCACCACTCGATTTCTTCTCTCTCAAAAGTGAAATTAACCATTCTTTCGGTACTCCGCAATGGTTTCTGCTGCGAGATCGCTGCGTTCCTGTAAGCAGCCGTGGTGATCTCAGTGAATGGGCGAGCAGTGCTCTCAGGTCTCTCTGAGGGTCTTTTCACGCCCCACGTTGGGCGCCATGGTGCCCCGGCCTGCGGGGCAGCAATGAGGGCACGAATCTCAGGTACCTAGAAAAGAATAGGGACAGAAGGCGGAGGAGAGAAATGGCCAGCAAGTCTGAATATATTTCTGATCAAGCCAAGCCATCTTTATTGAATAATCACAATCTTTTTATACCAAGGAATTTTGAGACACTGAACCACAGTGGAAGTTTTACAGAAGTTGGGGAGGGGGATCAGAATCACAAGTTGTTTTTCTTCAACCTTATCTCTTACAACATATCTTCTTCTAACAGCTTTACATTACGTAACTGATTCACTCCAGACTAGCAGTCAGCATGTTTCCTGTGGTCAATGTCTAAAAATCAACCTCTTTGGGAACTATTTCTTCTTAGCTTGCTTAAGCTGTCTCCACAGGATATTCTGCAAGTTGCAGAATTATTTTAAGTTATTGTTTGGTCCTCAGCACCTTTCCAAAGTCTTGAGTTGAAATGTTAAGTCATTTTTTTGTGCTCTCTCTAATTTTAGTGCATAAACTTAGAGATATAATCTTTCTTCCTAGCACTGCTTTCAAAGTGTTTCAGAGATTTTGTTGTGCTGTTTTATCCTTTTTGTTTCATTCCAGGAATACTTTTATTTCTTTCTTAATTTCTTATTTGACCCATTCATCATTTGGGAGTGTGTTGTTTAGTCTCCATGAGTTTGTATAATAGCTAAGACTTTTCTGCTGTGAATTTTAAGCCTTATTGCATTGTGATCTGATAGAAAAAAGGAAATTACTTGTTAGTTTTTTGTATTTGTTGAAGTTATTTTTGTGCCCCAGCATGGGGTTAATTTTAGAGAAAGTTCCATGGAGTGCTGAATAGAAAGCATATTCTTTGGTGCTTGTTGGAATATTTGGAAGATGTCCATTAGGTCCATTTGATGTATGGTATCATTTAATTCAGATGTCTCTCTGTTTCTTCTTTGTTGGGTTGACCTGTCTAATGGAGACACTGGAGTATTGAAGTCCCATACTATTTCTGATTTGGGGTTAATTTGTGTCTTAAAGTCCTGTGTTACCGTTTTTATGGAGTTGGGTGCATCAGTGTTTGGTGCAAATATATTCATCTTGTAATGTCTTCTTGGTCAATTGTTCCTTTGATTATAATGAAGTGATCCTCTTTATCTCTTCTGATTAATTTTAATTTGAAGTATCATTTGTCAGATATTAGAATTGCAACTCCTGTTTGCTTTTTAGTGCCATTTGCTTGGAATATTTTTCCTATCCTTTCACCCTAAGGTAGTGTCTATACCTGAAGTTGAGATGGGTTTCTTGCAGAGAACAAAAGAATGGATTTTATTTCTTAATCCATTCAACTGGCCTTTTTGTCTTTTCACTATGGATTTCAGGCCATTGATATTTAAATTTATTCTTGAAAGACATGTATTGGTTATAATCATTTTAATTTCTGTCTGCATTCTTGGTCTAATTTTGTGTTTCCCAATTATACCTTCATTTAGTTTCTTTCTGTCACCTCTTGGGTATTGTTGTTCCTTTCTTCATTCCTTTGTATTACCTCAAGTATTCTCTTATTCTCTGGAGGGCTGGTTGGAGGGCTGGTTTGGTGCACACAAATTCTTTCAGCCTGTTCATGTCAAGAAAGAGTTTTCTTTCCCCTTCAAGCCTATCAAGGATTCTGAATCAGGTGCTCTCAGGAAGTCTCGAAAGGTTTGGGTCCTTACTAGCCATCAGCAAAGCCTGACCCTGGGGCAGTGGGAAGGACTTCTGATAGTTCCTAATTAGGGAGATGGTTGCTGCACAATTTGGCAGGCTCATCCTGGAGGACAGGTCAGGGACTTTCAGGCAGTCCTCTCTTGGAGTTTTAAAAAATTGAAGTGAGTCATCTTGCATCTCAACTTTGAATATTTCATTACAATTGTTTCTTATGATCTCAAACTGGTAGTAACATGTGCTTTCCAAGGCAAAATATAGCCCTATTTCATCTACACACTGAGGACATATTGCCACTGAATTTTCATTTTTCTCTCAAATCTAAAGAAAGTTGTCAGATCTAAAGAAAGTTGCTACGTTAGTATAATGAATTTTTAAACACCATTCATATGGTTTTCCAACATTTAAAAATATTACAGCATCCACTTATAAAAATTGGGAAATCAACATTGACATAATTCTATGATCTTATGTGGGTACTGTACTCAATTCTACCAGTTGACCAATTAATATCTTTATTTTTCTTCATAGTTCAAGAACCTGTCAAGATTACTTGTTGCACCTAGCTGTTATATTTCCTTAGTAATGATCTTTGAGTCTTTTTCCTCTTTGACAGCTGTGATGCATTATAAGAGTACATGTCAGTTATTTGTAGTAGAGTTGCACAGTTTTTCTTCATGATTAAATTCAGAATACACATTTGTGACAGAAAGCTACAGATGCTTCTGTGCCCTTCTCAGAACTGCTGATGTCACTCTGTCTTCATTAATGGGTAGTTTAGCTTTGATTACGTGGTCAAGGTTCTGTTTCCCAGAGTTTTCTAATGGAAAGGTTAAACATTTTATGCCCTTTGTTGATATAAACACAATACTCCTTTATAAGTTAAAAACTACAATGAAGCTTTGTATATGTATTTATATGTGCAGTTATTAATTTTAGGACCTGTGGAATAAAGTCCACTCATGCATGCCAGTGAGCTGAGCTACATATTCAGATCTTTTCTTGTTTTCCTTAAAATGTATGGAATCAGAACTTAGGGTAATTATTATTCACCTTTGGCTTCACATTTCTTTAGAAATAATTATAAAATGGAATTATATATGAACTTTTTGTAGGGAATCTCTGTCAAACTACAGATATAAAATTATAGCATGACATTCTAAAGACCTCATTTAGGGAAAAGTACATAATTCTATATTAAAATAGGTAATCTTATTCTTTTATCCAATTCTGTATTTTAAATCGATTTTTGAATCAGAAGACCTAGGATTAAATCCTTCCTTAGTTTTTATTAAGTTTATGAACTTTATTATTATATCTCAATTGGATCTTTTAAAAATGAAAACACTTAAGCCTACTCTTGTTAACCTTTGTCATTTAAAAAGATTTGTTTATGTAATGCCATATCCCTTTGGCTGTCTGCGAGCTGGGGACGGAAAGGTGGAAATGACCATTCATACACTCTGTCTTTCCTTGTAATAATTTCCTTTCTAGGTGAATCTATAATTATAAATTTAATAATATTGGGAGTAAGGCTTTCTCATTACACCAAATGGATTAGGAAAATAATATTAAAGACTCTCACACAAAAACACACTTCCCAAAATAAATCAAATGCAGATATATCACATTATAATTTTAAAACCCTGGCAAAATTTTCAGACCTTAAGGGTCACAGGAAATATCTCTATACTCTTTAATCTTGTAGTCTGTGCAGCCTCTGCTTTCACTGGACCAATGACTTCTGTACAGCAGTCTGATCAGCTGTACAGGATCAGCTACTGAATTTTCACAATGCTAGCTAATTCTTTCCTGACTTACTGTTAAACAGATCTGTGCAAACACACCAATCCCAGCAGTGAGAATCGTATTTTAAAAGATGGAGCTACCCAGGAACACCCTCCACCCCACTGCTGTCATATACCCAATTGTACTTCCGTGTTCCACTTCATGCACAGGAAGCAATAATGCTAGATATTGTTAAGAACGTGTCTTCTTTTCATTTCTATCCTCAGCTCCCTTATTCTTCATTAATTCATTAATCACTCAACCAATATTTATTGAGCACCTCTTATAAGTCTATCACATTGATGCTCACTCAGGCTCCTATGGCACTGAGAGTCAATTTCAATAGGCAAGCATAAACCTCTGACTGTGATGTAGCCGTTTATCCACACCATGCCCATTTACATGTATATTATAAAATAATGTTTTCACACTGTAAATTTATTGGTGTTGCTTTTCTCACTAAGATTATTATTAAGATATCCTTTGCTAGGTCATGATCAGATAGTTAGTGAGTAGATACACAACTGTACCCAAGAATCTGAGTTTCAGATGAGACCCAGATATAATTTTATTGTAACTGGTCAATATCATCATGCTTCAGAAAACACTGGAATCGGCTGTGTGTAATTTTTTGTTAGCCTTTGGTCCTGTAATTGTGCACTGAATTCTTCACTGTTTAAATGACTAGTGTGACATGGCTATATCCTTGGACTTACTCTGTATATCGTGGCCCTTTGAGGGCCATCCATTGAGAAGGATAAACTAAGGTTACCCCAGGAACATGACTCTTGACCAATTACTCAAATCAAGAAAGTTGTCTTCTGAAATTGATTTCCAAAGTCATATTATTTTAAATGGAGAAAAAGATTGAAAATCTGAAATAGTCATTTGCTTCTTAGATAGAAAGCACTGATCTCATGTTCTAGCCACTCTGCTTTATTGCCAACGAAGGCCTTTTCTGAGTAGCACAGCACCGAGGTGTGAGTCACCTTCAAAGAGGGCTGTGAAGTGTGTAGATTGAAAAGGACCGAGAAGGGTGCAGGTTGGTGGTGAGTGGATGCAGATCCCAGCTGGACTGTTTGTTACTCCTTAGGGGTTTGACCCTGTACTTTACAGGTTTTATGTCCACCAAAGGTATTATCACTAACAGGGCTCTTAATTGGCAAAGAAATCATTACTGATATTTTTTACAACTGATAGAAATCTAGTAGACTTACGTGGGTGTGAGTTAGTTATTTAAGCCTGTTGATCTTCTGTGTGAGTCTGAGTAGGATACAGTGGTTGCCATGGAATCTTTGTGCCTGATTTCTGTGAAGGTGGAGATGATTGAATCTATAAAAAGATGAGCATTCAAAATATGTGTATAAGAACCACTTTGGGATAGAATTGTGCAGTCCACCAATCTGCGTGTGTGTTTTATGGTCTTTCAGTCCACCTTGCTTTATTGAATACTTTTTAGTATAGATTTTAAAGAAGTGGATGCTTGGGTGAATCTCTCATGCTAATGATTTATGAAGTCACAATGCTTATTGGTGTGGAGTGAGAATGAAAAGCAGTTGTTTTTACCATCCTGTTTATCTGTTCTCCTATCGGAATATGCTATAATCATGAAAATGTCTGCATCACCAAATTGTCCTAAATCGAATGAGATGCGAACCCCTCAGCAGTTTTACTGTGATTTCATACATCAAGGGTAAGCTAATAACCTTGCCCATTGCCCTTCCCCCATGAGTCTGACTGATGGGCTGGCTCATTTTATGTTTAGATTTCAGAAGTCCGAGATCCAGACTGAATTCAACCACTGTTTGGGGGACCTTAGGCAAGTCATCTTCCACTCTGGACCTTCATTTCTTCAGTGTAAAAGTGGAGATTGGACAGAATTTCTCTGAAAGATAGTTCCCTTCATCCATTTAATCTGCTTGTATACGAGAGAGTGTAGGTGTGTGTTTGTGTGAGAAAGCTTTTGTTAGATGTCAGAGTAGTTAGAGGCAAGATAACGTTTTCAAAGAAAACTTGTATTCCACAGTACACCTATTTTACCAAAATCCAGTTTGCTGAAATTAAGAGAATAACATTGCTTTTTCCTATTATTCACAAATTCATTCCTAGTTTTGGGGGAACGCAGGAGAAAGAAACCCCACACTGAAGTCAATCAAAGTCTGAAACTGAACTCTGCCACTGATAACCTAAGTATGTGGCAGTGACTTGATTTTTAATTTAAGTCATTATTCAAAATAGTAACCAATGACACACATTTCACATTTCATATCATTGGCTCACAAATGGATTTTGTAGACTAAATATTTGGGGAAGGTTCTTAGAAAAAAAAAGAGAGCCTCAGAGTGAAAGTCATTCATGTACTTAGAACATTTATTGTCATCTATGAATCAAGTTTTCAGGACCATTGGGAAGTAATGATATCTTTGTTGATAGAAACCTATGTGTTAGAAGTTTTAACCAACCACTCACTCTATGACACCTTACAGTAGCTGGACGCATAACACAAGTGCCTTGGGCCTGACAAAGGATCTGGGGAAAATACCAGTGTCAGTTACACTTAATCATATACGTCTTGAACAGAATATGCCTTATTAAAGTGCCTTCAAAATAGAATATTCTATTAAATACAGTCGGGAAAACTTACTCTCCTACGGAACCACACTGCATGTTACCAGGCTAAATGTTCCACTCAGACAAACCCCCAGAAGAAGCTGTTTCCCCATAATATTTCATTACACAAATCTTTTTTTACATCATAACAAATGGCAAAATGCATCATCAGATTCTACAAAACATCCTTTGGAAGAAGCTGGTTTATAAGTAAATTACGAGAGCAACTACTGTTTAATAGCATCAGTGTTTAGAAATAGTTTTATCATTTTACCCATGCTTAAGAATGAAATTACCTATACATTAACTGTTATGACTTGAATATGAGATGTCTCCCACTGGCTCCTATGTTTGAACACTAGGTTTCCAGTTGTTGGAGGTGGTAGAATCTTTAGGTGGCAGGCAGGAACCAGCTAGCTAGTGTGTCACTAGGGGGAGAGGTCCTGAGGTTTATAGTCTGGCCCTGCTTCCTGCCCTGTCTCTGTAGACTGAACGCTAATGCAGTGTAATCAGAAATCTCACATGCCCACGACCATTGCTGTGAGCTGCTTCTGTTACCAAACCTTCCCTGTCATCACAGACTGTGTCACTTCAAACCTTCAGACAAAACAAATCCTTTAAGTTGTCTTGTTAGGTATTTGGTCATAGCAATGAGAAAATAAGTTAATACAGAAAACCAGTACTGGGAAGTGAGGTCATTGCTGTGATAAACCTGACTATGTGGTTCACAGGCTTTTCTAACTGATTTACAAGAGAACTGTGAAAGAGTTCAGAGTTCTAAAGTAGAAAAATCATAGAGTACCAGAAGCAGAGTGAAATGGTATATTCTGGCAGGAGTTAGGAAGAACAGAATACTTATGATTGTATTATAAATATTAAAGGCTATACTCATGAGGTTTCAGAGGGGAACAAGGATTCTATTAGGAACTAGACTAGTGGCCATTAATTTAACATTCTGGCTAAGCATTTGGTTGCATTCTGCCTGTGTCCTGAACATTTGAATGCACCTGGATTAAAAAGTAATGAACTAAATTGGTGATGGAAGGACTTTCCAGATGGTATTACATATGGATGTCTGCATGGTTATTGCTAGCTGTGTTTAGTGAAGTTTGTATTAAGAATTCAGAGGAAGCAGAAAAGTGTGTTTGTTCAGTATGGCAAGGAAAAGAGTCTGAACTAAAACTTCAAAGAGCATTCACGGCAAGTTTGGACAAAGTGACTGAATACTAGGTACCTTAGCACTGTAAAGGAGACACCATACACTGTGCACTGATGCAATAGTAGAGGGGGTCTAGAAGGCATGATCTCACCCCACTGAAAGGCTGTGGTATTTCTCACCCCACTGAAAATCCATAGCATATAAAAATCCAAATTAATATGAAAGGAGAGTCCATGAACAAAAAGAACCTTCTGGCATCTGTCTCCAGCACAGCTGCTAGAGATGTGTTTTTCCAGGTTCAGGTGGACAGGTGCTCAGAGGCCGCTTCATCTATGGCAGCAGAACCGGCCTCATCCACATGGTGCTGGCTTTCTAGACTTGTGAGGTGCAAGAGTGAAGTAATCATTGAGGCTTGTGCCAAGATTCTAGAAATGTGCTGGAGAAGAAAATGCATGGCAGGATCAGACTGATACAAGAAAAGTAGGGTATCTCTGATTTTTATGGAGGCTTTCCCTTACCACAGGGGGGCTTAAGCTTGGGAGTTAGGATGCAGGGTGCTCCTAGTCACACAAATCTTCCCCTGAGTCAGGGGCCTCAGGTTCTTGTTGTGTAATTTTAAAGAATGAAATTCACAGATGATGGGAAGGGATGTTTAGAAAGGAGTTTATTATAGAATCTTAGGTGGGGGCTTAAGGGAAAGATAATAGTGTTCATGTGTAGCAAGAGTGAGACCCCAGAAAAGAGATACTTTCAAACTGCTAGTCTGAAGACTTTTTATAGTACCTGGGTATTGGGCATAATGCAGGATGGGCCTAGCCAGGCCACCTGCTAGGAGGAATAGAGGACTGGCTCCAGTGGGCATGGCATTCTGCTCTGGCTAATCGTGAGACCAGCTTCTGCCCAGCATCTGGAAAGAACCTGCCTCCCTGGGTACAAACTTACTATTGGCTGTATTCAGGACCCCACCGCATAAGGTCACTGGCTGTCCAGGCCTATAAGAGCTTTTGCACCTATTCAATAAACAAGCTTGTAGTGCCACTGGCTTGGCCTGCTTCCAGCCCAGTTCCTGGAGTTGGTGTCTTGATTCCATGTCTTCTCGTCCCCTAACCCCATGGCAGAGACTCTTCGGTCCCCTCAGGCTGGTACTGAGTTCAGGGACCCCCGATACCTAGGATGGGCTTAGGGATGAACCTGTCAGTCCAGTTGGCCTAACCAGAAGATGTACAGGTCCCTCTCAGTTCTGGTCATATTCCACATATAGATTAGAAGTGTGACTGTCCAGACAGAAAGAGAGATAATAAGGGAAATGAAACATCCCAGAGGCCAGGGCAGAAACAAAGACATTTTAACTTGATCACTTCTAGCATCTCTGCCAAGGACAGAACTACCAATAGGGGAGGATTATTTCCAGTTTTTAGCCAAGGATAAAATGCTTGCTATGGGGTTCCCCTACCTTAAAAATGCCTGTTTTAAGTTTCTTTCTCCTGCTTTTAGCTCAGAGTGAACTGTTCATGAAGCTAAATCTCAGTGGAGACTTCAGGAAATTTGGAAATGCCAGAGGCCTGGGACATTTTCTGAGGATTGAAACTGGTGCTGAATAGAGACGGGCATCAGAGCTCAGGGTACACCCAGGCTCCATGAAGTACAGACCGTGTCATCATGAGCTCCTCATGCTGGACATGGCAATATAAAGTTTGGTCTTTTCCTGCTGGGTTTTGGACTTTTGATCTAATCTTCTCTTGTCATGTTACTGTTCTCCTTTTTGAAGGAGAATGTTTATTCTATACCATTGAACATTGGAAATAGACAATTTTTATAGGGGCTTATGGTTAATAAATTGTCATGACTCTCAGAAAGTGCTTTGGAAAGTTCTGTAACTACGGGATGTTTAAATTTGGACTGAATTCATGTTTCATTATAATATGGCTCTGATCCCATTGGGGTCAGAATCTTATGGTTTGAACCCTTGGCTTCTAAATGGGAGTGGTCCAATCTTTAGACAGTGGGGCCTAGCTGAAGAAAATGGATTGTTGCTGGGCAGGCCTTAAGGTTTATGATCAACATCCTCCTCTTGCTCCACTACTGAGTTATAACAGCTGACGCAGTGAACTAAGCATGTCACTCTCTCACTGCCAAATCTGGGAGCTTATACCTACCTCCATGAGCTGTATCCTCTTGACTGTGATTGGAAAGAAATTCTTCCTTCCTTAATTTGTTTTGTCAGGTATTTGAAAAGCACTGAAAAACATATCTAACACACACACTCAGGTTTAGCTTTTCACTTTATGAATTGGATGAATCACTTTGATAGGAACCACTGTCTGATCAACCTTAGTTTATCTTTGTTCTGCTACATATTGATCTAGCTGGAAGCCTGTCTACCCATCACATGCTAAGAGTTTTCTGGTGAAACTTTTAAGATCTCTTAGGTATGTTTCATGAAATCAGAAACTGAGTCCTTAAGCTGTGTTTTATTCAGAGAGCCAGCAATCTGAGAACAGTGGATTGTCATCTTAAAGGTTTGTCTTCTATCTTTTCTTTACCCAGCAGATTATATAGAAAGGAGAAACAAAAGCAGTCAATGACTTCAAAGTCCCTGTGGTCAAGTGGTCAATCTTGTCTCCAAACTTTATGGTGTTAGAGTTTTGTCTCCTTCCTGTAGTAGGGGTGAGGGTTCTCAAACACCAAGTCTACTGTGTCTTACATTCTTCTGAGCATGTCACTTGGATGACATCTAGACTGAGGTTAACTCAGAGCAAAGAAATGTTTTTGCATTGTTTGTAGGTAGATCCCGTCTTATGCAATGAAGTACGGATGTGTTCTTATGCTAGAGAAGAAACAGTGCCATGTCACTGTGCCCCATCAGAGTCAAGGGTTCATTCCTGTGTACATTCAAGCATTCCTTTGTTTTAAAACCTTTACCATCTGTAGGAGTGTTTAAAACAGAAGATAGATTATGGGGTTCATAAAAGCAGCACTTGTTTTTATCTTGTATACCTCTTCTCCATGCATGCCAATCAAAGAACTTAGCACCACAAAAGTTTGAACAAAAACAGAGGAGCTATTTAAGCTTTAAAGCTCAATAAACAAAAACAGAGAAGATGTGACTCCACACCATGCTGCCTCACTATTCAAGAGATTCAAATTTTATAAGAATTTTTATAATAGTGAAAGATTTAGAATGGAGCTTACTACATAAGTAATTTAAAAAATGTTGCCTGTGGTAGTTTAGAAAATCTCACATAGGTACAGTTGTAGTAGGTAATATCTTTGGCGTGCATATGTACTAATCAAGTATTACTGTTATAATAAGCCTTGCTTGTTGCTTTCATTCTGTTTTATTCCATGTTGTTAGGAGCTAAGAACTGGTTCACAGTACCCAGGAGGCAAAGTTATTATATTTATTGCTAATTTACACTCTCTATAATTCATTGAACACGTAGTTAAGTGAACTGGGAGAATTTAGGGAGAAAAGACAGTAAGACTTGAACTTCAGCCCAAACCATAGGTAGGTAATGGAATTCTTTTTCTCATTTTTCTGCCTTCTGGCTGGTGTTAGAGCCACAGCCTGCTAGAATTCCTGCCAGTACAGGATCTCCTCCCAAACTGCCAATTTCATTCTGTCCATTCTGGTTCTCCTTGAGGACATCTCTCCCAGTCCAATTCAGCTAAACTGCTCCAGGCCAACTGGAACATAAGTTTGGGTTCTCAGCAGCTGAACTGCTCAAAGACAGATGGCTTAGGATTCAAAGGGGATGGACTCCTGCAGTGGTCAAGGCCAGGAAACAGCGAAAGGTAAAAGTGAAATGATTTGGCTATAAATCCTGCGTGTGAAGAAAAACTGAAATAATGGTGATTATATTTAGTTTGATGTGATACTATTTGTATTTCTCCAATAAGAATTTATATACTATATCAGAACTTAAAATGATCATTGGAATCTCTTGTGCCATGTATAATTTAACTAGATCATGACTTCTGTCTTCTTCATCTCCTTTGGTGTTATCTCTTCATCTCTCCAATTTGTAAAAACAATCAGAATGTGTTTAGAAATAGGAAGCTGAAGATTAGCAGATTCTGTGTCTTTCAGTTCCATTTTCTTTCCACAGTGCAAACTTTTACAAACAATTTCCTGCTGAGAAAATGTTTTCTTTTCTGTTTTTGTCTCCTCACTTTTTATTTGCTTGCTTTGGACTTTTCAACACTAAATCTGCATCCACTGCACACACTGTCCATGGTTTCTTTCTCTAAAACTGACATGGAATTGACTGCATCTCAGTCCTCGTGACAGAACTTTTGAGTTCCTTAAGTTTGCTTTACATTTCAACCTTTCCACACACTTCTATGCACTGAAGGAATGCAGACTCAGTATGAAGGGTTTAATTATCCTTCCTGATGGAAGTGAAACAAGAGGGTATGAATAAAAATTAAAAAAAATATTTCTGAGGTACAAATAAGAACATGTAACTGACTGATCTGGTTTGAACACAACATAATTGTATTTATTTATTTATTTATTTTGTGTGTGTGTGCATGTATATGCCACAGCATACATGTAGAGGTCAGAGGACAACTTGTGGGAGTTGGTTTTGTCCTTCTACCATGTGGATTTCAGGGGATTGCGATCACGTCTTCAAGCTCGATGGTAGGTGCCTTTGCCCGTGGAACCATATTCAACCCCATAATTGAAGCTTGATCTGAAATTACATTGTGACTTATGCTTGTCAAAGCCTTTGCCTTTGTATACTCTCAGATCCTCCAGTCAGTGTGTGACCAAATCCCCAAATCTGACACCCACATCTGCTCCCTTTGAGTCCCTGGCTGGAATTAGAATCTGTCTTTAAATAAGCACTAACTTAGAGTTCAACAAATAAAAAATTTTGTAGGAGCTTTAAAACTACAGTCACCCTACTTTTCCTCTTAACATTAAATATCATTTTGTTCCAATATGTCTGTGGACATGACAGTTGTCAGCAGGCATCCTTCCACCTTTGGCCCTTGTTCATCTCCCACTGAAAGTGCAGTCACAAGCTCCAATCTGCTGCTATATACTTAGTTATAACAAAAGGAAAATGAACAAAAGTAATTCATGTATTTCCACCTCTGACCAAAGAACTCAGCAACATCCATCAGGAAACATGTACATAATTGACTATGTAAGGTTTCTACTCTTTTCTTATTGTCTCTGACTAGAGCATAGTTTTTCTTTTCTAATCAATAGCTCATTAGACTGTGAAGCTTCCTGTCAGATACCCTGCTGTGTTAGAAAATCTCTAAAACTGATCATGAAAGTTACTTTTCTCTAAACAAACAATTCTCAATCTATTTTTAATCAATAGAACAATTCTTAAGCAGAGGTAAATTTCATCTTACATAGAGATTCAGTCGTTTATCTTTAAATACAGATTCAGGAGTCTTTACGTATATTTTTAAGGGAACAGAAAGGGGAGAATCTATGATTCTAAACTTCCTGAAGAAGGTTTGCCTAGTAATGCAGTGTGGGATGAGCAGAACACAGTGAGATGAGTCTATTCAGTCTGGAGACAATTCTCAGAGAGATCACCTGAATTTCGAGGCTATCATTTGGTTTTCCTTTCCTAGCAGGCAATAACCACAGATGGAAAACACTGACTTTACAAACTTAGTTTTGGGTCTGATGTTGAATCTGCTTTTCATCTGTGTGATCTCCGGCAAGTACCTTTATGCCATTTGTAAAACTTAAAGATATAGTTAGCACCTACATCATAGCATTCTTGTGATCTTATCTATATTAATCCTTACATGCACTAATGCCTGATGCTGGGCAGTCTGTCTCTCTCTATTATCAAACAATGAAACACTGTAGCAACAGCTAATCAGAAGATGAGAACATTCTGTGATTTGCATCTAGTAAGTCAGCTTTGACTTTTACCCAGTTTCAATGATTGTCCTTTTACCAAAACTCATTTTTCTCAGCTTATCTTTTAAATTTTTTTTTCATGAAACATAGAGGAAAATCATGCCATATTCTGTGGAGACCTTGGGTGAAGGATTCAGAGAGAAATTCTCAGTCTTTGTTCCTCCTGTCAGAATGGTACCTAAAGCCTAGTTTGAGCTTACAGTTTTTGGGGAAGCTTAGGCTTCAGTGCAGTGAGGACAGGACACATGCTAATTCTAGATGACCTGAGATAGGTCTTCGTCTACACGGAAAGTCTAGATCTGCTTTCATGTAGGCAAAGCTCTGGGTGCTTGACTTGGATCTCCGGAAGAGTTTATATTTCTGTTCTCTTCTTATCATGTACTTCTAACACCCAGTTTCTAAAGCTGGGTCACATGGTTTATATTTAGAGGGTTTTCAGAAGGTTTTATTTTTAAAAGAACCATATTCTAAAACCCATTGAAAACACTTGTCTATGACATAGATTTCAACAAGCTCATGTGACCACACTTTGCAGTAGTTATTCCTGACCTCTTAAGTGTGATGGTGGTGATGGTCAGATTAGTAAAACTAAGAGCTTCTCTTTATTGGTTAGACAGACACTACTAGGTGTTGAATCAACATAGTGATTGATTTGGTCTTCACAATACTGTTTTATGTATAAGGAAAATACATTCCAAGGCTAATAGCCAGACTCCTCCTTGCAGCATCGCCACCTTGTCATCCAGCAGCTTCCCACTTGTAGGCTGCTGCTTAATAAATGTGCCCACACCCTTCTGAGCCTAGAGACCTCCTAGTCAATGTGTCCAAACCCTCAGAGTCCAGACACCTCCTAGTCAATGTGCCTGCACCCTTCAGAGTCTAGCTAGACACCTCCTTGTCCCCTTTATGTGCCTTTATCTGTTGCTTGCTCTTAGGTTTATGTTTCTCTATTTTGTTTCTTTTGACTCTGAGGCATTAGAGTATTTGATATTATTATTCTAATTTGTGCTCTTTTAAGATACAGTCAGAGGAAAAAGGACCTGGCGAGGCTTACTTGTTTTCAGAAAGACTTACAAAGAGAGGCGACATCAGCTAGTCTTGAATCAAGGAAAGGTCAGAGGGAGAGGTCACTTTTCAGGCCTTTCTTGCTTTGATCAGACCCTTCTATGTCCCCACTGATGAATGAAAGTAATTGATTCTCCTGGCTTTTGAAGATTGGTCAGTCAGTGCTATTTGAAGGGTGAATAGCTGCAGTTGTGTTACCTCTGTCCATTAATCTCCTTTAAGTAACAAGATAAAGTCTTACCAGCAGCTGGAAGATGGCAATAGAGTGCAGTTAGCTCAGTTTTATTTGATTCAACAAACAAGCAAATGATTAGTCAAGCTTTAACTGTAAAACACTATAGAGCACATTTACACCATTGGGTCGCATTTAACTCAACAAAGCGATTAACAGTAATTCAGTACCACAGAATCCTGAGTCACACACAAAGGGGAGTAGCCTCATATGTAAGATGCCCTTAAAAACTAACAATCATTAAGTCCTAACTACTTTCTTGAATCAAAACAAAGCATTTTCTAATAGCATTTTCTCACTTCCTTCCCCTGCAATTTTCCCCTGTGATTTCTAGAGTATTTTTTTCATGTCCCTCCATCCTTAATTGCTTGTGAGGCAGCTGCCTGAATTTTCAGAATCTTCAGACTACTGCCTTTGCAGCTTAATGCATTAGAATCCAAGGAATCATGGTAGGAAAAGCAAGAACTTTAAATTTGTCTTTTTAACATATAGTTATTTGTATGTGTATGTATGCATGTGCCTGTGCACATATCTGCATGCACACATGGAGGGCCTGTGTGCACATGCTTGTGCTGTAGTAAATGTGTCTGTATCAGAGAACAGCTTGTATTAGTTGATTCCTTCCATTTGAGTCTTAGGGATCAAATTCAGCTTGTCAGTCTTGGTGGCATGCGTCTTTACCTGCTGAACCTTTATTATTGTGTGTGTATGTGTATGATGTGTGTAAGTGCGAGATTACAGAAGCTAGGTGAGTTAATAGAAGATGTCCTTTTGTTTCTTCTTTTGCAGTGTAGAAATTGAGGCTTCCTGAGGGCCAGTCTTCTTATGGAAGCTTCTTTCCATCCATGTAGGAAAGCAGCTTCATCTTGCCTTAGAGCTTCTGAGGGGAATTCCTTTCTGTACTTTTTTGATGACTACATTGAAGTATGGGAAAGAAATTGGCTTGAAATCTCAGACCTCATGCTAAAAAATTATGCGGTATAGCTATGTTTTAGTTAGCTTTCTACTGCTGTGATAAAACACTCTGGTCAAAACCAACTTGGAGAAGAAAGGGTTTATTTCATCTTACTTTTCCAAATGACAGTCTGTCACCAAGGGGACCTTAAGGCAACAACTTAAGCAGGCATGAACCTGGAGGCAGGAGCTGAAGCACAGATCATGAGGAACGCTGCTTACTGACTTGTTCCTCTGGCCTATACCCAGCCTGCTTTCTTGTATAACCCAGGACCACCTGTCAGGGGTAATCCCACTCACAGTGTATTAGGCCCTCCCACATCACTGAGAAATCAAGAATATGCCTCACAGAAATGCCCAGAGGCCAATCCCAGTGAGGTCCCTCTTCCTAGGAATGTCAAGTTAACAACTGAAACTATCTAGCACAAATGATTTTATCTATTATTTAACTGTTTGACTATTAAGGTACATTTATGTTTTCTAAGTAGTGTTTGATGATGTTCCGGGAGAATGTGCCATGCTTTTCCTATGTAATTGTTTTGTTTTGGCAAGTAATATTTACCTGTTTGAACACTTGACCTTAAATATAATGCTAGCAAAGCTAATTCACAAGGAGTTGTGGACGTCAGTGGACACTGTCTAACATAATATCAGAATTTGAAACTTATTTGAATGCCATAAAGACGTCACTAAATGGTATGCATGAACATGTAGCCAAGGTAAGCATAGTCTGCTGGCAACCCTCCTGAAGAAGATTTGGCTGAACTCTTGAACCCACTCATTAGTTGCTTAAATAAGCAGTTATTAGTGAAATCAGAGTCATGACTCAGGGCATTGTTTATGGTGAATAAGGTAGCTCAAGGCTGCTGAGCACACATGTCTTCTTTGCAGCCTCTCAGTTCTACCCTTGGCCTCTAGAAGTACTAGAAACTGTGGTGTTTGAAGGGAAAGATCTCCTAATATCCTGAGACTGAACATGCTGTTCCCATGCTTTGCAATGCCCTGACCGACTGCAATGTCAAGCTCAGAGTAATACTGATGTTTTTACCCATCAAATGTTGAATAATTTGAATGATTCTTGGTAGATGTGATGATGACAGCTGTAATTAGAAATTCAATATGAGGGGGCTGGAAAGATGGCCCAGCTGTTAAGAAAACTGTTCTTGCAGAAGACCCAGGTTTGAATCCCAACACCCACATGATGGCTAACAACTGTCAGTAACTCCAGTTCCAGGGGATCCATGACCTCTTCTGTCGTATGTGGGGCCGGCATGACACGGGTGAACTTTCACTCATGCCGGCATAACACTCATACGCATAAAAAATTCAATATGAAAACTGTTTATTGATGATTTGTTGAGTGTCAGACATTATCAAAGGTACAAAGATAAGAAGTAGACCTAAAAGCTTTAAATTCAAATTAATAACTATAATAAACTAAACATGAGCATACAAGAAAAGAAAGCAATTATTTTTACCTTTACCCCATTTTAGGTTCATTGATTTTAGTAAAAAAAAGTTATTATTTTATCTTTATTTCAGATTGATTGGCTGGGGACTTGAAAATTAATAAAAGAAAGACAGATTAGAAAAGAAAACAGAAGTGTATTAGCCTCTGTGTCACATAGGAGCACCAAGGTGAAGCAAAGCTCGGCTTTTGCACCATTTTAACAGAAGAATAATATACCAAAGAAGTCACGAGACACAGGAGAAACACTTTGACTCTCCAGAGTTTCTTTGTGGGAAGATAAATACATGGTTAAATTAGAAGAAGATGCAGGGCAGTGAGTTATGAAGATTCCTTTGGTGACACCAAGGCTCTAGAGCTGTCCTTCTGAGTAGAAAGAAAAGTGAAGAACAATTTTAAAAATTGGGATTTGTCTTTTAAACAAATAAGTAGAAGGCAGGCAACTTTTCTTGCATCTATCGTTTCTCAGCTTTCCTAGCTCAAAATAAACCTTATGCAAAATGGCATGTGTTCTGGGATGGCCCATTTTATACATAGTGTATGCACGTGTGCCTTCAGATATATATTAGACACCAGAGACTTTATTGGGTGTTTGATTTACAGGTATGGACAAGATATTTCTTCTGATTTGGAACACACCTAATAGATTGTCCAGGAAGTCAAACATATAACAGAAATGTATTGAAATGCCTTAAGTAGCACTATCAGCTGAAGCATATGGTAAACTGTACAGAACAGGAAGAGGAAGGATATAAGAAAACCATCTCATCAAAAGATAAAAGAAAAATATGAGTTTTCTAAATAAAAATACTCTACCGGGGAGGTTTTAGGGAGAAAAATCACACAAGTGTCTTGCAATTAGCTGAGGATCTAGGACAAAAAAACTGTACACAAAACGAGATGCATACAAAGGTGGGAAAAGTTGGGAGAGTGGAAGTGATGGCTCGACCGCCAGATCTAGTGAAGATGTTTGCTGCGTTCAGGTATGAGGCTGGACCACAAGGAGTGGAAGTCAGCTTCCATGAGGGTTCCTGTTGTGCAGTGGGCTCCTCTGAGACCACTTCGTAAGCAGCAAGCTTCTGTTCCTCCCCCACTTTCTGAGCCATACATTTCTGCCTCCTGTTGGCTGGACCTCTGCTGTGCTCACAACTGAAGACAAAGACGAGTCTGGAAGATACTGTGCTTAACTTTCCACATGAGCCAATACAGTGTGGGAAGGAGGGCTGGAAATGGTCGCAACCACTCAATGCATCACATCTCACTCACTGACTACAGAACCTCGTTTACAGAGAGGAGTGTCTTCTATGAATCTGGAACAGAGAACAGGAAATACAAAGAGGAATGAGGAACAATAGGACAGAAGTACTACCTTTGCTCTGTTTCCCCTTTGTCAGTCCCAGAAAAGGTGGTGTAAAAGGACATTGTGATGGATCAGAGTAGAAGTGAGAAAGTTTTCTTTACAGAGAAAGGCCGAACAAAGAACCCGAGATGGGGTCATTTGCAGAGTTAACCATTCTGTCACAGCAGCAGCATGGGAACTTTTTCATCCTTAGTGTTGGTGACCTAAACATATCTGTAGTCAGTGAAATGCTGGGTCTTTAAATGAAAAAGTATTAGAAAGTGCAATCAATAACTACTTAATACAATTTGAACTGAACTCTCCAACTACTTAGGAATAAATATTCCATTTCATGCCAGGAAGCCTGTTTGGCAAATTGTAATGCAGTAAGGAGTGAGAAAACATAAGTCACCTTGAAAGCTGATTGAATATAATCAATGATTAATGGCAAATTTGTGGTCCCTTTAATGACCACAGTTAGGCAAAATCAAATTGAACCATAAATTTTGGATGCTCTCTGGAACTGGGTCATGTAAAAGTAAGCTTTATGAAGAAGAAAAATCAATTTAGTAATATTACTATGATCAGGTTCATAGCTCAAAATTTGAAGTTTTATTAAAAAAGAGTTTTGACTATCTTTTCTGTATATTCACAGATTATTTAATTAGATCATAAAAGTTGCATAGAGGTAATGTCAAAGGGTTCAGTCAACAGCCATATATTTTCTTTTGGTTGATTTTATTTCACGCACATCAGCTAAAATCAGCATGAGTTCAATCACTTAAGAGTAAAGATGCTTTAATTATCATTTCAATGAAAAACAAAGAAGGAAGTGGACCAACTTGGCTCTCAAAGATCTTCTTGAAATTAGTTCAATAGTTTCAGGCCCTTCAGAAGTTTGAAAGCATGCTATCCTTTCATCACATTCTTTAGCAAAATTGTAATCACGATTTGAAAATATACCATTGATATATTGTTCTCGGGATTTATTATAATTCCGCAGATTCAGTCCCCAGAGCAGTGCTGCCCAACTCCAGCTGAAGTTTGGAAGCAAACCAATGATCCTTTATTTTACTACTACTGCCAGTTCAGAAACAGGTCATTGTAGAGAGGGGAGACAGGGATTTGTGACAAATGCCCTATGCTTGTATGGTTAAATTCCACCAAAGGCAGATACAGTGGTTTTGGTCTCACAGCTCCCATGCCTAACCTAATGTGTGTGTGTGTGTGTTGTTGTTTTTTTTTTTTTTCCTAGAGGATGTTGTGAGTGTAGACACTAGAGAAGACCCAGTGGTGTCTCAGTTTTCTTCTGGTTTTAAAGATGAGACCCAAGGGGTGTAGAGTGGAGTCAGCACAAAGGGTCAGTCAGTGCACAAGCTGGCTTGAGAAAGCTGGGTGTGCAGCCAGGTAGAGAAGGGCATCCATACTTGATTGTGGTCTTTCTGTATCTGCAAAGTGTTATGATGGCCTGGAGAAAAGCACCTCTTCAAGTTTATTACATGTGGTATCAGTGACTGACATTTAACTGGGCATTTTTATTACATAAGTGGATTACCTTAGCACCACCACCATCTTATACCTATTATGTAGAAAGGGATCAACTCGAAACCATCCATGAAACAATAAAGAAAACTGTGATGGTGAAAATATCCTTCATGTTTCTGAACTGAATTGCATCCAATCCCTTCAGGTGAGTTGTATACTTTAATTTGCTGCAGTCTGCTTATTGATTCTCTCCATTTTTCCAGATCTCTAGGGCTGGATATCTCTTTGGTGCTTTTCTTCACATGCTCTTTATCCATCATAACGGCATCCCTCAGAACCAACCTCCCACGTGTATCACAGATGCTTGCTTTCTCTTCTACCGCTCCCATCATCCTCCCGATTGCCATTGCCTGTGGACTGTGCACATCTTTCTAGTCTCACTTGTTGCAATGAAATAAAAATTTAGAAGAAAAATCTTATCATGTGTCTCTGTGATTAAAACCCCTCAAGGATTTTCAGTGTTAAATAAATTAAGATGACAGTCCTTAATATACCTCAAAGATTTCAGTGCCTTGTTCTACCAAAAGGTACCAGTGTGAACTCCACTAGTCTCTAGTACACAGAGAACCTTTAGTGTTCTCTGGTGTCATGCCTGGACTGTCCTTTTCAGAGTCTCTGAACTTGTGACCCATCTCCCTAGATTGCTTTTTGACAAGAAATTGGCAAACTGCTTTTCCACGTCCTCTCTGCTGGAATGTGTCTCTGTGGAGACTTTAGAATCTCTGGAAAACATCTCCCCCAATTTTCTTCTGTTTCTTTGACCACAATAATTCCCTCACTCTGTATATAACTGAGTGCAATCCATTTCTTTGTTTAGGGCCTTTCTTTAGTATTTATGAGCTTCATGGGAATGAGGACTGCATATTCAGCGGCTAGAAGAGGGCATAGCACACACTAAATCATAAATCCTTTTGAGTAATATGAATTCCCACTGGAAATATAGCCCGTTTCCTGCATGTGTGATTCATGCAGGTCTCCATCATCCTTGAGGACAAGGTTTTAGATAATATAGTAAGAAGGCAAATATTACATAACTAACCAGTTTCATTTAACCACTCTGGTCAGTCCAGGTGTCTAAAAGCTCTTCTGTACTTCAACCCTACCAGGAAAATTTATAGTAGGTAATGTACACTTATGAAAACACAGTATTATCCCCAGATATTCACACTTAAATACTCTGATAGCTATTTAAGAAATTACTATCCTTCATAATTTCATCTTCTCCAACTCCAAATATCACAGAGATTTTTCAATTCCAGTTCAATATTGACTACAGCATTAAATCTTCCTTTCCTTTTTTTCCTTGCAGTAGTACCTCAGGAGTTCATTCTGCCTTAGACAGCTTAGAATAGAGTTGCACAGGAGATCACAGCAGCAATAAACTTGAAAAAGATTCTAACTGTGGCATAAAAGGAAAAACGCAGTTCAGAGAAAACTGTAGAAATACAGCAGAGCTTACCCTTCCATGGAGATGTATTTTTAGGTGTGCTTTTTTATTCTCTGTAGCATTTGCAGAATATCTTGGTCTGGCAAAAATTTATCTCCATGCAGCAAATGTATCATTCCCAGGGGTAAAAAGGAAGCCTGTTTGCATATGTTGATTTTGAGATTCTGAAATGCCTTTTTCCAGGTGTTTTTTTTAAATACATATATTTAAAATTTTTTTACTTTGAATTTTGGAACTGAAGACTTTGAATCAACATTTTTATAGAGTGCAAGAGATGAAAAATTTCCTGGAGATTAAGATAGAAATCCTACATTTCTTATACTAAAAGCTGCATGATCTAAAAATAAACTGGTAAATAGTTATAAAGGATGGTTACAATCGATTGCCAGTAAGAATGTTTTGCCTTTCTTCTAGGCACATAGCTGCCTTGCTTCTTAAAATGGTCAGCATTCTTGACTCTGTTGCTGAAGACATTACATGCATGAGTTATAGAACCAAGGAATAATCAAGCTGGTAGTGACTTCAAGGCTTCATCCCTGTTGGCTAGCTTTTGTAGTACTGGAAGGTGCTATGCATGCTATCAGAAAAGGAACTTAATTATTCATGTTATCCAGCTGTGACTCCTGAGAGCTACAACAAGAGAGGCCCACTAGTACAATGATGGCACGGATGTTATGGGAGTAACCAAACACTAATTGTCTGCTTCACAAGATGTAATCCACGTTTGATATCAATATCAGGTCTAGAAACCTGTGATTAGACAGATTACAGACCATAGGTAAGAGCCCAGTATTATTATTCTGCTAAATAGATGTACTATTAAACTGATTCCTAATAACTTATTGTTATACCCATAGACTAATGCATCCCTCAGTTCTTACCAGAAAAACTTCCTTATGCAGTAGTTGGTGATTAACACAGAGATCCATAACTGCTAACATGTAGAGAATAATATGCTTCAGAGCACTTATTCATGAATAAGATACTTGTATCAAACTTCTGCCTAACAATAATGGGAGATTCTGATAGGGGAGGGGATATAAATACCATAAAATTATATTGTGTTAAAGCTGCAAACATTCAATAAAAATAATAATAACTGAAAGAAAACTAAAAACCAACAACCCCACTCTCCCTCTCAAGCCATCATTAGGGAAGTGAGGGTAGGTAAAAAGAGTGTAGGAACCAAAGGTGGTGGATGGCCATGGAAAAACAGAGTTTTCTAGTTAGCTCAGCAGTTATAAATATGAACTCACAGTAGTGGTGACAGCACAAGGTCCACCTAAGCTCAAGCCAGACAAAATCTCAGCACCAATAAGAGGTGCTTAAGAAACTCCAGCCCTACCTGACAATGTCGGGCAACTGATGGCTTCCAGGAGGAAGAGATTCAGTCTTCTTTAAGGGTGAGATTCTTGGTAAATGGACCAGGCTCCAGTGCATGGATTCTCACTGAAGGGCATTTGGGGATATGAAATTGACTCTATAGGCCTTAATGTAATATTAAAGTCAATGAAATTGGACAGGGAGTAGAAACTGGGTGCACATGAGGAGAGGATCTAAATGGAATAAAAACACACTGTATGGAACTCACAAAAGTTCCAATAGAAATTTTTTCTTGAAATTTTAAATTATTTCAAATTTTTAATTTATATTTTTAATTGAATTGTTGTGTGTTTCATACAGAACAAGTCGTCTTTATATTCCCTTCTCCACTGCACAACCCTCACAGCCCCCAGCTAGAGTCCATACATTCTGTCATCTGTGTTAAGACTTATTGTGTCAAGTTAGTGTCCCCACATGTTCCTCAGAGCAAGTTCATCCGCTGAGGTCTAGTCAGGCTATCCAGAGTCCCTCACTTTAAGAAGACTGACTCTTCTTCACCCAGCAGTAATCAGCTTCCAATCTTTCTTCAACTAAGATTAGAGTCTACTACCTATTTACCAAGGTTCATGTTGGGATTTTGTCTGCTTGAGTTTGAATGGGTCTTGGACATGCTGACGTCATTGCTGTAGGTTATATGAGCAAGGGTCTCAGGCACCTGTAGGATTCTATTTCCATGTGGTCAAGCACCTCCTCCCTGACTCTAATAGTCTTTCTGCCCCCTCTTCCACAATGGTCCCTGAGCCCTGGGTGAGGGAAACTTAATATAGGAGTCCTGCCCAGGGACCCACACTCTGCAGACCCCTAACCTCCACACATTGGTCATTTGTGACCTTTTGTGTTCCTGGCCCTCTGTTGCATGAGGGAGCTTCATTAATGAGAGTTGAGAGATTCATTAGTGTCTTCTTTACTCCTCCTTCTGTGTTGTGTGAGCCTTAGTTATAGAGGTTGCATTGTAGATGTGAAACTTAGGCTTGGACAATTCACAGAAAATGTCTGTGTGGCCAGTTGTGGTAGTCAGTAGTAGTCTCTCTCTGGTGCAAAAGAAGTTTATTTGATGAATGGTCCCTGGGATACTTGACTGTAAATAGAAAGCTACATATTTTGCTTGCAGTAAGAAGTTAAATTAGCCTAAGGAGGTGACAGCCCTGGAAATTTCTTTAAGCTCTATGACTTCTTCAGCCATGTGTATTTGGCTATGTTTACAAAACCACATATGAGTTTCCTTCCATTGAGTGGGCTTTAAATTCAATTAGGTAGTGGTTGATGGGCTACAAGATAAAAGTGCCCCTACTGCACCAGTGTATATGCTGTGCTGGTCATTGATGTGGTTATTTTGTCATGAAGCTAGTGCTGGACCATCGATTGATGTTCTCCATTAGCATTTTGAATAGTGTTTTCCAGAGCTATGAGAGTTAGCCTTCAGGGGAAATGGCTTTCAGATTAGTTCCAGCTCCTTTGCTCCAAATTCTGTGTCTGAGATATGTCCTTTCTTCAGCAACAGGGTCTTACCTTCAAGTTCTGGGAGGCAATCAAGTGCTGTGGCAATAGCCTACATAGTTTTGGAAGTCTCTTGGACTATCATGGCCAATAATTCAAAGCAAGGTTTCTCTTGTCTGGCACTGTTTTTTTTTTTTTTTTTGGCTATGTAGCCTTCAACTATGCACATGGGCCCAGGAAGAGATATTGTATGTGGAATTTATCATTAGGCTGTTAGACTATTATATGATTTCCTCTGTTGTTTTACACTAGGTAGGCATTATTTATCTCTTCTCTGTCTCTGTTTCTTTATCTAACATTCCTTTCATTCCTTCTGCATTTGAAGTTTCCCCATTTTCCAAATTTCTCCCTTGATAATACCAGTATTCCAAGGCCCCACCTCTCCTGAGCTCCTTCTTTCCCTTTATCCTCATAGTTCCTTGTTTTGATTCCCCTACCCCTCCCATTTAAATTCCCCCTTTATCTATTTCTCCCTTAGTAACACCTGTCTCCTGTTCTTTTCTCTTAGGTTCCTTCTTTCTCTTCACCTCCATGGTTATTTTCCATTTTCTGGTTCCTGCAGTTACATCAGGATGCATACTCACATATAAGGGTTTGGTGCTAGGATTCACAAATGAGAGAGAACATATATCGTTTGCTTTTCTGAGTCTGTATTTACTCACTTAGCATAACAGGTTCTAGTTCCATACATTTAACTGAAAATTTTATGATTTCATCTTTACTGCTGAGTAGAACTCCATTGTGTAAATGTACCACATGTTCATTATCCACTGGTCAGTTGAGGGACACTTAGGTTGTTTACATCCCTTAGCTATTGTGAAGAGAGCAACAACAAACATGGATGTATAAGTATCTCTGCAATAGAATGAGTCCTTTGGGTCTATGCCAAAGAGTGGTATAACCAGATCAAATGGAAGATTTATTTTTAGTTTTTTAAGCATTCTCCACACTGCTTTCCATAAGAGTTGCCAAGTTTATAATCCCTCCAGCAGTGAACGAGTGTCCCTCTTTCCCCACAAGCTCTCCAGAACTTGCTCTCATCTGTTCTCTTGGTCTTTGCCAGTCTGAATAGGATAAGATGAAATCTTAAAGTGGTTTTAATTTGCATTTCCCTAATTATTAACAATATTGAAAGCTTTTAAAGATGTTTCTTAGCTGTCTTTATTTCTTATTTTGAGAAATTTCTTATGGGTCCTTACTCATCTTTTAGTTGGGTGATTTTTTTTTTTCTTGATTATTTTTGTTTTTGAGTTCTTTATATATCCTGTATGTTAAACCTCTGTCAGATGTGTCCCTGGTAAAGATTTTCTCCCATTCTGTGGGTTTTCTCTTCCTTGGTTGTTTATTTTGCTGTAGAGAAACTTCTTTGTTTAATGAGGTCCCTCTTGTTGATTGTTGACCTTAATTCCTGAGCAACTAATGTCTGATTTAAAAAGTCTAATCCTACACCTATGTCTTGTAGGATACTACCAACATTTTCTTCTAAGTTTCAGGTAATTAGCTGTGGTTTGTTTTTGTATATAGCTTTAATTATGGTGAGGTATGTTCTCTCAAGTACAATTTCTCTAAGCTCACCTAGCTTGTTAGTTGGTAGAACCAGGCTGAGGTATGACTTTGTGACACTGTCCTCCACTGTACAACTTTTAATGTCAAAGATACTGTGTGTCCAGGAGTGAGGGTTTCCCACCAATACACTATGACTTTATTATTCACTTATTTTCAACTTGCTTATTTTTATAAAAGTTAAACATGGTTCAAGTTTGAAGAGTTAACTCTTCAAGATTGGGTGTAAAAAAATGACAATTTCCCTTAAAGATCTTTTTCGTTTTTCTGTCATCTACAATTGCTTTCTCTTTTAGCTGATCATTTCACTATTGTTCTCCAAATAACATTTTGAAATTTTATTTTAAGTATCTTCTTTTATTTTCACTCTAAAAAATGACACTTTCATATACTTTCTTCTTACCAGGGTCCCTCATTACACATTAAGACCCTTCCTGGTTCTTATGTCTATGGAGAGACACAGTATGGAAACTGGGGCCAAATTACCTGGGTTCAAAGTCTGCCTTTATCATTTGCTGTCCATTGGATCACAGATATACCCCTAAATTCTGTGTACTTCAGTTTCCTTATGTGTAAGATGACAAAATAATAGTGTCTATCTTGAAACTTTGTTAGAGGATTAAATGAGCTAACGCATCTTTAATTTACTTCTATCTTCACATGAATGTCGTATATAAATATCACCATTGGACTTTATTGTAAATGACTGCACAATGTATTAATTTCCCTTTTTTGAATAACTCTTCTCTCCTAATTATTAGGTATCTTGTTATTTTATGTAGCTAGTGATTCCAAAATTGTCAAGACCAAACAGTCTATTGACTTCACCATCAAGCAGAAGTCTTCCAGGAAATGTTAAGACCTCCACATCCCTGGACTGGTTCCTGTCCATGCCTTGGTTCTGAATCATTTGAACTTTTGCATAGGCCTTCCTTTCACTTCTGTTCAATTCGCTATTTTTGATTCCCCTCTCCCATGCTTTCATCTTTCTCTTTGGAAAGAGTTCATGAGACAAGACTGCCTTAATTCATTTTATTATGCTAGTACAGAATACCATAGATGGAATGATTTATAAAGAAAAAAGACTGGCTGATCTCACCATAAGACACTGCATCTTAGAGTAGTTTGATAGTCACTAACTATTATTGAATTTACTGCTGACGAAGGCTAACAAACTTCTGCAGTGATAGATGTCATCAGGTGCATAGTATGATCGTAATATGAGGTTTTCACTTGAAATAGTTCCCTATAACACATGATTAAACCATTCAGTAGTTCCCTCTTTTCATTATTTATTTATGATGCTACTAAATGCCTTTCTTATTTAATATTTTTCTTGTTTAATGTATTCCTTCTCTGCTTGTGCCTAAATTCTCTGAGATCAGTGATTGTTTCTGATTTATCTCATTGTGCACCTGGCAGCTAGTATAATGTAAGTACTTGATATTTGCTGAATGAATGGATAATTTAAAACTCAATGGATAGATATCCCTAATGCTTAAGAAAGTTATTAATTATTCTTTCGGTAAAATAAAAGTACAGATATGCAAAAAAATCCTGGCATAATAGGAGGCATCTTATAAGATCTTAAAATCTATCCACTTGGGATAAAAGCTTGGAACCCCTAATTAAGACAATATAGAACTATTTCAGATACCAGAGCCCAAGAAGTCCTGAATTTCTGCTGAGATATTTTAGGAAAGTATGCCTGTATACATTTGGCAAAGCACAGTGTTTTTCTAGGGGACAGGTTATTTGGCTGAATGAGTCACTTTTCCTGGTCATGCTGTGCACCCTTCTGTATGTTATTTTATCTTTTGCTCATCTTTAGGCTAAAGTTTGAGCCACAAAAGAGCAAAAAGATGAGAACATCATTTTATAGTACCCTGAAAAGGGACATAATATGATTAGGGAAAGTTAACACTGTACACACGTGGTCAGACTGCTGGCAATGCAAATTAGAAAACTGCACTTGCTGTGTGCTAAGTGGTCAGCCTGGAACAGAAGGTGGGTGTATGTAGATAATAAACTTGCATTCTTAATATTTCTGTAAGTTTTTTATTAATTAAATTCATTGTTGACAATTTCATACAAAATTTATACTGATTGTTCTCACTACTCACCCTCTCTTACCTACCACCCACTTTTCCCTATAAATATTTTTCTCACTTTGCTGTTTATATATTTTGTGACCCACTGAGTTTAAGCACAGCCATCTGAGTGATCATGGGTTTGGAGCTTTCCACTGGAGCCTGCTCTGAGGCATTGCATTAGCCACAGCCCACTACAGACAGACTTCCCTGATGATACTGAGAGCGCTGTTCTTATGGATAAAATGCAACTCATTTGTTTTTTATTTTAGTTGAACTTTTTTACATTTCATAAAACAGTTCTTAATCAAATTTAGACCTCCTTCCCTCATCCATGACCCGCATCCTCCAGCAGACCGCATGCATTCCACCATACATGTCAAGCATTTGTACCTAGATGTCCTTCTTCGGTGTGAGATCATCCACTGGAGTCTAGTTAGCCTTCTAGAGATGCTAAGGAAGGTCTATGCTCCGCATCTCATAGCAGTCTGTCTCCAACTGTTCCCAGGCTGGGGTCAACCTGCTGCTCACTCCCCTCACTCCACGCTGGGCCCTGGTCTGATTGAGTTGGCGTGTCCTGTGCTCAGTGCCACCAATGCCACAAGTTCCCATGTACAAGCATCCAGTGGCCCCAAAGCCTCTGTTTCCCTATGTTCATGAACGAACCCTGGCTCTTAAAATCTTTCGTCTCCCTCTTCCTCAGTGTTCCCTAAGCCGTTGGTGGGTGCTCTCTAGAGACACACTGAGAGCACTTTTTTCTATGGGTATAAGCGTAGATACTCAGAAAGCAGTTTGATAAGGTGTCAATCTAGTTAAAGGACAGTAGTATATTCCTGTCTTGAGTCTGTAACCTCCCCGGGTCACCTGACTGACAGCACCAGGCATGGATTCCCTCCTGTGTAGCAGACCTTAAGTCCAGTCAGAAGATGGACCGTTAGTTGATCCTGTAACTGCAGTATCACTATTGCCCTGGTTGTCGCATCTTCCCTGGCAGTTTGGTTCGGTTTTGTAGTTCACAGCGCTCGCAGCTGGGTAGGACCAGTGACACCTTCTGTTCCCATCCTTCCCCGAGCGGACTGCATTACACTTTCTGGAATTTTGAAAGTTAGCCGGTAAGGAGGACGTTACCAGCTCAGTTCAGCTTGCTTTGTTTTCTATGTCTTGTAACTGAGGTGTATAATGTCTTCAGCCAATGGGGCTTATCCTCTAGTTTTGATGGACAACCAAACAGACTGACAAAAACCTCTATTGTTTAGGGGGCTTCTGGGGCTGCCATGACCAAAACCTCATAAAGAAGTAGATTACAGCCAGCACTGGGAGTTTCGTTTAGTAGCTTACTCCTTCTGGGAGTGGCATTCTCTAATCATAGTATGTACTGTCAATCTTGCTTTCACGGTTTTTATTGGGAGATAGTGTCTGTACTTCCTTCATTTGTTAACCCTCCCCATTCCTGTTCTCTCTCAAACACTCCACCCTCCCTGATTAAACGTTTCTGCCTCAGCATTCTCTCCCTTTCCTTTTTCCTGTCTTACTATCCCCCCTCCTCTTAAGGAATTTCTTTCCCTCAGTGTCTCTTTCCTAGTTTCCTAGCTTCTATAAGTATTCCAGGCTAAACACATGAATGCAAAGAGTTGAAGCTAGGCTCTGCATGTGAAAAAGAATCTGTATGTGTGTGGTGTGTCCTTCTTGGTCTATACCTCACTCTCTATTATTTATTTTCAGACAATAATTTACTGGCAAATGCCCTTTTTTCTTACTGCTGAATAAAATGCCAACATGTATGTATGGCACATCTGCTTTACCCATTAATCAGTTGATGAGCATTTTGTTTGTTTTTATCAGTCTCACTATTGCTCAGCTGATTTACTGGATTTTATGTCTGTGCTTAGTAGTGTTGTGACTCCGGCATTTCAGATTATTCGTGGCCTCTTAGGGTGACAAGATAGACAATAGGATAGGGTAGAGACAATGAATGCACAGATGGAAGCAGGAAGATAGTCTGTTCCGAATGACAGGACCCTTTCCAGGAACTGCCTTTTAACCCTTGAGATTATAACGCTCATCACTTCATTCTCATTGAGCTGAACCTTGACACTGGAAGTTCATGGGAACACAGCCACCCACTAAGCACTGGTCACAGAGGCATTCAAGGTCATTTTAATATAAACCTAGTAAGCCAATGCAGAAACTTTCATTTTCTCCTGAGATACAAGGTGAAGTGTATATAGAATTGGCTGGTATTCTGGCTATTTGTGGAGTTAAGTATGGTATTTCACTGTGAATGATGGAAATAAAAACAAGATGAAAACAATAGAGTTTAACTCTAGTACCAAGCTTCCTGCCCCCAAACCATCTTCATATTTTGTTGAGGTTATAAAATACTTATATTTTATCACTACAAGAACTCTACAAATATTTTTATTAGAGTACATCACTTAAATTCTTTATGCAGCCTAATCAGACAGCAAAGAAGAAATCCTTCATCGATAGATTTTTAGGTAATTGAGGGATGTCCTGCAGTACTGGAGATCTCTGTTAATCACATCAAATATATTCCTGCTCTTTGAACAGAATGTCCTGATTGAAAGTTAATCTATCTTCAGCAACCTATCATTATGTTTATGATTGTAATTATTGTAATGAGAACTAAGATAGCCAGCCTTTCTTCCACCTCTCCTGGTTGTCCATGAGCTCAGTTTCTTTTACTCTCTGCATAAAATTTCCCAGGTAGTTTTGTATCTTTAAAAAATGATAGATGAACAAATAGTGAGGCATATAAAGTCTAAAAGTCAATAGTATCTGAATTAAAGTATAAGGAACTGTTCAAAAGGTAAACAGCTTTAGAGTACTAAGTCTTTGTGAGACTTTTGTTATACTCTGGGATTTTTTTTCTAAATCATGTTCTTGAAATGTGATGTTTGCCATGCATGTGAATCTATATCTGCGTGTGTGTATACTTTCCTGTGTCTTCATACAAGTGAATGTATGTGTGTACATATGTGTACCTGTACATATGTGTGTTCCAACATAAGATATAGTAGAAGGGACATGCTTAATTTATTGTCAAACAAACCTTGATAGAGCCCTAACAATTGTCTACTTAGAATTGTTTTTCCTTAGGCAAATTTACTTTTTACATTTAATCTCACATATCTTACAAGTTGAAAGTGAATAAAAATATTTATTTGATAGCACCAAGGATAATTCATTTTACTACTACACAGTGTAGACTTTTGTCAAACTCTGCTATAAAAATGAGCTTGAATAAGCAAGTTATCCTTTTATTATAAGTAAAAATGACTGACCGTTATTTTGTTAATTCGATTATTCTGCCAATAATTTTCTGTGCACTGTTAGTTGAAGAATTTCATAGCATGTATACCATGTCTTTTTTCCATAATGAATAGTGATTATTTTTGTGCTTAGTTTGAATGAAGGGTCTGAATTTTTCCTGACACAGTGCTAACCCATGTCAAAAACTAACCAGAATTATAAGAAGGAAACCTGAACAACTGGCTGACTCATTAGCAGGATGAATTTAAAATACAATGCTTTTTACTGGCACAGAAGCAGGTAGATGAAGAACAAAGCAGAAGTCTTCTCTTTGACATGTAAGTGGAAAGTAATAAAATAAATGTGTGTCTGTTCTGAAACAGAAATGCCTACTACCAGAAGGATCATAGTGAAAGTCTGAACATTCCTTATCACTCCAGCCAGCATCTGTGGTCACAATGCCAAGAAGGAAAGAGCTTAGTCAGCCCTTTACTTGGGGCCAAGTCCATCAGCCGTTTTCAGCAAAGTTAGGCCTGAAAGGCCATCTGTAGTTTTTCATGCTTACCTTACAATGTCTGTGCCTTTTCTCTCTCAGCTAATTCAGAAACACATCTTTCATATTTTGCTCACATTCAGTAAGCCTGTGTTAAACACCTACTAGATAGTTTTGCTAGAAACTTGAGGGTATCTCGACTCTCCTGCGTGCTTAGAGGCAGGTAGTATTACACACATGCTAACACATCAGAATAGACTACCATGTCCTAGTTCTGCATCAGAAAAGGAACACATTCATCCATTCATAGACTCATCCTCATTCAAAATTAGTCATCCAGGAGATCTGATTTCTTAACTATCATGGACTTAGATTTCACCAAGTAAAATATATTATTTAAAAACCCAACATCTGCCTCATGGTGTCCTCTATACAAATAGTGTTTTTGCTTACATGCAGAATCTATATCTAAATATATCTTTCAGTATATACATATATTATATATAGTTATATGTAATATGAAAGGGACGTATTCAGAAGGGGGAGGAAGCAGACCAGAATGAAGTGGGGAGGAGGGATGGCGGAAGTCAAGAGAGAGTGGAGGAGAAAGAACAAGGTGCAGTGATATGTATGAACATGTCATAATGAAACCCATTATTTTGTATGCTAACTAAAACTAATAAAAGAAATATTACCAGAATATAATCATCCCTGATGGCCAAACAGATTCGAAGATCTGCAATGTTCCCTGACAGAATGAGTCCTGTGGCTCATTCTTTCGGAATAATCTTCAAATATATTCGGGAAGTCATTAGTTCCAGAGAACAAGCTAAGCACTGAGGAGACAGAAGGGAACAGGATCTATGACCACCTGAGCAGTCCCAGCCCAGGGAGGTAGCCAGCATAGAATTAAACAGCGAGCGTAGTTTGGAGGCACCAGGATACCTTTGCATTGACATTGTTAGGGGATGGATGGCCAGAAATCACTGAATGAAGGCATTCTGTAAGGCAGGCTCTCAAGAGGAAAAACAAGGCAGCAATCACAACAGGATGATGCTCAGAGCCGTCTGCCACCTCACAAAGCGTGTATGGGAAGGAAGGAGGTAATCACTAAATGAAGAGCAGAGCAAGCCAAAGTGCGAGTGACACTCAGGCCCAAATCACAATCAGTTCTGAAGTTCGTGTCAAATGGTTAAATGTTCAACACAGACAGCTTTTTACCACTGTGACAAAATTTTCTGAGAAAATCAATTCAAAAAGAGGAAATATTTATGGTGAGTCTCAGCATCAGAAGTTTCAGCCCAGGGTGGTGTCCCTTTCGCTTGTGGCATGGGTCTGTGGCAACATCACATGTGATGGCAGGAGAGTGTAGTGGAGGAAACGTCTCACCTCATGGTGGTCAGGAAATGAGAGTCTGGGTTCCCACTGCCTCCGTCAGCACGTCTTCAGGGACCTGACGTCCTTCCATTTTGTTCCACTTATTAAAGGTTTTGCCACCTCCTAATAGTACTATAGGGCTATAGAGCAAGCCATTGACACACAGGCCTTTGGGGGCTGTTCAAGAGAGAGACTGTAGCATTAAGGAAGCTGCTCAAACAATGTAAGGAAGGAAAACCATAGTGACAGGCCTGAGCTCTACTGCTGTCCAGGCAATTGCTCCTCACAGGGCTAAATTAGGTTGATCTTTCTGATATTATCCCCATTGTACAGTTTGGAACATAAAAATGATTAAACAGATTAGGTTTTGCAACATGTGAACATCACAGCCAGAGCCAGGGCATGAACAGTTTTACCTTTAAGCTCTGGACTTACAGAAATTAATATGAAAAAATAACTAGAAATGAGATATCTTAGGAATTTGTACCATTTTAAGCTGGAGACGAGAAGCACTGCACCAGAGCTATGTCAGCTCCGATGAGGTAAATATATGTGCTGTGGGTCGTGGTCTTCAGCTTTACTGTGCTTAAAGAAATAAATTTTAGTTTGCCTGCCAATCTGACAACCCATTTGGGCATCTTTAAATAAAGCATCAAGGAATAGAATTTTGTAAACACAAGTTAAATTTAAACACATACTGGAGTGAAATTCTAAAGCAGAGTTTCAGAATGCTCAGATTCACTTCAAGATTGTGATAACAAATGGTTTGACATGAACTTTCTCAACAGCACTTATTGAGGATCTACTTTATATTGGGCTCCAGGCAATATAAATGATGGGCATGTAGTGGTGTGTGTGTAGTTTGACAAATGAAACATGGAGAATCTTGTGCCTCGAAATATAAGCCCTTGAGGTGACTTTGAAATTGCAGTTAAAAAAAAAAAAACACCTGTTCATTTTGGAGTATCTAAGTATGACTTTAAAAATGATTTTTAAATCATTCTTATACATTTTATTCCTATTTCTATTCTAGACAATATCAGTACTAGAAAGAAGGTCCCCATGATGTATTTTGCACATTTATCAAAGAACAGATTGTAGCAAAAGACTCTGCCTCTGTGACAATAGCTTTGATTAACACCTATCAAAATAGAACCATCATTTGCTCCCTAAAGCACTTGTTAAACCACCCAATCTGCTCCTGAATTGGAAGCCAGTTGCCTCATCTCCACACTTCATGCTTGCTGAGAGGGCAGTTGCCACCTCCTGCCTCCGCCCTCAACCACAGTTGGCGTGCTCACAGGCTGTCTTAGACAAGGTCCAGCTGGAGATCCTAAGTTTCTATAAGTTCACATTCCACCTGCAGCATTTCACTTGTATTATGCCCCAGATCCCACAAATATAAGTTCCAGTAGAGTTACGTACTGAAGGGTGCCCATTAGGGGTGATTCTGGTAAGCTTCCGTTATCTGCAGCTAACATCTGGAAACAGTGACAATCAGTTGGTGATCAACCCCTGAGCTGCTTTGGGACGAGAATTCATTACTAATATTCATTTTTAGAAGAGCTGTAATTGTTAGAATCTGTTCCCTGATACTTAGGTAAATTCTGTTATATAATTTTCAGTCTTGTTTTGCTTTTGAAGTCAAACAGGAAGTTCATGATGACAGTCCTCTCATGTCTGAATCTCATCCTCTTTATCTTCAGTTAAGTCAGTGGATTTCTTTGCTGATCTTCTAGTGACACCATCAGCAGGCCCCTTAGTATCTGCTCCACTTTCTTCTTGACTCACTCTAGTTCTTCAGTGTTTCTTTTAAAAATGTGATACAGAGGACTTCCTAAAGGACATTTAAAGGACATTCCTAAAGGAAGTAAAAAGTGAATGCCATGTTAACCCCTTAACATTTTTTACTAAAGTATACACTAACCATTGTTTTGTCCTGCAGTCATATCGGTAATTTCTAGTGGAGTGTTCTGTCTCAGTGCCTTTGCTCTTCTCTCTGTGACAGGAGCTCTTTCCACAGGTGCCCATAGGGATGTGTCCTCATATCATTCAGTTTTAATGTTCCCTCTTTAGCCACCCCCATTGAAACAGCTGGTCCCTTTCTTCTCTCTTTATTTACATGACTTTTTAAATATTTTTCTCTGCAACTGTTATTATCGGACAGTTAATTACCTTAAGGATATAAAATAAAAATATGCTTTCCCCCAGGTAAGGGGTTGTTTTCTGTTCTGCCCCTCTGGCACTTGGAACTTAGAAGGCACTGGGCAAGTAGGGACAAATGAAAGCTCAGCATGTAATGAGTCAGAGTCTGTAGAATGTTTTCTCATGAACTCTGGAATATTAATTCTCCGCCTTTGTCCGCTTGTCAGTTATTTGAATTAAAATAGCTCAAACTGCATAATTTATGTATCTTTATTAAAAACAATGCTCATGTTTTTTATTATTTTATTGTACACTTTTCTTTATTAGCAAATGTAAGGAAGACCATATAATATTTTAGCATATATGGAGTATCATTGTTAATTGACCAGTGATTACTAAAAGTGTAGCTTACTTACAGAAGAATTCTTAGAAGAATTGTAACATAAGGTATTATAGTTAATTTTTGGTATGTTCATAATTATATTTTTGGTGTAAGATCTTGTTGCTTTATACAATACCACTCATAGGCATTGCAAATATGTGAATTTAAAATTTAATACTATGGCAATTTTAGTTTTTTGAGAAAGAGAATATTTATGTGCTGTTGGTACAGATGTAAACTTGACATATTTTTGCAGGATGAGATAATTCTGCTTACTAAGCAAAGAAAGATAATAATAACATAAATTTCTTTTTCATCCATCAAATTTGCTACTTTTGTCCCTTGGCCAAAAGAAAAATCAAGTATACACTTTTTTCTATTCATTTCTTTTTAACATTTTGTTCCTTCTGTTTTTTTTTTCTTCTTTTGTTAATTGAATCTTCAGACTGTATCTGGCATAAAAGCCCCATTCTCTGACAAGCAAATTCATTGAGTATTTACATGAAAAGGTTATAAAATTTTGAACCATATCTGCTAAATAGAAAGTAATGTGAACTATGAAGTTTCTTTTTAAGGGTTTCTTTGCCCTATGTTCAGTTTACTTTAATATATAGCAATGGAAAGAATATGACTTTAAGAAAACAAATAATAGACACTGTGTAAAAAATATCTAAAATAAAGTGAAATGAACAGGAAGGCTAAATAGGCCCAAATGATACACCCAGAGAAGTTCCAGGTCTATTTCTTCTTTATCCTCTTTAACCTTCCCAAATGTTGCTTTGTGTGAGACAATTTCTGGCATAAGGTGATGCTCAGATTAATGAGTAAGATTTGATGAGGAAGAATCAGTAACATAAAAATTTAAATACTGGAAAATTCCTTATAATGGAAGTTATGCAGTTTATGAGTTGTCCTTAAGGAAGTAAATGGATTTGTTTAATACCTATGATTACATAGTCATTCTTTCCATACCTACCCTTCAAACAAAACAAAATAAATGCCAGCAGAGTTGATTCAAGTAATAATTTATTGTCTCCAACAGCCTGCATGGCTGGATGAAGTCTATTCCATATTGGTTGAACTTGCCTAGGTGTCTAGAGGTAGCCATGGACTTTTTGGGGGCTGACTGCTTCAGGAAGGCCCACTGTGGAATAATTTAGCTGTGCTCCACATAACCTCTCATCTCTCACTGGGTTACCATGAGCTCATTCTCAAGGAGGATGATTCAAGAGAAGAATAGAGGCACATAGGTGACCTTTAAATTATTTGCCTCATTTGTTGCTATTTCATGGTCTGAGGAAGTTACATGGCCAATCTAGTCTGTGTGGAAGTCATCTATTAAATGACAAAGATTTAGGACAATATGAAAACTTGGGGTCCATGGATTTTTAAAAAATAAATGCCTCACAAAGTCTCTGTATACTGGCAGCCCCATTGGTTATTGAGTTTCTGACTTGAATGTGAAAATGTACCTTGATGGTTCAGGCACAGTCACGTGTGAAAGCAGGGTGACTATTTGAAGTGGTATGGAAATTTATGACTTCATGACAAGATTACCTGAAAATGAGATTTTCTCATAGCAGGAGAGCAGCAAGATTGATGTACATCTTCATACTGGGAGCTCATTATGGTCCAAGGTCAACATTTCATTATGGCCCTGTATTAATACTAGCAAGTTCTGATGCTCCCATTTGGTCTTAAATGTTGGTTTCCTCTATAAGGATGTGATTTCTGTTTTCATTTCACTATGTTGGAAGATAAAAAAAAAAAGATAACAGCTTTAAATTCCCATTATATGTACTCTCTTTCACTTTGTCTAAATTGTTATGCGTAGATCTCAGCAGTGGGCAACATCTGCTAAAAATACATTCAGTATAAATAAATGTAGGATTCCACAGAGCATGAAAGGAAACCAAAATAAAATCTATAAATAATGTGTCTGAAGAGCAATGTGTTTGGAAAATCCAGGAGATAGATGTTAACTAAACATATTTAAAATTTTCTCAACATTAACGTAAAAGTAAACCAGTAATAATCTTGGAGAGGGGTGTGTGTGTGTGTGTGTATGTGTGTGTGTGTGTGTGTGTATACAATGATGTTTTCCCCTCTGCCAAATTTAGTTAGGAGATGAATCTGACTAGATCCCATGGTTATAATTAATCTGGAGCTTGTATAACTAGAACATTGGTTTAGAAGAGAAGATGAAAAAGGTAACTCATCAGATCCTCTCAGACACAGTTTCATCACTTCTCTGTCTTATGTCTATACAGTTATGGTTGTTTATACAGTAAACAGACCCACCCTCCATCTTTTTCCTTATTTGGGCACCATAATAATAACTAGAACAGATTTCTACTTTAAAAAAGATTTGTTTTTTAAAATTTTCATATGAGTCTATCTGAATGCATGTAAACGTGTGTATGTGTGCATATGTGTGCAGATGTGCATTCTTATGTGCACACAGAAACTGTTGCAAAATGATGCCAGAGGTCAGAAGAGGGCATCGGATCCTTCAGTGATGAAGTTGCTGGTATTTCTGGACACCTGGCCTGTTGCATGATGCTGTCATCTGAACTGTTGTTTTCATGACTACTCAGCAAACTTCTAAGTGCAGAACCATCTCCAAGCCATTTTTAATTCCTTCTGTAAAAATCATTGGTGGGGAATCCTATTTTCAAATGAGGAAATGGGGACTGGAGCGGGATCCTCATGTGACTTCTTTAAGGTGTAGATCTGTCAGGGGCTCTTCTCAACCTCAGCTTAAAGCTTCCCTTCCTATGGCTTACCCCATGCTCTGCTCCAAGTTCAAAGACGTCTTCATCCCAGTCCTTTAGAAGGAATGTAAATTAGGAGAAGCAAGTCAAGTTTATAAGGAAAACCAAGCAAGAAATTACTGAATCAAAATGTTGAGGAAAAAAAGTAGGAAGCTTTACAAGGACTGACAATTGTAACCTGAAAGCCAGATGTATTTCATGCATTTCATTGGGCATTTCCTGTGATCTTCAGGGTATTCTGAAGCACAGTCTAATTAAGCAGATACTTTGTTGCCATGCAAGTAGGTGATCCCTAAATTTAAGATACTCCCTTAATATATTTGTCTTGCTTGTTTGGATTCTCAGGTGTTTTATTTTATTAATGTCAAATGAGCAATAAGTAATGAATTCAACTTTACATTTTAAAGAAGTTGGTTGAATTATGAGATCATTTGATGGCCAAGTGGTCTGGGAGAAGTGCGATGGAATGGAAATCATCATCTGAACTTGTGTGTGGAGTTTAGTACATGCTTCCATCTTCGTAGACAGATCTGAGCTGTTGCAAGAAATGATGTTCCCTGAAAAGTAGCTCTGAGAGGAGAAACTGTTGCTCTAATTATGTCACAGAAATTGGGACCTTAGTGATCACCAGGCTAGGAATTGTATGTCAGTAACACATACAGCATGTCAATTTGTTTATTTGCTTTTTAATTAGCTTTCAAAGTTGCAGGTTTCCTTATGATATTTTTCATACATGCTTTGTTTAGGTTGATTCCCTCTTCACTCCTATTTCCCTGACCCCTGCTCTGACCCACGAAGCATGCTGCCCCCCAATGTCCTTTCTTTCACTTGACTATTTCATGCATTCCATTGTCTTTATCGCCCCATTCCCTCAGAGCCCCTCCTCCCCATGAACACCTTTCTAGGTTCCTGATAGGACATGCAAATTCAGTCCCATATGTACCTTGGATCCAAAGGTAATCTACTCACCCAATCCTAGAGAGAATGAGGGATGGTGGTGATACACTCCATATAGCTGAAAAAAAGAAGAAATGTCCTTCTTAGTCTTAAGAATCTACATTTTCTGTCTCAGTGTTCTATGGCATACTCCTGCAGCTACTTGATGGAATAGTAAATGGATATACTGGGATCCACCACATTTTCCTTGACTGACACCCTGACTTTGGATAGCATCTTTAACGAATGTGGGTCTTTTCCTTGTGCTCTTTATATCCCCACATGTTTCTTCACATTTGTTGGCTAAGATGGCTCATTTTGTAATAAATATACAATGACTTTTTGTAGACCTAGATTTCCATGTTATCTAAGATATTAGGAAATTGTCAGGAGGGAAAGGCTATGAAAAGGAAATAATTCCACTCCCAACAAGATTACAAAGATGAACTCTTACACTGCCCTTATATCACTCCCCTGCGTTCTTGTAATGACACCATGCCTGAGTTCAAATTACTATCTGCATTTTTCTGGAAACAAAGGTATAGAGAGATGAGGTGAGGTACCCAGAGTTGTACAGGCAATGACAGGTCTGGGAATCAAACCCACACTGTCTTTCTTTCTCTGAGCTTCTGCTATCAGTCAGTATGCTATTCTCCTTGGCTAAATGGATTGGGTCAGCTGCCTTGGCATTTCTGCTTGATGGCTTTGCTTAGGCTCCTCCCTCTGGCATGCCTGCCCTTAGCTTCTCTGTCTTTCAAGGTTAGTTAGCACCTCCTTGAGATAAGCCTCTTTTTGCTTCTGACATTTATAGCTTGACAATTTGTCATTTTGTATTTAATATGTATAAACCCAGTACTTTATACATACATACATGCACACATATAATGTATATGTCCAACACTACAGTGTGGTATACCCATACTATATGAACGAGTAAATGTATTTGGAAATACCCACTGATTTTTTTAAAAAGGGTTTTGAATTTCCTTTTACTTTCTTGCAGTTAGTACTAGTCTCTAGCCAAATGTAAAGCAATTTTGTTGGATATTAATTGGGCCTTTTGATCACACCAACCATATGGGTCTGTGTTTAAAACTACATTGAAACAAGGGAATGCATAACCCTGACTTAGATGAATTTAGTTAGTTCATTTGACGCTGAGTCTGTTGTTTATGAATCTTAATTAGCTGCGTTCATAAGGAATTCGGCAGCTGCCTGTGGATTATATTAATTGATGACATAAATGGTTTGATGCAGTTCTTTTGTGAATATCATAGTGAATTTATTTCTCATATTTCAGCAGATGTCATAATTTTACAGTAACTGCTTAATCTGAAGTTATGACATTATGGGGAAATGATGTGAGGCCCCTTCTCCTGATGTCTTTCTGAGCACTTAACAGTATCAGACTTCTTTTAATTATTTTCAGGGCCACAAAGGGCTCACTGTTTTCTTAGCTACTCTTCCGGGTATTCATGAATGAACCAATCAATCATTAAAAAAGAAACATACTCCTTTTGTGAATCACTAATGTCGTGATAGTCCCGTTATCTGATAAAAATGACTTGTAGAAGTATTTAAGTCATCTTGTTTGGCAGATGTCATGGGCTCAGTGTGAAGATGAACATGCTTTTGGGCATCAAGTTGGTTGTGTGTATATGATGTGTACTGTCCTAGCACATTGCTGTCAAAGGTGAGAGTTTTCTTGATTTTGATAATTAGAAAAATTTGGTTCAAAGGTCTTATTGTTTGGCTTTGATAGACAGGACTATAGAAAACAGTAGCACACACATATCACACATGTACATATATACATGCCTATCCATCACTACTGTGTGTGTGTGTGTGTATGCCTCAAGTCAAACTGGACTTGGTATTTGCTTAACAATTCATAGGCCTCCATTTACGTTTATGGCACAACAAGCAAACTACTTAGGGGAAGTGGAACATTATTGTTCTGTTCAACTTTCTGTAGCAGGTAAGTTTTTAATTGGGGACTACTTTGAAGAAAATATTAATAAAAAATAGCTGCCTTCTAAATGATTATGTCACATATGGAAATTGAGGAATTAATCATGTCTATGGCATTCTGGATAGCTTCAGTTTCCTCTTGACACACCTGGGAAGCGCGACCCTCAGCCTAGGCACTTCCTCCATTGGATTGGCCTGTAGGCATGTCTAAGAGAAATCTTTTTGATTGTTGAGTGATATGGTAGGAGGCAAGTCCACTGTGGGTGGTGCTACCCCTAGGCAAGTGGTCCTAGGTTGTATAAGAGAGCAAGCTGAGCACAGGCTAGAGTAAGCCAGTAAGCAGTGTTTCTCCATGATCTCTGCTTTAGCTCCCCAGCTCCTGCCCTGGCTTCCCTCTATTATTAAAGCCAAATAAGTTCTTTCTTCTCCAAGTTGGTTTTGGCCAGTAATTTATCATTCAAAAGAAACTAAGTTTGAACATATGGGATTCTTTTATGTTCAGAAAGAACACTTCATTATGGGTTTAGTGAACAGAGGCTTGGCTTGCATTTGAATTCCTAATTCTCAAACTTTGTAGGATTTGCATTTCTACAAACACCTTAAATATGTTTCCTTTCTTACTGCAACCCCAATATTCTAAAGATGATACATTTCTTATCATGCAAACCCCACCTGCTGTGATGGCCTGTTTTCTCATGCATAAGTGCTGTATAGCAGTTTCCTCCTAGCTAAAGCCCTCCTCCTGCAGGGGATGTCATTCAGACACAGTATATTCTAAGAGGAGGTGAAGCATTCTCTCTTCCAGGGAAGCTCCTTAAGTAAAGGAAGTAAACAATAGCCAAAGCTCAGGTAGTCCCTAATCTCACCATATTCACCACTCCCTCCCCACAAAGAACATATAAATCCTAAGAACTGCTGAGAGATGCTCTCAGAAAAGATGAGCTGCCTAGAAGAGGCTCAGACCAGAAGTTACCTGAAGATTCAGAGACCAATCCGCTCCCAGAAAGGACTCTCTGGCCGCCAAACTGCCTGCAAATTGAGCACTGTGCTCTAGGTTTCCTGCCTTTGTGAACTATCTCTATACTGGGGTTTGCTTTGGTGATATAGATATATTTGAGTCATTTCTGCTTCTGGGACATCCTCACTCACACTCATGTAAGTAATCCCAATAAAATCCATTGGTTTACTGAGTTGGACTTTGGGGGTCTCTTTACTTTGGTCTTTGTTGGTTCCATATTTTGGGTGAATACAGATTTGGTCACATCTCTTCAGGACTAGTGATACACAGCATAGGTGTGGAGATCTTTTAGGTTGGAGAATGTATCTTGCTAACATTGTATTTCCAGTACCTAATACAGTACCTTGATCACAATAGCATTAGAGAAAATGAAATTAATGTATTAATGATGATCGTAATGACAAACAAAGCAGATGTATTAAATCCTTTTTCACAGAATACAAAAACTCCAGCTCTTTGCAAATTGAACCTCAGTATTTTTTCTTGAGAGGACTTAGAATTTTCAAATTTCAGTCATCTGGTCATCTTATTTTTCTTCTCCTCTGGACCCCATATGACTTAGCAGGGGCCAACCTGATCTTCAGCTCTCCTTAAAGTCACAGAATTTCCAAGAGCTTTGCAGGGCAGTGATTCTGAGGACAGGCACAGTGCTGAAGATGAGAACTGTCTTTTGGAGACTCAAACAGAACATATGTTTTCTAAACATTATCATCTTGGCCTTGAGGACAAACCAACACATCCACAAAACTCTCTAAAAAAACAGCTTTTTATCCTCATGTGATTACCTTAGCATTTTTATTCTTAAATTCCGTTTATTAGTTAATGAATAGTGTATATTATGCAGTCTGAAGATTTGTAAACATGTAGGAAAGAGACAGAAAGCAAGAAACAATGAAACCAATTAAAGTTGAACTTAAAAGGATTTTCCTGTAGATAAAGCAGAAAAAAGTGTGTAGGTCAACAAAAAGAATATTATTGTTTATGTGATTAGTATAATCATCTCCTCAAAGTTTTCAAGAAAATTTGTGAAAACTGAAGTGTTCTCAATTAAGTATTCAGGGAGTAGAATTTGTGAAATGGGATAACAAAAGAAACTAGGTCTCAGGGCACCCCCAAGGTAAAGGCAGTCACTTCATGCAAGGGTTGATTAAACCTGTCTTAGGTCCTAAGGAGTCACTAATTGATGAACTGTCAGAAGATATGTTTAATAGAATGAATTTTAATTTTCTGCAAGCAAAGCCTAAATTCCTGAAATATTTCGTTGGAAAAGAAAAGCATTTGAAAGCAAGGTGACCTACTTTCAAACACTCCAATCAATCACAGAGAGCTGCCGCATTTGAAGAGTGACTCATCAGGGGAAAAGTGACTAAGAAGCTGCATATAGTAAATAGGAAACCACTGACTGCAAGTAGGATATGGAACACTGACCAGACAAACCCGAATCACACCAAGGAGTTGAATTATTCCTACAGCTGACTCTTGGAAGCTAGTCAGCTCACCAAGAAGTAGACCGTAGCTCAATGACATGAAGCAACATCAGCCAAACTTCCTAATGGTAATGTCACTATGGGGAAATACAGCACGAAAGTCAGTGCTGAGAAAGTTCGTTAAGCAAATAAGATTTGTAGTCAAAAATAGTCACTCTAGGAACACAGGAAGGATGACATCTGTCTCATAGAGAAGTATGCTAGAGCTCCTAAAGAAGATACTTCAAATCGGTGTGGTAGTACACACCTTTAATCTCAGCACCCAGGAGGTAGAGGCAGGCAGAGCTGGTTTATGTAGTGTGACCTTGATTAAGCAAAATCAAAATAAAATAAGATAAAGATATATTAAGATAATGCATCATCCTTTTAAATTATTTATTTTTATATGTATGAATGTATTGCCTGCAGGTATGTAAGTGCACCCATGCAGTGCAATGCTGGAGGAGGTCAGAAGAGGGCATTGGATTCCCCCTGGAACTGGAGTTAAGGATGGTAGTTAGCCACCATCTGGGTGCTGAGAGATGAACCTGGGTCCTCTACAAGAACAGCCAGTGCTCTTAACCTCTGAGCCATCACTCCAGCCTCAAGAGAATGCGTCGCTCTCGAACATTTTCCCTATTTTTGAAGAAGAAAACCTATTTTTGAAGAAGAAAAGAGCACAGCTTAATCTTGGTCCTTAAGTCTCCAGTGTGTCCAGTCACAGTAAAGATGCACACTTCAACTCAATGCCCCACAGTGCCGTGAACTTTTCAGTGACTTCTATGAATGGTGTTAAGATGTAAGAAGGAAATTTTATTACCCTGCCTCTCCTTTTGCATTTGCGTAATGTTCAAACACAAAGATTTGATACCGTTGTATGATAGCTTGTCCATCCCTCAGAGTTATGCATTTTATGAATCTCATTTGGGGACTTAAGATGTCCAGTTATCGGTATAATAATCAGAACTCTTATCTGATGATGCGTTTGTAGCTCTTTGCCTTCTTCTGGCTCAGCACTGATTCTGACTAGAAGCCTCATCGAGGCAGAAGAGTGTATTTAATATCCTTCATCATCTCTGAGTACAATTTTGCCTTCCCACTAACTGGATTTTTTACTTTTCTAGGTGCAATGTAGAAGAAGTAGATTATCAGAAGGGTATATCTTATGTAACTGAGCAATCACCACCTGTCATTGTTTTTTTTTGCATTGAAAAAAAGACTGGAATTGCTGGCTCTATCATAGTACCTATATTACTCTTCTCAGAGACTCTCCCTATATTATAATAAAAAATAAACACAGATTTAAATGTATTTCCTAGTTCCTGTCACAGAGATATTAAAACCTTTGAGATCTCCAAAGTTATTGATATCTTTTGTATGCTAATGTCATGATTGCACTGAGGTCCCCTTTATAGTTTCAGCCTGGGGGCTGGATAAAAGATAAATCAAGTCATGTTTAGACATTTGGACTTTTCATCCACCCAGAGAATTGAATTCAACTGCCAATGGCTAATGATTTAATTGAACGTGCCTACTAATTAAACCTCTATAAACCCCCGCTAGATGATGAGATTTGGGTAGCTTCTTAGTTGGTAAATACTTTGAGATGTTGAAGGAGCCGAAAGCTCAGAACACACAAATATACCTCACACCTTCTATGCATCTCTTAGTTTGGTTGTTTCTTAGTTGTATCCTCTTAATAAATATGGAACAGGAAGTTTCTACATTTTTCAGGTCATTCTTGTGACTTAATAAACTTGGAGATGTGGTCATTGGAATACTTGAATTTGTATCTGCCTGTGGAAAACCGTGGATATCCTGTGTCCCCCATTTGTGGCTTACATCTAAACTGGGTGAATATTCATGGGGGTCTGTCTTGAAACCCTAGTCTGACAGTATTTTTAAAATTTGCTCCATGCCTCTGTGCAAAGAAGCTTTGTTTTCCGTAGTGCCTCAGCACTGAGTATTCTGTGATAAACTCATGGATGACCTTTATTATGTGGTGTTGGTCTTCTGCTTACTATGCTGCATCATCCCACCTCCTCTAGACTGTAACTTCTATGAAGTAAAATGCTTCAAAATCCTTTCCATGGGATGATTTTAGTTTATTGTCATTTCATATATCTTATAAGCTTTATGAAGAGACTATAATAAAAATACTATTGGTGTATTAAATTACAATGAGATACCTTTACCTTTAAATGTCTGGAGTAATGAATATTATTGTGATAATGAAAGATTCAATCACAATGATGAAATTTAACTCCGACTTTGCAGTTTTAGTATGTGAATGAGGAATCTCTCAGTTTCTCTCCAGGGTCTTTCTTACATGAATGTGGTCATGTCCAACAAGAGAGATGTGCTTCCTTCCTTTAAGTTTGCTCTAGGCTGCTTAGTTGAAGCTCCTCTGGCTGTTTTCCTCTTGTACTTCAGGAGGAAGAGCTCCTATGAAGAGATCCACCCCGACCATGTGTCCAGAGATAGCAGGCAGGAGACCCAAACACCATTTCTTGTCACTATTTCATTTGTGCATACTTCACTTCATGGAAAGAGAACAAGAATCAAAGAACATAGCTCACAAATCAGAGCTGGTGTCATTAAAAAAAATCATCTTACATATAAGAGTAGAAAGCTGTGGATGGGATACTTGTTAAAAAAGAAAAACCTCCATCCTGTGTGATACCAAGCACTGAAATGAATGTGTTATTTAGTTTAGAAATATTGTAATACACACTGGTTGTCTTGATGTGAGCCTTTAATCCTAGCCCTCAGAAGGCAGAGGCAGGTGGGTCTCTGTGAGATCCAGGCCAGCCTGGTCCACAGTGTGACTTCCAATGGAACTGGGACTAGGGAAACCCTGCCAAAATAAACAAAAAAACAAACCTCCCAAATTTGTAATACTACATGTGTGTTTTGAGAGTGAGCAAAATCATGGCTGTGATTTTTATTTTTGTATAAACGGCTTAAATCATCCCAAGCTTTGAAATTGTTAGCAAACATTTAAGTGAGAGTGAATTAAACTTCTCAGTTTGTCCAAGTTGTTTGACCATGGAAAGCTATTAAAGAATAACCATAATAATTATCAACACAACAGTTGTTTTACTTTAAATATGATTTTATATGAATAAGATTGGAATTAAGTCGCCTGAAATTTGGAAGCATGAATAAAGCAGACTTGCCATTGTTCTTTGAGAGCATTTGCAGAGATTTTTACATATTTAACATATAAAAATTAATGTTTGATAAACTTGTACACTAGGAAATTATCACAATAATAAATCTCATTGATATCTATCATCTCGTGATGTCACATTTTTCTTTGGTAAGTGCATTTAAGTTTTACTTTCTTAACAAGTTTCCAGTATGCACTGTGCTATAATCAGCTGTCCTCACCACTGTATGAATTACAGCTGAAGTTATTTATCTTTCAACTGAGGGCTTGTACTCTTTGACTTAACCATTCCTTACCCCACAGAGTCCCTGGCAACCATCCTCTCTGTTTCAGTAAACCTAGAGGACATTATGCTAAGTGAAATAAGCCAGACACAAAAGGCAAACACTGCATGATCCCACTTACACATAGAATGCAGAGAAGCTGACCTCTTTTCACATTTTTAATCCGCTGCTTACTCAAGAGAGAAGAGAAATATTTGCCTGTGTGCTTTCTAGGTGAGTTCATAGTATGCTGGCAAAATGTTTGTTTCAATAATCTCAATTTGTTATTAACGAGTTCATGTAACTAAAAATGAGCTGAAGACAAAACTCTAATACATTTTAATCATGTGCAAAGAAAATATTCTCCAGTCTCATATTATTCAAAAAAATTATTAAATCATTAATTTTATAAGCATGGCCCACAAATTACCTCTGTAATAAACTGCCTGTAATTTCTTCATTTGAAGGAAATGTCTTTTTCTTGTTAACTGTGTCACAAAGTACTCAGAACTGAATTAGATACTTTAAGTAGAGTGGAAAGAAAGCACTCAGTTCCTACCTCTGGAGACTTGATTCGCAACAGACAGTTGTCAAACACACACAAATTTATTTTTAGTTGCAGAAGTAGATGAGTGTTAGAGAAATAGAAGAAGCTGGGTGCTGTGAGACTGTATAATTAAAATTTTATGACTTTTAAGGAAGAGATGTTTAAGATTTTTTTCCTTTTCTATTGAATTTTTGTGAATTTTACACAATATATTTTGACCATATTTAGATCCCCTCCCCTACTTGCACCTCCTTACCACCTCCAGCCCAATTTCATGTACTTTATTATGTGTGTGTGTATGTGTGTGTGTACATCAGTGCTGGAAAGATAGTGATGGCTCAATGGTTAACAGCACTGGTTGCTCTTGCAGAAGGCCTGAGTTTGAATCCCAGCACTCACATGGTGACTAACAACAGTCCTTAACTCTAGTTCTGGAGTCTGTTCTCCTCAGGCACTACCTGACATGGGTACACTTACATACATGTAGACGTAGCACTCATATACATAAAATAAAAATATCTATCTATCATCTATCTATCTGTCATCTATCTATCTGTCATCTATCTATCTATCTATCTATCTATCTATCTATCTATCTATCTATCTATCATTTATCTATCTGTCATCTATCTATCATCTATCTATCTATCTATCTATCTATCTATCTGTCATCTATCTATCTATCTATCATCTATCTACCTATAGAGTCAAATTTGGGTTCCCAAATGTCCTTTCATGTGGATCTGTCCACTGGAGCCTGATAAACCTATTAAGAGTTGCATTGGTAAAATGGATGAACTCTCCCCTTCCCAGAAGCCAACAGTTTTTAACAGCTTTTTACATGGGCAGGAGTTAGTCAGGCTAGCTGTGGGTTGAATAGGAACCAAAGGACCTTGCAGAGCCCAGTCTGAGGCTGGAGGACCTGAGGCTACTCAGCATTTGGTTGGCGTTTTGAAAGACCAGTGTGGTGGCCCCCATAGGGCATGCTGTCGTCTTTAGAGTATGTCTTTTTAGAAAATTTAAGAGGTAAATCTGTCAAATGGTGTATTAAGAATCTCTGGGACAAAAAAGTAGAGTGGTCTTTCTTCAAGATTTTTCCAATGTGTTTCTTAACCTGCAGTTTCACATGGTTCATACTGCAGGAAGAGGAGCAGATGGACATTAACTGAACTCTTTGGGAGTGTGCTGTAGGAGTCAGTCATGTGGACCATTTTCCAGACTCTGCTGTATATGTGGTGCTGCTCAAGTCCCAATAACCATAAGAGCAAGAGCTAAGAATGACATCATTTACCGGGGGCCATAATGGTGTTCTTTTACAAATTATGTAATGTTACCTTGTGCCAGAAACACTTTTAAAAATAGCATTTATTAGTTCTTTTGAACTTTCTATCAGCTTTTGGGGTTAAAAAACTTATTCCCATTTTATAAATGAGCAGGATGAGTCAGAAGGAAGTTAACTTCTCAGAGCCAGAGAAAGTAACAGAGCTGGGATTCAAACTTGGTCTCTTTCAAGTGCCTCTGCTCTCAACCACTACCCTGAATTGTGAAGTGAAAGCACATTTACAAGCTGATTGTGAGATTAGTGCATAAAGAAAAATAAATATCAAATAGAAGCAGGAACGAAAGATTGATAGGGTTGATAGGAGGCCTGAGGAAGCAGGAGAGAAATTTGGTTATAATTTTCTCATTGGAAAATATCAAGCTCTCAGTAATGATTTTAAGAAGTGGACACAACTCTGAACACCATTCTGCTAAATCACAGTTAGTTCTGATGGTCTACAAAAGATGCCTTACTGCATGCCTTGGGTACTGAGGACAGAGGGCATGCCACTACGTGGGTTATGGTGGGTGAAATTTTGCTGAATGATTGGCAGGAGCTACCTCTCCTTTACTGGTAAGTCATTAGGCAACAAGAGTGAGACTTGCTACTTCACTGCTCACAGCCATGGGTGAAGAATGAGCAAGTCCATGTCCGCGCACATGCTGAGTCAGCCTGATATCAGTTATTAACATCTTCAGCAGGTGTTCTAGTGACTTTCTCAATAAGCAATTTACACATGTGAAGGACTTTCCTGTGGATTATATCATTTTAACGCTGGAAAATTGATTTACTTTGTCTTCTCATTTATAAAAGCTATTTTTCTTTTCCAAAAGTAATATATGTCCATGATTTTACAAGTTAAGTGGGTGCTGTTATGCTTCTAATGAAAACCAAACATCCTCAACCAATTACTCTCCCCTTCCAATGTCTACCTCTACAGAAGCAATCAATTTGAACTCATTTTTAGGCATTTTCTTTGGCATATGCCCTCATGTATCTAAATAAGATGCTTACGTTGTTATTTCTTGATTTTCACTTAATATTTCTTGATATTCATTTTAAATATTATTCAGTGACTCCTTGAGAGAAGTGATGACTTAACTTTGGAACACTATGCTGGTTAGTTTTTTGTCAACTCAACACAAATTAGAGTCACCTGAGTGGTGGGAACCTCAGTTGCTGAATTTCCTTCATCGGTCTGGGCTGTGAGCATGTCTGTGGGGCATTTGTTTTTGGTTGATGGTTGACGTTGGCAGTGCTACCCTGGGCGGGTGGGCCTAGGCTGTCAAAGAACGACAGCAAAGCAAGCAAGGGGAAGCAAGCTGGACAGCAGCTTGGTCTATGCTGAGTTCCTGCCTCCAGGTTCCCGCCCTGAGTTTCTGCCAAGCTTCCCTAAAAGTTGGATTGCCACGTGGAAGTGAGGATGAAGTAAACGGTGTCCTCCCCACGTTGTTCTCTGTCTGGGTGTTTTATCAGTGTGATAGACAGCAAACTATGACAGGCATCTTCCCTCTGCCCTCTGTGTCCCCATCCATGTTCATGTACGTACTTACCCACCCCCTAGCCTGGCAGTAGAGTTCATTATGCCTTTTGGGTATGTAAATGCCTTTGCTTTAAGGCTATTTGGGTATAATTCACACTTCTATGAATTTGGCCATTTGTGTTTTACCAGATACTGTCTTTTCTTTCCCAGTTCTACTCAGAAGAGATAATTGCCTTTGGTTTTAATTACTTAGTTTCTTCTATCTCTGCTACTAATTAATTCACAGAACTCTAAAGTCACTATTAATTATATTCATAGTTATCAAACATGTTATTTTGATCAGACAGACTCCTTCCTGCAGACTTTGTCCTATTCTTTTCAGAGGTCTGGCCCTGCTGCATCTTGGGAAGCCCATACCTTTTAGCCCAGAGATCCTTTAAGGGGTCCCTTTACTTCCAGAATCCCACTTCTTGTTTGAAACCTCTGCATGTGAGAGAACATGCTTAGCAACTTCCTAAGGGCTGTAGGAAACATTTTGGAGAACTATCTGCTAGGTAGAACAGAACAGATTACTACGTTTTCTAAACCATTGCCACTGGGGACTTAAATCTGTAGTGTATTCCATCCTGTGCACTGCAGGATCTTTAGTGCTGCTGCTGGCCTCCACCTACTAGATGCAGTAGCCATCTCTTACTTAGGGTAACCAAAATCATTTACAGACATTGCTGGATGTTCCTAAGAGTAGCGTCAGCCATGTGTGGGGACCACAAGGACGTATAAATAAACTAGCAGACAGATCTCAGTTGCTCAGATCCAATAGCGTTTCTTGTTCATGGTGCATGTCTTGTATGGGTTGGTACAGGGCCCTGTTCTTAGAATTATTTTATAAAATTTTTCAGAAATCAAGGCACAGACCTGCTACCATCTTATATTATCACAATACACTTTAAGGTGAAAGGAACAGAAAATTTTTATTGTCTTTGTTCAGAATTGACAAGCATCTCTTACATTTATTGGTCAGAGTCTACCTGTAAATCCTTCTCAGTTGCAAGGGAGGAATAACACACAGTCTATACCATAGTCTACTATTCTGAAAATACCGTGACCTAACCTCCATTAGTATGTTGTCTAGTTTAAGAATTCTCTATAAAAAGAGGAATTTGTGATATAAATTCCTGTGTCACCATGTAACAGCTGAATCTCTCTAAGAGCCTCCAGAGCTGGTAAGTACTAACAGGGAGACTGAACCAGTTGTTAGACTATAAACCAGAGGAATGCCGTGCATTCATTACACCTGTTTTATTTCCCTTTTGGGTACACAGACCGTGTTTGTCTTCCATTAGTCTGGGCTGTGGGACTGAATTTTGAACAGATTTAAGAAGTAATATGGTTTATTTGTATGCCTGGTCCATAAAATGTCTAATTTTCCTGTCTAACCCATTATGGTTAACCTTGTTATTCATTCATACATTGAATTTGTCACATCATAATGCTAAAAGAAGTCCCAGGCTCTATGTGATGTTATGAAACAGATTTTGCTCCTGCCTCATTGGTCAGTGAATGCTTAATAAATGTTTATAATGCTAAACCACTGAGGTTTAAAGATTCACTCTCATACGAGCCAATATTACTTCTGATTAGAGGAGAAGGAAGGCTAGAAATACAATGTTGCAACAAAACCAGAAAACAAAACTTTCAACATCTTGACATAGTGTCTTTGATCTGGTGGTCAGGTGATCAGGCAGCAAGAGGCGAAAGCAGCAGCTAAAAGAAACTCATGGTCCGGGTAGGAAAGATGAGAACCCGTGTGTATTAGTTATTTTTCTGTGGCTGTGACAGGACACGGTAACCAAGGCAACTTACAGAAAGAAGAGGTTATTTGAGCTCACAGCTCCGAGGGTGAAGGTTAATAATGGTGGGGGAGGCAGCCAGAGCACAGAGCTGAGCGGCCACATCTTCAATTAGGCCCTGGGAACAGACGGTGACTGGGAATCTGGCAAGGCTTAAAAACTCTCAAAGCCTGTGTTCAGTGCTGTGCTTCCTCGAGTAAGGCCACACCTCCTAAAACCTCCCTAAACAGTGCCAACTGGGGATAAAAAAGCCCAAGTGCCTATCAGGGACTTTCTTATTCAAACCACCATACCACCACATGAGCACCATATGAGGCGTAAAGCTGTTTGTTTAATAAACTGGAAGCCAGAGAGTACACCTCCTATTCTAGCAGTGTTAGGGAAAGGACTGGAAAGCAAGATTGCGTGTCAAATTGCTAGAAATGAGAATTTGCTGGTTTGACAGCAAAAATAGAAAGGCACCAAAGAATCCAGAAATTCTGTCTTGAAGGACTGAGAAGAGCAATTGCTTCCATAACACATAGAGTAAAAAGACACAACAGAGAATGACCAGCCTCGGGGCAAAGAACGCTGAGTGTGGCACACTGTAGCTTGACATTCTCAAGGTAGGAGCCGTTTTATTAAGAGGGAAGCAGCGAGTGGCCAGACAAATAGACAGACAGTGCTCTGCTTGGAAAAGAGCCTTTCATTTTTTTTTTAAGCTCATGAAGCACATTAGAAATAAATAGAGTAGAAGTCAGCTGAGGTTACAAACAAATTATATTTCCCCAAATATCCACAAATTTGCATTCAAAGTTTCTTTTTTTTTTTTGGTTGTATATCAACTTTTGGGAGACCTCACTTTATTCTCAGTACAGTCAAGACAAGGAAGTGTGTGCAGTCTGAAACCAAAATGATCATTTTCTCAGTCCATTTTTTTTCTACTATAACAAAATGTGGCACAACATGTAATATACAATGAACAGAGATTTATTGGCTTACAGTTCTGAAAGCTGGGGAATCCAAGGTCAGTTATAGTGCGCGTGTCTAGTGAGATCTGTTTTTCTGCATCATCATGAACTCCAGAAGGGGATGGATTCTTTCTCATAATGCATTAGTGTCACTCCTGAGAGAAGCAGCCTCATTTCCTAACTGCTAGCTGAAGGTAACAGATCATATTACTGTTAATACTGGCAAATTCCAACATGAATTTTGAAGGAAACAAACACATGATAGCATTCATTAAAGATGTAGCCGCAGAGGATACGATGAAAAGAGAAACATCAAAGGTGGGAAGAATATTGAAAAAAATTTAAAACCTTGATTACTCCCTATGTTTGTGAGATTTCCGTCACTGAAACGAAAAACCTGATCAAGTTAGGAAAAAAGAAAAATTTATTTGGGCTCATATGTTTAGACATTTCAGCCCAGGATTGCCCCAGTCACTTTTAGTCCCGTGACGAGGTAGAACATCATGGTGTGGGAATGTACAGCCGCTTACCTCATGGCATCCAAGAAGCAAAAGAGAAGAAATAGCGTCCTCAGTATGACGTGCCTCCCTTCAACTAGGCCCTACCTCCCAAAGTATCCATGGCTTCATAACAGTCATGACAGTCCCATCAGCTGCAGGACAAGCCTTTAGCATATCACTCTTTGGAAAATGTTTAAGATTCAAACTATATCCATTCCAGACCAGACCTAATCAAGAAATTCTCTTACCATTACAATGCCAGTACCAAAGGATTCAGTCACTTTCGTGGACTCAAGATTGCCTAGCTTCTTTTATTATTCTCTTTCCAACATGATTTTGAGACTAACAGGCGGCATGACAGAAAATTGGCTTTCCCTACCCGAAAAAGCCCTATTTATACTTTTGTAAATTTCTGGGTGCATAAATTCTTATACTGTGGCTTGTTTCAAGATACTACCCTGATGTCATTGACTGTGAGTTGAGAGAACCCAATGGTTCACACAGTCGGCACAGACACAAGCCAGCTCTAACATCCCACTACAGCTATTTGTACCTCCTCACCACAGCATCTGGAGTATGCCTGTGAAGGGATTCTGAAAGGTAACTTTTTGTTTTGACACAGAGTCTTTCCATGTAGACCAGACTGGCCTCAGTTTAAAAAAAGTTGATTCTTCAAGAATTCAATACAATGTATTTTGATCACATTCAGATCCCTTCTCTACACCCCACTCTTCTACACTCAGATTTCATGTGCCTTATTAGTATTTTTCTTTCTTTAATGGCCTATTGAGTCTAACCTGTGTTCCTCATAAACTCTTGGATGTGGGTCTATCCATTGGAGTCAGGTGGGCTTATCAGGCTTCATCCCCCTAAAAAGAACTGAGTCTTCCTCCCCTAGCAACTGTCAATTGCCAATAGATCATCAGCTAGGGCTCAGGCTTCTTGTTGATCTCCCCCATCAATGCTGGGTTTTATCTGACTTGGGCTTGTACAGGTCTTGTCTTGTGTGTGCTGTCACAGCACTGTGTGTTTATATGAGCATCTGCCTTGTAGTATTCAGACAACATTGTTTCCTTGCATTTATCTACCACCTCTGGCTCTTACAATCTTTCTGGCCCCTATGCCACCATGAGACATGGGAGGAGATAGTGTGATATAGGTGTCCCCTTTAGGGTGGAGAATTCCACAGTCTCTTATTCTTTGCGTGTTGACCAGCTGTGGACCTCTATGTTAATTTCCATCTGCTGCCAGATGCTTCTCTGATGGGGGTTGAGAGATGTACTAATCCACAGGTATAAAAATAAGTCATATATATCTATTTAGAAGAATAATAGTAGTAGGTTTTCCTCTGTGGTCTGCGACCTGTCTAGTCATAGTTTCTTAGCCCTAAAAACAGTGCCAGATATGGGCTCCACCTTGTGAAGTGACCCTTAAATCCAATCAGAAGTTGGTTGATTACTTACCTCTTTGTATCACTGCTGCACCCATAGACATATTGTTATTATTATTGTGGCCTGAAGCATTCACAGCTGGGTAAGGCTGATAATTACCTTTTTCTTCCAGTAGCATGCATAGCACCTTCTAGTACTATGAAATAAAGCCTGTAGAGATGAAGCTTGAGGTCAGTATCATCTTGATTTCTCCTTGTTTATTCTATGACTCACGTATATAGTATCTTCAGCAATAGGGTCTTGCCATCAAGTTCTGGCAGGTTAACAAGAGCAATGACAGCAGTTAGTAGTTTGAGGACATCCCTGGCCAACAACTCCAAAAAAGAGAAAGTCCATGTGATTTCCCTGTAATGGGGTCAATGGCTCTCCCTGACGCTACCAGGCAGGCTGATTTCTGAAGCTCAATCCTGACCCTCCTCCCCATTTTGAGACTTACAGGCATGCATAGCCACATGCAGCTCTGTGCTTTCCTTTTTTGGTATGTAGGGGAAAACTGCATCTCAGCCTGGCAGAAGGTACATTACTGTGAGAATTTTGCATAGTGGTATATTGGAAAGTAGGAGATAGAGCTTTGGGTTGCTGTTTCAAAGAAATTATATATATATATATATATATATATATATATATATATATATATATATAAGTTTATATTATAACAATATGAATATTCGAATGGGTTTGGAGGTGATTGCTATAGAACCCACCATTACTTATCTTGACTGTCATTTAGTTTATTTTCCACAGTTTATCCAACATACTAGATGAAAGTAAATTTTGATTTTGTTAAATATATTCCTATTCTTACATGATGTTTAGAAATCATCATAGCAGACTCATATGGCTTTGAAGGACAATAATCAAGTTTGTCTCACATCCCTGGACTTTACTGGCCCTTATCCCTGGCAACCACACCATCACCAGGGCATAACTGAGCAGACTGATTTGTGGAGTGGATGATTAAAATGGTAGACAATCCATTTGCAGGCTTGAAGTTACCTGATCTGGTGTGATACATTCTTAGGACTTCCATCCAATTTGTGGTTCTCTAAAAGTCACAGTGCACATGTCATGGAACTGTAAAGGCAGGAAGAACATGATGCCAATGGTATACTTATATAATTTTTCTTCCTCTCCCTATAATTCTTGGTTTGTGTTCTTAAAGGAGAAAGTTTCTATCCAGTTTTTAGTAAGGATTACTTGTACAAAAGATTGTGGTAGCTAGACTTTGGTTTCTTTGTGTCAGTGCATTAATGGTTGAGAAAGGGGGTCATTTTATTGCATGTATCACTGATCCCATTGATCCAGAGTCAGTAAGGCTACTGCTCTGTAGTGGGAAGAAGAAGGCATTTGGATCCAAAGAATTGTGTGGCTCTCCTTTATTCCAACACTTAGAGGCCAAGTCTGATGTAAGATTAAGATAATTCAATACAATCAACACCATTCCTGTTTCAGACTCTTTGGGATGGAATATTTGGCTCTTCTTTAAAGTATAGTCCTTATCAGCTGAAGTTTGTTTTGGAGCTGTCACAGGGAGCATGAAATGACTAGTCACAGGATGGAGAATGATAGTAGCTATGCACTTTTCCTTCACTGTGAGACAAATTATCTTTTCTTCTTCTTTGTATAAAGGTAGTTGATGTAGATACCTCAGTATATTCTTTAAATCACAGAAAGGAAAAACTGGGCTACAAGACAACATCTCATCCAGAGATGGACACAGTTGCTGATAGACTTTGCGGTTCCTTTTCATAGGGAAGGATAAGCATGTCACCATCTCAGGAGTACCTTGTCCATTTTCAGAAGGTAGCAGGAGTTTTTGTCATATTAACGTGGAGTTTAAACATCTGTACAAGGCTGAGAGTGGATGTGGACCATGCAAAGGAACAGACAATGCCAGATGTTGTCAAATCTCAGCATAATTCCTGCTTATTTGGCATCCTCCGAGCAAGTAGGATCTGGCCAATGACTGGAACTCACTGAAGATTTAGAAGGGGAAAGAGAACAATAAGCCATTGTACTTTGGCAGGAACTCCTTTCAGATTGTGCACAGACAGTAGACATGAAAGGCTCTGAAGATTCCTGGTGAACACAGAAAAATACCCGTTTCTATCCCACAAATTGTAGAAATCATTCATGTCTGCTTCTGTTTTTCTGTTCTTTCTGAGTCCCGCAAACTAGCAGTATATCTCTCAAACGTTTATAAGCAATTAGTTTACTACTGATATAATTATTTTTCAACTTAAAATAGCATAACTTCTCATCTCCTGCTCAAGTAATGGTAGGTTTCAACTTCCCTTTTAGCTTTCCTGTTATTACTATTCTGCATTTGTATCTGTGTGGTACGATTTTGGCATGCCTAGATCTCATAACTACTTGCTATATAGTAAATAATCCCAAATTTAGAGTCATAAATCAACAATCTTTTCCCTGGGCTCATAATTCCATGGGACAATAATTTTGGCATGACTCTACACTGTGGCTTATCCCTGTTGTCTAGCATCATGGCCTTGACATCCTGGCAAGATGCATATGCTGGAGGAAACTGCACAACTATGAACCAAAGTCTTCTTGAAAGCATCTTCATTCTCATGTTTAATACACGGACAGAGAAAACGTTAGGACTACTGTTGCCGGGGACAATGTTTACAGGCTGAACTTTCATGTGACTTTGCTTTCTCAGAGCCTGGCAGCCAGCATCACTGCTGATGAATTATATCAGTCAGTTGTAGTCTCAAGAGCTTTAGATGGTTGGGGAAGAACACAGATCTAAAGCTCATGATTTGATATATCTAAGAATTTGAGGTCAAGGTTTGAAACTTCAATGCCATCAGATTGAGAAGACAGATCTAAAATACTACAGTTATTTGTCTTCCCTTTCTTTGATTGTTTGGATCTCAGCAAAAACTTCACAGATGTGCATAGAATGTTGGTCAAGTACACTGATCATGTTGCCAGTGCCTCAGTTCGCATCCCAACTCTATACTACCTGGCAGAGCCCTGAGTAACAATTGTTTAGCAATTCTGTATTTGAATGATTATAAGGGGATGATGATGACAACCCACATGGGAAGTTTTGTTTGAAATATGCAGTACTGAGTGATGACTCTCAACAGAAGATGCTGGCCACATAGAGCCTGTGAATGTGACCTTGTTTAGTGAATGAGGCCTTATACATGTGTCTTAGTTAATTTTCTGATGTTGTGGTAAAACACCTTGAGGAAAAGCAACTTAGGGGAGAGATGTTTTATTTTGGTTTATGGTTCCTGAGGTATAGAGTCCATCATGGCAGAGAAGGCATGGTAATAGAGAAATCGTGGTGGTAAGAATATGAATCTGGCTGATTATATTTCATCTGCACATAGGAAGGAGAAAGAGAGAGAGAGAAAGAGAGAAAGAGACAGACAGAGAGAGACAGAGACAGAGACAGACAGAGAACAGGAAGTATGGCCAGGTTATAAACCCTCAAGGCCTGCCCCCAGTTGTATAGTTCCTCCAGTGAGACTCCACCTCCTGAAGGTTCTATAACCTCTTGTTGAGTAGACGATTCCTCCAAAATAAAACCCTCTGTCTGGACCAGAAGCCAGGTAGGCAACAGAATGTTTTGTGAAGGGAAGCATTCTGTCCCACAGAGAACCTTGTTAAGCTCAGGAAGTAGACAGCTCAATAGCTTCCAGGAGTCCCTAAACTTGACCAGGTTCACTAGGTCCCTCTCTCCCCAAGACTGCCAAAACACACTCTCAGACAAGCCAAGCTCCCCGGTAGAAGTAGAGGCTAACTGAGCTGTCTGGAAGAGCCAAAGACCATTGAGCTACATGAAGAGGCTAGGACCAACTGAGCTACTGGAAAAGAACATTCTTCAGCTTATTAACCTGCCTGCTGGCAGTGCAGTATATTCCAGGTTTCCTACTTCTGTGAGCTGACACCCATGCTGAGGTGGGCTTTGGCAATGTGGCTGTCTTTGAGTCATTTCTGTTCTTCTAAGTTAACCATTCACCAGTATACTTATAAGTAAACCCAATAAAACTCATTGAATTTTGGTGGAATCCTTACTTCGGTTTGTTGTTGGTTTCCTAGAAAGAATAGATATTTGTTCACCTCTCCCCAGGAATGGAGTCACACAATACCTCCCAAACAACACCAAAAGCTGGGGAACAACTGCTCAAACACATGAATCTTTTGGGGGGCTTTTATATTCAAAGTACCATAGCAGTACATTTACAACACAACACCTACATCTAAGACTCAGAGAACACCGTGAAAGAGAGCATTGAAAGACTGTAAGAGCCATAGGACGCCTGCCACTAGATAGTGTCTTCTAGGCATGACAGGGACTCATGACATCTCATAATGGTTGCCTAAAAATAATCTGCATAATGATCATACTATTTGACTTGCTCAAGAGGATAAGGGGAGTTTCACAAGACCCTGCCAGGAGATGAAGAGCTACATACAATCAATGATTCCTGAGGGAGAATCAGTTTTCTCTAGGGATGAGCCCTCCTAGTTTTCAATCTGAAGTGGTCAGCCCTAAACATATAATAATTATATAAAAAATTCCTGAACCCAAGGAGGAGTAATAGAGGAAGGAGAGAGTTGGAAGGGGTGGTATAAATGATGTAAATATAGTATACTTTTGTATGAAATTCTAAATACATGTGTATACATTTTAAAACATGTCATAACATATAATAAGCATCTTGAGATAAAATGATTCTGGTTTAGAATCTCTAATGAGTATCTTTATGAAGAACAATTGTATTTTACTTATAAGTACTGTATGAGTGTCTGCTATGTTCATTTCAAATACCTCTTCCTCTCATCACCCAGTCCTACAACCATCTATCAGACAACCTTATCATGAGTTCAGATTTACGTAGCTGTTATCTCAATTCCTGGCTCCCCTCCTCTGTTGGAAGGCAATACCTTGCAGAAGCATCCTTGCCTTTCTCATTGTCGTATATGTTAGAACTTGGAATTTAAGTACTCTCCTAAAGGCTGTTGAATGCTTAGTTCCCATCTGGTAGATCCAGTCACTGACAGGTGGCTGAATCATGAGGGCTCTGGACTGAGCAGCAGTTCATTTCACTGATAGACACAAGACTTGATGACATTGTTGGGAAGTTATGCAGACTAAGAGATGGGGTTGGGTTGGAAGAATTAGGCCACTGGGGAGCATGCCTCTGAAGGTGTCTTGTCTTCTAGTCCCTCTTTCCGTGTTTCTCTGCTTCCCAACCATCATAAGTAGACAGGTTTGTCACACCTTCCTTATCCTGATGCTTTGCCTCACTACAGGCTCACAGTCCTAAGAACAAGTGACCATGGACTGAAACCTCTGATGGTGTGAGTCTAAATAAATCTCTCCTCCTTTAAGTTGTTTGTCTCATGGACTTTGGCCACATTGTCTAACATTGACTAACACACACCCCATTTTTATAGCACAGTAGTAGATTTTAGCTGATCTCAGTATTGTTGTTAGGATCTTTTTTGGTAAAATTCTTTTTAACGCATACAGAAAATTTTGTTTAATCTCTTTTCTTGGTACTATATTGACCCAGGATATTTACTAAAGTGGAATGCATAGTTATGGCATTGAAAAGAACCAGCAGGATGATTTTATCTTTGCACTCTATATAGACAGGGAATCCACACTCAATTAAATTACCAGAAAAAAAGAATAAATCTATTCTTTATAAAGTCTTGTGTCATGAGCCTCATCCTTTAGAATGCTTTTCAGAGCATCCAACTGAAGGATAAGAATGGATCTTCAAGAGCATTTATTTCATTTACCTTGTTGAGAAGTCTCTGCAGAGGCCACAACAAATATGTTTGGGTGCCTGGTGCCAGCCTGGGCTACAGGGCTTACCAGTGTTCCACAGACTTGTCTCAAGCAGCACACATCATTTATGAGCTCTGAGCTTACAACTCTCCTGGGCTCTTCTACTTCATTCCCTGCTTCTGTAATTAAGTGAAGTGTCCAGAGATTCATATTATTTTTTTTTCTACCATTGAGGTCTCACTTAGGTAAAGCTTTCATTGTTTACCTAGATGGAGACAGCAAAGATATGCCATCTTCTAGGATCAAACTTGTTTTGAACGAAGCTGCATCTACTCAGTGAAATTCTATGGGGTCTTATCTCTTGGAACTGACTCACTTTTAGACTGCTTCTTCTCTGTCTCCCACAATAGCACAGTAAACAATTCAAGAGCAGAGTGATTTGTTCTCTTCTGCTTCCTTGGTACTTCACCTAGCATCTACCAGCACACACCTACAGGCCTATTTAAATAACAATTATCCCACACTGAGTCAGAGCAAATAACAAAGCTTACTGCAGATTCATTTCAAGCCCCAGTGAACTGGAGGGTCAAAACTTAGGAGGAAAAAAAAAAAAAAAAACAGAAAAACAAATAACTCAGCCTCTCTCAAGCTCCAGTAACAATTGTGTGGCCCAAGGGCATAAAATTGCCTAAAATTATATTTATCTCCTTCAAGTTTCAAATCATGCCTTTGCCTTAATTTGGAGGCAAATCTCTCATACACTCATTGGTAATCATGTTGTTAGGGAGCATTTACAAAGTATTAGACTCGTTTCTTAACATTTTGCCTAAACTGCCTTACTTTATTTATACAGCACCCCATAAGTGTATACTATAATTATCTCTATTTTACAGAAAAAGAATCTGAGGTATGGGGAGGATAGGAATTTTCCCAAAGTAGAAATAAAAGACAGAGAGATTTGATCCTAGGTAGTATAATTCCCAGACACTTGGTTTGCAGTTACTTATGTTTTGAAATTTATATTTTTTTGGCTTTTTGAGATCGGGCCTGTAGCACAGGTTGTCCTTGAATTTGTAATAGTCCTCCTGTGGCAGTTTCCTGAATGTTGGAGCTGCAGTTGTGTGTGCATGCATGCCAGGCTTTGCTTATTTATAAACAGATGTCAGGAAAAGAACAATAGGAGTCAGAAGCCCTGGTGTCGGGATCTCTCCTAATAGCATACTGAGAAAACCCAGGTTTTGACAGCCTGGATCATCACACAGAAGACAAGTTGGCCACAGTTATTAAAAGTTATTAAAGCTCCTTTTGTGTTTTAATTTTCCCTTTTGGGGCTGTTGTCTGAGATGAAGAGCTGGAATACAGGGGATGGAGTTAGAAAAGTTGTCATTAAGACTAACAGCGAGGAGAATTTATCCTACTGTCAAGCAGAACTTTGGGGCAAGCAATTTTAAGAGCCCTGTGCAGTCACCAGAGAAAGCAGATGATAATAAGACAGGGGAGGAAAGACTGGCTTAATGTTCTCAAGTCAGGAAGGAGCTCCGAGGTTTCCAGGGCCTCCTCTTGACTCCTGTTGAACCTCCTGAGAGACTGAATCAAGCTCATCAGAAAGGAGGATCCTTTAACTGGAATCAGCACTGCAGCTGGACTATCTGAACCTGGGTAGAAAACACAGTGACTGCTAGTCTCTGCAAGACAGTAAAATAGAAAGGACTGGCTCAGCAGGGGGACCACCAGGGACCCATCAAACTAGGCAAGAAGAACCAGAAGCTACACCTGCCGCAGCAAACCCTGGGAGTACATCTAGAGAGAATCAAAAAGTTCACTCACTGGTAGCATAGCTACCATGAGAAAGACACCAGGGGTTCCCATTGGGGGAAATATTTTAATTACAAAAATGAAAAATGAGTTATTTTAAGAGTCTAAATTGCACTCAAATATGACCTTGCAGTAGTTCCAAGCAGTTAGTGGGGACAGCTTCAGGAAAAGAAATTGAGTCATTTGTAGATACTGAATTATCTCCAGAGACTTTGATAGCCCTTCTATTAGATTCAGAAAGTGTTGAAATTAAAACTTTATTTCCTTCCAGTGGTGAAACGAGATTCACAAAGAAGATTATGGAAAAGAAAGAGATATAACCTGTTCTCCCCTCACTTGGAGTTTTAAATTCTGATTTGAGTGCAAAATTTTGTTTACCACAGGCAAGACTATGCATCAGCCTTTATTCTACAAACAAAAGTGGGAGTCACCTTTAAATAATCTTCATCTTTTTTAGGAGAGATTGGAAGGATTCTAAATATCTTGATTTTGTGGGAGTCTTGTTAGAGATTTGCCAAAGTTATCCTTAAATATTAAATCAATGCTAATGCTAAGCTTCTCACATGTAACAAAACTTCTAAGTTGTCAGTGGTTAAAACATTACTAAAATTGAATTGTTTTATTATTTCACAGTATTGTGTATGGTTATCTATTATGGTATAATGTTATCCTAAAATTTGATGATGTAAAATAGCAATGACAGTTGTTTAGTGTGAGCCAGTTTCAGTTTGGTGGCTCTTTTGATATTCTTTTTCATGAGCAGCCACCTTGCTGCAGAAACCACTGGCCCAAATGAATCTAAGATAAAATGTCTATGATGACCTTTAAAGGCCAGACATATAAAATAAACAAGGGAATATGTGTTGCCAAAATTGATATTCCACATGGTGGTTCAACAGTCTATCTTAAATAATGTTCCAAGAACATGAGAAATTCACAGAGGACAGAATTGCCTAGGTCTCTTGACCCATGCTCTAGAATAAGAATAATGTTCATCTTTGACTGTCTACTCTTGCAGCTGGCCAAAATGCTACTGTAGATTTGAGACTGCCAAAAGAAGCCCTATCCCTTATGCAGGAAGCAACATTATGCCATGGCAATATCTTCCCAGGCTACCACATACACCTCCCACATGTAATAATGTGTACATGGTTTTCTCAAATTTTAAGTTACTGTCATTTTAAGCCTCATCAAGCAGTATTTCAGTTGACTTTTAGTTTTTTTTTTCCTTTTCATTTACATTTAAGTGCATGTTTACTTTTTCTGTTATTCTTTGTTCCTTCTAGCATTTAAAAAAATCCACATATGTTCATTTTTCTTTTATCTGAAGGAGCTCCTCAATATTTCCTTTTGCATATGTCTTCATTTGATCAATTCTTTGTCCTGTTTGTGGGAAAATCCTCATGTTTCATCTTTGGTTTAGGGAATATATGACTCTTGATTGGCACTTGTTTTCTTCCTCTTTAAGTCTATATTTCCATCAACTCCTGACCTCTGTTACTGGAAGCAAGAAGACAGATGCCAGTCTGTTTCTCTTCTCTCTGTGTGAACTTTCAGGCTTGAATGTAGTGACATTGCACACTTGCACCCATGTTTCTTAATCCTTCACTCTGCCCGTGTTTTTGTTAATTATTTCTTTATTAAGTGTGTCAGGCTAGGGATATAGCTTCATGATACAGTGCTCAGTTAGTATGTCCAAGAGCCTTGATTTAATCTTAGCACCCTATGGACACACACAACAAGATTGTGATAATTAGCTGTTCAGTCAGTTTAAAGGTGTTCTTTCTTAACAAAACTCTGTTATGTTGGTAAATGAGTTAGCATTGTGTCAGCTGCCTTCTATTCTCTAAGTTTTTGGCCAATAATTTTTAATGTAAATTCAAACAATGCAAAGGAACTTACCTTTTAATAATGGAAGGGCATAAAGGAAGCAAGATAAATACACACAACCTGTGCTACTATAGACAGTGACTCCATGCTACCTGAAAAAAAATCTTGCCAAAAGGAAACCGAAATGAGGATGTTAACGATGCTGTGGAAAAGACCGGATGGGGGGAGGCAGCTTTACTCTGAAACCACCTACACTCATTTTATTGATTCTTGCATCAATTGTTCTTTGTGTCTGATCTTTTCCACTTAGATACTTAAAATTCAAGTTTATTTTAAAAACGAAATAGCAAATCTTCTAATTTCCTATTGCACTGAATTAATCATTCCTTGTGAAAAATATTCCCAACCCCGTTTTTTTTTTTTTTTTTCAGGTTAATATATTTTTTAAAGAAACCACAAGAAGAGGAACTTTGACAACTTAAGATAGTTGTATAAGCTACTTTCTTAGTCTGTTATGATTGCTATTATAGATGTCAAGCTGGGTGGCTTGTCGACATGGAATTTTAGTTTTCAATGATCATGGAGGCTAGAGTCTAAGATCACTCTGTGGTGGTTTCAGTATCCTGGAAGAGACCACTTCATACCCATTAATGCCCATCTTCCCACAGCAACTTCACATGACGGAAGGAGAGAGCATTTTCAGTATCTTTCATGAGGGTTCTAAAAGCGGTCATGAAGATGAGGCTTCACATTCATGAGGCATTCAGGAAGTGACAGGCTACAGCCCAAAGGCCCATCACCTCTCCAATTCCCTACTCGCTAACACTGGGATTTAGGATTTTAACATATGAATTTGAGAAGACAAGAACAATTTCAATAGCAGCTAAAATTTAATATCTTCGAGCAGGGAATTTTGATTCATTGTTTACCTCTTAATTCTAATTGTGTGTGATATGTAAGAGGTACTTAATAATTACTTGCTGAATGAATGAATTAGTACACATAGAAATGCCTGCATTCATTCAGCTAGTATATTCTGAGTTCTTGTCTTTAAAATTTCAAGTTGACAATTGATATCTTCAACAGGCAATGATATAATTTCCGTGGTATGCACTCCATTTTTTAAAAAATTTAGGCACCTACTGTGTGCCCCTCTACACATAACAATAACAACAATAGCAACAACAAAAACAATGACCACAAAACTGAAGAAAATCTTCATTGTGAATGGCCCAAATCATTTTAATAATATTGTGGATTTACTGACTCACAAGTCTGAGTCAGAACAGATTAATTTCAGGATCTGACTATATCTAGGCTCTTTAGGATTAGTAGTCAATGGTCTCTCTCCTGTTTTTGCGTGCTTCCCCCTTTTCCTCAATGTTAGCTTAATTTTCAGATATTCTTTCCCTAAAGGTAATATAGATTTATTTCGATTCAGCCTCTGGCACACAACTTCCTACTTTGCAAATGACTGCAGCAAAATGGTGCTTTCCCCAAAGTTGTACTAAATCTCCTCTGCGTGTCCTTCGTTAACCTACTGTGGTTAGTGCTTGTCTTTAAGTCAGTGGTTTTCATCAAAGAGTGGAAGATGTCTGATGACTATGTCTAATTCATACACCAGCCTTGAAATCAGTAGTGAGCTCACATCATGTAATTACTTGGACTCATATAGATCCTCAGAAAAAATTCATTTGTAATATGCTGTGGGGCCTGGGCCTATTGCAAAAGGTATGGAACAAACAACATGACCCGGAATTCCTGAAGGGATGGTAGGAGACTGGACTTCTCTGCCTGAAACTATGGCCTAGGTCCCAGGAAGCCGCTCAGGTAGGGCAGAGTTTCATTTCTTTATTCCTTAGCGCATGCTTCACCTGACCCTTGTAGGCCACGTCAGCCCTAAACTTCCTGCCTTTACCTAAAAGACCCCACCATGAACTTTCCTGCCTTCAGTAAAGATCAGACAGGCCTCCCTATATAAAGCCCTGCCTTGGTTTCTATAAATATGCTGTCCACTGATGCAGTCTCCTGGGAGTTCTTTCCTGTCACACCCTGGGCTGCTGAGGACCTGTTCATCTGCTCTCCCGTTCTCTGGGATGGCTGGTGCACAACAGCTGCCCATGGAGACAGAGGAGATGCCCAATATATGTGAAAAACTGTAGCAGATTTCCCAGGTACTCTGCTGAAGTCCTTTCTACTTTTTCAAGTGACGTTTTGGTTAAAGCTACTAATATGAACTAACTTCGAGTTAGTAGAAACAGTTAAAAAATGGTTATAATTCTTTGAAATGAATTTCATGTGTACAGAAGAGATTCATGAGTCATGGCTTCTTCTTTGAAGAAAACTGGAGTAAGCACCTAGGGAAAGGGTTTGTAATGAGTGTATCCTTCATTTCTATGTAAAAAGAATGATGCTGAAGTGTGTGGAAGTGATTGGAAGAGCAGTTAAGTGTTTAAACACATCACTCAGTTCTTCTTGCACTATTCCTGTACTACTAAATTACTTGAACAAATTATCACAGATTCTAGAATCATGAGATTTTAGTCTGTATGCAGGTGTGAATGCCTAGATAGCTTTAGGTAATCTGCAAGGCAGAGCATTCCCTCTGAAGCACTGGAGAAGTTGTACAGGAGTTTGTAGCATCTTCTTAAAGCAGAAGCTTTGAAAGATTATTCCACTTAGTAATTTATTTAAATTGTGCTAATTTGGTTTAGGTATAGACACCTTTTTCCTCATAGGACTAACTTTTTAAAGATGTGTTTCTTTAGGCCCAAGACTTCTTTACTGTCTTCTACTAGTATGTCTCTAATGGTGGCTGACAGCACATAGCACAGCCACTAAAATAGTTTAAAGTCTACTAGAGAGAGGCAAAAAGATAAATCAAGAAGTTAACAGTATCTTAAAACTTTTAAAGTGATGAACTAACTTTTGCTGCATTCAAATGCACACTTAGTAGATTGAGCGACTTTAAGTTTTATATGATAAAGACTATTGTGGGTGTTCCTAAATTTGCAGATCAAGGTATAGATGACATAACCTGCTTCCCAGCCATTGCAGTCACAACAATTATTGTTTAAAAATGATTGAGAAACCAACTGCTCTTTTATGTCAGACTGTTTTCAAAGAGCAATTCTGTCAAACTGAAAGAAGGCAAAGGTAGAGTTAGTGAAGAACTACTCAGACTAAACGTGGAGGAAGTCATTAGTCAAGGTCTTTAAAGATGCCTTCAAGACAGCTTATTTCTGTAGTGTCTACAACCTAAACCAAACTGTACAGGCACATGAACAACAGAAGAATTGATTAAACATGAGACAGTATAAACTTATTGATAGTCAAAATTGTGGAGTGACCAGGTGTGCAGTTTTTAACAAACTATCCTTATTGTGCTTGGAAATAAGATGAAATTGTTGGAGAATTGGAAAGTACCTAATAATAACACTAAATGGAAATTATTGGATAAAATAATGCAGTAACTATGTTAAAGAATTTAACGAAATGGATTTTCAGTAGACTTGATAAAGCAGGAAGAAATTAGCAAAAAGAAAGGCACAGAATATATAGAATAAAACAAAGAGAACAAGGATATTTACAATACACAGCAGCCATATATATTTATAGACATCCACAGACACAGAATATAGTATGTACCTATGTGTATAATGTGACTAGAGTCCCAGAAATAAAGGGGAGTGTTGACGAGATTGAGCAACATTTGAAAGAAAATGGCTGAGAATGTCCCAAACTTGCCTAAGACACTAAGCCATAGATTTAAGTATTATGAGTTTAAGACAGATAAATACAAAAAGCATCTCAAGTTACTGAAAACTGGAGATGAGAAAACTGTCAGTGCATCTGGCAAAAGCAATGCTGCCTTCAAGGAGAAGCAGTTGGATTAACTGCTGGTTTCCCAACAGAAGCAGTTAATGGAGAATAGCAATGAAAGAAAAAAATGTAAGCAGTAAAACAGAAAATGTGATAACTGTTAGTGGACAGCTCTACACTATTCTTCAAGAATAATTATGAAATGAGGGACTTTTCAGATAAGCAAAACTAGGAGTACTTATCACCAGTATAGCACCTAGAGAATGCAAAAATATTCTCTTAACAAAATGATCATAGGGACTGAAGAGATTGCTTAGCTGTCATAGGGACTGAAGAGATTGCTTAGCTGTTAAGAGCACTGGCTGCTCTTGCAGAGGACTTGGCTTCCAGTCTCAGCACCCACATGGTGGTGCTGACTTAAATATTAATTAAATATTAAATGAAAATAATAACTTATTTACAGTGTATTTCTTTTAAAAATATTTTATTTATGGTGCTGGAGAAATTGCTCAGCAGTTAAGAACACTGTGTGCACTTGCAGAGGAGCAGGGTTTGGCTCACAGCACCCACATGGTGGATAGCAACTGTCCACAACACTGTAGCTCCAGAGGATCTGACGCCTTCTTTTGACCTCCACGGGCTTTGCATGATATGGTGCACTTACATGCATATAGGCAATACACTCATACATTTAAAATATAATAAAAAGATCCTAAATAGGCAAAGCCATCTTGAGCAAACAAAGCTGGAGGCACCATGCCACCAAACATAGCACAAAACTGCACACTTGAACATGTGCTGCAATGTAATGTTATGGTGTGTGGTCTTGGATTGGGTTTCATTATGTGCTCTCTGAATGTTCCAGAAGGAGGCTTTGTTTACCATTGCAATCTGCTTTATGCCTATAGAAAGGTTCTGGATATGTTGTATGGCCCAAGTAGGTACTTGCTCACAGCACTATCTGCAAAGAATTACATTTATCTCAAAAGTTGCTTTTGTTCTATTTTATGACAGGTATTTTCATTGTTTATCCTTAAGAAAAAGATTTAAGCATACTGAACTGTATAACCTGGATGATTCACCCACAAATTAGATAAACATTTCAAGACTGGGTATTCACTTCTTCACATTCTTGATCATTATTCATTCATTATGCTTAGTTTTCTAAACAAGGAATTATTTAATACCTACGGTGTGCAGTTATGTCAGAAGCAATCGTGAACAAGTAATAGCATCTCATCCAGAGGACTTCTGTGCGTTTTGAGACGTTATTATGATTATCTACTAAGTATAAGGAACCTCTTGTCATTTTCTAGATGGAATTTCCACCAATGTAAACTGCACACAGTATAACTGAAGACAGGTAGACTAATAAACTAATAAATGACAACTACTACTCTGGCACTTTTACAATGGAGGAGTAGCAGCAGTTTAAGAGAAGCAAATTATTCTACTTGGAGAAATGAAGAAAAGAATCCTCCTGAAGGTAAAATTTAAACCAGGTTTTAAAGAAAAGAACTGTGATAGAGTAAGAAGGAAAAAAGGAGAGTTCCTATAAAATGCCACCAGAAAAAGTAGAATTGTGGAGGTTGTAGCACATCCCTGGGATGAGTATATCTGGCCAGCACAGTAGCACAGACTGTGTGGAAGAGAGGCTGTGGACTTTCATTGGTCTGTACATTTGTTCCAAACTGTAGCGACAGGGGAACTGAGAGACATAGTTTCATGCTGTCACCTACAGCAGCCTGAGTTCTTTCAGAGACCTCTCTGCTCAGGTCAGGCCACAATTCTTGACTTTGCTAGAGAAAGGAGTTAAAGTGTGAGTCACATGAGGTGAAGTTAGAGTTGGAGTTGAAAATGGTCTAACACAGATTTAAGCCTGGCCATTAAGGGAGAAAGAGGAGTTTAGGAAAAGGACAGAATACACCCCAAACCGAGGCATAGGCTTCTCAGTACACAGAGAAGCTTGTCCTAGCACAAACCTGTACATGGTGTTGGTTACTTCTATAATTACCTTGCTAAAAGGATTTCTAAGGAATAACTTTATTCTTTTGGTGTTGTCATTTGGTTTTGGTAAATGTGATTATAAGATAATTACTTATGAATGCTGATACAGGCCCATAAGCTACAACCACAGGTCTCAATGGTGAAAGGAATTTTGGCTGTACTGGGTGACAAAGGAGTAATGATGTATATTTATGGTTTTAAATAAGCTTTAATGGTTCTGTTTGTGATATTCTCAGCAATATATAAGTTCTTATTTTTACAAAATTAACATTTTTATTAAATCAAGTGAACATGTTCACTGTAGAGCTGGAGAGATGGTTCAGAGGTTAAGAGCACTGGTTGCTCTTTCAGAGGACCTAGATTCGAATTCCAGAACACATATGGTAGCTAACAACTGTCCATAACTCCAGTTCCAGGGGATCTGATGCCCTCTTCTGACCTCCGTGGGCATTGCGTGATATGCCCTTATGTATATGCAGGCACTACACAAAAGAATGAAAATAACAAATGAAAACAATGTTCACTATAAAAGTCAACAAAGATATTAAGAAAATAAAAACATATGTCTTTGTATAATAGATGCATTTATTAGCAGCAAACCCCTTCTGATATTTTCTTGTGCATTCTTTCAGTCATTTTAAAGAAAAAGTGACACTGCACATTAGTACGGAATGCCAGTGAATTCACTCCCACGTCTGTTCTGTGGTTTGTCCCTTCTTTATAATACTTTATGAACTGCAGTCTTGAATGTTGATCACAAACCTTATTTGGACTAAAGAGTAGTGAAGCAGTGGCTGATATCATTTTACAGCTGGGAAATTTGTAAGGTGAAACTCAAAAGTCATATATGTTTAGTCCTTAAACATGGTTCATTGCTATTTTAATATTCTCATTTGAAATATCTCCATAAAAAGGAATGTTATTCCTATGTAAGTGACCTTCATAGCAATTAAAAAAAAAGTTTTGACTCTCAGCAAGAGATTTTGACCAGTCTCGAGGAAACAGGTCCCCTTTATCTCTCTTTCTTTCCTGCCTCACAGGAACTCAAATTTGTTGTGATTCATCCAATTATTCTAGAATTTCTTGCATTGCAGAATTATAAATTGTATTGTAGAAATACAAGATATGACAGTCCCTATATCACAGAGCTACAACCCAAGATTAACAGAGGTCAGGTATTAGGACTGATGTAACTTCTGGTACACTCTGAGGTCAAAATAAACACAAATTTGTGGTATCCAGGTGGAGATGTGTAGTGGGAAACTTGAAATGAGACTCTGGAGAAGAGGAAACAGTGGGGTTAAATTCAGAAACAGGAGCTGATTAATGTGAGTGAATCAATGGATATGAATGGGGCATTTTGGAAGCATTTTCGCCAGAGCCCTTCACAAAGCTCAACAGAAAGAAAAATGAAAAGGTTCTAGTATGGTGAATATTGAAATATTTGATATCACATTATCAAAACAACCATTTGTTCCCAAGTGGCTATTTCAAGGAAATCAAAATCAAAATCAAAGTAGTCTTAGTATTTGTAGAAAATAGAAGAGACACTCTCAAATGGGGCCTGGCTTCAAAGCATGAACAGGGAGTTTTGTCTTGTGATAATCACATTGACTGCACCTTAGATCAAATGATTGAGGTGAACACAGACTGTAAACATTTGGAATTGACCTGTTAGCAGTAATTTTCTGAAATTGATGACAGAGTTTTATTTCTTTCAAAGCACCTTAGCATCCACTGTTTATGACTCTGCAAACACACACACACACACACACACACACACACCACACTCTGAAAGAAATTGTCACATTTCATACCCATCACAGTACGATTGAAAAATAGAGTCAAAACTGAGTTTAGATGACTCAGTGATGTTCAAGCCACAGTTTCTTAATGCCCACATTGTAAAAGCTTATAATAGGCTGTTAGAAGTTTTTATGCAATGGAGACAGCTAGGAAGATTTTGTTTCTCAAGATGATAAAGAATATTCTTCAAGTGATGGATGAAGAAAATAGATAATTGACTATAACACTCGAGTGGGCCAATTCTGTCTTCATTTGTTCCTTTAATACTAAATAATACTTCAGCCATATTGAACAAGTGATCTAGAATTTGAAAACACTCTTGGATTTTATCTTATTCACAAAACAAAACACATCTTGAAGCTTTCTTTTTTAAATCAATTGCAAGAGGAGAACAAAAATCAGTTTGTGCTTCACTAGACCATGTATCATTCTTTAATATGAGAAAAGATAATGATACCATAATTTCTGGAAAGAAGACTCTGTGAAGGGTAGACTAACTGTTATTGTTGTGTTCATTTCTGTCATGTCTCATCACTCAGGCCGGCTTGAGGGGTTGGGGGTGAGTAGATGCAGAGTCAAGCCACAGGCTCCGGAGTTGGACTAGAAGCAGCCCAAGCCCGTGGCACTGTAAACTCTTGTTGAATAGGTATACCAGCTCTTATAGGTCTGGATAGCCAATGACCTTATGGGGTGGGGTCTCAAATACAGCCAATAGTAAGTTTGTCTCCAGGTAGGCAGGTCTTTCCAGGTGCTGGTCTCACAATTAGCCAGAGCAGAAGGCCACACCCACAGGAGCCATTCCTCCATTCCTCCCAGTGGGTGGCCCTAGGCTAGGCCCACCTTACATTATGCTCAAGAAACTGTATTTTCATCAGAATCACATTCTAACAAGACAACACTCCAAGCACTTTGCAGTACATTCAGCAGCCTTCATCATCCCGACACATCTTAACAGGGAAGAGGTTTCAGGGAAATGACAGTGGGGGTGGGACTTGCTGTTTAGTCTTATGCCTCCCTATTAAACTTTGCCATTATAGAGATTGTCTTTGCAGGGTTATTTTCTGTTGAATACACTTATAATACACTATGTTTATAGCATAATTGGTTGTATGAAAACTGGATCATCAATAGGCAAATTTTTCCAGGCGTGGTGGTACATGCCTTTAATTTCAGCACCCAGGAGGCAGAGGCAGGTGGGTCTCTGTGAGTTCAAGGCCAGCCTTATCTACATAGTGAGTTCTAGTTCCACTGTGGCTACAGGGAGACCCTGTCTTGAAAACAAACAAGCAAACAAACAAAATCCAAAAAACAACCAACCATACAAAACTTTCAAAAATAAGCAAATATTTAAACCATGAAATATTATGTTAATGTATTTGTTCAACAAATGTTTGTTCCCAAAAGACTTTGGTTGAAGCAAACTGAAAGTGAAAGCTTCAGTCACTACAGGACCAATTATCAAGCAGGGCACAGATTCTCATGGGCTAAAGGTGTTTTCTCATAGTGTGAAATTCTTTCAGATGTTTTATACAAAATTAAGTAGCTTCGGCTCAAATGAAGATAAACTGCAATTCCTCTCTAATTAATGGATGTAATGCATTTAAAGACATCCTTTTGGAATTATTTTGGATTTGCTGGAAGACTGCAAAAACGGTTCAGACGACTCACATAAGTCCTTTACTTAGTTCTTTTCATGCCCAAAACTTTCAGAATAATAGTAAAATTATCATAATAAAAATAAAGTCAATGAGAAGTTATTGATGTAACGTTAAAATTTCTCCAATCCCTGCCTTTACCCCAATCCCGTGCCTTTACCATCTGCTCTCTATCCCAGGATTCAATGTAACTTTTTTGTTCTTCTTAGTTTCTTTTGGTCTGTTGAAATTGCTTTTGGTTTTGTCTAACATTGTCTAGAAATCATTGATATGTTACTCTGGAAGATGTCTCTCTAATTGATTCCTTCTATTGTTCATAATAAAATTGTTTTGATATGCATTTGCCTAGAATACCATGCTGGTAACATAATGTTCACACTCAAAAAATTAGTATTTTAGTATATTGCACTTATTTATTTAACCAGAGTTTGTTCCATTTCTCTGTGCCTGTGTAATAGTTAGTTGTGATATAGTTCATGATTTATTGAAATAAACTACTTTGTTAAACACTGAGGTAATTTCTGGTCTTAAGGAAATGACATTTCTTCAAGTCAGTTTGTTCACATTTGCATATAAACATGTAGGATAAATTTACAGAGGCAGAATTGCAAGGTCATAGCTTTTATGTCTGTTCATATAGATGGCAAAGATGCATTTTATGGCCATTTTCACACGTCTAGCCATGAATCAAGTTCATTCTTTTATATGCTAATATCATTTGGTTGTATTAGCTTTCTTTTGTTATCTCCGTGTGTCAAGTTATGGCATTTTGGGTGAACTCTTTGTTCTTGTTCTTTGCCCGTGTGCTGCAGTTGCCCTCTTCAAATCAGATGAGTTCTTTAAATAGTAATGTAAACAGCATACCAAATTAAGCTGAGTTGCAAGTCTTTTCTTTATTGTTGCAATTATGATTTTAATATGTTGTAGCCCTTGTTACAATTATTGATTTTTACTGGTGAATTGCTAAACTACATGTTTCTTTTTCTTTCTTTTTTTTTTTTTTTTTTTTTTTCGCTCTTTTTGAGACAGGGTCTCCCAGTAGCCCAGCTGGCCTGTAACTTGCTATGGAGACCAGGCTGGCTTCGATCTCACAGAAATCCCCCTGTCTCTGGCTCCCAAGTGCTTCTCAAATGCATAAAGGTGTACACCATCATGCCCAGTACAAGAACAGTATCTTAGTGTCAAAGATCTCCTGAAAACCATCATATAAAGTTACAACTAGTCATAATCTGATATAATTTCCATCTTTTGTGTTAGTAAATATTTCTCCTTTGAGGTTCATCATTGGGGTCAGTTATTGGAAATGAGCTGGAATGTGTTTTATAGCTTATTTGAGTTTCCTTTGCTTTTTCTTTCCTGATTATGTTTGAAATCAAAGTAACAAAGAATCAGAAAAAGAACAAATTTTACCTGTGAAAGAAACAGAAAAATGTAACAACTTATTATTCTTATTACTATAATCCAGTATGTGTGTGTTACAGGAGCCACAGCATGCACATGGATGACAGAAGACAATATTTAGTTGGTTCTCTCCTTCTACCATGTGTTCTAGAGATCGAACTCAGGTCATCAGGTTTGAGTCGAAAGTGCTTTTATCCATTGAAAAATGAGGTAAACTGACTATATTCATAGGATTCAAAAGTGTGAGTCAATACTGAACCCAGACCCTGATGGGTATTTAAATTATTTACAAACATGGTATCTCTCTGTCTTTCTTTCTTACTGTTGTGTTTCCATATAATAAGATTGATCATTTTTACAGATATCAAACTTAATGTTCAGTATTCAACAAAAACCTCAAGTGTAGAAATGAAACATGAATATGGTTTATTTGTATAGTCAACACTGCATCAAGAAGCTATACATAAATGGGCAGTCTATGAGATCTAAATTTTAAGCTGTTAATGCATAACTCCTACACACTCAGCAGTTGTGAGTGGTTATGTGTTAGAAACCAAAGGGAAAAAAGGATGAAGTAGGTCACAATGGAAAGACAGATGTCTTTGAGCCCTTTGCCAGTCCTAATACACAATTTATGAAATCAAATAATATCCCTAACTTGGGTGGAAGAACTAGCTATTAAGTAACTCAATAAAATATGCCCATCAATATCTAGTACTGTATTGCCTTATGTATTTTTTCCTCTTAAAATATTTAGAAATTCCATCTGTTTCAGTGCTGTGAGTAATGTTCCAACATTCCTGGCCTTACCTAGCTTTTCTCTTTGATGGAGTGGTTTTCTCTAGGGTTCCCAAGAAAGTGAAATATTTAGTGCTGTTGATTGATTAATATTATAAACAAATGTAATTTATGAACAAGCGCACCAGCAAATGGCTTCAGAATGCATCTCTAAGTGAACAATATGCTCATTCTATTATGGAATTTTGCATTTATAAACATAGACCTCCCTAAGCGATAAACAGCTGTTTCTATAGGATGATAATTATTTTTTTCCCAATAAAAAGATTTGCTTTGCACATTTGAAAGAAAGATTAGTACAGAGATTCTTCTTACTTTCTAATTTTAAATTGGCTTTAGTGAAACACATTAAGTATAGTTTAGATAATTTACATGATCTAAGAAGTTCATGTAGAAGAATATTTGGCTCTGATGAAGTGGATTTCAGTCTCATCCTGCATCAGAATCACTTGGAAACCTTATTAAAAACACAGTTTCTAATTTAATAGCTGAGGGGTCAGTTTCATTATTTCCATTTTTATCAAGCTCCCTGGTGGTGTGGTTTGAATATGAAATGGTGTCTACATGCTCACGTGGTCCCCAGATGGTGGTGCTATTCTGGAATGCAGTGGACCTTTAAGAGGTGAATTTTTGCCATTGGATCACTGAGGGCAGGCCTTGAGAATTTATAGCCAGGCCTCACTATTGTCTGCTGTCTACTTCCTCACTGTGGACATAACATGACCTCACACTTTGCCTCCATACCTTCCCATCCATGATGGAAGGTATAATACCCTCTTAAACCATGAATCAAACACATCTCTTAAGTTGTTTTTCTCAGGCACTTCATCAAAGCAATCAGAAAGATAAAGTACCTGGTGACTCTGATACTATTGGTCCACAGAACACATTTTGAGGAACATTACTGTAAAGTAGTAAGCCTACCTTTCTCATGTCTTATTTCTCATATTCAAATGAATGTCTTTAAAATGATGGCATGTCGAGGATTTGGGAGGCAGCAAAGTTGGTAAAAGACCCAAGTTCTATTCTAAGAATCCATATAAAAAAAGGCAGACTTGGTGACATATGTTTGCAATACCAGCACTAGGGAAATGGAGACAGAGCAGTGCCTGGCACTCACTGGCCAGCCAGACCAGTTTCATCAGTGTGCTCCAGGCCATGTGAGAGACAGTATCTCAAAAGACAAAGTATTAGTTATGTTTTTGTTGCTGTGATAAAATGCTTTGACCAGAAGCAAAGTAAGAAGAATTTCTGTTAATTTTTTTCTATTTTGTAATTGGGCAGCTTCTTATTGAGTTTTAAGAATTGAGACTCTAGGTACATATAAGTCCTTTATCACTGTATCTTATGTATTTCACAAAATTTCTTCTAATCTGCAGTTTAAGACATTTGTCTTTTTCTTCACTGCCAAGCTGAGATTTTGTAGCCATTAAGCCTACTCTATAACCCTGGCCACTTTCAATCTACTCCTTGTTTTCATTAATTTTCTAGTTCTAGAGAGTTCATGTTAACGAGCCCAAATACTATTTGTCCATTGTGCCTGGTTTGTTTCCCTTGTTTATTGTAATGCTGTTGTGTTTCAGCATCTTATATGTAACAGGTATCAGAATTTCATTCCTTTTTAATCTCTAATATCCACTATTATACATGTAACACATGTATGTATATAACTGTCCATTACTATTCATTTGTCTGTTGAAGAGCACTTGGTTTGTTTCTACCATATGGCTATTGAAAACAATGAAACAATGTACACTGACATAAAACACCTCTCCACATTCCTGTTTCCGGTTACCATCCCATTTAAGGATGGGATCTCTGAGTTATCTTATAATTTTATGTTTAGCTTTTTGAGTGAATGCCAAGCTTCTATAAAAGCTGTATCCCTCTTTGTCTATTTGTGGACTTGGGATAATACCCATTTCTTCACTGAGGTGGTTTCTATGCCATGCCACATTTTGTATATGCCAGAATAAAAAATCTGACTCAGCATCCATTTTAGCCAAGGGGGACCTGAGCTGTTCTTTCTGAATTGTCTCATAACTGTACTCTGAAACAAAGGGCTCACTCTTTCTTTCATTAAAACAATATATCCATCACGAAATAGGGAAGAAGAAAAAGAACTGTCTTATTAAAGGTTATGTCCTTTCTGAACTCTAGGATGTAGGGCACACACAACCACAAACATGTTATACATTTAATCCAATCTATTATGTATAACACAAAAGTGGATAATCTTTACATCTTCCTTGCTTCCAACAAATAATCTTCTGTTTGCAACTGCACTAACTGTGTAAAACACACACATTCTTACATTATTTTGGATCAAGTGAAAGGAAGGACCATGATGGATTAAGGTTAAATGCCCAAATCACCGGAGGAGCAAAAGGCTCTCAGAGTTCATCTACATTAAAAACAAGCTAAGATTAACCTTGTCTGCAAGGCTAAGTAAAAGTCATTTGTCCAGAGACTGTCCATACTTCCCACTCTGATGGCATTTGTTGCTGTGAAATTTGGGGGAATGAATTAAAGCTTTCATATGCTTTAAATTGAAATTCAATAGATCATAGACTCAGTTCAAAAAGTATTTTCAGGGACCAGTGATGGCCCAGCAAGTAAAAGTGCTTCCCATCAAGCTTGATAATCTGAGTTTAGTCCCTGGGATCCACATGTTGGAAGGAGAAAACAGACTCCCATAGGCTTTCCTCTGATGTCCACATGTGTTCTGTGAAACACACACACACACGCACACACACACACGCACACACTTTTGTATGTTCCAATTTGTACCAGCATACAATTTGGTGCTGCACTTCCAAATAAAACTAGTTTTAAATTTGCATTTATGAATGAGATAATTTCTTCTGGTATTTTATATTTACTTTCTTTATCTCCAAGGAGCAAAGAGAAAACTTGACTGCAATTATAGAATTCATATTCCAATATGAGGAATCAGAAAATAAACACAATTTGTGGAAAACATGATGAATATAGGTTGAGATAAGTGTTAGCAATACAACATAGAGCTCCGTGATTGGAAGGGACTGTAACACATAGGGTCCCTTTGAAGATGTCTCTACAGTGACCTTTGACATGAGACTTGAAGGATGAGAAGGAAGAGTGTATGTGGAGAAAGGAAGAGGGCATTTGAGATCTGGAGAACAGCTGAGGCCCTCAAGTTAAGGAGCTAGGAATAATCCTTGATATTTGAGGCATATGCAGAGGGGCAGCTGAGAGAATTAGAGTGAGCAGTGTAACAGGCTGAAGAAGAGTCTGAGACACATTCAAAACTATGTCAAAGTAGACTTGTGGAAGGTTGTATAAGGACAAATAGAAGAGTTAGAGGGGACGGTGATCCATTGAAGTTTCAGTAGGATGTTTCTCATCAGTACCAAGTATACTGTTTCTGTAGTCAGGATGCCAGTCAGGCTCACGATAGTTACAGTGCTATAAGAGAATCCCATGGGGCCCAAGGTAGCTCTGCATGTTATATATCATCAAATATATCCTTCACCTTGGCTTAGGTCAATGTAGCAGGTTTCTTTTTAATCTTTTTTATTGAATCATAGTGTATTTCATACAGAACATCTCAATCAATCTTAATCATCTTTATTCCCCCTTCCCCACTGGCAACCCTTCCCATAGACCTCCCCCCCCCAGCTGGATCCATATATTCTTTTATACATGTTAAGATCTATTGTGTCAAGTAAGTACCCACAAATGTTCCTCAGTGCAGGTTCATCCACTGAGGTCTAGTCACCCTATCCAGAGATCCTTGCTTTAAGATTAGCTCATTCTCACTGAACAGCAATCAGTTGCCAATATTTCTTCAGCAAAGATTGGAGTCTCCTGCCCATTTTCTCAGTTCCATGCTGGATTTTTGCCTTCTTGAGTTCACATGGGTCTTGACCATGATGACATCATTGCTGTAGGTTCATATAAGCAGGATTTCAGGAGTTTGTAGAGTTCACTTTCCATTTGATCACACACTTCCTCCCTGACAATCTTTCTGCTCCTTCTTCCACAATGGTCCCTGAGTCTGGGAGTGAAGCTTAATATAAGAGTCCTGTTTATTCTGTGACCCACACTCTGCAGACTCCTAATCTCCATGTTTTGGCCATTTGTGACCTTTTGTGTTTCTGGTTCACTGTTGTATGAGGGGGCTTCATTAATGAGAGTTGAAATATTCATTAGTGTCCTCTTTACTCCTTGGTCCATGTTGTGTGAGCCTTGGGTGTAGAGGCTGCATTGTAGATGTGCCTGGGAAATTCACAGACTCTTCACAGAATTACAAAAAAATCCTAAAATTCATATGGAAGCATAAAAGACTCTGAATCTGAATAGCCAAAGCAACCCTGAACACAAAGACCAATGCAGGGGGGATTACTATACCAGATTTCAAACTGTATTGTAGGCTTCTTTTATGTGTCCTCCTAATGAGAAAAGATTCAAGTAGAGAGCCTAGTGGGAATGGTTCAGGGTTGGGGTTAGTTTGTTTAGACATTTTAATGTATAAAGTTATGAGTAGATACACTTAGAATGGAGCATCATATTGCATCCCTATATAAAATCATGCTGTACACAGCTTCAGTGTGTGAAGTCTTACTCTGAACTGAATTGAAACAAGGGACAAAAAGGGTGATGAAAAGTATTCTCCTCATTGGCATACTCTTAACCGTCTATGAATATTCACTGTTAGTAGAAGCTGGAGATTGGGCCTCCTTCTATTGCTGTGGTACCTAACTGCAGTCTGGTGCTCAGAATTTCACTTCATTTCCTCATGCCAGGAACCTGCTTAGAGCTTGAATATTTATGGTGTGCTACTCTTCTGAAACATTAGGACTAAAGCTCCTCTCATCCAATTCCAGGTTTTGCTACTATGGAAATGCCACGTTTTTCACAGGTGATAACAGTTCTTGTGTGTGTACTTACATGTGTGCTTTGGTGTGGTTTTCTGTTTTCATGCTCAGTGCCAGAAAAGCAATCACTGACCACATATCTATAGACAAAAACATTACAGTCTGAACTTGGCACATTCCAGGTATTCCATGAGATCTGGGAACAGTGTAAATGAAAGAAAGTATAATTACATAGCATAAGGACAAGTGGCTTACTGAACACTTAGGTTGGTTCAGGACACACTGGCTCCAGGCACCAGATTCATGGAGCTTTGGTTAAGTTTGGTGAACAAGCGACTTGGAGAAGTTTTATTCAGACAGAGCACATTGATGTCACATTTTCACAAAATAGTTCGTACAGTGAAAACAAATTTCAAAATAAATACGGCCACTATCAAAGCCAAGACTTTCCTATATTGTTTGATCCCATTTACACACAACTAAACATTGTGTTAGTGTACAGTGCTGTATTTAACAAGTTGTTCTCTGAAAAACAGTTTTTAACTGTATAATATATTGCAAACATTTCTTATTTTCTATGCATGTTTTTCACAGGTGATAACAGTTCTTGCGTGTGTACTTACATGTGTGCTTTGGTGTGGTTTTCTGTTTTCATGCCCAGTGCCATATGTAAACTTTTTATTGAAATATGAAATATACAGAGAGTTATGGCTCTGTTTTTCCCAAAGCACACTCCCATGTAACTAGCACCTAGATCAAGAATCAAAATATTTCCAGACTCCCAGTTTCCTCCCCAGCACCACTTCTAGGCATTACAATGTTACCCAAAATAACCACCATCCTGATTTATAACTCTTTTTATGAATTTTGCTTCTATTTCAACCTTGGCTTGGTAGAATCGCATAACACAATTTTCTTTTGGATTTGACTTCTTTTATTCCACATTATTTCTGTGCTATACATTGCTATGGTCTGATTGTTCATGTTCCTCCAGAATTTATATGCTGACATGCCAAAACCTATATACCAAGGAAGGCTATGAGGAAGTGAAGATTTGTGAAATGATGAGATCATAAGAGTGGCATCCTTCTAAGTTGGATTGCTGTGCTTACTAATGAGGCCTCAGAATACTCTATACCTGTCACCATGTGAGGATCCAGCCAGAAGTTGCCTCATATAAACCAATACTAAATTCCAGAAGACTTTGAATCTGCCAGCACCTTAGTCTAGGACTTTCCAGCTTCCAGAACTATCATAAACTCTTGTTTTGTTTATAGACATGTTCTATGGTCTCATTTCCATCATTGAATAGTGTGTTTAAAATGTCCCCCAGTTTTCTTGAGTATTTTCTGTGCACCATTCTTTGGAATGGTTAGTTGTAGAAAATTCATGACAGGTTAAAAATAAGATTAGGTAGGCATGATAGCTTAGCCAGTTGAAGCCCTTTCTGTACAAAACTTATACCCCAAATTTGATCCACAGAACCCTCAGTGGGTGGGGAGAATTGACTCCTGAGAGTGGCTGAGCAGTATTTATGTACCATGGTATACAAACTTTACTTTCAGTTACTCACATATCATATGCACACACATACTCAATTATAAATAAATCACATATTAAAAATAAACAAGTTCGTGGAAAAAATTCACCACGTGGAAGCTTTTCCTAAGGTTTATCAAACTCCTAGTAGATTGTTAAACCATGACACGTAATCATATGCATAAGAAAAAACATAAAACACCATTTTATCTAATACCTGAATAAAGTATATAAATTTATAAATGTTAACTAAATAAAAAGTCCTACTGAGCTTTGATGAAATGATAGTTTTAAAAGTAGCTCTATGGTTTAAAGACTGTCATGTATCTACTTAAATATATGACTTTTAAAGTGTTTTTATTTTTAGTTTATGTGTATGTGTGTTTTCTTGCATGTATATAAATGTTCTTCACTGTGTACAGTGCCCAGGGAGGCCAGACTAGGGTGTTAGATCCCCTGGAACTGGAGTTATGGATGGTTGTTAACCATGTGTGCTGGCTAGCAAACTCAGGTCCTTTGCAAGAGCAGTCAGTGCTTTTAACTGCTGAGTCATCTCTCCACCCCTTAAGTTGTTGACTTTTGCATCTCTCTAATTACAACTCTGAAATGTCTCTTTAATCAAAAATCCTCTTCTCCTTTCTTCTATTCCACTGAATAGCAAAATTTGAAAACGGGACTAGGACTATTATATACTGGGTTTAATTCTACTCCAGTAGATTTTTATAACCATGAACACTACTCTATTTCAGTGTAAGAGACAAGACTAAGGAAAAATAAGGGGATGATGGCATAAAATGTGAGTTTAGATCTGTAGAAACCCTGCTGATAGAGTGGACGTCTCTGAACTTTCAGAAAGAAAGAGCAGGTATTCTAAGTTCCATAATTTCCCAGGGCTGTGCGTATTTGCTTGTAACCACCACTCACTCAGCTTTTGGAACAATTACGTAGCTCTTGAATTTTGTAGGCAGAGTTTTTATTTTAGTGCAGGTCCCATGCAGCAACATTCGTGCATCTGTCCATTTGGAAAGACTTCATAAGCAGACTAAATCCTGTAAAGCTGGCAAGGAGAGGAGGCTCTCTTTCCAAGTATTGTGTGTGGAGAGCTGACTGTGGGGTCCAAATCTGAAAGCTGGCTCCCATCTCCCTGTGATGTGTCATTTTGTAAATGGCTCATAGCGAAGCAGAAAAGGGAGAAATCTTAGGTTCTGCCCTTTTCCTCTTCTATTTTCTTTCTTGCTCTTCGAGCAAAATATGAAGAAAGCTCCCTTCCTCGGTGCCTATTTCTGAAAGGTGTAATGTAGCGTAGAAGGGGACTTGTCAAGAAAGGACTGTGTGACCGCTGTCATTTTGTCCTTTACACTCTAACTCACACATCTTCAGTGACCTCCCCTCTCATTTCTAAATGTGCTCGAGGTATCTTGGCAAATAACAGGGACAGGACAGCACAGCAGGTCATGACACAGCTTCTTTCTGGGTCAAGCAGACGCCAGGAACTTGGGCAGGTGAAGCTTTGCATAAGCAAGAAGAACAGGCTAGGTGCATGACTTCCCTCAAAGTTGACTGTGAATTTTTGTTTTTGAAAAGGACCTCTTATATTACTAGCTTTCCGTTTAATCCCCATCTTCATAGCGTTGTCACACATAATCACTTACGTGTGAACTTGTTTCCTCCAAAACTGCTGGGGTTGGAGAAGTGGAAGGATTTGCTGCTTCCGTGCATGTCTAGAGTACCTCTTATTACCTCCAGGTAAAGGAATGATGAAGATTTATAGCAGTAGGATTCAAGAGACAGTGTACTCTCCCTTTCTCTCTCTCTGCTCTCTCAAGAGAAGAGGAGAGAGAGAGAGGAGAGAGAGAGAGAGAGAGAGAGAGAGAGAGAGAGAATTAGCTCTTATGCCAGGTTTCTTTCTATGTGCCTTCCCCAGTCATCACTCTCATAGCAGCAGGTTTATGAGGGTGTCCACATTTCAATGTGCACTGAGAAATACTCGGCTACTTCTTTATTGCCAGGTTAGAAGTTACACCATAAACGATCAGTGGCCTCTTTATCTGTCTTCTCCTGGTTCTGATTTCAAATTCCTTCCTAATTTATACAAGCATACTAGGTTTCTTTTTCTGCAAACTTTCCCAGTTCTTTTGCTCATTTCCAGGTGAAGAATTGATAACAACAATATTCACTTTATACCTACATTATAGTAGCTATTGTTCAATTAAGTACAATGGTTACAGTGTCTCACTACCCATGTCTCAGTTCCCAAGGGGCACAGTGCTTTACCTTGGCTGACTTAGGAGGCCCAGTGCCAACTGATAACTAGAATTATTTTATGCAGGCATCATAATCAACATATTCAACATTGTATTTCAACATCACATTGCTGTTTTAATCTCTAAGAAATTGGCTAAAAATAGTCCTAAATTTTGGAAGCAGTATCATGAGAACTTATATGTTATCAATGAAGAATTTCTCATAGGTTATAGATACTAACATCACAGTTTAAGACATCGTATAGACCACCTCCCTTTCTGTCCCCTATTAACTTCTTCACAAAATTTCTTAATTTCATTGAACTCAGAGTATGAATTTCTTTCTTCATAGTTTGTATTTTTGAAGTTTGACTGAAGAGTCTCTTTAATCCAATGTGTGCTGAAGGAGGGATGGGATCTGTCTGTCTTCATAGAGACTAGATATTCTTATAAGTTGTCTGATTGTCATGAACATGCAGACTGTTCTTCAGTCTATGTGATGCTATGGTAAACATCTATAGCCTTAATTTCCTCAGAAATAAGATATGATAAACGTGGAAATCGTGGCTCAAAGGGTAATTCCACCTTGAGATTGCGATTGCAGGAATCCTGGTGCTGTGGCAGCTGTTTTATTTCCGGAGCCACTTGCTCATATTGATGCCTGCCCTCCTGTTCACTGAGAACTTTGATAGGGAACCAAGCCTACTAGAAGCTCACTGTGTCCTTTGGGTCACACAGAAACCTGAAAGCTGATGGAAAGGGTATTTGGTCCTTGTTTTTTTTGGATGTTCATTATATAGTTATAGATATAATCATTGCATAATGCAAAAGAGAATAAAATATTAGAATGTTTTATTCCTAAATGAAGACTAGGAACACATAAGCTCATGATACTGCTTCCAAAATTTGGGACTATCTTTAGCTGATTTCTTAGAGATTAAAACAGCAATGTGACATTGAAATGTGATGTTGAATATATTGATTATGATACCTGCATACAATAATTCTAGGTATCAGTTGACATTGGACATCCAAAGTCAGCTAAGGTAAAGCACTGTGCCACTTGGGAAGTGAGACACTGTGACTGATGTACTTAATTGAATGATAGTTATTATAATGGAGGTACAAAGGGAACGTTGTTGTTATAAATGGTGTTTTTAAATGTATAGTATTTTTTTCTGCTATATTTTAGCTTTGAGACTTGAAATTTAATCTTGAATTCCTTTTCCTATTCTCAGACATCCTTATTTTACACCTGTTCCCTTTTGACTAAGCATGTCATCAAATGTTACCCTAATCTACTGCCTGTCAGGGATACTAAATTGCATTGCTTTGTACCTTTGACTTTCTTTCGAGTTATTAAGGGGAATATCTTTTCAGTGGTGTCAAGAAACACTGAAAGTGATGTTTATCATTGTATTTCTTAATATCTATCATGGACTTAGCTGTTATCGTATGAATCTGGAGCAAAGAATTCTACTTAAAAGAATTTAGATATTTTAAAATTTCTAAATGTAATTTGGATCTATGAGTAATTTTAAAATTTTATTCTAAACATTTAGGACTTAATTATTATTAGGATATAAAAGCAAAGAAGACACATTAATAAAGTATAGTGAACATTAAAATTTAGATTATTCTCTTAAAAATAAGCATTTTCAACTTATAGGGAGATTAATGTGAAATAAAAATGCAATGTATTTTTATCACAACTGACCCTAACCTGAATAATTAATAGCTTGTTCAGGCTCAATATACCAAACCCTAACTAGAGAAACTGAGGGGTCTTTTTTTTTCTATTGCCAATGGACAATAGAAATTATCTATTTAATAATTTCAGATGTATACTGTCATTTTATAATATATAAGTTCATGGACTTGATGTTTGATCAGAATAATCACCACCAACCCTGAAAGCTATTCCATTCTCAGTTAACTACCTAGTAAATGTCTTGATAGGTGTTCTTCTACTTAACAATTATGTATTTTAAATCCTTGATGATGTTGTTTTATTCTTTAGTTCTTCTGAGTTGCATTCACAATAATAAAGCACAGAAAAAAATTAGGTTATCAAAGATTCTTATTTTGGTAATCCTTCTTTAAATACTTTAATTTCTTTTCTAGTGCTTTCTATAACAGTCTCTAGTTATATGTCATCAGTCAGTTGATAATAAAGACCCATACATGACAATGCCTTAACCAACCTCCTTCTGTTTTTATAAGAAATACGTTATGGACATTAGCATTGAATCAGTGTGATGGCAGCACTTGCAGTAAGGCAACTATGAGACTATGAACTTAACTAACACCACCAGCCAATCAGAAAAAGCCAGCTGATGAGCTTACAAAACTGACCAAAATGAGACAGGAGTAGAAATAATTTCGATAAAGTAGATCTTATTTAATGAATGGTTCCTATCAATTCATTCTTGCTTTCAGTCTCTGAAGTTAATTTTCCCAACAATCCTAGGACATAGCTACAACCAGCACCTGTACTTTACATACGAAGAAACTGAGGCTCATGAGGACAAAAGCTCAAATCTAGCTCTGAATAGAGGCTTAATGAAAGACAGAAAGTCTGGTTCTCCTAGTGCCCCATTTTGTGACAGTGCTTAAAGTTGTTCATGTTCAGGCCTTAACTGAGAACTGAATAGGCTAATTCTTAATGATGGATTATGCAGGAATTCTCTGCTCTGATATGACTTACAGTTCTGGGACCAATATACCATGTAGACCCATGATGAGAGGAAGAGGATTGAAGAATATGCTAGAAAGCCCTTCACATGGAGAACTGTATAGTACACTTTGGTATACGGTATACACTGCTGCTTTATGTGTTTGTACTCCTGTCATGTTCATACGAAGAGATCATAGCCCACAATGGGATGGTTTTAGGAGACAGGACCTTTGGAGGTAATTAAGTCATAAAAGTGGAGTCTCTGTGTTGGAATTAGTGCTCTTATGAAAGGGACTCAGTCCACAGAGTCTGCATTCTATCATATGTATACACAGCCAGTAGCAGTTTACTACCCAAGGATGAGCCTTGTATCAGTTAGTGTTATTAACGTGACATGATCTGAATCACCTAAGATGAGGGGACCTTGGAGTATACCAATGGGGGATTATCTTGATTTCATTAACTGAGGTAGAAAGACCAACCCACTGTGGGTGGAGCCATTCCCTGACTGGAATTCTGGAATGCATAAGTGTAGAAAAGTTGCTGAGGAGAAGTATGTATTAATTGCTCCCTGTTCCTTATTAAGCACATGTGACATAACCTGGTTCTTTGAGATCCTGCTCCTTTGACTGCCTCAAAATGAATTTGGATCCAAACTAAGCACTTCTTCAGGACATTTTATCACAACAACAGGAGAAGCTGAGACAAGGCCCCATCAGAACCTGACTATATGGGCACCCCAGTCTCCAATGTCCTAACCCTAAAGCTGTGAGAAACACATTTCTGTTTTTCATAAGCCACTGAATTTGTTGAACTTTGTCACAGCAGCCCAGACTGTCCGGACATACACATTACAAAATATAACTGAATTCTTTAATAGTCAAGGTAGAGTAGTTGAGTGAGTTTCTACAGCCGGTATTATTAAGAAAGATATGGTGAAGAGTTTATAATATATATTTATGTATAGTTTGTAAAGAATTCAGTAGTACAGAAACTTTCTATAAAATAGTTTAATCTTATCCATGACAGGCAGTGAGAGATTTCATCATAATATGTAAACCAACAAACAAATTGGAGCATATTTATAGCTGGACCTTTCATTTAATAATTTCATAACTTAAAATGAACATATAGACCAGCAGGTAGTTAATGTACATGCACATTTGTGTATATATAGAGCAGTAAGGTATATGCTAACATGGGTTACCTTAGAGCAGTGATTATAGTCATCATACTGGAAAATATAGAGGATGTTTAAAATAGGAAACAAAAGAATGCATTACATACACATAAACAAACCCCAAACAATGAAGATAACTTATCACATAAAACAACCCCTTTAAATAAAGATGGATTGTTTGGGGATAGAGTTTGTCTTTAAAAAATGCTAAGCTGAAGTTCTAACACTCATTACCATAAAATGTCACCTTGTTTGGAAATGGTTAAAATCAGATAATGAATTTGGTTCTAAATCCAATGTGACCAATGTCATGTAAATACACCAAAAGGATGATGATAGGAAAGGATTCACAGCAAAGCTGGTCATCTGCAGTGTCTGGAGGGGTTGAGGCCACCAGAAACCAAGAGAAAGACTCTGAGCAGACCTGCCTCAGACCCAGAAGGAAAGGATGCTGCTGTCATGCAGGTTTATACTTACAGCCTCCAGAATTGTGTCACTGCATTTCTGCCATGCAAGCCACACAGTTGGACAATGTATGTTTTCACAATAGCTTTAGCAATGAGTACATGGGTGTGTTGGGTTCATAGAGAAACCAGGGGAGAAAGCTGACATCAGTTAATCAATTACTTTCATTCATGGAGAAACCAATTTAAAAAATTATGAAAGAAACACTCTAAGGATAAATACAGAGTACAATTCTAGCAAATTAAAGGCGAACGAGAGAGCTAGTTCTATAAGCAACTGGGAAGTGAAATGCCTGCTTGACCACTCCTCACCTCCAGTGAACTTGGGCAAGCTGCACTATTTCTTTAAGAGACTAGCCTAAGTCTTAAGGCACATGATACATGTGTAACATTCCTTCCTGCTCCAAGCTTTTCTTTTGTCACCCCCACCCCTGCCCCATGCCTAGAAGGTAAGGACACAGGTGACTCTTCTTGCTATGTGTCGCAACTTTGGAGGGCCTCTCCTGACAAGCTGTTTCCTTTTTCATCTTTTTCTCTCTACAGATTCTACCTTATGGTACTCATAAGGAATTTTTCACAACCTGACATTATTGCTTGTGTGGATTAGCAGTTTATTTCTAACCCTCTTCCCTGCCCCAGTATATTCACTCCATGAGAGCAAAAATTCGTTTTTGTCTATTCACCTTTGTGCTTAGCACTTTGTTAGACAGTCAGTAAAGAAGATACGTATGAAGAAAAATGCTTTGGACAGTAGTGTCACACAATATTACTCAGTAAATGTTGGCTGTTTTTCCTTGTGAGTATTATGTATTGATCCCCTCAGTGACATGTGCCAAAATCCACACACGGAAAAAGATGAAGAGCTCTTCGGTTTTACTCATATTCACTGTGAAGATGGAGAATACCCTTTTCCTGACACAGACAAGAAATCTAAGCCAAGTCCTGTTTGAATTTAGCATCATTTGTAATGCATTTAAGGATCGTACTTCACACAATTAACTGAAAATTAATATTATAGACTTAGGCAGGCAAATAGATATCCAACTGCCTGTACATACCCAGCCAGACTTCATGGGCTCAGGTAATTGTCAGGAGCCAAAACCTGTTAAAATCCAACATCAGAACCACTGTTCTTCATTTAGGAATGCCAGCTCCCCATCTGGAGGACTATTTGGAGCTGCTGAAAGAGAGCATAAGCTAATAACAATTGTTGGACAGTATTAGCCTGAAACCAGACAAAAGGAAAAGATCCAGGTGAGCTAATTATAGTGGTGCAGAAGCAATTTACTTGGATTAGTAATCTAATTGTAAGAAAAAGTTGCCAGGATATTATTATTGGCATATGGTTCTAGGTACATGGATTCCAAACACTCATCTAAGTCACATGACAGTAAGCACATAAGTCTGTGTGCTGTGTGCATCTCTTTAAAGTTCTTTTAAGGAATCAGAGTATGTCAAGTTCTCTAAATTCATGAGATGGATGGACTCATGACAATTTAGACCAGCTTACTCTCTCTTATTTAAAAAATATTTTATGTGCATGAGTGTTGCCTGCATGTAGTGCACTCTTGTCGTGCGGTCCTTGAGGAGGTCAGAAGAGAGTCATCATATGAGTGCTGGGGACTGAACCCAGGTTCTCTGCAAGAGCAGCTAGGACTCCTCCATGATGAGCATCTCTCCAGTCCCCAGGCATGCTCTCCTCATGTGGATGGTCGGTGACAGGAAGTGGCCCTCGAAGCAGGAGCACCTTTTCCTTGTTCTCACCTTTCGATGGCCTCCTGACTGATGTCTGTGGAAAATACAGCCTCTGTCTAGCCTTACTTCTGGGTGATGCTGTTTTAACACTTGAAAAATTAAATGTGTCTTTAAGTTAAATATTGTTTCAAAAATATTTTTAAATTTTATTTTATGTATATGAATGTGTTGCCTATAATATACATATAAGTGTATCATGGTGAACAATGCTGACAGAGGTCAGAAGGCAGCATCTGATCCCCCTGAAGTTACTGACGGTTGTTAGTCCCCGTGTGGATGCTGGGGACTGAGTCCCAGTCCTCTGCAAGAGCAGTCAGTGCTCTTAACTAATGAGCCATTTCTCTAGTCCCCTAAGGTAACATCTTAAACAACTTCACAAACATTAATTTCTTTTGGAAACAGAAGTTAAATTGGTCCTGGTTCCCATTGTGGATTGTTGTCCCTTTGAGCAGGAACAAAGGGAGGAAGGGGGCTAATGATGTGTGAGTCTGCAGCATTAGAAAGAAGTCTGCCAAAGCTGGCTGTCATCTTTGCTATGTAGACAGATGCTGGGGTTTTCTGATATCCTCTATGGGGATTAGGACAGGTACTTAGGATAAATCCAAATTGAATCTCCACATAGAAATCATCTTATGAATTGACATTTTAATTCATACATCATTCCAGCACATTAATAAGCATTAAATTGATTATAGGATTTATTTATTCAGTAGGATAAAGACATTGTAAAATTTGCCTTGTACTTTAAATTTCACTTTCAGAATCTATTTTATAAGGACTCTTGTCATGATCCAACCAGAATCTATCAATCTGGATTTTATGACACACTTGTGATTTTTAATGTATTAGTATGCATTTCTGAAACCCAAGATACTATGAATCTATCTTATCAGAATTCAGGGTTCAGTGAGTTTCTGATCTTATCTCTTTTCATGCCGGATGAGACATGATGTATAAAGCTAGTCAGAACGGCCATAGTGAGTACTACCTAGTGTGTTCAAATCCCAGAAAAAGGTATTTACAGAAATTTTCTAGATATATGAACAATGCTTGAATCAGTTTCAATAGCCATCAAAGATGTGATTTTAAATACTACATTTATATGTTCATATACTTCATGTGCAGGGCCTTATTACATATAACAAAAGTTTTATTATTAGTTTTGAAGAGCCATCATGGCACAGCTTTAATATCAACTAAAATATTCTCATGAAAGCATATGACACTCACCTTTTAAGCTTATTACCTTTGAACTATAATAATATTTAATATGTATTTCTATATTATGCTGTTTAAGTGTAAGTAGCTCATTCCTGAATACAAGCTACACATGTTTCCTTCTTATTCCATGTATATGTACTTATTTATTATTTCTCTCTCTCATTGTATGGAGGGTGGTGACTGTACATGTCACAGTTTCATTTGTCTAGTCAAATGAAACTTGCAGAAGTGAGTTCTCTCCTTCCATTATGTGGATTCTGGGGCTGAAACTTAGGTTATCAGTATTAACATCAAACACTTTCACCTGCTGAGTTATCTTGCTGGCCCAATATAAATGAATTTTATGTGGATAATTAAAAACATTTCCACACACATTGGATAGATGTACATATATTCTGATTATGAATTAGTAGAAGACAATACATTGAAATGCTCAGGTATAATACAGTCCTAAGAAAATACACCAAGGAACATATAAGTGGCTGGGGATTTTGGTAGCTCAGTTGGTAAAGTGCTGCATAACATGTAGGAACCCTTGGATTTGATGCCCAGGACAATACAAACTGAACCTGGCGGGCAATGCCTATTATTCTAACACTTGGGAGGTAGAGACAGTAGGACCAGAAGTTCAAGGTCAATTTTGGCTATGTATCAAGGAATTTTGAAGCTAGCCTTGTATATATCATGAGACGCTTTATATAAAATGAGAGAGAGAGGGAGAGAGAGATGGAGAGAGAGAGAGAGAGAGAGAGAGAGAGAGAGATATTTAGGGAGATGATAAAATTCACTGGTGTATCCTGCCCCTCAACCTATTGAATAGGCAAATGCATTTAAGATCTAAAAAAAGAAAAACTCCCCAGAAGCCAATAAAAAGATATTTAGAAAATTTAATATTAGCTTTTTAGATTATTTTACTGTTGCTTGTTTATTTAATAAAAGAAATAAATTGAAAGCTCAGAGGATAACATGAAAATGGTTGTGTTTTTTCTTGTAGGAGAGGTATTACATAAGCACTACAAACAAATGAATTCCATATACTAAAATTTCAATTTCCCTAAAACACTGAAAGTCCATTGGGGTCTGTTTTGGTGATGTATATAGCTGGAATATCTTTTCACAGAACATTTTTCATAAGGTTCTTTGGGGGTTTTAGTATAAATCTATTGCTATAAATAGAGTGTTTGTGTTCTCTCAAAGTCTGTAGGTTTACACCTAATGCCCAATGCATGATGTTAAAATGTGAGACCTTTGCAAAGTGATTATGCCATTGGGGTTAAGTCCTGGGTAGAATTAGTATTTTCACGAAAGAGGCCAAAGAGCTCATTCATCTCTTTCACTGCAGGAAGATGCAACAAAGAAAGGCACCATCATCACATGGTGAGCCCTTACCAGACACTTTATCTGGCTCCGTAACTTCAGCTTTCTAGCCTTCCAAACAATGAGTAGCACATTTCTGTTGTTTAACAATGACTCAGTTCTAAGGTTATTCGTAACAGAAACCCAAATGGCCTAAGGTAATTCTGTCATCCTCCTAATTCTAAGTGGTGTACACACTGATAGTGATCTTAAGTTCTGTATGCACTCTGTTCTATGCTCTGCAGTAACTGCAAAGGTTCGTGTTTTTTGCTGGATAAAGGTCAGTTTTATCTGGAATTCAGGGAATGACAGGGAGCACCAGTCTTTGTGTGTACTGCCTCTCTCCATAAAGAATGGGTGTACTGCCACCCATTCCCGTCTTTGATTTTTTACTTTTCCTATATTTCTCTGAGTTCCTGGATGTTCATTGCTCTATTCTACTTAGACCAGGAGGAGTTTCGTTCTCCTGTTCAAAGCAAGAAAACCTAGACATGCTGAAACTTTTTATACCACCATTTTATACCAACTTTTTATACCATTTGAAACATAGTCAAACACTAGAAATTTAACTGTTCAGTTGCTACCTATGGATATTTTGGAGTATAGAACAGCTGAGAACATTCCACACTGCAAAGACAATGCTGTGTCTTTCTTAAATTACATAAGACCTGGCTATGAACAAAACAGAACACTTATTCTGAAGTATATATTTAATGTAAACTTCTAAAGATGTTTATGCCCTCCTCCATGATATTGATAACATTCATCTTCAAGTTTCTAAGCTTGTGGAAAGCACCATGCGTTGATGAAACAAAGCACTTGAGCTTAAATGCAGGCAAGACCCATCTGCTTGGTCAGTCTCCCAACTAGAGTGAGAGTTATTAGCCATCTACTCTGGCTAGGTAGGACTCAGGGGAAGGGAGTCCTAGAACATTTCAGAACTCAATCTTGGAGAATCTGAGCTATAATAGTTTAAATGATCAAGCAAGGCTGAAAAGATTCCCAGAAAGTAGGGCTTTAAATATGAATCTGAAAAATCTTAGGGACTTAATTAATCACTTTATTTGCAACTAACTTTGAATTCATCATGGGGGATCTAAATGAATTTATGAAGTTATTCAATCAGTCTTTTAAAATTATATTTTGCAGCAAGAATCTGTTATTTTTTTCAGAAAAACATAACTTATTGGGTGATTCTTAGTCATTGTAACTTCTAATTTCTGTTTTTCTTGTGGAAAATCCTCATTTAAAAAAATCACTTATAATACAGTCCATGCATTCCTTCTTGTTCTTATCTCCCCCAACATCTCACCAAACACCAGCTTTGCTGAACTTTGAGTTATTCTCCTTCAAGCCCCAACACCTGAACACATATTTTCTGTTCACATCTCAAATTCCTCTCTTCCACATCTCACCATTTTTTTTATTTCCTCACTATTCTCATTTTATAAGACTGCTTAAGCATCATTTAATCAAAATTGCCTTCTATCTTCTCAGAAGAAAACTATCTGATACATTAATCTCACCTAAATTTTTATACCTCTTGATAAGAAAATTGATCAGGTATCATGTATGAATAACTTATGCATAGCTAAGTAGTTAATGTAGTAAACTAACTTATATTTTCATCTTCTATTCTAAAGCCTAATCTCTTGAAAGATATATATTTGTTGTGTGGACATATTAAATGGAACCTTGATAGTCCTTTTGAATTGATTAGGGTCTGAGGCTCAGAGTACTTAAAGAATTTCTTCCAAGGTAAACTGCTAGAAAATGATGGACACAGGACTTGACACAAAGTCTTCCAATTTTGCCTCTGCTACCAGTTCGTCTGTACATGTTGGCTGCCAATAGTGCATACTCTCAGCTTTCAATACAGAGTTCTGGAAGGGTTCATGATCAGCATATTTCAAGAGAGTGAGAAAGGAAGCTCATTATTTGAGATAATGTTCAGAACACTTAAGTGTTTCTCCAAAGGAAAATCATCCATCTTGATGAGAAATCGCTTGCATGAGAAGTCATTGTCACTGTTCACGTTTTGGGTAAATTTAGGTCAGATTTGTGGATTTAGGTCAGCCTTCTATACCTCAGATCACATTATCCAGTTCTTAAATAAATCTTAGATAAACATGAAATGGGATATGTCTTTATGAATATAAATTAGAGATTATTGTTCTGATAAATTGGGTCATTCAATGAACATTGAATTTAAACTATGGGGTTTTGTGACAGTTCCATTAGATTCAGTGAGGACACTTCTGTTTTTTTAAATCAAGTATCTTTAATTAAGGTCATGATTCGAAGGTTATGGTTGTGTAGAGTTTTCCATACCACAAGCCAATCTTAAGAGGTAACATCTCATCTGAAATGAGGTAGAGATTCTTAAGAAATATTGTCAGTTATTTTTTTATTGGAGGAATTATTTGCTTTTAATGAAATATCAATGTTCCTAGTTTAGCTGGGATTTATTCTGTGTGCCTGGAACATATTTTCTCACTTTTTAGATGCTTTGTTTCTCCCACAATTAGAATAACTAAGTATTCAGTTGTCATGGAAATACTCCTCTCTATAAAAATATCTTAAAACAGAAGCTCTCCAGGTTTTCAAAGAAGGCAATTACTAAGGCTACCTTTATCCTCCTTTCTTTGAGCTTCCCTTCATATCTCCTGGTGCCTTCCAATTCGAATTGTTTTATACAGCCTTACAGCGCTTGCTCTCTGGATGAAAATGACTCTTCATTCATGAGGAGCAGTGATAATATTCAGATGAAATTCCAAGCTTTTAGTAGGTGATAAGGATCATTGAAGAGGTGCAGTCATTGTTATGTTGGCTGCTTTCATTTACCCAATCTCAGAATATTCTAACTGTTCCTTGGAAATAGACTACTGTGTTCCTGTGAGCAAATGATGGCTAGTCTCAATAGCTGATATGACTAACCCAGTGCCACCTGCCACCAATCCCAGTGAGTGCTCTCCCCTCACAGTTTCATAGGTCAACTGGTATATTATCAGAAAATTAAGTTGGTAGGCACATAATAGCTATTTATTTTCCAAAAGAATCACGAAGGACGTTCAGAATTCAGATAGTTTATGGAGTGGTGTTATGATAGGGTAAATGTCAGTCTTAAAGAACCGGCAGCTTAATGAACAGAATATGCACGTTAAATTTACTATGGACAGAATGAAAAAGACAGAAAAGGAGAGGGTGAGGAGGAGGAGTGGGAGGAGGAAGAGAAGGAAGAGGAAGGAAGTGAGTGAGAAAGGAGAGGGAACCATCTATAGTATATTAAGCATTGTGACTATGATGAATTTCATTAGTGACACCCAGATTTAGGGCTGAAGCCCAGCATGGTTGCTACAGACACAAGACCTGGAGTCAGAGTATCTGCATTCATATTCATTGGCTTATGTCCTCAGTCTTCAGTTTCCTCACTTGTGAAATTATAAAATGTTGCCATGTGAGTTAAATGAGTTTGTTTTTCTTAACAGAATGTGGAACATAATAAATACTCTGTGGTTGCAGTTTACAAATAGGATAAATGTTGAGCAACAGAGGAAACTTTCCTATAGTTACAGAGCTTATGATCTTTCTTTCTGGTCAATGTCATTTCTCAAGGAACAACATAAACATCAAATAAAATGTGTAAGTAAGGTAGTAAATATCCTTACACAATCAGAGAAGAGCAAGGGAGACTTGAACAGAAAAGAGATCACCATATTGAGCTGCTCACCAATAAAGCACATGCACAATTCTCCTTTATGTTCACCAAGGAGTTTGAAGTGAGTTATTATTTATGTGCAAAGACATGTGTATGAATCACCGAGGTGACTGGAAGTTATAAATGCATCACACTTCCATGATGAATGTCTTCCTAAAGGATTTTGGGTACACTGAGGGTATATAAAACAGATAGTATTTAAAATACTTCAATGGAGCCTGTATAGAATCCTATAATGGAACTCATCTAATACGGATAATGTCCATTATTTTAGTTATTGATCAATTGATTTATTGTGTATTCTTCATTTTCATGTTGGTCTTTAAAGTAACTCTATGTACTGAATTTTCTAAAGTACAGATTACTTTGAAATAATAGAATTTGACTAAACTTACTTAGCAAACACTATCATACATGAGCACCTGGAATATGAATACATTTTAAAACCTTGTGTTTAAAAAATGAGTAAATAAGACCATAAATATAGCTCGAAGGCAGAGCATGTGCATAGCACACACAGGTCATTCTTCTATTCCTAGTGCTGGAACAATGACAACAGAAAGATTAGTAAATACATGCAATATGAAACTTTGAAATATGTGAAATATCTGTTTTATTCAGCAGGAAACTTTTTCTTTTATTTAGCAAGGACTAAATACATTGGTAAATGCTCTAGTAGAAGAGTTTCAAAAACTGAACACATTGGGATGAGACTTAGCAAGAAAGGATTAGAGTTCAAAGTAATTGCTGATTCTCTCAGCTCATGACATCACTTGGTTACTTATTCTAGACTTGATGCCAGAGAATGGCATGTAGATTCAGATTCTCTTCATGCCACAACAAGACCCCTGGGAAAAGTGTGTCTTCAAGGAGAGACTGACAGACCTGCAGGTGTCAGGACCATGGGCAGCACACCGCAGAGCCCATTGTCTCCAGTTCAAGAGAGTACTCAACTCTAATTGGCTGTCTCAAGTCTTTCCCACTTCTAGCGCTTATCCCCACATCCTCATGGTCATTTCGTACTTCTCCAGATCACTAGGAGCTTCATATTCCTCTTTTTCAATTCCCTGCTGGCCATTCCCAAAGTCAATAGGAACCCTCACTCCTACTTCCCAGTGTGTGTGTGTGTGTGTGTGTGTGTGTGTGTGTGTGTGTGTATGTGTTGGGAAAGGGCTTCATATTTTTGCTACCAAAATGCATAGACTGACACCCGTGAGCCTCTCATTCTCTGTGCTTCAGTGATATCCCTTTTCTAAGTGAGGTCTCTTGCTGTGGATCATATTGTCCTCTGCTTCTTTAGGGAAAGCAAATAGACATTGATTATTCCTTCTGCCATATATTTAATTTATCCTCCTTTACTGTTTTCTTAACATACACATTTAAGGTAGCTAAGCCACTCCCTTTATAGGAAATTTTCAAACATTTCTGGATTTTTATATTCATCCTCTTTCTTTACTACTTTACTGCCAACAGTCAAGAGTCTCTGAAGATTTGCATATCTTGTCTGAGCTTTCTCTCTCCTTCCTCTCAGTTGAAATGAACTGGTCTTACTTTTGTAATTCTATCAAAATGGTGTTCCTAGGACACCAATGATGCCATCATCACAACTACAACATAAATACACAATCTGACAAATGTTTAGTTTTCCTGCAGCATACAATGTTGACCACCTCTCACGGTAAGGAGTGATTGGCTAATTGTTTCTTCTAGTACTGTATGTACAACCTTTTGCTGGATATCTCCACAGGGATAGTCTCACAGGAACTTAAAGTGCACAAAAATAAAATCTCCCATCTCCAGCCAGCATTATCTAAGATGCAAATTGGATCTTACCACTTTCCTCTTTAAACACATAACTGTTTATTCATTTCCTTTATGACAAAATATAAACTCCTCGATAGAGTTTGTAGGGAGTTTTATATAACCTCAGGTTACTTCCTTTAGTGACATCTCTAGTAATCATTACCTTCACCCTGGAAACTCAAACTCTCACCAGCCCAGCTCCACTAGCATAAACAAATAATCGTGTTCTCTGGAGTTCCTGGGTCTTTACTCATGGCAATCTCTCTATCTGGAGCTCTTCCCTCTGCCTGTATCTACCCTAACCCTGTGCCATGTGCCTTTCTCTGGCCAGTGACATGGAAACAGAAGGGGTAATATATGCAAATGCTGAAAAGAAGTGTTAAGGACCAGGCACGCCTTGCTGTGCTTCGTTGTCTACCTCTGTGATTGCCAAAGCTTGTTTCTAATTACCATAGAGACAAAGTTCACAAGAAAGGTAAAGACTATTTCTCTGGGTGTTGCTGAATTAGTTGCTCTTACATAGCTGTGAACAAAACATCTACCTGAAACAACTTAAGGTCAGAAAGAATTATATTGTCCAATGGTTTCCAAGGGCTTCAGTCCATCATAGCTGAGAAAGCATGATGGAATAACAGACATTTAAATGGGTGCTGGAGGCCATTCACATTGTAGCCAGTCAGGAGGCAGAGAAGGTTTGATAGGAACTAGGAACCTACTTCTGTGCCTTAGGCCTCACCTCAAAGTTTCGTAGTTTCTTCATATAATACCAGCAGCTAGGAAAAGAGGGCAAATTAACTGTGAAGACATTACAAATTCAAATTATAATAGGTGTCTGTGAGGGGCAGTCCTTAGCCAGGTGTGCTGCCTGTCCCATCACTTGGAGTCTACTGCCAGTCAAAGAAAAGCTACAGGCACTAGTAGCCAGAGGGATATTGGTTTATTTGGTTGCTTGTGCTTTTCTTGTGAGCAAAAACATTTCTGTATAATAGGACATTCCATTACACCAATAAACCAGACAAAATTTCCAGAACAAAGTACCAGTATTTTCTAATACTATAATTAAATTCCTTTTTATTGTTTTCTTTTACATACACTAATGAATGATATGGATTAAGTTAAAATTAAAATGAAAATTTATATAATAATCAGGAATATCATTATGAAGAGGCACACAATAATACTCAAATCCTTTAAGTTTCATGCAAATCAGTTAATCAGCATCTCTTGTTGAGGAACATTTCACATATATCAATGCTGGAGCCCCTCTCCCAGACTTGCTAAAATCTCAGAGTTAAGAGTTACTTACTTCCAACATTTCAGTGGTATCATAGACCTCTCCAGAAGAGAACATAATTAGTGAGTAGCTTCCATTATCCTGGATAATGATAATCTGTGTCAGTTAAAGAATTAAAACAATGCGTAGTCATTTTGACTGTTGAAAAGGAAACACTCAATTTTACTAATAACTCTTTCTCTGAAATGAGAATGGGAGATGTGAAATGTCATGAGGAGATTAATTTAGTCATCAAGATATAAAGTGAGATTGTAGTGAGAAACAAAGATCATGCAGCAGACTAAATTCAATCAATCTTCAAATGCAAATCTACTGTATATTTTGGGATTTCTATGTGGGTTTGAAGGGACATCAGGTTGAGATGGCACAGTTGAGCAGTAGAATGACTCTGGAAGTAATAAGAAAAATATGAGTAAAATTCTCAGTTCCAGGGGCTAGGGAGATGGCTCAGTCAGTAAAGTGCCTAATGAACAGACTTAGGACAAAAATTCATATCCCCAGAATCTTTATAGAACCAGGCATGGTGACACACGCCTTTAATACTAACCCCAAGAGGGTAGAAACAGGAGAATCCTTGGAGGTAATGGGCTAGCTGGTGAGTCAGTGAGCTCCAAGCTCCATGAGAGATTCTGTCTCTAAAAATAAAACAAGGAATGATTGGAGAAGACACCTGACATTGACATCTGGCTTTATCACACAGAAATGCGTACTCACTGCCTTCCAAGTATACATACACACACACACATACACACACACACACACACACACACAGAGAGAGAGAGAGAGAGAGAGAGAGAGAGAGAGAGAGAGAGAGAAACAGAGACAGAGACAGAGAGAGAGTTTGACTTGAAAGTGGTGCATGAATTTAGGTGGTTCTATTAGTTACCTTTAAAAAGTATTTTAATGACTAGAGAATTTCATACAGTGTATTTTGATCACAGTCTGACCCCCGTTCCGCTGTCCTTCCCCACCTTATAACCCCTCTGCTATGACTTCATGTCCTGTATTATTGCTTATCTTTTTAAAGATCTACTGAATTGAATCTGTGTTTCTGTTACTGTGATAAACTGGCATGACCAAAACAACGTTCAAAAGGCAGTTTATTGGACTGCTTACAGTTCCAGAGAGATAAGAGTCCATTATGATAGGAGAGGCATGGGAAAACACATTCAGAGCAGAAATCTAAGAGCTCACACCTCCAATAGAAAACAAAGAGCAAGTTTGAAGTGGGGCAAGACTACAACCCTCAGAGCATCCCCCCAGCCCCATGACATGCTTCCTCTAGCTAGGTCACACCCCCTAAAGAGTCCTCATCAAACAGTTGATCAAGTGTCCAAATGCCTGAACCTATAGGGACACATTTCATTCAAACCATCACAGTGGTGAACTTAACCACTCTTTTATCACATAGTTTCCTCATCAGCTTAATAGATTTCATTTCCATTCCATAATATTGCTGCAAAAAATCACATTGTGGAAAGTACATAGCATCCAATTGGATCTCTTAAGACCTCAATTTTTGTTTAGAGTCCAACCTTCAAGTAGTCTCATAAAGATACACATAAAAATGAGTAATGTGAATGCAAAAGATAAATCCTCATAGAAGAGCACATTGTAGTTAAAAGATGAGGCAAGGGAGAGTATACCTAATAGGACATGGAAATTCAGTGAACTTGAAACCTGTGATAGGAAGAATCATGGTACCTCAAATACAAGCATGCCTTAATTCTATAAACTGTAAGCATATTACTTTATATAGCAACATGGAATTAATTTGAAGCTGGAATGAAGGTTGTCAGTCAGCTACCATCAACATATAGATATGCTGTACTGTCAGGATGGTCCTGCACAATCACAGTGGTCCTTAAATGTGTGTGTGAAGAGTCAGAATCACAGTGATACAGCATGAAAAACACCAACCTGGCAATTGCCCACATTGTAGATAGAGCCACAAGCCAAGAACTTCAGGCAGCCAATAGTAGCTGGAATCGGCAAGAAAGTAGATTCTTTCCTGATGATTTAAGGAAGGATGCAGTTTTGCCCATACCTTTACTTTAGTTCCGTGAGACCCAGCATGGGCTTCCAATGGTCAGAATTGTAAAATCATATATTTGTGTCCACTTAAGCCACAATTCATGGCAATTTGTTGTAAGTACCACAAAATGGATGAAGAATGAAGCAAGTGCCTGAAGTGGAATTAGTATCCCCGAGGAACACTTGTCTAATTCCACAAAGACTTTTGATTATGGGGGCTCTGGCGAAGGAGATCACTCTATGTCTGTGTGTTTTGAGTCCAGGGACATGGGAATGAGTGTTACAATGTGAGCCCATATGGAAGAACAGGGGACAGACTATGTTCATTTACATTATTTCAATACTTCTGCTCCATGGTTTACTTTCTTTGAAAGAAGTGTCATCTCAAGAGGTAACAGGTTTAATGCCATGGCTCTTTGAATCTTAGATGAATTTCATCTTATGTTTGCTCATTGTGAAAAACTTTTTCACTTAGAAATGAAGGTTATAGACTAATCTGAGTCTTATAAAATGACAAAATGACTCAGAAAAGTCATATGAAAAGATTCCATTTTATTCTTAGTCTAACAACCTAATGACAAATTATATAAACAATATCTCTACATGAGCCCATGTGGATAGCTGAAGGCTACATAACAAGGAAGAGTGTCAGAAAGGAGAAATCTTCATTTGAGTTGTTGGCCAGGGTAGTCCAAGAGACTCCCAAAATTACAGGGCCTATTGATTGCATCCCAGAACTTGAAGGTAAGGCCCTATTGCTAAGACAACATACTTCAGAGACTAGATTTTGAGCAATGGAGTTAGAACTGACCTGGAAATCACTTCTTATGAAGGCTAGCTCTCATAACTCTGAAGAGTGCTATGTAAGCTGCTAAGGGAGAACTTCAGTTGATGGTCCAACACAAGCTTCATAACCAAATAACCACACTGATGACCAGCACAGCATATGACACTGGTACAGTAGTGGCACTTTTATCTATCAACAGCTATGTAATTGGATTTAAAGCCCACTCAATGGGAGGAAATGTGTGGTACTATAATCATAGCCACATATACCTGGCTGAAGAGGTCATGGATCTTAGGGAAATCCCAAATGCTATCATATCTCTAGGCTTATGTAACTTCTTACTAAATGGAAATTATGTTTTGTTATATTTACAATTATCCCAGTCAACACTCATCAAAGAAGCTTCTTTTGCATCAGACAGAGACTACTGAAGAGTACCACAACTGGTCACACACAACATTGTCTGTGAATTGCCCAAGCCTAAGCAGCACATCTACAATGTAGCCTCTACACCTAAGGCTCATGCAATGTAGAACAAGGGGTAAAGCGGACACTAATGAATCTGTCAACTCTCATTAATTAAGCTCCATCAGGCAACAGAGGGCCAGTAACACAAGAGGCCACAAATGGCCAAAGTATGGAGATTAGGAGTCTTCAGAGTGTGGGTCCTTTGACAAGACTCCTATATAAAGTTTAACTTACCCAGGGCTCAGGGACCATGATGGAACAGGGGGCAGAAAGATTGCAAAAGCCAGGAAGGAGGTACGTGACTGCATGGAAATAGAATCCTACAACCTCCTGGAACTCTGTTCATATGAACCTACAGCAATGGTGTCAGCACGCTCAAGACCCATGCAAACTCAAGGAGACAAACACCCAGCATGGAACTGGGGAAATGAGCAGCAGACCCGATCTTTGCTGAAAAGATATTGGCCGCTGATTACTTTTGGGTGAGGAAATGCTAATCGTAAAGCAAAAGAGTCTGGATAAGCTGACTAGACCTAAGTAGATGAACCTACACTGAGGAATGATTGGGAACACTAACTTGACACAATGGGTCTTGGAAAAAAATGACAAAGTGTATGAATTCCAGGAGGGGGGCACTTGGGACAGTGCCAATGAGGAAGGGGGTATAAAGGTGATTAAGAATGATTGAGATGTTCTATATGAAATACACAAACTTTGTATTGAAGGGTGATCCAATATGCACAGTTTTGTAACAGAAAAGGTTACCCAGGAAACAAAAAAATATCATTCACTCTTTTGGTGAACTACTTTCTACTGAGTACTTATTCTCTGCTAGACAACAAGCATGGCTATATATTCCACATAATTGTCTTCCATTTGTGGTGGGTGTGGGTGTTGGGAGATGATTATGGAAGAAAGAAATATGCCTAGGGTATGTATTCACAGTTTGGGGTAACTTGTAGGAAAAATTTGAGGAGAGAAAGAAAGAGAAATGGAAGGGAGGGGGTATATAGCTTAGCCTTGACTGTCAGGAACTTTCCATGGGAGAATTTTTCCAGTAAACACAAAGGATGGAAGAGTGAATTTAGAAGGGCAATGTAGAGAATTCCTGGTGTGAGAGTTACTGTAATTTAGAAAGGAGGACAGTAAATGACAATAAGACAGGTGCAAGAAGCAGAAGGCAAAGAGGTTCCCTTTCCCAAAGGCCCCTATTTCTCAGCTGTATTTGGAAATCTTGGTCAAGTTGCTCAGAGTCCTTGTAAAATGGATACCTTGTCTGTGAGGCAATGGAAGTCGAGGCTTCCATGAAAGTAGAAGAGGAGAGGCTGGAGGGATGGCTCAGTGGTTAAGACCATGGGATGCTCTTGCAGAGTACCTGGTTCAAATCCCAGCACCCATGTAGCAGCTCACAATCATCTGTATGTCTAGTTCCAGGGGATCTGATGTCCCCTTTGGCCTCTGTGGGCACAGCTTAAGGAGGGAAGGGACTAACGGGGAAGGGGGCAGATGGGGTGACGGAGGCAAACATGGTCAAAATGCATTATGTGCGTGCATGAGGAGGTCATAACTGAAACATCGTATATAATGTGTGTAGGCTAATAAAAGATTTTTCAAAAAGTCTTGTCAATATTACTTTCCTACAAAGAGAGAAGTGAGAAAGTGATAAACTAGATTGTTGAAAAGCCTTGGTATTTAGCAAGTGTTTGCTGAAGGTTTTGATATATGCAGCGAGCCAAAGGGGCTGGAGAAGTCACTGTCACCAGCACCTGCTCACTGGTGAAGCTGTTCAGTCCCATTTCTTTTGCCTCCAGCGGCTGCTAGTGGGAAACGTCTCCAAGTATCACTGCCCACACATAACTTGTGCCAGAGTGCTGAGCAGCTCTGTGCTTATGCATTCGGGAAGTCAGGGTGCCATTGGTGGCTCTTGACTCTCGTACCTCTAGGCCTGGAAACCTTGAGCTTGATCTTGGCGCCAGCGGTGAAGCGGGGGAGGTGTTTTCTCTCCCTCCCACCAGTTGCCTTGGTGCTCAGCTTCCTTTGCAATGTTTTATCTTCAGGGTGGAAAGGTGAAGAGTGGGAGGAATTGGTCAGATTGCACACTTTGAAAGTTTCCTATGATGTCTGCCATCAGAAAATGATTTAAAATAGCTCAGTGTGGCTGAGAATGATTTCTGAAGGGATCCCATGTGATTCTCTCCAGCACCTAAACATATTCCAGAGAAAGCAAATCTGGATGGTGGGTGGGGAGACTGTGCCGTAGTGTGTGCTCTCTGAAGTCAGAGACTGCAGTTGGAGATTGTTGAGATAGGAACGTCACAGTCTAAAATCGATCTGTGACCCTCCGATTTATGTCACCCTGTCTCCAGTCGGCCTGTAGCAGGAGGAGGACTTTTGGCTGTCTCCACTGGCTGAATTTCATCTGGACTGATGTTCTAAATGGACCCTTGATTTGGCTATTCATTGTTAACTGATTGCTGCGTGTGAGGAAATGAGCAATATCACTTCTGCAGGAGCCTTCACTTGTGTCCCCATCAATACCAGATAAAGCTCTGAGTAAATGGACGAGAAGTGGCAGACGGCAGGAAACAGCCCTCCCGGGCCAGTGTCTAATCGCCTAGCTCCCATTTGCTGTTTTTGCCATTACAGTTTTATTTGCTGAACTGTAAAATTTCTTATTATAATTTCTTAATTAAAAATAAATATGCTTCTAGGAAGAAAAGTTTTGTGAGTGAAAATAAAAGTTAATATATTAAGTGTAGTGCAAATGAATGTCACGAAAGCGATTTTTCTATTATGTGAGAGGCACATACGTATTCATATACGTATAAAACAATGAGACTGGTTGATTTTAACAATAACCAAGACTAAAATAATTAGTAAGGCGTCTTGTTTCTGCTTTGAAGCTTTAACTCAGACCTTTCAAAATTTTATCACCTCAGTTGGTAGTTACCTTTGTCCTATTTGGTTTATTTTTTCTGGGCTTTCAAATTCTTTGACATAACTCAGATGAACTTATTCACATGGTACCATGTTCAGCACAGACCAGGTGACGCACAATGGGAAGGTTGAATTAGGTATGTACATATGTATATGTATCAAAAAACAGCTTCAGTTCTGGACCCTAAGAAGGGTGTTAGAAAATCCCTGGAAATGAGCCTTTTGGGACATAGGAATCTGAAACTAGAGTCAACACTTAAGTCAGGAAAACTTTTCAGTGTGAGTGACATCTAACAACAGATAGTAAAAAGTTTTTTATTTTTTTTTTCATACCAAGTAGCTCTGTTGGCACGAGGTTCCTGGACCTTGGGAAAATACGAAGATTTGGTAAATTATAATCTAACTTTACAATCTCTCTTTTTTCCCCAAGGTATTCTTGAAACATGTATGCCCACATGAAACACATCATTATTTAGCCTCAGCCCTGGGGCTTCCTGCTCCTTTTATACCTTTCAGGGATGGTTGTAGTAATTACTTCTTCCTCTGCTAGAAGAGGATAGAAACTGGGAAGCATATTAGAAATGACAGCATTTACTTTGCTGTGTCATAAGGAGTCCCTGGGCTAGATGATAACAGAAGGGGAACACTGAATTCTCTCAATAGATAATGCAAATGTTTTCATTATATTCGAATTTTTGAGATTGCTGGCAGCGTAGTTGTGCTTCGTAAGTTAAAATTTTTGCTTGGGGAGAAAAACATTCTGTCTGGCTCCTGATAATAATTTGGGCCATATGTGAACAGGATCTTCTTGATTTTCCTTCAGATTTCCAAGGCAGGGACAATAAGGAAAAGGAAGTGGGGTATCTTATTCCATTAGCAGCAACCTGGGAGGAAGGGGTTTTACAACAGGCATTTGTGTTGTGATGCTGCCTGCCTTCTGGTGCTGACCTAAACTGAGAAGATGATGTTGGGAACATTGCTCCAGAGTTCCAGGCCAAACTGAATCTTAGTTATCACCTTAACTCACCCTGGGTCCTTACCATTCTTTCTCCAGGGCTTTTAGTGAATGGAAATGTTACTGTGACATCACAGCCTTTGTCATGCAACTGGGAAGGCACCTCAGCACAGTCCTTGGCATCTGAGCAGAGAGGACAGACTATAAAGTTCTCAAGATGACCAAATAGAACCATGAAACTTGGAGGGTAACTGGAGAGGGGCTTATGCACTTGGAAGTTGACCTGAGCATGCTTAAGTTGGGTTACTAGGGCTATGTTACTAAATAGTTCTAGATGGGCAGCACTTCAGAGTGTCCCCCATCCTACATGATTGAAACGAACCTTAACGATGTTCCAGATAAAGTTTATAGCATTTCAGACCTTCTGTGTGTGAGAATAATGTCATGTTCTTGCCTATGCTTCGTGGCTGAAGGTGCAGCAGAAATGATGCCCGGCTTTTCACTAAGTGCCTACTTTGTTCTGGGCGTGGAGTCTGACTTTGCATTTCAGTTTGTGAGAACATCAAATGTGATTTCAATCTTCCTTGACATTGTAGCTGTGTGAATGAGGGAGAGGAGAAAGGGAGAGATAACTATAAACATAAAACAAAGATATTTGCAATTTGTAGTAAAACAGAATAAGGAGAGAACAAAGAAAGGCATTTCAAAGAGGAGAATATGGACTGAAAGAGGGCTCTTCTTTGGACTAGGAAGTCAGGAACTTGGCAGTCTTTTAACTCTTGACTTGGTAGAATGCTGTCATTTTAACTTTTATCTCTAATATAATTTTGTGCATTTTGTGTTTCTTATCAGAAAATGACTTAATCCCAAACATACTTTGCACTCGTTTTTAGAACCATTACCTTTGAGCAGGCTACTAATAACAGTGTAACCCTTCCTCTTACACCTGAGGACTTGGTTTCAGGACTCACTGCAGATATTCAAGTTCACAGATTCTCAGGCTCCTAATGTCAAAGTTGCCTAGTATTTTCATAGAAATACTTTCATGGATATTTTAAATCCGTTTGTATAATCTTAATTATAGCTAAAAATTAGAAATGTTACATCAATAGTTCTTAAACTGTGACATTTAGGGAATAACAACGAGAGAAAGTCTGCCATGTTTAATAAAGATGCAGTTGGTTTTAAATGCTTTGAATCAGTGGTTGTTTGAATCTTTAGATGTAGAACCTGTGGATACAGAGAATGATTTTAACAGTTACATTTTTGCCATCTGTTCATTGACTTATGATATGCCTTTAGCTGCATTTTTGTTAATTAAAAAGTGATGGTCTAATGTTCACCTAGTATCATGGTTGAGTAAATATCGTCATTGTTCTGGGGTACCATTTTAATACATTCAAGAACTCTATCAAGCTGAACTGTTCTAAGATTTCATTTATGATAATATGTAATTTGCTGTGGATTTTCTCACAAATCTTTGTATGTCTTACTTCACTGAAAAGAAGACTTGCTATGGGTATCTTACATGTAAGCAAACATATGGTAAAAGAAGTCAAAGATCAGCTCAAAGTTTTATAAATATAGTTTGCAAATGTGAACACCTACCTCTTCTAACCTGGAGCCAGTTCTGGCTTCTCTGTTGCATCAGCTTCTTTGCTTCTTGGGAAGATTTGTTTTCGGTCACAACTCAGCAGCCTTCTGTTCTCACTTGTTGATTAGTCTTTCCTCTTATCTTTTTGGACTTTTCTTTTTGTATTTAATTTTATTGATTTGCTTAACTCACAGTCCCAGATCACTACCTGCCCAAAGAAGCTAATTGTATTAGTAAGATATTATATCTATGGGCATAGCACATGCACAATTCATGCGTGTGTATATGTATGCGCTTTAAAGTGTCTGTCATGGTGTTTAGGCAATGTTAGTTTTAAATTTTATCTCTCAATATCAGAAGGCGCTTATTTATTTCTAAACATGGCACTGAAAAGCCTGCATCATAAAAAGTCTCATTATTCAAGAATAGACATTTCATGTTGTATTAGTACATTTTGTTGCTTTGTCCATATATCTGAAGAGAAGCAAATAAAGAAGTGTGTATCGGTTCATAGTCTAAAGGAGTGTGGTTCATCATAACAGGGCAGGCAGGGAGCAGGCAACTCATGGCAGCCAGAGCATAGGACTGGAACTCATCTCACATTTCACAGGACTGAATAGCAAGGAGCAGAAAGAAAGTGGGCCAAGCTATTAATTTCAAGACTGACTCCTCTGCGACCATCTCCCTCCAACTAGGCTCTGCCTCCTAAATATTCTACAACCTTCCCCAAAAGTACCACAAGCTGGTACTAAATGTTTAAGAATCAGAGCCTAGGTAGGATATACACACGTCACTGGTTATCTCTTATTCATGATAGACTTTCCATCATCCAGATGCCTGACCTGGGGGCCAGCAAGGTAGCTCAGCAGGGAAAAGTACCTGCAGTGATAGCCTGATGACCCAAGTTGATGCCCAGCAATCACATAATGGTAGAAGGAGAGAAACAACTCTACATATTTGTCCCGTGACTGCCACATGTGTGTTACTGGCATTTATATACACAGATAACAGGCTCATCGTTACCATGATTGTCTTAAGAATTTCTTCCTGTGAGGTGCTAGTGGTGTCCAGCCTGGCCTCCTCTCTAGGTCCAGAATAACAAAGTAAAAGAAGTATGATTTTGTCAAATTACAGTTTGGGAAACCAGAGTTTATTTGGGCCTGCTTATAGAGCAATTAGCAGGGAGTGGGGGATCCCTCTACTGAGGCCATGCAACAAATTTCATGTCTCTGCTGGGTCCCAGTGATCTGCTGCCAGCTGCCTAAGATGACAAAGGGATTGTCTCCTTCCTGGCTTCCTCTGCTTGTGGGGGTCTGGGTATTGAACAAGGCAAGCAACTCCGGATACCCTGAAGTGATGGCAGGTGTCTGGTCTGCTCTGCCTGATGTGATAACCTGGTCCCAGGAAATCACTGTAGATATGGATCTTCTTTTCCCTCACCCCAGACCAGAACCAGAGTTTTGGGTTTCATTTCCTCGTTCCTGAACTTCCACGTCAGCCCTACAACCTTCCCGCCTTTACCCCAAAACCCCCACCTTTAACTTTCCCGGCTTCTGTAAGGGTCAGAAAAGGCCTCCCTATATAAACCCCTGCCTTGGTTTTGATAACTGAACTACCCACTGAGGTAGTATCCTGGGAGGGAACTCCTCTGGCTGCACTCTGAGCCACCTGAGGCCATGTTCGATCGCCCTCCATTCTCTGGTATGGCTGGAGCACAACAGCCATGCTGGAGATGGAGACTCACCCACATCTGCTCACATCTTAATCCATCCCCCAACATACAACTCAGGCCACTGGCTGGTTGGGAGAGGTGGCTGACTCTGTTGGCTTCTTTCTTTGTCAGCAGATTTGTTTATGCTGTGGTCAAGTGTTGTCATCCACTCTGCCAATTGAAGGAAAACATTCATACAATGCTGTACTTCTTTTCCTTTGACTCTTACAAAGTTTCTGCTATCCTCTTCTGCAAGAGTTCCTGAGCCTTTGAAGAGGGGTGACAGGTGTAGGACGATGTTTTTTTTTTTTTTTCTATTGCAGTAGGGATTGTCACTTGATTTCAGTGATACTCCTTTTACTATAGAAATACAACAACAATAACAAAAAAGTAACATCCATAAAATACTGGCTGCTATAATAACCTAATCTATGGACATAAACACAAATGCTTAGACAGTGCCTAAATGGGTACATCACATTCATCTTACAAAACAATTGCAGTGACTTCCCCACTGGACCTATAACTCCTCCCACCACTGGGGGGCGTCGACCTTTCTTAGTACCAGATGTGTTTTCCTCCCGGAGGAGCAGGCCTTAAATCCAATTAAAATTTTTCTGGTTGTATATATTCTCGACAAGTCACTACTGCACCAGCAGGAACAACTTGCTTGGCATCTGATAGTGGAGCATGAAAGATTTGTCATTAAGCAGAGTTTTCTGGGACCATTCTCCCCTAATAATCTGCATAGGGCCCTCCAACACTATGAAGGCCAGCCATCCATTTGCATTTCCAGCTTGGTCCCAGGTGGACCTCTCCTTCCCATGCTCACGTCATGCCACATCTTCAGCAATAAGGTCTTACCGTCTGCCTCTGGTGTGCAACCAACAGTACTGGCAATGGCCTTTATTGTGGAGGGGGCCTTAAAGTCTTCCCTGGACAAAAGCTCACAGAGGGGCAACCCACACCTAATACTAGAATTTTTAGTTAACAATTGTATAAAATATCTTTTTTATTCTTTGTCATCTATAGGCCCAGGTTGTTGTATACTTTTCTTGATCATTATGGTGGATATCACTTGTGCCTTACCCGACCATAAAGTTCCCAAGAATTTTACAGCTGTACCTGGCCCTTGTAACCTGTGCAAATTTATATTCCATCCTTGTTTCTTCAGGTGTACTTGATGTCTTTCAAATGGGTTTCATATCTGTAAAACACTCAGAAGTTAACATCATATACTAAATCAAACATAAACAAACAGCATGGACAAGACTTTATCCAATTGTATCAACTATTTTCTCCTCAGATCCATGTTGGGAACAATGGCATGTAAAAGACGCATTACTTTAGTTAGTTCTTTACTATCTTTAGTTATATTCTGGAATCCATTTAGTGTCCTGGAATTCTTACATCGAGCCTCCATGCATTTCTTTATCCTTGATGAAATCTTTGGGGCTAGCTCAAGCTGCATGGCCTTGTACAGGGCCAAGGAGGAATAAGGCCCCTCCCACCCCTGTTGCTTCAGAGGCTAGTACTGAAGAGGCCAGCCTCATATCCCTTTCTTTCTCTGATTCTTCTCTTAAACCTTCAAACTCTCTCTAGGCTACTGCTTCTGTTTGGGACATATTTCTTATCACCCACAGCAGTGACCAGGCTGCTTCTGCAGTGGCCCACTGGTACTTCCACCCTTGATGCACTACTAACAGCTCTTGTAGAGTCTCTTCTAGACCCTCCACTGTTGACAGAGCATCTCCATAATTGCATGGTGGGCCCACCATGGGTCAAGTAGGTGTGACACTCCGTACCATCTACAGGTGAATTGCTTCACTGAGATTTCTCCCACAGACATCATCTGCCTTTGTGGCTTCACTGAGTTAAGCACCTCAGCATCCACTGCACAGGCCATGCCAAAACTTCCTCTGCCTGCACCCTCCCCTCGCCCGGCCTCCCTCCTATTGATGGTCTCTTTCCCCACATTGTCAGGAGCATAATTACTTTTCACAAACTCATTCTCCATTTTGTTGATCCTGCCAACACCATTGGCTTAAGAATTTCTTTCTGGGAGATTGAGTGGTCTTCAGTCCCACCCTCCTCTCCAGGTCTGGAACAACAAAGTGAAGGAAGTGATTTCACTAAATTATAGTTTGGGAAATCAGAGTTTATTTGGGCTTACTCCCAGAGCAATTAGTAGGGAGGGTAGGAAATCCCTTTACTGAGGCCATGCAATGAATTCTACATTCTGCTGGGTCTCTGTGATCCACTGTCAGCTGCCTAAGATGACAAAGGGGTTTGTTCCTTCCTAGCTTCCTCCGCTTACACCTTAGTCCTTCTGCCTATGTACCACTCAGGTCACTGAATTGGTTGGGAGGGGAAGCTGCTTCTTTTGGTTTCTTTCTTTGTCAGTCAAGTTTGTTAATACAGTGGTTGAGTGTGTGTGTTTCATTGTGCCAGTCGGAGGAAAAAATTCATACAACAATCATCATTATCAATCACAATAAAAGTCTAAACTGGTAGGCACAGGCACTGAGTAATATGACATTAATGCCAGATTAAAAGAATCTGGAGCTCAGTAACCTCTCCAGAGTCTAGTGGCCAATATCTTCAACAGGATTCCACAGTGGCAGGATTTCTCAGTGACTGATGCATCTGGTAAATGAATTTCTGTCTTTGAGTAGATTTTACTTGGGAGACTGCACTTGAAGTGATGACTAGCTCTTTGTTCACTCTGATTCTAGTAATTGTGCCATGCTGTGGAGGTTGTGGACAGTTGCCCCAAGCCTCCTTTTTCTAGAAGAGTAAGATGTCAGCATTCTTCCTTTCTCCTCATCTTATCTTCAGATTTTATTATTTATTAAAACATTTCTACAAAGTCAGAGCTGCTTCAATTTTTATGCTTTAAATACCAAACAAAATTATGAAGGCCACTTAGGAACAATTGGTTAAACAGATTCCTGAATCAGCAGATACAGTTTATGGCATCTCATTTTATTTCCTCATAGGAATGAATGCAAAGAGGTTTTCTGCACAATTTAGTAAGGAAAAATAAACAAAGTCTACAAGCTTAATGAGTTCTGATTCCGTATGTTGACTTTGTCAATGATTAGACTTGTAACCTCAGATAACCCTGTAAACCAGGACATGTTCACTTGTCAAATGGAAGGGACATTTACAACCTTGTAGTGTTGGAATAATACATGTTCCAGTGACAGAATTTAGCATATCATAGGTACTCAGAATGGTAGTTTTTATTTTTATCTGGAAATACCAATTATGTACAACTTTAGCTTGCAAAATAGAACATTGTTAGTTTTCAAATAAAATATATTTTCTTAATGTATATTTTTATTGAATTTTTGTGAATTTCATACAATAAATCATAATCGTAGTCAGAGCCCCTTATATTTATTTACCAATCCCCCGTCCCCATCACGAGATTCCATGCATTCTGCAATATATATTAAGGCCTATCAAATCAAGTTTGTATAGCCAGATGCTCTCAGTTTAAGTTCATCCACTGGGGTCTAGCAGCCTATCAAGTGTCATTCCCTTAAAAATCAACTTGCCCTCATCCGGTAGTAAAAACTGGCTGTTAATAGTTCCTTAGCTAAGGTCAGGGCCTGTTGCCCATTTCCCCAATTCTTTGCTGGATTTTTGTCTGATTCAATTTGCGTGGGTCCTGTGCATGCTGTCATCATTGCTGCAAGTTTATATGAGCAAGTTCCCAGAGGCCTAGAAGACTCTCTTTCCTTATGATCATGTACCAAGCCTGGCTCTCACTGTGTTTTCACTCTCTCTTCCACAATGGTCCCCGAGTCATGGGTGGGTGTGGTTTAGGGTTTCTTATTAATCCTTGGAAGATCATCAATGATATGCTTGTTCTTAAATCTAGGCAATAAATTCTTTCAGTCCTCAGTGTACTTTATTGACATCTTGTTACTTCTTATGACTGTAGCTTCTTCCTCTCTGAAAAATTCTCTTTTTGTGGTTTCAAAAGCACAGGAATATCCAGAACTGTCATCACCTTCATTTGATCACCCCTTCACCACACTCTAGCTCTGCAACAAGGGAAATAATATGACTGTTTTCAAAATGACAAAGGGTGGACTTTGGTAAGATCAGAAAGTGTTTCTTCTTGCATCTAGTCATCATTTTGGATATTTTCAACCTAGCGCATTGTCAAATGATATAATACAATCTGCACAATTTTATTAATGTATTTTTTGGTGATTTTTTTCATAGTGAGTAAGACTTCCCCATACTTACCTCACAATAACACCAGCCTATATGTATCATGAGCCTATATTTTTCAAAATTGGATTTATGTATGTTGGCCCACAGCATCTGCATGGCACAATCTACTGCAAAGGAATAGCCTCTCATTCTTCACAGAGGAGCAGTTTGACTCCATGATTGGCATTCTGAACTGTAGAACCAGATTGACAGGGATTGAATTCTGACTTTACTGCTTATGACTGTGTGCTTTAAGTGTTCTCATCTGTGGAATGGGCCCAGTAACAGATTTACCTAATAGGATCATAAAAATTAAACTATTTACATAGAATGTTTTTAAGTTGCTTCCAGTACAGAACAAATGACTAATTAATATATTATTGGCTATTCTCTCTATTCTTACTGAATAATATTTCCTATATATTGATGGATTTCTTACCTATTTCTTGAACCTAGTATCTGTCTGTAATGCCTGACTCATCCCTACTCAGAGTTGAATATGTACATTTCTGCATGCAATGATTTCCATCTCTAAATGATTTTGCCCTGTGAACTCTTTGGTTCACCATCCAAGCAGCATCTGAGCCAGACTCTGGATCAGGATCATCAGGATCCCCTCATCACTGCACCTACTATTCATCATGTCCTGTCTTCTGAATGTGTTTCCGGCTTTTTCTTTTTTCCACTTCTAATCTCCACTATCACTACCTTAGCTCAGACTGTTGCTACTTTTAGATGACTGCAAGACTCTTGCAATAACTTCATCTTTCAGTATTGCCTGATTTTATCCCTTTGTTTTATGGTTTCCAGAATTATGACTCCAAAATCCTAATCTAAGTCTGTTATTCTCTGACCTGAATCTTTTCAATGTCTTTGATCAAAGCCTAAAATCACACTTTGATTTTGAGATATTACTAGTTTAGCCAAATTCCACTTCTGCCTGTGCACTTGGTTGTCAAAAGTTCCAGTCCAAAGAATAACTTGATTTTTGCTCCAAGAATGTACTATACTTTATTATTCTCTTGTCTTTCAAATATATGATCATTTTTACATGCAATGTTCCTGTTGTTGTTGCTTGTCTAGGTGGTTCATTTGTCCTTGTCCTTTATGATTTGGAATTGAAATTTGTTCATCTATGAAAGATTTATTAATATCCACTATTGATTTAGAGATACTCTTCAGTATTCCCACAGTATACAAATGAGCCCTCTGTAACAATTTCAACACTGTGTAGCAGGTCCACTTTCTGTGGAACTAGACTACTTGGTTTAAATCTTGTCTCCATCACTTGTTAGACTCTCTCCCTAAGCTTGATAGGATTTTGGGGCAGGGAATTAACCTTTCTGCACCTCACCAAGATGTCATTAGTCCTTCTCTAGAATAGATAAAGGGCCACAACTTTTCCCCTTCTCTGTAGCTATGCTTTTTTAGTCAACTTGGTCTGCTGCAATAAAATTCTATAAATCTATAAATTGGGTGGCTTTGTAAGTGTGTGTGTGTTTGTGTGTGTGTGTGTGTGTGTGTGTGTTAATGTAGGCATGAACATGCACATGTGGTAGGTCAGAGGACAACCTCGAGTATGGGTCCTGTTCTTCCACCTTGTTTGAGACAGGTTCTCTGTGGTTCTCTGCAGCACACACCAAGGTAGCTGGCCCATGAGGAGTGGCTAGGGATTCTCGTGGCTCTAGCTCCCATTTCCTGTAGGAATGCTGGGAGGTCAGATGTTTGCACTATGCATCTAGCTTTTATATGGGTTCTAAAGTTTGAATTCAGGTTCTCATGCTTGCATTAGAAAGCATTTTACATATTAAGCCACTTCCCCAGCCCATACTGGTTGGTTCCTAAAAAACAGAAATTCATTCTGAAGAATTGTGCATGCTGTCATCATTGCTGTGAGTTTATATGAGCAAGTTCCCAGAGGCCTAGAAGACTCTTTCCTTATGATCATGTACTGACCCTGGCTCTTACTGTCTTTCCACCCTCTCTTCCACAATGATCCCTGAGTCATGGGAATTCCAAGATGTAGGTGGCAGCATATTTAGTGTCTGGAGAGTTATTTCTTAGTTCATAGATGGCACCACATGATAGAAGAGACGAACTGCGTCCTTGAAGTCTCTTTCATCATGACAGTGATCCTATTCATCGTGGCACCCCCCTTATGATGCAAACACATAGTAGTAGCCTTACATCCCTGCTTCTATCATATTTAGGTGCAGAATTTCAACCTATGAATGAAGGGGCAAAATATTAGTCCAAGGAATACCCATTTTAAATAAGACTTTGTAATTTGTCCCATCAAAATTAGGCTCACCATCATTACCAATTCCAAATTTGGAATGGTTTTGTGACTTCCCCGGCCAATGGAACGTAGCAAATGTGTTCCAAGAAGACACTGAAAGGTAAGACCATAGACAACTACTTTGTTTTGCTCTTCGTGAGAACTCTGAAAGCATCATCATGTGAAGAAATACAAGTATGATGGATATGAGGGGGATGGTAGGCAGGTTGTCCTCATTATTCAAACCATCTGCATAGCATGTGAGATAACTACATTATTGCCAGCTGACTACAGATGCATGAGTGCGCCCAGCTGAGCGCAGTCTAATTTGACAGACCACAGAAATGTAAGTTAAATCATTGTTGTGTTAAATACCAAATTGAGGGAAGTTTCTTTTATGGTAGGATTAGCTTATAGACACTCTTATGGAATTGTGAGGATGAGATAATAGGTGACAGGTGCATAGTGATTGTTTGTAAGCGTACACTTTTCCTATTGTAAATCTTCATCTCCTATTGTAGATGTACCTCTAAACCACAGCTCTTTGAAGACAGGCATCCTTCTCCTTGTTATATTTTTCCATGTGATACTTGGCTTGGTATATGTTGAATAAATGATTGAGACAACACTGATAAGTATAGGTCTTACTTATAAATGAGGAAGTCAAGTATCAGAGATTCACAAACATGCTTATGTATTTGTTTTACCTATGTATCAGTATGATTCCTCTATATTATCTTATATTACTAAAACTTTCTCTTCTGAGAACACTTAAGTAAATAATATAAAAGTTCATCTGCAATCAATATATTCCCCATATAATATTCTGGCTTCTTCACACTCAAGATCTTTCATCATTTCAGGTTTTGCTATTCCAAAGAAGAAATAAAAAGCCTTACAATTAATTTGTCATTCTTGTTCTGTTAAACACTGGCTATATTTCAAGGAGACTATTCGTGTACAGTATGATGATACTTCCATCTTCAATCCCTCTAGCATCACAGTAAGCACCCACCATTCAACGTGGTCCTCATTTTATACCACCTGGTACAGTTTTCCATCGTCCTACTTTCATATCTGTTGCTGTGATTAAAATATCCCAACAACTTTAAAGGAGGCAGCATTTATTCATCTAACAATTCCAGGTCACCATCCATCATTATAGAGAAGTTAAGGCAGCAAGAACTCAAAGCATCTAGTCCTGTCACATCCACAGTCAGGAGCAGAGAGACAAGGAATCATGCAGGCCTACTATACAGCTCAGTTTCTCCACTGTTACATCACCCAGGACCTAATTTAGGGACGAGTACCACTGGATGGTAGGCTAATTCATTCCATATCAATTAACCTAACCAAGACAATCCCTACCTCTTGGGGGCAAAACTAATCTAGACAATCTCTCATTGAGATTTTCATCTCAGGTGATTCTGAATTGTGTCACGTTGACAAAGTTAACCACCACACTCAATTAAGGATATGGACTTCAGAAATTTTCATAGCACTGAGGTTTTGAAGGTCTGCCATCTTTTTTATTCTTCCTTTTGTTCATTTATTGACAAGTTGTTAACTAACATCTGAAACTCAATGAGCTCTTCTTCCATGTTGGCAAGTACACGTACAGCAATTTCACTGTTCAGTTCTGACAAAAATTTCAAGCCTAGTTTGGAATAATCAAGGCTCAGAAATGGTGAATGTTTTCAGCTTCATCTAATACACAGGTTCTTGGTCTCCCTGTAACACTCTTAATTTATATAAAGAACTTTTTACATTTACTAATTCTCTTCAAAAGCAAAATAAATCAAATAGAGTTCCTCAAAGTGCAAATCTAAAGGAAAAATCTTAAACTTAGATAAGTAGGATGTTTAAATTATTTTTCTTCATTTTGGGAATTTCACATATGTGTAAAATGAAATATTATCATACTCAACTATTTCTTCTCCTAACTCCCTAGAAAGTTCCTCCAAATACTCCCTTCCAAACATTATCTGTTTTTTAATCTTTTATTTGATAACCTATCAAGTCCAGTTAATACTGCCCACATGTACATAGGTGTGGGACTATCCCCTGGAGCACCTGTCAATGGGAATATCCTCAGGAAGAACAACTCTTTCTCCTGCAGCAGATATCAGCTGCCAGTAGGACCTCATTAAGTGTGGGGCCTGGAAGTCATCCTGTCTATGCCAGCATTTTGCCTGGCTTGACCTTGTGCAGGTCTTGTGCAAGTAATCACAGATATTTTGATCTCATGAGTTATCCGCAATTTAATATAGTACAAGTGTGCTTTTCTCCTTATGTGAATCTGATCACTTTATGGTTAAGGTAATAAACAAGTAGTTTAAAGTAGTTTTCAACTTTATCAAAGTCTGCTTTAAAAGGTTACTCTAGAAACCAACCATTTAGTTACAGTGAAAGCACTTTGGACATTTTCATACAGCTGTTAATAAATAAAGTAGAAAATATTCATTTGTCTATTTTTAGCCTTCATGCAGTTCAACAAGCAATTAAAGAACATGCAAAGAAAAAAGATATTAAGTAATTTGGAATTTAATGAACCTATCTCCCAATTAGAACATATGGTTCAAATATAGAACCTAGAGACATGGAATGTGGGCAAAATCTCAGCACTAACTTTATTAATGACATTGAAGTTTCTGCAGAGCTCTCTGGCTGAAGTAAATCTTCACTCTGAAGCAAATCCCCTAATCAACTCTGCTGCCATGTAGAGACTGCAGCCAGTGGATTTCCTCAAGTCCACAAGGCAGGAGAATTGAAGTTCAGTGAGATAATAACTTTACATTTTTAATATGGACTTATCCTGCAAGACCAAGTTGTAAGCCAATTCTGAATTTCTGTGCTTAGAGAATCACAGTTCATTTGGCAGTACTCCAGCTTATATAAACTTGGCAAGACTTACAAAACCAAGTGCTGAAAGATGTCAGATGATGAAAGTTTGTGACCTGATTGCATCCCACATGCCTCATAAAAATTTAAGCAAGTCACTTAATCATCATTGGGGGTTAGTTTTTTCATCTGCAAAATGGGGCTAATAACATCTAACCTGTTTCCCTTTCAGACTTGTATGACTTTTGTGCATATATGAATTGCACAGAAAGGTCAGAATTAAACTTGTTCCTCTTCAATATTTCCTTCATCTTTGTCACATGGATATTATGTCATATGGATCTTTTCTCTAATGAGAGAAACTTGAAGCAGATTATGGATTATTCTAATACTGAAAAACCATGAGTCATTAAGAAATTTGTAATTATAGTCAGGTGGTCAAGACGATGGATGTTTGTTACTTGAACCCTAATGAAGCAATAAATAGTTTCATGCATTTGAGCTGGGGCTGACAAGAGGAAACAGGTTTGCCTTGCTAAGGTAGAGTCTAGTGAATCAGTTGTGATTGTAATATCAACCTCTTCCCCCAGCCCCACCCCCAGTCCCAAAGTATCTGAAGGTACACTTAACATGGAACGTGTTGAACAGCTGCCTTTCACCTTTTCCTGTGTGTACCTGGAACCACGTGAGCATGTGGTTAAATGGAGATACTGATTCAGCAAGTCTGAGGCAGCCCCCAATTGTGAGTTCCTGATAAGCTCCCAGATGAGGATGAGGTTGCTGGATCACAGATGTGCTTTCTTACCTTTGGAGTAGATTTGTAATTTGTTAAGTGTGGTATTCTTGGACAGTTATATCAAAATTTCTCAGGCTATGTTGTTTAAACAACAGAAGTTTATTATATCCCAGGTCTGTAGGCTGAAAGTTCAAGGTCAATGTGTCGGTAGAGTTCATACTGTGGCAGGTGTTTACCCTCACCTGGCCTTTCCTCTGAGAAATTTTTCCTCTTATAAAGTCCTAGCTAAACTATGAACTTTAGCAAAACATATTGTTATTGGCTAGATTAGATTATAATCAAAGATACCACACTAAGGTAATATGTTGTAAGAAAATAGGAAGGAAGTTTCTGTGGAGAGAATTATGTGCTTTTTCTGTTCAATTTTCTCAAAAGTCTAAAAGTACTCTAAAAGATAAAATCTATTACTATAAGAGACATATCTTTTGACCTTCTCTGAAACTTAGTGCATCCAACATGAAAACTGAGGCAAGGAGATTTTAAACCAAGTGTACATGTTATTTTTATTTATGCTTAAGTCTGAGGACTATAGGAAATAACTTAAAGCTCCAGGTTTTCCACAGATGACTGCAGGTTCAAATCTCAGCAGCACCACTTTACACCTGACTGATCTTGGGAAGCCTAACTTATATGAGTCTCTATCTCATTTTTAAATTAGGGCAAAAAGAGTTCTATAAAGTGTTTCTTCTTACTGTGAAGTGGTATAATGATGCAGAGTTTTTAATACATTGCAAGGTACATAGTAAGCATTCAATCTATATTAAATTCTTTAAGTTTTTCTATTATTGTTTAAGTCCTGGTGAGAATTGTGCTGAAGATGGAAGATTTTCAGAAATAACCAGTAATAATAGCCAATAAAAGTTCAGAACAATAATAATGTAATCCTGGACATGCTGACATTCATCTTTTGCCTAGAGATAGATTTTATTGTCACTATCTTATAGATCCTGATGATGACCTTGTGAAGCAGAAGTTCTCCTTTACACAGGTGAGGAAGTGACTGAAGCTGAGAAGTGACCACCAACATAGGAAATGATAGAATCCACAGCACAGAAATCCTATGCATCCATAGCAATCCCATATAAGAAGTCACAGGCTGTTGAGTCAGTCTACTGTGTTCAGTTCCCATGCTGATTACTACTGCTATAAAACAGATAAACCATGTTAACTTCAAATGCCTTAATTTCTTCATTCATTAAATAGGGACAAAAGTACAGTTTACACCAGAGTGTTTTGTAAGGACTAAATGAAATAATATTTATAAAATCTGAGATTAGTGACTGGCACATATTCATTTACTATTTTTAAAAACTATTTATTTTATGTGTATGAGTGTATTACCTGCATGCATGTAAGGGCATCCATCTTGAGAAACGCCCACAAAGGTCAGAAGAAGGTGTTGAATTCCTTGGAACTGGAGTTACAGACAGTTGTTAGCTGCCCTGTGGGTGCTGGGAACCAAACCCATGTCCTCTACAAGAGCAGCCAGTACTCTTAACTGCTGAGACATCTCCCCAGCACCAAATTCAATGCATTTGTATATGGTTTTTATAGGAGTCCCGAAGAGACCATGGACTAGACGCACATGTAACATGAAAAGTGGGCTGGAGTTACTCCTAAGAACAGGAATCTTGCTGTACATATTGGTCTTGGAAGATAAGCCATCATGACTGCAGCTTCAGAGAACGAATCTTTCCTGTAATAAGGGGATGCACTGAATACACCAGTGTCATCTTAGACCTTCAGTCCCAAGCATTAAAAAGGATAGTAAAAGTGGCAGCAAGGAGACCTTTTCCCTGTATTATTTGTCAGGGATCAAGGATTCACATGGAGGTCAGACATGAAGGTTACAGTGGCCAAGATCCCACAGAGGTATTTTAGAAACTTAATACATTACAAACTTCCCCAGTGTAGTGTTAACTTCACATGAATACGCTGCCTTCTTTACAGCTGGTTCAGGGATCCTCATGCAGAAGGACCCAAGTGGACAGACACTGGTTAGGCCTTAGGAAGTGGGCTGGCACAAAATATCCTGCAGATTTTGTTGATGTTGATGCAGTTGTGTGTGACTTGTCATGTAAATAAGGAAGATTGGGTAAATGTATCACTTAAACATAGTGATGACTATTGTCTTTTCTTTTTTGAGTTCATCATGACATCACGTGGTGATGGTAATGACAGTGGTGACGATAAGAGCCAACTATCATTACAGCATCTCTCACTGAACTTTTATTATGTGCCAGGAACAATTCCAATCACTTTATGTATGCCACCTCTTTTAATATTAGCCAACAGTTCATTGAGGCCACCACTACTGTTTCCTACATTTTAGAGGGAGAAGCCTAAGAGAAGTTAAGCAGTTTGAACACGCAGCTACTTGTGTTACATCTTAGAGTGCTGGGGCCAAGCCCACATTTGAAAGTAGTTTGGGAAGTCATTAGAGATAAAATAATGGGGCTACAGCTGCACAGATGTTGGTCATCATGTACAGAGTAAGAGTTGTGGTCATTTCTGGAAGGAGTTCATGGTTAGAAGCTTGCTAGGAGACTATTAAAGTGGTAGGGCTACCACATGACACTGAATGACTTGGTTGAACCAGATAGGATGGACAGAGAGGAGGCTTGATGTGAGGGAGTGTGCAAATACAGGACGCACACTGCCCAGGAAAACATATAGCTGATTTGATAAATATATTGACAGCATACGGACTGATCTTCTGATTCTTCTGTTTCTCTGCCCTTCTCTCTGCTGCCCAAGTATGCCATCCTAACTTCTGCTTGCATCTGCCATCCTGAAGAAGTTACTTTTTCCTTTACATCTAGTCATTTTCTTAAATCACAACAAACTAATCAAGTAGACCCCATTCAACAGCTGATGTAAATTGTTTGCAGCAAGTAACATGATTTGTTAATTAGTGAAAGCAGGGTTGAATGGCGAGATCAAGTGTCAGCTGTTTTCCCCTTAATCATGAGCCGAATGTCGAGAGTCAAAAAACATCAGAAATCCTGTACATCCCTGCTGTAAGGGCTGCAAGTGAGACACCTATGGGACTTGGGGTGAACAAGTGACAGTTGAGACCAACTTGATAAAGGGGCAAAAGTTCATCTGATGAACAATGTGTACAGCCAGGTGGCCCCAGGAAGAAAGAATGGCTTTCTAAACATTTAGAAATTACGTCCACCCGTGTCAGGACCAATTGGTCATGCAGCTGAGAGTGGGAACAAATGTTAATTTGCTTTGCCCACAGAACTGGTCAACTTGACCTTTCTTTTCAAAAGAGGCATCATGCACTTAGCTCCTGCGGCCAGAGAAGTCTGCATTTTAACGTTCCGTTCTCTAACTGTAGCCATGGCCACAAGTGGTTTATTGGCTTGTCTTTTTTCCCCCAGCTATTGCTGGCCTTGGTTTGCTTAGGAAGACAGCAAGTCCTGGTGAGGAATGCCCCCGGATGCGCAGTCGTGCCTTGGAACTGACCTGCTGTGGAGCCCTCCGGTTTTCCCTCGCTTAGAGGAAGGAGCTTGTCTGAAATGCTCCCCAGTCCACGCTGATGCTCTGTGCAAAGTGGCCTTGTTCACCTTGGCCCTGTCTAGATGCAGCGATTCCCAACCTCTCTCCAAGTCGCATGACTGAATTGAGCCTCACTTTGGAAGTTTCCTGTCTAGGAGTTGTTGGCACTCTGCCCGGTTCTGGAGAAGGGCATCTCCTTGCACTTCGCTTCTGGCTTTCAGAGTCCTTCAAACTCAGCCTTACTCTCTCTCAGTCTGTCCCAGAGTCTGATCCACTGGGGATCCAGCAGTGCATTTCTTCATCACGGATCATTGTCTTGACCTTCTCCTGAGCGCCTAGAACCAGGTTCCGCACTCGTCCACGGACCCGCGGATAACCCGCTGGCGGGTCTTAGAAGGTGCCCTGCTCGGCCGTCAGTCACTTCTGGTGGGGTGTCTTCTGCGTGCCTGTTTGTCACCTGCGGCGCCCAGACAGCCTCCTCCACTTTCTCCTCCGGTGACTCGGCAGCAGGTGGCAGAGGCGGCGCCCAGCGTGCACTGTCTGGCGGCACTGCACCCCGACTTCACAGCCGCGGGTGTCCCGGCCGCCCCCGCCGCCCGGCCCTGCGGGTACCCAGCGCGGCGCAGCGCCCCCGGCGCCCCCCGCCGGCCTCCGCCCGCACCTGCAACCGGCTCCGCGCGCCCAGCCCGCCGCCGCCGCCCGCTCCTCGCGCCGCGGTCGCCAAGACAGAGCGGCGGTGCGCTCCGTGCCACGTCCATCGCCAGACGCCCCCGGGCCGCGGACTCCCGAGTGTGGCTCCAGCACCCGTCGTCCCCAAAGATGAACGTCAGGAGGGTGGAAAGCATCTCGGCTCAGCTGGAGGAGGCGAGCTCCACAGGCGGTAGGATGCGTTGGTTGGGCACGCGAGCTGGCACCCCCCCCTTCCCTCCTCACCGGAGACCCGGTGCCCCTTCCCGGCTGGGGGCGGGGGAGGACGCTTGCTGCCTTCGCTGCGTGTGTGAGAGAGAAGACCCAGGCGGAACTGGGAAAGGGACGTGGTAGGGGCGACGCGGAGCCGAGGGGTGGGGGGCGCATGGCAAGACCTAGGGAGGAAGAGAAGATGCTTGAAGTGTGTTTGAAACTCGCTGGTGGCAGGGTCCGCCGAGATCCTGTGCGTACTTTTTGCCTTCCCTGAAAATTTCTGAGGTTGTGTAGTATGTGCCCTTTCACCGGCACCCTTCCCTCTCCTAACACCCGGGGACAAACGGCAGAAATGGTGTTGTTCCTCCTCCTCCTTCACTTTTTTCTTGATATTCCGAAACATTTCTTCACTCAAACTCTATTCTGGGCCCTTGGTAATATACAGGTGGGACCTTGCTAATGTCAGAGTCTTCTGTAGGCGCATTGCTCCTGTTTTAGCGCTTTCTTCTGTTTAGTGTATTCAGAGAAAATGGTCCTCAGTGACACTTAGAAATAATTCATAGACAGTACAGCTCTGGAAAGGTACTGAGCACTGGGCAGAGAGCATGTCTTTCAGGGAACTGGGCACTCCGAGACAGAAGGGACTGGAGCTGTGCTCTGAGTTTGTAGGACCTGGGCAAAATAGGGGATATGTCTTTCTTCCTACAGAGCACCCATGGTTTCATCAGCTTGCTTTTGGATGGCTTTGAAGTGTACAGATATTTTTAGAGGACTCTAAATAGTGTCCATTGTGGAGAACAGGAGAGTGGTGAAAATTATGTAAGCTAAGGGGTCATGCATGGGTACAGTGTCATTTGGCTTTAGAGGATAAAACATGTGGTTTTGAGAACTGTAAAGTTGCAAGGAATTTTTATGCATTCTACATGTTTAGTACTTGGGGAAATGGAGGCCCCTGAACAACAGTCTGTCACTCAGAAATACAGGGACATAAAAAATGGACCCCCATCTCTTCCTGTCCCTTCCATCATAAGAGCCTTGTAACTGAGATGACACTAGTCCCATTGGAGTGGGAAACTGAAAAGTTTTCATCTTTTATAGACTGTTTAAAAATAGTATGACCACAAGCATTAAAGCCCAAGATTTTACCCTCCAGGGCCTATTTGTTGTGTATATTATGCTTGGGAGATATCTATGGATGATATTCATAATATTTAAGAGACTGAAATTTCTTTTTTATCAGAATGATACTTACATGTAGAGGGCTGAAAAGTTGCCTGGACACAAGTTGCGATCAGAGGGTCTCTGTTTTTGCAGTTATTTCTATTGTGAACGGGGTAGAGAACATATGCTCCTTTTAGGTAGCTTTATGCTCAAGACTTGGGAGAGTGGTATGAACTCAGATCTGGGGCAGACTGTGGGGACCCAGTTTTGGGAGCTGGGTGGCTTGTAATGTTTCTCTCATCATAATAACGGCTCTTGTCTGAGCCTGAATCTTAATCAAGATGAGGATTGAGTTTGTGTATCTACTCCCTCTCCAATGCCATGGGTGGCCAGAATCTATATAAGCGAGAAACACAGATGAAATCATATGTAAGGAACATGAAACAAAATACGAATAGAAAAAATTTGATATCTTCAACTTGTGATCATTTCTTGGAGAACAGAAAGATTTTGAATATATTTTGACTAAGATGAGGATGGAAAGTGAAGTTTTCCAGGTGGAATTGATTTGACATTTGTCTCTTTAGCTTTATGCACAAGTTTTTAGTTAATTGACACTTAAGACTAATGAAATAAATAGTCCAGAGTATCACTTTTATTATGGTTGGGTTGACACTGTTTTGGAGGTAATATTGGAGGCTACCCCAATTTATGTAGTATAGGAACAGTATAGTTTTCACCAAACATAGGATTTAGCATTTAGGCTATTTGTGCTCAGTTTGTAATCTGTGTTCATCAGGGATAGAAAAGAGAATGAGGATCAGTTTTAAAGTTGTTGTTCAGTTCTTATTTGAAAACTACAGTCTTGTTCCCACTTCAATAAGTGGGACATAATTATCTTCACTGGAATGTACACCCCTTGGCTAGAGTACTAGAAAATGATTCAGTCAGGTTCAATAAAATGTAATGAAATGAGAAATCTAGGAAGAGGAGACAAATTGGGAATTGGAGGAGTGTATGTGTGTGTGTGTGTGTTTGTGTGTGTGACTTAATTTAGAGTCATACCACTGTGAAAATGGTCTGCTTAGAGGCAAAGAGGACACTTCCTCATGAAGTAGAAAATCGAAGGGACATCAGACATGGTAGAAGAGTCAAATTATGTTGCTAAAACTTTTATCCCTTACTCTTTTCAACAACTAAAAGAATTTATTATGTGTACATGCACCACCTTCTAGGACAGTATAGTTGATAATATTAATGCTACAAAGTATAGATCATGTGTCATGTAGACAGTACGGTGCCTAGGTTTACTCTGATTCTCATTAGATTCTGTGCTTGTCTCTAACAGATTTTGATCCATTATCTATCTCATCATTTGATTACCCTGCTATAAAATCAAACATAACCCTACTACCAGTGAGCAGGCGTGTGCGCGCACACACACACACACACATACACACACACAGACAGAGAGTGGAGGGAGATCATAATCAAACATATATTTAAAAAGAGAATCAGAAAGAAGGTCAGAAGAAAAAAGAACTACAAAATTATTCATTGGTGTCCTTAATTTATTTCATCTAACTTAGGGATGGCAGATGTTATGTGACGTAATCTACAAGTACAAATGGGGAGGAAAACACATGTTTCAATAGTAGTGTGAAAAAAAATCTCTTGAATTTTTATTGCCATTTGATGGAAGTATTATGGCTTCAGCTTAAGTTTTGGGTCTATTAAGGAGCAAGAAAGGTAAAATTAGCAATCCCCCATGAGTAATAGTGAAAAATCCATTCACTATGAACCCAGGCAATAGAAATTACTCTGCTTTATGTCACTAGATAAAGGGGGAATATTAAATGACATGAATCAATAAACTTCAGTGATGCCCCTTTTCCTTCTGCAGTCCACTGTTTCTGGTCAATAATTATACCCAACTTCATAAAATCAGGCTATAGATGTTTTGGACATTAATGCACTATACAAGGTAAAATACATGTGCATAATTTTAGATCAGATAGTGGTTGATTTTTTTTGAACATATGTTCCTGGACCTAAATGAACACAGTTTCTCTTATTTTTGTCATTGTGTTTTCCTTATCCTTACTGATTTCATGGAACATGTGGATAATACTGCTCCTCAGTATTTCGTAGCACAGTGTGCCTCTTTACCTAATAGCTTTCTCCCTTTGTAAGTATTCTAAACAGATTCCTGTGTGTGTGTGTGTGTGTGTGTAGATATGAGTGTTTTATGACTCAGTGGTCCTTTATCATCCTCAGAAATGTTTTAATGTTATAGGACTGAGCCCCTTACTGCAAATGTATTCACCCTTGAGCATTGGATCACTCATGTATTTTTCAAACTGATTCATTTGGTTAAAGGTCCTAATGGCTTTTGTAAGGCCCTCCTGAGCTCAGAGTGGTTCTTTGACTATTACCAGTGCTCCTCAGCTGACTATGATCTCTGGAAAGGCTGAGCAATTGATTTCTGGCTACTGCTTCATTCCCTGGTATCTAGTAAGAGGTCTCACATGTATTGTTTTCTCAACAACAGAAAACAAATGCATTTTCTCCCTAGGCCTCCACAGGATTGAGTTGTTCTGCTTCCTCTCACATCCCTCATAGCTCTTTATGACCTTCATTTCTTTTCTTTTGTACATTCTGTGCAACTTTCACCAAGTTCTGTTTTAATTATCTTTTCTCTCTGCAGTCTCCCTTCTAATCAAATGGTTACTTTAATTTTTAGTGTGATGCGTAGATCTCCTCAGCGGATAGTCTAGCCCAGTACTCCTCCAAAGTGCTAGATAGATATTTTCGTCACCACTTTTCAGACCCATCAGCAGGTTTTACTAGCAGTGTTAAATACTGCATCAGTAAAGACATAGTCTCTCCTAAGAACTAGTTATTGTTCAGACTTTGCAAATGGTGGAACTTTTTGAGACACACAGTTTACACATGAAAGAAGCAGTCTCCTTGGCACATTCATCTCCATGCTGAATCAGTAAACATCGGTGTTCATTCCCTTCTGACTTTTACGTCTGTCTCTCCACTCAGGTTCCTGTCTCTCACTCAAAACCGACTGCGTTTACTAACACCTGATTTAAGTCTTATCTCCCTGCAGAAAATATTTTAATGGTTTCTTCAGTTCTCCCTTTAGAACTGAAGATATGTGTTTTATATTGATGCCATGGCGACCACCTTCCATCTTCACATTGGCTTCCGTAGTTCTGCTAGGTCTACGCTTTGCTTTAACTGGGGCTCAATTTTCCCATGTCCCCAAACTTACCTTGTGTTTTATCACTGCTTAGAATTAACCTCCCACCCCAACAGTGCTCAGGGACTGTCTCCAAATCTACTCAGACCTATCTGAAATGGTAGGTCCTTCTCTTGCAACTGTGCTGCCTTGTCCCTGCTCCATCCACAAAGAATGACTTGTATAACTTTCCTTTAATTTTGACCTGAATCTAAACAAAAAGTAAACTGGGAATTTTACGTCATTTGCAGCTATTAAATTATAGTTCCTCGTTGACATTTACCCTATGTGAGTTATTCACTTTGATTTTCCTGGTAAATACTTATACTTGCTTCACAAACTAGTAAATGTCTGAAAGATTTTTTTTTTACTGAATTTTAATCATGTTACCCTATGGTGGACCTATAAAAGACCTTGAATTACAATTTACATCTGATTGCACATTAAGATATCTCCGGGAAATGGCATTCTTTTTTGTTCTCCTGTCTTGTCCATCCAGCAGTCCAGGTCTCTTGAGTTTGTGAATATGGTACCAAGACCATCCTTCTCTGAACTGTATGTGTTCTTACATCTGCACTGTTATGTATAGGAGAACGTACATTATTTTTGAACAAGGCATTAGTCACTGCTGGGTATTCTCTGTGTGTTCAAAGCAGTAATCAACACTATCTTTGGAGAGTATTGTTACTTCCTCTCAGCCTTAGTATCTTCCAAACCTAACATTCTGAGGTCAGTAGTTCAATGGACACTCAGCGAGAAATTATTGCATCTCTTATTCCTTTCCCAACCACTCACAATTAATAAGACAACACAAAGTGAGTTAAGTGCTCACTCTGAAATGTGACAGTGACTACTTGTCTCTCCTAACCTTAAGAGTCTGTCCCTTTCCAATGCTTCACAACCCATTGTCACCTGCACAACCAGATCTCCCACTATTATTGTTGCCTTTGTTATTAAGCTATCTGATGACAAACTCTCCCTTTGTGGCTGTAGCCTAAGAAAAGAAACAGAAAAGTCAAAATGCTGAGATCTCATTCAATGTACATATATCTATTTCTTTAGTTCATTCTCTTTCATATCAGAAGAATCAAGCTGTGTCGGGTGGGGGAGAAAGGAGGGACTTGAAGATTGTGGCCAGGATAAGAGGGGATACAGTTCAGTCCTTAGCTCTGGTGGCTGTGGCCATCTCCCTTTCTCACAAGCCTCTTGTCCATGGCTGCTCTGTGTGCAAGCATTTGCGTAATATTAGAGAGTTGAATAAGGAGAGTCTAAATGTTCAAATGTCAAAGTTCCCTATACACTCTAACATTATAAAGAACCATTTAAACAAGGTTGTAAAGAAGGAATTTTCTGTATTGTGCACTTGGCTACCATGCCCATGGTGAAGGCCGATTTTACTAATTCTATGAACATAACCAGTGTGATTGAATGACTGGCTCTTAAAAATCAGTCCATCACTTCAAACACCTACAAGGTATATTACTGATTTTTAGGACATCACTCTCCATTTATTCATTTATATATTTAAAAAATAAAAAGTTAAAACATTTATGGAAAACGTTTGCAACTTTTGGGTTACCTGAAATCTGAAATGGCCTAAGGAAATGTTTCCTTTGGTATTTAGGAGGCATCTGCTCATGAACATTGCATAAAAGTCTCTCCCTGTAGCCTCAGTTGATATGTAGAGCAGGCCAACCTTGAACTCACAGATTTCCGTCTGCCTCTGCCTCCCGGGTGCTGGATTAAAGACGTGAGAACTGGCATTTTTACAGATCTTTAATAAACTTTTGGAGGAAAAATTGACTTCCATCTTCATGTGTCAACATGTGTTAATATTTTGAAATATCTTTGAGTGAGGTAGTTTATATAAGAAATGACATTATTGAAGCCCAAACGAAAATAAAAATAAAAAATGACTAATATAATCACTACTGTAGTTTAGTGAGTACACCAGTGTCTTCTATGTAGGATTGTATGTAGATTATGTTGTAGATACCAAGTTGTCCCCAAGAATATCCCCAAATCTGTATTTGATAAGTTCCTGTTACATGACTCCCATGACTTATTAGTGACACTGAGGAAATATAGCACATGCAGATATTGAAACTTTTCTACCTTTCAGAATGGCCTGACAGGGCCTTTATATCAGGCTTAAAATGCTCTACTTAAATGAATTCTTATAGGGTAGCATGAGTAATTATTTCAAGAGTGTTCTACCCCATAATTTAAATTTTTTTCATTGAGTTTTTGCAATTTTCACTCAATGTAGTTTGGTGATTAGATCATCTTCCTTCTCCCATTTCACCTTATTGCTCCCACCTAATTTAATGTAATCTCATACATGAATAGCCAGTCCTAGAGAGTCTAATTTGTGTCTCCAAATGTCCGTCAGTGTGGTTCCTCCCACTGGAGCCTGGCTAACTTATCAAGAGACCCATGCATGAAAGAGACTGTCTCTGTCCCTTGCATAGGACTTGTGCATACTGTCACCATTGCTGTGAGTTCATATTTGTAACTCGCCAGCTATCTGAAAAGTGCTGTTTCCTTCTGGTCATCTGTGACCTCTGACTCTTCCAATCTTTCCACCCCTCTTCTGCAATAATTTCTGAGCTTTGGAGCAGAAGTTTGACCTTATGTTCCTATCAGACTTAGAACACTGAGGCTAGATAGATCACAGAACATAGGGGAGAACCTAATACTAGTTTTCTACTAAATAGTTATTATTTTAAACTGACTCTTAATGACTTATTGTTATATCTATAGATGAATGCATCTCTTAACCCTTACCAGAGAAATTTCCTTATGCAACAGATGGTGATTAATACAGAAACCTACAACTGACCAATATACAGTGAACAAGAGCCTGCAGAGTGATTATCGCTCAGCAGCACACATCTGCCCCATAACTTTATCCTTCTTTTGGATATAGAAAGTGCTGCAGAAATATATGGAATGAGTAATTACCTGAGAGCATGTTGTGCATATAGGTAAACCTGGACCGTATACTCCAGCTCATTCTGTGGGCCAAAATGATGTTCAGGTCCTTCTCTCTTATCTGCAGAGAACTTCAAAACATGATACTGTAGAATTAACACATAGGCATTCTTAAAATACCCTTGTCAGATAACAGTCCTGAGAGTAGATAATTTTAATTTGGAGAGCAGAATGATTTACAGAAATTTTAATTTAATTTAGAATATTGAGAAAAGATTAAATAGCCATTGAAGGTAATGCCACCCTTCCTTTAAAAATTATTTTTTCTATATACAATGGTGGTTGTGATATTTAATGAAACCTTACCAAGTCCTGTGATGATGAATAGAGAGTCATTCCTCAAATATTTACAAATAAGTTACTTGGTTTTCAGATTACGAAACATATTCCATGTACATGGAGCCTACTGTTTATTCAAGAGATTGTTAGTGAATATGCATTAGCTATATATATTGGAGGAGGAAAAGATATGACTAAGAATGTTTCTTTTAAGATATCCATTCTCATGCTAGAGCTGAGGATAAAGTAAGTTATATGTTTAAAATAAGATGACTTCCAGTTGGTAGAGGACCATTCCTTCCCAGGAGGAGGTACACAGTGATATTAAACTTGACCTGTTTCTGTTTGGGGTCTTTCAGAATAAAGGTAAAAGATCTGGGCTGAAAATTCTATGTTTGTTCTGTTGCCCAATGTCTTCTCGTCTTCAATTTTTTCCATAATAACGTTCTTTTCGTCTGCCACTTAATGACATTATAATACTATCCTATCTTAAAGATGTGTAAAGTCTACAGTGTGGGGAACATGATAATGGACACAATTTTTCCACAAAACAAGTATGTTTATGTTTGGAAGCTTGGAGAGTGATAACGTCTGTCTAAAGAAAGTGATAAAGGATTCTATGTTCTCAGTTCTCTTGCTGCCAGTTTAAATAATGTTCCTGTGAGAGCAGAGGCATTTAGAGTCACCTTAGGAATTCCTAAATTAAACAGAGTATCACTCTAGCTTTAAATATAATTTTGTAGAATCATTTATCAAAAGGAGGTTGTTATACCTTATGCAATTCTGCAAGTGCTTGTGAAAATCAACATAGGTTGAAGTTCTCTCACATCTTTTCCAGAAATTCTTAAAACACTCTTCCCCTTTCACTTCCACAAACTTGCTCTTCTTTGAGGCCAGCAGGCCCCTTCTTGCTCTGATGCACAGTCCTAATGCCCTGTCATACATTCCCTTTCTGTTCAGTCCTGTTTTATTTCCTAATTTCCTGATAAAGCTCTGATCGCTGAGATGGCTCTGGTCAGACACACAGATGCATTCTTTTAATTCGAGGGTCGTAGGGAGGAAAATGATCTTGGGAGGCAAATACGAAGTGAAGAGAATTCAGAACCAGGCATTGAGAAACACGAAACAAAGAAAGAAAATCTAGAAAAATTCAGCAATATCCAGAGACATGTGGAGGTGTAGAAAATAAATTCCACTTTCAGTGGAGACACAGTTCAGTAAGATAGGTTTAAAATGGGCCAGCCATCTATGCTTTAAGCCGGGAAATAGTAAACATTATCACTACTGATATAATTGAAGTGCAGAATTTGTTGCTAATCCGTAGAAACTCTCATGGTTAAATAAAAGCCATAAATGTGCAAATGTAACGTCTAAGTGAAGCTTAGTCATTCCAAAACCTAATACTTTTAGAATCACTGTTCATTTTTCTGAATAAACACTAACAATGAAAAATCTACAAACACTACATTACTGTAGAAATAAATTATTAGAAATATTGCAATTTTAAACATAGTTCCATTTATTCCTGAATATCTGAGTAAGAGGCTGTGACTTTTCATAAATATCATTAGAGCAGAATCTCAGGTCTCAACAGTGACAGTTATAACTTCAGCCTTAGGCAGTTTCTGTTCTGGTAGTTTTAGGAATATTTTTGAGGATGTTATTCAACAATCATTCATTTAAAACACATTTATCAGTCATATATTGCATGAGAGACTCTGTGTTGGTAAAAATCTGAGACTAGATAAAGGCACTGGAATTATTTAGGATCTAGAATTAAAGTCTTAAACCATCTCTTCTTGATCTACTCCTAAATTCTACATCACTTGCATTATGTATTAATTTATAGAAAGCATGTTGTTTTTTTCATAAAACATATGCTGGACTTCTTTTGCCCAACATCACTCAAAGTGCTAGAATGCACAGATGAAAAATATTCCAGGGAACATCCTGAACTTACTTGCGGAGACAGACATGTTCAACAGAAGCTGAAACATGTAATGTCCTGTGATAACTCTGTGCAGAGTGCTTTGGAAGCATCTCTGAATCACATCCTGCAGGCCTGGCAGGATCAGAGAGATCCAAGATCAGATGGTTCTGGAGGAGGAGACTGAGCCTTTTAGGGTAAAATGGCAGGTGGCATAGATGTTTCAGTTGTGGGAAGTTGTTATGGCTTAGATTGGACCATGAAGTCAGGATGACTTCAAATTCTTTGTGACACAGTGAAGTTGGGGACAAAAGGGAACAGTGAGATGGGAAGTTGGGGAATATTGCAGGAGACTGCACGAAGGGGGAGGAGAAGTACTGGTGAGTTTCAATTTCAGTCTCAGAGGATGGGAATATTTCCACGCTGGTAAGATAATACAGTGATTTGGTAAATGGACGGAGAACACGTGAGGGTGGGACAGCAGGCAAAGAACCTTGCTGTGACAGTCAATGCAGGTGGGATGTTTTGAAGGACGTAGAATGCCACTCATCATGGAGTGAAGAATAGACACATGTGACATAAACGGAAGTCAGGATCAAGAGGATGTGTGAGTGTCCAAATGGGAAATTGTCACTGGAATCAACAAAGAAAGAAGATTCTGGAATAACTTTCTAGATGTCTGGCTTGAGTAAATGAGGGGTGATCTAAAATTATTCAGACTAGGAAAAAAAAAACAGAAGGACATTTATTTGAAAGAAAAGGACACTGATTAGGCCTATAAAACTCAAGGCCTTCTGGAATATCAAAGTGGAAAAGATGCCCAGTAGGAGCAGGATTATTTGGGCTGAAACAATAGACATTTCATTCTGCAGATAGGAAGCCAACTGAATTTCGCAGAGTGACAAAATGTGGAACATTAATTTTGCATAGCTGGGTAAGATGCGTCACGGACTGATGTCATTAGGTAGCTGTTGCGTTAGTTAGTGCAGGCAAGAGAAAACAAATGACTGGACCAGGGTAAAGGCAGGGGAAATAGAAAAGTGGGTCAACAGGGGAGTAGAAAGGCAGGGGGCTGTTGACCTGTGTACCGTGTTGTAGCATGATGAGAAGCAAGAACCTCAGGAAAATGAGCATATTTTGAAGGAAAAATATGTGTTCATTTTGTAAGAATATTGATTTTGAGGTGCCGGGAAAATATCTATGCCAAGCTTACAAAGAAACTTACAAATGTACAGTTCAAGTTTAATTAATTCCAGAGAAGCTCCCAGTTATGTATCCAGTACTGCAGGGAGCATTAGGAAAACGGAGATAAATGAGAAATACTCTGGCTTCCAAAAATCTGAGCATCAAACCAAACTGGGGACCCAGATTTGATGATCAGTCAAAGGGAGATCATTGAGACAACAGTTCAGAAACTGGATTGAGGTGGAATTGAGAGCCAGAACTCTGGAGAATCAGGGCAGGAGCTGGATGTGAAACCAGCTTGGGGAGATGAAGAGGTATTGTGGAGGTCGGTGCCTGACACATAGAATGCTTAGAGTAAGACTCTGGGGTCAGAGTTGGGGTGCACATACCCTGGCTGCCACTGCACAGAGGCATAAGACTTCCAGAGCTTAATTTGTTTGTGTGTGCTTAGACTGTCCCACGTTCTTTGTTGGATTTCTTTCTCATTTCACTCAGGTTTTCCTTAAAGTGTTTCCTCTCTGATGACTTCATTCAGTATAACAACTCTTTCTGCGTGTCTCTAGTCCCTGGCTGTGAGTGTACTTTACTTCATAGCCTTTACACGTCTTTAAAAGAGAAACAATTTTTCATATGTCTGTATAGTACGATACTATGTTTACTCACCTTAATTAAAAATTCATTTTCTATTGTATTTTCTGTTAAAAGTTTTGCAGGTGTATGTTGAGTTGTATATCAGTGAAGGGAGCCTATATTGCCAGGTTGCTTGGGGATTAATTGAACTACTGTATGTAAAATAACTTAACACAATGTTCAACAATTAGATCTGATAAATGTGAATGGTGGTCATTTCTGTAATTATTTGGAATGAGAAAAAGTTATTGACAAAGGTCAAAACTGGCAAGATTGGGAAGAGCAGGGTACGAAAAAGGTGAGTTGTAGGGAGGAGGTGCTTGCTCCCTGGAAGGGATACATAAAACAATACTGAGGAAGGATCCTCAGTCCTGGCAAAAGAAAATACTATAGAATAGGGATCTTCAGCTGGGCAGGTTGCCAAGGCTGCCCAGGCTTCAGATAACATTAATCAGTTATGAATGGAGATTTCTAGTAGCATTGTGGCTGGTATTTGTAACTAGTGGACACCAGAGTGAACGAGATAAGAGATCAAAGAGTGACAGAGTCAACGGCACATGACTGAACTGTCTCTGTTTTCAACAAGAATGGCTAAGTCTTGGTCTATGGAGATGGAAGGTGCCAGCCCATGCCACAAAAAGTGTTTGTGTGTGTTGTATGTTTTGATCATAAATTACATAAATGTACTTATACATGTCTGCATGCTTACTGGTGAAGCTGCTTTATCCATTCTTAGGTAGTGATAGACACGTTATAAATAGCAAGTTTATTTCTGGGGTCAAATGTACACATACCAAGTGGTTTCCTTACCAGGCTTAGGAGACCATTTGTCTGATTGTCCTTCTTATTGTGTATGACCCTATGAGTAAGAAAAGCTTAGTTAGCTGACACAAAGGTTTGGTCCCTGTCAAGACACCAACACAGCAACACAAGTAACTTCTGTACACACCTTTCTCTTATCCTAGATTGTGGAACAGAGGAGCAGCACTTAGCAATGAATAATTTCATCATCACATAACTTCCGTGCATTTTTACATGTCCATTTGCATCCAAGTTGAGAGTTCTTCTGCATCGTTCAGTCTCAATTTATCCTGTTTTGTTTCTGGAATATTTTTTGTTCATTTCAAGTTTCTCTTTCAATCGTGATGGATGTTTCAATTCCAGGGAAACTTCACTCTTTCCTTCTACAAACACTCAGAGATTGCTTAAAGTCACATCTGTACTAGTGCCAAATAGATTTTTTCCAAAGACATATAGTATAGATTACCAGCAGTAACTTGGGCATTCTGTGTTCATTCTGTGTGAGCTCATCTGTTGATATTTCTGTACCGCAGAACTCATGCAGTACGGCTTGAAGATTTACTGATATATTAAACCTTTAGCTACTATTGGGATATAGAATTTCTGACCTTATGGAAGTGTTCCTACAACTTCTGTAAAAGATACTTTTCACCAAAAAGGTTGTGTGTGAAGTATTTATAGCTCCTATAGTAATTTCATATTTGCAAGTCTGATAAAAATAACTGAAACATGGACTTTATTTAGATATGACTAAGACTTAGACAGGACATGCAAAAGCTAGTACCATAATATATGAGAATGCTCTGATTTCACAGTAATCTTACTGAGTTACATGAACATCTCCAAATCTTAACTCAGAATTACTAACCATAATTCAGTCCTCTGGAATTTAGATTCTTGGAGACTTCGGGTTGTCTCAGTTGTTCAGTGTCTATCCCATAAGCCTAGGTCAAAGCCTGCTTATATATGCTCTGAAGTATTTGTTGAATATAGTATCATAAAGATCTAGCTCCTGTGTGCAGTCCACTAAGAGATAGGGACATATGGATAAATTATTCTGACAATCCTTATTTAAATTGTAAAGCAGATTCAGTTGCAAAATCCTGGAGGAACAATAACACAGAAATAATTATACAACTTTGGGACACTAAGGGAACTTTACAGGCAGGATGTCAACTCACCCCAGTTTAAAAATACACACTAAAATTTATTGAGTATAAGAGAGGGGAAGGTATTTAAGAGTAGAAAGAACAACCTTTGTAAAGGCTTAGAGTTGTATGAATACTCAAGCCCCATACAAGAAATGCCAAGAATGTTCATGTGGCCTGAATACCCTGGAAGGGTAGGTGGAGGAAGGGTATTGTAGAATTTTGTATCTTTGCCAGACATGTTTAGATTGACATCTGTGTTCTATTGAATGGTTTTAAGACAAAAGATGACAATTATTTGGGTTCAAAATGAAATGATGGAGATTCCATAGAAGGCAAGGGGACTGGTTAGAAGTATAGACGACATAGAATGGGAGACAGACATTAAAGCACTGTAGCAGGTGGGGAAAGGCAGAGGGGGCTGGAGGTAGGAGCAGATATGATCAGTGTAACATTAAGTAGCAGAATAAAAGTAAATATAGGAGCGGAGGAGAGTCCTACATGTCCTACATTAAACTTCAGGTAGAAATTTTGAGGTTTTGGCTGCTTTAGGATGTACAGAATTTGAGATATGGGCACAGGATAGAAAAATCCAACTGATAGTTGACGGTATGCATTTAGGTCTCAGAAGGAACTAGAAATTCTGGGTTAGCAGCCAATGGATATCAAACAAAACCATGAGGACAACAAAGGTGGCCTTGGGGGAGAACAGGACTCAGAATGAAGGGTTAGAAGAGACAGACTAAAGTTAAGTGGCTGCACCAAAGGGATGGTGCTAGCAAAGGAGTCACAGATGGAATGTGAGGTCAGGGGATGACAGCTAAGAGGAGTCCTGTGGATGCCAAGGGGACGCAGCTCTTCCAGTGCCTGGTCAATTATCTTAAGTGCTTTGCATGGATAAGTACGAAGAGAACTGAAGGGACTTGGCAGTTAGGCAGTTGTAGCAACTGAAATGGGGCACATCCAGGCTGCAGCAGATCATCTGTGAGTGTGGAGAAGAAGCCAGGTGGGTGAGGGGAGTGCTTTGCCATAGCTTCATTGTGAAGGAATGGGAATGGTGGGCAATTCCTCTGGGAGTGACTATTAGTGGGGCCATTTTGTAGAACAGGAGCTGTTTGGGTACCCATGTAGCCACTGTTCTTATTTGAGGAGTGGCCAGGTGAGAGAGAGTCTAGAGTCTTGTATATCACTATTGTACCTTGCATACATTGCAGGAAGCACCTACTGTATCACAATGCATTTAATTGTCTGTTTAAATTTTAACTATTTATAAAGATACCACAAAATATGGAGAGCAATAAACATTTGGGGATGTGCTAGCTCTAAGTGCTGGTATGTGATGTTTGAACATGCCTGCCTCCAGCTTTTACATAAAATAAATACGATTATAACCTGGGTCATTCTCTTTTTCATCTTTTCTCCTCTTCAGCTATAGTCGTTCATGCATTTGGTCCATATCAATTCATTTCAAGTTAATATTCTTCAATGTGCATTGCAGGAATAGTACATATAAATGATGTGTGATATGTTTGAGTGGATTTTGGTTTGGTTTTTAGACAAAGTTACTTATAATTCAGACTGGCCTTGAACTCCTGATCTTCCTGCCTTCACTTCCCAATGGTGGGAATATAGGCTTGCACCACCATATCCAGCTTATAAGTGTGTTTGTAAATTCACACAGCACTGTATATTAAGAATTTTTATGGTAGAATTAAGCTTTTGAGATCTAGCTGTACTGACAGATTGCTTCCTGATGAATATTGTTTATGAAGCCTCTTATTGCTATGTCTGTGTCCTTCCTTTGTGACCAAGTTGTTCATGGGCAGAGGCTGTTGTGATTGTTATTGTCATTCTGGTGTCACTTTGTGAACTGACTAAGTGAATAATTAGGTAGACAGTTGGATCTTGGGAAGGACGGTAGGGCATGGTGGCTCTTCTCTGAAGGAACAGGGAAGAAGCTAATTAGGGGAGAATATTATATTCAACAGTTTACATTTTGTTAATGAGATTATCAGTTTTGGAAAAGGGGAGATAAGAACTTAGGATGTGTGCTGTGCTCTGGATTTATAAACTTTAATTGGGAGAGGCTATTTCAAAAAGTTATTTTTACAGGAGTCATTGAACTTTAGGTTATCTTCATTTTGGGTTTGGGTTAGAGTTAGGGTTAGGGTTAGAAAACATCAACTAGTTTTTTAAGTATTGATTTGTTTGCCACATTTTTTTAAACGCACATTTTCCTGAACATTTTTGCTCAATGCTCATGAAATGGTGTGGGTGGGGGTGGGGGAGGGTGGGGGGGCGTATTCTCTGAGTACAGAGTATTTCATGACTTAAATCAATCTTAAGGTTTCTAGAAGGCATTCATCTAGATGAAACCAGAACTTTTATTGAAGGCATTTTCACACTGATGTGATGAATTGAGTGATTTTATGTAGGTTAATTTCTTTTGTATGTTAATAACCTACAATGACTATATGCAAGAGCATTTGTAAGTCTCAGAGTCTGTGTAAGAATGTTATGGAGTTGTTCAGCAGTGTTCAAAGACTCTGGGATATATTTCAGGGGATTATGTCTTGCCAGTCTGAGCTGACTGTAAAATTCATCACCAAGCCAAATCAGAACTTTAGTCCCTAGATCCAAAGAGAAAAGAAAATTTCAATATGCTTCAATTAATATATATTGGATGCCCAATCTGGGTTAGACACTCTTCTAGGAACTGAGTTGATGAATTAAGGAAAGATCCAAAAATGAAGGTCCCATTTTTGCCATATTTAATGTATTTTTAGGCTTTGAAGGTGGACTGTTTGGAGAGTGCTTAATATTTATTCTGTCCCCATAGATGCCAGTCTCTCTTTTAGAATGTATATACATTTATTAATTAGAATTATCATTTCATTGGTATTAGAACTGAGGCTCAGAGAAATTAAGGAGCCTTACCCAGGTCACAGAGTAGGAATGAATACATGTCAATAATGCACTTAAGTATCTACCCACATAGAAGACTACTCTATGCTGCCCATATTAACTAGAAAGAAAGTTGTGTGGGTTGAGTGTTAAACATGAGTAAGCATGTAAAATGATTAGTTTAGTTCATTATTTACCTACAATATTACAGGTGCACTACCTGAAAATACTGTTGGAATGGCCCAGCTCCAACCCAGAGGGTGGGCTTGGCAAAGGGGTCCACTTGCACCCATCACTTTTGCTCTTCTCCCAGTATCCAGGATGGCTTTGCTGGTTTAATGATTAATTTATAGCTCTTTGAAAGTTGCTCAGAATTGTCTCTGTTCCTAGAGAGTTAAAGGGCTCAAGTGGGGCACTCCCTCAGGAGATGTGGTGCTTTGGTGAGGCAGGCACAATAAGTGAGCAAAAGTGGCTTCATTCTTTGTCTCTGAAACTTGTGACTATATAGCCATACATGACCCAAGGCTGGCAGACATGATTAAGTTAAGGACCTTGGTTGTGTGTGTGGGGTGGGAGAGCTTGTGCTCAATGGTCTTATGGTTCTGTTGGCTATCGCACAGCTCCTCAAGGGTGATGGTGCTTGGAGACGCCACTCAGAGAGAATGGTTAGAGTGATGCAGAGTTGATGGCTTAGAAGCTAAAAGAAGAGTCCACAGGCAAAGGAATATGGGTGGCCTTAGAAGCTGGAAAAGACAAATGGAGAACATAAAAAAATAAAGTAGTTTATTTCCGCTGATACCACGATCTTAATTGTCAGACTTCTGACCTGCAAAATTGTAAGAAATTCAATTTCTGTGGTTTGTAGTCACTAAGCTTGTGGCAGTTCATAACAGCAGCAGTGAGTGTGTTTACCTGTTTATGTCTCTACCATCCTATGTTATACATAACATGCTAAGAGAAAGTGTGTCTGTGTAGAGGCAGGTCATGTGTTTTTGGAAAACACAGGTTTTTAAAAGAAAAAAATGTTTTATATTGCTTCTCAGCGTAGGCTCTCAGGTAATCATTAGAGTTAATTTTGAAAGTACACAGTTTGAAAGTTTAGTAGAAGTGTGCTCAACCTTGGTCTTGAAGCAAAAGTTAAGGGGAATACAGATTGTTTGATGTATTCTTCTTGAATCTGACTTTCCTTGTTGCTGAAATGATGCTTGTTACAGAATTCAGGATTGGCGACTGTGATATGCAGTGGCTACTTAGCAAATGCACAGGAAGATCACGGGGATGCTCTCAAAGTATTAAGCTTTGCTCAGCCACCAAAATAGGAAACTGCCGTCTTCATTAGCATCGGCAACTGGAGCCTTGGGAACAGTTTTAGTCTGTCCCCTGTGAAAACCAAAGTCCCTTCTAAGAGATGTGAGACAAGGCTCAGGCTGCTGGAGAAACTGCTGAGGTTTGAGCATCACCACCTCCTTACTTTATCCCTGCCTGTAAGGTGGTTAGCAATAGTGACATCTTAGCACTGCTGTTAAAGATAGATCTGTGCACATAATGCATGTAAGGTTTATAACAATGCCAAGAATCATATAAATATTCTGCAAAGCTCAGGGAACCCTATAGGTAGATGTATTCAATAAAAATAGTTAATGTATATTTATATATCTTTTTCACCTTAAAGACTTTGACTTTATATAATTTATCTCCGTTAGTATCCTAGAGGTATGTTGGGGTCCCTGTGCTTGGTGCTGGCCCAGGTGGGACGCAGAGGTCTCTGCCCTGAGGGGGTGAGAGGCTGGAAGTCAACACACAGACCCCGGGAGCTGGGTGGAAGTATGTGGACAGCGAGCTGCAGTAAACTCATTTATTCAAGGAAGTGGAAGGGGTTTTATGAGTTTGGTTAGTCAGTCACCCTGTGGGTGTTTCCCAACTGCAGCCAATAGTAATCTGTCCCCAGGTAGATCATCTCAGTGCAGGTTCTCTCAAGACATTGGGTGGAAGGTGGTGTCACACTTAGCCAGAGCGGAGAGCTGGGCCCACAGGAGCCACTCCCCTAATCCTCATAGCAGGTGAACTGGCTAAGGCCCACACTGCATTACGCCACTCAGAGGTAGGTTATGATAATGTCTATTTTAAAGACAGGAATGGCTGAAGAGATGGTTTAACAGCTGAGAGTTAAACCATCTTCTGCTCTTCCAGAGGACCTGAGTTTGGTTCCCAGTGCCCACATTGGGCAGCTTACAACTCTAACTCCATCTGCATGGGGATCCAATGCCCTTTCTGGCCTCTGCAAGCAGGCACACACACACACACACACACACACACACACACACACACACACGGCATAATCACATACTAATTCACATATATGAAAAATAAATCTTTAATCATTAGAATATCTAGGATCAGAAGGCGAAGAGGTTTGCTCAAGTTGATAGTAAACAAAGCTGGGACTTGTGTTAATTCATTAGTTTCTGGAGGCATCAGTGATGTGTGAGACACTATACAGTTTACCGGTAAGTCATTTTTACTAAGAGACACACTCTCTCTGATTATGAGGCATATATATATATACCTCTAGATAGTCAAATTCTTTTCAAGAATGTTCCCAAGGGATTTTTGTTAGGCTATACCAATGAAAATCAAAATCCAACCATCTTAGATAACTTCTTAAAGTATCATCTAATTGGAAGGAGAACCAAGAGTTAGGCTACAGAGAACAAGGAGAAAAGATTTGTCATCTCATGAGTGAAGATCTAGAGCCTGGAAAGGAAATGGTATCTTCAAAGAGCTGGGAGAAATTCAGCATTGCCTGAGTGGAGAGGATGACTGCAGGTGGGTGGAGGGAGATAAGACGCAAGAGAGAGTAGAAAATGTATCCCAGAGATTACTGACCACTATCTTAAGGGCTGAGGACTTCAGCAAAGAGATTTAAAAGCAAGCAACAGGAAAATTTGCTCACATACATTCAGACTTCGCAACCTATCAGGGTAGCGGGGTGTGGGGCGCACATCTGGAATCCCAGCAGTGGGGAGGTTGGGGTGGAGGATGGAGTATGATGTAAAGCTCAAGACCAGCCTGGGACACATTGCCAGACCCATCTCAAAATGAATATTGTGGAAGTGACCAACCACTTTCTAATTGAATTTAAGATGTGCTTCAAAAGATAGAGCCCATACCTGTTGTTGATATCAGGCCTAGACCTGTGGCTAGACAGGACACAGATCACAGGGGAGAGCCTGATACTATTATCCTGTTAAATAAATATTGTATTAAATGACTCCTAAGAACTTATTGGTATATCCATAGATTAACGCATCTCTCACCTCTCATCAGAGAAGCACACTTATGCAGCAGATAGTCATTAACATAGAAACCCACAACTGGGCCAAGTGCAGAAAATAAGAGACTGCAGAGTACAAATGCCTGAATTGCACACCTGTATCAAACTTCTGTTTCCCAAGGCTCAAGCATAAGTGTGAAAGAGGGGGGCTAACAGACTGCAAGACCAGGGGTGGTAGATAAACACAAGGAACTGGAGTTTTCCAGACAACTGGTCAGTTACTGATATGAAATCACAGCAATGGTGACAGCATGCGCATGAATGTTGAGAAGTGGGTATGAAACCCCAATGTTAGCTGAAGAACTATTGGTAACCAATGGCTGCCAGGAAGGGGAGAGTCAGTCCCTTTAAAGCTGTGACTTTTGGTAGATTAACCAGGATCCAGGGCATGGACCTATACCGAAGGGCATTTGGAGACACACATTTCTCTCTCTCTCTCTCTCTCTCTCTCTCTCTCTCTCTCTCTCTCTCTACATATGTATACATATATGGCGTACATGAAATTGGATGAGGGTATTATAGGGTACAGAGATGGGAGGGGATCTTCCCATGAAATGTATTGAATATATTGTATCAAATTCACAAAAATTCAATAAAAAGGAAACAAAAGTGGAACAAAGCAAAAACGAGTTCAGAGAGATGATTACAAATGAGAGACAAGCAGAAGGCGGAGCAGGAGGGGCGGAACAGGGACCTTGTTGCAGCATCCTGAACTTTTTCACTGTGAGTGTGGAGAAAACTCCTAGAAATTGCATCTGACATAGCTTAAATCTGAATGTGTGAGGTGAACATTTATCACTGTAAAACTGATTGAATTGATAGCAGAATGTTCCTTACAGATGAAAGGCCTATTTCTTGAAGACCTCTTTCAAAAACAATGTAGTTGAATTATATAGAATTTATTAATAAAAAAAATGTTTGTCAAAGCATCATATAGCCAGCAGAAGCCATGGATATTGTCGGTGTTCAGAGCAGGGTGAGCACACAGTGAGTAGAATGGCTGGAGGAGGTGGGTATCTGGAGCTAGAGAATTGACAGCATTGGGATAATGAAGCGAGAAGGAACATTTCCAGTGAGCAGGTGGGCTGAGACTCGAGAATGGAGTGAGACACACATGCAGTTGAGGTAGCAAGGCAGTCTGCTGGCGGAAGAGAGGCAGACAGTCCTTGGCTTCAGAGATCAGAGAATAATGGAATGATGGGTCAGAGACATCCAGAGCGTTGAAGAGGCACAGTGGAGGCTGGCAGAAATTACAGCGGCAGCTAAGGGAGGGGTGTCTTGGAATGTCTTTTTAATGTATTCTATATGATATGTCACTTTGCATAATGATAATACAGAATTGTTTAAAATTCAATCACACAAGACACTTGGCTGTGGTGTCCTTGAATTTAGTAAATTTGACTTTTGAATTTTAATAACACTTTGGGACAAACAAATCTGACCTCTATCATTTTTAACTATCCTTATATGTGATCAAATAATCAAAAATCTTTTCCTCCTTTAATTTACAGAACTCAATTTCTTACTGATATAAAATCAATATCATTCTCCCTATATTCATCACTGAGTTTATTTTTTCTACTCCTGATCCTGTGCAGAAAGCAACATTCCTAAGTCTCTTAGTAGTTTGATTAATAGCAATTTAAATTATACTTATTCATTTTCATGCCATTCTTTGCTACAAAATAATGAATTTGCTGTCTTGTTTTTCTTTGTATGGCAAGTGCTTGGCACAGCAAATATTTTTTGATTGAGTGAACGGAGAATAGACTCCATAATGTATTTTCTGAGTAATCTTTAAAAAACAGGATGAATATAAAAGAAAGTATCTTTCTAAGGCACAGGAGCTGATAGAAGGTTAGGAAGAATTTCCCAGTAAAATTATACACTGATTCATCAAATGTTTACTGGATCATCCATGACGTGTATAGAAATGAGGACATGTAGCAATACTCTCAAGGAAGCCAGGTCAAAAGAAGATAAGACAACACAAGTAGTCATATTTACTAGGAAAGAGGAAAAATAGTATGACAGACCAAATCTAATGAACCACTACTTGAGGCTGCATGGTGGATTCTCCAAAGAGATGACCTATGACTAGGCCACCCATGAATAGACCGCCTATGAATAGATGTGTGACTCATAAAAAAATGTGACCTGTGTGAAATTCTAGAAATATTTCCAAGGTGAAGACTTACCTATAGCCAAGACCCTGAAACAGAATGCCTGGAATATGAAAGTCAGAAAGAAAGCTGGAGACATTGGAGTGCAGGGGTATGTTGGGGAGATTTGAGACAAATCAGGGAGACAGTCAGAAGCCAGGACATATAGACATACTGACAGTCCTTGGAGACTAGAAAAGAAAGCACTTCAGTTTGACTGTCTGTCATAGGAAATCACTGAGGTGGTGGGGGCAGTGGGGGACTCAGTGCAGTCTGAGAGCACACTGGCCTTGAGGATGCCCATGTGATCAGAGGGCCCTCCAGTCAATGGCATGTCACTCCCTGATATGCTAAAGAAGAAACAGAAACCAAAATGTGAGTGTGGTGCTTTGAATGAGGGATGTCCACCACAGGCTCAGGCGTCTCATGTGGTCCGAAGCTGGTGGCACTGTCTGGGAAGCTCAGGACATCTTTAGGAGGTGTGGCCTTGCTGGAGGAAGTGTGTCACTGGGAGCCACCTTGAGAGTTCACAGTCTCTTCCCACTTGCAGTTTGCTCTCCTTCCTGCAAATGACGGAGGATGTGAGCACTCAGCTTCTGGCTCCTGCCCTCATCCTGCCTGCTTCCATACCTCCCCACCATGATGGGTTCCTACCCCTCTGGAACCATAAGCCCAATAAACCCTTTCTTCTATAAAGTGGACCATTATGGATACTTTATCAGAAATGGATAGTAATGGAAGAGAAGATGTATGAAGAGCTTCTGATGGTATCAGGGCCAGGGCTTCTGCTGATGAATTGGGGTCATAGTGTTAAAGGAAGCAGGTAACTCTGAACCTCTTGTGTGGTGAGTTGGTGTGAAGGACAAAGGACAGGGAGGAAGCACAGATGCGCTCCAGATAGGTGCTGCTTAGCTGACATGGAGAAAAACTGGAGGAGGAGATATGGAAGGGCTGAAAAAGCAGGAAATCAATGTTGGATGTGTTAGGGTTAAGATATCTCGTAGATCTGTGGGGATTTCTAATCAGAAGTTGAATATATTAGATAATAGATTCCCGAGTAGAGGCGAAGACCAAGGTTATAAATGTTTGAGACAAACATTTTATTTTAAATCAGAATTGAATGAGATGGCTCATGGGTGGAGCTTCCACAGAAAAAGAAGAGGTGAAGACAGTATCTTGGAACTCGTTAACATTTAGAGAGAGATGTAGAAAGAACATTGCAAAAAAGCAGCAAGAGTGAAAGGTCAGAGATGGAGGAGAAAAAAACTCAGTGGAGTGTGGTGTCATGGAAACCAACAAAGAAGGAGCAGCACCAAGTCAATGCTCCTGGGAGTCTGAATTAGAGAAGAAGCAATTTGATGAATAAAAATGAATGAGCTTTGTATTAAGGAGTATAAGGGAAGCAGAATTCAAAATGTATCAGAGAGATTAAAGAAGGAAGCCTAAGGCCTGTAAAAGGGAATGTCTGCTTAGCTGGCTTTGAGATTAAAAGCCCACTGATAGCAGAGACATCACTTATCAGGATGAGATCTGAATCTGTGAAAGTCTGTAGGGTGTGGAAAGATTAATGTGGGGCAAAATCAGGTCATCTTTAGGAAGCTGCTTTTAAGCAAATTAAAGGAAAGGTAGAGTACTTTCCTTAACAGATTTTTGTTGGTTTCTGTTGGCATCTTATTCTGTCTGAAGTCCACTGGTAGTTATTCAGCAAAATATTCAATTATATATGGAAACATTAAAATGCTTTTCGGTCCTGTATGTTTTTTTACCATTGTGTATTCATTAGCAATTCTACATAAATTCAGAGTCAATGTAAACAAAAAGGTGATTCAGCTTCAGAAAGAATATATATAACAGATTTAAGGCAACCATCTGTATGTCAATTAATCATTATTTTTCTCTCTTCTTTAAATTATGTCTTTCCCTTTTATCCATCTCACAGTTTATGGATTATTTTATGCATTATGCATGTTTTTAATTATAATAAAACCCTCAACTATGACAGCAAATATTATAAATTGATTTACTTGTTTACATAACAAATCTGGTCTGAATTCCAGCATATTTATCTTATGTTCATATTTTTTATCAGGTGAGATTTGTTTTGTTTGTTTCCTTTTGTGTTACAGAATAATTTCTACATTTTTCTAAGGACAGAAGAAAGGAAATTATTAGCTTCACCAGAATAGAAAACATTTCCCCGTAACCCCTAATTTCTCACTCTTTAGGTCTTGTCTACCAGAACTGCAAAGGTGACTGGGAGAGTGAGTCTTTGGCAAGAAATTATGATAGTACTATGATTTATCCAGGTAGCTCAATCCCAGTTGACATTAGAAGCTGGGCATGTTGCCACTTTAAATAGAATGATATTTCTGTTAGCCAGGAAACAAGTGTAAATGGCTGTTGGGAAGGTCTACTGCTGAGTGTCAAGGTTCATTCATTTATAGCCCTGTGTACCAATGCTTCTCTCACACGCGTGTTTAATGCTGAACAAGTCAGTTGGGATGTATTCAGCTATCCTCCTGAGTGATCACCACATTTCGTCTAGATGTTTATCAGCCCTCTAATCATGATTTCTGGGGGAGTGATAGTTACCTCAATTATAGCTGGATATGGGCCAAACAAGGGAAGTGTTAATATACCCCCAGGGTTCTGAATTTACAACTACAAACTCTATGTAGATATACACTTAAAGCCAGAAAAGCAAATACACCATTTTCTCCAGTCTACTTACATCTTGCTTTAGGGATAGAACTGTTAAATCACTCTACTGTGAAATGAGCTAAATTCTTTAGTCATTAGGAAATATTGATAATCTGCCTTCTGGAAGGACTTCATCAGTCCTTCATACCCTGCCTTATAGGATATTCTTTGTCCTTGTCTGGGTTCCAGACTGTGTCATTTGTGAGTAAGGTAGAACAACATTGGTCCCAATAAGGAGAGTAGCAATTTAAGATTCACTTGGAGATGGGTGACTGTTTCAGGTTTCTCAACTATACTTCCCTTCAAGAGAAAATTTATGTCCTGGTTCGTTTAATCATTAATCTTGCCAGGACAGAGTGTTTAAGTCCACAGTCCCTCATCATTTAGTTCATTGGTCTCTCTCTAGGAAAATTTAAAATTTGTTTCACACGAAAAGCCCCACTGTTGTTTCTGTTTAGGTTGGTAGACATCTTAATGTAAAATAAAGGGAACAGTAAGGACGGGTCTCAACCCACCAGTACTGACTTCTCCTCAGCTGTAGTCCCCAGACTCCCACTGAGGGAGACGTATAAAAATACTTCCACCGAGAAAGTCTTCAAACTCATGACACTTACAGCATTCCAAGTTCCTGGTTTATCTTGGCTTTAATTTATTCATTTCAACTCACTGCTGTGATCTAGGCTAATTTCTCTTACAAGACATTTCTAAAGGCTGCAAAATGTGGCCAATATACTTTGACTAACTAACAAACACCTTGCTTTCGCTTGACCTGAAAGTCAAAGTTGTGTCTGGACTGTCTGTCTTCTGCCCTTCATGCAGATCCTCCATTTGCTGTTATCAGTATTTGAGTAACCTTTTCCTAAGACCAGACTCTTATTAGTCAGTGATAATATCACATACACAGGATGGTGTCTATAGTATCTATCTAATAAAAGAATTTGAGAACACTTTTGAGTGAAGCTTTTATAGTTACCATTGAGGCAAACTATAATGAACCTTTTGTTTTTGGCAACTGTTAGCGATTTGATTCTCACTATATTTGAAACCTTTTTTGATTTCATTAGAGGATCTGGCCTTCTGCTATTATTAGATATAGTGTTAATGAAACTGTCCCTGAAGTTGGTAAATCCTTCCTGGTAAAAGATGGAATCAGAACTTAGCTATCCTGATTATGTTGTATTAGAAGAGGAATTTAGAGTGGAATAACCCAGCAAGGCCACCTGCATGTTAGAGGAACTTGGGCTTGAATCCTCATTTCTCTAAGCCAGATACTATGAATATAAAGCAGGTGTTACTGGTTTGGACTTGGATTTATGTGTGTGAAGTAAATGAGTAATTCATATGAGTCCCTGTTCTCAATAGGCGGCAATTTTTATTATGAATGTCTTGGTCATTCTAGCGAGCATGTGGAGGATGGGCCACAGAAGAACAAACCTGGAGGAAAGATGACACATAAAGAGTCTTCTGTATCCATATGTGATAAGATTATCAAAGGCCTCAGCAGGTAGTAGAAGTTGTCGGAGGAGATGATACCAGAGGAGATGATACGAGGGCAATTTAGGATGTAAGAAAGGGCTCTACAGGACTCGGTTGACAGCTTTGACTCAGAGGATGAAACAGAGGAACAAGCTTTGGTAATGACAACAGGAAGAAAACTCTTGACTCCTGATTGATCTCAGTTCTGGCCAAGGCATGTTGGGAAACAAATACATCACTTGGGTTCTTATTTGAGGATCTTCAAAGTCCAGTGTTGTTCCAGAATAGCATTCATTGATTTATAATCCTGTGATCCATGCTAAATGCTGAAAGGTGGTGTTCTTTGAAAATAACAAAGTAGTCCTTATGACTTTTTCTAGAATATGCCATTGACCAGCAGCATGCTGAATATGTGAAATGTTGATTGCTTATACTGAAACTGCAAGAGGTTAGGGGTGTCTACTAAATGAACCCCTCTCCTGATTTGATAAGTAGATAAAGTGGCTAAAGGTGAGTACAATCAGAGACTTCTTGTGATGTCAGGACTTTGTTCTTTTCTTCAAGGATTTTTCCTCTAAAATTAATGTTATTGCAATGAAAGTTAATGGGGGTGGGTAGTCCTGATTGTAGCTTCTTCTTCTTCTTCTTTTTTTTTTATCTGAAATGTAATTCTAATTTCCATACAAACAGTAAAAAAGGTCTTTTATTTTATTGGTTAACCTGGACGACCTATGAGATAATGGGGAAGATAAATAGACATTTTAAAAAGTGGACTGGAGTGGTATTTATGGATATATATTTTCACATTTTATCTTTAAATCCATTGAAGATCACACAGATAGCACTGTGGTTATTTTATTGATGCTGGGAGAATGGAAAGATATTTTAACTCAAACATATGGAGGCAATGCTTCAAGAACAAAGTGAATCTTACCATCCAAAGCAACTGGAAGCTCAGTAGCCAGGGCTGGGTGTCCAGGAATCAGATCTGATTAGTAGTATGTAACAGCAGCCAGGATAGTGGGCAGCAATCTCCTGGGCAGACTTCTGAACAGGGAGACGGATAACAGAAGGCCCAACACACAGAGCCAATGAAATCCACACATGTGGTTGTTCACAAAAGCCAGATAGGACCACAGAGGAAACATTATAAATATAGGAGAAAGCACTATGAACAATCCTAGAAAAATAAAAGAGAACACAATGTGTGAGCATGGAATGGCAGGCTTTGAAATTCAGCGTCTGATATTAACAAGCTACAATTTAGGCAAGTCAGAGCAGGAGATGATGAGATGGTAAATAATTTTGAATCCCTAGCACCCATACCAGTGCTTGGCACACTTTAAGGGCTTGGTAAATGTCTGTGAAATTGAAATCAACTTATCTAGATTCTGTGTACAAAAAAGAATGGGAAGGTGTTCTGTGGTCTTACAGGAAGAATCCATAAGAAGATAAATGATTCATATTGTGGTTCCTTACCTTCATGATCTGGACAGTTGTTTTTTTTTCCTTGAACTCCTGCTGATTTTTGTAAACTAGGTAAGAATGATGCTTATACACTGGAGTTTGATAAAGAAATTGAGAGTTTTGTATGGGAGGCATCTTGGACCAACCAAGTCTAGCACACGATTCCCCATAGATTAGTTCTCTTCCTTCCTTTGATAGAAAGCTTTAAGCTTTGTGCTACCTACTTTTTCTACTCATTCATCTATCCATTCAAAAACAATTTTTGTACGTTCTCAAGAGCTGGAAACACAGACCTTAAAGCTGTCAGTCTTCGAGTTCCGTGGGGACTATACTATATACAAATAGTCATGTAAGCACAGGAATGGGGGAAACAGCGCTGTGAGAAAATAAATGCACCGTGTACCAGGAAGATGACTTGAGGGAGCTGATGAGTATCTAAAATCAAGATTGGCTCAACGGGATTAGCACACTCCCTCTAGGAAGAGAGCATGAGCTGAGAGGTATGGCTGAGAAGAATAGACTTCCTCCCAAATACCCAGGAGATACTGATCCCAGGAAGAGGGAATTCCTGGCTTAGAGCCATGAGCTCAGAAGGAGCTTGGCATTTTCAAGGACAGGGAGGTGCCACTGTATGGAGATATTGTTAGAGGTGAGGTCAGAGGGCCTAGAAGGTCTGAGTAGAAAGGACTTTGCTTATCAGCTTGGCGGACCAGATTATTTTCTCTTTTACCCCTCCCAATGCACACGTCTGAGTAGTGATCAAGTTTTCTCTATTCTACATCCTGATTCCTTTGGAATCCACACAGGTTTCCTGGCACTCTCACAGGTACCACTGTCATATCCTTGGGTTATGCCCAGTGTCAGTAAAATGATTTCATGCCTCCAGGCTGCCTTTTTATCTGACCACCTTCTACAAAACTGGTTGCATGTTCTGTCTCCTGCTTAAGTCCCCTTTGTAGATTTTGGATATGGTCTCCTGTCCTCAGCTTTGTGCAGGCCTCTGCCTCATGCTCGGCCTCTGCCGGCTGTGGCCTTGTTTTCTTTGAAGTTCTACAGTCTTCATTCAAACTCTCAGGATCAAGTCCCTTATGCCTTTCCCTTCTTCCTCCTTCCCACATTCCTCCATCCATCACCCCATCCTCATGTGGCCAATTCTTCTTAGTTTTCAGGGTTTGCTCAAGTGTTTTCTTTTCTGGGAAAAGCCCTTCTTTATGACCTAGGCTGATTTCAGATCATGTATCTGAGTTGATATAAATATTTATATAAATATATTTATGTTAAATTTGTAAATATATAAATATAAATATGTCAATATTCCTGACTACTAGAATCCCTCACCATGCCTGATTTTTCTCCACAGCGGTGTGACTGAATAATGTCCAGATCATCTGATTACTTCTGTTAACTTTCATTCTCTCACTGGAATGACAGTCAACTGAAAATAAGGCTTTATTCAGTGCTAAGAGCCGGATACAGTGCTTGGCATGGTACATAAATTGGCTTATCTCACATGTGTTATAACAAAATACCTGCCACTAGCTAATCTATAAAGAACAAATTTAGCTCACAATTCCACTAGTCAGGAGAACACAGCTCAAGCCACACACTGGAGATGGTGCACTCTCAAGAGGTATAAAACTGTTCTTAGGTGGAAAGACACAGAAAGCCTACCTAGAGAGTTAGACAGTGTGTGAAGTTTCGTTTATAAGGGTTTTACAGAGATAGAAGAAAACCTCATAGTCTAATCATTCCTAAAGGCCCTCTTGGTACTATCACAGTGGTCATTAGTGTTAGTACTTGAGGTTTGGTTCTAGGAGATGTACTTAAACCACAGAAGAGCTAAGTAATGTTTAGTTAAATGAATGAATAAAGTCACCATGGCTAACTGGGCAACTACAGCAATTTACATTCCTGTTTTCTCCAGTCTTCTTCCTCCGTGATGGTCCAAAAATAAATAAGGAAAATCCACAACCTAAAAGTCAGCAGTTTCTTTTTGTAATGAGGTGAATGCACGTCATATCATTATGTAATAGTAATATAGACAATATGGCATGAACTATTTGCTTGTAATACACACCCAGGGTAGCTCTCAACCTCTTCTTCCTCACCTCTTTGTTTCCTCTACTAATCATTAGTTGCACTAACCATTCCCTTCCTATTTAGTACTGGAGTCTTTCCTGCCTCAGCATCATCGAACACATAGTTCTTTTGAACAACTATGGCTGGTCTTGACGGAGCTAAATAACTTTTTGCATCTAGCATAGACTTGTACCGTATGTTTTTTGACAGGCTTTATGTGAGCTGCATCTCTGTATAGCATTACCACTTCCAGTATACTGTTTCTCCATCTCCATTTATTCTTTAAACAATATGACCTCTGTTGTAATTTTTTACTGTTAATGTGTGTTTTTATTGAACTTTTGTGCATTTCATACAGTGAGACTTAATCATGTTTAGACACCCTTCCCTATCTGCACTCCGCCTAAGCCTCCTGTCCCCCCACCTCGTTTCATTCATTCTGTTGTAAATGTTAAGTCCTGTCTGTTCAAGCTTTTGCACCCAGATGTCCCTTAGTGCAAATTCATCCTCTGGATGTCTAATCAGCCTATATAGAGTCACTCTCTTAAAGAACATCAACTCTTCCTCACCCCTCAGGAATCAGTTGCCAATAGTTCCTTGGCTAAGGTTGAGGCCTGCTGCCCATTGATTCTGCACGGGTTTGTGCATGCTGTCACCATTGATGTATTCATATGAGCAAATTCTCAGAGATCAGAAGACTGTTTCTTTATGTTCATGCATCCTCTCAATGGGAGTCACTGTACACATAGAGAATACGCATGGCTGAAGAGGTCATAGATCCCAGAGAAAATCTAATCTGTATCATGTATTTAGACAGATAACATTTCCTACTGTATGCTACATATGGATATTTATATTTACAGACAAGTATACCATTCACTGCTCATCAAAGAAGCTTCTTTCTGCAACAGGTGGAGGCTATTACAGAGTTCCACACAGGTAACACACAGAGAACATGTGTCTGTTTTAATTTTAAAATTATGTTAACTTGAATTGAATGTCGATTGTCCATTTCCTACATGAGACTATTACATGAGACTATATAGCTATGTGCCCCATAGCTGGATCTGCTTTCTTCCCCTTGTGTACCTGATACTCAGCACAGTGACCACTGCATAGAGGTGCTCACATACTGGCTGAGAGAATGCAGCTTCTCTCCCACTACCAAGAACATCAATCAGATCCTCTACTGTTCTACCTACATAATAAATGGTTGCCTGTAGGGATGATAACACAATTGTCTTTATGTTTCTGAGCTGCTGGTGATGGTATTCAAAACATGGATTATATTCATTACAGATTGAAAGACAGGAGCATGCTGAAAAGGCAGGGTGACTGAGAGAGGTAACACGAGTGCAGTGTCATTAGAGAGCAAATCTCTTATTTTGTGGAAATGAAATGGACATTAACACCTCACTTTTAGTTCATCCAAGAGGTCTTAGGGTGTTTGGGTGCATTACTGAGGTTGTAGAATTAGTGATAGGAAACTGAGTATCTTTAGATGTAAAGTGAGATTTAAAAATTACCTAATTTACATTTATTGGTAATATATTGAAAATATCTTGCTGGCAAAAGTCAATTAAAATCCAAGAGAAACACTCACAAACACACACACACACACACATACATACACACACACACACACACACACATATATATATATATATATATAGAGAGAGAGAGAGAGAGAGAGAGAGATAAAGAGAGACAAAGAGAGAGAGAAGGTTTTGTTGTCACAATGTATCATAATTATTTATTATAAACTTTAAATATGAAACTGAAATAAACTCTGTAATCTCTACCTTTTAAGAATAAACTACTAGCTAATGTATTTTGGCTACTTAGAACATTCAGACAAGGAATTGTTTGTGGTTATTAATCTTTGAAATGGGAGATATCCTAAGGACAGGATTTGAAAGTTACTTTCTCAGTCAAGCAAAGTATCTTCTGAAAGCGGTTTCATATATATTTATGTGAGCCTTTGTGAGGACAGCTTTTATGTGGAAGAGCAAGAACTAAAAAGAAAGATACAGCATCAACCGAAAAAAGGGGTGACGATGAAGAATCCCGAGGTTTTCAATAGAAGACCAAATGACTGTGACTATTGATGGAGAAGGTAGCTTCTACCACCAAACATGCAAACATGAGCGACTCTGCTGTTACTAGGGATGCTATGCTGGGCTGCCAAGAACAAATGGGTCACACTTTCCAAGTCTCAGCATAACTGTGTGTGTGTGTGTGTGTGTGTGTGTGTGTGTGTGTGTGTAAAACATAAACTCTTCCTAGCATTTTAGAACTTGGGCAAATTTTTAGGAAGGCCCATTTCAAAAAGCCAGTTAGGTGCATGTCAAGGTTGGAGCTGTAAAAATTATCTAGAGTTTGCTTTTCATTTGAAGTTTAGGAGGCTCATTTCATATCCATGAGTGGCAGGAAATGATCGGCCAACTCTGATAGCAGCTTTCTTGGTTTTTCTTAACCATGAAAAATTTATTTGTAAATGTAAATGATACAAACAGCTACCTTCTAATTGTCCTGATTGTTATGATCAGGATCATCTCTGGTAGAGCTGGGGCTGGTTGTCTTTCTATACTAGACTTTATCATTTAAATCTCACTTAAAATGCAACACCACCTTTAGTGGAGACTGTATTTTAATTCTTCTGATTTTTTAAAATAAGGTATTCTTAATTTGAAGATAGCAGAATTAACAATATTCATTTTTTCTTTAAAAGCAGTTTAATTCAGACTGTTAACTCATTGTATGCACCAAAAGAAACAAATAATTTCCCAAACACACCCTCTGTCAATAAATATTAAACTTTCTTTTTTCCTTTTATTTGAAATAGCTGTTTTAAGGCAGATAACAGGTTTTAGCCAATCTGTAACTAAAGTAAGTTAATCACCAAGCTGAAATAAATCATAATAAGTGAAAGGCCTGTGCTTTTAAAAACTACAAATCACTTAACACATGGTCCTCAGAAACAACTGCAGTTCAAATCCACATGTAGTAATAGCTCACACATCTCTAATGTTCTGAAAAAAGTAAATTAAACACAGGAGCTGTAAAGTGACTGGCTGAATAATCAAATTTCATTTGCCTCTTAATGTAGAGTGAGCTAGATTAGAGAGTAATGAAAAGCCTCCCTTACATAATTGAGTTCCTTATGGCTTTGATTTTTTTCCAAATTGCGGCTTTTCTGAAGATCAGGCGTCTGCAGACGTCATGCTTAATCATGGTTGTTTTTAGAACTAAAATCTGTAATTTCAGAATGATTGGGTGTTGGAGGTATCTCTTGGGCTTCACATCCCCTGTGGATGAGACTTCATTTTTAATTCTCTGAAGAGGCAGGAAACTTGGTCTGCAGGAGCATGAGTTCTGCTGTGAGTTTAGTTTTGGATGATCTAGAAGACACTTAGCTTTTAATGGGAAATATCTTAGCTGCTTGAAATGTACCACTTTTATACACATGTCCCTCTTGTCATTGTTGTCCTTAAAATTCCTTTTTAAGTTTCAGTTTGATGAGAAATTGAGGTAATTTAAACCTTGTAGAGAACACACGTATTAATGCCAAAATGGTAAGCTGACTGACTGGCTTGTGTGCTCAAAGGAAAGACTGGCTAATCCCCTTCTCAGGGGTAGACCAGCACTCCAGTGTTTTAGTGAAGGAATCCTTGGAATTCCTGTGTTCTCCCATGGGCTCTGTGTTCTTTCTTTATCTGAGGAATTAGGCTTTTGGAATAGAGTACTCTTCGTCATTTATTCACCAACTGTTTATTAAGTTCCTGTTCTGGATCTAGCCCAGTAAAAGGAGCTGAGGGTGCAATGAGACAAACCTTCATACGGCCCATTTTAAGATAAGAGTCAGTTCTTGAGTAAACATAGGGCAAATGAAGAAGCCAAGTGTCAGACCTGAATGAAAGCTGTGAGATACATAAGCAAGAAGATGTGCTTGGGTCTGGGGAAGGGTTGGTCTCTGTCTCAAGGATGTTGTGCAGATAGAATTTCTCTGATGAGTTGATGTTAAGTCAAGATGCAAAAGACAAAGGCACAATCAAGTAAAGATATCAGGGAATAAAATTCTAGGCATGGGAGGAAGTTTGAGTGACAGAGACAAAAGTTTACATCTCTAGAGGATGGGTAATGAGAGGTAGGACTTCTCAAGAGGAGATTGGAAAGGTGTTGAGGGCCATCTAGTCCCTTATCCAGCTTAGACTCCTAAATTTAATGAGAAATTACTCCATTTCCATAATGGCCAAGTCTCTTTTTTCTTTCTCAGTCATAAAATATTTATATAATCACCTTTCCTTTTCATCTCCTCTCAAACTGTAATTACTGACGACCTATTCTGCATTGTCTAGAATACTGCCCCTCTGGAGTTTAAGGTCTGGATGGGTAGCTGGATAGCAATCTAATAATATGCAGTCTAGAGGCTTACAGAATAACATACAACACATATCAGCCCAGAACACAAAATCTTAGTAGTAACATAAAGTGAGATTTGACACAACTGATATTGGCGCGTTACCTGGCTTTCCTTTGCCAATATTAATTTCATATGAGAGTCTATTTAATGCAAAGTAACCATTTTTGATAGTTCAGACTGAGTTCAGTCAGCTGCATACTGTTCTCCATGACCTTTGTTCTGTCTTCGGTACAGATACAGAACCTGGGAAGTAGTATTACATTAGTGTGATCCCACATTGTTTACAAGAGAATGCTAGCCATCAGTCATTATTGGGGCTCTCTGTTTTAAAAATACTGGCCTTAGGCCAGACATGGTGGCACTTGGGAGGCAGAGGCATGTGGATTTCTGTGTGAGGGAGGCCAGCCTGATCTGCATAGTGAACTTTAGGCCAGCTGTGGCTACAAGGAAACCTCGTCTCAAAAACCAAAAATGTACCAGCATGTTGTATAAGTAATCATCATGCTGGGAACTGACCTTGATGAGGACACAGGGTCAAGACTCTGTAAGGACTTAAAGCTAAGTCAAGACCTGAAGATGAACATTAGCCAGGGCCAGCAAGGAAAGAATGAAGGAAGGCCAGCATGGCCCTGGCTGCAGAGGGAAAAAGAGGAGTCGGGCAGCTTTGCCTTTCTAGACATGTCATTATTAGATACATCAGAAAGTCACTCAGGGGACAACACAAGATGATGTAGTGAAAGCATTCATGAAGTTTGAGGAAAAGACTCAGAAAAATAACAGAAGTGTCAACTTTTCTTATGTCTTAATAGAAGCAGAGGTATTAAGGAAGGGCCCATAGAAATCATAATTTTACTGCCTGTTTAATGCACAAGTAACTGAATATATAAGAGTGGAACTGATTCATCTAAAGTCTGACACAGTTAATCCAGTGTTTATGTACCAGTAATCCAAACATGAAATGAATACAATTGAGGGAAGACATATTTCAGGACACTCTTCCCCTTCCTTCTTTACTGTTATTTTTATCTTTGTATCTATCATGACACACATACTCCCTTGTTTCCACCTAGGCTGGGGTGCTAACATTTCCAGACATGACTAATGTCTACCAAGAGAGCTCACACTACAGAGAAAGTGCTCGAAAACCGGGAAGGTCACAGATATTTAAAAACCTGCTTATGTCACTGAGGGTTAGAGTTGTTGAAAACTGGGCAAACATAAACACATGGACCCAATTTGTTCTAGCGTAAATTATTAAATCCTTTTCGAAAGAAATTGGCAGGTGCATGGCTAGGGGTGGGCGAATAACAGTACAAAAACAACACAGTTCTACAGAGTAGAACTGAGGATATGTGTGCCCCGAGACATATGTACACCTATACATCTACAAAAATATGTGGACACATCTGCACATGTATGTATATCAAGTTCTAAGCAAAAGTCTCAATTTATTCTCAAAATAGTATTGCCTAACCTGAATAAGGCACTGGAGAAAGAGACTATATAACAAAAGAATAAATATAAAATATGACAGCATAAATGTAATATTTGCTGTGCATGTCCAGAAATTCTAGAACAGTATCAGTGATATAGGTTGGGGTCTTGGAAGCTGAAGACATTTCTGTAATCTTCAGTCCCCATGTTGCACAGTTCTAGAGGGCTCCAGTTACATCAGAGCCTGTATTATGAGTCTCCAAATATTTATGAATAAAGACCCATGCATTTGTTCTGAGACTGGTTTAATCAAGGACACCTGATTTGGTGGGTCTAAACATATTCTTTCAGTTCTCAAAGCTAGAAGGCCTACTTGAAGGTGTCTGAGAGGCCATCTTCTATTGGAGGCTAGGGGCAGCATCATCTGTATCTTTCAGCATACAGTAATCACTTAGCATGTGTCTATAACATTCCTGCTTCCATTAAGTATCTCTGTCTCCTCTTTGTGTGTCTAATCTCTCTCTGCTTCTGATAAAAAGAACTGGTGTCATTTTCAAGCCACCAGGTAAATCAAAATGATATCTCAAGAACAAGAAATGAATTACAGCTGCAGATAAGGTCACAGCCACAGTCAGAGCATGACTTTGTCCTGGAGAATCACCATCCATCTGCTTATACCAGCTACACAGCAAATATTCCAGGATATGTGGACCATGTGATGTCTGTCACACTATTCAACCCTGCTTTGGAACCCTAAAAGACACCAATAACACAGAAACAGAAGGGTGGGAGTCTGCATTACTCAGTTTTACATCAGATGGTTACTGAATTTGTCTGAGGTCAGACTGCTGAATTTTCAGTCCTCTCAATGCAATGAGCACTGGCTGTGGTAGGTCATGGAACCTGTTAGGGCATTACTGATGGGACATCATACAGCCTATTTTCTAAGGACAGTGGGGTGAGGTAGTGAGGCCATGTTCACAAATAAATTCTATTGCTGGGATTCATTTCTGATTCTGGGAGTCTTTTACGAATCTGCTAACCCCAAATGGTGAGGTCATTTATTTATGGTAGCTACACCTTTGAAGCATACATAGATGCCAAAGTGTAAGTAACCTGGTGGATTTGCCAGAAGGCTTTTTGAGAGAGAGGAACTCTGATGACGTGGTAATTAGATACAAACCTAGATTAGTCTCTCATGGAATCAAAGATCGACGTTCTTTGACTAGAGAAATGAGAATCTGCCCTGATCTCAGTTTCTGCATCCTAGACAGCATTATATAGCCGCATTTAAAGAGTTACCACCTCGAGACAGCCAGGAGAGACAGGATAGGATGGGTCTAAGAAGGATCATCACCTTCCATCAGGGACCAAATGCATTTTTAAATTAAAAGAATCCTGTGTAATCCCTCAGTCGTTGGGAGCTTTGGGACTACTATAGAAAAGGTTCTATTTTAAATAATGTCTTCATCAGGGCTGATATTTATGCTTCTGTATAATGATATTAAAGAGTTAAGATAATGATCAAACACGTGATCCTGAAATTTATGTTCAAAATTAGTAAATAGCATCTATTGACCATTACTACATACCAGGTACCATGTTAAATAGCTTTAAATAAGTAGTTGCTTGGGTACGTTTATTTTCTCCAGTATTATCTTCAATGATTAGTGATTCCACAGGCATAGTCAAAGGTGCTGAGACATCCCACTCTGATCTGGTGAGACACAGCCTTGTTACTGACCTGTGTTATTGATGAAGATTAATATACTGTGTCTCAAATAACTGAGTCTGATTCCACCATTTTGACCTGTAGCTTTCATCATAGATTGTAAGAATTTGAAAAGGTACCTGGTGAGGCAGCAGATAGGAGCCACATTTTGAAAAGATGTGCCAACTAGTCAGGAAAGCCAAATCAGTGTTTATGGAGCATGTGTAAATTGCCATGTTAGATAGTGTTATATTCTTTGAAAGTGTTTCCTGTGCGTGCCAGTGGGTCCACCTTCACAAGCAGATGGCTGAGAACCAGAGAGGTATAATAGTATATTCAAGTATATGGTTGTAAATGGAAGAACAAGTCCTTGAATTTTGGTTGCTTCTGACTGTAGAACCCATTGACTTGTTATGGTGTGTCATTCTACTTTTTGGGAGAGAAGTATAGCTAAAGAGGGACCTAAAGACTTTTATTCTTATTTTTAATATTAAAAATTGTGTATATGGGTATTTTTTCCTGCATGTTAAGTATCATACATTAGAATGCCCATAGAGGCCAGAAGGTGTTGAATCCCCTGGAACTGGAGTTACAGATGGCTGTTAGCTTCCATGTGAGTTCTGGGAACCAAACCTGTGTCCTCTGCAAGAGCAGCAGTGCTCCTAACCCCTGTGCCATCTCTCCAGCCCCTATTCTTATTTCTTCTTAACGCCAATTTCTTCTTTCTAATTGTCTCAAAGATTAAGCCAGATGCACAAAATTAGGGGCTACCAATGGACTTTTCTTCCAACCCCACAATAATAATACCTTACAAAGTACCGTAAGAGGAGAGCAAAGTCTGGAGTAACAATTATCTGCCTTGTTAACCACTAGGGCAGTCACATTTATTTGAGCAAACTGCGGAGTATATTTCAAAAGATGAAACTATAAAATTGCATAATTGTTAAAATAAAAATAAAATTTCTTTGTCCGAAATTTATTGTGAAAGAATGAGACTCCTGAAATTTATGATAAGGAATAAAACTATTTGGGCATAGCTATCAGGGCGATATGAAATTTATATTACTCGAAGGGGAAACGTTTATATAACTTCCTAATGGGCCTGTCATTTAGGATTCAATAGTACTTTCCCCATTAAAAAATAAATTGCATTTTTCATTATGGACTATTAGCTTTCCTTCTGTTGATTTTGTAAGGTTTCTATAATTTGCTCTATATTAAAAAAAGAGTAATAAATGAGTTTAATAATATCCATAAGCTCCTTAGCATTTTTTCCCCTTTTCACGGCACTATTCAAAAATCAGTTCCTGCTGTCTTCCTAAAGAGATATATAGAGCCATTTCTGTTTGAGCTTTGGAAGAACAACTAACACTGAAGTGCCAACATTCAGTCCTTCCTGTGTTAAACTTATTGGTGACAAAGTTGGTATTTAATAAAAGTGTTTTTTCAAATGTGATTAATTCTGTTGTATCATGTCATTGCAACTTCCTTTTTCTTGAGATGGACTTGAATTTCACATTTTTATTATATTATTTTAGACCTATTTTATCTGAGGATAAAAGAAGTGTCCTTTCCATGACCTGTATCCAAATATTCTTCTGTTAGGATGAGAGTTAGACAGCTCCAGAGGGAAAAGAACAATGAACCATCACTCTAATCACTTTACAGTTTATCCTGTTTAAACCCACTATATGTTTGTGAACCAGTAGCAGGCAGTCTCATAGTAAGTACACTGACTTTTACTTACTTTCCATAATGTGTATTAGTTTTAGCAGGAGTAACTACACTGAAAATTATCATTGGTATTTACTCGGTTAGTTATTAGAGGTGATGGGCAAGGGAAAGAGTTGGCACCCTATGCCTGGGATGTATACTTATGTCAGTGATGTTAAGACTTCATGAACTCACTTTTTTGGGCCCTTTGACATGAGGAAAACTATTCCTTCCTATATGTGGCTGAAATCTTAGTAGTCCTACTTCAATTAACTCCTTTCTTCCCACCCCCCCAACCCCGTGTGTGTGTGTTACTGTAACAAAACACCTGAGGCTGAGAGTGGGTAATTTATAAGTGAAGAGGATTATTTGGCTTATGATTCCAGTGACTTGGGTTTCAAACATCAAGGCTCCAGAATCCTGTCCAAGATCTCCTTGTCTGTGACACAACGTGATGGAGATACTGCAAAGACAAATGGTGGTATCACTTTAAAAGTGAGCGGTTATATAGCACAAGAAGCAGGAGATGGCCCTACATATAACAACTATTATGGGACTTCCTGAGAGGTAAAGAATATGCTCCTCCTAGTAAAGCACTGTCCTCCCTTAAAGACCTAATCACCTTCTATGAGGTCCCCTCTTTGAACATTCCTACCACTGCTCAACATTGCCAAACTTCCAGGATAAGAACGTTTAGTGGATACTCTCAAGCCATAACCAAACCAAAGCACCTTCCAATCTGGCTTTTTCCAAATCCCTCACACTTCAACCACATTGCACTGCCTATTGGCCACCGAATGACTTCCCACATGATTCTTTAGTCCTTTCTGATCTTCACACATTCATCTCCCATTCTCCCACCCATTTTCTCATTGTAGCTGGCTGATTCCAATGGCTTCTTGCTACCTCCTGAAATCTCTTGAACTGCTATTTCTTTTATTCACTCTCTGTTCTAGTTAGCTTTGACTGTCAACTGTTGACCTGGCCTAGGGTCACCTGAGAAAGGATTCTTAAATGGAATCCTTAAAAGGATTTCCCAGATCAGATTGGCCGGTACTCATGCCTGTGGTTGTCTTGATCGATAATAACTGACATAGGAGGGTTCAGACCAGTGTGATTGGTCGCTGGGATTAAAGATATATACCACTGCACCTGGCAATTTTCTCATTTCTCATAAATGTGAGAACTGCAAATATGCAGAAGAGAATAAAATCTACCTATGCTATAAGCCATCATTTATTTCTTGAGTCTGAGCTTTGTCTTATTTAATGTTTTGTCTCCAGCACTCCGAGTAATGCAGAGACATGAAAAAACAAAATAAATATTGATGAGTAAGTAACCCATATATTGCCTATGAAATAATTTATCATGTTTCTCTCTGAGTATAAAGTTACACATAAATTATAAGCATACAGGGATGCCTTGTCACAATGCTCCAGTGATTTTAAACAATATAGATGATATGAAACTCTCCTCTTCCAGTCAGACCACTTCCTCTGGGTACCCCACTGGTTAAGGGTATAGTATTTATGTTAAATCTCATCCCGAGTTTTAAAGTAGCACTTTACCCTAAACTGTTTCTAGCTATGAACTTTCAACAGTGTGACTCTGATGAAAGCTCTTCATAGTTTATTGTAGTAATCATGGAAGAATTTCTCATCTTTAAATCCCTTTTTTTGAGATCCTAACCTTAAAAGTAACATGAAATGCACATGAATACTTATGAAAAATGGTGTTCATTGCAGCACTATGTATTACAGCAAATGAATAGACCCAACCTAAGCATTGAAACCTGGAGAAATGAGCTCTTTGATAATGGAAACTTCATAAGATAAACTGTCATATAGCCATTCAAAAGACATTTGTGCAGGCATTTTATATGGTGCATGGAGAAATCTGGATCCACTTGAAGTGGATCTGAACCTGAAGCATTTCCTAGATCATGTATTCATTCACTAGAGCATGTTCAATAGAGAACACAGACAGTGGCAATAGGCCAGGAAAAATTATATAGCTTCACTGAGAAGAGCAGCAGGGAAATAGTCAAAAGTATAAGTCCTTCTTAGAATGTCTGCACCCTTGCCTTCCTGAAGACAGGAGACGTAAGATCAGAAACCAAAATACAGTCTAAAGCATTCATATCATGTGTACGATACAAAAAGTGTAATTATAGAGAAGTTTAAAACTGATGTAAGGAATCAATATAATTGGTGGGTAGAATGTGGTGGGTTGCTCCTTATTTTCAGGCTTTGGGGATCTGTGTGGCTTGCCTTATAAGAGTGATGGCAGTTTCAAGGCAGGGTGTGGAGTCTATTACAGCTTTATGTATGGACACTGCTTTTTCCTTTAAGGTATCTAGGGATGAACTAATTGTTAATTAGGTAAAGTAAAGGCAAAATAAGGCACATTCATCCAAGAACTGGATACACCAACCCACTAACAGAGGGTGTGCTACTTGCAATGTGGTTCTGTCAGTCAGATCCACTAATACATGTTGGCTTTCTGTTTACTGATGTCCCTTTTGCTTTGCAATTGAGATGCCTTGGAGTTTGTAATGATTTGTCAAACTGACTTATCTTTGTGACCTATTAGCAAATTTCTTTAGTAATTAATTTTCTAAATCTAAATTTATAGAAATGACAGAAAGTATTGATGCTTTCATATTCAAATGATATACTTTAATCACTATTTTGAGAGCTATTTCTATTAGTAAAAAAGCATAGATTCCATATTCAAATATTGATTAAATACTTATAATAGATTATAGCACAAAATATACCTATGAAATATATATTCCTGATCTCAAAAGTATCCTAAGAGAATATTTCACCTGATCTCATACTAACATACATTGTCTAGAGTTTACTTATAAGTGACTTAAAATAACACTGAGTTATGACTACCGTAAAGGTTTAAGAAAAATGTTGTGTTATATAAACCTGTTTACTCTTTGAGGCTCTTTAGAGCAAGGGAAAAAACTGACACTTAGGCTAGAAGAGAGTGAAGCTGAAGATCTCAGTGCCAATTAAGTTCTACATAAATTAGAACTTTGCTTTAAAATATGCTATTCTTTTCTGCCTTATCAGCATTCTTAAAAGATTAGAATTTTGACAAAAACAAAAAACTGTTCTTATTCTCATACCTTTATGATCTATACATTTCTAAAAGTCTTTTTCTCTAGGATCATAACTATCTTAAATGTAAAATGTGGTCTCAAGGCATATTGTTCCATTGTTTTAAAATAAAGCATAGATTTCAAAGTCTTACAAAACAATCACAAATGAAAAACTAAAGAGTTAAGGACAGGAAAGATTTGCATATTCCATTCTATTCAAGAATACTTGATATGGACATTTACATTCATGATTAAGTATTTTAATAGTCCATCATGGTTTTGTCAGTTGTGCCCAGAATTCTTAACACAGTCATGAAGCTCATGATTCAGTTGCCACTGATATTATGTACTTTGTGTTCTGTCTACTCTCCTCTTTCTGAGTTCCAACAAGCCAGGCCATTTTTTACATCCTATCAGTGTCCTGTTGCCCCCACCACACTCACTATAAGCATGGGTCCTTTTTCCTAGACAATTCTGCCATCACCGCCTCTATGTTTATATGCAAAATAATGCATCATTTAAAGATGAGGATGTTCTCTTCATGTGAGAACATCACTGAGTATACTTACGCTATCTAAATTAAAGTAGGAAGACACTTGCTGATATGATCTCATGAAACCACTGTCATACATTTCAATTGCATATTGTTAGTGGTGCTTGAATGTTCTTCCTCTTTGCTGGATCTCTTTAGATCTTGTCCTGAAGTGTGAATTTCTATCACTGTTCAGTCCTCTTTCAAATATGCATCACAATTTTAGTTAAATACTTTTGTTAAGAGAGCTGTCTGTCTTGCATTGATATAACTTCTGTTCATGTCTGCAATATTTTGTTTGCATTTTAAGTACCCCACAAGTAATAAACTCTATTTTCTGAAATGAGGTAATGACAAAGTCTGTTGCATATCACAGGTGGAAAGGAGAGAGGAAGAATGTGTGGGAAGTCCCTAGCACAGATTAGAGCAAACAGACTTTCTCTGCAACACTTGGAGCCAAAGATTCTTGTTGAATCAGTAAAGCTTCACTGGGACACATGGATGTTTCATTGATTTCATTTGGAATGCCTGGATAATTCAAGAGGACATCTAGATGATATCAGCACTAATAACAGTGAGGACATGTCCATAGGAAGGAGGGAGGTCTAGAACAGCCATTGTTGCGTGTTGTTGGATGACATGCTGTATAGTTCATTGAATGGTCTACAGTAGCCATACTTTGGATTTTGAATAAATTACTTTAGTAAGTATATGGCAAGCCAAAGTAAAAGAATAAATGGAAAAAGAGGGAGTGGTAGATAACACAGATAGCTAAAGATCATCAAACATGGCAATCAGAACATCCTGCAGAAACAGACTGGGGAAGCCTCCTTAAATTAGCAAACTAGAGTTCTCAATAGAGAAAATCACAGGCAGAGCACAGTGTCCCCTCCAGGGAGGCTTCCAAGTAAAAGAACAAATAACATCATCAAATTGGGGGCTTATAACCTTCCATCAGAAACCATCCAAGGAAGACCCCTTCAGGCAATCAGAAGGAGTTCCCAATAGAGAGACCAATTTGTACAGAGCGGAGTGTTCCCTTGGGTGACTCTTCTAAGTAAAAGGACAAATAGCTTTAGCTGCTATACCAGTAGCATTATCAAATCAGGTGCTTGCAATACACAGCAGAAACTGATTGGGGAAGTTGACACTGTCAACTGGAATTCCTGATTGAACTTTATCTCCATGGCTATACTTGTGACTTCTTTTTTCCATTGCACACAATTTTATATCATAGGATACACAATGATAACATCAGTTCGAAATAGTTTAGCCCCCTGCTGGTCTCAAGGGTACAATGTGTTTTACCCTTGGCCTGTTTTGTTTTTTTCTTCTCCCTGTCACAGTATTAGAGGTCTCTACCCATCACCAGACAAGGGGCCTTGGAGGGCACTTTGAGACAAAAGTCCCTAAGGAAATGAGGGAGGTAACCCCACTTCCAGAGCCAGCTTCTCAAGAAACTCAAACAGCACCTGGCCATTTATGAATATTATGTTCATTATAGATAGTTGACATAATTCCTTTTTCCTAAGGGTAGATGGAATGGGCCATTTCTGACTTTCTCCCTTCTGCTAATTAGAACTTTCCTCTTATTTGATTGTCTCTGTCTTGACTGTAATTCCTTACCATCGCTAGCCTAATGAAATCCAAGAGACAATAATAATTTAATATATGTGCACTTGTATTCTACTAAGCCCTATTCGAAGTGCCTGAAATCTGTGAACTTATTTAATCCTTATAGTGATCCTATGAAATAGGATTCATTATTACTAATTCTGAAACAGACAGGTTGCCCTGGTTACATGGTTAATAAGTGGCAGATCTGCGGTTTGAATGGAGATAGCCTAAGTCTTGAGTGATTCACGCTTTCAGCCACTTCACTCTGCTGGTGAAATGGTGCTAAAGGCTATTCTCTTATTCACAGCACTGGCAAATCTGCCATTTGAGATAGCTGCATTTTATGCACTTACAGGATATGATAGAATTGTCTATCTTTCACACTTTAGACAAAAACATTTTCTTTTTTTATAACTTTGCTCAAAATCTCCAAAACAAAGGGAAGAATACTAGGTCCTATCAAGTTTATCAAAGTATTCATATCAAGTATGTGCCCGGAAATCATCTAGCTCACTAATGCTCAAATAAGGGACTAGAGGGAGGACAATGGTCCCATCAAGAGTAGAAATACCTTTAACTCAGTGGGAAGACAGGAGAGGACATCAGAGAAGGAAGCAGAAAACATGAGGACAGAGGGGGCAGAAGGCCGCTGAGGAAATAAAGAGAAATAAGTCATACAGGCGGGATCATGTTCTCCAGGTTTTTGACCTACAGATGGCCTCACAGAACAAGGGTCAGGAAGACAGAGTTCTAATTCCCAAGACATTTAACACAGCGTATTTTGGTACCAAGCCATAGAAAGATGTTAACCTTCGTGATAGTTATTTCCTGCCATCAGCTTTGCATAACCTGCAGCCTCCTGGGAAGAAGGAACTCTAGTTGAAGAATTTCCTCAATCAGATTGACTGCTGGCCACATGTATGGGAGATTGTCCTGATTTGTAATTGATTTGGAAGGGTCCAAATGATTGTGCACCATCGCTGGGCAGCTGGGCCTGGGCTGAATAAGAAAGCTAGCTGACCATGAGCCAGTGAGTGAGCCAGAAAGCAACGTCATGCCATAGTTTCTCTCAGACTTCTCGCAGTGAACTGTGACCTGGAAGCATCAGTGGAAATAAACTCTTTCCTCCCTTAAGTGGCTTTTTCAGTGTTGTTTATCACAGTGACCAAAATCAAACTAAAATATCCCTATATTGTTTAAATGAATACAGTAATATTTTCTTTAAAAATAAAAATTCACCTTGGTTGGGAGAGTCCATATCTTAACAATGTCAAACAAAGAAGTAACACCAAACTTTCATTTACATTATGTATAAATGATAAAATAACACTAATCATAATATGAATTTTTGATGCGTGCTGCTGCATATTGTATAATTGCACTACGTATTTGATGTCGTGATCTGCTAAAATGGAAAAGTCCTCCTTATCCCAGTGTAATGATCCAGTTTTTTCCTCACACTTGCTGATTTTTCTTAAGGTAGTTTTGGTCCTAAATGATGTCCCTAACATTTTTTGTGGTGTTCTATTTTTTAATGTGACTGAGAATCGGTAAGCAGCACTTAATGAAGTTAAAGTCAGTTTCTAAGAAACAAAACTGTGACATGATGGCATTAATAAGTGGTTTAAAAATTAATCCAAATTGCTATCTAGGTGACAAACTTCTCTAAGTGTAAGTAACATAAAAAACGTAGGGTGTTGTTAAAAAGATTGCTTTCTAGGCTATGAATAATACTAACTAGGGTCCTAAAACAGGAAATAAAGGCAACATAATTTGCCTGCAGCAGCTGTAAAAACCCAGCTCAAATATCTCCTATGGTCCTATATGTTGTCTTATAAAAATCTTACACAAATCCAGCCTTATATATTCAAAGTTGTTGGCTTTAACTGTGTTTTTAACAACTATGAAACACAAAATCTAGGATTTTATCTCTGGCTAGAAAAAAGGGCCTAGCCTCATAACTAAATTTAACTATTATCTATTCAGTAGCTATTGTTGAAACAACATGTATGCAAGCAGTATGCAAATACTCAATCGCTTTGTTAACTTTTTGTTTGTAATGAATTTGTCTAAAACGGAAATTAGAACTGAGGAGAGAAATGAAGCAATTTGAATATCATAAAATTCAAAGGCAAACTTAAAACTTTTCTGATTTTATACACTTTGATATTTAGTGGGAATTACTGAACTTCTGCATGTCTAGCAATTGTAGTCTAATGAATCTTAATGTTGAAAAAAAAATCTTACTCTCCCAATATAAAAAGGATATCAAGAAATGTCATCAAAATGGCATGAACATCTGGTATCCAGTCCAAAAGTAGAGGGGGAAAAAAACTGAAGCATAAATTGGATCATAATTCTTGGCATAGCCCGTCAAGAGCACAGCTTCAGTCTTTGGATTTTGCTGTGAAGATGCTGTACTGTTACAATTTATTGGTGAAGGTTTTATAAACACAAATTATCTTGTTCATGTTTTTATCTTTTGTGTGTATGATACATGTGTATGAGTGTGTGTGGGAGTACGTGCTTGTGTATGATGCAGTGCATCCTGTGATGAGAGGACAGCCTCCAGTGTCAGTCTTACCTTCTACCTTGTTTGAGACAGGGCCTCTTTTGTTGCTGCTGTGTACACCAGACCAGCCAGCATGGGTGCTTTGGAGGGATTTTTTTTTTCCTGTGTCTATTTTCCATCTCTTAGGGAGCACTGTGATTACAAATTTGCACTACTGAGTCTAACTTTATTTACATTCTGGGGATCTGAACTCAGGTCCAAAGTTACCCACAGAGCCTTCTCCCCAGCTTATAGTGCATTTTAATATGAGAAAACTTTCTTCTTATCAAGACCCCTCCTCATTTTTCAAGTATTTTTTCTTTTAGTTTCATTAGACTTCAATGTGTCTGCACTGGACTTTAATCTGCTTACAGTTTGTGACTGAAATATGGTGAAATATGCCGATCCTGGTACTGAACCTGAAATGTTATTAACCGTCCTGTGGTAAGGAGGTATTTTCCAAAACTGTGATTGTGTTCCCTATGAAACTTATGAAAATAGACATAGGCTTGTGAAGCAAACCCTCTAAGTTAGTGGGGTGAACAACTTATTCTTTCTTGTCCACTTAGATTCACAATGTTGGCTCAAACCACTGGACTAAATCACTAACAGCTGTGTAGAATCTTATACTTTATGAAGAATATCTCAATCTATAAGCCCATTTAACCTGATTTGAAAGGCATCACTTTCATTTGGAAAGAGGGCTTAGGGGAAGTTAAGTGTGTGAAATGGCTCATGTATATAATCTCAGCACTTCGAACACTGAGGCAAGAAGATTACAAATTTAAGATTGGCCTGAGCTCCATAGTTAGGCCAAGGTCAAATGGATATAAGGAGTGAGACCCTGTCTCAAGAAACCAAGGGCTAGGGCTATAGCTCATTGGAAGAATGTGTGTAGCGTGTGCAGAGTGAGGAAGTCCATCCCTGTGGAATGGGTAGAACCCAGAGTGAAGCTAAATGATCATTGAAGACTGCATACTCTGATACAGATCTAATTGGAACGTGAGCTTCAGAAACAAAATCAATGGCTTTTCAAAATAGCTCAATATATATATATATATATATATATATATATATATATATGTAAATGGTCATGCCAGTAATGTATAGCCTCAATAATTCTCACAAAGAGTATACACCATATAAAAAGCTCCCTTGCCCCCTCAGTCCGGAACGCTACAGTGACAGCTGTGGGGTGGAGGTGTGGGGGGGTGTCAATGTAATTAATCATTAACTTTATTTCTAGAAGCATAGCTTAGAATCACCTGATGATTGTTATTGCTGTTTATGACTTTAGATAAATTGATTCACTCTTTCTGTGTGTTTTGTTTTCACTGATTATTTTCTCTATTATGCTCATCCATATTGTTTGATCTAGTGGTAGTTAATTTGACCCAGGTGGTTTTATTGATCCTGGCCATTAGTACTCACCAGCTGTTTCCATTCTAATACTGACAACATTTTAGGAGTGCCAGTTTATAGCTTTTGACAACAGTCTCTCAACCGTCTAGTTCTCAGTTTTGGTGAACATATTCCATTACATACCTAGGTAAGCCCAGAGATTTAAAAAATGTAATTTAAATTGTAACTTGGTAGAAACAGCCTCTTGTCTTACCCTTCCAAATACTTCTTATCCTGAAAGAATCCTCCTACGTATCCCTTCTTCATTAATCAAAGCTATTCTGAAAAAATGGCAAAAGATAGTATTCTCTAACGTATACCATGTTTAATAATTCATGTTCTATTCTAAAGGCATGGTACTTTTATTTAAGAGGACAAAATTCTGAGCACTCAGAAATCAATGAACTCAGCTAAGAGAATTATCCATGGAACTTAGCAAAGATTTTACATCTATTAGACATAGAATTGTGCTTTAAATCTCTTTGGATAAAATGTTATGCATAAAACAAAATAACTAATCCATAAGTATTCATGGGTGCACTGACTAAGATTATGATTTTCTTTTTACTCCATCCCAACTCTAGCCCAATATGCTGGTCAGGGTATATCCCCATGCTCAGTGCATTTCATGTGTACTTTAGATGACATCATCAGTGTCCATCCTACAGCTTAGCATTACCCTCAACTCCTTTTCTTTGAGTTCCAGGATCACAGGACATTTTCTAAGGATTGTTTCCCCATAGGCTCTGATTTTCCCAAGTATATCTTTGGAATGACAACATTTTTCATTATCTTAAGTACTGTGATTATATTAGGAGCCAAGTACCAGTACCAGGTGTTGAACAAGTGGCATCGTTAACTGCTAAAGGTCAGGGACTGTTTTATCCATCTATGAAGCAATATCTTATATGAGAGTACTTGCAAATTTTTACGTAAATTTGTGATTTATCTAAATTCTGCTGGCTAGTGGATGCCATTATCATGGAAGGAGGCCTACTCTCTAGGTCCTTTGCCTTTCTGGATGAAAACTGAATTAGTCACATAAATATAAATCAATATTTATGGTTCCCAAATCTATTACCATATAGAGAACATTTCCAGGTCACAACATCACATCTGAGAAGTTCCTATAAGGCTGGGCTGTATTTCTAGTGGAGTTAGAACCTACTTTAGAAGTGCAGAATTAGTTATGTTGGAGATGTGGTTATTAGGAGCATAAAGCATTTGAATTCATTGTTTGAATCTTCAGGCCCAGCATGTTGATGAAACCAGCTGAACCATTTTAACTGCTTGCTAGCTCCTATCCCCTGTTTCAGTGTTAGATTTTAATTTGTCTATGATGATATGAACTGAAATGTAGCACATGGTTGCGTGTCTTCATTCAGGAGATAAGTATCCATAGACATTTACTGTGCCTCTCCCCTGATGACACGGGTGCCACCACAATGTCAACCAACAAGACCAAGGGAAATATGCAAATTAGTGCCCATGACCAATAGATATCTTTGATTCTGGATGCCTTCATAAATAAACATGCGAACATTGTTCAAGGCACTAATGAGTGTTCAGAATCCTCATACATGCCTAATACTTTCCAGCCCCTTGCCTTTATGACTGCTTCATACCAGAGAATTTCAAACTTTATATATAACATTCACCTTTTCCCTTAATGGGTTTTCTTTGACCTAGTTGTGTTTTGGGGTCATTATTTAGTAACATGAGCATCGGTATGTAGCATAAGCAGCATCATACTATGACACATTTAATTTCTTAACTGAGAAGGCCATTAAGTGATTAATAGTCAGGTGGTGTATAAAGCGTGAATATCCTAGGTAAAGAAATGGTCCATGTCCCAGATGGGATAGAGGAGAATGGTGGAAGTTTTCATCCTGTGACATTGAGAAACATGAAATTTAAAATTAATCAATCATTAAAATAAATTTATTTATTATTTACTTATTCAGCTATTTATTTGTGGGAGGACACATGTCACATTATGCCTGTGGAGGCCATGGGACAACTTGTGGAAGTAATTTCCTTTCTGCATGTGAGTTCCAGTGATTGAGGGCAGGTTGTGTGGCTCTGCTTGGTAGTGAGTTTACCCACTGAGCTGGCTCATTGGTCCTGAATTGTTTATATCCATGATTTTCCACTTAATATTTTTGGTCCAAGGTTGACTAAAACTGCAGAAAGTGGATCTGTAGAGAAGGGAGAATTCTATCCACAGTTTGGAAAAAGAAGCATAACACCAATTTGGCCTTGTTTGGTCCTGCCTGGCCTCCATAGCCCCATCTCAAGATACTCTGCCCCTTTGATGCTCATACATCCTTTATTAAGCCACGCTTGACAGTATCAGGTAGTATTTTGACAATTTAAAAACCTTTGCATGCATTCGTGTCTGTGGCAGTTTTATTGCTGGTCCTCACATGTTGACACCTTCTTTAAACCTCTGCTCTCAAGTCAAATATCACTTTCCAAGACAAACCTTTTCAGTTCCCCTTCAAGTGGGGAAAACCAGTCTTATCCTGCACAAGTCATTAGCATTTGTAGTTTCTGATTTGATTGTCAGATGTTTAACATGATGCCTTTAACAGTATTAGTCATGACAGTAGAAGTAAGACTGGACAAGTGATCCATTTGACTGCACAGGAAGAAGTAAGCTGCATATGAAGACAAATCCAGAGGGATACACAAAGAAAATGGAGTTTAAGTGAAAGGAAGAAAAGCTTGTGGCAGTGATTTAATGTATCAGGAGAGCAGCCACAGATCTGTTCCGAGCTAAGCAGGAGCCCTGCAGATGGTGCTGGATGGAGGTGGCAACATGGCTGGCTCAGGCTACAGAAAATGAAAGCAACAGGAAAGGGTGATGAGGTCTGGAATGATGGCACATGAAACAAGAGGAAACTATTGGCTGGGGTTTGCCAGCCCCGTGCCGTGGCTCTTGAGGAAATACTTCACTGTTCTTGCCTTTATATTGTCCTTGTACTAGCAAGACTTGGGGCGCACATTTATTATCAAAATTCAGCTGTGATGCTTCTCACCTATAATTATTACAAATAATTCCTAAAAGTCTAGTGGGAGAAGTCCTATCCAGCATGTCTCTATCACTCTGGGTCAGACTTGTCCCAGCTTCTCTTTTTAACTTATTGCGTGAATGGGATTTAGTGAGGTGAAGAGCAAACACTGCATGTCAGTTGTATTATTACTATGTGTGAGATCTTGGGCTAAGTTGGTAATTCCCCTGTTGTTTAATTTTCTCTTGTATAAATTGATGATAATGATCATAACTAATGGTTCATAAGACATAGAGTTGTTAAGATAATAAAATGAAGTTATGACCAATAGATTCTTAGAACTCTGTCTGGTACTTAATAAATGCTGTATAAATATGAACTCTCATAATGGAACAACTAAAGTTAAAATACTGGGTAGGAAGCTTTAATGGAATGGTTATTTTTCTCTTTCCACAATTGTCTAAATTGCATTTGAAATTCTAAAAGTATGGGTAGGATATCTGCAGGCTGAGGGCACATCCAACAAAACCAAAAGGTTTCAATCATCAGTAGGATTTTCTTTACAGATTCAAAGATAACAACGGTGGTTACAATCTCCTTTAATCTTCCCTATTATATAACGTCATCTATAATAATAACTGTGTTAAGGAAATCATTATATTCCAAGAACTGAATCATCTACATGCAAATGAGTTTAGCATAATTTCCTTAAGAATGGTAATCACTAAGGAGAGAATATTCGTTTTCTTCGATAAGACAATATGGCTAAAACAAATTAGCAAGATAAATGAGGGAAGATGGCTATTTTCCACTTCAAATGTTCTTATGGCGTCCTTATGAAGGACCACTGTCCCCAGATGATATGGATTGAATGCTTGTACTCAGCCCCAAATCATATGTTGAAACCTACTTCCCAACATGATGATGTTAGGGGTTAGAGTCTTTGGAGATGTGGTCGTATGTATGAACAGCTATCAGTGTTCATATCAGTACTAATCAGTAGGATTAGTACCTTACAAGAAGACATCAGCACACTAACTTTTGGTACTCAGAGCTCAGTACCAGTGTCAGTATAGGAAGATGAGGGCCATATGCACACCACTTTCCACCAGAACCCAGTCATAGTGCCATTTTGTAATATTTTTATACTTATTTACTGTGTGTGCACACATACCTGAGTGTGCAAGTGGAGGTCAGTGGAGAGATCAGAGAACATATTGCAGGAGTTGGTTCTTTCCTTCAACCTTAGATTGAATTCAATTTATCAGACTTGGCAGCAAGTCCCGTTCCACAGTGAGCCATCTTATCAACCCCAAGTTGCCATGTTGATCCAGCATCCAATATGGGCATCCACTTCACTTACCCAAACCACCTCATCTATTGTATTTTTGCTATAGTAACCTGCACTGACTTTGATACTCAATGATCATAGTTTGCTCTTAAAATAGCACTTATTATGTATTATTTTATGCAGGAAAGTTGGTTTTCTCTGATTTAAAAAGGTGTTTCACACTGGCTTTGTCTGAAGGAGACAAATATGCTAGAGGCTTAGTATTGAGACTATCTCTGATTAGAGGCAGTGCTTTAGCAAATTTAGCAGACCTTCCATTTTCTGTGATGACATTCAGTCTTTTCCCAAGAACCTATGCATTTTGGGCTATGCAACTCTAAGTATAATGATTTGAGTGCTCACACTCTATAAAGTAAAAGCGTTTATTACATATATGTTGGTTTCTTTATAAGTATCATGTAAATAAAGGAAAAGGGGGAAAATGATTAATAGAAAATAGCTGGAAGGAACTTTTCTCTTTATTCCCTCACTGAAGGGCTCATGGACACACTGATTCTTCAGTAAATCTTTGCAGGTTTTGGTACATATAGATAACCACATCCTCTGTGGAGCCACAAAAGTATGTTGAAACTTTTCCTTTTCTGTATGGAAAATCCATTGGCTTCATGGATTTGGGATTCAGTTTTGATCTTAGCTTTAGTTAGACTGCCTCCCATCACTGTGCAGGATCAGAAGAAACCCAGAGCTCACTATCTTCATAAGACTACCTTAGGAGTGCATGCAAAAAGAGACAGCACACACTACTGCCCAGAAGTCTTCCCTGATATAATTAGAAAACTTAAGTCCCTTAGGAAATGGCTTCAGAGAAATCATGGAAAATATGAAAATCTTTGTTTTGGAAGAACAAAAAAACTAAAGGTCTTTCTGATGTTTTTCTGGTATTTTTAGAGCTTTTGTCATATTTACAACTTAATTTTAAGCCCAACTATTTATAAAATTACACTGTATGCATCAACATATAAAATACAACTTTTAATCCCACTGATGAGGTTCTTAAACTTAAACCTGGGAAATCAGAATATGATTCAACTGAATTTCCAAACCATTTAAAAACTATGAGACATTTTTCTTTTTTAATAAAATTTTATTTATTATTTTTATTTTATGTGTATGAGTTTATTACCTACACGTGTGTCAGTGACCCGTGTCATGTAATGCTCACAGAGGTCAGAAAAGGGCGCCAGTTCCTCTGGAACTGGAATTACAGATGGTTTTTAGCCCCCATGTGGGTGCTGGGAATCAACTCTGGTCCTCTGCAAGAGCAGCCAGTGCTCTTAACCACTGAGCCATTTTTCCAGTCCTGCCTTACTCATTTCTAAGCAATACAGAATTATGTGTCCTAAGAAAAAACAACTTATATACATTTAGAAATCATATATTATGTACATTCCTCATGTTTATGTGAGAAAAAAGAGCCAGTGGACTCATGCATATGATGATGGGATTCTAAAATTATGTGACAGTGAATCTTGATAACTGGAAACTGCAGGCATGTTAGCAAGCACAGGTCAGTAACGCTACCTGTTAAGAGGTGGTTTCTGTATCTTTTGAATTCCATCACAAATGCTCATATTCTTGGCAGTAGAGACAGGCAAGCTTTATGTGAACACCAGGATGTCCATTAGTAGCATTTTCAGGCAGGCTTATTTAAAATGCTAAAAATCTCAGTACTTTGCACAAACTAGCAATCTTTTTTTTATTGGATGGAAATTTCTCCTCCCCTAAATTATTCTTTGAATATCTAGTCCTGACATTTAAAGCAAAGCATGCTCAAATTGCCTTTGAAATTTAGTTTGTGCTAAATTAGGACTGTTTGGTGGGAAGTGAGTTTCCACATTTGTTAAGTGGATTTGGTGATAAAAGTTTGATTGACTTAAGATTGGAAGTGGGTGAGTGCAGCCAGTGGCAAGCAAAAGAGAATTGGTGTTGGTGGGGAAGTGACTCAGTGCTGTTGCTGGGGGTTCTTGGGCTTTAGGACAAGCAGCTGTGGATCAGAGGTCATGAAATTAAATGTGGGTGTCTTTCTTAGGATTGTGCAATCACAGTGCAGTCAAATGTTACCCACTCACTAAGTATGGCATTTGTTTTTTATATGAAGCTTTCATCACGCATGGAATGAACCATATTTCACTCCTCAGAACAGGATGGTCCCCTGTGGTCGGTTTTAGCTACTTTGTAAGTAAATGCTGAATACAACTATCCAACACCTTTACTAAATTTAGCTGGATACTCTATATCTGTTTTCCTCTGCCTCTGCTTTTCTTTATTCCTCTTCATTAAATATTTATTTATCAAACACAAACTACATGTCAGGAATTGCAGGAGGTGCTAGAACTGCAAGGAGGTGCTGGAACTGCAACAACAAGTGACACAAAGTGCTTGCTCTCATGTGTAGAAGAGGATAAGGGAAAATAAACAGATTAGATAATTGCTAGTGATCACAAGTGCTGTGGAGGACCCAAGCAAAGAGCCAGTTAAACAATGATGGAGGTGGTAGTAAAGGACAGAGTTCTGGTTGGTACAGAATCCCTATGATGGGTGCCTGAGCAATGGGCCGAGCATATGCGATGAAGATCTGGCAGAAGAGATCAAGGAGAGGGAGTAGGAGCTGTTGGCGACCGGAAGCCTGGAAGAGATGTGGCAAGGCTGGAGACTAGAGAGTAGAGAGAAAGGCGACAGTAGCAGCAGGTGAAGCTGGCATTGCTTTTCTTCTCTTTATCGCTGGAAGACTGGTTTCAGCCTGTTTCTGAGGTCCCGCAGCTCAGTCCTCTGTTAGATGGGTCCCTTCCTGTCTGCCTTCCTGCCTTTCACTTTTCTATTCGTCCCCCTTCCTTTTTCTCTGTAAATCTTCTTACTTGCCTACCTATTCCAAATCGTAACACTTAAAACTCCAAATTGTGTTTCCACTGGAAATGTTTGAAAAAGATATTATTTAGTATTTTCTGAGTTTTATAAAGGTAATGAGCTCTGTCCATCAACGTTTTGTACTTTGATCTAAAAAAGTAGGTAATAGCAATTGAACACTGTCCTACTATTCTTATTTTCTCATTTGGGGGTATTTGTGAGGAAACTGCTGTGTCACTGAGCCTGACTGTGCCTGTGTCTCCGGGAGACAAGGGCATCCTCCCCAGCAAGAGTATCTGTGCTGTACTTTCTTTTCTTGGAATTCCTTCCAGCCGGGCAAGCAAAGTACCATTCAGGAAAGAGTTGCCCTGAGTGCAGCCTTCCTTCAGCTGCTACTCACCTCACTCTCTTTTGAAATGGAATATTATATTGTGTGGTAGCTCTTCACCAAGAGGTGGCCAGCATGCTCTCAGTAAATTAAAGTACTTTGGCTTAGGGGAAATTGTTCATTATTGTTAAAGGGCTTTTAGTTATTCTAAAATATACCTTTCTTTTCTCCCATAGAAAAGTTACATCTTCTCATGCCATAAATAGTAAACAGAATGAGGGGCTCACAGCTTAGCAGAAGTCCATAGAACATGACTCGCACCATGCTTGAGCTCCTTCTATTATATGACTTATTCATGAATGTCTCTTAAGTGGAAATATTTAATTATGGCATGCCATATCATTGAATTAAAATAAGTGTTCTGTTATTCATATATTCTTTGTTTGTTTTATCATTGGCCAGTCAAGTTCAAGCTTATTTCCTCAGCAAGATTTTGAGTGCTTAACATGTGCTGGGAAATTTACTAGTCAGAATGTTAAGAAAAAAGCACCATGGAAAGACTTAACATCACATATTCAGTAAGCTTTCAGTTCAGAAACAATGCAGAACATTGGCAGTTGGTGGCCTGGTGGTACCCCAGTTGTTTTAATGAAACTTGCACAAAGTTAATTGTAATTATTTTTTGCAAGAGTGGTGGTCAGAGGACAAAAGTAAATTTCAAGGTTTTAGATCAAACACTGTCCAAGAACAATGTCAATTACACATGACTTTATGTGTTTAGGTTTAAAAAAATAGCATCTTACATTAAAACACCTTTATCAGTCGAGGCTGTCTCTCCTCGCCTTAAAGAATGCTTTGTAGTTCCACAGTAGCATCTGGTTGCTCCGGGTAGATGCTTGAGACCCTCCATGGGGAAATTACTCACCTGTTAGTTTGTATAGTTCACTTTTGCTCATGAGTTCTCTGTGCCTACATGCAAAGCTAAAGCTTTCCAAAGTCCATAGGAGTTCTGTCAGCTTCTGCTGCTTGCTACAGAAGTCAAGGACTCAGAATTTGAAAGAGACTGCTCTGGGCTGTCTTTCAGCTCAGCCTCTCAGTTTCTGTTTTAGTCCTGCTCAGTCTTCTCTCTTCCCTTTCTTCTTCCCCAAGCCTTTCCTCTTCCCATCTGCCCATCTCTGTGCACTCCAATTCTAAGTGCTTTACTCCTTTGTTCGAACCTCACCTTTGAAGCATTAGAGACCAACTAAGAGCTAAGGGTGTAGCTCAGTGGTCAATGGATTACCTAGTTCGCATGTGCAGGACCTTGGGTTTCATTCTGGCACTACAAAACCAAACAGAATGAAAAGGACCAACTGATTATATCATCTTGGGTGACTGTTCAGTACTTAGAAAACCAAAGTTGAATTCTTTTTGACCTTGAACAAATTAATTACTCCTGCTAAGCTTGAGTTTTCTTAGTATAATGGTGAGACAGTTTCTCACTGTGCGATAATTAAGGATTCAGTAAGCTAATATCAGAAAACTAGTAACAAAGTACTTTCTACCCTGTGTATCTTACCCTGCTGATTTCTACTAGATTATGTACTCATTGTGAGAAGAGGAGTACTATATTTAATAGCATCTAGCACTATATGAAAAAACATAGAGGAATGAAAGTGATGAATATAATTTTTGCTTAATTGTAGCATATTAGTAGATTCAAATCTCTTTGAATGTGGAACAGGTTTGACCCTTCTTTATTCATAGAGATAGATAACCCCTTCTATCCTTCACATATACCCTGATGTATATTTATATCAAAGGTCCGTAATAAGTGAGAGTTGCAGGCTATGAGATTTATATGAGCGCCAGCCACTTTTTTCTTGTATAAAACAGCCAGACAATATTGAACCAAGCCTGGTACCAGATAACACAGCCCACACGAAGATTTTAAAGTTTGAATAATAATATTTTGGGGATATTATTATTCCAGTGTTCTGCCTACAACTAATCTGAAAACATACATAGACAGATATAAATTCATAAATGAACAGCTACTTTTACTTCTGTCCAGGCAGTTATCACAAGTCTAGGTATCATGTCACTTACACTTTACATATTACCACGTACATATCATTACATACAGTGACTTTAAACAAACGCAATTTGTGCACAAAATAATCTGATCAAATAGCTGTTTTACACTCCAGAAAAATTATATTGAGTTAAAAGTCTGTGTACACCTGAGAATAATGACTCAGTTATATATTTTCCTCAATGAATTTGAGACACATGTTTGAAATCCTCATTAGTATTTAAATAATTGAAAATGATATTTATTGCTTTTACTTGGAGGACCATTGTCCTTACATTGTCTTCATATTCAGCTCCTGAACATTACATTAAAGAAACAGTAGAAAGTAGATGCTCTGTGTTTATTTTTATCTTAATACTTTATTTTTATCATTTTTATTTGTAAACATTTTATTTCTATTTATTTGTGTTTGCCTCCTTCTACCATGTCCATTCTGGAGATCAAACTCAGATCATCAAACTTCGCTGCAAGAACCTTTACCCACTGAGCCAACTTGCTGCACCTGGACCACTTATGTATAAGTTAATTTCTCTTTGAATACTATTTTTGGTGAAGAACAAGTTTTCTAATATTTACAAATATTAAGGAAAAGCAGCATGGTTTCATTAAAGTAAAATAAAGAATTTCTATCAGAAGGAGGCTAAGAAATTAAAATGTTTAAGACTTTAACAAATGTTGTTACTCTATAAGGGCTAAAAATTAACAGTATTCTAAAACATTACAACTTAGCAAGTTAACCCTAGAAAACTCTTTGTATACTAAGAAACAAGTATCTGTGGGGGAGGGAAATTACAAGTTATTGCGGGTTTCTTCTGTCTTTCCTGTCACCTTTCTGGGTTTAATTTTGCTAAGCTCTTAGTGACTTAGAGCTTAACTCCCATGCCACTATGCCTGGAAGTTGCCAGATGCACAGCTCAAGGTTTGGGAACTCTCCACAGCTGGGCTTAGGGCCTTTCCCCTTATGGGTAATCTCAGTGGTTATCCAAGAAAATAACTGTAAGAGCTATTCCAAGGTTGGAAGTAGATGAAATTATATATATGGAATATAGTCAACTCTAAATTAATACCACTTTTTTCTCTTTATTTTCTTTAGAAATGGACAGGATAACATTATGATAAGACTCAATCTAAGACCAGAAAAACAAGAAAGACTAATAAACATCCATATGTCCAACTTCAGTAGGCTTGAAATATGGAGGATGAAAATAGCTAGAAGTTGAGTCTTTTCAGTTTTCACATGAATAATCAGTATCAGCATGATGTGAGAGATCCAGATGTCCATCCATTAATGTGTATATATTAAGAAAACTCATCTGAGCATGTGAAGTACCTCCAAGTTTCATATATTTTCACTTGGTAATTATGCTCATTTGTCTATAGAGGATTTATAAATAAAACTTCTAGTAGGCTTTTTAAATAATAGAAAATATGTTACAATGAGATATTTTGTGATGTTTATAGACAATGAGTGTGCACAATACATAATATCATAAGAACAGTCTGGTCACTACAAAGCAAGAAAGTCAACTGTACATAGAATATGATCCCAGTTACAGAAAGAAGAGGAATATATACATTATCAAGAGAAAAAAAATATCAGACTAAAATGGTAATCCTAAACCAGGTGTAGTGGTATATGCCTTTGATCCCAGCACTTGAGAAGCAGAGGCAGGTTGATTTATGTGACTTCAAGTCCAGCCTGGTCTATGTAGCAAGTTCTAGGCCAGCTGGCACTATAGAGAGACCCTGTCTCAAAAACACCAAAAATATTTTATGATATGGATCATACAATCTTTTGTTCAGGGCAAAAAGAGTTAAGATGATCTACTGCATTGAAGAAAGTAGTCTAGCATCCAGGTGCAGAAGGCCACGGCAATCAGCCTACATCCTGGAGGGGAAACGCTGATCAATTCGGCTCGCGGTTCTGCAGAAGCAACTCACAGGCCAGAAGCCTCCGATGAGGGGTGCTGCTAAGGGGTCAGGAAAAGTAGAGCTCCAGGAACACTGCCAATGAGCAGGGTTTGCTTGTCTTCAACATACTTCCTGCTGTTGAACGCCTTAGCCTGGTCAGAGTTCAGCTTTGCTCAAAACTGTCTGGGCTCATACTTAAGATTTTGACTTTTCAGACTTTTCTAATCCTTGGTGATGTTCTATTTAAAAATAATGGGGACTTTTATGGAATAGCATAGGTACGTGTTTTCAGTTTAAAATATAAAGATATCTAGAAGTATGCAAATAAAACAAGAAGCTACTCTCTGTGATTATAGCCTCCCATTACAAATGAAGAAAACATACCATAATCTGAGAAGAAAATACAGTATTTTAAATGAATCAGTTTAGTCCAGGTACAATAATACCTGACTAGTGCTCTGTTCACTTCCTTGCCTTCATCTCATTTTCTAACAGGTGCTGGAGGTTTCAGTGCCTTAGAAAGTAGAGCGGGCCTGTGTGACCAGATCTTATTGTATTGTATATGCTTCTTTTTTACATTCAGGTTGCATAGGATGAAAAAAATAACAATGATAAATTAGTAAATAAAAATAAATAGCATAACGAAGAAAATTAAATGATAGATTTCAATATAGGAAATAACCTTAAAGTAACACGAATTAAATGGTTAAATTGTTGAAAGCATTGCTCATTGCTCATTGTCATCATGGACATCAAAAAGTTTTAACTAGAAGGACCAAGAGTGAGAACTGACAGAAAATGTTTATGTTCCTTAAGACTGTGATGCTGACAGACTGAAAGGTGTAGATCAGCGGTGGGAGCTGAGACAACCTGGATTAATATAGACATGGGACACAGTGAGCTTCCTGTACAGAGAAAGCTTTGAACAGAGGATACCATGACCTTCCGTTCAGAGACAAGTGTCCTCAGACCCCACATCCCTATGGAAGTGTTTAATAGAGGCAGCTCCCGGCCTTTTCCCGACTCCCATCATCTCATTAGAATTGTTCTTAGGAGGATATAGCATTGTTCTCACTTTTCTAGGACATGGCTCCATGTATACTTTCAGATTGGGTGACACATAGAAAATGTTAGATCTTTCATTTCTTTCCTAGACTGGGATTTACTACTTAGTAGATATTTGTGGTGGAAGACAAGGATGAGACACAGAACCAGGACTAGAGAGTATCTGGTGACCAGCAAGAATAAGACACCTACAGTGAGATTAGGGGTATGTACTAAAACTGGACTAAGTACATGAGTCAAAGTAAACCATAGTTAAATAAACAAACAAACAGGTAGGCAAGAGGAATACCAGAGACTGAAGATGTGTGATGGGAAAGGCCAAGAACACCAAATTCAGGGTAACAGATGTAAAGAAGGAAATTAGAATAAGATGCAATGATGAGGTGGTTATGAAGAGAACCATTTGCATCTGTTTGACAGTGCTGTGCATGCATATACTACTTAAATCCAGGGTCAGCTCTATGGTCTCTCCAAATGACATGATTACTGGTGTGTAACATATTCAGTGAGATATTCAGTTCCATTTTCTGGCTTCGTTAGGTTTTTTGTTTGTTTGGTTTTGCTTTTTGATTTGTTGAAACAGGTTTCCCTGCAGCCTAGAATTCCCCATGATCAGGCTGGCCTTGATCTCAAAGAGATCTACCTGTTTCTGCTCCCAAATACTGGGATTAAGGTGTATGCCACCATGCCCAGCTCATAACCTGTTTCAATGGACTTAGAGTTATTTTACAGATATTGATCTTAGTAAGTGTGTTTTTGCTGATCTTTAATTCCTTTTGATTTCAGTCAAGGCAAGTAAGTTGTGCCTAATTGAGACAGTGGCAACACTAACAGATAGGCTGGCCTATACATGGCCTGTTATCTCACTGCAAATCTGGGAGTATGCTAACATGAAGAATTCAGATCCAAGCCCCCAGCAGACAGAATATATTTGCTTTCATCATGTATATCAAATCAATGAATAGTCCTACCATTTTCTTACTTTGAACATTCACTCACTTTTCTGATGAAATATACATCAGAAACTTTTAGAGGCTCTGTCCTGTCAGTCACTTCACAATCCAGTCCATTCCTCTTTCAAAGGCTTTCTTGAGGCAGTCTGGTTGAAATCTATTTAAACTTGTTTTTAAAATAGCATTTTATTTTGTTCTATGCAGCAAGAGTATATTTGGCTCTAAATTTAATTCTAGTTGAAGGCTCTCTTCTCTCCACTTACTCTAGGGGAAAATGAGGTTGTCGCCTCCCCCCTCGCTGGCTGCTTATTGCAGTTCCTATTTTAATATCCTATTTGCAAAGCCTCTTGCATGGCTCTCTTGACCATGGGTCCCATCAACAGAGTTCAGGGCTTCAGTGGGTTTATATAAGAATAAAATTTCCAGGTACTTTAACATTTCTGTACTGACTTCTGTTTCTAGCTACATGAAATGTAGCAAGTCCTTCTACCCCAAACACAGGAATTATGTGGAACTTTGTCACAAATGTCATCAGAATGAAAATAATAATAATAATAATAATAATAATATAATTTTTATAGTTACACATTATACTAGACATTAGATACACTTCTATACACTGATACTAATATTTCACAGTAAAGTATACCTATACATTGCAGAATTTTTCTTGTAATATTTTGATAGTGTTCCCTGTTCTAAATAGTTTCTTTTCTAATTCTGCATATTGTATTTATTTATTTATAAGTACTGTTCTGACAAGGAGGCATCAAAAACTATGAAAGGGGTTCATGGTATCAGAAGTGTTAAGAACATAAATGGATTTTTCTGTCCTTTTTTCTACTTAAATCAGCTTAATAGTCTTTTGTTTATCCTGAAATGCCCCTAAGTAAAAAAGAAAAAAAAACTTATTTTCAAATCCTATGATCTACTATTTTGTACTGTATGCTGAGTGAAAGCATTTTTAGTGCCAGTTAGAAAAGTGAATCAGACATTAAACTAGCACTTACTATAATGAAATCAGACCTGTGTAATTATGACAGTGCAATTACACACATCTGAAAATATGCAGTTTCCCTTTTCAGTATCAAATCATCAAAGCTCTTACTTGGTCGTGAATGATAAAATGCTCTTTCTCGAGTACTGAGTACAAGCATTGATTTCCTATGAAACAAAAGCTTCTGTAACAGCTTAATTTATTAAATTATTTGTTAAGTGCTCATAACTTGATAGATACCATGTAAATAATATTCTCTTATACATGTTGTGTTAATGTAACAGATATGGAGTACTAAGTGTATTGAGCTCAAATGACTACAGTCTGTTTTAAGGTTAAAAAGAATTATGTGTGTAGTTATAAATGCAGACACTTATCTTTGCCCATTTCTTTGACTAAGGTGATTTTTAGTGTTAATCAAACCCTCAGTCCCCACTCTCTCCTGGTGGGTCTATATCCGAGGATGAGCAGCAGGGCAGCTTCACCTGTGGCGACTAGTGTATCCAAGGCGTCTCTGCAATTCCACTGAGTGAAGATATTAAATAATAGCAAAGGGCAGGAACCCAAGAGTCAGCTGGACCCACACCAGCATCCTGCACTACTACTTAGGTATATGATCTTATTTAAATATAATTTACACCCCTGAATCCCTATTTTAATAAATGATGATAATAACCTTGTAATGTAATTATGGGAATTAAAGGTCATATGAAGCAGGGTGTGGTGGCATACACATGCAATTCCAGTACTCAGGAGGTAGGGACATGAAGAGTCAAGATCAGCTTGGTCTGCATAGAGAGGCCCTGTCTCAAACAATGACAGTAACAAAAAATAATAACAAAGCAACAAAATTATAGCAAAAAGAGTTATATGGGAAATGCCTGCTACTGTTATCAGGCACACAATTTTAGTTATATTTGCAAGAATTCTATTTACATATGTCTCTTTCTAGTAATGAATTCAAGAGCATTGTTAATTCTTTCTTTAGAAAAATATTTATGATTAAGTTTTTATGTGTATGAATGTATTGCCTGTATGTGTATAATTGCACCCATATTGTGCAATACCCTCAGATGTCAGAAGTGGGCATTGGATCTCCTGGAACTTGAGTTAGGGACAGTTGTTAGCCGCTATGTGGCTGCTGGAAATTGATCCAGATCTAGATCCTCTGCAAAAGCAGTCAGTGCTCTTAACCGCTGAACCATTTCTCCAGCCCTGAGCAATCTCAGTTCTTAAATGCTGTTGAACAACATGAACCCCCAAAAAATAGCATCTCAGAGAAATACAATTAAATTAAAATTAAATATATATTTGTATATATGTACATATGTTTATATACACGTATATACATAAATATGAATCAAATGGGAAATATCCTTCTGGTAATAAGATCAAATACCAAATGTAGAGATATTATTAGGTCACATAAGAATCAGCATGAAATAAGACCACTGAAGAGAATTTAATGGAAGGCAACTGTCACATACAAATAAGTTTAAGTGAACAAACATAGTATTCAGAGACCTGTGTGTGACATCCACTGCCGCAATCCCAGCACTCAGGAGGCTGAGGCAGGAGCATTGCTGAGGTCAGCTTAGGATACATAGTACTTTAAACATAGTGTTTTAAAATGTACTAGAAATGAATGTGACAACTATATAAGCAGACTCAGTGTTGTTGGACTGGACTGGCTGATGTGGCAACAGGGAGAGTCCCTCCTGATTGGAGCTACGGGCGTCTCTGAAGGAGACGGGAACCCAGAGAACTTATTTTTGAGCTTCTTTCTCTGTCAAACTCACAAATGACTTGAAAGGTACTAAGAGAAGGATCTAGGTAGAACTGTCTAAACAGACAGGCTGGGGGAACAAGGGAGAGAAGGATAAAGAGTAGATTTGAAAAGACCAGCAGAGATTGACAAGCAAAACATTACAGGAAGAATTTAAGAAGTCCGAGAAGGATTCTCTCCTAAGGATTGGTCACAGGAAGCTCTTTAGAACATGAAAGCTGTTTGTAAACACACATGTGCACATTTGAGTTAAACGTAATATCCCACTCATCTGTAGTAATTTCACTGATTGACACAGACACACCCCCTACTCCTAGTGATGGCGTGGGAAAGTCACAGTGAGTGTGATGCAACTCTGCAGTAGCATATGGTTTTTACCTGACAGGTCTTCAGTGGATATCGGGAGAGCCTAGCAAGAAAACTGCCTTCTGTGAACAGAGGGCATGGGTTCATGGTAAGGGAGAAATCTCAGCTAACCTGACAAGCCTCAGCCTGCTTTTCTTGTGTCCTTCCTTTGGCCAGATAATCTGCTCCAAGATAAGTGGTCTCTGTTGTCCTGGAGCCAACTGCACCTTTCTCTTAGCTGCCATTGATTACTTCTATAAGTCCTATTCATTTGAAACTTTCTATCGATCTGTTTACAGAATTCACTCCAGGACTTATTTTTGTGACAAGGATGCTTTATACAAGGGATTCCTGTGGGTCTCATTTATAATTTTTTGTGGTTGGCAAGGTGTTTGTTTGTTCAGATAGATTGTCCCTCATGCTTGGTCTTAGGTTTGTTTAGTAGTAATAATTCAACATTTCAAATGTCCATTCAGTGAATCATTCATTCACCAAATATCTCATCACGTATGTTGTGCCAGGCACTCTAGTCCATATTACAGATGGCATTACTTAGCCCTAAGAGCTCAGAATTTTCTCACTTAAAAAAATAAATTTCTGAATGGCTGATGGGAGGTACAGAAACAGTCTCTTTTGAGCATGGGACTCTTTGTAGGTTAACCAGACTCCAGTGAATGGTCCCACATTAAAGGACATTTGGGAACACAAATTAGGCTTTAATATAATATAATATTATATTAATTATATTATATAATATTATAATATATATGGTATATTAAGTTGGACAGGGAGCAATAAGTGGATGTACAGATAGGGAAGGGATCTAAATATCTAAATACTATCGATTATATTGTATTAAAATTGCAAAAATTCATTTAAAAATTTCTGATACACTGATATGGTCTTTGCATTACTCTCTTACAATAGATTTTCAGGCCTATCTGGAGCACAGCAGATATGTTCTGTAATTGATGACCAGCGTCTGCCTTGGCCATGGCTATAAATGTCATAGGCCTTTGGATGTATGTCTTCCACTTGGCTCTATGGTCATGGTGACACTTTTCAGTGACAGGAAACTTTTGTAGTACAAGATAAGTTCTCATCAAGATATCTGTCACCTTACATCTGACAGCACTCTCAAAGTCCTTGTTGGATAACTTAATTTCAGACTTTAAAATTAATGTTTTTGGATAGTTTGTGTTTTACCTTTTTCTTTTTTCCCTCCCTAGTCATTCTTTGAAAAAGAGTAGTGAAACCTCACATATAGAACTATAGACCATCATTTGTGACTCACGTATCAGAAGACTTTTGCTAAGGATATCTATGAATGTTGAAGCTACTGGGGCTCATTTGAAACCAGGAATGACTGGGTTTTAAGTTCCTGACTTCCTCCTCGTGACATCTAAGCTGCAGTTGTAAATGGAGAATAGAGTAGCCCATGAGTCTGCAATAGTGGCATGGTAATACTCTATATTAGATTTATCCAAAAGCTGATATATATATATATATATATATATATATATATATATATATATATAAAACAATGCTTTCCAGCTGCAGAGTAATTTTAACAGTGTGTTTTATTTATTTTTTAGTTTTGTTTTTTACTTTATGTATATGCATGTTTTGCTCGCACGTATGTAAGTAGCCGCCTTTGTGCAAAGCCTATAGAGGTCAGATCCCCTGGAACTGGAGCTACAGATGATTGTGAGCCACCATGTGGGTAGGTGCTAGGAACCAAACCCAGTTTCTCTGAAAGAGCAGGCAGTACTCTTGACTAAGTTGTCCTTCCTGCCCCAATTTGACCATTCTTGAAAGATTCTTCCAGGTACACTTACTAAGATGACATGGTATGACTAATTATTTTGGTTTATACATACTCTTTGATGCAGAATGGAAGAATTCATGGAAATTGAATCCACTGCCTGTTCTTTATTGGAGTAGATGGCATCAGATGGACTCTAGTTTCCCTTTCTTTATCAACCTTCCTCTCACGATCCCTTTTTCATGTGTTCTATGGTATTAAAAAATTCATTTCAGACCATTAGTCATTGTCCTATCATCTTTCCCTTCTCCCAGGAACCAAGCAAGAGCATCATATTCATCCCTGCCATGGTCAAAATGGCTGGTACTTCTCTCTAGACTGTGGCTCATGATACCTTTTAATAAGATAACCAAAATATGCAATATCCACAGGGCAGAGGCTGTAGCCTGGTGAAGATAGAATGAACCAGGCCCTCCAGCTGGCTGCAAGCTCAAGTGATGCATGCCAGGAATTCACTTTAATTACCAATGATTCATAGGAAGTTCTTGGAAATCATGGGTGAATATAAAGTAAGTAGGCCTAAGGGGTTTGTTCTTGGGTTCTAGAACAGTCACTCTGAAGAATGTAAGGATCATGGATATTAAGTATTAACCCATTGTGTTCAGGACCTGTAGAGATTTCCCAAGAAGAAATTGTAGTTGATGGGGCATCCAAACCTGACCATCTATTTGGAGCTGCAGGAGGGCATACCATTTTTTCTTGCCTTTTATCCTTCTCTGTGTTGAAGGAAAACTGGCTAGACAGCTTATTAAAAGAGTCAGGCAGACTTTGAAAATGATTACAAAGACAAAGAGAACTGCATTAGAGTTCTGCAGCATGGGAGAGGGAGTGGGTACAACTCTAAACACAAGGAAAATGGGCACACTGAGCCAAGGGGGAGTGTGAGGAGGTCAGTGGGTGTCACGTTGCTAGGAGGAAATCTCAGCAAACGAGACAGACCATGACTGGAAAGATTCAACAAGAATATTACAGAAGAAAGATTAGGGTGATCAGATGTCACCTGGGGGACAATAGAGAATTAGATATCAGTGGTTATCAGATCTGGAGCTGAGAGATTCTGGGTAAATCAACTTGTTCTTAGAGAATCTTATCAAAACAGGGATCTTGAAGTTTGTCCAAGGTTGGAGCCTGCTTGACTAAAGTCAGACTCAGGGAGAAAAATTTATCAGCTATATGAATTGTTGACGGGTTTCTTTTCCTTAAAAAGTGATTAACTGTTATTTAGTTTTATTAATGTTCTTTTGATCCAAATTACATAGTTACTGCTTTATGTATATCACTTTAACAAAAACTAAATGTGGCTTCTTATTTTATAGATGAGGAAATAAGATATATAAATGTTTCTAAGATATTGACTTGTCTAAGGACACATACCTGATACACGGTAGATCTTGATGTCAACTCAGATCTGGATCATTAAAAAACCTACATTTCTTATGACAGGATCATCAGACAAATGTTTGATGATCTTCTTAATTTCAAGCAACACCTGTTGATTAAATACAGGAGGGAAAGGGGGTAGTAAAGAAGGGTGGTGGAGGGGAGGGGGAGGAGAGGAGAGAGAGAGGATTTTCCAACAGTAGGCCCGATTCCCATTTCATTTTGTGCTTCCTAGCCTATGAAATAACATCATTAGCTTCTGAAGAGAGCTGTTGATCCAGAGATAAAAATCAACAACTCTTCCTGGAAGCACAGAAGACCCCTGATCACCATCCCCAGGTTGTCCAGTCTTCTGGACATTTCTTAGTAATATGCAAGTAACTGGCTGCAATATAGACCCTGGTTGATCCTGGCTGCTGGGTAGCAGCTGCATCCAGCACAGTGCTGTCACTTCTGGGCATGTCTTGGGGAGAGAGCCTCAATGTTCCTGCCCCTTCTACCAGTGCTTCTGATCCTGCACACTAGCCTCAGGCTGGTCTCCATCCACTAGGTTCAGCCTACATAAGCAGCACCCTCTTCCTGAGTGTACAAAGCAGCCTCCTTTCCTAGGTCTCTAGGATTTCCATTGTGCACAGGATAAAAGAATAGAAATAAACAATTTTAATTGTACTTATTTTGAAGTTTTTGAGCTTTCCCTCATTCAATCTTCTTTTTGATTTTTTTTTTTTTTGATCATCTTTCTCCTAGGTCTCAGTAAGCTATCTGGGGGGGTCTGGGGGGGGTCATCATTCTGAGGAGAAAGATCTTTATCCTCTATTTCCTTCTGAGTTCTGGACCCCAACCTTTTCTTCATTCCCAAGAGTCTGCCTAAATACCATGCCTCTTTTTCATGTAAAACAATTCAGGTCTTCTCTGTTATCCTCTCTCTTTTAGACTAGACCTAAGGCATACTCATATGTTCATCCTGAGCCTCTACGGGTTCTTCCAGAAAAAAACATTTTAACAAATAATTGTACTGCAGCCTCATTTATAAATATCAGGACAGAGAAAGATGGTCCCAGTTGTCTGTGATTGATTTTCTTCATGGCACTGTCTTTTAAGGCCACCCTAAACTGTGTCATATGCTTTTCTAGATAGCTTGGAAATGATACTGTCCGGAATGTATATCAGGATGGATTTTCACTGCACTCATGCTAAAATCAATGACTTCTTTTTAAGATTTACGGAGCACTTGGTATTTCCTTGGGGAAATGGAGCTAGATTCAGTAATCATGTTGGATCTAACTGGTTGTCTGGGAGACATATGCTTTACACTATTTCCCGTGAACTATCACATCTTCACAAGAACACTATGGATTTGCTGCTGTTCTTCCAGTATACGGATAACATTCAAAGCATGTAAAAGTGAGGTCCTTAAACCAACATGCCATAAACAGTGGTCACAAAGAGAACTGGAATATATATTTGACCAATCAGTGTCTACTGTAAGGCTAAATGACTCAAAGCAAATTTGGATTATTGGGATCAGTAAGGTTTTAAAATGCAGAGTGAACCAGTTGTGAGAATAGCCTGGAAGGATAGCATAAATGACTTTCTTCCTTTGACTCTCTGGGGAGAAAACAACTATGACATGGGTGTAGAGAGAGAAGTTTTGGAGGGCTGTGTCATCAGATTTGAATGATTCCTATAACAGCTTCCATGGTTCAGAGAATTCTGTCAGTTGATTTGGTGGGAGCTGTTGATTTCTGGGCTGGAGGATTGGCCTTGGTTGTTGCTTGCTGAGAAGAACCTGTCAGTTGTTGGCTCCATCAGCCTCCCTGGAGGGCCCTGTCGTGACTGAACCACAGCATGATCTTCTGTGGACAAGAAGAGCTGGGTTAAAATTAGTGGTTGAATTACAGAAATGTACATTTTTAATTCTAGGTACTGAACACTGGTGACAGAATATTGACAAATTAAACTGGCTCATATGATTCCATTCTAGACTTTATGAGAGGGAAGCTAGCATACCTGCCTACATAGCCCTAATCCCTGGTGAAAGAATTTAGTTGCGGGTGAAGATCTATTTCTGTTTCCATGTTGAGTTGATTATTTAGATGAAGTCTTCCAATATGTAGCACTAACTTCATGACATTTCATTAGCAGTAAATTGCACTTCTGTTGTTTGTAATATGTCATCTACACCATGACTTTGACTAAAGTTTTAATATAATCTGTAGAAAGAAAAGCATACTGATCTCTGATACAAGTTAACCCTATGGGTCAGGAGCACCGCAGTACAGAATTCCGTGCTGAGCTGCAGAACTCACTTTGAATAGGGGCAGAAGTCCACTGAGAATTTTCTCCCTTTTCCCTGAAAAGTAAGTACAAGTTTGCCTTACATTCCTGGAGAAAGTGAATACTTCTCTTGTGACTGTTTGAGGTCATGCTCCACAGACCTTCCCCCTTTCCGTTTCTCTGAATCCTCTTTCAAGCTGTCATATATGCAGTATGTTTTCTGCTGTTCATACTCTGTGTCTGTAAATACTTGGATTATTGACTGTATTAGCTCCATCTTCTTCACATAGCCAGACTTTCTGGATCTATGTGCATCTGTGCTTTGGATAGGACAGCAGCCCTTATTTATAATAGTAGAGGAATTCCCAACTTTCTCCTAAACAAACACACAGGGCTTTACCCTCGTCCCCCTCAGAAATCAAGGCAAAGGCAGTGTTATGGATCAAACTTCCATGAGTTGTATTGATAGAGTACATGCTGTGAATTGCCTGAAACCAGAAATGATTTGCAAATGCCTCAGTTCATAGATTCTGTATTAGTTTCATTTAAGCTGCTGATTAACTGTATGCATTCATTCATGTAGAGAAGCAAATTATTACAATTATCACCCTTTCGGAATGTAACCCTCCAAGTTGTATTTAAAACCACAATGCAGCTGTAGCAATTCTTTCAGAAAATACTCTTGTAAGTCTCATGGTATTAATGTTTGTGCTACGATATATTATTTCTTGCTGTTTGTCAGTCATTTTATGCATAGATGTTTAGTATTTTAGCATAAGTGTGTGGGTGAAGCCTTTCTAGCCTGACAAGAGTTCCATTTGCCATAGTTTGATATGAAGTCTGGAAATTTTAGGTACTGATTTTGAGACCGTTCCCTTTTCTTTTCCTCTTCTTTTCCCTAATTCCCTTCCTCAGTTTTTCTCTTCTTACATTAGTGAAGAGAGACATGATAGTAAATATCTTTTAGTACGTTAATAAATTGCTGAGTGATCTATTGGTTTGTGCAGAGATTTAACTTACAAAAGTTGAGTAGCTGAGTAATCCCCCTAAAATGAAAGTTGCTAGTCATTAAGTCTTTTATCCATTATTTTCTCATTAATGAGTATTATTTTTCCATGTGACTTAAATTCTTGAACTATAAAACCAGAGGGTATGAAAAGAGAAACACTGAAGGAGGTAAAATGCAGGAAGAAGGAGAGACAGAGAATAGAGAGGGAGGAGGTGAGGGACATGGAGTAAAACAGGGAAGGAGAGGGAGAGTGAACTTCTCTTCCATAGTCATTTTTCCTCCAAATGTTTTTGGTATACACACAGGATTCCCTCATTCTGGGTGTTGTCCGCTTCTTTCCTCACTACGTTGCTTCATCTAGCTTGTACAGAATGTGCCAGGCCGAGCTATTCTGCGCTTCTGTACACAAGTAGAAAAACACAGCTTCTCAAGCTTCTCAAATTATATCCACTAGCCACCCATCTTTCTTTCTGTACCTTCACTAGACAGTAATTGAAATTGCTTTTATCAAGATTGCACTAAGGACTCAGAGCTCATTCTACAGGATTCTAGGAACACTGTTTTTACTTTTGTTACAATTTTGAGTTCTAGCCATGGCACTCTTTTCCCAGCACCCAAATAAAACTAGTGAGTCATGGAACAAACAAAGGGAAATCAAGCTGGTACTGACCTCCAAGCTTCATCACTGGGATAGCCGAAGCTGCTACGCATGTTATCAACAAGAGAAAGACAACCATCAACCCCACCCAGCTGTAAATTATTTGATATGGATAACTAATGGGAAAGGGAGAGCTGCTTTCTTTAAGGGAGTAATGCTAAATAGGTTAGCAAGGCTCCCATGGATGAACTCAAAGTAAAGTATATATGAGGACACACACTTGGCTCAATAGACCTCAACAGATATGACAGAATACATGAAATCTGATAAGGGCCTATATTTCGGGTGAAGACAGGAGAAATGGTCTAAATATGAATAAAACATATTGTATGAAATCAGCAAAAATTCAATAATTTTTTTAAAAAAGAAATGTTGAAAATATACTTCAAGGGAAAGGAAATTGCTACATTTTGGAAATTAAGAACTGTGCAAGAAAAGAAAGACATCTTCAAAAGAGAAATGAATCAAACTAAGATATGGTTTATACAGAAAAAATTCCCTCAAAAATTATCCAGTTGAAGTTGACCAAAGCACATCAATATGAAAATTATTGCTAAGGCATTTTATAGGGGCTAGTAAATATCTGAAAAGGTAACAAAGCAAATGACTAGTTTTCCATTTAACTGATAATCAAAGAATCCTAAGGATAAAATACAAGGACCTCATCTCATTCGTCTACTCCTAATCAGTTAAAGGGATGGGTCACCATGCTATATTTTAAATTCAGGGAAGAAAATGCAAACTTCAATAAAAATTCATACAATTGTATATTAGTAAAAATTCAGATGTATAAGAGAAAGAAACAAATATTTCTATCTTTGTCTATTAAAATATACTGCTGCTGATAATTGTCTATTTTCTGAGGCCACAGATGAACATGTGCAACAGACATTCATTGAGTGGAGAAATCTGGGGTTTTCCCATCTGGTACCATAAAACCACATTGTTTGTTCATATAGAACATTATCACATCCAGGTTAAACAATACAGATGAAAATAAAGTTTCCCTACAAATGTGATTGCTGTGGGGATGCATGCTTGTATTACTATGTACCAAAAATAATGATCATGTTGAGTATCTCTGATAATGAATAAAGGAATATATCTTGTGTGACTTGCTTCTTGATGTATGAACACATAATTGTCTGTGTAGGATAGATTGTGATATTTCTTCTAGAAATGCCATAAGATGTGGTGGAACTGAAGCACTGTAACCATAATTGTCATGAGAAAATTTGGTGAAGACTATATTCCATTTGCTGTAGGTTAAGTAAGGTCGTTGTCCCCCAAGGGTTCACTGTGAATAAAGATTTGTTCTCAGGCTGGTATTGTTTGGGGAGTGGAAGGAGCTTTGCAAGGTACTGCCTCACGGGAGGTCCTTAAAATCCCTGGTACATGTGTTGTTTGTTGTGTGACCCTTTTGATAGTTGTGAAGTCTGTGCAGCAGGAGAAAATCTGGCCCTGGGTTTCTTCAACTTCTGCACCTGCTCCTTCATCCGCTATCCATCATAGGCTCCTCACCTTTGCCAAAGCCAATGGCTTGGACACTCACCCTAGCAAACTATAAGCTAAATAATCCACCAGTCTTCATAAGTAGTTTGTCGCAGGAATTTCATCATAGTGGCAAAGAAAAAAAAAAGCTAATGTGCTATTTTGTGTCATTATACATTCACAGTGTTGAGTCTAAGGGAACACTTAAATGTTAATCTGATGTAAATCATGTCCCAAATTCTCTATTAGTTAAAGTTTCACAGAATTTTTACATTTTAGTCTTGAAAAAACAATTCTTCACGTTTTCATTAGTATAGAACAACAAAGCTGCACTTTCATTTGAAGCAGAATAGATTCATTTGCCTAATATTTGCATTTGCCAAGTAAAATCAAGAGAATTAGCCTCTGCATGTGTAATAAAGTCCTTTATTTTGTGAATATACTCAGATTACTTTAATCACAAAGGCTAAGGATCAATTTCAGCTTCCTAAGAAATGGAAATGTTGGTATTTTCAGATATGCATAGAACTCTGAGCTCAAACAAGGCCATGGTGGCCTTTTCTTCTCCCTAGTCTCTCTCCGGCTCTAACTTCCTTCTGCTGGGAGCATTGCATGCTTTGCTATGCTTTGGGATCACCTTCGTTCTCACTACATGTGGCAGAGATGACTCCCAGGAGTCTTGAATGTACTGCATCCTTTTCTGGTTCACATAGGTAGAGCTTTCTCTCTCCATCTGTGGTAGCCATGCTTTTTAACACTGTGTTGCATAGCTGAGAAAATCAATTTAGGGAAAGAAAGAGTTCCTTTAGCTCATGGTTTAAGAGGAGTCGGTGGATTGTGGTAAGTGAAGCATGTTGTAGCAAAACAGATCATACTGTGGCAACCATGGAGTAGAAACACTGAATGCCCCAAGACCCTCAAAGATACTCACAGAAATATGTTTTACTAATATCTTAGGTCCTTCCCAATTCAATAAAATTGACCAAATTAATCACATCATCTGAATAAGTAAAACAGTAGTTGGATATTTTTTCTTATTTGCTTAATAAAATAAATCCCCCAAAAGAGTGACTGCAAATTGAGAGAAGATAGTTCATATTTAATTTGATTTGTTTAGGTTTAGGTCCCATGTCCACCCTTACAGGCTGGATGCAGAATATACAGGAGTATGTAGCATGAGGTATGAAATAAACACTGAAAAAAGGAAAACTCACCTTCTGAATTCAGTAGCCATTTTATATGGACTAAGCACTTACCGCAAGCTCCCCAATAATTACATGACAGAACTATGGGTCACCTATGCTAGGGAACAACAACTTCAAAAGAACAATTCACAACAGTACTCCTTCGAGCACTTCCTTTTTGCTCATGTTGACAGTGGGACTGTTGTATTGGTGACCTGAACAATACCAAAGTAGGGGAAAGTGCTTAGGCACTACATTTGGGATTAGGCCCTAAGTTTTAAATTCATTCATTTAACAAGCATTTATTTAATAGACCCAACATGCATCAGGCTAGGGATCACCGGTAATAAATACCAGGATGGCACTTACTGAAATGTTTCTTCTCGGGGAAGCCCTCTCTGTTCATGGTACTGAAAGCAGTCACCCGTCTACTCTGCTTCTGCCCAGAGTTCCTCTACTACACCTTTGTTCTTGCACCATCTACCACCGTGTGGTTACATTTTATGATTTGTTCTTAGAAATCTGGCTTCATTAGAAATCCCATAGGCAGAGGTTTGATTTTTAGTTATGCTTTCAGAGTCTCAGATAGTGCCCAGGAGAAAGGAATGAATCTGGGACCTTTTCCTCAGTGAACTGATGGGATTCTGGCTCTCTTTTCCCTGCTGTGTCTGCTCCTGGAGTATGGAGGTTGCACTTGCTAGTTATTCTAGATGCTGAGCTCTCGTGCAGAAGAAAAATTAGGTAGCTTAAGGGAGGAGAGGGTGGTACAGGTGCTGATCTGGGTGAGGTGGTCAGGGAGGCCTTATGGATGAAGTGACATTTGGCGGGAATGCTTCTAGCTGCAGTTCAGGCCCTTGTGGAAGGGAAGATGCCCTAGCAGAGGGTGGAACTAATGGGAAGACTGAAAAGTAGACTTGTATTTGGTGAGGGAACAACAGAATGATCGGTGAGGCTATATTACAGGATGAGATCGGAGAGCAGAAGAGAATGAACTCATCCTCTAGCAGGCAGAGCCACATGCTGTTGTTGAGATGGGAAGCTGGCATCCTTTTTTTTAAATAAATAAAAGTATTTTAGTTTTTATTTTTATTTTAAAATATTTTGATTCAAGAATTTTTTAAAGTAAAAATTTTTATTGAATCATTGTGTATTTCATACAGAATATCTCAGTCAATCTTAATCATGCTTATGCCTTCTTCTCCTCACACCCCTCCATGGTCAAATAGCCAGTCACCACTCATCCAAGAAGCTTCTATTGCACCAGCCAGAGACTACTACAGAGTATCCCAACTGGTCACACACAGATATTGTCCATGGATTGCTCATGCCTAAGCAGCACATCTACAGTGCAAACTCTACACCCAAGACTCACACAGCTTGGAACAAGGGATAAAGAGGATGCTAATCTCTCAACTCTTAATAATGAAGCTCCCTCATGCAACAGAGGGCCAGTAACACAAAAGGTCACAGATGGCCAAATCTGCAGGGTTGGTCCCTGAACAGATCTCTTATATTAAGTTTCTCTCACCCAAGTCTCAGGGGCCATTGTGGAAGAGGGGATGGAAAGATTGTAAGAGTCAGTGAGGAGGTGTGTGACCATATGGAAATCAAATCCTTCAGACTCCTGGGACCCTGCTCATATGAACCTGCAGCAATGATTTCAGCATGCTCAAGACCCATGTAAACTCAAGCAGACAAAAACCCAGCATGGAACTGGAGAAATGGGTAGCAGATCCCACTCTTTGCGGAAGAAATATTGGTAACTGATTACTACTGGGTGAGGATGAGCTGGTCTTCCTAAAGTGAGGGACTCTGGATAGGCTGACTAGACTTCAGTGGATGAACCTGCACTGAGGAACATTTGGAGACAGTGTCTTGACACAGTAGACCTTAACACAGATGAAAAAATGTATGGACCCTAGTTGGGGAGGTATGGGAGGTGCCGGTGGGGAAGGGGTATAAAGATGACTAGGACTGATTGAGGACTCTCTATGAAACACATAGCAATTCAGTAAAATAATGGGAAGCAGATATGATGCAAATGAGCAGTGATGAGATATTTTTAAAAATAATTTTAAATATCATTTTCACTTTCATACATATCTTTGTATATACAATATATTTTGATCATGTTCATCTCCCCTCCCCTCGATCTCTTTTATTCTCTTCCTATTCTTGCTGTTACTCTTATCTTTCTTCCTAACAAATCTCCTTCCTTCTTTCATGTCTTTTTGTGTGTGACCCACTGATTTTAATTGGGGTTGCTTGCATAAGTATGGCGGATTATTTACTGGAACATGCGCAGCTAAACAGTGACTGTAAGACTTAAGGAAACAACATCCCCTGTGTTCCTAAGGGATGGGTGGGGCTAATGAGCCCTCCCCTACCCATGATAGAATGCTTATTGATGTGGACACAACCCTGTACAGCTCTTGTGCAGAAAACCATAGTTTTCAGCTCCTGGTTGTAGAGAGCCTGGCGTGTTCATAAGAGAGCCTTTCTCAGGATCTCTCCCTCTCCTGTTTCTTACACTCTTTCCACACCCTCTTCTGTGATATTCACTGGTCCTCAGAGCAGTGATATTGAAGTCCTTTTTAGGACTCAAAACTCAGCAGTCACTTATTCTCAGAAGTTTTACAAGTGATGAATCTCTGCATTAGCCTCCTACTGCAGGAAGAAGCTTCTATGACCAAGGCTGAGACAAGCACTAGTGTGCTAGTACAAACATAAGTATTTAGAATATTCTGTTTATTATTATTTTTATGTGATGTGTATGAGTGTATTGCATGCACATATCTAAGTGCTGTGTGTGCCGTGAAATGCCCACAGATGTCAGAAGAGGGCATCAAATTCCCCTAGAACTGGAGAAATAAGTGGTTGTTAGCTGCCATGTATGTACTGGGTATCGAAAAACCCAGGTCTGCAAGAGCAGCCAGTGCTCTTAACCACTGAGCCATCCCTCCAACCCTAAACATAAATATTTAGAAGGAACCTTGACAAAATGTCCATCTAGCAAATCAGCAGTAGTAGCTTCCCCTCTATGGCCTAACTTCTCCTCAGCCAGGTGTTTAGTACTGGATGTGAATTCCCTCCTCTGAAGCAGGCCATAAATCTAATTAGAAAGCTGATGGCTACTCCCAGAGTAGTCGTTGTTAGTATTGCACCCCTGGGCTTAGCTTGTCTGACAAATTGGATAAAAGTATTTTTGAGCAGAAAAAGTGATGTAATCTAATCAATGTTCTTAAATAATATTAGCCTGTATAATATCATTTGCCAAGAACCTTAGGAGGAACAGGATTAGAAGTGTATGTGAGAGTATTTGAGAGAAATGGAGGAATGCACCAAAGTGTGGTGCAGGTGAGGAAAGCGATTCTCATCATAGATTAAAGGCTGACAGGAGTACCAGTGGATTCAATGGGAAATGCTAGAAGAAAGAGAGTAAAATGGGTTTAAATGTGAAATTTGACTTTTGAATTTGAATTATAGTACAGAGCCACACAAAACATCTGCAATACCTTGAAACTAGAGAACTTTGTTAACTTAGAGTCCATTCCTAGTGTTATACCTGGGCACAAGCATCCTTAAAGAAGTGTAATGAACATTTTACTATTTCAAAGGTGAGAAGCTGTCCCAAATTAGCATGTGTACCCTGTTCAGAACACAAGACAGATTCTAGAACTTTATCACATAAGTAATGGTTGGTGAAATAGTCCATCTTTAATTTCCATGTATATTTAACATCTCCCTTAATTCTGATAATCTTGAATAATTTGAAGTGCTCTCAAAAATGTAGCTGTCATTTGTAGTGTTAAAGTTGTAGATTGAGGTGGCAATTGGCCAGGTGGGAAGAACAGCTTTGGGGATCAGAATTCTCCATATAGTAGTCAGTCCCAGTGCTTAACAACCTTGTTGAGATGATAGCAGATTATCAGGGCCACATTCATATTCACATGAATGTATGTGAGAACTGTGCATTCAATTCAGTTGTCTATGCTGTCTATGTGAGTATCCATGTCAAAACTTGATGCATAAATTTCCTTTTGCAGGAGAAGGAATTATTAGTAGAAATCTAAGAGAATGTATGATAAACCAGTGATACGTGTAAGAGATTCTGGCGGAATCAGGTTGTGCTAGATAGCTTTAGTTGTCAACTTGATACACTGGATTGAAGGGAGCCTTAGCTAGAGAACTGCCTCCACTGGACTGGCCTGTGGCTATGTCTGTGGTGTATTTTCCTGATTGTTGAGTGATGTGGGAGGCCCAGCTCACTGTGGGTGGTGCCACCCCTGGGCAGGTTGTTCTGTGTTGTATAAGAAAGCAGGCTGAGCATGGGCCTGGGGAAGAAGTCAGTAAGTAGCCTTCTTCCATGGCTTGTGCTTCAGATCCTTCCTCCAGGTTCCCGCCCTGAGTTTCTACCTTGGGCTCCCTAAGTGATGAATTGTGAGCTGGGAGATGTAAGCAAAGTAAACCCTTTCTTCCCCAAGTTGATATTGGTCAGAGTGTTTTGTCACAGCAATTGAAACTAGAATGTATTTCTAAATGTTTTAAGCTTATTTAAGGTAAATTAAAATAATTACATTCTTTCAGCAAAAAAAAATAGTAAAAAATGGAATTACTCAATTGAAATTAAATTTTCCTTAGTGACGAAACATTTTAAACCTTTTTAAAATTTCCAAACTATTCCTTATTCTTAAATACATGACTTTCATTTTGATTATGTTTGAAGCTATAATTTTTGAATTAATCTCCTAAAGTTCCTCAGATATGAACTGGTAGCTCCACCCTTGTTGCAGAAGCAAAGCTCTTGGGATGTCTTCATAGGTAAATGGGAGTACTATTCTTAGCAGACAGTTAGACTAACAGCAATGTAAAGACCAATTAAGTGGGAGGCAATGGTCCTCTAAGGACCAGTGGAAACCAGCATTGAAGGTGAATCAAATATCTGTCTTTCCTGATCACTTTCCTTGCACAAAAATTCCAGAAATCTCCTGTAATTTTCCAGAGTGTAGACGAATAAATATTTCGGTAACAATTGTCAGAATATTGCTTATTTTTGTTTCTTACATGTGCTCTTTTTGTATTACATGTTTTACCAATTAAGGCTGGTTTATAGAAGAATAGAGTTTTCCAGCATCTTGATGGTATATTATGTTGCATTGTGCATTGGTTATAAGAAACTAGATCATCTTCTAGAATCCTCCGTCTCCTTCTCAATTTCTGTACATTCATTATTGCTTTACAGTGCTTGTTTATAGGATTTTCCAGTATTTTTTAAACTTCAGGCTTAATGGAAGCAAACAAGTAATAAGAGTGTGACTTAGAGTTCTCAGGTCTTGGTTACTAGCTATAATATCTCTAAGCACATAGGGTGTCTCCAGACATAGTAATACGAAGGAAAAACATTAATTGATCTGATGTATTAGAAAATTTGATGCAATGTTAAAATTTGCCTAGTCTTGAATTTGTCTTCTTGTAATCCCAGAACTTGGGAAATGAGAAAGGAAGTTTGTATATTCACAGCCAGCCTAGATTACATACACAATTTATGGTGTACTGAACTACATAGCAAGGTAGTATCTCACAAAATCCAACTGTAGCCCCAGTGATTCCAGTTTGCATGCCCAAATGTCTCTCAGTATATGTTCATCTGCTGGAACTCCAGCTTTGTCTTAATGTTACTTTATTATAGACTACATTAAAACACCACTGCAGTTCTAAAAGCAATTTTTCTAATAATACAGTCAAGCATTTGAGTTAAAATTTTTATTGCATAACTATAATTTTTCCTTAAATTCTATGGGGAGCTGGGGAATGAAATGTAGCCCTGAAAAGGTCACCGGAGTTTTAAGTTCAATTTCATCTCAAAGATATTGAAGACATCTGCAATTTTTCCTTGTGCTACTAATCAGTTCAGAAATGATAAGAAAAGAATTTCCCAGTGTTATCATGAACTTGTTTTTTCTTTCCCAGTAGTCATTTTTCCTTTCATTTCCTCTTTGTAGTTCAAGTACTGAATAAAGAAGACCAAGAGAAAAGTTTAATATATCCATAAAGAAAGACTCACACCACAACTTTATAAAAACCTTAAAGCAAGTTAATTCAGAACCTTTCGTGAACTATCATTCTAGTTTCCCTATATTCAATAAGATGCACAGTGTCACGAGTATACAGTCAATAGCAACCAGCCAGGTTTAAGTGAGTATTCTTGAGAATCTGTCAGTCCTCTGGTACATGGCCCTACCTGCGGGGTCGGGGGGGTGGTTATCAAATAGTACAGAATGGGATACATTCTGTACTTTCTTTCTTAAAGGGGCAGCCACTGTCTAGTTCCAGTGGCATGTGTCCCTGTGAGAATGGTTGTATGGTACTGCTAGATAGGGAGAAATCTGATTTTTTCAATGCTGGTACTTGATTTAAACTTTAAGGAGACTCAGGACAGACTGTCTTGTATGCACAAAGACCAAAGTTTGACTCCAGGGCTGCATAAAACCTGGTATGGTAGTGGTACATGATTGCCCATAATTCCAACACACTAGAGGAAGAGTCAGTACTATCAGGAGTTCAAGGTCATCTGCAGCTGCATAATGATTAGAGGCAAACCTGGGCTACATGATACCCTGTCTCAAAAAGAAAGAAGAAAAAGATGAAATGATTTGTCCAAAGATACCTCCTTGGTAATATTGACAGTAGAAGGGAGAGTTCGGGTGGACTTTTGTAGTAATTCTGGTGGCCACAAGGAAGGTGGGAAGACGGACAAGCTTGGAGGCAGGATGACGGAGATGGACTGTCCAGCTGGGTCATAGTGGCAGGCCGTGCAGAGTTCTTGAGAGTTAATAAGAGTTGGGCTGGAGAGTTTCAGGAGGTTGAAAGGGGGAGGACCTGGCAGCCAGCTGTGTATAGATAAGAACCCGAAGGAGATGGATGCTGCAAGTTTCTCTGGGGTTCCCAAGGAAAATCGATGTCCAGGGCTCAGGTGGAAGGTGCATATTTTTAACAGTAATCTGAAATCCAATTATCTGGCTTCCGAAAGTGCAGACACCACTCCTGCGCACATGGAATAATTATACCATGTGTGGGCTCCGTTCTGATTTTTTCAATCAGAGGATGTGCTGATGCCATTGCTACATTAGCTGGAAAGGTCACAGCTTCAGTGGTTCAGACGCTAGGAAGGAAAGATGAAAATAGAATGGCAGTGATTTTGTAAAGCAGATGGGGGACAAGCTATGGGAGGTCATTCTACATTCCCTGCCTGGTAGGGAGCGGGGAGGGAGAGAGGGCAACCCAGAATGAGACAGGGAAGGAGGGAGGGAGGGAGGGAGAGAGAGAGAGAGACTGAGAAAGGAAACTGTTCAAGTAGTGTGATGCTAAGGAAGTGAGAAGGAAGTGCAGCTGTGATTCTCTCCCATTCTGGGAGTAGATTGATACTGCAAATTGAACAACCTGTGATTCTCTGTCGAGCTCCTTCCAGGATAAAGAGTTTGTCTATTGCATAAAACCAAAGTTTTAATTACCTTGCAGTCCTGGGGGTATATATTATCTCTGTATTGAGGAACAATGAGACTTGGCAAATATTCAAACAGGAGTAAAAAGCAGTGACTGTCTTAAGTAGTGTTTTTTGAGCGTGCCCACATATGAAAGTAGGTGCTGATGATGAAATATGAAGACATAGTCCAAGACGGTTGGGCATCGTGGTGCATTTGGGAGGCAGAGGCTGGTAGATCTCTGTGAGATTAAGGCCAGCCTGATTGACATAGCAAGTTCCAGGTGAGCTCGGACTATAGGAAGACCCTGTCTCCAGCAAACAAACAAACAAACAAAAAAAAGATATAGTCCAAGTTGTGAAGGTACCTAGACATTTAAATAATTACAACAGGATGGTACAAAAACTGTATTAGTTGTCTAGAACTAGACCTAGAACTTCACATTCCAAAAGAAGGTTAGATTCCCAATTGGCAATGTCATTTGTTGAAAAGAAGGGCATGAATTCTGAGAGCCATAATATGACTTGGGAGAGTGAATCTTGCCAAATTTAGAAATGACTGATATTTTCCAAAAGGAAGCCATAAAACAAAAAAAGAATGATGTATCAAGAATGAAAATCAAGAGATTCTTGAAGTCTTATACATCTTAGAACCACACAAGATAGGAAATTCCTTTGTCATTCTTAACCTGTATGTGTAAAAGCATTTAAGCAACCAGAGGCACAAACACACAGAAATCGAAAAAGGCCAATATACACCAGAGTATGATGAAATTGAGCATGGCATGGATAATCCCAGAACTTCCAATGTTGCTCTGCTGTTAAACTATGGATTGGCCTTGAAAGTAATTTGTAATTTCACATAATATTATAAATACTTCTGAGTCTTCTCCCCTTTGGTATCACATCATCTAGACTTAGTACCCAAACTCCTGTATGAATCCTTAAATCATTAGCAGGTTAGTTGTTAGGTTAGTTGTTCCCCTTTGGAGCTCCAAGAACAGTTATGTCCATCCCTTATTGACATTCATTTTTTGGGTAGCCCTACCAATTCAAGTGTATCTGCCTGCTTACTAACTTGATAAACGATTATGAAAATGCATTTGTAGATGTTAGTAATCACTGAACCCAAGGGGCATAGACAGATGCTATATTAGGCACCCCAGGCAGTGTGCTTATTAAATTTATTACCATAACTGGGCCATTTAGTTTTTTTATCTTCTCAAAGTCTTTCACAGAATGCCAAGTTGGGGGTGAGAGGAAAGAGATTAACTAAAATGGTAGATGCAGGAAGAAGTCATATGGAAACCTACATTGTAAGCTAACTAAAAGTAAACTAAAACCTAACTAAAAGAGTGTTAGATGGTAATAGTTTTCATGGCTGAAACTAATAGCCTGGAGTTATTAAACCAAAATTCCAGTGCCAAATATGGGATGCTCCTTATGAGTTATTGGTTAGGGAGAACTCAGCAACTCTCAAAGCAATATAGGCTTTTGCCATTCCTCTTGGCTGCCCAACAGAACTAGTTTATAAGATCCTGTTGCTGAAGATGCCATGAGTCCAAGATATAATTCAAATAAGAACTGAGCTGGATGCATTGGCTAATTTTCAATGGTTTTACATAGCTGAGTACCTTTGACCTACAATATCAATTACCAGGCATCAGGTGCCCACTGATGCAGTAGTGACACCACTAATATGGGGTCAGCCAAGTGCTCTCCTGGTTTAATTCGTGATCCTTAAGATGGAATCCATGCATGATACAGTAAATCAGGTTAAACCCCCGGGGCTGAGGATGTCTTAGACCTTAGGTGGGAACTTACTATTTTGTGATTGCAAAATGACACAGGACCAAGGACCCTTCTAAATATTTATGTTTATACCTGTAGGTAAATGCTCTCAGTCCTAATCAGAGAAATTTCACAATGAGAGGTACTGAAGGCCTGACTTCTCAAGAATTGAGAAGTATTGGTGACGTTGAATGCTCCGCCCTCAACAGGGCATTCATACCACCCCTCTATGGCTTAGGGATCAGTGGAGGAGAGGGTGCATCAAGAAGGTAGGAGTCTGAAGCTATGGAAGACAGCTGCGAAATGCTGCCTGTGAGCATGACAGAACCAATGTTATTCTAATCTCACAGCAGCAGCAGCAGCTACCAGCAATAGGCCTGCACAAGACAGGGCTGAACAGTCAGTCATAGATTGGGATCATGTGGCCCTAACCCTTCCTCATTGAACAATGAGCTACCGATGGATTCTAGGGGAGCTGACATTGTCTTTAGTTGAATACCTACTGATGAGCTTACCATGCTTTATTGAATGGTGGCAAACCCATGGTCGCACAGACAGCCCTGGCTAAACCCAGTAGGCCATGAAAACAAAGCAAAACAAAAGTCATGAATGTGGGAAAAGAACTTGCTTGTGGAGGGCGCTTAGGAGTAATAGGCAATGGGAAGGAGGTAAAAACGGGTGGAACTGACGGTCATCAGAGTACGTGAAGTAAATATATGGGATTGTCAGAAGAAAAACCACTAAAATATATTAAAGTATTTTAATAAAAATCACGTCTACAAATAAAAAAAAATCACAAATAATAAAATGCATTAAATGTTTCAGGAAAAAAGAAACCATAGAAAGGATAATGAATATCACATGTCCCAAAACTTTTTATTTTAAAGGTTAGGAAGTGAGAACCAGAACACCTAAGTGGTTTCCATATGTTCTTACAACCAGTTCTTACCAGGATAATCTGTTCATTCCATGCCCAAACCTGCTTTAATTTTGATGAAAACATATTTTCTCAGGGACTCTCCTGATCTGGTTACCTAGTAGATTAATGACATCATTTTAAATCTTAGTGTAGAGATTTTAGTGCATCGCCTTTGTTTTCATTGTGTGTTGACACTTCTTCACCAAGGTGGAGAAAGGCCATGAGGGAGTAGTGAGCTTATGATATTCTTGCTCTTACTGGGCTGGATTAGTGTCCTTATAAAAGGGCCTCAAAGTTTTGCCCCTTTGCTTTTTAAATAAATTTTATTGAATTTTTGTGTATTTCAAACAGAATATCTTTATCATGTCTATACCTCCTTCCCCACTGGCACCTCCCACAGATCCACCCCCAACTGGATTTCATGCATTCTGTCATTTGTGTTAAGGCCCCTTGAGTCAAGTTAGTGTCCCCAGATGTTACTCAGGGCAAGTTCATCCACTGGGGTCTAGTCAGCCCATCTAGAGCCCCTTCCATTAAGAAGATCAGCTCTTCCTCACCCAACAGTAATCAGCTGCCAATAGTTCTCTGGCTAAGGTGGGGGCCCTCCGCCATTTCCAAAGTTCTATGCTGGGTTTTTGCCCCTGATGTCCGCGCCTCGACCTGGCAAAGGTTGCATTCTATGAGCTGGAAATTAGATTCCATGAAAGACCAAATCTCTTGTTATCCTTCTGGCTTCGAGAGCTGTGAATAATTTTTATAACCTTTCCAGAGTATAATAACTTGTTAAAGTAGCCAGAAAAACTAATTTTTTTCTATTTTTTGTCCCATGATCCATAGTGACTTATTTTGAACTGAACACATGAAATGTTCAGCAGACATTATTTTAATTAACAACTTATCAATAAAAGGAGAAATTTTTATTAATGAGGAAACATTGTGAAGTAACAGGTTCTCTCTTATAAACAGGGAGAAAACTCAGTAACATTATGTGACTTTCTGAGTTCAGTCAACCACTTAGTGACAAACCCAAACTAAAACTTTATTTTCCCAGTTCTTTTATTTCCAAGACTGACTTGTCTATTGTGTCCCAATGGAATATAGTGATATGAAATAATAAAGTGATTTGACTGTGATTTATATTTCTCCCTGAAAATGCTATCCAAAGTTTCTAAACTACTCACTACAACCCAATGAAAGTGACAGGCAGCTGGAGATTTTTATGAATTAGACAATCTCAACTCAACATTTATGTCACTTGTTTCAATTTCTTCCAATAAAGAAAACAAAGAACCCTAGTCGATCTTAACACTGTCCTTGAAACAATCTTATCTCTAATTTAGCCAGGCAAACTTTGGTTAGCAAAGATATTGTTCAAGGAAGGATTTGTGATCATATGTTAAAAAGCTTTCTCTAAATTATCATGTAAGTACAAGCATCCAAATTTACCTGCATTTTGTGGGGAGTTATTATATCAAGAAATCAAGTTTCTTCATTGTTCTCCTGAGACAGGAAAGGAGTTTGGAATCATGATGTGCTGAATGGTTTAGGGCAAAGGTAAATGATAAAAGTTTCAGAATTCAAATAGGAGATATAAATAGGAAACACAGAAAAATAAACCTAGACCTTGACTGCATACAAAGTAGTGCTTGGGTGCATTAGCTGTGAGGCTGAATTCCCGATGTGATCTGCTCTGAGCTAAACAGTGTGGGACTCACCCCACAGGACTTCCAGGGAACTTGCTATTCTTTGCTGGTTTTCACACTTCCTCTAATTAGGAATCATTTAGGCTTATGTTTACTGTGCTAGAAATCGTCAACCTAAATCTATCCTATTAACAAATAGAGGTTTTCAGGTTGTTTTGTTGCTTTGCTCCACTGAAGTTCGATTTAAGCTATTTCTAATTAAATTAAATGTGAATGAGAGAAAGGGTACGAGATGAGGTGAGCATCCCCAGTGCTTCCAGCACCTTCCACGCACAGCTGAGCATCTCTTTCCTTCCAGGCGCACAGAGATTTTTTCGGGGGGAGTGGGGGACTTGTAGAAAGTAGGGGCTGGGCTTTCTTCCCAATATATTTCCTTTACTTCCAGAGCACCAAGGCTAAAGCAGGTAAGCAACAACACTGGTGAACAAACAGGTGAGAGTGATTTGGGAAGCCCTGCAGGGCAGCCTCCATGGATTTCCTTAGCACAGGAAGAGCATCTTGGGATTGACCTGTACACTTGTCTTGGCAGGGACCTCATTAGGTTGTAATGAGTTGTTTTTGCCTTTCTTTCTAAGCCAAAAATTATTTCCAAGGAGACAGAAGCCTTCTGTGTTTCAGCTTTATTTTTTATTGGTTCTGAATCCTCATTGCCTTCAACATTCTTGCCTGAGGATGGCTAATGTTTATGTGTACATTCATTCATTAAGGAAAGAGTTCTGAGCAGTGTTCCTCCTCTAACCCATTCAAATAACAGCTGATCATGAGCTTAAAACACACAGCTTAAAAACTCATTTTTAACTGAGCATACCACACCATCACTGGATACTGATCACAGTAGGAATATAAGAGAGTACTAGATGATATAATTCTACATGAATAATAAGCTACAATATGCCACAAAGAAAATATAACATAATAGGAATGATATATAAACAAAACACACTGTGCATTGTGATTTAATATGTAAAGGGTAGCAGATAATACTAGTTTAAGAATAGACAAGATTTTGTTGCACTTGGCTTTGCTACTCTAGGCATATTACAAAATTTAGAAACGCCTGACATACAAAATATATTCAGACTTTAAAGCTCTAAAATTAACCAATTTTGTGGCTTTGTGTAACTTAAATGCTTCAAGATCCACTTTCTTCATATTTTAAATCTTTTGTTATGTCTCCCTGTAGATTTTAATGATAATGACATGTAAGAGCATCTACTGTGATCAGATGATCCTCTTGAACACCTGTACATGTGTACATCTTATTTATCCCTCAATTTTCCAAGCCCATGGGGTAGGGATTATTGTTTCTACATCATAGGAGAGGAATGTGAGACTAGTGTGGCCCCTCTGTATATCATTTTACAGCACAGAAGAGAGACAACTTAAAAGCACTTTTAAGAAGCATGTCAAACACAATTTTCAAAATTCATGAACTGGAAAATTCATGAACTGGATTCAAGAATGAGTCAAAAATCTCCACCCCAACATTAAAAATCATAACTACTGGCCAGAAAGTGAGTCCTGACTACTTCAGGCACTCCCCGGGGGTAGCTCAGTAGTGGCAGGACTGGATCACACAATGGGGATCTTCCTAAACTTCACAGGACAGAAGTAGAGGGCTGGGACACAGGGTTCAGGAGCATCTATGGGCTTTAAACCTATGTAACCATCTTGGTATTTGTGTGCAAGGGCAAACTGTCTTCAGGCTTTCCAAGATATATATGGAAAGGAAATGAGTATTGTTTTGTGAGCCTGTTGCCTTAAATACTGACATCATTAGAACAAAAAATATATATTCAGAGACATGTGTTATATCGGAGTATTATTGCTAGTCTTCTGCATAAAGCAATGTGCCTTTTTACCCAGTAGTTTCCATAGTATTAGTCAAAATACCAGCTCCTTAACTTGAAAGTTAAGAAGCTACATTGATGGGCCTGGAGAGATGACTCAGTAGTTAAGAGCACTGGCTGCTCTTCCAGGGGACCCAGGTTTGGTTCCTAGCAAACTACTTGCAACTACCCATAACTCCAGTTCCAGAGGATCTAACACCCTCTTCTGGCCTCCAGAGGAACTGCACAACATGGGTGTATGTATATACATGCAGGCAAAATAATCATACCCATAAAATAAAATTTAAATAATTAAAAAAAAAGAATTTACTACTGACGTTTCGAAGTGCAGTGAGAGGGATCACATGGCCTCCTTAATTTTTAGATAATTTAGTCTGAAAAAAGTTCACAAAACTAGAATATTCTAAAGTTTTTGTAGTTGGGAGTGGTAGAGTGTGTGTGTGTGTGTGTGCGTGTGTATCATATTTTAATACTGTTTAAGTGCAGTAGGACCAATGTCAACATCTTAAATCCTGTCTATATTTCCTTCTTTCTATGAGGTAATACGAGGTATAACTAACACACTGCAGGTAAGATATGTAGGACTCTCTAGGAAGGGCTCAGTTGTAGTTTTCTGATACTGAGGGAGGTACCCAGACCAAAAGAGGTGGCCCGTCTCTATTTAGTGGTACCTTTCTTAGCACAATCCTTATACCCCACATTTATGTGTTAAGCTCATCCTCATCTCCATCAGCCTGTAAGAATTTTAGGATCAAAGATGACTCAGAAATGTGGTACCTACTGAATTCATAGCTGTTTAAATTGTTGTAAAAATCCTCTTGACCAGCTTCATTTCCTTTCTCAAGAGGGCATGGTGTGGATTTCAAAAGCTTTGGTTGGTTGCACTAAGTGTTGCATCATTAGAACAAAATATTTCTTAAAGTAGAACCTTTTTAAAGGAAAAAAGAAGCAAGAGAGTTGGCTCAGCAGTTTAGAGGATTGGCTGCTCTTGCAGCGGACCTACCTTTGGTTCCCAGCACCCACACAGTGGTTAAAATTAAATAAAATGTACCGTCTCCTGTGCTCTATCATTACTACCATGGTGAGATCAAAGATGTACACAGTTCCATTTATTGAGATGGGATGGACTCTCAGGATCATGCTCTCATCGAAATTTCATAAAGCTTTTAGCTATACTTAAATCTATTAACACACGTAAAATATATGAAAATTATGGCTTGGGGAGGCTATAAACTTCTTAAATAGAGGGAGTGCCATTGGTGGCATATAGAAATGAAATAATTGATCCAAACCCAGATTGTTAAAGCAGAAGTGAGGTGATGGTTCTGGAATCTCAGTACCCTGCCCAGAAATTCGTACTTCATTCATTCACCTGTTTGACAGTTAAAAATAAGTGCTACTTGAAGGGTTAAGTTGGGAGGTTTTGCTTTTAGTCTTCACAGTGTCAGAATGGGGTTATAGACATTCTTATTTAGCTCATTCTCCATAAACCAGCACCCTTTTCTCTATGGAGGAGCCTAATTCATGTGCCTTCTCAACTTGGTGCGAAACAATGTCTTTAGGATCACAGAAACGTGTTTGAATGCTGAGTGTGAGGCTCAGTTTCAGGAACACTTTCTTTCGGTTTTTATTTGTGTGACTGTAATTTGCCTTCTCCTAGAACCTTCTACCAACCATGCCTTTTTGTTTCCTTGATCCCTGCTTTTGACTTTCCCTTTTACTTAGGCCAGATCAAACTTACAAAGAGCTGCACATTTTGTTCCTATATCTCCCTTTCTGTTTTTGTTGTTTTCCAAAGTGCCTATCCTTGGGCACCTGACTGGTTAACCCACTCAAGTATCACCATGACCGGGTTATCAGGTCTTTCTGTTATACTCTGTCAGAGTTTTGGGTTGTCAGTTTCTATTATTCCCTACCTGGCAGAAACAAGCACAGAGATGACCAGGCCCTTTTCCTGCCTCACTTCTGCATGAACATCAGTCACTTCTCAATGAACAAATATTAGATGCACAGTTAAAGAAGACTCATTACTATATGTAGAGCTAGAAGTCACAAGTGCCAGAGGGCATCCTCCACCTTGAAATTAGTGAGCCAGATAGGTGACAGTGACCTTGGTTCAAATATCATCTATCTGAATCCAATTGAAGTGTAACAACAGTCACACATTATTTTAATTGTTTATTATTAAATAATGGGAATTAAATAACCCTACAACATGGCCACTGTATCGTCTGGATTAGTAACCAATTAAACAGTTTTCAACAGCATCTCCCAGTTGCTAAGGTATGGGTCTTTTTCCTGAAGACTTTGATCTTTGTTGTTACTTATTGGGTTTCTATTACTTTATAAGTCTGTAACAGATACAAAATACAGATATCTCTTGATGTTTGGATAATTAATGAGCTTTGTATGTTCTGTTACATATCTTTCAAAGGACTATTTCTGTCATTGCCTCTTGAAGTTCCTCCTCTAGGCATTGTATTTGTGGCCTAGGAGTCTTGGATTAGGATTGTGAATATGTAAATGATAAATCTACTTTGCAATCAATGACCTTTGTTATAGAAGTTAAATTTAAGTTGTCTGCTCTCAAAAAGCCTGTCTTGTTTTTGTGTTACATATAAATGCTGCCTTACTATAACCTCTATCTCAGTACACACACATTTTATCATAAATGTGCTAATATATGATTGATTTGCTACTTAGAGAACCATTTGAATTTGATTGTTAGGTATGAAGATAGGAATTATTCCCCAAGAATTATCATATTTAGCATTCTTCTTATTCTGTTAAGGTAATTTTAATAATCTAAATGTGATTTAAATTCCACATTGTTGTCCTCCTCTATAAGAAGTAATATGGATGATAGTGATTAATTTTCCTCCAACAGCAAAATAAAACATGGTGATCAATGTTTACAATTGATTTTTGTCCTGCTGGAATGGTGTTGAGTGTACACTAATCAGAACTGATTTTAAGTACCGATAATTATATGAAGTACAGTTTCAATAATTATTTTATTTGAATAAGAGTCCTTTCAGATTGATTTGTAGACAAATCAGACAGAAAGAGACATTAGAGAAAAAGCCACTTACAGCAGGGATCATGAGCTGACACAGTAGGCCATCCTCATGTTCTGTCTTCATGATGCCCTCTTAGGATGTGCACAATTGATATGGTCATCAGTACTCTCCCACTCGTTCCCACAGTGAAGTGACTAGGGTGGATTACAAACAGAATAAATGCTCAGATTGGCAAGACTACTATTCCTTTTGTGTTTCATAGGGTATAACCCTCATTCAATATGGACATGAATAAAAAGATAACCAGAACCAGTCCTGCAGCTTATTTGTCCCAGAAGGAAGGATTGCAACCAATGAACACTTGACATGTGCTAAATCAGTTACTTTAATTGGTATACATTTTTTTTGAGAGAGAGTCACACTTTGTAGCCCAATTTAACATGAAACTCACTCTGTAGTCCAGGCCAGTCTCAAACACATGGCAATCCTTCTGCCTTCACAGTACTGGGATTTCAGGTACAGGCCACTATACTCGACTACCAAACATTGTAATGGAAAATATGTAGTCATATATTCTATAATCATATGTTGGTCAACAGTAAGTCACATGTAAGACACTAAACTATTGAAATAAGTTTTATGTCCTAATGACAGAATAGATACTTTGTGCAGATCCACCTTTTAATGTTCAGATAAGGACAAAACGACTAAATAATGCATTTCTCAAACTATATCTCTTGCCATTTCTCTGATAACGTTATCTTTTTAGGGATCTTTTATTGGAGGTCTCAGCACTCAGGGCCAGCCTGAGGGGATGAGGGGAACTCTGCCATCCGGGGAGGGGGCGAGTAGACTCAGAGTTAAGACACAAACTCTGGAAGCTAGATGGGAAGAAGGCCAAGCTCATGGCACTGCAAACTCATTTACTGAATAAGTGCAAAAGCCCTTATAGGTCTGGACAGCCAATGATCTTATGGCTTTCCATAATACAATGGAAATACAGCTAATAGAAATGTCCCAAATACAGCCAATAGAAAGTTTGTCCCCAAGTAGGGAGGTTCTTTCCAGGTGCTGGTCTCACGACTAGCCAGAACAGAACACTACGCCCACAGGAGCCATTCATCTATTCTTCCTAGCAGGTGGCCTGGCTAGGCCCATCCTGCATTATGCCCGACAATCTTTTGTTGTTCTTAGAATGCACATGTGTTCTTGTCAGCCTGTGATATTTATTGTCAGATCTGAGAAAAAGTGTATTACAGTTACTCAATGGGAATGTTCAGATGATTGAGGTCAGTCAGAATGCTTGGTGGTAGATGCCATCTGAAATCTAGTACACATATACTGCAAAAATGATGAGAAACCATTGTTGAAGGAACATAGCTTGTGGGTATTTTATAGCAGAATTTTATTTACAATCATTAAAAAGTGAGAATAGTTTCTGTGTTAATCACCATCTGCTTCATAAGAAAACATCTCTGGTGAGAGGTGAGAGATGCACTCATCCTGTGTGTACAGGTTGCATTGAAAATGTGTCACTTAGGGTTAAGTATCTCATAGACACATATTTTCTGCCTTTGACCAGTTCTGAAACTCTGTCATAGTCTCTATCTTTTGCACAAAGAAGCACCTTTGATGATGGTCTGTAAATATAAGGATACATATTTAGAATAAAGTAAGAAATTACATTGGTCTAGGGATGTCTAATTGGAATGAAGGCCAGCTCAGTAGGAAATAACTCACAGGTGGTACTGTACACATAGCCAAATACACATGGCTGGAGAGGTCATAGATCCTAGAGAAAATCCACTTTTGCCACATCCCTAAAGCAATGTAATTTATTACTTTTGAAAGTTGTAAATATTTGGTAGTCAAGTATAGTGGTGTGTACCTGTAATCCGGGTACTGTATAGGTAGAAGGGTTGCCATGTGGGGGATCTAAATACCATCAAACTATGTTATATGAAAATCACCAAAACTCAATAAAAAATAAAATGTAAACACTGGATACCAGATCTGCTTGTTACATACTGTTTGTCTTTACACATAGCTTGGAGAAATGTATTAATACATTAATTTAATGGATGAGAAATACTTTTCCTGACATTTAACTTGCTGAAGTTCACACACATGGGATGTGTTTTAGCCAGAATTTGATCTCAAAACTAACTAGCATGCTCTGTCCCTGATTTTCTGCTTTTCTGGGGCAGTCTGTTTCCAGACAGTCTGAGCACATCTTTCTCAGCACATTCCTATGATGGATCTTTATACTGAAGTAGGTGGTGCCATGTTCTTTTGGTAGAGAGTAAAAGCTTCATTTTCAAGAGTCAAAGAATATTAGCTCATTAATGGAACTCAGTGTTGCCTGTAGTCCCCGTGGGCTGGGAAGTTCAGCCTGCCAAATGATCTGGAGTGAGTCTTCCCACAATGCTGAGACTCCAAAGTAAGCGCAGAAGTAAAGTGGAAACGGTGGGAAACTCTTCTACAGTGTTGAATAGATACAAACAAGCCGGACGCCAAAGGAAATTAAGATCTGAGCATTCCATCCAGGAGGCTGCACTGATCTCCCCCAAGATAAAAACAAGAAAGGTGGGATTCCACAACTACTGAGGGGATAATGACCAATTAGAAAATCCAGCTGGGCAGAGATGAGACAAGGAAGATACCCAGGAGAGAAGAGATGGAGAGTGAGAAAAGAGGAGAGGTAGGGAGAGAGAAGAGAAAGGACCCTGGGGAGGGCAGCGTAATAATAGCAGGAAATGTGAGTGGCTATATCAGAAGATAAGGATGGTGGCATCTTTGGTATAAGGAATGACAGAACACCAAACGATTGCTGTTCTAAATATAGAATTGAAATCTAATGCCCAGAAAGAAATCCTTTCTGTGCTCAAGCCAAGGATTAGAGAACAAAGAATAATTGAATTACTGAAGATAATATTGCTAATTCTTTTCATCATATTAACTAAATATTGCCACGTGTGATATTTTAAGACACGGAAGTTCTGGGTAGTTGGTTAAGTAAATGTAAACTTTTCTTTAGACATATGAAAATTCATCATCAAGCCTGTTTATTTTCTAGAACAGGTGGCAGAGCTGAAATAAGATGTGTCCTCCTGACTCTGTCCTATGCTTCTTTCCCTGTATATGGCCAGGTATCACTGGGTGATGTTAAAAGTACAGCTATCACAGGATGCATTTGCCTCCTACACATGCTTGGTGGTATCTGTTTCTGACTTAGACGAAGTGTCTCAAGACAGATTATTAGAGGGAATAAAGCTTTGTAATGCAAATAGCACTGAGTGTGTGTCAGCTGGAGCATCTTCCCAACCTAACCTAGTCAGGATACATTCATTAAGTGAGAGGGAACAGTTATGGCATAACAGGTCATATTTTTATTATTATAGTTTAGGTGGTTACAGAGAATGATAACTTGGAAATGCAGGACCTGTGGCTTTTCAACAGAAGCAAGAAGCCAACTTGACCCAAGTGCAGCATACACAGTGTCCACGTGTGGATTATATGTACCCAGGATCTCATTCCCTCCTTACTTGTGTGTTTGTCTAAGAGTTTTCTAGGCAGCTCTGCTCCTCTGAAATTGCCTCTCAGTGGCCCTTAACTGCTTATATACACTTGAGAGAAAAGGCCAAATGAATCTGATTGGTTTCAGTACTTCCTGAGACGGGTGAGTTGTTTATTTTCTGAGCTTAACTGTAGGCAGGGACATTTCACCTTCCTTTAGAACTGCCTGCGCTTAAAAAAGCTTCCCTCCAAGAGAGAATGTTTTATCTTGGAGGAGATTGCTACACAAGTCTCTCAAACAAGAGATTGGAATACGCCCCTTACTAGGCCAGTCAGTGTTGCATTCCTTGGTTATCTTTTGCCTGAGTAAGTTGAAAAATGGTTATTTCACAGTTATTGCTCAAACTTTGTTTATATTGGGAGATAGGTACTGACTGCCATTTCTTGGTTTCTTGAAGAACAGCTGACAGAACTCAGACCAGCCAGAGCCCTTGGCTATACAGTAGCTGAGCTTGCAGAAGGCAGTGTTGGTTGAATCATTAGATTTCTCACTTGTGGGGACACAAATAAGTCCTTAAGGTACTTGTGAGTTCAGATTCGATGACTTGCTAAATCAGAATTCCATACAGTATAGGAAATTGGCAAATAGTAGCAATAACCAAACTTGGGATCTGCTATTGGGATATTAAGCATTGCTCTGTGAACTTTAACTCATTATACATGTGGTCCTCACAGCAATCCTATGAGGTAAGTGTCATTATTATTTAGATTGTTCTGTGTGTGAAGAGACTAAGGCATGAAGAGTTCAGATGATTTGCCCAAGACCATAGAGATAGCAAGAGGCAAAACTGCAATTTGAACCAGGACAATGTAGTCCTTGTATCTGTGAACACTTCATTCTTCGTCCTTCTCTGTATATAAAGCCCTTACTAGATATATGTAAAAGGACAGGTGTATTCGCTACTTTTCTGCTGCGATGATAAAATACCATGACCAAGGCAACCTATAGAAGGAAGAGTTTGACTTACTGTTCCAGAGGAGTTAGTTCATCGTTGTGGGGAGGCATGGCAATGGGAGGCAGCCAGAGCAGAGAGCTAAGTGCTCACGTCTTCAAGCAGCCACAGGAAGCAGAGAGGTCCAGACTGGAAGTGGAAAGCTATATATGCTCAAAGCCTGCCCAGTGCCATGGTTCTTCAAGCATGGCCATTCCTCCTAAAGATTCCATGACCCTCCCCAGACAGCGCCACCAACTAGGAACCAAGAATTCAAGTACTTGGAGCCTGTGGGAGCATTCTCATTCAAATCATCACAATAGGCTCAGGCACAAATATATGCATATAGACACTTTATCTTTCCGAAAATATTTGATCGCATAATGGAATTGTGACAAGTTAGGATCTTCAAATAGTTATATATGTTAAAACATCTCAAATTTTATACCGGTTTCATGACCAAACACAGAAATTACTACTAGAGTTTAAAAAGAAATGATAGACCTATAGAAATTTTCCCAAGAATATAGAGATGAAAACATTCGTTAACTAGTATAATATTTAAGCATTTATTATATATGATATTGAGTTTTAATAGTAATAGTAGCTGGTTAGCTGATAAATTATTTTTTTGTATCTAGAATCTGCTATAGAAGTCCAGGTCTTGTTATAGAAGCATACTTCACATTGCTGCTCTAGGACAGAAGGTCATTGTACAGAGCCATCTCTGAACAGATAATTACTGATAGCTAAAAATACTTTGCAAGTCAAAACATCTAACCAAGCAAGATACTGGGAAAGTGAACATTTGGGGGTGTTATCGTAAAAACTAGAAGACAGAAAACATTGGACTCCTGAAACTAGAGAACTATCTAAGTATTTGTGGAAAGGTACGTCTAAGGTATGTGGATGAACCTGAATCTATTACACAGGACTTGCCAGCTCAAAGTTGCAGTCACTGCATCCAGTAGATTCAGGGACAGTGGAGGGTTAACTGACACTGTGTTAATGATAAAGCCTGTCATAAAAATAAATTTTGTAACTTAAAAAATGTCAAGGTCCAATATAATTTCCTGTTGTATCTGCAAATAATTGTAAAGTAATTGGTAAATTCTTTTCAAAAGAAATCTGTTCTTATTATGTTAGAAAAAATGTTTTCCTAGAAGCATGATTTCAGCAAAGATAAGGTAGGAAAATGGGTCAAACTAGATCTTGTAAGGTGTTTATTCTGAGATTTTATTTTTGAGATAGCTCAGGCTGGCCTGGAATTTACTATGTAGCCCAGGATGACCTTGAACTCTTGGTGACCCTTCTGCCTCAGGCCCCTGAGGGCTGTGATTACAAGTCATGAGCCACCATATCTGCTCTGAGAATTTTCTTACATTTTACATCATTGAAAAAATATAAGGAGAGTAGCATTTAGTGACTTGTAAAAATTACATGAATTTCAAGCTTCAGAATCCATAAATAACGTGTTACTGGAATACAGCCACACTCATTTACATATTGTCTGTCACTGCCTTTGTGCTATGCCAGCAAAGCTGAGTCACTATGATGGAAACAATGTAGACCATAAAGACTAAAATGCTGATTGTCCCCATATAAAGAATTTGCCAGCCATGTTTTAGGATTAAAAAAGGTGATACTGGGAACCACTTGAAATGCCCATCTTAAGAAAGCAGGTGTAGTGCCTAAAAACAAAAAAATAGACAATGAATGTGCATGTAAATATAATCCTACCAATTTCATTGATGTTATCTCCTAGATTAAAATTATAAACCCAAACTGTCTAAAATATACAATGTTGTTTCATAATTCTTTTCCTATGTAAAGTCTTTACACATCTGACCTCTCTCTCACATCTATTGATTTTGTACCCACAAATTCAAATAACTATAGGTCATAAACCTTATAAAATAAGATTATATCTATTGAACATGTATAGACATTTTGTTTGTCCTTTTCAGTATTTCCTAACAATATAGTATATCAAGTATTTACTGAACATTTATATTTAGGTGTTATTAGTATATAAAATATAGGAATAGTTTCAAATACATTGGACGATATGTGCATGCTATGTGTAAGGATTTTATCTTATATGAGCGAATTGAGCAACATTTCATGTTGGTTTCTGTTAGAGTTCTAGAACTGGTTTCTAACAGTCTGCTTTATCTCTTGATAAAGTGAACTTCATTGATTTCTTTTTATAAAAGATTTATGTTACCGAGTTTTTATGCATTCTGTCTTTATAGCATATAACAAATTTTATTTAATGATAGATTTTAAATTTCTTTCATTTATTTTTATTTTATATGAATGAGTGTTTTGCCCCCCTCCATGTATGCAAGTAAGCAAATGCACCCTTGCCCAAAATGCCCATGGAAGGCAGAAGAGAGAACTGGGTTTCCTGGAAGTGGAGATATGGACCAGTGGTAGGTACCATATGGGTGCTGGGAATCAAATCCAGGTCCTCTGCAAGGGCAGCCAGTCTTCTTAACCACTGAACCACCTCTCCAGCCCCTAATCATAGATTATTTAAATGTTAGGTCTTTTATTGAAATATATAGTTTTGGGGCAGGAGAGATGGCTCAGTGATTAAAAAGACTGGCTGCTGTTGTGGAGGACCTGAGTTCAATTCCCAGAACCTGCATCTCTGCTAACTGTTATCTGTAACTCCAGTTCTGGAGTGTTCAATGCCCTCCTCTGACCTCCATGGGCACTGCATGGGACGAGTGCACTTACATGCAGCCAATACACTCATACACATAAAATAAAAATAATAGGGGTCAGAGGATGACTCAGTGGTTAAGAGCACTGGCTGCTCTTGCTGAGGAACTGGGCTCAATACCCAGACCTCGCATCCCAGCTAACATCTATCTGAACTCCAGTTCCAGGAGAATCTGATGCCCTTTTTTGACCTCCACAGGCATTGCACGGCATTGCACGGCATGGGAGAACTTACATTCAGGAAATACCCTCATGTACAAAAATAAAAATAAAATATAAAACTATTTTACAAGAGATATATAGTTTCATAACAATAAAGAAGGAATGAGATTTGGAATACATTTGGAATTGGATTTTCTTTAAGTGTTCATGTTAAATCTAGATATATGGAAATTCAGGAGCATCTTTCACTCCATCAGCAGACTTGGGAAGGCAAGCAGAGAAAGAAACCCTCATTAACTAGCAGAAAATTCAGATCTTTGTGCCCTGTAGTAAGCAATATGTAGAAATTGTGTTTAGATTTGTGTAGTCGTATGCTAGATAAAAAAAGCTGAAAGGATGCTACATAGTCCATATCATCCACTTGCTGTCAGAACTGATGTTCTTGTGCAGTTGGTATGTCTATAGTTACCAACCAGCTTCATATCATTTTATTTTTCAAAGAACATAGCTTATAAGGAACACAAAGCATGCATCTAATTGTGCGGGCAGAAAAATAGCAAATTTCATAGTGGCTTTTTCCTTTATAGTCTTAGGAAATTCTGAATGCCTATGCCCTAAATTCTTATGAAGTTCCATGTGTTTCTTTAGCCTGATCTGTGACATTCATCTTTGGAACAGTCATTCTTACAGCGGCAAAGCATTTAAATAAATGAATAAGAAGCAAGTGAATGAACGCATCACAGGTTCCCTGTGAGCAGAAATTTTTCATCATCTGAATGTTCTTGGATTTACTAAGCTTCGAACCACAGGTTGGGTGATTTGTAAGTGCTGGCGTTGAATTGAGTCTATGTATGACCATTGTGCCATATAATGTCAATTTTTATTACAATTCTAAAAAGCAGAGTGTTGGGCTCCGAGGTAATTAGGTGTTTAGCCGCCCCCAGCCCCTGGTTCATGCCGTGTCTTCTTCCAGCTGCAGTGATTTAATGGTCATACACTTGACTCCCAGGATGTTTTTTTCTCCAGCTCTTGCTAGGCACAGTGGAAAGTGTCCTGTTGTCATGAGGCCCTTCGTGCCAGGCTGCTCTTATCTTTTGTTCTCCATCCCTACCTCCTTCTTTTTATCTATTCGTTTTACATCTCATGTCCTCTTAAAAGTTCTACATTTTTTGGTGTGGTTTGACCATTCAGTCAAAACCAGATTTCTCCCGCAGTGACAGCCACTTCAAACCAAGGACCGGCTGCACACCCTGCTTATTAGGAATATTTTTGTCAGTGCTTGCTCAGAAAGTTTTTTTTTTTTTTTAGATCTCATTTTTGGTTGTTCTAAACAGGAAAATGGAATTGCATCTGACTGTTTCATAAATAAAACATCACTGTGTCATGATATCTTTTCTTTCAGGTTGTTATCCAAGAACACACTATTTTTTAGGCCAAATGAATGAATGAGTAGAAAACCTTTGAGCCTTGATTCAGTTATAAATGACCTAACACTGGAACAATGAACTTTTTCCTAATAAACCAGTTTTTACCTAACATGTGAAGAAAGTTCTTGACATTCTCACCTAAAGATAATTCAAATTCAGAACCACAAAGATATTTTTGCGAAGAATATAGAGAAAGTGATTTGGATATTAGGATAGTGGAAATTAAAGAATATTATGTATGCATAATTCACTTGGTAAACAGTAGGTAATATGTAAATGTGCATGTTTATTTTGTAAGCATAACCATTTGGAAATAGTATTGTTTGGAAGATAAATCTTGGAGGTAGTTTTAGATCAGATTATCAACACTTGGTGCATTGACAGTGAAGTTCAGACTATTGAGTAGTTTGAAATCAAACCTTCTACTGCAGAACATCAACATGCTAGATAAGGATCAAATACTGGTTTTGTCATTTACAAGCTATAGGAGATGAAGACTTCTTTCTTTCTCATCTTAAACTTCTAACTGAGACCCTGTAAAAGATGAGAGATTAACAAAATCAAACATACAAATGTATTCAATAAAAGTTTTCTTCATAAGAAAATGGAGACCCAAATAAAGAAGGAAGGTGTGGATATCTGTGCAAGGACTGAGGATGCTGGTATTCTTGAAAAAATATAATTAGATAAAGAGATCATGATTTAATGGTTTTAACATTGGGGGAACTCAATGAGGCCTGAATGTTAAGGTTCTTCTCTGTGTACCCAGGTTTTCAGAGGTAAGGATGCTTGTTTTCCTTAGAGAAGGTGCTTAGGAAAGATGGTCCTATGATTTGCTTCAGGTGAGTTAAGAAAAAAAAAATCCCTTCTAAGTTTTACATCAGGGAATAGGGAAGGTTGAAGGGACCTTCTTATCCTTCTGATTATGCAAATGCTAAAGGATATATTTTGATGGTTAGTCTGTCCTAAACTCTAATAAAGATAGCCAAGATTAAATGAAATAAAGGATCCTGATGAAGTGTCTATATAACATAATGTATTTTAAAAAGGGGCTTCTACAGGGCTGGAGAGATGGCTCAGCAGTTAAGTGCACTGGCTGCTCTTGCAGAGGACCTGGTCAGATTTCCAGCACCCATATGGCAGCTAACAGTCATCTGTAACTCCAGTTCCAGGGGATCCAATGCCCTCTTCTGACCTCTGAGGACATTGTATCACACCAGAACACTTATATATATGAGGGCAATACAGTCATACACATAAAATAAGAATAATAAATAAAAATTTTAAGAGAGATGTTACTACCAGTTAGTTCTTCACATCCTCACAGTAAATACCAGTAGCCATTGTTAAGTGTTAATTTAATTTCTGAAAGATGTTAACAAGATGAACAATATAAAATTGTTCTAATTGTCATGCATGCATCTTAGATTTTTTAAGATTTGGGAGCTTCTGGATTCCTTTTATGAAGACCAGTAATATCTACTTTAAAAATTAAATTCTGAGGATAAAGAACATTTCTTTTTTTTTTTTTTTTTGAGATAAGGGGTTGAAACAGTAGTATACTGAATTGAGCCCTGCCTGTTTTCCAGGGAATGTTTGAAATACTTGATAATCAGTAAATATAATCTGTTTACATTGTATGAATTAGACAGAAAAGTGTCTTCACTAATGGGTGTGGAAGTCAAAGTACAGAAAGGAAGTTACAGAGCCTATCTAGAACTCATCTCACTCCAAATTCCACCTTCATCACCATTGTGTTATCTCAGTATTGAGAAGTTAGTGATAACTCCTATTCAGAGAAGGTATTATGTCTGTGGTGTGAGAAATCTGTGATATGTGTTGGATGGAAACTGCAACAAAGGAAGTTTAGAGACTATAAAAGCTTCTCTTCAGAGCTTTAAACTGTAAATACCTACTTAAAAATGTTTGTATGAGTTTGGTATTTTGTGTTTAAATTTGCAGATATCTATCTATCATCTATCTGCACATACACACACACACACACACACACACACACACAAACACATGATAATCACCCCTGTCTGAGGTGTGACTGGCAAAGATATTATTTTCTTCCATTCTGTAGTTTCTTCATTCACCCTTCTTATGATTTGATTTTCTGTGCAGAAACTTCTTGATTTCATGTAGTCTTCTGTGTTGATTCTTAGGACTTTCCCTGTGCTATTGGAGTCCTGTTCAGAAAATTCTTGCCTATACTTATGTCTTAAAATGTATTCCCTATATATTCCTCTGTCAGTTTCTGCATTTCAAGTTTTAAATGAAGGTCTTTGATCCACTTCAAATTGATTTTTGAAAAGGGAAGCAGATATGGATTGTTCTAGTTAGGTTTTCTTATGTCCATGTTCACACACTAACCAAAAATCACTTCAGGGGAAAAGGGGCTTATTTCACCTAAGGAACAGTCCATTCTCAAAGAAAATCAGGCAGAAAATCAGGGCAAGAACCTCCCAGCAGGAACTAAAACACAGATGGTGGAGGAAAACCACTTCCTGCCTTACTCCTCTGTCCTGTCTTCAGGCTGATTTCTTATAAAACCCAGGAACACCTGTCCAGGTGTGGCACTATGCAAAGTGGACTATACCCTCCCACACGACCCAGCCATCAAGAAAATGACTCTTGGTCATTTCTAAAGGCCAATCCCATGGAAAAAAATTCTAAATTTGGGGCTCCCTCTTACCAGGTATATCAAGTTGACAACTGAAGCCAGCCATGACATGAATCTAATTTCATTCTTCCCTAGGTAAATGAATATCCAGTAATGCCCTGATGAAACTTCATGCTTAATATGTACGTTAAAAAGCAGAAAGACTTGCAAAATGGCTCAGTGGATAAAGGCACTTGCTACCAATCCTAATGACCTGAATTCAGTCTCCCAAACCCAGGTAGTGGAGGAAGAGAATGGACCTCTGCTGTTGTACACTACTCTGCACATTCATTTTGCACATTCATATGCATACTACACATATTTCACTCATACCCATGAACATATAAGTAAATAAATGCAAAAGAACAAATTAATTAGATTTCTAAAGAATCTGCACATGAAACACAGGCCATATTTGTAATAAGATAATGTATGTTTAATAGCCTTCCCATGCCTCTTTCCTCTTTGACACCTTCAAAAGCTTCTGGCTATACATCCTATCCCTCTATTTGTGATGATTTCCATCTGGTTACATGTCAAAATTTCAAAAAGAATATTCAAATTCATTGAACATATATACCATGGCTATAGCATATAGATGTTTAATAGTATATAGACAGGGTAAATGTTTTTATAAAATATGCTTCTTCAAAACATATTTGAATATTAGAGTAATCGCTTAATGTTATCAAGATATAAAACATTATTGTGAGGATTTGAGTTAATGAGGTATGTCTTTCTATTGATAATCAATCTCAGGAACATTTCAAAGTATTTTTCTTCCTCCATGTGCTCAGATTCTGCCAAATGAAGTGGTGACTTGTGGCTTCTATTCAGTGGCTGAGAAAAGGATGCTTGAAAAGAAAGTTTCTGGTGGTCTTCAGCACAGCTTACCAAGACGAGTCATCTTTAATCTGCTGTTAAGTGAAAGAAATGACTTTTGGGCAGATAGAAATTATAACTTTGTATTCAGATAATATAAAGTTTACCACTTCTTAGGAACTGATCATTTTATATTTATTCACATTATATATTTATGTATGTATTTATTTATCATATGAGTGGGCATGCACATGGGACTATCAGAGGATAACTTGTAGGAGTTATTTCTCTCTACTATGTGAAAGCTGTGGAGTTAAACTTAATGCCTGGTGGCAAAAGCTCTTACCATTTTGTCATCTCAGGGGCCCTTAATTGATTCTTTTTAAAGAAACCAACCATAAAATCTTATGTATGTTAATCTTTGATTATTTTAGAGATATTTAAGAAGTTTCATTCACTGAATTTTGACAATGTAGCATTACTTTTACTACCAGAACCTTTCAGAATATTTTAAACCACTCTTATCTATATATTCCACATTGTTCAGACATTGGCATGGAATATATTTTAGAAGCCATGGTATATATGTACAATGAATTTGAATATTCTTTTTGAAATTTTGACATGTAACCATATGGAAATCATTACAAATAGAGGGATAGGATGTACAGCCAGAAACTTTTGAAGGTGTCAAAGAGGAAAGAAGCATGGGAAGGCAGACTAAGCTCTCAACATCCGGAAGAATGTTCTCATAATAGTGTCCTATAAAATATAATGGGTCAATTAAAGAAGCTAACAGCTTCTTGCTAGTGATTTTTAAAAAGAGATCAATTGACCATCTGTTAGGAATGGATGAGAGAATTCCTTCTGGACAGCTGAATAAAATGATCTGTATGGGCCTTTCAAAAGTAATATGATAGATGGTTCCTACTTTAAAAGTGCTGTTGCTCATTACCTTAGTTCATGAGCATTGTGAAAGATTAAGAAAGGATATACTTCAGAATACTCCAGAACATTTACAGGGATGGTTTTAGCAGAAAAAAATAATTTTAATTGTTAATTAAGAATAAATTTTCGAAAACATGATAGCTTCTACTAATGCAGAACTATATAGTAATAATTTCAGAACAGATGGACCTCTGTTAGAAAAATATTAATACCTCCATTATATCATTTAGTTCACTTTGGTTATCAGCAATTGAAGTGCAGGAATAACATAAGCCATAAATGCATTCATTTGTGAGACAGGCTAGCTTATCGTATTGAAGAAAATTCTGAGACACTGGATCGGAAATCAATCAGTGTTTCTATGAATATCTTGGTATAACAACTAACCAAGCGTGTGCAAGAGGTTATCAGGGGGATGTATCTTGATTGCTTTAGGTCTTCCTAACAATCTGTTCAATTCAAGTTATGATGAAAAGATAAGAGCATATAATTCCAAAGTCTTCCTAATTCTTTGGTGTAAAAATGAAAAATTCAAAGCAGCATATCATTCAATGAAGGGCATTGATTCCTAAGACAAAATTGACATACACTCATTAGAAAACTGGAGGGTATAATCTGGGCATAATAATACATAGATGTGTACCATATCTGTGAGGGCTTGAAACATGATTTTTTCAGCCCCTATTATTCTCTTTAAGCATTATCCTTTTTCACTTCAATGCATGTCTTTAATAAGAGCAAGGCACAGCACAGAAATAATGAATTATTCTGCACTGAAAATGAAAGGGATTTGAAAACTCTGAAGGCAGCCTGTGAAGAATTGAATGCAGTTTAAATAAGAAGGAGAGGATCCCGTACACTTAGTACAGTGTCTGTTCTCTACGGGGAGCTATCACAAATTCTTCATGTTAGGAATGAAGGTATTTCTACACTGTGTCCAGTGTTTTCTGTTGACACTTGTGCTCACCATGCCCTCACTGCTCTTCACCACAGTGAATGTGGCTGCCTGTCTGCTGTGCACGGTGACCCTGTATTCATTGTATTTGGATATGGACGAATCAATACACAGTGAGGAATAGGGAATATAAGGAGCTTACACAAAATTGACCAAATGTTGTTTATAAAAAAACTCATCAAGGAATTGTACATTCCACTTAAATTCATGAGGGGTTAAGATTCAGGGGAGGGATGTGTTGCATATCATTTGAGATGCTGTCAAGGCACATTACTGATATATGAGCCAAATACTTTGTATTTTAATTACTCTATTTGACTTGCATTTTTCAAAATGAGATATAGTTATGCAAAAGTATGCATATTCTTCCTCTGTTCTGCAGAAAACATAAAGGAAGTATGTTCCTTCACATATATCATAGTATACCTGCAATATATCTGGCATTTGTTTAAAGTTCTGCTTTGGTCTTTTTGAGACAGGGTCTCCATATAACCCCAGCTGGCCTGAATCTCACTATGTAGGCCAGGTTGGCCTACATCTCACAGAGATCCACTTACCTCTGCCTATTGAGTGCTGGGATTAAAGGCATGTACCACTATGCCTGATTAGACATGGATATTTAACTTAAGATTTTGACAGTCTGATTTATGATTGCATCATGGATTTCAAGACATAATTTTTACAAAATTTAAATAGTATCTTGCAAATTCTAATGAAATATAGTTTAATTTTGTTTCATTTTGTTTCATTGCATTCAATTATGTTTTTAATGATAGAATAGATGCTAAACATATAACCATTTATAAGCTTTAAATTTAATCAAATCACTGTTTGCAGAGTATCTGTTTCAAAGAAATGAAACATGTAGCCTTTTATCTTTAACACTTCATTGCATGAACTTGTTAGACCCATGTTAGCAGTTTTGCTGTTTGTCTGTTTGGTTGGTTTTTGTTTTGATTTTTGAGACAAGGTCTCCCTCTAGGACCCAGATGACCTGCAACTTGCTATGTAGACCAAACCTGCCTCTATCTCAAGAGATCTGCCTGTTTCTGCCTCTCCAGTGCTGGTATTAAAGGCAAGTGCCATTGTGCCTGGCTACTTATGTTGTTTTTGAGATGGTTTTGTATAGTCTCAGTTAGCTGAGGATAACCTTGATGTCCTAATCCTAATATAACTATCTCCCAAGAGGGAGATGACAAACACATACCACCATGATCTGCTTCTAAACATCGCCCCCCTAAAGAAAGAGTAAGTAATTCAAAGAGCACAATTAGACCTGAAAAATGTGTTTGTTCTTCTTTACTATATTTTAAGTAACTGAAATATTTGAATGGGGAACAGTAATATAAAATAATATGTTACAGTAAATTTATCATGAAGAGTAACATGTGAGCTATTCAGGAATAATTTAGTTTGAGTGATCAAGTTCAGTATCAACAGAAGCGTTTGCAATTCATTGACAAAATCTATCAGTTTTTAGTAATTCATAAGAAGTGATCGTGATCATACTATCACATATCACATACTATCACATATCAGATATGAAACAATGCCATGATAGTAGATAACCAGTGTTGCTGGGTAACCTAGGCAGGTTGTCTATGAGCCCACAGCCTCTCCTCATTCTCCCAGGAGGAGAGTAGCATGTTCCTAGGAACTGAAGGAAGGACCTATTGCGTCACATTGCAATAGCCCCACCTTCAAAGAACAAGTTTGAGCAATCTTTCAAGACCCTACAAACTAACAATTTGATTTAAGTTCTGATGCCTTGGCCTCCTGACTCTTCACATCACTTTCATGGATTCCCTTTGTAACTACTGCTTCAGGGGCGCTGAGGATAAAAAGAGTTCTTTTTCTTTCTGTCCTTAGGAGCCTAAAATCAAGGAAGAAGAATATTTTCTTTTCTACAGTACAGTAGATGGTTCATGCCTTATTATCTGATATATAGAATGTGAATTAGAAATTACTTTTTTGGCCTTAAATTTTATATTAAATATTTTATGACTTTTAAGTGAGTAATAAATTATTTTTTGTCATAATTCATTATTTATGTAGTGCTCTTAACAAAATTTAATGTAATTCTACAAAATGACAGGCACACAGGAAAAATGGGCCTGAAGATAATTGGCCCAGCTGTCCAAAAGTAGTAAAGACATTAATTTTTTTCATTAGAATATTGATAGACTTTCTAAGAAAAGCCTTTCACTAACAATGGCAGATGATCATATCTGGAATATTCAGTCTAAAACTCTAATTTAGAAAAGTTTCTATCCTTTTCTCATCCCAATAAAATGAATACAATTTTGAAATTGAACTCTTTTGGACAATTTCTATGGTCATTTGTCTTAGATAATTTTTGTCAACTTTACATAACCTAGACTTATCGGTGAAGAGAGCACCTCAGTTGAAATATTATCTCACTCACATTAAACCATGACCATGTCTGTGAGAGATTGTCTTAATTGATCTTCAATGTGGGAGGGTCTAGCCCATTGTAGGTGGCACTATTCCTAGACAGGAAGGCCTGGGCTCTATAAGAAAATTAGCTGAGCATGACTCAGTGAGCCAGACAGTAAGCAGCATTCCTCAATAGTTTCTTCTTGAGTTCTTTCCCTGACTTTCATCCATGATGAATTGTGACCTTCAAGTATCAGTGAAATAGCCCCTTTTCATGACTGAATTGCTTCTGGTCATGGGGTTTATTACAGCAAGTAAGAGAAAATCAAGACAGAACTCAATACCAAGAGTGAGGTGTCAATGTAAAGAATTTCACCGTATTTTGGGTGTGGATTGTGAAATATTTGGAACTGTGATCTGGGGAAGTCCTGGAGTGCTCAGAGCTTCCTGGGATGTTTTGTGGGAAGTTGGATAAGAAGAATATTGAGAGAAATGCAGCCAGTGGAGGCCTGGCTTGCAAAGTTCCAGAGGGAAGCAAAGATTCCTTCTCAAAGCAATTTGTGTGATATTTTAGATCAAGAATAGATGGTGATCATCAAGTGGGGCTAACAAATCAGCTGTGATTTACAAGGGATCAGCACCAATGGCCTGAAACCTTCTGTGCTTTACTGGGACAAAGGTTTCTAGTCAGTTGAGACTGAAGAATCAACTGTGATTAATAAGAGAGAAGCATTACTGTGGTCAAATTTTCATTCAAGTATTTCTTCACAGTAAGTACACTGAAGCTGTGGTCCAGGGGATCCAGATGTATATTCAACTGGTTGTCACACTTGGCAAAGTATAAGAGCCTCCCACATGATACAGGCATGAGAGATAAAAGACTGAAGGAGCTGTGGAGAACAGCTGAGGCCTGGCACTCGTGGAAGGGTTGGAGTTCTTCAGTAGAGGTCAGGAGACGCCACTGGTCACATCGACGATTCCAGGGTCCTGGACATTCTAGCATTGGGGATGTGGGCCAAGGAGACTAACAAGTGTGGTGTGGAACTGACCTGAGCCTAGGAGAAAAACTGTGTGCGGAAAATGACAGATTTGGAAACATGAGGTTGTCTAAATACTTTAGAGCCTAAAAGATCATGAGTTAGTCCCAGAAGCTGGGCACTGAGGTCCAGTGTGAATTCCGTTTCTAGATGTTGGGTTTGCCTCCCTATGAGTGGTCCTATGTCCTGATTTATCATGTTTGAAATAAGTGTGTCATTTGTTTGTTGTTTTATAGAAACCCACATTTAAGAAAATGGAATTTTAGATTTTGTTTGTTTGTTGACAGGGTCTCTGTAGGTCAAGGCAGAAAGTCACTCTGTGGACCAGGTTGGCTTTGATCTCACAGCTCACTGCTTGTACCTCAGGAGGGCTGGGACTAAAGGTGTGTACTACTATACCTAGCAACTGGATTTTTAATGAGACCTTGAACTTTGAGTTTTTAAAAGCTTTTTTATTTTATTTTTGTACAGCAGAATTTGATCCCCTCCCTTATCTGCATGTCCCTTTACTGGCCCCGCCTGATTTAATGCACCCTGTGATTTGGAGTTTCCTAAAAAAGTTAGAAATTGGTCTACCCTATGACCCAGCCCTACAAATCCTGGGAATATACCCCAAAGCCTCTATGCCATAATACAGAAATACATGTTCATTCATGTTCAAAGCTAACTTTTTACAATAGCCAGAAAATGGAAACAACTTAGATGAATATCAACTGCCAAATAAATAATGAAGCTGTGGTACATCCACAGAATTATGAAATTTGCAGGTAAATGGGTAGAACTGGAAACAAACATTCTGACCAATGGAACCCAGACCCAGATAAACAAATATCTATAGTGGGAAGGGATAACTGGGGTAGGGAATGGGAGGGCAGGCCAGAGGAGGGAGTAGAGCGAGGCATACACAACACTAAAGGCCTTTAGAAGAAGTCCTATGGAAACCTACCACTGAGGAAGCTTCTTAAAATATACACATACACTTTATTAAAAATGATTATGAGGAGTAACCTTATACCAGGCGGACATTGACCCTACAAGACACTAAAGGTGAACAAAATAAAACCCCAATGCCAGGAATGGACCCTCTTTTGAAGCTGTTGATCAGGGGTCCTATAGACCATCAAACACTACTGGCAGTGACCCCTACTCTTGGTTACCCATCAGAGTTTCACAGTAAGACCGTGTTGATGAAGACTGTACATGCATAAGCTTAGTACAAAGAAAGAGAAATCAAGCTGATGTTGACTTCAGATCCCTATCTCTACTGGCTATGTTTCATAGTGTTGGACTGTGCATGCTCCCTGAAGAAAACTATAATCATCAACCCTACCCAGCTGAGAACCCTATAAATTACAAGTGTTGAAATTTTTAAACACAGTTGAACATTTAAAAGTTAGACTGTATTTTATATTATGATACTCACATGAAATATTAGGAATACATAAGAAAAGTAATATTCTAGTTTGACAGTCCTGTTTGTGTGTCAAGTCAACAGGGATGTCCTTGTTAGTTTCATCGTCAACTACTCACCTGGGAAGAAGAAACAGCAACTGAAGAATTACCTCAATCTGTTTGGCCTGGGAACATGTTTGTATAGATTGCCTTGATTAATGATTGAGGTGAGAGGGCCCAGCCCACTCTGGGTGGAATCATCCCTAGGTAGTCAGGTCTGGACTGTGTAAAAAAGCTAGGTGACCATGAGCCAGCGAACCAGCCTGCAGGTAGTATTCTTCCGTGGTTTCTCCTTTAGTTCCTGCCCCGACTTTCCTTGGTGGTTAGTAGTGGCAAGGAAATGTAAGCCAAAACAAGCTCCTCTTTCACATTGCTTATGGTGCTTATCACAACAAAAGAAACACACTGAACACAATTCATAATTAAACATTTAAATATGCCTGTGAAATGTGGGAGGAAAGGGAAAAACCTTAAGATGCCCACCAGCTCCTTTTACAGTGAAGAATGATGCCATTGTTTTCCAACAGTGTGATATTAGACACGAGTGAACTTCAGATTTTCTGTCCTCCATGTTTCATGATTTTTTGCTCATGGCATGTTCCTTTCCTCTGGAAGTGTACATTGAAGTAGAATAAAATCCAAGGATGTTAAACAGCATTCTCCTGGGTTAAAATTTGGTCAAATCAGACACTGCTTGACATCATTGAACAGCTGGGTTTTTCCCAGTGGACATTATAGCTTCCCAATCATAGGCAGCAGGGAGGCAATTATCTTCTTTCTTCTCTTTCTACCTTCAGGTCAAAGCTGTTGATGTACAGTAATTGAGTTTTCACAGGATGTTGGAAGAAGAAAGGGCATCAAGAAGTGTAGCTAGTCCTCAGTGTTTATGTCTCTCTGTAATTAAAACATTGTTATGAAATATGTAAGGAATCAATGATGTATTATTTAAATATTATTAAAATTAAACCTGTGGACTATCTTCCCAGCTCAAAAAATGGAAAAGTATTTCTGGTTATTTAGAAACCTTTGTGAGCCATGACTAATTTCACAGTCAAATGCTGACAGTTCCCTGAATCTTGGGTTCATTTTCAATAATGTTTTACCACCTTTGTCTTTAACATTAAGAAATATATTACTAGCCAGGCCTGGTAACACATGTCTTTAATTCCAGCACTTGGGAGGCAGAGGCAGGTGGATCTCTATGAGACTGAGACCAGCAGCATGCTGATTGCTTCTTCTTCTTCTTCATTTTTTTTCTTTCAAGCTAGTTGGTTGTGATGTTAAACACACTTTTATGAAATTTTGAGAAAAAGAGATTTGAGATGTCCAAATTGCAGCCGATTTCTCTTTCAACCCAGAATAGATTCTATGGTCAAGCAATTAGAGTGAAATACTTGAACATAAGAGAAATTTATTTTACCTTTTAAAAATGTTATTTCTTGTTATAACATTCATGTTATTGACCAATTATATTAGTATTTTAGGATAGAGTCTTTATTTATTTTTTCTGTTTTTGTTTATTTGTAACAGGGTCTCACTCTTTAGTGATTGTTGGACTGGATCTCGCTATGTAGACCCGAGTAGGCCTGCCCCTGCCTATAGAATACTGGGATTAAAAGCCATGCTAAATTTACTTTTAAGAGGAATATATGTTATATTAGCAGACCTCTGCACATAAATAAGTAGAGACCCTGTATAGGAGTTATTTAAATTCATTTACATGATAATTCATTTTCAGGTTATGAGATTTTAGATTTCATTGTGTTAAACATTTTCTGTTATGCAAACAGCCTCAGGAAATTCTTTCAAGCCCTGTTTGCCATCATTTTGTGGTTTATATGATTTGAAATTTTAAACCCTTCTGCTCTTTTCAGTTAGAGAATTGCCATTCTTACCTACTCAGTACTCATATGGAAATGGAGTGATTTGTTCAATGAACTTAGATGAAGTAAAACAATTGTTTGAGTTATTTTTATATAAAGAATGGAACCTAGCTAGCATATTTTATTTTTTGCAGTAAAGAATTTTCTCTGATTTCTAATTACTTATAATTACTCTAATTTACTTCTGATTACTTGTAATATACTTATAATCTAATTACTTATAATATACTTGTACTTAAGCAAATAATTCTAGTTTTGATTACTTGCAGATTTGTAGCTATCCTGTTTTGGTTCTGAACTTGTTCTTGTTGCTGCTGTTCTGTTGACACATGAGTATGTTAATACCAACACAGTGGATGGTGAGAGTCTGGTGAATATTGAAAGGGTTTCCACTAAGATGATAAGATTCTTTTATGTAAACACTATATCCCTCCAAACAGTCCTGGATTCTTATTTAAAATAGTTAATTAATTAAGGTACAAATTCAGTCTCCCATCCATGCTCTCTGTATGTAGACTTGAGATACGCACAGACATTCAGGTTGAGAGCAGGTGATTCTGATAGCTAACACGTCTTGACAGGCTCTCATGTCTATGTATTTTGCTAAGCCTGTGGATGGCTTCTTCTTTTGGACCCCTGGAAGGACCAAATCTATTTGTGCTTTAGGACCTTTGAGCTTACTCTCCTTCCTATTTAAAATGTCCCACAATGGTCTCTTTCCTTTTTCCGGGTCTCATCTTAAATGTCACCTCCCTAAAAGTCTCTGATCCCATGTTCTAAATTACTCAACACCCTCCTTCATATTTTCCTGTTTATTTTCTACATAGAACTTAGAAATGACTGAAATCATTATATTCTCCCTGATAAAATGTGGTTTCCATTAGAAGAGGGAACTATATGCTTCATTAATAGCATACTATGAACATTGATGTTCTCCACAGGTCTGGCATACAGCAGGTACTTTTGTGCCAAACAAATCAATAAATGAGACTGGATAATGAAACTTCCCAACATGTGTTTTGGTTAAGGTTATCTTAATGTGTAACATTTTATACTCTTTAACAATTTTAACTTCATATTCACATATGTCATATGATATCTTTCAATCCTGTAGAAACTGTTCCATTTGTTTATTACAAATACTTTGAAATGTCCATCACGGGCAAGCAGCCTAATGCTCTTCCTGTAGAGATGTATGAAGGTGGTGATGAGAACTTTTGGATGTAGCCTAGTGCCTGACATCTACACATATCTGTTTCTAGGAATTAAAGTGATATGTGAGGAAGCAGTTACCATGGTAAGCTTAGAGTTTTCCTTTATAAGAGTCAAAACTAAATGTCGTGGCTAATTTTACTAGGTTTCATCTCTTTAACATTTATTTCTAGAACATCTATTGTTCACTTTGTAGATTTTCTTCCTGAATTGACTACATTGCTCAGTGGTACTTGATTAGGTAGAATGAAACTGCTTGAATCCATCTGGCCGTCCAGAAATACGTTTATCACTATGTCAAGTCCATAGTGATACAACGACAAATGTAAACTAATCTATGAGTGTGGTAAAGCATACCAAAAATATCTTTAAAAACTTCTTTTCTTTGATTTCCCTGGTGAAAGTGCCTTATCAGTTAAATTAGATTTTGCTATATAACCAAGCATCTGTAATAATATTAGCTGCTTAAACAACAAACAAAATTATTAGCTTGAAGTGCTATATGTTGGCAATGTTGGACCATGTTGGGCAGGTGACTCAGGCTGGATTTTACAGCTACAGTCAACTAGCCTCTTAGCTGGGACAGTTTACTATAAATAGCCTCCTGCACGTTTGTCTGTTGACTGTGGTTCAGGGAAACTGGACCCTATGTCTCTAGCACCTTACTCTTTATCCCATGTTACTCATTTGGATGCTGAATTTGAAAAGCTTCAAGACAGGACACTCACAAGACTCTATATCTGCCATGATGGTTAAGGTCCCATTGGTTGAAATATGTCACATGACCAAAACCACGGGGAAAGGTTAGATATCTCCATGTATTGTAGTGGACTGCTCATCTAAGAATAAGAAGAATTAGTGGTCTTTTGTTTTGTTAGGTAATTTCCTAAATGAGATTTCTGAAAATTGTCCATGGGAATTAGAATCTTGATAGAAAGATGTTTCTAGTTCAGTCACTGATTAACTTTTCTAACTTTATAACATGAATTCTTAGTCACTCACTAGTCTTTTGCTGTGTAAGAAAACTGGTATGTGCCTATTAACATGCAGGACCTAGCATACTTCTTCCTTATTCTGACTCATTTGGAATGGGGTCCAAGAATTCTTTTTTCATTTTAAAACTTGTAATGTGGAACATCTAGAATGACTGTTTTTCTGAAGACAGAAAGGAAATGTTATGTGGGCTTGTGGTTGTGGGCATAAAGGAGTCCAAAAAACTTGTACTTCTGTGAAATTTCAGTTTTCTTTGGGAAAAAATTGAGTTATATGATATGTAGTTTCTTGAGTCTCTGAAAAAGTTCTTAAATTAGAACTGATGTTTAGCCATATGACAAATTTTCTTTCATGTAAACAAATGATAAATTTAAAAGTGTATACTATACTTCTAGAATGTGGTGCTGTAATTGATAATAGGTTTTCTGTAAAGTCAAAAGCAGCTTGTCTATGCAATGCTTGTCTTGGGGCTGGAGAGATGGCTCAGTGGTTAACAACCGTTCGTAACTCCAGTTCCAGGGGATCTGACACCGTCTTCTGACCTCCACAGCACTGTGTGACAGAAGTGCACTTACACACGTGCAAGCAATACACTCACACAAAAAATAAAACTAATAAATAAAAATATTGTATAAGAAAGAAATACTGATCTAAAAAGAGCTTTCTCTTAAACTTTGAGCAGTGCAGCTTTCAGAAAAGGAATAGCTGAAATAGAGAAATAATTAGAGATATTTTACTTCATGATGTCTGTGTACTGTCGCTTCTAGCTAATAAACCAGGAATGTTGCATTTAAGTTAATTTCTTGACCAACATTTTATTTATGTAAACATGATTAAATAAATATTTTATTACTTATTTTTTACTCATAATTATAATATATACTTATATAGTCCCTAACAGATTCGACTTATATCCCATTAAATAAAGGTAAACCAACTGTTCAGCAAGTAATCCCCAGCCCTCTATAATCCCCTCATTGAAATTCTATGTAAACTATCCTAGGTGAATGTATGTTTAACAATAAAAGAGCTGAATTTTGGTGCAAAAAGCTTTAGAGGGTTGCATTGGTTTCCCGATGATACTCTGAGGGAATTGGAGAGCAAGCTGGGCTTAGGATCCTGTGGCTCTAGCTGCTTGTTTGATTATTGGGTTGAGACTCAGGATTTTTCTTTAATACAATCTCAGAGGAAAGAAAACCTCTTCCTTGCCTTCCTAGCAGGCAATCCTGGGAAGATTTGTAAACTAATTTGCCTCTGGAGACAGACTAATTAAATAGTTTTATTATCATCTAATATCAGATTTCCAGGGTGCTCTCTGACATTTAGTATTCTCAAAGCAGAATGAAAATTGGAAATATTATTTGTTCTAGCCTATGTCTTATGAAGAAAATATCAGCATGTCATGTATCTGCTGGTTAATCATATGCATACATGTGTCTAGGGAGAAAGCCTGATGGACTCATTCAAAATCCTGACACAGCCAATGCCTGCTTTATTTAACTGATATAGGGTTTGCTTGCAGAGTAAGTTAGAGATGACTTCTTTGCAGCTTGCATTTAATTTCGTAAATGTTAGGTTCAGTACTTTATATTGAATTGCATTTTATTTCTAGCAGATGTCAAATGAACTTCCACTTAGGAAAATTATGGTAGAAAAAAAGGTGGATTGAGAAATACGTTATAATCCAAGAAGGAATATCAGTTTTCATTCGTTAAGTAAAATTGGTTCGTTATGTGATTTTTAGGAGTTTAATGAGTTGATTATAAAATATATATTTGGATGTTTTAAGGAAGAGGTTTGTGAGTAACTGCTGAGTCTTCAAGTACCTATTTGATCATTCATCTCTCTTATCATTGGGAAAAGCTTTATTTAGTACCAGGTAAAAATGTGACTGATGGTTCACAGGAAATACAGAAATGAAGGCATTTCCATTTATATAACCATGTATTTCACCCTGCATTGAAAAGTTGATTCACATGCCAATTTCTCTAAATCATTTGAAAATCCAATATAATACTAAACTGTAGATACTCCCTAAAATGAGAAAAAGTCCTTCTCTGTTTAAACTATAGTTAAGACTTTTAAAAAGATTTTTTTTTAAACAGAAAGTTCTGACGTCTTTTCATACAGTGAAATTCATCATGCTTTATTTATCTGGTAGAAAATTTACTGACCTCATAAATATGGGAAACTTTCAGTCCCCGATGACACCTTCAGTAGCATGCTCTTCTCATATTTAAAGTAGGAGATTAGAGTTGAAATGTGCCTTCGTGTTCCACTTTAAACATGTGATTCTTACATGGATCAGTACACATCAGAAAACTGCTGAAAGAATGCAGATTATCTGCCTGGGGTAAATAGGCACCTCAATCATAGTCGCTTCTATACATACCGTATAGAAAATAAAGAAGAACAAGTTATTTAAAACCAATAAATGTTAGAGTTGTCATCTGCATTTTTATTAGGAAATGTAAAGTAAGGCAGCCCTTCCCTCAAAGAGCAACACGATCTTCCGTTTAAATCAAATAGTTCATTTTGAGAACACATTTTCATGTCTTTTCCCAAGGTGGATATCCAGATGTTCAGTTATCAGTTCTATAACAATGTTGAATTGTAGAGACCGGGATTCTGTATCTTGAGTATCTCCAGTACAACAGCCATTTCATGTAGAGATTAGTGACTTTCAGATGGGCTTGTTTGCACATGAAGAGCCCTTTGAGCATGACCCAAATTTAGATTAAAGGTAAAACAGGCTTTAATGATTACTAAAGTCAACTGAATTCAGAGAAATCCAATTATGATGCAAATGTGAAATTATCAATACAGAAATTAAACAAATCATGGGAACCTTTTGAAAGCATATTTCAGCTCTGAAACTGCAATAGATTAAGGTCAAATCTTGACTTTATGAGTTAAAATCATAAGGATATGAATATATTGATATGTGTATATTGATCAACTGAATTTTGAATATTCATAATTATGATGACTTTATCACTTAAAATGCTTTTATAAGTTTAGACAGATAGAATTGTCCATTTTCATTAAAAAAAAATTCTGGTTCCAGATAAAGCAATTCACCATAGGGATCGATGTATACATCTGGCCCTCGGTGCCCTTGGGGATTGGTTCCAGGACCTGCATCCTCCCAACATCCGATTTACAGGTGCTTGAGTCTCTCATATAACAAGGCCCAATATTTTGCTTGTGATTTATTGCAGCATCTTCCTGTATACCCAATACAGTGCAAATGCTGTGTTGGTAACTGCTACATTGCCTTGTTTAGGGAACAATGGCAAGCAGAAGGTCTGAACATGAATGAGCAAGTACAGCCATTATAGGCCTAAGTATTCAGCATATGGCAGTAACAGTAAAATCTATGATGTATGGTTGGTCTGGTTGGCTGCCACCATAAATGTTGAGGGCCAACTATGTGGAAAACTAAAGTCAGAACACTCACACATCTATATGTTACAATTTATTGTTATTTCAATGCTTTCTTCCATATTATACTGCATACATTTGACATGGAATACACAGAGAAAATATAATTGAAAATAATACGGATTCTTAATTTTTTTAAAGGAGTTTCTACTATGTACAAAGTAAAAGAGTGAAAAATTGATTAATTTTTATTGGTGGTGCTTTTAAAAATTATTCAAAGGGCATTTAGATATGTGTATTGATCTTAAATATTTTGCCACTTTCAAACTGGGCATTTTTCCAGTATTTTAAGGTAATATTAAATCCTGTTCAATGTGGACTTAAATTTGGCCAGTTCTCATATTACATGTAAAAAACACTTCCTTATTTGTCTCTTTAATAACATTTAAATATTATGAATATTTATGAGGGAAAGCTTCATAAAATTTGAACAAAGTAATACTTTGATAATTTTATCAATGTTTTCAAAATTAATCTTCTCTTCTTTTGAGTGCCTATTTTATATTCCTGTTGATTTTCTCTTTTCTCCCTCTCTACCTCTTTACATGCAGTGTGGTTCTAGAATTTACCAATGTCAGCTGCAGGAGATAGACAACAGATAAGTTAACAACTAAATATGGAATCACAAATCAAGAGGTGTAAGGTACTTGAAGAAGGAAGGAAAGGAGGAACTATTTTGAATTGACGTGTCACAGAATACAGCTCTGAGGAAGTAAAATCAAGACAGAGGTGAAGATTCCCAGGTCACACCATGTGTGTTATGCCTCATGCTCAGGAGAAGTGTGAAGACCTGACTGTACCCAGGAACGAGACACAGCTCAGTTTGGTGGAAGCAGAGAGTAATGTTGGGTGGGATAAGTGACGCATGGGATATTCAAGGAAGCTTCAATTTCATTCTAAAGTGCAGCAGAAAGCCCAAGGTTTTAATCACAGCTAATATAAATATAAATAAAACTACCTAGTTCATGATTATTTTGCTGAGTCCCTCTTTCAAATACTATTGTGATGTTTAGAAATCTGAGCATGAATTTTATATGGCGTTTAAAGACTATTCTTAGAACTACAAAGTGTTTGTCTTCTTTCATTTTAAGGATGAGATCTAATTTGAATATGTTGAAATTTGGTCCCCTAGCTAAAATGATAAACTGGCCCTGCCAAGGTACTACTGAAATAAAAATGACTTTTTTCATTGTTTTTTTAGAACAATATATCTGGTGTCGTTTTGATATTTCCTCTGGGTTGGGGCCATTACTATCTGGAATCAGAGTTGATATGATCAACTACGATGGGGCCTTCATGAGACTGGGCCTTCTGGTGGGAGTAGAGTGGTTCATGAGGCTTACAAGTCTTCAAGGTCCTCATGGGATTATATTAGGTAAACAGTCAAGAGAGGTGCTCTTCAGTCGTGAAGCTGCCTCTGGGGTTAGCAGGCTGGGGATGTGAAGTGGCTGCCTCTGAGCCACATCCCTGTGAGTAAACCCAGTAAACTCGGGTTCGCTGAGCTGTATACAGAATCTTTAATTGGTCTGTCAGCTCTCTGTCTGGGGTAAATAAACATTTCTTCATTTCCCCAGAAAAAATAATATGACATCTTGATAAAATAAGTTTTGATTTTATTTAAGCATTGATTTTATAATAGTTTATAGGTTGCACAGAAATTTTCTGAAAAGATCATATTTTTAAATGCAGAAGCACGTTAAAATTCAAAAAACATTTATTTACTGCAATAGCATCTGACAGAAGTTTCTGCCATTCTGGAAATGGTATTTATCTATGCCACTTAGTAATGTCCTCATTATTCATATGGAATTTGCTAGTGTGACTGTAGGAATGCATTATTGATTCTGTTAAAACTGACTGAAAGCCATCAGTGGCCAGGGGTGACTGCAGTGAAGAACTCAGAGCTATCGTATGCAGCTACCCCTTGGTATCTCTACATGATGGGTTTCAGGGTCCTCTACAGATACAAAAAAATTTCAGATATCCAAGTCCCTTATGTAAAATGGGTTAACATTTATAAATAAAACCCATTCTCCTTCTATGCACAAGTATGTATCATTTAATAATGGGGATGCTCTTCAGTAGGGTGCTTTTGCATAATTCTTTGTTATGTGACGATCAAAGACTATCATTACAAAAGCTAAGACAGTTACACTATCACTAAATGATGGAATCTTATGGGACACTCTGACATATGTGGTGCCTCACTAACTGAAACGTTCTTATGGGGTGCCAAATTGCACTTTAAATCATATGCAAGTTACTTATGATAGTGAAGACAATGTAAGTTATATGTAAGTAATTGCTATCTTGTATCCATGGAAAATTACAAAACTATCTGTATGCATTCAGTATATATGCAGCCAATAGTGGCCTGTTTTTATATTTTATTTATTTTTATGTGTATAACTGTATTGTCTGCATGTATGTAAGTGCATCCATGTCCTTAGTGTGGAGGTCAAAAGAGAGCATTGAATTCCCTTGGAACTGGAGTTACAAATGGTTGTTGGCTGCCATGTGGGTGCTGGGATTCAAACCTGAGTCTTCTTCTGCAAGAACACCCAGTGCTCTTAGTCACTGAATTATCTCTCCAGTCCAACACTGGCCTATTTAGAGTCCATCAATAATAACATAGTGTTTTGATCCATATTTGTTTGAAACCTCCACACATGTGTAGCCTACAGATACGCAGAGCTGGCTGTACTTACAATGAATTCCCAAATACAAAATGCTAGTGTGAAACACAAACACTTGATCTTCAGGGATTTACCAATATTCCCTGTGAAAAGACATGCATATCTGGAAATTAAGATATAGAGACAGAGATTCAAGAGAACTACTTGAGTTTTAAAAGGTGTTATTGATTCTTTGTACGAGAGACAAGAGAGAGAGAGAGAGAGAGAGGAGAGATTCACCCTTAGCTAATGACCTCTTGGTATTGGATAGCTTCTTGTAGAGGAAGGGTCAGTTTTCTTTAAACATATGACCTCTGTTAGTTAGAGCAAGCACCAGGGCAGGTTCCATAATCAAGAGTACTTGGGTAACACAAATTGCACTCAATATGAAAAGAAAAGAACATGGATTTAAGGACATGGAATTGGGTGGGTAAGGAGGTAGTCAGATGTGGGAGGAGTTGGGTGAAGAGGAAATTTGATCAAAATGCAAGCTTTTTGTTTGATTTAATTTAATTATTCATTTTATGTGTATAAGTGTTTTGTGAGCATGTTTGTAGGTTTACCTGTGTGTAATGCCTGCAAGATCTAAAGAGGACATTGAATCCCCAGGAACTGGAGTTACAAATGATTATTGACCACCATTTGGGTGCTGGGAAACAAGCTTGAGTCTTCTACAAGTGCAAGCAGTGCTCTTAATCACTAACCCCCCCCTGAGGTCAGCTCTTAATTAAAGGATATGGTATCAAGGATAGATGGAAAGATGCTCATCCTTGTAAGAAATCTCAAGAACATGGAAAGAAGATGAGAAGATCGTAAAGAACTTCCTATTTGAAGGGTTAGGAAAACAACAACAACAAATAGTTCTGTGTACCAGGAAAAAGAACAGGAAAAAATGCAGTACAGGAGATCAGATCAGTTGTCTCCCAGGACCTTTAAAGTTTAAGAACGAGGCCAGGCTTCCAGAGTTCTCCATGTGGTCTTGACTTGCCTTTTCTTGAAATGTGATTTGATAGTGGGTTCTTAGACATTTTGTGCATCCCCAATTCTCTCTTCTTTGTGCCTGTTTTTCTGACTAAGATGAATTATACTATAATTCAGCTGGAGAATCTGTGATATTTCACCAAATGTCCATGGTCATTTAAAATCTTGTTTTATCCTAGCCAGGCAGAATTAACTGCATGGAGGAGAGACAGTGTGGTTGTGTGCTGTGGCTGAGGGTACATTTTTGTGGTGCCCATACATCTGGTGCTGTCATTCTAACTTACGAACACCAAGTTGATTCTGTTACAATTGCTTTTCTAAATGAGTTCATAATTCTGGGTTTGGTTTTAGATGAAAACAAAAATATACAGTTGTTCACTTCAGCGGCAGCTTTAATTGTAGAAAGATGTCTTCACAAATGGTGATGTGTCTATGAGACATGACCTCATTATTGATATTATCACCTGTCATGAAAAGAAGCTAGATTTTAAATCTTTGTTTAGAAATACAGAAAAATCTATAATTTGTTCATATAGAAAACCCTAATTACTTAAACAATTGAGGAATATTTCTGTAGCTCAGACCAGCTGGTAGCTAGATGGCCCAGATGGCCCAAAGCTTCCCCAAAGGGAAAGATAACATGTTGTATCTGAGTAAGAGACTCCATGAACTCTGCTTCTCATTTGAAAAGTATTCTGTAATAATATTTTTTTACAGGCAGTACTACAATGAGGGTGGAAAAACTTTCATAAACAGAATAATTTGCATTTATATTTTATCAAATGATGACAAAGCACAGCTGTCCTGGGGTATATTTTCAGCTATGTGTATACTTTAAAACTTGGGGTCATCATTTTTCTTTGACCTGGTTTGAAAACTCTGAGGATTCCACTGCCTGAGGAAGTACTGGATCTTCAGTGATAGGTAGTAATAGGGTTACCAGGTCGATGACAGGGATGGAGGCAATGATATTAACTGACAGTGATGTGATATGTAACCTACATGACAAGAGCACACACCACTGCCATATCTGTTCCTTAATTTTTACCAGGCTCTCATTTCCTTCATGGCTACCTGTTATTAAAATGGCCTCACAACAAACACACAAATTTCTCCACTCACAGTTAAACAGATTCTAGCTAGTTTACTTGGGCTTACTAACAGAGCAATGGGTGAGGGCTTACTTACAGAACACAGGCACCCACCCTCCCCTCCGCAAGTTCCATTAGTAAGTCCACGTGGCTGGGATCTTGCGACTTCCCGGTGAACAGATCCAAATGGCCCATAGGGGAGGAGAGAAAAGGGCCGGCCTCCTGGAGCCCCCAGTTTAAATACCTTTAGCCCCTCCCCTTCTCACATTCAAGGCCAATAGCCCGGGTGGGTGGGGCATAGGATTTTCCCCGCTCCTCATCTTTCTGCTCAAGGCGGTCTTGGGTGATACCACTCTGTGAGGGGTGTTTGTCCACCTTTTCCCTCGGAGAATCAATCCACTCTACATTACCCTTTTACAATAGTGCAATTGACTCTCCCCAATGTCTATCTTCCCTCCCTCCCTTCCTCCTTTCCTCCCTCCCTCCCTCTGTTTATGTGTATGAGTGTTATGCCTGCATGTATATAAGTGTGCCCATGGAGGACAGAAGTGGACGTAGAATCCCCAGGAACTGGAGGTATGAATGGTTGTTAACTACCATGTTGGTTCTAGGATTCAAACCCCAGTCTTCCACAAGAGTAACCAGTGCTTTTAACCGCTAAGCCATCTCTCCAGTCCTGATTTTTTGTGATTTTCATACAATATAGTTTGTATGGTATTTTGATTCCTTCTCCTATTCGTCCACACCCCCCACTGCCCCACCCAATTTAATGTATATATGCATATATGTAAATATATATGCTTACTGGCTTTTCTACCCCTAGATTCCTAAGTTACCACTTAACAATAGGTCCCTTCTCCTATTCATCCACACCTCCCACTGCCCCCACCCAATTTAATATATATGCATATATGTAAATATATATGCCTGTAGAGTCTGATTTGTTTCTGCAAATGCCTCTCAATTTTCTTAATTGGTTATTGATGTAAGAGGGCCCCATCCAATGTGGGCCATTATACAGATGGGCCTAGGTTGTATAACAGTGGTAACTTAGCAATACAGGCGTAGCAAAGCCAGTAAGTAGTGTTCCTGTAGAGTTTCTGCTTCAGTTCCTCTGTCCAGGCTCATGCCTGAGTTCCTGCTTGACTTCTTTCAACAATCAACTGTGCCTTCAAAATGTAAAATGAAATAACACTTTTGCTCCTCAAGTAGGTTTAGATTGGTCTTTTTTCACAGCACCAGAAAGCAAAGTAGGATATGAATTGCTACCAGGACATGAGATTCATCCAGACAGATGTGTCTAGAGTCTGTTAGTACTCACCAAGCTCTAGCTCATAGCGTTTTGTATGGATGATTGAATAAGTTAATAACTGGTGTAATTCACACATTATTGCTTTTCCTTACATTGTTTTGTTCTCAACAACTCTACAAATTTTATGGAATATGGACTTAAGAAAGATCACATGACATCACTGAAGCTGCATGGGTCAGATTTAGCAGAGCTCAGGCCTCGATTTTTATAAGCAACTAGTGTAGGGTCTAGTTTTATTCTCTCAGCTGTGGCAGTATATTATATCCTGTGGGACACTCTAAAGGGAATCGAACCATATGCCACGAATCACATACCCACATACCCTGTAAGTTAGAAGATTGTGATCCTATCTTTGGTGTTTGAGTTTCAATTCCATGTGAGGTATTTAAATATGAAACATTGTCTTTATTTTTTTTGTCATTCTTAAGGAATCACTCATTTTCTTCACTGTCTAGAGAATACATCACTTTATCAAATCGTTGTGTATTTCATACAGAATATCTCAACCATGTTTTATGAAGGTTAGTTTCCCGTTCAGGCAGACCTTTGATTGAGAATCGTGGCAATTTATGGGATTTTAGAGAAGAGTAAAGTAGAGCTATGGAAATTATAATCCCAGGATCTTAGCCACTAGCAATGTGACTTTGAGAACCTGACTTAGTCTCTCTGATCTTTGCCTTCCTTACCTGTAAAACGACAATGAAGCACTGACATGTCAGTTTCTCAGGCCATCCCATCAAGTGATGTACACACACATAGCTCAATGTCTGGCCCCTGAGAGGCTCTAGATACATTCTGACAATTGCTATTACGTTGGGTGTTATGTTTAATTCAGTGGTTGCTGAAGTCTAGGACATGAATAATTCTACCTTTATAGAGAAATGGGCAGAAGTGACATGAAACTTTAAGAGAGATGTTCCATCTCTGCTGTAATTGCTTACCAAGTGAAGGATAAATCACAAGTGTCCTTAGAGGACACTTCACACCTTTAATTTTAGTTTGCTGCATTTTATGTGGGACATTATTCACCACAGTGATAATTTTGACATGTTCAAAATGGAACTCTAATTGAATTTAGATGATTTTAATGTGAAACTGCAGCACTATATTTGCATATGTTTTTCTGGTTTCTCTTCTCCACATTCTTTATTTATGTTTGCTCATGATTTTGTGCCAGTGATGACAGATGCGCTTCCCTCAAATCACCAGGGTAGTTCGAAACTTCCAAGTTGAGGAGCATTGGACAAATATCTTGATAGGTTTTATCTAGGATCACAGTGACGTCTTGTTGAGGAAGGATTTTTTTATCTTAATAGTATATTTAAATATTTAAATTGTTAACTTATTTAGTAACAGTTTCCCTATTAAGGGTTTGTGTGTGTGTGTGTGTGTGTGTGTGTGTGTGTGTGTGTGTGTGTGAAATAATCGATCATGATTTTAGATTCAGGTTCTTTACACTATGTGTCCTTCTTATGCTGTATTCTCATTTCAGGTAGGCTACTAGGCTTTTCTCTTGAGGATTTTTGTAGGTCAGACCATAGAAGTTGCTCAAAACGGGAAGATTTGATTTCTTCTGTGAAAGTCTGGATTTGTTGTGGAAGGTTATGTTTAGTTGCTAAAAGGGAACCGTAGAGAGACACAGCAGGAACTTTTTGCTTGCTTCTTTCAAGAATGGAAAAGGTAAGAGTTGTTAGGGTCTTAAAAAGAGTAGGAATCATACTGGCCATGGTGACACTTGCCTTTAATCCCAGCATTCAGGAGTCAGAAGCAGTCAGATCTCTATGAGATCAAGGCCAGCCTGGTCTACATAATGTGTTCCAGGCAGGCTGGGGCTATGGGAGACCCTGTCAAAAAATGTTAGAAATCTGTATATGATGTTAGAAGAGGTGTCTCTTAGGGCACCTAGTGAGCCTAGATATAGACATGGGATTTTATCCCAGTGATATCCAGCACGCTGGAACTTGGTACAGCATGCTGTATCCTAAATTTGTTATAGAGGTCCAGAGGTATAGAGGATGATACCACATTGTCACAGCTTCTAGATGAGAAGTCTTCTGCTGCTGAGAGAACATGTGAACCAAGGATCTTGACCATGGGCTTCCTGAAAAATGGGGAGGGCACCCGAGTCTTTAGCTTTATATACAGTTGTGGGCCTTTGTGTGACTTACAACTCTGTAACTGCTGATATTAGCACAGAAACGAGCTTAAAATAGTTTAGAGGGGCTGGAGGGATGGCTCAGCCATTGAGCACAGTGGATCCAATGCCCTCCTCTGCTCTCCTCAGGCACTGCATGACTTTGGTGCATTACGCCAGCATAATACTCAGACACATAGAATAATAATAAATCAAACATTTAAAAATAGTTTAAGAAAATAGTTTTTTACATTCCAGTTTTGTGGATTAAGATTCATTTCACTATAATTTTTATACAAATGAATTCACAGTTTTGCTTAATGACCCTTAAGACAGATTTTTACATTGAATACTAGCATGACCTTTGGACAGCTGATTGTGATGTCACCTCCCGGCAACATTTATGCTTTCATTGCTTTTTCTGTCTCTTGGCTGAGGATATGCATCTCATGACTCCAGAAATCTTCACTCCTGAGACTTCACACCATTGCCATAATTCACTCCATTACTTGTGTTCTGGACAGCACTGTGTATAAAAGTAATCTTTGGGATTACTGCAGTGTTGATTTCAGAAGGGTGCCATTGGTTAATATCCCTTGTGAAGTAAGATGTTAAGAATCAGCCGCAAGAGTAATTTGAAATAAAGTCGGCTCCCTTTTGAGCACTAGATACGTTTGTTCTTTATTTTCCTGAGAAAATGGATGGCAGTTTCAGACCAGCCAGGGCTGCTTAGTGAGAGACCCTGTATCGAAAAATAAATACAAAAGGATGAATTTTTTTTATCAGTTCTGCCTAGTCTTTTATGATATGTCTACGGTGAAGGCTTGGGTTATGTTACGTGAATATTCCCACTTGTCTGGTATATGGCATGTTAGTGGTATCTAGCTTACGGAAACAAATTATGTTGTTTTTAATAGCTACTTAACTGAGGAGGTTGATATTCATATTAGTAGGTTTGTGGATATTAAGATATTTCAGGTCTTATTCTAATATTTATTGCCATTTTGTCTGCCATTGTGACAAGGGCCCTTCTTGAGTCCTTATCTAGTTGATGGACATTTTTTTTTCCTAAGGTTTTTTTTGGGGGAATATTTTTATGGAATTATTGTGTATTTTACATGTAACATCTTAATCATCTTTCTTCCCCTCCCCCCACGGGCACCTTCCCAGTCATTTATGTTAAGATCTATTGAGTCAAGTTACTGTCCCCAGATGTCCCCCAGGTGTCTAGACAGCGTATCTAGAGTCACCCCCTTAAAGATCAGGTGGTCTTCTTTAAGGGAGTAGAGACACATTTTGCAACTTTTTTTGATGACTCCTAACTGACTAGACTTTAACAATTATGTTTTCTTACCCTTAACAAGACACATCACATATTCCTTTGCTGAGTTAAATCATTATTTTTGACTTCAGGAAAGAAGAAAAGGACACTGCCTCTCACACTAGACCTCGCAGCTGTTTTATTTTGTTTGCTGCGGCTTCCCTGTTGAGATTCAGTCACTCTGTGTGATGGGCTCTCATGAGTACGTAAAGTGGGAAGCAGTGAAATCTACCTGCTTTTTCCAAATTTCGAAGCATAGACCTGCATGAGTCCTAGGTGCTATCATAAGCTGAAAGACTTCTTTGAAAACACCTGGATGGTAGATGTTGTTTTCTACTTTATTTCACTGGTCTAGAAACATCCTTTTAAATATAAATTTTGGTTTAATAAAATCTTGAAATTCATTCGTTATTTTCTCCATATCCTTGTTACAGTATTTATGTATTTCATGACAAATAATATATAGAAAACTATATATGACTGTGACTCATATCTCCTCCCCTTTACTTTGGAAATAGTTGTCTTTCTTTTTTGTTAAAAGTTTGTAGGCAAAAGAGATAATTTGCTCTGCTCTGTGTGAAATTTGGGCAGAGAAGATAAGATAGTTGTGGGGAGGAAGGAGTGGGTGAAGGTTCAGAGGAAAGAACTGCAGTGCTTAGAGTTCCGATGTCTACTACAGGATTCATTAGTTTTAATGAGCTTTGCTATTTAGTGTTTCTCTAACCATACTTTCCTTGTTTATGAAATGGAGTGTCTGTATTTTCATATGTTATGTGCTATCATGAGATTTTATGGACACATTTTCTGTTAAATAAATCTTGGGTTTTCTCCCTTGTCCTGTCACTTTAGGTCTTCCTTTCCCTTTCCTGAGTGGCATTGCCTGAGCTCAAACATTTTCCATTAATGCTGATCCCTTCATGGCTACCTGTTTGCCATTTCCTTCTGTCCAAGTTGTGTTCTAACACTGGCCCTCCCAGTACACTATATGAATGTTAGCTCTTGGGTTCAGTTATAAACTATTTTTACCATCTACCTTATCTTTAAAAAAATTAAACATGTTTTAAGCACATTTGACAATTGCTTGTTACCTATGATGCTTTTAATTAATTCTTCATTGTCCTCTGGGACATCTGTAAGCTAATTGCCTGGGTCTGGTTAATTCCTTTGTGAATCCTATAAAAATGTAGCACCAATCTGATCTTTCCAAGTCTACAAATTAAACTCATCAGAGAGGATGTAGATCTTAGAGAATTATTCAGAAAGATATTTTATATGTAAAATTAAAGAATAAGCAAGAATTGGCTTGAGGATGTGGCAGATGACTGAGTGATTGTTTAGCATGTGTACTGCTTCCATCTTGATTCCCAGGACTGTAACAGAGAAAGAAATCCTAGGAATTCAGTACTCTATGATTTAAATAAATCACTAACTTGTAGACCTTGAAAGCTATGAGGGATGTACTTTATGAGTTTCTTGATTGTTAATCAACATTTTAAAGTTTTTGTATCATGTTATTCACTAGGTAAATGTCCAAACATGCATGATGAAGTTGAAGAGTGTAAGAGCTCTAGATTTAGAATGTCTTCAGAGAACCCATCAGTCATAGTCTTTCAGAGAAGCAAATTGGAGAGAAGGCTTAGAAATCCCATTTCTATCATCTATGAGTTGGAGAATAAGAAGGATAATAGTGTAATAAAATTTTAGGCTTAAGAACCAGGGTGGGTTAGGATTTCCTGCCAGTAGTAGTCCCAATCTAAAGATTGAGATGTGGGAGTTCTGATGTCCAGGAACAACAGAAGATAGATACTCCAGCTCACGAAGAGAGGATATGCCTGTCTTACTTTCTTGTTCTATGCAGTCTGTCAGTAACTTGAATGGTATCCACCCCACTGGAAAAGTAGACATTTTAAGCCTCCTGATTTTAAAGCTAATGTCTTCCAGAAGTATATTCCCAGATATAACAAGAAGAACATATTACCAATTATAAGGGCATATGTTAGCCCAGTCAAGTTGCCAGATTCACTTTCCGCTCTAATATTCCCTCAAATACAGAACAATTTATTCAGTATTTCCACTGAGAGAGCATATGTCTCAAAATCATAGACCTATAAAACATGGCTTGGTATACCAGTAATCTCTTTGCTTGGAGTTTCTTCCCAGAGTGACTCTGTCATGGAGAGTTCTAGCTGAACTGATATCTCATCTCTGTTCGTCTAGTTTAGGGTACAGGTTAGACTAGGGAACCACACTAGCGTAACATATTGATATTAAATGGAATCATATTCATGAAAGGTAATAAAAACTGGAGAAATTCACAAATTGAAATATTTTCATTTAAATGGGCCTCATATCTTGTTCTTGGTTAGGTATAACAATATTAAACTACACCTTAGGTTCTGAAATCATTGATGATCATTCTGTCTCTCATTACATTAAAATGATAGATGTGTCAAAAATATATTCATAACAATTTTCATTTTAATTAAGTAAATGCATGCATGTGAACTGAGTTACAAATTTAATTTTTATATTACTAACATGCTTTGAGTAATCATATTCACTTCAGTGCCACTAGGTTATATAATATCATATTTCCCCCATGATATTCCTAAGTTTTTTGTAGGAGTTTTGGATAAAAATAAACTTATTTATAATAGCAAAGTTAAGGCAAACCTCCAGTTTGCTATATGCCTTTGATTGAAAATATACCATGAGCCAAATTTCATTTCAGTGAATCATTTATGGATACAATTAGTTCAATGCATAAGGAGAATTATAAAGGTTATAAATCTTGTTACCTTAGCTGACCACTGAATGACGAAGACTTTTAACCTTACTTGACTTACAGAGGAACACTGGAGAAATGACAGGACACATCCTTCATGTTGTCATCAACTTGGAGTTATTGTTTATTGACATGTTTCCTATGACTCTCTTATGTAATTTGAGAGAGTAAGTCATTCACAGACTGATACTAGCCATCTTCCTGTGCCCATATAGGCAGTCTTCATATGACTTACAAAAATGACAGGATTAGTGACCTTGTATCTTTTCATATAGCTTTGACATTCATGAAGATCTGTATATTCTTCCAGCACACACTTGGAATTTAAATGTTCATAGATTGTTATTCTCCATGTAAAATTATTTTTGTCATGAACATTTAATACTTCTCATGTGTTTTTATTCCATCTTCTAATTCTGTCTTTTTAAGTAGTAACTTATTCAATGTTTGTTGTGGTTTGAATTTGATTTGGTCCCCTCTGAAGCTCATTCAGAGATCTAATTCCCATTGTGAGCTCCGGTGGGACCTGTAAAAGATGACTAGGATACTTCTTTCATGGATAGATTAATTCATTCATGAGAACATTGGATTAATGGTTAAGTGGGTTAAAGGACTACCTCAGAGGTGGGCCTAATATATTAAAACTAATTTGCTGAGTTTTATCAGTTCCTACCTGTCACTCAATCTGAGATAGCCCATACTACCTTGAGAATCTTCCATCTATGAGGCCATCATCAGGTAACAGACTAAGACTGTGAGCCAACATAAAAATCCATTTAAAAAATGGTGGCCAGGGAGATGGCTTAGCAGTTAAGAGCACTGGCTACTCTTGAAGAGGATCTGGATTTGAATCCCAGCGCCTACATGGTAGCTAACAACTTTCCATAACTCCAGTTCCAGGGTATCCAATGCCTTCTTCTCACCTCCACAGACATTGCAAGACAACAGTGCACTTACATACATACAGGCAAGACACTCGTATACATAAAATTAATAAATAAAATATTTAAAAATCCATTAAAAAATCAATCAGTGGTATCATGTTATGAGCTACAGAAAACAGAAGAAGACAAAGTCTAGCCCAGTGGGTCATGAAAATTATGGAAGAAGGCATCATTATATATTCAGTGCATTCTGCTGAACACAATATTTAACATCTAAAAGGTTCTCCATGAATATTACTGAAAGAATATGAAATGATATTTATTTTCCTTCTCATTTTTTTACATTGTAAATTGATTTATAATCATAAAAGTCATTGGTGCTGGACTTAGGGAAAATTTTCAACTACAGTTTTCTTATATTTCTGAGTTTATTATTAACATTAGCATAATAAACACAGATCACTATTTAAGTTAACCAAATTCATTAATTAAAAACTGGAAGTTCATGGAATTATTTCCCTGGGAATTAGCACTGTGTGAGATAGTGTCTGTCTCAAATAAACTTGGAAAAGTCCCACTTCGCACTCTGTGATGATTCGGTCTGTGGTACATCTATTTTGCTCTTCTATCTTGACTATAGCAATCTCTGCCTTGCAGCTAAAGCCTCCATTGCAGCTTCAGTTGAATGAATGTTGTACTATAGTGTTTTGGTAAAATGACGCATGAGTAGGCATGGGCAACCCAAAATACTATGCTTGTTTTTTTTGTTTGTTTGTGTTTTGTCTTGTTGTTAGCCAGCCCTTGCCTCATAATGTATGTCTCATGCCAAAAACATCTAAAAGAGAAGCTCCTTCAGCAACTTGTGCTATCAGTGGATCTGCTACATGGTAATGCTTAATGCTACCACTCTATTTAATATGTGCCACACTTTATCTACACCATGCCTTTTTATAGGAACTGAGCATAATATGCTCAAAATGTCCTCAAGAGGTGGCATTATACTCTTAATTTTATGAATGGCTGGTCGAGAAATTAAATCATTAGCTCAACCAAGAAATGCTGGTTCGAATCAATCCCACTCAGCTTGTATGCAAGTCCATAGTCTTGTTAGAGTCGAACATAGGGACTATATTAGGTACTTTTCTTTGTTGGGATAAAATACCATAACCAAGATATTTATAGAAGGAATAGTTTATTTGGCTTACATTTACAGAGAGGTGAGTGTCTATCATAGCAAAGAGGCATGTGGCAGAGCAGAAAGCTGGGCCTCACATCTTCAAGCAGGCATAGGAAGCAGAAATCAGCAAGACTAAAGAACTCTCAAAGCCCATTCCCGGTGATGCTCTTCCTCCAGCATGACCACACCTCCTAAAGGTTCCATGACCCTCCCCAAAACAGTATCAGGAACTGGGACCATATGGGGGGCGTTCTAATTCACACCATCATAGGGACATGCTAGCTGACTGGCCAGCACTCAAGAAGGATAGGTTGGAAGGGTAAGATGTTTATACTTCCATTTCTGTGACAAATCTTCCCTAGAGGGAAAAACTTCACTGTAGCAGATAGTATAGAATTTCTACAAATGACTTGTTTGAAATCTCAGAATTTGGAATAAAGAATCTTCAATTCCAGCTAGGTGAACCATGAATATAGATAAAATTTCAGCTTAAATTCCAGATAAAAATCCAGCTTCCATTTTGTATAAGCTTTCCTTGAAGTGTAATTTATATAGAATTTACCTTCATAAATGTATGATTTGATGATCCTTTATAAGTTTATAGAGGGATGCAACCTTGTGTACTTTCTTGTGATTCAGCCCACTGTCCTGGGATAAGATTAATCCATCCTATGAAATGTTAATCTCTAACTATAAAACCAATGAAAAAAATATTAACTCCTATTTTTGCTTCCTCATTAAATTATATTTATGGCTCTGTTGTTAGGTAAATCTTCATGATATTTCCCTTGCTTTCTACATTTCAGATCTCAATGTATTGTTTTTTGTGGGAAAAAATGAAACCAAATGTTCAGGAAAACAAGTACAAGTGCAAAAGGGAAACAAGTATTTATAAGCTCATGGAATATTACAATTTAGATTATTTTTAAATAACTACAGGATTATATATTTTGATACTACATGAATATAAAATAAATTTAAAAGATCTCAGACTCGTGGATTTTTAAGCAAGCAGGTTTAATGGTACACTCTGATCTAATTTGGGGCAAGTAAAATATTATTTCACAAATTTTTATTCCTTCTTTTTTTCATCAATTATTTGTTGAGTGGCTTCTACATCCTAATTTCATGATTAGTTGCTAATGTTTTTAAGTGGGGGAGAAGGAGAGTGGACTCTGACTGTTGTCATCTGGGCTGGACTAACTCTAACAGCTAATTGAATATTTTGTGTTTATACTTTGAATACAGGCAGTTTCACAGAATTCCATCATTACCCAGGCTCATGGTATTCATGACCGAGTGACACAAAAAGACCATTTTAGGGGCTTGAAAGATGACTCAGATGTTAAGAGCACTGGTTGCTTTGCAGAGGACCAGGGCTCAATTCCCAGCACCCACAAAGCAGGTAACTTCTAACTTCTGCTCCAGGGGATCTGACATACTCTTCTGACCTGCATGGGCACTGTACAACAGGGGGACACTTATGTAAATCCAGGTATTACACTTACACACATAACATAAAAAAATAGGGAGAGGTAAACAAAGCTTAGGTAGTGTAAGAAACCATAGAGAAATGTATTAACTCAAAAACCCCTGAAGAATACACAGACAATATCTAAACATTAGCGCATATGGATACCGTTGAAGGCTATTTAATAAGAAACATAGTGCCAGACAGGAGAAACCTTCCTTCTGGTTGTTGGTTAGGGTGATCCAAGAGACTTAAAATAACACAGGCTATTGCCAGAGCCCTCAATTATCTCCCATCTCCCAGAACTTGAAGGCAGGTCCCTACTGCTGAAGAAAGGACATTTGGACACAGAACTTGGAACAATGGAGCAGGAACTGACCTGGAAGCATCCTCTCTGAACCTCCCTGCAGACTAGCTGTCATAGTTTTGGAGGAAACTATGCAAACCGCTAAGGGAAAACATCAATTAGTGGTCCAACCCAGTTCCAAAGCCTAATAACCATAATAACGGGCACAGCAAACTCTCTCTGTTGCTGCAATAGTAGCACTTTTCTCTAGGGGATACTCAAAAGCTATCTAAATTAGATATAAGCTCTCTCAATGGGAGGGAACTCAGGGATGACACTGTAAATATAGCCAAATACACATGGCTGGAGAAGTCATAGAACCTATCTCTGGCATCTCTCTAGACAAATGAAATTTCTTACTATATGCTGAGTATATAAACAGATATATTGTACAGTACTCGTCAAAGAAGCTTATTTTTGCAACAGATAGAGGCTATTACAGAGTTCAACAACTGGTCATACACAGAGAATATATGTCTGCCAGATGCCTAGCCTTAGACAGTACCATAAAATAACAATGCTAAATCATAAATACAATGTGTAAATTATTAAGACACTTAAGTCTATTATTATGAGTATAAGGTACTTCATTATTGTTAAAGAATGTCATATATTTTACTATATTGAAACCATAGGCAAATATTGCAGTTTTGATTCCTAAAACAGAATTCTGACTCTTTATCTGTATAGACTGGGCTTAAGAGAAAATAGAATACTTTTAATATGTACTTAAACCAAATATTCTCTCTACCAGGAACACTCTTAGACCTCATCCTTATTTGTGCTCTGTCCAACCCATCTGAATCTTTTTCAAATGACTTGAATTGTGTTCATGTTCTCTATTTTTATTAAATATTTTATTCATTGTTTTTATTTTATGTGTATGAGTGTATTGCCTGCATTTGTGTACGTGCACCCATGTTATGCAATGCACGCAGAGGTCAGAAGAAGGTATTGGATTCACCTGGAGCTGGAGTTACAGGTGGTTGTCAGCTGCCATGTGGGTGCTCGGAATCGAACCCATGTCCTCTACAAAAGTAGTCAGTGCTCTTAACCACTGAACCAACTCTCCAGACCCTGTTCTCTATTCTTGAGTTTCACTTTTTCCTTATTGATATCTGCATATCTCCATTCAGGGTCCTGTCTAACTGCAGAGCTCTGCAGATGCTCTATCTCAGATTTGTCTTGGAGTTTCCGCAGCAGTGTTCCAGGGAGGTTGCACAACTGATTCTTTTCTCCTCCAGCTCTTTATGATAGGCTTTATCACTTGTGTCCCAGACCAATATTACATGGGTCCCAAATCACTTCACACTTCTTCAGCCAGTCCCTACGCAATTTCCATAATCATCTCATTCCACTGATCTTTCTCTGCTTACCTACACATCGAGTGAATATTTTGGGCAGTGATAGGCAGTGATTAGTCTCATGTGATCAATGTTTTTTTTTTTTTATGTTCAGCTAGGATCCTACGTTCTACCGCATATTTGCCCATTTTATAGACTTTATCTTTGCCTTAACTACATATACTTATTTTTCGTGGGTTAAATATAAAGATCTGGAGAAATTTGAGTGTGGTAGAACATGTCTGTAATCCATCCCAGTATGTGGGAGTTAGACACAAGATCAGAAGATCAAAGCCAGTCTCAGATGTGTAACAAGCTTGAGGCCAGCTGCGGCTACATGACACCCTATCTCAAGAAAGACAAAAACAAAACAATTGAAGAATATCTCACTCTAGAGTCCATGTTTGGTTGCTGCAAGCTTAATCACCAATACCAGGATAATGACATCATCTAATCTCTTTGGCACTAGAGTTCCAAACTAATGCTTTGTAAAGTCCAGTGTTCATCAAGGATGAAGAAAGGGCTTATCCTGAGGCAAAAGAGTCCTCAGACTCTTGGAAAGGATCCTCCCACCCTGGCACTGATTCCCTTTGAATTTGGGTGTCTCATAACAAATGAGGTTGTATTTTAATTATTTACTACATGTTCACCTTTTGTCACAGAAAATTTCTAGATGTCATGTACTTTGTCTTATGCATTTTTTATTGACAGGTTCAGTGCTCATGATGTGTGTATGTGTGTGTGTGTGTGTGTGTGTGCGTGTGTGTGTTAACAAAAATGCTAATAGATATGTAACACTTAGAAAAGGGAAGAATTGGAAGAAGTTACTGGAGGAAAAAATGGGATTCTGTCTTTATAGCATCTGTACTTCCTTAAGCATGTGGCTTAGATGTGTACTTAATCACATTGGTGAATATTTATCTGTGATACATAATATAGTTCAGGACTCAGAATTTTTGGTGTAATGAGCTCTATAATAAATATTTTAAACTTTGTGCGTATATAGCTTCTGTAAAAACTATTTAACTCTTATTGTAGGATCAACTCAGCACAGGCATCATGTAAAAAGATGGATAGGTTGGTCTCTAATAAAATGTATTTGTAAAAGGCAGATTTTTCTCACAGAGTATGTCTTCCTAACTTCTGGTACAGGGGTAAAGGGGATTACTCACTTACAGTATATGGTGATATGCTTTAAGGAATTCAGACTTCAGAAATGTTTTATGGTGCTCTTCAAGGGCCTGAGCCTGGAGCCTTTGAACTGCTTCTTGTACAGCATCTAGTCTAAAACTCCCTTGAACCTGACACATACATCAAACACTTTGTCTCCTGTTTTTAAATGTGTTAAAGTCAAGGTTCACTTGCTTACTGGAGAAAACAAATAACACAGCCTCTTCTTTCCATTGACAGCATGTATCTTGTTTTTATTGATTTTGTAACAAATTCTTCAAACTAACATTAATGTCAAAGATTTTTTTTAAAGCAAGCTACGATTAGCACATGTAGTAATGTTTTGCTGTTCCTTAATATAGGAAAAATGTACAAAAGTGTGGTGTTTGGTGTTACCAATACTTAAAGATTCAGTTCCTGGCTCTGCCGTTTACCTGGAATCAGGGCCTTGAGGAAATACTGTCACTTCTATAGACCCCAGCTAGTCAACTTTTAAAAGAGGAATGATGCAAATGATTTATTTCTTAGAATATACATAAGAAGTCATGTCATTTGTCAAAGCTCTTAAACAGTGCCTAGTAAAAACACTGGACATATCACTTACTAGTATTATGAATGGTCTATCTTTAAAGTATGAAATGAGCCATATTTGTGCCAAAAATATAACAGTAAAATAATAGAAGTTCTTTGCTATTTTTACTGAATGGACGATTCTGTAAAATCAATTTCTCATCCACCAAAATATTAGATTCCAGTCAACTAATTAAAAATTCTTGATAATGCACTCAAACCAGATCAGAATGGAACTGCATTACACATGAACGAAAACTATTGACAGATCAAATTCTAAGTCTAATATTGTTAACCTTATTTAAAAACTGACTACTATCTTTTCTTCCAAAATCTGTAAAAAGTTTAATTATTCAGAAATTGGCTCTTGCCAGCTAGTATTCTTCATTGTTAATTTTTTCCCAAATGCCTTTATGATCTTACTTTGTGTTTGTTTTTTTTAAAACAGGATTATTTTTAGTAAACTGTTAGTATTGCTAGCTTAAGTATATAAGCTTTTGTGTATGAAGAAAAAAATGAATTATTTTAAAGCAAGGTACCTTTTGTGCATCTTGAATTTTTTTGTTCCAATACATTTAATCATGCAATAATATGGATATTTAAGTAGTTTCTAGGGGAATTACAAGAAGCGTGAAGCTGAAATCTGGTATAAGTTAAAACTTTTCAGTGATTGTTATATGTCTTCCCTCACTTTCAAACTAATTATTTGTATAATAACCTTGAAAGAAGAATTCTGAATTTTATTTTCTATGTTCATAATATTCTATGCTTATGTACAAATTTGAAAACATATATAGATTGCATTCAGGGATCTAGATACAAGTCTGTACTTAATCTTTTAGGATTTGAAGTTATATGTATGCATAATGCTTTCATATATGATTTATATATATATATATAAATATATATATAAATATATATAAATATATAAATATATATAAATTTAGCTGTACCGTCTTAAGGAAAGAGGAAGTTGGAAATGGGAATTGCAACTTGAAGATGAGTGGGGGAATCTCTAAATGCTCTTCTGGAAGAAGCACTGTATTCATTCACTGTGGGATTTTGTTTTATATTAAGGCACTCTGGTCTTCAGCTCCATTGTTATCGTACATGTAACAAACAATATGAGAGATGATGTGACACATTCCCAGAGTGCTTGTCATGTTTAATTAGCGGCTACCCTACCAAACCATCCCTTAATATTTTCTTCAGAGACAATGGACATTTCAGGTCTCGACAATTTTACTTTATGCCAGAATCTCATTTTCTGTGATCCTCCCTCAGTTTCTAAGATTACAACATCCTCTGGAAGGTACCACCCTTTATTTCCCACATTTACAGGTGATTCATCAGTTTACAGTAGGATTGTCTCCTGATAAAGCCATTCTAAGTTGAAATTAACCTTTGGTTGAAAATGCTTTTAATATCCCTCCTATATGATACAGTGCATTTTAGCACCATGGTATATTGTGTGGCATGAGTTATATCCGATCAGCACTACAAGAGAGGGTCGTATCACATACGGATCATCCAAGAAAAGTCACAAATACAATTCCAAGTATAGTTTCAATCAAATATTACTGATTTATAGCATCATAGAATTGAAAATTTCCAGGTCATCCACCGTATCTCCAGGACTATCTATGCTGTTCTGCTTACACAGATGTCTGTAACAAGTTCATTCTGGGGTTTGGAAGATCAAGAGAAGATCAAGAAGAATTCTTGACACAGAGTGGTGAAGATAGGAGTTCAAATCCCCAGTATCTACATAAAATCCAGACAAAGCCACGGTCACACCTGTAAACCCGGTACTGTGGAGGAGCAGAGACCAGGAGGATATCTGTGGCTTAATGGCTGCCAGCCTGGCTCTAGGTCCAGGTGGAATGAGATACTCTGTCTCAAGAGAATAAAGCAGGAAGTGATAGAGCAGACCAGGGTAATCGGTATCCTCCTGTGCTCACACACACATCTGTATGCACATTTCACACACCACACACAAATGCATAAGTGAATGAAGACAGAAGCAGTTTGTTTCTGTCTACCAGGTGTATACTTCCATGATATAAAATAGTTTATCACAAAGTGAACTGTCAGGTAGGTTGTGAGTCTGTGGTATTTGATTTCGAATACATTTAAACAAAATCTGAGGCACACTAATCAAAACTCTCTTTCTCATATGATTTACTTTCACATTTCTGCTTCAAGTGAAGGTTGGGCTAGGCCTGGAGAACAATTTGTACAGGAAGATTTTGAATGGTTAAATAGAATAAAATAATTCTACAAGAAGGAAGAATTCAGGTGATTTTTTTCCATTTGTTGGTTCCTGAATTATAAGAAAGGTGTACATCTTATTTTTCACTCTTTTATTAAATAACAATTTGTTTTTAAAAGGAAAAAAAAAACTAGAATATCAAAGATTGGTTCTGCAAAGCTTCTTGCAGAGGAACTGGTACTATTTTTATATGCTGGATTTATAAATTTCTATTTTCATTTGGTGTAGATTTTTCCCCCAAAAAACATTTTTTATACTTTGTTATTTTTAAAGGTGCAGCAAAAATGAAGATTGCAAATGAGCACTGGCCAGACTCTGGTATTTGCATATCAATAATGGAAAACTTCTGTCTCCAAATACTGAAAGTAGCAGCTTTCCTTCCCTTCTCTGAGCAACAAAATAACTCTCCAAACTTCTCTCACTTTTTTAAGCATTTAGAAGAATGATCTTGACTATCATGAAGATTTTTCTAGGTTTGCTGTTTATGAAATACTTAGGTCTTACCATTTTCTGAGTTTTGGCTTAGAATCTTGGTATATCTCCACAGCACTACCCCACTGATTCATGGATTCATTGCCAGTGAGCATTTTACTGAAGATCGCCCCAAGATTTCCAGACCTTGGAAATGGGTGGAGGATAAGAAAGACAGACAAGGTCTACGTGCTTGTGGATCTTATGTCTAATGTCCCATGAGGAAAATAAATTCGGTAAATACAGAAACCATCAACAAATCCAAAGTCAGAAAACAGTAGGTACTTTAAGCAAACTGGTACAAGGATAATGGGTGCTAATGAGTTTTGAAATTATTATTGGCTTTGTACATTTAAAGAAATAAACACTAATATGCTGAGTTTTGTACATTTACAGAAATAAACACTAATATGCTGAGTAACCTAGCCCACGTTCTACAAGCAGTAGTAAATAGCAGTTTTCTTCAACCAGTCTGAGTGGGGGTTGGGCATTTTCCAGGAATCCAACATGATGGGCACCCCTCTGTCTAAATAAATCTTAATTCTGGTCTTGTGTTCTGGAGTAAGCTGACGTTATTAAAGGAACTACTTACAACTTTCCCATTCTTCAACCTTTTATTCTTCTCCTACATCCTTATCCATCTGTTCCATTTCCCAGAAAAACAAGTGCTTTACATTGGGTTCTTGTCTCTCCCAGACGTATGTATTGGTTCTCACCCCCAATGTGAGGTCACTGGGAGGTGTGATCTTGGGGAGGAGCTGGTGTTAAGGCTGGCGTCTTCATGTAGGTAATTGATGCCTTTATAAAGGCGAGCCAGAGAGCTCCCTTACTTCTCCGGCCACGGGAGGGCACAATGGGAAATCAGTAGTTTCCACTCGAAGGAATCCCATCACAGCGGCGTGAGTAAGGCACTAACAGGCCTCATCGGAATCCGAGGACACGCACACAAGCCGAGGGATCACATATTCCATGAGTGGTTACAGGAAGTAGGCATGTGCTTGTACATGATCAAGACTGTGCTCAGTGGGTTATCTTCTAAGTTTCTCTTGTCATTACCGTGCAAACTATGGCGATGCACATATTTTGTAAAGCAGTCATTCCTTCCTTTAAAGACACAGTTAAGGTTCTGTGGAAGATTATCCTGCAATAATCAAACTGGCTTGTGGTTAAACATTAGGAGAGCAAAAGAGCTTTATGGGGAAAACAGAAGTTTTAGATTTGTGGATCATGCCCTCTCCTGGTGATTTAAGGTGGCTCTTTCTTAATATGTTCTTCATGCCATCTGCAAATAGAAATATAAAGACAAAAAATTTGTCTTAGGAACCTGATTTTTTTATAAATTTCAAATTGAGCAAAACCTCATAAACAATTACAATGGTCATCTTTTGGTAAAATCCATTTCTGAATTATTTCCAGTGTCTGTCTTTTCTAGTGTTTATAAAATGCTTTAAAAGTGGACAAAGTTTGTGAGTCGCTTGGTTTGTAGTTTGATTCTTGTGCTTACAATCTTGACGAAAGCTCAGAGAAGATATTCTAAGACCTTCCACACCTTGCAGAAAGTCGAGGCTCAGTGACATGTAGTTACTTCCTGGGAATGAGCGGGGTGCCTGGCACTGCGGGGTTATTTTCGTTTCTTTCTTCTTTCCTGTGACTTAAATTTAGCACAGACCCAAACTGAAAACAGCTTCTTTCCAGGCCCCTTTCAGTTGCCCATTTGCATAATGTCTGTGCCTGATCTCTGAGAAATGGCATGCTGAGGGTGCTTTCATGACCACAGTAACATTCCCATGATGGTCCTAATGTCAAATGAATATTCAGACCAAAACTGAGAGAAACCATGCTCCAGTTCTGGACTCTCCTTCAAATCAGTTATGTAAAATCCAATACCAACTGAACCTAATATTCATTTTCACAAGTAGATGTTGGAAAAGCCGACAATTGAATAAATTGCCTTAGAAACTAAGTTTAATTGGAAAAATGCCGAGAAGCTCCCCTAAAACAACTCTGCCTCAGACTTGGTTTTGTTTAAGAAGACACAGATTTAATGCCTTCCTTCTAGAATAATGGTAGCAATCTACCCATAGACAAAGGAAATCTAGTTAATGCTGTTTTTAGGAAACTGATCATTTAAAACCCTTTTTAAGATTGGAAAAGAAGGTATGAAGTAAGAATGAAAGACAATACAGTTTGTTAAAGAGATAAATCAAAAACACTATATAGTTTTAAACTTACGTCTCTGTAGGGATCATTTGCTATGATAAGGAAATGTAGGTGTTAGATTTTTGTGAAATGGTGACCAGTAGGTAACAAGGCTTAAAAATCTGTGTGCGCCTACCGCCATCTAGTGGTTAAACATCAGAAGACAGGAGCAAAACAGTTCATTCTCAACCTGACTCCTCTGTTAGTTACTTCACAGGAAACAACTACATGTCACTGAGCATCGACTTTCTGAAAGGTGTGGAAAGTCCAGAATATAATGGCCAGCTGAGATGAAATATTTTTACCATAATTTACTTAATTTTAAGCCAACATTCAACAGATCAGTATTTTCAAAGTAAATGTACATTTGCTTCAAAAGCAAGACAAAAATGTCTTTCCTAAGGTTTCTGGCTGGAAGTCCTGCATTTTATGATTTGTTTACCCTTCTCTCCAGTTCTCTCCACCTTCATTGACCTTGTCACAAAAGGTCATTTCCACTCTGGGCTGGCAAGATGGGTGATATTGTAGTACTTCAGTTAACTGTGTGACTGGAAGAGAGACACGCAATGCACTTGACGTTCAGCAAGACTGTCCGTGCACTGAGCGTGATATAAGCATAATCAATTTAATAGGCTATTGAGAATAAGCAAGTTGCTCAAATGGGTCCTGAAAAGGCTCAGTGAGTGGCAACCTGTGTTTGTGTGTCTGTGTGTGTGGGTGTGCGGGTGTATGCAGGTGCATATTGAGACCAGAGAACAAGTTTGGATATCATTCAACAGGCACAGATCACTTTATTTTCCTGACAGAGTCTCTCACTGGTCTAGAATTCACTGAGTAGGTGAGGTTGGCTGACCCACAAGCTCCAGGTATTAATTGGCTCTCTTTCCCAGCATTGGGGTTACAAGAGTATACCGTCTTGCCCAGCGTTTACTTTTCTTTTCTTTAATGTGGGCTAGGGAATTGAACTCAAATCCTCAGGTTTGCAAAGCAAACACTGTACCAACAGCTCTCAAGCATTTTTAAATAAGCTGTTCAATATCAATTTTTATGTAAGAACAGAAATATCAGTATTATTTGTAGGGATATTTTGATGATCAACTTTGAATTTGAGCTGGCTAATTCTCTTAAGATTAGAGATGTGTGGAGACCAAGGAAGACTGTTAAGCTCATGCATTTTGTTTCACATGGCTTCCAAGACTATGTGGTTAGAAGCTGGGCCTGAGGTAGCCTTGAACCGACAATCTATAGCTCAGAGTTCAGAGTAATGACTGGCACGTTAACAGAGAAAACCTGATTATATGCTTAGATGCACTTACAATCTCCTTGACATTCACTAAATGTTAATGCACCCTGGAAGTAAAGAAGCCTGTAAACCTAGGGTTCTTACATTTTATTTTCAATTTCAATAAAATTTTAAACTACATTTAAATCACGTTCCTTGCCAAATCATCTTCAATGCTACTGAACTTCAAAAATTGACTTGAAAAACTTATTTATTATAGTTTTTGTTTTTGATTCCCAAACTATATATATATATATATATATATATGACTTCTAATTATTACAGTTAAATTTTACAAAAGTGGGGATTGAACCAGGCCTTAGAATATGCTTGTGAAAGTGTGCTACCACTGACCTATATCTTAAGTCTTTATTTTACTTTTTATTTGGAGACAGGCTCTCACTAAATTGCCCAGACTGGCCTTGGACTTGTGATCCTTCTGTCTCAGCTCCCGATTGCTGGTATAGACTTTCACCACCAGGCCTGGTTTAGGGCCCAAAGTTTGGAATGTGTTATGGGTGGTTTGCAGTCAGATGATCATTCCTTGGTTGAAATAGAATCAACAAGGTCTGGTGTTGTCTTCTGATAATTGCTTTTAATTTTCTTTTGGGATTCAAGAGGCAAATGATCTGAAGGAACTTTTCCTCTGGTGGCACAGTGGATGGGTGAGTTCTTCTCAGTGCTTTGCCGAGATGAGTTGGCTCTAAGATTAAATAGTAAAGATGAGTGACTGGAGAGGTGGTGGAAGTGTATGGCTCAGCTCCGGGAGCCATCAGGATCAGCATCCCTTCTGCCTGACAGGTGGTGTGTTGTGTTTCACAGTTATGCTGCATTTCATGGGGACATCTTACCATTACTCATCTTGTCTTTGTCACTTGAAAAGATGCGTATCTTTCAGAATTCCGGGGGCTTCTTGGGTTTGCTTTTGCTTATTTAGAGATTCCGCGGGAGATGGCTGCTGTCAGTTCTGAAAGCCCTATCCATGACTTGGGTTACTTTTGTAAGTGATTTTTGGTATCAGACTGTGGAGAATCCAAATGTCTTAATTTCTGACACCTTTATATGCATCAACAGCCTCGCTAATATCCAGTGGCACAAAGTCCAAATTGCTGGGGGAGTTCTGACCTAAAGAGATCATCATCTTAATCAATTGTAGCTGCCAAGCTTTAGAAACCGCATGGAGAGGAAACTAGAGGTCAGGTTTGCAGGTGGGTGCAGTGTCTAAGTCCACATTCCCGCAGATCACACTTTAGGTATTGGACTCTGTAGCCTCCCCACATCTGACTTCAGAGAAATGTTTACAAAGTGTTTCCATATGAAAGTGTTTTTGTTCTTATCACTGAGCATGGCCTAAGCGGCCATTTGGAAATATTCGTAGTGTTCTCTGCCTCACAGTGGTGACCCTGCTGGGGATGTTCATGTCTCTTCTTCCAGGCTTTGTAGAATTTCTTCCTCTCTCCTGTGTAGCACCTATCCTGCAATGAATCTGTCTCTGAACTCTCCTTTACTCAACACGGTTGTCCTGGGGATGAGGGACGCTGAGGCACAGCTTGGGGAGCTTCAGGAGACTCCTGTATCACAGACTGCCTGGGATTTCTGACACTGAAGAGGATGGCACCGAATGAGCTCCAGTTCCGACTGCAGAAGTGCTGCTTCCATAAGCCTGATCGGCGGTTACTCTGTTATGGCGTGCTTGTGCCTGCCAAGCACATGGTACGTGATAAATGAAATTATCTCATCTGTTGGAGATAATTTCTATATAGAGCAGTGATTCACACCTGTGTTCAATTCTTGAAGCCAGAAGCTCAATGAGCTTAGGTAACCCAACCAAATTCTCATGATAATATTCCAAGCTTATCTATTTCTTTTCCATTTTGGTATTTAGTGACAAAGCCTTATTTTATAGGTGACATTGGCCCAGAACTTGCTTTAGTGCACAGGCTGGCCTAAAATGTGGACTCCTCTTGCCTTTGTACCCTCAGAACTAGGATTGTAAGTGTGTGCCAGCACCCCAGGCGCTTTTGTTTCTTTCCTTGCTCCTCCAAAGTACTTGAAAAATAAACTGCCTTGTTCTTTAGGTCCATCAGGATAGTGAGATGTTTACTGGAAAGCAGACCCAGTACTTGCTCTGACCAAATGACGTCATAAGGATTTCTCATTTAATGTTTACAGAGATACATTTTGTGACCATGATTTTACAAGTGAGGAACCCAAGAAACAGAGAAGTGAAGAGATTTCTCTGGGGAACTGGGTAGAGCATATTACAGCTAAAAGCTTAGCGCAGTCTGCCTCAACATCAAAGTTGATCAGCTCAAAGACCTGAGTCATAGGCTCAGCTATTATACTCTAAGACAGATAACAATCCATTTGCTAAGTCGAGGTTTATTTTTTTTATTGCTGCATTTCTAAATGAGTGAGTGGCTCTACTTACTCTGTTCTCCTTTTAACCATCCTATAGAAATCACTTGTTTGCAATCTTGTTATGTGTGTGAGTTCATGTTTACCATGTGTGTGCAGGAGCCCTTCAGGGTCAGAAGGTGTCAGATTCTCCGGAGCTAGAGTTACAGATAGTTGTGAGCCATCAGGTAGTGCTGGTAATCATATCTGGGTCCTCTGCAAGAATAGTAAGTGTTCTTAATCTCTGAGACATCTCTCCAGACTCTTGTAAGTAATTTGTAAGATGACAAAACACTACAAAATATTATTACTTATTACTGTAATTATTGAATCATATATAGTATAGTAAACCATTCAATATACAGAAAGTAAATGACGATAAAATAAGCAGATTGTTTTTACTATGATCTATTGCTAAATATATCAAAATTATCTCAACACACAAGCATGCACACACAATATGCATACATGCATACAAAAGGTTCTCTGTCTCTGTTTTACACTTTGATGTTAGTAAAAGACATACAATTAATTTAACCTACTTCAAATTAATGTAGAATTATCTTGTGAATAGATAAGATACTTTGAAATGGATGTAGAAGTTTATATTCAAAAGCTTTTAAAACACTCAGTGATACAATTCACTTTTATAGCGGAAGTTACCACAATTTTATTCCTCTTCATTTTCCCTTTGAATGCTGGCCATTAGAAAGTGGCTTTCTGTCACCTTTGCTGAAATGGAGTCCTCTGGGGGCACTTATGGTTGGATCTCAGAACAGCTGGCACAGCTCCTGTTTGGAAAATGATTGTGTATGTGGCAGATAATTTTTAAAGTTATAAAAGAAAGCAAGAAAGAGTCAGTGTCAAAGTGATATTACTACACTGTTCCTCAAAAGATGCTTTATTATGCTTTGGGCTGAACGATGTCTCTGGATAAAGAGAAAGATAGAGATGGAGGGAAGAATCCAGTGTCTGTTGCTTTTTGCTGTGTTTGTGACCTGAGTGGCTGTAGCTGAAGTCTGGAACAGGTGGATGTTACCATTGATTCAATTACTATGGAAACAGCCCTAACTAATTCTGGCTGAAAACTCAGAGTGACAATGAAGACTTAGCTCCCCCACCTTTACTTGTGATTAGATTTCTTCTCTCATCCTATTCTCTGTCTGACTTAGCCCTCGTTGATCATTGATTCTGCAGGTGTTTATTAAGCCTTGTAGTCCTTTTTGATGCTACCAGAGTAAAGATTGAATGCGCTATGTCATGTACCCTCGAGGAAGGCAGGGGGATGAGTAATGGGAAGAAGGAAGAGATGCCTACTGGGGAGTAGATGGTGACTTGAATTGCTTACTGAATAAGCTCTTTTCATTCTCATAAGAAATTCTGAGCTAGATGTCCAAAATTATAACACATAAAGAATGATTAACAGTAGGGGAAAACCTAGAATATTTTTAGATTTTAAGGAACATTACCTGCCCAATATGGTTTTAGCTGTGTTATCAAAAGAAAGCAAGAAAATTAATGAGAAGACCAGCAAATTGGTAGCCAAATAGAATTCAAGCAAATACTCTTTATAAAAATATTTTATTTATTTATTTTTTATGTGTTTGAGAGTGTTGTCTGCCTGTGTATAAGTGCACCCATGTCATGCAATGCCCTTTGAGGTCTGAGGAGGGCATTGGATCATCTGGAACTGGATTTGTGGTGGCTGTAGCCACCATGTAGGTGCTGGGAGTCAAACCCAGGTCCTCTACAAGAGCAGCCAGTGCAAAGTTACCTGCTGAGCCATCTCTCCAGCCTGAAAAGAATTATTCTTATTGTGCTTTGACTGTGTACAAACTAGCCATTTAGAGCCTGTGTTTCTAACCTGCAGTTAGGATAATATTTTATATCCCTATTGAGAGAAGTAAATGACAAAATCTGGAGGCTTGGTTTAGAATAGAAAGTGCATTTAGTTCCCCATGTGAGTATGAATGAGAAAACAGCTGGGAACCTAGAGAGATCAAGCTTCTTGGAGGAACAGATACTACCATAGAATTTTGTTTTGTGAAGCGAATGGAAGAGGTACGAGTGAATAGTCCAGGAATATAAGAACTCATTTGTGCATATATGTGGTGTAATTAGTTAGCATCTCCCAGTGAGGCTGATCCTAACCATTTGGGAAGGTTTGCTCTCTAGAGAATATTTGGGAGTAGGGAACAAAGTTGGATAGCTTCTGTAGTGAGAAAATAACTATGTGTATGTTATCATTGGTTTTTTAAAATTTATTTTCTAGATAGAATTTTTCAGTAAAGCTGTTGCAAAGAAATTCTCTGATGAAATCTGAACACTTACAACTTTGCTTTGAGACTCCCTAAGTGAACCTAGTTTACAGTAAGAACTGAAAACTGTCAGTCAAAATCCACCAGACTAACCTGTTTTCAGTATCGGGGAGGGATTTTTGTAGGTGAGTACTCTCAATGTGTATTTTCACAGTTGAAAGACAATTTCATTTTAACTTAATAGACCATTTGGATGTAAGTAACCTCAGCTGGTCATGAAGATTGGAAAAATTAAATTAATGTCAACCTAACATTGAATAGAAGACACTGTGCTCAAATTAATCCTTATAATGAATACATAGAATCAATATAGGACATGATCATATTAAGATAAATGAAAACATTCCAAAGGAGTCAGACATTACACTTCCTGAAAGTAAATCTAAACTCTATTTGGCATAGTTGAAATTTAATTAAGTTCTTCCAAACGAAAATGTTCCTTTGGAGAAAAGGGGATAGAATGCAGTGATATAAAAGATGTTTGGCTTTATGGTTATATTCTTCAAGTTTTTTATATCACCATATAACTTTGTTGCAGATTCAAATTATATCAATATAAAGAGTTTGAAGAAGAAATTCTCATACAATTATTCTTTTGTTAGGAAGGCTGACATCTTAGGTCATAAAACAGATTGAAGTATTTCTTCTTGATTTTACAGTAACTTCTTGGGCATGAAAGTTTGTTGTTGTTTTTTTAAAATTTGAAAATATTTCAAGGTACTGTTACATGTAGAGTGTTTGTTTCATTTGTCTGTGTAGGGTTCTAATGAAACAAATATTTCTATAGTGCTGTTGCTAAAATTCTGGGAGACACAAGGGGCATCCAGCCCCACCCACCTCTCTAGGTCCCTAATAACAAAGTGAACTATAATTTCGCCAAACTACAGTTTGGGAAACCAGAATTTATTTGGAGTTACTTACAGAGCAATGGTCAGGGGAAGGGACTTCCCTACTGAGACCATACAGCAAATTCTACATTTTGGGAGGGATCCTATGAGCCACTGCCAGCAGTTCTAAATGATGAAGGGTCAGTCTCCTCCCAGCTTCTTTGGCTCATACCTTAGTCCCTCCCTGACATATAACTCAGGTCACTGGTTGGTTGGGATGAGTAGCAAACTCTCCTAGCTTCTCTCTACTGAACATCAACAGTCAAGTTTGTTTGTTCTGATCCAAGCAGGCAGGTGCAACTGAATACAGTCTCACTTGTCAGGCAGAGGACAAATTCATGCAACAAGGGATTACTATGTAAAAGAGCCCCTTCCTCTTAACTTCTCCAACTCTAATTCTGCTATTCTTTCTAGTCTGTTATCTCTATTGTGGTAAAATAATAGAATATTGCACTACTAATTCTTGTTCTTTGTATATAATTTATTAATTTAGAACAATGGAAGATGTGGATGAAGTTCTCTATGCATGCATATTCATGCATATTACATTTGCGTGAATAGTCATGATGTGTTCATCTTTATGAAATAATTATATGATTGGTTTCATAAAAAAAGTATGTTTATCTTATCATGACTGTAGCCTTATATTTGTAGCACTAATATTGATGTATACCATTTACTTTCCCCAGACGTGATGTTTCCTTTTAGGCTTGCTTTAGCTTTTAATGTATTTATTAATACCCTTCCCATCTGTACCTCCTTCTGACTGCCTCCTGCCCAACTGAATGTACTCTCATATTAAATTATATATATATATATATATATATATATATATATATGTATATATATATACACACACACACATATAGAGTCTGATTTGTGTGTCCAAACGTCCTTCATTGTGGGTCCATCCACTGGGTATACCAAGAGCCCCATCCCCATAAGACACTGCCTTTCCCCCTCCCAGAAGCCATCAAGAGCCAAAAGTTCCTTAGGTTGGGTTGCGATTCCTTACACATGTCCCCGTGTCTGTACTGGGATTTTGTCTGGTTTGAACTTACACAGGACTTGTGCATGCTGTCACATTGCTGAGGGTTCATGTAGCCCATTATCTGAAAGTCTTTATTTCATTGTGGTCATCTACCCCCTCTGGTACTTAGAATTCTTCCACATCCTCTTCCACAATGATCCCTGACCCTTGGGAGGCAGAAGTTTGAAGAAGGAGTCCTTTGAGGGATGGTACTGTAGCTTCTTGTTCTCTGCACATTGGCAAATTGTGGGTTTCTATGTTAATTATGATTTGGTGCATAAGGAAACATCTCTGGTAAGAGATGAGAGATGCATTCATCCAATGTGTAGAATTTGCACTGAAGATATGTCACTTAAGGTTAAGGATCTCACAGATACTCTGTTTGACCAGTTCTGCAACTCTGTAATAGTCTCAATCTTTTGCAAAAAGAAGAATCTTTGATAAGGGGGGTTAAAGGCACACTAGTTTATAAAAATAAGGATGCATATTTACAATAAAGTAAGACTATGTTCACAGTACCACACATATATTCTGATCCACTGGTGGGCATTAATTCCTACTAGACAGCTGTTGATCACCAGAAGAAAAGTGTCACTACTGTACCAGTAGACATAGATTGCTGGGCCAGTCGTTGTTGTTGATTAGGCTTAACATCTAGGTAGAACCATTGATTAATTTTATCAACTTGTATTCTCTGATACCCTGAGAGCCAGTCTTAAGGCAGGAGGCTTGCAGGTCAATTCCAGTAGGATTTCTCCAAGTCCTGTGTCTGAAGTGTGGCTTGTATTCAGCAATAGACTCTTACTGGAATGCATTTTTTTATTCTTTTGGTTATTTCAAATAAAGCTACTGTGAGAAAATATGTCCAAGTATTTTTAATTTTTTTCTTTATATTTGAGAATTACATACATTTATATACAATGAAATATCATATCTACCTTCATTTCAATTTGATATAAATATATAATTTTACTTACCTGAGAAAAATGCCTAAGGATATCATTTCCTGATTCATATTTGTGCAGTTTATAGTATTGATAACCACGTCACCTTTTCTCTGTTACTGTTTTTGTAGTTTATTTCTATCATTTTACTTTCAACCTACCTATATCATTGCTTTGGAAGTGAGCTGCTTCTAGAGAACTTGGTATTGAGGCATATTTCCATTTCATCACTTACCAGACTGATTTGTCGTGAATTTATTTCATTTATATTTAATGTATGTGTTAGTATGTTGAGGTTTAAATTTGTCCCCTGATTTTTTTTCTTTTGTTTTTTATATTTTTTCTTACTCTGTTTTTTCCTCCTGCATTCCGTTGGGTTTCTTGAACATCTTTGAAATTACATTTTACACAGAAAAACTTGCAGACATATTTTTCTGTAGTCATATAGAGGTTTCTGAAACTGTGAGCTAGTGACTACATTGTCTGAAAGTTTACTGATATCAACATTTTACTAGCCTTTATCCCCTTTAGGCCTACCATTTATATGCATTTATATACATGTATACATATACATCTACCGAGTATACTAGATAATAAATAGTTTTCTTCAGCTATCACATGCAATTTAAGGTCTCAGGGGCAGAAGGAATGCCTACTTGGCTTGTTTTGATCTTACTTTTCTGTTTTCCTTCTTTCCAATGTTCTGTGATTCCTTTGTCCATCTTTCGTTGTTGTTGTTAGAAAGATAAATTCCTTTAGCTAGTATTTTAGTCTAAGATTGTTAATGACCACTCTTAATTTGTAAATGTCTTTATTGTGAGTTGAATCATTTATTTCCCTCCCTAATGCATGTTGAAACTAATTCTCAGTACCCCAGAATGTGGCTTCCTTTGGAAATAGGGTCATAGTCAATGTAAATCAATTTAGTTATGATGGGGTCATATTGGATTAGGATATCCAATATAATTGTTGACCTCATAATAAAAGACACAAATACTGAATGGGAACATGAAGATAAAGACAGATTTGAATTATGTGGTCTCAAGAAGAGTGGCCTGTGGTTTATTGGAAGTTAGACAGGAGAGAGGAGGCTCCCCTAGAGATGTCACAGGGAACATGTCTGCCAACATTTTCATTTGACATTTCAAGTCTCAGCACTCTGCAGGAATGTGTTTCAGCTCTGTAGAGTGGTAACTTGCTAGAGTAGCCATATAAAACTAACAGGTAATAGATTACTGAGTCAAGCATCCTAGTGTTATGACTGCACGTTATCAGTCTGGCTGTGAGCCTTCTTTGAACTGAGTTAGTTCCATGGCGGGGTAGTGCTAAGAGCTGTGGAGGGCATGGTCTTAGGTTCCATATAGCTTCTCTTTGGTCCTTGGTCTGGTATCCACATGTTATCTCTGTGTGGTTTCTGCTACTTCTGGAAACCTTGGTTCCAATCCACAAAGTAGGTTGATCGCCTTTGGCTGATAAACGCAAAGGAGACAGTTGTTTTTCCAGGTGTCACACATGAAAGTAGAACTAGAAAATCCAAATCAGATCCTTTAGTGGACTTTGAAGTCCTCCGTTTCATTTTAGTTTCTTTCACCATGACTTCCCCATGAGGGGGGAACTTTTATAATGCTTTGGGAACAGAGGAAGTACGATCTGGCTGCTTAGCGTTCTATCCTCTCAGGTAGTCGGAAGCAGATCCTACACTTTCTCATACTTACTTGCCTCCAGAATTTTCATGTCTCATCTTGTTTGCTCATTGCCTATTCAATCCATTATAAAACGTCTATGCTTTCTTTAGAGTGGGTGTTTGGAGGGAATGTCTGAATTTAGTCTATTCCCTTTAAATGAAGTCTCAGACTTCTTTTTGTTATGTCAAATGAACATCTGAGTTCCCTCTTAAATCTTTGTCTTCTAGCACGGGCATCTTGCAATTTCTTGTACACCTTACTTTTCAATAATGTTCTTCTATTTTTAAAAATACTCTTCTGTCCGTCTTTATTAAGATATAACAAACAATCTTGGCCATCACATATATATTTGGCAACAAGATCTTTGAGTTCTGGCTCCTTTCCCATTCTTGAATAAAAATAAATAATACACTATGACCAAATTTCCCCTTACTCTTATTCTTAACGTGAGACTTTAGGGTTACAATTACAGCAACATTTTTACTTAATAGTATTTTCATTCTTTCCAAGTGCTAATTGTGCTGCTGTCTTTGTTTGCTGAAGCTTATAGCCCCAGACACATAGAATACTTCATAGTAACACTGTTAGTATTTCATAGCCTTGAAATTATAAATATAACCACGAAGACAGAATGTTTGCACATATTTAATTTCCTTTTAGAATAACATGCTGTGTTTCTCTTCCCTGTGGCAAACCTGACTGTAGAAAAATTAATGAAGTAGAAACCAGGAAGAGGGAAGATATGAGCTGCCTAACAATGCATCTCTGCCTCCACAGGCAGACACATCCGGATCTACACACTCCACCCAACAGTCCCACTTGTAAGTTCTTTCAGGACTCTCCCACTTCTAGCAAAGCTTCGTAGTCAAAGTTCACACCATTAGTGTGACCGAGTTGGAATTTATACACAGGCAGCCTGGAGAGAGAATGGCTGGCACACAGAGTAATGAAGTCATCTTATTCTTAATATTCTTATTAAATTTGGCTCTATTTGATTCTGTTAACTTATCTAGGAATCTCATTTTTTATGTTATGCTTTAATTCTTATCACAAGATAGTTCTGGAGTTATGTGAATTGTGATTTTCTTTGAGCTCTAAAAACTTCTTGGTAATATTTTCTGATCTACAACCTAGCCTCTTACAAGCAACCTAAGAAAATAAAGTTTTGGAATTTTGGTTCAATAAGATAAAATGAGTGGCTGGAGAGGTTGTACTGTTGGTTAAGAGCACTGTTTGCCTTTTCAGAGGACCCAGGTTTGATTTCGAGCACCCCCATGGTATCCACACATAACTCTAATTCCGAGGAAATCTGACACCTTTTTAAAAAGAAAAGCAAACAAAACAGAAATCAAATAATCATGTTTACCTTTGGGGATTCTGTGTGGGTAATCTACATCATAGGAGTCATGAAAAGTGTGCATTTTTTTCCTCTGCTGGAGGAAAGACAATTTTACTTGTTAAAGCTACATGTGTATAGCTTAGATTTATCTTTGAAAAACTTTTCCAACCCCTAAGTAGTAATGTACAATAATCAAGGGAACATTTATGTCCCCACTAAGAATTAAGAGAAGAAGCTTACAGACTTTTATATTAAAATCTTAATTGGGGCATTTAAGATAAAACTAACTTTTATTGATGGTTATATGAAAAGAAAACAAAATGTACAAATTCATGATAGGCTTATTTAAGTAGTAAAGAACTAAGCTATTGAAAACTACATGTGGGGAAGTTTTGTGTGCACTGTTAAGGAAGCAGAGTAGCACAGCATATTTTTTCTTCTTTACTAATCTCAGTTGACTAGTCCAGAAGCTTACCCTGTAGGTATTATTAGTCTGCTCAAGCTCTTTTGGTGCATATAAATACCATCAGATGTGGCAGACCCTGAGTCCCAGTTCATGAGGTGTTTGTACATGTGTTATCCACTGCCAAGTCCTACTCCAGATACTTATTTTTTCATTAACTCTTCTCATAGCTTGTTTTAAATTTCCATTCTGAATTGTTTCATTTGAATGTTATCCTTGATGGAGTGTGAGAGTACTTTATTAATCATGTATCTTATTAATTTTATAGTGATAAGTGATAATCAGTTACTTATACTCTACCAGATGAACTATTATCTGAATGTCTCTGAGAAGTTGGAATTCTTAGACAGAGAATATGATGTCTTTGAAATCTTTAATTGAAATCAAATCATTTTATGTCCAAAGAAAAAAGGACTTTGAAAGGGGGTGAGGTCATTTTCTGTAAGTTAGGGTGTTGTTCAAACACTACTGTGTGACAGGTACACTTCCCTCCCACTTTCTACTTCACGTACTATAAATGTAGAGCTCACAGCAACTGGCCCCATGTTAAAGCAGATTCTGATAGGAAGTGATTGACAGGTGGCAAGGCTGGCCTCTACCTAATGCCCATCCTCATTGTGAACCTTATAACAAAGAAAACCTACAGTTTAAATTTACAGTGTCTACGTCACATGAAATGTGACTTTTTAAACTGTATATTGTTGCTTAATGGAGTTTATATTGCATGAGTGGAGGATTTGCTGTGTAGCAGATCCCCCTAACCTAATGATAGCCAAATAACAAGGGCTTCTTTGTAGTATCCTTAAGCTATTTTAAACAACATACATTTTTAAAGGCACAGAAAAGGCTAGAATAATGATAGGATAATGTCTATAGGTCAATTTTCCTTCTCAGTCACGTAGCTTAATTAACTTCTGAAGGAAAGACATTCATATAGATTCTGCTGCATGGTACAGGAATTGCAAGGGAATTTAAGGGACAGGGGAAGGGTCTGTGGTCATGAAACCACTGGAAAAGGAAGTATCCACTGATGAAAAAGACCAATATATTGTTTCAATCAAAATGGAAAAATCTCCATTAAAATATCACATACAAAATGAAGTCATTTATGACAGATGAAAATATTTGAACATCTGTGAGAAGAATTGGTCTCACTTTCATGGTGATACAACATCTTAATGAGAAGCCTGGCAAAAGAACAGAAGACAGTTCAGAATGGAAGAAGTATAGATGGCCAATAGAAACAGAAAAGATGCTCACTACCAGCAAGAGAGATGCCGTGCTGATGAGCGCTTGGAGTGAGCGGCCTGTTGTAGGAGGGTGTGCTGGCGGAGCTTTGCAGAGCTGACCTTAGCCATATATATCAGAAACCTTCCAATTTTGCTATCTTTTCATTAAGTATTATTACTTCAAGTAATATTTTTGTGAATACAAATCACATCTAGAGCTTGGACGGACTTCAGTGGTGAAGGGCAGGTACTGCTCATGCAGAGGACCCAAGTTCTGTTCCCTGAACCTCATGGGGCAGCTCACAACCACTTGTAACTCCTGCTCCAGGTGATCTGAGTCCTCTGATCTCCATGCATACTGCACTCATGGGCACACATCCTTCCCCAACATACCTGTAATTAAAATATAAAACTATAGCTTAATCCAAAGGTTTTTTTAAGAACAAAAAAGCACTGAAGGACACTTGGGGTCACAAATTAGCCTCTATAGGCCTTATTAAACATGTAAAATACAGTACATTGAATTGGGCTGTGGGGGCTGGAGGCACACACGCTTTCAATCACAGCACTCAGGAGGCAGAGGCAGTTGGATCTCTGTGAGTTCTAGGCCAGCCTGGTCTACATAGTGAGTTCTCAGCCTACAGGGAGACTATGTCTAGAAAACAAAATTAGTGTGGGTGAGGGAAAATTCGGAATGATGCACATGGGAGGGGCACTAAATACCATCAAGTTATAATAATATCACAAAAATTCAACTACCCTGCTAAAAGGAGAGAAAAACATTGAAAAAAGTTCGTGTGTTCAAAATTAAATCGCTGTACATGATAAAATGTAATGTTGCCACTAAAGGGAAATGAAATAGCACAAGTTTTGAGAGTGTGCATCAGGTAAAAAGCATGTCAACAAGATAATATGCTTTTGAAAGTTGTGTACCAGGGCTTACATCTGGTAGGTGTGTAGAATTCATTATTGTATCCCTTTTGCTTTTTATATTATAATCTGTATAAATCTTATTAGGAATACTAATTTCTTGGGCATGTCCTATATATAGTAGTCTGTCTTGAAAAATGTAAAAATCTAAAACTATGATAGAAACCGTGAATAATAGTAAGTATGTAGCTTCTCCTATTTAAATTAATGCTGTCACTTAGGACTGGAAACCTCACAGACACTTATGCTCTGCCCTTGGTCAGTTGTGGAACTTCGTAGTTGTCTTCATTTGCAAAAATTCAAGCTAAAAATAAATAAATAAATAAAATAAAATAATAAAATTAATGCTGATATTTGCCAGCAGGTGGCAGCACCAGCTAAACCAGTATTCAGAAGTACAGGAAAAACAAGAGCCCAGAACAGGAGGGAAGTTCTTCCTGGCTGTGCAGAGTTTTGTGTGAGCACTACAGGGCGCATCTATCTTATCTTTATTACTGTCCTCAACATCCTAGTAGCAATTTCTTGAGCTTTTCAGAGGGAAAGCAGAATCTCTATTTTCTTCATGCTTATGTACTTAGTTTATTATTAGTTATTATTATAAAATTTATTAAAGTGTATTAAAATATATACCAAATCCAAAATTAGTATTCAGATCCCTTTAACACATGCACAGTATATATTTTCAGGAACTCAGTGTTTTCTAAGCCTAGTGCTTGAGAGAATATTATAGGTAGCACACACACATATCCACCTCCCCAACCCCCCCACACACCCACACACCTGCACACACCCGCCCCCCCCCACACCCCACAAAGGAGCACGCGTGTGTGCATGCATGCACTTACTATAGTGTGGAATTATTATTTTAGAGCTCTCTTGTAATTCAGTCAATGTGTATATGTTTTTAGGCACTAACTGTTGACTGATGTTGATGTCCACACCTCTCATTTGAGCTTTAAGGCATGTCCGGTTTAATGAGAGCAAACGCTTTCATGGTTTGTCCTCTGTGAGGATCATGTTGGAATGAAGAAAAGGGATGTTCTTCTCACTTTTGAGGATTTTGTCATCTTTCATTAAGAAGCATTTCACTCATTATGTTCAATTGTAATCTCTCTGACCTGCACCTGTTCTAGAATAGTGAGTCTGGAGCAGCATCGTTTGCTTTGGAACTTCCCAGCAAACTGCCACCCCATATCGGATCACTTTTTGAATCAAATTCTGCACACGTTACACTTCTACTCTGCACATTTCCTCCAGGACACGCAGAGAACAATGGTGTCATGTGTAATGCATTCCGGGATCTACAGTCTCTTATAATTTGGCCTCATTCCTAACTTGCAACGCTTTCAATAAATATATTTTGAAATAAAAATAAGTTTAGTTCAAAAGGGTTAACTAAAGTCAGGATCACAAATCCTCAAAGTGTTTCATGGTTGAAAGGAAGCCACCTATCATCCATATTCAATCTGTTCTAAGGCACCGACCTCTCTTTCGACGGGTGCACCTGCTTCCTAATCCCATCTCCCTGCTGTCTGCCCGTGATCCTCAATGAAGCACCTGTAACTGCATAGGGGTGTTCTGCAAAGCTTGAGTCAGTTCTGTTGCAGCCTCTATGGACTCTGATCAGGCTTGGAACAAAGCTCCAATGCCCTCACCCAACCCTGTGTGATCTCAGCCTCCAGTATCATATCTAGAGTCATGTCCTTGTCCCTTGGCTACAGTGACACACTCCCAGTCTTGCACACATTTTTTGCTCCAGCTTTGAGACCTTGTCTTCTTCCTCACATGTGCTCAGGTGTCAGTGTGCAGGGATTCCCTGACTGCCATTCCAATGAGACCTGTCCCACTGGTTTTCTGCATTGCAAAGACCACCGCTTGACACTTGAGCTAAGTATTCTATTTCTTTGTGCATTTTCTGTCCCTCTCACTAGACTCCTATCCCCCAAAAGAAAGGTTTTAGTTTAGACTGTTGCTTAATCTTAATATCTAGATTAGTACTCTATATGAATAGACAGGCAATATGTTTTGATTTATGTAATTGGATAGATAAGTAAGATTCATGCTTTATGCATCCCAGTCCATTGGTTAATGTAACAAGGTATAGAATAAGCCTTGTTTAGAGATCTCTACATTGTGGAGGTGGATTCACTGGTGATGCCTGCTAGATCTTTACTTGATACACACGTTACTGTCTCCATTCTTCATTTGTAAAATTACACAATCAAGCCTGGCTCCATTGCTTAGCTGGTAAAAGCACCTGTCTAGTAAAGCAAAATGGTTGTCTTTACTTAATTTATCACATTAAGCTGTGAGACTGTGGGCAGTTGTACTTGGAGTACTTATTATTTGAGAATTTTGCTTTTGACAATACCCACAGTAATAAGTGGAGGTTTGGAGACCAGGGCTTGGGATCCTAGGATCTAGAAGCCTAATGACTAGTATGTAAATCCATGATCCATACATGGTTACTCTTGAACTTTGGTAAGTGATCTGAACTCTCTGCATCTCATATTTCCTTATGTCTATGTCCTAACAGAAATTGACACAAGAGTTGTGGAGACACTAAGAGAGGTGCACGTCTTGTCCAGTGCATTCTAATTGTTTTGATAAACAGTCTGCTTGGAATGAGCTATGCAGAAATCAGTCACCACTATCCTCCCTTTGCTTTTCTGTTGCTGTGATGAAACATTCTATCCAAAAGCAACTTGGGGAGGAAAAGATTTATTGGGGCTTATGGTTCACAGAGGAAGAGAATCCATCATGGTGGGGAAGGCGTGAAGTAGAGTGATTCCATTCCATCCACACATGGGAAGGAGAGGGACCAGGAAGTACAATGAGGCTATTAACTTTCCTAGCCCACCCCCAATAATGTGCTTCCTCCAGAAGTCTCCACCTTCTGAACATTCCATAATCTTCCTAAACAGCACCACCAACTAGGAATTAAGTGTTCAAACACACGAGTCTACATTCAGATTACTACCTGCTTGTCAGCAAGCAGCTGTGGAGGCTTGCAGCACCTTCCTCCAGCTATTCCTGTATAATTTTGCAGGCCCCATCCACAGAGCTGCTAGATGGAAAGTTTCAAAGCCTGCTGTGGTGATGAGGTAGCCTTGCCACATGGTGTCACTGTTGCAGATATTGCCTTTCTAGTTCAAATGCTGATTTACGTTGTGCCTTTTCCTAGCCAGCTTCTGGAATTGTGCCTCAGTGCTGTGATTCTGGTTCTGCGCCTCTGTGCCTCATCTCCTCTCTTTTCCTCTATACCCCAGACTAAGGACTTTGAGTCCTGAGGGGCTTCCAGTGTCAAGCACAGACAAAGCTGTAATGATTCTCCTCTTGACCCTGAGGGGAATCGCTGATTTGGCTTACTCCAGGACACTCTAGGGAAGCAAGTCCTCTCTGAAAAATGGTTCCTGACTCTAGGTTGCCCACTTTCTAAAGAAAGCCCATGCCTGCAAAGCAAGAGAATGGAAGAGCATTTTGTAAACAGCACGTATGCACACACAATCACAGACACACTTATGTGTATTTCCATAGTTATTTCTTATTATCTTCTTTCAGGGCAGTGAGTATCCATTCTCATAACCAATAAGGCCACTCAAACGACCCTGGAGGGAGAAAATGTTAAAATCTTCATTAGTTGGGATGGAAAGATGACTCAGTGGTTAAGAACACTGGCTGTTCTTGAAGAAGAACTTGGTTCAATTCCCAGCACCCACATGGCAGCTAACAATCATCCATAACTCTATTTCCAAGGGATACGATGCTCTCTTCTGTCCTCTGGGGAAACACCATAGCATTGGGTCTGTTTACTGGCATAACACTCATACACATAAAAAGAAATCAACTTTAGTGAGAGAAACAAAAGGGCTATGAAATGAACCCCAGGACAAGCTTCTTCCCCAGCCTCTTGCACTGTCCTTCCTCAATGCCGTGTTCTTTTCCGTTCCCTTGCAGCTGTTGGGTTAGACAGTGCTGGTATTTCCTGGTCCCAAGAACCACAAGGTCCAGCAAACAAACAGAAGGATAGGGCTGCAGGTCCCCTGAGTCTCCTAGGAGTGCAAATGGCAGAAGAGGTTCTGGCCCTCCAGGCTGTGGGAGAAAAACTTTAGCTAGTACTAAAGAGCACACGTCCTGGTTGTGGGTGGTGTATATATGGAATTCTGATCCTGATTCTGACCTCTGTACCCCTGTATACCAGACTTTGTTTCATTTTGTATAGATCATAGACTGAAACTAGATGCATTAGTGTAATGTGTCCCAAGGATCTGATTTTTTCGCTTTCTTTCATCAAATACACAGAAATTTATTAACTTGTTTACTGGACTTTTTCTTCTTTCTCTTCTTTATTTTAAATTGTACCTTTTGATTTTGGTTTATTATTTATTTTATGTTTATGAATGTTTTGCCAGCATGTACATAAATACATCATGTGCCTGGAATGCCTGCAGAAATCAGAAGGCCTCGAATTCCCTGGAACTGGAGTTACAGATGGCTGTTCACCACCATGTGGGTGCTGGAAACCCAACAGTGTCCTCTACAAGAGCAGCCAGTGCTCTTAACCACTGAGCCATCCCTCCTCTGAAGTGCAGACTTTGTTCACTGACTGGTACTTGATTTGCCACCTTTTATATCTTTGCTTTTCCCTTGTTTGCTAAAATTCAGAGCTTGCCTTCCTGGCTGGAATTATAGCCAAGTTCTTATACTTCCTCTTCTGCATCCTCCCTGTCTGCTGTACAATTGTCTCAATTTGTTTTCTATCTCAAGCCATTATAGAAAATGCTTGCTTATCTATATATGCATTTCTGTTCTGAAGGTCTTGGAAGCTTGTATAATACATGGAATGGGTCTTTTCTGCTTCTCTCTATTACCAGGCCTTTACCTACAGAATCACACTGTTCATTACTAAAATGCATAATCACATTTAGGCCAAATGATCTAATTGCATAAATTTTCTTCTGGAGTTCCTGGCACTCGAGCCATTTCCTAGCAAGCCTATTATAACTCACAAGGCTGCTTCCAAGTTCTGTGTGTTGGCTCAAGGTTTTTTGTCATAGCATGAAAAAGCAAATGAGAGTTTTTACAGGTTTAGATAAATCAGCAATTGTTTTTTCTTCCTTTTGCCAATTCTGATTGTAAAGAAGGAGACATCTTCTAAGACTGGAATGAAAAATTCAGCATCTACCCATAAAAAGTACTCTGCTTATGTTATTTAATCCTCAGAAGAACTTTGGGAGTTTAGTTTGCATAATTCCCCTTTACTGAGAAAATTTAGCCTCACAGAACTTGTCCAAGATTATCCAACTCAGGAGACAGATGCATGCCATTCATCAACTACCACAGCCAACCAATGCTCTGACTCCCCTAAGACATTGAAAATCATCAGCTTACTTTTTCATACAAGCTATGATTCGGCACATACACACACTTGAAGTATCTGTTGTTTTTAGTAGCTTATGGAATAAATCAATGTCTGGAGTTGAAAAATCAACTAATTCTTCTTTAATAAAAAATAAAAAGGAAATAATTATTATGACTTCATTATGAGAAAATAGCAAATCTGCCAACAGTCCATTTGGTCTCTGTGTCTAAGGATAATCACCAGTTCCTTCTGCGTGATGAGCGTCTGGTGGTATGCAGCATTGTGGTAGGGGATTGTATAGCCATGGGCATTGTTTATTATGACAGTCAGCAAGCACGGTTAAAATGATAACAAAAATAGGCAGATAATTTGGGCAATGTTCTTTTCTTTTCTTTTGTGTGACCTCAGAAACAATTTAGGAATTGTTACCCAGTGACCTGTGCTGTTCATTCCCAGGGAATTTCTGATTGTCCTGACAAGGAAATTAAATTGATTGTGCATCTGTCCATTCATTTTAGAAGAGATGATCACGCAAGCACTGTGTTCTAAGCACTGCCCCAGATGGTGGAATAAGGCAATGTGGGCCCTTCTCAGCTCACAGCGTCATCTTTCCCTTTTAATTCTGTCCCTCCACCCCCAGCTGTCTGGCACACTCCTTCTGTATCTCAATCTTACACATAAACTATCAGAATTTGTAAATTTAAAAATGGAAGCTGGACACAGTGGCACAGGTCTTTAATCTCAGCACTCAGGAAGCAAAGAGGCAAAGAAAACTCTGTAAGATCAAGGCCAGTCTGGTCTAGTTAAAGGTCCAGGCCAGTTGTGGGTTTAGGGATATTCTGTCTTTTAAAAAATGGAAACAGCTGGAGAGTTGGCACAGTAATTAAGAACACTGGTTGCTCTTGCAGAGGACCCAGGTTCGGTTCCCAGCATTTACATGGCAGCTAACAACCATCCATGACTCTACTTCCAGGGGATTTGACACCATCTTCTGACCTCTGTGGGCACTGCATGACACTACTGCACTTACATACAAACAGGCAATGCACTCATACACATAAAACAAATAAATAAATTTCTAAAAAGACTAAAAAAATGGAGAATCATGATTGGGTGCTTTTGAGTTCCTAGTAGGAGAATCTGTCACCCCAATTCACTGAGGACATGGATTCAATGTTACATGTCAACAACTAGAAGGCAGTTTCTTTAGTGAAGGTTCACTTTAACACTTCAGAAGGTTGTTTCATTTGTAGCTACCAGGAAGATTGTGTATGACTTTTCCTTGACATTCATCAGATTTGAAGCAGTGAGTTCTATTCATAATTAACCTTACAATTTGAAGCAACCTAGCTTTACTTAAGAGGTAAGTATTCTAACCTATGAAAAAGTATGAGAGAAGAAAAAGAAATATGTTATATATATATATATATATATATATGTATAATTTTAATGGTCCATAAACTACTAAAATATAATCAATGAAATAATTAACTTAGTTATATTCTGCTTAGTGTATTAATAGATAATAGATAAACACAGAGAAAATCTTCAAAGAGAAAAACATAATAGAATGAGATCAAAGGCTGGATAGGTGGCTCAGTAGGTTCAGAGTTCATACTGCTGTTTCAGAAGACCTAAGTCTGATTCCTAGTGCCCACATCTGGTGACTCACAGCTGCCCGTAATTCCACCACTGCACACACATGCACAGATCCACACATATAATTAAATATGTATATGTGTATAATAAACATATTTTAAAAACAAGAAACTAATTCTAAATCCTCTTTTCTTCTCTGGAAGGAATGTTGTCCCATAGATATCTCCAAGTCACACGCAGCCATTGAATGTTTGAAATATAGCTAGTTCATACTGGGATGAGCTATAAAAATAAAGTACATGCCAGATTTCTAAAGACTTGGCACTAACGTATGTAGGAGTTCTTAGTAACATTTGTTCATCATGTTGGTTGTTGAAATAACATTTTAGACAGATTGGGTTAAAAATGTGTTACGATTTAGGAGCAGGCTACATTTGTCTACATCTGCATATCCAATTTTCTTGGCACATTTCTTGAAGAGGCTGGCTGTTTCCAACATGGCACTTTTGTCAAGAATTGTTTGTCAGGAGATTTATATGTTATTTCTGTGATCTATGTTATGTTTCCCTGGTCTATTTTATCCAAGACCAATACCATATTGACTTGTTTGGCCCTGTCCTGTGTCTTGATGGTAGCCGTTGTGATGCCTCCTGATCTTTTTGATAGTGATTTCTTTGACTATTTAGTCTTCTAAATGTCCATGTGAATTCTAGGGCTGCTGCTGGGGTGGCGGCTTCCTCCTCCTCCTCCTCCTCCTCCTCCTCCTCCTCCTCCTCCTCCTCCTCCTCCTCCTCCTCCTCCTCCTCCTCCTCCTCCTCCGCCATTGGGAACTGAAAGTTTGATTGGGAATTGTATGGAGCTTATAAAGTGATTTGCAGAGTGTGAACATTTTAAGACATTGCTTATTCCAATCCGTGAAAATGAGACTCTTTCCATTTCCTGTGTCGTCTTCAATTAATTTCATCAATGTTTGTTCAGTTTCATTGTAGACTTTTATTTCTTTAATGAAATTTATCTCTAAGTATTTCCTTTGTAGCTGTTACGAAGGGGATGCTTTCTGTTGATTTTGGGTAGTTTTATTTTGTTCCTCCAAATTTATTCTACTTACCAATTCTAATTTTTCATCAAGCCATTAATAAATCATAATTTTTATAAGCTTTATTTGCGATTATACACCAACTGAAGACTGAGTTGAAGGGATAACCGTGACTTTCTGTTGTGCCCCTGTTAGCTGTTAAATCATTTCCACTTGGAAAAGTAAGGAGCAAAAACAGTGAATTTTCCTTTACTTGATAATGTCTTTCTCCCTCTCTTCTCAATGAAATAAATTTGGAAAGTATAAAGATATGAGAAACAAACCATGGCTATTATTCTATTAAAGGGTACAACCAATTTTAATTTTAAGGTAGATTGCTTTTCAGGAGTTTTTGTACTTTTGATACTTTACATTTTTAATAAAAACATTATTATTAGGGGGGAGATACACATGTGCCACAGCGTTGGTGTGGATGTCAGAGGGAAACATTTTGGGATCAGTTCCCTCCTTCCAGATTTGTATGGGTTCTGAGAATTCAATTCAAAACATAAGGCTGTACAGAAAGTTCTTTTACCCACTGAGGCATCTCACTGGCTCCTTTGATTCTTCTTTTACATTTTATGTTGATATTATGTATTTAGTTTTCTTTTTTTTAATTTGAGCATAAAATTTTTATGTATCCTGTTTGATTATAAATATACCATCGTGTGACCATAAGGGCCGTATAGAACTTTATGAAGTAAATATTACATTCATGAATTAAATTCAGTTTTGAAAATTTAAGAATCACCATTTTCTCCAGATTTTAGATTATCTATATTTATTCAGTGAACACAATTTATCTGTGCACTTAAGGAAGGCATAGAGAGAATGTATTATCAAATCCTTATGACTATCATGGTTCAATTTAGAAGTTATATTGAAAAAAGAGATAGGTATTCCTTACTAGGTACATATTAAAGAAGTATTACAGTCTCTTCTATTGACCTGTTCTTATAGCCAGGTGTTACAAGTATGGAGAGCTAGTTGATTTCATAAGATTTATAATTCTTTTATTATAAGAACAAATATATCAGATTTACAAATACTAGAATACTGTCAGGGTAGTTGCTTTTATTGTTACTGTGACAAATTTCTGACAGAAGGAAACCTAAGGAAGGAAAAGGTACCTTAGGGGTCTCTATTTGAGTGTATAGCCCATCATGGTGTCAACGACATGGCTACAGGACTGTGACATGCAGATGCCACTGAGTCTGCAAGCCAGAAAATAAAGATTGAACAAGAGTGGGGCCAGCCTATCAAACCTCATGATCTTCTATAATGACTCACTTCCTCCCTTAAGACTATATAGTAAAGGGTCCACAACCATCCAACATAAGCTTCCAAGTTTGGGAACAAGTGTTCAAACATAGGAGGCTGTGGGGGCATTTCACATTCCGCCACAAATGCCTTCCGTTTAGCAGTTGACCAAATGAGGAACTATTAGATCAATATGCTTGTTTGACTGAGATATCTTTCGGTCATTTGTGCTTGTTTTGTTAAAGAATGTTGTCTGGGAAACTAGTAGTGGACTTCATGACCATTCTGTGGTTGGCCTTCAGCAAATTGTTCAATTGCAAATCCACAAAGAGGAAATTTAATATCTTGGCTAGTTGATGCCTAAAAGAAATTGAGCCACCTTTTCAGCCTGTTGAGCTCCTTTTACAGATGAAGGACCAGTCACAGAGCTGCCAGGAGACAACTCAGGGCAACACAGAAATTGTGGGTGATTATGACCCCATGCTTCTGGGTTCTTCATTTTTCAATTCTGCCAAGAGAGTACAAATGTTATTAATAAGGTCTATCTCCAAAGCCCTATTTTCCTGTTTTTGTTTAACAATGATCAAATATTACTTTAATCAGCATGAATCTAATTCAGGACTCAGTGTAAACCAGTGTTTTCCACTGTTAACAATCAGAAGCTTGATTATGTGGATGGGGTTTTGAATATTTTCACTCATCTTATTAGACCAGTCATTATGACTGTGTTTCTTGCGCTGCCATGCTTTATTATAATCACAATTGGTTCACTAATGACTGAACAAATAGTCACTGAGTGAACCACTGGATTATACTAACTGACTTTGGCTAAATGTGGACTCTAGAAATCAGATGTCAAGAAAGGCAGCTTGGAAAGTGAAGGTGGAAATCAGTAAGTAACGGAGCAGCTTAACTAGTCCTAAGTGAGAACACTATTATTCATGTGTATATTCAAAAATCACTGAGCATGCTATTTCTTAGTCGGGGCAGAGCTGAGTAGAATAACTCAGGACCTATCATTCTTACCAATTTTTTTAGTTTAATAGCAACAGAGTACTTATGTCAGAGAAAAGAAAGGGGAGCAAAGAATAAGAAACAAGGGGAGAACTGAGTGCCTTAGATACACACAGATGAAGGAGAAAGGTCTTGGCCTCAGCTGTAATTCCGTCCTCCTGGTCCCACAGGAGTGTTCAGACAGCCATGAAATGGTGGTGACAACACAGGAAGATCTGAGCAAACTAGTTTATCACCGTAGGTCTGCTTCTGTGTGACCTCAGACACCAGTTTACCTACATAGACGTTCAACTACTCTGCGGTTTGATGTAAGAGGCTGAGACCAGTTAAGTAGCCATCCCTCTCCTGCAACTCAAGACAGGAATGATTTATTTTTTAGAACTCAGCATTAAAATTATATTAAGCACACAATCAGAGATAGCAATTTGTTGACTGATTGCTAATATCTATGAAAAGTAACATACTTATTGTTCTTGGACAGAACTGTCTCAGAGATTTTCTGAATGAAGGATTCCATGATCTGGATGTCCTACCATAATAAAATGAGAGCTACTCACTTGAACGTTTTTATTTTTTACTGGTAGTAATATATTATTTTTGTGATTTGTAAATGATGTATGCTAGACAGCAGATGTCAATGGACAAGTTTGTAGTAATAGTCGATGTAGTTTGGGGAAGTGTGTATATTAAAAGATCCATCAAATGGGAAAAATTATTCAAGGTGAGTTATTGCCCCACTTTCAAATCTGAATGGAAATTTTTATTTTTTTTTAATTTTGAGAAGCAAGGACCACACCATACATGGGATTGTTTGATTAACTGGGAAGTTTTGGATGTGAAAACCTAGTTCATTATATTTTCTAAGCCATCAGCCCCTCCTCCCACAGTATTCTATGATCCTATAATTTTATTTTATGAAGGCCACTGTCAGTGTCTTAAATGATCGATCCTAAGAATGAGCATGTTTTGATGTCTATTCTGTACCAGGAGCCATTCAGGGTGCTTTACACACACAGCTAAATTCTGAAATAAGCCTAAAAAGATGGTATTCTATTTTATCCATGACTTACTGATTAGGACACCAAGGCCCAGAAAAGTCACAACCATTCAGGTCTGGCAGAGAGCTCTTCACCTGGCCATCCCACGCCTGCGCCCACTGCAAGCAGCAGTGATTACCATTTGGAGGCTCTTTCCACACCTTGCCTTCTAGAAGCATCCAATAAACAGTTTGTTTCACGCCTACTTCACAAATGCCGTGAATGATCCTCAAGGTGCCTAAGACATGAGCCATCTGCCAGCCATCCAGTCTCAGTGCTGGGAACCTCCAAGGCCAAAATCTATGATCCATTCACCACATAAAATATCTTTCAATGTACATTTTGTTAAAAGGAACTGAAGAGAGTTCATGTGTTAAACCCTGGATCCCAGTTGAAAGTACTACTTTATAGAAATGACAGATTGCAGAAGATCAGAAAGTGCATTTTAAATCACCATGTGCCAAAGCCCTGCAGAAAGTTTACATGGGGCTCACCTGGCTCCTTAGCATCATCTAGGTCAAAGCTCCAAAGTCACTTTCTCAGAGAGATGCTTTCAAATGACCTTCCAACACATTCTCCCATGCAGGCACATCTACAGCGACTCCCCAGTCACATTACTTTGGCTTATTTTTTTCAGAGTATTTATCACTAGTGCCTTTAACCTAGCTATACCTTACCAGAAATAACTTCATGAGAACAGAGAGTTTGTCAGTTTTACTTAGCACTGAATCCTCAGTGCCTAGAATAGGACCCAGGAGACAAAGACATCTTAAAATATTTATTGAGTTCTTACTCTTTTTATTAAAAATGTCCTTAGCCTCAAGATTGTGTTGGCTATTTTCTGGCATGCCTGGTATTGTGTTAAACACATATTTTCTGAATTTAATTCTTACATTAAAATTAGGGATATGTTCCCATTACTTGGATTTTGCAATTGTGTAGCCCCTAAGGTCATATTACAGACAAAAAGACATTTACCTGATTGTCCAGAATGCAACTTGGGGGCTACAGAGATGGCTCCGCAGTTAAGTTCTTCCAGAGAATCCCAGTTTGATTCCTGTTGTATAGATCTACAGTTTCCTTTCAGCTAAGAGGGCAGACTTCCAAATGTGACTGACATCCCACTAACCAATGTCTTGAGGGGGGATGTCTAGCAAAAGTGCAGGAAAGGCTAGGAAAGAGAGAGGGGGACAGGGTGCCAGGGCTCCATCTTGGGAGCATGTTCCAGAGGTCCGGGGGAATTATGATCAAAATGCAGGCTCTGCCATATGAAATCTCCATCTCTCTCTCCCAGGGGATGAATCCTTTGTAAATAACCTGGAATAAATTAATTTCTCTAAGAGAACATTCTCTATCCACTGAATTGGTTCAAACCTAGGAGTGGAGGGGGTGGGGCTGAACTCCAGGTTTCACTGTGAGAGATTTCATAATACAATTCCCAACACCCACGTGTTTGCTAACAACCATGCATAAATCCAGGTCTAGGGAATCTGACACCCTCTTTGGCCTCCATGGGCATTGCACTCATGTGGTGCACTTACTACATGTAAAACACTCCTATATGTAAAATAAATAAATTAGCTTTGTAAAAAAGAGTGCAACTCAGCTTGTCTCCTTATCTGTGGAGATCAAAGTCTTAGACCCAGACCTGAGCTAACTGATAAGTATCAGAACTCCTGAACAATTCTATTTATTGCTGAATTTAACAAGAAATCATGTATGGGGCCTGATTGAACATTCAAATTCAACTAGTGTTTACTGAACAAAGTTTTAGATTATGTGGCAAGCCTCACTAGTCCTGTCTTACAAATAGAAACAGAAAGTCCAAAAGAGTCATGTTTTTATCTCTCACAGTTGGTGGGTCCAAACCTCAAACCCAAGACTGTTGGTTCCAAGTCTTCTGCTAATTATGTAAGTAAAAAACCTAAGCCTCGTCCATCAGAGAGAAATCTGAGAAACAATGCTTTCAAAATATATATTAACATTTCGTCATTGTGAAAAGCAACTCAAGAAATCAATATATATGTTCATTTGGACTCTTGGTTCTAGAGGGTTCAGTCCATGGTCCTCTGACCCTATCACTTTAAGCTTATACAGAGGCAGAATATCAGGGAAGGGAGGCATGAAGGAAGAAATGTATTCATTTCATAGTAGCTAAGAGATGAAAGAGAGAAAAACTGCTGAGGTCTGAATATTCACCTGGGGGCAGGCCCCAGTGACTTAACTTCTTTCCATTAAGCTTTGCAGTCACATAGCTTACCATAGTAGCACCTCGGCCTGGTGCCTGAACCTTCAGCTTTTGGGCTTTTGGGACATTTTAGCAGTAAACCATAGTAAAATGTACACAGAGAGGAAGAAATGTATCATGACAAAGATTATGATTTCATACTTAACTCCTTTTGGGACAGGTAGCATTTGAACATATCTTCTTGATAGTTATTTCATTCAAATCCTTTCATTTATTTTCTTTATTGGCAACAAGATAAGATGTGCAATAAGGTGTCCTAATTTTTATTTTAATTTACTTTCTCTGTTGATGACTTTTACATGTTTTTTAATACCTCCAAATGCCAACTGACAAAATTATGGAGCATCCATTGATTTACTTTCAAGATAAATAATTTCAGGAAAACTTCAAAACTGTCAAGGATGATTTGTCCATCTCTTAAGGTGACCAGAAAGTTACTAAACTAAGGAACATGCATTTGGACTTTCTGCAGAGGAGAGAAAGACTGCAGCTGAGACATAGTTCTTATCGTGATTACTTGTATATTCAAAATGCTTTCTGTCTGGGAGTATGAAACAGAAAAGGAATTCAACTAGAATGCAAACCCAAACAGATTATCTAAAATTTCAAACTGGTCAAATAGACTAAGGAGGAATATATCTGTGTTTTTCTAAGAATTGGGAAAGACAAAGAGAAATAAAAGCCCATGTTTTCAGGTAGAAGTTTAGCTGTTTAAACAAATATAGTGATTTTAACAAGGAAGACAGTCTCACAAAATTAAAAATGTATTACAGTTCCTGGGCTGTTTTAGAGGTGGTAAAGCCATTTAAAGCATCTAATAAAAATCAATGGGAAAACTCAATTTATTATTGTTTTAATTCAGCCATATCATAATGAATAATCATTACTAATCTATCAGCAACCAGAAATTGTAGACTTTATGAGCAACCGAATTTCTAAGACTACAGCAGAAGTGGCATATCAATGTTTTGTTTTGTTTTCCATCTGAGAATACTATTAATATAAATTCCAATGCAAAGTTTTGGTAAATACATACTGGATATTAATATTTTTATTAAAGACCACTGATTACTCTTCCTCAACCGGATATTTGACCTGTATATGACTTTCTTAACAGTGCTTGCAGAATCCATACGTTACATCTAAATGGACTTGGAGACTGACAAGATGGCTCAGCAGATAAAAGCACTTGTCACCAAGCCTGAGGAATTGAGTTTGATCCCTGAGAAACCTTCTTAGTAAAGGGAAAGAAATGACTCCTATAAGTTGTCCTCTGACCTATACATGTGTGCTGTGGTATCCATGTGCCCACACATGTACACATGCACAATAAATCTGTGTAACAAGCAAATTAAAAATCAATCGATCCAGTGTAATCATTTCAGTAAATTAACACGTTAGGACATCTTCACTGAGGTTAGAAACTGGTGCTACTGACTGGCCACAGCCATGTTTCCTGTCATTCTCAGTACCCGTTCTCTCTGCTGATTTTAGGGAATGCTTAATAGGTGAATAGCTGAAAACAGTCGTTTTTCAGCTGTTTATTTAGGACTTATTGTAATAACATGAATAAATGGGTCTCTTATTGTCTTAGTTACCTTTCTGTTGCTGTGATAAACACTGACCAAAGCAATTTATAAAAAGAGATTTTTTGAGTTTAGGGCTCCAAAGGGGCAAGAGCCCATCATGACAAGGAGGCCTGTGGAAGAGGGGGCTAGGCCAGAATGAGGAGCTCACATCTTCAAGTGGGCCCAGCAAGCAGAGAAATCCAGCAAGGAGTAAGAATTTTCAAAGCCGAGGCCAGATCTCCCAGAACCTCCCCAAACAACTCCACCAACTGGTGACAAAATGTCCAAATACTTGGAGCCTCTAGGGGACATTCTCAGTCAGACCATTACAGTTACCCCACTTAAACTTGTGCTGGACACTTCATGTTCCTTACACTCTTGCCTTCTGCCAAGAATCTTGAAGAGAACTGTCTATTCTCAATTTATAGATGGGGGAACCAGGGCAGACAAAGCCAATACTTAACAACAGAGATAAAATTAACTTGAATGCTTAACTCTAAAGCTTCCCATTCTTTTCAGTTTCTCTCAGTGTCACTTTTACTTTAATTTTATACAATAGGAAACCTCTTAACGTTTATTCTGGAGATTTTAGGATCAGCCATGTAATTTGCATGTCACCTTTCCCTATGTCTGGTGCTCTTTTCTCTTAAATATCTCTTGCATATTAGAGTGTTGAGGGCTTAGGCTGACTTCAGTGGCATTGGCTGTGTGAAGTGAACCAATTTAGAGAAGTGATCACAAGGCCAGACTTTCTGTTCCAAAAGACCTGGTGTAAGCATAGGCCTTACTGTGTATGAATGGGATGATATTGAGCGGAGTTTTTATACTTGATAAGACTCACTTTCCCATCTGTAAAATAAAACAGTGTGCATACTAGTTGATTGTATTTTTATTAATTATTTCACTTGACTAACATTTATGTAGTACATATGCCATATACTCAGTAGTGAATTAACCACACTTCTGGCTAAGTCTGGGTTTAGTTGCCAACACCATTTTAAAATTTTCTGTTCTCAAACAGTTTATAGTTTAACAAGAAAAGACAGATAATGAACTGATGGTAAAAAGCCTCCAAGTAAATCAAGGGTAGAACAATAAAGAAACATGTGGTAGAGAAGAGGTGGTAGGCATGGAAAAGATAACATGTGTATTCAGGCATGTGTGTATAACCTAGTTTGTGTGCACGAAGTGAATGCCCATGTCTTAGCACATGTGTAGAAGTTAGAGGACAGCCTCCAGCTGTAATTCATTCCTTACCTTCAACCTAATTTGATGCAGGGCCTCTTATTTGCTCTGTAATCCAGGCTTGCTTTCCCTATGAGCTTCTGGATATCCTGTCTCAGTGGTGGCCCATCCCTCTGTAGGGACATGCTGGGACTTTAGTCAATTAGTGCATTGGGTTGCTACCTGGGCTCTGGGGGTTCTGCTCAGGTCTGCAGGCTTCTGCATCAAGTGCCTTTACCTAATGAGCCATCTCTCCAACACAAAAGAGAGATGTTAGATGATGTAGTTTGATTCAGAGTCTGCTTGTAGCCCCAACTGCCTTGGAACTCACTATGTAGACCAGGCTGACCTTGATTCTCAAAGAGATCCTTCTGACTGTTTCCTGAGTGCTGGGATTAAAAGGTATACCATCATGCCATTCTTAATGGAGATATTATATAAAATAACTAGAAATTGTTTCCTTTGTACGGTGCCAAAGAATCGACAAATGTGAAAGACAGCGTGATCCATGGCCATACGAAAAACAGCAGAAAAATAAATAACGGCATGTTGCCTGCTTTGTAAAGTGACTGCTTTGGGAAGATGTAAGCCCGCACCATATGCTTCTTCGAACTCACTGACATGAGAACTCTAAGAGGGGCACACACTTCTGTGCTGTTCCCTGCTACGTCACTAGACCTACAAGGCTGAGTAGATCTCCTACAGCTAAACTATGATTTGGAACTCCCACCTGTTTTTTCTGCTGCCTGAGGCAGGACACAGGTGTGGTGATACAACAGAGTGCTTGAGAGTGAAACTGGAGTCTGTGTCCTGGAGTTGCCAGCCCCATAGCATCAAAATAGCATCAAAATCCTAGACCCAGAAGCTTTGGGGCTTGAGGTTGGATTCTGTAGTTCTACAAAGGGCATGCCGCTTCCATAACTATTTGCCTCAAAAGCAGCTACAAGTATCAGCACAGCATAGGCTCTGAGACCAGAGGGTGTGACCAGGACCCTGAAATGCAAAGCGAAGAATACACAGAAGTCAGTATGTGAGGAAAGATTTAAAGTCTTTGACTACCAGGCCTCATGCAACACAAATATTCAATTCTGATTTGATATTAACTTATTGGGAATATTCATTAGAGGCCAGTCAGAATTCTGCTAACGTTTATTTATTCATGGCTTAGCTATCATTTATTAGTGAATGTGGAAATACCATTTGCAAGATCTGAGACTTGGTGCATTCTGGGTTCGCAGTTCAAATCTCACCTCAGGAAATCAGAAACATCACACTATGTAAACATAGCATTCATCACAAGGCCTCTACTCTTCTATTTGGTGACATAACATTGAAGTGACTGTCCTTAAAACACCATGAAAAGCAAGTGCTTAATGCTCCCTGAGTCTGACCAAGCTGAATGATTTATAAAAGTGACTTTTAGGGAATTGGCTTTGATTTACTTAGTGGACATTTTTCTAGAATCTCTGCTACTGTGAAAATCTCTTTCAGGTTAGATTCCTGGAGTCTTATCACACTTTGCTATGCTCAGCTTGATTATAGATCTTGGAAACACTCTAACATGACAGATATTTAACTACATTTCCAATCCAGTTTTGCTAAATTGCAAACATCGCTGAAAGGCTGAAAAACAACAATGAACTTCTCAATGCCTCCAGGAAGGCAAAAGACATGGAACAAAAAATAATAAAGTAAAGAAACCTTCTAATTGCCACAGCACATTTTATGGTCAATAAAGTATTCAGTATGGTATGCAGCAGGGTGTTTCCAGAGAGTGTCGAATAAAAATAACTGTGCATGCGATGTAACTCAGTGAAAAGTTTCTTTGCTCAGCAAGAGATAAAAAGGATAATCTCAACTGTTTCCAGCTTGGCATATTTGATGACTTGCTCACACAAAAAGAACGTGTGGATTGACTCTAGTTGAAACAACTTAAGTTCCTGGCGGTCAGTACACCATTGAAGGAAACTGCCGCCTTGTTCTCATTGCGTTGTAATTACTTACATGAAGTTCTTTTAAATCTGTCACATTCTCGTACTCTGACCCCAGTGATTTCTCTTTGCAAGAAGGGATAGAACTTCTTTGTTTCTTTTCCCGTTCCTTGCCTCCTGAATCTCGATGCATCGCTCTCTTCTGCTATGTCTGAAGCAGATCCATGCTATGAATCATGATGTTTATGCTGCTCAGTGTTACTTCCTTCACAAAGGTGAACAAATTTACAAAAGTACAAATGAAACCTTGTGAAATTTCAGATCAAGTCCTGACACCCAAGGGGTGTTCATAGAAGCCAGATATGTGTAATTTTGTTTCTGTTTTGAAAGAGAAAGGGGTTAGTGCCACCATCAGAACAATAGAAAGAGCTGTTTTTCCATCAGGAATTTGTCATACACTTACTTGAGCTTCCTGTAGTTATATATGTAGCTTTGCATACATAGTTATGGATTATTCCATTGAATATTTTGTTAATAATCTTCTCTAAGCCTCTTGTACATAAGGGTGTGTATATTGTGTATGTAGAGGCAGAAGTTTAACATCAGCCATCTCTCTCTGTATCTCTCTAACTTGTTTTGTTGGAGACAAAGTCTCTCGCTGAACCTAGACCTTGCCAATCAGCTAGATTGATGGGGCAAGAAGCCCACAGCATCCAGCACCTAGCTGTTTCCTGGGTACTGGGGGTCCAAACTCAGGCTCTTATGCCTGTACAGCTAGCACTTTACCCACTCAGTCACTTCTAAGCCTGTTTATCCTCATCGCTCCATTTGCTCTTTCTGTCCATATGCTCAGCAGCCCCAGTTGTGATTTCATATGGATTTACATAGATCTAGGCATCCCAGTTACATTTATAAAACTTGGACACGTTACCTGGCAAGCATACGTGTCTCTTTTTAAGATAAAAATAATCAGTACATATACTTTCCTAAAGCTGTTTCTTATGGATTTTAAAAACACAAATAAGAGAAGGTGAATAGTAAATTTCACGCACCCTTTACCTAGATTCAACAATTGTCAACAACTTGCCTATCTTGTCTTATCTATTACTGGGAGGGAATATATTTGCAAACAGTGTTGAGCCTAATGCTTATCTCCTGCTAATTGTTGAGCATCCATTTTCACTTACCAGGAACAAGCTTCTGTATAAATCTCATGCCTCGTGCCATAACCACTTTACCACACTCACACTGTTTACCATCCTTCCTCACTACAAGTCAATAGTCAACCCATATGTGTATATTCATATTTTCTCAAGAATTTTATATGCATTTTTTCAAGACATAAACAGAATCTTTATATGGCATGTGACTGCTATTATTCTGAGTATCATTCAATGTATATCATCTGTCCTTCCTCCTTTATCTTTAGGTCATTGGTTTGTTTGAAACCAAGTATTTGATCAGCATTATGTTATATGCCCTGGATTAGACTGCTTGTTTCCTCTAGGTGCCTACACCTAGAAATCATCTGCTAACTGTCTCTCTGAAGATTCTGTTGAATCAAGTTGTCTTCAGTCCTGCAAGGTCTGGGGAATCAATCAGGAAGCAGTGATGATATCCAGAAAGTGATTCCACAGTATTCCCCATACTTGGGAGGAGAGTGCATCTGGGATTTACTTTTTGTTTGAAAATAAGAAATTCTGCTTTATCTAAAGTAGCAGTCCTAAATGACATTCTTGTTTAACTGGCTGGTAAGATGAGTCTACTTAAATGTAGGCCTTTTATGTTGCCTGATGGTATTTGAATTTGGGAGTCAGGGTTGAAACTGGTCATTTCCATATTGAATGCTAGCATCAGGAGATTGCCTTCTGGGTCCTTGACTATACAGTCTACAAATTTTCCTTCAATGTAGAACACTTGGAAAATATAGTTGTAAAGGGCAGTAGATTGTTAGCTTTCTCAGGGAAGTCATATGGTCCAGACTGATTCTTGTACTGCAGATGTACAGGAGGGATGAGAATAGTGTACATAAGACATATAGATTACACAATATTGAGTCTCGATTGTATGTGAGAGGATTGTTTCCGCTCAAGACTCACCAAATATTTCAGTTACTTAATAGTCAAAGCAAACCACCACAAAGTCCAGTCACTGAGCTCTGACTGCCAAACTGCTATCAATCCCGAGGGAATGGGGCATGGGGTGTGGGGTGGGACTAGAAACATACCTCCCACCATAGCAATGAAATTCCTTGGGCTCTGAAATCATGATGAATATTTTCCTTCACGTTAGTCTTTACTTCTGCTTCTAATCTCTTTGTTCCTTGTGAGATGATATGATACAGCCCTAGAATGTGTCCTTGAAATCTGAAAACCCTGTTAGCTGATTTCTGGGTTCTGCTTGCATAATGTATTGCTCCATTTGGTGTTCTTTGATGAGTCAACAGAGTTTTCTTAAATGAAATTGATGTCATAGTTACTTTGGAATTTACAAAATGTACTAATAAACCACATGTATATTGTTTTATTCTTAAATTATTGTTTTACACAATAAATTTATGCACAATAAAGAGTAAAACAAGGAGATTGAAACAACTTGCTGAATGTTGTAGAATAAGAAATAGGATTGAATTGCATTGACTGTAAAATGTTTCTGACAGTGCTTTTTATGAGTAAAACTATAGAGTATAGTCCTGGCCTCAAATTGGCTGTGACACTCAGATTTTAAGTATGAAATATGTAGTAAAAACTGCTATAATCAAAGAATACAAAAGAAAAGAGCTAGATATTCAAAGTCAGGATATTCAACCAGGATCTTGGGTGAGTGTGCTCCTGGAAAGTCTTTCCTCTGTTCCTCTTTATTGAGTGGCAAAATTATAGGAGACCCACAGAGCACAGTGTGGCATGGAGAGTGGAGTTGTACATGCAAAAGGAAGAATAGTTGATAAAAAGTCCTATTAGATGAATATAGCAATGATCCATCTGAAGTTGAGTGAAAATGAAGTTAAATCCTGTCTGTGGTCACGTTCTTTTCTACTGTTTAATGGCAGTTTGCCTGCTGGGACTGGTCTTGAATGGAGAGAGGGCAGTCAGGCCAGGCAACAGGAGTAAGCGTTAATTAATACATGCCAAGTAGTCCTCAGTTTGTAAGTGGAAGAAATCCTGGGAAAAATGACAGCCACCATAGTGGCTAGCCACTGAAAGGTAGCATTGGCCAGTGACCATAAATCTGAAAACCTGGTCTTGAGAAGATGCTCCTCTCAGAAATGAGGTTTGGAGACATTGTGTATTATCCTTTTGTTATGTTCAGAACACCCTATCTAGTTTTGTCATTGATTTCCTTCTAAAAATGAGAACAGAGAACTGAACTTGCTCTGGTTACCTCTTCTATTTAATTTTGAAAGCATGTTTGGATAGCATCAATTCTAAGAGATGACATTTGAAATAACTTGTCTCAATATTTTTATTATACAAAGAAGTTTACAATCAAGAGTAATAAATACAACTTTCTGAATAGTTTAACTAGAAGTTCCTTTAAAAATTTAGTAATGCATTTTAATAACTTGTCTTGAATGTTTTAAAAGTAGTATTGTACAATGACTATTAATTACTTAAATAAAAACATTGATTTTTATTTTAAATAAAAACATGATTTCCATTGATGTTAATCATTGACTTTTATCAAATAAGGTGGAGAAAAGCTGTAAATCTCCAGCATCCGGACAGCAATGATAACAATATTTTTTTCTAACTTATTATGTCTTTTAAGCATAAACACTATGCTGTCTGCCCATTGGTTAGAGTCATAGTCATCTATTGATTTCTTATTCCACTTGAGAAGAGTGAAAGTACTAAAAATGATTTTTAAAACAGGGCAAAGTTCTATAAATAACTCTAACTTACTACCCTTGAAAACATAAACATCTCTAATAATTATACTGTTGATATAATGACTGATTTATGTCAGGGTCCAAAGCCAGTCTTTGGGAGGTAATCCCTCTTGTATCCTTTTGGCTAAAACCTGATTCTATGATGGAGGCAGAACTGAGAGGCAATGAGATCTAGACTTGTGTAAATTATTTCATGCTTTCTATTTTCATGTTTTGTAAATTTATTTTAATGTTTCCTTGACATTGACTCAAAAGCATAACAATAACAACAAACATAATTATTTTGGCCTAATTTATAGCTTATTTGTGCTTATTACGGATAGCGTCCAATCTTTTGAAAAAACCTGAACAGCTGATCTGTAACAGTGTCTATCTTCCAATGGCTAGCCAGATATTTTGAAAGGCTCATGGGTTTGTCATGGAAAGTTAGACAATGGGAGCAGTGCTCGAGACCTGATCTCCACCATAGCCTCAGCTCTGCAAGTTAAGGTACTATTTGCTCTGTAGACCAGGTAGTGACTGTGTCCTAGGGTTGCTGTAGCATATTACTAAAAGCAAATGGACTTCATAGAACCAAAATATGCACCTTTAATGTTCTGGAGGTAAGAAGCCCCAAATCTAAGTGTTGTTAGAGTCAAGGTCTCTCTAAAGACTTTCAAGGAAAATCCTTCCTTGCCCCTTCTAGTGGCTTCACTCTTCCTTGATCTCTGACAACATCAAGTCTGCCTCTAGCTTCACATGTCTTCTTCTGAGTATCTTTTCTTGTTTCCCATAAGGCCTCTCTCACTGGACTTGGGAACCACTTTAATTCAGGAGGATTTCACTGTGGTGTTTAACTTAATCACATTTGCAGTTACCTTATTTCCAAATAGGATCAAAATCTGTGATTCCATGTTGATGTGAGTTTCCAGTGGCACAATTCAACCCATTGCCTCAATCTAAAAGCTTGCTTTGCATATAGATATATACTCATGGGCAATGGATCACCTAAATGTCACAACTGAGGCTCTTTATAACCTTCAGGATTTTGTTTATTTTGAATCTCTATGAGAGCAACTTATAACATTTTTCCAATTTTTGTGTTTTTAAAAATCTATTTGGTGTGTGTGTTCATGTATACATGCACGCACAGGTATGCATGCAAACACATGTGTGTATCACAGTGTTAGTGTGGAAATCAGAGGACAACTTGCAGAAATCAGTTCTCTCCTTCCACCATGTCAGTTATAGGGATCGAACTTGGGTACTCAGGTTTAACACTAGTTGTTTTTAACCCCTGAGTCATCTTGCTGGCCCACATTTTACTAGTTATGGTGGTACAGGTTTTGTAATCACACTTATTTATAGTTGGTACCTATGCATGAGTCATTGGTATTCCTTGTTCAGTATTTCCCTCAGAATCACAAGCAAGAGAGTGTTGTTGAGACAGCCACATAACTGCTTCTGAGGTATACCTGTGACCTTCTGGTTCATTTGATAGATATGCCCGGACTGACACACTGAACAGAGGATGATGTCATGAGGTTCCCTGAAAGGTGACTATGATCAACTAATGATTTCCAGATTCTTCTGACAGGGACAGCCAACATTTTTCATGGTGATTGGTAAGAATGTGTTGGGTTTGCAGAGAGCATTGATTAAAGGATCCTCTCCTATCAACATAACAATGTAAAATGTGTATGACTTAGCGAAAGCCAATCATTTAATTAAAATGTTGTCTTGCTAGCCTATACTTAATAGACTGAAACGAAAATTTTATACACCTTATCAAAATTACTTATATCAACATTTTAGAGTAATCATAATATATTATGTACATGTATGAAATTTCCAAAGAATGAACTTAAATAATAAAAAATTATATAACTTGACAAATAACATAAAATATTTAAATCAAACTACCTAAAACATTTATCTACATCAAGAAATTATTATTTCCAGTTATAAAATCTAATACTAAATTAGAGGCATAACTGAGAGACGGAGTACTCACCTAGCATGCACAAAGCCATGAGGTTTGAACCCCAGCAGAGACAACAAGTAAGAAATACATGTTGCTCCATGGAAATTAAAAATTACAACGTGAGGAAGTAAAAACATCCCACAATTCTCTTGTCCTAGATAAACATCTTTCATTTCCTTATTCTGAGTATCTTTTTAATATGTCGCTTTACATCATGCTACTTTAAAAACAGAATTGCAGAAGCTTTGTTTTTCAGTCTTCACAAACAACATTTTAATGTTTGCACAGTAGCTTATGACATGAAGCTTATATAAAAATTCCGTATGGTTGGCATTTGTATGATTTCAGCCTTTTAATATTATAAATAATACTTAGATGGATAATATTGCAGAAAACATTCTCTCCCTAGAGCTAAGCATGCTGTTTTCTCCATAAGTTTTATCTTTTTGTATTTTGTGGTCTTCTGAGAGATCTGAGAGATTCCTATTTTTCTAAACTTGATGTATATTGCAAGTTTGGTTCCTGAAATGCTCTGCCAGACATTTTCAATGTCTTCACTAAAATCAAGTCTTGTCAACATTAAAATGCTAACAGTACGAAAGAAGATTTTGTAAATGGATTTGGTAAGGGGAAAAAGAATTTGCCTTTAGCTTGAATTTCCTTATGTTTTAGAAAAATGAACATTTTATGTTCATTTTAAGGCAGTACGTCTTATGCATATATATGTGTATGCATACACATGCATACATCTGTGTATGAACATTCACAGGTGTTGAGGCAAATATGTGTCCAAGTGCATTTGCACATGTATGCCCCTGTACATATGTACATATGGGCCAAAGTTTGACACTGATGTCTTCCTCAATTGCTTTCCACTTTATTTACTGAGGCAGGTCTCTCACTGGACCTGGAAGCAGCCAGCTACACCTTGTGTTCCTGTCTCTGCCCTGAGTGCAAGGGCTACAGATGGGCCATCATGACTATGCAGCTTTTCATATGGGTGCTGGAGATCTGAACTCTGACTCAAATGCTTGCCTATCAAGTATTTTAACTCTGAGCCATCTCCCCAGCAACTTTGGGCAGTGCTTCTTTTACAAATCGCTTTTGCTGTTTATAGAATGGATAGCCTTTTCCTCTCATTTGTGTGTGGTCTCCCAAACTCTAGCTCAGAGCATTATTGCGTTGAGATAAGCCTTTAAAAAGATGATGAAAATGAAATGAGTTCATGTGGGGTTGTCCCTAATCTAGTCTGATTGAGGGGAGACCAGGTGGGACACAGGAGAAAGTGGCCATTTGCAAGCAAAGAAAACTGCTTCATGAGAAACCAAACCTGGTAATACCTTGAGTTTGGTCTTCCAGTCTCCGGAAATGTGAGAAAAATAATCTGTTTTCTTTTTTAAGCCTCCCAGTCTGTTGTACTTTCTTATGGCAACGTTAGCACTTTTTAATACAATACTTTCCAGTTTGCTTACTGTATTTTTAGGGCTTTCCTTAGTAATTAGAAATTCTCTTTAAGTTAAATGTACATTTACCTTCTTGTACTGCTACAGGGCTCATCCTTTCTATACATTCAGTTTTGTTTTATTTATCTTACAAAATGTGTATATTTACCTTTCTCTTTCTTTTCTGCTTATTTTCCTTGTACTTCAAGACGTATAAAGTCCCTTTGCTCTTTAGAAACTTGCTACATTGAGGTTGTGTTTTCTGATACATTTTCTGTGGTTTCACAGAATATAAACTTATATATAACTTATTTCCATGTTTAAGAACACAGACTCTAAAAGTACAATCAATTTCTAATGTACTTAGTAATTCCTTAGTTAAGAGGCATTGATGGCAGCATGCATGGGACCCATGCAAATTCAAGCAGACAAAAACACAGCATAGAACTGGGCAACAGACAGCAGACCCCAATCTTAGATGAGGAAATATTGTCAGTTGATTACTGCTGCAAGAGGAAGAGCTGATCTTCCTAAACCAGGGACTCTAGATAGGCTGACTAGACCTCAGTGGATGAACTTGCACTGAGAAACATCTGGGGACACTAACTTGACACAATAGACCTTAACACAGGTGAAAGAATGTATGGATTCCATTTGGGGGGCTTTGGAGAGTGAATAACAAAGATGATTAAGATTGATTGAGATGTTCTTTATGAAATACACAAAGATTTTCTTTCCAAAGTTTACGTATCATTTTATTTTTGAAGATCTTTTTAGAACTTATTTGTGAATGTTTTATTAAAAATTTTTAATAGCCCTATGCTTTTCTTCATTTATTTTTGCTCTTAGGACCACTGAAATGCCATAACTACAACATACCATTTTTCACTATTTTGTTGGTGGTGTTCATCTCAAAAACTTACAGCTTAGGGCTTCTGAAATGGCTTAGAGGAGAAATGTTTTCAGTCAAGACTGAGAATCTGAGTGGCTCACTGAACCCCTGTGGTAGACAGAAGTCACTCTCACATGCTGTGCTCCCATCTCCACACAATATTTTAAAAATCTTTTAAATTGAATTTTTGTGAATTTCATACAAAACATCTTAATCACCTTTTTACCTCTCCCACAGCTGCACTCCCCTACGTCCTCCCTACCAGATTTCATGCATTCTGTCAGCCATGTTAAGGCCTATAGAGTCTGGATTATGTATGCAGATGTCCCCCAGTGCAAGTTCATCTATAGGAGTCTAGTCAGCCTTTCTAGATACACTCTCTTAAAGAAGATCAACTTCCCTTCACCCAGCAGTAATCAGTTGCCAATATTTCTTCATTTAAGATTGAGGTCTGCTGCATGTTTCCCTAGCTGTATGCTGGGCTTTTGTCTGATTAAGTTTGTATAGGTTTTTTGCATGATGTCACCATTGCTGTAAGTTCATATGAACAAGTTCCAGAGTCCTAGAAGATTGTTTCTGTATGATCATGCGGCACTTCTGGCTCTTACCATCCTTCCACTCACTCTTCCACAATGGTCCTTGAGCCATGGGTGGGTAAGGGCTCTTACAGAGTCCTGTCCAGGGACACGTTCCCTGTAGTCTCTTACTGTCTACACTTTGATCAGTTGTGGTCTTCTGTGGGTATCGTATTCTATTCCATGAGGAAACTTCCTTGGATGGAGACTATTACAGAGTTCTACAACTAGTCACACACATAGAATAAGTGTCTGATAGATGCCTAGCCCTAAGTGACACATCTACAATGGAACCTCTCCACCTAAGGTTCATGAGACATAGCAGAACAAGGGGTGAGAGAACACTAAAAATCTTCATTTGTGAGATAAAGTAGTCTGATGACTGTGGACTTGTTCCTGAGTTGTACTACCTCGGGGAGGTATGAATTCACTGAAAATATAGTTTCTAAAACTTGGAACATTTTCAGTGACTTTCTATAAGTTGTGAAGAATATATTTCATTTTTTAAAAATTTTTTGCTAAAACATATTCACATATGAAGTACTTTGATAAGATTTATTCAACAAGTATTTATTGAGTGTTTGTCACTAGCCTGACCCTGCTGTGAAGTTTGAGAATGCAATTCCAGTTTGTAAAGCCTGGCCACTGACCATTTAAATGGACCTGACTGTTCTTGTGGGGAGCCTAGGCGACCCCTGCCGGACTAGCCTCCTTCTATTTATCTCCTGAGGAATAGCTCAGGGAAGCAGCTATTTCAGTGTTTCAGTATTTTAGTGAGTATCATAGTCATATGGACTAAACCTCTAGGTTGTCTTTGGATAAATAAAAAAGTATTAAACAAATCCTCATCTCTGGATGAATGTGGAAAAGCAGACACCATGATACAGGAGACATATGCCAGGACTAGAATCTGTCTAGCAAAATCTGTCACATTGCAAAGGTCAGTATCATTGAAGATGAAGAACAAAGTAAGAAAGTGCTCTGTCCAGTGAGGGGGACAGCATTATGTGTTCAAAAATTTGCCTGCTATGATATAATATAATATAATATAATATAATATAATATAATATAATATAATATAAAACTACCATAAGTAGTTTGGGTGGCAACTGGTGCTTACTGGTTATGTCTCTAAAGGTAAATCCTAATGTAGATCCTCCCTTTTGCCTCCAGTCCATGGTAACATATTAGGTTCTGCAGAAAACTTTTTAAATGCTTTTTTACATAAACAAGTACAGGTTTATTATAGAAAATGTATGTATGCTAAAATAAGATGATAGGCAGCTTCTTGGTACTATAATGAAATACCCAAAGTCATTAATTTTCAGTTTGTTTGACTTGTGACTCTGGAGTTATCTGTCCAAAGTCATGTGGTTTCAATAACTTTGGACCTCTCTGACACATAGTGTAAGCATCTCCAGCAAGAAAAAAGAGAGATAGAATGGGCTACGGTTCTGCTATCCACTTGGAAGACAAGCTCTCAATGGCCTTGGACATCCCTCAAGTCTCCACCTCAAGAAGTTCTGTGGCACTTCCCAAGACCAACGCCAAGAGTATGAAAGCTTTAACACATAACCCTTCAGAGGAACATTCAAATTTAGATTATAGTGGGTATGCATCTGTGTATATATGTAGGTATGTATGTTTGTTTTTGTGTTAGATATATTAATAAATTTAAATCTAGGCCAGGCATGGTGATGCATGCCTTTAATCCCAGCACTCAGGAGGCAGAGACAGTCATATCTCTGTGAGATAGAGGCCTGCCTGCTTTACATGGTGACTTCCAGACTAGCTGGCACTTCAGGGACAACTTCTCTCAAACAACAACAGCTAAAACCAATTGTGTTGAATATCAAAATACCTTATATTCTTTATTCTTTCCCAATATGTGTATAATTTAGTCCTTTATGTTCGAAAACTAATTAAGAGACAAAATACATTTTATTGCATGGACTTAGTGTTTGCTTCAATGCTTTGAAGACTGATTGATAGACATATACCATTATCTTGGCAATTTATAACTATGGCTGTCTGGCTCTAAATCTTACTTATCTCAGTAGTTTCATCTTTTCAGTTTTATAAGTAATTGGAACTTGATATACTGATTAACATTTAGGAGACTCACAAGAGACTAAAGAAGATGAAGTACAATTCCAACTTCTTAGTATATTGTGAGAACATAATTGTCAGATGGATTGTGGGTTTCCTTGGCTTGTCTCTTTAATTATAACTGAAAATCACATAGGGAATGAAGTCACTGTCAACGGTGTTATTTGGTAAACATAGCATCAGTCTGAATAGAATTAATTGCCATCATCAGTGCTCACAGGTAGGGAGGCTTCATCATTGCAACATCAATCTGTAATCCTGAGTTCCTAAGTAATGGCCATCCCTCATTTTGGCACTCTGCTCAGTGCTTGGTTGATAACCCAAATCACTTTACAGCTATTATTTATGCACATCTCTGTTAAAGCAGTATTCAGTATATTCATTACTTCCATTTATTAGGTAAATAATATTTCAGCATGATGTAAGGTTCCTATTTAAGGAGAAGAAACGGTTTTTAAGGTGTCTTTTATTTGTGTTGGCATTACTGGATATTTTGACAGTGTTTTGTCTATAATGCTAACTCTGGACAGATCTTTGTTTTATTATTTTCCCACAATTGATTGTCTGAGACGAAGGCTTTTCAGTGATGATATGTGTCACTCAGAGACCTTGAAATTTTGTAGCAAGGCCATCTATATCTTGTTGAATTCCTTTGGAACCTATGCTTTCAAATCTCATTTGGAACATCCTCCCCAACCAAGTGAAGAATGATTCTTCTCTAGATAAGACAGAAGCTGTACAACCCTTGGATCTCTGGTATACGCAGTGTGAGTGTGACCTCAGAGGACAAGACCCTTCCTGACACCAACTTTCATTTTGTCAGTTGTTTTCACCAGGCTCTTTAAGCATCTAACAGATCTAATTCCTTCTCTAGTTCATCTGTGTTCTGTGTGACAGTCAACTTATTTCCTGGCATCATGGAATACTGAGGATGTTTTGAACAGATTTAAACAATATTTCTAGAGGCATGTCTTGAGTCCTGTGAGCATCTCTCAACATTTCACTATTTTATCATCAGCCAACCTATTTCTCAATCAATACCCACTAAGCAACTTTTCTGTAAAATAAGTTTTGATTTCAAAGCCATGTCAAACTATGGTTCTCCTCTCTTGATTATGCTTGGCCTGCAGCACTGGAACTCAGGCTTGCCTCTTGGGGTTTGTCTGATGAAACAGAAGATAGATAGCATATAGCTAGCTGAATTTCTCCAGTGTGATCTTTTCATTCATTATTTTATTTAGTTTTAAAGATATAGGATGGAATTAAAATTGTCATTTTCCAAAGGCACTTATGGGACGCCATCACTATGATAATGTAGCCTTTGTGTTTTATGATCTTTTGATGTTCATTTTTTAACAGGTGCACCCAATTTAGTGGGAGCTGATTGAATGCTGGGTGCTCTGATGAGTTATCACTCAATTCTCTATGTATACTATTTCCTAATATATGTCCTATGATAATTATTTTTGGGAAGAGAGAGAGAAAAAAATAGAATGGAGGGAAAGAGAAGACCAAAAAGAGTGAGGGAGAGAGGAAAGAAAAGATGGGGAAAGGCAGAGAAAGAGGATAAGAAGGGAAAATGAGGAAAAGATAGAGAGAAGGCTTATTTGAGAAGGTTTAATGTTTGCCTCTAACCATTGTCCTACCTCATATATATATATATATATATTTAGTTTAAGGCAATGACTTATAATATCTATACTTGGAATGCTATGTAAAGAATTGTTATACTCTATATACCAAATAATATGAGGAAAAAGCTTGTACTTATGCAGTGTGTAGAGTTTTCTTCCCAATGTTTTCAGTCCAAGGTGGGTTAAATCCAAGAACACAGGTGAACACAGGCTCCATGGAGGGTGTGTGTGTGTGTGTGTGTGTGTGTATATATATATATATATATATATATATATATATATATATATAAATATATATATATATATAAATTTGCACATGCATGTCCTTTAGTTTTTTAATCTTTGCTTGTCTGTGGTACTCAAGTGTTTGGAATGTCAGTTATATGTTTGGAATACTGCTAGGTCAAGTCTGCATGCAAAGATCAAAACCAGTTACTGCGATCAGGGAATGAATATGAAAGTAAATGAAATCAGAGTATTCTGCTACTTTGTAGATATCATATTTAATTTTGCTATGAATCAACCACAGGATGCTTTTGTTTGAATGTTTTTGTTTTTTCATTTATTCTCCTTTTGCATAATGACAGATTTTAACGAGAGAAGCAGAAAATTGGCTATGACATAAAGGATCTACTTCAAAAGAGTACTTGAGACAACCAGAAACAATTTTTGGACAGAACTGTATTTTAACAACCGTAATTTTGTCTCCATACTGCAGTGGCATAGACAGCATAGCGTTTACTCCGCACATGTAATTCACTAAGTTCTTGGAAATGATGTTTTTAGGACATTGAGATATACTTGGAATAGTCATAAGTGTCATATATCTATGATAAGCAATATTTTCCACATTAATAATCCAAGTACTTCTTTGAAAAACAGCTAAATAACTGGCTAAATTTTTGAGATTAAAAAGATAAAGTATTATAAGAGCTTAAAAAGTCTTCTTTTAGAAACATAGATCCAATTTCAAACTTTGAACATATTTGGGGTTTATATTTTACTCTAATGGCAGTTGTATGTATCTGTGTTATTGTAACAAGCTTTTAAAACATATTAGAGAACAAATTAAATTTCATGGAATCAATCATCCTGCAAACCCAAGAGAGAAATCACCTCAAAGTTAAAATAATTCCATTTTGACCAGTAGGAATTCAAAGCTTTATTCTCCTACCATTAGTTGTTACTTTCAACTAACTTTGGTTAGTTTCTGTACCTCATTAAGTTATTAATTCGGTTATTCCCTATGATACTAAGAGAATGCCCTTTTGACTTGTAAAGGCACGCATCAGACTATGCTATGCATGATCCCAATTGAAGTATAATAGTCAAGTTGATGCAAAGATTGATCCTCTAATGAAAAACACAGTGCATGATTTAATGTTAACTGGCACACTTCCTTGTGACAAGAACTCGTTTTAGTGCATCTTCCTATAACAAAGATGAATATTTTAGAATTATGTATAACAGGTCTTAGAAGGCAGCCACAGAAGCAAAACTGGAATATGAGTTTAGGAAAGCGACTATAGTACATTCTAGAAAGTCTTATCTTAGTTAAGAAACACTCTCAGATCTAATATTTTATTGTTTTAAAAGTTAACCTGAATTATATGATCAATCTATGTTATATTTTCACCTCTCCTCACCTATGTAATGATGTGTAATGGATAATATATGAACGAGTATTGTCAAAGTGGTTGGGTCAACATTATCTTACTAATTGTTCTTCACTAAAATGCACAGCCAGTATTTTCATGAAGAAAGCTACATCAAAATATTTTCAACTTTAATGATCTCATTCAATAACCACAAGACAACATTATTTTCAGGTACTCCACACTCTTCCATTCTTCCCTTCTTTATTGAGTGACAGCTTATCATAAATGCTGGCTACAGATTACTCTTCAAAATATGCAACATACATGATATATACTACTGAATATTGAAGAGAATGGAGGCAGGGAAGGTTTGTGGGCAGATTAAAGGATGTTCTCCATGATGTTGGAGAACGGTTATGACAGGTTGCTGGATTTATCTGGCTATGAAGATTTGGTGGAATTACATAAATGAATATCAGAAATAACAGAGTGGAAACTTAAATTAACTTGGCAAGAAATATTGTGAAGTGAGAACATATATAAGTATCAAACACTTTCTTATATTTCTTAAGTGTTAATTTACACAACCTGTGCAATGGCCCTAATTCCATAAAGTGATATGTCTTAGAATTAATGATTGCATGTCACTCTTAGAAGGCTGAGATTCATTTTGTTTTAGCTAAATTGTTAAATGATAAACTTAGTGTTTATTTTATTTTTTATTGAATTTTTGTGTATTTCATACAGATCATTTCAATCAGTCTTAAGCATATAAAAAAATGTCTTTTATATTCTTATTGGCACCCTCTCTCAGCCACCCCCCTCCTGGAATTCATACACTCTGTCATTTGTGTTAAAGCCTATTGTGTCAAGTTAATGGCCCCAGACATTCCTTAGTACAGGTTCATCCACTGAGGTCTAGTCAGCCTATCTAGAGTCCCTTGCTTAAAGAAAATCAGCTCTTCATCACCCAACAGTAATCAGCAGCCAATATTTCTTCAGAAAAGATTTGTGTCTGCTGCCCATTTCCCCAGTCCCATGCTAGATCTTTGCTTGAGTTTGCATGGGTCTTGAGCATGCCAGTGTCATTGTGTGTTCTTATGAACAACGTCCCAGGATCTTGTAGGATTCTATTTCCCTATGTTCCTGCACCTTCCTGGCTCTTACAGGCTTCCTGCTCACTCTTCTGCAGTGGACCCTCAGTCCTGAGTGAGTGAAGCTTAATATAGGAGTCCTGTCCAGGGACCCATACTCTGCAGACTCCTAATCTCCATGCTTTAGCCATTTGTGACCTTTTGTATTCCTGGCCCTCTGTTGCATGAGGGTGCTTCATTAATGACAGCTGATTCATTAGGGTCCTCTTTTTCCCCTTGTTCTATGTTGTGTGAGCATCAGGTATAGAGATTGCATTGTCGATGTGTTGCTTTGGCTTGGGCAATTCACAGACAATTTCTGTGTGTGACTAGTTGTGTACTCTGTGATCATCTATATAGTGCAAAAGAAGCTTCTTTGATGAGTGATGATTGGGATACTTGACTGTAAATATTAGGATACATATTTTGCACTTAGTAAGAAGTTACATTAGTCTAGAGATGTAACAGCGTTGGGGATTTCTTGAAGACCTAGGTCCTTTTCAGCCATGCGTATTTGGCTATGATTACAGTACTACACATGAGTTCCCTCCCATTGAGTGGACTCTAAGACTGATTTGGTAACCCTTGATTGCCCCCAAGATAAAAGTGCCACTACTGCACCAGTGTCATATGCTATGCCAATCACTGATGTGATTATTTGTTTATGAAACTGGTGCTAGCCATTGATGTTCTTCCTTAGCAGCTTGCATAGTGCTCTGCAGAGCTATGAGTGATAGCCTTCAGAGGAAGTGGCTTCCAGGTCAGTTCCAGCTCCATTGTTCCAAATCCTGTGTCTGAAATACGTCCTGTTTAAAGACTCATTCAGATGATATCTTAAAGTACTGTCCCCCGTTTTCTTCTATTACTTTTAGAGTTTTGGGCCTTCAAGTTTTTGATCCATTTAGAATTAGTTCTCATATAGAGTGAGAGATACTAATCTAGTTTTCATGTGGGCATTCAGTTTTGACGATACCATTTGTTAAACAACCTTCTTTTCTCCAACATTGACTTGTGCAATCTTTCTGAAAGTCAGTAGGCTATGACTATGTGAGTTTATTTCTAGGTCTTCTATTCTGTTCCATTAACCTGCATCTGTCTCACCTCAGTCAGAATGGCAGTCACAAAATAACAAGTGCTGGTGAGAATGCAGATGGAAGGGAATTCCTGTACATTGCTAGTATGAGTGTGAGCCAGTCTATTCATTGTGAAATCAACATAGAGATTCCTCAAACTCTAATAATGCACGCACCATAGAAGCCTGTTACACCACCTCATAGTTTTTCTCCAAAAGACTTCAAGTCAGCACATCACCTTTCACATCACTGTTTATTGCAGTCTTTTTCAAAAGAATTAAATTATGGAACTAACTTAGATGTCCAACCGCAAGTGGATGGATAAAAATATATGATATAGAATGTGTCAGTCATAGAGATCAATGAACTTAAGTAATTTTCAGGAAAATTGATATGATTGGATGTAATTATTTTAATCAAATTCAATTAGCCTCAGAAAGACAAATCACAGGTTTTCTCTAAATTGCAGGCCCTATACTTTTTGGAAACATAAAACTATCCATGTACCTATAATATGGAAGTGAAAGTAAAGCTAAGGAACGAGACAGACTACCTGGAATACAGAGAAGGGGAAGGGCAGTGTAATTGTTGCAAAGATGCTGTATTCTTAACTGAATGTGGCCTTTTGTAACGTCCTATAATTGAAACATGGAAATTCAAGATTAATCTTGGCTATTTTAGGAGCTTGAAGCCAGGCTGGGTTAGGTGAGACCCTGTCTCAGTACAATCAGCCAAATAAAAAGTGACCACAAGACAAAGCAAAATGAAACAAATGATGGCGAGCAGAGTTGCTAAGTCAGTACCGAGTCCATGGCTCACTGAGGTTAGAGAGAAAAGTCCTTCGAGTGCTCGGGAGAAGGGGACTGCAACACTTGCCACACAGGGCTAGGAACTTCTATATCGATCTCAAAATTCTGTACTCAGTACATGGCATGTGAGCAAGAAATAACCTGAGAGCCAGGATGGCAGGACCCATCTGTGGGAAGCAGATAACTAGGGGGGAGGGCAGCAGATCTTGGTGCAGCAAAGAGCAGGCCCTACGAGCTGTGGGAGTACTTGAAACATGACTCCAGTAAGAGGTGGTCTCATGACTTGTTCCTGATGGCTACGGAGGAAGATGTGAAACAGCAACCACTACAAACACCCATAAACACCCACCAGACCCCTGACCATGAAAAAGAACACCCTCAATATATCTCTTTGAACAATTTGAAAAAAAGTGGTTTTTCTCCAATATTTATGTTCTTCTAGAGAGAAATTCAAGCCAAACAAACAACTGTTGCCTCTGCTGTGAAGAAGCCAAACTGCTCTTAAGAAGTATAATCATATGGACAGAGGGATGGAGACAAAAAAAGAATAGGAGTCGGAATAATTGAAATTATAACCCTTTCCCTAATCCCAGAACTGTGGCTGTCTCAGTCAACCTGACGTTTCGGTCCTCTCCCATGAATCTCGCTGTGGGCTCCTCTGTAAACCTGAGCTGTGGTTATCTGCCTTGAGCCTGGAGCTGTGGACCTCCTCCTGTTAGTCTAGAGTTGTGGTCCTGTCTTGTGAGCTGGAGGAGTGGTCACCTACTGTGAGCTAGATCTGTGAGGTTGACTAGAATTGTGAACACCTCCCATGAACCTGGAGCTGAAGCTCAGTCTCATGAGCCAGAACTGTAGTCTCTTCCTATGAACCTGGAACTGTGGAACACTATCATGAACTGGAACAGTAGTCCCCTCACATAAGCCAGAGTTGTGGTCCCCTCCTATGAGCTGATACCCGCCTCATGAATGTGGTGTTGTGGTCTCCTCCTGTTAATCAGGAGTTGTGGTCCTTGTCTGTAATCTGCATCTGCTGTCTTTGTCTGTAAATCTGCATCTGCTGTCTTTGTCTGTAAATCTGGAACTTTCCCCTTCCACGAGCCAGAGCTGTGGTCCTCTCCTGTGAGCCTGAGTTTTGTTCCCTCCTGTGAATGTGGAGCTCTGGTCCCTTCCGGTGAGCCTGGCACTGTGGTTCCAAACCTTGAGCTATGGTTTCGCATTCCTCTGATGGTGTGCTGATGGTGTGGTGAATTAGAGGAAGGAGGACTTCCCCCATGTTGGGCAGCAGTTTCAGTCTTCTCTTAATGTTTTCATCTCTCTCCCTCAGGTTCTTGACTGTGCATGGCAGGGCATTTGCTTCTGCATTGGACTTACACTGGGGACAAGGGAGGTTGAATTTTCTAGTCTTGGATGGACTGATTCTCAAGAATGGAATTCCCAACTCCTTGATGGGTGGGTACGGTCTTGACTCCACATGTAGTCCTAGGAACTCAGGCCTTGCTGTCGGACCTTTCTCATTGCCAGACACAAAAGGTTTCCCATAATTTTCCTATTACTTCTTCAGCCACAGTGTAGCCTGACCTGTACCCTATGGAAAATGTAAATACCCAGTTGAACTTCTAGAAATAAAAGCCATAGTCTGGGAAGTTTAAAAAAATCAGACTGGTGAAATAGGAAAGCTTGTGCTGGGTGATATTTTTGGTACTGAGTTCCAAAATTCTGAAATCTAACTTCTATTATCTTGCATTTTCATTGAATCACAAACTTTGGGAATCATTTTGGCCAATCAAAGTAAAAAGGGATGGAGGGAATAAGAGGTAACAAGTCAAAGAGTCCATACAATCCATGAAAATAAACTGAGAAATGCCAGAAAACCTCACCTAAGTTTCTCAGACGGGATTGAGAACCTTTGATTAGTGCATATTAGGGGGACTTCGTTCCTGCATTGTGACACTCAAGACTGGTAAATGACAATGCCTGCAGGTGAGAAGATCTCATGGTTTATTTTCGAATCAAGGCAGATCATCCAACAACTATGGGCCTTGGATTCCGTCAATCAAATGAAAAGATTGGAGCAACTGATCAGAATGTTCTTTTACAGTTCTAGTGGGAAGCTGAGATATCATCTTAATTAAAGTCAGAATCAAGAAATCCAAAGAGAAAATTCTGCTCTAGCTGACCATATTTAGCAAATCAAGAATATTACTTACTCATATATATATAGGGTGCAAACTTATAATGAGCATTTGCACCAGCCTCTGGAATTGGGAGAGCAGATCCATAAACAGCAAGGCAAGACAGACAAATGTATAGAATTGTTTCTAGTCATAATCCTATTCATTGTTAGCCTTTAAATGTGATCGAAATGCCATTGAATGTACCAAGAAGGGGAAAAATAATGGATTTTGCCTCAGGACTCACTTTGGAAGTGATACAATAATTGGAATTTGATGTATGAGTTCAGTTTGTGATAATGAAGGGTTAACTTGTGGGTGTAGGTCAGTGTTAAACCATGTGGCTAGCATGCATGAAGCCCTAGGCAGGCTGTTTCCCTCCAGCACTAGAAAAAAGAGGAAGGGAGGGAGGGAGGAAGCGAGGAAGGGAGAGAGGAGAGAAGAGAGAGGAGAGAGAGAGAGAGAGAGAGAGAGAGAGAGAGAACAAGAGAGAGAACAAGAGAGAGAACAAGAGAGAGAACAAGAGAGAGAACAAGAGAGAGAACCCCAAGATCCCAATGTTCTTCAATACAAAACTTCTGGAACTTTCATTATGTTGACTATGATTGCAACACAAATAATTGGACCAAACCAAGAAAGTTTTTAAGTCAGGCGTATGGTGACTTATGCCTGTATTTACAGTACTTGGGATCTGAAAGTCCATGGATTCAGGGCCAGCCTTGGCTATATAGCAAGCTTGAGGCCAGGTTGGTTTCCATGAGAATTTCTCTCAAGAAAAAAGCAAAACAAATAAAGCCAGGCTCTATAACTATGTCTAAATTGCCTAGATTAAATAATGGGGATATTAAAAATGTTTTAGTAGAGCAATATTTGAACACATTAATTTTCTCTACAGGAAAAATGGATTTGAAGGAAGCTGAGATATGATCAGGAGTAGGAAGGAAAGTCAGTTGGCTTTTTGTGGCCTTTGTGAGGGATTAATAGTGTCAGACTATCCTAGAGTGATGAATAAGCTCCAGAGTTCACTGGTATACAGGAAATGCATTTCTTTATCAAAGTGAAAAAAAATCCAAGATGAGATTTAGGAATAATGGCACATCATCATCATTGTGGACTCAGTTTACTTGTTTCCAGTCTCACAATAGGTCAACTGAGCTTCACAAACTGCACACAGTCTGTTTGAGTTTAAGCCTGGGAAAGGCTCATTACATCTCTCCTCACATTCGTGTAAAAAATCAAATCATCTGACTACAATATACTTCCAGCTGAATATTGAAAGCCTGTAGAGTCTCAAAGTGAAAGCAGAATATAGGTGAGCCGCACTTCTGACTGTGAGGATGGATTTACTGGAAGCAGAGCAAGAGAATCCAGGGTGACATTAGAGATGTTTCTGGTTTGGGTTTTTCCTTATGTGGGCTGGTTCTCAGTCTTTGCTAACAAATACTATTCAACCTTGGCTTCTCCTCTTCCAGAGCACTTTCCCTGACAAAGTACAGCAAGATTAGATGCCCTGAGTCATATGTTGATACCTATTTGGTAACAGGCTCTCTATAGAAATTAAAACTCTGTGGATATTTTTGGCTAATCTCCTTAGTATAAATAATCCCACTCAGGCATATTTCATGCTAGTGGTGTGATGTCAGTAAAGAGAGTTGGTTGGTGATAGACACCACAGACAGCACCATGGGATTGTATGACATTCCACCATGTACACACAATGAAATGATGTCAAAAGTTTACATAACAGTGTGACGTAGTGAAATAATTAGCATGGGCTGGAATTTAAAGTATTTGCATCTTTTGTTTAAATATTGTGTATTTAACTGAAACTTTGTCTCATTAATTTTTAATAATTGACTGACAACATTTCTGAAAGTTCAGCAAATCCAAGCTACCCTAGCCTGCTGCTTGTCTCTGATTCTCCATAGCATTCCATACTTCCCCCTATCGTGGCTCTTAACACACTTTATTTTAATTATTCATATAACCATCTGTCTTGTCTTCTGGATGATAGAATCCCCAAGGAAAAGGAAATTTCTGTGTTGAATTCTCCTGGGTTAGCTTAACATGATGTTTGCAACACCGAAGATATTGAACAGGTCTCAGCTGAGAGAGAGAATAAAGGTGTATCTTTCACAAAATAAACAAATTAGTGCTTCCTTTTTCTACTTATGTTTATTTGCAAGGGCCAAGACATTCTATTCATTAAGAAACAGCCACTCTTGACAATTAATTTTTTTGTGAATCTTACCTTTCATGCAAATTCTCAGCTGTTAAAAAGAATGTCTTAGAATCTGTCTTTGTGCCTTTGGATGAATGCCAATGTCTATGAAAAAAAATCTCAAGTTAAATATATATTCAAGACATGGTTTGTAGCTTTTGAAAATTCTATTATATGTTTTGCAGCCTTATTTTGTGAATTTATTATGGTATTTATAACCTAAGTACAACCACTTAAGTTTTCCTTTTTTAACAACCAATGGAGACAACTTACCATAAGCAACAATTGTGCCATATGCTTTATTGTGAACCTCTCAGATAATGCAACATTGTTCATCTCACAGTGACACAGGTCATTTAAGACAGAATTGACTATTTTTCTTCTAACCCAATACTGCAGTAAAGAACCTTAAGTCATTTTCTGCAGTTCCCTCTAGATCCTCTATATTTTCATTTTAATGTTAGCTGAATCTGTATTATAGTAATACCCCTTTGAAATCACTGTGTGGAAATTTCATTGTATTGTGGGAATTATTTTAGCTTTCTTAAAACTCAGGATACTGACAGTGATTTATAATTGTCTATGCAATATACATTCAGCTGACAGGGCACTTCAGGGACAATAGAGTGTTCTATTCAAGAGTCAGAGTAAATCATGTGATACATTGCAGTCCCTTCGTATAGCTGGATGATTATAATCCTTATCTAAATTGTTTACATGCCAGGTTTCTTTGGTAACCCAACCTAATTTGGACAGATGAAACTCCTCATTGGCAATTACATTTCCTTAACAACATTTTGGAGAATGTACATAAAAGGTAATAATAGCTTCTACCAGCACCCTGTCCTGCAGTATGTCACAGCCCCAGATTCTGATAGCGTCTGACACTTATTACTTAAGTCATATATTACTAAAAGCAGAGGCCTCTGCAAGGTCTTTCCCAAAGCTATTGCTTCTAACTGCAGAGAGTCAAGGATTTGACCATGCCTGCTGTTTTCCATGGAGGTCATATACATTTTTGGGAAAGACCAAATTTGGTGAATCAAATTAAATGGGAAATATGAAATAAAGTCTCTCTCTAGCAGGAAAAAAGTACTCTGTCCTCTCCAGGATACTCATACCCCTTGCAAAACTTTCCTGTCACCCTCACTAACTAAAATCTGTATTTCTACAGCAGCTAGGACATGCCTCCTCATGACCAAGTATTTGGTGACTCAGGAGATTAAAGGCAGGAAAAATTTCAAAACCATTTTTCTATAACTCCTTTTATTTAAAGAATAAGGAGAAAAGTCACTGATTTGTAAGGATTATATTTGTTATTCCCCAAAGTATGTGTTGATTTCAAAGTCCTACCAAGTGGAATTCAGCTATACTTGTAGATTAAAATATACATGTCTACATGGAGGGTACTAATCTTGTGTTTTGGTGTGTGTGTGTGTGTGTGTGTGTGCATATCTATATGTTTGTGAATCTCTGAATGCAGTATATACTTATTTTACTATTTTGGCACACGTTAATGTATCACAAAACCTCTAGGAAAACCCTAGCAATATGTGTGTATGATTTTATGTTTTCCTTCAATCTGCTCTTTCCTAAATGCAGTCCAGTATTTATATCAGTCAAGGTCTTATAGGGAGGCAGAAACCATATAGCAAGTGAGGTGGAGAAATTTTATGTAAATAATTGATCAATTACATTGGGAGATTGAAATAAATATTGGGACTGCTTTATAAAAATAAAGCAGTTATAAAGTATAAGTCATAGTAGAGAAGAAGAACTCCCACAGACCCTTGGGAGTACCCAAAGAACTCATTTTTCCAAAGGTGGGATGCATACTTCCTCCATCACAGCAGGCACAGTTGCTCAAAGTAGGCAAAACAAAAAAAATTTTTTGAGGCAGTGTCTCTCTGAAGCCCCATCTGGCCTAGAGCTTGTTATGTAAGCCAGGCTGGCGTTGATCTCACAGAGATCCACCTGTCTCTGCCTCCCAGACTAGGATTACAGGCATGTGCCACCACGCCTGGCTCTAGGTGGTTTTGAACAGTTGAAGTGATATTATAATAGAGAAGCAATAGGTGGAAAGTAGCAAGTGATAGGTGTCGTTATAACTCTTTTCAGTTCCATTTCTTTCATGTATTTGAGCCTAATTGTACTTGACTTTCAGCTGATACCAAGGGAGGGAATAGAGGATTTTGCTTTTCTCTTGGTTCCGTTCTTGAGATGTGAAGATACTGAGGCATCATTTGCAGAGTTGGGAACTGGAGACTCTAAGCCAGCACTGGAAAGATGAACAGTTCATGGAGCCAGAGTTTCCTGTTGCACACAGGGGCATCAATGAATGGTGAGATGTCACCAAACTCGAGATGTGGATAAAGCTCTGGGTTAAACTGCTTCCTGTTATTCAACACCTGTTTTGAGTGTAAGCCAAATAAATAGCATCTAGAATGACAATGTAAGGTCTTTGAATTTAATCAGATATAATTTGTAAATGAGACTGAATTAAAGGAGAATCAACTATTCATATGAAGGTTTTCCAAGCAGTTTCATTTCCAAATGTTTTCTTCTTCTTCTTAATACTAATACTGATTATTATTATTATTTACTTAGACAAAGAGAATTAAAAGCATTAAATAACCAGCCTACTTCTGGTTTAACCAAGTACTAAGCTAAGATTATACAGTTAAATAGCTTGGGTACACAATTTCCATGTTTATGAAATTGTGGGAGTAACCACAGAGTGTAAGAAATGAGTGATAATTAGTTCCGAATTCTGGAGTCTCCATTGCACTCTAGGCTCTGCTCCAGCTCTAAAGTTTTTTTTTTTTTTTTTTTTTTTTTAATGGATGCTCATTCTACTTCTCTAGTAAGAGTGATTGATTCCAAGGATATTTTTAGTTCATTGAAAATAAAGAAGTTTATTTCTTAGTAAAATGAAGTGATCACCTTATATAGATAATCACATCATTAAATGATGAATTAAATCCCTGGGAGCAGAGTTTGCTAGGCAGATGGCCTGCTCCTATAAAGGCCTAGTACCATGAACTTTGGTTGGAGTCTGAAGATCAATGCATGTTCTTCTTAGCCATCAGGATGCTAGGGTGAGATGGCAAGTAAGTGGGTCATCTAAAGTATCTTGGTTTTAGAATAATGCAGAGTAAAGCATGAGCATTTCATTTATGAGACTAATTTTTCATAAGATATTATAGATTTACAGCTCTTCTAGAATACAGTGTGTCAGTAGTGAACTGCTTTTCGTATTCATATTTGAATGGTACTGGTGTATCTTTTTTACCTCTCTCTCCTCCTCTTTTGTCTTCTATCATTAGATTAGAATTATGCTCTCAATGTGTCCAAACATAACAGATCTGCTGGATCTTTTATATACAGTCATTTTCTTTCACCCTCTCCTTATCGAAATGTGTTTACTTCTCTACATATGTGTGAAGAAGTTAAGCATGCTGGGAAGATGGTTTCTACCAATTAATACTCTCTAACAATGGCACAGGCTTCCTGTCATTTAGAGGATTCAGTACTAAAGTGTTGTCTGCCATCGGCCTGGATTGTGAAACTGCATAGACAAAATCCAAGTGACCTAAGTGGTTAGGAGTTGCTTTCCCTCTTATGAGTTTGTGAATCTCAACAAATTCCCATTTCAAAGTAAATATAATCATTTCAAACTCTAACTGATCAAATATCTAAACAAAATTGAATGGGTGGTTTGTGATTCCTACAGTTTCTTTGACCAAGGAATCATCGCAGTGTTTGTATTTAATTCCCCCTCCTCATGAAACTTGTTATTATTGGTTCACTTTATATTTAATTTTATTTATTTTTATTTTGTGTGTATGATTGTATGACTTGCATGTATGTAAGTACACCCATGTTGTTCAATACCCGTGGAGGTCAGAAGAGGGCACTGGATATCCTGGAACTGGAGTTACAGGTATTTGTTAGCTGCCTTGTGGATGCTGAGAACCAAACCTGGGTCCTCTGCAAGATTTGTCAGTGTTCTTAACTGCTGAGCCGTCCTTCCAGCCCCACATTATAGGTTCTTAATATCGCAAAACCTCATAGCCTTCCATTCAAATAGTTCACATTTTGATACATATCCCAATTCTCTACCCGAACAAATCTCTTAAACCTCTCATTTACTTGCACTCATTTACTACTGAGCACAAAGTGTTACTGAGTGCTCACCCTACGCTGCTAGACCTAGGCTAAAGCAAAATACAACCTGGAATGTTCACAGTCTGTGGAAAATATTTCAATTTTACAAATTGTAATACTAACAAGTATTTTATATATTTATTTGTTTAAGTGTATGAGTGTCTTGTCTATATGTATGTAAGCTCACATGTGACATGCGGTGTCCAAAGAGGTCAGAAGATAGTCTTGGATTCCCCTGGAACTGGAGTTACAGATGGTTGTTAGCCATCATATGGGTGCTGAGAATTGAACTTGGATCCTCTTCAAGGGCAACCAGTGGTCTTAACTGTTGAAACATATCCCCAGCCCCCAAGCAACAAATATTAATGAATAGTTAATAAGAAACTGGATTCAAGTCTTTAAGATTTGAGAATTGATTTTAAATCATCTAAACTTGAGCACTGACTGGGTTAGAGTCAGACACTTGTTAGATTAAGTTCCTGTCCTAGATAGTACCAGGTACATGGAATTAAAAAAACTATTTTTGACATAAACCTCTAAAAAGAATGTAGTAACGGGGGCAGATTTATCTGTCGTCACCCCCTTGAAACAAGTATTCAGAATAAACAACAACAGCAAAACATAAAGTAACTCTCTTTTTGTGGAAAATAATGGCACCAGGCCAGGAAGGCACCATCACTTCTGAGGTGGGAAACCAGACAGCAGCATTTGCTTCAGGAAAGTTTTCTAAAACACGTAGTTCTAATGAAGCCTGAATTGTGTCTTATTTGTGGCTTATTTAACATTACTTATGAAGTACTTTTCAAACCAAACATTTCTTTTATAATGTCCTGTACAGTATATAAATATGCTTTTATAAAAGACTCTCATGAACACAGAGAACGATTAGTGTGAAATGTATATGCATTTATGTTCTTTTATTTATAATAAAGCTTTCACTTTAAGCAGTTTCTTAATGAAGGTCAGTTTGCATTACCTCTGCTTTCTCTGTACACTGTGGCCAGGAAGGAAGCTCTCCTTGGAGTCAGCCACAGCCATGCCTTTTCTTCTTCTTCCTCCCCCTCCCCCTCCTCCCCCTCCTCCCCCTCCTCCTCCACCCCTCTCCTCCTCCTCCTCCTCCTCCTCCTCCTCCTCCTCTTCCTCCTCCTCCTCTTCTTCTTCTTCTTCTTCTTCTTCTTCTTCTTCTTCTTCTTCTTCTTCTTTCTTCTTTTCTTCTTTTGGAAAGCAATCTTCTCTCTAGATCCTCTTAATTTATGGTAGTATTAAAACTTATTTTATCCATTCCCTCTTCAACTTAATTACCTTATTCAAAGTTACACTTGCAGTATAGATCCAAACAATTTTTTTACTTTGCTTTATTAAATATGAAATAACACAGTAGAATTCCTGCCACAGAATTCTTATATTTTCCCATAAGACTTTCTTAGAAAATATTCATATGCATTCAACAAATCATATCCTCTTGATTAACACTGGAACCAGGAGAATAAAAGCTGTATCTAGTCTAAGTATTCACCTTTGTATTCCTTATTCTTTTAAAATTTATGGTGAGCCAGGCAACTTAATCTAAAAAGTCTCTTCTAGTGAAATAAGATTGAGTCTAATAAAGTGTTAATGGTTGAGAGCAAGAGGCTAAGCAAAGGCCAACAGAGATCTCAGCTGAGTCATATATTAGGCACTGTGGGAGGTCACTCCGCAAATGGCCTTTAACACAATGAGAAAGTCTATGCCACACATAGAGGTTATATTATACAAAGGAGATAAAGATGACTCACAGTCACAAAAAACAAGAGTGTATGAGTGTGTGTGAGTGTGAGAGAGAGAGAGAGAGAGAGACTATAGTAAACATTAGAACAAAATAAAAGTAAGAGACAAAATCAGTACTGATGTCAGTTTTACTTGACTGGACTTGGAAACCTCAAGAAAGTTGATTCTAGAGCCAGTATCTGAGGAGAGTAAGCAATGAGACTAGAGATACTCTTAAGAAGAGAATCTTTGCACAGACTTTCACAGGCATAACCCTACAGACAGAGCATGTTGATTAGTTGAAACGACCATTCCATCTGTGTGGACCAGACACCTGCCTGGTAGACAAGAAGTCATAGGGGACTCAGAGAGATAAGCCCTATGGATAGAGTAAATACCTTTTTCTCTGAATGGGATGGGTGGTGACTAGGAAGATGAGCACAGGTGTGACACGATCAGAGCATCCTTTAAAGGGGTCATTGGCTGTTGGACTCACAAGTGACTGAGATGATAAAAACACAAAGAGTAATAGGTGAGTTTTCTACATAAATAGGCAACAAGTCATGGAAGCTTGGACCAAGGTAACAATAGAAGAGAGTGCTTATTGATAATGAATCAAAACTAGATAAAGAATAGGAAAGAAAAGGCTGTTTGTTTTGTTTTAAACTGAGCATCTTGGAAGAATGGTCTTGTCAGTTTGGAAGCAGGAAATATGTTGGAGCAGTCTGGAAGCAAAGGGATATCTGGAGTTTGACTTTTCTTATGTTGGAGACATGCGTTGTATCCCCAAATATGTGTGATTATAAATGTTTACAAATGAGTGCAGAGTTCAGGGAGGGGATTCCGAGTGGAGATTTGTACTTGGATATTGTCCATGTTTACAAGATGAGTTTACCTGGATGGTGAATGTAGATAGAGTAGAAAGGAGATCTGAGACGGAATGAAGATGGGAATCTCAGAGTGAGCAGTGCACCCACTAAAAAGGAGCAAACTCAGCAGAACACAGTATCCTGGAGACTGATGGAAAAGTGGTTAGCTGATACATGGTCCCTACTGATCACATTTTACCGTCTAGCTTCAGCAAAATAATGGGTAAATGCAAAGGAGATTTTAAATACTGCAGGCTACATGCTGAATGAATTTTAACATTTGAGATTATTGACCAGCAGACATGTTTGAGAAATAACCATGATTAGAATGCAATATTTTTGTTTTGTGTAGTCCAAATGTGATTATCATTCTCTAGATAGTGTGAGACTCTAAGAGTGAAGAATTAGATTTTATTTTTCATTTATAACTGGGTAGACTTTCCTGAAACACCAGGAAGAGAATTTAAAATTTAATACCAATGTTCTTTTGTATGGTTGGCATAAATCATGGTCAGTTCACTGACAGAGGAAATATATGCTGCTTACTTGTTTGTATCAGGCTCTGTGACAGCCATCATATAAATGATAGTAATATGCTGGTTACTGGCTTGTATCAGGCACTGGGATAGACTCTGTATTGATGTTGGTAATCAGGATGCATTCTCTGTGAACAATCACTTGGGGTGGGAAACATTATTAAACATCCAATGTTGGTACAGCACAATAAGTGATTTGTTTGTGAAGAGGAAGGATCTAAGGGTACCCATATCAAAGAGGCAGAACCTAACCTTAAGGTCTTAGCAAATATTTCCCAGAAGCGGTCTAACATTGATATTCTATCTCAGTATTTCTTGGGATGATTTGGATATATGTGTAGCTTCTGAGTTTTGGTCTTGTGATGGTTTTCCAGCTTGTGCTCTAGGCTCTTTCCGAGACTGGTAATAGTATTATTCACCCTCCTCTGCTAACTGGGGGGTCATCTTTATGCCAAGATACTTTCTTATTTAGCACTCTGTATACTGTTTCTGTAGCTGCTTGAAATACAGTTTATTAGTAAGCATTAGACATACTTCTCAGAGAAAATTTAAAGGAGGTTGGTGTTAGCTCTGGGGGAATGGTTTCATTGCTTCCCCAGAAGCAAGTCATTTCAGGGGTTCAGCTACTTATTTGTGAAGAGTTGTAGAAAAGGACTGCATATCCCCAGGCTGACGCTACCCTAGTGCCCTGGCTGCTTTGAAGCAAAACATCAAAATTAATGAAGTTATGAAACATGCCATTGTTTCCATAGATTTCCTACAGTATAGCTTGGAGGTGTTATGCAAATGAATGTGATAGGAATCAAGCTATTTGCATACGTATTTTCTTAACCCACATGGCATTTATTTGTTGTTGATTAAGAAAACACACAGTGTCAAAGCAGTGTTAGGTATCAATGAAAGATTTTCTTTTGATTTTTCTTTCAGGAGCCAAGATTTATCTCCTTCCCTTTAAAGAAATATTTCCCTTTTAGTACAGGAGTGCACCTATTAACAAATCAATCAAGTTCATTTCATGTATTTTGCTCCTGACTCATATCAGTTTTGCTTGTAACTGGAAATCAACAGCAGTTATGATAAAGAAGGCTTGGTCAGATTTACTGATTGCTGTTGAATAGATCAAAGGGGAAAAACATTGAAAAGAGAGTTGTTTGGAGGTTCTCTGCTTTCAATCACAGAGAAAATGAGAATATAAATATAATGTCCTTTGTTTTACATGTACTCATACAAAGATTAGTGGACAGACCTTGTTCCAAAGTGGTAATCAGCCTGCCTCTCAGAGGATGAAGGATCCTGTCTTTTACCTTGTCTGATAAGGCATGTCAGACAGAGCAATTCCTTCTTTCCGGGTTCCCTGCCTCCTTAAGTGAGCCACTGTCCATGCCTGGCTTCTGTTTTCTTTGGAACTGTTGTTTTCTCTTGCCCTTTTACAGGAGGTATTTTATGGATGACTTCTACATGGGAATCTGAGGTGTCTGATTTCTCAGCCATACTTCAAAAAGCCAGCTCAGGATTATTATTCATAAATTGTGTGAATGTTGTGACAGTGAATCTACAGGGATGAAACAAGGACGTGAGCTGGAACCTTTTCTTTTTATAGAAACTTAGTTTTGAAATATTTACCAAGAAGCTGGACTTTCTGGTCTTGTGTTTTGATGAGGAATTATTAGCTTAGTAGAAACCTGTAATTCTGTAGCAATAATAATAAGAATCAGAAGACAGTGAAAACATATGTTAAACAAATATTATCCAAACTTGGCTAGGTGTAGAGGCCAAATCAAACAGAATAAATACAGAGTTAAAATATTTTGACATCTCGTGAAGCTAAAATGTTTATAAAAGCAGCTCCAGGAAAGGAGCGAGGACTGACTGGAGGAGATCAGACAATAAAGAAAGGAAAAGAACACCCCAACAGTGGTACAAAGACCTGCAAACAGAAGGAAGGACATACAGTGTTATTTCCTAGAGCTCTTAATCAAAGACATGGAAATTCAGGCCCAGTGTCCTTGATGAGCTTCTGTGATGGGAAGACAAAGTATCTGAGACACAGTAGATTAGTCAAAGTTCATCTACATTTTGGGTTGTTTTGTTGATAGGGTCTAGTGAGCCTAGGCCCAACCCACCTGAAAGTTACTATATGGATCAGGCTGGCCTCCATCTCTCAGAAATCTGCCTGCCTCTGGCTCCCAAGACCTGGGATTAAAGAAGTGCGCCACCACGCCCAGCTGATCTACTTTATTTGATATTTGTTAAACCATCATCCACGTACATTAAAAGTCAGGTCTATGACCAATATCTCATATGCATCATTGTCAAAGTTTTCATAACTCCTAGTGCTTATATAGATGATCCTGAAACTGAGTCAGACCTGCAAAGCATTCTGGAATTGAATAACTAATTAATTGGGAATTGGAAATCAAACTTTGGCTTACCCACTTTTTCCTACCCATGCATCTCATTGGTACTCTGGATCTACTTCTTTAGCATCGCATGCTATCAAGGATCCACAATAGTCTGTTCAGTAGTGTATGATCAAGGAAACTATTTCCACCCTTCATGGAGATTCCATGTTGTTTTAGGACTGTGGAGCATTCCTTCCCACCCATAAGGCATTCTCTTCTGCTACTTACCCTAGATCCTATGCAAATGATACTGCTGTTCCTAACTATTTTCTTGCACATAGAAATGTTTGAACAAAGTATTACACTCCTCTCCTAAAGATTAAAATATGACCATGGCCCATTGAGGCCCTTCAAATTTTACAGAGAAAAATCCTTAAAAATAAACTCATGGAACATCTGTCCTTTTGTCTAAAGACACTGACATTCTTTGCCATCTTATCAACATTGAGAATCTTTTTGAACCCATGTTATTTTTTCATTTTTCCTCCCAGTTCCCGCTTTTATGTGAGAAATGGTCTCACCATTGCTCCTAGAATGGCCTCAAACTTGTCATCTTCTGCCTCAGCCTCCCGAGTGCTGGAATTACTTGTATGAATCATAATCATTAGCCATGCTGAATCATAAAGTAGTATGAATGTAAAATTATTATAATATGTAAATATGTGCAGTACAGTGACCACGAGAGCATATTTCATCAAGACTTTACAGAGCTATGTCAGGTCACATGGGTAGCAACCGGCAAGAGACCCAGTTGTCTAGAAGTCTAGCGTCACAGAAACAGAACAGCCATGAAGCCTTGCCAAACTTGCTTTCATGATTCAAACTGACTTGTGATTTCTCCATTCACAACTGAAAATCCTAGTGACTGCCTAAATGGTATGTGGAAATAAATCTTCTTATGTTAACTAAAAATGAAAATGATTCTGGCCTGGGAGAGAGAACATACATTACCATTTTTTGTTTGTTTGTTTTGTTTTGTTTTATTTTAACCTTTACTAGTCTCATTCATAGGTCTGGGTTCTGCTCTTCCTGTCTGAAGGATATAGGTCTTTCTTGTTTTCTTTTATGGTCACTGGCAAAAACTCTACTCATTTCCTTAGTCATATTTCAAACTCTCAGTTATGCCTACACTGAGCACATTTTCTGTTCTTTTCTTTCTTTCCCCCACCTCGCTTGCCTAAACCAGATATAAAAGCCCTGTGATACACTGAGACTGTTTCATTTCTCTTTCCATTTGGGCTTATAAGAGCCTAAAATGCAGAGCTATAAAGTCTTTTTTATAGCTTTCTTCAGCACCTAGCAGTAGATTGAATAAATGAATGGTTTTCCATTGAATAACTTTTGTTTGTGATGGTAAAAGATAGAATAATGAGCTCAGTGGAACAGTGATTGGATTGAATATGACATTTATGTTCTTAAGGAGTCTAAGATATTAGTACAAATAAAAAAAAATGGATACCTTTGAAATAAAAGAATCTGTCTCACTTTATACCAGTGATGTGATATATACAAATAAACAAAACACATCAGCCCTGCGTGGAGGCCTTTCATAGATAAGTGGTACTGAAATGCAAAGTCATGCCTTATGAATATGACTTGTCATTTGGAGTAAATTAACTTTAATTTGGTCATGAGGATGACTTTATGCTACTTTATTATTATAGAAGAAGGAAAGGGTAGTGTAGGCCGTGTGAATAATAATTGCTGAGTTTATGGCTGTGCTTCTTTGATATACTAGTCAAAGTATTAGTAGATGCATTGGAGTGGGATCTGTGGGCAAGTGCCCATGCTGTAGTGAAGAAGAAGGTGCTTGATAATGAATTGGGTGGGGATCTTCTGCATGATACTTTTAGTCTGATGATCAAAAACTCCAAATCTGATGTGTATTTGTCAACAAAAACAACTTTATTATCAACTTATGATTCCAATAACTGATCAAAAATTAACACTAGCTGGCTTATAACTGTCATCGAACTGGTATGTCAGTAAAGATGGTGGCTGGTTTAAAGTTTCCTTTTGGCTTAATGCCTTGTCACTCAGGACATTTTGAATAAATTTTCCTCTTAAACGTCATTGTTGAAATTTGAAAAACAATAGAACACAAGAAGAAAATATAAATTATCATAAGTCCTCCAAATACAGATACACCATTAATTATCTTTCAGGGTAGAAAAGTCAAGTATCATGGTTGGTTTCAGCCCATAAAAGCAGTTGTAATGCAAATTTAAATGATCTGACCTGGTATCTGAATTTTAAATTATTAAATTGTACTGAAAACTGCTGTGTACATAAACATTGGCATTAGCTCACTGGACAGTTTAATAAAATTATGAATTCAAGCACTGTGTTATGTAACTGATGTAACTGCTTTGAATAGTCCCCCTTTACTGTGGAGCATGATCATTTAAATCCAAGAACAGATTGATAGTCGTGGATCCATTCCCCATATTTAAAATGAAGGATAAGGATGAAAGTTTCCAGCATTTGAATATGAAAATCAAGATGTCAGTCTAACTTGAGTTTTCTTTAACTTCTATATGCTGTGAGACTCCTTTTATCTTTGGAACTTTGAGTATTTTCTTTTGTTCTCTGAGATCTTATTTTTCTATTTATTTTATCTGGGGAACCTGAAGAATGTTGTGATTTCTATAGGAAAATCTTTTATGTGGTTTAAATGCAGCTGGTCTCATGCATTTTCTGAGGTTAAAGAGAAATGGAGACTTGTTTAACTGGAACCTTGAGGGTGAGAAGTTACTGCTCATCCATCAGTAGTTGGCGAATAAGCTGATGATAACTGATGGAGAAAAGATAACAAGTGACTGACTCTTTCATGATTGCCTTTTCCCTTATCTGATACAAAAGTTTCTTTTCTTTGCTGCTGAAGGTCAATCAAGAGTCTCTGCTATACCATGGAATTCTAGCGCACACAGAAATAGTGTCACTTGTTCATTTATTCAGTCAATGATTGCTGAACTTTTATGTTAATTATCTTCATTAAACTAACACAAAACTTGGCCTGATGAAGGACCATACATCCCTATTCAGACTGCTAGTCCCCAGGTTCATACCAGGAGAAAGTATCAGAACATTTTTCTCCCCATAGGATCACCATACAGCGTCTGTTAGTAACAGCTGAAGTAGCAGCAGGCAGATAATAAATTTAAATTGATTCCTTTATATTTCTTTATGTTCCTCTGAGACAAAATGACTTCACTGCAGAATTCCTGGGTGCCGAAGATAATTATGTCTCCCTATGCTTTCCTGACTTCTCAACTTTGTCTCTTGTGCTTTATCTTGTGCATTGAGACTTCTATCCCAGAGATTTTAAGCATCAGCCACCTCTTGAATAGCAGCTCTGGGGTCATGGCTCCTGAAGGGGTTCCTTTTTAAAATATCATTTGTTAGAGTGACAGTTGTGTCCTGAAGTTTGATATAAGTCTGGACTGTCTTGCTGGTAGAGACCTGGCTGCTGAGTGCTATCACCTTAAGAGTGACAAATGTGAACATTATTGATTATACCGCAAGCACTTGAAATTCAGAAACGACAGTTGTCATCTAAAGTGAAACACAGTAGTATTGGCAATATGCATATTTGAGGATTCAGCAAGGTCTTTTAAAAATATTTTCTTCGTTACTTTTTTTTTTGTTTATGAGTGTATTGGCTACATGTATGTAAGTGTGCCCATGTCATACAATGCCCCTGGAGTCAGAAGAAGGCATTGGGTTCCCCTGGAACTAGAGTTACAGGTTATTGTTACAGATGTGGGTGCTGGGTATTGAACCAGAATCCTCTGCAAGAGCAGCCAGTGCTCTTAACTGGTTACTCGTCTGTGCAGTCTTCAGCAAAGTCTTTTGTAAGTAGTTTCTCTTATTGAGATCAAAACTTAATTTTCTTATTTATCCATTGGTTATAGTCTTGTCTTCTGAAGTGATTCCTAATACCACGCTAGGTTGTCAATTAACAGTAATATTCCTGGACAGATGTGATCATAAGATTTTCATGTAATAAGAAAACATTCTTGAAATATTAGCAAACTAGAAATGAATAATATTATGAAAATTTAAATGTGTTCACTTTTTAAAAGGCATTGTTACCTTCTATTATATTTTCTTACAAATGTTCAAATACTTGGTCCTATGCAAGACATTTCTCATTTAAACCACCACAACTGACAAAGGTCAGACATCATGAGGATAGAGAGCAATCAGAACATTTTTGGGTATGTGTGCGATGGTGGTCTCATGTAGCTCAAGCTGGTCTTGAACTTGCTGTTTAGCTGATGGTGATCTTGACTTCTGAGTCTTCTGCCTCTACCTCTTCAATGCTAGATTAAAGACAAGCAATATCATGCTGGGCTAACAATTTCCTACAAAACTAAATATAATTTTATCATGAAATCTAGCAATTATAAAATTCGGTATTTATCTAAAGAAGTTGAAAACTTATGTCCTTACAAAAGTCAGTGCACAAAAGTTTATGGTAAGTGTTCTAGTTTGCTTCTTCATTGCTGTGAGAAAATACTCTGACTAATACCAACTTGGGGAGAAAAGGGTTTATTTCACTTACATCTCCCAAGTCACACAGTTTATCAGGGAGACCAAGGTAGGTACTCAGGACAGAAACTTGGAGGCAGGGGCTGGAGCACAGGCCATGGAAGAATGCTGCTTACTGACTTGTTATCTGGCCTATGCTCAGCCTGCTTTCTTATACAATAGATAACAACCTGCCCAGAGATGGTACCACCCACAATAAGAGATTACCCCACAGACATGGTCACAGGCCAGTCCAATGGAAGCAATTCCCCAACTGAGGCCCCCTCAATCCAGGTGTGTCAAATTAACACTAAAGCTATTCAGCACAGTAAGTTTACCAACAGTTGCCTAAACTAGGTAGTAAAAGATATCCTTCAGTGGATGAATGAATAAATGGTGATGCATCCAGACAATGGAACAGGATTTAGTTCTAAGTGGAAATGACATAGTAAGCCATAGAAAAACATGAAAGAACCTTAAATTCACATCATTGAATGGGATGGAAAAAATACAAAAGTTCGGTACCAGATAATTCCAGTCATATGATGTTCTGGAAAGGCCGGAACTTTGAAGACAGCGGAATTACCTTTGTTGGCAGGGATTAGGGGAGGAAGGAAAGTAAGTAGAGAAGCAGAAAGGTAGTGAAACCACCTTATATCGCCCTGTAATGACAGATACGTGTCATTATAAATCTTTCCAATCCCAAGAGCTATATGTGATGTACAGTATGCCTGAATGCTTAACTATGGGCTTGGGATGTTGATGTGTGGGTGTTGGTTTATGAACTGTACCAAATGTACCACTATGATATAGGGTGTGGATAATGGGAAGCCTATGCTTGAATAGGGGCACGAAGAACAGTTTGGGAACTTTATGTACCTTCTCTTCAATCTTTTTGTGAATTTACAAACTTCTCTAAAGAAACAAACACTGTTCATAGTGAAAAAGGGGATTTAATATTACCTCGATTAAGTGTGTAATTATCAACATTTGCCTATACAATGGCAGTTTTAGATGATCTAACTAAATAGATATAACGATAAGTAAACCAAAGGAGATTTCATTTAGGAACATGAATTTATACATTTATATATTATACAAGCTTAACTACATAGGTGTTATAACTTCTACATCAGCAAGAAAGGTGGACTGTTTCTACAGTTAACTTATTTCTTCTCAGAGTATACACATTCCTTTATTGAAGGCTCAACGTGTTCAGTAGACAATTGTTATCTTGTTATAATCGTGTGGGCAGTGTTTTTGAGAACAGGCACATCTCTCTTTCTCTTGTTGCACCCCACTATTACACCTCCTTCTCTTCAAGCTTCAAGCATTGGCATGATGTCAGTACAGTCGTAGATTCAGAAGACAGGAAGCAAGAAGATTCCCATATGAGGTGACTAGTGAACTGAGCATACATACGTATCCAATGTGTGTGCAAGTAACATGTTAATAAATAAGAGAAAATGGACAGGCATTGATGTAGAATAGGACCCAATAGGCTGGAGAAGGAGCCACGAAGCAGGAACGTGGGGCACTATAAGTGAATAGTGATCAAGGCTTGGCGTTAGAAAGCACAGGAATCAGATCCGTATTCCAAGGGCTAACATGTCCTCTAAACTGTTCATTCCTCTAAAGAAAAATAAGATTCAAGTGAATGAAATAATGGACTGCTAGCTCTTACCCCTTGTCTCAGTATTAAGTTTTTGGTTAAGTAAACGTGGCTATGAACTTGCAAGGTGAGTTTTATATTGGGAAAGTATAGTAGCATAGTTTCCGGCACTGTGTAATTCCTACCTAAACAATGGCAGAGCTATCTATCTTTGTTGGTCATAAATGTTCTATGTAACCCCTGCAGTTATTTACTTTAACCTTATAATACCACAGATTTCACAGGAATTAATTTGGTTAACATTCAGTAATTATGCTGTTAACATTGCTAAGAGTGTGTAAGAGCTGAACACTAAGGTTCAAAGAAAGACTGTGAGATTTTCATTCCTACATTCATGGACTTACAAGAGTGATTCTCTACTGAAAATGATATTTTCCCTCAGGAAATATACCTGGCAATATGTGAATTTGCAACAAATGTGCAAGTACGTCTGAAATTTAGTAGGTAGAGGTCAGAGAACTTGGTTAATATCCAACACTACACAGGGCACTACTCTTAAAGAAAACAATAGTGTAGACAGAGTTAGTTATGTGTGCATGATAAGGCAGAGGGAACAGTGAGTATTCCTTCAGTCCATCAGGCCGAGGGACATAAATGGCTAAGCTCCTGTGTGATGGCTGCAGACCTGGCCTCAGATCTTGCTTCAGTCCCTCTGTTTGGATTGGGGTGAAGTTGCTCATTAGAAGGTCTTTATGGAGACATGCTGCACTCTTAGTCATGCCAGGAGCAAATGTCTGTTGCAACTTAGTGAAGGCAGAATCTGATCAGATCCCCAGTTAACAAAGCCATTTTTAGCATGGCAGAAATGAGTCAGGACCAATTTTGGAGTTAAGAAAATTTGAATGGGTTAGTCACATTGGATGGCTGAACCTATGATCTCAATTTATTTCTTAATTGCAATAAACATATTCATCAGGTCCCCTTCTAATTAGACTTCCTGACTTCATCTAATATCATTTCCTTATAAGGCTTGCAGACATAGAATCTCATACATTTTATTAAAAACTAAAGACTCAGCTTTGGGGATTTAGCTCTTTGGTAAATTACCTTGGGTTTAGTTCTTAGCTCCAGAAAATATAATAAAATAACGTGTTATGTTTGCTCAATACATGGACCATACTACAGATGCTTGATTTGGGGACCCCTAGAAAGATGCCTGATCTTGATTGATCAGGAATGGCTTATTCTGTCAAGTGTGGTAGTATATGCCTTTAATCCCAGTACTCAGGAGACTAAGGCAGTTGGACCTCTAAGTGATCAACTCTAGTCTGGTGTACGTAGCAAATTCCAGGTCAGCTGGGGCTAGAAAGAGACCATGTTTTTTAAAAAAATGCCTTATTCATATTCTTAGTCTTTGCTCTGGCTCCCTATACAACATAGATCATTAAAGAAAAAATTTTCTTATGGCCATATTAATAAATGCTGCATAGTAATTCCCTCTAGTTAGCTAGACCTCAAGTGACTATACTTTAATGCTTATTGTAGAGATATCAGAGAAGGTCTATCAGAGTTATCTGATTTTGCAGTTCTTTCCTTAATAAATGTTTGAATGAATCTTAAATGAATAATTTAAGAGCTAAGTGAAGGGGTTTTGCAATTATAATAGCAGAAACACAAAGAACAATTGTATCATGGAAATGGTAGATCTTTTCAAGAGGAAAGCAAATTAATTTTTTTGTGATAACTTTTTCCAGGTAGTACTTCTGTGAATGATGTGGCTCACCCCTGACATTTGCACTCCTACACAATTTCTATAGCATAGAGCATTTTTCTGTTTCTTGAGCTTGATATAAAGAAAATCATAAGAAACTCAATCCACATTTGTGAACTAAGTTGAAAGTATTTTATCTTGCAGCAGAAATGGAAAAGTTACACTGTGTAAAGGACATGAAGATGAGAAACTCAAAGTAGTATAAGGAGATTTCATTCCAGTTCACTCAGGATGATTCTGTCCCCTCCTTCATCCTCTAAAAGTTTGTCTTTCCATGGAGAATTATACTCAATACATAGAAACGTGGTACAACAAATATAGTACTTCTAAAGGCTGCCTGTTAGGGGATGCCATATAATACCCATTCACATTTAACTTTGAAAGCCAAAGGTCAGACTGTCCTTAACTACTTCTTTATCTCCAAATGAATGAATACATAAGAAAATTGAGATGCACGAATAGCTGTATCTCACAAGCTATTTACCAACATGTCAAAGGCTTCTAGATCTCACTTCATAATTGTTGTCCTCATTGCTCTCTCCTGGAAGTGTTTCCTTTCCCCTTCCCCTTGTCTTTCTTCTCCCCCTCCAGTCCTTCTCCCTCTTCTTCTCTCCTTCCTCTTTGTCCTGCTTTCTTTGCTTTCTTATATTTCTTTACTCTTTTCATCCCAAACCTCCTCCTTCTTGCCTTCCTTCTCTCCACTGTTCAGGATTTCTAATAAAGAGTTTCCAATAAGGTAATGCTCACAAAGAACAAGGGAAGTTGGCAAGCAGACAAATTCCCAGGGAGACTGTAAATTAGCTGATGTGCTCAGGACAGGAGAAAGATGGACAGCTTCCAGCCTCTGTGAGTACCTATCACCACAAAAATAGAAATACAGCTGTTCTGATTACAACCTACTGATCTTGAGAGAAAGTTTAGAATTTTCATATTATCATCAAAGAGAACAGTCACCTCAAAATTGCACAATATAACATTTTGTCAATAACCTATATTTTTAGCCTATTAATTAACTTTTTATCTCAGTTATCTATGGGACAAGAAGTGAATGATTTAGGGATCCCGTGTGTCCAATATACTTACCAGAGAATCACAGATTACTTTTTGAACATTTGATATTTTAAAATAAAATGTAAACTGTAGATTCTTTAGTCAGAAAATACATGCATACACTACCTCCATTCAATGTTATAATCGCTTGGAATTAATAGATCACTTTGAATTACAATTATTTTGGCAATTCCCCTATTGAGCCTAAAATTAATGCTTACATGACAGAAGAAAGAGTGAAGACACATTCCTGTAACCTGTCTCTGTAAAAATCTGCTAGTTAATTAAAATGGTGCCTGCTTTTTCTACGCAAATACAGCAGTGTTCAAGAAGATTCTTCTAGGTGCTTATAGGGACTTTGGATATTCCCTTGACTCTTTTTGATATTTGCTTGACTAAAAATGCCCTTTCCCATTTGTGACTGAGTAATAAGAATAGTAGCAGTGCTCGGGAGTTGGCTCAGCAGTTGAGCACTGACTGCTCTGGCAGAGGATCTGGTTTGAGTCTCAGTACCCATATGGTAGTTAACAATTGTCTGTAACTCAGGTTCAAGGGGATCTTCTGGCCTTCTTCTGACCTCTGTAGGCATTGTATGACATGAGTGCACTTATATACAATCAGACAATATACTCATACATATAAAATAAAAATGATGAATAAAATGTTTTTAAATATAAAAGGCATACAAAAATAGTAGCAACAGAACTTCTTTTGACATAACATCTGTAAAATAGATATTAATATATTGCATATACATTTTCAGATTTACTTTCACGGGAATTTTGTTAGGTCTGTTGGGTAGATATTGTCACATAGCTTTACACACAAGGAGATCAAGTCTTAGACATTGTGAATGACTTGGACAAAGTCATGGATAACAGGTGAAAGAGTCTGACCAGAAGCCTTTGTCTGTAGCCTTTCCTCCAAGCTCTTCCATAGAGTAAATGCTCATACAGTGGCATCTCATAAATGTTTAGAAATAAAAAAGTGATGAACAGAAGCCAAATTGATTAATAGTTTCTATGGCTACAGTTTTGTCAGAGCTCTAAGTGAGAAGCTTCCTCTTGTATCCCATGCAATAGCAGCTACCCGTGACATTGGTATTTGGTGTGGCTGCTGGAATAAATATTTATGGAGATGAATCTGGATTTCAACAGCAAAGTGAACAAAGAGACTTTCAGCTATCTCCAGAGAAAGACATTGGGAGTGAGAAATTATCTAGGAATAAGCCAGGCAGTGTGAGAGAATGTGCAACAGTCTTATGAGTAGAATCCATTTGCCCTCCTTAGCTATGGGCAAAATTTCAAAACATGTCCAAATGCCCAGTAGATAAGAAACCCTTTACAGAAGGCAGCATTAAAATGCAAACTTGTTTCATTTACACACAGATGGATACTGTATGAAACAACAAGAGTTATAAAGTTAACCCAAATTATAAGAATCCTGCTCAGTTCAGCTCTCGTGTGATGGTTTAATGAGAATGCCCACCGCCCCATAGACTCCACGTGCTTGAATCCCTGGTTGGTGGTACTCCTTCTGTAGGTTGAGGGGGTACAGCCTTGCTCAAGGATGCACTTGAATGGAGGAGGCTTTTGAAGTTCTTAGGCCTGGGCTAATTTCCACGTTCTCTCTCTGGTTTCTGTGCCTGTTTGAAGACTTGAGCACTCTGCTTTCTGCTTCAGCTGACCCCTACTTCACTGTCATAGTGGACTCATCTCTCTGGAACCATAAGCTCAATAAACTCTTCTTTCTGTAAGCTGCCTTGGTCACAGTGTTTATCACAGCCTTAGGGAAGTAACCAAAACATTTATCTTACTAAATTCTCCGACTAAAGTGTGGTATCTTGGGCCCAATTTAAAATACTCACCTTTAAAACATGAGAATGTAATGAGAAAATGGCATTATTAAAGAATTGTTATAAACAACCCTATTTTGTTTCGATATCTAGAAGCATTGGTTTATTTCTTATGGTTTTAATGGAGTCCACAGCAGAAAAGGGTTATTTTTGATACTGTAACCCAAATCAGCATCTTACGTGGGTTTGGAGAGCTCTACAAGAGGGAGAGAAGTATGCTGGGATATTCCACAGTTCTTCAGAGCATGCTTTGAGAATACATATGAGATGTAATATATAATTCTGATTAAATATAGGTGAGTGGTTTGGTCTTTCTCATCCTCTCTTCCCTTATCCTTTCTGAGGGAAAATAAAAATTACTTTTGCATATTATTTTTTTGTGTGTGGGCAGTTGACAGTTGGGGGCAAACTAAAGAGCAGTTCAAAAATTTCAGCAAAATTTCTTCACCTGGGATTTTGCCCACAGAAATCTAATGGCTACCTTGAACAATTTCTTGTAACAGAAATTCTTGGAGGAGTTTACATCACGGTTCCATTATTTTCCTTTCAGACTCTGTGTTACTTTTCTGCCAAATAATTTAAAAGTAGAAGAAATTTAACTTGGCATGGAAACCTGAAGCACCTTGCTCATCTGCAGTCTTAGGGAGAGCAGAGACACAATCCTGACTCTAGTGTTCATCCCCTTGCCCCTAATCATGGTGCATGTTAGCTGGAGATTCACATGGAACAATGAGTTAGCTGTGGACAGACCTGCATTTGAATTCATAAAATGCATTTTAAAAGGCTTTTAGTGTATTTTCTGTAATGTGAGTTTAACAGAGCATTTTCCATACTAGAGAATGTGTTGTGTGCAAACTGCATTAGGAGGTTTTCCATTATAGCACATAGTGTCACCATTGACACACTTTTGTTCCCTGACTGATTTTCCTGGAGAAGGTCAGAGCCCTGCATTACTTTGCAATGCACCACCATGGCAGGGTCCTGAATATTTAATCAAGTCACTCTGATGAGAAGGAGTCATGGTAGCAAATTCCAAGGGAGTATGTGCAGCAAGATCATCTTCAGAGTGCTGTTCGGAATCGCATCCTTAGGACACACTCAAGGACATTCAAAAGGCACAAGACCATTTGCTGGCTTTCTTTTCTTTTACCTTGTTAAAACTGAATGTGGAATTGTGAGCTGAAAGTCAATATTTCAGGTCTTTAGTTTGTCTATAATCTAGTATTTGACAATGTGTAGTTTAAACCAAAATATGTAGTTTGCGAGAATGGTTGAGGTTGTGTTTTGTGTTGGCATGGGGCTTTACTTCCCATAATGACAAGCCAGTCTGTGTTCTCTTGTGCAGTGTGATCTGAACACTGTGTGCACGGGCAGCTTTGGTGGTGGAAGGGAATTATTACTTGCTAGATTAGGATATGGAGGACTGCTGCATGGGTTTTGCATTTGTTTGATTTCTTTTCATTCTTCCTTCCTTCCATCTTCTCTCTCTCCCTCCCTCCCTTCCTCACTTGGATTGCAGCTTTAGAAAAGTTATAAAAGCTTCAGTGAAAACTAGCACAAATGAGAATTCACACTAAATGGAATCCTAACTTTTTGAAAATGTATTATCACTGAGTATTAATGTTTGATTCCTTAATGCCCTTGCATTTAATATATCTAGGTTCTATTTTTAGATAGAACCCTTTTTTCATATGTGTGTGCACATATATGAGTTTGGCATATGTGGTATATACACTGATATTTGTGAACGTGCATGCATGTGCACACACATGTGTATGGGGTGTGAGCCAGAGAAGGTAGTCAGCTGTCATGCTAAATCAGTCTCCATCTAATTCCTTTGAGACAGAACGTCTCACTGAACCTGGAATTTGTCTAGAAGTCAGCAAGCCCCAGAGATCCTTTTGTCTCCTGTGGCCCCAGCACTGGGGTTCTGTGTATAGTTACCAGATTTTTATGTGGGCAATGGGGTCCAAATACAGCCAGTTCTCTTATCCATCTTTCCAGGTCAAGAGAAGACACTTTCTGTTCAGTAGTCAAGAATATTTTCATTTGAGGGCTGGGGAGGTGACTCAGTGATCAAGAACGTTTTCTGATCTTGCAGAGAACCTAGATTTGGGTCCCAGTTCTCTGATGGCAGCTAACAACCATCTGTAATTCCAGTTTGGGGGATCCAATCCTAGAAGGGGAGACTCGTTGGGCTTCCTGCATGCATGTGTACCTATATACATGCAGAAAAGCCCTAATACAAATAAAGCAATTAAAAAATAAATACAGCTGTAAAAAGAATATTTCCATTTTAAATTTGTTCTTATTATACCATACCTGTAATACCAATCTTCTAATTTTTCATAATGGGTAGTGTCTATTTATTTTTAATTTTAATCACCTCTTTTCTTGAGAAAAATTGGTCTCTTTCGCTCTCTCTCTCTTTGGTAAAGAGTATGAATCAGTTCAGTCTCAAGTGAAAAATAAAACAATGCCAATAGCACTTGTGATCGTGTGGCCACAGCCTGGTACAGTACCTCTCTTCAATTTAGATACTCCATTCACATTGTTTCACCTCTATCTAAGCAACTTCGACTTTGTGTCCTTTGAGTCTAAATTCTCAGACTGTGTCTTCATGTGATGAGAAACCTAGTTGCCAGCCTCTATTTGGTAAACAGAAACTCAATAGAAATTTAATAAAAATCCCTCATCTTTATGCATTAGGTAGTGTTTAACTAAATGTCATTTATAAAAATTAGTGAATTTTTGCGATTCTCATGCTATACAATTTCATGATATTTAGATCTCCTCCCTTCTCTGTACCTTCCCCCATTGTCCTCTGCCCAATTTAATGTACTCACTCTCATATATGTGTGTGAATATATATATATATGTATATATATATATATATATATATAGTATGATCTATAGAGTCTGATTTGTGTCTGTGTACCTATAAAATCTGATTTGTGATCCCCAGTGTCCTTCAGTGTTTATCCATCCACATGGCTCACTAAGAGGCCCATCCGTGTTAAAGAGTCTTTCTTCCTCTTAGTGGCCATCACTTGCCGAGAGTTCCTTAGGTTGGGTTGGGATTTCTTACGCTCTTCCCCATGTCTATTCTGAAATCTTGAGCATGCTGTCACCATTGTAGTGAGTTCATATAAGTAACCGACCAGCTGTCCGGAAGGCCCTGCTTCCTTGTGGTCATCCACCTCCTCTGGCTCTTGCAATCTTTTCACCTTCTCCTTTTGGTTGTGTTTTCATTTTTTTTAACCTAGCCTTAAATTTGTATTTATTTCTGAGATCTTATCTCAAAAGAGAACAATGCATAAACTTCCATACCTCTTCATTTAGAGTGAGACGTGAGAGCAAGTTTCTGGATGCTAAGCTCAATTATTTATTTGAAATCATTGGCCATGTCAGTGAAAAGTGAAAGCCACTGTCCTCAAGTCTGTGGTGAATGCATTCAATTTGAATAGAATAGAGGTCACCACAGGATGGCAGTGGTTTATGACTTCTCTTAAAGTCAAATGGGCATCTAAATTGCTTGAAAGTTGCCTATTGATCGCTTTGCTTTTGATGTAACTGCAAATGAGGCTTCTTTAGCTCCTTGAGATTTGTTTTGAAATGGAAGTCTGGGGACACATTACAAGACCACATTCCAGACTCTCAGTTCTACAGTTGGCTTCAGGAGGAAATATTTGGTGGGTTAAAGGGATTTTATATTGAGCCTCAGTTTTGTCGTCTGTGTTGTTTCATTGTGTTTTCTTTCCATGTGGGTAGTTGGCATAGGTCATTCGGATGATCAAAATTCTGTGGTTTTCAGAACTCAAGAGATAGCAAATTAGTAAGGTTTTACCCTATACATAAGGGTTCTCCTGGTAAAGGTGGGGCTCAAGAATTCTGGGAATTTAGACTTTTGGATATGTGAAATAGCTTAATGTTGTCACAGAAGCTTAGAGCATTGCTTTAATGCTCCCAATAATCACATTAGCTTTATGAGGTTTCAGAACACGTGGTTTCTTAATACTAGAATAAAATCATCTGGATTAAGGCACATAATTTGATGGTTTGTTCCAGTGCTAAATTAGAGTAGCAGTTTTTTTCTCTGTATTATACCAAAAAGGAGGAAAAAAAAATCCCTCATTAAGAAAATATCCGGCGTAAATTTTGACAGGACACATTCTGCCTCACTTTGCAAAATTGCCTTCATGGAGCTGTTAGAAATTTGTTCTTAGAATCTAGAAGTTAGCCGAAGAAAGGGAACAAAGCCTTCCCCCTTCTGATGCTCCCTCAGCCTCCTTCCTGTGGCCACAGTGTCTGCATCTCTGGGCTGAGTGGGGCTCCTCAGTGTCTTCTTACATCCCTTTGAGTACAATGCATATATCCATCACACTCAAGACTCTCCATCCGCAAGATACGTCTCCCCCCACGTCCTCTAAGAGTAATAGAAGGTCATTTCACATAGCTGTGGGTGGTTGGAGACTCCCAAGGGAGACCTTGCTCTACCTGGTTCACAGTTCCAGTAGTTGACTACTCCAAAGTATATACTATATTGTAAGCACTTTTACTTAGCTTGGAAAAAATGTGTGATAAATACTACTTCTTCCTCCTGAAAACAATACAGATATGTGGTTCAACCTCATCTTCTAAAGAAATGTTTCATTTCCTCAACCATCTAGGTTTTTTGGTATTTATTTTTTGTTTGTGTTTTTGTTTGTTTAATTTTGCTTTCATCTTCAATTTGTCTTTGGACTTCCAATTCATACTGGATATTTCTGTGAATCTATTTTAGATAAGTATTCGTTCTCTTCTCTCTCTCTGTCTTTCTCTCTCTCTCTCTCTCCTTTTTAATACCAAGGTGGAACATGATTTTCATATCTCTCAAAGATTTGGTCTCCATTAGGTGACATTAGATAATGATAGAAAACCTCTTTTTGTGCTTCAGGCTCCACCTAGAATACTGTTTAAATAGATTTTGGTTGATTTTGACCTTGGCACACTAAAGAGGTCTTCCCTGTCAGGAAATTTGTTTCTGTGTTGCTTAATGCTCACAAGGCTGTCACTGAAGTTGGTGTGGGCAGTCCCAGTGTGCTGGCATGCTTTCTATGCACTGAAGTATGTGAATGATGCTTCTAGAATAATAATGGACCTGGCATGAGGACATTCTTCAGTAATGGACAGCAGCCTAGTTTGATATTTTATCAAGACCCACTTTCAAAACCTGTGACTTTTGCCGCAAGGCTCTGTTCCGCTTCTCTTCGCAGACTCATGGTCTGCTATTTTGATTCTGCACATGTTTAATTTTGCAACTTGTGACAATTTGAAAAGCATAACAATATCTACTCCCACTGTGGCACACTGAATACACCAAAATGTACTGAGACAGACGGCTTCTGAGGAAACCACAGAGTGGTAGGTATCTTTTTGGAGTATCCAGTTTCTCCCTTCCTTGAAGATAATTCAGCCTCCTTCCTTTAACCAATCAGGCATATTTCGTTTTCCATTCTGAAGACCAATGAGGGTCAGCTAAATGCAGTTAATGTTTGTTTTACTCATAATTGACCTTCTCTGAAAGATTTAGTCAGAATAAATAATGTTCCCAATGCAATTAGGACAAATGCATCTTGAAAGGAGACTCCACTTTCTAATCCACCAGTAACTTACTAAGACCAGGACTGCCTACCCTTACCACTGCTGAACTGGTAATCAGGTAAAGAGGTTGGTCTCCAAATTAAATTTAGCTGTAACTATAGAGTAAGAAATATAAGCAGCTTCTGTACCATGTGCCCAAAGTGCTAACTGATCGTATGTGGTAAACTGTCATCTTCATGAGTCTGGTTCCTTCACATTTCTGTGTCAGTGACAGTGGCTTTGCTGAAGAATCTCTGAAACATGAGGGGCATTTCCTTAATTAGTGACCATGCAGGCCATGATTGTTGCTGTTATTTGCATGCAGTAGTTATAGTTAATCCAAATGAGCTGATAATTAAATGAGATTTTGTTTTGCTGTGTTTTGTTTTGTTTTGTTTTCATTTTCTAAAAATTTGATGTGTTAAATATATCTTCCTAATCTCATGTCTTGTGTTCTGAGCATAGGATTAAACAACATCATTTCCCCACATATAAAGGAGGGAGTTCTGGGCTGCAGTGTTAAAAGTCATCTGTTACAGAGGGCCGGTTTTGAGAGTTTCCACACAGAATGAATTGTAGAGTATTGACTGTCCAGAGGCTCTGAGAGATTGCACATTCATGGAAAGAAACTGCATGTATACTGAAAGTAACTTCCCCTTAAATGCTTCATAATAGGAATTAATTTCCACATATGAATCCTTGAGGGACACTGAAACCAAATCTAAACCACAGCACAGAATTGGTTGATTATAAGTAATCGTGTTCTAGTCTTTGGATGAAAGACCCTGGGTAAAAATTCATTTTGATTTCTCTGGTAGATGCTGAGGAGTACACCTGCTTGGTTTTATGTTTGAGGCATGTTTAGAATCTAAGAATCTGTCAGATATTTTTGTCACATCTCCCCTGTCGATTCACGAGCCACCCGTTTCCCTGTGTTCTTGTTACCTCTGCTCTTCTCTCTGCTTTTTGTTTTAGTCATCACCATAGATATATAATGTGAATTGAAATTCCCAGAAAAACTTTTTCTTCAAAGTAGACTGTGTTTCACAAGGCTGACTTGATAAGAGCTCACCATACTGTAGAGAGTCTGTAACTATACTGTAGAGAGTCTGTAATGTTGCAGGTCCAGGGCCTAATTACCACTTATCAGGCTACCTTCCCCCCTAAGTAGCCATTTCCTTGCCCATCTCTGTTTCTGACAGATAAAATCTTTTTGGAATGTATTAACTTAGCAGATTACCATGTCCCATCAATCAAAGAGCTAAGAATGTCACCAGATAGCATCTGAGACCTACAGTAGAAACCTCCCCCAACCCCTGCTTTATTATGGCCTACCTACTAAATGTATCAACCAACGTATTTGAAATGTGTCTTGATTTATGACTTTTCATTGTTCTGTTAGTATATAAACCTCATAAAACTGCTTCTATATTGGAATTTGGAGTAACCAGAATCTGTGTTCCTGGGCCATGATCAATAGTATTTGGTTCCAGAATAAACAATGTCTCATCCTCTTTGAGGCGAGACTTATGCTTTTACATCAACAAATAATGAAGATTCTTTGTTATTTTACTTTGCATTACAATCAAAATTATATGGAATATGTTTCCATGTTTTATTTGCCATCTGTATTTTCTTTGTGGTGAAATATCTCTTCATAGATTCTGCTAATAATTTGTTTTAGATTTTTGTGTTTTTACTGAGATTTGAAGTTCTCAATATATTATAGATACTCATCCCTTGTAAGTTATGCAGTTGCTAGATACTTAATTACATGTTACAGATTGCCTTTTCTCTTCTTAGGAAACTCTTTGATAGTGAAGTAAGTTTGATAACATCTGATTTTGAATTTCTCTTTCAGAAGTCATACATTTGTTGTTATGTTTCAGTTCTCTTTGACTAGATCTAGTTACTAGAGAGTTTTCAGTTGTCCCTCTGCTCCCCACCCACCAAACATCATGTATTTAGAAGTAAGATTTGGTACATAATTTGGTTTAGATTTGACTATGAGAGTAGGATTTTTATCTGTAGCTTAGTTTCCTTATAAGAAAGACTACAGAGCAAAAGGTAAAGAGGGATTAGAGCCCTTGTGATGAAAATCAGTGACACAGGAAGAAAAACTACCAGATTCTGTTCTCTTCTCCCTTGAGTGGATATAGTGAGAAATCTTCCTTCTACAAGCTATGAAGAAAGGCTTTACCATGATCTAAAGAAGAAGGTTCTGGGATCTTGGGTCTTCTCATCTCTAGAACAATGACAAATAAAGGCCTGTTGTTTAAGTCACCTAGTCTGTGGTATACATTGCTGCAACCTGAGTTGAAGAATACATTGTTCTTAATCTTTTGACATCTAACAGTTCTGTAGTGATAAATTCCATCCTGTAAGTATTTAAAATGAATAAATCAACTAAAAACTCCACTTCAGATGCATTTGAGATATCTCAGTTTAAAATGTATCCAAACTAGAATCATTGATTCTTTTAATCTCTAAAGATACTAAGCAAAGTAACACAGACTCAGAAAAACAAGGAATATACATTCATTTTCATTTGTGAATCATAGCTCCAAATCCTTATATGTGAGTATATATCCTAATGTAGCCATGGGAGCCAGGAAAATGGAAAGGAACCATGGGGCCAAAGGGAAAGGAACCCAAGAGACAGGAATAGTAGGAGATAGGTGTTTCCAAGGGGAAAATGGAGAAAATGGGGATGTTTAACTGGGAAAAGAGGAGGGACCGTAAAACAAGGAAACCAGGGGGTAAAGGGGAAGAAGCTCAAGAGAGGAGGGATAATAGAGAAAAGGATTTATCAAGGGGAGAATGCGGAAAGTGGGTGTACTTTAATGAGTGAAGGAAGAAGAGGGAGGCTTAGACGAGGAGAGAGAAGGGAAATAAATAATGCTTTGGTGGTATTGAGGAGCAGAAGGAAATGTATTAGTTAAAAAGCCCAGTGAAAAATACACATGCAACATATGAATATGAGTGGTATCCGTGTACAAGCTGAAGGCATGCTCTCGCTCTCAGATAGATGACAGACAGACAGACAGACAGAATCTATCTAACAAGAAACACAGTGCCAGACAGGAGGAACTTCCCTTTCTGTTGCTGGTCAGGCTAATCTAAGAGACTTCCAAAATAACACAGGCTATTGATACGGCCTTGATTACCTACCAGAACATGAAGATAATACCATATTGCTAAAGACAGGATACATCTCAGACGCAGGACTTGGAGGAATGGAGCTGGAACTGATCTGGAAGTCTTCTTCCTGACGACAAGCTCTCAGAGTTTCAGAGGATACTGTACAGGCTGCTGAGGGAAAAAAAAAATCAATGGTCCAATCCCAGCTGTAAAGCCCAATAACCACCACAATGACTAGCACAGCAAACAATCTCAATTGGCGCAGTAGTGACACTTTTATCTAAATCAACAGCTATCTAATTAAGCTTAAAGCTAGCTCAGTAGGAGATAACTCATGTGTGGTACTTTAAAGATAGCCAAATACACATAACTGGAGAGGTTGTAGATTCTAGAGAAAAACCAAAGTCTACTACATTCCTAGACAAACAAAATATCTCACTGTATACTGAATATGTATCCTTATATTTAGAGACAAGTATATCTCTCACTACCTATCAAAGAAACTTCTTTTTGCAACAGATGGAGACTATTACAGAGTTTCAAAATTGGTCAAACACAGAGAATAAGTGTCTGTGAGATGCCCAGCCCTAAGTGACACATTTACAAGGAACCTTTATAATTATGGCTCATGGAACATAGAGGAACAGGGGGTAGAGTGAATATTAATGTATCTCTCAATTCTCACGGGCAAAGAAAGCTTCCTTATGCAGCAGAGAGTGGATAACATAGGTCATAGCTAGCAAAAGTGTAGTGAATAAGAGACAGCAGAATGTGTTCCTGTACAGGACTCCTGTATTAAACCTCAATTACCCAGGGCTCAGGGATCATTATGGAAGACGGGGTAGAAAGAATGTAAGAGCCAGGGGTAGTGGATGACCACAAAGAGACAGGAGCTTTTCAGGTGGTTGAGAACTTGCTCACATGAACAATACATATACAACATACCCAAAGCCCATGAAAAGTCAAACAAGATAAAAACCCAGCATAGAAATGAGGAAATAGGTCAGAAGTCCCAACCTTAACTGAGGAACTATTGGCAGCTGATCCCTGCTGGGTGAGGGAGACCTGGTCTTCTTTAAAGGAGTGATGCTAGATAACCTAACCAGGTTCCAGTAGATGAACTCACATCGAGGAACCTCTGGGGACACAAAGTTGACTCGATTGGCTTTAAACATATATGACAGAATGCATGATAGGCACTGAAGGGGTTATAAGGATGATGCAGATAGGAGAGGAGGGCTAAATATGATGGAGATGAATTTTATAAAATGTACAAAAGTTCAATAAAATATATTGTAATTTTTTGTATTTTTTGAATTTCTGTTGATACATAAATAATTGCATATATTTATGGGGTAGAAAGTGATGTGTATATAACATTAGATCAAGCTAGTCAATACATTTAGAAACTGTTGTACTTATCTCTTTTTCATGAGAGTATTTTAAATATATTCTTTTAGCAGCCTTAAAATATAAAAGGCAATCGTCTGTGTGTATAATGCTGTGTAAAATAAGAATAACTTTATTTCTCCCATTCAACTAAAGCTTTATACTTTGATCTCTATTTCCTCTGGCCCTACTGTCACAAAATCAAAATATATCAAACCTAAAAAGTTTTGGAATACCAAAAGAAACAGTTAATAGAAGGGAGGGGTAACCATAGATTGGCAGAAAAGATTTTCAAGCATCTGTCTTACTAAAAAACTACTAATCCCCCATATATAAAAAATTCGTACATCACAAGACCAAGAAAGTAATCCAATTAAAAATGAGCAAAGTACTTGAATAAACATTTCTTGAAAACGACATAGTTATACACTTAAGGAAAATTGCTCAACATCACTAGTCTTCAGGGAAATGCAAATTGAAATTACCATGAGGCATATTTCACACATGTTGGAATGTCTGTTATCAAAGTGAAAGACCACAAATATTAAGGAGGATGTGGAGGAAAGAGGACACTGCTGGAAATTTTAGAAAAACGTGTGAAGATTCCTAAAAACCTGAACCTCAGACTACCACATGCATTTTCATTTTATATCATAATATTTCCATAGCTTGCTGAATTTTCCCACTGATGATTTAAGTCCCAAATTAAGTCATCTCAAATTCTTTTACTTTCACACCATCAATCAACGTACCAAATACTATTGATTCTGTTTTCATGTATGTGCAGAGACCCTGACTTTATTTCCACTGTAGGCCATGCTTCCTCAATTCATTTTCTCCTGGACCACGGTGCATCCCCGTCAGGGCTATTCTTTTTCCCTTCTTGCTCCTTTTCGGATAATTCTTTTTCTACAGTAGTTAGGTTACACAAATCTTCTTTGCAAGGACTGGTTCTGAGCGCCTTTGTCCCTATCTTCCTCTGCACACACATATCTTAGGAGCCTTTCCGGACCCAGTTTGTGTCAACAAACACACCTGTCTGATTGTTCATGAGAATGCCAAGCTTAGGGTCCTTGTATCAAAGCTGTTTTCTCTATGACATATGCTCATGGTAACTCATGGTTGGCCTCCTTGTAATTTATATGTCAGCTTCCCTTCTTTAGTTGGGTCTTTCCTAGTTAACCTACTTAGTAACCTACCACATCAGTTTCGCACTCGATATAACCTCATCTGTTATTCATTTCTTCTCTATGCTGAGGTACCATAGGATCAAAGTCTTCCCCTTTCTCCCTCACTACTTTGTCCCCAGTGCATGGAATCATGACTAGTACATAAGAGATGCTTTTGTTAAGCATACTAAAGAAATATATGAACATGCTGTGCTTCATGTCATCTACAGAGAGAATAAAATGCATAATTTGATCTTAATTTTGTTGGTAAAACAATGAGACTGTTATTAGCCAACTATATATATATATATATCTAATAATTTGTTTCTTTTGCAAGTTTCAAACTTTGTCAGAACTTAAAAAAATATTTTGCTATCTCGTGTGTATAAATCTACTTTAAATTTACTCAACTATATTTTTTAAATTCCTGAAAAGCATGCTTCTTTTTTAACCCATTCCAATGGCCACACTGCTGAGACTATGGGAATGTCTGTGAAAGAACTACAGAGAGGAATGAGTTATCACTAAACACCTTTAAGCCCAGGATTCCAGAAATGCATCTTTCTTTATTGCACAGAAGCATTATTTCATATATAGCATTGTTGGAAAGGACTATTTCCAAATAGAATTATTGTGAGTGTCAAAAATGGGGCTGAGGAGTCTGTCAATGCATTTAAAATATGGGCTTTGCACATCCTAAATGCACTAAGTACCACAGAGACTATATTTATAAAGAGCCAGGAAAATCAAACAAAAGCCCCGAGAGTGCTTATTAATTAAAGCAACTTTAGAAACTGCCCAAGGGCCTGAATAATTCTGAAAAATAAAATGGTACTTTCAAGAATGCAAGCCTCTCGTTCTCAGACTTTCATAGCAAACTTTCTATGTAATACCACTTTCATTATAAAAGTGACCTGTGAAAACTGCAAATTTGATTTCTCTGATAAATCAGTCAGTAGAGAAATAACGAGTCACATGTGTCTTTTAGAAGCAGGGAGAAACTGAGGCAGTGGATACTCTTAGCATAACACAGCAAGTTGGCTTTGGCTCTGCTGCCTGGAGGCCAAGGGCAGGCTTCAGAACTGTGGCTTCTGGGCTACTAGGTTTTAAAGCAGATAATGATTTCTTCTGGTTCCCTAATACCTGCGCATGGACAGTGCAGAAAACGTACCCATTGTGAGATATCAACGTGTTTTCCACTCTGAGCCGAGGGACTGGAATATATGCATTGTTTCCATCTGGTGGCAACTCTTCAACTCTCCTTAGAATCAGGCTCAGCGTCTCCGATGAGCTTTCCCCTCTTCTAGAATCTCTACTGATAACTACTGTGTCAGGAAACTTGTCTGAGATCTGACCTTGAACAGCCAATTTCCAATCCCCGGTTATTGTTTAGAAGCAGTTTGGACAGCCTTGTACCCCGAGGTTCCTCCCCAGCAAGTCTGATTGCCTTAGCAGGATCTTTTATCGGTGGCCAAAGGGCTTCAGCCCCAGTGACCTGTCATCTGTCTTCTCACCTGCTTACATGCTGATTCATTGATGAGCTGGCATCGCAGGCCCCGCCTCCCTCGGCATGGTCTGTGAGGTTGCAATTGCTCCTGGAGAGGGGATGCTGAGCCGCACTGTAGCTGGGTTACTACAAGTGTGAACCAGCAGCGTATCTGTTGCCACAGAAGAACTTGGTGACCGTCCTGAGAAGCAGAGCGGTCTCGGTACCCTGTTACTGTTGCATCTGCACCGGCTCCTCTAGCTTCTGAAAGGAATTTCTGACTCAGGCACGCACAGCACAGCTAATTCCACAGGAGTTGTAAGGCAGCCTGAAACACAAACTGAGACAGAAGTTCCCCTCAGAGGCTGCCTCATTTTTTTTTTTTTTTTTTCCTTTTCCTTTCCTATTGGCAAAGACTTCTGACTCTCCTCAGAGGAATACCTTGTTGCTTAAGATGAGTGGCTGTAGAAAACGGTGTAAACGTGAAATATTGAAATTTGCCCAGTACCTTCTCAGACTGTTAACAGGTTCTCTTCACACAGGTAATGACCTTTTTTTTTTTTTTTCCCCAAATCAAGGCTAGTGGAGCGCGGTAGCGGAGTTGAAGAAGAAAAGGTTCACTATTTCTTTGTTGGTGTGTGTATGTGTGTGTGTGTGTTTCTAATGCTGTCAATTAAATGCAGTTGTGTTTGCTGAAATTCCTGCTTTGAAAGACGTGTGGCAGACAGCTCTCATTTAGGGGGTAGAACTGGATTCTCTGAATGTGTCTTTTATGTCTTTCTGGCAGTGCTGTTAGATGCGCCTCAGTCTAAGGAAACGGCGTCTGCAGAGTGGAAACATTAAAAAAAAAAAAAAAAGGATATGATTGTGCTAGGGCTATTTCCCTTCCTCCTGCTCGCTGCCGTTTATGAGAAAGCATAAAAGCTCTTCTTCTTTCAAGCGTTTAGAGATTCTCTAGAACTCTTTGATCATTATAACACATAGATTGTTTGCAGTATTTGATCTTGGTGCTTGGCAGTGAAAGAGTTAAGGATGTTTCTTTTGGAATTCTGGGTTTCTTGAAAAATGTGAGTGAAATAGGCAAACATCTGAAGAGTAATGGGACCAGGGAGCTTTGATATTTGTTTCATTGTGGCGAATTTTGATGTTTAAACATTTAGAGGATTGAAATAGGAACTCTATTCAAATCCAAGTGCTAGTAGCAAGAAAATATTTCAAAGATGTTCTAAAATGACACTGAATCAACAGCTTTTCTAACTGCGAAATTCTTCATTAACTTGGTGCCAGGTGGGACCAAAATTAGTTGAAACTGATTGTAAATATTGTTAATGGGTCATCAAACTTCTAAGAGAACTAAGGTGGGTTAATTCACTACTACACCTTAATTCTAGCCCTGGGGAACATTTGGCACTTTAATGTTTTTTAAATCCTAACTTATGTACTTACCTTTATTAATCTTAATAATGAGAATAAAGAAATCAGGTAAGAAATTTACATGATGCGATTCAAGGTTGAAGGATGAATGTGACCCACATTTTATCCAGAGAACTTGATATGTTTATTAATGCACTTGCATACATGATTGTGTTGACAATGTGAAAAGGAAAAACTATTTAAGGGAATAATTGATCTTAGAGTACTACTTAAATATTACTAGACATCAATAAGCTTCTTAATATCCTAATGTTAGTGTCCTATTAGTATCTATATGCTGACTGTTAAACAGTGTACATTGTGGTGAATTTTCATGTTTAGAAGAAATTATTGGTGGCCTGGATCTGACTTTTGTCAACTTGGAGTTGTGTTGTGTTTCTACCTGGTCTTCATGTGTATGGTAGAAATACTTATTTTGTCAGCATGACCTTGGTATTGCTTATTCGTTTGCTCTACACATTCAGAAAGGATGGTGTATCATTCAGGGTGCTATGGCTCTGTCAATAATTCTCAGTATATGATGCTTGATCTTGGCAGGAAATTAGAGAACTATTAAAAAAAAGAAAGCTTTCCCTGTGGTTTCAGTAGTTGTGTGGGTTTTGCTCTTTGATGAAGAACAGAAGCTTCCTGCCTCTTACTATAATGTTATGTTTATTTGTTTATTCAGTTTATATAACAGTATTCTTAAAGTTTTGGTACCAAAGAATTTTTGGAACTGGCAATAGGTGTGAAATTTTAAAACATAACTGTTAACTCAAAATTCAGTCCACAGATAGGTTGTCTAATGACAAATTGGCAATCTATAATAAGGAGTTTGTGGGAAGCTAGTGTAGAAATAGTATTTTAAGTCTTATTCACTACATATTCTGTAATTTAGAAATCAATATAGGTAAGGACAGTTAATTTTTATTGGAGCTCAGAAGGCCTAGTACCTTTGGACTTTTAGAGCTAGGAGTCACAGATTATCATCAGGCAGTAAGACTGACTTATGTCCCCAGAAATGGTTTATGGTAACTTGGTACACGTAGAAGAAATTTCCTGCTGAATCTCTCTAATAATAAATTTGAAATCCAGCTGGATTCTTGATAACTGTTCAGAATTCTGCTTGCGAAAGCCAATTTATGCATTTACTAGTAATTGTGGTAATATACAGTGTGCATATTGAAGGATCTAATGTAAAATTCATTAGAGCACTCTCAGGTCCCTTAGCTAGTAATTAATGAATAACTGGGAAATAGAGTTGAGTCAGTCTTAAAAATTTGCTTTAAGGTTAGGTATGCAAGATGTTGCTAATTGCATCCACGAAATCACCATATGTCTTTGTAGTTATCAAAAATTTAAAATGATATGAACATACATTGACTATTTTTTTTCTTTTTATCAACAAGCCTTTTGTCTTCCTTTTCCAATTGGTATTATATGAGTAAGTAGTAATATCCTTTTTACCTTTGAACAGGCTAATTCTGAAATACAGAATTTCCATTTTTTATAGTTTATTCTCAAATAAAGTTCAAAATGCAAAGAAAGGTTTATAGACAAACTTTCTTTTGACATGTCTTCTTAAAGGTGTCACAAGCCAGCAGGAAACAATTATTTTGGCTGACAATTTTTCATGGAACTTTTGACAGTGCCTACTTTTGACAGGATTACTTATAAATAAACAAGTGATATCCTAAAATTACTTTATTTTAGAGAATTCAGATTCTAATTTATTTTTTCAGTTAAAATTGGTGGAAATGTGCAGCAGGTCCCTATCTTAATTGAAGAACTATTGGACTACTGATCACTGCTGGGTGAGGAAAAGCTGATCTTTAAGGGAGTGACTTAAGATAGGCTGACTAGATTCCCATGGATGTACTTGCACTGAGAGACAAATGGGGGCACTAACTAGGCCTTAACATAAATGACATATGTTTGAAATCCAGTGTGGGGGTGGATGGGAGGTGCAGATGGACAAGGGTCGAAAGATGAATAAGATGTTATACATAACACAAAATTTCAATAAAATATGCAAAACAATAGATTGCATTCATTTTACCAAAAGTTTCTCACACACACACATACATATATTTTTACATGTATACATATACACATAGATTTTTTTTTAACCTGAGTTGAAAAATAAGACTTTAACTCACAGACAAAACACAAAGCAACAGAGTAAATTAAAAAGCATATATTGGCTTGATTAAAAAAAAGTATATTTTGAAATATCCTTTGTAATAAATTATAAATCAAGAAATTGGTGTGCAAATGTTACAAGTCGATAGCTTCTAGTTTAGTCTATGAAGCCTTATTGCAGGATCAATTTTATGTTCTCCTCAAATGGAGACTTGCTTCTTGATATCCACATTGTATTTAATTCTAGATGGGGCTTCTGATACCTAGTATGTCCTGGAACATCTAAGTATATATAGATGAGCTGCAAAGATTGCTCTATAATTTAATGCTTCTATCAGTGGCAATTTGTTTATCATAGCACTCTATCATATGAACATAGATTCCCCCTTCAAAATGGGTGATAACGCAAAAGATATCTAGTTTTGAAGTTTTTTTTTGGTTCTGGAGCCTAGTTTGGGGACTTTTTAATGCTATTTGTTTGAATGTTGTTTTGACACATATCAAGTTCTGTACTTCATGTTCTTGAAAAATCAAGACCTGAGCAGATTTTCCTATTAGTAGCAATTCCTTGTACATGTGTCTGAGCTGGATATCTCCTCAAGCTGTTGCGGGCTTCAGGACTGCAAGCAATAGGTATGTTAAAGTTCAACTCTTCACCTATGGGAAGCAGAAGTAATTTAAATAGGAAAATTCTAGTAAGCTTTGAGTTGTTTAACTATTGGATCAAAGTATCTCAGATTTAATAAAATTATAATTTTTAAATCAAAGGTAAGAATTTATCACTCCATCACTTACAGAACTTTACCTCAAGGAGAGAGGGAGATAAAAAGAAGAGAGGAAGGAAGAAAGGGCAATAAACAGAAAGGGAGGGAGGGAGGGAAAGGGAGAGACTATATTAGATCTATCTAGTTTTACAGTATCACTGAGGTTCTTGTGGTTCAATCCTGCACAAAGCTTATTATGTAATGATTTAAATAAATACCTTCATATTGTATTTTTAAACTTTAAAGAGGACATGAAGAATTTTTTTTAGGAAAATCAGAGAATGAAGTCAATTACTTTCTGGTCATATGCCTTTCTTTCTTTTTTCTCCCTCCTTCTCTTTTCATAACTATAGATCTTAGGATCATTTGTCCTATTCCCCTGCTCTTCTGAAACCCTTCCTCCACACTCTCTTGTCCTCTATCCCAGCCACATGTGTACACAGCACAGATACATCTCATGCATAGAATGTGTCTCTGCAGACCTACCATAATTAAAACTTCAAAGACTTCAAAATCCATCATGACAGAACATGACAGGAGTTTCTATGTCCCATATCTTGTGACCCTGAAAGGAAGATACATTGTTTATGGTCTCTTGACCTGCCAACTCTGAAATTAATGTTATCCATTATTTTTTATTTTACTTTTTAATTCATCCTTTTGATTTTTAGATTTAATTTCATCTAGTACTATGTCAAATCTATATTAGTCAAATGCATAAAATGGCACCATGTTATATTGTTATTTCTGTGTGTGTGTGTGTGTGTGTGTATTTGTATGTCCTTTCTCCCCTTAAAACCTGCTTTTGAATAATAAGAAACCACAGCCAGACAATGTTTATACTTGGCCATCAAGGAGTATATTGAACTTTATCTCTTTTTCCAGTAAGAGTTTACATTTTAAACTTTATAAGAATTACTTCTGTTTTACTTTCAAGCAAGAGATCTGGGCTACCAGGGGAGGTCTTGCTTAAGTTCCTAGAAGCCCGCCTTGCTGCTAGTCTGATTGGAAGAACCGTGGTCTCGGTGGACAGACAGATGAGTTCTGTATGTCCAGTGTAGGCTCCTCCTTTAATTCAGAGTGGAATTTTCCTGTTACCTCTTATTTTGTAAGGTGTTATGGTGTTGTATGTCTTTTCTCCATAATTAGGGTATCAGGTAGGCTTGTAGGGCATAAAGACTCTCATTTTCCAGAGAGAAGACTGTTTTGATCACCATGACAATTTCAAAGCAGTAGGTAGTCTGATTTCATAGTTTTAGATATGATTAATTTAAAACTCCTTTGTGGACTAATTGACTATAAGTTAACCAATATGTTGTATTAGTTCTAAAGGGAAGAACTTATTCATAAGAACAAGTGTGTTTATCCTTCTTGGTTAAGGAAATTAGAGCCTTCTTGTTACAAATTATATTCCAGTGCCTCATAGAGTCCTGAGGATTCACAATATGGAACAAGACTACTGATATTAGTGTGTGTTAATTGTGATAACATCAGTTATGTTTATTGTCAGGAAGATAATTTGATAAAGTGGCTTTGAATATGGGTAGAATGTAAGGAACGCATCAGGACCAAATGCCCTCTTAAAGCTACTAGCAGCAGGCTTCTGAAGAGGCAACAGGTAGAGGTTCTGGAGCCTAGAGAGGAAACTGCACAGAGTTGTTAGGAGCAAAAACTTCAAATAGAGAAACCACCAAACTATAGGAATCAGGTAGTAGGAAAAATCCAGTGCTGGTCTCTATTTCTTCGATTTCTTCTTCCTCCTCGTCCTCCTCCTCCTCCTCCTCCTCCTCCTCCTCTTCTTTGTATATTTTAAACTTTTTTGTGCATTTCATACACAGCACCTTAATCATCCTTAACCCCCCCACCCCATCCACAGCCACTCTTAGGCATGCCCCACCAAATATTCTGTCATTGATGTTAAGGCCTATTCAGTCAAGTTTGTATCCCAAGATGTCTCTAAATGCAAGCGCATCTGCTGGATTTAGTCAGCTTATCTAGAGTTACTCTCTTAAAGAAGAGCAACAACTCTCTCTCACACAACTGTAATTCGTCCACCAATAGTTCTTCAGCTGAGGTTGGGATCTGCTGCCCATTTCCCCAGTCTGTGTTGGGTTTTCATCTGATTGAGTTTGCATGGGTCTTGTGCTGACTCCATTGCTATAAGTTCATATGAGCAAGTTCCTAGAGCCTCGAAAACTCCATTTCTTAATGATCATGAAGCACCCTTGACCTTATAACCTTTCAGCACCTTTTTCCTCAATGGTCCCAGAACTGTGTGTAGGTGAGGTTCAATACAGGAGTCTTCTTCAGGGACATGCTCTCTGCAGTCTCTTATTCTCTATATTTTGGCCATTGTGAATTTTTGTGTCAATAATCTTCTCTTGCCTGAGTAAGCTTCACTGGTGATCATTAGTGAAGATGCATTAGTATTCTTTCTATCCCCTTTTCCACTCTGTTCCATGAGCCTTAGGTTTAGAGTTTCCATTGTAGATGTATCACTTAGGACTTTGGACTGGGGATCTCTTAGACACAGTCTCCGTGTGTGACAGAGCTACGGTTTTTCTAGTATCTATACACTCTCTGGTCATGTGTAATTGGATATATTTACAGTGTCACACATTAGTTACCTCCCACTGAGGGCTTTAAGTCTGATTAGATAGCTGTTGATTGGCTCCTATATAAAAGTCCCACTACCGCACCAATATAACTTGTTTTGTTGATTCTTGTTCTGGTTATTAGGTTTTCAAGCAGGGGGTGGACCATTGATTGATTTTCTCCCCTTAGCAGCTTACATAGTATCCTCCTACACTATGAGAAGTAATCTTCATAGAGGAGGCATTTAAGTTACTTTCAGCTCCAGATCCCTTGCTTGAAGCCCCGTGTCCAAAATATGTTCTGTCTTCAGCAATAGTATCTTACGTTCACATTCTGGGATGTAATCAAGGGCTGTGACAGTCCACTGTATTATTTTGGGGGTCTCTTGGATTACCCTCACCAACCATTTGAAGAATGGCTTCTCCTATTTGGCACTGAATTTCCTGTTAGATAGCCTTTAGGTATACACATGCACTCATGTTCAGGTATTGTGTATATATTTTTCATTAAGTTTTTGAGTTAATAAATTTACTTCTGGGTTTTCATATCTCCTAAGCTTTATCTCTCTTTTCCATCTGTTTAACCTTTCTCCTCCTTCCTAAAGAAAGAAGCTAAAGTACTTCTTTCCCCGTTTTTCTCCTTGATAAAACCCTGTTATTGCCCTTCTCTTGAGCTCCTTCTTTCTCTTTACTCCCACGATTCTTGTATATCCTTCTCTCCTCCCTTTTCAGTTGAATACTCCAGATTTTCCCCATTCCACCCTTTGTAGCATCTGTTTCCTACTGTCCTCTCTCTTCACCTTTCCTTTTCCCTTTACCTCCATAATTCCTTTCCACCTTTCTGGCTTTTGTGGTGACATAAGGATTCATACTCACATATAAGGATTTGTTGCTAAAATCACATATACATGTGTTAATGGATGCCCACTTGGGATTGGATAACCCATTAGGTAACTTGTTCCTGAAATAAACTGATTCTCCCTCTCTCTCGTTAACCACTGGTTACCTGTAGTTCTTCATCTAGAGCTGAGACCTTGTGAAATTCTCTCACCCACATTGACCTGCCAACTTGCCCTGTCATTATGCAGGTCTGGCTTAGACAACCATGCTGTTGAAATTTCATGGTTGCAGCTCCTTGTCCTTGATAATCAGGTATCCTGGTCCTCTGGCTCCTACAGTTATCCCCCGCCCTCCCCCAACCTTCAGCTACTTCCGCTGAGCCATAGGTAGAGGAGTTCCATTGTAGACGCTTCAGTTGTGACAAGGCACTCCATGGTCACTTATTCTCTTCATTGTGAACAGTCATGGAACTGTAGTTGTCTCCATCTATTGTGAGATGAAGCTTTTTGATGAGTGGTAAAAGCTACATTTTTCTGTGACTATGACAATAGGTATTTAGAATATAATAAGAAGTTGCATTTGTTTAAAAGTGACAGTAGTATGTTCTCCTCAAGGTGTATGACCTCTCCAGTCATGGGTGTTTGGCTATGTTTTCAGTGTTAATTGTGGCCTTCTTCCAATTTCGAGGCTTTATGTCCAATTAGACAGCTGCTGATGACCCCCAAGACAACAGTGCTAGTATTGTGCCAACTGAGATATTTTGCTGGGCTTGTAATATTGTGGTTCATGGATTTTATAGCTGGGTAGGACTATTGGTAATTTTTCTCCTTTGCCAACTTACATAGCACCTTCTGATCCTATGAGAGCTACTCTTCAGGGAGGTACCTTTCAAGTCAGTTGCATCTCAAATTCTCCAAGTCTCCTGTGTCTGAAATATGTGTGATTTCAGCAATCTAGGAGGTAACCAAGGATTATGGCAATAGCCTGTACTGATTAAAGAGTCTCTTGGATCACCCTGACTGACAACTCAAATGGAGATTTCCATTGTCTGGCACTGGGAGTTTTTTTTTTTTTAGATAGCTTTCATTTATATGCATACTTATTTATTTATGTTTGTGATTTTGTTTTTCCAGACAGGGTCTTCCAGTAGCCCCAGATGGCCCAGAATTCACTATGTATACTGGTCATAATCTCAGGGATCTTCCTGCCTCTGCCTCCCAAGTTCTAAGATTAAAGGTATGCACCACAACATATGTGTGTATTAAGGAAGAGAATAAAATAACATATTTCTCTTTGTTTTTTAGACATCCTTCATACTAGTTCTCTCTCCTTCCTCCCTTTATCTTTTTATTACTTTCCCTCTCTGATCTCCAGTTAAATACCCCTCCCCCAATTTTTTCATTTTCTCCTTTTAGCACCTGTATCCTGCTAGCCCCATCTCCTGAGCTCCTTTTGTGGCCCTCTCCCCATGGTGCCTTTCTAGTTTCTGGCTTCTATTGTATTTGAGGATATATGTATGTATGTATGTGTGTGTGTGTGTGTGTGTATGTATTTATACATGTACACACGTACACACACAAATAAAGATTCAGAACTTGGATTCACAAATCAGAGAGAACATGTGGCCTTTATTTTTCTGGATTAACGTATTCAACTGAGAAGTTTCTGTACAGTAAATGTACAGTAAAGGAAATAATCAACTGAGTGAAGATAAAGCCATAAAATGGGAGAGAATCTCTTGTCAGCTATACATCTGATAAAGGATTAATATCCAGAGTACACAAAGAACTAAAAAAAAAAAAAAACACCAAGAAATCAAGAAAGCAAACGACTCAATTAAAACAGGTGCTAGAGATCTGAACAGGGAGTTCTTAAAAGAAAAAAATAAAGTGGTTTAATAGCATCTTTAAAAGTGTTCAACATCCGTAGCAATTAGGGGAATGCAAATTAAAGCTACTTTAAGATTTCATCTTACCCCAGTCAGAATGACTAAAATCAAGAGAATAACTGATACCAAATGCTGGGAAGGATGTGAGGAAAGAGGAATCCTCTCTCACTGTTGGTGGGATTCCAAACTGATGCAGCCACTAAGGAAATCAGTATGGATAATTAAAAAAACAAACAAAAGTAGATCTACTCTATGACCCAGCTAGTGGTATCTGACATTTACCAGATAGCTCAGCATCCAACTACAGAGGCATTTGCTTCGCCATGTTTACTGCTACTGTTCTTGCAAAGCTAGAAATGAAATCAACCTAGATGTCCTTCCTTGATAAATGGACAATGAAAATATGGTAGATATACACAATGGGGTTCTGCTCATCTGTAAAGAAGAATTAAATCATGTGACTTTGCTGGTAAATGGATGGAACTGGAAACTATTTTACTGGGTAAGGTAGGTAACCCAGACCCAGATAATATATATTTTCTCTCCAGAGGAATTTTCTCATCGGTGACCATTTATGAGGTGGTACTCAGTAGATGTCTAAGTTATGAGAATCTTCCCTTCCTTGTAGAAGAAAGCAAAGTCCTACTGGTAATAGTAAAATTGAGGAGCATTAATATAGTTTTTACAGTAGACGCTGAACACTTTTATAGGCAAACTAGTTTTGATCCAAACTTCTAAAGCATGGCACTAAAAAAATCATTCCTCCTTCTTTCCTCATATTAATACTTCAGAAATATCAGAGTATCTCAAAATATTACTTACTTCATACTAGTGTTCTCTTCATGCTTTCAAAGGAGAGTGGCTATGTGACTAGGACTGTGCATGTGATCAATATACAGTAATGTGTGGATCAACCACAAGGACAATGAGTCATAGCACAGTTGAATGGATGGCCATGGTTGTGGGAGGAGGAAGGTTTTGTTAGGGAAGAGAGCCATTAAACATGGTCCATTCACTGACACTTTATTATGCCTCATATCTGCTCTCTATTTGGTTTGGTTTTATTTCTACTGTTTCTCATCATAGTGAATATATATATATATATATACACATACATATGTATGTAAATGTATATAAAATGGTGTGTGTATATGTGTGGAGAGAGAGAGAAAAATAGCCATATGCCTGCCATTGCGTAGGTCTGATGGGCAGTGGACTGTCCTCTGGAGTTGTTTCTCACATTTCTACTTGTTTAGACAAGATCTTTCCTGTTGTTTAATGCACTGAAAACTTCACAGTAACTGGCCCATAGCTTTCTGGGTAATTCTCCTGTCTCTGTCTTTCATCTCACTATGGTAGTGCTGAGATTACAGATGCATACATCTTTGTTTTTGTAAGTGTGTTTTGAGGATCACATATTGGTTCTCAGGCCTGTGAAACCAGTGCTTTCATTCAATAATCATCTCCTAGGCCTTTATCAGAGTCAATGTTAGTAATATATTACCTAAAGTTATCAAAGAAATAAATGTCGTATCCCAGGAATGTGGTCCAGGAGATTTGCTGTGTGTTGATCCCTAATGCTGCAGTATATCAGAATGCAGAGGGGGCTGAGCAGCCTTGTGACAGAATTCCAGCTTTAGGCTTTTTGTTTGACATGGTCTCTGTAGAGCCAGCCCTCCTGAAATTCACTGTGTAGACCAGGCTGGCCTGGGATTTCCCTGAGATCCACCTGCCTCTGCCTCCCCTCCTGAGAGCTGGAATTAAAGATGAGTGCTTAATTGTGATGTCACTGAGCTCCTATGGGCAAAGGCACCTCATTGATGCAAGAGGAGTCTCTACATATATTCTTGCTACCAGAAAGCATTAAAAAAATGCTATGTTTTGTCACTACTATTGAGATAGCACCTATAGGATGCTTTACTTTTTTATTCAAGATAATGTTCAACAATGATAATTGTATACTTGAACACTTTTATGGTTTGTAGTGATTTAGAATTAACAGAAAGAAATCTGTACAAATGACCACATTTTAAAAAATATTTCTTATTGCACTGTTGTACGTTTCATACAAGAGTTCTTAATCAAATTTAGTCCCCGACCTGTGCCCTCACAAATTCCCATTTGGCCTTTTATTTTATTAGTCTTCAGTAACTATAATCTCAATTTATTCATTTAAACCAACATGTATTAGCTGTGTATTGAGAGCTTAGTCTTGTGGTTTTGCGAGCTAATTTCTTTGTGATTCCCAACTGCCCTGCATTACCCTGTAAATACAGCAAATGAATGCAGAGTAGTTAACCAGAGCCTGCAACGGATGCTACAGGCTCACCAGACAGAAGAGAGCTCTGTTTTGTGGTCTTCACTGAGGATATGCAAGGACTGTGAACAGCCAAAGAGAGGCAACAACCCTGAAAATATTTTCCTCTGTATAGTTTAGAGAGGCAAAGTGTGATGAGAGGGGACTCAAAGGAGGAAGGTGAGGACGCATCTGGGAAAAGGTGAAGATCAATGGGTAATTGCAGGCATAGGATATTTTGGTAAAAAGCTGAATTTCACACACTACCAGATTGTTCTTGAAAGTACTATTGAAGCCCACCAGAGGGTCCTATTTCCCTGAAGGAAAGTCCTTCAGCTGGCATTTTGAGTAATCAGGTAATGAAGGTCACATTCCATCAGTTAAACACCTGTTCAGGTATTCATTTATCTTCCTCTTGGTGTTCTCCCTCACCCTGTGATATGTTCTGATTTAATTCCTTTTTAAGATCTCATAGTACAAGTCCTATATCATAGTGTTCTGCATTTAATTACTCATTAACACTGAATTTTTGAACAGAGTCACTTGTCCAAGTCAGAGCTCAAGTAATCCAGAATCTTCTAAAAAAACAGAAAAAAATTTACTTCTACTGTTCTACCATAACATAGAATTTACTGTATAGTAGTTAGTAAAAAAAAAATATAGATCCATTCTTTATAGTTTTAGAAGAGGATCTCATAAATAAGTCCTATGTTTCTGTGTCTCTGTAATTTAATGTGGCCATTTATGAGTCATATCATTGGACAGAAGCCATACCTCGGAGTATTTTTCAGAGAATCTAGTCCAAAGTCTGAAATCTAGGATGTGCTTGGGCTGAGATATAAAACAGCTTTTCCAAGATCCTGAGTATTGTTTCACTATAGAGAACCCTGGCGAACTTTAAACTCACACTGAAGAGCTAGGTAAAGATTTCAATTGTGGGTTGAAGATCTGGTGCCATTTCCTGACCACCCAATCCAATGTATTCCCTGTCTTTCTGTGACTTTCTATTTTATTCATTCTTTGAAATTTCATTTTCGGGATGGGAAGCAAGACTAGGATGCTTTTGAGAGTAAGAGGAGGCAATGTTAATAATCAAAGCAGAAAACAGGCACAGATGCAAAATGTCCCAAATAAACTGGGATATACCTGTATCTATATATCTGCAATGTGTATGCCCATGCATATATATATATGTAATGTATATAGTCATATGTGTATATGTATATAGTCACCTTCTCTATGAAATGACACATCTAAAATTATTTGGATTAGTCACAACTGTCTTTCAAATTCAAAGATTTTTAAATAACCATTTCTTCTATGGAATCCAGATCCATGCCTGGCTCTGATTCAGTGTTTAATGATGATTTCTTTTATGTATGGCTAAATCATGGAACACTAGTGCCCCTTATAGAGCAAAGCAGCACAAACATTCACCTTGTTTCTCTGTGTGTTTTCCCAAGGCTGTAGAATTGTGAATGCTGCCTTTATCATTTCTTACGATCTTGGGCACTTGAGTCTCTCATTCTAATCTCTTTTGAGGTTTTGCTATCATCTTATTTGTTCCCAGTAGCTCTTCTTATAAAACTCCTCACAAAAAATATAGAACATGCCTAAAAGTCTGAATTCTTTCGAACTGAAAGCAAAGGCAGAATAACTCCATATCTTTTAATGGAATAGTTGCATACTTATTTATTTGTTTTTAAAATAATTTGTATTAGGGACATTTGAGGTTGATATGCATTTGGCTTTTCACTGTTTTACAATGAATATAAAATTATTGGATTTTAATACTTTAACATAGTAAAATAGGTATGCATATCCATAGACGTATAATAGAGACTAGTGAAGTAATAATGGAATTGAAAAGCAGACAAGTTAGCACAGGCCTGTGTCCCAACACTTAAGAGATGGAAGAAGGAAAAGCAGGAGTCAAAGGTCATCCTATACCATATAGGAAATCTGGGGGAAGTCTGGTCTTCATGAAGCTCTATATTTAAAAAGAAATATAAAGTTTATATATTCTTTCAATATTCAGTTTTGACAAATCATTGGAAATTAAGATACCACCTTGGATGAACTATAATCTTAAAGATTTCATCACAAATATAAATAAAAATGTATTATTCAATTTCTTGTTTTTCAGTTTTATTTACTTAATTTCTTACTAGGTACAGCTGGCCTCAAACTCTTAATCCTCCTGCCTGACACACTCATGTGGGCATTATTTACCTATTTCACTAGGTGTTGAGTGGATTCACTTTCTAACTACAAATTTTCCTTGCATAATATTTTTACCTTCACAATGCAAACACTTGCATTCCACCCCCCATGGTCACTGTATTAGATGAGAAATCTAAAGCCTGAGAGACCAGTCGTATTCCCTTCTCTAGTGTAGTAAGATACATACAGCCTGTTTTATTCATGGGTGATACATAAAAGGACTCTCTAAATGTCTTATTCCCTGAGCCAAACAGAAGTCAAAAAGCTTCAAAGCTCTATGAAGCCAGTTCTATAAAAAAGCTTTTAGAACTTTAAAGATCAGTTTTATGTTGTGTCTACTAAAGGTCCCACAGGGAAATAATGCAGCCAGCTGCTTGGCTTCTTCCCAAATGCATGTAAATATACCTTCCTATAACTTCCTCCTAGTCTCAGGGAGACTCGGAGTTGAGTCCCTGTCCTCTGAGTTATGGAGTTTGTTCAAGTTGTAAGTAATTCAGACACTCAACAGAACAGCAGGGAGTATGTCATTAGATCTCTGATGTGTCAGAAGTCAATGCCTTTTCAATTTTATTAAATTTTGCGATTTTCATACTGTAAATACAGTTTGATGGAATTTAGAACCCTCCTATCCACATGGCCCCCACTCCCCAACCCAATTTAATCTACTGTCATATACAAAATACAGCCTGTAGAGTATGATTTATGTTCCTAAATGTCCATTGCAGGTCCATCCACTGAACCCACCAAGAACTCCATCCCTGTAAGACAATGTCTTAAGTGCCTTAAGTCAGACTGACATTTCTTACCCGCTTCCCATATCTATACAGGGATTTGGTCTAGTTTGAGCTTGCATAGGACTCTTGCATGCTGCAGCTATAGCTGTGAGTTCCTGTGTGTAACTGATCAGCGTCTGGAACATTCTGTTTCCTTCTCATCATCCAACCCTTCTTCCTTCTCTTCCACAATGGTCCCTGAACCTTGGGCAGCAGAGGTTTGACATATCTGTCCTATTCATGTATAAACCCTTTGTGACCTCTTCTTCTTTGCATATTGACCGATTGTAGGTTTCTGTGTTAATCACCATCTGCTGCATGAGGAAACTTCTCTGGTGAGAGTTGAGAAATGCAGTCATCCTCTGTGTAGAGACTGCAATGAAGATTTGTCATTTGGGGATAAGCATTTCTTAGACATTCTTTGTGTTTGATCAGTTCTGGAACCCTGAAAATTTCATGGCATCTTTTAGCAATCATTTGGTCAGACTTCTTTATTTTCAAAGGGAACAATTGAGGCTAAGTGGCTTTTCCCAGATCATAGCAACTAGTTAATCTAGTTATTAGGCATTGCTCTAAACTTACACAGTGGAAAATTTGTATTTCTCTCTGATAGAAATACCTGAATTTAGCAAACAAGAAGATCTGAACTCAGATCTCAGCACAACTGTGTCTTAGTAGGTAAGCTTGAGCTGGTTTATATTCTTCCTAAAATACTAGAGGAAGCGAGTGATTCCAGTTCAAGCTACTACCAAGTGTATTTGCAAGATATCACTTCTAAAGATAGTATTTTGAATCTGTAATTCATTCTTAAGCACTATTGCGAATACTGATAAAGCAGTGTAGTTTAACTAGCATTATCTACTTGTTCTTTGAAGTCCTCAGAAAATGCTCGTAGTGATAAATTATATCAAATTTAAAGGTTTAAAAAGTTGATAGACTATCTGATACAAAGACTTCCTACATGGTGAAATTTACAATTTATCAACCTTAAGAGTAATATTTAAATGATACTTATTGCTCCTCTATAAAAAAGGATCTCTTAAACATGCAAGATGATTTGTATATCGTCCCCATGTATACACCATAGGTGTTTCTGTTAACATGCTAAGTCTAAACTTCTTAAACTAATTTTTAAATTAGTAATTAGGTTTTTTTTGCCAGAAAATAAAATTAAAACCTTTATTTTTTTGGCTTTTCTTGAATATGAAGTTAAATAAAATTTTAAAAGGAAACAATGACAAGTAAAAATTCATGATATAATACAATATTAAGCACACACACACACATCACACCTCACATATACATCACACACACATTACACACACATCACACCTCACACATACATCACACACACATCACACCTCACACATACATCACACACACATCACACCTCTCACACACCTCACACATATCACACCTCACACACACCTCACACACATCACACCTCTCATGCACCTCACACATATCACACCTCACACGCACCTCACACACACACATTATACACACATCACACCTCACACACACGCTCATCACACACAACTCTCACAGACACATATCACACACATCACACACATCTCACACACACACCTCTCTCTCTCATACATCACACACACACACACACACACACATACCAGAAATTAAATAAGTTGAAATTTTAAAGAGAAGTGAGAATCCAGAAGTGCCAATATTTCGTGTTGGAGAGAAGTATGCATAGGCATGGAAACTCTAACTTCAGGAAAGGCAAAGTATTTAATGCAGTTCAACATTTTGATATTTTAAAATTATTTTTATCATTAAAAATCCTGTGTACATGTGTCTGTGTATGTATATGGTGTGAGTATGCACACATGAGTGCAGGTGCCCACAGAGCTGTGGAGAACGTGGATCCCCTTGAGATGGAGTTGCTGAGGGTTATGAACCACCTGATGTAGGTGATGGGGACTGAATGCAGGTCCTCTGCAAGAGCAGCAAACTCTCTTAATTGCCAAGTTGTCTTTCCAGCCCCAGCATTTTGTATTTCAATTACATATAGAAAAAGAATTTTATTAAGGAATAAGAATGAAATATTTCTGAGTCAGGCTATAAATTTAAAGAAGACACAAAGATTACATGAAGATTACATGCTGAGTTCACAGCAAGTCAAACAGGCATTGGCATTGTGAAGTCTATCTATTCAGGTCCTTTAACTAGTTAAGAATCCAGGGGCATATTTCTTTGTTTTGTTGCATTTAGAATAATATAATTTTCACTTAAAAGTAAGCATCATTTTTTCATTACTGATGAGACAGTGAACCACACATAGATCTGTCTTTGAAATCTGGTTCATAATCACTAACTGTGTGAACTTGGGCAAGTTACCTTTCTTCCTTTGGCTCTGTGGCCTCCTCAGTAAAAGAAGATATCATAACCTCAGGTTTTACTCATGATGTAAATGGCTTGAAAACTAAAATCTATTCAGTAACAGGTGGTCTTATAATGATAATCTTCATAAGTGTAGTAAATGTTTATTGTATCTCTAGATTGTGTGTCATACTCAGAAAGTACGGTAAGGGATTTGAAAATGCTTGAGGCAACAGCTGCACCATAAGGAAGTTTGACTTTTAGTGGAGAAGATAAAGCTTGTATAAAAAAGTAAAATACAGGCTGTAATGTGTTAGGTGCCATAAGAGAGTTACAGGCTCTATTAGCAGAATCCAAATAGACCAGCTAGGGTTGGTGGCAAGGGAGCCGTTCTTAATGGTGGTAATGTTTGAGTTTTACCGGCTGTTGCTTTAGAGATGCTGAGCTGACAACTGGCTATCCCAAGAAGAACAGAGAGTGAGGCAGTTTATCAAGAGATAAGCACATTGCTGGGTTTGATTTATGCAGCAGAGAACTTATTCTTTGCCTATCTTTTATTAAGTAGTATCCTGAGAACTTGGGAATACAAGTAAGCAAAAGTTTGTCACTGTGGTATAGAGGGGAGACTTACACAATTGGTTAAAATAATTATATGTTAGTAGGTGAAGAAAAGCTGAAGAGTATAATCAAACACGAAGGCAGGGAGACAAAAGGTAGCCACATAGTATGAGACCTTAACTAGGTGTGCTGAGGGCCTCGACATTTGTTCTGAGCAAAATGAGTCACTGTAGGATTCTGAGCAGAGGAGTCTAACTAAATTGCAGAAACAGTTCTACAGACTATACCCTGTAGATCAAACCCAGCCCTGGTTTGTATTTGTATGGTCCATGAACTCAAAATTACCTCTACGCTGTTAAATGATTGAAAAAGACATGAAAAGAAAAATATCTCGACAGGAGGAAATTCCATGAAGTTGAAATTTAACTTCTACAATAAAGTTTTACTGGAACCTGGCCTCATCTTATTCATTTAAAAATGCCTGTAACTGCTTTTGGATTTCTGTGGCAGAACTGAGTAGTTTCAGCAGAAAATATTTGACCATCAAAGCCTAGTAGGTTTACTGCTTCACTCTTTGTAGCGTCAATTGGTTCTCTCATCCTTACTGTAGAGGGCTAAGGGTAGCCTCAGGGGAGAAGCATGGTTGGAAGGACTTGGACAGTATTGATGGTAAAGCGGAAGGAAGTCAGTGTTAGAAAGATGGGTGCAGAGAAAGGTGTTGCTGAATGCACTGTAGAGAAATAGGTTCCCCTGCAGGGCTCTGAACAGAGGTCTTCCACCACTGCAGTGATGATTGAGGACATCTGACTGGCAGCAGGGGTTGCTGGGACAGCTGTGGCAAGGCTCAGAGTAGGCATGGCCGGGAAATTGGAAGAAGGCAATGGAAAGTAAAGGTAGGTGGCATCTTGAACACAATCAGCAGTGCTTCCATTTTCTGTGCCAAGGAGAAACCTTCTGTGATGATATAGCAGTTTTCAAACAACTTTAAAAATATCCTGAAGTGCTAGGATACTAGTATTCTAATTATATGCCCTTTGAATTAAAATAGAGTTCTTCAAGTGAATCAGGCCAGATGCCTTTCAAAATTTAGACTTTTAAAAATGTGATATTGCAAAATATGAACTTAAAAGAAGAGCAGCAGTCTGTTAATGGCCTAAGGGACTTTCAATCTGGATTTCTTACTTATTCAATTATCATTTATTTCTTCAGAACTCAAATGATTGTTTCACATTTCTGTTTTGTTCTTATGTAATCTAGATTATTTTTTAAATTTATTTTTATGTATATTGCCTGCATGTGGGTAGGTGCAACCCAAGTCCTGCAGTGTCTGTGGAGGACAGAAAAGGGTATCAGATACCCTAGAACTGGAGTTAGGGGCGATTGTTAGCCACCATGTGGGTGCTGGGATTCTAACCTAGGGTTTCTGCAAGAACAGCCAGTGCTCTTAACCACTGAGCCATCTTTCCAGCTCTGTAATCTATATTCTTATATGTTTTTAATCTTAGATTTAAATTACTTTCATAGAAATCCTTTCTCCTTGCTATAATATTTTCATTATGTATTTTTTTCATTAACATATACTTGAAGAAATGGAAGGGAGAAACATGTTACTTAGTATGATATACTCTAGCTCGTTACAATAAAATAATCTACAGATAATTTGTTCCCTCCTTGAAAAAATATTAATGTCTAAGGTATGATTATACTATTAATTAGAGATAGTCTTATACTACATATTTAAAGAAATAGTCCATACTTTCCAGGTTGTACCCACGTTATACAAACTTTCTTCATCATGTATTTTCCAGCCTTATAGACTTTCATCTTTCTAAACCCAAGCTCTGATACATGATACCAAAATGTAAAACACTCCCAATATAAGAAGAATAAGATGAGCTAAACTCCTAGGATATGGTCTGAAGAACAGGGAACTGGCTTATTCACAGATGAAAGGATACAGTTTCTTAAATGAATATATTTATGGGGACAGAATATTTTGACATAACTGCTCTGAATTTGAACTAGTTAAAAGAAGTGTGAACTATTTCTGTTGCAATGAGAAAAATCAGAATCTCTTGTTTATCTAAAAATAATCATCTTTCAATAAGAATGGAGGGGCAATTATGTCCTAGGATTTCCATAGGCAGAGTCATCTCTGGGCATGGATAAAGGAAGACTCATCCAGAATCTGATTTGCTGTTGTAAATGTTATTTGGATTAAGGAGATGACCTAGGGAGGGTGATAGAATTCATTTCATACTTTCTTTCACTATTTCTTGGTCAGGGAAGGTTTCTATTGTGTTTCAAAAGTTCTTTATATTGGTAATAAAATGTAAATTTTCCCAAACATTAATAGTGGCATCAGCTCATGAAGACAATCTAGAAATGAGTCCAGAACACACATATTCCATCATGCTCCATTATCTTCTCACCCTCCAGAGGACTCTTGAGGCCCAGCAGGCCGAGTTTGTTGATGAGTGCTGTGATGCTTAGTGTACTTGGGTCAGTGTACGTACCTAATAGTTTAGGATTATGCACAGGCTAGAAACTCACTATTTACTTTTTCCAAGAATCCATGCCCTGTAGTCTACACATTTATGACACATCCTTTGGTAGAGTAAGGTGATTCTATATGACACTCAGACTGGGTGTTAAAATGCAGTTGGTTTATTTAGTAAGGGCATCTCCATTCTGCTTTCTTTCATCCTTTGATAACATCAGTGAACATCCTCAAGTCACTTCACATATACCTTTTTCACCCCTCCTAAACCTGTGACTCTATTTTTATCAGGAGAACAAATATAAATACCAATATACAGTCGGGCAATGGGATAAATCTAAATTCTTAGAAGAAACCAAGGTTTTGTTTACAAAGCAGTTTTCATACGATTCTTTTATTTATGGAAAAATGGAGATTGTATTTTTAGAAGAACTAAATATTTTATTTAAAAGTGAATTATGTAAGTAAAACTGACATTTAAAAACTATCAACCCAGTGGTTGCTCACATGTGGCAAATCTCAGGAGGGAGGACACAGTGGAGAAGAAACAAATGTGCAATAATGATTGAGCTTGGAAATACTTCTCTGGACATTACACGACTTGCCTGTGGACTGATAGAAGCACAAGTCAGGGGAAAAGTCTCAGAGCAAGAGTTAGTTCTTGAATTTTAGATAAAGGCACTCAATCCAAGTTCTGCTTCTCACAGGAAAAATGAGAAATTAAATACCTGATTTCCATACCTGACTTCCAAGATAGCTTAAAAGATATAAGAACATTGCTATCGGTTATATTATTCAAAGGCAATTAGGGAAAACTATCCACTCTTTATATCCATTATAGGCTAAACTGACCCAAAAGTCACTACATGCTTTGGGCCTCTTACAGGTTACTTTCATCAGGATTACAGATCAATTTGACAGACATGGAGAAAGGTCTGTCAGTGAGGTAGAAGCATCCTGCACTTGCACACAAACCCTCATCCATACTCAATTTTTCTGATCTGTGACCTACAGGACCATCAGGACCATTTTTCTGATTATTATTCCTAGAGACTTGGACTAACATTGAACTCACTATCTACTTCAAAGAGCTCTAAGTATTCCTACTTGATTATTGGTAGGTCACTGGCATTCTGCATCCTGCATATACTTTATAGATAGATTTTTTAATACTAAAGAGTTTAAAAAATGGACAGATTGGACAGTGATTTGTCTTCATTTCAAATATCCAGTCTAAAGCATAAAATTCCGTGTGTATTTCTCATCTAAGTCTTAAAAGAAGCTAGGATTATGAAATGTGTACATGGAGTTTGACAGTTACTGACCAGCAAATTCAGTTCTTCAGTAACACTAATTTCAACTCAGTTAAAAGGGAATGATGATCAGTGTGTGGTTCATGTTTATTACTTGTGCTGAAATCTACTGCTCCCCGAGGCCCATTTTAACTTGGACTGACCTTGTCCATTTCCCATCATCATTAGCCGATTTACCTATGTACAGCAGAGCAGTGTAGTTGATTCAAAGTCAGGATGAGATCTTTAGATATTGTATAATACAACACCTCATTAATTTCCTTATTTTTTGGGACCTCTAAATTAATTTTTTAGAAACCAGTGTTTGGAATAAGCCCTTATAATATCACGTTAGGTGAAGGATCATTGTTAGATCTTCTATTTTAAAACTAAATTTTCAGTCCTTATTGCCTTAACTCATTTAATTCTCTGCCACTTTATTTTATTTAAACTTTGTTATTAAAAAAGTAGTATGTTTTATAACTTAACTATTTGTTCATTTAATCATCAAATTAAAAGTCATTGTGTTTTGACCAACTAAGAGAATCAAGGGGATGTAAGAAAATAATATGAAATAACATATACGTATGGGTTATTCTGAGTCCATCTGCTTAGTAACTGTTCACAAACAGTTATGTTTTTTTATTTGTTTGTTTTGTTTTGTTTTGAGACAGGGTCTTCCTGTATTCCCAGCTTTCCTGGAACTTACTATATAGAGTAACCAGGCTGCCCTTGATTGCAGAGAGATCCACCGAGCTCTATCTCCGGAATGCTGGGCTTAAAGGGGTGCACACCATACCTACTTTGCAAATAGGTAATTTAAATGATCTGGCTTCTTGCTTTAGGCAGTTGGCTTATTTGTGAAAAGCCTTTTATAACTTGATGGATATGGTATAGATGCTTATTCTCTGAGTGTTTTTTAATGGCCCCAGGCATTCACATCTCTATGGAGTCCCCTCCCAAATTAACCCTAAGTGACAGTTCTTTCATCCTAGTCTTTTCTCATTGGATCATTCACTCAGAAAAAGCTAATCATTGTGTCTCTGGTGTCTACCTGGAGAAGTTACATGGATAGGAAGTGCACTTTCCCACCTGCAGGCCTGGGGATGAACCACTGAGAAGCAACCTTTCAGTCCCTGCCAGCCTCATATTTTTTGCTTCATTTTTAAAATAATTGTTTCAGAATTTTATGCAATGTATTTTGACATTATTTCTTCTACCCTCCCTGTCTCCTTGTTTCTCACACATCCACATCCTCTTACCCACTAATTTTGTGAATCTTTTTATTTTTATCCTGAGTTTTATGTCCAGTTTGTGCTGCCCATCTACTCTTGAGTGTGTGGCCACCTACTGACGCATGGTTAGCTTGCCAGGAACTATACTCTTAAAGCTGACTCTTCCTCACCCAGCAGCTATCACCAGTAACCCCTCAGCTAGTGGTAGGACCTTGTTTCCACCCCTTTCCCTGCTTGGATTATGTCTTGCTTGAGCTTGTGCAGATCATGTGTATATTGTCAGGACCACTGTAATTCTCAAGCCTTCTGATGACTACAGTTCTGGCACTTGTTTGGACTGCAACATCCTTACTGATCCTTGGATGAGAATCACCCAGCTGAGTCTTCTAAATTTCTGGTTCATAGAGACTAAGAGATAAAGTTTGCTTATGGAATCTACCAAATGCGAGGGTGCTTTGTTTTAAGAATAGAAGCAAGATCATTCGTTATCTCAAATTACACCTGCTCTATTGCCATCCTTCATAAGAAAGATTATGATGCTACCATTATATGTGAACAGCACAGAAGCACCTTAAAAACAAACATACCTGCTTCAATTAGGGTTGTCTAGTGAAAATAAGACACACTTAATATATGCTGAACCTGTTTTATAAGTGAAGAGAAAAAGACAATGAGAAGGATATTAGGTCAGTTAACAACTCAACAGCTCTAGAAATGCATAATATTGTTATATCATGGTGGGAAAAACACAAATAGGCAGAAGGTAGAGAGGGAATTGTGTTCCAGGACCAGACATGAGTTTTAGTTTAGTTTAGCTATTAGTTTAAATCAGGCCTATATAATCTTTGCTTTCTGTGTTAAATAAGCATCAATAAAGTTCTATTTTAGAAAACACTGTTCATTTATTTATTGTGTTTTTAAACACATGTATGTGCACATGACACAGTTCACATGTGGGCATGACACAGTGAATGTGTGGAGTTCACAGGACAACTCGTGAGGGTTGTGTCTCTCCTTCAACCATGTGAGTTCCCGAGATCTAACTCAGGTTATCAGGCTTGGTGACAAGTACCTTTACCCACTGAACTGTCTCAATGGCCCTCAACCAAGTTCTAAGAGAGAGAGCTCATGAAGTGGTCAGATTCACTGCTGAGAGACAAACACATTCAGGAACACTGGTTTCCAGGGAATTGCATAAATAAATCAGGCCTTAATTTAAGAGGGAATTTTTGGATTAAGTTCAGTTTCCAAAGCATCCTTAACCCCTGCTTCTGAGTGGCATGTAATAGAAGGGACTCTATCAAGCATGTAAATGCATTACAAGGTAAGATAAATGCCAGATTCTGCTGGTAGTTGGAATGTGGTAGAAATTCTGTGAAGCAGAGATAATGCAGTGAGGGCTTCCATGAAAAGAATGATCCAGAAGCTGCCAATGGGAGAGAATGTCCTCCAAATTGGCTGGGCCACTGTTGCAATTGTATGTAGGGCCAACTGAGTTTGCAGTGGGGATTATATCAGGCATTCATGCAGAAGTAGGAGGCTTCTAAGAACAGTTCTGCAAAATTGGCATAAATACCAATCATACAATTCAGAGTAGTTTAGACTTCGGTACATGTTTTTCAAACATGAATGAAAGCGTTTGAAGACGCGTGTTCGCATTCATGGCTTGCCACATGTTGCAGGGTTGGAGAAGTCAGTAAGTTCTGACTACTCAGAATTCAATATTTCAGTGACACATCTTTAGGTTCCTAAATCAGTTTTATGAGACGTGATAAAAATAAAATCAAAGTGAGCAGCAATGATGCACAGTCACTTCTGAATATGATCAGTAGAAGCGGAGGAGGAAGGAGACTGCTCCCCATATGGGCGCTGTTCTAATTACGAGAAAGAATGAATAAACTATTTGAAAACATATAACAGGTTTGCAAAATTGTAAATACTTTTCACTTGTGAGTTTAGATTTTGCCTATTTATTGTTTATCAGACCAATCGAATGTGACTATGATTGATTCCTTCTGTCCTCTAAATGTGGTGCTAACATTAAATTTTACACATTAGAAAATAAGTTTAATAGGGTGATTTCTCATTCTATTCCATATGCATGTCTTGATCAGTTTGGGGGTAAATCTTAAATGAAAATAATTAAGGTTTCTATCATTGAAAAAAAATAGAATGTTATCAGTTCTAGATATTTTATGGAAAATGAACAGATATTTCAACATAGACAAGTTTTTATGAAAAGTTAGAAGTCTTCAATTTGAGAGAATTTCCATTTTCTAATATAGATTGTTTTAAAGAACATTAAACACAAAGAGGGCAGGAGATTCCCCCAAGTTTATCTTCATACCTGTTCCCATGAACAGAAAACAGGAGGCTCTTCGCAGTGTGGTGCAGTCAACATAAAATGGTCAGTCCTCATAATATGGAATCTTCTGTGCCTGTTTCTTTTCTCCACAGCTGACTATTGAGACTACCACTTTAAGTGACCATTTTTCTTTTTTTTTTTTTCATTTGTGCAAAAAATACTTATTAGTGCAAATAAACAATTTTTATGAATTTAAAGTTTCAATACAAAAACCTAAACTCATGTCTGGCAAGTTGTTTCTTCATAGAGTTATGGGGAATGGGGTGCAGCTCCTATTAGAGAACGGCTGAGGTCCTCTGGCACTGTCTTCATCTCCTGCATCCTTCCTCATATATCTGAGCTTCAGGACAGCCTAGGGCTAGTGGTACCCCATCTTCAAGGTTCATGATTACATCATTTGTGTGCAATGTTATTAATCTTTGATAAATACATTGAGGATTTCCTGTGGATGTTTGTAGAATTAATGAAAACAGGACATTATGAAGAGTTATTGGTACTGAAAAGGAAGATGCACTATCTCCATAGACAGGTGGAAAAGGGAAAATTGGGAAGATGAGGTGAGGTGAGCTGGAAATTTTAGTCAGGTCTGCAGAATCATGATGTGTTTCTGGGGCTTTCCCCTTTGACATCCTGCCATCTTTATCATATGCCCAAAGCAGCTGGAGGTCAAGGTTTGCTTTGTTTCTTTCATCTTTGTTTGCTTCCATTGGGAAGGTCATAATGGGTATCAGAACTAGGTTCCTTGTCTTATTTATTTCCCAGAATTCCTGAAAAGATTGACCCTATTACTGCTACTGATTCGATGATAAGTTTTCAAGTTTTCCTTTAATATATATTTTCCTTTTCTCTGTCCCTCTTCTTGTTGCTCCACTTTCTTCTTTCCTATTTATTTTTCCAAGCTTAGTAAAGTTTAAAAAGGTCAAGAGTTGGGCAGATTAAGGAGGAGAAAAGCTTACTCAAGGTGGCTGTCTTCCTTCTCGCTTATTTGCTAACTGAAGTATATACTTTGAAAAGACCCACAGGAATGGCTAGAGGAGTTTTCATTATTACATTTTATCTACAAGACAGGTTTGGCATTTTCATTTAATGTCTATAAAACTTCTCCTTGTAAGTACCATGTGAAACATAGAGATTAGTATTGTTAATTTAATGCAGTAAGCTTAGAGTCTTTATAAGATACCATCTCCTTTTGAACTTTATGTTAAGTCACTAGGGATCTGCACAGAATTTTTCAGAAGAATATTAATTTTCCCACTTTATATAATAAGCAAATAAAAGGGCGAGAGAAAGAACAAATACCTGGGTATCAACATCAGCATAAATCACCCTGATGTATGGGAAAGTAGGGCTTTTAATTTTACTTCATTTTTCTCCTTGTATAAATTGCTGGGAAAATTGGATGAATTTGTGCTACAGATAATGGCTAGAGTACTGTAGAGAGATGATCTGCAGTGATGCATTGATGCATTCTAGAAGGCTCTAATGAGGTAGGGCCCAGCTCATTTGATGACAGAACAAACAAAGGTTATAGACAATGTACTATGTATCTTATCATCAATCTGCTGCTCGGAGTCCATGATAGGCAGACTAGCTCAGTAATGAGTTATGTTCTCTGCTTTCAGAAAGTAGCAAAGTGGAGGTATTCCAATTTTACTTTTATTCATTTCCTATCAGGTAATATTTTAGCACCAATAAAATGTTTGCAATGAAAATAAATTTCTTTCGACAGAAGCCACATCAGTAAATGCAGTCACGGAAATGCTTGCAGTAACATGGTGGCTAAAGAAAATACATAAGCTTAAGTCAACACTTGTTTTGATTCTAAAATACCCAATCACTTCTTATTGTGTTTCAATGCATCTAATACTAGTTTCCAGCCATCTGTAACACTGCAGGGGAAAACAACAGAAGGCCAAAAGGGTCTTCACGAATCTCCCAGAGTAGCATGAAGCCTTCGAGGGTCTCTTGAGGCCAGATGCAGAAGATTCTGCAAGCAGGAGTTGAACGAAGACTTGGATAAAAGTGGGTTTTCTGTATCCAGCATAATTTGGAGACCTGGCTCAGAATTTGCTAAACTGGCTGACGTGTTTTCCCAAATGACCTTCAGGTTCATTTCATAGAGCAATAAACAACACCCTTCAAAAAATGAATTTGTGGCAAGCACCATCTGGCCAGGTGCCCTCTAGTCATGTGGAAAATCTGTATCCACGTTCAGATCTGCAGTTCTTATAGACACAGCTCCCCTCTCCCACTGATGTCCATAAGCTTTGACATGCATATGTGTCAGTTACATAAAACAGGAGCTGTGATGACATGGACACAGTGATTGTTCCTCAGCTCTTCCTGACTCCACATTTACAATTAAAAGATGAGTGCTGTAGCAGAGTGTCATTTACAGTAGAACTTAGCTACTCATTCAGTCTTTCATCTTCCATTCCTGTTTTCTATGCCTACTATCCCTGCAAACAAAGGAAGGTGAATGATCTTCTCAAAGAAGCCGTCATTGGGGGAGGTCTAGAGAAGTTATAAAATTTTACTTTCTCTCATTTTATGAACTTTAACTGTGCATTAACCAATCAAAGAGAGGAATAAACATAAGAAAGCACTTTTCCTTTCTGAAACATAGTACCTGTGACTTATTGAGGGACCACTAGATATATACATCAGGTATTCTGCTGGTCATTAGTACATCCTATTTTATGTACTTTTGACCAATATAAACTCTATGATAGTCATTAATAACAAATTTATGCTTTAGGATAAAGATTTGTGAGTTTTTAAAGGACTCCCAGTGGCTAGAAAGCCAAGATAGGGTCATCACCTTCAGGTTGCTATATTAAAAAATGAAAGAAGCACAAAGTAAGGTAATAAAATTATTGTAATAATTTTGAAGTTATATATATATATAAGAAATAAACTTCCAAATATATAAAAAAGCAATAAAGTTACTTAATGCACAAAACTTCACAATATGTAATGTAAACATTTTATTATACTACAAGTTGTGTGGTTCAGGATAGGAGACAGGACATATGATTGTCATTTTTTTTTTTTGTTAGTCTTTTAAGTATATTTCTGGGCAGAACCCAGAGCACTAAGGATTAAGTAAACTGCCTGAAGCCACAATGATAGCAAATAACAAAGCTAGAAGATGTGCTGAGTGTCTGACCCAAGTGCTTTTAAAGACATTTGGTATACTATCTCAGTCTATGTGCTCAAATTTTAGTTAACTCACCATGAGCCAATACCAACTTTCACATTGTAAAAAGAAAAGGAAAAACATTAGCCAGGTGTAAATGTGTCAGTGGAATATGTACTTTCTCAGCTCCTACGGTCTTTTCCTCTCATTAAGGACTGGGTTGTAGACAGGGCATCTTTTTTTTTTTTTATTGAAGTTTTGCAATTTTCACACAAAATCATTTGATGGTATTTAGATGCCCTCTCCTATCGTCACCTCCCCCGAACTGTCTCCTCAATTTAATGTATTCCCTTATAAATGTGTGCATATGTGTGTATATATTTATGTATGTATATATAATGACCTACAGAGTCTGATTTGTGACCCAAATGCCTCAATCCACTGAGCCCACACCCAGTCCCATCCCTCTAAGACACTGTCTTTTCCCCTCCCTATGGAACTTTTGGCAATTGAGAGGCCATCTTTTGATTGCCTCTGACTTTTTCTTGACAGGTGATCCTGAAGGCCATTGAAAATTATTTAAGATGTTTAGTGTCCAGACCTGTAGTGCAGATCAGGAGTGTTAGCAGTGGATTTGAGAACAAAATATGTGGGTTGGGTCCTAACTCTGAAGTTAATTCACATTGCGACCTTGGAGAAGATGCAACATTATTCTATGCCTCAATTTCTTGCCAATAAAACACTAATATTTTGGAAATAGACTTCATAAGCACTGTAAATATCTAATGGAGGGACTTGGGAACAGTTGCTGCCAGTTTTTTCTGAAATGGAAAACCAAATTGAATTGGCCTCAATGTGTGTCCAGAAGTGCCTGGTGGGCACTAATTAGGTTTTGAAGGAATTTTAGATATTAACAGGTGCTATTAGGCTTTAACATAAGCATATCTGTAATCACATATTAAGGCCTATGTGAGCCAAACACCAATAACCCAAGGACTCTTATAAGACCAATGCTCTACCATGGAAGATATGCCAGAATCTGATTGCAATGCGCTTGCTTGGTCACAGCTGGCCTGGGCACATTCAGGTAACATCTGTTGCCTCAAAAGTTCCAAACACCTCCAACTCCCCTCCCCGACAACCTCCACCTCCTCCAATGCCCACCCTCAGCTTTTCATATTTAAAGCCTGCCCTTGCAACTAACATGCACACATTGGGAGAAGAATTGTTTTAAAGAATGTGCAGTCACCTTGACATAAATTTTAATATCATCCTTGTATAAAGTCATTCTTCCCAAAGATTAGGAATATTATGGTAGAGACAGTATCAACAAGGACTACATGAACAGTTTAGAAACTATTCTGCAAGTCTTGCCTAGATGAATGAATTTCTCTTTCCCCTTATGTTTTAAAGAAGTCATTATACTATGCTCTTACTTAACCTTCTACCTGAGAGCAACAAATTTCACCATTTGGAAGCCATTTCTGCGAAGACTGTCATTATATCAACATTTAAAGAACAGTCATTATTTTCCTTAGCTGTAATTTCAAATTACAGATATAAAACTTACCTACTGGCACATGGTTTATTTGTAGAGTCGAGTCATTAGAAACACTGTTTATGGTTTCTAATGGAAAGATACTAGAGGATCCTGGTAGAAGTCTTTCCTCCATTAGCTAACCTACCAAATTCAGTTGTATATGCCATGCCTTCCTGAATCCCTCCCATAGTTAATATTTTAATTTTCATCTTGGTATGCATGTAAGCCCTGTGGTTTATAAAAGCTAATAGATATAATTTCAAAACTGTTACAATTGTTTTAATATAGAAACAATTATTTTAGTTCACAAACCAAAATTACACAAAGATAGTGTTACGTAGGAGGTCTAAGCAGAAAGAAGCAGGATGCTAATTAATACTGCTTGCTTTGTGCTATTCTTGCTATTCTAGGTGGATTACATAATGCTGCATTTATAATGGCAGGCACATTCCTGTTTCTCTGTAACAATTCACTTATGTGCAGATGTTAAGAAGTCCATCTTTCAGGCCAGTGACTACCTTTTATTATTGTATAGTGGGGGTGGGTAAGGAAAAGCTACTGCTCTGACCTAGGAAAAGAGAAACATGCATCAAGCTTATAGTAAACTGTATGACTTTGAAATAATATATGGTCAAAAAAATCATGGCAGAAATGAAGAAAAGATATATTTTCCATTTTTGGAAAAGCGTTTAAGAAAAATGAAGCAAATATCAGTATCATTCCAAGCTTGACAGGCCTGTAAGAAATATTGCAGAGCTTCGCTGCTCTCCTGTTTCTCAAAGCTTCAGGAAGGAAACAGGATGCTTAATATTCTCTCATTGGAGCTGTTCACAGATGGATAACCCTTGGTTCAAGAGGAACTTGGAAGACCACACAGCTTCTCTAAGAAGCTCATTTCTGACCAAAGCTATTTCTTTCTCTTCTTGAGGCATTGAAGTCTTTCTGTTATTTCTTATGCTGAAATTTGCTGGTGTCTCCTGTTGACTGTTGACACTAGGATTTTTATTTTTCTTTCATTGTCTCTCAACCTCACATAGATGCTCCCTGAACAATCAAAGAGTAGAAGGACACATTGCGTGTGCTGGAGTAGCTAGAAGTTGGGTATGGCATCCAGGAGAGGAGTTTTCTTGAATCTTCTATGGTGTGGTATAGAGTCACTCTGGGTAGTTCAGTTAGGCATTCTGACCCACAGGTCCATGTAAATGAGATGGATTTATTGATACAATTATCAGGGAATCAGACCACCAGTCAAATGAAGTTCATGAAAGTGAGATTTCTGTACAAATTGGAATGATAGCAATGATGCTTGTTATGGTTTATGGTGCCATGGATAGGGTGCTACTGGAACACAGGATTATGTTTTCAAACTAGATCTCTACTGGACCTCTGTCTGAATAGTGAAGGTAGAATCCAAATTTATGAGGCAACTCTGAATTTTCTGTCCTACTTGATAATGCTATCTTGCTCAGTTTTTGTGCTGATATTTTATACCAATTGCCTAAAGTAGAGCATATCAGTTCACTGCTGAAATTCCCCTGAGATACACTTATTCTGGGCTTCTCCTGGTATCCTCGATGACTTCCCATGATACCTTCTCTTCAGGGGAAATTTGAAAAGATGTGCGGGTAGATCAAAAGAAAATAAAATGCAACTCATAGGTCATGCTTAATGTTTATGCTCCCAAATGTAAAGTTTAGTTTACAGGAGAAGCTGAGAATGTACTATACTATGGTGAACCAAAGTTAATGGAATAGTCCTTGAGCGTCGGGAACTAAGACAGGTCATATAAGAGATGGGAAGGAGAATAATGTATTCATCCTGCCTTTCATGGCTTATAGTGTCAAGGAAGGTAAGAAATAAATATGTGCCTTCCTTTTATATAAGCATTGTATTATCTATTGTAACCCTTTACAGGGTTTTTACTTTTATAGATTATTTCATTATATGCAAGGAATAATTTTTATTGAATTTTTGCAAATTCTATACAATATCTTTTGATGATTTTTAGACCTCTCCCTGTCTGTACCCCTCTTACAGACACACAACCTGGATTTCATATACCATGTTGTATATATCAAGACCTATAGGGTCAAGTTTGTGTTCTCAAATGCCTTCAGTGTGCATCCATCCACTGGAGCCTGGTTAACTTAGTGTTATACCCTTAAAGAAAGCTGTCTCTCCTTCTCCCAGTAGTTACTGTTGCTAATAGTTCCTCAGCTAAGGTTGGAGCTTCTTACCTGGTTTGCCACTTCTATGTTGGGCTTTTGCCTGTTTTGAGTTTGCATGGGTCATGTGCATGTTGTTAACATTACTCTAAGTCCATATGAGTAACTCCTCAGCTGCCTAGAAAACTGTTTTCTTACGGTCATCACTACCTCTGGCTCTAAAACTTCCTGCTCCTCTTCCACAATGCTCCCTGAGCTTTGGTGGTAGAGATTGCTATCGGTGTCCTATTCAGGGGTAAGTGCTCAGCAGTCCTTATTCTCTACAGTTTAGTCAGTTGTGGCTTTCTGGGTTAATCACCATCTGTTTCATGAGAAGTAGTGAGTGTGCCTCTGTTTCACTAAGTTCCCTGAGCCTTAGGTCTAGGAGCATTGTAGATGTGTCATTTCCACCCAGGTATCTCACAGAGGTGTGTTCTCTGTGGATGAAGACAAGAAAACCCCAGTGACAGACAGCATACCTGAACAGAAGACATAGCTGGTAACATTTAGGTTTTGATTCTTTTTTCTATTATGGTATACATAATCTTTCTTGCATGAGAACCACATAAAGACCATAGCCACAGTGAACAATTGCTGTCTATTTTTATTCTTATTGCATTTCTATTTATCTATAGACTGTATATTTATGTGTATGAATGTGTGTGGTATGTATGTTCATGTGCACATGTGTACTTTTGTGTCTGCCCATGTACTTAACCCATGTGGGGACGTTAGGGGCCCAGAGGTGGATATAGTGTTTTCTGCTATTCTTCTTCACATTATTTTAAAAAATATTTTAGTGTGTATGTGTGTGTATGTGTGTGTGTGTGTGTGTATGAGTGTATTGCCTGCATGTGTGTAAATGCATTCATGTAGTGTGAAGCCTGTGCAAGTCAGAAGAAGATCTCAGGTCCCTTAGACCTGGAGTTACAGATAGTCGTTCACGTTATTTTATGAGAACGGTACTCTCCCTGAACCCAGACCTTGACATTTCATCTAGAATGGTCAGCTAGCATCTGCTTATCTCTATCTTTCTGCATTTAATCTCCTTCCTGTTTGGAATTACAAGCAGTCACCAGACTTTTATGTGAGTATTGGGTAGTGTACTGTGGTCCTCATGCTTACAGCAGCACCTTGCCCACGGAGCCTCTCCCTAGCCACAATAGTCATTAATTGAGCCACAGAGTTTTTAATTCTCCTTTTGTTTTTAAAATTATTTATTTTTATTTTATGTGTTTGAATGTTATACATGCATGTATGTAAGCATACCTGTGTTGTACAGCGCCTATGGAGGCCATAAGAGGGCACTGGATCCCTTGAAACTGGAATTATAGACACTTATTAGCTGCCATGTGGGTGCTGGGTCTTCTGCAGGAGTAAACAGTGCTCTTCATGCTGAGCCATCTCTCCAGCTTGCTGTTTTTGAGACTGGATCTCCCTGACCCCAGCTGACCTACTTGCTCTGTAGACTTTGCTGGTCTCAGTCTCACAGAGATCCACCTGCCCCTGCCTCTCAAGTACTAGGATTAAAGGCATACACCACCATGCCCAGCTACTTTTTCTTTATTTTTTTAATGACCCAAAATATAACAGTTATTATTCACACATGCAGATAAGGAAATGGTACCTCAAGAAATTTATTTGATGTGTAGAATTACCTATGGTTAATGTTTAGAAAAAGGAATTGCATGGTATGGGGTTAGGACCAGCAAGGCCACGAAGCCTTTGTTTATTTGCTTGTTTTTAAACAAACAAATTGGGGGCTAGAGAGATGATTCAGCATTTAAGAGCACTGCCAGCTCTTACAGAAGACCTGAGTTGCATTTCGAACATCCACATGGCAGCTAACAGCCATCTCTAAATCCTGCTCCAAGGGAATCTAACATCCTCTTCTGACCTCCACAGTTATAGTACAATACAGGTGCACTTACATGTAGGCAGGCAATATGCTCAAATACATAAAATAAAAATAATAAAATATTTTAAATTTAAAACAAATGACCACTAAATATATTTCCATGTATCCATCTATCTATCTATCTATCTATCTATCTATCTATCTATCTATCTATCTAATTAAAATATTACTTATGAGGTATATTCATTTTTAGATTGAGAAATCTAAAAAATAATTTTTAAACAAGCAATAGCTGGACCAGCTACTCAGTGGAGGATAACATGTGTTGAATATTTAAAATCTTGACATTGTGCCAACACTCCACAAAAACATGTATATGCGCGTGCTCACACACACATACACACACACACGGAGTTGTTCTTAATCCTGTTTCAATCAAGTTTCAGCAGAGATTCAGTTCTAAAATGTATTTTAAAATAATCTTAGTTTCACAAATATGTTAAAATATATGTATTAACTTCCAGATCATATAGTTAAATAGTGCTCTGCTCTAATAAATTGGTATACCGAATTTCCTTGAATATGTTTATGCAGTGCCATAAAAAGTCCGCAAACATTCTGACTTTCTACATTTGCTTTACTTCCTCTAAACCAGATTTTGAGAGCCAGCTGCATGCAATCTTTATACTGTGCTTAATATAAAATGAGAAGATATCTGTGTTTCCAAAGATATAAGACCTTATCCATTTCACAAATTTGATTTGTAGTAATTCTTTTCATGCCAGTATGCAGTTTGTTCTCAGTAAACATTGTGAGTTGAGTGAATCAATGAATGAATTAATGAATTGCCAAGTTAAATTATGTATAGATTCATTATTGATAATGATTTCTGATTATTATTTACTAAAAATCTATCCTGTCATCTAAATGACATTGTCAGATCATGAAGATGAAGTATATTGATACCATGAGCCACTATAATCTTATTCAATATTTCCACCTACTAGGTAGCTCTATTTCATAATTTAGTTGCTAAGCCTTTCCTAAAAGATCCACATTGTCAGAAGATCTAAAATCTATTCTTTGAAAATTTTTAGTATACATTATCCTATTAATTGTATCCATTTGATTGGGCACTAGGTTTTCTACAATATAATTGCAAGTTTACTCTTATAGGAAAAAAAGGAAATAACGTAGGGCAATAGATATGCTAATTTCCTTGGATTTAATCATAATTTCACTATATATATTAATATTTTATCTTGTGTGTATGGTGTGTATGTGTGTAAAAGTACATGCTTGCCATGATGTGAATATGGAAGATAAAGGCTTTGTTGATCAAGCAGAATTTCTGTTGTTATTTCAGTTGGGTCATGTACTACAATGTACTACAATGTAACTGGATGATGAATTCCCGGCAATCATTCTATCTCTACATCCTATGAATTCAGGGACTACAGAGGGCTAACACTGTATCAGGTTTTGTAAGGTTGATTCCAAGATCAAACTCAGGTAGTCAGGTAGTCAGGCTGAATAGCTAGAGATTTTACCCACCCATCTCACTAGTCCATTATATATTTTGAAACATTATATTGTGCACCTTAAAAATAGACAGATTTGAAAGACCGAATAATAGCTACCCAAATAAATAAAAAATGTTATGTTTTGCAAATGATAGTGTACACCATATTAAAGATGAGGTAAGCCTTTAAAGAATATTAAATTTGATTGACATTGTCAAAAGTATTTTTAATGTATTTTAAGAAATAGTCAGTTAATAATTACAGCTAAGTCATCCAATTCATTCCCATCTTTTACAACTTAGATAAACATGTTGCATCCAAAATATCCTATGCTATCATTGTTTCTTTTTTAACTGTCTCAGAGAACACCCCATTCTGAGTCCAATTATGCTCACTTTACAGAGAGTCCAAAGTGTTGATTACTTTTGAAATATCTATTATTTATTTGATGTGTATTAGTGTTTTGTCTGCATGTATGTAAGTGTACCATGTGTGTACAATGCCCACAGAGCTCATAAGATCCCCTGGAACTGGAGTTATGGACAATCTTTAGCCACCAAGTGGGTGCTGGGAACTGAGCCTGGGTACTCAGCAAGAGCAACCAGTGCTCCTAACCACTGAACCATCTATCCAGCCCTACTCTGCTGGTTACTTTTAACTGTTATCTTGATACAACTTAGAATCACTCAGGAAGAGAATCTTAATGCAGAATTATGCATATTGGTTGGGTGTGATCCTGTCTGGAAGGGCTTATTTTGATTGTTATTTGATATAGGAAGACCAGCCTATTGTGAGTGTCACCATTGCCTAGGCAGAAGTTTCTTAATAACGTGGCAGAGGAGAAAGTTATCTGAGAGTGAACAAAGTCAGCAAGTAGGACTGTATGCATTTATTTCTCTGTGCTCTTGCCTGTGGCTTTGATGTGACTTCCTGACTTGACTTCTCCTCAATGATGGCTGGTAACCTGGAATTATAAACCCAATAAACCTTTCTGTTCTACATTGCTGTTTGTCGAATCTTTTATTGCAGCAACAGAAATGAAACTAGAACAGGTGCTAATGTGTATGTTTTTTTTTTTACTTTTGGTTTATTATAAAATATAATAAACATTCATAATGTTTATTGTATAAGTAAGGACAGTAATAGTGATTACAATGATCAATGAATACCTTAGCTTTCTTTCAAGATTGGAGCACTGTTTCATGTGTATCTTTGCCACGTCAACTCCATTGCTCATGCATTGTGTCCTAATTTTAGAGATGATAAAATGAGGATTAGTAATGGTTTGTCTTTCTTAAGATTATTAGCCAAGGAGATGTAATAAGGGAATCCACTTATATGGTACCAGATCTGTGGATATGTTATCACAACAGAGTATATGCCCTAAGATGATAGACCAACCAAGTCAAGATGGTACAATTCAGGAACAATCTTCATTTTAGTTAGTTTAAAATAATCCAGAAACTATTCTAAGAAATTTCAAAAGCAAATGATGCCAAAAGACAGCTGAAAAGTCTCAACAGTGTTTTCCACCTCTGTCTCATGATTGTTCATGATGACTAACATATATCTGGTATTCATATTATTATCACTCATGATAGCAACAGAAATTTATTGGTCTGGGTCAAAGAATGATTGCTAAAGGAATGGAAACTGAAGCCAAAACTAGTAGAGTGGATAGCCATGTCAAATGAGTGTACAGTCAGGAATGGATATAGTGGTACTGATGGGGAGCATCTTAACTGCATAACCGACACAGATGCCACGAGATGGCATGGCTCCTTTCCAACAGGTCCAGTATAATGGCTCCCAGAAAGAAGAGTGGCAGGAAGAAAGACCTTATTCTCAATAGTGCTATGGTGGACCAGATAATTCCATCAGTATTCACAGGGACTGGGCTTTAGGGTGACTGTCTAGAAATGGGTTTGTATCTCAGTCATATAGTGTCTGCTTAGTACACAAAACATCCTGACTTCAGTATTCAGTACTCCAAACCCCAAATAAAAGTGTGTGTTTCAGAAATTTACAGACATCTAGATATTACTTATAAAAAGGTCCATTTTGAACACAGGTTCTCACAGGGAGAAGACCTTGTGAAACGAAGGCAGTAACGAGGTCAATGATCCCACAATTGAAGGGATATACTCTAAGGAGAAGCAGGAGTCTTCCCTACAGCCAACTAAAGGAGCTTATCCTGTGGATGTTTTGATCTTTGAACTTTCTGTTCTTGAGACTGGAGAGAAGACTCAGTGGTTGAGAGCACTGGCCGCTCTTATAGGGCATCTTCGTTGGGTTCTCAGCACCACATGGTGACTAACGAACATCCATAACTCTTGTTATGTTATGGGACTCAGTGTCCAGAAATAATGGGCATAGTGGAGTAGGGTATACTGCATGTCATAGCTGTTTCCGCCTCCTCGTGATTATTAGTACTATTATTATGATGTGTTTTCTTAAAGTAGGAGATATTCAGCTCTATCACCCTTGTCTCTTCTGGCTCCTTCCCAGCTGTGCAATGTGCTGGTACTTTCTGGCTCTGTTCCCTGGCTCCTCATTTCTGGCTTTTGATGGAGCATGATGATCAGATGGCCATGATTAGTTCTTTGGCTTGCATTGCAGATTATCTATTAAGTAACCATCTTCTCAGGCACTGACACATATGGTCAGCCGTTCCAGGGCTTAAAATAAATTTGCATTATAACTTGGAATGTTATTATGCAAAAGAGAGCTCATTTGGGAGTTTAACCTTGTTATTTGTTATGCTGCACATGTCTACTTGAAGCCTTCTGGATGGAATAGAGCATTGGGCACACAGGTCTTCCAGTATATTAATATTGCCTAGATAATCTGAGTAAGTTCATCCTAGGATGTGGCATCCATAGTGAACTACATCATGTACAGCAAAGGAGAAAAGTGTGACCTGCACTTTGCCTTATTTTTCTGCAGACCCATTTTCTACTTTCTTTTTCCCCCGTCAAACATCTATTTAGCACTTAGGAGCTGAATGCTTCCCTAGGTACCTGAGTGATCATGAGTAAGAGAGAAAAGCCTTGGACTTAAAATTTATGGATGCAAAGGTGATTTTTAGTACTAACTGGAAATAAGACATCCGTTTCTGGCTAATACCAGGCACCACTCTGGTGTCTCGTTCTCAGGCACCTAACTCCATGAAGTACAGAATGGAACCATGACATTAGTTGCTATGACATTAGTTTATAAAAGACAAGTGTAGTGACCCACTTATAATCCCCAAACTGTGGAGAGAGGGTCAAGCTGATTCCTGGGCCTCCCTGCCCAGTCAGCGTAGCCTATTTTCGAGTTCTAGGCCACTGAGAGATCTTGTTTCCAAAACACAAAGTGGATGGTGCTTGAGGAATAATACCTGAGGTTAACTTCTGACTTTCAAAAGAACGCATACACAAGTACATGTACAACCACACACAAAAACATACACACGTGCATACACAAACATGTGGCGTACCAAGTAAATGCTCAGCAGATGACAGTTACAGCAAAGAAATTTCTTGTGTCATAAAGGTTCCTTGATCTGAGGAAATGTGGATACTGTAGAAGTCTATTCAATTTCATTCTGTATTCTCTTAACTATAACCTAATTATTTCTTTAGAAAGAGTCAAAAGAGTATATTGGTTTATTCAATAATTGCTTGGGAAGAGACTTCAGGTTTCATACTTTAAAACATTATTCTCATTATGGTGTTTTTTTCATTTTGATTCAACCACTATGTTATAATAAGAATTAATGGCAAAAGATTTATTTGTAGAAATCAGTTCAAAAGTATTTTCAAGCTGGGGAAATGGCTCAGCAGTTAAGAGCAGTTAAGGTCCTCTTGTAGATGACCTGAGTTCAATTCCTAGCACCCACATAACAGTTAACAACTGTCCAGAACACCAGTTCCAGGGGATTCAATGCCTTCTGATCTCCACGGGCACTGTATGACATAGGTGCCCTTGAAAACATATAAACAATATATTCATATACATAAGCTACAAATAATAAATAAAAATATTTAAAAAAGAATATTTTCAACAATGAAACTGAAACAGAACTTGTTTTCTTTATGAAGATGTCTAGAAACCTTCTGAGGTATCAGATGCTGTCTCAGTTGTTAACTAGTGCAGAAAATAGCGGTACTGAGCATGAATGTTTAGGTTCTGGAAACTGAAAGGGTGGATTTGGATTCTAATTCCATTTCCTCTGTATGCATTAGTTTGTTTAACATAGAAAAGTTATTAATAAAATACAAAATAATGTCTGGTACATTCTTGAGCATTTAAAGGCTTAAACAAGAGGAAGCATGTATAACAGACTCTGATTCCCAGTAAACAGTAAATCATAGCTGCTGGTGATTATGCAGGCCTTTTAAAAATTCATAAGGATTAGTCACAGGTCCCGAGGGCATTTCATATACCAGGACACTGGGTTTTCTTCTTTCTATTTTGAATTGGTTTCATAGGAATTTGAATACAATGGGCCATTATATACTTACTGTCAAGTTCACATGGCACTGGATGGCATGTTTGGCATTGAAAAATTAGTATCAACTAGCACATAAGTGACTGGGCCAGTCCTGTTCTGTATGCTTCACAGTAATCAATTCATTTTTACAATCCTGTGAGGAACATTCTATTATTTTCATTTTAAAGATGAGAAAACTGAGGCCCTAGCTGAGATCATTCTGTTAGTGAACTGCACAGATGTGATTTTAACCTGTCACTCTGATTAGGGAGGGGCTCATTTTAAATTGTGTTTATTTATTTATTTATTGTTTTGTGGGCAAATGTGTTGAACTCAGAGCATCTGTTGAGAGTCAGGTCTTTCTACCATGTGTGTCCCAGAGATCAAATGCAGGTCTTCTCGAGTAGTAGCAAATAATTTTGCCCATTAAACTATTTCACAAGCCAGGTCTGTATTCTGTTCTTAAAAGTTTGTTTGCTTTATTTTTATTTTATGTGTGTGTGTATGTGTGTTTGTGTGCATGTGTGAGTGTGTGTATTGTCTACATATATGCAAGTGCATACATGTTGTACAATGCACATGGAAGTCAGAAGAGGGTGTCAGATTTCCTGAAACTAGAGTTATGGACAGTTGTTAGCCACCATGTGGGTGCTGGGATTCAAACCCACATCTTTGAAAGAAGAGCCAGTGCTCTTTAACTGCTGACCCAGCTCTACAGCCCCAGGGCCTATATACTTAACAAAATTTGTTCAGCTTTTTGTTAACTTAAGAATACAAGGAAACTTATTGCAATATTCAAATGTATAAGAGAGAAGAAAAGGCAAAGAAGGAGACAGAAGGAGAGGAGAGTAAGAAAGAGGAGAGGGTGGATGGAGAGAGAGGGACAGAGAAAGCGAGAGAAGGAGAAAAATTTGCATGTTACCTTTAAAAGCCTATGCGTGATAGGCTTCTTAAATGCTTCTCTTTATAGCACTCCTGAGTTCTCTAGCCACATTTTTCCATTGCTTCTGTTTGCAGTCCCCTTTCCTTAACAGGCTGATTGAATTACATTGCATATCATATGCAAAATGAGACACTAACTGAACGAACGGTCTCTCCCAGCAATGATTGCTCTGCTTTGCTTCATGTTCTGCTGAAGCACATCCTTAGGCATTCTCTTCTTTGTTTGTTTCCTTGCCCTCACTCAAGCTACTCTTACAGTACTCTAGATCCAATTAGATATCATCAAATGACATTAATATGGATTAACTGTTCTCCAAGATCTTTGATGATCTATGGCCATTGTTGATGTTTTATTTAAAACTTATGCCTTGCTGCGTTCAACAAGAATCTGGCAATTTTACCTACACTAAAGAAGAATTCCATTTCTTAGCATGCCAGAATGTACATGCACAATCATTCTAGTCCTTACTCAACAATTTTCAAGCTATCAGTGCCCCACAAGTGTTTGCTATTGATCACCGGTCTTGAGCTTGTATCTTTTCTAGTTTATGCCTCAGAATCATAAAATAGTGTCCCCACCCCAAAATTCATCTTCAACCCCAGTCCAAATAGGAAATTCCTAGTTGTTTTATCCTATTCCTCCAATCAGAACTATACTAAAAGAGGTATTGGGCCAGCGAGCCTGGTACATTGTTGCCCGTCCACACCTCAAATACAGGAACTGCTCCTAAGGCACATAAATATAAACCGGCCATTTCTGCCATAACAGATCGTGCCTATTGCAAGGTTCCTTTACTGTTCAGACTTGTCTGATAGTCACACAATTCATATTTATAAAATGCCTACTATGAACCTAAAAGTATAGCTCAATGAGAAGCATAATTCTATTCCTTAAGAAATTAACCATGGAGAAGTTTCAATGGACAGGCAAACAAATAGTTACAAAGCATTATGGAAGACACTTAGAGACTTTACCTGTCTGGGCTAGGGGCAACACATACAAGCTACTTAAGTTCTTATAGGACTAAGGAAGACATGACTAGTTAGAAGTAGTAATAGTGACTAATTTGTATTACGTATCAATATGCATTTTTATAGATTATATATGAATTAATGTGCATCTCATATATGGATATAAGCTTATTAAATGTAGAAATTAATCACATTAATCTGTTGTGCTTTTTATACTGCCTACAGCCAAATAATGTGAGGCAGAATAGCATTCAGTAATATTCCCAAATTCAAATGCTTGGAAAGTTTTAGAACTGAGACTTGAGCACAGTTGCCTTATCATCAGTTTTTTTATCTGATCTATACTGAAGGTACAGAGGAAATCCCATGTTTATATATTTGATTTTTATTTATTTTTTGTTTTAAAAAATCAAAATGCCTCTCTAGCTATTACCAATGATACAGAATGTTTTGATACATTGAATGTTCATCATATTCTATAAGTCATCTACCAAGGATCATCAGATATCAATTTGTTCACCCAATTGTACAAAGAAGCACTGCCCTACAATAATTTCAAGTGGCAAGTTGCAGTTAACCAATGTTTCCAGGTCTCTAAGGTGAAATAGAGCACTTTTAAGTATCTTTTTTTTTTTTGGCTGGTATGTCTGTTTACCCTGAAACTTAACTGGAATTCTGCTGTTCCACCTATAAATACCTATATTTTCCAAGACTCACTCTTCTTGTATTTCTGGCCAGTTCTCTTAGTTGAAAACAGCTTCTTCGTTTTTGGATTGAGCCTTGGTTTCATGCCAGATTTCAATAGTTATGAGGCTGACAGTTCTACAATAACCATATTGAGCTATACACTGAAGTACATCAGGAACTTGTGATTATTATTGGTTATGAAATGAGGCCAAGATACCCTCTCCAAATTAGCTTTTGTTCTTGAGCATGGTCTTCACCTAAAGATTATGTTCAGTAGTCATGGCCCTGTTGAGTCAGTATTTAAAATACAAGGTTTTGTGTACCTGCACTCTCATACATTTATACATACAATCTCACACACACATACACACACACAGCACATGACTCTTAGTGATAAAGGTATTTATGTGACTGGAGAAACATTCTTCTTTGATATTATTTAAAGATGAGAAGGCTGCATGGTAAGGAAATATGGATGAACTCAATTTGTTGAGGGTGATTCTACTTGTAACTACAAGCAGAAAGTAGGAATCTTAGCACTATAACTGCAAAAAAATAAATTATGAAATTACCATATGAGCTTACAAGACAACATTGAGATTCAAAGGAGAGTGGAAACTAAGTGGTACCATAATGCTGGCCTTTTGAGATAATAAACCATAAACCTAGATATTCTTTGCCTTCCCGGATCCATTGAAACTCACAAATAATAAACTCATTGTTTTTTAGGATATCAAATTTTCAGTAACTACTTACTAATAGATAGCTAATATGCCTTGGTTCTGTTTCCAAATGTGTGACTTCTCTTCTGACCTCTACATGCAAAAGTGTAGTAAGTTGTCCAGAACATTTAGTTAAACTAGAGAAGTCTTGTGTCATAGATGTCAAGATGAAGAACAAGGACCAGATATCGCAGGAATGAATAACTACACATTTATATATCATGACTAGTAATATAAGGATTTTAAAGGCATCTCCCCAGAATCTGTACTGTCTATCATCCCCTATTCTTGAAAGAAATCCTATGAAGTACTGATTAGATGACACAAGTTCAGTGGAATAAGGCCAAAGGGCAGAGTTAAAGAAAAATTCTGATAATCTAGACTTAGTACCCCATTTACTAAGGGTTTTTAACATAATGAGAAATTCAATTTGAGCTTCTGTCTTGCTGGGTAAAGTACAGATCCTGTTGAGAGGGTTGGAAAGGAAAATTCTTTTCCTGTTGGTTTCTGCTTCAAAGACATCTCTAGCAATTTATTTCCATCTTCATTTGCATATGAAGATTGAGTTCAGGGTTAAAGCATAGTAGACATCATTTGTCCAAAGCCTATAGTGGTTTCACAGAGGGAGAGAAAGGCTGAAGATTTGTGGTCCTGTGCCTTTTTGGTAACTGTCTGCAAAGATGGAGAAGCCACGTACTTCTGATAAAATATGACCCTCACACACTCCTGTAAATTGCTTTTGCCCACTCACATTTAGAGGTCATTTATCTTGTTTGCTTTTACAGATGGACATTCAACACATTCCCTGCCATTGATTTGGCTCCGTAGTTTAGAGTTGTATAAAAAATTTACAAAGTGCATTTGGAGAAAAATGTCACTTCACCTGGGTACAAGTAGAAGATGTCTATCTTTATTTCATCCACAGAGAAGCATAGCGATTTGCAAAAAGGAGTGTGAAAATGATCAAGAGGACAAGACAGAAATAGTCAATAACCATAAATTCTTAGCCTAGAAGTGGCTTTCTAGGTTAAGACAATATATATTTTCTCCTTTCTAAGGAGATATGTATGCCTTACAGCATTTACTTGGAAACATCTTAGATGTGGGACTATAAAGTATCCTATTTATAGTAGGTTTTCTTTACCACCTATAGTAGGTTTTCTTTACCACCTAAGAGACTGACTGACTTTAACATCGATGTTTTAAAATTGTCATGCTTCATCGTAGTTCTTTCTCATTTTAATTTCTTTTTGTATTTTCAGTAGATTAGTATAATACATGGAATGTTACTATGCAGTTGACACACTTTGGCTGAATGTCAATTCAATGAAATCCTGACTTAAGTGATGAGAATTCTAGATGGCATTTACTTATCACCCCCATGACTGCAAGAAGGGTGTTAAAGCTCTGTCTGCATAGCTGTGGTACTATACACTTTATGTTTTCTTTCTTTCTGATTCCTTTCCTTCCTGTCATTTCCATGTAGTTTGGATAATAATTCCTTCAAAATTCCAGGGACCAAACACAAATAAATATACAGAAGTACCTAATCACCTGTAAACAAAAATGGTTCTTCATTAAATGTAAGCTTCAAAGCCAGGAGTACTCAGCCTCCTGTCCTTTCTATCTTCCATTAATAGTTTCTGAGAATGTAAAACCATTGCAAAATCAGTGCTGATTAAAAACTGAAGCATATTAATTACAAAATGTAGCCGTCCTTAAAATGTTCAGTCAGAGGGAATGATCTAATGTTATAGAGTAAATACTTTAAAATCACATCATAACCAAATGAATAAATATTTGATTTTCTGTCATGTGCAGTGCCTGGAGTTGCTGATATAGGAAGAAAATAAATGTGATATATTTGACAGAATTTCATCTGCAGATGATCTTACTTTGCTCCTACCCTTTGGGCCTTGTGATCTAATGTAATTCCAAAATTTTGACAAATAATTATTCAGCCAACTTTTACTTTGTATTGGATTAGTCTTCAATTAATGTCACATGTATTTTTTATCTTTTAATATTTTCTTTATTATTTACATTTTCTGTATATGAGTGCATTGCCTGTATATGTGATGTGTGTAAGTACATCTATATCATGCAATATCCATAGAGGTCAGAAGAGGTCATTGAATTCCCCTGGAACTAGAGTTATGGACGAATTTTCATCATTATATGGGTGCTGGGAAATTGAACTCCTATCTTCTGCAGACCAGCCAGTGCTCTTAACCACTGAGTCATCACTCCAGTCCCCAATGCCATTCATTTTTGAAATTAATGTAGATCACTAGTTGAACACTATTTCTATTTCAGAACCAAAAATCTTGGAAAATGAGTCTAGTACTTCTTTACATTTGGGGCAGGAACTAGTCTAGTTTACAAAGTATATTGCTTCATAAATTGCAAAAGTAGCTGAATTGCAAAACAATTTTAAAGAGTTCTAAACAGGCTCAATATCTCTACTCCTGGGATGAAAGTGGTATGTATATATGATGGGACCTTAATATTTATTTACACATTCAAATCTTCATTTTAAATAATAAATTCTGATGCTGGATACAAACAAAATGTGTCATTATACTATAATAGATTGAAGCAGGAATTGTTTAAACAAACCTTCTTTGGAATATATTTTATATGGTTTGCTTTACATGGATGGAGGGGACCAAGGTTTGTGTCCTTCATTTGAATATTTTTGAGGTGTCAGGGTACAAGCAAAGGGGGTAGTAAGATGATTTGTTTCCATGATTTTTGATACAGCATTTCACTGGAGATTTGAAATGTTGAGAAAATCAGAAAACTCTCTAGAGTCTCTGCCCTGTGCATGGAAAAATAGTTTAGTGGGAAGGAGGAAGAGAAGCACCAAACAGGAGAGAAGGTAGATCTCGGGGAGGGATTCAGTCATTGATGATTTGTTCTGTTCTGTCATTTTGTTTGAATTGAATTCACTCTTCTTCTCTTCATGTGTGTTTGTGTCAGCCATCAGCTTCTTAATAATGATCTATAGGACCAGATCACTTGGGGAAAGTGAGATACAATAAGAATTATGCTCTGCAGTAAAGAGCTCTGAAAAATGGCTAGTTTCCCCTGACTTGGCATTTTATTGGTTTCAAATGTATTAACATATAAGATACAGCTTGAAAATATTTTAAATTATGAAAATTTACCATTACAAAGATGTCATGCAAACAATTTTCAATGGAAAATTCTAGAAATACATATTTATTTTACCTAAAAATTCTTAATTTAGTTTTAGCTTATATGTATAAGTATTTTGCCTGCAAATAAGTAAGTGCTCCCATATGTGCAATGCCCACAGAGGCTGGAAGAAGGTGTCACATCCGTGGAACTGGAGTTATGAATAGTGGTGAGCTACCATGTGGGTGCTCTGAACTGAACCTTAATCCTCTACAGCAGCATCTGTACTCTTAACCACTGAGCCGTGTATCCAACCCTATTATCTTTATTTTTAACCAAAGACTTTATATGTATGTGTGGATTATGTTTTCTGATAATTGGAAGAGTTAGAATATAATTAAGGCATATAATAAATATTAACTCAAAGAAAATTAGATCAAAAGATGGGCATAGCATCACGAGTATATTTAATTTTTAAAAATGTATTCATTTAAAAATATATTTTTATGAGTGTTTTGCCTGTGTGTATGTAGGTATACTGTGTTGTGTGTATGTAAGTATATTGTGTGCATTTCCATGGAAGCCAGAAGAAAGTATCACACCCTCTGAAACTGGAGTTATAGATGGCTGTTAACAGCCATGTGGATACTGGGAACCCAACCAATTTTTTTTCTGCAAGAGCTACCAATGCTCTTAACCGCTGAGCCATCTCCAATCTCTTAGCATTATTGGTTTATTTTCAAAAGCAAGCTTTAGTCTTTGTTTTAATAATCTTTAGGACTTTGTGGTACTCTTCTTTTTTGGTAATTCTACCCATTTTCAATTATAAATCTCAAAGAAAAGTTATCTATTTCTCCTCAAGACTTTTTAGCTATTTTTATTCTAAACCAACAAGAATGAGAAGAGGTGCTGGAAGGGGCAGTACATTTCTAAATCTAAAATCTGCCTTTGCATTTGAGACTGTGCATTCTAAGTAAGATTCCTCAGTTTGCTCTTCAGTGAGAGAATGAAATTGCTCATGTTTAATGTACTGGGTAATGGAATGGGGATTGGTTTATCATGATTGTAATCAGTGATGTGTGTTAAATAATTTCAATGTAATGCTAGAGAAGTAGCATGCAAGGAGGGTGGCTGTTGCCATCTAGACACATCATAGCTCAATTTCCATGACCATGTTGTCCTATTTGCCTTATTGTTGAGCACACAGTTACATGCTTGGATGCCACAATAGCTGTGGAATTATAAATGTTTATACAGAAAGGTTCATAACTATTTATTTCATTGAGTTCTTGTAGAAATTTTTTTTTCCTATCAGGAAATATTTATGGGGTAATTGTTTTTAACTGAATTTTTGTGATTTTCACATTTTGTAATTTAACGGTATTTAGATTCCTTCCCTATCCACACCTTTGCTTATTGCACCCCAATTTAATGTACTCTAATGTGTATATGTGTATATATATATTATATATATTAAAGCCTTTAGAGTATAATTTGTGTCCCCAAATGTCTTTCATTGTGGGTCCATCCATAGGAGCCTAATTAACTACCAAGAGTCCCCTGCTTGAAAGAGTAGCTATATCTTAAAGGTATTTTAAATCATCTGATGGGAAACTTCAACTTCAAGTTGAGGAGTCTTTGCAATTCAACATGGAGATTTGATGCCTCCACTTGAGCCCTTCTGTGAATACTTTGTGCTTGTGCTGACCAGGACAACAGAACAGAGTCAATGATGAAGTAGACAGGGTCCCAGAGGAGTAGGATAACTCATTTAAAGAATGATGAGAAATTAGATTGACTGAGATGTTCTTCTGTATAGTGGGAACAACACTGGCAACTCAACTCACTCAGAATTCAGCTCCCTAGTGGCAGTAGTTCACAGACTGTTTCAAGTCTGCAGTGCACAAGACCAGGTAGGGGATTATAACGAGATCTTTCCTCTTGATTATTCCTATCATCTTGACAATCAGGGAGTAAGGTGATAGAAACAAAGCTAACGACATAATAACTATGAGAGAATATTTATTATAGGAATATTAAAAGACTTTATACATGAAGATCTAAGTACATTCCTGGACACCTGTTGATATTGTAAATGCTAAATATGGCCTTTGGGAATAAATCCATAATAATATTATAGTATGAAATATGTGATCCAGTTATATACTTACCTTTTACAGTCTTTTGCTTATTTTAATTCGTAGTTTACTATCCAGTAGAAAAAGTACTTGCTACAGTCTTTCCTACCCATAGTAGAGGAAACATTCTCTGTTTTGATGGAGCAACAGAAGGACTCAGAAGTTACATCCGAGAATCTTGTCCAGAGCACTGCTACAATTATAAAGTACAGGCTGAAGGTTGTGTTCAGGAATCAAGGGCCATGCAGAGGCACAAGGCAATAAAGTCTTGGATTGGAAAACATCCCATATGAGATCTTAGCTTTGCTTTCCCTCTCTGGTGTGGGGTTGAGGCCGTGTCTCAGTGTTCATTGGCTTTCCTGGCACATGCTAACATTTTCAAGGTTTTGTGAAAAGAGTAAGTGTACTATGCCATATCTCAGAAAGGATTCTCCCTGTTTACTGCATGTTGAGATCATCAATGTTTTTTTTTTACACATGTTCAGTTGCATTAGTTTCTTAGGGCTTCAGTTATTTTATTTTACTCCTTAATTTTTGTTACTTTGTCTTTAAAATGGAAATCAAAACCTCATGGTGATAAAATCATCTGCTTTGGTGACAAATTGTTCTAAGTTGGAATTTAACTTCTATTTCTCAGGAGCTGGGCTACTTTTGCAAGGTACTTGACAATATTATGCTCCATTATCTTTCACTTATTAAATGAGGGTAAAAATCTTATGTACCTATTGAATAAACTATACTATCACATAATACAGTAGCTAAGAACAGGCTAGGGATATTGTCTCTGGTTTGAATTTAAGTTGTTTACTAGAAATATAGCATGGGCAATTTGTTTAACCTGACTGTTTTCATTAACTTTCATAGCAGTAAAAATCTTATGAGGACTGGGACAATATCTCAATTAATGAAGTAAAAGCCAGAAAAGCATGAGAATCTGAGTCAGATCCCTAAGAACACATGTGTGGCTGGAAATGCTTATAATCACAGCACTGGGAGAAACAGAGACAGGGGAATCCCTGGAGCATGCTAGATAGTAGATCTGGTTAAATCATTGATTTCCAGGTTCAGTGACAGACTATTTCTAAAATAAGATGAAGAGTGACTGAGGAACAAAGCTAACATCACTCTCTGGTACAAGTGCACACACACACACACACACACACACACACGAATACATATACACAAAGAATATGAGTGCTTACACTTAAAATCAAGTATTTAACAATGTGGTATAGGTGTCCTATTCAGGGATGAGTGATCTTCAGTATTGTATTCTATACTTTGCCAGTTCTCAGTTAATCACCAGCTGTTGCATGAGGTGGTAAGAGTTGGGGGATGCATTAATATTCATTTTTCCCCTTGTTCTGTTATGTTCCCTGAGCCTTAGGTGTAGGGGTTGCATTGTAGATGTACCACATAGGGCTGGAACCTCACAGTCACTTATTCCTTGTGTTTGACTAGCAGTGGAATTTAGTAATACTCTCCCTCCATCTGTTGCAAAATGAAGCTTTTTGATGAGTGGTGAGAGGTACGCCTGACTTTAAATATAAAGATACACATTTAGAATACAAACCTATGATAACCAAGGTTCAAGGGCCATTGCAGAAGAGGAAGCATAAAGACTGTAAGAGCCAGAGGTGGTGGACAGCCACAGGAAGCAGAATGTTTCAGAGAGCTGCAAGTTACTCATATAAACTTACAGCAGTCATAACAGCATGCACAAGATACACACAAGCTCAAGACAGACAAAATCCCAGCACAAAAGTGTGGACATGGGTAAGAAGCCCCAAATTCAATTGAGGAACTTTTGTCAACCAATAACTCCTTGTTGGGCATAATGTAAGGTAGGCCTAGCCAGGCCACCTGCTAGGAGGAATAGAGGAATGGCTCCTGTGGGTGTGGCGTTCTGCTCTGGCTAGTTGTGAGACCAGCATCTGGAAAGTATCTGCCTACCTGGGGACAAACTTACTATTGGCTGTATTTGGGACCCCACCCAATAAGGTCATTGGCTGTCCAGACCTATAAGAGCTTGTGCACATATTCAATAAAGGAGTTGGCAGCGCCACGAGCTTGGGCTGCTTCCCGTCCAACTCCCAGAGTCTGAGGTTTGACTCTGTGTCTACTCACCCCAACCCCTCGGGCTGGCCCCCCAAAGTCCACTCAGGCTGGCCCTGAGTGGTCAGACACAACGGTAACTGACACGACTATAACTCCTAGGAGAGGGAATTGCTTTTCTCTAAGGATATGCCACTAGTTAAGTTAACCAGGCTCCAGTGGATGATGTACACTGAAAAATATTGGGGAACACAAACTTGACATGAAAGACCTTAACTTATATAACAGAGTACATGAAATCCAGTTTGGGGAAGATATAAGAGTGTTTCGGATAGTGGAGGGGTCTAAATATTATATAGCATACTGTAGGAAATTTGAAAAAGTTCCATAAAAACCCAATTATTTAAAAAGTGTTCCTTATCACCTCTGAAAGGATCATGTAAAAATAAAGACATTAGTATAGCTTCTAGAAAATAAGTAGAAACATTCAATAAATGAGAGCCATGGCATTTGAATATAACTGAAAATTCAAATATCTCATAAGTCCATATGTCCATATTCTTTGAAGTCTGCTGGTAAATAATTATGAAATCATTCATCATATTTTAATATTCTTATTTCTACAGTTGTATGATGCTTTTAAAGATATAATAAATCCAAGAAAATTAAAGAATTCAAGCTAAATAAGGCTCATGCAAGCTACATGCTAGTATTTCATTTCACAGGCCAAGATGAAACAAAACAGAACAATAATAACAAACCTCCCAACATTTACTTGGACAATTGGGAGAGAACTGATGGGCTCAATCCAGGATTTAAGAGACCTTCAAGAAGCCCAGAACAAATCTAGAATCTGAATAAAACCATAGAAGGAAACAGCCTTGGAAACAGGGTTTATTTGAATTAGAAATATTTCCTATTCCTGCTGCAAATTCATTAGCTTTCGGAAGAAGAAGCCATGACCTAGAAATGATAACTGCAGACATGGTCATAATATTCATCTGCAATTCAACTTACCACCTTGCCTATGTCTTTTCTTCAGAGACATGCTGTGCCTTCTATCAGTCTTCCATCAGGTTTTTCAGAGTTTATACCGAAAGGACCTTTCTTGCTTTGACTGAAAAAGAGATCTGTGCATTGATGCAATCAGAATTTTCTTAAATTTTTCCATTTAAAAGTAAACTTTGACTTGTAATTTATCTTGTGGAAAATCGTTCTGCCTATGTAGTTAATATCCTAGCATTCACAACGACCTTACCATATTGTAATCTTTAGTTTATAGAGGTGCTGGAAATGGAAGAATTGTAGTGTTCAAGCATTTTTATAAATTTTATTTGATTTTCAAAAGCCAAGATAAAGTTCCCATGGAAACATACATAGTTTAGAAGTCTCATATATAAACTAGAAGAAGTGAAAAAGTTTTAAAAGTTAATGATAAATCACTGGGGATATTTAGCATTTGGGTTCTCCAGAGAAATATATCAGGTGCAAATCAATGTTTATGTAACTATGTGTTTATTTATATATCTATGTACACATATATATCTCTGTACTAGCAAATATATGCATTTTTGAATTGTGTGTCTATGTACATATGTAAATATGCAGCTGTCCATTTATCATCCATCTATCTTTCTATATATCACCTTTCATCTATTTAAAATCGATCTTTCTCTCTTCAGTCTGCCTGTCATGATACTTTGCCATCAGTTATTCATGTTGATTATAGAGGCTGACAAGGCCAAAATCTGTAGGATAGACACACTGTTTGGAAACCTAGGAAAGAGTTAGATTTTGACTAATCCTGTCAGTGCACTGTTGTCTGCTGGCAGAATCTCTTCTTGCCCAAGGGAGGTCAGTCTTTTTTATTCAGGTCTTCAATTGATTGAATGAGGTCCATTTACCTTACAGAGAGTAAAATCTGCTTTATTAAGTCTGTCAGTTTGGCTGTTATATTCATATAAAAGTATGTCATATAAGTATGTACATTTCTATTTAACCAACTATCTGACTGCCAAGGCTAAGAAAAATACACTCATAAATTAACCATCACAAGTCCATTCAATCACTGTATTAGTGATATGAACTATCTCCTTAAGGCCCCAATTTGGTGGTATTGGGGAGTGGTGGAAACTTTAAGAGGATATTTTGGTTACTGGGAAATGCTCATTGGAGGGTTTGGAACATGCCTTTATACCTCCTCTTTCTTCTGTTGATTCTTTGGTATTCTGGCCCTGAGGTAAGCAATTTTGCCCTATTGCATTATTTCCAACATTACTTACTGCCTTACCAATGGTCTTAAAAGTAATATTGCCCACTAACTGGGCACATTAGTCAAAATACACCTTTTTTTCCTCCATAAATTGATTATCTCCTTTCTGTGTTTTGTAAACAGAAAGATGACTGAGATATTCATTTATAAAATGTCTAATCTTCAAACAGAATCAAAGTATCATATTTTTGCTCACCATAGTACCACTTTTATTTACAAAAAATTTTAAAAATATCTGTTAGTCCCTTCCAGCTATAAAAATTCAGTAAAGCTCTTTGAAGTGTTTGTGATATTTCTCTTTTCTTGGATATCCACTAATTTAAATATAGTGCTGCGAAGTTTATAATACTGACTACTGCTGTATAAAGAAATGCACATTATTAGATGGTGAGAGAATGACTGAGGAAGAAAACAAGACAGGAGAGATGTGCACACACCAGCATGAAAACAAAGAAAAACTCCCAAGATAAAGAATGGATTAAAGGTTGACTGGAAAGCCCTTTGCTCTGTACTGATTGCAGACCTGTAACTGCTACTTATGACTACTTTCCTCCAGTACCCATTACACATCCCCCTGCTCCCAGCAGTCACCTCAGCTGGGTATAATCCCTAACATAGTCATGTGACCCAACCTTATTCTTTGAAGAACTTGTATATTAGTAATCTTGACTGAATTGGCGGTTGTATTTTCTCATTGATTTTAATCACTGGACATGCTAATACTAAGTAATTCTCTCGTTCTATTCCTTGTCTGCAGTTTAGAGCAGAAGTCTGATTTTTCTTTGGAAGTGAGGACCAAGAGAGAGCTCAGTAACTCTCTTCTCTGCCCACTGATTCAGAGGCGTGGGTGATTCAAAGTCATCAGATGGCAGTTTTAACTTCCAATTCAAGGATAGCATTACTCTCTCTGGAACGGAAAATTCCAGTGAGCAGGGCACAGGTCATGGAAAGAAAAAGCAAACGTATACTAATAGTGAGTATTTACACGCCTATCCCTTGTTTTTCCTGGATTCCTAGATCCTGGTTGTGAATAGCTGGCTATGGATAACTTATATTAGATCCTCATTCAACACTTATTCACCCTTATGAAAAACATTATCCCAGCTCTGCAAGGTGTATCTATCTACCTGGCACTGTAGCTTCAAGAGGCTATTGTATTGTGAAGCAAGCTTTGTTAGGATGTCTGAGAACATGGTAAGATGACTGAATTCCATGAGCTTTGGACCATCAATAAGCTGTGTTTGTTGCTGAGTAAGTTCTTTATTCGGTTACAGTGAATGGAACATTGTGGCAGTAGATGAGGCATTCTCTATACCCATACTTGACCACTACGAAGGAAACCACATCTTTATATATACCCTAGAACCAAATCTCACTAACTAGTATTTATGCTTATTTAAAGTTCAAAAAGGAATACATTGGGCAATTATGTGGATGGTCAGGGAGACTGACTGCCTTGTGTCCACTGAATATGTCCTCTGCCTATTTTGTTATTAAATACTTTTTTTCTAAGGTCTTTCTTGGGTGTTCATTCACATGGTACACAGTTGCCTTCTGTTATTCTCCCATTCAAAGGAACCTACTCACATATCTCATCCCCAAATTTCCTTGTCACTAGATTTCCAATCATATTCACCACAAGATTATGAGTATTCCACTAAATCATTGCCTCTTTCTGCTTCTAAGAAAGGTGAAAAACTTGGTTCACTATCCAAAATAGTGCCTCCTGAATGGATTTTCCTTCATATTATTCTTCAGGAACAGTCTAGTAAAGACACATAGTGTTTCAGATGTCCACCTTGTGGGCCTGTGTCTTTTCTTTGATAAACTATATGAAGTTGAGCTACACAAGACCAGAAAGTTGGGCTGTAAGAGATAAGTTGATTTAGCAGCAGTGGGACCATGAGTATTTCAGATATTCCTTGATGTGATTTTCTTATGCTTTCGTGATGGGCCTCATCATTCATACACTGACTCCATTTGATGGACAAATATATTTCCTAGGTTGATTCAAAAGTGGCTTGCAGTAATTTAATTTTAAATTCTAGGTGTAATTTTCTACAGTGCACAGGAGGGGATTCTATGGCTTAGGGAGATTGGAATATTATAGTGGATTTTTCACTTAACATATGCTTACTCATTCTGGTATAGTGCACAACACAACTATGAGAAATAAATGCTTGAAGTTTGCACTAGCATCCCTGGAGAACTGTATAATAACCCTTCTCTGAAGACCAGAAAGTACAGTGGGAACTGCTTCCAGTAAACTGGGAAACATGAATGCAGTGGAACCTAGTGACTCTCGGGGTAACAAGGGCAAGTCAAGTTCACAGTATTCATTGCCCCAGGCAAGGTGGACATAATTACCATGTTGGAAAGTAGAGTTAAACTGATAATCAGAATAGCCTGACTTGACAGACCTTTGTCATTGGTCAGGTAATCACAGAGTTCCCAGAGCTCATAGTCGTGAAAACTTACAAATTATTTATTTTTTACTTTTAACCGAATTCATGTGATTTTTCATATGATACATATTAATCATATTTAGACCCCCTACCCTGTCTGCAGCCTCTGTTAAGCACCCCTGTTCTGTGCTGGATTTCATGCATTCAGTTATATATGTTAAGACCTGTCAAGGCAAATTTGTATCCCTAGATGTCCCTTAGTGTGAGTTCATACACTGGAGGCTGTTCAACCTATCTAGCATCTCTCCCTTAAAGAAGACCATCTCCCTCTCACTCAGTACTGATCAGTTGCCAATAGTTTCTTAGCTAAGAAAGGGGATTCTTAAGCATTTTCCCATGTCTGTCTATAGTTTTGTCTGCTTTGAGTTTGTAAATTCTTGATAGGATAGCAAGAGTTCTAAGTCAAGTGAAGAAAAGACTAACTTGAACCATAAAAACAGACAGACCACCCCTGTTTAATTCACAGGTTTGAGGTTGTTTACAACCAAACCTCTTTGAATGAAAGGAGGACTTGGTTCTTCTAAGGAAGGACATAGTAAAAAGAGCATGATTAAACGCGCATACTGTTGGGCTATCAAGAAAAGGTGCTGGATGTACATACTGTTGGGCTAAGAAGACTGATCTGTGGGTAAAGTATTTTCTATGCAATTGTGAGAACCTGAGTTCAGATATCTAGTGCCAATGTAAAAGGTGCATAGAAGCATGTTTGTGATCCCAGTGGTGGTGGAGTGGAGATAGGTAGATTCATGGAACTCATTCTCCAGAAGCTTAACTGAAACTGAATTACAAATTCAGTGAGTGACCCTGACTCAAAAGGAGAAGTAGGGTGACCAGCAGTTGAAGAAGATATCAATCTCTGATCTCCACACGCACACATACATGTTCACGCACATGGGTGAACACACGCCTACAGTTTTTGTTTTTAATGCTCATACTATTCATCTTTCCTTAACCTTTTTCTAACATGGACCCTGTGTCCTTTAACTAAAATAACTTAACTCTGTATTTAGATAAAGAAAATAAATCATTTTGTGCCTATTGCCCTTGACTCTGAATTCACTTTAATTCCAAGAGAACTCCATAGTATATGCAGCCTACTGAAGTGTTCCATGCATTTTTATTGTAGAACTGCCTCCTGGTGGGTTCATTAGGTCTGTAAGTCTACCTGTGGTTCTCGAAGACATAATTAGAATTATGTCCCAAATTTGAATCATCTTTCTTTGTCTTTATCTCCAAAGAGGAAATGAACTAAGGACTGAGACAATTCCTCTGTGTACAATGGGTACATATGTTTTAAAAATCTTTAATCAATTCTTAAATTTGTTGTAAAATTTCACAGAAATTACTAAAAGCAAGAAAGTTTTTTTTTCTGCTTTTTTTGATGTTTCACTTTGCTTTTGGCATTAGAGAGAGAGATCTGAGAAGTTTAGGCCACACTGAAACTTGTGTTGTATCTGAGGATGGTCTTGAACTTTGGAATTTCTTGCCTTTATTTCCCAGGTGCTAGGATTATTGGCAAGGAAAATGTTTTTTTTGTAAATCATTAATCTCCTTGTCAGATTGATATGCCTTGTTTAAAGTTTGATCCAGTTGAGAGAGGAGCCTAGAGTTTAAGCTGTGATACAAAGTAAAAACACCCACACATCAGAGGGAGAAGTAATTAATTCTCCTTGAAATGATTTAATGACATGGACTGTCCTTTTTACTAAGAGTTGTGTAGATTTGCTGGCTCTCAGTTTCTTATGCCCTTCCTGTCCTATTGTGCTTCAGTTTTATCACTGCTATTTGAAAGCTCTGTAATTAGTTTTGCTGGCGTTTTTCTTCAGTTGAGTACTTATATGCGATTTGAACTTCATGTGATTATGTCTAAGGGATTGTGTCTCCTGCTGCTGTTCTTTGATTGGTAACAGGAAAATAGAAGCAAATGGATGAGAGATTCCAGCAATTGTTTCACGTTCGGGAAATTTATGAATGACTAAAGTTTTCTGACTTATCCACATTTTGATATTATTTCAGCCTAGACAAAAAGCATCATAATTTATATATGAATGGTTCAGGAAATCCCCACGCTTTAAAACAAAAAGTTACCACTTCGCTCATAAATAGGCAGAATGCCCAGAGATTTTCTAGAACCTTAACAGAGCACACCTGGGCATTGTACAAAACCTAGTTACCCTCTTGGTATTTTGAGATGGATTTTCTTTGAATCACAATGAGTTTAACTTATGGCCCCATCTTTTAAGAGTAGTGGATTTTCTGTGTTTCATGTGCTCCTAAAATCAAACATTCTGAGCACCACAAAGAGAGTATGTGTTCAGAGCAGTTTTACCAAATGTGCAATGTTCCTCACAGTCGATTTGTTTGGCTGACAAAGCTTAATTACAAGTAAGTGGTGAAGTTCTAAAAGCCAAGATACAAAAATCGCAATCTCTAATGCCCAGCAAGTATTAGAGATTTGGTCCTCTGCCATGTACTTATAAATGGGCTCACCAGGATCTTTCTGCAATTTGCATTGTAAAGGTAGTGCTCTCTATTTAAAAAAAAAAGTTGTGCATTTTTTTTTGGGGGGGGGGAGAAAATTAGAAATGGCAAAATGTTCTAGCAGTCTTTTTCATATTTGTGAAGTTTTAGGTGATATTTCCAAAGAACGGCTAAATAAAAACATACTATATGGCTTATATCAAATGCAGTTAGCAGATAACGATTTGAATGAACCTGGACTGTGCACTGAATGCCCTCTGAAACAGACCAAGATCTGGAGAAAGTGAGGAAGGAGAACATTTAAATTACCTTTGACCCCATGCTGATCACCTTTTGGTTTGCTGATGAGTTAGCACTGGCTTTGATTTGAGCCTGATTGGGGGATTTGTTACATGGTTGCTCATGGAGAAGGAGACACCTCTCCTTTGCACTAAACTCTTTTGTTCTGTTGGGGAGCATTTCCTTCAGCAATTGAGAGGGAACTTTTTGTTCAGCTACAGTATCATTAGCATCTTTTGAATCGCCAAAAGCTGGTGAGTGCCTTATATTGTTTGTGGAATTGTGTAAAAGAATAAAGAAAATGAAAGTGTTGCTCAGGCTGGTGCCCTCCCCCATTTGTGTAGTGAGCAAAGCTTGGGCATTGAAATTTGTCTGTCCTCCTTTTGGGAGAGCAGGAAAAAAATTTGGAGTTCTGGTGTCAAATAGTTTTAATTTAAATTAAAAATCCATGTGGCCATTTTTATCTGTCTGATTAGACGAGTTTCTGAACAGCTCCAAATCCTCACTCTGTCCCATTCTCGTCTTTGTCTCAGTCTCTGTCTCCATCTCCATTTCTACCTTTCTCTCTGTTTCCTTGCTAGGGGTCCAGCACAGAGCCGGGGCTTTGTACATGCAAAGAAGCACTGTTCCACAGAGCTCTTGAGTTGCCAGTCTTCTTTATTTTTAGAGAATCAAAGACCCGGTCCTGTTTTATAGCATTTCATGGGAGCTATGATTCATATAGCTGTAGTTCATACAAGTTCTGCTTATTAGCATGGTGCTTGTCACATCATAAAATTTTGTAAGCAATTATTTATGCTGTCTGAATCCCAGTTTTAGCTATTTCTAGCCATCTATATTTCCTAAATATTTACTTTTTCATGTTTCCTAATCTTTAAAACTATAATGATACCCAATCTAGAAAGCTATTTTGACAATTAAAATGTACATAAAGTGCCCGTGTTTGATGGGAAGCAGTTCATCAGTATTTACCACCTAATTTTCTCTGTTTGGATCACTCCAAAAATAATAATAATAAAAGAAAACAGCAGCAGCAATAGCTATCATGAGATACTATCCAAGTGCGAGTCACTGCATTATCAATAAAGACTATCCACCATTGTGGCTTTAGAAAAATGATGCCCTGGGTCAATGGCGTGAATCCGCAGTTCTCAAAAATTGCTGGGTTGCTATACTTTCATGTTAAATAATTTGTGACTTTGCACATGTGCAATGCTTTCCATCACATTATTTCTTATTTGCTCACCAGGAAAAAATCAATTGTTTTTTTTTTCTGTGCAGCCTGGTTTCAGGTAGAAGAAAAAATCAGATGGGACATAAAGACTTCATGAGGTTGTTTTCCTTGTTGACATTCTTAGGTAAACTTCCTATATCTTCACAGGGAATTGTTAAGTGGACCCTGGAGGATTTCAGATAGAATAGCAATTGCAGTGTGTCTACCACACATCAGGATAAAACACCTGCCCCACACCAGGTGTCTGAGTAAAGTGGACAAAAGACTTCGTTGGGTCCTTTCCGCTTTTCAGAGGAAAATGGTTGAATTCTTAGGGCTCAGTCATAGCTTTCAACATTCCAAGTCATCGTTTTAGTAAAATATCCCTTTTTTATTTCATGGCCATAGTTCTGGCAAGAAGTTTATATCAAACTTTGTTTGTATCAAACTCTTCTTACAACCCAATTAGAGGCCACCATGAAGTGTTAGAAGAAGCAGAGGCTGAGAACAGTCACCATTCTCCTCCAGAACTCTGAAGTGCCTAAGAGGAAGGAAAACCATGTGTTGATTTACTGTGTCTAGGCACTTGACACAGGAATTTAGCAAGAATGCCAAGGAAAACAGCCATTAGAAGGGAAGCACCTATGATTTGCTTTTTACCCAAGAGCAGAAAATGTATTTCAGTGACTTGAATAAATTTCAGTGAACTAGGAGAGGTGCTAGAGTTTATGGTTCTAGGTTTGGGTCATGCTCCCACTTTACCAAGAGAATTCATTTTAAAGTAACTTCACATAGTTTTGGCCAAAGAAGTTGGAATTTTGTTTTATTTTTATTTCTTTTATTTTATTCCATTTAATATTTTCATTAGTGTATCACAAAGCTCAGGTTGTTTTCAACCTACTCTATGTCCAAAAATGACCTTGAACTTCTGATCCTCCTACCTCCAAATCCAAGTACATATTTTAAAAACCACTGGTTTAGATTCAAATATACTAAACATCCATAGGCAAAAGTCACGTAAATGAATGTTCTCTGGAAGTCTTACTGACTTTTTAAGGTATCTATGCGGTCATCAGATTTAAATGTCTGAAAACTACTGAGCTAATGTCATAATTAACATAGAATAGCAAGTAATCATCAACAGAGCCTGCTGTTGATGAGATAATAATCTAACACATGTCTGGATGTATGTTTGGAACAGGTGACACGTGACTTTCATAAGTGCCTTAGAATGCATCCACATTCCAGAGTCCTGGAAGAGGGTAAGCTCAGAGCAGAATTAGTAAGCGAGTGTGACCAGCTGCACTCAGAAGAGTAACACATCATTCCAGTCACATTTTATCATGACTACATCCATGGGAAATATGGGGAATGAAGTCCATCTGTGCCTGTGAAGAATGAAAAGTAATTATTCAGAAGCAGCACACAGCCTTTACCAGTTTAATACAAAACCATCATGTACTAAATGGGTCAACATAGGCCAACTGTGTGGTAATAAACTTTAGTTTCACCATATATGTTATGTATGATAAAATAAGTTTGGCAGGGCATGCTGGCACATGGCTAAAATCCTAATGTCTACAAGACCAGAACAGGAGGATTTGCATGAGTTTCAGGCTAACCAGTGCTACATGATGAGTTTTGAGCCCAACTTAGACTGCAGACCCAGTCTCTGACTAAACCAATCAGCATGGCCAACCAATCAAATAACCTATCAAATAAACAAATAACTAACTTTCAAAATGTTGATGAGAGAACATGTATAAAATAGTCTAAAACAAAGATTGGTACAAGTATATTAAATCACTAGGTTGTATCACAAAGAGTTTTAAATCAGTTTGCTAGGGGAATTAAATATATAAATATATTCATAAAGCTTGTACTAAACATATAACTATAATATAAAGTCATAAGCTCTGTGAATATATGGACAGTAGATAGTATATAAACTCTTTAGGGATGTCGGGAAGATCGGTTTTCATGCTTTCATAGAAGCACTTGAGTTACAAGTTCTTTAAGGATTCTCTAAGTACTTCTTGGCTCTGGATCTCATTCTGCACCTGGAGATTACCTTCTTAAAGTATTTACCTGATTTTTCTGTGACAATAAATTTTTGTATCTGCTTTTATCATTAGCTTTAGCTTCTGATAGCTCCATGATGGCTACCTCATTCCATTTTGTATGTCTGTACCTACTGTGATCCCTGGCCTCTGGTAAATAAGTAGGTAGATATTTGCTGAATGGATGTTCTTAAGAGCATTCAATAAGAGCAATTTCATGAAAGACAAAAAGAAGTCATAAAAACAGTGAAGAGTTTCTGACAAGGCAGTGCTTATGCAGTAGGAAGTGTAAGTGACAGGTAACTAACATACCATGGAAATGCAAAACATCAAGAAACAGAATTCAAGATGTTTGGAAATCATTATTGTGTGTTAGAAAGGATACGAAAGACAAAATGATCCCTGTTCTAAAAGTACTCAAAGTAGGCGGTGTTCCCTAGTGATGGGATAAGTACATACAGGGTGGTATGAGGTAGTGTAAAGTTAAAAGGATGAATTGGTATTATGCCATGGTGATAGAAAGCTAGATTTGAGTGTCAGCTCTAATATTCATTGAAAGAGGAGATGGAGGGTATAGGCAAGCATGCTTGAATACCACGTTTCATTTTATTTCAATGCCCTCAAAGCAAATAGTGTCTAAGGAAAGTCAATTTTCACTTATAATGAGCAGACCAAAAGCATGCAAGTTCATGAATTAGAGACTTTGCAGAGGTTTATTGTAAATAAAGCTTTGCATCCATGAAACACAATTGGTCCAGAAGATAGGCACAAAGGGATAGAATTAAGCTGATGAACCACAGGGTTGATTCAGATTGAGAAAATATTTAGAAAGGAAATTACATACACTTTTCAAAGAGTGACACTATTAGAAATATTCATACTAGAAAGAAAAATCCTTTTGTGAAGTGTTCATAACATCAAATATATCTAGTTTTCCAAATGAAATACAGATATGATGTCCAAGTTTTGACTTCAATGATAAATGACTGTTGGATTACTTTTAAAGCCTAAGAAGATAATAGTTTTTGGGTTTACTCTGTTTTACTTTTTATGAGGTATTTAGCTATTATGTAATTTTAAACTAAAATTTCCTTAAGTACTCTATCAATTTTTAGTAAAATATTTAGATGTAGACAAGCAGAATTGGGCATACAAATAAAAGCGGCTCAAATGATTCTACTATAAAAATTAAATGTTGTATAACAATGCAGGGAGAAAACATGGTCAGATATGGTTATGACCTTGTGTTCAGGAGGGTTTTGGTTTAATTCTCAACACTAGAAAAATATATAGAACGGGGGTAGGGGTAATAAATAAAACTGAATTTATTGGGTATTGTCAGTTTTCAAATGTTGATAATTCAAATAGAAACACAGATTTTGTTTGAACCTTCTTTTCCTTTTTACTTCTTTGATGCGTAAATACTTGTTGGATAGTTAATATAACACAATTACTATGTTGTTTTCTAAGGCATGAAGGTATATGTGGTGAAATTCCTGGCTTCGAGAACTGCACATTTTGGCAAAGGAAATAAGCGTGTAATAGATGAAAGAATAAATGTGATGTGAGTGACATGGGGGGAATTAGTAGGACACAGAGGCCGTATAGGGACCTTCCTAAAGAGAGCATCAAAAACTTCCCAGCTAAACTTTAAGTTGAGCTTGGAGTGTGAGTAGATAAAACTGTTGTAAACTGGAGGCTGAAACCAGCTCTGAAAAATAAAGTTGCACGTGCAAAGACCAGGGAGTAAGGAGCACAGTGTGTAGGACAGTACGAGAATCTTGGGGACTTGGAATAGCAGATGTGAGGGTACTTGATACATCAGTCAAAACCCAGAAAAGGCTTTTTTGCTGTGCCCCAGGCCTGGACATTCTCTTGAAGATGTAGAACTTGTCAGAAGACACAGATTCAAATCTCAGCACCCACATAATGGCTAACTCCAGTTCCAAGGGATCTGACACCTTCTTCTGTCCTACATGGGCACTGCACATCATGAGTACATTTATGTACATGTTGATAAAACACACATAGAATAAAAATAAATAAATCAACAAAGAATAAAAAAAAAACAAGAAGGGAGGAAGGGCAGCAAAGCTTGATTGCTACAACCAGTGAGATGTCTTAGTAGGTAAAAGTGTTTGTAGCCCCAGCCAAGGGACCCTATTCTATCGTTGGATCCCCCAGTAGATATGCATGCCATGGACTACACATTAATTATCTTTTGTTACCATGTGACAAAATACCGTGACCAAGGCAACACAGAGAAGAGTTCATTTGAGTTTAAGTTTCCAAAGGGAGACTCCAGAGTAGCAAGGACGGCTTGGCAGCAGGCAGTCAGAGAAGGAAACAGTCTGGTCATGTTTCGTTGTACAGGATGTCCAGAGAACCTACTGGAAGCCTGTCCCAGTGATGTATTTCCCCTAGCAAGGTTCTACCTCCTGAAGTTTTCATATCCTCCCTAACACCACCATCAACCAGGGACCAGGTGTACAAATATCTGAAATTTTAGGGGGCATTTCACAAACCGTGAGAAGATGCGTATTTCCCTCCCCAGTAAAAATAATGAAAGATAATGATAATGTTAATTATTAGAAAAAAAGAGTTCATGGCTATCACCTGACACTGAGTGCTTTGAAACAAAGCCAGCAGTCAGGAGACAGATCAACATATCTACTGCCTGAGCAGCATACATCATCAGTACAAACTATGGTGAAGATTTATATTATATAAGGATGAATAGGGTGCTGATGAAGAGGTGGTTTTGTGAGCTTCTAAATAGTAAACATGTCTTTTGTTCCGCTATCATGTCATTCATAATGATTATGCATGAACTGCCCAGAACTGCACTATGCACCATGCCAACACAATACAGATGAGAAACATTCTGCCTGAGTGTGTATAATTCAAAGAACCCAAGTTCTGATTAGGTAACTTGTAAGTTTAAATCAAAAAAAATATTAAGAGTTAACTTCATGATGTCAGCCTAGACATGTAGTTTCAATTTCTCATAAAGGGACATCTTAGTCTTATCCGGTAATTAGGTTATGATGGGAAACCATTTAGTGGCCCATAGTATATTTAGGCAAAGAACGCTAGCAGTGAATTGGACTCTGCATGACATTAAATAAGGACATTTCATATTAAATTGCCTATAGCTGACAGGCTTCTTGTTGCTTTGAGAATAGTTAGTATTATTGCTTCCTTAAGGAGCCATGAAAGTAGGCAAGTTAATTCCCGCAGCTAATTTTCTTGTACATTAGCCTTGGTGATGCAACACAATCAGTTACATCTGATGGAGCTGATCATTGATTTATTTTTCTTTGGGGATGTTTAAAACCTCAAATCTCCTGGTGACAGCAACTGATACAATATGTCTTCCATAAAAAGAGCTCCTTGATTTGCAGACCAGACTTTTCTTTTGCATCACTATAAGGACCTGCCCTCTTCATCAATTCCTCTACATTTGTCGGCTTGCCTTTTCTGACCTGTGACCTACATAATACCTTGCAGAGGCATTGAGGAAATGAAATTTTATAATCTAGGTTAAATGGTACTCAGCCCTTTTATCTGTGCTTCTGTCCTTCAGACTTCTTCTAAAACCACAAGTGGGTGCAGTACTTGGAGAGTTAAAACCCACCTGCCATTTAAAATAAGATAATTAAGAGAAAAAGGCACCACATGGGTACCAAATATATCTAGGACTGTGTTCTAGTTGTAGTATCAAGTTCAATGGTAAATTTTTAAATATAACAGGAGTTTACATTTACCTAGGTATGATTTACTTGTGTGAATTTATGTTATTAATGAAAAATTTCTTCTATTCTGAGGCTTCAGAAGGTACTCAGAACATGAGTGCAGTGAATGTTACAACTAAGAAGGAGAAACCTAACCACAATAGGTCTAAAAATTATATCAAGAGCTCAAGAGACTGAACATTTGATAAACTGTTTGCTCTGCAGCCATGAGCATGTGAGTTTCATCCCCAGAACCCATGTGAAAAAGAAAAAAAACCCAAAGTTATGGTGTTCGCTTGTAATCTCAGGATTATGGTAGTGATGAGGAGTTGGGGGAGGGAGCTGAGGAGAGAGGGCACATGGATTCCTGGGTCAGCCATCCTAGTCTACTGATGTGATCCAGGCCATTAATAGGCCCTGTCTCACAAAATGAGGTGGGTGGTGCCTGAGGAATAACACTCAAAGTTTTATTATGGCCTCCATATACATTGCATGCACAGGTGTACATACAAGAACACACATACACACATGTACACATACAAATAAATACATAGTACTATCAAAATTCCAGAACTTTTCAAAGTAATATTGTTTTAACAAAAATGAAATGTCCCTGATGAAAATTTAAGGCCAGGAATCTTTCTGCAGAAATTGTTTTGCTGTCAGCCATTTATCCTGGCTTTCATATTCTGAATGCCTGGAGTTTTAGATCTCATCTGATTGTCCTTATATATGTACTCATATGAGACTTGTATTAAGTGTTAATTCTTTACTAGGACTCAACGTGCAGTGAATACAATTACCAGGCACTGTGTTTGAGGACCTCTGGTCAGGAAGGGGATAATGCACAGGGTGCTGGAGAATCACAGAGAAAGAACATGTCTGTGCTTGGTTCATTGACTCGTGTTTGGTAGTCAGAATTTAGAATTTATGAGGAGGTGCAGAAGCAGGCTAAATGGAAGTAAAGAACATCTGCTGGGGGAGAGATCCTTTCCTAACAAGCACCAAGGAGCCCTGAATTCAGCAATGAATTTGAAATGCAGTAAGGTAAGCAAACTTATGGAGGAAACTTGCCTCTTGTAAGTTATAATAAACCAATATATAGCATTCTTATGTAAAATATATCTATTTTGGGTGGAACAGCTCAGCCCCAGTCAGTTAAACATGCATTACTGAATACATATTCTCTCCCCTTGGATCTTTAAAAGTTGAGTAAATTTCATTCTTTGCATAATTCTGAAAGCTTTTCCTCCCAAGAGTCTTTTCCCTGCAATTCATACCATAAAACTCTACATTTCCCAAATCATCACCATGCTCTTAATAGGCTTTATTAGTGAAGGACACTTATTAGACTCAAAGACAATCCAAGCAATCAAATGTATTCTGTGCTTATAAGTTTGAGACCAAAATTAAAATCAATTTCTAAGAGAAAAGATATATATATATATATATATATATATATATATATATGGCCTAAAGTAAATTTCATAAGCCACAATTCTTTTATATTATGTTTTGAAACTTCTGTTTAGCAGGTTCATTGAGAGTGAATTATGTTTTCCAGACCATTTTTCTCTTGTTTTTCCTCTCAAACTAATAGTACAATAAAATTCAGAAATAATTTCAAATATTAGAAATGATTGAACATGAATTGATATAAAAGTAATCAGTAGCTGATGTTTTGAGCAACTGCTGTGTATTTAGCAATGTGATAATTATGTTTAAAGATGAATCCAAGTAAGGGGTGTTTATAGTTTTGTAGTTGGGTCTTATGGTGCTGGTCTATAATCCTATCGATTTAGAAAGCTGAAGATGGAGGATGGTAAATTCAAGGTCAGCCTGGGCAACTCAGGAAGACGTCTCAAAATAATGAATGAAAATGGAGCCAGTGTTGTGACCGTATGGTAGAGCGCTTGAATGGCATGCGAGGCCCAGGTTCAATTTCAAGCAGTTCAAAAAGTAATTTGGTGTGTGTGTGTGTGTGTGTGTGTGTGTGTGTGTGTGTGTGTGTGTGTGTTAGAGACATGCATCATATATGTGTGCAGAGATGATCAGGAAACAAAGGAATCCCGATTTAGAAAACAGACAGTGTACTCTTAGTTCATTGTCCTAGTAGATTAAAGTGTTGAAATCTGGAAAGTTCTATGTACTCAATTTATGTCTTCTAAACTAGTTAAGAGAAATGATTGATTTAACAAGGTGGGTAACTGGGAGGGTATACCCAAAATTTATCAAAGAATTAGGAAACAGGACTAATTTTCCAAATGTTTTTTGAAATTTGAATGAAAATTAAAGTTCATTTTTTACTCATAATCCTGGAATAATGGTTTTCAGCCTTGTCTGGATTTTTAAAATCTGCTTTCAGGTAAACTTAACAGCAATGGGGTTGCAGGGAAAGGTCTGAGAGCAACTGCAAGGGAGAGATCATTCTTGATGAGGGATGATGATGAAGAGAGTTTATAAGTGGGTGCTTTGTGTAGCAGCGACTGATACAATGTAGACTGTAGAAAGTGAAACAGAACCCTGCTTCAGACATGTATAGCAGGATGTGGAAGGTGGATGCAATGACCAGGTAGAGATATTTTCTATGGTGAGGTGGGTGATAGGAATACTTATAACTACCTTTCCTCAGATATTAATTCGTTTGGGAGTAAAACATTATACCACCAAGGACATTTAGTCACAGAGAGATGACTGATTCAAGATTGGGTTTGCTTTTGAATGAGATGGCTTAGCAACTCCTGCAGTATAACAAAGAACTTATACTTCTGTTTTAGACTTCTTGGGCTGCCAACACCAAACACCATAGACCAGGTAGCTTAATCACTACAAATATGTTGCTGACAGAACCAGAGTTTAGAAATTCTAAGCTCAAGGTGCCTGCACTGGAGAACTCATTTTGAAATCTCATCTGTTTTATTGGCAGTGGCATCTTGCTTTGTGTTCCCATGATCTTTTGTTTAATGTACTCTGGAGAGAGAAAAAACAGGCTCTTTGCTCTCTCCCTTCATAAAGTTCATCATAATCTCATCAGGAGGGCTCATGATCTCATCTGTTTCTAATGAACCCTCAAAGGTTCCATCTCCAAATCCTGCCATAGTGGATGTTTAGGCTTTAACATATAAATTTTCTACGGACGTAGACACTCAGTTGGTAACAACTCCTCCCTTTGGCAATCAGTCTTGTAATTTTACAATTAATGTTCTGCTAAGGGTTGGTAGGTAAAATGCAGATTACCTAGTTTAAATTGAATGTGAGGTAATTAATAAATAATATTTTAGTATAAATATGTCCCATACAACATTTCTCTCATACAGTAAAATAAGTAAAATAAAATTTAAAAACTTAGATTATTTATCTGAAATTAAATTTTAGTGTTACAGTCTATATTCTTAGGTACTAGTCCTAGTCCTTTATTTGTGTGACAAAGTTTTCTTGCTGGTCTAACCAATGAAAGATTCTTTGTAAATTGAGGGAAGCTATGATTGAGCCAACCCTGACAGCTTGATTTCCAACTTTATAAACCAATACTTTTAGAATAGTGTAACATTCTACTGTTTCATAGACATGCTCATATATCAGTTTCAGGTATAGGCAATGTCCATTTTTTCCTTGATCAAGTTATCACTGGAAAGCCCAAGGTGCTTTTTAAGTACTCTTGGCTGAAAGGCATGTCAAAATTAATTCTCCATTATATACTTTGACTAAGGCTAAGAAGGGAAACCTAACCTCTGTTATGACCCTATTTCTCTGACAAGATATTGGGAGTGTTTGCTGTTTGAGGGGACTAGGAGAGAGTTCTTTATTTCCCCACTCCAGTGCCCTGAGTTGGAAACTGAATATAAATTCAGGTTCTGCTGTTGCCTCCCTGCATGAAATAGGGGACTTCCTAACCTAACCAAACTTCAGCTTTTTCTATTCCCCAGCTGGGATACCTACACACATACTGCCCCAGATTTTGTTACAGGATACTAGGCATAGTGGATAGCCCAATAATAAGCACATGTAAAATTCAACACCTTTATCAAGATGTTTATCATTCATCCTGTAATGATGAGGAAGGTGCTAGTTCTAGCTCTGAACCTGTACTTTACAGATGGAAAAAATGAAATTTAAGTAGCATTGACACTATGTGGTATTATTAAAATTAAATTCTTAGTTTTATGATCTTAAGAATCTTCATATATTAATATTTTTCACAAGACAACCAACAAAATGCTGATCACATATTTAAAAAATTCAGTTTGTTCTTGAGAGCACAGTCAGTTTGCTGCTTAATAATTTAGAACCTCAAATCATTTTTGGTTAAAAAAATAGAGTGAGTCCTGTCTAATGTAAGCATGGCTTAATTGCCACATTCTGTCAGTTACTTTGTCACAAAGCCAGGAAACTTCAAATAGAAGAAGGAAAGCTCTAGTCTCCTTCATCTTCGCTGCATTCCAGTTTTTCCTGAGTCATTGACATGCTAGTCATTTCAAGTTGCATGAGCACACAGCAAGTGTGAAGACTATGAGGGAAGATAACACTCTATCCACAGCATCAGAGGCTTCTGCCATATAATATTTGGTGAAGCTAGAGCCTGTCTTTAGTTTTTTATGTTTTCCTATTTACAAGTGATTTATAAAGCTTGACATCATGTTTAGGCACTCCAGTGAAAAATGAATACTATTTCCAAATGTTTTTTGCTGTGGTGTTTTTAAGAGTCAAATTTCATACCAAATAAAATATGAGAGTTCAACTACTTGGATATTCTAGATGGTTTGTTTGTATTTGACCCAGCTAAAAAATCTGAAATCAAATTACAAATGGTAAAATAAACCAGGGTCAGTCTTGGGGTCATCTCCTTCCAGATGAAGATACCTTTTTCTGTAATTCATGTTTTATATTTAGGACATTTTCTATTCTGTTTGATCAATCCATACTAATTTTTCAATCAGATAGAACTCAATTTGTGATCTAGATTACTATCTATGAGCCCCTCAGATTTTCTCATTTTTTTTTCAGTTTCTTTGTAATAAGTGCAAATGACTTAATTTAGAATGTTGATGACATGATTTAATCAACTAAAAAACATAATTTAAATTTTATTGGAAACCATAGAATTTAAGGAGCCACGTACTGCTAATATTGTCCATAAGTAAGCCCAACCTTGTTAATCCCATTTAAATTATAGTTCTAAAATTGTGAAAACTAAATATTAGCATAAAATGTCAATGATTAAATGTTTTCACATATTGCATTAGGAAAAGTCCACTATTAGTTGTGTTGAGTTCTAAGTGGAATGCAAAGATAAAATCTGTTATCCATACTCAGAAGTTGATTTGATTTTTCAAAGTAGAATCTGCCCTATCATCCAGGTTTACTCTATGGGTCTTCGCTTTCACCAAACAGTAGCCTCATCCTTGACATAAATTATATTCAGACTATGATTATCAAATAGGATGCTTACTGTTTAGTTGATGGTTACAAATTTAAAATTAGAAAAATGGAGTATTCCCTTATTTCATTAAGTCTCTAATCACTTTTTAAACTACAAATACATCTTGCTTTATACCAAAACCTAATGCCTTACTGCCATAGATGTTAAAATATATTAAGGGTGTCTGTTTGTTTTTATACCAAGTCATGTGTAATGATTCAAAGATAGCCTTATCTCACAGCTGGTAAACAGGAATGTATTTCCCTTTTTGTAGAACTCTGGAAATATGGATTTTTCTTTAGAGAAGATGAACATTCATATTTAATAAACAAACTTTTTAATTGAAGTGGAAATGTGGGATACTATGCACAGCAATATGCAATGACCTAGGTTAACATGCTGGTAAAGTGCCCTTTTATTTCTCCAGAGATAAAATGAGGGCAACCTTTGTAAATGTTTTAAAGGGTTAGCAGCAAAGAGTCTTTAACACACTTTGTTCATCTTCGAATGAATACCTGACTTTTTCTGCCTTGGTGATGGTAACAGAAAACTACGAATGGTTCTAGACTAAACACACATCCTGGGCCAACAATACAGGAGCCTTGCTTGCATAAAAATAATGACAAAAATAAAGAGCAAGAAGTTGGCCCCAGTTACAAGTGGGAACAGGTTCCCTAGTCTGCATGTATTCGGGTGCTAGTTGCCCCTAAATGGATGAGGATCTCTTTAGAATTTTTTAAGATGTGTCCCTTTCACTGTATCATAGGGGAGTTCAGTTTTTTCTGGCTGCATGTGCAAAAGGTGAAGGATATCAACTCCACCCTCGATTTCCCTTGTATAATGTGACTCTGTTGGACCTGCTTCAGCCCTTTGTGTTCAATAATAAATTATAAATAATAAACTCAGCTTAAATCTTGTAGTCTTTTATGAAAATCAACTATGACTTTTTCTTGGTTAGAGGAAAGATGATGGCAAATTTATGACATGTTTTCCTATCAAAAGAATACTGAGGATCAGAAGCAACTGGAGATTAACCTGGGGAAATCTGGGAAATATTAAATGTTTGCCTGGGCGCTGCAATGTGAGCACTTGGGCTTCAGACATATATTGAATGGTTAGTATGATATTTCACCTCTTAAGATGCAACAACATAAATGTCTTGTTGGAACATAACTATTGCTCCCACAATTCTCAGAATTCCCGATTTGATACATTTTGCCTTGGCTCAATTCCTACCTAATATGTAGACATTTGTCTGTTACTCTAGGCTAATCCTTCAAGTCTTGGTAAGATGTTCTGTCTAGAGATGGAGATATTGGTAAAGGTAAAATGAAGTAATGTTTACTGATTAAACAAGTTGTGGTGGTTTGGGTGAGAATTTCCCCCAATAGACTGTATTTAGACACTGTCCCCATTTGATAGCACTGGTTTTGGAAGGCTTTAGGGAATACAGCCTTGCTGGAGAAATCACTTTACTGAGGCTGGGCTAAGAGAGATTTTAAGTCTTAAGGGATCCAGTCTCTCTGCTTCCTGTGTCTGCTTTAAAAGGTGAGTGCTTTGTTTTCTCCCCTGGCCACCTCCTGCGACCACTCTGACCCCTTTATAATGGTAAACTAAATAAACTCTTCCTTTTTATAAATTCCAGTAGTCATGGTATTGTATTACAGCAATAGAAAAATAACCAATACAGAAGACGGTAGCAAAGATTAGACTGTGGCTGTGAAGAACCTGACTATGTGAGATTTTGGAGGAATATGGAAGACTTTGGTAGTTTGGACTGAAAAAGCCAGTAGTTGCTATAGGCAGAGCATAATGGGCCATACTAGTAGGAGCCTGGAAGAAAGTAGTGCTGAGACCAATACAGTTTCAGAGGGAAATAAGGACTTCAACAGCAACTGGAATATTGTGACAATGAGTCTGACTGCTGTTTGCCCACAACCTAAGAGCATACCTGAGGCAAAGTTGAAAAGCAATGGATTTTCTTTTGGCAGAAGAAATATCAAGACAGCCTAGAAATAGTGGTGTGGGTATTAGTGGTGACTATAATGCAGATAGATCTACATTATACATATACATATACAGTGAGAAAGAACAAGTAGGGCAGAAAGAAATGCAGAACGTACAGTTGTGATTGAAAAAGCACACTAGAAAGATTAATGTTGGAGCCAAGGCATGTACTAAAGGAGGAAAACTCTTTGATAAGGATATTGAAGTGTTTAAGGAGAGGTTTGGAGATTTGCCCTTAAACCATCAGAAGAGTGCCTTCAGGGAAAGACCAGACCTCCAGTCTGGGAAATGAACATGCCTGACAGCTTTTCTACTTCTAGAAAATCACAGTTTAGAAAAGCTGCTGGTAAGGTCGACGAAGCTGCCCCTAGTTCACCTCAGGATGGCTGGCAAACTTGACAGTGTCTTTCACATGGTACTGGCTTTAGAGGCATGAAAGGTTCAAGAGTAGAAGGGTCACTGGTTCTTCCTCCACAGTTTCAGAGACCTACCAAGGTCAGGGAGCCTGTAACAGGAGTGTCCCTGCATAGAGAAGGCCTTTATGTGTCAAGAGGCCCTGATAGATCATTGCATGAAAAACTAAAGACAAAACCTAGTTGGCAGTAAAGAACATAAGAACTTGTTCAAGATGCCAGAACTGTGAGACATCTGACAAAGAGAATAGCATGTCGGGAGAGAGGTACTAACCCAAGAGAGAGCTGTGTTACAAGCAGCAAAGCTGGATGGGCTAAACCGTCTTAGCCCTTTGGAAGTAATGTCTCAGAAGTTGGACATAGAGTGACTGGATTTTGATGTTTTCCTTGCTGGCTTTTGGTCTTGTTTTGGTTCATTATTTCCTCACGATACTCTCCCTTTTGGAATGGGAATATGTATTTGGTTCCATTGCATGTTGGAAGTATGTAATTTTACAGACTTAAGAGATTGCCTTGAGTCTTAGAAGAAACTTTGGACTGGACTTTCGAATAGTATTGAGGCTGGTAAAGACCATAGGGACTTTTGAAGGTGGACTAAAAGCATTTTGCATTTTATACGGTGATTAACATATGGGGGCCAAGGAGTGGAAGGTGATGATTTGAGGGAGAATGTACCCTGTTGACTCCAAGTATTTGGACATTTTTTCCCCAGTTGGTGGAACTGTTTTGGAAGGATTTAGGTGTGGCATTGTTAGAGAAAGTATGTCACTGAACATGAGCTTAGAGAGTTCTTAAACTTTGAGGGGTTTCCAGCCTCTCTCTGTTTCCTGTTCCTGCTTCTAAATGTTAGCACTTCGCTTTATCTTCTGACCACCTCCTGTCATGAGGCCTCCCAGCCATGACAGACTTTTATGCCTCTAGAACTGTAAGCTAAATAAACTCATAATTTCCCGTAGTCACCATGGTGTTTTATTACAGCAGCACAAAAGTAGCTAGTATATCATTGGAGTGAGGGTGTAGGACAACATTCATCAACTAGTCCATGGTTTGGGGAACAGTGGGTGGGGGTGATGCAGAGCAGCCGTGAGAAACTGCCCTGAGTCACAAGGCAGTGCTGTGGTAAATCAATTACTGGACAGTTGAATCTAAAAGGTAGGAAACAGGTGTAGGAACAAGCACAGGAAGGTAGGGAAGGGTCTCTCCTAGTGTGTCACCATAGATTTGGAATATCTTAGAGGGCAGGCTGGGCTGGTTTAAACACCTGACCATAGTTGGTAAATGAGGCAATATTTATAATTATTCATCATCAATATTGTTTTTTTTTCTCCAGTGTAGTTAACAGAATTTGAGAGCACTGACCTCCACATACATGTGTCTGAACTCATACATGCATGCACACGTACTTGCACAAACACAGACATTTAAAACTAATAATAAAGTTTTAAAGAATAAAAAAGTGAGGCCCCAGATACTTACATATGTTCCATTGTTTAGCATAGATTCATTTTTAAATAGAAGAATGACTTCAGACTAACATTGGGCTTTAGAAGATGAGTTAAAGAAGCACATTCAAGAAGTAGGTTTTTCCAGAATGTACATTGTTCAAAATAATATACTATAACAGTAAATAAGGGGATTTGAGACACAGAAAGAGACAGAGAAGAGAGATGAATAATGCCTAGCTAGTGTAAAAAACCAGAGAGAATCATATTGGTCAAAAGACCTACTGACAAATTACACATAGAATATCTCTACATGAGTCCATATATATAGTTGAAGGCTACATAACAAAAAACAGTGCCAAACAGGAGAAACTTCCCTTTGAGTTGTTAGGGTAGTCCAAGAGACTCCCCAAATTGCACAGGCTAGTGCCACAGCCCTTGATTGCCTCCCAGAACTTGAAGGTAAGACCCTTTTGCTGAAAGCAAGACAGGATTTAGAGCAGTGGAGCTAGAACTGAACTTGAAGCCACTTCTCCTGAAAGCTACTTTCATAGCTTAGGAGAGCACTACACAAACTGTTAAGGAGAATATCAATCAATGGTCCAACCCCAGTCTCAAGGCCTAATAACCACATCAGTGACAGCCACTGAAAGTGACATTGGTGCAGTAGTGGCACTTTTATCTTGGGAGTAATCAAGAGCTACCTAATTGGACTTAAAACCCACTCAATGGGAGTAAACTTAAACATGGTACTGAAAACATAGTCAAATACACATTGCTGGAGAGGTCATAGACCTTACTGAAAACTCCAAGGCTGCCATATCCCTAGACAAATGTAAATCCTTACTATGTGAAAAATATATATTCTTATATTTACAGACAAATATACCAGTCACTACTCATAATAGAATCTTCTTTTGTACCAGATGGAGACTATTACAGAGTACCAAAGCTGGTCACACACAGACATTGTCTGTGAATGGCCTACATCTAAGTGGCACATCTACAGTATGAGCTCTACACCTAAGGCTCATGCAACGTAGAACAAGGGATAAAAAGAACACTAATAAAAAGAACACTAATGAATCTCTCAGTTTTCATCAATAAAGCTCCCTCATGCATCAGGCTGCCAGTAACACAAAAGGTCACAAATAGCCGAAGTGTAGAGAGTAAGTGTCTGCAGAGTGTGGGTTCTTGGACAGGACTCCTATATTAAACCCCACCCACCCAGGACTCAGAGATCATTGCAGAAAAGGGGGCAGAAAGATTGTAAGACCAAAGAAGGTGGTGCATGACCATATGGAAAAAGAGTCCTACAGGCTCCTGGGACCCTTCTCATATGAACCTACAGCAATGGTGTCATCATGCTCAAGATACCAGGCCAACAAGAATCCAACATGGAACTATAGAAATGGGCAGCAGACCCCAATCTCAATTGAAGGATTATTGGTAGCTGATAACTCCTGGGTGAGGAAGAGCTGATCTTTGTAAAAGAACTCTAGATACACTGACTCCAGTGGATGAACTTGCACTGAGGGACATTTGGGGACACTAACTTGACAGGATAGGACTTAACTCAAATGACAGAATGTATAAATTCCAGTAAGTGGGCGGGGTGCTATGGGAGTTTGCCAGTGGGAAACAGGCTATTATGATTAAGATGTACTATATGAAATACACAGTGATTCACTAAAATTTTTTCCAAAAATATTTAAGGACCCTTAAAAGAATAAAAAGCCTGAGAGTATTTTCTACCGACTTCCTTGTTTTCCATTTACTTATGCTTCATGATGATTTCCACTTTCACCTCCTCTCTCCAAAACATTGTAGAAGTCACCTACTGATGTTCATTCTGAATATCCAGAAAGAATTCATAGCATGTATAGTCATGCTATCTGTACGGTCTAGAATACCTGATGCGTTTTCCTTACCACTACTCCCCCAAATTATTGTCAGACTGACACTACTCAGTTGAATAAAATCAGTCTGTTTCATGAAGCAGATGCCATTATGTACAGAGATTAACTTTAGCCCTCAGGGAGCTAAAACCAGAAGTTCAAGGTGATACTATCTAAGTTGAATGATTTGACCATAAGTTTGCAGTCTTTCTTATGGCCTGCCCTTCAGTTCTATGTACTAATTTCAAGAATAAATTAATTGTTTTGAACTCATGAAGATTGAGCATGTGTATTATAGCAGTTATAGTTTTAAAAAAATCTCTTTGATTAATAATATTTTGCATGATACACGAGACTGGGAGAACTCGAATTCGCAACTAGAATTTATGTAATAGCTTTCTTCCCAACTGAATTCCCAGTTCATAACAATAGGTACTTCATTGCTCAGCAGAGGAAACATAAAATGCATTTTATTAGTAAATCGGAGCCTTTGATAAGTGTGGTCAACCAAGAGACTAATGTTGGGATCCATGCTGTAATCTGATTATTTCGGGCAGAAGTTACCTAGGGATTTAACTTTTATTCTCTGGGAATCAATAGGTGTTTTGATTTGATTAAATCCAGACAGAAATAATAAGCAAAGTCACAATTAGAATTTGGACTGTCTGATTACATATCCTGTGAAATATGTGATACAGGTAACAACTAGGATGATCAAAGCAGAGATAAATCATAAATACTCATCATCAGTTTTTCTGCTCTGCTTCCTCTAAATCAGGAGCGCCACCCTATTTAATAGTTTCTTAATCAAGCATTAATTTTTTAAAAGCTCTTGATGCATTAAAATATTTTATGGAAGATAATCATTTGTGACTTTATCTCATATTTTAAAATGTGGAGTGTGCTATTTTTCTTAATTTCTAACTTTGGAAATGAATATCTAAGCCTTGAATGTCGGTGCCTGGTATGATGGAGGCAGTTCTAAAGTAGAGTTTAACAGGGAGATCCGGGGCCTAAAGATTAACGTCCATCATCTCTGATGCTACAGATGCAGTTAGCCTATAATACATATTGAGCCCTAGCTGTACAGGCTTTGTACCTGTTGATTATAGTAAGCATAGATAAAAAAAATAAAAAGTAATTCCTGGAGTCATTAAGGAACTGAGTTTAGAAGAAGGAAACACATGATGATAATGTAGAAAGCATAATAATAAATATAATAAAAACGAGAAAATGAGAGATGGCAAACTCACGAAGAAAGAATGACTAATGAGTTCCATGGAGAGGTAGCTCTTGAGCATGAGAGCACTTTCCTTTTTTGCTAACTGCTGGGCAAAGGCTTCCTAGCCTTTTGCAGTTTTTAATACCACCCTCATTATTTTTAGTCACATTCAAGTACCAATTTGATATCTTTGCATCATTTCAATGGACTTTTCATCAATGGATTTATTACCTAGAGAGCATCTGCTTCTTTCTCTGAATTACCTATGATGCATTTTGTGAAATACCTTAAACTAGGAACAGCTTGTTATGATAATAAACTGAATTGATGCCCACTCAAAGAACACATGCTCTGATTACAGAATATTTTCTACAATCATAATTGTCTATTAAGGCTTACTTCATTGTAATGTCCACCAGCAGTTCAAATCCAATTCTGAACCAACATTTCCTCCTGTTATTAGGGTCTTAGTTTTTTTGTAAATATGTTTGGTTGTATGCATGTAGCCTATGTGCATGCATGTTTACATGTATATGATGCACATGTATGTCATGTAGGGTATACACATGTGTTCACCTTCATTCACATGAGAATGAAGACCAGAAGTTGACAGTGAGTATCTTCCTTCATCACTGTCTGTCTTAGTTACTTTTATGTTGCTGTGATATAACACCATCACGAAGGAACTTATAAAAGGAAGAGTTTATTTGAGCTAATGTTTCCTGGGGCATTAGAGTCCATCATGGCAGGGAGGCATGGTGCCAGGATGTGGATGGAAAAGAAGCAGAAAGTGGAGGCTCACACCTTCAGGTAGGCACAGGAAGCAGAGAGCAACTGGAGATCCTGCAAGGCTTAAGAACTCTCTAAGCCCGCATCCAGTGCAATGGCAAAATGGCAAATACTTAGCAGTGCTTATGAGGGACATTCTCATTCAAATCAACATATTCTCCATCTAATTTTGTTAAGGAAGGATCTGGATTCCTCTGACTAGGTAGCCTTCTTGCTCCAGAATCTCCTGACTCTGTGTCCTGGGTGCTGGTTTTGCAAACTGCCATCACATCCATGTGGCTTTTACCTGGATTCTGGGCATGTGAGCACTGTGCTGATGCTTACACGGAAAGTGCTTATCCACTGAGCTGTATCCCTAGTCCCAAAGTATTTGTTTTTAATTGTCAGGTAATTCATACCAACAAAATCCTGAAGTAGCAGGTGAATCCATGAACACACTGGAGGGGCTAACTTCACGAAGAGAGGGAAAGCAAATTCCCAGAACGGAAAGTAGGAGGGTCTCTTCTGGCCAGGAGTAGTCTGAAGAGCCACTTCCTTATGGAAGGAGATCAATATGTGAATATGTTTGATCAGACAGCAGTGTGGAGTAAGACATCCTCTTGTCCTAACCTGAGTTGTGCTCCTGTTTAGACTAAACACTGGTGCTTATGACCCTAAATGTGAATCCTGGTTGAAAGAAGAGTCAGCAACCTTAAAATGAAAAGCAGTAAAATTTGGCAAGTTCTGGAAAAGAATTATTATTTCATAATTTGCTTATGATGCATTTATGAAGTATTATTTAAAACTTAAACAAGGAACTGTGGTTTCATGTGATTTAGAAATAAAGATATAGCACATTTGGGGAATTAAAGGAAATAAAAATGGAGCAGTACTTGTCATATTTATAATGACATGCTAATGTTCTCTCACTGATGATATAATGCCTACGCTTATTTTAGTGCCATCTGATTTTCTAAGATAATGACTCCCTCTTCCTGGTGATTTTACAGCAGAAAGACTATGAGGTGTTTGTGTACTTTGTAAAACCACATTCAATATTAAATTTTCTATTCTCATTATTTATTGATTTATGCATTTAAAAAAAATCACTCCTATTCTGTAAGTCATGTTATAAAGCACAGTATAAAAGCTTTTTCTATTTATCAGAAATGCTTTTGTAAAAGTATAAGTTGACAAGATCAAAGGGAAGAAGACAATTCTCTGTATCTCACCAGTTGGTCTGTAATTTCAGACCTGCCTTAACTATAGACAATGTTTCAGATTGTTCCCAGCAGAAAAGTATTATTAAGAACCTGCGCAACTTTCATGTCTTCATTTGATTCGTTTAAATAAACATTTTAGGAAATGCGATGGGGTGAAATTTGACTTTCCCCAGAACAAATTGAAGTTCTGATTGATAGTCCTTAAGAATATGAGATCATTTGTTCATAGGGTCATTAGTTAAATGATACCTCTGCCATACGAAGATGAGATCATGCTACAATAGATTAGGCACTGACTCTGATATTAGTGACTTTATGAAAGGAAAGGAAACATGAAAATTCCAAGGTGAATGCCATCAGAAAGGAAGGCAGAGATTTGAACCAGGATTCCCGAACAAGGAATGCCCAGGATTCCTAACCACACAGAGCTAGGAAAAGGGATGTAAGAATTCTGTCCTGCAGAATTCAGAGGAAAGATGGCTCTATCAACACATTGCCTGTTGCCATCGAACCTCCAGAATTTTGAGGTGGTAAGTCCTTGCTGTTTGAAGCCACTGCTTATGGTAATTTGTTACAGCAGCTCTGGGAAAATAATTAAAATAGCAATGCTGTGTTCACGAACTATGGTAGATACTTGAAATACAAGAATAAGTAACAGAGGGCAGTGTGTTATATTGCAATAAGGAGTACTTACAGTGGAAAGTTGGGACAGGTTGTCAGAGAAGCCCTGAAGCTGGTAATTAGTGGACAATGTGGCCAGACAAGGGTAACATTGGCGGAAGTACTGGAAGAGAAAGGCATTGACCATCGCATCAACCGAAAGGCATTCCAGAAATAGGTAACTCAAGTGCAGAGCCTTAGGGGTAACATGTTTTTACTATGTCTGAGGAAGAGCTTAGGGTCATGATTGCTTCAGTGAGCCACTAGAAGAATGAAGGAAGCTCTGACTGGAGAGATAAAAGGAAAGCCAGGAGTTGTTGCCTCTTGCATGGTGTCATGCTAAGTAAATGCTAGAAGCTGTGCGACTTAAAGCAGAAGACTGACATGGTCTGGTCTGACCTAGTTCATAAAAGAATCACTTTAGGTTTTGTATTTAAAATACACAATAAATGGTGAGGTAGAAGCCTGAGGAAAGATTTGGAGAAGACTGCAAGAACCCAGGCAAGATAATTAATGACCGCTTAGACACCAATGTAACAGCAGTGGAGGGAATTATAAAAAAATACCAGTCAGAGATGGAGGCAATGAGGGCTTCTGGAAACATGGTGGGACAGGAAGGAAGGAAGGATAGAGTGTGATTTCTGGATCTTCCACCTCCAGGAGAGAATCGCCATGGTCTATCCTGGAGACGCAGTCGGAGCGGAGCGGCAGGTTGTCTGTCTCTGTTTTGCTGCTTCGTCATCCGGATGTGTTGTGTTCTTGTGATGGCTTTCCTTTATTTTATTTTAATATTCAGTGCTTTCCCTTTTCATTGCTCATGACTTTAATTTCCAGTGATTTACCCCGATTCCCTCCTTCTTTGCTTTGGGCAGCCTCGCATTTCTGAATTTTTAATTAGTAAGCTGTTACCCAGTGAAAGCAATATCACCCCTGATGTGGTTGCAGGCACAAAGAAGCAACCTAATAATTTTATTTACCAAATCAACTGGCATTGCCTCTACCACAAAGCCGAAGAACTCTCGTCAGGGTGTCCACATAGAGAGTGTCCACGTAGGTGGTACAAACTGTGGTTGACTACTTAATAATAGTAGGTTGAACTGAATTTGCCTACCAACGATTAAGACTCTCTTCGAGTATCCCCACAGAGGTCCCACGATTTATTCCTGATTTCTCAGCTTTTTCGATGAGTTCCAATAATGCATGTCTGTAAGATACTTAGATTTCAAAGATACTTAATTTTCTTCTTCCCCGTTGTCTGGTCAAGATGAAGAGTGGAAGTAGTTACCAGCGGAGGTAGGAGTTCTTCCATCTCTGTCAGTAAGAGAAGTACTGTGCAGCTGCTAAGCATGCTTTACCTCTGCATGTCTCTCTGGCACAATTTTACAGACTGGCACGTTCGTATGACTAAATCCTTGCACCTGCCATATAAATGAGTGTTTCTTGTCTTAATTATAAGGTGACACTCAAAGAATCTTTCCTGTTTGTATTTACTCTATTCAAATCAAGACTGGATTGATTTTGTTTTATCAGCTTAAGAGAAGAAAGCACTGATGATCTGTACACACATCCATCTAGCATGGAACAACTAACTATTCCTTCCTAGAATGTTCCTACAGAGACAAATGTGAACATATGTCTGGAACATGCACCTTCAGCTTATATTTAAGCTTATATTTAATGGTGGTAGATGAGAAAGATTGGCACATTTTAAGAGATTCTTTCAGTCTTAGAGAATATCAGTGTGCTAGTTATCTGTCACCACCTCTTCTAATGTGTTTTGTGTAGCTGTGAAAAACACCATGACCAAATGCACATTAGGAGAGGAAAGGGTGTCTCTGGCTTATATTTCTTGGTCACAATACATCACTGAGGGAAGGCTGGCTAAGAACTTGAGCAGGATCTGAAGCAGAACCCATGGAGAGATGCTGCTTAGTGGCTTGTTCTACTAGCCAAGGCCATCCTGCCTAGGCATGGTGTCACCCATAATAAAGTAGGCCCTCCTCATCAATCATCAGTCAAGACAGTGTCTCCCAGATTCGACCACATGCCAGTCTGATCTGGGAAAATCCTGAAATTGTGTTGTCTCTTATCAGGTGTCTTTGGGGTATGTCAAGTTGACAATTAAAAAAAAGCAGGCCAGTACATCCTAAATTACCCCCCCCAAATGATTACTATCTTATAGTTAATGTGTGTCAGAAATAGGGGTTTTAACTTTTCAGTAAGCCTTAGATCTTTCAGGAGTCTTCCTTCACCTAAAAACCTCCTGCTAAATCAGCTCATTCTTATAATATGAACTTCAATATAATGTAGCTAACGTGGTCTTATTTTAATGGCTTCACAGAGTCTAATTCAGGATAGCAAGTAAGACAGAAGCCATGATGTCTTTGATACAAGGTCATATTAGAACTAATTATCTGGCAATAGTCTATCTAAGGACATGAATGTGATGATACTGACTCCCTGGACACCATGAATACAATAATGGATGCCTTATGTTGAGGAAGCATACTAAGTACCTGTCATAATGGAATGGACTTGTGACTAAGGTGACAGGTACTCAGGATTGGGCAGGTGAAAACAAGGCCTAAGAATGCTGAGGGGATTTTAATTACTAAGGTCCTAGGAGCGTCCCTTGATGTCATTCGATGACTGCTATTGAAACAGGAAACAATATTACCTCTGTTCTATTTGGAGAAATATATTTTTCAAATCCCCAAGGCTATGTTCTCTTTTCCCACCATGCTCTTGTATAGTGTTATTTTATGATCTGAGCTGAGCGCAGTATGCTGTGATTACTTTTTGTCAAGTTACTATGTTTGAAGTCATTGACTTTAATTAAAAAGTGTCACTATTATTGAATATATTTCAGATTTAATCAGCTGTGATCTTGAATGTCAACTTCTTACTGTAAATTTGATGAAAAATTGATCTTTCAAACAAAATACTAATCATTTTATTAAATAGCTGTAGCTAGTATAAAATATGCTGGAATGGTCCAATCGCTTTTGTCAAATTCATTTAATCCCTTTAAAAGTTAAGTACCCATGCCTGACACCTAAAGAGTCAGCCTCCTCTTTTAGAATTCCAGTGAAACTCAAACTTCAAAACAAATTAATCCAGTATTATCAACAGGCCATCTTTATGTACAAAAACTGTGCTTTCCTCATGTTGAGGATATCCTAGGGAATGTTGTCCTGTTCCGTTTGTTTAATTCCTATCCTAGTTTGACCAAGCTCTCTTCTAGCAACCATTTCAACCTAGAAAAAAGAAAAAGCAACAGAAAACTTGAGAGCCTTTCAAAATCAATCTTTATTTTCTGACAGAATAAGTAAATGGATAATTCAGTATTTACTCTGAGAAAACAGGCCACTTCCCAAGTTCTGAGATGTTATTATTAAGAAGTCAGTAATATCTCCATTTTGACTGGATACTTTAGTCCACATAATAAATAAAAGAAAGATGACCCTATTCAGAAAAGGTAAAGCATGTAGTTTCTACATGTTTATGGAGAAAGAACACAACAATCCTCATCTTTCTTTTACATGTAGCACTTGGAGGCTTTTGGCTCATCTGCTCCTCATTTCTGCAATTCCCTCTCTCAGCTTTCCCAGCTACAGCTCGAGGCATGAATTGGTACAGCAAGAGCCCATGATAATGAAGAATATTTTTTCCCATGATGAAAGTGTTTTTCATTTCAATATCTGTCTATGGGGCTCAAGAAAAAAGAGGAAAAGTCTTTACATTTTTAAATAAATAAAACCAGAGCAAAAATAACAAATAATCAAAGATATAAAACCAAAATCCAACCTTAAACCCAGTTAGGAGGGTTGAGATTAGTGACTCTGTATCCCAAGCTATGTAAATATCAAAACAGTGTACTGTTAATCCCTGAATTGCTCATTTAAGAAATGAATTGTTTTTCCTATTGGTATAATTCTGAACTACATATTCCTAACTCTGTGTAATGGGTGAACTGTATTATCACTCCAGAAAAGAAAAATCATACTTTGATAGTTTTACTCCCTAGTTCCTTTGAATATGAACACATTTGGAGATAGGTCTTTAAAGTTAAAATGAGAATGTTAGGATAGACATCCAAGTGACTATCATTATCATAAGGAAGGAACTTTTGGAACAGATATGAACAGTGGACCACTTCTAACTATGGAGAGAGGTACAGAAGAGAGCCTTCCTCACACAACCCTCAGAAGGAAAAAACCCTACTAACTACCTTGACCTTGGACTTTCAGTTTCCATACACACGAAAGCCTAGACTTACTTTTGGTAAAGGACTTAGTCTGCAATATTTCATTGCAGAACTCTAAGCCAACTAACACTGTGTTTTGATGTTTCAGACAAAGCATTTAGTCTGTTTAATAGTCTTTACATTAATTTCCTTCCCTATACAACTGTCTTTCACAAATTTTGAGCTTATAGCCTTATGCCACCTTTATATCTACAGTGTCAAGACAGGAAATCACACTGCTCATGACGTGGATATAACCCACCACAGCCAATCCTTGAAAAATTATTTTTAGCCAAATTATTTCATTACCATAGAGAGACCCATAGTATAGCATTCTTATAGCTGCTCTGGCATACATTTTATCTGAAGATATAGCAGTTATTTCCTGGTCCCTGGATGTAACACACTGCACATGAAAATATTCTTTGAATAAAGGAGGAGAAATTGTAGAGACGAGACAGCTAAGGCAGAGAGTATTAGATCTGAAGCCTAGCCCCGGAACCATTGACACATACATTTACTAAATTCAAATTTCTTCTTCAGGTTTATGAAGGATTTTGCAAAATCTATCCAGAGATTTTGAATATTAAATATAACTGGAAGAGTACATAGATTAATGGTGTAATGGGACATAGTGGGTACCCACTACATTTTCTTCCTTGCCCTACCTTCAGTTTGTGATCTAACACTCTTGAATTTTGTTTTCAGGTATTCTCATTCCTGCTCAGTGTTTCAAAATGGACATTTCTTCTCTTCATTTTATTTTCTTTTCCCATGAGGAAGTCTTCTTAGGAATTCCCATCTTCATTTGACTTTTTCTGCTCTCCAATTTTATAATCACCTTCCTGACTAGTCCTGGCTCACCAAGTATTCACTTCTGTTCACATAGTCAGCATAATCTGGACTAAGGAATGTAAGTCACTTGATTATAGGATAGAACTCTGACAAACGTTCAGCTAGTAGTTTGGGCACAGCCGTTGTAACTGAAACTCATTCAAAAGGAGGAATCAGCCAACGTTAACGAGTTTCAAGAAACAAAATGCTGAAACTGTGCAAAGTAAGGACCCACTGTAACTCTGTGTGCAAGATCCATGGGATTCTTTGGTTTATTCCACTCTATTGATATTAACAGATCAATGACATTACCTTGTTGACACGCATGCACGCACACACACACAACACACACAGTGAAAGAGTTTTAAACATTCCTTTGCTCAAGATTCCTGGTTCCTTTTCTATTCACTTAGTGTGACTTCTCAGTCCCTTCTTCCTCCCATTAAATTTCCTATAGACTACAAAACTTAAATTAAGCATGATCTCTTACATACCTTCTCTGAATTCTCTAAGGAAAGCTGATTTATCTTTGTCCATTTCTTATCCCAAACCTTCTTGTACTTTCTTAATAGAGATGGACTGGTTGGCCTTTGGCCAGTCAATGATGAAGCTGCACTTTGGTATCTGAAAGCAATGCTTAAACCCAGTCTCTGTACTCTCTTATGACTGGCTCTCAAGTCTCCTTCTTGGAGGTTGTCTTCCCTATTCTAGCAACTTGGAAATACTAAAAGAAATTCCCAACCATATGCCATAATTGTGTTTGACAGCCAGGGGTTCTGAGAAGAGGCGTTAGAGCCACATGTAAACATATGAGGATGAGTCAAGGAGAGGGTCCATGAACTGAATGGGTTGAAAAGAGAGAGGAAATTATTGAATAATATTCTTCAAACAAGCCTCTACATTGATCTATGTAGTTCCTATGAATATGTCATGAATATATCAGTAATGACTTTACAAATGTGATTATATATTCTTGTTGTGGGGAGAGTATTTATTTGGTTCCAAGGTAAGCAAAGCTGGACATCTCATTAGTAGACGGCCCCCATGGCAGCAGGAAGACTCATCAACTATGAATGCCCTTGAAAATGAAAAAATAATGTAATCAGAAGATTCTAAAGGATTCGGGCCATTTTTAGAGTCTAAGAGTAGTTATTATTTAGCTGACAGTCAGACATGGAGAGCTTTGCCCTACCATTATGAGGAACTGCACTGTCAAGCCTGAATGGTAAGAGAAAGCTCTTCCTCAGATCTTCTGGAAAGGAACACAACCTAACCAATGTCTTGATTTCAGCCTTGAAGGAGCCTGGATACAGACTTGGAGGAGCTTCTGAAAATGAGATAGTAAATTTATGTATCTTTAAGATGCTAAACTGAAGTATTTTGTGATGGCTTTAGAAAGAGAATGTTAGAAAGGGAAATGGCCGTTATTGGGAACTCTAATGGGTATAAAAGTTGGCAAAGTGTCTCTAGTGTGAGCAGGCTCAATTAGGGCCTAGAAGTTATTCCAGCTCTCATCCTGTGACTACTTTTTCAGTTCTGCTATATGACTATATATCATTATGTGAATACTCTTTCAGTTCTGTTATATGAATATTCCTGAAAATTTCAAGGTGATTACATTCCTTTTCTAGTCTAGAAGAAATTCAGGCCCATGCATTCCTAGAGAAAGGCATGTCATGGACCATGACTTTGGTGGCACACTATGGGTAGCCAGTTGCAGTCTTTGTGGAAAAGCAAAACACCAACCAGTGGAGCAGCAGACAGATATTCTTCTTGTGTACAAGTTCTTCATGCACCAGGGATCCAAGCTTTTAACCAATGACTCAAGTAATTCCAGATCAAATTGTACCCTTCTGTTGGTATCCGTATGGACTGAACAGGTCCTAGAAATAGGTGAGCGTTCATTCCCTCTGTAGATTGAGAGGCTGGCACTTGAAGGTTTGCCAGTCACTCAGTCCAATACCCTGGTACCCATTTCTTATTTCAAAGTCATTTGAAATTCACCATATTTAATATCTTTGTCTTCTTTCTTGGAAAACCAGATGGGTATCAGAATTGCTAACTCTGAGCATTTATTTTGTGCTGTTCTAGTGATCCTATAAATTAACTCATTTAATCATTATAGGAGCTTTCAGAGATAGACATTATATAGATGTATTATACAAGTTTGGAATCAAAGCATAGAAAGGTTGAGTCATTAACCCATCACTTCACATCTAGTATGAGATGGCACAGATGGCACGATGACTGAATCCAGGCAGTATTGCTCCAGAGTCCATGCTTCTCATAGCAGCTGTGGACAGCAGAACTAAGACACCCTAGCTTCTGGACCTGCTGAACCTTATGGAACTTTGTGCTAATTGGGTGTAGCAGCAGAGAAAAAGTTAATGTTGTCTAACTGTTTTTTTATTTTATGTGTATGAGTGTATTATCCACATACGGGTAACTGTAGCCATGTCGTACATTGCCCATAGAGGTCAGAAGAGGACCCTGTATCTCATGGAACTGGTGTTACAGATGGTTGTTAGCCAAAACTGCAAAAACAGCCAGTGCTCTTAACTGCTGAGAAATCTCTCCAGCCCCTAACATGTTATATAAGAAGCAGAACTATCTTAACCACCTATCCTTAAGGCCATGGTTAGAATACTGGGTCTGAAGTACAGATCAAGTCTAAAGATTGATATTATACTAGCTACAACCATTTGCAGTTCCCACTCAAATTTCACTGTTAAAAAGTGTGGCACTGCCTCTGGCCAGGAATGTGCTGTCTGTGAGTGTTTATGTCCCTAAGGCCACCATTCCAGTTCTCCAACCGCTTGTCTAAAGTGCTTGTTTTAATATGTAAGACACTTCTCTTTCTTTCTAACCTGTTCTTTGTCTAAGGAGAAAGTAACACAAGGAAAAGAATCCATCAATCATCATTTTTAGGACACCCTAGGAGTGGCTTTTTCTGACTAATGAAAGCTCCTCCTGCTCACATCTTTTCCTATCTATGACACCCACTGTTTTCAAGGTGGCAAGAGAATGGAAAAATAACAGTACTCACGCAAAAGGTAACATCTGTCAAATTTTAGTCATTAAAGCCAACATTTAAAAAGAGAGTATTAAAAATGGAATGTTTGGACACTGATCTACTGATTTTGTCTCTGATCCATGAGAAAACAGGACACAAAACTGATTCATGCATGGATCCCCAACAAGGATGTATCTTTAGAAATCTAAGGTATTCCTGTGTCCAAATATTGTTTGATAACCCATAATTATGCATAATTTTATGTGTCAATTCCAAACATTAAAAATGTTCACTTGCCTCATTTGCTTTGAAGAAGAACAGCCGGTAGTCTCCAAAGAAAGCTGCTTTACCTCTGAGCCATATAGATAGCCTTTCTCTATATGCTTGTCTAAACACAGCAAGTGGGCAAATGCAGACCCTAGGAGTCTGCTATTTCTGATAAACTTGTCTGCAGTGAGCCAGATGGCAATGTCCCTTGGAAGGCTGGTGATCCTGTTTATGTCAGTCCTGGTCTCTCAGCTTCTGAGCTCTTTGTGTTCATTTTTTCTCATTTCCATTAGGATTCAAGTTGCCCTCCAGTTATCAGCCCACCCACAAGCTTACTATTCTAACCCCAGAGACCCCCTGCGTTCTTTAGAATTCAGGAAGCACTGAAGGCACTACACATAGACTAATCCAGCTACAATTCAGTGTCTATTTACACTGAAAATGTGCTAATACAATTGGAGATCTAGGGAAAAGTAATTTGGCCACTTTGATGCTTTTGAAATAATTGATCAAAGTAAAAGCTGTTTCTACAAAGTTTTGCTGAGTTGACCTTTCAATCTCTTTGTCCACAGTGACTTTCAAAAAAATTACTGAAATTGTCTAAATTTAGTTTGTTGAGAAAAAAAGAATCAAAACCTCCCCTAATTCCTTGAGACAGTAGCATGCACTGTATGTTTTAGGTTTTGTTTAGGTGCGTTTGCAACTTGGGCTTATTACTTTAAATCTAGACCCTCCATACGGAAGAAACCTAAAGAAGGTCACTATTTACTGTAAAAACAAAATTCTAAAATTCTGGAAACAAACGGACCTACAATTTTAACGGATTTCTTCGTGTCATATTTATAGCGGATATTTTAGGAACAAAATCTATTGTGTTATCCAAAAACTAGAGATGATATTGCCTTATATTCCTGGATTGTACAGGTCAAGGTTTTCATACAACTCGAAGTAAAAATGCTGGTTCCCTAAATTATTACATATGAAAACATGTAGTTGAACTCCTTTTGGCATAGTTTCTTCACTTACAAATACAGAGAGTAAGAGCAGTTTTCTCAAGTGACCACACACGAATATATGTATATAAATATAATACATATAATTCAAGGTGCTGGAGAGATGTTTCAGCAGTAAAGAGCACTGGCCGCACTTGCAGAGGACCTGGGATTTGTTCCCAGCTGTAGAGTAGATATATATTTCTCTCTGAAGAGGGCAGGTCCCGCCCTCTGACCAATAAGCGGGGAGAAAGGCCGAGAGACGGGGAGGGGCGGGACCATGGTGACTAGCAGCAGCCCGGAGGGGCACTGAGCTGCCAGGCAGAGACTACCCAAAGCCATGTGGAAGGAAAATGTCGTGGCCCAGGTGCACAGAGAGCCAGCAACTGAGACGGCAGCATTCCAGGTGCCTGTGGCCCCAGAATAGGGTGAGTGGAAATGGAACTCAGGCAGGGAACTGACGAGAGCCAACCACCGTGGTCCTGTGCCTGGACTCTGCAGAACCTGTGGTGGCCAGCCAAGGGTAATATGTTTGAACAATAACTTTGTGAGTCACCTTAAATAAATTAATCCCTCTAAGTGGAAGACTAGTTTCCATTTTATTCTGTCAGATTGACCAAACCCTGCCCACCAAGGCTTGGAAAATAAACTCAGTAAGACCCCAGAACCTACAAGGCAGCTAACAACAAGCCATAACTCCAATTCCAGGGAGCCTGACGCCCTCTTCTGGCGGTCACAGGCATTGCATAACGTGTATATTTACATACATGCAGACAAAACACTCATAAATGTAAAAAAAAAATTAAAAAATATTTAAATCAAATATAGGTATTCATATGTCTGAAGTTTATGTGAAAATTGTTTGGCCTGAAGTAAAAGACATAGACGTACACCATCTGACAATAAAATCAACACAGTCACAAGAAAAATATCTGTAGATACTTGGGGCTAATTTAGATTTTCTATTTGAGAAACACAGAGCTGTATAGGCTTCAAAATGTGCTCAATTTTACAAAAATGGCAGCGGTATTTATAGCATTAAACCCAAGGTTAGAAGTGATGTCACTTGTTAGGAATCATGATTTTTGATTCTGGAAAAAAGGTGAATTGCTTTTAGAATTGATAGCTTTTGACTATCAATCTCTGGAAAGTTTTGTCAAGGATTCTGTAATACAGAAGTCAGTATAAATGGACAGTTTAGGGAACTTTGGGTTTGGCTTAGTCTTAAAGCTAGTTTGAATTCAGACGCAAACATGTCTTCCCAGGTCAGCTCATTGTGAGTGGTTCTGAAATGATTAATGATAGTCCCCTGACTCTTTTGTATTTTTGCCCTGAAGAGATTCTATTCCACTTGCTTTCTGCTGGGCCGGAGAGAGTGCTCAGTTGTTAAGAGCACTGGCTGCTCGTGCAGAAGAATTGGGTTCAATTCCGAGTGCCTATCTGGCAGCTAACAACTATCTGTAACTCCAGCTCCAGGGAAATCCAACATCTTCTTTTCATCTGCATGAGCACTGCATAACACAGGTGCACTTACATACATGCAGGCAATACATGTATTACATACACCATACACAGAAAATAAAAATAATAAATAAAATATCTTTAACATATATTTATATTGCAATTATATAATTAGCCTAAATTGTGTGTAACCATTTGCTAAATAAACACTTTAAAATTTAAAAAAAACTAAATATAGTTCCCAAAATGCTATCTATCAGACTTCCTTTTGCCCAAAAGTTGACTAATATTTCATCATGGACTCACAAATCATCCTCCATTACTTAGCTTCCCAGTTCAAACTCTAATTTAATATTATAAGAATAGCACATTCCCTAAGCTTCTCAAGGACAAAGATGACCTAAATGTGTAGGTTCTTAGATATTAAAAAACCCAATTCTAATAATTTAAATGCTATAATCTTTGATTTCTTTAATCTTTCTGTTTGTGATTGTGTTATCTTCTCTGAGCTTGAAAGGTGTATTCCTAGATTCCTAGTCAGGTAGCTCAATACTATCCCTATTAATTGAGGTTGTTATCAACCATTGACATTTAATTCTCATTATTTTAGCTTTAGCACAAGTATTCCTGTCAAATGACAGTGTACCTAAAACAAATTCATGACTTTACCTTTTATTCTATTTAAGGAGTTGACCTTTAGTTTGAGGCACTGTAATTCCCTATCCAGTCACAACCTTTAGTAAATTAAAATACCTGATCAGATTTTTGTTTTTCTTGTCTTGTATTTATTTTGAATTCTTTCTTTGCTCCCTTATCTCCTTTCCTCCCTCTCCCTTCTTAGTTTGGCATCCTTCCCTTTCTTCCTAATTCAGAATATCTAAATTATTTGATAAATCTGTTGTAGCTCTTTCTTGAACATACAACTTCACTCCAAGGTCATTTAACTGAGACACCTTAGTGACTCAAGCCTTGGAATTTTAAAACCTAGGGAAACTGCAAACCTAGTTAAATGCTCAAAGAAGCTCATACATCCATATAATGAAGGAGTGATAAAGGATATTCTAAAGCTCTTTGGCAATGCCAATAGAAGAGAGAGATAATCATGGGTCTCTGAAGGATTGTTAAAGTTGTTTTTCTCCAAATAAGCAATCTGAATACAACTGCCCAAACAGAACAGACAATTGGAACAAAATAGATAGGTAAACATAGCATTCATTTAATATTTATAGGAATGTCCTTAAATGTGGGCATTATTTCTTGTCTGTTAATGGATTTCACAAAGTGCTAAATGAAAAATTTACATATTTTACCATAGATCTTTCATTTATTCATTCAATTAAAAACATTTTAAGGAATTTTTCATGGATTAAATATACTTTAACCAATCCCTACTCCTTTTTTATTGTGAAACCTATCAATTTAGATGAATATAAGCCTATATAAATAACAAGATTGGTTCCTATACCCAAAACTAATAATAGAATCAGCAGTAAGTGATCTAAGACATTTATTTAAATATTTTCTAAATAATATGAGGATAAGTTATACATAACCTGTTTTACATAACCATTTGAATTATTACACTTGAGGCTTATCCATATTTTACATATGTCTCTTTCCAGAAGGAATTAGATATGGTCTAATTCAGGTTACTTATTGTTCTTGGGACTATAACCTCTGACTATCAATTTTTCTAACACTTTATCTATTGTCTGGCACAGGTAAACATATTCATTCATTTAAGTGACATTTACTGAGTATCTTCTGTTTGCTCAGAACTGTCCTTATACATAGGATGCTGGCAGGAATAAGATTCAGCTTCTACTCCAGGAGGGACTACTCAGGTAGAAGGACTTGCTAGCAAGTAGTTGTGAATCAATTTAATACTGCAATGAAATCACAATTGAGTTGAGTGTGACTGACTCCATTCAAAGAGAATTCCCAAGAGAACTGTTTGAACTAAATGCTGAAAATGATGAAGAACCTAGCGAATGATCACTTGGCAGAGTTGGGGCCGTATATTCCAAGTGGAAGAAGCATCTACAGAGTCACAGAAGCATTTCCAATGAATATTTGATGAGCTTTCAGATGAGTCAGGAAAAGCATATCTACATTTTTTAGACTAATTAAAGGTGAGCATACCCAGTGGGGGATACTGTGAAGAAAGCACAACACCACAACGTAGGACAAAGATTTGGGGGGACAGATAGTATCTGAGGTCATGATCAAACAGACTTCTTCAACCACGTAGCAGCTGAAGACAGAAACAAAATGTAGGAAGAAGCCATGCATGGGCCTGGAGGAGAAGCTCCAAGTGTGAAATTGTGTTAGAAACGGCCTTGGCTCATGTGAGGATCAGGAAGAAGTGTGGGTGGGTTGGAGAGAAGGAGGGGAAAACTAGCAACACTCAGATTATATAGACCTTATAAACTAAGGGATGAGACATGGTTCTAATCAACTGCAGCAGGAAGCTATCTGGGAAACAAGCTGAAGATGGACATGACCTGACTGTATTTTCAAAGTTCACTCTGGGACTGAGTAGTACATATGGTAGGGAATGAGCCATTAAAAATTTCCGCAGAAGTTCAAAAAGAACATGATGGCAACTTGAGCTGGTCCTGACCAGAAGTGGAACAGCACATTTAAGACTGTATTTATTTTAAATGTTAAATATATTTAGCAGACAAGACAGAGAGATTGGTCTGGAGATAATGGCAGAGTTCGAGTTACAAATGCACTCTTAAATAGTTTGGTTACTGAAATGCATTGTTTTTGGAAATGTAAAAACTTTGGAGTGTTTTGAGGGGTTTTAAGGAGACCAGAAGAGCACATTATGGTCAGATTTTGGTTGTATAAAATTGTTCAGGTTGCAGCTCTGTGAGAAAGCAACTAAGAGCAGGGACCTTGGAGCTGGGAAGACCAGGGTGCTTTCCCTGACACCGGCACTGCCTAGGAATGCTGAGGGAATTCAACAAAATGAGTTTGCGCGGTAATAAGATGGAAGGGTGATTTTAAAAGGATATGAGATAGAGGAGCACTGCCAGCACCCAGTAGTCAGAGATGTATCTCTTTAGTTGAGAGCAGCCTGGTCTACATAGAGAGTTTTGGGTCAGCAAGGGCTGCATAATGAGTCAGTCTCTCTCTTTTGTCTCTATCTCTCTGTCTCTCTCAAATAAAAGGATTATAATTCATGGGATACAGAAAACAAGAAAAAAAAGTAAGGAAAGTAGGTTGACAATCATTTTTCTATTCTTTTTTGTTTGTTTGTCCAGCTTTAGTGATTGCAGAAAATAACTGAAAAGGCAGAATTGTCATTAAAGGCATCAGGTTTGTGGAGATGACGTGGATCTTGGGATGTCTAGGATTTTCATTGATATGTGTGTCCATTAGCCAGTTGGTAAATATTTTGGTTACTTTCTTCCTTGATGTGAAAAAAACACTTGACAAGAAGCAACTTAAAGGAGGGAGAACTTATATTGGCTTCTGTTTTGAGGTACAGTTTACCCTGGCAGCAAGGCATGGAGACATGACCCTTATCTTATGTCCAGTCAGGAGCGGAGGAGAAAGTGGATGCTGGTGTGTAGCTCACTTTATCCTTTGTATCCAGTCCTGGACCTGGAACGGCAGCAGGGGAGGTCTTCCCACCTCAGTCCGACCCACCTAGAAATACCCATAACCAGGCCTGGGAGGTTGTTTCCTTCATGACTCTAATACCTTTCAAGATGACCTTCAGGATTAACCTTCACCATGAGCAAAGGAAACAATTATAGAAAGCCTAGACAGAGGATATTTTGTAGATGAAGGAAGTACTGTTGAAGAATACAGTCTTCAGAGCATAAAAGCTACTGCATCTTAATGAGAAAAGCTGTAAATACCTGGAAAAGAGCCTCAGGATTGGGTCTGGATATTCCCTCACAGAGGATGTGGTTACAGGGATGGTCAGTACACCTTACTTGGAACTCCACATACTCCTTCCTGCTTTACATATTCTGGGCAGGTTTTAGAATATATAGAAATTGGAAGGCTAGCTGAAGGGGAAATTTCATCTATGTAACCATAGAAAAGTCAAAGTCCACACTGTTGGGAGACTTTCAGTGATGTTGCTCTTAAGGTATCAACAGTGTTCCGATAAGACCCATGCTCCTGTAGATAAGCAGAGTAACATATTTGCTTTAGCCCATCCTTTGGTAGAATCATTCCTCTGATCTGTCCCTTGGTGTACTCTCTGGTGCAAATGGACATTTGTGCCTGTCTCCCCAGGAAAAGCCCATGCAGCATTAATGATGGCAGAAATGGAAGGCAGCCATATGGTAGTTTGGAGGAAGTCTCTACAGGTGGTGAAGTCTATTTCATTATTGTCCTTGTTATTGCTGTTTGATTTATCTTCAGTGCTTGGGATTGACCCCACAGTTTCATACACGCTAGGCAAGCACTTTACCCCAGGTTTAGACCCCTGACCCAGAAAAGTTTTAGAAGTATCTCATAGTTATTGAAAAACTTAGGAAATGTAGATGGCTTAAAACCTTCTGCCCTATTCACAGATTTAGTGAGGAAGCAGTTAGCATAACCAGAGCAAGCCTCTGTGTGGGGCAAGTTGGAAAAGTTAACTAATAGAAAGTGTAAAGAATGAAGAAAAAGTCCTAGATAGAAACACTTAGAGCAATTTGTCTTAAAATATGATTAGGGGACCATGTGGAACAAGGTCAGTAGAGATTTCTGTTAAGAACTGCATACAGTACTAAATCCCACCCAGATGGATCTGAGTCAAAATCTTTGAAGAAGGGTTATGCCTCCTGTCTAATCCAGTTACGTATTTAGTGTTCTATAGAACCTTCCCTGAGTCCACCCTGAACATTTATAATTTAGTTCAGAATTCAGACTCTTTGATGCTATCTCTCTGTACCAGGAACAATTCACTTTTAGTAAGTAAGCAAGGAAATTCAGCATAGCAATCTCCCGGGTCTGAGCTTTGCTGCTTCCAAAAATTATTGAGTGCACATCCATCTAAATGCTGAATTACACTTGTTAAATCCAGAATCCCTGATGCCATTGTATAGAAGGATGAACAGATGATGACCTGTGTGCACACTGTATGTACATGTTCATGTGACTGTGTGAATGTATGTGTGGGCTGAGGCCAGATAAGGACATTGAATGTCTTCGTCATTCATTTCCCAACATGTTTTACGAGACGGGGTCTCTTACTGAACCTGGAGCTCATGCCACTGACCAATCAGTGAACTCCAGGGATCTACTCCTGTTGTGCCACAGAGCTCAGGAAATAAGATATAGGAACCTTGTCTCTAGTAGTTTTATATAGCTACTTGGAATTAGACTCGAGTATCATGCTTTTGGGCAAGCACCTTACCAACTGAGCCATCTCGCCTGAACAAACTGCGGCATTGCCCTTGACCTTGGTAACTGTAGTTAGATTCTCTTTTGCACTTTCCTCTCATTTTTTGTTTGCTTATGTATTTATAGTATTTTACATAATTCTTGATACCTATTAGGTGCTTAATTGATGATAGCTATTATCATTTCTTTCTTCATATTACCACTATTATTTGCAGTTTTTCCTTGGGGAAAGTTATGAAATTAGAAAGTAACTTCTCAAAAAATTTCCAAAATTATAGTAGTATAGAAAGAATAAATCATAATTATTATAAAAATTACCTCAAAATGCCCTCTTGATTACTGTTCCTCCAAGACAAGTAAGGATAATCAAAGGATCATACTGACCTGAATGATTATTTTCAAAAATGTGTGCTAATTTCAAAATGCATTTTTCATTCTAACATATGACCAAGGGAACATAGGATGTATGAGAATATTCCCTGAAAAGCCCCTCTCCAACAATGGCCAAGTGAAAAAAGAGACAGTGGTGGCAGACAGATGCTATAACCAAGACTCCAAGAATGCTCACAGTGAAATGATAATCCAGGCACAGAGCTGCAGGGTCAATACAGTTAATCAAATACCCTAACTTCAGAAAATTTGATGTGTTCTGATATGTTCCCTGAAGAAAAGACTAATAACCACAACCTAATGTATCATTAAGGTTCTCATAATGTTTGACTTAATAGGAAAATCACCTAGGAGGATATTTGCCCTTGGAATTGTAAACAGTGAGGAGAAATGGAGACTGACGAAGTAAAAATTTATGTTTAGATGACCTAGAAGGTCCCACTGGATAAAGGTGTGTGGACCTTGCTGATACTGTTTGTGTAAGGATGTTAACTAAGAAACCTTTGACCTGTATTTTCTTGGGAAGTTGGGGAGAGACATTGTCCAAGTAAAGTATGTATAAGAACACAGGGTTTTTGAAATCAGAGAGGCTCTGCCTGTGCTAATGGACATTCTCACCATGTGTCTGGTAATCCATTCCAGAGGCTAATAAACCTTAGACCAAACTTGGCCTGCTGCTAGCCTGGCTTTGTAAACAAAGTTGTACTCTCACACAGGCCTTATCATTCTTTAAAATGTCTCCTATGACTATTTGTTTGCTTCAACTGCAAAGCTAAGTGTTGTAGCACAGACAATATGGCTCCCCAAGCCTAAAATATTTATTATTTGGCATTTTTTAGAAAATTTTCATTGGCCTTGTTCTTATATATAGCTCAGCACAGGCTGAGAGTTTGATAACTCTTTAATGGTCTTAAAATATATTTTCGGTAAATATTGAACAAGCTGAGTAGCCTTCCCAATACTCAGTACTTGGAAGCTAAAATATATATTGGGATGGAATCCTCTCTTCTAGTCTTCACACATAGCATGTGCTTGGAATGTGGGTTATATATAAAACACTGTCTCTTCTTTCTGTCCATACCTGTAATAATAGCTGGTGATTCTACTTTATTCTGTAATAATCATTAACATGTTGAAAAGTGGTTTTACAGGTTTCCAAACTTTTAGGTATGTAGAAGTAGCTCTCAGAGTTGAGTCAACTACTTCTAATACTTTATTATTATCATTATTATTATCATGTGTGAAAATAGTCTTTGTTTTTTAAATATCTTTACTTTTAGGCTGATTATCCACTTTTTAATTTTCTTATAAATATATCTTTTTTTAGTTTTATTTTTTAACCTTATCATGGGGAATCTAACTCATTTCATTTCTATTGTAATACATGGTAACTTACATGCCTACAATGCTAGGTGCCCTGATATTGAATCATTCCAACACTTCTGGGGTGTGGGTTTTCTTCACTTATCTTTTTAAAAATTTCCTCAACCTTTTAGTCATTTGTGAACTCTATAGATGAACATATAGACCCAGACCACCCCAAGAGAATTGTGGACAAAGAAGTGTAAACTAAAAAAACAAAACAAAAACAAAACAAAAAAAACCTTTTCTATACTTTGAGAAAGTCCATGAACTGATGAGGTGCCTTCATGGAGGGTTTGCTGATGTGACCATGCCTCAGCTTTCTGAAGGAAACTGGATTGCATTGTATTCAGGAAGCAGGTTCCTCATTGTAGAAAGTTTTGTAAGAGAATTTATGAGTAGTATTTTCGAAAGGCTTTACAGTGGTGATGTCATCCTTATGTTTTATTTGGTATAAACCTCTTCAGATGCTTCTGTAACTCCAGGAGCAATTTTAGGCTCAGACTCAGGTTCACAAGATTCCAGCTGTTAGGAGCCCATTCCCCCACACCTGCCTCCCGTATCTTCTGCTGCAGTCTCCTACTTCTATGTCTTCTGTGTGGAACTCAGTCATTTCCAGATCTTCTTGATAAAATCTTGGTTCTTTCCTACCTTTTCTGTCACATTTGGTGCCTTCAGTGGCTCTATTCCGTGATCTTAAGTAAGGTATAATGTAGGATCTGGTTTGTACGAAGCAATCAAAATATTGTAGGATTAGTACACATCTCTCAAACCAAATCATTCTGGATTATGATTAGAAGAAAAACTTCCTTCCGCATCTCAAATCCAGGTGGAGATAAGCCTTGTTTTTTATTTTGTTTTTATTTTTGTCCTCATGATGGGTGAGACTTAGGGGCATTTCAAAGAACTACACAAAAAATTGGATGTAACAAAGTCTTTAGCAACATTCAAAGTAAAAGAAGACAAACTTTGTTCAGTAATATGCCAGATAAATTCCTAAAAGCATCAGCAACGGAAATGAAAATGCGGTGTTGACAGTTTTAACCATTGGCCGAGCAAGTACACTTCATGAAACATGTGGCTGTATATTCATGGATTATAGAAATTAATAAAAATAGTTTCTGAAGCATAATGTGATATTTTTAGATATTTCTCACTTATAATTATTCCAAGTACTTGAGAGATTTTGTATAAAGCAATATTTTATTATTGATTAAATTATTCTAATGGTAAGATAATTTACATAGTGATTAAATGAACCTATATAGTTTTGGGACTTCATGAAGTAAAGTCCATTGTCTTAAACCTTCAGCGGAGAGTGAGAGCTACATATTTCAAAAAGTTGGATCATAGGCTAATGCATGAGTATAGCTCAAGGACACAATAGCTATCCTGCAATAATGATAATTTATATTTGGAGACAAAGGCAGTTAGTTAGGGTGCTTTCACTATACTTCCTCATGTGTTGAATTAAAAAGCAGAATTCCAGTGGCCCCTGTAGTTTCTTTGTCCTAGTTTCTCTGGGCTCCTGAATACTTTTAATTCTCTGCCTTGTGACAGGCTGAACTTGATCACTGAAGAGAGACCAGCACACCTGGTCTTCAATACTCCCCAAGGAAAAATGGTGATATTAATATTCAAACTTGAAATGCAACTTGAGACACAATGCTTCCATTGTTCAATTGAACACATCTGTTCTATTTTATGTTTACATTGCATTGTTATTGATGTCAGGGACCCTTTAGAAATGAGGTCCATTTTTATTTCTTAGAGCTAATATTTTTAGTTATTCATAGGCAAAAATCACCCATCAAATTATTTAACTATAAAACGGAATAATAATGAGTACCCTTTACATTGAATTGTTATGAAGAGCACATCAGGTGAGATTCATTGACTTAAAATAGCTGTGGATCCTAGCAACACCCATATAAAGCTATTGCTTTATGTATTTTCTAACCCATGTTATGAATGTATTAGCCAGAATAGGCTCTACAATGTAGCACCCCATATTAACCCGGACATTTCACTTCCTTTAAACCACCAATGTCCCTTTTTCATTCATGACCCATATTCATGGCTGTTACTGGAGGGTGAAATCCATCCATAGTGATAGCACTTCTATTATTTATTTATTTATTTATTTATTTATTTATTTATTTATTTGCCTTTAAGCTGACCGTGGTGGCAGATGCCTTTAGTCTCACCACTCGGGAGGCAGACAGGTGAATCTCTGTGAGATGAAGGCCAGCCTGGTCTACATAGTGTGTTCCTGGCCAGCTGAGGCTATAGGGAGACCCTGTCTCAAAGAGACCAAAAAAATTAGCCTTTAAATTTGAAAAAAAATGTGTATGTTTTGCCTGCATGTATGTAAGTGTACTCATGTATACAAAGGCAACTGAGACCATAAGAAGACATCAGACCTCCTCGAACTGGAATTTCGGAGACTTTTTAGCTGCCATGTGGACACTGGGAACTGAATCTAAACCTAAGAGGAGGCAGTTCTCTTAAGTGATGATGAACTCTCTCTCCAGCTCTTCCTTGCCATTTTTTAAAACACAATGCAATCCATAACATGTACATTTTCTGTCATTAGATAAGAGTTTACCAGAAAGTCTTTCACTGGCAATGACGTTTCTTGACCTGGAAATGACTCACCTTACTTCCACTCAGAGCTTGTTAGCCTCAGATAGATGCATGACCCAACCAACCGTGGAGGGGCTGTGAGGCATACCATAAATTCGGTGTCATTATTTTAGTAAATAGCTGCTTTTCAAGTTAACTATGGTAAACTACATTATATATTTCCCTTTTTTAATTAACAGAGTTTACTCAGGGTTGCTAGCTTGAACATGGGTGTGTGTTGGAGGGAGTTATTTACTGGATCATAGGCAAGTCACCAGTGACTGTACCCTTAAAATATAATGACTCCTACTCCCACAGCAGCCATATACTTCCAATGACACCTCAGTTATGGGTGAGACCTCAAGAGTGCCTTCTCTGTCCATGATGGAATGCTGATGATCTCAGTGCAGGTAATCACAGCTCCTATGGATTCATCAGTTATGTCCAGAGGACAGCATTTTACTGGACTCCTCCCCATCCTTCCTTGGACTTTTACATTCTTTCTAGCTCCTCTTCCATGATGTTTCCTGACTCTTGGAGGGGTATTATAGATGTTCACATTAGGCTAGGCACTCAACAGTCACTTTTTCTCATTACTTTGATCAATTATGAGTCTCTCTATTAACCACTACTGTTCTAGTTTCTTTTCAATTTAAGTGACAAAGCATTCTGACCAATGCTAATTCGGGAAAGAAAGGTTTATTTGGCTTACATCTCCAAAGTCACAGTTCACTACTCTGGGATCCCAAGGTAGGAACTCGGGGAAGGAACCTGGAGCACAGACCATAGAGGATAGCTATGTACTAGCTTGCTCCTCTGGCTTCTGCTCAACCTGCTTTCCTATAAAACACAGGGCCACCTACCGAGGGGTGGCAGTGCCCACATCACTCAGCAGACATGGTCACACGCCAGTCTAATGGAGGAAATTTCCAAATGAATCTCCTCTACCCAGATGTGTCAAGTTGACACTGAAGCTATCCAGCAAAACACCCACTGCAAAAGGAAGCTTCTCAGAATGGCAGTGTTGGTAGTACTAACTTATGTGTCTAAACCTACAAGTGTAGAAAGCAATTGACAACATATCCATTTAGCAGTAGGTTCCCCACATAGAGCTTATGAGCTCTACAAACATAGAGCTTATGAGCTCTACAACCTTTGGCTTTTTACTATGATTACAGAGCCAGGTAAGAATTGTATCTAGCCTGTGGAGTGGGCCTCAAATCTAATCAGAAAGTAGTTGTCTTACCCTAATGATAGACATTCCAATATTGCAGCAGTGAAGAGATCTGGCCATCAGTGAGTAAGATTCTAGCTCAATTCTAGTCAATTCCAGTCTGTCCAGATTTCATAGTGCTAGAAGTTGCCATGGAAGCCACTGGAGGAGAAAAGTCATCAATAATCATACAAGTGGGAGACCCTTGAGGCTACAATACTGACCTTTCAGGTGAGATCTACCCTGCAGCCAATATGTCTGATATCTTTGTTAACAGGGTCTTGCCATCTAGTTCTGTTGGGCAACCAAGAGCGTGGCAATAATTTGAATATTACTGAATAATTGAATTGCAGATCTCTGGGGCCTCCCTGACCAGCAACTCACAGGGAGGGATCTCTCTCCTGTCACTGGGATTTTCATCCAATAACCTATGACTTCTTGTGCAGCATGTATTAAACTGCCGTTCTCATGTTTTGAGACTTGAATCTTATTCTCAACAGTGCCTCAGTGCTTTCAAAACTCAATTCAATAAATGCTTATGAAAAAAATGAAGGACAGTTAGAGGGAGGAAGGATGGATGCTTTAACTTTGAGAATTCAGCAATGGAAAGAACAGCCAGAAAAGAGAAAAATAAAAACGACGAGAAATCATCGGATATTACAAATAATAAGTTGCTGCTTTAAGAATTCATTCATTTAACTTAGATATAAAACTCAGAAGAGTATTTTTCACATTTTATATACATTACTCAGGGAAAATTCTGCCACATAAACCACTATATATTTACGAATAGAATCGTAGAAAAATGGCTCTTTTTTTTTTTTTTGGTAAGGTAAAGTTCCTCCTGTGAATATTCATTACTTTCCTATTATTGTTAAGCATTATTACTCTCTGTTCTCATTCAACTTCACTTAAGATTCTTTGCTCCTTAACTGGATTACTTTTCAATGTCTAAAATTGTCCTGTGCCAAAAATCTGTTATAGTCATTATTTTTACCTTTTCCTCTGTCTAAAAGGAAGGGGAGTAGAGAGAGAAAGATGGGAAGAAATAATTATGAATTGAAGAACTGGCCTAATTTCACACTCAGATAAGGTAGCAGAGTCATAGATATACTTATGGAACACAAAATGTGTTTAAAGTTATAACTGAGTCAAAACAAAGTTATTTGAAAGCTAGAACTTCTAATAGTTCTTTGCTTTGTCCAGTTTGTGTATCTGTTAGAAAGAAAAACCATGGATAGCTGGTGAATTAAACTTCCATGCAGACTCCATAGCCTGTACTTCTTATGGGATACTGGGAACTTTGTCCTAATGCCAAAATCATGAAGGAAGTCGGAAAAGGTTTTAGAATATTAGTTTAGGACAGTTTTATTAGCCTTTGTTTTCACTTGGGTTATCTCCGAGGGGATTCTCATGATCATAGAAAAGATACAGATTCTGGTATAAGCCCCTATGCTTTGCCCCATCCCCTTATCAACAATCTCCACCTACTTATATACCTACATCACAGTAAATCTTCACTGAACTACAGTTACCGTGACAAATCCTTAGTTTGCATGAGAATTTGTTCTAGATGTTGCACCTCTATGGATTAGGAGCCTAATGTCTCACCTCTTTCCATGTAGTATCTTACAGAATAATTTCACTGCTCCCCAAGTCTTTTGTGGCCTCTTAATCATCCCATTAACCCTGCTCTGAGTCTCTATTATCTTTACTTTTTCAATATCACATAGTTGCACTCTAGAATCTTTTCAAATTAGATTCTTTCTCTCAGTAATTTTCATTTAAAAATCTCACATCTAAATATCTCAATTCTTCTTAATTTTTAATAATATTCTATTAACTGACTATATACTATAGTATAATATAGATGGCATTAATGATCACCTTCTCTGCATCCAAGTTTTTGGTAGCTGTAAATAAAACTGCTATAAATATCTATGCATAGGTATTTTGTGGTTGTAAGTTTTTATTTCACTGGATCATGTGTCAAGAATTACTTACTTTTTAAAGTTACTGCCAAACTGTCTTGCAAAGTAGTCATCATTTTTAATACTCTGACCAGCTCCGGGTTGTAATTTACCAGAAAGTATTTAGCTGACATGTGCAAGGTCTTGAGTTCAATTATTACCACAGAAAAGAAACATAAAAGATTAAAAATACTCTTTATGTCACCCTTCATCCTGGTTTACATACAGTGTCAATGATTTAGATATCAGCCATTTGTAGTAATCACTCACTTTTGTTTTGAAATTTTGAAATTTGGTATGGTGCTGACCATCTTCACATGATTTTTTTTTTTGCCTTTTAATAGCTTTTAATCCTCCCTCTGTACAGTTCTGAAAATTATCTTTTGTTGAACAAAGTGCATTTGTTTTTGACTTCTTATCCTCTATCTGTACTTCCTTTCCAATGATTCTAAAAACTTTCCTCCAAGAAGCCATGTTTTTATCATGCTCAGAATGAGTTTTAGATGAAATTGATATAGTCTCTTATCATATCTTAATAGTGAGTAAAGAGCTGAGATCAAGTCAGAGTGTTGAGTGCTTTACTCACAGTGATTGCCTTAGAGCCTGAAACTTCACTCTTGGATCTTATGATACCCATCAAACTGACATTGGTGTCATGATAATGACAGGTTTTCTTTAGTGTACTTCAAAGGAGACTAGTATTTTCCAAGAATCTGACAGTTGCCATTTATGACTAGTGAAATACCCCCTGGAACTGACCTGACCAGAAAAAGTGAACTCCATTTTCTGTTTATTAGGGGTGATTGTTTTTAGCTTACACATTGATTCTATTTCAGTTTCCTAATTGTTAAGGGAATCCTAAACATGGTTCAGTCCTGAAGAAGATAACTAATGAGTGTTTTGGAAGTAGAATGCTATTCTAAAGGAAGAAGCCCAGCTAATGCCTTTGTTCTTGGGACTATTACTGGAAAAAATGTCAGCAGTTTGATACTGTATTAACTAGAACTGCAGAAGTCACTCAGTCTGGGCTATTTCTTCCAGCATATTCTCTTGTCTGGGAGGCAACTCGCCTAGCTGAGTTTGAGGAGATAGTTTTCATTTCATTAGGATTTTATACAATGGTTATCATGGTAGCAGCCAACTCATTACACCAACAGTGCATATCAAATTATTCTAGTCAATGATGCTCCAGTGGGAGCATACTTCAGGAGGAAATTGGAAGTAGAAAAAGGTCTTTTAGATGAGAGAAGTTATTATTACTCTTAGGAATAAAGAAGTCAAGAAGCAGTCTTTACGTTTCCTTAGAATTCAGCCTGTGTACTTAGCCTCTGAATTTCCCCAAAAACATCAGTTCTCTTCTTCCAGGAAACATGAAGCAAGGAATAAGATAAGCTCTTTCTAAAGTGCCATAGAAATGGAATTCTCAGCAGGAAATGAAGCATCACCATGGTGATCTGACTGATGCTGCAGGAAATTATTGCTTTTGCACTTTTGTGTCCATTTCCACACCATGTGCATTTCCATGTCAACTTTCTTTCAGCCATAAAGAATCTTGTGGATCTTGCCATATGGTTTATACCCAAACTATTTGTGAATGGTAGTTAACTTGCTGTGTTAAGGATATCTATTATTTATCTCCTCCAATTTATTTTGTGTTTCTTATATTGAGTTAATGGTTTTTGATACTACTCATGAGGGACTAGGGAGGGGACTCAGCATTATGAAGACTGACTGCTCTTGTAGAGGACCAAAGATTGATTCCCAGCACCCACATGGCAACTAACAACTTTCCTTAACTCCAGATCCAGGGAAGGTATTGCAGGACTCTGGTGTATTCACATACATGAAAGAAATAAACTCATACACATAAAAAAGATACTACTCACTAAGGAGAACTGGTTAACAAATAGGACATGTCTTAGCATGGGATAGTAGGCTAAAGAAAACATATCATCCACATGTCAGGTTCACAATTATGTTCACTCATCCTTATCTGAAGCTATATTACTAGTATGTACACTGAGGAAGATACTACTAAGGAAGCTATTTTAGTTCACAGTGTGCAAAATTCTTAAGTTTGGATGTTTTTATAACCAAATTCTCTTAATTAAATTGAAACGTTAGTGTATATATTTTACAAGTAGTAAACCTTTTCAAACTAAGAACTGGCTTCATAAGTCAGAGTCAGGGAAGCAAAGGAACATATAGAAATAAGAAAGTAATGGATTATTCTATAAGAATATTATTTAGGGAAGAGATGAGGGGCCTATCAATTGTTTACCATGAATGTTGAGTAGAGCAGTTGTAAAATTAGGAAACTTATTTCTTAGAACGCAAAGTGCAAAGCGTGGTATAGTAATATTTCACTGAAGAATTTGTAAGTGTGTTAATTAAAACAGCCCACATAACATAAAGATTGTCTTTCTCAGAGGTAGGCTTTCATTGTTATTTTCTTTCCATTTGTGTTCAAATTTACCAAACCTTCTAAGTGTGGATAAAAAGAGACCACATGTAACCACAGATCTATGAGCTTAGAGATTTCCAAGTCTCAACTTCTTCCAGTGAAATTCCACAATATTCCTGAGACGGGCCCAACAAGCTCTGAGTGTAAGGGAGGAAGCTAATTCCAAATGTGACTTTATTGGATCCTCACAGAACCCAATCAAAAAAGAAATTCTGTGCAGTATACACGGGTCAGATCGAGGGAACACAGGTTTCCTGCATTAACATTGTTCTGTATGTGATATGCTCAACTTGAGAAGCCTCCTTTCATTGGCTTCACTCTGTGCAGTTTCTTTCTTTACCAATATCCAGTCAGGCTCACATTCTTAGTTCTATTCCTATGATTATGTATAGTTATGGTATTCTTTAATTATTCATTATCTTCTGAAAATGCAGTTCCAGTTTCTAATTTAATGCTAGGCGCCAGGAAATAAGAAATGAAGTTTCTTCCTTTCTAATTCTCCAAATAGTTGATTCCAGTAAATGCAATAGACTTGCCTTTTGATTACAGGTCTGAGGGTGTGCAGAAATTTTAAATCTTTATGCAGATGCTGAGATTGTTTTTTTGTTTTGTTTTCTCTTCTTCTTCTCTAATGGTTCTTCCATGACTTTTATGCTTGAGCAGCATTTTTTCTTGCTGAATTCAAATGCATATTTTCCCTCACCCTGTTCTGTCCTCCTTGCCTTCAGATCCCTTTTCTTCTCTCTCTCTTCTGGTGTCTCCACTCCTTTCTTTATTTGAAATGCAGCTTAGCACTTAGTGAAGCCACACTCCAAGAAAATGCTATTCTAAGCATTTCACTTTTCCCATCATTGACCTAACAACCCTGAATGTTAATATTCAAATTATTACCCTGAGAACTAAAATTTGCTTGATGCCATCAAGTAATTGAATGGATGGTTTTCTGTCCGAGCCTTTCTTCATAACTTGTTATTTCTTGCTATTGTTGATTTTGCAGCCTAACGTGATGGCTCTTTTTGAAATTGCTGAACTGTTTTGGTATTGTTAACATAATATAATAAGATCTTACCATGTGGTGTACCTATAAAGGTTGTGTGAAGTAGGACACATGAAATGCAGAGCACAGTTTTGTTCATAGACAAAACATATCTATCCCATTCTGTTCCTTTAGGGGATGACTGCATCTTATTTTACCTTCAGACCATCAGAAAGAAACAGATATCTAAAGCGAGAATTGGTGATGGTTCAGTCACTTACAGGTGGTCTCTCTCTCTCTCTCTTTCTTTCTCTGAGGCTAGCCAAGTTTATACCAGGTTCAGAGAACACAGAAGCATGCGTGGGATAGATATGAAATGAACAGAGTGTCATCAAATGGCCAGTCTAAGAACTAAGATATCGGACCACAAAGTCAGTGAAGATTCCTCTTAATTTTAATTCCTACACTTGGGTTGGGGGATAAATTGAACAGGTACCTTTGGCCCAGAAGTGACAACCTAAGTAATCTCATTTTTGGTTTTTCATTTCTGTTTCTTGCTCTGGATAAATATGGAATGGCAAGATCATTTATTTTTCTAAAGTAAAAACACATTTTAAAATTTTTTAAATTGAGAGTTTAAATATAAGCAGTACAACTTTTGAGAGGAGGTAAAAAGAAGATGGAAAACACCTTGATATGCCTAATCAGAGTTCTTGGCTGATGGTGATATGGAAATTTCAATAAGCTCATGAGCTTTTTCTCCCATTCCATCTCTATTCATTAGTAACTCTTGTAACTGTGAGGTTGCACTTTGAAGAAAAAGTAAGGGGAATCGTGGATTATTGTGTCTTCTATCCACCCTAAAGTCAAATGCTGCTATTTCCTGTCAGGTAGATGTTCTAGTACCTTCTTTCTATAGCAGTAGCTCTTCCTGAACTCCTAACAGAAATGACAGGTATTAACCAAGCCTGTGTATATGCATTGAAAGAATTATATTTACACCTCTTAAATAAGGTAGATGGTTCAAGATGAAACTTTGTTTGTATTAGACATTGGGTTATGAGGTAAAATTCAGCCATGAAGTTAGGTTCAGGGATTCTCAAATATGAGCAACTATGAAGTCAGTGAGCATTTCATTTCAAAGAAGCCAAAATACCTATTTAAGTTCTTTGTGTCTAATAATAATGGTCAACTCTATCAAAGTGTATGGACTTTCTAGACTAAGAATAAGAATGTGTGATTTAAAACATGAGAAATGGAAATATGTTATTACCTTTTAATTGTAATATGCTAGCTTTTCAAAATACAGTTAAACACCTTATACAGACAAATTTTCTAATGTATAGCTTTATTTAACTGACACTTCTGGAGGCAGAAATTTAAAACACAATTATTGACTCTGATGAGGACCATCTTTTTTATATTGTTATTGAAATTTTGTGCATTTTCTACAATAAATCCTAATCATGTTTATACCCCTTCCCCCTCTGCACTGCCTGTAGCTCATTGGATTTCATGCATTCTGCCATATATGTTAAGGCCTATCGAGTCAAGCTTTTATGCTCAGATGCCCCTTGGTGCAAGATTATCCACTGCATTCTAAACAGCCTATCTAGAGTTACTCCCTTAAAGAAGATCTCCTATCTTTGAGGGCCATCTTTGACTGCATGTCCTCTTTCAAAAGTTGATAGCCAAACCTTGGCATGTGGTGCATACCTTTAATTCCAATGCTAGGGAGACAGAGGCAGGTGTATATCTGTGAGATCCAGGTGCCTCATCTAAATAGAAAGTTCTGTGCCAGCTGGGGTTACAAGGAGACTTTGTCTTAAACAAACAAACAAAATAAAACAAAGTTGATGGCGGGAGTACATGTTGAACATGGTATCTCTCATTGATTTAGAGATCATGTTCAGACTTTCATAACACTATGTTCTCATGAACATCCTCAAGGAAATAAAATCTTCCTTTCAGGAGAACATCTCTTCTTGCTGGCTCCACCTCTTAAATGTAGCACCACCATCCAAGATCACCATTCTGGCAAACAAGTTTCAAACACATGAGTGGAAGTGTGGTCTGGGCATGCTCGAACAGGATGCTATATGCATATTTTTGTTTTCTTGAATTGAGAAGAGATTTGTGACCCGTAATTTTAAAGGTGGAAAGTCATAACAGAAGGTAAATTATTCACTGTCTTCCAGCAGCGGCCTCCTTCTCAGGACTGCATGAGTGAGCACGTGTGTCATAGGTGAGTTATTCCCCTCAGCCCGGTTGTTGGCAGGATCTTCATATGTGTGACTCTATTCTCCATTTCACTGACTTCAGTTAAGATCACTAGCCTCACTCCTTTAACAAAAAGGAGTCCTGAATCTGACCCTCTGTTAACTTTATTTCACTTAGCCTAGGTCTGAATTTACTCACATCTTTTGACCCAACAGCACAGGACTCCCTCCTTGGGTTGGGTTGCTATGAAATCTACAGTTTTTCAAATCACCGTGTATTTCTTTCTCTCCAATGTTTCCAATTTTTGCTTTCTTAACATCTGTGATCTATTTCAAAATTTACCTATAGTCAATACAGCAGTAACATTTCATCAAACCATGCGCTCTGCCATAATTTTCCTATGCTTTGAGGATCCTCTGTGAAAGAACCATCACCATTATAGCATTGATGCAGTGGAGAGCAAGACACACCTGGTCCTCATCCTCTGGTATTTTTTCTGGGATACAGATTTTACCAAGTAATTACTTGTTGACAGTGCCATGGAAGAAGATAATTATGAATTCAAGGAGAGTACTAAAGGAGACAGTTTTTCTGCAATGGTTTCTTAAAATCTCAAGGATTTTCTCAAAACAAAGATAAATGGTTCTTTCTTATATAACACGTCTTGTTATTAGTCTCCCTTGCTTAAAATATTTATTTAACACCTGCTTGTCCAATTCAACCCCTCACTAATATTGTATTTCTTGCATCCAGGATAGGCTATCTGTATTAACCCTTATATGCTTTGTGATTCTTATTTTATTTATTTAATTAATTTTTAAAAATATTCTATGTTTGTTTTATGTATATGAGTGTATTTATATATATGAGAGTATGAACATGCACCTGTGTCTTGCAATGCCTGTGGAGGTCAGAAAAGGGAATTGGATTCCCTTGGAATTGGAGTTAAAGATATTTGTTAGCTGTCATGTGTATGTTGGGAATAGAGCCAGGTCCTCTGCAAGAGTAGCCAGTGTCCTTAACTGCCCAACCATCTCTCTAGTCCAGTTATTTTTTATGTCTATGAGTGAATTGTCTGCATGGATATAAATACACCATCTGTGTGCAATTCCAACAGAGGCCAGAAAAGGGCATTGGATTCCCCTGGAACTGAGGTTACTGGAGTTTGAGAGCAGCCATGTGGGTGTTAGGAACCTCATCTAAGTCATCTGCAAGTGCTCTTAACCACTAAGCCCACTCTCCACCCCACTTTGTGACTCTTAAATCCTGGACTCAGGTCGTATCTTCTCTAGGACTCGTGTCGCCCTTTTTGAGCAACATCAGACGTGCGAGTGTCCTGGTCAGAGCTCTCGCTGATCGCTTTGCCCATCTGTTCCCGTCTTTTCTCTTCTGTCACTACTGCTATTTCCACGAAAAGATGCTGACGTTTCTTATTCTCAGTGTTCAGCATGGCACAGGCCCATGGAAGGAACTTCTCAGCAGATTTGAATGCAGGACACAGTAATTCATCTTAATAGGTCTGCGTGTTTCTAAATTTCAGTGTTGAGGAATTTCTAAGTTATGATTGCACAATCATGATGTTTTAAAGAATCCACTGTTATGTTTAAATAATATGCAGTAGTGAATAGATAACCGTAATATTCCAGTTTTGGCTAACTATCTGACAATATTTCCTGGAGATGGAAAACATTTCAGTAACAATATTATATATTGCCTTTTAGGTTTATTATTTAGTTGATACATAAAGCATGAACATTGGGCATATTTATAAACTACAAGGTAAGCTTCCACATATCTACATATCATGAAAGATTTAAATCAGTGTAGACATAGTTATCGCTTTCAACTTTGATCATTTTATGATGAACCACTCAGAAATTTTTCTTCTAGCTTTCCATTGTTATCTGTTGCACTGTAGTCTTGAAGGAGTTTTCAATGTTTCGTTCACTATCAGTTGATAGCTTTAGATTACCTTTGTGAAAATCTGAGGAGTCTGGCTTAGGATTACAGCTCTCCACGAAGGTATAAAGAGTATCTATATCTTGCACATCATTTAACATTTGAGATCTCAATGCCTGATTTATGGTTTGGAGCACTTAGAGTTACAATCGTGCATCTGGGATGCTACTGATATTATAAACCACAAGTAAACCAGATATGATAGCTTATGTCTGTAATCTTACTTGGGAGGCTAAGGCAAGATGATTACGATGAATTTGAGGCCTGGACTACAGAATAAGACTGCCTCAAAACAAAAACAAAAATGAAAACAAAATAAACTATGAAGATCAGAAAAAGAGAAGGCAGCCCTTGTACCAACCACCATCAAGGTCCAAGCTCTCCTTTCTGATTTATGGATTGCAGTGATCTAATGAGGCACAATGGAACAAATTACTACTATTTCCACATTTCTGCAAAATTTCCTAGTCATCTTTGATGCAGTTATTGCCTGATACCATACTATAGTAGCTATACCTATTCAATAAATATGGGCCTAGGGAGTACAGTATAGCACAATATATTAAATGCACAATAAAACACATTTTTATAAATGGTAGGATCTGGTAATATGCATTAAATAATTTTATATTGGTTTTTGTATCTTATAGTGTATTTACTTTTCATTTTGATGATAATTTTAGTTACTATATATCTGTTTAAATATTTAAGTGCAATCATGTGGAACAGTTATTTGACTTGCACATTTTTACATATAAAGGGAAGTTAAAATCATCAAGTCAAAGCATTAAGAAGATGGATTTGGTGATTGTTGGAAAAAGAACATTTTAATTATTAACTGTACAAAAACACAATGTGACTAATACAATATTTAGTTCTTCATACTTTAAAATATTCAAATATTGGTTAATTAGGTAAATTAATAATTGTTGAATAAACATTCTTTGGGAATGGTTTGTCTTAACTGTTGAGATTCCTTCCTACACTCCTACTTAAGACTTGTATACTTTATCTTCAGTTAGTGAAGTCAAGGATATCAAACCCAGGTCCTCACTGCTGTAAGCATCAACCACCAAAATATTTGTGATCCTTGCTCATTTAAATAGGATGTGCAACAGTATCAGGATAGGTATGTCATAGTCTAAGCTGTCATAATTGTCTGGAAAATCATCGTGTGGCTTAGAATATCAACACATGTTAGCCATTAACATCAATCTGGTATTTGATGTTCTTATCTTCAGAGAAGAACACTCTTATCCCATTTTAGCTTCCCAGTTTCTAGGTTCTATCGGCTACATGATTGGGAGCATGGCAGTACCTTTATAGCTTCAAAATTGACACCTGAAAACAGGCATAAGCTAGAATGACACAAAGAAAATAAATAATGTATTACTGTCAACATAAGAAGTGTGTTGTGTGGTTTATGCAGTGTTTCCATGCATTTGAACTCATGTGCATTCCTTGACTGCCAGTAAGTTAGATTGTTATCCCATGGTTCAAACAAGAAAATTGGGAGTCAGAGGGATGATGTGATCTGGTACTCACAAGAGCACAAGGTCACAGAGGAGAAAGGTCTTAAATCTATCTGTCCCAAGTTGAGAATTCGAGACTTACTTAAAGATTAACAGTCTTCATAGCATGTATTGAGCAGTCAGAATTCACCATCCTTAGTTGGGGTCATTGCTTGAGTTCCTCAAATCAGATGCAAAGTTGTCCTTGGTGGGTAATAACTTCAACCTTCCTGAAAACAGGGACAATTTTATTGATAAGTGAACACCATTTGACTCCTGGCTAGTGTGAAAAAGACTACAGTTTTGCATTTAGCTGTAGCTAATGACACTAAACATACCTTGTGGGGACTACTTCTTTAAAATAATGAGGCTGAGATTTAATAGCTTATTCCAGTTAAGAAATAACCTGAATTCTGAATAGCACAGATGTAAATGGTAGTTGCATTTCTGTCCATAATAAGGAAGAAGTAGAGATTATTTTAATAACAGAAGAACTATAATTTTCTAAATAGATATATAAGGTAAATACACTTTCTTAATAATTAATGACCGTCAAGTTTTTCAAAGTGACTAGTATGTTAGACTCCAGTTATCAGTTTTGTTGTACGTTTTCTAGATTTTTTTAAAAGAAGTTTTCTGTAAATTGGTTAGTATCCAAAGAAGATCTTGAAACTATTTTTCTGGTGTTGTTTAACTCCCTTCCCGTCCTACATCTTCCTCTGGTCATACATCATCCCACTGTCAGTTCTGGGATGTGCTCATTCCCTTCAAATGCACCCACAGTGAGGAACCGAGTATTGGAATAGTTAGGCAAATCTGGGCATAGTCACTCTGAAACTCTGGCTGTACCTATTCTGTAACAAAATTAACGAAGGCATAGTTCACACACAGTGACAATGAAATAAACACAGTTTTATAGAGATAAGTTTAGGCCATGTAACAGTGATAAGTGAAATTCATGATTCCACCTCTCACTGAACAAAGAGTATAATAAACATAAATAGCAACTTCAATCAATATTTATGCAAATACTTATTAACTATAGTATTGAGTAAATTAGTTGTAAATGACAGCTGCCATATGCTGCTAGAACAGGTCAGGTTTTTAACTTGCCTATCTTGGTATCATTATGTAATGGAAACATCTCTATAGAGCCCACTGCTGAGATAAACCATACCATGTGGGTGAATGCTTAGAACAGCCATATGCATTACCAATGCTATTACTATTTAGAGAATGCAGCGTTCCTGCCACTGGAAGAATACAGTTCCACTTTTTAGGTGAATGTTGATTTTTGTTAACGAACATTGATCATTATTTCACTTATTCATAATCATGATCCATTGCCATCTTTGAAAATGACAAACACCTACTCTATTTCATTTCTCAAAGTTTTGTTGTGTCTCCAATAACTTCACTTCAAGAAAATGATAATAAATAAATTAAACTTCTTGGAAGTTCATACTTCTAATTTCTGGCAAAATGCATTTCATAGTTTATTGAATATTTATGCATAATTATTTTGTGAATCATGATTCCTATAATAGATATGTTCTGGTAATTCTGTTTTCGTTTTTATAATGAACTAGTAGGATGACATTTAAACAAAAGAGACTACTTTGAATCTGTCAGGATAAATGCTGCTCATTTTTTTGACACAGATAATATATTATAATTTCTTTCCTTGGTTTCTACTTTAGTTGCATAAATGATATATATTTTACTTAAAATGTTTTATTAATGAATCCTTAAGGCCAATATTTGTTTTATAAGTACTTGGAGTAAGCTAAGAAAGGTTTGACTATTAAATTTCAGTGATTTGCAGTGGATCAGGTCTGAGAATCTGAAGGTAGAGAATCTTCATCAGGGCAGATCTCTACCAACTTCACATGTGGCATGCAGCATCGGTCCTGAGGGTCAGGTTTCTTAAGTGAAGACTGAGGATAAGAATACCATCTTCCAGGGCTGAGGAGATGGTTCAGAGAGAAAGCACTTGTGAGACAAGCATGAGAACATGTGTTCAGATCTCCAGCACCCACAAAAATGCCTTGCAAACATGGTGGTTCATCTGTAATTCTTGTGGTTGAAGGCAGAGGCAGGAGAATATCCCAGGCAAGTTGGCTAGCTATCCTCACTGAATAGGTCTAGCTAACCTCACTGAATTGGTGAGCTCTGTGTTCAGGGATAGACCATATTTTAATAGGTAAAAGTGAACAGTGATTCAGGAAGACACTTGATGTTATCTCTGACCTCCAGGTGCACAATGCATACATGCATGTGTACCTGCATACACATACACCCAAACATATGTAAACATACATCAAAAACATGCAAAACATCTTATTGACCTCACAGCATTGTCATGAGAAATATGTAAATTAACATATGCAAAATATCTAACATGGTACACTCAATGTGTGTTGGCCATTACTATAATGTATTCCAGAAAAATGCTTCTGGTTTTTTGTATCTGTACTGTCTACTAGTCATTGTTCAACTCCTAATGTTGCCTATGGGCCACTCCCATGTTCTAGATTCATTAGCATTCTTCCAGCAATGCAATAAAATGAGAATCAAGACAGTCACAGGAAGGTCAGATTTGCAGGGAATGTGGTACAACATGGTTGAGGACAACTCAAACCTCCACATTTCATCACTCCGTATTTCCTTCAAATCTGCTCCTTTCTTCCCTTGGTATCAACTTTTGTTTTTATAATTTGTTGATTCTGGGGTGTGTGTGTGTGTGTGTGTGAGAGAGATAGAGAGAGAGAGAGAGAGAGAGAGAGCGCGCACGTGTGTGTGTCTGTGTGTGCTCCTCCAAACTTTTTATTCCTTTAATGAATTACAGTGGAAAGAAATCAGAGTTTGAAGCCTAATGACCCTGGGCTTATATCTAGGTTTCTCCCTCCCATTAGTTGGAAGGCCTTGGTAATGTTTTGTTTCTCAGTGTGAACTTCACTTAATGAATATGGTGAGTAATGCCACTTAAAAGTGGTGCTATTTTGAGGATGAATAATGATGGAGATTCTCAGTCATGCTTATTTTTTTATGAATTTGGCCAATTTATTTTTATATATCACAATTGTTGCCTATTTATATTCTATTTTTTTTTGTTTTAAAAAATGTATGTATGTATGTATGTATGTACATGTGTGTGTGTAGTGATTTAGAGCTGGATAAATTTGGAAAAGAAAAGAAAGCAAACAGCCTGAATGTCAACCAAGAAATAAATGGGAAGAGAAAATATTGTGTATATCCACAGCAGAGTACCACACAGTCAGAAATATGAAAGGATTCTCACTGTGACACTGTGAATAATGTCACGTTGATGTTAGTACTTCTATATCATGGAGAACCTATGAAAGTCAGAAGAGGGTGTCAGATCCCCTGGAACTGGAGTTAGTGATTGCTGTTAGCTTCCATGTGGGTGCTGGCTACTCGAACCCCAGTCTTCTGCAAAGGCTGCTAGTGTATCTTAATTACTGACTATCTCTCCAGCTCGTATTCTTTGGTTTTAAAAACACTCATCATTAAACCAATTTGATTCAGGATGGACAGACTGAATGAGGTAGTTCTCTCATGGAAAGATGATGAGGGACCAATCCAAGCTATACTGCTACAAGTACTCACTATTACATATTATTATTATAGTCAGTGTTTACTGATAATTTTCCAGGAAGGTCCTATGTAAAACTTACTTTGTGATTCAGTCTAATACCTGAGATTATAACAATTATAATATATATATATATATATATATATATATAATAGATACTGTACTTTTTATTATCATCATTCTACAGTAAAGAAATTGAAGCTTTGACAGTGCTTGCTCCATGTTGCATAGGTTATAGCTTGCAGAAGTGGGATTGAATCCAGATTTATATGATGGGAGTCCAAACTCTTATACATTAGATGTCTGTATCTCTCTCTTCTTCAAAGCAAGGATCAGTATTTTTGTTTTGGATCAATAATTGAAACTAAATAAATGTCTATAATGTCTTCCAGATTTTTTAGTGGAGGGCCCATAGAACCCTAACAGGAAACGTATTTAATGTGGAATTGTGAACTACTCAAATTGTCCCTTCCCTTGAAAGGAGAAGATCTCCTTTAGCTGATATGCTTTGTTTTTCTCCTAATGTGTATATTTTCATTTTGGTAAGTGTTTCACTTAAGCATTTTGGAAAGAGATATTATTTTCTTTGCAGGCCTGTATTTAATGCCATCCCACAGGGTGACAGAGTGAAATTCAGAATATAAAAGAAATTGAACAAACACTGCAGTTTATAATTTAGCTCAAGTTCAGTGTCAACAATTCTGGATAAACCTTCAGCACACTTACTGACCCAACGTGTTTGTTCTCTGACCAGGCTGACATATTCTTACAAGAGTAGGAGTTATCGGCAGGCCTTTTTCCTCTTGTTCTTCAATGTGAGGCTGAGGAAAGAAAATCCAATTTCTGTATACCACACAAACCTTGGCAGCTCCTCCTATGTAAGCATACCATATTTTGAAATGCCCATAGAAGTCAGAAGTAGGCACTGGATTCCTCAGGAACTGGTGTTAGGGATGGTTGTCAGTTTCCATGAGGGTGCTGAGCATGGAACTCAGCTAGTGCTCTTAACCACTGAGTCAACTCTTTATCCCCAATGTCTGGTGTGTATTTTGCAACTGTAAATAAGGAACCCACGGGGAATGTGAAGAATGACTTCTTTTGAAAATTTATTTGGTTTTTATTAAATATTTTATGAGTCAGGGAAGAGTGTGCCGATTCTGTACCAAATACCTGTGGCAAATACAGCTTTTGCAGTCAGTGATATTTATTAGCTTATTTTAAAAAGAATCTGCTGCCAACATTAAATATTCCTGTTAAGGAATTCTTTGCCTCACTGGATTAATTTCAACATCTATATGAAAGTTTCTTACCCCAAAAGGCTGCTTTTAGAACAAAAGCTATGCAGGGTTAAATGTAATTTATATATCCCACTAATAGCAGGTGACTTTGGACAAGGTGTTCATACTTTCTGATCAGAAATGTCTTTGTGTGACAGATAGATAAGGCAGTAATACTAAAAGCATTTCCAAATATTAAGTGAGCTAAATATGGCCTGAAATAACCCCTGTCACAATGTTATCAGTCAGTAGAATTTGTTCCCCTTGTGTCTTACATTTATTTTCATTCATATGTTGAGTGCCCCTGCACTTTGTAAGTTGCCTAGTTAAAATCCTAGTACATGGGTATTGCAGAAAAAAATTTAAATGTGGTTTACCTATAGCCTTTTATTAGTTTTGTTGTTCCTAAAAACCAAAACAACTTGAGTGAAGCAAGGGTTTGGCTGAAGCTTCAAACTCACAGTCCTTCATCCGGGAAGTCAAGGCATTGACTCAAGCAGGAACCCAGAAGGAGGAGTGAAAACTGAGGCTCAAAGAGAATGCTGCTTGCTGACTCACTTCCTTTGGCTTGTTCAGCTGCCTTCCTTGTAGAACCCCAGCCTGCCTACTCTGGAATGGTGCCACCCATAGTAGGTTGGGACCTCCTGTGTCAATGAACAATTAAGAAAATGCCCCATAGATTACCTGCAGGCCAGTGAAAGTTGAAGTTCCTTCTTGTTAGAGATAACTGTAGTTTGGGCCAAGTTGATTAAAAAACTAACCAGCATAAGCCCTGTTTACTGTACAGGTAAACATAGAATAGTGCACATTTGGACATTTGCTACTATAATTGGAAGTGATATATTTGTTTGCTGTTGGCATAAGTTGACCATTCTCATTGTAATACATAATCGATCTCAAGATAATCTCCCCATTTGAAAAAAAAATGGAGCTTTGTTGGTTAGAAGCCAAGTTAGCAAAACATTACTCTTCAAAAGTCATCTTTCCTGTGTTTTATTTATATTCTTGTTCTGCTGCATGACTCAAAGGTAGATGGAAACATTTCATTAAATTAAAATTTCATCTCCAACCTGAAAGGCAGTTTCTGGAGAATTAACCACCAGCAAGTGATTATATTCATCATATATTGAATTATACATGAATTGTGAAATATAGAATGTCAATAGAGTTTGTCTTCAACAAGAGTACCTAAGTTTGCTAAAATAGAAAGTAAAGTGATTGGAACTAATTTATCTTAGAGAATAACTAAAATGGAAATTCTGACTGTTGAATCATGAATTTAAAAACCCATAGGAACATAAACAAATAAACAAATCGGTATGTGTAATCTAATTAAAGCAGAAATTAATAGGCTTCATAGTCACTAGTTTACAAATAAGATGTAAATAAATAGGAATAAATCAATACTGAACATGGCACAAGGGAAAATGACTTGGAGAAAAACATGCACGGAATGAAAATAGCATTCTTAATATATTCAGAGATCTAAGAAATTAAGTGTGTTAGCTTTCCTAAATATTAGATTACTGTTATTTTTTGACAGTAAAGCCTCTCCTTGTGCTTGGATTTTGTTTAGTACTGTGGCCTCATCTGTGGCTTTCTATATTATAGAGAAATAGAAAGCACTCTATTCTCTCTTATTTCGGATGTGACTTTGCTTGGGGTCTGCCTAGAGAAGCTGTCTCAATCTACAAAACTACCAATTTCATGCCTTCTGGCTTTCCACACTACAAAAGGTATTTTGTGTGATGAAGCCTTATACCAGTTTATTTGAAAGAATAAAGATGTAAATATGCATAATTTGGGGAAGAAAAAATACCAAAGAAATCAAGGATGCCATGTGCAGAAATGAATGTTGAGTAGTAGATTTATATATTGATTCAATTGTTCAATCTCTAGGTCTGCAGTCATTAGTTAAGTGCTGACAATACGCACACCAGTTGGGTTATAAAATATATGTGCAAGCAAATGTGCTTGAAGAAGGTTTGACATTAAAGATATGGGCTATCCAAGATATAGTATGTCTACATGCTCAGACAAGAGCACAGTTTCTCTGATTACAGTAGAAGGATGAAGTCCTTGCCTTGTACTGATAGAACATACATCAGTTATTCAAGACCTGGGGTGGAATCCAGGAGAAAATTGTGTTAACTAGCTAGAATTCTAAGAAGTATTCATTAGCCAGTATAAAAACAAAACAAAACTTTTTTTCCTTCCCTATAAAGTAAATATAACAGTATTAAACTTGTAGGAGAGTTAGAAATGTTCTCTATGATATGTTATATATTGTAGTAAATATATATACTAGTAAATGATATATATTATAGGAACAGATGGTAGAAGCAAAAGGCATTTTCTCAAAAAATATTGAGGAAAGTTGATAGATCATTCAAGAAAAAGTATCATCTGAATAGTTTCCAAAGGTGGAAAGGAATGAAGCAGGCTATGTAGACAAAGTTGAAGGCACAACAGAGACAATATGCAAAAAGGCCCAGAAGCACCAGAAACTTTACTGCATTCATAACATTGTATATTAGTCACTTTTCTGTTGCTGGTCTAGAAACACTGAGCAATGGAACTTATAAAAGGAAGAGTTTATTTAGCTTACTATCCCAAAGGAGCAAGAGTCCATCATGGCGGGGAGGCATGGTGACAGATGTGGCTGGAATAGACACAGCAGCTAAGTGCTCACATCTTCAAGCATGCACAGAATGCAGAGAGTGACTGGAGATCTGGCAAGGCTTAAGAATTCTCTACACCTGCCCCTCATTCCCTCACCCCTAGGCCCCCACTCCCACCCTCTCCAACCCCCCAACCCCTGTGTCCTGTTTCCTCCAGCATGACCACACCCTCTAAGACCTCCTTAAACAGCTCCACTAACTGGGGACAAAATGTCTGAATACCTGGAACTTATGGGGACATTCTCATGCAAACCACCACATAAATGCCAGAGACAGAAGAGGGAAGCAAGTCATGATCATGAGCAGTCATGCAAACCTTACATCATTTAGTCTTGTTTGAGTCTAAGGTTCTTCCAACCGGAATTGCTTGGATTAATAGCTCAGTCTACCATCCATGCAGTACATTCAGAGCAGGTTAAGAAAAGTCCTTTCTTGGAGAAGAAATTTGTTGGTGTGTGATATTTATTATGATTGGAAAGATAATAAGGTATTAGTTTACACTGTAGAATTGATTAAACAAAAGGAAAACAGACCAATCCACAGTGAGTGTGCAACTGATTAATTTTTTTAATGAAGTTAGCCATAAAACTAATGTTTTAGAAAAAGTGTACTCAATAGATAATATATTGTATTGCTGTTATGAAAAGCATTATATGATAATGGAGTAATTGCAAAGTAAAAATGAAATGAGATAGTATTTTAATTAGCTTAATTAAGTCTATCGTTTTTAAAACCTTATGTATTTCAAATGCATATAATTCTTGAAGAAATTAGCATATTAATGTAAGACAATTATAATCATAGCATTTCAAATGAGTTCAGTGTTTATAGAAAATGTGTTATTAAAGCAAATAGTAATTGTATAAAATGAATAATCCAAATTAAATAAATAATTTGAAATGTTAATTTTTTAAACTCTCGATAAATTGCTTCAATGAGCAAACAGCTCAACTTTGAATATATTTTCAGGTACAGATTTTGGCAGAATTTCAAGTACTTCTGAGTGCATTAAGCAACGTTAGGAATTTTATTTTAAATTCTTTTAGTTAGTGTACAAGCCAGGTTTAGTGTTCCTATTTGTTAGATGAGTGTGATAATCACTATGCTACAGAAACACCTACATGTTTATATTTGTTATACCAAATGTTTTAAAAGTGTTTGGACTTTTTCAGTACTAGAATATCCAGAACATTAAAAAAAAAAACTAAAGTGTTTGAACAGTAAATTGAAATTGTCAGTTGTTTTACAAAGTAGAAATTGTGTTTCTTTTGCCCATCTGTAAGACAAATGAATATATACACATTTAAATGGATCTCTCAGGACTGGCACAGCGGCTTGTTCCTATCATTCTTGTGAAGGGACTGTCTTTAGTAAGTGATTTTCAACACTGTATCACAGGTTCTCTGCATTGGAAATAATATTTAAAGTTTATGAGCCTGTTGAATATTTATAAGCCACTTGTTCTTTCAAAAGCAACCACTAAAGAAACCTGGCTACTTTAAGCTACGGCATAAGGATTGTATTCCACATTGTGCTTTATGCTAGACATCGTGGCACGTGCCTATGATCCTGCTACTTGAAGTCAGAAATAGGGAGTTTGACTGCAAGTTTCAAGGCCAGCCTTATACACATAGCAAGTTCCAGGCATACCAGAGCTACGAAGATCATTGCAGAAAAGGGGGTGGAAAGAATATAAGAGCCAGAAGTAGTGGCTGTCATAGATTCTTGATAATTTGGCCCTTGGCATATAAATTGGCTTTTATTTAAAACAGTGACTTTATTTATTTATTTTTATTTATATTGAATTGTTGTGTATTTCAAACTGAACATCTCAATTAATCTGAATATTTTTATATTCCCTTCCCCACTGGCAACACCCCGTAGGCCCCCAACTGGAATCTATACATTCTGTCATCTGTGTTAAGGTCTATTGTGTCAAGTTAGTGTCCCCAGATGTTCTTCAGTGCAAGTTCATCCACTGAGGTTTGTAGGCCTATCCATAGTCCCTTGCTATAAGATTAGCTCTTCCTCACTCGACAGTAATCAGCTGCCAATATTTCTTCAGCAAAGATTGGGGCCTGTTGCCCATTTCCACAGTGCCATGCTGGATTTTTGTCTGCTTGAGTTTGCACAGGTCTTAAGCATGCCAACACCTTTGCTGTAGGTTCATATGAGCAGGGTCCCAGAAGCCTGTGGAATTCTACTAAAACAGAATGATTTTTAACCCTGTCTTAGCTCACTCCAATCATTAGCTCTCTGCAGATTTATTACTACCTAATTCTAATGACTCTGACTTGGAGTCCTAAGGCTGACAAATGATCATATCACTCACTGCCATTCATGCCAGACCAAGTATAAAAATTGTTTACTGATACTGGCTACCAGTGAAGAGTCGAAAGGACATAGGGAGAGACTGCTCAGTGGGCATAAAGTTATAGTTGGGTTAGATAAATAAACTGTGGGTTATAACTGCTTGCCAGGGTGACTTTGGTCAAAAATAATTTATTGAACATTTCAAATATTTTAAATAGAGAATCTTGAATATACTTACTACAAAGAATTGATAAGTTTCCAAATTATAGATTTGGGAGCCTGGAGAGATGGCTTAGGGATTAAGAACACAGGCTGCTCTGCTCTTGTAGAGAATCTGGGTTCAGTTCTTAGCACTCCCATGGTGACTAACATCCACCTATAACCCCACTTCCAAGGATTCTGACACCCTCTTCTGATGTACATGGGCATTGCATGATATGGATGTACTGACACACATGATGTAGACATACATTCATACACATAAAAATAAAGCAATAAACTATTTAAAAGTGATGGATATGGTGAAAGCCCTGATTTTATAAATACTAAATGGACACGTGTATTGAAACAACATCAATAAGTATAGTTATTGTGTGTCAATTTAAACAAGATAAAAATAAATGTATATATTTGTATAGTATTGTACAGAAAGGATAAGATATTTTCCCAGAACATATACAGACAGTCTTTCTTCAGTCATCATATTTAATGTTCTATGTACATTGTATAATTCCATTAGTTCACATGTATTATTATTTAAAGTCAAGGAAAGAGTGACTTGATATGACAGTTATGAAGAAAGCAATGGTAATAATGAGAAATATTCCTCAGATTCCTATAAGTATAAGAATTAAAGGGATGAGGCTGGAGAGATGGTTCAGAAGTTAAGATCACTGGCTGCTCTTGCAGAGGACCTAGGTTTGATTCCCAGCATCTACATGGCAACTGAAAACCATCCATAACTCCAGGTCCAGGGAATCCAATGCCCTCCTTCCATGGGCATTGCATGACATGGGTGCACTTGTATATATGCAGTTAGTACACTCATACATATAAAATAAAACTAATACATAGAAAAATATTTTAAGAAGGATTAAAAGCAAGAATGATAAAGACAGAAAATGGGAAGAAGAGAGTAAAGAGCCTGGAAACAAGGCTTCATTCTGTTGTGTGGACACTTCATTCTGGTTTCACTCTGAAATCCTCTTTTGCCTTCTATTGGTTTAATTTAGTCAGTGTTTGAAGTCCATCTTTTCCCTTGTAGTCATGACTCAGTGTTTACCTTCATCTAGCAAAGACAGCGTCCTCCAAATCTTGCACTCCTCTTTTCTCTAATTTCTGAAATCTTAATAGAGTTGTTGAATTTTGTTTTATTTATAATTCCATTTAGATGAAAGGATACCAAGCTAGTATCTATGAGACCTCTGTTCTCGGGAAAAATGGGAAATACTTCCTTTTCAAATATCCATGAAATATTAATGAATGTGACAATATGTAAGGGCACCCCAAAACCTCAATACTCACATATATTCAATATGGCATATTGTTTTTGCTTCTGAAAGGAAATCTGGAAATTAAATCAAAACTGGAAAGCAAAAATCAGCATAGCTTATAGACTTAAAAATGTTTCTTAAAGATAGATTGATCAAAATGAAAATTAAAAGAACACTGGAAGTTTCATGCCCATCATAACTTTAGAGAGAGCAAATGTTAGTGTTTCTAGAAGAACGGCTAGGATATCACCAATTGTAAGATGCCTTGTATCTTATGTGAAATGGAGAGAAATTGGGGGGAATAAACTATGACTCAACTCTTACTATTCCTGGCCAGCTTTCCTGCTACTGCACATAGTGATTCTCTGTTACTTTGAAAGCATGTTACTGTTTTCTTTAGTGTTTTCTACCAATGACGGATGCTATTTTATGTTATGACTTTTAGATCTCAGAAATTATTCAAATTTTTGAGTCAACAACACGAAGCAGTAGCTTATTTTAGCTTTTTAGCTGTAATAATCTTTGTAAGTAAACTGAAGAGACAATGCCCAAGTTGCTATGGGGACTTCAGCAGAAGCCATGCTGGAAAGGCAAACCAACTGATAACTATTACATGCTGATGCTTCTCAGAGCAGTCTCCAAATTTTCTGTCTGTGTGTCTATGTGGGTTTTTAATGTGACGGTTTAAATCTTCAAGGTCTATGTGTATAGTTTCATTTTATATTCATGTGGACTCTCCCCATTCAATATGGAACATCCCAAACTTCAAAAGCTCTGGAATAACATTCCATGTAGATGCAGCTCCTATACCGCTGGAGCTCAGTGCACTGACTAGTGCATGGGTTTCATCTTCCAGAGAAGAAATCAGTTGCCTGTAAGATGTGTTACTAGATTAAATGACCTCAAATATAGTATTAGTATTTTGGAATTGTAACACAGACTTAGCATGAAACAGAGTTAATGATACTGCAGCAGAGAATTTCATGGGTTTAGATACTTGTATCATATACTGTGTATATCCAAATGAATGATGTAATGTTAGTATAATGATAACCAAATGAACCTTAGGTTCAAGCTTGTTTGAAAAGAAACATTAACACCTAAGAAGAATGAAGTCAGTACGAGAAAACCATAAACTAGTGATTTAAAAATCTGAAAAATAGTAGAACTGGCATAAATATGAAATATAGTTATTTGGAGATAAATTAATAAATTTTGAGAGGACCTGGAGAGATGGCTCAGTGTTTAAGAGCACTTGCTGCTCCTCTGGAGGACCTGTGTGAGATTCTCAGAGCCCACATGGTACCTCACAATTGCCCATCACTCCAGCTCCAGGGGATCAGACACATTCCTCAGACCTCTGAGAGCACCTCCCCCCACCACACACACATAGCATACACAAGCACACAAACACACATGTAAACTTAAAAATAAATCCTTTTAAAAAGACGTCATGAAACAGGGTTAGATAATGATAAAGGAGAAATTCAAATAAACTTACTTTTAGATGCAAAGTGGGGTTGATAAAACGCTCTTGATAGTATGTTTGGTGCATGGAGCAATACTTAATTCATGACTGGAAGTGGGGTTACTAGTAATGACTAGTATTATTGCTATCACTGTGACTTGGCCTGCTGTCATTGCCGCAACTGAATGTTGATGATAATAATGGTGTGCCCATGATGTGTTCTAAACAGCGACAGGCATACCTAACCCAACTATAGTAAGGGAATGCTTGATCAAGAATTGAAGATAAAAACTTGGTCTTTGAGAACAGTTAGGAAAAGAAAAAAGAAGGTAATGAGAGAACAAAAAACATAAAGGGGCAGTAATGCATGAGGCTTGTTGATGGATCCATACATTTTAAAATATAGTTCTTACATAAAATCTACGTGGCTTGTGACTCTAAAGGAAGATGATGAGAAATTGAATGAACACATGAATCATGGTAAGCTTTCAGATGGTTCCTTACTACACTTGACTTACAGTTTTTCTATTTCATGAGAGTACAAAGGCAATAAATATTCAGTAGGAACAGTGACTTGACTTGTGATTTTTGTTCCTTTCTGAAGCTGATGGGATGCTCCATGAGCCTCTCTCTTTGATTCTGGGCAGCAGTAGGGAGTCCTAGTCCCAGGCTGTTTTGTCATCACAAATGGAAGACGTTTCCCTCACTGTATCTTCAATCTGCTTAAATATTATGATCCAGAGGCTAGAAGCACGGACTGTATTTTTGGCTTCTAATATTTTCTTTTTGAAATTTTTATTTATTATGTATATAAGTGTATTGCCTGTGTGTAGGTAGGTAGGTTCACTGTGTCATGCAATGCTCACAGAGATCTGAAAATGATGAACTAGAACCCCTAGAACTAGAGTTTATGAATGGTTCTTAGCCACCATGTGGATGCTAGGAATCAAACCTGGGTCTTCTGTAAGAAAGGCCAGTGCACGTAACCACTAAGCCATCTTTCTAGCCCAACTTCTAACATTTTCAACTTACAGTGGACATTCATCAAGACATCTTTCTATTGAAAATACAAGGACAATTGAATTAAGACATTCACACCCATTTTGACTAAATTTTTTTATGAAGCAAAGTTGGACTTTTTAAAGAATATATTTTAATATAGATTTACACATGAGCAGTAAGTGACAGAGAAATGTTCTGGAAAAGAATCATTCTATACATCTAAATGCTGGCATGCACTTCTCAGAGCAGTCTCCAAATTTTCTGGCTGTGTGTCTATGTGGGGATTTTATGTGACGATTTGCATCTTCAAAGTCTATGTGTATAGTTTCATTTTATATTCATGTGAACTCTCCCCATTCAATATGGAACAACCCAGGTATCAAAAGCTCTGGAATATCATTCTGTGTAGTTACACCTCCTATACTCCTGGATATCTCCCAACCCTGGGCAATAAGTAACCATTCTGCAAGCCAGAGACTTTCATATTTAACCTGTCTGCTCCACTCTGCCTTCCTCAGCAGTGAAATCCACAAAGTGAGCTTTGGCTCATCAGCACAGCTTACCACTAGCATGATATCTTGGCAAGAAAACAGTAGTGCACCTGCTGCTCGTTAGTGCAGCTAGTGCAGGCTCTTCTACGGGTGTGTGTGTAGGACACTGTGCCAAACAATGAAGGCTTAGGAAGAGGAGCTGTAGCCTGTACGTTTGTATTCCCGAGTTTCCAAGTTTAATGAACTCCTGTTTGTTTTTTCTCTAAACAACTACAGTCAGGTCTGTAGGAGCATGTGTGGACAGGGGTATTTTGTACAGTTAGTCTGTTCTCACCCAGATGTGTCTTCTGTGGAGTTTTTGTGTCCATTCCTAGTAGCCTTTCCTGGCCCTGCGCTTTGTATTACCACTTTCGCATCAGCATGATTTACCTTGCCATCATAAAAATGTGTGAACACACCTAAGAAAAGGATTACACAGGTGGATTGTAAATGAACAAGCAAAGAATGTAGAGGGATGGATTAAGTTGCCAGGTTGAACTTGAGACTTGAGATGATCTTGAGGAGAATCTGTGAGTCTGAATGAATTTTCTCAGAGAAAAATCATGCAATACTAAACAAAAGGAATTCTGAATCCACAGTCAGGTAGAACCAGCTTCTACCATCTCTGCTATACAGTTTCTTCAGTCACAAAAATGAGATACTTAGATCTACCCTCTGGTTTGTTTGGAATGTTGACATTATATCTGTATGAACAAAGTGCTGAGTTCCTACTAAACAGGGAATGCTGGTTAAATAGTATTATGCCTGTTATAGTAATGAGCATAATCTTTGAACAATTCATTTGCTCATTAGGAAATGTGCATCTCTTTCATGAAGCTCTTCATTTATTCTTCTCATGAACTGATGTATGTTCAGATCCTTCTTGAGAACCACTTGGCAGTTGGCAGTAGTTGACTGAGTCACACACAGTTTCTTTTACTGTAAGACTCAAGAGTCCCAGAACATAATACTAGGCTTTTGTTATATAATTTACATCTTATTTCCTGTTCCCTAATGAACACCTGATGCTCAAGCTAAACAATCTATAAGTAACTATTGTCTAGTTTCTCTCCATCACCCCCTTTAATGCTATACATTAAAATGTCAGCATGGTTGATTAACCTTTATATACATACGCTCCAGGCTCATCCTCTACTGGGTTCTCCAGAACGGAAGTGCCCCTCCTACTATTGGTAAAGAAAATCTCACATTTCTTCCATTTTACTACTGGCTTTCAGATATCTTTTCTACTCCCAAGAGCACCAGTCTCTTAGAGCATGTCTTTCAAAAAGTATGTTTTATCAAGTGTTTATATTTAGTTTGCTAGAGATTGCACAACAAGATGCTATAACCATGGTGTCTTAAGCATAGGAATGCATTGTTGAACAGTTGCAGAGGCTTCAAGATTGAAGGTTGGTTTTCTCAGAAAGCTTTGACTCAGAAAGCCTGTCTGTCCCAGGCTTTCCCCTCAGCTTCCACATGCGCACTGTTGACTCCTAGTATTCCTGGAAGTGCTGAGGCTCCACCATTTAAAACAAACACCCAATCTTGGTCTCTGTATTCATTCTGTAATGGCAGGAAGAAAACATGCATGTACAACTGTTGTAATCTAGAAAAAACAATGAACCATTACCTTAGAAAAGAACATAGATGGGGCAGGATGAGAGGAAAAATCATGATTTTGTAGTCAGGTAAGTCTTGGTGCAATGTTAATTGTCTACTCCATAATTTGATATAATAAAAATAATAAGGCTCTCATGAGACTAAGAGGATAAATAAGAACACAGTGTCTTAGATAATAACTCAGTATAATACATACAATTATTTATTTTATCCTCTTAATGGAAGTTAAATGTTGAGTCATTGTATTGAAACAGGTAGTAGATTTTCTTTTGCCTTCAGATCCATAGCCTCCTCCCTTACTTGTCACCTGCCTTTTGACTTGAGATTCAGGCATTAGTGGTCCCAAGAACAAATTTGCATGGCACATTTGACATCCTTCACCTATCCCTCTTTCTGAATCCTTGCAGCATTAAAAGTGTTCTTATAACTTAGAATGCTTTATATATTTCCTCTACTGCCAAATTAGAGTACTTCTTCTGATTCATATCTGTTTACATATTCACTGATTACCTATTTGAGGGATGAGGGGTGGACAAATCTACACATCACTCATTCATATAGTTCTTTGTATCTCTTATTTCAATTTGCATTTCTCAGTCCATTCTGTTCTCATAGTAATTGCAGGGTGATCTGTAATGTAAATAATGTCATACTAGATTTGGGATAGTAATACACTGAGGTTAATCATTATGTCAAAATTAACCCAGCAAAGTTGCTAAAGATCTTAAATAAAAAATCTGATATTTTTCAGACTCTGTCTCCAGTGCATATTTATGATGCAACTTCTGGAGAAATCCTTCAAACATAACAGAAACCACAACCATTCAACTAAGATAAGCTATTTTGTGTTTGGATCCATTTTAAGCCTATTGATTCCTTCTACTAACACACATGGACTTACCTATGAGAAAAATGCATCTTTCTTTAAGAGACTTTAATAGTTACTGTTAGTTTAACCCTCTAGAAACTGATTCTTTAAGTTGAATATTAGTCACTAATATATTTCAATTCATTGACTGAAATGTGTTTAAAATCAGTCCAACAAACGAAGTAATGTTTTTTTTTTAATCCAGTAAAATCTCACTGACATTAATGAGAAATTACAATTTCAAATGCATTACCCTTGTAAGATAAATCAAAGGTAGTGGTAATTAAGATAATTGCAAAAGATATTTTGGGTTCTGTGTATTTGTGTAAGTGTTGAGAGGTGGAATATAAATGTGAAAGTATTTTTATTCACTTTGGTATCTTGAGCTTGTAAGTTTTAGACCACAATATTTTTCAAGCTGTGTTAAAATATGAAACTTGTGGTGCAATCTTAACTCATTCTATATACATTTAATTCCCAATTTCATGACATGAAATAGTTTTTATAAAGGGATTTCTTGTTGCTGTTGCCTTATATAAAGTATGCCGTTTGCTGCATTAAAATATAACTTTTTTGATGTGTAGATTTGAAAAAGTTTTCATTTCAGTTTGATATACAATAAATACACATGACTTTTTTTTGTTGTTCTGAACTAAGTCTGATGTTTAAAGCTATTAAGTCATTATGAAATTCCTTAACATTAAATGTCACGTCACAGTGAGCAGTTTAGCATGAGTGTTTGGCAATGAACAGTTAACACTTGTATTTAGGAATGATTCCTACAAACCATTCAAAGAGAGACAGAGGAGCTATTTAGACTTAAGGACATATAAATGAATTCTTAGTAATGAGTCTTTAATATCAGTGTGACTCTCCTATCAGCTTCTATAAATTAAATGCCAATGCTAGCCGCTTAGCTCTGTAATTAATTCTGAGTGTTTATACTTCAGCAAACTTTGCTGTCTTGCATGTCCCAGGGTTTGGCAACTTTGAAAAGAAAGATAGCAACACTTCATTTGGTTTCTTTTGCATGCACACTGGACTTTTCGATGCTTTTTGTGGCAGATGAGATGGTGACTTGATTGTCTGGGATGAGGTAGAAGCATCATGGAGACAGGAAGACAGGGAGAGACTTTGCTCTCCACAGACTTCCAGTTAAAGGCCTAGAAGCTTTTTTTTTTATACTAAAAATTAATACACTTGCAGGGAGAGTTCTAGGTGTTTTGTTACTCTGGCCAGGCTTTATCAGATCCAGTACTAGTCATGGTATGGGTTTTTATTAAACAGCCATGGAATCATATTTATCCCTGTAACCAGGGAATCTTTCCCACAAATAAATAATGTGGAAAGAAAACATTATGGGTATTCCAAGAAGCAATGTTGATATCTCTTTCTGAAGTGATCTGAGGAAAGCCAGCATAAAATACTGAATGATATCACAAATGTAAACTACTTCATATCATTTCCAGGAAATAGTAAGTGTTCAATTCATGGTGGCTAACATTTTTCCTTAGTCATGATTGTATATAAAAACCCTTTAACCTTTCATTCTTCTGCATTTGGATGGGAGACAGAGTGTTCATTAAAGTGGCTCACTCCTTAAAAGAAGAGATATGCATAGCCACAGAACAGATGCGGCTGATCTTTGGCTAAATAACCAATGCTCAAAAATCCAGGACCGTTGTATTGCTTCCGAAATCATTTTTGAGGTATAGAAGATTAAGGACAATTATTTGGAAGTTCCATTAACATTTTATCTGAGTGAAAAAAAATCAAGCAGACTTTCCTGTCTCAATTCATGGAAGTAAACTGTGATTATAACCCTTCCATTGTTTTACACTATAATGGAATCCCTCTTTAATTCCCTCTTTATCTCCCCATTTCTCATCATATTATAGAAGTAAGCTAAAGCAGAAATGATCTTTTTCTAAAGTTTATTAGCCATGTTGGAGGAGGAGTGGCAAAAAGACTTCATTTTTCTATATACACCCTCTGATACATACTAAACCTCCTGAGGACACTGAAACCCCCCTAAAGGGAAAGGTGATTTCCTTTCTAATGATATGCATTTCTTCAACTTTGCTCCAGTGCATGTACCTAATAAGTGTGCAGTGCAGACTCCAGCTGAGGCAAAGCAGAACACTCCATGTAATGAGCTCTATTATTTTTCCCCACTCAATTTAATAGTCCACTGATTTTAATATGAAAAAAATGTTTCCAAGACATATCAAAATGTGGTTGTAATTGTATTGCTTGTTGTTTTTCCCACATTGAGATTTCCTATTAATTATGTAATATAATCTTATCAATGAGATGCAAGCATTCCACCATATCAAATATATAGAATTATACCTTTTAGTTATATCTTCCTTGTGACTTATGGAAATTAAAGCTTCCTGTTTTCTTTGCTTAATCGGGAATATGTATAAATTTATTAACCTGTCCAAGAATATGAATCAAAGTAGTGAAGTAAACAAGATATAGATCATATCCTTGATCATATATTAAATAAAATGGCATTCAGTGGTTTCTTATGCTATTTTAAACATTAACATTGTAGTGATGAATTGCAAATAGGAGCTATGTTTGCTGATATTTTTCGCAAATAATCTTTTCTGTTAAAAAAAGTGTTGTTTAATATGACTACATCCTCATTACAGAATTAACTAAGTTATTTGATAACAACTATCAGGCTTATTGGCTTAAGTAATTTTGAATTTGTGGTTTTGAAAATGAGCCTTAATTATAAATATTTAATTTTTAAATATTTGATCTATAATATATACTTTTGTATTTATGGATATGCTTTAAATTTTAATAAGATACATTTGCAGAAACAGCTATTGTGAATTTTCTATAGGGGCCCTTCATATGAGCTTTGATAAATACATAGATGAAATCTAAAAATCAGGTGAAGAACTAATTTTGCAAATGGGATGTCTCAGTGGTTTAATATTAGAACATTGTGTATCAGGGTACCAAGTACAATAGAGTTCAGTTTAGTTACCAAGGAGATATTGTTGGAAATTCATTTGCATTTACATTATTTGCTTTTTTATGGAATATACATAAATTAGCCTCCTAAAAAGAAATATAAATTAATGCATATATATATATATACATCTACTTATCTATATCTATATCTCTCTATATAATCACACAATAAATTAGTGTCAAAAGAACATCATCTGATTAGGGAGGGAAAAGTCAAAGTAAAAGAAAAACATATAAAGTAAATGCATAAATAAAGAGGAAGGAATTCCATAGAAGACAAATGAATAAATTAATAGTGATCTCAGGTGGAAGAGAACTGCTCAACTTATTTCTGTAAACTTAGATATTTGTGTGAGGGATGGGAAGCAGAGTCAAAGTAGGAAAAGATGAGAGTTTGGTTTTCAACTTTGCTTCTAAATATCATGATATAATTGACAACAGATACACACATACACCCTCACACACATAGACACACATACACATGTGCGTGCACACACACTCACACACACACAGAAAGACATGCACGCACATGATTTTAATGTCTGAGGTTTTCTTATCAGTAAAATGCACTGCCTGTCATGAAGGCCTCAGCTATTTGATGTGGAGTTGTTCAGACTTGATCAGCTTAGCCTTCTCATTCCCACTGAGATAGATTTAGATTCAGTGGTCCTTTAGTTCCTTTGTACCCCTTATAAGATAATGCTGATCACTGTTATATTTATCATTTTTTTTGTTCATTCAGTGACAGTCCCAGGTTCCACAATGTTCTAGAGCTTTACATTCCTTCCGTTTGACCATAAGTAGACCAAATTGCATAGATTTCAATATTCTAGTTTTACATCAGATAAAACAGACTTGTAACATTTTATTATAGTTTTCAAACTAATTTTTGTTATAGTCATTTATTTCTGTGGGTACACATATGTGCCACTTTGTATGTATGGAGATCACTGGACAATTTGTGGGTATCAGTTCTCTCCTTCTGCCATGTGGGTCTAAGGGCTAAATCCAGATCATGGCTTGGCTGCAAGCATCATTACCCAATGACTCATCTCCTTGGCCTTGCTTGTCTTTTTTCTATTCAAATTTCCTTTATTCCACCCCCCCCCGTCTGTTTTTGGAATTTCATATATGCTTTCTGTACTTACATCATTTCCACCCTTCCTTCTCCCACTCCAATTCCTCTGATTTCTCTTCAGTTCTCTCTCAAATTTATAACCCCTTTTAAACTTATTATTATTGCATAGATATACAGAGATAGATATAGATATAGATATCTCCAGATGAGTCCACTTGTGTTTCTCATACATAGATATGCTTAGGGCTGCTCACTTAGAACTGGATGATCCATCAGGGAGTTTGTCCCCGAATACAATTGATGCTCCCTATCTCTTAGCGCTTCATTTAGGGGTGTAGACTTGTGAAATTCCCCCCATCTTATGTTGGCATATCCACTGGTGCTGTCACTATGCAGGTCTTGTATAGGCAATCATAATGTTGAGATTTCAGGGGTACATCCTTGTCATGTCTAGAAGACACTATCTCACAGCAGGCATCCTGGCATTCTGGCTTCTTCAAAAGTAAGTGAAGAAACTCATATGTACACTGAGCCTGCCTGATTCTCAAGCCTTTGATCTTACCCACTAGCTAAAAGGTGTAGATTAAGATGTTTATGTATTGAAGGTTTAATCTAATTCTACTGACTATGAAATGAATGTACAGAGTAAAAGATCCTTACAAAGTCATGCTACTACAGAGTAAGTTTCCGAGGAAAAGCTGTTAATAACGTAAACTACATGCTGCTTTGGGATCATCCCACTCTACAGTGTCAGCAAGGAAAAAAATCCCCGTAATCCTTGCTTCATGTACCATTTTAATTTGTTATAACTGCATCACTGTAATCAGGCAGGAGATATCTGTTCTCCTTCCATCATCACATTTGATTATGGCATCCTCATAGCTTTGATATTCTGAACCATTGTACCCAGTACTTCTTCTAATTAGTGTCCTCTAACAAGGAAAGATCCTTTAGCTCAACTAGTAAAGTATGGCATATATTATTTTGTCAAATTAAATACTAAAAACTGCAGACTTCATGCATTTCATGTGTCAGTGCAATGTTTGTCTTTGTCCCCTGCCCATATCTGTACACTGCACTCTCTTATTTTTGGGAAGTTATTGGCTATAGATTCTTCTTGCAATAGCATGCTCTTTACTTAAGAAAGGCAGCTATTATGACTTCTTTTTTCACAGTAGCTTTTGCTGGGAGTCACAGCCAGAACCTCAGCATGAACACCACTGTCCCCTTCCATCACCTTTCATCCAAAAGTCTCATGTGAACTTTCCCACAACTGGTCCAGCACATGGTCCATGTCATGAAAGAATACCTCTCCTTTCATTTGTGCCTTGTGTTTCAAAATATCAAAACCTAGGAAGGAAACAAATCCCAAAGGCTTACGTGTATCAATTTAAATTTTCTGGAAATATTTTATTTTCGATTCAGCATTGGAAAGTAGAAAAAACATGTTTGAATATGCTTCTCTCCTCAGAAGACAACCTCTGGGCCATGTCAAGTGCTGCTGGGGCACAAGGAAGGGGGCTAATGGGACCCAGTCAAAGACGGGAGTCTGCATGGTACAGGTTTTCTCTTCTCCATTCAGAGTCCCAAGATACACAGCTACTTTCAGTTTTCAGATTTTAAGGTGTGAAAGATTGATTCTCAGGAATTGAATTAGAGAAGTTTCACAAAAACACCACTGATGTCACTAAGGTCATGAGGTTCATCTTTGCACAGAACATCTTTCCATAGCTCAACTGAAGATTAAGTCTACGTGGCGACATTTTTTGTGTGTGTGGTTTTGGTTTACTTTCTATTTTTCCAAGTACTACATTTTACATTTTACATCTGCTGACCTTTCTGCCATCTTCATAAAGAGTCTGAAATGATGTAATTTCTAATGGAGATCAGTCAAGACCATTACCTCAGTGTGATCATAGTACTGCTTGCTAGGGATCCTTCTAGCTTCTGGGAAAGTTTAGATCCAAAATATTAAAATTTTTATTGGAACACACTAAAAATGGTGATCTAGGAAAAATAGTCTATGGTTGAATATTCTCAGGAAATTCTGCCTACCTAGTACTAGAAGATATACAAAATATAACTTTATGTTTAAGACATTGATAGTAGTCTTGTAGGAAGGAAATTTGACTTTAATGTACATAAGACTTCTAAATGCTCCTGCCCCCCTTTCATCTCCCATTATGAGTTCATGATACAGCATGAGGCTTTCTGTAGATGCTTTGGAAATGCTTGTTCTGTATTCTTGAACTCCAGGACTGTGAATCACAATAAGCATCATGAACTGGAGAGATGACTGTATGGTAACAGTGCTTGCTGCAAAAACTGAAAGCCTGAGTTCAGTTCCTAGAACCCACATGGTAGAAAGAGAATCACCTCTCAGAAGTTGTTCTCTGACCTATACATTCTTATCTGTATGCTCTCTCTGTCTCTGTCTCTGTCTCTGTCTCTGTCTCTGTCTCTGTCTCTCTCTCTCTCTTTCACATACACATGCAAATGAAAATGTAACATAATTGAAATCTGCACTTTGGTATCCTATTATAGCAACAAAAATATTTTACTGGACTAGTTCACTCAAAACTCATTTCTACTCTATTATAAAGAACATGGATGTCTCTTACTCTTAAACTTACTGGCTTTATTAATTTACCAAACAGTTTTAATTTATTCAAATAATACAATGAGACAAAACAACCCAAATGATATTTCTTCCCTTGCAATTTTTGGTATCTGAAATAATTCCAAGATTAATTGAGCACAGGTTTTTTATGGCACACAGCTGTGTCTAAGACACACCTGGTACACTGTGCCTCTGTCCTCTGCTGAACCACTAACTAGACCTAGATATGGAATTGATATATGAATATGAACTCTAACAACCAAGGGGAATAACTGGGATGTTGATCATGGGATGTTGGTCACACTGAATCTATTCACACTGAAATATATTATAAGGACTCTCTGTTTCAAGGCTTTAGATAATGATATGAGCAATATTTATTTTGAAGGAGAATTATTTTCAAGAGTGACAGAGAAATGTATCTAAAATATTTCTTATGCCTACCCTTCTTGAGAATACATGTTGTTTAAAATGCAAGAGGTATCTTTCTTCCTTTTCTACTTCTCAGTATGTGTTTTATTGAAAGGACTATCATGACTTACCACAGGTTCACTTAGTCAACTTTCTACTAGAAAATATCCAAAAATGTAAACGTAATGGATCAAGAAAATAAATGTTTTTAAAGACTCCATTGCTCTGGACAAAACACTGAACACAGGATGCTGGACACCTCATACTGGAGTAGCAACAGGTGATGGGGTGCCTTCTGCTGGAGTAGTAACAGGTGATGGGGCGCCTTCTGCTGGAGTAGTAACAGGTGATGGGGCGCCTTCTGCTGGAGTAGTAACAGGTGATGGGGCGCCTTCTGCTGGAGTAGTAACAGGTGATGGGGCGCCTTTTGCTGGAGTGGTCATTGGTGACAGAGAAGATCTTTCTGTTGTTTTTAATTTGTCTCTTTGTTGTTTTCTAGTGGCATGATCTTCAGAGTTTACTGATTGCCAGATCTCATGTGTGAGACAGGTACAGCCTGGCTCACTGGAGTCAGCACAACTCAGGCATGCAAGAAATTATCTCCCTCAATCCCTCAGTTCTATTTCACTGATCACACAAGTTGGCACAGATTGCTGTGCCTCTTTTTCCAGACTTATCCAAGGAAAAATACCTAGACTCATTTGTTTTTTTGAAGGATTTTTAAGCTAAGGACCAGACAATCACTGAGTATAACTCCAAAGAGTGGTTAGAGAAAGTATTTAGGTGGTCAATATGTCCTGATGATCATCTTCCACGGACCCTTCATTAAGTGAAAGAATAGACTCGATGCTTAATTACATAGCTGAGTAAGAGCAGGAATCATTTATTCACTTAAACAACACCCCATGCCTAGTATATAGTGTGCTGGTTTCTGGTACTGCAATGTGATGAGCTCAGATAAGATCACCAAGAACTGTAGTGTCAGGCCATCAGATAACTTCTAAACATATGGTTATGGCATGGTGAATTGTGCCCTGGGGAATGGAGAAAGTGTATATAACTTTCTACCTGAGTGGTGGCACAAACTGGAGACAATTCTCAGCTGAGAAAAGAGGCTTGGGAGGGAAGGGCAGGCATGCAGAAGGAACTGCTTATGCAAATGCACAACATGTTCAGTAAAGCACAAGGTAATAGGTCAACACGACTTTAGCTCTAATATTGGCGAAAAACTGCTTTTGGAATTCTGTCTCATTATTAGAGACAGTTATTTGAAGATAATAACATTTAAATATTAGGTCCTTGTCTACAGTTTTTTTTTTAAGTGAATGTTTGCCTTGGAGGTGAGGATGCCTAAATTTGAATATGGCTCTTCTCCACTCAGCCTTGGCCTTAGCTCTCTGTTAAACCTAGAATTAAATGTAAAAATCCTCCGCTGACTTGTGCTGTTCTTCCCTTCCTAGTATTGACCTGTTTGCTCTTTGTGCCTGTGACCAACCCAAGTTCCTTGGCTTTCCTGTCTTAGATCATTGCGTTTGGTCTTTCTCCTGACCAGGACACATGTCCTCTACAACCAAATGTCCCACTGTCTTAGCTCAGGTGCCACCTCCTACAGGAAGTATTCTTTGAAGGTCTCCAGGTTGCTAAGGTCTAACCCAGGATATGCGTTTCTATGTGGTTTAGCATTGACATTAGCAATAGGGAAAAGAAACACATCTCTATCGGGTTAGATATGCAGACATAAATGAAGGTTTGCATATACATTTTCTCACTCCATTCTTTGAACACTTCTTCAGGCTGGTATTGTTATATTGTGTTTTCACAGTTAGGGTGACCCAAAGTTGAAGGCAATGGATGGCAGCTGAAAATCTGCAATGACGAATGTGAACATTTCTGATATTTCCACAATCAACAGTGTTTGACTCACACTGGTATTCACAGTGAGCTATTCCAAAAGTCTGAGGCCTAGGTGAACCTTTCAAAGTTGTTTTTCTGGAGTTTGACAAATATAGTCCATTGACTGGTAGCAATAATACTGTATTTTCAACATTGCTTTCTCCACCCTTTGAAAGGTTCCACATCACAATGTGCCTTTTGGTCACCATGTGACTTTTGCTCCCCAGGAGGCTGAAGCTTTCTTTTTTTTCCAGACAGCTGAGGAGGTTGTGAGGAAGTTCTAAAACACACCAATGTAACTGTGGAAAAATTTTAATTTTGCCTGTACATCCTTCTTCCTTCTCCCTTCTCTATTCTGATTCCACTCCATAGCTTTGTGAGGCATAGGAAGTCTGTGAACAGTGCTTACCTGTAAGATAAATGACTCTAAAGAAAGGTCAGTCTTCCAAGAGAAGCCCAGAGAAGTAGGTATAAAAATATTCTTTGCTATAGCAAATACAAATAACATTATATTTCCACACCCTCCCCCACAGAACCTTTCTTTATAAGTAAAAATATTCTTTATCCTAGAGGCTTCCTTAACTGAATGTTATATTTCATGGAGATGGGCAAAGCATAGTTCGTAGCTAGGGATTTATTATGCTTTGAAATAACAGGAAGAATAGCTAAGGACTCAGGGTACTCTCTTTAGTCTGTCTCCAGAAAATTAATTTTTAGATGCTTAACATAGTTCCTTTTGTACAAGATGGATAAAACACCTCTATCTACTAAGTGAATTTAAAGGAAAAAGATGTTCATTGCAGTTTGGTTTTACATAATAGCCTATTACCTGCATTTCTATTATATCTAGCTGCATATTTCCTAAATTAATTAGTGAGCAATTTTACTCATGATCATGTGTTTGTGGGTTGACATGAAGGATTTTGCCACTCAATGATAAGATTTTCAGTTTTATAAATGCTCATGGAATTTAAAGAATCAAATATTTAATTGAGTTTTCCTAATTGGCAATTGCAAGCAAAATTTTAATAAATAAATTGCAGAGCTATTATTTTAAATGCTTAAAAATAGTTTACCTTATCCTTTTCCAGTCTTCTCAGTACCCCACATAGGTAAATGGATCTACACAGGATTGAGAAAACAGAGCTGCAAATGGGGAAGGAACTTGCCTGAATTATCTGAGCCAAATATATCTTAACTCTGGTATCCTTCCTCCCAGTCTCCTGTTTCTTCTGTTCCTCTGCTTTGCACTGCTAACCTCTGCTCCTTAAAGATGCACTAGCATTCAGGAGGGAGATAAAGCAGAGTTCTAAGCCAGAAATGTAACCAAAGTATGAAGACCCAGTGTCTGCCAGGAAAAGTTAGAGGTCTTGTATATGCTATTTAATCCACATGAAAAAATTCTAGTATGCCCTCTGCAAGGGAGAAGAAAGTGAGAACTCTTAAAGTTCTCCATTTAACAGGCTTTGGCAGGATGGCACACTCTCCATTGGAAGGAGAACAATTAATTTTTTAGCAGGCTGTCAAGGATGTTTAGCCTTTCAGTAACAGTTCACAGCACTGAGACACATCAGACTGTCACATTTCTATGAACTGTAGCCAACATCAGAGATCATTTAATAATTCAGTATGGAAAGTTCCTAGTACCATACAGGCCGGAAGAGTGGGTCTGGCTGTGGATTTGGCACAAGAAAAATTTACAAATATTCAATTCAGGAAAATATGTCATTTTGGACTGGATGCACCAGAGAGTAGCAATTAGATACTCTCTGTCAACTTCATTCTTTGCAATATTGTATTCCTCTTGAATAATCGAGCTGTTTTTAAATATTTTATTTATATAATTGTGCCCTTGTTAAGAAGATTAGCAAGTTAAATGTAATGATAGAGGACTTTTAGTTTTGTGCATCAATTGAAGATTAAAATTATATATGAAGGAATTTATTCATTTATGTCGGTTACCTACATACTATTTTCTCTGTCAACATGTGTACATAGAAGGATGAGCAACTATGGCTTGTGTGTGAAAAATAATAAAACATCCAACTTTTTAAAACAGAAGTTTGGAATAAGTTGTACTTTAAAATCTTTATGTATTAAATATATGATTGTATTATGCAGAAAGTTCTAATTTTTTATCATGACTGAGCTGAGAAATCTTCTGTTTGGAACACTTTATACTTAGTAATATGTTTCCATAGCTGATAACATAAAAAGAGAACTTTGATTTCAGCTTTCTAAACCTTTTAATTTTATTTCAGTAGTATATTTGATCTTATCACCCCAGAATCATTATTTCTCTCTTGATGTTATATCCATGCAATGAGAGAGTTGTAACTTTGATTTAACATGAATTTTTCTCTTACTCATGAAAATGAAACAAAACTCATAGCATTAGAAATATTCCATTTGTCAGATAATTTTAAAGGTTTCAGCCTTTCCATAAAGCTGTATTCTATATATGCTGCTGTTAAGAGAGCTATATGATCCCTTTAAAATTCTAAATAGCCAGGAAAATAAATATGTTGATGTTGAAGTTTTTAAAAATACAGAAATGTGACAAATGTGACAATACAGTGCATATATTTCGAAATGTACACTTATTTAATGAGAACTGAAAAGAAGGCAGTGTCACGTTGGCAAGCCTCTGCTAGGGAGGTGCACAACCCAGATTTGTTTGTTCTTGTACACACTCGTGTCCACAACTGACTGTGATAGCATAGAGAATATTCATCTTAGGGAAACAGAAACCTTCAGCAAGTAGGAAAATTCATAAATACAGGCTTTGTGAGTACTGAGTCAACTGTATTATTTATTTGTACTTTTTTATGTATTCACTTAAAGATTTAGACAAAAACTTGAATATTCAATGCCATCTTCTCATTTGTCTAGACCTGGAACTCAGGAGTTAATAAAGAAGCTTTGTAAAACTGATAATTTGATAATAAAAGCAATGTGACTCCTGCTGCTCTGACAAAGTACATTTCCAACTTATGTGAAAATAATTTAATACGAGGTAGTTTGATGTTTGAAAACATAAAGGTTTTTCATGATAAATTTAAAGAACATTGTTGCATATTGACTCTATGCAAAACTAATCAATGTTGTTCATTGATTACAATAGATTGATGTGATCCAACATGTCTCTTTTCTACCAGAGATACTAATGGGAAGTAAAATGTAAAAATACAACATTTCTATGACTAGTTAATTTTTGGCAACCTTGAGTTTAAGAGTATACTTTAATTACAATTGTTTTCAAGGGATTGTTATGACAACACACACCATTAATTTCATAGGAAGTGATAGTGATTGCAGTTTCTGAATTTCATTTGTCCATAGTTATTTGAGTGTGGAAAGCCAACTTTCAAGGGTTAGGTGCCCCACATTTCTCTAGAATATCTCTCTGCTCTCAGATCTGTGATTTTAATCATATTACAGTCTGAACACTTTTTGCATATTGCATTTGGAAATGCTCAGTCTCCAGGGCTTATAAGTTTTCTTTATCGCCTCCTCCTTGTTTCTCTTGATTTTTAATATTTCAGTTTATAAAATATTTATGTAAGAAAGGCCTTGAATTTTAGAGGACCTCTCTGAAAAATATTAGATCTTTTTTTTTCTATCACTTCTTATAATTTCTCAGAAGAGAGCTACATCCCTGTATATCTTCTCCTGACATAAGCTTTGTTACAGAAGTGTCCATACTTACAATTTTAGCTGTGGCTCATTTTAGAAAAGCACTGCTTAAATTCTTTGTCCGTGTAAGGTTGTCTATTTTAGCTATGAAATGTTGTCATGTGGCAAAGTGACTTTAAGCAATAAAATGTTAGACTTCTTAATTATTTGGTCATATGCCTATTTAAAAAAGAAATTTCTCTTGTGGAATCATGTGCCCAAGATTTGTCCAAAAATATATTTGGGGAGGTCACATGGTTTAGTGGAAAGAACATCTGGATTTTCAAATCTGAAGACCTAGTTAAATTCAAGGCCCATTTGCTGTCATACTGTAGTTTGTGTATCTCATTTTTATCATGTGTATACGGAGAGCAAAGAACAAAACAACCGGATTCTTTTTTGTTTGTTTGCTTGTTTTTGAAAATGTCATACATGAGTCGAGTGTTTGAATTACTTCCTTCCCTCCCAGGCCTCCTTCAACTCCTCCAGTGCCCTCCACTGCCTCTCAACTAATTATTTGATTATTCTTGTTATAAATAGGTACATGCTTTTAGAAATGTACATATATAAACTGCATTGAGTCCACGTATTGGGGCTCCTGTGTACCTGTGTTTAGCACTGCCCCCTTGACATCAAATAAGCTCTCAAGGAGTTAGACCCTGGAGAAAACCAATTCTCCCTCCCTCGGCATCCAAACATTGCCTGTAGCTCCTGATCTAGAGGCGGACCCTGTGAAATGCTCCCCATCTGCCTTGGCGTGTCAACTGGTTTTGTCATTGTACAGATCTTGTAAAGCATATACAAAGGCATTTGAAAAATAGTCTGGAATAGAAAAGTCGTAGACGTGTATGTACAGTGAGGAGTGTTTCCAACATGGCAAGATCTAATACAAATCTATACACAGGGTCAATGGTCGCTATGGGAAATTAAAACCGTGCTTAATTTAGAACAGGGGAATCAAAATTAAGAATTTGAGGTGTCTCTGGCATTCACACATTCATTCTTATTCTTTTTCTGCACTCTTTCTTTTTTTTTTAACTTGTCTTTTTGTGTTGATTATTTAATTCTGAGTTTCCCGCTTTTAAAAAGTGGTTCTGTAGACTAGGAGAAGGCACTGTAGAGAGGAGAGGCCTATCACATCATGGCAATTCAAAGCTGCTTTTATGCATTACATGGATTTTGAAAGCTATTTGTTTTATGGTGTTTGTAACATTTTCCTCTTTGTAGGTTTGTGCGCTCCGATCAATCACCAGCTTTGCAGAACCTCAGATAAGCTTGCTTAAAGTGACAGTGTTGGGGTTTAAGTCTTTAAAAGGCCATCATAGGTCATGCTATCCATGGGAAACATGTGCTTGAACTATAAATTCTTATTATTATGTAGCACTGTAAGTACAAATACAAGGCTCGAACACTGGGTACAGAATGAAAGCACTAGTATCATGTTGCACACGCCTCAGCTTATAAACAAAGGATAATGGGGAAGAGAAGGGAAAGAGACAATAGTCAGTGACTCTTTGGAAGTAACTCCAGAAACAAGACTTAAAATGAAGCTGAAATCTGTTTTGCCTTCTTCCTCTTCATTTGCACCACCATGGGTCTTAGGTACCAGGTACTGTCTTTCCACTGTTCCATAGCTTCAACCTTGGCATGACTCCTCGCACATTGTGGGTAGATATTGAAGATGCTGAATTTTAACACAGTATTTCCATCTGGGTGAACTAAAACAAGACGTATGATTGTCTTATCATTCTGAAGATTAGCAGTGTCAGATCGAAGCATTAGTGATGTCAGGCTACCTCTGAAGGGTCGGGAGTCTTTATTGCCACTTCCAGTTTCTGGTCATTGCTTATAACCTTAAACAATTATGTGGATTATAAATAGAGAATTTCAGTCTCTACCTGGGTCTTCAGTGGGCTTTCTCTTTGTGTCTTTTTGGTTTTGCACCTAACTTTTCCCTTTTATTAGAAAATCATTCATCTTGAATTTGGGGTCCACTTTAAAACATTATGACTTTATCTTGAGTATATCTGTGACACTCTCTTTCCAATTATCTTCAAATACTGTTATATTTACCTGGATGGGGTAAATTAATTAGGAGGAACTTCTGTTTAACCAGTATACATAAAGATGGTGATGATTTTTTGGAGGAGGAGGAGGACACTTTATAATGTTCCAAGTGCTACAACTCATATACATATACTCACACACACACACACACACACACACACACACACACACATACACACATAGTGGAAAAGCATCTGTACTTTAGAACATGAGTTTAAAATCATCCTTCTACTTCTTTGGTACCATGCATACTTGTGCATAAAGGACCATGTGTCACGCAGTATGGAGATGTTGTCTCCGTTCATCTTTCTCTCCTTTCATCAGTTGCACTTACACATCAGATTCCCAGCCCACATCAAAAATACAGACAGTAGTATGCCGTGTCCTATAAAATAAAATGTTGAAAATGATGAGAAATTCTCTGTCATTTTCACAACATACAGAAGTTTCATCTTCTATAGATTTTAGTAAACTGAAGACTACCTAAGGTATCTCTGTCAGCTTAGTCCTCTGATTTTTCACAGAATAAATGATGTCTGTGATACTCTGAAAAGGAGGTGACCGAGTGGCTTTAGAGAAATATCCTTTATACTCTGTGGACTGAATGTGATTTCTTTTTCTCATTGTCTTAAAGTAGTAAATACTTTTAGGGGAAGGCCCAATATTTAGCCTTCTATGTAAGCTGCAATGCAGAGTAGGAAAAAAAACTGATTTTTAAAGATTTTTATATTTAATATGTATTATCATTAGACAAATGCTTGCCTGATTTTGGCTGTTGGCTGTTTTTGTAGAGTGGTAGCAATATCTTCTCACAGTGTTTTGCACATTGAGGTCACTCACATAAATATTTTAACTGCACAGAACCTGCCTCTTTGTTTCACCTTTGTGTGACTTGTATCAGAATCAGATGATACATTACTGCTCACCTGCGACCAAGTACCACCCAGCCTCTGAATATTGACAATGATGCTCTGTGGGTGTAGTTTTCTCTTACTGACATTTGGATATCAAATAAGCCATTCTTGAGACAACAAACCTTCCCAAAAGGAAACTTATTTGCTCTCATGGTGCCTGATTTATGGGCAAGCTTGTTTGTATGTATCCAGAAACCATTGCCAGGCAGATGAAAAATAGTTCATCATACATTCCTCAATCTTGCTACCACTCCAATGATGAGAAAGGATAAAGGTGAAGTTCCCTAGGGAGATGATCAGGAAATTTCAAGATTTCAGTTACAAAAACTCATATGTTAAGAACAGAATAGGGCCCAGGAAGCTACAGCAAGGCTCTCCCTAGAGAGAACTTACTTAGATAGCTCATAAATCTGTCTTTGAAAAGCTTTGAGATGGAAACAAATGGAATATGCATTTGGAGCAGTGTGGAGCTTGAAGTCTAAAGTGCACCCCCAGGTAAAAACGAGGATTAAATGCTAAACATACTTCCTTTTCTCTAGCCAATGGATAGAGAAGTGTGACTTTTTTTTAACATAAGGAACTTCTGTATTGAAGAAAACATCATGTTTCAGAAAAATAGTGGGGTCTTTGTTGCTTAAAAGTAACATACTCTCTTGGAAAAATTTGTCCCAGCTAGGTGAAATTATGATATTTCATCTCTTGCATGGATAAGCAAAAATTACAAAGAAACATTATTCTTAGGAATTGTAGATTGCATCTTCTGGGGAAATGGGTACTTTCATTTGCACAGGTAGAATTTCAGTCTTGGTTGAAGGTATCTTCAGCATTGTGAATAAGATCTTTCTAGTCACCATGGTTCACTGGAAATGAACCTTGAAGATTTCTTACTCTAGCCACATCAAAGCCTAGAGTATGGAGGCTTCTGCATATTTGTCCATTAAAACTGGAAATGCCTTGTGACCAATTAGGTTTTATAGCCAAGAGTACTCAAATGATCCTATTAAATCTTCTTTTTAAGTTGAGATATATTGGAAAATTCTAAATTATTTGTTGGTTCCATAAACATATCTGTTGAATGAAACCTGGTCAACCTGACAGTTCCTTCAGAGTAAATCTGAGTTCTCTGCCCTGGAGCAGAAGCTACTTTTTATTGAGAGACTAGTTTGACACAGATGAACAATAAGGCCAAGCCAAATAGTCTGAAATAGTTGGCGTGTCATAGAGTGGGTTGAGAGGGAATAGAATGTGGTAGAACGGACAGACTGAAGAGAGGTGGGGTAGAATGGACTGACTGAAACGGGGTGAGCTCAATGGATTGGAAGAAGTGGATTGGAAAGGAGAAGGGTGGCATAGCCTTGAATGCACAAAGATACTGAATTGTGGACATCAGTTTTAGATGTGAGCCCACAGGGAGGAGGGCATGACAGATCTGGGGATATTTTGTCAACCATCTGCATTCACTTGGGTCCTGCCTATGGCTGAATCCTTGCCCCTGCTGGCCCTGGGCTCTTTAGCGTTTCAAATGGGGAACTTCACTGTTTTCACATGTTCTCCCAGGTTTTAAACTGTTAGTGACTATGCTCTGGGAAAATGTATACTGTTCATTAAGTAATCATTGTCACAGTCTGGGTGTACTCTACCTGACAGATAGACGGAGCAGCTGCAATTATAATTGCTAACATTCTCCTTTTGTTATAATATTACCTAAGAAGTTATTCTAATGTAGCATCAGGACTAGGGGCTTTATGTTAGATGATCTAATTTCCAATATGGGTTCAATCACAGGAAAAGTCAGCAAGGTGAAAGAGAAAATAAAAGCTGGTAGAATATTCTTGGGCGCTGTAAAGGTGTGCCTTAGATAGACATGAGTGAACTTGTGCTAATTCTTAAATTCTGATCTAATTTCATTTTCTTATCAATGAAATTAATTAGATGATTTATATATAAGCATCTTTTTAAAAATTAATTTAAATAATATATCGGAGAGCAGATGATGAACAGTATGTTAATGCCATTAACTGACTGATATATTACTGAAATGACATTTATGTTTTGAGCAACAAGATAAAACTCCTGAAATGTCTGCATTACTAATTCTTAAATAACCTATTTGTCTCCACTTCATTTAGCAGTATAATGTTACACATCCTTGTTGTGTCTACTATGTGCTCTGAAACATATTGTATGTGCATTTAGTTATTTAATACTCACGGATTATATGCAGGAGATCTTACTTGCATTTGAGAGTTGAGGAAAGTGAGGCAGAGGTTGTTCCATCAGCTAATCCTTAACAGTTTGTGCGTGCAGAGCAGTAACTCAAACTCAGCAGTCCAGTTCTGAAGACCACACTCCTTAGTATGGGATTGCCACTGATATCTTTTGAAAAGCTTTTACTTTTTCTATTATATTTTCTCTAGGATCTGATACATTTCTTTCTGCGGCTTCCAAATCTCAATAGATACACAGGACACTCACTTTACTGTACACCTTACTCCTCTCTCAGGACTTCTTTACAAGATTGGTAGATATTGTTCTAGATTGTATGCCTTTTATGACCTTTGTCTATCTCTATCTAGCCTCAATTTTTAAATGAATAAATTCACGGGTTTCATTGACAGATGGTCAATGAAAAGGCACCTGCAGTAAATGAGGTACTTATGAAGATGTCTCTGTTTCTCTTTATTATTTATCTATCCTCAAGCTCCAGATCAATTTTAGTAAGTTTGAAATCAACATGGCTGTTCTCCAGACAGTCATTATTGATCATGATATTTTGCCATGGGAAATTAAATTTTTTCAGATGAAAATGTTCTAAAATGATTTAGGACAGTTAATCTAGTTAGTGAGGTAGAGGAGCTATTGGTCCTGATCTCATTTATATTTCATTCTGTATTTGACTCATCCCCTTTAAACTCTGTCAATCCATCAAAAAACAAACATTTTTTTTTATCAATTAGTGGTATTTAAAGGAAAGAGTTTTAAAAGCAAACAGTTCAAGAATTAACTGTGCAACATTAAGGCGTGTGGTCAGATGAGCACACACTTTGGAATCACATGTATTCACATTTAGATCCTCATTCTCTCCAACACTGCTTAGAACCTCCAAAACTGCAGGCTTTAGTTTATCTATCAGGATGGGATGAAGGTAGGGAGGACAGAGGACAGGGACTACTTTTCCTTCTTTCCACTGGCTGTTATTGAGATTAGCATTGAAGTTCTTCATTCCAGGAAACTCCTCAGTCCCTGGATGACCAGAGCACATAGGATATTACTGTGAAGGATTTTATGTGAAAACAATAGGAAGTACTTCTGAACCAGTCTTTGAGGCTGTTTTAATAACTTGCCAGTGCTTTTGATTGACTGTTAGATATACATATGGGAGCATAATGTCTTATGTGCGTTCCATAGTACCATGACCTGTGATGTAGATTCTTATGCAATCACTTATTGTATGTTCAGGTGATCGCACAAGTATAGGAGGGAAGGAAAAAAAGAACAGATATAAACAGAGGTCAGCTCAGCTGAAGATGAGCTTCACTTAGCTTTACCCTGTGGAAAGTATCAGCATAGGAAATGCACTACATTTAAAATATGGTCTCTGTCTAACTGTACTTGACTTTCAGCTATGTAGAACATTTCTAAACAAGAGCAATTCTCAGAACAGCACATGGCTACCATGTAAGGAGCTTTTAGTCTGTATATAAAAGAATAGAAGGAATAGGAAGTCCTATTCTACATATGAGGCCGAAGTGAAACACTACCAGAGGCGTCCTTGTCTTCTACCTTGGTCTCTTATTCACAGCTACTCATCACAAGCTTCCAGGGACTCTCCAATCCTGGCCTCCCATCTCCCCATAACAGCAGTGAAATTACAGAAGTATTATTGTACCTGCTTTCAGTGGGTTCCTAGGATGTGTTCTCAGTACTTCATGTCTTCAGGGCAAGCTTTTTATCCACTATCATCTCCCCCAGTTGTCATGACTTTTCTTAAAATCTATCCTAGTGGTGAGTTTAAGTGAAGAAACTCATATTTATTATAATATCCCATTCATAGTTCTTGTTTTGATACTTAAAAGCCATTTTCCTTATCTACAGACACTTAAAAAATTAATGATTATTTGCTCAAAAGATATTTCAAGCTTCTTTGGCTGTGGATATTATTGAAGTTAAATTAAAATCACTGTTGCTACTGGTTGGCACGTGGAAGGAATGCTAATGGGAAATTTCACAAATATAAATATAATTTTTAAAGAAAACAAAAGCTGATTTTATGTGGTATTCCAAATTGTGTGATTTAAATCAAGGGTAAAAGTTAAATTGAATTCGTATGAATTCGTGTAATTTAGAACTGTTTCAATTAGTCAGCAAGAGTAATATCACTGGTCACCCTTCAGGAAAAAGAAAAACACAAAGCTAAAAAATTCTTAAACAGAAATAGCTAAGTGAGCTTGTCATCTCGTTCATGTATCAAAACATTTAGTCTCCTCAGATTTAGAATGTAGATTAAGTTTTTAGCCGGAAGATATGGATTGACATAAGAATGATAAACATGGCATATCTCAATATGTCTAAGATTTTCCACTACCCTGTGCAGATTAAGCCAACTTGGTATTTTTATTAAAAGATAATTTATTATCATAGAAGTGTATAAATTATTTTGTATGGCAAGACCACATTATTGTGTTAGCCTTAGCAAGAGAGATGATGGTATACATTTAATTGTTTAGGCAATGTACTTGCATTAAATCCACATAGTATCACAATAAAGAAATATAGTTTCATCATTGATCTCACATGGTAATTTTTAGCTTCTAAAGAAAGATAAATATATTTTAAAGATTTATTTTTATTATTTAAAAAAAATTTGTGTTGTGGGTATGGACATGTGTGAGTGCAGGTGGCTCTGGAGGCCAGAGGTGTCCATCCATGATCCATAGGAACAGGAATCCCAGGAGAGTTTGTAAGCTGTCAGATACAGGTATTGGGAAAGGGACTTGATTTCTCTTGCAAGAGTAGTAAGTATTCTTATTCCCTGAGTCACCTCTCCAGCTCCCAAAACATATATTGTTTTTGAATTTTTTTAAAGTGTATGTTTATTCAGCAACAATGATGCATTTTAGAATTATAACATACAATAAAAAAGAGAAAAGCTCTCAGTGTTTCAAATTCCTGTTTTGTTACTCTGAGATTTAGAGACAATGAATCAGTATTCTCAAGAATACTCAGAAATTTTAGATTATAATTTTTAAACATGCTTCTATCAGTCATCACATTCTGTTATTTGAATAACTAAAATTCTTCTTTAAAGACTAAAATATACAAAACTTAGGGTTTCTTACAAACAAATACAACACACAGAAATATTCAAACTGATAAACACAATTTAAAGTTCAGATCTGCAAGTAATTTAACAGCCCCTCGTGGCGTTACATGTGGACACTGTCCACTGGGCACTTTGCACTGAAGATGTGTGAAACCTTGAGAAAACACTCGAAGGACATACACGAATACTACTATATATCCGAGCTTATTGCTATGCCTTCTGTGCTTTTTATTACATTTTATTGTTCTCCTTTCTAAATGTTATACCATAGTCACATGTGTATTGGTTTACATATATCAATGTATAACATATAAGCTCTTATAACTACATATATAGGAGAATATATGATGTTTTTCCTTCTGAGATTGAATGACCTTGCTTAATACTATATATTCTAAGTTCATCAATTTCCAGAGAATTTTAAGGTCTCATTTTTCTTTGGATGTGAATAATCATTTTTTAAATATATGTACAAGATTTTCATTATCCATTCATCTGTTGAAAGACAACTGTGTTGGCTCTATCAACAAATCGGCAAGGGAATTGAAAAGTTTTCAAAATATATATGTAAATGGCTAATAACTGCTATAAAAAGTGCTCAACATCGCTGTCATTAGGAAAATGCAAATTAAAATTATTTTTGAGATACTGGCTTACCCCATTCAGAATGGCTATCATAAAGAAATCTGATGACAAATGTTGGAGAAGATATGGGAAAAAAATTCTTATTAACTGTGGATGGGAGTGCAAAGTATTGCAGCCATTAAAGAAACTAGTTTAGAGATTCCTCAGAAATTTAAAAATAAAACATATATATATATATATATATATATATGTCACTACTGGTCATATACCTAGATATACCTAGTGAATTTCATAGCCTTCTATAAATATATTTATTGCTGCTCTATTCACTATAGCAAGGAACTACAACCAAAATGCATTTTATAGTGGAGTAAGCTGTACGGTGTTTTTCTTTTCGTTATATTTATTTATATCAATGTATTCATGAATATATACTTCTCTTTATTGTTTTATAACAGTATATTAGAAATGACATTCAGAAAAATATTCATAATGTGCATTTTATACACCAGTGTGATACTTGCTAAAAATAGTCACACAAATTCAATGTCCTACTCGTGTCATGAATTATTTGCCTCATATAATAATTTTCTATATCAAGGTGTGAAAGGAAAGGAGTTTCTCATATGATGACTTGACTATTGTATCATCACCGACCAATAAAATACTTTATATACTTAACACCTAAAATAGAAAAATGTGTATAACATAGTAAGAGACACACAAAAGCCTCTCTATACTTAGCCATCTTTAAAAAAAAAATGCTGTTATTTTACTGATTCAGACTTCCTGTGCTTTTCTGACCTTAGAGGAAAATTTTAATGAAACTAAAGCTTTTAAGACTACTTTATAAATTCTTCTCACTTCTAGCTCAGCTGGAGTCATTTTTACCCCCTAAGTGAGATGACAGAAGCAGGTTGCTATTCACTTGGAAGACTAGAATAAGAAAAGGAAAGGGAAGTTAAAACTTCAGACTCGAGTCTGAAGAATCAACCAGTCCTTCCCTAGGCTGGTGTTCATGTTGTTGATCTTAACTCCTGGAGACATGTTTTGATCTAAGCTTTCAGACCACAACTTTTAAGGACTGCAATTACAATCCTTGAATCTGAATTAAAAAAAAAAATCTACTTTGCCTTTGCTGGGAAAGAACCTCTATAATCTTCACATATAACCAGCCCAGATATTCCAGTGTTTTAACTATGATTGCATTTCTAATGTTTGCTGAATTCTGGTAAACATTGATTTATTGATCATGGAAGACCTTTCTGCTGTTCTTAACGAAGATTTGGCTCTTTTTTGGTTAAACTGCTCTTTTTTTTTTTTTAATAAAAAAGAGCTGCAAGTTTATCTCAGTCCTACAGCACTTGCTTCACATATATGAATTCCCAAGTTTGAATTCCAGCAGCACCAAAAATAAAAAAATATATATTTGCTGCTGAAATAAATAAATATATGCTCATTTTGCTTTGTACTTTAATAGCCTAAGAGACTTTTGATATACCTTATAAATGATCTAGAATTAGTTTATACAATGATTACAAAGTGATTTGAAATTTGAGTTTCTAGGAATCCCTTCTGTATGCATTAATTTGTTCTATTGTCAACAGGCATACACCAAATCATTACCAAAAAGACTTCTATCATCTTAAGATTTAATGTGATGGATTGTGTTTTCTTCATTCAAAGGGAAGCTACCAAATACTTATTAGCATTACTTCACAGTATACAAAGAAATGTAAATATTTCAGGAATAGTAATGTTGAAGACAAACTCTGATGAACCTGAGTTGTAAGAAATATATCTTAAAATGTAATGCCATTGTATTTGTAACACTTGTTGGCTATCATTTTCAGATTCCTATAAATCTCAGAACTTTATAATCTGTGTAAATTGAGAGCTCAAGAAACATTCACTAGTGTATTTTTTTCTGCCTAAAATATAATTAAAAAAATACTGGTTCAAGAATATTTTTACTTTTGTATGATATTTAATAGATCCTAATTAATTTGCACAACTTTAAGTAGACTTCCCTTACTCTTCCCTGCCTAATTCCATGTGCTAGAATACATGAAAAAAATATAGAAATGGGATCAAATTTATGTCCCAAATGTCTGTCAGTGAGGATCTATCCACTGGAGCCTGGTTAACCTCCCACACCTTCAAAAGAGACTACTTTCTGTATCCCTGCAACTTTGTTTCCAATAGTTTCTCAGTAGAGTTGGAATTTCTTACCCATTTCCCAGCATCTATGCTGGGATTTTGTCTGGCTTGAGCTTGTGGGATTTGTGCATTCTGTCACGATTGCTGTGAATTCACACGAGTAACCACCCAGCTATCTGGAAAACTGTTTCTTTGTGATTATTCACCAGCTCTTACTATTACAGTCTTCCCTCCCCTTCTTCTGGAATGATATCTGAAACTTAGAAGGCAGAAATTTGATAGAGGTGTCCGGTTCAGGGATAATCACTTTGTAGTCTCTTACTCGCTACATGTTGACCAGTTGTAGGTCTCTGTGTTAATCACCATATGCTGCATGGGGAAGTTCTTCTGGTGAGAGTTGAGAGATGCATTAATCTATGGATCTAACAATACATCATTAGGAGTCAGATTAATACTGTATCTGTTTAGCATAATAATAGTATTAGGGTCTCCTCTGTGGCCTGTGACCTGTCTATCCACATGATCCTATCCCTGATATCAATGTCATGGATGGGCTCCTTCTTATGAAGCAGACCTTAAAGCCCATTAGAAAGTGAAAGGTCACTCCCATAATATTTGTGTCACTATTGCACCAGAGTGCGTCTTACTAGACTGTTGAAGCAGACAAGATTCACAGCTGGGTAAGATTAGTGACTGAATTGTTATCTTCTGGTAGCTTGCATACCTCCCAACACAAGCCAATAGAGATAAAGCTTTGCTGTCAGGACCAACTTGATACTCCTTTTATTCCCTATGACTTCTGTTTGAATATTTACTGAAATACTTTAGTATTTCATACACACTAGATCTTCCTGAGGTTAAGAAAATGGCTCTTTATCACCTAGGAGGGTCCATAATATGAACATAGGAATGATACATGGCACTGGAATTGGGAGAATTGAATGGACTCAACTGCAAATTGTGGCTAGCAGTATATAGTAATACAGTATCTGGTACTTAGTAAGGATCAAAATATGCTGTCTAGTAACTATCAGATAGTGACATGACAGCAAAAGAAAAATATCTCGGAGTTTTCACTATTTGCGCATTTCAATGCTTTAGACCTATCATCTGTGAAGAGAGATGATCAGAGCCAAAATTTCCAGGACATGCCATGATACATGTAATATTTAGAAATCAGCATCCTCAGATTCACAAAACTATGTTGCTGTTGTAATTCATTTCATACCTGAGATCATACATAAAAGACATTGATGTTAATGTTATACCCCTTCTGATAGTTGTTCTTGACGTTTTCCCACTTAGCACCCTGCAAAGGAATTTAAAGATTACCCAGGGTAACATTAAAATGTATAAGATGGCTGGGAAGAGGTCTGAGAATATTTCATGATAATAAAATCTCTTTGAATGAAAATGAGGAGATAAAAGGACTACTAAGATTGATTCCTATAAAATTATATAGCACTTTGGATTAGCCTTGACTTTTTCTCAATTTAAGCAACTCAAACCTGAGTTTTCTCCACTGTAGTTTGGATTTTTGTCAGTTCATGAACTAGTTTTAACTGAGGAAAGTGTACATTAAACACCATTTTGCTCTTCCCCTCTTCTGTGCTCCATCACTGGATGATCCATCACCAGATGAGCTGTGGGCAGCAATGTTCTTAGGGATTTTGCACCCTTTTGACTCTTCCACATTTGTAGTTTTTGGTTGTGATGAGAATTTAACTGAAAGCTCTGCACATACAGAACCTGTCCTCTAGCCCTGAACTGCATTCCTAGAAGGGTTTGTAGGATTATTTCACATCATCCCATTGCAGGACTAACTCAGAGCTCAATAAGTGTGAGAAAACAATGATACCTGAGAGCCTCACTATTATATGTAAACGCCAAGAACTGGCTGCACACTCAGGCTACGAACTGTTCACTCAACCCAAGTACTGTGCACCTAAGCCATGGAATGTGCATCTAAGCCAAGGATAATGTACCCAAGCAAATGACCATGTACCTAAGCCATGGATCATGGCTACAGGGACCTCTCCTATCCATGTCAGAATTTTGATTGGCTTGATCCTGTATAGTTCTTGTGCACATAACCACAGCCATGTGAGTTGATGTAGTAGCAGCATATTTTTTTGCAGATATCCGAGGCAGGCATTTATTTCTAAAGGCCAGGACAGGGTTGCGTAAGCACGTATAAGGCTTTAAGAACCTGTAATGGTGTTATATCTTTGCAATATCTACAAAATTTAACTTTAATTTCAGTGGAGAAAAATAACCCTGCACTGAGTTATCAAGTCCTGTAAAGTCCTAAGAAGAGATTAGAGCCACAGATAACTCTCTAAGTGAAGACTTGTGTTACAGCAGTGCAAAACTAACTCTTTACTCCAAGGAAAATTGATTCTGAGTCAGTGAGAGCAATGATCCGCAATAACTGGAGGGAGCAGAGCGCCATTCAATTACATACTTTATTAGTCATCCATAAAATTAATCCTTAGACCTTGATGGTAATGTTTGAAGATGAAGTGCTGACTAGGAATGATTCTATGACAAGTTCTTTTGGAAAAATTGTATATGTAATTTGAGGAAGATTTTACATATATAAAATTTATGTAAATATATATATATGGCATAATTTAGGCAAAATTCTGGTCCATATTGTACTTAAAAGATATATTAAGAGAATAACAAACATGAACAGAAGCAGGTAGTGACTGACTGCTGGAATAAAATGGTCTAGAGATTCAACCTCACCAAACTGATTCAGATAATTAGAAAGAAAAGTAGAATGAATTACAGAAGTCTAATTACAATTGTTCTATTTTTATATTTTGTGGTTGTGCAAATTTGGTTTTAAAATCTGGCAAAGTTAAGACTTTGAATGTATGATGGATTATTTTTATTCATTAACTTTTCTTCTAAAATTAATATGATATAAAAGTACTTGTACTAGTGTGTGTGTGTGTGTGTGTGTGTGTGTGTGTGTGTGTGTGTGTATGCAGGTACATAGGAAGGCCAGAAGTTGACTTCTTCTTCTATTGTTCTCCTTTTTTTTTTCTTAAGACACTGTCTCTCGTTTAATTTGTACTTCGCAGATAGACTAGACTAGCTGGCCAGCAAGCCTGAGGATTAGCCTGTAACTTCCACCCAAAACTTCGATTACAGGTGCATCAGAGTAGTCATTGGTCCAGGTAATTGTGGATGATGAGGATTGAGTTTGGGTATTCATACTTGTTTAGCAAGCTGATCAAAGCCCAACAAAATAACAAACTATTAGCAGATAGTAGGTACTCAGAGATTGCCTAGTCAGTAAAGAGCTTGCTGGCCGAGTCTAGGAAAGAAAAATACCTCCTGACTAAGTCATTTCATTGAAACCCACCAGGTAGCAGAAGACTGGGCTGGCTATAAAAGGTGGACTGCAGGCTGCTGAGATTCCATCCATGGCTCTTGGAAAAAACATTAGCATTCACTTTTAGGAAAACTATGGCATAAAATATCAGCCTGTCCTTTGGTCTCTGTAAATACGACCTCATCATTTTAGAAGAAAAGGCCTAAAACTCAAAGAACAAGAGTTTATTCATGCTGCATTACAGAGCCCCTGATTCTAGGATAATAACTGATCCATGATTGCTGAATTAATTAAAATCTATGTGCAAATCAAGGAGAAGCAGCTTTAATTTTGTTGCATGTGGATAAGAAGGTCGTGAGGTATTTTTAAATGATCTGATTCTCTTTCCATCCTTTCATCCATTAATCTGTGTATTTGTTCATCCCTTCCAGTTAAAAATAACCTGGCTATTGCTTAATTTAATAATATTAAAGTTTCCCTATTTTTCTTTGTGGTAATATAATTTATAAGTTTAACAAATTTTCATATCCAAGCAAAAACCACCATCACCTGGTTACTAATGATTGTAGGGAACAGACAGGAAAGGATTACCGCTAATTTAGTAAAATATGTCACAATATCTTTTATTGCTATTAATCATTTCAATTATATAAAGCTTCTATTACTTTAGAAGCAAAGAATCATGATCTGTGTTTCCTTCCTCTATCTCCAGATCCTTTATTTAAGCCATCTGTGAGTAGGATCATGCTTCCCACAATGTATATTAGCCTAGAGATAACTCAAGCACCATTTTATTACTGTTGTTTCTATTTAAAACAGATATCCTCACATGCTCTGTGGAATTAGAGCCTCTATACCACGAATTGTATGGTGTCTGTGCTATTGGCTATTTGTGATACAACTCTCATGTTTGTATTTTTATGAGGGGTTGAAAAATGAGTCTTTCCCCCTATTTTGAATATATAAGCCTCCTATACCTGTACATTTCTAAGAAGTAGAATATACTAAGTTTGCTTCACAGCACTCAGAAGTTATCTCAACATGTTATTTGTTGAGTGTACAAACAGTAAAGAGTACTCTAAAGAACACAAAGATAGAATGAGATCTTCTGTCTTCCAGACTCTTCCCATGCTATTAGAAATTCAGGGTCACACAAATTCACAATGACAACATGAGTTGTTTGAGTTAAATTATTCCTTCTTTTTAAGTAACATTTTGGTAGTAGAAATTAAATTCAGGGACTCATGCACACTAGGCAAATGAGCTACAAAAGTTCTATATCCCAAGTCCTCTTTATGATATTTAATTTGGGAATATGGCCCCATTAAGTTGCTCTGTCTTGTCCTGAACTCACTATGCAGCCCAGGCTTACCTGGAGACTGTGATCCTCCTGCCTCAGCCTCCTAAGCAGTTAGGATTACAGTCTGTCACAGGTCAAATGGCCATAGCTAATTTAGTAAATGGTCTTCATTGCACATAACATGTGTTGAATCCACTTTTGTCTAACTCCCTGAGAACAAAAGTCACTCAAGGATCCAACAAATATTTATTGACCTCCTGTCTTGCACCTAGCTTGTGTCTGGTGCAGGCAAATCAGCTATCTAGACAGTCAGCAGCACCCTTTGTTTTCAGGACACTTACAATCTTGTAATGAACACAAATGGAAAACTGTTTGGAAGGAAGTGAAGGAAAACATAGATTAGATGCTATGAGAGAAAAGTAACAGGATTTACAAAGTTCTCCAAAAAGCTAATATTTAAAGTAAAATGTAAAGAATAAATCAGTGTAAAGTGTGTGACAAGAAGAAAGCAAAGGAAAAGTGTGAAATTCAGAAACAAATAAGTCAGTATATAGAAGAATTGTACAAAAGAAAATAAAAAGGTCTGATTTGTCCGGTGCCATAGATCCTAAAATAATATAAGATAATGTTTAGGGGAAAATCAGATGCAAGATCGTGAGTGAATATTTCAAAGTCTCTCAGGCCCACCTAAAATTAGCATCCCAAGCTTAACTGAATCTAGAAAAATTGGAGGAAGCTACTCGGGTAAAAGCGGGAGTCAAAGCATTTGCTTATTTTAGGAGCCAAATAGGCACCGCCCCAAACCTAAGAGTGAGGCACTAAGGCAGGCTTCCTGCAGGGGGCAGTGTGAAGAGAATTAAGCACACACTATCCTGCCACAGTACCAAAGAGTTGCGTCTGTCTCCCTCCATCTTTCCATGGATAGGAAGAAGAGAGTAATGCCCAGCTCAGACTCACATAGAGCCTGATCATCTCACAGGAGTCATTTCACCGTTTCTGTATGTAACTATCATGTTGTTAAAGAAACATACAGAAATCATCGACTTGGAGGTTGTTATGACCCCATACTAAGGTTTTAAGGGGAAAAATACAAGGTATTTTGTTATCACTTCAAGTGTTCAATATAAAGTTTTCAAAAAGAAAGATCAGGGAATGTTTTGAAGGCTAAATCGTTTTCTAACACCAGTATTAGCACATTTTATATTTAAAGCTGGTATCAGCGGTTACTATTTAGGGTTAAATCATGTCACAAAAATTATTATATGTACATGCTCATATTCAATACAGCATTTGATTATGGTTAAAATCAGAAAGAAATGCTATAGATTTAACTACCTGTAGCACTGAGCTACTGACAGAATGAATTTAAAGACTACCAATACATCAGTCCATTCTGTAACAAAATTCTGTTAAGATTTTTATGAATAGCAAACAGTAAAAAATATATTTTTCACAGTTCTGGAAGCTAGCAAACTCAAAGAAACATAGACTTGGTGTGTGATATAGTTTAGACCTTTCTCTTCCGATAGAGCACTCTGTAGTTTTACTGTTTTATAGGCACTCATCCCAACTATGAGGGCTTTGTCTTCATTATGTCACTGTGGTAGGACCTCCTTTTAATTATGATTCAATACACTAATGTTCAGATGATGCTTATTTTTATATCATAGCAGCAGGAATGAAAGCAAGAACACATGTCTCTGACTATGGTTCATGCAGCATTCTAAAAATATTGTCATTTAATCCACTTAGTAATCTATTGATAGAGGTATCATGGGTTTTCATCTTCAATTTACTAATCAAAACCTAAAATATTAGATTTGAGAATTTGGCCTAAACTCAAAGGTAGCAAGTTTTAGATGTAGGAGGAGACCCTGAAAACACTGCCGCAGATGTATCTCATGGTTATAGGAGAATTAGGGATCTAGTTTGCATTTTCTTTGAATATTTATCAGTATATTTTTATTTCATTGCTTTGAGAAAAAAAGTTAATCAAAACAAATATTATATTGTGACAGGTAAAATTACATTTCACTTTATGCAATTCATTTAAAACATATTGTTTCAAAGCCCCAGCCCTAGATGAGGAACTGCTGGAAGCTGATAGCTACTGAGAGAGGAAGAGTCCATTTTCTTTAAGAGTATAACACTAGGTGAGATGACCAGGGACCTGAGACTGGCCCACATGCTTGAGCATTTGGGAAACACAAATTAGATTTGATAGAATTAAAAAGTAATAATAGAGGATTTGAATTTGGGGATATCTGTAAGTTGTGGGTAAAGATGGGGATGGTGTCTGAATATGATCAAAATACATCATATGAAATTCTCAAAGCATAAATAAAATAAAATAATAAAATGAAATAGTAAAAATTGTGGGGGTTCTGGAGAGATGGCTCAGCAGTTAAGTGTGCTGACTGCTCTTGCAGAGGATCTGAGTTTGTTTCCCAGCATCCACATGGCAGCTAATTATGCTCCATAACTCCAGTTCCAGGGAATCATATTCCCTCTTCTGACCACCTTTACCATTGTTGAACCTGGGTGCACTTATATAAATGCAGGCAGTACACTCATACACATAAAATAAAAATTAAAAATTAAAAATAATGTTGTGCCATACTATTATTTCTTTGTAAAGCATTCATACAAAGGTGTTATTTCTTTCCTGGGGTCTCTGGGAGCTAACTGTATTTTGTTTGTTGATAGACTTGGGGTACATTAATAATGTTTAGACTGAAGTAAAATATCTTAATGCTTAGTATATTAAGACACTTTTTATTTTTCTTTCACATGTCAACTCATTACCTCTGTTAATGCAATATTACAGAGATGGATATGGGTTGAAGTAATTAGTATTTAAAGTGTCTGTCAATAGTGTGCTACATTTCCTGTTATCCTCCAGAGGAGGTAAGTATATTGCTACAATGTCTTGAAAGACAGGGTCCTCCCAAGAGCTACTTAAATGGTCTGCATTTAATGCTATGCTCTCTACAGGAAAAGTGTGATCTCTTACAATCCATACAGTCTTTCAAGAGTCTGTTAGGAGCTCTGAAACAGACACATCGTTGAAGTAACATCCATAGACTTTGAGAATAGGAATTACTCAAGCTGCAAGGCAGAGAAAAGAGAGTCACACACTGAGGACATTTTTTCAGAAAAGACACAGTGAACTCTTGGACTAAGGTCGCAGGTAGAGTCCATCAGTAGTTGGGAGACAAGTGTTCTGAGGCTTGCTGGTGGATTGGACAGTGAGAGAAAGGAAAGATTAACTGACAGGCTCCATACATATTTTAATATAAACTAGGTCTGATAACAGTGCCATTCCTGAGTTATAAAGTGTGGGACATACAAATAATCTAGGGAACCAGCAGAAATCAAGTTTACGTATTAATCTTGATATCCTGATATTCCAGTGAGACCTTCAGGCAAAGAACTCAGGTAGTGGAGCTGGATTGTACAGATCTCACTATATCCTTAATCTCTGTACAGTTTTTTTTTAATCATGAATTCACTAAATCATTACCATGGAAGGAATTAGAGGAAATCCTAGTATACCCAGCCTGCACATGAAAGCAGCTTTACATACAATTAAAAGGCTGTGCATTTTGAAGTATGTGGAACAGCCCATTTCTCAGAATTGAGATAACACTCGTAAAATTGTATGCTGAATTTGTTGTGCATATTATGCAAGACACTATGTGGGATGCAACTGGATTCTCTGGTTGGGTGATGGATTGCTGGAAATGCACTGGGTGCAGTTGAAGATGATAATTAGAGGCATAAAAGAGATAAAACGCTGAAGGACAAATGAATTGAAGAGATGCAGTGATTAGGACAAAGGCACTGGATGCCAAATTCTACGCTCCAGCAAGTTCACCATCCCGCTTCCCAAAACGATAATAGAGGGCAATTTAATTAAAAGATAATGGAATAAATTAAGAATGCTCCAGTATCTTTGTATGCCTCAAGAGCATACATTTTCACCTCATAAAAGTCAACCCAGGAATCTTTTTACTAAAATTGAAAGAGTCTATAAATATCACACATTTAGGGCAAAGTATATTTAAACAAGACTGGTAGAAATGTTTGCCTAAATTAATCTCTCAGGTGGGCAGATAGAATTGTTCATCTTAAAATGAACTATACAAGTTATAGGTAAAATGAAATAAAGTTCTCTGCAAAATTTGCTCTGCTAACTTCTTCATAACACAGTATTTCCTGAGTGCCAGGCAGTGTGTGAAGATCTCCAGCAGCAGTCTAGTTCACATCTGGACTAGCTAACCTTCTGTGGACTTAAAATAGAAACTGAAAAATCAGAGAAATTATTCCCTCTGTCCTGACACTGTGGTTGGGATTCAGGACTCTAGGCGTCTGGGATCCACCTCATTTCTCTCAGAGCGTCTGTCAGTTCATGCTGTTATGACCAAAAAAAAAACATGTCGTGAGTGGTGTAATCTGCAGACATTTCTTCCACATGGATCTGGAGGCTATACATCCTAGGGTCAGAATGGTAATATGGTCAAGTTCCAATAAGAGGTCTATATGGATTGTAGATTACTAGCAGATATCATAACAAGAACAAAAGAACTGTAAAATATCTTGGATTCTCTTGATAAGGTCACTTATACCCTTCATAAAGGAATGTCCTAATATCAGTGCACTGAGTTTAACATGCATTTAGAGGAGGCAAATGTGTATTGTCTCTAATGACCTCGGGCAAACTACTGAACCTTCTTGTTCTTCAACTTACTTAGAGGTTCAAATACATGCAATAAGGATGCCTGCTCATAGATTTCTTGGGAGGAATTATTGGAGTGATTAAAGGGTTTGAACAGATCATAGCACAAAAGTTACTCCGTAACTCTTATCTGTCACTAGACCTGAACAATACTTAAAATAGGGTCCAGATGCTCTGTAAGTTCCAGGAAAGTCAAGACATTATAAAGAATTTGGCTAAATGTATCCAGTTTTCCCTAACAGGTCCTATCTTACATGGTAGATAACTTGGAAGGGATCCTATGGCATAACACAAGCCTAGTTCAGTTTCATTCCTGATCCAGAGAACAGATCACGATATTTTTCACTCTGTCCTAAAAGTTCAAGTGTTGTCATTAACTCCCCCATGCGGTGCTGTGCTTTAAGAAGTGATTAGGGCACGGGGATACCACCCTCAGATTAGGGCACGGGGATACCACCCTCAGATTGGGGCACGGGGATACCACCCTCAGATTAGGGCACGGGGATACCACCCTCAGATTGGGGCACGGGGATACCACCCTCAGATTAGGGCACGGGGATACCACCCTCAGATCAGGGCACGGGGATACCACCCTCAGATTGGGGCACGGGGATACCACCCTCAGATTCCCACATGTATTACATAAAGCTTCACTCATGATTAGTGCACACTGTAAAGTTTTGTTGCTGTGTCTTTGTCACTCTTCAACCAATCTCTGAATTTGAATATTTACTTTAATATTCAGTAATCATAAGTTGAATTAGTATGCTTTTAAGTGATTTTTAGGGAGATAAAGGCTGGTGAACTCATATTATAATTCTATTGGCTTAACCTGTTCTGTGTTGCTAGAACAGAATAATACAGACTAGATAACTTATAATGAGAAAATATTTACTCGGCTCAAAGCTCTGAAGGCTGATAAGTACATCAAAAGAGGCTGGCGTTTGACAAGGTTTTTCCTATAGTATCAACTTCTAGACAAATTACAAAGGCAAGAGGATACAGACCAAGATGGGTACATTCGTCCTCTCTTTGGTGGTATCTTCCACAATGACAAACTATTTCCAGTGACAAAGGATTAAACCACTCCACTCCCACGGCCTGCATAAGTCTCCTCCTCCTAATACTACTGAACTGAGTTTGCTGCCCTTGTGTTTGGGCGTCGCATTCGAACAGTAGCACCCACTGGAAGAGAACCAAATGCAAAGGATTTGATGCTAGAAATTTGTAAATTTCTTCCAAGCCTAGAAGTTCCAAAGGGACATAGAGAAGGAAGGTGACAATTATTTACTGACAGACACAAAAGATGAGTGGAAATTATATTATAGCAGATGAGGAAGCAATAGTTTCTAGACAAAAGTAGGAAATGGTCACATTGCTGAAAGATATTTAGGAAGGCTAGAGTGTAGAGAAAAGTCATGTTAGGTCATAGAAAATAGGTACTGGTTAAATAGGACAGTTCAGCAAGCAAGAGGTAGGAATGAATGAGTCACTGATGCAGTAAATCAGTAACAAATGATGGAAGAGATTCTTTAGGGATGTATAGCCTTCCCCTAATGGATAATAATTCTGGGTAGATTGAGTCATTCTTCCCCTTGGAAGAGGAGTTCAGCTTGTGGATTCCACCACTTTCCATGTGGGAAGTGAAAGATGTTGAAAAGAATTAAATGAAAGTACTCTAATGGAGAACCATCTTCCCCTCACTTCTTAGTTCTGTTGGGATTCTCTGGACCCTTCCTCAGCGTACCTGTCCTCTCCCTACTCTACTCCTCATTTTCTTACTCTCTTGTCCCTCTGTAGCCCTCCAATGACCCTGTGTCGATTGAGTTTGCTTTGTCACAAATGTAATCTCAATTCTTTCGAGGAAAGAAGGACCATAATTATTTAGCTATTGTTTCCCCCATTAGGCCTATCTCTTCAGGCTTTGTGTTCTCTGTGGAAACATACTCACTGCTTGAAGTGGTTAAACTTTATTGTGTAGATATCAATAATCTGATGATGTCTTTTCTAAAATGTCTGCCTTTTTCCTCTGTGTGCTATGTACAAAACATTAGGCTGGGAATGATTCAATTGCTTTGAGTTAGTGACAACATACTTTTCTCAGCTGAACTGAAAATGTTTTTACCTTGGGAAATATAACTGAACATGTCATGTTGCTGTCATTTTTTTGAAGGCATAAATACCACTTAGAAACAATATCATCATATGCAAATTACTGAAGTGGTTTGTTTCTGCTTTTGCTTTCACAGAAGCTACATTGTCTCCAAGGGGTCAGGATACATCTCACATTTGTAATCAAAATGTAACAATAGGAATGTGCTTGTAATGATGGCTTTAAGGCTGTGTTGTTTACCTTATCACAGGTTTTGAGAATCAGACCTACTTTAAGGAGAAATATGCAAAATGTAAAAATATCTATCACTGAAAACGTCCTATTCTACGGACACTTCATTGCCCCCTGTGATATACTACTTGAAAACCATTATCGGCTCATGACCAGCTCCCAGGTATCACCAACACAGGCTGCTGATTGAGCAAAGAGGAGCTTGTTATCTGTGCTTGCTTCCTATCCAAGAGTTGACAGATCACCAGGAAGTTTCTGCAACAATCTTTTAAGCTATTTGCCTGAGTGAGACTCTTTTGGAAAAGTAGAAGTAAAGACCAGGGACATCAACAGAAAAGCAGAGTCCAGATGGTGAGGCCATTTATTGGGAGCAGGAGGTAAATAGCTTCACTCCTTCAGTCTGCAGCCAAGTGGAGAGTTGAAAGTCTTGTTCTTACATCTACTTGGAGAATATCAGGGGTGGAGGAGCTGGTGTTGGTTGGTGCTAGTGTCACATCGTTTATCAGCTGTCCACCAGTGTGGAGGGACTGGCTTCTCCCTCCACTGTTTCACGTGCGGGTGGAATGGCCACGAACTTTATTTCACAGATTTCCATAGAGGTGGTTCTCATTTTGTAATAAATGTTTTCATTGTTATAATAATTGGATCAGTAGATTTTGGTCATGAAAATCAATTCCTTTTGTTTGCTATTATTTATTCCAACAGATTTGCTAACATTTCCAACAAATTTGTCAATTAAAAATTTAGAGGGAACGTTAGCTTTCAGTGACATCAGTGAAAATCTTACAGAAAACATAAGAATCTCATTAACCAATATTTCTTTTTTCTGAGTTTCAAGCACAATGAATCCATTGCCTTTTGCTCTTCATACGTGTCTGCTAAGAGCATCTCTGTGGCCTGGGTCTGTGAGTCAGAGACCAATAGTTGCTCCCCACAGATGGCATTTCTAGCTCTCTTAGACTCTGCTGCCACACTGTGGGCAAATGAAAAATAAACATCAGCCTCTTAGATATTTTTGTCTTTTTATTTTAACCAAGAAAAACATGTCAGCTGTTAGGTTCATTTAAAAAAGCAACTATTGAAATAAAGCATTCAGTTAAAGAATGGTATTAAGTGTGACTGCATCAAGTGGTGCTATTATAAATACTTAGTGAGTACTTGGATAATGAACTCAATCCAAAATATGGTCTTTTAAGTGAGGTGACCTAAATTAGTGAGATAAATGAGCTTTCAGTGCTGATTCTATAAGTATTCAAATCCTCCCTCCCTCTTTCCCTCCCTCCCTCCCTCCTTCTCTCCCTCCCTTCCTCCCTTCTTCCTGCCCTTCTCCTTTTCTCTCATGTTTCCTTATTTTCATCCTTCCTTTTTCTCTTAACCCCAAGCTGCTTTTCCTTCATTCCATTCTACCACTTTTATCATTCTTTCCATCTTTTTAAACCTTTTCCTGCTTCCATTAAAAACTGAATCCCAGTACTCAGGAAGTAGAAGCAGGCAGATCTCCTGAAATCAAGATGAACCTGGTCTACCTAGTGAGTTTCTGGCCACCTCAGTTGGGACTACAGGGAAACACTGGTGCACACACACACAATGATTGAATATCATTTGCCTTGGAAAAGTCTTTGTGATAAATGTTACAGATACAAAATTAAAGTAAGCATTATGTCTAAAATTCAATAGGGACATTTCTAGTGATTTGAAAACATATGCAGAATGTATATTAGACTATAAAGCAAGTTTGAAAGACTCATTCAAATGTATTGTGGTTTGGGGAGCTGGAAATCGGTGGTTAAAAACACAGGATACTTTTGCAGAGGACCTGGGTGTGGCAGCTAACAACCATCTGTAACTCCAGTTCCAGGGAATCCAATGCCTTCTTCTGACTTCTGTGGACATTACACAATGGGGCACACTTACATACATGCAGGCAATAAACTCATGCAGGTAAAAATAAAATTAATAATAATAATAATAATTAATAATAATAATAATGTGCTGTGGTTTGAATAACAGATGCCCCCATAGACTGTCAGTGACTCTGGGGAGTTTATGGAACCTGAAGGAGGTGGAGCCATACTGGAGGAAGAATATCACTGGTGGCGGTCAGGGGTTTGACAGTTTACCTTCTCACCCCATTTCCTCTTCTCCCTCTGTGTGTGAAAAAAAAAAAAAAAAAAGCTTTCTCTCCTAGGTCACTTTTGTCAGAATATTTTTATCAGAGCACCAGAAAAGTAATTAATAAAGAAATCAGGTGACCATAGCAGACAGCTTCCAAAGCTGCGGTTTCACCTTTTCAGTCACTTCCAACATACTGTTTTCTGAGTCTCAGAAACCTTATCTTCTAATGGCCGGTGAATACTCTCAAAAGATGCCAGGATCTCCTCTTTTCAAGGAGAGTGATTGCTATCTTTGGTTAAAACACTAGTCAAATTTTTAGGGATTAATGAAATGTTATTATCAAATAGAGCATTTCTTTGTAATTGAATGTATATTGTTTCAGATAATTGTAACTACTTTAGATAGAAAGGTAAAGATATTTCCAACATTCTCTAGAAATATATTTCTTTTAGAACACATATATTCTCTTATCTCTGTGTGCAACATTCATATTCATATGTTTTCCAATCATTCCGGGAAGTAATAACCAAGAAGGAAGGCTTCCATCAAGATTTAAAAGTATAATGCAAATAAATAAAATTTCGTTTGAAAGAGCATATAAAATCTCATTCTAATAACATTCAGCCTCTACTAATTTTTTATGGAATTAAAGTGATAGCTATGTTGTAAACATACTTCTTATGTATCGCTTCTTTAATATTCTATTTACAACTAGAGAATGTTTGGAACATCTTTATCTCTTCAAAATTAACACACTTGAAAGCAGGATTAAAATACTCTGGTTGGTTTGAAAGATTTAAGGAAGAAAGGAAGCTGATTAGTTGAATTCAGCACAGCCAAATGCCAGACTACATATGCACATTAGTTAGCAAATAAACAAAAACTCCCAAACAAACCCAAAACAATGTGAGAGAAAAACCAAGTAGTCCACATATAAGCCCCATTTTATAGATTAAGAAACTGAGGCTTAGAGCATATGCACAACTTATTCAAAGTCTCAAAACTAGCAAATGATAGGTATTTATATAAAATCACATCTCATATTGTTCAATTCCATTAAATGATATTTAGACATACAGTTTTACAAAAAAAGTGTGTATACATTTCCGTTTGAAAATATACATATTTACAGGGAGATTTATTATATGTATAAAATCTCTCATGGTAAGAATCCATTAGGTAAATATGCCTGAGAATATTTTTAAAGTATAAAACATAGCATTAATAGTATCAGTAGAATAGATACAAGGACCTTGTTTCAAAACATGTAAAATGCATTGGTTTATCTTTGAAGTGCACATTTTTTATTGAGTACATTTAAAATTAACCTTCTTTTTGAAGGTAAAAGAAAACAGTGAGCAGTCTGAAAATCAGTAATCCAGGAAGTTCTTTTGAAGTACAAGTTTCTGGAGCCAAAACCCATCAGTTCAATGGGAAAATAAAGTGAAATAGTTTAATGTAGACTCTTTTCATGATGTGGGACAGATTGCTGCCACTCTTAAGTACGTCTGAGATGTACGGTGCGGTGGCAATGGAAATAGAGGACAGGGAGGCGGAAAGCTGCGGTCCAGGAGGAAAGGCTGGTCTGGGCTCAAAGGCAAAAGCGATGCATCCTGTGCTCAAAGAGGAAATACAGTATGTAGTTTCTAAAGTGAGAAGAATTGCCCAAGAAGGGAAGATACTGAAATTTCCCTGGACCTTGACCCAATTCCCTTATTCATACTGGGTATAATAGAGGTACGAGGCATAGGACATTTAAGATAATTAAATTTAGTACTATGTATAGCGCTGGATCTGATGAATGCTTTTAGCCTATAATACCTGCTTGCTAATGTTAGTGATCATTATTATCCGAACAAGGAAGGAACTAAGGAGAAATGGTACAGGTGATGGTACTCTCATGTCACGTCACCATGAGCAGGATTAGATCATAATCATTATGTGACACTGATAAGTAAGTTCATATGTCTAAGATAATTTCAACATTGATGGAAAGAGAATATTAATCATACTGAAGCAACGTTTTTGTGAAAGGTGTTTGTAAGTACAATAATTATTCAAATACTGGTGACATGTCTCTACTCCTTTATCATTATCATAAAAGCCTTTTATTGCATATATTTATGATTTACAATATAACGATGATACAAAATTTACCTATTCATTGGAATGTGTTTTCGTAGATCAACAATTAGTGCTGGGCTCTGCTCGCATGCAGAGTCCTATGGAAAAGACAAAATGAATGAAAGACTTAAGGAAAACACCTATAAGGCATCCAGTTACAGTTATGAAACATCAATCCAGAGGTGCATAAGTTAGCAAACATATGTACTTTTGTAAAAAAATTGGAGGATGGTTGTTTCTAAATTTATATCAGCCGACAGTAATGCTAGTAGACCTGTAATACTCCAGTTTCCCGTGCTGTTCAAACGGTCACCCCATGGACCAATAGTTATACCCACATCAAGTGCATGAGCCAAGCTGAAGGAAGTGGGTAAGCCTGAAACCAGGGCTCAGAGAGTAAAGGCCTCTCCTGTATTCCCTGTAAAAGTTTATTTAAATCATAGAGCCTAGGTTATGACATATGGCTTCAAGCATCACCAGGGATATGGATATTAAATTAAACACAAAATTACTTGAACAAAATCTCAGTTATATAAACAAGGAACACAGGGAGCTGAATTGATGGAAAGATGGCTTACATGCTTACCACAGGGAAATATTCAGAGCCAGTGAGAGATGGGTGCAGGAGCTTTGAAACACAGATTGAAGGCATTTAGAATGAATTTGGAGTCTCAATTTGAGTGTGTGTGCACATGTGCATGTGTGTTGGGGCTGAGAAGCAAAGAACAGAGTAGAGTAGGTGAAGACCGAGAACATTCTGGATTGATTCAAATAACGGAGTCAGAAGTTATCTTTAAATAATAATTGTCTGGAAAGCTACCGCAGCTGTAATTGATGGGAAGAACCATTCAAGTTATGCATCCATAGGTGAAAATAACCCATTGTTCTTAATGCAATTTCTATTCTAACTTCCAGGAGTGATTTCCTAGTGTTCAGATGCTGTGTTAAGTGTTTTTGAGGATTGTAACTGAAAAAGAAATTTGGCTAATGAAACCATAGTTCTAAACAATGTTAAAAGACCCTTGGCATCTAAGGATAAAGAAAGCCCTGTATGTCCCTTATTTGGTAAAATTGCATACATTATAAGAAGTCCTTTTTCAGAAATTATAAAACCTCATTGGTCTTGCACATAATAAGCTCCAGAATATTTAATGGAGGAGGATTGAGATTTGCTTAATTTATTTTTTTTCTGTGTTGTTGAATGCCTAATTCTGTTCATAAAGATTTATTGAATCCTAATAGAAACTTCAGTAATAAATATACCTGAGTTTCTCATTACACATAATTCTGCTTAACAGATAATTATGAAAAGACATTTCATTCATGCTACTTTACTATAATTATAGTTGTAAAATTTGAGTTCAGCATAACTCAAACATACTGTCCTGCAGTATGTCTCCTCCTCTTAATAATTTCTCTATTTAACAGCATTTGGCTCTACCGCCACCCAGCGATGGATATAAAACTTGCATGCTGTGTTCCCAGCCTATGATGTCCAATGCAAGAGTCACTGACCATGTGCAGCCAACGACTGTCTCAAACGTTTGTGGTCTTAATTGATACTTGCTGTCTGGGTAAATGTATACTTTCTCATTAATGAGCTTTATATTAATTATGTAGTCTTGATCAGTTCATCCTTTTGCTAGAAATATGACAGTAATGAAGCTAATGTAAACCATCAGAATTTCTTCAAATGGCATGAGGTACCTTAAGTGGAGGTAGCAAGAATGACTATTAACATTACGTGTAACTCCAATCACAAGGATGTAATAATCTTCTAAATTTCATAATTATCAGAGTGGCTATATTGAGGATTTACTGGGTAACATTAAGGACTTGTCCAGAAGCTAGAGCTGAGAGCTGCATTTGTTATGGTTTTGCCCTTGACAAACAGAGACATTGCCTCCACTCAACGGTAATGGAAGCATCGTCTTGCATTTTCTTCCCTTGGCATACTAGGGAAGCCAAGTCTCTTCTTGCTAAGCTGTTCTGTGACCATGTTCGCAGCTTCTTTCATCAGTCTGTTTTCTGATATGTAAGGGGAGATATAATAATAATAATAATAATAATAATAATAATAATAGAGACATGATTTGAAGTATTTTGAGTAAGATAGTGGTTGTAAAATTTCAGCATAGTTTTCACTTTACTTTTTCGTCATCTCACACATGCAGCATTTTTTAAAAGAATGAGATGTAGAAACATAAACATTTCTCTATGTCAAATCCTCCAACTTAAGATGATTGAATGCAAACATCATATTAAGCTACAGCCCTTTAGGGCACAGTAATTCTCAATTTGTAGATGAGATACCTGGTAGGTATGAAGGAGATCACTTTAATTAACAAAGAAAAAATGTTCATTCGGAAGAACTGACAGTATGCAATCCACAAACAACAGGTATATTTTATACAAGATAGAATTTATTATTGACTATATTATTTTACGTGAGGATCTCAGGGGCCTCATAGCTAACCTATGAGATTTATACCATCCAGGGAAACATGCCTGGAGTTGTACCTTTGGGTTTAAGTGATTCTTCCTGTCAAGTCTTTTTGTTGTTGTTGTTCAGTTCTAGGGATTGAACTCAGGGCCTCATGTATGATTTATAATGAACTATATCCTTAGTCCCTGTCAAGTATATTTAATGGAAATAATTAATTCTCTTATTAAGGTAAAATTCACATTTAACTTCATGCTCCAGAATAGAGGATACTACTGAAAGAGAAGTAAAATATTTCACAGGCCGAGTTCCACAGTAAAGGAGGAATCCGATGACTTTAGGAACTTTAAGAAGCAGTCCTGGTTAAATCAGAAGATCTGAGTAAAAGAAATACTGTAAACTCAGGGGAAACCTTTGCCTGTTCAAATAGTGAGATCATAACAAAGGTGACCATTGCATTTTTAACTCAATTAGGAAGATCTAAACTATTTTCAATCTTCTAATTCTTTCATAAGCAACAGGGCTCCCCAATTCCAACTTTCTCATTCTAGACCACGCTACTTAGGAAAAAAAATTCTAATTTCTTATGCCTTATTTATTATCAGACCTTGAATGAAAGAAAACCATGTCCTGGTTTTTACTTTCTCTTTGACAATAAAGGGGATTTGGGCCACTAAAATTCCCACATATCTTTATGCCACTGTTTCCATTTTAAAATTTAGTTATACACAAATGAATCATATATATATATATATGGTTTCCAGCTTTTTCCTTACATGCACATTTATGGAAAGTCATTGAATTATTTAGACTTGTTTTGTTAAGGCAGGGTGTTTGTGTGGGTATGTGTATGCTTGTGTGTAAGAGAGAGAGAGAGAGAGAGAGAGGGAGATAAAGGGAGAGAGTGAGAAAAACAAAAAGAGAGAAAGAGAGAGTCCATTGAGTAAGAGAGAATCTCAGAATGATTTCTGAATTGCACTGATTCTGATGTAGGCAGTAGGGTGGCTATTGAAGTACTATTTTTCATACTTAAATATCATCACTGACTGATGAATACCACGTTAAACACCTGCTAACATCTTGGAAAGGCAGAAAAACAAGAGGAACAAATGCATAATTATAATAAATGAAATAAAACATTGAATTCTCAGAAATTCGAGAGTTAGTTATTAGAGGCACCTACATTGGCTAATCTTGATTTTCAAATTGAAGCTTAGAATTACTATGGAAAAATATCTCTGGGCATGCATATGAGGGGTTACCTAGATTAGATTATGTGAAGTGGGAAGACTCGCCCTTATTGTATACAGAAGTATTATATTGCCTGGGGTATTAGAGTGAATAAGAAAGAGAACATAAGCTGAGAACAAGCATTTATCTCTCAGCTTCCTGACTGTGAATACAACACAACCAGTTGCCATAGGTAACTGATGCTATGATTCTATGTTTTCTCCACCATGATGGATGGACTACATCATTGAACTGTGAGTCAAAATAAGCCCTTTTTTCATTCAGTTGCTCTTGTTGGATAACTTGTCACAGCACAAGACAGGTAACTAATATAACACCTAAATCTTGTGTGATTATTTTCTGTGCTTGTGAACTTTTTCTTGCTTAGGGACTTTTTCTTGATTAGCTCTGTATTTGGGACAAAGGCTTTAATAAGACAAAGTTATGATGTGAAGCATTATGCACTGTAAGAGTGCATCAAGAACAGATGTGACAGGGGGCTGGAGAGATGGCTCAGTGGTTTATAGCATTGACTGCTCTTGCGGAGGACCAAGGTTTGATTCCTAGCACCCACATTACAACTAACAACCATAACAACTGTAACTCCAGTTCCATGGAATCTGATGCCTTCTTCTGAACTCAGGGAGCACTGCACAACACAGGTGCACTTACACACTTGAAGGCAATACATTCATCCACATAAATAAATAAATACATAAATAGTTAAATGGACAAATAGATAAATAAAAACGAACGGATGTGACAAGTGTTCTCTTTATTTAGGAGTTATGGTAGACTGTTCTTTTTTTATACAGTCAGCAGTTTTGTTTCATAAGACTACTTTTTATTTATGTGTATGTGTATGTATGTGTGTGCATGCATACACATGTATGTGGGGTACCCATGGATATTAGAAGATAGTATTGCATCACCTGGAGCTAGAGTTAGAAGCAATTGTGAGGCATCTGACATGAGTCTGAAAATCAGACTCCATTATTCTGAAAGAACAGCAAGCACTATTAACCACTGAGGCATCTCTCCATCACCTTGTTAATAGTTTTCAACTCCAGAACCTGAAACAAGTTTCAGTATGACAAGATTTTAACTGATGTTTTAAAATCTAAATAATTAGTTCAGATAAAGCTACAACCTCTTTGTTTGAGATAAAACTGATTGTATAGACCAGGCTGGCCTAAATCTCTTTACCTCCTGAGTGCTGGAATTAAAGGCATGCATCACCATGGCTGGCTTGATACAGCCTTTTTTATGTAGAAAATATTATAATTTTGAATGATTTTGAAATTTTATATTTAAGCATGAATAATTTTAATTTCTTATTTATTTTTTCATGTATCAAAACAGGACTTTCTACTGTGATAAAGTTGTCATTCTCTAGTAACATTCCATATAGTTACAACAACATGTAATCATTGGTAATTAAATGCTGAAGACTGAATCCTCTTTTCATTCTATTTACTTGGTCTAACTTCACTCTTCTAGAGCAATGCTCTTTCATAATTTTTTAGGAAGGTAACTACAGCTAAAGTAACTCCTGTGTTATAAAGTTCATCAAGTAATAATGAACAGCAGGTTGCATAAAATAAAACTAAAGCTATTTGACTCCAAACTAGCTCTCCCTGCCTCTAGGGAGCCAATGTAGGTTGATAAAGATGTCAGTTAAGTGAGATCCATGATTGCTTCATAGATGTATTCACATCCAAGATGAATAAAAATTCTATTTGCTGAATTTTGCATTCCTACCTATTAAATTTTCCAACATTTTGAAGATTTAGTCTACTTTCTGAACACCCAGTCTCTTGTGAATATACTAGTTTGTACACAGAAAAGATAACAAAAATAGATGTCAGACAACAACTTAATGTGTTACTTGAAAGCTAAAGCAGGTTTTTGAAGTAATGTTTACTTTTATTCACTCTGAAATCAAAGGGTTTATGCAGCCATTATAATGTTCTGTTTCAAAGTGACTATATAAATGTTCATTTTAATGAGATTCCTGAAAGTTAAATAGCTACATCACTCCTTGTAGATATATAATGATGGTCCCTATGAACACAAAGATACAATATTTCTTAAATGATATCTACATTATCTCTTGATTCATATAAGCCTAGGTTTCATGATTTCCCAAACAGTTATTATATTAGATTTGTGTGGAAAATGTGTTTTATTTTGAGATTTTTGCAATGATTTAGTTTTCAAAGTTTATACTATATGTTTTCACAAAATCCCATGAAATTTGAATGGTTAGTAATGTACCTGCCATCTTTGTGAAGACTTTTCAAAGAAATACTTGGGAAATAAACTTAATAAACACATATGTGACATCTGGTAGCCTTTTAAACATTTTAGTTAGAACTCTGATTTCATTGAATGAGCAGCAAACAGAATTGATTATCTCTTCACTGACTGTGGTTGACTCGTTTCATTTCAGTATCAGCTTGTGAACCAGAGCCATTGCTTTCTGTGAGATTTATCATATCTGGCATTTCCTTGCTGGAGAGATGTGGCTTCCCTTACTAGTATGCCCACAGTCCTTTATATGGTCTCTTACCTGCCAAGTTACCATTTCTGCCAAGCTAAGTTTCAAGTTGTTAAACTAAATTTGTTCTGTTTTTTTCTAATGAGGGTCTCCTGCAAAGTGACATTCACTAAGAAGTGAAACAAACCATCCATCAAAGAGGGCATTTTAAATTTATACATCACTAAGCTGCTTTGCTATTTAGTAATCCATTGCCCAGCTAAAATGGTCCAGTGTATTGGCGTATCAGCACTGTATGTGTCTTTAGTTACTTATAGTCATCCATTCATTTATTTGGTTGATTATTTAATTAAACTGGTTATATTTCTAGTTCAATATAAATGATAAATGAGCCTTTAAAATAATCTAATTACATATAACCTAAGAAAGGGAAAATTCAAAATAAAATTAACACTAACAGAAAACATGTATCTATTTGATGCATTGTTCAACTTTGGGCCTTTCTTGGGGCCAAAGAATAAACTGAACTCTGATGTACATATCCCCCAAAGATAAATTTATATTTCTTAATAACCATTAAGTTTAGTAGTTTCTTGTGGCTAGCTGACATTTCTGCTAATATTTGAAGTGTGGTCTTCTATGTTATGTTCCAATGTAACCTATATTCTCCATTGCAGATTTGAAATCTTGTTTCTACTGGAAGTGTGTAGATGGACGTTCCCCTGTGTTATCTCATTCTATCAATAGACATTTGTTCAAACTTGGAATGATCCATAATTCTATCCATGTTTTGGAAGTCGCAAGTTTAGGATCTAAGTGAGAATGAAAATCAAAAATCATTTGCTGAGATGCTGCTATGCACCCAATTCTGTAACAAATATTCTGGATATGAAGACAAGTGTTACTGCTTGGAAAGGCTTTCTTACATCAGTATAGAATTTCCTACAAGCCTCCTGGTAGTGAATGGGATAGTTGATATTTGGACAAATAATTGATATTTGGACAAATGTTTTTGTCACTATTATATGTGTAGCAGTTATTATTTTAAATAATTGTATATGATAATTTTATTTGTGACTTACACCAAGTTATTATGAGTTGGTTTATTTAAAAGTATTAAGTACATTATAGTAAAATTTAGGAGCATATGGGATCATTTTTAAGGTGCTGTAATAACCATAGTTTTGGACATATACTTCATGTAAAGTACTATCAAGGCCCAATCAACAGGAGAGACTTCTTGACTGTTATTATAAAGGTATACACATACTCAAGACTGATGAGTATATAGACACTAGAGGAGAACTACTATTGCTACTTTCCTAGGCTAATGTTATTCCTAACTGTAATATAAATACCTATCCATAAATCCACAGATAAGTATAGTTCTCATCACTCATCCAAGAAGCTTATTTTTCAGCATATGGAGATTATTACACAGTTCTACAACTGGTCAAAATACAAGGAACAATAGCTGTGAGCTGCCCAGCTTCAACTGAAACATCTTTAATGGCAACATCTACACATAAGGCTCAGAGAACATCTCTGAAGAGGGGGCAGAGTGTCCAGACTCCTGCTGTTAGTGTCATCTAGACATGACAGATAAATTACAGCCATGAAATCTGAACAGCATGACTGTCTAAACAGAGCCTGCAGAATGACAACCCCAGTTGGCAGGTCAATGTGAACAGGAGAAATTTCACAAGGTTACACATTTAGACGAAGAGCTACAGGCAATCATTGGTGGCTGAGGGAGAGAAAATTAGGTTTTCTCCAGAGAGGAGTTCCCTGATAGGATATATAATCCCAAGTGGAACAGCCCTAAACACATATACATATAAACACCAGAAATGTACACCATCAGATTATCTATGTGTATATGTATATATGTATGTATATGTGTATGCCACAATAATAATCAGAGATCATGAAATTGAGAGGGAGTAGATAAGAGTCCTGAGAAGAATTGTAGGGAAGAGAGAGAGGGGTGAAAATCAGGTGAATAGCATATTAGTACATGAAACTACAAAAAATTAAAAATCTTTAAAAAGTAAAAAGACAGGGAATGAAGAGAGAATGTGCTTCAGAGCATACACATGGGCTTGTCATCGCTTTGGAAAGGTAAGAGCAGCGACGGTTCGAGAGAAGAGATCTAAGTCAGGAACTGAGAGATTTGTCAGTTTGTCATCTATATCGGGGAGGGTATGGTAAGGATGAAAATGGTTATGGTAAAAGAATGCAAGAGCATAATTTCGAAAACCATGAGTAGCTTTATAAGGATAGTAAAAAAGTGTCAGGGTGGTGATAGTGATGAGCGTGAACCCTTACGCCAGGCTGAGTTTGTCTAAGCACTATTCCGCATACTCCTGTACACTAACTCATTTAATCATGCATGAGTGTTCAGGTGCTTTACTGACCTTCCCTGGGAATTCTCTTTGTCTCAAAGTGCCTGTGAATGTTGTACCACTGAAATCTCTATGTGGTAGATGAAAACTTCAGAAGAAAGCTAAATCATTTTCCTAGTGTCGCTCAGCTGTGACTAAGAGGCTGGATTCAAACACAAAGATTCCATTTTAGATAACTGCATTGAAGAAATGCTAGCCTTTACCTGGTAGACAATGGGAAACAATATGCCATCAGAACTGAGAAGATCAGATGAGTTCTCTGAAAATCAGCTTGCTTAGAGTATGCAGAGTAAAATAGGTTGAGCATGGAAATCACCAGACTGAATCAGTCAACAGATAAGGCCAAGTCAAGATCAATAAGGAAGCTCCAGTTTGAAGCATGTTGGGTGTCTACATCATCATTCCAGTCTAGCTAAGGTCCTTCTACCCCTCAGATCTTGAACACCAGAATCCAGTTTTGTGTCTCCAGGCTGCAGAGTCTTTTGAATCTTATCAGCACAGAGAATGAGTAATGTGCTCTGAGAAGCCTCTGTTCTGGTCTTGCTATTTATTTGTTGATCCCTAGAACATACTTTTGCCCACCTCCTGCATCCAGATAGCATTTCTTCTTCTTTGTATAATTGTAGTCTTAGTTCTAACATTCTGGTATCCTTACACAGGAGTCAACTTTAATATGGCTGAAAATACAACAATATTAAATGGTATAAAATTATAAAAGTTTAAACCTTGTCCTGTCATTGTAATTGTATTTTAATAATTTGCTTTTATCTTTTGAGAACATTAATTTATATTGAAATCATTTCTCAAATAGTGACCTTTGGAGTGTCTGCATAAAAATCAGCTAAAGCTTTTATTTTATTGGTTACCAGACTCATCCAGTAAACCTATGGAATGAAAGTCTATGGAAGAAGCTAGATTCTACTCCATGGCTTGTCCTCAACGTTTTTCCTTGACAATCAACTCCACTTTGAGAAAACCAATTTGGGACCTATGAGAACTAAAATGATATTTTAATTGACTCATTCATTTGCTTTCTTTAAATCTAATTCACACCCTATCTTGTGGAAGGCGTAGGGAATAAATTAGGTCTACTTTGCTAAACAGCCTCCAGTAGTAATCAAACCAGCAGAGAAGGAACTTCAGTTTAGGAAGTGTAAAGGATATATTGCCAGTCTGTGAAGAAAATATAAAAGAGAAGTGTTAGCAACTTGTAGTATTCACTACAAACCCCACATATTCTAACCACGCATCCCTGAATGGAATCTTGTCCTCTTGACTGGGAGTCTGTCTTCTGATTTTCTCACTGTGCTTCTCTCTTCAAGTCTCGGGAATCCTCTTTTGTGCTTACTACAAAGCCTACATGTCTGCAAAATTTATTAAACTTATATGTGCTAGGATTAATTGCCAAGTGCCCCCACTAAGGTCCATGAGTTAAACTGTAACAGTTAAAGGGTGGTACTACTGGAAGATGGTAGAACACTTATCTACCGGGGAAACATGGGGTATCCTTAGGTCAATGAGGGCATGCAAGCCTTTCAGGGATCATGGGAACTCAGACTCTCTCTTTGCCTTTGTTGTCTAGATTTGATGATTCCTGGAAAAAGCATTGCATAGGAAATAGCTCATTAGTAACCTCCACTGCCTAACTGTATCAAAGAGAGATAGTGGCTTCTCTGAAACAGCACAATACAGTGCTGAAGAATTTGTGTACACTGTGGATTCTGTTGAGCAAGTATACCAGGAGAGCAAGGAAAGCCATTTCCTCCTGTAATGCTTGTCAGCGCCCCCTAAAGACACAGCTTAACATTTGTCTATCTAGCAAAGGGCATTAATGATTACAGGGACCTGCTTCATTTTTATAGATCAATGATAAAAGATATGGAACTTGGAGTCAATAAGTCAATAATCAGCATTTGCTTTATTAAAAAATACTATTGTATATAACTTCTCTTAGTAACAGACACTTGGCTAGTCAAACTCTGTAGATGGGAAGAGCATATCATATTCAAATAAAAGATGCAGTTTGTAATCTCAAGGATATCAAGTATTTTGCTAAGAGAGAATACAGGAATCTATTCCTTGATCTGAAACTGGCAAGTAACCAACTAAGAGGGCTAATCTAATATACTGGGATAGAATTTAAAGATACTGTTATTATCAAAACTTGAAAAATACCTGCAAGAACTTGTGTGCATTCAAATAAGCATAGACTGGTCGTGTGTTCTGACTGGAGAATTCTGAAAGTGAGTAATTGTCTAGAACTACTTGAAGTGAGAGCAGTTGGAAAGGTAATGTAGTGGTCGAAATTCCTGCATTTGGTTCACCATGGATATATTGATGTCTCAGAAGATATTTGTAACCTATCTAATGTGACTTTTAGTTTAAAGAGTTAATGTTTAGAAGCTGTATTGTAGACAGGAGTGAGTTACTGAATTTCTACTGTAAATTAAATCCTTTATAACAGACACTTATGTTCAAAGACACAGGTATTTGCTTTCACCTATCCTTATTGGATAATAAAATGATATCCAATATTATGTGGTAGAAGAATGCAAAAGATACACCTTTATTCAACAGGTGTATGATTCGGTTAAGTTGTATCATCTTTACCTGGTATTTGCCTGGTATCTTATATTCTTTCTTAGGTTTTTGGCTTTTAAGAGGCTGGCAGGTTACCTATGAATATATTACTCAGAATAGCACTCAAACCTATTGCAGAATGAATCTTAGCACATTTATTAAGGCTACTACTGAACTAGCAAGCAAAACCTAAAATATAGATGGCTTGTCAGAACGATTTATTTCTTGACCTTATAAATTCCCAGCTGGTAGTTCTAAGAAGCATAGATTTCTATTTCAAGTGTCATTTCAGGGATTCACCTTGGTTGTATCTTATAGTTCCGCCATCTTCAACACATGGCTTCCATTACTTCTACCAGGCTCTATTTAGCTCCAAGCTCCTTGCATTGTTTGCTAGACATGTTCCCAGGAGAAAGAAAGGATAAGGGGCATCAGCATCTAGGCAATGTCTGTAGCACTAGGAATATTCTACACATATAAATTGCCTTTCCTATAACATGCATGTGATTTGATTATAAATCTCATGTTACCGTGGGTGTGGGTAATGGAGGTATCATCTTTTCTATTCCGAGAGATTTGCACATGTTGGTCTTCATTCTTTGAATCATCTTTGCAGAACTTAGATTTCAATTCAATGACTGCTCTCAAAAGAGACTTTTTCATACACTTCCAGGTTGAATAGCATTGCTAACCACGCAGAATACACATCTAACCCATGTTCTATTATTTCCTTATCCTATATGGATACATGAGATACGTAGGAAGTGAAGGCTCATGATAAATGTCAGTTCCTTCCTTTTGGATCAGATTCTAAGCTGAGCATTTCTCCTTCATCTAAGATGACAAATCTGTAGGAGTCAGAGAATAGGGAAATATTATAAAAATGCATTGTATACAGTTCTCAATTAATAAAATATTTTTAAGTGGCTTAGTTTAAGTAAAACCATTTCACCATAAAGAACTTATAAGATAATGAGCAAAGAATATACGAGTCTGGATTTTTTGGATGACAAAATTTTGATTTAATTATTAGGGATTCTATTTCTTAAGTGAGATTTATAATGGGAGTACAAAGTGACTCATGATTTTAATGGTTCCAAGATTGAATTTGTGTGTGGTGGGGGGTCACCTCTCAGTTTTGATTTCAGTCTCTATGTAAGATGGCAGGAATAGAGTGGAGTTTTGAGGAAGTAAGCAGTAGACTTTTCCAGAAGTAAGTGTTGTATATTAGCTTATTTCTTATCAAATGTAAGAGCTAGAAGATGATTCAACAATATTCAGTTTTATATTTTTTCAAGTAAGTATTTCAGTACAGTTAATGATAACTTCTTTTTAATGAATGATTTATCAGAGACTGCAAAAGCTAAATAATTTATATTTCCAATTTTTTCACTTGTGTGTTTATGAGGATGGATATAATTGAAAAGTTCTCGAGGTAGATTACCTAGGTACATAAAATTAAGAGGATCTTGTGTACCAAATAGACAAACAGACTGAGTAAAAGAGAGATTTACATATACTCTACACCCTCATTAATTTCCTATTATATTATGTAAAATTCAAATTAACTGTTCAAAAATACACTGTGCTCAGCTTGACAGAATCACTAATTTTCTCAAATTCTCTCTTCTTTCAAAGCAAAGAATAATGGAATGTTATAGTTTACTTCACCCCGTCAGAAAGGATGTGTCAAACCCTCATTCAATGTTCAGCTCATCCAGTGAACAGTTTGAAATTAGACACTCAGTGATTAAAAAATGGCATGTATTCTGTTTGGAAAGCTCATAGTGACATCTTTTGGATAGAGGACAAACTCAGAATATTTACCCCCTAGTCTTTTCCTTTGCCCAGACCAATTCTAATGTGGAATTGTCTGAAGAGAATATATGAGAATATATATATATATATATATATATATATGCTTGTGTTTATGTATGCCCAGGTTCATATATGAGAACAGAGAATAAACTTGATTTTTGTCTTATACATTGTTTGAAGTGTTGACTCTCTTGTTGTTCAGCTTTGCATGTGACTGGGTTAGCTGGCTTGCAATCTTTTAAGGAGTCTCCTGTCTCTTCCTTCTGTATCCCTATGTCAGAATGCTGAGATTACATACTGAAACCTGTACTAATGTGCTTGGACTTTTATGTGGGTTCTGGGGATCCTGATTCAGGTTGTCATGCTTGCAACCACAATCACTTAAACACTTTAGCCACTAAACTATTTCCTTCATCCCAACTAAATGCATTATTGATGCATCATACAGTAATTAGAGTCTAACTGACATGCTTAATTATATAATTTTTATAGTACCTCTCTGAAAACTTAAGATGTAAGATACTTGTCAGTTACACATGAATGTTACTTCCCAAAAAGGAATAAATGTAATGTCTAATATAATTCATTCTTATCACGGCTTTTAGTTGGTTCAGATAATCACATTTTCTATGAATTAGCAAAGTTTTTTTTTTAAATCATTAGTCAAATCAACATGCCAGGACACAGCTTCGTAATCAACTAGACATGGATTACCTGATAGAGAGTCATTTGGCCCCTACCAACATTTATTTTCTTTGCATTTATTTTACTTTCTGCTTTCTATGTGATTGGTATGTTTGCTTTTAGTATTATAATTACCTCACATACTAATTTTGATTCAACTAACTGTATCAACATTCTTTATCAGTTTCCTGGAAGTACATATATCTTAATATCAAATTTTAGCACCATTTTTGGCATTATCTCTCTTCTTATTCCCACAAAATTTCTTCCAGGCATAAGAACATTAAATTAGGAAGGAAATATGGCTTGAAAAATAAATGCTTTTGTTCATGGAGATATAGATCATGATACTGATGCAGCTTTTCACATACACTGGAATTAAATAACACATGAAGGACGGATGGACTGAAGAGCTGCGTTTCTTGTTGTTGGCATGACATCACATAGATCTACAAATGGAAGTGGCTAAAATGATACATAAAATAATGGATTATTCAGACATATCTTTACAGAACATGTTGTCTTCACCTCCACATGCTCCAAGTGGTTGGGTAGACAAATATGTATAGATAAGTTTATGTGCTTGATTATCATACAGACATTCACTCTCTTGCTGTATCATTTGATCAGGTTCAAAAACAAGTATACCAAGTAGCAATGAGCACACACCTAGTGTCCAGATTTTGGTCTCCAATACCATCTTTCTATAAGTAAGAGAACAAGGCTCCCAAAGCAAAAACTTGATTGTCAAACAAGGCACAGCATATGTAAAATAAACCTGATCATTTTGTAGTACCAGAAGTAGAGAATAAATACAAAATAAAGGAAAACAAACAATAATAATAAAGAAGATTAGGGGCCAAATGGAAGAGGTCCCAGTGACCAAAGTAGTTGCAGGTTGAGCAATGAACTAAAGGAAGATCTCTGAGATCAAGACTAGCCTGGTCAATATAGCAAGTTCCAGTCCATCTAGGGATGCAGGGAGACCTGCCCTAACAACATCAGCAACAACCACAGCAACTACAACAACAAAAATAGGACAAGGATCTATGGATCAAAGCTGAAATAAAAGAGAGGAATAGATGATCTTTGTGCAGTATTTCTGGACTTTTGACTATGTTGATTTTTGGCTCTCACAGGGTGTAACATAAATTATCATTCCTTAAGTTGATGGCTATACTAAATGACCTTTTATCAAAAAGAGGAAAGAATGAACACAGATCAAGGAGTAACATGCAGTTCAAACAGAAACATAATCTCTGCTGGTGATCAAATAATGAAAACACTGTTTTACCTCTACAATTTCCCTACTAAAATATTTGGCCCTTATCTAATCATGAGAAAAGAAATGACATGTTTCAACTAAGGGAAATTTTGCAAATTAAAGAACAGATTTTCTCAAAATGGACAACCTGCATGTCAGAAAAAAGAACAATCTGCAGAACTGTCAAAATTAAGAAAAATATGAAGAGACAGGAAAACTAAATGTAATCTGGTGTCCATGGTTAGGTTATGAGAGAGAAAATAATTTAGAAAAAAGTTAGATAAATTTGAATAAAGTATGGATTAAATTATAAGTACATGTGCATCATTGTTGAAAGAATGTTCCAAAAGTGTAAATCATCAGTAGGGGAACTGGGTATAGATAGGTGTAGTTTATATGAGCACTCTCTGTGCCTTTTCTGGAATGATCTTTCTTTCTTTCTTCCTTTCTTTCTTTCTTTCCCTCTTTCTTTCTTTCTTTCTTCTTTCTTTCTTTCTTCTTTCTTTTTTTGATGAAGGCTCTGACTGTAGTCCCAGCTCCCTGGGAGCTCAGTAAGTAGACATTAGACAAAGTAGACCAGACTGGCCTCAGTCTTACAGAGATATACCTGCTTCTACCTCCTGAGTGCTAGGATTAAAGGCATGTGTTACTACACCTGGCTTCTATTCTTGGAATTTGTGTAAAAATATACAACTGCCCTAAGATTATAACTGCTACTAGGTAATGCTATTAAGATAAGATAGAGAAACAACACCAATGAACTTTCCACAGTAGGGTAGTCTAATAAGATCGGCATAATGACAAAACTATTTGGGAAATTTCATGGTGTCCCACCTCTAGATGAAGAGCTGCAGGCAATTAATGCATGCTGTGGGAGGGAGAATCAGTTTTCTCAAGGAACTAGCTCCCTGAACGGTTATCTGTTCCCAAGTGTGTAGCCCTAAACATAGGTAACTAGCACCACTGAATGAACGAAGTGCACTAGATAGATAGGTAGGTAGGTAGATAGATAGATAGACAGATAGATAGATGAGAGATAGATGGATGAGAGAGAGATGGATGAGAGATAGATGATAGAGCTAGATAGATAAATGATAGATGATAGAGAGATAGATGTGTACATGGATTTATAAATGTACACGTGTATTATATGTAACAGTAATTATCAAAGAAGAGGACAAGAAATTAAGGAGGAGTATGTAAGTCATGGAAGAGCTGGAAGAGGACGAGGGAGAGAAAAATAATACAGATACAGGGGCTGGAGAGATGACTCAGTGGTTAAAGGAATTGACTGCTTTTGCAGAGTACCTGAGTTCAGTTCCCAGAACCCACGTGGTGACAAACAACTGTGTTGAAATTCCAGTTCCAGGGAATCCAATGCGCTTTTCTGACCCCCACAGGCATTGCATCACATGGGTGCATTTACATACATATAGGTAATACACTCATACATATAAAATTAAGAATAATAATAAACAAGAAACAAAATAATGCAGATAAAATGCTCATATATGAAATTCTAAAACCAACTTTCCTAAAATTTAGAAAAAAATGATAAAAGATAAAAAAATGATTCATTGCTATTAAATGACAAAAAAAAAAGGAAAAATATTTGGAGAGAATGTTTAGAGTTTTTCTTAGGCTGACACAGTTGAGAAACATGAGCCAAAGCAAAGCAGAAACTTAAGAAAAAAGTCCTGTTTGTTCTTAGACTTTTCTTGTATTCAATCAATAAATCAGGTAACAATGAACTTATATAACACATGAATATAATGAATATAAGCAAAAGTAACACATCTACTGGCTCCACCGATAGTTCTTAATATGAACACCTTTGATCTGGAGAGGCAGAGCGACAGAACTCTGAGAGAAACCTGAAATGCATTTTTTATGTCTTGTCTCTCATATTCATACTAGCTGTCCCATTTATAACTTCAGCTTTTATCTTGGAAGTTGCTTTGGAGTTGTGAAATTAGTAAGTCAGTGTCCTAATCTAAGCCAATGGCATACTTCCAAAGCTGCCGAAAGCTCCTGCCCACAGTACTGCAAATAAACGGAATAGTTAAGTGCAAGAGAAAAAGTCATATATTAGATCATTCCACTGAAACACCTTCCAGCGGATTCTTTGGAGTGATCAAAGAGCACCAAGGAGGGAAAAAGAAGTAAACAGGTGCACTGTATTTCTTCTGCTCGATTTCTAGAAAGCTGTTCCAGGATAGCCCATGCATAAGCCATGACTATGAAGAAAATCTGAGATACTTCTTCTAGATTTCTTTCCTTATGAGCGTCTAAGGAAAAACACTAGAGTGAAAAACTTAAAAGCATGTTTTACCCAGTTCTAGAAGGTAGCAATGAACTTATTACACAAGGAATTTTGCTTAAAACTGGCAACTAGAGTCTAGCCTGCTGGGCACTGTCCTGTTTGCTGCTGGGGACTGTCATGCTTGCATCCTGAACAATGAGGATCCAGGGATAATAAAAACTCAAGAAATGAAAGGTAGATAATGAAACTGACGACAATCCCAAATACTGTGTTAAGCACTGCGTATGTAGTAGCATGTTCCTCTAAGGCTTTAGAGGGGCAGTGCAGGAGTCTGTGATTCTGCTGGAGGTGAGGAAGGTTCACTGAAGAGACATTTAAGCTGAGACTAGAGTGGTGAGTGAGAGCTTGAATGCTACAAAACTACAGCAACTTTGCTTCACGTCCCAGATGCTGCAAGGTGATCTTGAAGAGCTGACACAATTTAAAGTGTCAAATTTGAACTTCAAAGTGCTGTCTGAGGCAGAGAACAGCCAGGTATGGTGTAGATGGTAGTGGGGCTCAAGAAAGTCCATTGGGAGACAGATTTAAAGACAGACAAGTGACAGGTTTTAAAGTAATACTCTAGGGCATGCTCAGGATTTGGATTATGCAGTCAGGACTAATTGGATGGTGATACAGAGAGTAAGCATTACCATTTGATAATTTAAAAACACAGTGGGGTAATTATATTACTTGCTAACACTTTTATTTGCTCTGCCACAAAACTTAATGTTGCAGAATTTATCTGTAATGTTTAATGGTATGAACTGCCGGGGGTGTTGTAGTAACTGTAAAGATCTTATAGTTGAAAAGTGCCTTCTTGCTAATGAATGTGTGATGACACAACTAGTAAAGGCACACTCTCCCCCTATGCCTTTCAATGAATGCTTTCTATTGCCACCGTTGGGGAGGGGGGCAAAGGAAAGCAATGGCACGCCAATTGCCACCCAGTAGACTATCTCTTCAGATTTAGTTATTTAAAAAAATTCTCAATACATACTACTTAATGAATCTTATACCAGGTTCTGTGTATGTGAAGGTGAAGCAAAGTTGAAGATGAGGCAGGTAAAGACATAAAGAAACAAGGTCAAGTGCTGAAGTTGTGGTAAGAGGAGTCTGTGGAAGGAGCAGTAGGAAGTTAGAGAAGAAAGAGGTTGCTATGGCCTTCTCAGAGATACTAAGTTGAGCCAAGAAAAAATGTTCTGAAATAAATGTCTTCAGTGCTAAGCCTGTTTGCATGATGTCGGTGAGTGCATGCTATTCTGCAGGGTCTGTAGTGTTTGATGTATGAAGACTGTAACAAATTGACAAGGGGCTGGGAGAAAGTTCAGTGTTTCAATGTACTAGTGAGGACTCAAGTTTGGTTTCCAGCACCCACATGGCAGCTAACACCCATCTGTAAATTCAGTGCTGGAGACCTGATGCCCTCTTCTGACCTCTGCTGGCATTGCACCCACGTTGTCCATTTCTGTACCTGCATGCAAAACACTCACATACATAAAGACAAAAGTAGTTAAATTTTTAAAAGATTTAGATCTGATTAGCCTTAATGTTTAAATTTTTCTGTTTCTAAAATTTGCATGTTTTCTCTATTCTCTCTGACTTGTGTGTAAAACTAGATAAAACTTTGAAGAGTGTGTGCTCAACCTTTGTCATACCCATTTCCTTTCAGAGTGTGCGACTCATTAGCCCATTAGTGTCAAATTTGCATTTTACCATGTCCAGTCACTTCATTTGTTTTACTCTGGTTGAGACTGACTGTCAGGTTGTTTTTCTGGCTGGTCCAGACCTCCTCCTGGGCATAGATGCTGCTGCTGTCTGAGTCTTTAAGTTCAGTCATTTCGATGCTTGTGTTGCTCTGATAAGCAAGATTTTACTCATTTATGGCTGGCTGGTTTATACACATCAAAACTAGCTGGATTCTTATTAGATGATATAAAATAAAACCAAAGTTTGTAAAAGACCCTGATCTGACAATTCAACATCATCCAAGGATTTCCTCTGTCCAGTAATCCGGTCAAAGCACCACTCAATCAGGGGCGCTACGTGCACATGCCACGTTTTGTTCATGTCTCTTTTTCCTAGTTAGTCTCTGACTCTTTAACCTGATCACAGAATCAGTTTTGTTCATGTAACTGGAATATTCAGGTTCACTTGTGTTACCTATTAAGTTTATATGTTTCATAGTAATTTAATTTGGTAATAATCAACTCCATGTCAGAAATCTCAAGCTGCTTCTCATGGATGTGTCTTCTATGTGTCAGCCCTCATTTATGGCAAATATTATTTGAATTGAGGGTAGTGCATTTCTCCTCTAATAATGTTTAATTTCTCTAGTTTTTCTCCTCCCTTTATTGTCTAAACTGTTTTTAAATGGACTTGCTGTGTACTGTAAAACAAACCCATGGGGTTTGTTTGGAGGGGTGGATTGTACTGTGAAAAACTACCTCATAAAGTAATTCAAATCTATACTATTGATTTTTCCCAATAGGAATATTTTATGTATTTCCCTTTAGTTGACCTGTTTTTATATACTAGGTTATGATTTATTGTTTTTGGCCTGTAGGTCTTTGGTCATTATATTTAGCCTTATTTTGGTGTTTACAGGCTTTTTCCATTTAAATTGGATTAAATAATAGTGTCTGTGTGATTAGTGCAGGACTATGTCAAATGTGCCTTGCCCTATTTTCTCACTTTTTCTTTACTTTCTGTTTTTCTAGCTTGCTGCAAGGATCCTAATCACTTCGGTGGAATCACCATTATGGTGATTCATCATCAGATGATGGACATAAGGTGCTCTGATAAGCATCTTTCAGTTGCCTGTTACCAAGTTAGAGAAGAGGCATTATATTATAAACCTGCTATATTTTAAAAATAATTTTGAGATTTTTAATTTATAAACAAATGATCTATGTTTATAATTTTGTTTTATTAAATGGTCAGTGTTTTTTCAGACCAAAATTGTGCATAGTAGGATTAAGTGAACTGAGAAATTGTTCATCTCTTAAAAAATTTCTATTTGTTTGAATAGCTTAGGAAACAAATTCTTCAAAATTTGATTTTGTTTTTCCATAAAACCATTTGTATAACATGAAATTGCAGTGATATAAATATATGAATGCATTTTTAAATGTTCAATATGATATATAGCCTTTTAGATTTTTTAAACTTTGCTCTTAATTTTACTAAATTGAATTTTATTGATTCTTTGTATTTTGGTCATATTAGGGCCCCTCTTCTATCTCCTCTCAAATCTACCCTCAGTCAACTAAAAGGAAATACACAAAATATTCCTATTAGGGAAAATCATCCTCTTACTGTCCACTCCAATTTTGTATCCTCTTTATTTTTAAGGCCTGAGGAGTTCAATCTGTATTCCCCCAATGCTCTTGCATGTGGGTCTATCCCCTGGAACATGGTCACCCAACCCAGTGTGATGCCCTTAAAAATGACCTCCTCTTCCCCTACTGGCTCTCAGTTATCAGCTAGGAATAGGATGTTGAGCCCACCCCCCTCTCTGTCCTGGGGTTTTGTCTGGATTGAGTTTGTACATGTACTGTGAATATTGTCACAACTACTGTGAGTTCATATGCATGCATGCCCTGTTGTGTCAGGAATTCACTGTTTCTTTATACTCATCCACCACCTATGGCACTTACAATCTCTCTTCTCTCTCTTCTGCAATGATCCCTGAGCCTTGGGAGGAGAGAGTATGATACAGGTATCTAGTTTTGGGCTGATCATCCTGCAATCTCTTATTCTCTGCCCATTGACTTGTGGATCTCTGTGCTAATTGCCATCTACTGTAGAAACTTCTCTGAAGAGAGCTGAGAGATGCAGTAATCCTTGGGTATAATGTTAAGTCATAAGGATCCTTTCAATACTGTGTGCATTTAGCAGAATAATAGTAGCAGGTTCTCTGTTAGAGACTCTGAACTGACTGGGGACAGGTTCTTGGCCCTGATAATGGTGACAGGTATGGGTTTCATCTTGTGGAGCAGACCTTAAGTCCAATCAGAATGTAGTTGACTATTTCCATGATATGCCTGCCACTATTTCACCAGTGGGCATGACTTGTCAGGCTAGTAGTCATTATTGTAGTTTGCACTGTTCACAGCTGGGTTAGACTGATGATTTTTCTCCTCTGGTAGTATGCACAGCACCTTTTAGCACTATGAAAGCTAGGCAGTATGGAAGAAGCTTCTAGGAGAGTGTCATCTTGGCTTACCCATGTCCTGTGACTCAAGTATGTACTGTCACCTGCAATAGGGTTTTACTGTCAGGTTCTGGTTGGTAACTAAGAGCACTGGAAATAGCCTGTAGTGTTTGGCAGTTCACAGAATCTCACTGGCCAACACCTCTAGAAGAAGGAACCCATTCCTGGAACTGGGCTTTGTTTTAGGTGCCTTGTTACCCTGCTATATGATAGTTTCATTGAAAGTCCTTTCACTTATGTATATCTATATTATTTAAGAGGCTTCAACGTAGTAGATTTCCATATTACCTTTCTCCAAAGCTATTTAGTGTTAGTTATCGCTCCCCATATTCTCTTCTCCGTGCTGCCATGCCATCGCCCACCCCATTTAACCCTTCATGCCCCACTACCTTCCTTTCATCTTTATATAATGGCATTTCATCTCTGCCCCTCTGAAGGGTCCCTTCCATATCCCCTTATGTATTTCCTGACTTCTACTGGTATTGCATATGAAACACATGTATCTAAAGATTCAAAGGTAATATCTATATGTGAGAGAGAACTTGATATGTTTGTCTGGATTGTTTCTAGCTCCAGCTATTTGTCTGAAAATTTCATAATTCAGTTTTTCTTAGCAAATGAATAAGAGTCCAGTGTGTAAAGTACTACATTTTAATTACCCATTCATCAGTTGCTGGGCATCGAAGCTCTTCTATTTCCTGGTCGTTGTGAATAGAGCAGCAATAAACATGGATGAGCAGGCATCTCTGTAGTAGGATAGAGAGTCCTTCAGGTGTATGCCCAAGGGCTGTGTAGCTGGATCATGTGGTAAATCTATTTGTTGTGTTTGAAGAATTTCCACACTGATTCCCACAGTGGCCATGTACACTCCCATCAGCACTGAATATGTGTATCCCTTTGCCAAAGATGCATAATTCCTTGCATATGAGTTTTGTTTTAGGAGAACAAAACCACATCCCAAACATTTGCCCTACATATGCTAAGCACATGGTCAGTGCTCAATAAGCTGTTTCTAACTTGATACCATTATTATCTTTTATTACATTTTTCTTATCTTTAGGTATTTTCATTAGCTTACCTATGATTGTTTGGGAGCAGCTTAATGCTAAAACTGGATAACATGTGGTACAGGTTATAGGGAAGAGCACCTACTTCTGACAGAATCATACTTTGTAAGTCCTGCGGTGGTCAATGGGCACTCAAAGATCTAGCCTGTCTCTATAGTGAAATATTAAGAGTCCTTAAATGTCATGTACTATTGAAGAAGGAGTAGTGGATTGTAATTAGTCCTGACATGTATGTGGAGAAACAAAGCAGTATATGAACCTTCCTCATTTAATTTTAAAATCGGAAAACTGAGCTGATGAGTAGAAATATTTCAGCTTGAACCAGTTCCCTATGTCTTATAGACTATTATATAAATAATTTTTATATTTACATATAATGTACATATAATGTGTAATTTTCTTTGTATATGTGTGATATTTATGTAATGTAAACATACTAATAGAAACACATGAAATAATTCAAACTGAATCTTTTTTGCACTATAACCAAGGTATAATGATCAGAAAATTGTATTGAAAAGTCATATTGCTCATAATTGTTGTGTTCCCCATCCTACTTTCTCTTGGATGTTCCTGTCACATTGGAAAATGAGAGCTGATCCAAACACTGGGTCTCTTTCTGGGTCAAGATCTTAAAGGAAAAATCAGTTTTCATAAATGTTGTGTTTAGAAGATAATTATTTGGGAATCTCCCTGATCTTTTTCTCCCAATTTCTTCAAAAGCTACACAAACAAACAAACAAACAAACAAAAATTAAAACAACAAAAAGCCATTTTTGTTGCTGTTGTTGTAGAGAACTTCCTTTAATTACTAACCTTTTGCTGCATATTCATTTTGGCTTACTTTGTTAATTTTCTCATGGTATATTGGTTAATAGTTTCCCCACAATATACAATTTCGGACATTTCAGATACAGAAGGCACCAAGGAAAATTCTGTTAGCTATCAGAGAAGCTGGAATTGTCCTCTATGTGAAATATAATAGCAAGAATAAAATAGTCATTTAAGTTTTTCTGGGGTAATATTTTATAACTCTCTCACTCCACACCAACTCCTCCCAGATCGACCTCCTCACCTTCCCTTTCAACTTCATCTCTTTTTTCACAAACCATTGAGTTTGGTTTATACTGTCAGTATACTCAAGGATGTGGGGTCACCACTGGAGCATGGTCAAACTTACCAGGAATCATTCATATCCTTAAAGAAAACAGACTATCCTTCCCCTAGCCACCGTCAGTTGTCAGTAGCTCTTCAAAAAGGAGTGGGGGCTCTGGAACCCATCCTTGCCTCAATGATGGAATGTTGACTTGCTTGATCTAGTGCAGGTCTTATGCAAGCCACCACAGCTACTGTGAGTTCATGAGTGCAGCTATCCTGTCATGTCCAAAAGACACTGTTTTTCCCCAGCGTTCCAAGACCTCTGGATTTTACCGTCTTTATGCCCTCTTTGACAATATTTCCTGAGCTTTGGACAGGGGTGCATATGAAACAGATGCCCCATTTATAGTTGAGCGTTCCAAGGATATAGGTACCATTAATCAATGGAACCTTGATGTTTCAGACGACTCAGTCCTTCAGTGGAAGAAGGCATGAAATCAGTATTGAGACAAATGCTACCTATAGAATAAGAGGAGAAAGGGAGGAAGTGAAAGAGGTGGGAAGAGTAGGAGACAGGGACAGAGAAAGGAAGAAATCAACCATGCTTCTAAGTCTCACCATAAATTGGAATGTTTCAAAAAAAAATTAACCAGATTAAGGGAGGAAAACACCAAAGCACGTCAAATAGAAGTAAAGATCAAACAAAAATAAAATAAGAAAATCAAATGCCTCTTGCATAAAGAAAAGTAAAAATTTTTCTAATAGTGAATGGGATGTTTTAGTAGCAGAGCACGTTAACAGGCTGCACTAAAAGGCTAGAGACATTGAAAACACATTTTGGTTAATAGATTTGTTTTTAACAGCATTTCAAAGAGAGGAAACAGAGAGATAAAAGTACATGAGGGTTATAATAAATCATACAGAAAAACACCTCCAAGTTTTTATTCCTTGGGCTTATTTTGATATATAGGGTTGGTTTCTGACAAACTGGATGAATAAGTCTCCAGGGGATTTGTTCATGTAGAGAATTATGCAACTTCCCAAGACTCCTCAGAGGAAATTAATTGTAATGTCAGTTTCCTAATATTTTTAACTGAAACTGATGAGAACACAGTTTTACTAATAGCACAGTCTCTAACTAACAGTAGGAGTTAACAAAGTTTCGAGGTGAGACATATTGATGTTTATTTTGCACAGACCAAGGCTATTTCTTCTACCCTCAGGACATTTAATTGTGGCCCTTGTGAAGCATCACTGAGCTGGATATACAGTTTTGATATTCTATTCATAATGGCTGCTTTTCTTTTTCTTTCACAATGAAACAGAATCTACGATTTTCAAAAACTTCAGTCTTGGTCCCTGGATTTAATATTTCCATCAAGACCTAGACAAGGCTATAAAATGAGCTCATTAAGTTTGTTTCCAACACTAAGCTTGCAACATCAGACACAGTCCTGAGAAATGGCTTGCCCATGTAGTGCTACTCTAGGGAGCACCATAAACTTTAGCAAGGATGGTTGTTTGTGAAAGGAAAGAAAACCTGAATAGACAAGTTGAAGAGTAATTAGCTTTGGGAATACAGTCAAAATACATTGTAGGACTAATTCATTATAAGCCAACTTTGGACCAGAGATTTAACACCAAGCTTTTTAAAAAACAATAAACTACTGATCTTTAAAATGTGAGGAACTTCTTATAGCAGGAAAGTGTTGAGAATTTCTGGCGTCAGGGACTGTATTTGGTTATTATGGCTTCTCCAGTCCACAGGAGAAGCTTCACAAATTTTCTCACAGGTCTGGAATCGAGAAGATCAAGGAGCTAGTGTATTGATGATGGCTCGGTCTTAAAGACAGATGGGTTTGCTGTATGGCCTGCCATGATACAAATGTGACTGAAAGACCATGGCAGTGCAAAGGCACTACAAGAACTAGAATTTAATAACACAGTATTGAAAAAAAAGAAGTTCTACATGATAGAATGGCTTATGAATTTCAAAGTGTGGTTTGTGGAAGTTAGAAATTAAATAACATGGCTACACCACCTTGGTATTTGATGTTATAGAATGGGTAAAAATATGAACATAATTTTCTCATGTCAAAATAAAAAATTCACCATTGAAATGGAAATGAATAGTTCTTTAGTTAGAATATTAGAGTCTCAGTGAGCTTTCATCTGTGAAGCAGCAATCTAGCTAAATTTGCATTTCAAGAAGTGTCTGGGAGTGTAGTTTTATAAATCCTGTAACTGATTTTCCATCACCCTAAAAACACTTCTATAAAGCATGCCTAGGGTGATGAATGTTAAAATGTGTGTTCTATATACCTCTTGATCAAAGGGAAATTAGTTAAATAGTGTTTTTTTTAAAAAATGAAAAGACACTTTTAATGCATATTTGGCTTTAGTTAGGACATGTCAATTAGTGGAATGTTGAGAACCATTATCATTTTCACAGGTAGGTGTGACATGTTCCTTGTGATATGGGCTTGGTGTGGAATCCTTATCCTAAACTGTCTCTTTGGTCTTTTCTGCTCTAAGTCCTCTTGTCTTCTCTAAAATGAAAATAAGCATCAAGATAAATATGACTCCACTGGAGGGTTGCAAAGTTTAATTCTCTATAAACATTTCTCAAAAGATAAAGTACATGTCGTAAAAACACAAAAGTCAAAAAGTATATAACCCTAGCAACAACTAAATATGTGTCTTTTAATATTTTAGAAGCAATTCATTGACATGTTAAAACTCTAATTAAAATGTTAAGAAAAAGAGTATGAACCGAAAGCTTGGGAAAGTGTAAAAAACTATTTGTTATGGGATTTACTGGGAGTGCTTCCCAGCCTCCTCAAGTTTCTGCTTCCTTCTGTACCGCCCTTTTCAACATTTTTTACATGAATTAGCCCAGTATGTGCATAAAAATACCATCATTTCATATCATGCTGTTGGAAAATTTATTCTTTTAGGTAATCTTAGCAATTAAAGGACAGGGGAGAGAGATTCCTACAACTTATAAATTCAAAATTGTTCTTTTATTTGGTAAGGAATGTCGAGACAAGACTCTTACATTAAACTTCACCCACCCAGGACCATTGAGGAAGAGGGGCCAAAAAGATGGTAAGAGCCAGGGGAGGATGTGCATGACCATATGGAAGCAGTCTTACAGGCTCCGAGGACCTTGCTTATATGAACTTACAGCAATGCTTACAGCATGCTATGATCCACATAAACACAGACAAACATCAGCATAGAACGGTGGAAATTGACAGCAGGACCCAATCTTAGATAAAGACCTATTGAGCATATGATTACTGCTGGGTAAGGAAGAACTGATCTTCTTTAAGAGATGACTCTAGATAGACTGACTAGACTTCAGTGAATGAACTTGCACTGAGGGATATCTAGGGATGCTAACTTAACTCAATAGGTCTTAACATAAATGACAGAATGCATGAAATTAAGTGGAGGGGTATGGGAAGGTACTGATGGGGAGGGGTATAATGATGAGTCAGGTTTAGTATGACTGGGCCAGCACATTGCTATTCATGCTACAGCATCTTCAAAAGCAGTGATGATGAAAATGTTAGAGTACTTGACTGACAGAGTCCTCAGGGGCAAATTTTTGTATCTTGTCTTAAGTAGAATTTCAGATGAATGTTTCCCCTTGATAAATTTCATGAAAGAAGATTATTAAAGGCCATGTTTTTACCTGAGATTCCACCATGTGTCTAATTAATTCAGAAGTATTCAACAGAGATATTAACTCTCTATCAAGTTCTGGTACACTACAATCCTGTTCAAAATTCTGTCTTCTGTGGAGCCCAAAGACTCCTCCAGATATGGACTTTGCTTCACAGTGGAGTATAAAGTTCTCAAATAAGCTCTAGCTTGTGCTCATTGACTTTACATATTCTAATGAATGGCATAAGTAGAATTTATGTAAAGTGCCAGTTTCTGTTCCTGTAATTGAAACCTCCAAAGCACAGCTTGGAAATCAGATGTTTTTTTTTTTATTAATTCTTTTCAATTACCATCACAAAATACTTCTTTATTTAAATGTTTCCAAAAAGGGATCCATAATAGAGTCTACACTATTTTAATATCAAAACATGTATGGGAAGTGGGAAGGACAGAAAGCAGACTAGACACCCTAGCTTTTGGTGAGAGCGGGACAATGCTGAGGGTTCCTCATATTCTCTGATAGAAATATGTTTGATGCACTTGTATGAAAAGAAGTCTCATGTTGGTTCCATTTAGATGCTGTGGTTTTGCTACAAGTCGTCTTCATCACAGGATCCCGAATAATCAGGAAATTTCTATATAAACTACTGGTATCCTATTAGAAAGAAAAGAAATGTGGCTTCAACTTGTAATTGACAAATCTTTTCCCACATATCTATCTTATTGGTCAAAGAAAGTCACATGACCAATCCCGATGCCACTGAGATAGTAGACTGCAATTTTCTCATGCAAAGTAGCAACAAGTGTTTTTGAAGTTCTTCTAATAGCATTTAATGCTGTCTAGGAGCCAAAAACTAGATTGATCATTTACAAATACTAATTCTAATATTCTTACTAACCTTAGAGGATGATGAAAGTTTAGTCTTTATTTTACAGACAAGGAGGGAAGTTCTATTTAACTAGGATCTCATGTTTTACAAATGGAAAGGAAAGGACTGAACCTAGGTTAGGCTGGCTAGTCTGCTTTTTGCCAGTCATCTGAGTGGTGTCTCAAATGACCAGGGGTACCCTCCTTGAAAGAGTGCAGTAAGGGCAAAGCATGGGATGCTACAAGAATCCTCACTATCTGCGAGCTCTTGAAATTTTACATTTACATCTATATTTTCCCAAACATGAAAACTCAAAACGTCGTCTGATGCCATTGAGATGTTTTGTAGATACAGGCGCCTTCCCCAGCCCCAACCACTTCAGTTCCATCTGTGGAACCCACACAGTTGAAAGAGAAAACTGAATCCCCACCACAAGTTGTCCCCTGACATCTACATGATTCACCTTGCACAAGTGCTGTCCCCACATTTGGGAGGTAGAGGCAGGAGGATCCTCAGATGCACATTCTTTAAAGACCGTCCTGGCTTCCTGAAATCCAGTCTCAAAAAAAATTCTTAAAAATTCATTTTACTTTTTATTGAATCTTTGCAATTCTTTTAAAGTCATTTGAGGTTAAGATTTCATCATCTCAGAGAAGAAATGAAATGGACTGATAAAAATACTCATATTTGCTATTATATGCAAACTCTCACATTACAGAAAATTAACACAACGAAACTAGCTTTTCACTCATGAAATTGTTCGTTGTGGGAGATTTTTATGAAGTATTGCATTTTCTTTGTGGTTCAGAACTTCTGATTCTATCTACCATCCCCTAGGGTTCTCAGCATTCAGGAGAGGAGGAACAGAAGCTGAGGAATGCATATTTACTTCTCATGCATCTTACCTTACATGTGACAAGTTACTTCTACACTCACTCCATTATCAAGACTTAACTGTATGGCTCTTGTAAAGATGCTTTGGAAATCTGGTTCTAGTCTGAAAGTCACTGATAACAAGAACTCTACCTTATACAAGTGAGTTGATGAATGTTTTTGTGAGCTTCAAGAAATATACTGCACAGGACACTGTCATTTTATTGAGACAGAAGGACTAAAGTGAATTTGTAATACGGAGATGCTGTGTTTGAGTGCTTGAGTGTTTCTGGTTTCCTTAGTCCTAATGACTGTCAATAATAAAAATTATTATAATGTGATTTTGTTAAGAACTCTATTAAATGGCTTTCCTGATATTTTATTAGCTATTATGACAGGCATAAGTCAAGCATTTTCTGCCCTCAAACAATACCCTGTGTTTCTCGTATTTTAAATAAAGTCCAAGAACCAAAGGAGTCTCTTTTGATATAGGTAGCTGGAAGCTCTGGTCTTCCCATCTATGAAATGGGAATCATAACAATACTTGTTTCACAACACTGACTTGGGATTAAAATTACATGGCACTTATGTTTTCATGAAAAAGAAAACTAAGAGTACTAACTTCCATCTTCTGAAATCCATGGTGATGAAGAAGTGCGAACATTGCCAGAGCCTGTTTTCTGAGCACAAAATGCAAACTGAGGACTACATACAGCTCCATTTATATAATCATGACAAAATATCACATAAAAGGACCAGCAAGATGGCTCAGAATATAAAGATGCTTTCTTTCTTCCTCTTTTTTAAATTTTAAGTGAATGATTTTACCTATATGTATGTAAGTTCACTCATTCCATACAATGCCTGTGGAGGACAGAAGAAAGCATCAGATTCCCTGAAACTGGAGTTAGGGATGGTTATTAGCCACCATGTGGATCCTGGCATAGGTCTTGTGTCTTTTGCAAGCTTCTTGTCCTTGTTACTTAAATCTTCCCATAGCTGTTCAGTGTTCACCAAGGGCTCTTGGATGTTATAATTTTTTTTAAATATGTATTTATTATTTTATGTGTATGAGAGTATTGCCTGCGTGTATGTAAGTGCACCTATGTCATGCAATGCCAGCAGAGGTCAGAAGAGGGTGTCATATCCATTGGAAATGGAGTTATAGATGGTTGTTAGTCACATTGTGGGTGCTAGGAATCAAATCCCGGTCCTCTGAGAGGACAGTCAGTGCTCTTAGCCACTGAACCATTTCTCCAGCCTCTGGACAATATAATTATTTATTCCTTTTTTGGTCTTTTATTGTTTATTCCACTTCATCCCTTTCCTTATTCTCCTGCTAGGTTCTTAGTGAGACCCAGAGGATATCTGAGCAAACCACTGAATATGAGAAGAGAGAGTTTTGTACATTTGCTGTTCTTTTTTGTGCTGTACTATCTGTAAAACCTTGAGGCAGAATGTTGAATGAGTGCAATATATACCCTGTAGGAAGAAAAAATTACTATCTCTTCTGAAATTAAATATCTCATCAGCTAAATAGAAATAATAATGAATTTTTTTTTATTGTGAGCAAGTACTTAGTTCAACATAGGTTCTCAATAACTGTAATCTCTTCTCTGACCCTTTCCTTTCTTCCCTTCTTCCTTTCGTTTCACTTTCTTTTATTCCCTGTCCTGTATTGAGTATGAATGACAGACATGACATCATCTCCCTCCATTCTCACTCGTTACCAATCCTTCCATGGCTCACGTTTTACTCATATTCTTCTTTCTTCTCTGAAATAGCACTTTCAGCCTTTACACTGCAAGAAGCTGACCAGAAAGCACCGTTTCTTCGTAGTCGTTCTCCACAGCCTCTCTGGCCCCCCTTCTGCCAACTTCCTGTGCTGGTTGGTTGACACAAACTAGGAACTTTTCAGAACAAGTAGTAACTGGAGAAGTTCTTTCATTGGATTGGTCTTGACCATGTCTGTGAAGCATTTTTAGTTGATAATTGATGTAGCAGGGCCTAACCCAGTGATCTCCCTGGGCAGATGGACCTGAGCTGTAGAAGAAAGGCAACTGAGCAAGCTAGGGGACGTAAGCCCAATTTGCAGCTTTGCTCTATGGTTGTGGCTTTGGTTCCTGCCTCTAGGGTATTGCTTTATCTCCTGCCCTGGCTTATTAATGATGGACTGTAACCTGTTAGTTGAAATAAGCTGCCCCCCAGGGGTGTTATCACAGCAATAATAAATTACCTAGATGATGACTTGAGTCTTAGTAGGAGGCGTATGCTATAGATAACTCATTTAGGGCTGAGCAGTTGTACAGACAGCAAGACAGCGCACATTTGGACTTACAGCAATTGTGACAGCATGCACAAGGCTTGCTCAAGCACAAACAAGGCAAAGTCCCAACATAGAAGAGGTAGGTGGGCAGGAACTCCTGCCTCTGGTTGAGGAGTTATTGTCATTTAAAAGCTCCTGGGAAAGAAAGAATCAGTTTTCTTTAGGGGTTTAACTCCTCTTTAATGAAGCAAGTCTGTACCCAAAAGTACTGGATTTAGTGGGTAAAAAATAGATGAAAAATAAGTAGAGTGGGTACAGAGGTGAAGCTGATCAGGGAGGAATTGGGGAGGATAAAATACGACCTACATATACTATATGAAGTTCTTAGAGAATTAACAAAATATTTAAAAATTAAAATAACAATGAATTTTTTTAAAAAAAAGAAGCTGAGTAGATGCCCAGCCCCCAAGGTTGTTCTCATTCCAAGGGGTACTAATGAAGTAAGATCACAGAGCCATAGTTATCACTTTGGGTGCCATATATTTACATATTATGTCTAAGCAGACATTCCTAGTATTATCAACGCTACCTGCCACCATTTGGTTGTAATCTATTTTTCCAAAATCTCAGCACAGGTAACATAAAAACACAAATTATGAATACCCTCAAAATTCTGTTTTCAAATCTCTAGTCTGGCTAGTATGTAATTAAGCTGTGTGGTAAAACAAGAGTTCCAAGGACAGTGGGGACCCACTGGGTGACATGGATGTCAAGGATAAATTCAACATCTATCTCGGCTCCCATTTTGTTCTAGGTTTTGTCATGTGAAGAGCTTACATTTTGTGAGATGTGGCTGGACACACTGTACAGAGACTAGAAATGTATGAGCTTGAATCTCTTTGGGGTCTCAACAATTCTTATTCAGCCATGCTCCACATAACTTACTCTTTGGTAACAGGCTGAATATATGATAGTTGTTCCATGAAGTTAGAGTGAAGATGACAAACTCTGATTCCATAGCCATAGCATTGGGAATTTGTAGAATAACATATTATTTATATGTCTGTGATACATAGCTTGTCTGGTAAAGATTTTCGAAGCAGCCAGTTTAATTATGTATAGTGCATAATATTTTATAAAGACAGCAATCATGTACCTCTCTTTTGTTTACTATGGTATACTGTCTACTTATAAACAAAACTTTCAGACCTCAGGAAAATTGCTCGTATGGACTTGCAACAATGATGACAGCATGCACAAGATTCCCATGATGACCCAATCAGACAACAACCCAGCATACAGAATGGAGGAATTGAGCAGCAGGACCCAATCCTAGCCAAGGACCTATTGGCAACTGATTATTGTGGGGTGAGGGAGAGCAGATCTTTTTAAGTGAGTGGCTCTAGCTAGGCTGACTAGACTCCAGTGGATGAACTTGCACCAAGGGACATCTGGGTACAAATGCTTGACCAGATAAGACAGGGTATATGACAGAAAGCATGGAATCTGGTGGGGAGTGGGGAGGCAGTGGAGGGCAGGGATGGGGAAGGGCTCTAAATTTGATTGAGATCTATTATATGAAATATCTTAAAATCTCAGCCAAAAAAGAAAAAAAGAACTAAGAAAGAGAAATAGCCTAAATGTCATTAGCTGATTCACAGATAAACAAAATGTAGCATTAAAAAAAAAAGAAGAAGAAGAATTTTTTTAAATGCCCTGTTAGGCCAGCATCAGCTTCATACATCTTGTGTTTGCCATGTCTCTTGAATGTGTCAGGATACCAACCAAGTCATGACCTTGGCCGCCTAAGTTTGCTCTTCATGTGATAACTAATGGCACCTTGCCCAGAATGAACTCCTGCCTTCAAATGAGGCCAGACTATTTCACTAGAATAAAGCACTGCTTCTGAAGTCAAAGCTCAGGCTGTTATGCGATGCATGAGCTTTAGAGGGCAGTAAAGGAGCTGTTTGAAAAAGTCTCCACTTGACTAGGGAACAAAATTCCTCCACAAAGATCCCATCGAAAGAAAAGGGACATATCTTAAAAGTTGATATACTAGCCCTGTTTTTGTTAGATGAAGATATTACCTCAAGATATTCAATGTATAAGGACATTTTTCCCCCAATGAAAATATTTACCCTAAACCGATTATTAACTTGAAAAGAAATTTCAGAAAGGAATGATTGACTGTAAGAAACAATTTAGACTTTATTTAAGGGTATGGTTGTGTGTATGTACTTCCCAATTTAAATTATGAAGAACAAGAATACTTTTAAAGAACTGTAACTTTGTCAAAGGAATTAGAAGAAAGTTCAGAATAGTGTGAAGTAAACTGACTTGTGCACAGGGACAAAACGCAAAAGCAATAAAATCCTGTTCTGCTTTAAGAATTTAGAAAGAAACATTAAAAAGTGAAAGTGAAACAGATTTATTAAAAACTTATTTTTACAGGTATAGTGGTTTCAATGAGAGTGTTCCCAGTGACCCCAAGTATTTGAATACTTGGCCCTAGCTGATTGGAAGTTTGGGGGGCGGGGCTTGTTGGAGGAAGCACTGGTGATAGAGTGGCAGGCATCACATCCCCTTGCTTGATATGCCCAAATACTCTTCCACTGTTAGGTAAGAGCCTAAGCACAGGGCTTTCTTATACACTTGATCTTTCCTCATCTAGTTTGCTTATTTCAGTAACTGCTTGATCATTTTCCTTCATTCTATATTTTGACTTGCTTCTCTCTTTTTGTTACTACATCAGGGAACACATTTTCTTGTTATTTTAGAACCTGGTTTGTAAGGAATCAGACACATTAATATTTGGCCCTGTAGTTTGTCTAGCAATGGCTGTGGAACTGGCCAGTTGGCTCAGGAAGTACAGCTTCTGCATCTCCTTCAGCAGGAGCTCTTCCATCAGCAGGTACATTCTTTGATAGCATCATCTCTCAGGATCTACCACCATTGCTTGAGGGCTCACTGCCTACAGTAAGAAAATATCAAATAGCTTTCTAATGTTGTGGGGATTTTACTTTGTTAACATAACCACATCCTCTTCTAAAGGAGCTCAGGTGGCTGAATCCTCCGGGGCAGTAAAGACCTGACCTAGTCAAAGCAACACTGCTATTTGTTGTGCCTTTCCAAGTGCTCAGAGAGGTTTTGCAAAGGACCTCTGGTGGTGTTCAAACTTGCAGGAAATGACATGCTCCTTTTATTAAAAAGTCAGAATCAGCATAGCAGGGGCAGGATACTAGTAAGGGAAGACTCTGGAATTATCAGCATCTCAGTAACAAGAATCTTAACAGTTCATATGCATAACTTCCTAGATGTCTGGAAAGCTCTGTTACCTTCTGGTCATCCACTACCACTTGCTCTTACAGTCTTTCTACCCCTTCTGTGACGATCCTTGAGCTGTGGGACAAAGTTTGATATAGGTGTCCCATTCAGGGATAAGCACTCTGAAATCTCTTATTTTCTGCATATTGGCCATCTGTGAGTCTCTGTGCTGTAGGAGGAAGCTTCACTGGTGAGAGATATATCCATATATGAGCATGGCAATAGAGCTATAGGACTGGGTTTAATAATGTGTCTATTTAGAAAATGTTAATGCGCTTCAACTTCTCTAACCTCAGGTTCCTCAGACTAATATCAATGTCAAGAAGTCCCATGTAAGAGCAAGCCAGAAAAAATCAGAGCACAGAAGTGGGGAAGTAGATAGGGAACCCTAACCGTAGCTTAGGAACTACTGTTAACTGATGGGATCTGAGAGCAGGAGAGTCAATCATCTTTAACGGTGTGGCTCTGTGGGAGGGGGATAACCACGCTCCAGTGGATGGAGCAAGCACTAGTGAATTGACCCACGATGAAGGGCACTTGAAGACAACAGGTTTGACTTGATATATATATGTTTCACAAAATTCTTAATGGGCTTTGGTGTGCCTCCCATGAATTCCACGAGACCTTATATCTGAGTTATCTGAGTATGTGGTGTTCCTGGTAATATCTTCCTTTTATTATTTCCTCTTTTATCTTTTTTAATATGACACATTATGGTAGGGCAGTATGAGCAACTAATCAGGCTGTATATGTCACACCCAAAAGCAGATCCAAGCCCAGAGAAAGAGAAAGTATTCTCCTCTCCACTGGCAGACCACCTGCCCTAGCACTGTAATGTTCTCTCCAATCCTCAGAGTCTCATCTCAGGAATCTCTCTGAGACAGTCAAACTCACCCAGAATGTGGGAATAGACTTAGAAAATACAAAGAATCCCTCCTTGAGGCTCATCCATATTTCCTTTCTGGATATCTTTATCTTTCCACAGTAATGGTTAGAATGATTTCAGGTAGCACCATGCAGGGGAAGCAATCCTTCTTGACTCAGGTGAAGTTGGAGTCAATATCCAGATAATATTCTCCATAGTCTGAATAACACAGAAAGCAAATGCATTCTGGGAGTACATGGGCTGGACTGGAGTCCCAGGTCTGAACAACAGAACAGGGAAGAGTGTCAAAGAGATTCTGAGTATGGGGCTGGAGCAGCCTAAGGAAGAGAGGCTCTCTGATCCTCCCTACCCCACCACTTCTGCAAAGTCTTCTGCCCATCCTGGCTTCTCCATTTTCCAAATTTCCCCTTTCCTTATTCTAAGGTTTTCTTGCAGATATGTTTTCATTTTCGTTTTGTTCCATTTGTTATACAGATGCAAATCTTACTTTTCTTTGTTGCTTGGATTCCTTGACTTGGACTCAGCCAATTCTACTATCTTGAACATCTGTTATACTGTCTGGAATTTATGTTCATTGGGAATTTATAGTCATCTAATCTTGAGTATATTTTCTTTTACATTTATTTACTGATATGAACATTGAATAATGCTTTTTAAAATTTCAGTCAGCATGTACTATTTTCCAAGGACCCATCTCTGATAGTACACCTAATAATTACTATTCTGCATTCATAGAATTGAAATACAAAGTATACAGTTATAATTTGAATTCATCTTGTTGATGAGATTATAGCACATTATTCTTAAGCTAGTGAAGATTAAATTGTACAGACTTCTGTGCATCCTCATCCTTATCTTCTTACTATGTAGGACACAAAGAGTTCTAATACAATTTATACTTTTGTAAAACACAGCGCCCTCCATACTGGGTTTTAATTCACACACGGAAATCTCTACAGTTCACATCTGGAACATCCTCCAAAGTCCAAAAGTTTTAATCCCCAGAGTGATACTGTTGGGAACTATCAGCTTTTTAAGGGTTGAGACCTTTGGAAATATCTCATAGTCATTGAGGACTTTCTTTAAAGGGGGTCATGGGACCCTGCCCTTTCATCTGTAGCTGGTCTGCCTTAAGCTCCTTTATTTGCTGTGTTGGCTCACCACAGGTCCAGAAGCAATGGGACCAAATGACCATGGTCTGAAAACAGTGAAACCATGGGTCAATATAAACCTCTTTATAAATTGACTATCTCAGCTATTTTCATACAGTAAAGAAAAGCTGGCTAACATGCATCATATAAAAAAGATTGACCTCTTTCTTCACACCTGGCTGGAAGGGGTAACCAGGAAGTATCTGACTTTCTGGAAGAATCTGAGGTTGAAGAATCTCACATGACTACCCATGTGAGGTACATTTACCAAAGGTTTTTTCTCCAAGTATACTGTCATGAAGAATGGTTGAGATAGTCTGTTCTGTAATAATGACTCCACTGATGTATGAAAATCAAGTGCCTCGCACATGTTACTGGGTGATTTCTTCAGCTTTAAATAAACCTGATAACCCAGGCCCAACCTTTCTTCCTACAAATTCTGTTAAAACCTCTATCCTCAGGCCTATAATAACTGATTTCTCATGAGCATTTCTAAACCATAGAGTTCTTCATTTGGAAAAATAACCCAGAACATTTATGTGATCTCTTTTGGACAGAGATAAAGAGTCGACTCAAAAGTCCAAGCCAGATTCTCTCATCAATTAAGCAAGGCAGGTACCCTGCCAATCACTGATGCACAGCCTCTCCAAGTTTCTATGTAGCAAATGCTTCCTTTGGAGTTGAGGAGAAATAGACATCCTTAGCCATAGGCTATTATCCTTTGGAGTTGAGGAGAAATAGACATACTTAGCCATAGGCTATTATATCAACTTTTTTTTCTGGGAAACAAATGTCTGGCTACCCCAGGAATCAAGGCAGACCAAATAAACAATTTCATTCAAGTGCAGTTTGCTGAGCCAACAAATTTAATTGGACCAACTTTAATTTGACCAACATAGTCAACCATCAAAGTCTCAACTTGTTTAGCAAACCATTAACTGGTTATATACCCTTAGAGAACAGAGAGACCTCATGAGCCCCTCTTCATCTAGGAAGGAGCACTAATGGGCCCAATCTTGTTTGGGTCTTCTGCTGTCAATCACAGTTGCTCAGAGTTCCACTGGAAAATGACCACTTTGTGTCTGCAAGCCAAACTCACACAAAACAGGCTCTACTTTTGGGCTCATGATTCAATCTCAGAGTTATCATGCAAAAACTGAAGTTGTACTCATGCAGAAGAGAGCCCACCACCCATCTTAATTTAATGGTCAATCACCCTGTAGAAAGTATAAGAGGCTGTAGGTCCTCACTTTTCAAAAATTTGCTTGTGTCTGCCTCACCAATTTTCATAAATAAACTGTCTTTTGGAAAAATGTACAAACAACAGCTTATCCTTCTTAAAATTCTATCATTATGGCCAGACTAGGGCTCAGCAGATAAAGGCACCAATGACCAAGGCTGAGAACTTAGTGTGATACCCGGGACCCACATGGTGGAAGGAGAGGAATGACTTCTAAAATCATTATAGCACTTATACTTTCTATATTAACTTCAAATACACATAATGCACCTGTTTGTCCAACAGATAAAGCACTGAAATTCTGACTAACTCAATAGAATTTCACAGTAGCTCTGTGAGGTACATAAAGCAGGTGTCATGCCCATTTTTCTCAATGAATAAAACAAATCCCCAGGGACCATTAAGTGCCATCTGTAGATGACATAATGTGTTACAGAGCTCCAATGAAGGACTTCTTCCTTACATTATCAATAAATTCACTTAGCAATGCGAAAAGGTGATTTCTAGAGTGAAAAATTAGGCTCCAGCCCTAAATATAAAGAACTAGTACAGGAGCTGGTTCACTTTGTGAACTTCATGCCGGCAAGCTCAAATGAAGGGTATTAAATACCATGGTGGCAGTCAATGCCTTGTCTCTACTGGGGTTGGCTGTGTTTACTTCACCTCTGCTAAGCAGTGCTTAGGGAGATCCATCGACTGGAGGGTGAAAGGGAGCGTAGTTCTCCCAAATGTTCTATCACTTGGTTCTAAATTCAGTGGTTTTATAGATACTACAGCAGCTCCCTATTGGAAGTTATCCGGGGCATTCCTGTGAGTTGGGTGGGTTTTCCACAGCACTTCACTCATGCTTTGCATATCTCAGATGTAACTGGTTTTAGGAGCATACGTAGGCCTCTATTCCTGTCACTTTTTCTCTGCCTTCTCTCATTCTGCATTCAAAAATGATTTCAGCATCTTTAGTGCCAAAGGTAATCACTGCGATAATTAATTAACGTTGATCTAGCAGTGAAAATGTAAGCTAATGGATGGTATTTGTTGATAAAATGCCAGATAACAGATAATTAATTATAACAGCACATTTTGGGGGGGAAACAAGTCCATCAGAATGAGGTAAAAGATCATTTTGCCATCTGTCTTAGAGGAGAGGGCTGTCTGGGTCAATGCTGACTCACTGAAGTTCCCTGAAACATCTTGGTATAGTTAGGCGTAGTCATCGCATCCTATGAACCATGTTAGCAGAACTTTGGAATTCGTCATTTTCTGTTCAAAACTTGATGTTGGACTGTGTCTAAGGGATTTGGTTAACTTGGTAACTTCAACAGACTGGGAAAGGAGGGAAAAGAAGAACTAAGTAGACAGTATCATTCCTTAGGACTGTGATCTTGGCCTCAGAAAGCTTTGGGCAGCATGTGTAAGAGCTTAGTGAACTTGAATGTTGTGGGAGCAGGATGATTATGACCTGCAGCAGTGTGGACACCAAAGGTCAATTCCTTCTAAGCAAAATTCCAACCACCACGTAGAGGGCTAGGATTGGGGAGAACCGCACTTCATCCAACTTTGTCACCAAGAAAAGTTCTAGTCATCGAACTTTCTGGACAACATGAAGGGATGGACTCAACTTCTACCTGAGAATGTGAGTGCAAGTCCCAAACATGGAGTGATGGTCCAAGAATTGCTATTTGTGCATTGAGCTACTATTTTTGGAGAGTGCCTACTATTTTCTGTCTTTCTTATCCTATTTAAATCTTGCTACAATTGGTGCAGTTGGCATTTTAGTTCCCTGTTCCCAAATTAGAAGACTGGGGAGACTCAGCGAAGTTAAGAAAACAACTCACAGTCACATATTCTGTAAATGTGAAACCTGGCATTATGTTAAGACCAGTCTGTGTCAAGAGACATTTCTACATCAAAAAGAAAATGAGCCAGTGTTCCTAGAAGAAGGTAGAAGAATGTGTGTGGTTTCCAGGTCAGTAGACATTACCATAGACACAATGAACAGAGTTGAGTTCACGGACTGGAGTATTAGATTGAATAATTACTATTGCACAAATTAATAACCTATTAACAAACAAGATAAGACTATGTGGGGGACCCTGGGGAACAAAATCATCCATATCAGCTGTTCTCTCGAAGGGGGAGAGTAGTGTATCTACTGAATGTGCCAGGATATTGCCCTGAACTATAATTGGTAGAATCGGGCATTGGATTGTCAATATAATATTACAGTAAAATCAATAAGTCTATTGTTAAGACTGAGTCTGTGGCACATAGTAGGCATTGAATTCGAGCCCATGAATGAGTATATAATTGGATATATTTTGTCCTAAAAATAGCAGAAGGAGAGATACACATTTTATATGATACTCAAAGGTGGCTATCCCCAAAGGAAGAGAGATCTGGCAGTCTGCCCCATGTCATTAATCTCCCAACAACCCGGCCAAAATGAATCTTCAGAGAGTTCTTAAGCAAAGGTATTTGACTATTTCACATTCTACAGACAAATATTTAATCATAGGAATCCTAAATAATCACTTTTGTTCCACTGAGATTATCACCCACACTGCTTTAGAAAAAAATGGATAATTGAGATAGATGTCTTTAAAATATTCTCATTAAAATTAAATTATATATTCTGAACAGCAAGTCGGAGGCCAATGGGAAACACAGGATAGAAGAATATTATAAAACAATTAGGCATCTTTTAAGCAGAAGTTTGAATTCCATAAACAGAATTTCTTATTCTTCTCAAGTATACATGGAGATTCTTCCAAAAAATAAAACAGTATGCTAAACCACAACATAAGACCCAGAAAATGCAAAAGGATTGAAATAAGACAAAGTATGTCTTCTAATCATATTTTTTTAATGTGATACAACTCAAAGAAGAATTACGAATACTAGGAAATGAAAAGAAGATATTCCTAAACAGTAAATGAACAAGAAATAACAAGGTAAGGCGGAAATTGTCTTAACACAAGAGCACAGGTGGGCTTGGTTTTCCTAGTATGAATTACAGATAGTCTTGTTAATAAGTACAAGGGAAATAGCTTAGCTTAGCTGTACATAGATTAGTAGTTGTAGTAGTGGCTGCTAATAGGACTTCTTTAATGATTACATCAATGTTTTTCATGAGGTTTTAAGATGAGAATGATGGAACAGGTGCAAAAAGTTCCAGAAGAGATACATGAACCAGCTGTTTAGGAGACTGGGTGAGTAAATGGTCTACTCTACAATAATGTGCTTTACAGATCAGGCAACACTGAGGCCTCTCTTAGAATAGTGCCCTTGAATGTACTATGAGAATTATCTATGTAATTTAGGCTTGCCTCCCCTCTACCACTTCTTTGATGAACTATCCAAAATACTTTGTAAGGTACTTACTGACCTGTGTTAGTGGTAGAAGCTTTTAGGCAGGACCCTGAGTGTTCATTCCCATGTGAATTTATGAGGAATAAGATGGGGGCATCTTATTATTTTATAGTGACACTGTCAGGGAAGGATTGATGAGCTTTACGTAGAGCTTCTTTCACTTTTGTGAATGTATGTATTTGATTTAGAGAATATCTTTGGGTAAGTATTTCTTTCCGCCATAAAGTGGTGAAGATGTGCTCCCTTAATGGTCTTCTGTATCACCTATCTTTATCACTTGCTGTTGGAAAGCAAGCAGTTTAGGGACTGCCATATGTCATCCCTGCATGACCCAGTGTTTTCCATCTGCCCATACTCTCTAGAAGAGACAGATCTGCAGGAATTATCCCTGATGGCCACATAATATGATTTTCACTTGCATCAGTAAACTCATCTTGCATAGTTTATAATTCTGTTTTCTAGACCCAATCATTTCCTATGTTAGGCAACTTGTTTGTAAGATGAAATCAATTCTGATTGTTTTATGGAGTCCCTTTTATGTAGAGAGAAGTTTAGATGAGGATCTGAGACAGTTAATGATGGTGAAGGGTCAAGCGACAGTTTTGCTTACAGACAACTGGGATTAGGGATTTAATTTTTCAACTCTGTTTGGAAACGTTCTGAGAATTGTAGCCGGCATGTTGAAAGGCATTAAACCTGGCAGGAAGGTAAGGAGAAAAGTCCAGGAAGCTGCCAACAAGGAATTAAAAGCACTCATGGAGTTCAGCCCAGTGCCCTGTCAAGCTCTAAGGGACAGTTCAGAAGAACAGCAGATCACAAATGATCTTAAGTTGAGGCCTGGTTCATTCTGTGGGAAATGAGGACGGTAGTAGCAAAGGGAGGAGGCTGAGCTTCACTGAATGATCATCTTTCTTTATAAAGCAGAAGGAGAGCAGACTCTCAACACAGTGGATAACAAAAATGAAATGTGCAAAGGCAAAGAAAGAAAAAGGATCAGATTCAGAACTTATCTGAGAAGTAGAAAAAGCAGTGCAGTCTAGAGCTCTGGATAAACTGAGGGTAAAACAGGAAGATGTGTCTGAGGCATTCTAAAGAGGCACACCTTGAATCTGAAAATTCATGACAGGACCCCTAGTCTATGTGAGTCATCCCACAAATAAATGAAGCACAACTTTGTAATGTAGCAACTGGTCCAAATACACAAGGATAATGAGTTCCCAGTACTAACCAAAGAGCAGCAGTTGTACATGGTGCTGCAGAGGGTAGATCACGCTGGCCGACTCCACACCAATGAATTTAGTGAGAAAAATCAGTTTTTCTTAGAATTTGATTTGAGTACATTCAAAGAGTGACTCAAAAGTAAAATCAAGGCTGTCACACACCTAGGCTAAAATAACTTCTTACTTACAAGAATCCCAGTCACTACTCATCACACAAGCTTCCTAGGCACCAGATAGTGACTACTGCAGAGTACCACAACTAGTCACACACAGACACTGGAATTCCCCATGCCTAGGCATCACATCTACAATGCAACCTCTACAGCTAAGGCTCATACAACAAGGGGTAATGAGGACACTAATGAATCTCTCTAACTCTCATTAATGAAGCCCCCTCATGCAACAGAGGGCCAGGAACACAAAAGGTCACAAATGACCAAAGCATGGAAGTTAGGATTCTGCAGAGTGCGGACTCACCCAGGGCTCAGGGACCGTGGTAAAAGAGGGGGCAAAAAGATTGTAAGATCCAGTGAGGAGGTGCATGAGTGTGTGGAAATAGAAGCCTAGAAACTCCTGGGGCCCTGCTCATGTGAACCTACAGCGATGGCACTGGCGTGCTCAAGACCCGTGTAAACTCAAACAGAGAAAAAACCCAGTATGGAACTGGGGAAATGGGTAGTAGAGCCCAATCTTTGCTGAAGAAATCTTGGCAACTGATTACTCTTGGGTGAAGATGAGCTAATCTTCTTAAAGCGAGGGACTCCAGATAGGCTTGCGGATGAATTTGAACTGAGGAACACGTGGGGACACTTACTTGAAAAAATAGCCCTTAACACAGATGACAGAATGTGTGGATCCCAGCTGGGGAGTCTATATGGAGATGCTGATGGAGGGAGGGGGTATAAATATTGTTAATATTGATTTGTTCTGTATGAAATCTAAAACAATTCAATAAAATATTTTTAAATGAAATCAATAAATATAAACTTCTCCTAGACCAAATGTCTACTGAGCTCCCTTTTAAAATTATTTCAATTTACAAAGTAACATTAGAGAGAGGAGCCAAGATTGAGAGAAAATATAATAAGAGAAAATGACTATTTGATGGCATATTTACTTATAGGAGCCTTACCATAGACAGTAAATGAATTAAACATTAACATATATATTTTAATGCATTCTCATTGTGCCAAGAGTGCAGCATATCTGTCATTTCATAGATGCTATTCCTGTATAAGATTAAGCTATAGAAAGTGATTGAATGTAAAGAACTATAAAGTAAGTGATTAATATGGTTGATAAGAGAGCTGAAGTATATACTATGATTCTCTTCGTAATATAACAGCATAGAAGAGATACATTGTCCTAATGTAGCGACATAAGATACAGCCACTCAGATTTCTCAGAATAGTAGCTATGTAAGCAAAACCTGATGAAATTTCATCGACACATTTGAGGGACTAGAAAGACTCACGACTTTAAGGGCACAGGATTTTAATTCAAAACCAGGCTCTGTCCCTTTGTGATGCATGGATTTGGGAAAGCTATTTAATGTCAATGAACTTTTCTCTGTTTTAGGATAATATACATCATGTAAGAAGTTTGACAAGTACTTTATGCAGAGAAGTTATAGAAGAAATAGTATCATCATTATTACTGATGTTGAAACAGGCCAGTTTCCTTCTGTCTGTGTTAATCAGTAGATAATGAGGCAAGAGTCTGATAGAGTGATGTGGAAAGAGGAACAGCTGTAACATTTAAATATTTGGATTTAATCTGCAACATCAACAGTTTCTCCACATTAAATACATGATGACTCCCTCTCACATGTTTTTTCTTCACCTTCCACAGAAGTTCTGAGTTAGGAGTACCTAATAATTTTTTTGAATTTCAGGCATGAGTACTGTATTTACAACATTTTCAACTCTCCCCCAATCTAGTTCTCCCATGTCAGCCCTCCCTGCCTCCCAATTTTTTGTCCTCTTCTGTGATTATTAGTGCTACACACACACACACACACACACACACACCACATACACACATATATGTTACATATATATGTAGTGTTACATATATACATGCATGCATTATAGACTTACACACATATGTGTGTAAGTGTATACACACACAAATGTATACATACACGAAGTCCATTGAGTGATGTTCATGTGAACATCTGCTCAGGGTTGAATTTTTGGGACTAGATAACTTCTTGGGGAGCTTATCTCTGGATTAAACATTCTCCCCCAGAATCCATTGATTACCCGTCGCTCTTCATGTGGATGTGGGACCCTTTCCTCCATCCTCACTGCCATGTTCTCTAATGTTATATCTAGTAAAAGGTCTCCTATGTCTTTGGCTCTTAACAATCTTTCTTCCCCTTCTTCTAGATAGTTCAATGAGCCTTAAGTATAGAGGTTGCATTGTCGACATATCATTTGAGGCTGGGCACCATACAGTTGCTTACTGTCTGCATTTTGATCACATGTGGAATTTAGTAGTAGTCTTTATCTGTTTCAAAAATGAGCTCTTTGATGAGTGATGAGAGGTACACTTGTCTGTGAACATAACGGTAGCCATTTAGAATATAGTAAGAAATTACACTGATCTAGGGTAGTGGCAGTAGTAGGTTTTACTCTAAGGTCTATGACCTCTCCAACACCAGGTATGCTTGAATACGTTTAAAGGGCCAGGCATGCAGATACAGTATTCATGTATGAAACTCACAAGTCATGCACTCTGAGCAACAACAACAGAGGTGAAGGGGAAACCCAGTAGGAATTAATTGAAAATTTAAAAGACACTACAAACAAATAGAAGTTTTCCTGTAACCGAAGTCCTGGAGAGACATCGCCAAGGAGGATTGTGAGATAAAGGCCAGTCTCCTAGAATATAAAGCAAAAGCTGTAGCTCCAGTGGTGCAGCACTCACCTCAAATCCACAAAGCCCTGGGCCCCGTTCATAGCAACACACAGGCAGCAGAATTGTGTGGGCTACAGTAGCAGAATGGAGCTGACAAAGGAAAATTAAACCTGAAAAGACAGCAGGAGCAACTGTGCAGTCTGCTAAATATAAAGACTTTTGTATGCTGAAATAAGTAACTAAAGGTACTGGAGAGATGGCTTAGGGGTTAAGAGCACTGGCTGCTCTTGCAGAGGGCCTGGGTTTGATTTCCAGCACCCACATGGTGACTAACAACCACCTGTAACTCCAATTCCAGGGGAATCCCATGCCCTCTTCTGACCTCCACAGGCATTTCAGGACACAAGCACACGTACACATATGCAGGCAATATACCCTTACACATAAAATAGAAATAAGTAAAATATTCTTGAAAAGTAAAAGAAAATGTTGCCTCCCTTCTAAAATGAGCATGATACTACTTATAGGATTTCTCAAATGAATATATCTATCTTCTCTGTATGCACCATATGGCCATGTATCATCTAATTATTTACCATCTATTTTTCTACCTGTCATTTATTAGTTAAATAAAATAAGTGTTCAAAGATGTCAGTTACATGTTAGTTGTTTTCTACCAAAACAAATTCCTCTGCTTTTGATCCCAGGAAGTACAATTGATTTCAATGGATTGTAATCTCAAGTACAACAGGGAAAGTAAAGGAAAAAAAAAGTGAAAGTTGCATTTACAAAGTAATTGTTGCAGGTGGTATGTGATCAGTATAGGGTTTGTTTCCTTAGTCTATTAAAGAACTAAAGAAAGGAAAAAATCTCAGACCAGCAGAGCAGTGTTCAAACAAACTAATTGAAACATAAAGAATCACACAGAAACACACATTCATACAGAAAGATGAAGCTCTCTACAAGTAGACACCAGAAGAGGCCAGAAAAACCCATTGGTGAAGGTTCAGCCTCAGTTTCAGTTCCAGCATTTTGGAGATGCCAGGACCATGGAATGACCACCAAGTACAGCAACAGGTCTGGAATGGAGCCGGCCTGGGCCTGCAAGAGGAGCCGTGTGTGCTGTGGATGACAGAACCAGAGAAGTACAGCTCCTGAAATGCTTTGTAGCCAGAAGATTGTGAGTGAATCCCAGATGTCCAACCTTGAACTATTTGCTGGATTTAGGATTTTCTTAGGTGTGCCCAATTCTTCCCTTTGAAATAAAACAGTACTTGTTTTGGACTTTGCTGGAGCCCACAGTTAAGAGACTTTTTAAAAAGACTGAAAGTTTAAGTGTTTGGGTTTTTTTAAGAACTGTGCATCTTTTAAGCTTGTAATGTCTTATGTTGTGGCATTAACATTTACATATTTGGGGGACATGAAATGGAAAGGTCATGGTTTAACAGTGATATGTTCTCTCCTGGTCCTTGCAATCCTGGAGTCTTCACTGAAACTAAGGCTGCACTTTCACCAATGGCCTTTCCTGACTTCTCTGGGTTCCAAGCCTCAGCTACTCTCTGTGACTCCTTTATAATTTCAACACCAAAACCATGTAAATTCTTACATGTTGCCAAGTCCTGTGTCCATCTTGAGATGGGGGCTTGGGCCCCTCTGGACTACAGCTACTGTGTGCTAACCCTCAGGAAATTCTTCCCAGATTTTGCCACAGTGATGATGGTCTGTGTTACTTACAGCTGAATTTTCAGACCCAGCTAACCAGCATCAATTGTCTCAGTAAAACAAAGGTTTCACTTTAGGTTCTTATCTCTTACTTATAGCTGATCTTCAGCCCCAGCAGATTCTCAATTCAAAATATGACACAAACAGCCCTTATCGTCTCTATTTCCCTTTGAAACAACCCTTTCAGTTACAAATTCCACAGAAACAAACTCTAAGCACTCAATGCTTTTATACCTCAAAGTTCCAAACACTTCTGCAACAGTAACCACTAATTTCTTTGAAAAAGTGTTTTGATTATTATTTTTATTTCATGTGTATGAGTGTATTACCTGCATATATGTAAGTATACCCAATGTCATGCAATGACCAATGAGGTTAGCAGAGAGCATCAATTCTCCTGGAACTGGAATTACAGATTGCTCTTAGCTGACATGTGGGTGCTGGGAAACAAACCCAGGTCCTCTGCCAGAGCAGCTAGTACATTTAACTACTGAGCCATGTCTCTGTCCCCAATCACTAATTTCTAAATAGCATGGTGTAAACTTACTTATGATGCTTCAAAATCTTAATTTACAAAGTAAGAGTTACTATTCATTTCTATTTTGTAAATAAGGAAAACCACAAATATAGAGTTAAGTGATATGGGCAATTATTTAGTGGACCCAAGATTCAAAACATTTTCTGATTTCATTTCTCACAATTACTTTATGGAGTGAGATACCCATGCATGAGAATGTTTTCTGGGATATCAGGCACCCTGGATGCTTTATTCTGTGTCTGCTTTTTACAAATGGCACAGACCATTGTATCTCCCCACTGACCTTTCACCTTCTGCTCCTGCTATTCTTAGACGAGAATGCCAGAAGGAAAAGCAAATTTGTTACTCATTACTCACGAATAAGTACAGAATAAAAACTACCCTCAGATTAAAAAGAACCACTTGGTGTCATTACACATCTATGAGAGGTCCCCCTATTGCCTGTGGCTAGGACATTGAATTTCCATTATCAAAAAAACGAAAATTCTTTGTATCACATGAAAGACTTCTTTTATGACACTGTGCATTCATGTTTATGCTGTTTTTTTTTTTCTGTGCTTAAAACCACACATTTATTTGTTCTCATACCTCTGGAAGAATAAAGTTTAGGGCCCTCAAATGTCACTCTTACAAACCTCAATTATTCTGATATTTTGTAATAGACAGTGCTTAGAACATGACTGAATAGCAATGAAGTATCTTCATGAAAATAACATTTGTGAAACAATTGAAACTTTTCACTGTCTTCCATTGCTTTTCTACTATGGGAAGGCAAGAAAAAATCTTACCAAGTTGATGTTGTAGGTGATAGATTGAGGCCCTGATGTGAATTGTCCAAATGCACTGAAATCTTATTGTCATGGTTGGCTTTGGTTGTCAACTTGACACAGCTGGGAAATAGGATCCTCAGTTGGGGAATTTTCTCTATCATATTCATCTGTTACCATATTTGTGAGGTATTTTCTTGATTGTTGAGTGATGTGGGAGGATCCAGCTCACAGTGGATCAGAGGTCCTGGTTGTATAAGAAAGCAGGCTGAGCACAGGCCAGAAGAGCAAGCCAGTAGGCAGCATTCCCCCATTATCTCTGCTTCAGCTCCTCCCTTTGGGCTCCCGCACTGAATTTCTGCCCAATTTTCTTCAGAGATAGACTGTCTCATGGAAGAATAAAAGGAAATAAATCTTTTCCTTCACAAGTTGGCCTTGGCCAGTGTTTTCTCAGCAAATAGCAAGTAACTAGGACACTCAGGTTTCAGATTTAGTTCCTAAGCCAGTTTTCATTCCTTTGCAAATGCTCATTCATCACCGTGATATGATCCACAGTGACTATGAGGACTTTATTGGTGCTCTCCACAGGTTGTATCAAAGAATGAACTTAAGGGTTATATAATGAAGAAAAGTCCCCAGAGGAATTCTCATATACATCAACTGTTTATCCAAAGATTCCTATGGATTCCTATGTTCCTGTAGTAATAAGAACCATGACATAGTGGTTTAATAGTTCAAGGACTCCTGCCTTCCCCAACAAAAGACAAAAGTCATCTGTGGTTTTGATGAAGTCTTGCTTAACATTCAGTGTCAAATGTGACACTGAGTAAAAAGAATATTCACATGGGGGTTAGATGAACCAAAGAAGAGAGGCACTGTTAGACAGACAGGTAGATTCAGTGTGATAAAGAACGATGGGTAGAAAAGAATTATAAGTCTATAGGAACAGGAACTAGAGAGATAGCTCAGTTGTTCAGAGTGAGTACCACTCTTATATATGACTGGAGTTCAGTTCCCAGGACACACATAGCTTTCCACAGCCATCTGTAGCTCCAGATCTAGGGAATCTAGCACGGTCTTTTGGTCTCCGCAGGACCTGCACAAATGTGGTGCAAATAATTCATGCAAGTACAAAGATGTACATATAAAAGTACAAATCTGTGAGAAAAAGCATAAAGAAAAGGAAGACTTTGATTAACTCTGTCAAGAACATTTTGAGCACTTGCTGTGTACCAGGACCACTATTGGAGGCACCAGAGGACAGCGGGGCCTGTTCTCGCAGAGGCCTCGTTATAATATTGGAGGAAATACCTAATTTCTCAAATAGAGTATCTAAAGTGTATAGATATCAGCATTTGATTTAAAAACAATGTACAATTATATGTTTTGGACACATATGGAGAACAGAGGGGGAGAAGGCAGGCAGCATAAGAAGCACTAAAGTTTAGAAATGGTCCTGTTCCTGTATTAGTTTCCTAGATGATGTAACAAATTCCTATGACATCATTCACCCCTAGCTCCCAGGTTCATCATCTAAATTACCTAAACCAGGTATGTATATCAATCTGGATGTGATCCATCTGAGGCAAAATTCCTCTCATCCTCTGCCATGTGAAACTAAAAATCAAGTCTCCCGAATACAATTGATGGGGCAGGCCAGAAAAAAATAAAATTAAAAGATAATATTCCTGTTCTAAGAGAGAAAAATGAAAGGCATTGGAGAGGAGCCACAAGAAATTTTAAAAATTCAAGTTTTAGATCTACATCAGTTTCCCAGGCTTATGTGTCTCCAGACTATGCCCTTTGGCCACTACTTGTGCCCTCTGGGTAGCCATTTCCAGTGTCTCATCTCAAGCTTTTGACCCCTGGGCTAGAAGTCACAGTAGGTATTATTCTTTCTTCCTCAAGGACAGCAGATATTTGCAGCTGTCATTGAATCAGTCTGGGTTGCCAGCCAGGGGTATGTGAGCATTCTTTCCTCGTGTTCTGCCTCTGATCCTTTCAGTCTATGTGGAGGATGCAGCTGGTAGTTTAATATAGAGTAATCTTCATAGAACTCCAGAGTCTGTCAGAGGGATTTCCAAATCCTGATGAGTGTTTCCCATATATTTTCCTTGCATGAGCCTTTTTCTCTTCCTGACTTGTTTGCACAGGTGAGTGGATCTGTCAGTCACATCTGTCAGACCCCTAAGGCCAATGATTGTCCAGCCTCCCAACAGATCTTCTGTCCAGGACACAATTTCACGAAATTGAGTCCCCTATTTTAGTATTTTTAGTCCTTGAATAATTTGGTCCCTGATTTTCTACTTGATTTCCATTTCCATTTTACTGTAAACAGAAAGATTAAACCACATTATGACTTCAATAGTTTGCTCAGAAATAGCTTCTGATAGGCATCGAAAACCCAGATTTGACAGATCCCACTTTCTAGTCATAAAGGGCATGCTTCAGCTACATATACTTCATTTTCTCTTGGTCTAACCCAATAAAAATCCCTCCATATATTTATCTTTTCAGCAACATTTTACTTATGATGACTAGTCTTTTCTTTCTGATGATCAAGGTCCTTTCTATTGAACATCTCACTTGCTCTCAACCACTGACTTGCAGATCCGTAAACATTTATAAAAATTCTTCATGGTAGCCAAGACATATTATGTTAGCCTCAAAATGCTTCTAACTTCTTCCCTTTACCAAATTCCAAAGCCCATTCTTCATGTGTTAGTGATTAAAGCAGCAGACACTGTTTCCATGTCTTATAATTGTTATGATAAGTGACCATATATCCATTACTGAAGATAAGAATTCATTCTCTCAAAATTCTGGAGTCTAGAAAATAAAATCAGTATTAACAGGCCAATTTCAAATTGTCAAAAATGCTCAATATCTCTGGCTAGGTGGGAAAGACTTTGTCCTTGCCTTTCCAGCATCTGGGAATGTTCTAGCATTCCTTTGTGACTCTATCACGCTGATCTCAAAGTCCAGTTAATTTTCATAAATCTTTCTCTGCTGAATATTTACATGGCCTACTTCTCTGTTTATAAAATATATTTCTAATTCTTCTGTAGACCCTGTATGTGTGTGTATACTCATATTTGATAGAAGTGTAAGACAGTAGCAAAGTTACTTTAATGAATTGGCAGATACATTCTTAGAACTAGTAAGTCCAAATACCATAGGGAAGTTCAGCAGGAAATTTAGGGAAGAGATGATGTTCAGAGTTGAATTCAAATTATACAGAGAAGCAGGCAAGGGACAGATATTGCTTCTAGGCTGAAGTCTTATGGAAAATTCCTTTTCAGAAACATTTGTTCATTGTTCCCAAAGACTTTTCACTGTTTGAATGACATATGCCATGCTCAACGTCTTTTAAAAATACTCCACACCAATATCTAGAGCATTTTTTGATCCACAACTGGCAACTGTTGCCTAACCATGACACTGACACACCTTTCTGATGTGCAGGGTGAAGGAGAAAACCAGAAATTATCTAAGGATAAATATTAGTAAGAGGAGGAATTGGAGACATCAGACCTCTTAAGACATGCAAGACGTATAGCTTTTGTATAGAAAAGAAAGATATTCTTCCAATCAATTTTTATTGCAGTATGAAAAGTGGAAAGTAAGGACTCTGGTGAGTGGACAATTTAGAAAGGGAAACAGAGAAAGGCATTGTATAATCCCAAAGGTTGGGAGGTAGAGAATTAGTAGTTCAAGGCCATCCATGGCTACTGAATGAGTTCTTTGGTACCTAGGGTATATGAGACCCTGCCCTCCCCCCAAAAAATCAACCAACTAACAAATATAAGCATTGTAATCAAGGGCTGACAGAAGCCCATGAAGCAGTAATAATAATTTAGATGGATAGATTATAGGCAAGTCTGCATGTTTGAATAAAAGATAGAAGTTATCAAAGCTGTGGACAAAGAAAACTATTCTGAAATTTTTTGGTTATGATTGGACATGTCATATTGTATACTTATTATTTTTATGTGTATTAGTGTATTGCCAGCATGTAAGTGCATCCATGTGGTGCAACATCAACAGAGTTCAGAAGAGGGCATCTGATCTCCTAGAACTGAGTTATGGATGGCTGTTAGCTGTCATGTGGGTGCTGTGAGTGAAACCTGGGTCCTCCACATGAGCACCCAGTGCTCTTAACTGCTGAGCTATCTCTCCAGCCCTGATATAAGATATTATAAAACAATGTTTGCTGTCTTAGAGAAATGTTGTGGCTCCTTTATTAATCTTTAAGTGGATGGGTGGATATTTTTCTAATATTATAGTGTTACACATATTGCTGTATGTTCTAGGAACTAGGCTCTTTGTTTTGTCCTGTTTGGGAAGGTCATACAACTGAGTTGCATGGCTGACAGTTATTACCAAATCATTTCATTTGGGTAAGCACAATATACACGCATAATTCTGATATTTATCCAGGTTGAATAAAGATGTATGATCCTATCAAGCTAATTATTAACGAAGAAAAAATGAAAGTGTAATATTGTTTAAATAGCAGATGTGTGGATTCTGAGTAATTGTGTTGACTGAAAATGAGCAGTTCCATCAGGCAGACACCCAATTCTCCCCAGAACAGTGTCAACACTGAATACCTTTTAATACACCGGAAAATTACTAGGCAGATTTGAAACAACAAAGTAATCACTTCAGGCTTTGTTTAAGATTCCTCTAGAGAATAGGACAAATAATATGATTATAGTGATTTGAACCATCGGGATTGTATAGCTGTTCACTTAGAAAAACAAACTTCTAATTAGTTGACAATTGATATCCTCTTATATTTCCTAAAATGGTTTCTGCATTAAAGATATTGATCTGCATTTCCATGAAGGTTACCTGAGAGCTAATTCTCATTAGAGTGAGCACATGGAAAGCCTATATTCACAAAACTACATATTGTCATAATTTATTATCTACATAAAATAACTATGAACTTCTATTGCTTGTGATATTGAAAATATTACAGTAATATTATGCTGAATATTAATATATTTGGAAGTTTCACATTTCCCACTATTCTCAAAGATTTATTTTATTTTTAGTTATGTGTGCTCTGTCTGTGTGTGTGTGTATGTGTGTCTGTGTGTATGGATGTGGGTTTGGGTGTGGGTGTGTGCCTGTGTGTGTGTCTGTGTGTCTGTGCACCAGTAAAGGTACCTCCAGAGCCAAGAAGAGGTATCATGGATCTTCAGGAGTTGGAGTAACAGGCTGATGCAAGCTGCCTGAAGAGTGCTAAGAATGAAATTCTGGTGCCCTGGAAGAGAAACAAACACTGTTACTGCCAAGTCCTCTCTCTAGCCCCTCATCTTTCCCCACTGTTAGTTCTTCTGCCTAAGGTTCTGAATTTTATGCTTTCATGGTATGCAATCACAACAGAGAATTGACAAATTTATTTAAGCATTTGGGAAGTTTGAACGTGTATTATGATTTCTAAAGTCAGGTAGGTAAGAAAACTGCTAACAGATATATACTTATAGTAGCATGGATAGATCACAATAGATTAGTTGACCCCAAATGGTCAGATTTGTGTCTGTAATATAAAATGGAACTAATATTTTCCTGAGTAAAAATCTTTCAGTTCCGTTTAATCTCTCACAAAAGCCATAGTTTGACATTTCTTATAAACATCTGTTGATCATGATTAAAATATGACTTCCTTGATTGCATGCATTAACTGTGAACAATCTCAAGCCAGGAAGAAGTAATACCAACAGGACCATGTTCTCCCCTTAATTAAAAAAACAATGATACAGGCAATCCTCTGGCCCAGAAGATGGCATTTTTCAGCCCTTTTCCTGATTGATGCTCATATTCTTTCCACCCTGTCTTCTGGAATGTTCCCTGGGACTTACAAAGGATGGGATAAATGTCTTGTTTGGGGCTAATCTCTCATTTGTCACTTACTCTCAGCACATTGAGCATGCAGGATTTTTTTAATTCACCATCGTTCACTGAAAAGAATAGCTTCTCTGATTATGGCTGAGAGCAACATTTGTCTATGTGTACAAATATCAACATTTAGAAAAAATGTCATTTTAAAAATTGCCTTAATTTTTGAATAGATTTAAAGTGTGAGTCATGGATCCCTTCCTGTTGAGTGAACCTCAAATACAATCAGAAGACTATTGGTTGTCCCATACCCACAATGTCACCATGGTACAAGTAGGCATGTATTGCCTGCCAGGTTGGTCTTATAGTTTCTAAAGCCCACAGCTGAGTAATGCCTTTACTTCTCCCAGAGCCTGAATAGCATTTCTGAGACTGAAGGCTAGCCAGCAGGGAGGAAGCTTCCAACTTACTTCCAGCTTGACCCTATATCATGCAACCAAGGAGTGTGGGTTCTTCAGCAATAGGATCTAACCTAGTTCTGGTGGGCAGCCAAGAGCAACAGCAGGAGCCTATATTCTTTGAAGAACTGTTGGACCCTTCCTAACCAACAACTCAGAAGGAAGAATCCCAAACCCTGCCCTGAGGTTTTTTTGTTTATAACCCACTGCTTTAAGGAACAACTTTTTCCAGCCTGAAATGCCTTTTAAAGTTACAGTTTTTAATTTGGTTACAGGTCAATAGGTGTCCTCCATAGTTTTGGTTAACCCTTCTATCTGTGACCCCTAGTCTCACCTGTCCTCTCCTCCTCCCATTTTGACAATTGTCATGAGGGGACTCAGGTAATTGACAGCTGTACACATCGTAACTGTGTCCCAGCAGTGACATTTTAATGGTGCTCACAGAAATCGTAAAGGTTAACTAATCCGTCTCATTGGTTAGGGGAAATGAGTAATTAAGAGGAAGAACAGCTTCATGGTGAGATCAAGTCTCCAGGATTCTTGCTTTTAAATCCTTAGCAATATTCCAAACTCTTTTTTATTTGTTATATAACTTGGATTCTGTTAAAAAACAACTTGTTTGAAGAAAGCTTATGTTGTTTAATTTTTTGTTGTTGTTGAAAAATACTGTGCTTAGGGAATATAAATATTTTTTTGTATAAGGGAATATAAAAACGGAGGGACTGGGAAACCTTGGAGTAGCTGGCTCAGCCAAATGGCCTTTTATCTTCTGCTTTACTTTGAAGTAACAGAAGACAGTATCTGAAAGAGAGAGTTCAGTCTATCAGGTATTGACTGAACCTTCCTAGTGCCAAGCACCTTAATATATTTAGAACATGAAGAAATACATAACGTACCAGCATGGGGTGTGGTGGGGATTAAGTTGTGGTAGAAAAAGCATTGCACTTGAGAAAATTTGTTTTGCAACCCTGACTCTACCCGAATCAAAGATCAAGAGCCAAAGCAAGTTTTGTTTATCAACTTGTAAATAGTTACACAATTCTTCCTTAAATGCTTTCTCCATTCCAGTCACTGTTAAGCAATGGTGCTCAAAAGACAAATGCAGTTATTAGGAAAGATGGTAACAGGGGAGGTGCGTGGTCGTAAAGAAACAGAGTCCCCAAGGTTTCTGGAAACTTGCTCATATGAACTTACAGCAGTTGTGACAGCATACACAAGACCCATGCAAACTCAATCAGGCAAAATCCCAGCACAGAACTTGGGAAATGGGCAACAGGCCCCAACCTTAGCCGGGGTACTGCAGGCGGCTGATCACGGCTGGTTTGGGGAGAGTTGATTCTCTTTAAAGGAGTGATGCTAGGTGGGTTGAATAGGCTCCAGTGAAGGCATTCTCACCGAAGGACAAAAGCTACTCTAACTTATAAGACAGAATGCATGAAATCTTGTGAGTGGGCTATGGGGGGAGTGCAGGCATGGAAGGGGGTCTAAATATAAGATGTATGAAATGCACAAAAATGCAATGAAGTATACTGTAAAAAAAAGATAAATCCTTCAGTATCTTGGGAGAAACTGACATCTTAGTGTTGAGATTCTTAGTAGTAAACCAGTTAATACCAGGTTAAATCATCAGGACTAACAAGTTTTGAGAATTTTTTTAATATTCATGGCTGTTCCACGAGGTGCATATGTATATATTCCTATCTTATGAAGAAGAAAATGAGTCACAAGAAGGATGACATGCTCCATGTCACAAAGACAGAAAGCACACGGTCTCTGAGTGTGTTCTCAGACATCCAGAGCCTGTGCCTGGAACATTTTTCCTCCACTGTCTTTTCAGAATCAAGGCACTACTTTTGTGAATTCATTTTGGAAGGAATTGGATTTAATGTAAATGTTAGTTATTCACCCATCAGATATGATAGAGAATTAAAAACTTAAATCGTGGTTTGGGAATAAATTTCTTCCAAATTTGTTAACAAAAGAACACAGAACTGATAACACGGTTTCTGGTTTCCAAAATGCTAGTAACTTTATGAAAGATTGATGTGAGCTCCTTCAGAATCAGGACTTTATTTAGTGTTAGTAGGAAGGACAATCAAGGCCGAGTATTTTCTAGGCTTGAAATAGGACAAGCCAAAGCAAGAAAATCTATATGATATTTGAGATTCAAGACATTGAGCCGACCTATGTCAAGGAAGAACTTGAGGTTGGGCATTGGGAGTAAAGTGATAACCCCACTTTGAGGTAAGAGATGGACACTGTGAGTACAGAAAAGTATCATTAAAATGGCTTCCACAATATCCCAGAAATTAGCTGTTCTGGTATTGTTTCCATACACCAGTAAGAAGGTTCCTGGTGGATGTCCTTTCCTCCTGTCCTTGAGCCTTCACTGTGTCCCGCTGTTGTGTCTAAAATCTGTTCTATTTGAAGCCTATTTGCAGAAACTGCATTTGTAAATAAAAGCAGAGCAGAACAATTTAAAGGTCACTGGCAAAGCTGAAAAATAATCAGAGTTAAGAACAGCATCCAGCAGAAGACAGTCTAAACAACAAGAGACCTGCCAACATCTAAGCCTAAGAACTGGTTTTAATTCAGTTCATGGGGGTGGGAATACACCTTAAAAGGATTTGTAATTTGGGTATGGCTCTTTGTTTCTAGGAAATGTGCCCTTTATTAAGAACATGAAAATAGACATTTCAGAAATTCATCACCCAGTGTCACTCCTCAATTAACTTCTATTCATTCAGGCAGCAAGATTCCCTGTTCAGCCCATTAAAAGTAAGGAGCTTTCTTTTCTATTCCCTTTGCTGATATTGATATTGTTAATCATTTTAATTAGTGGCTTCCCATGATTCCAATCAAGCCCAATTACACTCAAACCAGATAAACAATGGAAGGGTGAAACTGCAACTCAAAACACAGGTTAATCTCCCTCGCACAAAATGTACATTGCTTCTATTCCCAAGTCCCAGGCACTAGACTGGGTGCTTACATAAGATGCACTCCAGAGTATCGCCTTCCAAATAATAGTCACCCCTTGCCTGCTCACGCATGTCCACTTCTCATTCCAAATCGTGCTCTGACTTGTTTTTTCCTCACCATCTACCTAAACAACTTCAAATCTTTTATACATCCCTTTCCTTCTCCCTTCTTTGTGTTTGTTTCCATGCCTTTGAAATGTGTAGTCTCCATTGAGAAAGAGCAGTCCTAATTCTCAGTGATGTCATAGAAGTTCACTGAATATATTTTCAATTTCAGGCAATGAAAGTCTTCAAACTTATGGACTTTTGCACAAGGGGAATGTGTCCTGGGAACCTAGGACCTTGTTTATACCAACAACTACTCTACCACTGAACCACATCTTTTCAGTTGTCTTTTTCAGGCACGGATTCACTCTGTTGCTAAAACTAGACTTAAATACACTCTATAGGCCAAGAAGATCTTGGAATTTGAGTCCTCCTGCCTCGGCTGCAGAGAGGCTAGGCTTAAAAACCCACAACCATCTGAATCAGCTTATAAGACATTTTACATTTCATTTCCTCACAGATCCATAGGGCAATTACTGTTATGATACATATTTTACAGATAACTCAGATATTGATATTATTAACAATCAGATCACTCAGAGAGAGTTACACATGGGATTTAAACTCAGTTCTATAAAGTTCCAAAGTCCTTGTACTTGACTCTTATATGATGTCATTCTTCCACCTAGAAAAATACTTATCTTCCAGGTAGGAAAATATCCCCAAATTTACACATCATTATTAATATTTCTCTGATGAATAATATTCTTTTAGAAATGAGAATTATATTGCTGCACCAAACCTACTGCAGTTTCTTTGATATACTTGCCCAATTGTATACTTCATACTGTCTTTCAAGTTAGCAAAGAAATCTGATCAGTATTCATAGGTCATTCAACAGGCAATTTTGTTCCTAAGATGCTAATCAGTTGTCTCATGGACGTCTATCTCCTTTTTCAAACCTTCAAGCTCTTTGTCTTAAAGATTTGATGTGGGAGATCATAAAAGGCATTCCCTGTGTTTGAATCATTGCCTCTATCACAGATGTCTGCCATACCTTCCATAGACTTATTTTCATTTTCTAAGCTGAAAACCCGTATTTAAGGCCATTATGCAATAAATGAAATCAAATGTAAACAAAACGTTAATTTAAAAATCTTACAGTACTGTCACAATTTCACAGTCTTGTAGTACTGTTGTGAAAATTAAATATTGAAACATGCTTGGCACATCACTGTTTAATAAACAATAGCAATATTATTTATTTTTACTGTATCATATATAATTCAGCTTGTGATCAGAGGTAGACAGTAGTTTTTAATTAGGAAGGAAAATATGAAAATGTGGTGGATGATTGAAAATATCCAAACCAATATATTCAGATTAGCATGAAGGCTGGACAATAGCTCAGCATTGACTTGGGTCTTGAAGACAGAACAGAAGATTTAGTCATGTTGGAAAAGAGCAAAGTAACTAATATTGGAATTACCAACATCCAGAGTCTGTGTATCATCAGCTGGAACGGTGCTGTCAGAGATCTGCGTACACAGCACAGTGCCGTCATGGATTTCTCTCTCTCTTTTCTCTCTCTCTCACACACTTGTGTGACTATGCATGTGTATTATCTATGCATAGGAACATGCTCATGTGGTGGTTTGCATGAGCATGTGTATATTTGTGTGAGTGACAGCTAGAATTCAGTATCGGATGTCTTCCTGTATCTTATCACTCTCAACCTTATTTTATTGTCTTATTAAATTGAATTTTTGCAATTTTAATATAAGTTCATGATACTTAGATCCAGCCCCATCTCCACTCCCCTTGTTGCTTCCTGTCCAATTTAATGTCTTCTGTTATATTTATAGTAAGGTCTATGGAGTCTAATTTTTGTCCTCAAATGTCTTTCAGGGTGGTTCTATCCATGGAAGCCTGATTAATCTACCAAGAATCCCATCCTTGAAAGAGACTCTCTCGGTCTCACACTCCCAGCAAATATCTGTTGTCAAAATTTCCTTAAGTAGGTCGAGGTTTCGTATCCACTTCCCCATATCTATGATGGGATTTTGTCTGTCAGTCTTTTGTTTTGAGGTATGATCTCACTGAACATGGACTCATTGATTTTCTAGGCTGACTGGCCAGCCTATATGAGAATGGAGATTATTCAATTGACTCACTTTGTCTGATCTATGATAAGCTCAGTTAGAGCTCACTTCATGTGGTTGGTTAGCTAAACTTAGGCAAATCTTGGTGATGCGCTTTGGTTCAGTTTCACATAGTTTTTTTCTCTTTTCTATGCTTTTTTATCATATTTTCCCGTCTACCATCTCCTCTCGGATCCACTCTCATCACCCTTTCCAAGCATCTTCCTACTCTTTTTTCCCCACTGAGTTCAGTTTGTGTTGCCCAAATATTCTTGAGAGTGGTAACAGCCCTGGAGCATGGTTAACCTAAGAGGGGTCACACCATTAAAGAAACCTTAGTCTTCTTCTCATGGAAGCTATCATATTCCATAGTTCCTTGCTCATGTAGTTTTAGTTTAGGACACTAATTTTTTTTGTGGAATCTCATTAAATTCTAACAGAAAGAGCTTTATTCTATAATTACATTTTCAAATTCACTCTGCAACATGTCTTGTGATATATTGTTAGTTTAAATAAATCATAGGACTTTATATAAGGAATTATTCTTCCTTCACCATATATAATAATATATATGTTGAAGTTTATATGAGAAGAAAGAAAAACTGGGATAAAAATTTTAACCAACTGATTAAAAGTCGGGGTGGTAAGAATACATAGGGATTTCTGAGTTATAAGCTATTGGTCAAGAGATACTTTTGCCTCCACTCTGGGTTTTCCTGATCTAAAATTTATACCTAAAATGAATTTAGGCTGAGATAAAGAGACATCCATTATGGTAGGTAAGTGTTGATCATACTAGTAAAAACCAGCTATTTTAATGTAGTTTGTTTTTCTGACTTGGTTCAGGTCACCTTCTATTTGTAATGCAAAATCTTCAAATGTTTTGTTTTAAATTTTTGGATTTTATTTATTTTCAAACAAAGATCCTGGTTTATATTGATGGAGCTATTTATTAGACATCAGTCATGTCTAGCTTTTACTTACCACCTATTATGCACCATTTCAAGCACCTTGCAGAACAATCAAACGTTTCACCGTCCAGGACTGGTCTTTTCCCAGTTGATTCCTTGAAACAGTGATCATTACTTTCAATAAGATTGCAAACCTTGTTTTGAGCAGTCCCAGGAGGACTGCTGAACACTATGATATCTCTTCCACATTGAAGACATGTCTTCCCCCAAACCACTCTAACTGGAAAGAATCCCATCTTTTACACTTTTTCATTGTACTTTGCTGAATTGTAGTACTTCCAAATGGTCAAGGATGAGGTACAGCTAAGGCTATGGTTTTGGGGGAATCTTTTATGGCTCTTTGGAGATGATTGTAATTATTCAAGGAGTAGCTTGAGCTTAATATAGTTCGTAATTTCAGTAAGTTAGTAGAGGTATGCAGTCTTATCCGGTGGGATGCCCTTATGAAACCAGATTTTCTCTAGTAAGATTTAAGGGTACTCTTTTTATCTGTAAGTGTTCAGTAAGATTTTATATTCATATTTCTTCTTTAGCAGTTTTCAATATGGTTCTTCTTTGGTTCCTAAAATGATATAGTGACAGAGATATGGTATATAGATACTATTTATTCATATGTATACCCTGTGCCTGCCATTTTGCTTATTGTTATCATTTTATAAATGATGAATTATGGTTTAGTGGGTACCTTATACTACTAACATTATGGCTTCAAATATGTGACTTTTTTCTCCAAATGTTCCTTCTTTTCTGTGTTTCCTATTATATCTGGTAAATGATAGATCATGGTAGTTATAGTTCATTCTTTAATATTGTGTTCTAATAATTCTGTGTCCATAGGATATATTATATTTTCTTAAAATTGTTCTCTACTTGATATATTTCCCATTAGTTTTCCAGACTGCCTATATCTTATTTATCTTTAGTGTTAATACAAGTTCTGTATCTCTCTGATAATATGTCATTCCTAATTGGATATTAACAGAGATATAGAGAGTACATTATTTATGCAAGTTGACTTAGGAGGTAGGTTCTAAATTAGACGTGTCTGACTATTATTTGCTGTCATTCTATGAGTGTCTTTCATTATCATTATATAGTTGCTACCCATTCCATAATAAGGCTTAAAATAAAGCAAACTAGGAAACTGTCGTTGGCATTATTGGGGATAAAATAGAATTAATTTCCATAACTTATTGTTTATTATTCATCCTTATATTACTTTTCAGTGTTTGAGATATTCTGGACCAATGCCTGCTTGAATTTTTCCTTTCCTAAGACTTTCCTCTGGTTCTTCAGACTGTTCAATTTTCCTGAAATTTTCATGACTTCCTTGGATAGTTGTCTCTACATCTTACACATAGCTCTGTATTTCTTGTGCTTCGCTTCTTTGAGTTTATTTCTACCTTGCATCTTTGGCTTAAGTCTTCTTTAACCCAGCATGTTTTATTGAGGAAATGCCTGTGGCAACTTGGAAAAAAAACCCTCCCATATTTCCTCATTATCCAGTGTTCTTGTAAGAAGTAAGCTCCTGAAGCACATTTCATTCTGATCTGCACAGCCCTTTGATGCTCTATCTGGAATCTTTCTGCAAATAGTATCTAAATCACTCCCTTTCATTTGAAAGTTCTTTTGATTTCACTTAGAATAGTTAGACTTCTTTTTATCTTTGGCCCCTCTTTCCTATTCCATGATCCAATTTAGGAGCATTGTATCAGGGTTGAAAAAGATAGGCTTACTCAGTCTAACAGAATTTTGAATCAGCCATTGACCACCTCTATGACTTTGGGTTACTTGCTAAATCTGTTTGAAACTCAAGATTATCAAGTATTTGTCTTCAGTTGGTGCTTATAATGTATTTACCCCTAATGGGATATTTTTAGTGTTATAGATAAATAAATATTTCATACATAATATACTAATCTAAGGTTATAAGTGATGATGACATCTATTTGAGAAACAGTCAAACAACTACTTTTGTATCAGTCCCTATAGAAGTGGTCTATGGTAGGCTTATTTAATTGAAGCTTCGTTCTGTCCTTCAGAGCCACTGTGCTGTGTTGATGATGTGTATGTGTCACACTCCTCAAAAGATGATGACTGAATACCCCTACAGTTTTCAGATCTTTTCTGTTTTTCGAGTATGAGATTGTCGGTAATCTCCCACATACCAGGAATCTTCATTTACCTTCCTTTTCAAGAAAAGGCCATTGCAGTTTTTGTGAAAATCATTAAAGCCCATGCTAGTGAGAAGACCTGTCTTATTTCTAGGATTATATCCTTTCTATTACTGTATTTTCAAAGTTTTGTATTTTAGAATGTTGTAAAATTCAAGAATTGCTATTTTCCTTAATTTTGTTATTAAACTATAATTTGGTAATATACACTTGGCAGCCTTTAAAAATAACCCATAATAGTAAGTATGAAGCAGGTTACATGAAAAAAAAAACGGTTGTCTTTGTTGAATCATTTTTATATTTTTTTGTTAGAATGGAAAATTTGGAAATAAATTTTACTAGATAATATAGAAACCTGATTGAGCTGTGGAAATGAAGGAAGCATATTAACCCTGCTGATAGTTACTGAGATTGCATATATTGCAAGATCCTGTTTCAGGTTCAGCATTGCTTCCCGTGTATTTAGTTGTGCAATGAGTCATGAAGAAATATTTTGAAAAGGCTACATTTTTTTTGCCTAATCTTCACAAGATGAAGGATGGGTGTTCCATTTATACTGGATTGAAAGAAAGAGATGAACATGACTCAAAAGACCTAAGTAATATTGTTTTGGAAAGAGGAAGATTGTCAAACCCGTTAAGAATACTTGTTTGGGATGTGTGGATACTCAAGGGAATAGAAACACAGCGTTTAAAAACAGTCTTCACAGTTTGAGTGCTAAACAAATAAACCTGCAGATTGCAAATGATTCATCATCATACAGTGGCACATTAAAACAAAATGAAATACAAATCAAACTCTTAATGTAGAATGCCCAAATCCACAACCTTGACAACACCCCAGGATACGACTTGATACGACAGGAGCTCTCTTTCCTTACTGGTGAGAAGGCCAAATGATACAGGATTTCAGGAAGAGGTTAGTAGTTACTTACAAAGCTGAAAACTTTCTTATTCTCCCATCTGGCATCCAAACACCTTGGTATTTGCTTAAATGAGTCAAAATTTATGTGCACACAGAAACCTACATGAGAGTGTTTATAATGGCTTTATCCATAATTGCCAAAATGTAGAGGCAATCATGATGTCTTTCAGTACAGAATGGATGAACTGTAGTACATCCAGACAATAGTCTTTTATTCCACACAAAAAGTAAATGAGCTACCATGCTAAGAAAATAATTGGAGGAAACTTTAATGCATAAGTGAAAGAAGCAAGCATTGAATAAAAAAGGCATATGCAGTGTGATTCTGACTATATTTTCTGGTAAAAACATGGAGACAATAAAAGTATCAGGATTATCAGCAGGAAAATAGAATGGAGAATGAATGTGTAGTGCACAAAGGACTTTCAGTGTTGATAGTTGTACTGCGTGGTACCAGAGTACACAACACCAGAGCTTAGTATATTCTGGTGTACTTATAATGTAGACTTAGGGTCACAAGTACATATTATTTACATTCTTATCTTTTTTGCTAGAATGCTTGACCTCACATTTGAAGGAAAGTTATTTATTTGGGATCACTGTTTCAAAGGGCTCAGTCTATGGTTGCTTAGCCTCTTGACCTGGATCAAACATCATGGCAGCAAGTGCATGTGCCAGAAGCCACTTTTTGACAGATAATAGGTAGAGCTAAGGAAGGAGCTGCTATGCAATATTGTCCCAAGAACAAGCCCCTCATGATCTATATTTTTCCAGACAGGCACTATCTCCTACCTTTTACCACAGTCCAGTGACACAATCATATGAATCTGTGAAGGATTAACCCAGTGATTGGTGCAGAGCACTCATGTTTGAATTGTGCCTACAAGTGCTAATGGAGATATACTCAGAGATATGGTCTTCTAATTTCCTTGGCCTATCTTAATTCTACCATGTAGACAATCAGAATTAACCAGTCCATAGTGTGCTTCTGTAAAATCATGGACTATAACACATATAAAGTATGGTACAGGTTGCTGATGAGAAATTAGTGAAGGAAGGTTTGACAGAGTGCATATGGCAAACCTGTGCACTTTCAATTCCATTGTACTACAAACCTAGATTTGAGCTACAGAAATCAAATAATTCTTAAAATGTATAAGATGCTATGTAATAAATTATTAGAGTCTATCCTACTTAATATAGATGTTTATATGAGCTTAAATTTATACTAGAAAATGCACATCTTAGCTTCTGCTACCTCTGTCAATGGATATCATGTCCTCCTTGACCATTTACTCATCAAACATTCTACCACATCTAATATGTGAATATGTGTAGGGGGATGTTGCTGTAAACTGTCTAAAGCAATATAGTGACTTCTAGAATAGTTTCCTCCTACTAATAAGTGTATTTATGGACTTCATTCTGCATGACCATTATAAAGGATTTTGAGGTTTCTGACTGATTTTAAGGTCAGACAATGTTAGCATGAGGTATAGAAATGAATTATTCCTGTGGAAAAAAATATCTACTAGAAGTCTTCACTTCTTTGTGCTTATCTTACTGTTTCTGGCTGTTCCTTCAAAATTCTATCCTGTTTCTATGCTACTTGTAAAATTCTTAATCAGATAACATCCAAACGTAGTACCTTCTCACTCTTTCTAGTGTATTTGGTTCTCTTAAAATCCTCAAGCAACATTCTCCAGTCACATTCAAGGAGAGATCTAGAACTAGGACTTGAGAATCTTAATGAGTCAGTAGGTAGCTTTTAGGAACCTGGTACATAAAAAGCATTAATCATTGCCCTGGCTAAGTGAGTAACTCTTATCTGTTCTCCTTTGATGGATGGGTCTCCACTAGAGATTAAGCCTGTTCCTCACTGCCTGTGGTGCTTATTTGATGACCTTCTCCTTCTTGGAACTCGCTGCAAAGGATGTTCTATGCAGGAAAGGGTGTGTGCTAGCTTCACTAGCTTTCCCCCAAGCAGAGATGTGACTCCCTTTAAATTATCCCACAAAACCATTAAAAAACCCATTCAACATGGTTTTACTGAAAGTTTGATAATAAGGGAGGGAAAATTAAAACCTTGTAATTGGGTTTGTATTTTACTGTTTTAGAGCTTTACTCCCAGAACCATAAAGCATTTTCTGGCTCATAATATATGTTCAATAATTATATTTTAGAAAAAAATCGCTGTTCAATTAGTCTACTCATAAGAAAAACAAACCATGTGTTCCTCTTGTACACGCCATTTCCTAGTCTGCCCTTTGGCACTGAATCTCACTTTGCTGTTCAGCCTCATAGTACAGAGAAGAGAGGATTTTCTCAGGTGTGGCTAGAAGTCCCAGTAATTTAAGAAAACACTACTCCCTTGTACAAAAATTGCTAGTCTTACCTCTCTGTCATTTTTGTGAGAATGGAAACGTGACCAGCCCTGTGATGTTATAGACAGAAATGATCTGCATGAGATTCTTTCACAAAAAGCAAAAATAAGAGTTGAAGATAATCTATTTAATATTTACTTTAAAGGTCTTAGAAAGAAATTTGGATTTTCAAAACCATAAATTTAACCCATGTCTAAAGAAATAATTAATAATGGTTTATTTTTTTATTAGAGTTTTATGCTTACCTGCTTGTAGGAATTTCATGTAAATAGAAGAAAACGTGTCACATACACTGAATATTTTAATTTGAGATATTTTTGCCTCTTCATTTGATATGTGTGTGATACAAGTATGTGTTGCTGACTTCATCAATACTCTATTCCTGTTTTATCATTGAATACTATTCTTACACATTGATTTTCATTTGTTTGTTTGAGACAGTGCCTTACTCTATAGCTCAGGCTAGTCTGAAATTCAGTATGTAGCCCAGGCTGGCCTCAAACTCCTTGCAATGGTCCTGTTTCAGCTTCTTAAATGCCTAAATTATAGGAGCAAACCACTATATCTAAATAAATACATTGCTTTTAATAAAAAATGAGCAAGAAGCAAAATAATGAAGGCAAAGGTGTCTGAAATTTTCAAGAAGTTTTTTGTTGTTTTAGCTATAAGAAGTAATTTGTGTTACCACAGCTTCTGAGTTAGTAAAGCTTAATGATATGCATGTATATGCATGTTCTAATGACATATGCGTACGTATATATGTATATTGTTATTTGTATAAATATGTAAAAATATTTCTAAAGTTTATTCAGTTTATTCATCATCACCCATTCTTTAAAATATAACTTTTCATTAAGCAATTTATCCTTATTACTATAAGTGAACATACTCAACATTTTTTTTTAAACACAAAGTTTAGGAAGGTGAGAGAAAGATTTTTCTAGGTTAACTGACTCATATCAAAGAAAGAAAGACGACAATGATTTTATAGAAAGGTTTAGTTTTCCTCCTGAGATTTCTCAGTATTTAATGAATAGTGTTAGAGACACAATTACTTAGGAAAATCTTTTCTTTGTTAAACCTGTAATATTGGACTTAAATCTATGTTAGCGAAAGGGAATGTTTCATGGCTATTCGTTTCATTTTATGAATAATTAAGAAGGGTGAAGGAAGATGGAGGACAGGGTAAGATGTGATTCTCAGAGTCTTTCAAAGGCCAAGCAAAAGCAGAGAGGTGAGGGTGACTGCATCTCTGCCCTCTACAGAAGGTGCATGTTTCTCTCTACCAAGATGTCTCTCCCCTTCACCACAGTTTCATTTTGCATCTGTTTCACCACAATATTGGACAAATTTTCCTCTCTGATATTTTACCACATGAATGTGTTTTGAAAGACAGATAATTTATGACCTGTGGTTTTATAATAAAAACATTAAAGTATCATTTCAGGACTGGTCGTATATCCCTTCATGTCCCACCGGCACCAGCCTATGTAAATGTGCTGGATATTTGATAATGTAAAAATACAATAATGGGGAAATGGAGAACTTTCTCTGGTGTCCTAACATTCTCTTTTCTCATGCTTGAGATTCCCAGTTACTATTATTATTATTATTATTATTATTATTGTGTGTGTGGAGAGGCATGCATATACTAGGATGCATGTGCAGTGATCAGAGGATGGCTTTTGGGAGTTGTTCTCTCCTTCACCTGCTGGAGCACAGTCTCTCCTGCTGTTTCTATGGTGCTGCACCCTTCAGGCTAGCTAGCCTGTGAGATCCCGAGAGAGTCTCCTATTTCTACCTCACATCTTTCTAGAGGAGTGTTGGGATTACCTATGGGAGTCACTCCATCCTTCTTTATGTGAGTCCAAGGAATAAGATCATATTTTCAGACTTGTACGGCAAGGGTTTTTACCCATGGAGTCATCTTACTGTCTCTCCTGAGTTTGCCTCTTAACTACCCAAGATTTCAGAAGCCTTAGGTGCTTTATATAACTGTGATGAGAGAAGCATTTTTAAAGAAAAAAGAAGTTGCTTCATTATTTTTAATAACTGTGCATTGGAACAGAAATTAAGAAGTACAGACTTTGTGACTTCAGTGGTAAAGAACACCACTGGTCTTAGATGCATCCTCAAACCTCTCCTCCATCCAGTCCTGGAAAGGCAAGAAACCAGCTCATTAAAATGAAAACATTATAAACCTTAAAGCTCAAATATTGGATGTCAAATATTCAAAGTGCAAATACTACCAAAGTGGTTTCGTTTATATGGATTTAGTGAAAACATTGCACCATTGATTTAAAAAAAAAGTTCTGAAAAAAAATAAATGTCAATTAGAACGAAGTATGTGAGTGGATGCTGAAGACAGATGGCGAGTTTATATACAGCGACTTGTGGGAAGTGTCAGGGCCATGCCTTTGATGCTGATCTCTGACTTGTTTTTCCTACCTCAGCATTTGCCACTCATTTATTCTTTCATTCAACAATTGTTTGCAGGAATTTTGCTTTGTTAAGTATTCCATGTTTTAAAATGCCCAATAGGGGCACTTATACACCAAAATGAAAGTTTAGATGTTCAAATTCATGAACTTGTACATTTCTTACTTGCCATAGGAGTCAGAATGAAACACAAACACATCTTTTTGCAATCTCTTTAATTTTATAATTGGGCTTGAAATAACCACAAATCCCCAGATATGCAACAGAAGTAATTCTTAGTTATGCTACTTTTTGTATATTTCCTTCAGTGGAACATGGGGCACTTCACCGACGTTGACCGCTGGGTACATAATCCTATCTACTTAATGAGGCAGCAGAGGGACAGTCTTCACAAATACAGAGAGAGGCTGCAGCCCTAGTCAGAAGCCTGACCTAGCTCTCGGTGAATGTCAGAACCGCAGCTGCAATCTCATGGCTTTTTCCTTTTGACACTGGAATGACACCCTGTGAAGATCCAGGAGGGAAATTAAAGCGCTAGCTCTTTTACAATGATCCATCCATATCTGCACGCATCTTAAAGTCAAGTTTCTGCAGGTACAGGGATCAACTTGCAGAATTTGGTTGCCTAATTTATTTTCCTAAATCTCTATGTATATCTCATCTCTCTTTGAATCAGTTATAACAACGACTTTGAAGGGAGCAAAGCCAAACAGAATAAACCCAGAAATTCTCAGTCTTCTTTCCAATCCTTGTTTTTCTCTTATGACTTATCACTCTTTTAAAAATTCAGTAATGATGGGTGTTAGATAGGTGGCTCAGAAATTGAGAGCGCTGACTGCTCGTACAGAGGACATGGGTTTGATTCCCAGCACCCACACGGCAACTATGAACTGTAACTCCAGGTCTAGGGGATGCCATCTTTTGACTTCTGCAGTCATTGCATGACATGGGTGCACTTACACGCATGCAGGCGATATACTCATACACATAATTTTTTTAATTTTTTAAAAAATCTGTAATGGTATATAACAATATCTAATTATTTTTCAACCCCAAAACACTAGACACTGGTTTAAGTACTATAGCTACATAATTTTATTTATTTCAAGATAGATTCTGTTTTATTAAATGTAATAGATAATACTGTTTTTATTATGTAGTAAGAAAGAAGAGACTGGAAATCAAGTAACAAGAATGGAGGTGTCATAAAAGCTTAGCCTGTCTTACTTAATAACAATCTTCACCTTGCCTACCAAAGTTCTCGTTGTGTTATTGTTGTCATCATCAAAGCACAAGTCTCACCTTGCAAACTTCCTGGTAAGCTATTTGTGAAATAGGAGGCAATGGGAGTAATACTATGCATGTTTTAAAACCTTATTTCCTATTTACCTACCACACAGTGCTATAGCTTTGAATATGATCATGAAAACCAAATTTGTCTCATTATAGTAGAAACCAACAAAATTACTATTGGCCAGATTGCAGCAGAAGTTCGTAAGAACTCCTTTCTTTTTCAGGAGTATGGCTGAAGACTCTCAGGGATCAGACCTGCAGGGCACGGTTGCTCCCATGGTAACTGAAGGAAGGGCATATTGATGTGCTGTTCCTGCCCTGTCGCTGTTCTCCTTTGTGGCTTATCTCCATCACTGAAAAATCCTTTTGTGCTTCCAAAACTATACTCTGAAGAAAATATGTTTTCCTATCTCTGCTCATGTGGGCAAATAACTAACAAGAATACTTTCATGTGTCTGCATGTTTGGGGCCTTCAGAGGGAAGAGCATTGGCACTTGGGTGATTGACTGGCAGCTACAATGGGACAAGTTTAGAAAGGTGCAAACCATCAAGTCTCCACTAAAGCCCACTGATATTGCAGGGTGTAAAACTAAAGTCCCTTCTCCTTCCCTTCCTGCAAACAGATGTTTTCTCTCATAACAGCTTATATCAGCTCCCCTTTTTATGGGGTAGGGATGTGGGGTGTGATACAATGAGACCGAGAGCCAGATGTAATAAAGTGCACCCAAAGTAAGGAATCTGATAGTTATGAAATGTGGAGTGTTATCTTGTTCTTCTGTTACCTTGTGACCTTCTAGAGAAAGAAAAATAGACTTCTATTTTGCCCTATTGAAAACCAAAAGTCTGTCCTACCAGCGTGTGTGTATTTGTTTATTATGTCCATTTATTTTAGAGCAAATGCAATGCATAAACCATGCATGTAATTACACATAGAACATTTAGAAATCAACTAAAATTTTTGTAGTGACTAGATTACTGGATACTATTAAACAGTGTTATTTTGGGTTGTTGACTAGGAGTAATGTAGATATGATTTTTAAGTCATGCATTAAAATATTCTATTGTCAGGCATGGTGGTACATGACTGTAATTGCAGAACTCAGGAGGTTGGAGTGAGAGGATTGCAAATTCAAGACCAGCCTGAGTTACACAGTAAATTGAAGTTCCAGGTAGAGAAAAGCTTTCTAAAAATAGACAATGACAAAAAAAATCTATCTTTTACAAATAACTATGAAACATTTACACACAGTTAATAACTGTTGAATAGGATGACCAGAGCATAGAGGGTCATTATCATATTATTCTATTTTTACATGCTTTTGAATGTTACACAGTAAAAACAGTTGTATGTTTTATTTTTTTTTTACTTTAGAAAATACTTATTTAAATATTTGTTTCATTTTCCCATAACTTATATATCCAAGCTCCAGTTATATTCAAATCTCTATTTTCCTTACATAGGTTATAAATCCTGGTCTTACTTATTTCTGTCATTTTTTTTTCCGTGTCTATCTTATTATTGAACAACAAATAGGAAACAGTTATGTTTTTAAGGACAGACCACCAGGCAGATTGATGGGTAAGCAGAGTATCATCTCACATCCTTCAGAATTTAGATGCACCCGTTTTCTAATTAATCAGTGCGGGAAACATTGTCTCTTTATGGCTTTCTAGAATAATTTCATGGTTCAATCGTTCCTTGAATTTCTGAATGAAGGCTCAAAATGTATAGTTGACTTTACCAATAAATCGCTCCAGTGCCTGGTCTACTTTCTCTTCAAAAACTCCCCTCCTTTCAGCTGCTCGAATGGCTTACTAGATCACACACAGACACACACTTCTGGCAAATAGAGACAATCTCTGAAACAGATGTTTGGGCCTGTTGGTACTAACATTCCCTGGTGGGCCAGACCTCAACTCATGTCAGAATTTATTGTCTGTACAGCTCTGCTCTTTAGTATCTGTAAACAAGGAATGAAATATCAATTCTTCCCACACAGCCGTGATGTCTGTCACTAGGGAAAGACTGCTCTGGAATATTCTCGCCATATGAAAGTAGCATGGAGTGGCCAACACAACCTTCCAGTCAGATCCAACTCTGGTTGATCCCCTCCAGGTAAACTTGGGCTTTTCCTTTCTTTCTGTTTGGTATATCATGACATGAGGGAAGAATGGGCCCCATCGTTAACTATCATCCTTGAATATATCCCAACATGTATCACAAGCTGCAGATCCTCAGGGATAGGAACTTTAATGCATTTCTCTTTTTTCTTGTTTTCCTTTTATTATCATAGATTTATTTTGAAGATCTATATTTGGCTTGTGTCCCCATCACTAGCACACCGACAATGACAGACAGACACACACGCACACACACACACACACACATACACACACACACACACTCCTCAGGAAACTTTCCTACATGTGATAGAGTGCAGTCCTCTAATATCTTCTGTATCTTCTCTGTGCTTTGTAAGTTCTTCCCCTGTATTTAGGTAGACTTTTGGCATGGCATGGCCTCCCTCTGTTTAGGCTTTACTGACTCCACAGTCTGAGAGGAACTAGAGTGCTTGGTCCTTTGAATCAGGAATAAGGAGGGTACTATGATTCCATTTCAGATACTCTACAAGTAAAATCTACCACTGGTTCCATATAAATCATGAAGACAAACTTACTATACTGCAGAAAACAAGATCTTTTTTTTTCTTTTCACTCTGAAGGCAGCACAGTCTCTTATGGAGAAAGCATTTTCCTCTTATTTTCAGGAATTTGACCCTACTCTTTTAGAAGTAATAACCTAGACATCACTTCTAGGGAGCATGCAATTCTATCTTCTGTCTGAGTCCTTGGCAAGTGGAATTCTTCACAAATAAATTATCTCAAGTATGACTGACAGATATCCCCTGACAGGGAAGGCAAGAGGGACTATACTACAAATCACTGTACAGGAACATATTCCGTGAATTCCTCTCACCTTTGCATTGAAGGCAGTGCTTTTTAAGAAGTGTGCGTGTACACGTGGTTATTTTTGTAAATTACTCAAGCTTAAATGGTGTCACTTTCTCAGTGCACCTCATTCATCTTCCTTTTCTTTATTTCCTCAAACAATTTTTGTTTGAATACTCAATGATAGTTAACTATGGAGAAGACCAAAATACACAAAGTAATTGTCACTTGTTCCTTTGTCTCTCAGTGGCTTGCTGTGCTATAAATGTATTTAATCTGGACCAAACTGGGGAGGTAAAACCTAATTTAATAGCTATCAATCACAGCCAGCAGGCCTTCAGGAGGAGAATTTTTTTTTTTTCAAAGTAGTTCTATGACACAGGATTCTCTTAGGAAAAACAAAGTGAAACATTAGACACTCCGTATCTTTACAGGATGCCTCCTAATCTCTCAACCAAGTTATACTTAATTTGAAGCTCCTTATATATTCCATCTCCAGTAATATGTCACTACACTTTTATTAAAAAGCGGTTGACTGACAAGTTATCTAAAATATTTAATAAGAATTAAAGACATCAGCCTGCCTTAGAAGGAAACAGATATGAAATTCCAATACTAATTAAATAAAGTTTCCCCATGTGGAGCTAAGTAGCTCCTTTTCTTAGCCCTGGAATAATGCACGTGGCCATGCCTGATAGCAACACTGTCATCCTGTGTTGGCAGTTAAATCCTTCCAGAATCTTCTTATTCTGTATGATGACAAGGCCTAAAGCAGAAGAGAGCACCCATTGACTGACCTGCACTGTTCTTTAATATCATCATCCCGACCTTTCTCATTCATTCTTCTTCCTTCACTCCATTCTGACCCTGTTCTTCTGATTTTTCCTCTTCTACATATCATGCTGTCATCTGGAGCAGATCTGGGCATGGGGCGGTGATAATACTTAACACAATACCTTGTTAAAATTATTTAAATGTGCACTGTGTTTGACTGTAGATGCAACGTGGTTGAGATTCTGAGAACTTACTCATCTTGCTTCCATGATTGCCAATGAACCTTGAGTGGTGAAATACAGGTCCTGTTTAGGGTCAGACACTCCACGGTCATGTATCATTTGTATTGATCAAACATGAATCTCTGCATTAACTGCTGCCCACTGGAAAGCGTCTATGATGAGGGCTGAGAGCTACATTTATGTATGAGTATAAAGATAAGTGTTTAGAAGGTAGTTTGGTATTATGTCCATTTTGCAAAATAACAGTAATAGATTCTCTCTTGGGGCCTTTGACACCAACCACTCCCACCATAGCCACAGATTACCCAGATTTACATTACCAGTTATTAGTTCCCTTATGTGGAATAGGATTTAAATTCAACCAGAAGTCATAGTTTTCCCAACAACAGCCATGCTGCCTATCACTGGACCAGTGAGCGTTTTTTGCTAGGGTGATCTTTACTGTAGCTCACAGGGTTCTTGTGAGTTTCCCCCATGGAACTCTGCATAACATCTTCCAACACTTATTAGAGCTAAACAGCAGGAAGAAAACCCCCTAGTCTGTGCCAGATTGAATTCCTGATCTCCTTTTACCAAAGTGTACAGTATCTTTAGTAATCAGATCTTACCATCAAGTTATGGTGGGAAACTAAGAGTATACAAATGGTTTGTATTTTGGGTGGCAGGGGGTCTCTGGGATCTTCATGACCAAGAAAAGGGAGTTATCTCATAGTAGCACTGAATGTTTTCTTGTTAACCTTTGGCTTCTGAGAGGAGCATTATACAATGATGTAAAGTACCTTCATTCAAACTTTTTTTTTTTAATAATATTTTCAATAAACTTCTGAACTATGTTTCCAAATTTCATTCAAATATCCTTAGAGTTATATGTCTCTCCCCCACCTCCCCTTCCATTCAGCTCACTCCCTCCCCACCCAGTCACTCCATTATTTCCCTCCCCCCTTCATATACCTGCATTCCACTATTCCCTCCTTCAGCTCTCCCCCTATGCCTAGACCCTCTTCTAGTTTCCTGGCTTCTACAGGTACTCCAAGTTGAATACAAAACTCTAAACACTCAAAGCTAGGTCCCCATATGAGTCTGAGTTTAAGTTGCCTCATTCAGCATAATTTTTTTTTTCCAGTGCAGCATTCAAAGCAACAGTTCAGAGTTTATGCTTAGGCCCCACACTTCCGCTGTTGACTGTTGAGGTGTTGATGGTGGTCCTTGCACAGTCCCTGGAGGAATCTCTGTAAGTCACTATCAGCACAGCACAATCTTTATAGATTTCCTGGAAGAGATCTTTAAGCCTGATTTGCTATTGACTGTCAGAGACTGCTGGAACGATAAAGTCTCCCAGAGAAATTTAATTCAAATTGATCTGACTTGCAGAGGAGACTTGAACACAGGTGCAGGCTGCTTCTCTTGTTTCACTTTAGCAGGCACTGAGGCAGACAACATTTTAGGCTTATGGTGTACCTGGAGTCCTTGCTGTGGTCTTCCACATCAGCAAGCCACAGAGTGACAGAGAACAGAGAACACAGCAGAGAAGAAGCAAAGTGTTGTTTTCCCTGTTCTAAGACTGAGTACTGTCATATCCATAGTGTCTGTAGGTTTCTATAACCAGTCATCTGTTGATAGATGTTAAGATTATCATGTCTATTTCTTGGTTATTATGAGCAACCTTCTAATATACAAAGAATTGCTATTACCTCAAGATCCTAATTTCAGTTTTATAAATAAATACATAAATATGTACAATTTCAAGATTATATGAGTCTGGTATAGCATTTTACTCTCTCTCTCTCTCTCTCTCTCTCTCTCTCTCTCTCTCTCTCTCTCTCCCTCTCTTTTTCTTTCTCTCAATCTTTTTAAAACAGAGTCTTCCTGTTTCTGTACCCAGAGCTGGCCTGGAACTTGCTATGAAGAACAGGTTGGCCTCAATATCACAGAGATCCAACTCTCTCTATCTCCTTAAGGGCTGGGATTAAAGGCGTGTGCCACCATGCCTGCCTGGTATAGCATTTCTAAGCTATGTTATGTCTTTGTCTGAATAAATGAAGAGCCTGAATACAGCATTAATTTTGAGTGAACCCAAAACTGATGAGCACCTGTTCCTTCAGATGTTTCTCTGAACTGTGCTCCTGAGCCAGGGCTTTGCTCATTTTTATTGAAACAGCATCTCCATGATAAAATGGGGAAGAGGAAGTCAGGACCCACCCTGATCAGGAAATCTCCCTCTTTGATTCCTAGACCTAGAATGTCACACATACACACAACAGCAAAGTGTCTATCACTGTTTTCAATGAGAAAAGCAAGCTGCTTTCAATGCTTTGATTTGTAAATAATGCACACCCACATTCATTCACTATTTTCAGTGGAGAGGCAAGGTGGGGACCTGAGACATTATAGTCAAGTGCCCAGTCACAAGGAATACCTGACTTAGTGACCTTACTTACCTTATAAACAGTACTGTTTTGGTTATAAATTTAGGAAAAAGTCTTAGTCCAGATTATGTCCATACTTTAAAAGTCATTCCTATAGTCTGGCTTTGATATTTTGAGGCCACTGCACAGTTTTCTATAGCACTTATAACATTTTGTATTCCCATCCAAACACTACAAAGTTTCCAGTTTCCTGACTTCCTTATCAATATTTGTGGTCTACTTTTATTTTGGGTTTTTAATTTTTTATTTATTTTTATATGTGTAACGTGTCTGTGTGAGTGTGAGCACATGGGTGCCCCATGCATGTGGTAGTTAAAGAGGATAGCTTTCTGGTGTGAATTTTCTTCTTTCTCTCTGGGATTTGAAGATTTCACTCAGATCATCAGGTCTGCACAGCGAGTGTGTTTACCTGCAGAGCTTTCTTACAGAGCTCTGTTCTCTTTTTTTTCCTTCCTTTCAGGCCATCCTGACATCTGTGAAATGATAGGTTGCTGTGGTTTGATTTGCATTTCCTTGATGACTAGTGGCATTTTATATTTTTTTCATGTTACTGGATATTATATTTAATATTGTCCATTTAACATTGCCTTTTACTAAGAACTTTTCCCTCCATGATCTGCATGCACAGTCCTTACCCCTCTTTGATCACCGCCTTTGTGAGTCTCACCCTATTTAAACACCAAATCCAACCACTTGTCACGCTTCCTTTCCCATTTTCCTGCTCTTCCCCTGTAAAGCTTAATGCTGTCTCCCCTTCTATGTGTTATGTGTGTATTTTCTTTGTAATTTGAATCTGACTGTTAGAAGAGTAGGGCTCTTTTATAAAAGTCCAAATCATACCAGTGACCTGAACAAAACAGTCACAGGATAAATAGTTGGTGAATGAATGAATGAATAAATGAATGAACGTGGAAATCATCTCCACTTCTGAAGTGGTAAGCAATTTCAATAGGTGTTTGAGCATAATGGAATTGGTATAAAGGTTGGCAGGGGACACAGACCAATAACCTTGTGATAAATAGACTGAACCCCTGCATATGGAATTACAGCGGTCCAGACACTTAACATTGTTACTCCACTTTGTTTACCATATAATGTCTTGTCAGGAGCTGAAATGCAGAAGAGTTTACATTAGCGCAAGAGTTGCTCATTCATGTATTGCTGCTGCTGAGAGAACTAACTAGTGTATAGAGTTCTAAATAGAATGTAGCTTGGTTCTTACTGAAGAAACAGAATATGAATTGGTCATGGAGACATACAACTTTCCATGCTCTGAGCACTGTGTAAAGTTCTAGGAAAGAAATAAAGGGTCTATAAGCTTGTCTTCTGTAGTGATTTGAGAAGGTTTCCCACATAGAGTTAAATGTTATCTATATTTTTGTTTTTGACACTTTCCATTAAAATTAATGGAAAACTCAACTCAATTAGACTTAAGCATCTAAAAGAATGTACTCATATAACAGACATCAGGGTTAGAGAGATGCTCTCTAATCATCTCTGACTTCTCAGGCCTTGACTCTTTTTTGTGCAGCCACATCCTGAAGCTGGCTCCTGCAGGTTGTATGTGACAGCATGAGTACCAAGTCTCATGTCTACTTAACTAGATCTCATACCATCTGTATCAAGAAATCATCTTTCCCCAACTAGTGACTAAAAGTACAATGTTTACTTTGACTGGATGATTCTGTGTCACCTCCCAACTATTAGACTACTCTTATCATGGATAAGAAACCTCACAGGCTACCTGATATGTATGTGGGGCGTTCATTCAGCTCCATTCTCACCACTGGAGTGAAGAGGATAGAAATGTATTCTCTGATGTGCAGCTCTAAAGTTGCGTATTGGAATGGGTTGTCTTCCTTCTTCCACTCAGCCTCAAAGATACCACCTAAATAGGACAGGAGCAGAGGAATGCTTGTAGCTCAATATGTCCTCAACCTCTCAACCTTACAGAATGAGTAAGAACTTTTCATGGTGACGATGGGAAAAAACAACAACAACAACAACAACAAAAAACGAATGTTAAATGTAGAAGGATACCATGTGAAATAAATGAACTTAAGAAATGATACACACAACTGTCAGGAAATTATGCTAGACAATAGGGCCAAGGCAGTGTTGAGAGAAGAAACTCATGATGAGGTTTAGGTGGATTGAAATGATTGACTATGTGGTGGAAAAGGGACGATTCTTAGAATGATGTAAAGCCTGGAGGTCTTTCTGAGTCACAAAAACGAGTAAAAGCAAGTGATTAACTAACAGGTTACTGACAGAGCAGATATTTTGGTCCCTGTTCCCCAAAAGCTGTTTAAACATCCACATAGGGCAGAAAATGCTGTGTAGAGGAGGCTTCGCAGAAGGGGAACCTTTGGAGAATGAACCTATGTGGGACATCCTAAAGGAGCACAGGACGCTTTCACAGAGTGACGGCAGCGCAGGCTTGCTGAGAGAAAAAATTAAGCAGGGGGAGGAGGGCGTAGAATGAGCCCATGTCCCAGGGCTACAGAGAAATGCAGAGGAAAGAGGCAGCGGAGCGAAGCGAAGATGTGGGTGAGAGAGGGAGAACATTTACAAACTATTTATGCTAAGAGATCAATATTCAAAATACATTAAAAACTCAACAGAAAGAAAGGAAATTTTATTAAAAAGTGGGTGAGTGTTCTGAGGTGGTATGTCAAAAGGAGACATGCAAATAGCCAAAAAGTGCATTGAAACTGTTCAGAATCAGTAATCATGAGGACACTGTACATACAATCACAGCGATAAGTCTTCACCACACTTAGAATGACTTCTATAAAGTGATGTAAAAATACTGACTGATGCATAGGACGTGGAGAAGGGGAACTGCAGTGTCTTATTGGTGGGAATTTAAAGTATTGCGGTTATTATGACAAACATGGAGAGTCCTATAGAAAATTAAAAGATGTGTATCTACTGAGAACTCTGCTTTGAAGGATATTTCCATAGTAAACAACCGGTGCAATGAAAATAGTCTACCTTCCTATGTTCATTAAAGTACTGTTCTCAACTCTCAAGGCATGGACTCAACCAAGATGTCCACTCATGGAGGATCAGTGGGAAAAATGTGGCACACATACACTGAAACATCCAGGCTTTGGATTGATCTGAAGGACATAATATTAAGTGAATGCCAGATACAGACAGACAAATACTGATGCTCTCATGTACATGTGGAAACTAAAAAATTGTTAATCTTGTGGTAAGAGTGGAATAGAGATTACAACTTGAGACAGGTAAACACGAGAGTGTTGGAGCTAGAAGGTTAACAGGTCAGGGTAGCTGGTGTAGAAAAGGAAATTTTCTAATGTTCTATGATAAAGTATATGCTATGATTAACAACAATTATATATTTAAAATCTACTACAGCATATTCTAAGTGGTTTTGATGCAAAAATGGTAATGTTTTTAAGGGAATAGATATAACAAATACTAAGTCTGACTATACACTTACTTCTAGACTCTGTACCCCTCCCGCTGTGTACCAATTAAAACTTTAAAGACATTAAAAAACATACAAAATTTTCAATGTGTGTCACACAATGCTACTTTTGCTTAAAACGAAAAATCTGGGTAATCTATCAATAACATGTAAAATGGTTAGATTAAAGGATTTAGTGCTGGTAATCCATGCTCTAGATGATACATCTACTTATCTTACACTCTGGCTTTTCATCTGTAAAACCAGGATAGACATCCTTTTCTATTTTAAATATTTTATGTATTTTTAAATTTTATGTGTACAAGTGTATTGTTTACATGTTTGCAAGTGCACCCATATTGAACAATGTCTCCAGAGGTCAGAAAAAGGTGTTGGATCCCCTGGAACTGGAGTTACTGATGATTCTTAGCCATCATGTAGGCTCTAGAAACTGACCCCAGGTTCTCTGCAAGAGCAGCCAGTGTTCTTAACCACTGACCCATCGATGTAGCCCCCAGCATCCTTTTCTTATATGGCAGCACACTCAAGCACTAAGGTAAACTGAGAAGGTGGTGTTGTATATATAGAACTTTTTTTTATTATTGTTATCGGTTTGTTTTGGTTATCTATCTATCTATCTATCTATAATAAGCATGGTGGAGAGTAGACTCATTATTACAAAAATTGAATGAAAGACAAAATTTTAATTTCTTAATAGAAACAAAATAGAAAATGAAGCAAACAAGGATAGATTATCCTATCTTTGTATTAGTAAGAACTGGGAAAAGGTATTTTCTTTGGCTTTAACTATACTTTGAAAATATGTTGATCTTTACTTATTGTTTATATTATTAAGAACAGCAAGATATGTTGGGCAGGGGCCTCAGCCATAGAGAATTTGCCTAGCTTGTAAGAGACCTTGGGCCCATTCCTTAGAATAATAAGCAAAAACAAACAAACACAAATCTAATCAGGCAAAGGTCATTGACAGGTTTTTCCTCATGGTGGATATAAGGATATGAGAAGACTAGAGCATCATTCACATATTAATAAATTGCTGTCATTCTCAAGAGCTTAATTATCAGCTTCTTTTAGTATAGCAGTATAAACAAATGCTTCTTTACAATTATTTCAAAGTCTAGTTTTCACTAACCCAGATTTGAGCCTTTGTCTAGCCCAAATGTGGCCATATTTAAATCTCAAGACTTCTTTTACCTTAAATTTTATTCTAAATCTGAAATCCTCTTCTCAAGTACATACGGTTTATTTCTAAGGCAGCCCAGGCCCTACGGGACTGAAGCTCAAGACTGTACTGTCACCTTTCAACGAATAACTCCTATGACTTCATCTTTTTTTATTTCTTTACTTGTCTGCCATTGCCCTTCTCCGGTCACTTCTACTCTGGGAGGCTATTTTTGAGCCAGCCACCTTTTAGTGTCCTGTGTGCCTTAGTTATGTGATATCTTTGTCCATGTTTCCATATGAGTACTGCCAAGACGTCAACCTCAAGGTGACATTCCCTACTCTGGTATCACAGGATGTAAGAATGATTTGAAAGCCAGTGTATTTATTTATTTACTGCATAACTGTCAAGCAATGTATTGGCTTAAATTGTTAATATAATTATAATTCACAGCATCCCATAGGTAAAGAAGTAGCTTTGTTCATAATTGTGGCTCAGAGTTATACATAGGGCTGTAAGTAGGATACTGGTTCAGGCTTCTGTTACCTAAATTCTTAACGTACCGTGATTGATCATCCAAGATTCATTTGTATGGAAGCAGGTGGGACTGTCTTTCCACTTCTCTGTGAACTTTTCATAGGGCTGCCTGAGTGTGATAACAATATTAAAGGAGAGGTTAATAGAAGGGGAAGTCAAGCAGAAGCTCCATCCCTCTGATGACCTTGCAAGTCCTCTAGCATCAGTGCTGAATTCTATGGTTAGGAAGACATCATTAAGTCTAACCTACATTCAAGGAGTCGAGAACTAAGCATCACCTTTGAAAGAAAAGGCTGTCAAAGAATTCACAGACCTATTTTAAAACCACCACACCTTAATTACAACTTCCAGTAGTATGCTTAATATAATTTCCTACAGTTTCTAGTACGTCTTTGGGTAAAATGCCTCTAAATCTAAAGCAATAGGCCCTGCTGCTGATCTGAAGAAAGTACAGTAAGTACACTATTCCCCATGTTCCCAAGAACTCTGAACACTCTTGAGTGTATTTATTGTACTTATGCAGGAGTTCCTGTCAACTACAGTTATAAACTGCTCCTTTTATTTCTCTTGGATTCTCATAAAAGATGCTCTTGATAAATTGGACCGGTCTCTCTTGGGGGCTTGTTATTTTCAGTTCTTCCTCTGTGATTCTTCTGAGGCTGGTCCTTTTTACTCTGCTCTTCATTTCCATCCAATAGAACCTGTGACAGTTATGTCGAGTCTGATATTTTTGGTGAACAGTTGATTAGTAACCCTGTCCTTCATGCCTATAAGTATATTAGTTGTTTTTGTTGTTGTTGTTGTTGTTGCTAATAGTCCAATGCTATAGACTGGGTACATTTTAAAGAAGGACGGTTTGTATTTGGACTTAGAATTCTGGAGGTCCATGGTAGACAACACACATCTGGTGATGGCAGAGTCCTGAGGTCATGCAGAGTATTATGTTGTGAGTGATAGGCAGCATGTATGTAGTATGTTTATTCCATGCTCCTTCTCTCCTTTTAGGCGGCCACTAGAACTCAGTGGTGAGGGTTCTACCACTATCCCTATCCACCTTGCAAAGACCTCCACTTCCATACCACACTTTTAATGTTTCTGCTGATGGAGGCCTTACAGTAGAGATTAAACCTCAACACAGTTTTCAGGGGTTGGGGTGGGCAGGGTAAGCTTTGTTTGACCATAGCATAGCCTTCTTTAGCTCCAAGTTGCTGGACATGTGCACATGATTTTCCGCTTGACTGTATTTTGTCCAACAGAATTTTAATCATTCCTATTTCTCTAATTGTATGGTTCATAGAAAGCACCCATCAAGGCTTGGGTATGATGGTGAAATTTATAATCTAAATACTAAGGTGCCAGAGGAAGGAAGATTGTGAGTTAAGAGCCAGCCACATCTACATAGCAAGTTCAAAGTCAGCCTAGGTTACACAGTACCGTCTGTCTCAAATTAAAAAAAAAAAAGAAAAAAGAAAAGAAACTGACTTCTGGTGAAGCAGTGAATATTATAGAACTTTTTTATTTAGCTGAGTTATCCAGTGTATTATTTCAACACATAATCAGTACAAGATTATTTATAAAATATCCCCCCTTCATTTTTGTTCCAAGTATTGAAAATCTGCTGTATATTTTACACATTTCAATTTATATGCTATTAATTTTAAAGTAAATTTTCAGCAGGAATATTTGAACTGTACTCAAACTTTACAAAATTCATAGTTCACAAGAGCACAGTAGCTTCACAAACATATTATTTCATAAATACGTCAGAGTTTTCCAAAATTAGATTAAGTGTTCACTTGTCTATTTAAATCTAATATCATAATTTTCCCAGACTCACTAGCTACATTAAAATTTTCAGCAATCTTTGTTCCCCTTACCCCTATGGTTTCTTGTATATCCTTCTCTACCCAAACTTAGCTGAGGATTACTCCTGGGTGAGGGAAAGTTGACTAGACTCCAGGGAATAGACTTGCACAGAGGAACATGTGGGTGCAAAAACTTGACTAGATAGGCCTTATATGTATGACAGAATGCATGAAATCCAGTGGGGGTCTGGGGAGTGCAGATGGGGGAGGGGACCTGAATGTGTTATATGAAATGACATGCACAAAGAGGTCATCAAATATATATTGAGGAAGAAATGAATCAACTGGACTTTGAAGAGAATAAAATAAAATGCTCAGTGTGAGGATGTGGCTTCTGGCTACTGTATAAGACAGGGAAGCCACAGATAAATTTTATAGAAGAAACGAAATTTCGACATTGTTCAATTGTAAACCAACCTTTCCTGAAACAATGGCAAGGAAGCATAAAGAATTATAGCTTTCATTAACTCCAGATGTGATAAAATCCAGCATTACATTTCCTCAGCACATTTCTGCAACAAAAATTATCCTGAGTCTGCCTATGCCCAGTTTCTATCCACAAGTTGACTGTTAGATCTAAATGAAGTCTAGTTCCCAGAGTATATATCATGATCCCACTGTCCCACTGACTGGATTAAGAAATGGCTAAATAACTCTAGGGAAGAGGTATATTTCCCTGGTACTATAAACCCAGTCACAAAAGCATGACTGGGACGGCCACAGCCCCCACTGGAGAGGTCACGGCTGTCTTTTAGCTAATTTAACATAGCACCAAACTGCATTCTCAATATTTATTCTTACCCTCAGGGACAGATGTTAAATATGAAAAAAACATGGCTAATGATATCACTGAGGCACACCTTATGGTACGCCTCTGTGGGATTTCCCAGAGAGAATTAGCTGAGGGATTCCCCTCCTGAGTATGGGTGGCACTATCCTATGGGATAGAGTCCCTGATGGGATAAAGAGGAGAAAAGAGAAAGCCATCTGAGTCCTGATATCCCCTTGCTCTGCTTCCTGGTCCTGAAAGATGTGAGCAAGTAATCCCACACTTCTGCCATGATGAGCTTGCCTTGTGCTGTGCCCTTCCTGTCACAGTGGATTTATTTTCACTTACACTATTAGCCCAAATAAATCTTCTCTCTGTTAAGTTGTTCCTTGTCAGGATTTGATAGTGGAGAAGAGAACAGTTAATACATATACCATAGTACAATAATATGACTTTAATAACATTTCTCATAAAAAGTTTCAAGGATTGTATTCCTTTGAAACAACTTTGCAAAAATCATTTGTTGCACCAAACACAACAAAACTACTCCTGGTGATCTCTGATTCTTGAAACCCCTACACAGAGGAGTGATCCTCAGTGTCTCTCGTGTCTGGTTTCTTTTTTTCTCCTCAGATGCTCTCTCAAGAATCCTTGATCTATTCTCCTTTCTTCCTCTGTTCAGAAGATTTGTTAGTTAGCCTGCATTTCATTCTAGCAAGCCTTGCTAAACATTTTTGTGATAGAGGAAAGAGTTTGCCCCCAGAAAACCTGAGCAGATCAGCACTGTATTTGATCTGGAAGACAGAAATGTCATTACGGATTTGGAGTCGATCTGCACGTCATTGTTTTTTGTCGCCATATTACAAACAATATAACCTTTTGAACAATGCTTGCATTTATTATTGGAGAATTTCAGTGTATTTTGATCATAGCTACTTTTCCCCAATCCTTCTCAGATCTTCCCAACCCCACTACCCACCCCTACTTCACGTTATTCTCCTCTGTGGACCCATCTGTAAGAGCTGGTCACCTTCCTGGGCATCACACCCTTAAAGAAATAGACTTTTCCTCTCCCCACAGCTATCAATTGCCAATAGTTCCTCAGTTAGAGCTGGGTTTTCTCACGCTTCTCACTCCCCCAGAAAACCCTGTTTTCTGTGGACCCTGACTAGTTTCCTGATCTCTATAGAATTTCCAACTAAAGGAGACTACCTAAGGATTCAAAGCTAACATACATACATAGGAAAACCTGTGGTGTTTGCCTTAACATGGCTTGCACATGTCTTATATATAATGTCACAGATGATGTGAGTTTATATGTGTAACTGCCGTGTCATGCCTGGTAAACACAGTGTTCTAGTTTTCTTCTACCACATCTATTCCTTACAGTCTTTCCTACCTATCAACTACAATGATCCATGAGCCTAAGGAGAGTGTGTGGTATAGGTGTCCTATTTAGGGACAAGCACTTTGCAGTCTCTTATGTCCTGTGTGTCAGTCAACTGTGGGTAGCTGGTAATCACCATCTTCTGCAAAAAGAAGGTTCTCTGGTGAAACCTGATAGATGCATTAGTCTTTGGATATAACAATAAGTCTTTATGAGTTATTTAAACACTATGTCCCGGTTAACAAGTTAGCAGTTAACAATAGTAGGTCCACCCCTATGGCTCACAGGTTTTTGGCCCTAATGATAGTGCCTCATATGGGGTCTGTCTTATGACTCTGATCTTAAATCCAATTGGAAAATACTTGGTTACTCCCATAGCATTTTTATCAGTACTGCACCAGTGGGCTTATCTTATCAAGCCAGACATTACTGTAGATCTCAGAGTTCACAGCTGGATAAGACTGATGATTAGTTTTTTTCTGTTGGCAACCTGCATAGCACCTTCAAGCACTATGACAGCTAGGCAGTACCAGCTTGATTTCTCCATGTGTCCTCTAGATTCATACACGTGGTATAGTACCTTCAGCAGTAGTCCTATCATTAAGTTCTGGAGAGAAGCAGGAGCAAAGTCAATAGTGAGTATTGGTTGGGGGTCTCTGGGACCTCTGTGGTAACAACTCCAAAACAAGTGCATTCCTGGCATTGGGATATTTATGTGCTAGCCTGCCCTGTCGGGCAGGTCCTCTGTCCACTATACGTGATATCAGGTGACACCTAGGTTTCCATATGAGTTTTTCCAAAGGTCTTAATATGAGTTATCCTTCCCAATACTCCCTCCCCTCCCCTGTCCGTCCGTTCTCCATTTAACACTGCCTAATGCATTCTTTCTCTCTCCCATTTGATGGCTATTTTCAGAATATTAATACAGTCTATCTCTGAGCATGGGAGATCTTTCCATCTTCTGGTAGCTTCTTCAATTTCTTTCTTCAATGTCTTAAGATTTTTATTATACAAGACTCTCCCTCCAGTTAGATTTTATTTCAAGATATTTTCTGTGTTAATTTTTGCAGAAAGTATTGTAAGACATAATTTTTAGCTAGTATTATTCTAGTATTAAAAGTTACTTGGTGCCCCTTTGATTTAAAATCAATATAAAAATCCTTACAAGATTTGAAACTGATTAAAAAATTGCTGAGTTAATATCCCTATGTATTGTGTAATTTCCTGATTCTGTGTTTTTTTTTTTTTTAAGTTCTGAGGTTTTTTTTTTTTTTTTTTTTTTTTTTTAACAAATCCATAAAGTATCCTTAGAAACAGAATACTCATAGGAAATCTTAGGTCTTTTTCTTTGCTTTGTGCATATTGATCTGTTTTGCTAATTTTTGCTTTTGTGAAGAAAATTCACTACTGTATTCTACGAGTCTCTATAATTCCTTGAAGTCTTATTTCAGCAATTTATTACTGTATATTTTTTCCTTCTTAATTAAAGTGGAAAACAAGGAAAGGTACTCTGAAAATACTGAAGTCTTAACCAATTCTCATATTATGGGGCTTGAGGAATAGTAGAAGAATAAATACTTACACATTTTCAGAAAGCTCAAACATCAACAAAAGAACCAGAAAAGAGTTTGACTTCTAGTCATAAACATAATCAATTCTATCAAACCTATATGAGTTTTCTCAAGGATTTTTAGTTCCTTTCATGGTGTTATTAAAACTTAAAATGTTTATTATATATTGACTCATTCATTTGACAGTGATACATGGAGTATACTATGTAACCTGGAAACTGTTTCAGACTCTCGCACATACTGCCAAACAAAAGATATAAAGTTATCAAATTCTCTTCTTTATAGAATCTGGGTTCTTTTTAGAAAGACTAGAAACAGAAAATTGTTGGTCAATATATAGCAGTTAAATTCAAAATCTGAGAAAGTAAGGACGTGAATAAAAGTCCTTGTCTATCAGAGATGGCCTTGGATGAGGGGTATCTGCTGAGAGATCTGAATGCTGTAGGGTCTGCTGTGAGACCCTGAGGCTAGAGGTCTCCAGGACAGAGCATGCTAAACAAAGTCAACCAAAACACAAAGCATGAAACAAGATTTCAGTCTCCTTAAAAGACAATGCACTGAGCATGTGTTAGAAAATATGCTTCTCACAGTAATTGTAAAACCTGTCATGGTCTCAGTCCCAGTCACTGTGAAATGTCCTTTGGTTCTGTCTTGAACTTTGGAATGTGAATACATACATGGGATGAGGTCATTTGGAAGATCTTAACTCAAAAAGCTATGCCCATTTTCCAAATGTTGACACATTTTATTATATAATAGCAGGCTTCATTAAAAATCACCAATGTGAAACTCAGAAGACTTTAAAGTTTTGTACAAGTGCCAAGCTCATAGTGGCAGATGTGTTTTCCTGTATCTGATTTTTATTTGAAAGCTCCAAGTCCATCATTAGCCACGTTGCTGTCAGTTGCATGCTTGAAGGAACAGGCTTACGTTTTTCATTTTCATGAAATGCTTCCCAAGTATCCAAGTTTGACTGATGGTAAAATGTCATTTGTTCTGTTGAATAAAAATATTATCCCTTGAGGAAGGTGGTTAATTCAGTTCAGTAGACAATTACAGAAGTGGCTTTCCTTGAGATAACGGCCACATTTATACAGTCTATTGAAGCAGAGATTAGTATTGTCTCATTTACTGTATGATTAGTTCTTACAGGCCTATGGTTTTGTCATTCAGTAATGGTAAACATCATGAACAGGGCTAGCATTGATGGATGCCACCAGTTTTCTGTCTTTCATTTTGTACTGAGACTGAGAATACCTTGACTGTGAAACAAAAAAGAATGTAGCATTTGGGATTATTAAAAAAAAAAATTACATTCCTAGGAGTGGAGAGATACCTCTGTGGTTAGGATTAGTGCTCTTGCAGAAGAGTCAAGTTCAGTTTCCAGTACCTACACGGTACCTAACCACCCTCATAAATCCACAACCAGTGGATCTGACATGGCCTTCTTGCCTCTGTTCTCAAAGCACACTTGTGCTCTACCTACAAACATGAAGGCAAAACACTCATATGTATATATATTTTAATTCCTGTCTTTTTGATGCCTTTACACTTGTTGCTACTCTGTAGATTAGAAGTAAAATGTAGAACAGGTTTCCCAAGTTGTACTTTGAAAGAGACTAACGCTCCCCCCAAAAAAATATTTACAAGTCTAGTTTGTTTATTTCTATCTCATCCTCCAATCAAGTCCAAGTCAATTAGTCAATTATTTGTGAATTCCTGAGAAACACCAACCAATCTAGAAAACAGGACAACCTTCCTTTTTAACAGTTTAAAAGATCTTAGGCTGCTCACTGTTAAGAAAGGGGTCTTCCCTGATGATGAGATGAGGCAAACTTAGGCTGCCCCGGTCAGCTATTAACAGTTTACACAGCTGCACTAGTGTTTTCCTATTAGACTAACAGGAAAAACAAAAGTGATAAAAACAACTGACATTTTCTGGGTCCTTTCTATGTCTAGCCCAATGCTTCTAGACACAGACATTATGTCATTGAATATACAGAGAATAAACCAGGTGTAGAGAAGTTTAGTGATAAAGCAATATTCAGACACTCATCTGTGAGATTTCAGCACCTGAGCTCTCCACTCCAAGAAGCCTATCTGATCAAAAAGTGTTTGGGTACTTCCAAAAAAGTGTATGCCACTAGTGAATCAGTGGGCAAATATTTACAGGCTTGCAGTTATTTTAGCTGTAAGCACTATTTCACCTAATTCACTGACTCCAACAACAAAAAAGAAAATGCAAGTGTTCTCATTATATATAGAATATTAGATTTTAGTTTGAGTCATGCCAAAGGAGGCGGGGGAGTTATACAACTTCTTAAACATGACAAAATAGATTTCAGGACTATCATGGAAAATATAACGGTTTTACAGTGAAGGAGAGAAATCAGTTTCAAATCAGAATTCAGCATGGAAAACGGGATCTATTGCCAAGGCAGAAGGAAGATACCAGATGATGGAAACTGACTAAGAAATATCACAGATGAGGAAGACTTCGTCTGAAAGGACCCCATCAAGACCCTTTCTCAATGCAGGACCGGGTGATTAGGTTAGGCAGAAGCTGGAAGATAGACAATGAACATTCTTAAAGAGTGAGGGTGATCTAAAACTCATGGTAGGGCTTGTAAACTGACTTGGCAGGGTATTGTTAAAATTATTATGAGGCACAGGAGAAGCCTGATTAATGAACAATCTTAGTCAGTTATAAGGCTATTGTTAAAAGATTTAGATATCTTAGAAACTGGTGCCCTACTTGCCTTCATACAAGGTCCAAGGTGCATAGCAAACCACCCACCATATATGTCATTTGTCTCAGGTGAAACTGTGCAGCCCACATCTTTATTTCTCATCAAAACAATATGTTTAATTCACTTATGTGGTTCAAAACAGAGCTAGAAATTTCTTTAACATTGTTAGACTTTTTCTATATTCTTGGAAAATGATGCCTCTTCCTATTAGAATTTGTCTAGATTGATGTGGAGATTGGGAATATTTTAAGTTCCCGTGTGTGTGTTCGTATGTGATTGTTAAAACGAATATAACCCATGGATACATATGTATATACATTTAAGATACTTGGAAGTTTCTTTTGAATCATGCAAAATTGAAATGGCATTTTGAGAAAGCTTGGGGAAGTAAGGAGGACAAGTGTGGTACCCAGAATGAACTCTCTTACAACTCAGGTGTTTCCTGAGTAGCTGCTGTTTGAGAAGAACTGGACTCTGGTGGAGGAGAGGAGAATAAAACACCTGATATCTATGACTTATATTCAAATAAATAAAAAATGATACTAAACAAGTAGATGTGCTTGTTGTAGTGAATGCTACCAAAAACAAAAAAAAGAAGCTGGTTTAGGAGAGACAATAATAAAGATGGGAGGGTGCAAATTCACTGAGTGGTATGGGAGTTATTTGGAGGTGCTTGCCACAGATATTTGTTGGGAGAGCCTCTGAGCAGAAGAATCTGAGAGCAAGGCCACAGACAGGAGTCTTTGGCATATTTTTGGAAGAGCAGAAAAGTAAGTGCAGTAGCTGAGGAGTGAGACCTATGGTGTGAATGTACACACCGCTCCATATCACATTCTTATCTAATTCTCACACCTAATTCTCAGTGTGCACCTATTCAAAGATGAGATTTTGTAGAATAATAGTAGATTTTCCTCTAGGGTTTATGGCTTCCACAGGTTCTTGGCGCTAATAATAAGAGTCAGGTATAGACAACATCTTGCAAGAAATGACTTAAATCATAAAGTGGTTGGTTACTCCCATACATTTGTGCCGCTATTGAATGAGAGGGTATATCTCACCAGACACATGGTTTATTATATCTCACAGGGTTCACAACTGGGTAACGTTGATGATTGCTTTTCTCTTCCAGTAACAAACATAGCACCTTTCACCACTATGAAAGCTAGTCAGTAGGGATGAAGATTTGAGGACACCGCTAGCTTTATTTCACTGCACTTTATGACTCAAGTATATATTGTCTTCAATAATAGGGCCTTACTGTCAAATTCTGGAGGGTGACCAAGACCAATGGCAGTAGGCTGTAATATTCAGGTTTTATCAGACCTCACTGGTCAACAACAACAAAAGAGGTAACCCATTCCTGACACTGGGATTTTTATTTGCTAGCTTGTAAGATTAGTATGATTATTGTCATCCTCCATTATAGCATAACTCCATTTAAATGCTCACTCTCTCCTCCTTCTCTCTCTCCTCTCTCAAAGATGATTGATTGATTGATAGATAAATAGATAGATTAGATTAGATTAGACAGAATAGTACTTCTTGTTGCTGAGATAAAACACCATAACCAAGAAAACTTATAGAAAAAAGAATTTATTGGGCATACAGTTCCACAGGGATAAGAGTCCAGCATGCTGAGGACGCAACAGGAACAGAAACCTGAGAGCTTACATCTTCAGGCACACACAAGAAGCAGAGAAGGTGAAATTGGAAATGGATCATGGCTATAAACTCTCAAAACCCACCTTCATTGATGTGCCAACAACTGACCAGATATTTAAATACTTAGAGCCAATGGGGACACTTATTTAAACAAGCACATTCCATCCTCTGGCCCCATAGACTCAAGATCATATCATAATGCAAAATGTGCTTAGTCCAGCTTTAAAAGTCTTCATTGCCTTTCACAGTCTCAGTACTATTCGGAAGTCCAAATTCGTCTTTTCTGAGACTCAAGGCAATCTCTTAACTGCAAACCGTTATAAAATCCAAAACCAAATTACATAACTCTAACGTTCTATGGCACAAAATACACATTAAAATTCCAAAAAGGGATGAAAAGGAGCACGGTGGTAAAATCAAACCCAGCAAGACAAATGCCAAACCTTGTTACTCCAAGCCTAACATCCGGAACTTTACTTCCAATGACTCAGCTTCTCCTGGATTTCTTACTGCAGCATGGTTCATCTCTAATCAGGTGGGAGTGGGGAGCAGGGAAGGTGGGCAAATGATTCTACGAGCCAGAATCAGTGGACTGCTGAAAGAATCTGTCTTTCAGACTCAACGTTGCAGTTTCGGTTGTGAGAGCATACACATGTTCTGTGTAAGTCAGCCTAGACAGATCCAAGCATGGATGGGGAGGTAGGACAGGAGTTCGCCCCTTGCCTAGTAGCTGTTGGCAGTGGTGGCTGCGGGAGAGGAAGAGCCCGTCTTTGATATTTTGTCATAGCAGCAGAAATGAATCAAGACACTAAGGCATGGAACTCAGTCTAATAAGTCAGACAAGATAAGCAGAAAGAATCTTACATTAGGCTTGAATAGAAATGGCAAGGTCTGACTTGCATTTGTCAAGAATTTCCCTGGTTGTTAGGCAAAGGTCGGACTTTAGGCCACTTTTTTTTTTTGAGGGAAAGCTATTGTTTATGTAGTTAGTTCTTGGAAGATTTCAAACAGTGTATTTTGGATTACATCCACCCTCTCCCATCTCAGCCCAAGCCTACCCCCCATCCAATACTGTTTACTTCTTTTTCTTTTTAAAGTTCATCAATCCAATTTGTTCTGCCCATATACTCTTGGATTTGTGGCCATCCATGAGTATGGTTGACCTATCAGAGACAGGATTCTTATGAAGACTTCCATCAGCTATCAATTGCCAATTCCTCCTCTACTAGGGATGGGATAGCTTTCCTAACTCCCTTTTCATGATGGAATGTTGTTTGACACGTATTCGAGCAGTTCTTGTCCATGCTGTCACAACCAGCAGGAACTCATATGTGCATCTGCACTATTGTGTCCATGAAACCCTGGTTCCTTACAGTTATCCATACCTTCTCACTCTTAGAATGTTTATCCCCCCCCCTCTTCTGTAATGATCCCTGAGCACTTGGAGGAGAGGGTGTGATAGAGATGTCTGATTAGTGCTAAGCATCCCACAGTCTCTTATTGTCTGCACCTTGAAAAGTTGAGGGTGTCTGTGCTAATTTCCATCTGGAGTTGAGAGATACACCTATTTATGAGCACAATAGTAAGTCATTAGGAGTTGGTTTAGCAGAAAAATACTAGTAGATTCTCCCAAAAGTCCTATGCCGTATCTAGCCTCAGATTCTTGATCCTAATATAATGCCAGGTATGGGTTTCATCTTGTGGGACAGGCCTTACATCTAATAGAAACATGGCTGTTTATTCCCATAATACTTGTGCCACTATTTAATCGTTGGGTTATTTGTTATTATTGTTTGTTATTTCAGTTGTTATTTAAGTTCTCATGGTTCACAGCTGGGTAAGACTGATGCTTATCTTTCATAACACTAAGCCACTTCTTAGGAGGCAATTTCAGTTCTTCAGAGATGAGAAGATAATGACATGGACTAGTGATAGTAGTTTAAATCTTGAGCCATAATCACATTCCAGATAGAGCTGATATCATTAGGATATGAGTGTGGATAAATAAGTGAGGTTTAGGGGCAGAACTCTCATGCCTTCCAGAATATAAAGATTTGTAAGGTGATGGTTATTCAATAACAGAGACTGAGAAGAAATTGAATCACAGTAGAAAGAGAGCCAGGAGGATGATACTGAAACCAAAGGAAGATAATGATTGAGAAACAAGAAACTCATCACATACAAAGGCTAATCAGTGCAGTAAGAATACTAGAAGAATGAGATTTTTCCAAGAAGTTCATGGGTGACCTTGGTAGTAAAGCGGGTAGAACACACTGTAACGGCAGTGGGCATATGTGTTTATGAGTGAGTAAGGCAGGGTAATAGAATAACCAGGTAGAATTATAAAGGAAGGAAAGGGAAATCCCAGTGTAGACTGGCAGGTCTAGCCTAGAACGCATTTTTAAAAAATAGAATTTAGGTCAGTGAACTGACTCAGCAAATTAAGGCAGAAGCTGCCAAGCTTTAGGGCCTGAGTTTGTTCCCCAGGAGTCACCTGGTCAAAGAAGAGACCTGACGCTCCAAAATTCTCCTCTGACCTCTCCATGAGTGCCATGGCACGTGCAGGCTTGTATACCCACTCTCACACATGTAATAAATAAATTGATATGATGAAATTCTTAAACAAAAGTTGGATTTATTTGCTATGCCTGCCTGCCCATTAATGATCCATTGAATGGGGTGAACTAGATATATAAGAGAACATGGGAACATTACAACCATAAAACTGCTTCCAGAGAAGAATAGAAAAGTCAGTCCAAGATCAGAGCATGGCTTTGAGCCAGTCACTGGAGGGAGAGCTCTATGGACACGGGTGCGATGGGATGTGTGACGTGGAATTTCATGAATGTTCCACTCTGAAGATGTCTAAGTAGAGATGAACACTTTAGCAAACACCCAGAAAGAGTACAGAAAAGGTGAAAAACATTTGTACATGTCTGCAACTCTCCTAGTGAAGAAACCAACTTCACTCACGCACGAGGAATCATCTGTGAGGATGGACAGGCCCAGCAGCTGGCACCATGTTGTCTCCATCTTAATGTTCTGTGGTCAGCCGCCTCCACCATGTACTGTCCTGCTGTATAGTCTTCATGATCCTGAAGAAATTAAAGGATTCACAATGGATGCTTGCTCTGAGTGACCTTCCAATGAAGTAATAGCCATTTATGTTCCCATTGAAGAAATCTGAATGGTCAACTATGGGAGAACTATATTTTACGATTCCACCTTTTTGAGAACATGTAACACTCAGCTATGGGGTAACTGAAGTAGCACAGAGTCTATCTTGCGGGAGAACTGAAGACAGATGACTTGATTCCTTGCTCTATGTTTCAAAGCAGTTAGGAACGTGGCTATTGGAGCTAACCCTGGAGGAAAAAGGACATGCTTTTTAAAAACTGAATTGCTTCTAAGACCATTTAATGCCACATTTTAAATGAATAATTCATTGCATTTTCAGCAATGAGCTTCCCAATGATTCTGGTCTGCATGTGAGAGTACGGACTTCAGGGAAAATAAAAACAATCAGCACCATTCTTCCGTTATTAAAATAGCATTTAGGGAGGCGGTGTGCCACAAACACCACTGGCTTCTGCAAAATATGGAGCTGAATTCTCCCTTGTCAAAGGACCTCCCTCCTGCTTGTCTGGAATTTCTTTTTTCTAGAACTTTCTCTCCCTTGAGAAAGGCCCCAGAATCTTGCTGGATTATATAAGAGGCCCATGACATAAGCTAAGGGAAGAAGCTACAAATTAGCACATCAGACTCATTTTCTCTGGTAACCTGATTTTATACTGTGTGTTTCACTGTCATGAGTCAAATTAGATAGGATCCTGTGATGCTTAACTCTCTAATGCTAGATTTTCTACAAAAAAAAAAATCCAAGTGTTTTAAGATGTTTGAAAGTGAGTCCTTTTCTTGTTACATTCACACTTACATTAGGGATGTGTCAGTTTGCACCTTGTCCAGCAGACCCACATCCAACACTGACAGGTTCTCTTACTGTCGAGTTTGAACAGTAACACCTTAATAAGTCTGCCCCAGAAAAGAGAAATGGAAATGCTTGGGGAGCCCCTTGGGTTTCCCTCTGAGCATAGGCAGGGAAGATTTATAAAATGGAACAGCCCTCACACATCCTCACTCCTTAAAGAGAAAGCCCAAGCACTGCTTTATTTGTGAAAGATCCAGTGGACATTCAAGGGGGAGAGAGAATGATATCAAAAAGACTGTATGGTTTCAGCTGGTAATCTCTAAGAGATGGGGGGATATGGGATACGCAGACCCTGCTAGCCAAATCTGTTACAGGTGCAGGAAAGTTTCAGTTCCAGAGTCTACCTCATTGGTTTCTGTTGTCAAGTTCACATCAATCACTGCTTATCTGGTTGCATATTTATTCGCTTACCTAGAGATTCCAGATTAGGTAAATTTTCCTTCAATCCAAAATTCTGCATATTTACCAAATTCAAGTGGAATAGAATTTGAATTATAAACTTAGGAGACCCCTAACAATCCAGAACCAACTTTTCTCACTGGACCTGACTGCACAATTAGCTTTGTTTTTAACAGTGATAGCACATTAAACAGCATTCCCATTATTAGAAAAGGGGGACAGAAGGAAGTGAAAAAGAGCAAGAGGGAAAGAGAAGAGGAAAAACAGAAAGGAAATAAACAACAGATGGCCCTTGTTGGATCTGACCCCTTTTACCATCCCCACAGAGCAGCTTTCTCTGCTAAGATCCAAGTTCAATGCCGACATTCTCTATGTCTGGCCTTTTTGTGCCCGTCATCACGTCAGTACAGATAATGCTGCAGTTATATTGTATTTTTCTACTTTTGTTTCTCTGAGCAGTTATTAGCCTTTGGAGTAGAAGAACTGGGAGCATTTCACCCATTGTTCCCTGTGTATACGGAGGATTCTTAAGTGCCTTATAAAATAAAATGAATTAAGTTGAACTCAGACAGGGTCATGATAAGCCTAAGAACTGTGACTACTGACTTTCTTAGTGGATGGATTCTAGGACTGGGGGATTAGAGCTAGTGTAGAGATAGGGTTACAAAAGAAAGGGAGATCTGAAGTATCCACTTGATAGATGCAGTATTTTTTCTCCATTATGTTGTGATAACTAACTACTCTTATTGCTCTGAGGGGAAGTATATAAAACACATTATTGCAACCCATGATATTATTTATATGATACTGTCATGGGCTTCCTTCCATTCCTTAATAGTACTTCTCTGCATCTAGAAATCGATTCTAATATATGAGTTAAGTTTAGGGCTTTCAGTTTTCCCATGGATTGGATGGGAAATTCTTATACATATAATTCATTTTCCATTTAACATAAATTTAGATCCTACAAAATTAGTTAGAGCTCAAGTGGTATGAAATTCAGCTCAAACTGGCATGAACAAAAATTTATTGGTCCAGATAATAGCAAAGCCAAGTTGGTAATTCTGGACTTAATGTAGGACTTACTTAATTTAACATATCATTAGGAATCCATTTTATCTCTCAGGTCTGGCTTCTCCCCTAATGGCTTCATTTTCTAACTTCAGATGATGCTAGGTGGTTGCTGATAACACCTGCTTCACATCCAATTTTGTCCACTCAGTTGGTAGAGAAATTGCTTCCTGCTCAGAGACCCCAGAAGAAGCTTCCTTGTGCCTTCCTGCCCTCCATGAGGCCCTATATTCCGTGTGCAGCCTACACTTTGTCCATATTCAATCTGAATGTCCCTTTGAACTATGCACCACACCCAGGATCCTCACTGGAGGTGCCCATGGTGGTTATGGGAGGACAGTTACTAACACACTAAACTGGGGTGCTGATGTCAGAGAGGAAAATGGTAGAGGTTGACAGAAAAAAAAAAGAGTAAAGAAAGAAAGTTCACTGACTGTATATGCAGTCTTCCTAAAGCTATATAATTTTTAAAGGAGATTTTGAAGGTTAACGTTGTGTAATCCTTGAGCATTATTCCTGGCTTAATAAAAATGGAATGACTCTTTAACCCCACGAAGTTACATTGACCTTGAGGATCAGTTTCGTATGTAAAAGAGGAAAGTGGAAATAGAAGATTTCCAAAGTCTGAGTAATGCTCAGAGTAGGTCATCTTTGTGTTATCAGGATGAACAGTAATTTGTGAGGCTCTGAGATTCCTTTGAAAGTTTCAGATTCAAGAATTAAGTTAGATTTTAGTAATAACAAATCTAATTACTTGTTTTCTAAACAGAGAAGAAAGTCAATTCTCCTTTTTTTTTTCCTACCTTCAGATGTCTTTTAAATTTTTCACTTACCACAGAGTCTGAAGTTCAATGGCAGCTCTCCTCAGGTTGGCTTATGTTCTTGGAAAACAGTCCTGCATAGATTTGGCCAAGAATTAACCTTGACAAACAAACAGTGAGTTTGACGGACTCCAGCCTTGGTTACAATTGCAGCTCCTGTAACAAATCTTTAAGTTCTGACATTTCAGCCTCATTTAACTAAATTTTCAAAGCATCCTCGTGAGGAGGTAATCCCATGGTGGGTGTGATTGTGTTTACCACCAATTTCTGGAAAATAGCTTAAGTAAGAACTGACTTGGGGCTTTCTATGTCTAGGCATCTTGACTAACATGTCATTTTTTTGACTTTTTAATCATGTAGTCCTTCAAACCCCTACAATTTATAAGCAAGAGGCTGGGCTGCACTTAGGGAAGAATGACATGTTCAAGGGCAGAAAGCTAGTAAACACAGGAGGCCCAAGTCTATCTTAACTTACAACCTCTATTCTTTAAGAGCTAAAATGATTACTAATCTGCTGCAATCTTTAGCTGTTGAGACCATCTCAATTCTTGAACTGTAGGCAAGATAGAAGAAATGCTATATTATTAAAATATTTATAGTTATTTTACCATTGTTTATAACATCTATTTAATATCTAATGGGTAAATAATAAAGACTAAGTGATTTAATATAAGTAGGCATATTATTGTATGTATGAAAATATAAATTCCGGGGCTGGAGCTCAGAGGGTAAGAGCAATTGCTGTTCCTCCAGAGGACCCATGTTCAATTCCCAGCACCCTCACGGTGGCTAACGACTGTCCATATTTCCAGTTCCAGGGGATCCAGTGCCCTCTTCTGACGTCCAGAGGCATGACACAAGTGCTGCACTGACATCCATTCAGGCATTACATTTATAAACATAAAAATATTAAATAATAAATATATAAATCTCAATGCTATTCTTACTTTGGGTTATCCTTACATACCTTTCTCGGAATTCCACGGAAGAGATAGAAACAGATGTTGCAAAGTCAAATAGATGGAGGACTTTCCAGAAATTCTCATCTGCTTAACATAGTTTTATTTACTTATTTATTTTTAATTCTTAAGTAGACTTTAGTTTTCAGAGAATTTTTAGGTTTGAACCAAAATGGGTAAAAATACAAAGAGGATATTTTTAAAAAACTGTACTGTAGGTGAACCGTGTGAAGGAGCTGAAGAGTCAGGCTGAGAACTCTGATCACAATGTCTCCAATGTATTTCCTTCCAGAGTTTTTGATATTTTTTCTTCCTTTTTATTGAAATTTTGTGACTTTCATACGATGTGTTTTGATCATATCTGGATCCTTCCTCTATTCACATCTCCCTTACTATACCCACACAATGTAGATGGTAGATGGCTCGATCACTAGATAGATAGATGATAGACAGATAGATAGATAGACAGATAGATTTATGCATATAGATTCTAATTTGTGTCCTCAAATGTTTTCCAATGTGGGTCATCCACAGGAGCTTGGTTAACCTACAGAGTCACGCCTCTGAAAGTAAAAGACTCTCCCCTTCCACCAGCCATGGGTTGCCAATTGTTCCTCCGGTGGGGTTGGGGTTTCTTACCTTTCTCCCATATTTATGCTGGGATCTTGTCTGGTTTGGATAAAAGATGTGCATGCTGTCACTATTGCTGTGAGTTCACATGAGCAACTGACCAGCTGTCGGGAAGGCTCTGTTGCCCAGTGGTGTTCCACCACCTCTGGCTCTCACAATCATTCTGCTTCCTCTTCTGCAGTGAACCCTGAGCCTTGACAGGCAGGAGGTTGATATAGGTGTCCTATTCAGGGAAAAGCGCTTTGCAGCCTCTCATTCTCTGAACATTGGCCAGTTGTAGGTTTCTTTGTCAATCACAGTCTGTTGTTTAAGAAAGCTCCTCTGGTGAGAATTGAGAGATGCATCCATAATGGAGGTCTAGAAGAGCAGGCAGGTCTAGGGGCGCTCATCTAGTGACCGTAGTGGGCCCGAGAGCCAAGAAAGACAGTGTATGAACAGTGTATCAGTGGAAATACTTCCATTTATAACTTTCTTTTTAGTAAGGTCTTAATATGTGACTGTGACTTATTAATTCTTTTTTTGTGTGTTTTTTTTTTCTTTCTCTGCCTCGGCTATCAGCTGAGAATTAACATCCTGCTTGCTGAGGGAGATGCCCTGTAAATATTGTGTTTTATTTCCCTCACTGGGAAAACATGATGTGAGACTGTATTAGTTTCCAATTGTATCTGTAATAAATTTTCACAAGCTGAGTAGCTTCAAGTAACACAAATTTAATCTTTATATTTCTGTATGTCAGAAGTTTGGATTAATCTCCCTGGGCTAAAATCAAGATGTCAGTGGGGCTGATTTCCTTCAGGAATTTTCCTATACTTTTACGACTTCTAAGGATCACTTCCAACCCTCAGTTAATGAGCCCCTATTGCTCCAGACTGGATTCACAATCCTAGGTCTTTCTCTGACTCCAACTCTCCTGGCATCCCTCTGAAAGAGTACTTGACATGACCTTGAACTGGCATAATCCCCATGGGGTCACTGCTACCTTTGACTAGGCATCACTCCTCTTGTATTAGGCTGCTTTTAATGGTTTGCTTACCCAATTTCAGTGTCAGAATCCTCTTTTCTGAATTTTAGGTAATAAAAATGGCTACTTCAACCACTCAGGGGAGTAATAAAATAAGATCATCTGTGGTATTTACATGCTTAATATAATTCCTCCCAAAGGGAAGGAGGAACATACACATACCGCCTAGCCCCTTGCACCCCCCATAACCAAGCACACAACATACCTAACATCCTCCATATAAAATAAACAACAAAAATGAATGTTTTAATTTGAGATATTTTTTGTATGAGTTGTGATCAAGGTAAAAGCTTATAGAGTATGCATTTTGGTTAGCCCAAATAGTAGTTTACTAAGTTGTAATGGCTTGAATTAGGAAGATGTATAGTTCCTTTAAAGAAACTGATTCCCAAGTAACTTATAAGGAAGTACTTTGAGCAAAACAATGACGATAAAAACATACACTTTTGACTGTCTCTTCAGCTGTCTTTACTGTAGACAGTTTCTAATTCTGGTATTCAGGGACTAAAGTCCCAAGATGTTCTCAGGATCACAGAAATACTACACATCTTTTCACAGATCACAGAGTTATATTATACAGACACATTAACACTTTTTCTCTACCTACTTATGTTCAGTATCTTTGACCTGTGCATTAATTTGATAAAAGAAATGAAAAAAGAAACAGAACAAGCTTGTTCACAATCATGTGGCATAACAGAAGTAGTAACTAGTTGAATGTTTAGAGTTAGAGGTTAGTATATCTAAAACAGTTCAAGACCGGAAGGGGAGAGAAAAGACTTTCACAGGAAAAAAAAGTTGCTTTAGGAATTTTGAAATAGATTTGTAGGCAAAAAAGCAGGCAATAGGAAAAGTGAGTAAAGTATGCTTATGAAGGTCAAATGGGTTTCAGTTCCTCCTGGCCTGAAAAGCTTCCAAGAAGGGATTGAGAATATGTTTACTCAGATTTCTCTTTGTGGAGTATAGATTTTTACAACCTGATTTTTCAAAAGTTTCTGCTTTGAGTTAGATTAAAGATGAGGTGAAAGAAGGATATGGTAGCTCCTGTGCTTGCCAGCTGAAGCCAGAGGGTCATGAGTGCAACTATGAACTACATAGTTCCAAGTCAGGCTGTGCTATACAGTGAGATTCCGTCTGAGACAAAATGACAGAGATGAAGGAGAAAGAGCAGAAGAAAGATTTCAACTCTGCATTGACTAGTGCAAACTCAGAAACCATAAATGTCAAAAGCATATTTTGAAAGTCTTAGTAATTGCAGTTTGAGAGTAACAGGCTCAAGTAAACATGTATCATTGATCCAAGGAAGGCTGGGAAAGAAAATACTTATAAGGGCTATTAAATATTGATAAGTGAATGTGGATACTTGTTTAACCACAGATAATGAAAAGAAAAACTATACTTTTATGTTCTTAATAAGTGTTCACTTAAAGTAACTCTTTTGTGATACATGTGTGTGCACAATGTAATTGTCTTTCCTTAGGTCCTCCAGGTCATTCCAGATGCACGTGTTCAAAAAGTAGAGGTGGCCAAAGTTCACAAATTCCTGTTTTTAGAGGAACTTGAGACCTGCATGAGTCCTGTTTCTTTATGATCTCCATTTCCATTTGTAAATGCTCTAAGCTCTTTTAATATTACTTTCATCATGATTTTACTTTTACCACATACAAGAAGGCTTCATTATATATCTAACTCTTGAATCTCAAGTTTCTTCAGCTTAAAATTATCTTCAGGCCAATTCTGAGCAGGTAACTTTTCCTTAGACTGGTGGCTTAATGAAGGCAAAAATTGGGGCTTATTCTCTCAGATCTTAGTAATTATCATATAGTAGATACTCAATAAATGAAGAATGAATTTTTAAAAGTGCTAGGCACTTCAGTCTTACATATTAAATTTTATTACTTGATTTTAAAGGATAATTTACATCTAAGAATTTTTCAGTTGTAAGAGAAAAACAGCTGAATCAGAAAGTTGATTTACTGGTATATGCTACTAAGGAGCCCAATGTGACTTGTTCAAATCAAAGGAAGAATTATAGAGTCAGGCGTGCAGAGATCAGAACTGTAACTCTGTGACAACAGAATTCTATCAGTCTGCCATCTCTCATTTTCTTTGCTTCCCATTGCAGTAGTTGGACTATGATAGTTATCATTTGCAATATACTATGGGACACAAGATCCCAGCATTTCTAGGCTCACAAATTTGTTCTGCACGAGAAAGCAGGATCATTGCTTATTAACCCAGAGAACAGACATTGAACATTTTCTTATAAATGTATAGGATTTGCTTCTTTCTGCTAACTACTGAAAGCAGAATATTGGAAACTTTGTTGATCATGGCTGCATCTCTCAACTACTCTTTAGTATGAATCAAGATCAGGAAGATGCTGAAGAAGAAGAGACAAGAGTGTACCCAGAATGGAGGTATAGTCTAGGACTCCTGCAATCTCAGCCCTTTGAAGGGCCGAGGCAGGAAGATTGCTGCCCATTTGAGGTTAGCCTGGATTATACATCAAAATACTATCCCAAAACCAAACAAAGAAATGAAGCAAGAATGGAAAATATGATTAACGTTTTAGGTATACTGGTCTATCCAAAAGTACTACACTTCAAAAATACATTTCTCTTTTTTTTTACACAGTAAAATATGTATTAATATTTATCTTAATCATAGTAGTCTAAGACAGTCATCTTTAATTATGGAACCACAAATTTTATTTTCATTTTCTATGTTTATTTTAAAAACTCTCCTTCATTCCATTAGGTTTATAATTTGACTCTGCAGGTTACATAGCACAAAGACAGAAAGAAGTTGTTTTCAAAGGGAATAGCTTGCATAAGAGCAATATTTCTTGCAATACGCAAGTAGTAGTTCAATCAAACCTTGGTGAATAAATTATTCAGACATTGACCAGTGGATTTTAAGTCCTAAATTTGTCATGAATATTATCGTAATTCTGGGTATTTATGTAATTAAATATCCAACTGTTAATTAACATTTTATTGCAATATGTTTTAATTTATCTAAGTAAAAATCGTTGTGCATGATGACTTTGGAAATGTTTAGTTATGTCCGTGGGTAATGAAACAACATACTAGAGGAGAAAATATTAAAAATTCTAAAGTGCTATCACAGCATGATTTTAACAGCTTCAAGAGCTAGACCAAGGGATTGATTTAAGAAAACATTTATCACTTGAAACTCTTGAGGTTCAAATCAAAAGCTCACATAATCTGTGGAGTAACGTCACTTTTCGTGACATTGTTCTAGCTGATGTCAGGCCTGAAGTGCTGTCCACACAGCACAGGTTTCCAGGGGTTCAACTGACAGAGGACATGAAACTTCCTTGCCAGGTCTTGCTTTGTGGTGGCGTTTCTAAAGACGGGTGGCCCATACCACTCTAGAGAGGTGTGTCTCTGCGTGACTCTGTGTCGTGAGTTCCTCACACTGAAGTTCCTCCGGTCTTTTCCTTTCTGAAGTGAGTTACCTGTCCTCTATCATGAAAACTTGGTCATATATTGCAAAGGTGCCAATGCAGAGTTCAATTAATACACAAAAATCTTAAAGGTTAAAAATATTTTTATTGAGTTTTTGTACATTTTATATATTCAATCTTAATCAAACTTAAACCTCTTCTGTAGCCCATACCCCCTCATAGTCTCCTTCACCAGGTTTCACACATTCTGTCATATATGTTAAGTCCTAGAATTTCTACCCAGATCTCCCTCAGTACAAGTTCATCCACTGAAGTCTAGTCAGTCTATCTAGGTTCACTCCCTTAAAGAAGATCAACACTCCCTCACCCATCAATAATCATTTTTCAGTAGTTCCTAGGCCAAGGCTGAGGCCTGCTGCCCATTTCCCCAGTTCCAGGCTGGGTTTTTGTCTGACTGAGTTGGCATTGGTCTCGTGCATGCTGTCACTGTTGTAAGTTCATGTGAACAAGTTCCCAGAGGCATGAAAGCCTCTGTTTCCTTACATTCATATGCTGGCCCTAGTTCTTACAATCTTTCTGCCTCTTCTTTCCTGAGCTGAGGTGGGTGAGATTTAATATAGGAGCCCTATCCAAGGACACACACTCTGCAGTCTCTTATTCTCTAAAAATTGGCCATATGTGGCCTTCAGTATACATCACTCTCTGTTGTATGAGGAAGCTGCAGTGATGAGAGTTGAGAGATGCATTACTATTCGTACCTCGTAGTCCCAATGTTCCATGAGCCTTAGGTGTAGAGATCCATCGAAGATATGTCACTTATGGCTGAGCATTTCTCATATATTCTTTATGTGTGACCAATTGTGGTACTTTGTAATAACCTTCATCGGTTGCAAAACCAAGTGTCTTGATGAGAGATGCATGCTATATTGTCTGTAAATAAAAGGATCCGTATTTAGCATATGGTGAGAAATCTCATTTGTCTAGACATATGACAGAGATGGGATTTTCTCTAAGATCTATGACCATATTTTTTGGTCATATTTATAGTGTTCCCTCACATTGACAGGGTTTTAAGTCCAGTTAGATAGCTGTTGATTACCCCCTAAATAAAAGTGCCACTATTGCATCAATAAAAAAAGTTTCAGTACCAATGATTATGGTTATTAGGCTTTACATCTGGGTTGGAGCATTGATTGATTTTCTCTCTTAGCAGTTGGCATAGTATTCTGTAGAACTATGAGGTCTTCAAGAGAAGACTTCCAGGTCAGTTCCAGCTCCATTGCTCCATGTCCTGATTTTTTAAGAAAAGAAAGAAAAGAAAGAAAGAAAGAAAGAAAGAAAAAAAGAAAGAAAGAAAGAAAGAAAGAAAGAAAGAAAGAAAGAAAGAAAGAAAAAGAAAAGGGACATTTAAGCATTAAATTGTTCTGGACTTTACTTCAGATATTGCGATGCCCTATGGTGAGAAGTAAGAATACATCTCTATGCTTATGGACATTTAAACAGAGTTTTCTAGTAACTATCTGACTGTCTTTTAACACCTAGTACACCTCATGTACAGTCACACATCCAACTACTCATCACGTTTTTCTAAGGAGCACCATATGTTGTCACAGCGAATTAGATTCCATTTTATGTTTATATTGCAATGACAGGCCTAATACTTAAATCGATGTGTTTAAAAGGAAGCCCCCTAGGCTTCTTCAAATGATGTATTGCTTTAGTTACCTTCTTGCTTCAGGTGTAATCAGGAATGTTTATATTCATGTCATTGTGAGAGAGATATGAATTGGGATATGCTAATGGGCCTGGCTTTGTACATAATGTTTTGTTAGTCTTTTGTTTGCTTCAGTCGCTTAATTAGTGACACTCATTTAAAGTCATCCATCTTTGTTCACATTTATGCAAATATTGCAAGTTAATAATGATAGATTCAGAGAATGCTGTTCATCAGCCTTTATTTTGAGATTTTAACTAAGTAAAAAGTATTTCTTTAAACCCATAAGGCTGAAATGCATTGATCATTTATCAGAAATTTAAGGATAATTTTATCATATGCCAGTGTGCAAATGCTATTTGTGAACTTCAAACAGTTCTTTCTAAATCTCAGTGTTTGTTCTGCCTCAGCGCAGCCCTCTATCCATTCTCAAGAAGATGGAGAAGTACAGTTAACTTTTCCTCCTAGAGTGCCATCTTGAATTTATTGGCCTTTTGCAATTTATGCAGACTATTTGTAGTTTACTCGTGATAATTAGAGTTAAAACTATCAATGTTCATTAAAATGCTTGTTGGTACTATAAGAAATAAACCTTTAATTATAATCTTCTTAATAGCTGGCTCTCACAATCGAGACAAAAACAATCTCTTGGTTTGCACATTCCTTGCATGCGTGTCTACCCTCGCATATGAGTTACATTGTTTTATTCTAAATTGCAAACGGCAGGCAAATAGCTCTGGAGTGCTGTGCTGCTTGTCTGTCCAGTCTGTTGCTGGCTTCATGTGCCGTTGCTGTCACTAGCACAATATTCTGTCTTCCTGTGATGAATGGAGATTGACAGTCCCAGTGAAACACCAGAATTGCTCTTTGTATAATCCAGGGATTTTTCATGTATGTGAGATTATAATAGTTAATTGTATAATCTATGAGCTCTGGTAATACAGGATAATGTTGAGAAGAGATATTGGCCAGACTCCAAGCTTTCCAGGGCCAGGAACTGGACCTGTTATGTCCGTATTGCTTTGCACACACTAAGAATACAATCAGTACACAAGCCATACCGACTGTCTGAAGAAGGGGTAGGTTGTAGAGGACAGGCTGAAGCATGAGTTTTTAGTTTTTAGCCATATACACAGTAGAAGGAGCTGGAAGAGCAGGTTTTCTTGATAGGGTCTCTCTAGACCCAACCCACCTGGATTAGGTGGGCCTCGATCTTGCGAAAATGCGTGCCTGCTTCTGCCTCCTGAGGGCTGGGATTAAAAGCATGTGCCACCATATCTGGCATAGAATGCATATTTTCTTTAAGAAACACATGTCTTAACTGCTGTCTGACAGCAGGATTAAGCAATTTGCACATGTTGAAGTTGGGCTGGATGAGGACGTGGAGATAGGCCTGGAAGTCAAAGTGGAGGTGGGCTTGCCGGGGAATTTGAATGTCATTCTGTACACGGAGGCTCCATCAGCAGAGACTCTGAAAGGTGGCAGAAGAAAGGGAAAGCTCCTGTGTTGCACATATGGCTAGATATTTATATATATATATATATAAAATATAGCTAGATAATTTGTGTTTCATACATCCAATGGAATGTTATTCTACATGGAGAAGGAAAGAGTGGTAGATTCTACAATGCAGATGGATTGTGAAAATATCACCCTAAGTAAATGAAGCCAGTCACAGAAGCACACATTGTATGAAACTGTAGGATGATAGTTGATGTCAGGATAACTAGCTTTATAGAGTGCTTGTCAAAGACTAGGGACAAATGGTGGCTGACTGAGAGAAGCTTCAGTGATCCTGGAATAAGAAAGATTTTGTTAATGATTCCACACCAATGTGCTAAGCACATTAATTCACCAAATACAATTCTCTCCAGCACAAAAACTTGCTGTACTTTACACAAATTATATTTCAGTAAAACGGTTATGAAAAATAAAAACGGTAATGGATACATTTATCTAGTACTTTATATACAAAAGCTACATCAATTATTTGTTTTACTTGCTAGAGAACCCCTCCTTATAAAATAGGGACACTTTTAGGGCAATTCTGCAGAAGAACAAAAAGAAGTTTGAGGTACTTAAAGAGTAGGACAATCATGGATCTTTTAAATTATATATGATATAGAAATGTTATATGTAATTGTTATATATTATTTCATATTTTCTAGTTGCATTGTTAATATGTTATTAGACAATAAATTCATTTAAAATAGTATGAGGTATAGCTTACTTATCTGTAGCTATTGCACTTTCTTCATATTTTCTGGGGAATCTATACTAAGCTCCAAATAGCCCCCTACAGCTGTCCCGCTATTGACACTTTATGTAGAAATGATCCCATTCCACTCCAAAAGAAAAATGAATCTCTGGCTCTCTGTGAAATCCCCTTCTGAGCTGCTCACACATCACTGTGTAAGCTGAAGGAGAGAAGTCTCATGTAAAACTCATGAGTTAACGTAGCAGGTGCCCTTGGCATGCATTTTAAGAATAGCTGATAAATTTTGATAAATTTATTTTTAGCTGGTGCATAAACCATAACCTCTGTGTATGTTACCTGGACAACATAGTATCATGGTACATGTAGACACTGAGGAACGATCAAATCAGGTTCGCCATGTGTATCTCCTTGAGTGCTTGCTTCTGTGCACGGCAAACTTTCAAAGAAATGTTTAGCTTTTGCATGTACAGTGTATCCCTTTCCCTGGGCCCTGCTGTAAACTACTGCAGCAGAACTGTTCCCTTCAGTCTATGCTCTCCAGCCTCTATCAATGCGATTCTGTACCTGACTACTATGAAATCAACTCCTTAAAATTCCACGTAGGAGTGAGATCACACAGTGCTTAGCCCCGTAGTGCTCCTGTCACTAGTCTATTGGATACTTGTATATACCATGCATTCTAATTACATATTCTTACTATTTTAAAATTTATTATCCCTAGGTACGCATAATATTTTGATCAAATTTGCCTCCCCTCCAACTCCTCCTTTGTCTCCATACCACATTCCCCTCCCAAATCCATGTTCATGCTTTTCTGTTTTAATTTAATATGTAGTAAATTCATTTAGTGTTTCACTTATGTTCATGAGTGTGGGGACCTCTGTGGGAACATGGGTTTCCTCTCAGGACCCATAACCCTGAAGAAAACTGTCTCCCAACCCCAGCAGCTATCCATTGCCAATGTCACCTCAAATACAGGTGAGATTTCACTAAGTCCCTCCAAGACTTTGATTAATTCTTTGACTCTTTCATGCATGCATATGATGTACCTTCATCCCATTTACCCCTCCTCCAAGATCTGCTCCCACCCACTGAACTTCATGCTTCTTATATCATGTTTAAACTCATGAAGTCTACATTCTGTTGCTCAGTGTAGTAGAGATAACCACCTATTTTTATTTTCAATAAATGGTTTTCCATTGGTTAACACTGAAGGCCCAATGTTACCACCATCCTTTGGTTCCAGGCGACCTAAAATGACTGGCCACCCTTAGCAGAGGTTGTGGTTTATCTCACCTTCTGTTCTAGGTATTTTTTCTTTCCATAAATGGAAGTTTTTTGAAGTTGTGATTTCTTCTTTTCCTCTTTTACACATTGTTCTTAATGTTGTGTCATTTATAGATTGGCTCACCAAGCTAAACTGAGGCTGAACACATTCTCAGAATAGTCACTAAATATATTCTAGCAGATATAACCAAAGAGCTGAGACAGTAATTAAGCACACCTGAAATCCCGTAAAATGTAAAATGTAATTGCATGTCACACAGAAACTTTGATATTGAAGCAAAGGAAAATAGGTCTTTCATTGAAAATGTCAAACTCATCATTGTTATTTTTCTCTTTACTAAAGAGTGACATTTGCATGTACATTCATTTCTGCTTTAGTGATACAGGAAAACACAATAGCTCTTACTAATTATTTAGCTGCTACTAAGCTGTCCATAAAAGACTCATGAAGGCAACAGAATTCGTTAATCTTCTTTCCCTTCCTCCCTTACCATCTTTAAAGATATCATGATCTTGTCTTACCATGGAGTTGACACATGGAATAGCTGAAGATCATGATCCAAATCAGTTTCTTACTTTACCGCCTCCATTTCAAATAGTGAGGAGTTGTCTTTCAGGTTATTCTTTACTCCATAGAACCTAAGATTTAGACAAGGGGTTATTTTATTTCATTTTTATGTGTATGAACATTTTGCCTACATGTATGTAAGAGTATCTTGTGCATGCCTGATGCCTGCAGAGGCCAGAAGAATGTATGGGATCCCTGTGGAACTGGAGTACTAACCTACTGCTCTTATCCTTAACCTACTAACTGCTCTTATCATCTGAGCCCTCTTTCCATACCTGAAAAAAACTTTCTTTCCCCTCTAGTCACAGCTGGCCAGAAACTCACTAAGTAGACTTGGTTGGCCTTGAGCTTAGAGATTTTCCTGCCAAGTTCTAGGATTAAAGGCACGCAACACCATACCTGGCCCAGGATTTTTTATTTAAGCAACGTTTTTTTTTTTTTAATTTTATTTTTAAATAAAGTTTTACTAAATATTTTGTGTTTCGTATAGTATGTTTTCAATGTGTATTGATTTCCTCTCCCCTATCTACGCCTGTCTTATACACCTGTGCTAGTTTTCAGGTATTCTGTCAAATCTATTAAGGTCTATTGAGCCAGGGTTGTGTCCCCAAATGTGATTCAGTGTATGCACATCCACTGGAATTTCATTAACCTATATAGCATCACACTCTTCAAGAAAATCAACTGTCCTCTCCCGATAATTATGGTTGCAAATAGTTCTTCAGCTAAGGTTGGGACTTCTTATACACTTTCCCACTATGCTGAGATTTTGATCTAGGTATCCTCTTCAGGAATAAATTCTGTTAATTTCATATTCTCTGCATTTTGACCAGTTGTGGCTTTTGGGGCTAATGATCATCTGTAGAATGATGATGCTTCACTGATGAGACTTGAGAGATGCATTAGTATTTCTTCTGCCCCTTGTTTTGTTATGTTTCCTGAGACTTAGGAGCAGAAGTTGCAAAGTAGATGTGTCACTTAGGCCTGAGCACTTCACAGATACTTGTTCTCTGCCTTTGAACAGTTATGGAACTTTGCAACAGTCTCCATCTGTTGTAAAAGTTTTGTTTTTGTTTTTGTTTGTTTAATCAATTGTGAGAGGTACACTTGTCACTTGTCTACAAATGTAAGGCTGTTTATTTATCATAGAGTGAGAATTACATTGGTCTAGGTGTGTGAGAAAAGTATGACCTCTCCAGCCATGTATATTTGGCTATGTTTACAGTACCACACATGAGTTTCCTGACATTGGGCAGGCCTTAAGTTCAGTTAGATAGCTGCTGATTATCCCCAAGATAAAAGTGCCACTATTGTACCAGTAGAGATTATTTGATGCAATGATCATTGTTATGGTTCATCGACTTTACAGCTGGATGGAATCATGGATTGGTTTCCTCCCTTGGAAGTTGGCATTGTATCTTCTGATACTATGGGATCTAGTCTTCATGGAGAAAACTTTCAGATCAATTCCAGTTTGATTGCTCCAAGCCCTGTGCCTGAAGTATGTTCTGTCTTCAGTAGTACGATCTTACCTTCAAGTACTAGGAAAAAAACAAGGGCTATGACAATAGCTTGTGTTATTTTGAGAGTCTCTTGGGCTCTGAACAGTAACTCAAAGGGAGGTTCCCCCTGTCAAGGGATTCTTAAAGTTCTCCCATTAATGACCCTTATATGTCCAAACTGTTTACACACAAGTCAAAGTATGTGGTCATATAGAATAGGCATATCAAACGTTTACAGATAACAAACCATAAATAAATTTATTTAAAACTATTCTATGCTATACATTTAAGAATTTAATTAAGATGAAAGCAAATTAGCACATTATTGGTATGGGTATGAGAGTTTATTTTACATATTGTATTAATATTTAATAGTGATGAATGAAGAGCATCTGCCATGGTTTTCTGAGTTGATATTTTGATTTTATAATTGCCAGTGCTGAGAATGCTGTTTCACTTATATACTTTTATAACGACTGGATGTTAGGGACACCAGAAATTAGTATTGATTCTGTCCTAATACAAAGCTAATGTTCTTATTTTGATTTGCTTATGGCCATCAAGCCAGCAACTCAAATAAAAGTTTGTAAGGTCCAGCTCTCTAATATATGGTATTTGATACATGCCGAGGAATGATGGTAGGGTACACACAATAAAACACGGAATAGTCTTAAATCTCAACAGAGATGATTCTGGCAGTGTGCTTTGGTGTTGTGTGGACTGGAAGCATGTACATATGCACACTTTCATTCAAAATCAAGGCTGCAGTAGAGTCATGTGATGAAGCATAGGAAGCACTCCTGGAATCTTTGGATCCTTACTGTGTGATTGATTTTGAATTAATATTTGGTCATTGTGCCTTCAGTAACTTTTTTTATGTTGGCAGATTGTTCCGTGCCCCCACATTCTACTATATGGAATTACAGCTCATAGTTGAGGAAGCTGTAATTTACACTGAAGTGCAAGAATGGTGGTGTGCAGAAACAAGATTCTTAAATATGCTGCTTCAATGATTTATGAAACACTTTCCTTGAAAAGGATGAAGATAGATAGGCAGTTATGTAATAAACCGGGAACCTATGTATCTCTCGGAAGTAATCTGCCCTTCCAAATATGGGAAGCACCTAACAATCATTTCACATCTGAAATACTGGAGAAACATTAATTCTCTCTCTCCCCAGAAGTTAGAAATGAAGAACACAAAAAGTATTGCTCTGTTTTTGTGGAAACTTTTAAGATGTTCGATTCCTGATGGATGGGATTATGTCATTTGTTTACTCCAGCCTTAGCATTTCTTAACACAGTGTGTGGCTAATAGTAATGCTCAGAAATATTTATGAATTAAGAAACAAATTAATGAGTTTCTTGTCGAGAAGTATCTCAGGAGGAGAGAACTGTGGTTTGTCACTAGGAGGTACAGAGGATATGGAAAGCATATCCCCTAATAGTTTTTCTTCATAACAGTATTTCACAATTCTAACTATATTGGATTGGAACATAAACAGCAATCAAACTGGAGCTCAAGTTGCAGAGATATTTCATGGCCAGGATTCACAATTGATCAGAAGTGATTTTTTTCATATATTATTTAAGGAGTTTTGTAACTATTTATTTGGGGAGAGATGATTGCCTTGGTGGCTGCTCTGTTTCACATTATTGTTTAAGAGACATGCTAATTCCACTTTAAGAAAGTAAAGGATACAAGAACACAATGAAAAATGCAATTATATATAAGCCACCCAGTTCTGAAAAGTAATAGTCAACTTCTTTATTGCTTCTAGAATATTGGCTATTAAAAAGCCATTCCCCTAAATTTATACCATCCATTGCAGACCAAATATAGCAATAGAAATAGGTAAGAAAACTATTTTTCCGTGGTTGATGAGTATTAGATTAAGTTCCCAACTTTGCATCTAATTAGTCATTTTTAGGAGCTAGTTTTGACCTTGTCAGAAAAGAAAACTTACTAAAAAACTAAGCTTGATTATTTATAGGACCAAGGATGATATCATTGTATTCGTCATTCTGCTGATGAATCCCATGGCATATGATTTGTGATGTTTCTGTCAGGTTCCATCTAACATTTACCCATCTGATTTTACTCCCTAATCTTCACAGCAATAAACCACTGCTACCATTGTGACTGTGATGGTAAGGGAAAAGACACAGAAGCTCGATGAGGTCTTATTTGGCTATAGACAACCTGGATGTTTTAACACATAAACCCTCTTACTCTTCATAAGCATTGTAGAGGTTTTAGCATTGATAACATTGTGGAGATGGTGAAACAGAGTTCAAAAGAAATAAAGGTAATTGCTTAAGGTCACACACTAGTAAATGGAAAACTCGATTATATTGCACTGAAGTCCTTTGGAAGTGCATTTTTTTTCCTTCTGATGCTCTCATTTTCTGTAAGGTCAAAACTCTTCTAGAGCTCAGATTCTCGTGAGTACCATTCACTGCTGAACTGTTATTACCAGCTACCACAGCTCTTCATGAGACTCTAGCTGAACATATCACAACCCATCCTAAAGCTCAGGCAGAAAGGGTTCTTAGCCAGACCAGTGTTGGTTAGCACCTCCTGTCCTTCAGTATTTCCAGTCACATATGCACATAAACCTGAGTCTGCTTACTGTGGCACACAGAGGCAAGATTCACAATCAAGCTACACAAATTTCAACAGACGAATAGATAAGAAAAATAAAAGCATATATATATATATATATATATATATATATATATCTCCAATGGACTTTTATTCACCTATTGAAAGAATTAAATTGTGTCATTTATATGAAAATAGGTGAATGTACAGAGCATCAGGTGTATTAATACAATTCAGAAATGCAAATATTGTCTGCTTTCTTTCATATATAGAATCATATATATATATATATATATATACACACACACACAATATTAGAAGGGTGGCTATTATTTGGAGGCAAAGGTACTAAGAAGAAAAGAAAGATGTAACAAGAGAGGGCAATGTAGGTCAATGTGAGAAAAGTACATGATATGAATGTATGAATATTTCCAAATGAAATCCACTACTTTGTATACCAATTGAAATTATAATGTTAATAAATGATGAAATAAGTGGATTTACATCTCTAAAATTCTGAATCGCATTTTCTCTCACAATATTTCAGAGCAGCTGTGCCTCTAGAACCCTGTTTCAGTGTTACCTTTAAATCCACTCAATTATTAGCAGTACTATATTTCAACACTATGGGTCCCCATCTATGAAGTCCCACAGAGGCATGTTTCGTTAAGCATAGAAGACACAGTGTGAGGTCTTCTGGAAAGAACCAAAGCACCTCTGCCAGTACCAGGAATAACAGTAAATCAGTGTAAACTTGTTGCAAATATATAGAGTTAGTAATATTTGGCTGCCATCACCTTCCTTCTCAACCTTCTCTCCAGGGAGTTCAGTAACCTAAAACAAAATCCTATTCCTTCTCAGACTAACTCTTTGTGTTGTAGAACTCATCAGTATCACAGTACCAGTTCACTCCCTAAGGTTAAATGTCTTGCTTCGAATCAGTGGACCACGAAAGTTGCCAAATTCTCTGGATGAATGCTTTCCCTTTTGGTTAACTGTGATTTGCAAGTGCATAGGAAATGTTCAGTGCCTTCTCTGCACATGTACAACATGCTCTTCCATATCAATGCAGGATACTTCTGTTGCTTTTTTAAAAATGTTTTTTGACCATGGAGATAAATTCATCTGTATTCTAAACAAGTTGCTCAAAATCTCCTCACCGTTCAATTTCATAGTAAAGACAGAGAGTATGTATTTATTTTACATATATTTTATTTTTTTATTTTTATTTTATGTATATGAATGGTTTGCCTACATGTATTTAAGTGCATCCATGTTATACAATGGCCACAGCGGCCAGAAGAGAGTGGTGGATCCCCTGAACCCAGAGTTACAGACACTTGTTAGTCACCATGTGGGTACTGGGAATCGAACCCAGGTCTTCTGCCAGAGCAGCCAGTGCCCTTAACCACAAAGCCACTTCTCCAGCCCTGCAAGTATAAATTTATTCTCACAGTCAATGTAGATGATTTAATGATGTTTATACAACCTGTATCTGGTTACTATATACAGTGTGCCAGTCACTGTACTTGAGAGAGCAGTGAAAACACTATAGCTTTAGAGGAAAAAGAATTGATGTGGATAAAAGCACTGAATAAAATAATATGAAGCCTGAGGAGACAGCTTAAGAGTACTTGTTGCACAAATATGAAGACCTAGTTTCATATCCTTGGCAACTACATAAAAAAGCTAGGTATGACCAAACATATGTGTAACCCCACAACTTCAACTGGGGATGTAGCAGAAACAAGAGGATCACGGGTTTGCAGGTCAGCCAAACTAGCCCCAAACCAGAACTCTCCACGTTCAGTTAGAGATCCTGTCCCAAAGGAGTTCTTCTGGCATTCACATGCATACACATGGGAATCTCTCAAACACAGGGGTAATCACACACACACACACACACACACACACACACACACACACACACACAAATACACCCACCAAGAAAATAATATGTTTCAAACAGAACAAGTTCTATCACACACTATGGTTTTATAATAAAGAATTTCATTAAAAAGATTAAAGAGAGGGCAGCTATATTTAGATAGAGAGGTTTTGGAGGACCCATCTAAGAAGGGGATGTTTTACTAAAGGATTGAAAGACAGACTCTGTATAGAAGGAAGATATGCAGAAATCTTTAGGTAGAAGTCATTTTACATTCTCTTCTCGACCAACAAGAATGATTATGACTAAGATTGGGGTCAGATAAGGTGAAATAGAGAGGAGAACTCCAATAAGGGTGAGAGGTAGGCACTGGACAGATAACATCAAACTTTATAGGCAAAGGATTTGTTTATGAAGGTCTTTGCTTATTTATAGATTTCTTCACTCATGTGGAAATCATATGGGAAATCTCCAAAGCTCTTCAAAGAGCGCAGTAATATGAGCTGATTCCAGTGCTTTATACAATTCCAGTGCTATACCTTGTTGTCTATGGTGACAAACAAGGTAATGGGAAACAAGACTGGAAAAAAGAAACCAATGATTATGGATTTGCATTTAGCCAAATGGAATTTGAGAGTACACCAAACATGACTGATGCCCCTCTGCCAAGGAACTACACTCTGTAGACTCTTATTTAATTTGCTTTGGCCTTTTTGTGGCCTTTTGTATTCATTGTCCTCTGCTGCATGAGGAAGCTTCATTGATGAGAGTTGAAATTCTGTTAATGGTCTCTTCTGCTCCTTGTTCCACTATGAGCTTTAGGTACAGAGGTTCCAACGTAGATGTGTCACTTAGAGTTGGACATCTCACAGACACTTATTCACTGAATGTGATTAGTTGTAGTACTCTATTAGTCTCCATCTGTTATAAAAGAAGCTTCTTTTATGAGTGATGACTAGCATACTTGTTTGTAAATATAAGGATCCATATTTACCATACAGCGAGAAATACATTTGTCTAAGGATGTGGCAGCCTTAGGATTACATCTCACATCTATGACCTCTTCAGCCATTTGTATCTGGTTATATTTACTGTACTATACATGAATCCCCTCTAATTGAGTGGTCTTTAAGTTCAATTAAATAGCTATTAATTACCTCTAAGATAAAAGTGCCACTATTGCTCCAATGCAGTTTGCTATGCTGGTCATTGTTTGGTTATTAGGCTCTAAAAGCTCGGGTTGTAATATTAATTGATGTTCTCTTAGCAGCTTGCTAAGTGTTCTGCACAGCTATGAGAGATAACTTTCAGGACAGCAGATTCCTGATAAGTTCCAGCTCCAGGTTCTGTGTCCAAAGTATGTTCTGTCTTCAGTGACAGGGACTTACCTTCAGTTTCTGGGATGTAATCAAGTAATGGTAATGGCTTGTGTAATTTTAGGAGTCTCTTAGACTACTTTGGTCAACAACTGGTTTTTTTTTTCCCCTGCCTGGCACTGGTTTATGTTATATAGCCTTCAGCTCTACATATGTTCACATGTAGAGATATTGTAGACTTTTGAAAGAATGCATGTCCATCTGGTTTCCTATACCAGCTAAGCATCATTTATCTCTCCTCTCTCTCTCCCTGTCTAACACTCCTTCCTTCCTCCCCAGTTGTTTAGAGACAGGCTCTTTCTACATTGCCTAGGCTAGCCCCGAAGTCTTGGTTTTAAGAGATCCTTAGCTTCCCAAATTGTTGAGAAGACAGGGTCTTAGTACTGTGTTATACATATGAATTTAAGGAACACAACTCACAATGTGATTTTTTCTTATACATAGAATCTGGAACATTGTGGGAATTCAATAAACATTTTGAACCTACTTTTAAGGGTTTAACAATAACTATTAAAGGGTATAACATGATGTTTATAGTGATAACTCCAAATATTTTGACTCCTGATTTAATGATCCAGAGTTTGAGTCATACTTTGTCTTGCTTTTCAGTAAATGTAAGCAAAAAACATGTAAGCAGCAAATAGGCTTATGTTTTTACAATGATTCAAAGTCTCTTACACATGAATATGTTACTAAATTTTGGGATGTTCCAATAATCCCCATATCAAGTATGGAATTTTTAAAGTTTGAGCATTAATTCATGCTTTTGGATAATGAAATGAATGACATAATCACATAATTAAAGGTAGACCCTAGAGTACATCATTAATTTTTCTGGAAGCTTAGTGTATTCAGTCTTTATTTTTGAATGGACTCATGTAATGCTCTAATCATTGTACCAATTCTTTCAAGTTGTCATTATAAGCTATAATTGTCCTTAATTTTCAGTTGAATCATTCTTTTTAACTTATTCCTATTCACATCACTGGCCCATTCAGAACCTATCTATGCTTTCAAATGACCTCAGAATGAAAACCACAGCCTGCACCTTGTCTTGTGATGTCATGAAAACTCCACATTGGGTTCATGTCCTGACATACTGTCATTTTCATGAGCTCTGGACATGGCAGAATTTTCTTTCTTCTTCTTTAATTCCCTTGTCTATGATTTCACAGTGTTCTCTCAGTGAGAAAAGCTTTCCTTTCATTGTTTTTAATTCTATCTTCATCCAAGGTTGCTCTTCATTCCTCTGGTCTGCGGGTTGAGCGCATCTCTTCCCTTCGTTCTGGTGTCCCGTGGTGGCTGATGCTTTTATTTATTTATTTTTTTAACCTTCTCACAGCACTTTGAATGATTTGGCTGTACAGACATGTCTTTGACTGATGCTTGTATTCATGCTAGAATGTTGACACTAGGTAGGATGCACTGGGTCATTTTTGATCATTGTTGTATCCATGGAACTTATCTTATTATCAACCTGTAGTTAATTTCCAGTGAATAGGTGTTAAGGAAAAGTAAAATTAGGGGTCATATAAAAAAGATTACTTTTTGGCAATTCCAAAAGGAGTGACAGCATCACAACTCCAAGTTCCCAGCTCTGGTATCCCCACTCATACGGTGTTAAATGGGCAATCCTTGGGAGAACATGAAGTCCAAGATGGATTTTAATACCAACAATAAATCAACCACCATACATTCAAATTGTATTTCATCTGAAGTAGCCATTATCTCAGCAGAAGAGCTGGATTACCCAGGGCACCTGCTTTTTCATGAAGTGCCCGTTTTATATGAAAACAATTCTCAAGATTAATGGAATGAAATTATTAGCTCCAGTGATTTCAGTGATGACGGCAAAGGAACCTTGAAGGGTTTGTGGGCTGTGCTACTATTTCTCCTAGTTCATGAACCATTCAGGAATGCTGAGCAGAGTAAAACATGAGTAAGAAGGGCTAGTTTGGAGTATGGGGGCATATGGATGATGGACCTGGCCCCCAAAGGGGAGACATTCTTTCTAGTCATCATAAATATACTATTTTCTTGCAGTTCTGTGAACACTACTCCTTGTATGAACTTTTCCTTCCAGAGAGTGATAGAGACCTTTAAAAAGTATAACAAAAGCTTTGAGTTTAATTGGGAGACAGTGAAATAACTGAAAATTGTTGAAACGGAGTCTTCAATGAAACCAGTAGGATACTTGGAAGAAATGACATCTTATACCTTCCCGGAAGCTGACATTTGGTTATTAATGACGACTCAAAGAATTTCTTCATTGTTTATTTAAACATATTGCTAAACTCTGTTGACACTGACATGGCAGCTCTCAGTGGCCCTTCACTAGCAGTAAACAAGGCTTTGATCCTTCACATTGCAAAAGTAAAAGTCAGCACCGAGGGCTGGAATTCTCCAGTTAGCAGAGTGCAGCTAAGAACAGGGACCTTTCACCAGGCGCTTCTAGTGTTGTCCTGTGTCATTGAAACCAACGGAACATTTTGCAAAGGAATCAATGTTTGTGTCAGTTCCACAGACGGAAACAAGGTTTATCTGAAAGTGCTGAGAAAAGATGTGGGATCGTGGAAGAAAATGGGCTTTGTGTATTGTGTAGGAATGAAGTTGGACTGATTGGGTAGAAAGTAAGAAGGAATCTATGGCTAAAACTCTGATTGTGGATTCAAGTTGAGAGTGTCTAATTTTCTTCCCTCTTATTCAGATTCTCTGTCACTTACCATTTTACTGAATCATTCCTGAAAGTTAAACCTTCAAATTGCCGTCAAAAGGCCTTTAAATTGAAATTGACTGTTCTTTCTTTTGTTCTTGCTTTTCCTACGCCCATACAAGCTAAAGTCAAAGCACATTGGATCAAAATAAAGCCTGAAGATGGTCATACAAAATACAATCTAGTTGTACTGACATAGTATTATCTTGGGAAATTATATAATAATGGTATAATTAAACATTTTTGTGCCCTCATCAAATGGGTACAACAAGCTTATACTGTGGTTGAGTGAACTTAGGTTTAGTAAGGCATTTCTACAACACAGGTATGACTTTTCCTAGTTTCATAACAGTATGAAAATTATAGTCCTCCATTTTCTCATCTGTAATTTGAAAATATTAGCTATATTCACAGCCAGTTGTGACTACAAGTGTGAAATGGGGGCCATTAAGTGCATAAGAAAGTTTCTCTGTAGAAAATCATGCCAATTAGAAAATTTTAATTATGTTCATTAGATATTAAGATGCAATGAATAACCAGTCCCAGAGGGTAAATGTTACTAGGGGTAATGCACAGGAGGAATGAAATCTAGAAATACACTATAAAATGTACAGATACAAGAATTAAAATGCTCAGATTTTCACAAGCACCAAGTGTAAATGTTTGGATGGAACATAGAAGAATTAAGCCTGAATTAACGTAGGAACTATTCTTTGAAGAATGAAAGCTTTTAAAAATTATTTATCATCTATTGTCCATAAAGCCACATGCTACAGTATTGTAAAATTAAACAAAAAAAGTTCGATATGTTATTATTGTAATTATAAATTCATGTGACAACATGAAGAAGTATCATGCATGAGAAAATAATTGCAGTTTTAAGAATTTACCCCCAGTAAACTGCTTTACTTAGGAGGAAAACTCAGTTGTAGCTGTGTTTGAAAGTTGCCAAAGGTGCAATGCTTCCTGAGGATTTTCAGGAGGTGTTGACATAATCTTACATGGATTTTAAAAGCATTACTCTGACCACACTTCAAAGATTAGGAGTTCTCATGGCAGGCATCTGGGAAGCCTCCGGAGAGGTGAGATAGAAACAGAAAGGGATTGTTCAACACTCCAGTTAAGATATGACAAGGTCTTGGTTCATGGTGGTGGCCATGATGGTGGCTGGACTGGCTATATTATGATAGCAGAGCCAATTCTAGTCTAAATTTTAGAAAACACATACAATGAGATATTATTGAACAGGAAAAATGAAGTCCAAGAATAATTTGAAAACTTAAAGATCTTCAAAAGCATTGTGGAATGCCAAAAATAAGACACACAATAATAATGTCCTGTGGTGGAATCTATGTGAATAGAATCCTCTTACAGCATGTTATGTTAGTTATGTACAGATGCATGAGTCTAGAAAAGACTTAAAAGGGCCCTGAGGACACAGAATCAACTAGTTGGTGTTTTTAACTTCCAGGAGGGTACAGAAAGAGATTTGAACTAAAGAAGAAGGAAAATGTAATTCCATGTACCTGCAGTGTTACATTCCAGGGAGAAAATACAGTGTCAGTATCTTGTAGAAAGTTATGTAATATAGATAATTTCCGGTAGTCTCCTCTTATACTGTAACTTAGAATGAAAATGGAAGGTAGATCTTAAGAATCTCATCTTAAGGTGAGTGGCGCACTCCCATAATGCCAACTACCTGGGAAGTTGAGACAGGACAATGGCAAGCTCAACAGCAGTCTAGAATACTTAAAGCCCTCTACCAAAATGTAGAGTAAAAACGTAAATAAAATAGCAAATGCTAAATATCTTTAATTACTTACAAATACACAAATCAGAGCATAAATATCACTTTTGTTAAAGAATATCTGGAAACTATTTTTAAAATGTCTGGTATGAGTTAAGAACATTAACTTCAGGTGGTTCTTAAATATTTAGACTATGCTGGCACATAAAAATTCAACAGACCAAAAAATAAATCAACAGAGCAATTCTTTGAGAAGTAAGAACAACAGGAAACCACACAGCAACCATTGGAAAGCACCTTGAGTTTCAGCTTATAGAATTTAGCCCTAGGTGATGAGAAACTTCTACTTATACCCTATCCTTTCAAATGAGAGAACACATTCCTATCACTTCCACTATGAGATAGGCTATGAAGAAAAGAGTTTTAGAATGTATCTATTGCCAGACATGGTGGCCCATTTCTTTAATTCCACCACTTAGAGGCAAAAGCAGTTGAGTTTTTGTGAGATGGAGGCCAGCCAGGTATACATAGCAAATTCTAGGCAAGCTGTGGCTGAAGAGAAATTATATCTCAAAAAAAATAATAAAGTAACATCAAAAGTTATCTATTAGAGAATTTACATTAAAAGGTTTTCTTATAACTGGACAAAGTGACATTAGAAATGTATTAAAATTAGATGTCACTAGCATTTAGTTAATGAAGGAATATATTAAAGTTTAAAATCATATGATTTTCAAAAGCAAAACATGTTCAAAGAACTCATCTGAATAGTATAGCATCAGATCTGTTACAAATTAGCTGCTTCATAACTTGTCAATCACACAGAGTCAAGCTTCTAAGTTAGCAGGCTGCTAAGTAGAGCTGAGGCAGCAAGGCATTTAGTGTGCATGAAATGAATGGAATGATGTCACTGAATGATCCAGTCTAATCAGGATTTGTGTGCAACCTCTTCGATGCAACTGGCAACCAACCACAAGGGCAAGCACCCACCATCATCACCACAGCATATGAACACCCATCTCCTAGAGAAGCACCAACTGGTGAATGTCAGGTGGGGCTGACAAACAACAGAAGAAACATCAGAGCTGTAAGGCACTGCAATTTAGAAGTTAGGCTTGTGGGAATTTCTAGAAATCAATTTTTCTATCTCTACATCTCTTGTTGGGACCAGGGTAACTGAGACAAACTGTAAGAGGCGTGAGAAATGCTGATGGTACTTAAGCTTTGTCTCAGTTTCTGAATCTTTATTTCCTATGAAATTAATTTGTAATTTCTGTTTTACATATGCTCAACCTGACACACTGCTTGATAAACTCAAATGCTAACTCACACCAGTGAAGCAAAATGATGTGCTAATCTTGAGCAATGAGGTGATGTCTATAACACTGAACTTGAGTGTTCAGGGATTTTTGTAGTTAATCCTTTGTGCAAGAATATCTGAATAATATATATAATTTTTAAATTACCTGTTTACTTACTATATAATGTTCAAACATTGATTGTCAATATTTAATTCCCTTGTAAGCAGGAAAGCAAATGTCTCATGATTCTCTTAGTACAGGAATAGTGTCTGTAATCCCTATCACAATTTATTTGTCTCAGCTGCACTTGGTCTATAAATAACTCTATGAAATGATGGACAGTTTTCAAGACTTGTTGGCATGGAATCAATATGTGGCAGAAGGGACCATATGAATCAATTATCCTGTCCCTGGCAAGGTTACCATGGAAGCTTCTGCTCTGCAAAGTGCTTTGCTTCTCCTATCTGGGTAATAGTCTCTGCACATCTTTAATTAGACTGAATGAAATTTATTTAATCATGGAATGCTTACTTGAGCAACTTCTGTGAAGGTGTCAGACAAGATTTAACCAGTCTTTCATATTCAGAGAACACCAATGGGACAACGCAAATGCTTCTTCCAACTTCCTTACTATGATGGGGGGAAAAAAAGAAAGAAAAAATGAAAGCTCTTCATATTTTGGAAATGAACTTCATTAGATTGCAAACTAATTGTTTTTGATATTCTCTTTACTCAGTGACAAAACAGTAGTTCTTAGATTAACTTCAGCTGTGGATATAATCTACAGTGTGCATTTATCTACTGAATTGCCTGCCTGTTAATGCATATTAGTGATTTAAGCAGAGATATTTGTGTGCTTTTCCTTTAATGAAAACACAGAAATGTTCATTGGGTGATATCTTAAGATATTCCTTGGTGGACTGGAGAGATTGCTTAGTGGTTAGGAACATTGACTGCTCTTACAGAGGACCCAGGTTCAAGTCCCAGCACTCATATGGTAGGTAAGAACTGTCTATACCTCCACTTGCAGGTGATCTAAAGCTATCTGACCTCCTTGGGCATTTCACGACAGGAGTGCACTTACACACATGCAGGCAATAGTAATACAAAAATAATAATTACAAAAGTAGTAATATTTTTTAAATGATATCTCTTGATAAAATCTGGAAACCAGAAAATTGGACTAATTTCTGCAAGGTTAGTCACCATCCGTGTGTATTCACTCATTTGTCTTTGGAATTCTCCTCTCCAGAGGGACAGGATCCTTTATCAAGTATGTTTTTGGTATTTTCCACACATCATGCACACTATCAAAAAAGATTAACAATAATAAGTATAAGTAGTTATTATACTCTTAAGAAAATGCCCAACTCTTACTTGGAAGCATTTTATATTTTCTGTTACATTTACCAGTATGCTGCGAATACATTTTTAGTACTGTCCGTTTACTGATTAAAAAACTAAGGCTCACAAAAATCAAAGTCAATTGTCCAAGGTCAGGAGGCCTCTCTTTTTGAGAAGAGATGAACATAATGTTGAGGCTGGCTTTTCTTCAGAGCCCTCACACTAATTCTAGTCCAGAGGACTTCAGCTTCAACAGACATCCTTGAACACACATGACTGCATGACTCAGCACTGAACAGAAAGTAAAAGAAAACAATGAACATAAAAGGCTGCATTCTGTGGACTTTTTAATGACTAATGCACCTCTAGAAACTTCTGTTTGTGAGTATTTGAGTGACCCATTTGCAAGCTGTTGGGGAATTTACATCTGCATGGTTTATGCACACTCCTTAAATTAACACAGCAAGTGATTTTTGTTCCTTCATTACCTCTGATTCTTTACTACTTCTTTTGTGTACCTGATGTTTAACATTACTTAGAAAGAAGAATGGAAAATAAACTGTATTTCTTCTGTCATTAAAGCATTACAGGATGCTGAGGTAAACATGTTCTGGGCAGGTGCTTTTGTCTTAGGAACAAAACCCCCAGGAATGTCTTCTCCGCTCAGGTAGGTACAAACAAAGGGGAATTCACCTGCGGCTTTTGCCTGGTCCATCACCAGACTCTTCTCCATCTTCTGAAAGTCAAAATTAGCAGAGCTGTGAGTATCTAATAGCTCCCTAATCCCATGGGGTATGCAAAGTGGACATTCCATTAACCTGATCCATCATCTTATATAAAATATATTTAATATTTTCATGAAAATACTTAAAGGACTGATGATTGGTAAAAATTAGCTGCCATAATTTTAAAAATCATATTTGATAACATGTTTTCCTTTCCTGTCTCTATCCAGTTACTTGTTCATTTGTTTATTTATTTTAAGTGTATGAGTATTTTGTTTACACATATGTAAGTATACTATGTTATGGAGGCCAGAGAGAATGTTAGACCCCCTGGAACTGGAATTTCAGATAGTTGTTAGCCTCCGTGTAGTTGCTGGCAACTAAGCCCAGGTTCTCTGCAAGAGCAGCCAATTAGGAACTTAAAAACCTCTTAATCACTGAGTCATTTCTTCAACACCTCTACTGATGTTTCTAACTTGGAATAAACCTTGTCCATTATGTCTGCCCCTATCAGTCTATATATACTGGTGAGCAACCTCTGGGTTCTCTAGACATTTGTGTAGCAATGCATTGCTTATGAAATTCCTACAACAACCCTGCAATAATCAATTGGGTTTCGATAAAGAAACAACTGTGGACACAGGTGTTTCCTCCCTACCTGGGAATCTGTCAACTACAGAATAAAATATGTCTTAGAAACTTGATTAACAGTGCTATGTGCACATTTCAACATTCTTGTTTATAGAGCTTTTCAAAGACAGTGTCACGTAGCATAGGCAAGTCTCAAACTCAGTATGTAGCTTAGGTTGACCTTGAACTTTTGATTCTTTTGCTAGTGTTGGGGCTTCAACAGTATACTACTATATACATTTCTATATGGCACTGGGGACTGAATTGAGGACTTCATCCATACTAGGAAAGCATTCTACTGACTGAGCTACAACCCCATCGCTAGATATTAAGTATTTTAAGAACTGAACAAAAAGACTGCCCTGTAGTGGTATGTAGTTGTTTGTATGGTAATATGGTGTGATTTTTATTCCTATTTCTCATAGCTCTTTTGACTAAAGAATAACATTTAATGATTTTACTAAATATAATCCAATACCCATTTGATAAAATTTCTTAATGCTGAGGATTAAATCGGTTCACTGTAAAATCAGATCAGTCCTTTTTCTCAATTCATAGTTGAAGACATTAGCTAAGTTGTCTCAAATAGTGTAGAGTCTATGATTACATTTTTAAAAACCTACTTGCTGGGAACTTTAATGCATAGAACTGAAGCCCATGATGAATGTGGCTGATTTTCAGCGAAAAGGCACCTAACTATTGAGCTGGAAATCTTGAAGAAAAAACACTGTAGCTTGATTAATTGAATGCATGGTACATTCAAAGAAAAGCAATTTTAAGGCAAATAAAGGTGCTGTCTAATTTTGTGATCAGTGAAATTTAATTTTACTTGTAACTTCTGGAAAGGTGACTATGATTTCTAAAATTTAATGCTTACTTTCTTCTGAATTCCTCCAAGTGATGATGGCTGTTACATTCTTATGACACTCTTCAGAGAAAAAGTAATCATTAATCAAATATTTTATTTTTTGAATTTTATTTATAGTATTTATGTATATTGTATTTGCCTGCTTGTCTGTGCTGTATACCAGGGGCATGTAGGTGCCATGGAGGCCAGAAGAGGGCATTAGATCTTTGGATCTGGAGTTGATTGTGAACATCCCAATGTGGGTGCTGTGAATTGAACTGGAGTTATAGATGGTTGGTTGTTAGGTGCCAGCATATGCTGGGAACCTAACTCAGGTCCTCTGCAAGAACAGCATATGCATGTAATCACTGTATCACCTCTACAGTTCCATCAACATATATATGAATCACTAGTTCTTGTTTTTAGCTACGTTTGAGTCATTAAGTATGAAAACCTGTCAGCATTATTGGGATGCACATTGTGATTTTTCTATTTTTAGATAACTAATCATAAGAATCTTCCCATTTCTAGAGCTCAGACTTTCCAATTATTAGGCTTTAGGAATTATTATAAATTTGTTATTATCTCAACTGTTACTCTATATGAATCCTGTCATAAATCTTTGCTGTTTAAGTGACAAATTTGAATATTGAGAATCAATATTCATATTTACATAATTCAATCAGCCCCCTGATATCATGAAGCTTTCAATCTCATTTCTGTCTATTATATGACATAAACCTGAGACTCATCTCTCATATGCCCTCCAGTTCCCATGAGTTTGCCTCTAATAACAGCCAATATTTAATAAGAATTTACTGTGTGCTAGCATGCAGGTAAATCTTTATCCTGATTATTCAGTTTAGTTCTCTCTATGAAGGAGGTGCTGTTATCATCTGTATTTATGGTTAGTGATTAAAGAAATAAACCAGGTCTTATGACTAAGGTCACAAGGACAATGTGTAGTATAAGAGCCTGATCAGCAGGTTGATTCTGGCATGTTTACTTTGCAGAATTTCATTTACCAGACTCAGCCCACAGTCATCTTCTCCAGCTATTATCCAGCCATTGCCACTGTGCATCAACATTGCTGTCTACCTTCTAGCCTAGAGAGTCCCCTCCTTCCTCTCTCATTACTCAAATCCTCAAAGATCAGGGGTTTTACCTTCCTGTTCCAGGTCATGGGAGCAATTCACAATTTGTGTATGTATCAAAACCCCTTTAAATGCCTCTATTTCCAAAAGGATAAAAGTTAGACAAGGGTGACACAGAGAATCCTTTGCAACTGGGTTTTTTTAAAGCTCCAGTTGAATTTCTGGCTGATCTACCTTATGTGGAATCAAGCACCCCACTCCCATCCTACCGTCACCACACAGTCACAGTCACATCCTCCACACTCCATCCATCCGCATTCCAGTCATACTCATGGATGAAATCCTTGCTCTTCCTATGACTCAGGATTGAATTCGAAGTCATGGGATTCTTCTAATGTGTCTTCTACATTGATACCTTTTCTCTACGTGAGGCTGAATGTTTTTTTAACCTCATTCCAGCCCCTTATTCTGTTTTTTTACTCCAGTTATTTAGTTACAGAATATAGAGTTTCACATTATATTAGTTACTTTTATTATTTATATAATAAAATATCATATATATTTAGAATTAATTAATATAATAATAATAAAACATATTTATATTAGTTACTTCTGTTGCTTTGATGAAACACCACAACTAAGGCAATTTATAAAAGGAATAATTAATGTGAGCTTATGAATCCAGAGGACTAAGAGTCCATTGTAGTGGAGGAAACATGGAATTAGGCATGCAGAAGCAAAGCTGATCACTCATATCAAGGGCAAATGGGAAGCAGATAGAGCAAGCTGGAGGTGGGGCAAGGCCATGAACTCTCAGCATCACCTCCAGGGCTGTGCTTCCTCCAACTAGACTACACTCCCTAAAGGTTGCACAACTCTCCCCAGACAGCACCACTAGTGACCAAGAGTTCAAATACTTGAGCCTTGGTACCAATCATCATAACACCACACTCTCCAGCTCTTTCGTGTGCTATCCATTTACGATTTCATTTTGTTTTAATTCTTTTTTAAATTCTCCTATCATTTTTTATGTTTCTGTGTTTTGCCCGAATGTATGTAAGTACACGAGTGCGGGCAAGGCCTGCAGAGGCAAAAAGAGGGCAGCGGATCCCCTGAAACTGGAGTTACCAATGGCTGTTAGCTGCTGTGTGGATGCTGGGAACCAGGATCCGGTTCTCTGCAATAGGAAACCATGCTCTTTGCTGAGGATCTCCCCAGGCTCTGTTTCACTGTTGCAGTGTCGTCATCACTGTCTGTGTTGATAAACTCAATGCTGTGGCTCTTCCCTCTTGACAGTTGTTTCTCCTTGGTTTTCAGAGGGGTCTCCTCTACCTGGCTGTTACTCCCTGATGCCTCCCAGTGGCCCCTCCCAGCTTCTTTTTACATCATCTTGGGCTATGCCTTCCCTGACAACCTGTTTAAAACAGAGAAGTTTCCCGTCTTTCAATACACTGTAGCATCTGCCCTATTTGATTTTTCTCAGTGTCGCTTAGAACACAGGACAGGCCTTAGATTTTGCTGTATTTCTCTTTCCTTTGTAACATACATCTTATGTTATTTGGGTGCTATCGGTTGTGCTTTTGATATCTTCCACCATGAGAATGCATTCTGTTTGAGCAGGAAATACTTCCTCTTTTTCCCTGTGTCTTTTGAGTCTAGAAACGTCCCTGGCACATAATAGAAACTCAATACATAGTCAGGAGTATTACATCACCTCAGTTTCCCTAACTAGGCCACATAGCTTAACTTCTGTAGTTTTTATTACTTCTGTCTTGGTACTGAGTGCTATTTACCATGTATCAACTCAGGAATGCTGTTTCATGTTTTTTATATTGTATGCATTTTATTTCCATTGAAATTTTGTGATTTCATACAATATAGTTTATTGGGATAGCCTCCATTATTCACACCTATCCACACTGCTTCCTGGCTCAACTTAATGTGCAGATAAGGCCTATGGATTCTGACTGGTGTCCGTAAATGTCCCTCAGTGTGGGTCTGTCTGTTGGGCCCTATAAGACACTGTTTCTTCCCCTCCCAATTGACAAAATTTCCTAGACTGGGTTAGGATTTCTTACCCATTTTCCCATGTCTCTGATGGGAGTGCACCTATTTTGAACTTGCCTAGGACTTGTGCATGCTGTCACCATTGCTCTGAGTTCATAGGAGTAACTGACCAGCTGTCTCGATGACCCTGTTTCCTTGTAGTCATTCACCCCCTCTGGCTCTTGCATTCTTTCTACCATCTTTTCTTCAATGATCACTGAGTCTTGAGAGGCAGAGGTTTGAAATGAGTGTTCTACTCAGGGATAAGTATCTTCAACCTCTCATTCTCTGCTCATTGGCCAATTATTATGGCCTTCTGATGTTGCATCTTTTAAGCTTAAATGCTATCTTACTTTCATTTCAAATTAAAAATAATTTGGATTAAGTTTTTCACTTTTCTTCTTAAGTATATGTCTCAGTGGAGTTAACTCCACTTTATTACAGCATATTTTAAATTTGTCCCTTGACCATTCAAAACTTTCATATAATACATTCTGGTCACTGCTATTCTTCCACCATCTCTTATCCTCCTCCATTTGACCATCCCTCACCTCTGATCACCAAGTCCCTATCCCACTTTCATGTCTTTTGTTTCTGTTTTTCCTGTGTGATTCATTGGGTTTCACTTGACTCATTCCCATGGGCGTGGGTGGGAAGATCCACTGGAGGAAAAGCAACTCATCGGTTCTACACTACTGAAGGCAATGACTTCTCTCCTCAGCAGCCTATGACTGCCATAAGCTCCTATTAGCAGGGACCCCCGAGCAACTCCCCACCTGTGAGTGAATGTGCAGACTTTTTGTGGGTTCATATCCGTAAGAGAGTGTTCCCTGGCACACCTCCCCATCCTCCAGCTTTTATGTACTTTCTATACTCTCTAATGTGATAACCCCTGTGCTTTGGAGAGGTATGATATGAATGTCTCATTTAAGGCTGAACAATCCACAGTCCCTTCCTTTCACCACCTTGTCAATCCATTAGTTTCTTCATAAACCGTCATTTACTCCTAAGACAAGCTTACTTGATTTTACTAGTCCATGCTTATAAACGTATTTAGAATAAGTTCATTTGTTTAAGTCACCTCATCTCATTTGAAAATGGTAAAAGTTCTTACATTCTTATGGTCATAATAAGAATTAAATGAGATGTCAAGTAGGTGTTCTAACTGGTTATCAGTATGTGACACATTTCAAAATCAACAAATTGCTGTTTCCTGCTGTTATCCCTAGACCATGGTAGAATTAACTATTGCACTATTGCACAACTGATTCACTTGCTGCAAAGACCTCCTGGACCACAGCCATTTCCTGCAGTGTACAAATGTCTGAATCCCTCACCTGAATATCTTCAGAACATAGCTATAAATGAGGCTTGGCACATAAAATTCTTAATATTACTACTGATAAGCCACCATTTGTTGAGTTTTGATTTGGTGCTAATGCTATGTGCACAAATCTCTCCAAGCCATTTTAGTTTTTAAAATTACAGTTTATGACACTCAACCAGGTCATCATTTTCCTCCAGATCTCTCAATTAGTAAGTGATAAAAATGGAACTAGAATATAGGTCTGCCTAACTCTCAGATTTTGCTTTTGTTGGCTTTGATATAACCAGTGTACCTGGGAGCATGGATGGACAGATGGGCAGACAAGTGAATGACCTTCCATGTCATAACAACCCTGCTCTGTCCCTGCTCTGTACCTTCTATAATCCGGAACATGTATGAAGTCTATGCTGCCACGTTGTACCAATTCATCACACAGTGACTAAAATAATAATTTTGCCCTTGAACTTGATATTCATTAAAGCAAGAATCATATCTCCTAGTTAAATTGATGTTATATTAGGTTATTTTTGCTCTAAAAATCTTGTAATCTATTTCAGGAAACTGTCAACAATATAGTTCTATAACTGTATGACTGTAATTATTCTCTTGCATCAGACTGTTAGGGTCAATATTTAGGCACACTTCTTACTAGCTTTGTGACCTTAGGAAAATTAGTCAACCTCTCTGAGCCTTAGCTATCAGAACTGCAGTTAATGGGACTTAGTATAAATGGAGTTAATACCTGTAAACTTTTAGAACTGGAACAAAATATGTATCTCACACATTTTAATTGTTTCTCCTTTGAGTATACATCTTCTATGCATCTGTGTTAGAGATGCTTTACTTAGTCACACATACTCTGTACTGTCACTAGAGTAACTTTAAGTCGCACATTAGAACTTCAGTTTTGTGTTGAATTGGTCAGTACTATTGCCGTTATAACTAACCATATTTCATTTCTTTAGGTGAAAGTGTCCTAAGACACTGTTCATTCCATTAGTGTCATAGTATACATTGTTTTCATTTTTCACACCAGGAACATCGCTGCTCCAATCAAAGATCATCACGGAAACTCAAACTGAGAGTGATGGATCTTGGACTCAAGCTCAGTTCTCTCCAAATTTAATATGGCCCTCTTTTAACGTCCCCTAGGCAGCTCACTTTGAGCTATCATTTTATCTAGGCCTAACAGAAGGTGCCGAGAGTTAAAAATCTATTTGGCTATTTCAAAGTCTCTACGTTGCCAACAATAGATCTAAGCCTTCTTGTAGCAGTCTTTGGGGAATGGCTTTCATTTCTCCCTAATTCAGATCAAAAACAACAAACAAGGAAAGATGTCAGGTGAGAATATGTTTCCAGAGGACTCTGTGTTTACAAGCTAGTAACAGCTTTGGCTTTGTATGTGTATATATATATATATATACTTAAAAAATCAGGGAAAATGTAGCTGTGTCTTTCTGTAGTATGAATCCTTATAAGAGTGCATTTCTACTACAGCAGACTTCCCATCGGGGACATAGTTTTCCACTGGGTACCTGATATTTGACATAGTTGAATTAGTTGGGTAGAAGTTTTATCAAACTTGCATTGGAATGGTGAATATTCCCCAAGTTGTAAAATTCATTTCAATATAAAGTATTTGGTTTTTCTGGAAGTTAATAGATTAGTTGACTCTTTGCTGATATCTTTATTTTCAAAATCTTGAAAGACAGCAAATATGTCTAATTTCACTGAAACAATGCTTTTTTTTTTACCCAGAAGGAGGGAATAAAACATCAATCAGACATGAAACAGAATAGCAAGGATAAGATAGACATATGGAGGACACAATAGGTAGAGCATCTAATGTCCCGATCTTTGATAAAGTAATTTGGTTAAAGATAAGGTAATATTTCTACTGTTGTCTTGTTGTGTCAGTTAAGAAAATACAAATAAACCTCAGGTTTCAAATTATTGCTAATCTAGATAATTTCTACCTAGAGTTTTAGATAAATTCTGACTGCCCTGGTTAATAATGGTAACAGAAACATAATAAATAGCCTTTGGGGGAGAAAATAAAATTGAATTATAAACAAATTGAAAATGGCTTCAAGTCAATCACATATAAATGTGATAGAGAAAATATAACTGTTTAGGCAATGAAAGGCTTGAAGTGTAATGCAGAAAAATGAAGATATAATTTAATATGTTATTGTATAGTTGAACCTTGAGAGATAATTATGTTATTCTTGAATTCCAAGTACTTTAATATCTCCCTATTACCCAACATTGATTCTCAATTCTTAGGTGAAGACTTATCCTCACTCCTGCATTCTAGCACTCCTGAGAAATTGAGCACACACCTGCTTCACCTGCTCTGTGTTGAAAGTCTAACTTGTAAATAACTTGTAAATGCATTCTTGCAAGATAGAAACCAATAATCTATAGCACTCTCATCCTACAAAGCCATCCAGGCAGATCATTGACTTGTTTCCCACTCTTCTTATATCATTTCTTTTAGGATAGCTAACTTCATTTATGTGTTCCTATGATCTACATCCCTGAGTGATTCTTGAGATTCTTTTCAGAATTTTTCTTATATTGCCCTGTTATCAGTGCTTGTCTTCAATGTTCATACATTCATTTTATGAAAATGATATGTTAATTTTAAAAGTAGTTTATAGTGAGGTACTTGTACATATTTATTTTTTGTGTATGAGTATTTTGTCTGCATATGGACATGCACCTGTCCTGGAATGTTCATAGAAGCCAGAAGAGGGTGATAGATTCCCTAGAACTAGAATTCTGGGTAGTCACTCTGTGGGTGCTGGGAACCAATCCCAGGTCCTTCACAAGAACAGTCAGTGCTCTCAATCACAGAGTCATTTCTGCAGCCCCATGAGTTAATATATTTATTAAATTTTTCTATGTATAATTTTTGAATTACATTTTTCATTCTGAATATAAAATTATCAATTTTCTCCACTGTAAAATCCTTTATTGCATCTTACGAAAGTATTCTTTCTTCCACAAGTTTCTAATAAATCTCTGCTGGCAGCAAGTATTTGATTGAATTTTAAACTGGAGTATCCACATTGAATAGCATCAAATTAAATGTTACATCTATAGATGGCTGTATTGATAGCTCAACAAACAAATGCATCAATGAAGCTGAGGCTTTAAAAAAATAATACAATGTTTTCTGTTATCATAGCATGTTAGGAGGCTGAAAATCCAGGTGAGAGTACAATCATTGTACAGTAACAAAGTAACTCACTAAAAATGGAAGTTAAGAAAGCAGGATCATTAAGCCATGGAGACCTGTGTACTCTCATTCTTCAGGCCTAAGGATGAGTGACTTTTGACCTCTGAGCCTAGTCATACCCCATCTTCCCAGCCACCAAACTGAAAACAGATTTTTTTTTCAGATCTTTGGGCTCACAGTGGTGCCCAGGGGAGGCAGACATTTTCCAATACCTGAATATTTGCTCTCCAGTTAGGAAAAATTAGTGCTTCAGCATTTATGGTCTCTGTGTCTCAATCCTTACAGTTTCCTAAGTACTGTGAAAAGGAATGGACAACACTCTTAAGGAGACTTTACAAATCCTCACAAGGAAATTCTCACCACTCAGGCAGAATTAGGAACTCTAGCCTTTCCTTGAACTCCCACTGTCCACAAAGATGGTGGTGAGAATCAAAATCATCATCTTTGAAATGTAAAGGCTACAAACTACCTATCACAAATCAGCAATGATTCTTTGTGACACAGCTTGCAACTAACTCAATCTGCTGACTTCCCCAAGAGGAACCATGCATTTCATAAGCATACTACAAATTTCTATTTTACACATGAAAAGATAAAATACAATAAAGGCACCTGGTGACTTCCCTAAAGCTGGGCTGTAATCACTGTACTCTTGGTTCCTTATGTTGTACAAGTACATCTATGCTACTGAATGAGTCCATGTAAAGTTAGGACAAGATACTCAACATCTGCTGTCCAAACTCTTGAAGAGATGGGACCAACAAGTCAGCAGTCAGGACCAAGAGAAAGGACTCGGTGCTATAAGTTGACAAGTTTATCTATGTTGAACAGCTTGCTGTTACTCTAGGTATTTGAGGGATCAGTTGATGGAGAGAAATGTTGCTCACAGTTTTTGAAGTTTTCATCTAGGACCGGTTGGTACTATTGCTTTGTATCCGTAGCAACAGGAGAATTTATGGTACAGAAATTTTATTCATTTCATGACCAGGATTGAGAGTGAGGGAGGAGAGTGAGAGAGAACATAATGGACACAGTCCTACACTTCCATTCTAGAATGTAGTCAAATGACTAAAGGACCACACACCAGGCTCCATTCCTTAATGTGCTCATCAATTCCCTGTAGCAATATGGAGATGTGGTCTGGTTCTAGTCTCCTTTTCTGTTGCTGTGAAAAACATGATGATCAAAAGCAACTTTGAGGAAGAATGGGTTCATGGCACACATAGGTTACAGCCCTTCATTGAAGGAAGTCAGTGAAAGATTTCAGGCTGGAGCTTGAGGCAGAAATATGGAGGAGAAATTTGGAAGACTAGCTCAGTTAACCATTTTATCCAACCCAGGACGACCTTCCAAGGGAATGTTGCTGCTCCCAGTGGGCTGGGGCCTCCTACATCAATTAACAATCAAGATAATCTACCAAAAACATGTTCATAGGCCAATCTGATCTGGGAAATCCCATAATCAGGACTCCATTCCCAGGTTATTCTAGGATATGTTAAGTTGAGAATTAAAGCTAACTAGGACAGCTGGGGACCATTCTTTATCATTTAAGTCCCTAGGGGATATTAAAAATCTAAACCAGCAATATCAAAGTAGCTAGTAAATTTACCGAGGGCCACAGGGTAGGACATCCTCGTGTTTCCAAGAGAAATAAGAGCAACAGGAGGAGCAAACATGGAGCCAGAGAGAACAATGTCTCCATTGAGGCTCCAGCTCTATATATACTTTGTGGTTTAAGCAAATTATTTAGTCTCTCTAAGCCTGTGGTTCTTCACACACACACACAAAAAGAGATAAAAATGTAGTTCAAAAAGTAACTATGAGAATTAGATGAGATTTAATGTACAAAGTGCTTATCACAATGAATCATTACCATCATCATCTTTAACAATGATACAATCAATGTGTTGGAGAGAGGGATAAATAACATAAAAGATTGATTATTTTTTATAAACAGAATGGAATATTTTGTTGGCTCTCTCAGATTTGTTCTGTGAGTCGGCAGGACTTTTATAAAGCCTGATAAAAGTGGCCCATATGTGATTTTAATTCCAATTTCTCCTATCACTTAAACAATATACAAGAATAATTCTATTTTCACAGACAATTGAGGCACCTGCTTGCTCCAGTAGAGGGAGAAGTTTCCTACTGGCTCTGTTCATGAGGCATGGGTTTCATCTTTGCTTAAGGGAAGAGGTAAAGTTATGGATAAAGACTGAATTTTTAGTAAAGTCAGACAAAGATTTTTTTTCTTTAAACTTATCCTTATCTCAACCCTAACAGGTAGGTATTAATAATCTCATTTAACAGATAAGAAATGAGAGTCTCAGATATGAAGCAATCTTCCTCAAGATTATCTAGTTAGGGATTGGCAAATCCAGAATTCCAATTTTGTGTTTTAGATTCTAAAGCCCATGCTTTTTCTAACACTGTCAGTTTTTCAAAATCAATGACTCCAAAACCATCAAGGGTCTTACCCAGTGCTAAATTGGAAGGATTGTAAGCCTGAGACAGGAGACAGAACTCATTGCCTCGTGAACTGTAAGGTTCATCTCTGTCTCCTCAGCTGATCATGGCTCATTCCTTCTTTCATCATATGGTGCGTCATCTACATGATTTTATGAAAACTGAGATAAAATCATTACAGAGCTGTTTAAAAACTAAAATTAGCTGTATCTCAGGTTGATTTTTCACATGTCCTTCTTCTCTCTCTAGACAAACAGGAATGAGAGATGTATCTGTTTCTTCTGAGTTGTATGAGTTTTCTAATCGTATCCTAACCTTGGACTCTCTTTTCATTCTCATCTCTATATGTTCTTGTTGACCCATGAACATTTCCAGGTCATGAGCTATTAGGTTAGAACTCCTTTTAGGGTTTGCTAAGGGAGGTTACTCTTTGATGTTAGATTGAATGAGAAAGGGATTCTAGTAAAAGGAGAGTCATAGCTGTCTTCCCTCCTGGCGGGAAGTGACATCATTAGTGCTAACTGTAAACTGTTTATGGTTCTGACAGTACACATACAGTAAGTGTGTACAGTTTAAATATGTTCATTTCTGTACTTTAGGGTTATAATACTGTTTTCAAGCAGTTCACACATAATCCCTTTGTAACTCTTGGACCATGACTCAGTGGACATGTAAGTGAAAGGTAGAAAAAGAAACAGGAATCAGAATCTGAGAAGCCTTAATTTTTAAGGTCATAGATAATATAAACACTTTATTCTCTTTCCTAGACAAAATAAACTTTAGAAACTTTAGAAAGGACAAACATTTCCAGATTCTTTTAGAGGTCTGATCATAATAAGGGTTATAAATTTTTAGTATAGGATATATCCCTGATGACATCTCTCTCCTGGAAGTATCCAATGTAGCAGAAGTGACAGATGCAGATAGCTCATATCAAGGATCAAGCACCATGTCTAACATTTCCTTGGTGCTTTCTGTATTCCAGTTCATGTCTGAGGTACTTAGGAGTAATACTGTATTTAGTCATCTTTTTGGGGACATTGAGGTAGAGGCTGTCTTACCATGCTTCTTTTAAATAGTTTTCAAAAATAATTATTTTATTTATATTTAAATTTTTGCTTTATCTTGAAATGTTCATATATGTATAGAGTGAAATAGAGTCATATCTACCCTTCCATTTCATTTCTCTAACTTCCCCAGTATCCTCTCTAACATGTCCCCCTCCCAATTTTGTGTCTTTTATTTTTGTTTTGATAAGCCATGTCCAATTACTGCTGCCCATATGTGTGTGGGTGTGGGACTATCCATTGGGAAGCCTCCTATTAGCCATATCCTCCTAAAAGAATAATTCTCCTCCCCACAGCAGCTACCCGCTGCCAGGAGTTCCCCAGTAAAGAATGGGGCCTGAAGATTATTTACTCCATTTATGCCTGAGATTTGGTTGGCTTGATCTTGGGCAGGTTTTATACACCTAATCACAGATGCTGTGAGTTCATGAGTGAGGCAGCCATGTCATGTCCAGAAGACAGCTCTTTACAGCACTCCTCCACACGTTCTGGCTTTTAGTTTTCTTCTCCCTCTTCTTCCCTGGTGTTCCTTGAACTTTGAGGGAGAATCCATTTGATGTAGATGCTACATTTAGGGCTGATCTCTCAGAGTCTTATTCTCTGTACTTTGGTAAGATATGGTCCTGTCTATCCCCATTCCATTCCTCTAACAATGCCCCCAATATTCTCTCCAACATAGCCCCATCCAACTTCAGGTCTTTTGTTGTTGTTTTTATAACCCATATCCAGTTAGTGCTGCCCTCTCTAATGTTTGCTGTCCACTACAAAAAGAAGTTTGTCTGACCAAGGCTGAAGGCAGCCCAGGTCTATGGATACAAACATTAATAATTACATGTGTGTATGTGTGTATGTCTCTAGTTGGGTTTGTACACATGAAGACACTGCCCATCAAGCCCCCAAAACGGTACTGGATACTGTGGGGATGAAATTATAATCTGTTGTGAGCCACCTGTAGTAGATGCTGGGAACTAACCTCAGCTCCTCTGGAAGAGAGACTTGTACTCTTAATGACTGAGCTGTCTCTTCAGGCCCTACCGTGGTCATTTTATAGGTGGAGAAAGTGAAGTATCAAAACCTAGGTCACTCAGATAATAGTTGGTAGAGAATAAGAGCCCCAACCAAGGTCTGGCCTGACATTTTCCTCAGCACTAATCTTTCCACTCTAAACATCTAAAGTATCAAGGAATATAACAGTAATGAGATATTTCAGAATTAAAAAGTGAACAGAAAATAAAAGATCCAAGTAGATATGGAGGAAGAGGAAGAGGAGGAGGAGGAAGAGGAGAAAGGAGGGGAAGGGAGGGGCAGGGAGAGAGGAAATGGATGTGCTGCCCAGGAGAAAAACATCTTTGGGCCAGTTTCCAAATCTGGGTAACTGTGGTCCAACACTGGATTCTAATTTTAAGCAAAGTTAAATAGATTTGTGAACTTAAATATTGCTATTAATTCTGGGGAATATTCTTACAGGGACTTGATTAGAAAGACTTTGAGGGTATCTCAAGGCCTTGGCTTCGTAGGCAAAAACTTGCAATTTCAATAAAAACCTTTCTGATCTATTTTTAAATCACTTCATTGACAGTTTTATTACTAACATTGCTAGCTAGAATATTTTAACATATAAAAGAATTGATGGTACGTGGGGAAATTTTAGAAACACAATATCCTCTTTCCATTAGAAGCTGTTATAGAAAACACAAGAGTTAAGTTCATTGTTAGTTTATGAAAACATCGGCTTACATTGTGTCCTTGTATTTTTAAAAGATAATGACACAGCAGCTAGGAACAATTCCTGGGAAAAAAAGCAATTAAGCATAAAAATGGTGTACTCACAGCATATCAAATCTCCAAAAAGGAATCAAGAAACTTAAAATCATATAAAAATCCTGTTTAAATCCCTAAATGACTTTTGATTGAATATATATTTTAAAAATTCATTTTGTTAAAATTAGGTAAAATAGAAACAAACATTATTAGACTGCATTACTCTTCTAATAAACTTATAAAATAAAATGTTATGGATAATTCATTAAAAAATTATCTTGGCTCAAGTAAGTAAGTCAGCAATTCATAATGATTCCTGAATATTTTTTTAATATTTTTACCAGGCTTAATTAAATGTAAACTCATCTCCATTAAGATTTAGGGCTGGAGTGATGGCTCAGCAGTTAAGAACACTAGCTGGTCTTTCAAAGTACCCAGGTTCTGTTCCCAGCACCCCATGTGGCTAGCTACTGTTGGTAATTCTAGTTCCAGGGGATCTGACACCTTCTTCTGGCCTCTGTAGGCAATGCATATCAGGAGTGCACTTACATACATACAGGTAAAGCACTCATACACATAAAATAGAAATAAATAATAGATAATTTTGAAAAGAATTGACTAGATGTCTTCTAAATTTAAATTCTTCTAAATCTAAATTTTCTGATGGGGTTTGAGAACTGCACAAATCTATGAATCTAAACAAGAATATTTAGAAGGCAGTTTGACATGACTATTTAGGAAAACGACATTGGTAGGGTTTTTTGCTAGGGGCTAGGATGTCTGTATTCATGGATTTTGACTGTGTTAGAGTACTAGTAATGGATTCCCTCCTAAGGTGCAGGCCTCAAATTCAATCAAGAAGACAGTTGTTTACTCCCATAGTCTTACAACCATTACACCAGTGGGCACATCTTGCCTGAAAGACCAGCGGCATGCAGAGTCTAGCCAGAGTAAGACCACTGATGTCTTTTCTCCCCAGCACCCTGCATAGCACCTTCTAGTCCTTGGAAAACTAGCCAGTAAGCAGAAAGCTGCCTGATCAGTATAAGATTGATTTCACTATATCCTACAACTGAAGAATGTGGTGTCTTTAGCAACAGCCTTATCATCTAGTTACGATGGCTAACCAAGAGCAATGAAAATAGCCTGTATTGATCTGAGTGCCTTTGGGAACTCTGACTTAGTAACTCATACGGAGGTAGCCCATGCCTGCCTGCAACATAGACTTTCATTGAATAGCATATGTTTTATGGGAGTGTCTTTATTCACTCATGTGGGATAACTCCCTGCCTTTTTCAAAAGATTTTTTTTTAATTATCTTACAAAGGAGTGGAATTTTGTAAGGCCTCTTTATGCATCCTTAGTTTTGGTTAAACCATTCCCTGCCCCTTTATTTCCTCATCCTCATGATCCCAACTCATTCAATTTTTTTTTTTGTTCCCAGTATCCCTCTGCCCCGGTTTGTGCATATAACATTTGTTCTGCTATTCACTACCGTGACAGTAAGTGATTCTGAGTAATCAGCAATAGATGACGCTTCTTTACTCCACATCTCAGAATACAGAAGAAAAAGCAGAAAGAATATAAGAGCTGGGATAACATAAGGATGGAGGGGAATGCTGTCTTCTGGACATGACAAGGCTGTTGTACTCACAAACTCACTGCAGCTGTGGTTGCCAGCACAAGTCCTGCAGGAGACCAAGATGGTTAAAAATACTAGGAAAGAGGAAGGTATATCTCCCAGTGTTGCTCCCCTAGCTGAGGCATTTGGTGATTCTTGATAGAGGGAGAGTTACTTTTCCATTGAGAGTTGGCCATTGATATGATAACCATTCTGTAGTGAATGACACCACATCCATGTGCATAAGGGTATTGATAATTCAACTTAGCGGATTATTTTTTAATGAGGATATTAATTTGTGAGGGATATGTGTTGGGGTACAAGGGGTTATCAGATGAAGGGAGTAAGGGTTGGATATGACAACATACATTATATATATGTGTGTGTGTGTGTGTGTGTGTGTGTGTGTTTATGTGTGTGTGTGTGCATGAGAATTTTTCTCAGGATAAATGTTTGAGCTTGTTTAAATTCTGAAAAAAAATAATGTTGAGACAGAAAGCACCCATAGTGGAGCTCCATAATATTTTGAATAATAAAAATGATTTACTGAATGGATTTCAATGCAGGCTATTTTCAAATTCTTGTGCACAGTTTTCTCTTATCTCATTTCTATTATTTTCTTGGTAATTTAGTATTAGTGTCTGTAAACAGAATGATCAGTTTTCCAAATTTTATCTCTCCATGTAAGATAAATTATAATAGATGTAGAACAAAACTCATTCCTTTATCTGATTTTTTCATGATGCTCTCCAGGAGATGTTTGTACCATAGGGCCAATTTAATTGAAAAGAACACTGTGTCATAGAATGGTTGTAACTGAATTCATAGCTGATGAAGTGGCCAAAAGTCAAAACAAGACACCATGTAAGTCATTAGAGACTAGTCTCAAAGGTCAATTCCCCTCAAGGGGATGGTTCCACTTTAAGTAGCCTTGATGTTTACATCATAATTCTTTGTTTTCCTTATACATCTTATTATCCAGAGAGAACTGGGAAACAGCGTTTGTAGAGTGCTGATTATCCTGTAGGTTTTATATTTATAACTCCTGGCCTTTTTTGGTTCACTGTCTCTGCAATGCAAAACACTGGCATATATTCATCTTTAACAAGTAGGATAATAATGCTAGGTAAAGCCCTTTATAGGGTTTTGCTGCTGCTGCTGTACCTGGATATTATAAATAATGGCTTCATCATCAGAATTTATATTGTAGTTCTATAGGTCAGATATCTGAATCAGGTGATGGCAGAGCTGTTTCCTTCTGGGTGCTGCAAGAATCTGTCCCTTGTTTCTGATTTAGTATCCAGTGGTCTGCTGGCCACCTTTGACCATCCTTGATTAGGAGAAGCATCATTCCAAGTGAGCCTTCAGCTTCCCCAGGTGCTCTATCTGTACATGTATCCCAGTGCTATCCCCTTCTTTTCCTTCTCTTCTTTCTCCTCCTCCTCCTCCTCCCCCTCCTCTACCTCCTCCTCCTCGTCCTCCTATCTTCATTTTTAAAAAAGCACACCAGTCCTATTGAATGGGTTCACTCTGATGATCTCATTCTTTAAGTTTTATTGATTATTTTGTTTATATTCAGATGCCCTCCCCATCCCAACGCCACTTTACTACCCTGGCTGGGTACATGTCCTTTATTACTTTTCTTTCTTAAAGCTCTCCTGCTTTGTGTTCCTCAAATGCTCTTGGATTGGATCCAGCACTTGGAGTCTGGTCAGCCTATCAGGTATCATACTGTTAAAGAAAATGGACTCTCCCTCTTACAGAAGCTATTGATTGCTAATAGATCCTGAACTCATACTGGGGCCTCTTATCCACCTTCCTCAAGCATGCTGGGTATTTATTTTTTTCTGACTTAGGATTGTGCAGGTCTTATGCATGTTGTCAAAAGCTTTCTGGGTTCATATGTGCAATAGCCCTCTTGTTTCCAGACAAAGCAGAATCTTTGTATTCATCTAACACTTCTGGGTTTTACTTTTTTTTTTTTCCTCTCTTCCACAGTGATTCATGAGGCTTTGGAGGAGGAGTTGTGATTTAGGTGTCCCATTTAGGGTTGAGCACTCTAGTCTCTAGTTCTCTGTTCATTTACAAGTTGTGAGTCTCTGTGTTAAGCCACCTGCTGCAAGAAGACGTTTTAGCGGTTAGAGTTAAGAAATGTACTATTCTGTGGGTATAACAATAAGTTATTAGAAGTCAGTTTAATACTATGTCACTCTAACAAAATAGTAGTAGGTTTTCCCCTATGATATGTGACTCATCTAGCCTTAGGTTTATGGTCTTGATAAATAGCTCCACTACAGGCTATAGCTTATGAAGTGTGCCTTAAGTCCAATAAGTTGTTCGTTGGTGACTCCCATAACATTTAAGCCACTATTGCACCAGCAGGCATATTTTGAAAGGCCAGTGGTTACTGTACCTTTCAGGATTTATAGCTGAACACAGTTGCTGATTATTTGTCTCTTCTAGTAGCACTCATAGCACTTTCTAGGACTTTAAAAGCTATGCAGTTGTAGATAAAGCTTTGAGGTCAGTACTAGCTTGATTTCACCTTGTTTTTTTTCAATGACTCAGTTGTGTACTATCTTCAGCAAAAGCAACTTGCTATCAAGTTCTGGAAGATAACCAAGAGCAATGATAATATTCTGGGATCTATAAGACTACTCTGATCAACAGCTCCAGAAGAGGAAGTCTGTTCCTGACACTGGGCTTTTTATTTGTTAGCTGATGGTGATGACCACATTTCAATTTGATTACCTTTCTGAAGACCTTATCTCAAAATAAGTGCACATTCTAAGATGCTGCTGTTAGGACTCCAGCATACTTTTGGGGAAAAAGATATAATTCAATCCATGACAATCTTAAAAGTGACATATCCAAGTGCATTACCAAAAGAACAGCACCAACAGAATACCTGGCCTTTATTATGATCTTTTTCATCGTTTTGAAAATCCAGTGACATAGATAACATTTCCATTTCAACAAATGAGGACTGTGAAGTTGAAAATGCATATAACACATATACCAGGGCAAGGTGACTGGAAAGAGGTGAGGCTGAGATTCAACCAGGATGAAAATCTTCATGCTATACTTTGCCAGAATGTTGACACATTTATGAACTTTCCACATGATATCATTTTTCGATGATGACTTAGTCTTGTATCTTCAGTAACTAAAATAGTACTGTGCACAGAGTCCATATTCAACTCTATTGGTAGAATAAACAGGAACAGCTATAGAACTGACTTTCCTGTCATGGAAGGAAATGGAACATTCTGATGTTTGGGAATTAATAATAACCTGTTTAGTATGTGGCCTTCACATAAGATGAAACATTTCATCATGTACTGTCATCAGTTTCCTTGAGATGGAGTGAGCATTTTTTATTTGTGGCAAGACTCTCAATCACTAGATCTTATCAGAGAAGGTCAGTGCTATATACTGTATTTTTAAATACAGATATGAATGCAATCGATGACATTTATTTTAGAAATGTGGTCCTCAGCAGATGTGAGGTTCACACATGGCATAAAAACTTAGGCAAGGCTTGGTTCCAAAGGTTATTCTGTTTCAGAAAGCTCATGGATTACGCTCAGGAATATTACATGGAAGAACGGAGTCTGTGTTAAATGATGACTCTTAACTTTAGCTAGAATAATTTCCCTGAGAAATGATGAGTTTACGAAGAAAAATAAATGCAAAACAAGATCAGAGTTACCTTGAAGATGTTAGAAATGAGTGTAAATACCAAAAAAAAAAACATTTCTTGTTAAGTTCCATTTTATACTAACATTAAAATATATTATTTATATTAAAAGTACAGGTGAATAGGTGGTTGATGATATCAGGGTTATGTTGTATAGCAATGTTCCATAGAAGTTATAATGACTTCAAACATAAATGAGTATGTAAACAGTTAGTTTTCTTGAGGAACTCAGGGTGAGTGATGTTCGATGGTATTGTTGCCCCTGAATGTTACTTAGATACAAAATCACTAATTTGAATTCTCGATAAGAAGCCTTCATGTGAGAAAATCCCCAAACCTGATAGCATTAGTCAGAATTCTCCGGAGAAAAGGAAACAATGATGGTATGTGTCTCTTAATATATACATATGTGTGTGTGTGTATATATATATATAGTTGAGCATGAGGAATAGACATATATAATCATCCAGACTAAGAATCAAGAAGCCCTATGATCATTCATTGGCACTCTAACAACTCTGGAGAGTCAATAGTGAGTTCAGTGTCAATCTTGAGGCCTGAGAATCAGGGAACTTGAAGGCACAGAAGGGATAAGATGCCCAAGTGAATCTACATGAGTGGAATGCTTCACCTCTACAAGCCAATCAGAACTCTCTCTCTCTCTCTCCTAGGCAGTTATGATAACCCAGCTAACAACCCTACATTTCCTTGACATATAAAATTACTTTTACAATTTATGCTTAGAGTGTTCAAAGTTCCTAAGTTATAAGATGTCTGTTCCTTCACTACTGAAAGATAAATAGCTGAGTGGGAATCAAGTGAGGAAAACCTGAAATACAGAAAAGAGAGAGGGAATGATGGGAAATGACTGAGCAGACTGAAGAATCAAAATTCTTGCTTTTTATAGTGTCAATGATAATCTCACCTGTTATTTTCAGTTTTCTATGATTTTTCAAGTAATTTATTATATGATAAATATAAATTTTGGTGAATAATTGTCTTAGTAACAAATAAATTACAATAGTTTTATATCTGTTCTAGTTTGCCTTCAGTTGCTATGACAAAACACTCAGGCCAATACCAACTTGGGGAGGAAAGAATTTATTTGGCTCTTATGTCCCAAATCACAGTTCATCACTGAGGAAATATACAGAAGGAACTCAGGACAGAAAAGTGGAGGCAGGAGACAGGCCTCTAACCAGTGCTGTTTACTCTTTTGATCTCCTGGCTTATGCTCAGCCTGCTTTCTTTTTCATTTTATTTATTATTTTATGGGTTCATGTGTATTGCCTGCACATATGTAAGTGCACTTATGTCATGCAAAGCCTGCAGTGGACAAAAGAGGGTGTCAGATCCTCTAGAACTGGAGTTATAAACAGTTGTTGGCTGCCATGTGGGTCCTGGGATTTGAACCTGAGTCTTATGCAAGTGTAACCAGTGCTCTTAAATGCTGAGCCAACTCTCCAGCCCCTTAGTCTGCTTTCTTATACAATACAGAACAACCTGCCCAGGGGTGGTAATGCTCACAGTGAGTTGAGCTCTCCCACATCATTCAACAATCAAGAAACTATCCCACAGACATGGCCACAGGCCAATTCAGTGTTGGCAATTCCCCAGCCAAGGCTCCCTCAACCCAGGTGTGTCAAGCTGACAACTAAAGCTATCCAACACATCTAGTTACAAAACACTTTCATTTTGATGAATATTACTGCAAGTGAGAAGGAGGTATAGTTGTAGGCAGCTGGCTGGGGATTACACATGACCCTGAGGTCCCCACAAGAGTATTTCCCAGACTAGAAACTCTTTCATTATGTAAATTAGCCAAGAAACATAAGGCTGGGAATTGCTTTTCTAGCTCTTTAGCTCTAAGTGAATGCCCTGAGTATATTCTCCCCAGTGCTTGCTTTGCCCATACTTTATGAACCTGGAGAGTCAACAGAGACATATCCTGTGAGATCAGCTGCTGCCAGTGCAATTTGTTGCTCCCTATTTTGAGTCCTGGGGCAATGTAGGTAGCCTAGCCCTGCATAATCTACTGTTAAGAACCCAGAAGTTACAGTTCAAGGTGTATCTCAATGGCAGAGCACTTTCTGTAACAATCTCAAGGCCTTGACCTACAGTTCTTGTCTCTCTAAAAACACCCAGTATTGTCCATGGCCTGATGTTAGCCTGCATGTTGCCCCAGGAGCAGCAAGGCATTCATAGGAGTCTCTATTACTTCTGAGGGCTCCTAGACTCATTGCTTGGAAATAATTAAATGCATTTGCTGATGCCATAGAGATTCCTCATCTCAACTGTCTCGACTGCTTCATTAAAGGTTTATAAAATAACTTGCTGAATGACATATTGCATGCACTACACTCTTAGATAAGTTCTTGAAAATAACCTGTGTGTCTCTGCCCAACCAGTATTTCCCATGGCTCTCTCTTATTGCAGAAAAGCATCTCAACATTGTAGTTGAGTGTACAAACATTTTGTATTTTCACTCTTTTTAATCTTTTGCCTCATGTAGATCAGGCACTTGGTAAAACTCCATTGGAAGAACAAAGTGGTAAGATCATAGTAGCTTCGTATTGACTGAGCACTTAGAACATGTCAGGCAATTTCTCCACACTTGTCCCTTTGATACTTGCAGTGATCCCTGGCATGAAGTCCTATTCCTAATTTGACCCATGAGAAATTGAGGTTAAGTAACATGTCAGTGTTACTTCTTCAGTTGCTGTCAAAACCAAGATTCCTACTTAAAGGCTAGCTATATAGTCTAAGTCTGTGAGTACTCTGTGTTTTTTTTAATCTCCTTATTCAGACTACTCTTGATTCCCAGCAAAAAGTAATTGATGAAGTCATTGCCCTGAGGACAGGCTAACCCTTTCCATTCATTTTACCTGGGCAATTTTAACCAGTCTATTAAAACACAACTACATTTCTAACTTACATTGGAGAACTGAATCCGCCAAGCTACCTTTCTGAATAGCACATAGCAAGTATTTTTGCACTAACTCTTTTTACTTCTAATATATACCAGATGATAAAGGCTCTGTGTTTAATTTTATATTATTTTACAATGCAATAAATATTTGATGAATAGATGAAATAGCACAGTGGCACTCAGATTTTGCCAGCACTATTTATTTTGGCTCCTTGTTTACCAATACATGGTTGCTCTCCCAATAAATCTTTGTCATTCTGTCTTCTCACCATTGAGAAGCACTTGCTTCAGATAAGAAGGGGCTAGTAGGGGGAAAATGATCATCTGACTATTAAACTCACTAAGGGCTTTGCTTGTTGACTCTAGAACAAGAAGAACCAGGATGGTATTTCCAGACAGACTACTGTATTTCCTATTCTGTGAGAACACAGTCCAGAATATAAATGGGCTTGGGCATGTCTTCTTCCACAGAGGAGCTGTGTGCCAACTGTCTGATTTCTTTGTATTATAACCTAGCAGAGACATCTGTATCTATTTTGTAAGCCTTTGAAAACTTAACTTGGGGAACAAGTCTTTGGAGGAAACTTGTTCTTTTCATCACTGAAGATTGTTAGTGCCTAGATAACAATGTAACTTCCAAGTTATGACCACAGCATCTGGTCTGTGTCTAGTCAAAGGGAAAAAGCAAAACAAAACAAAACATTGTGTACCCAGTAGAAGACTTTAAGCCTTTTTAATCCATTATGTAACTTATAATGCAACAAACATCTTATTTCACCTTTTAACACATCCAGTTTCTTAAAATATAACTTTGATAGATTTAATTGTTAATGTTTGTTGTTTTTAATCTCTATAAGATCATGACATACACCTTTAACCAATAGGGAAAGAAAAGAAAAGGATGCAAAAAAATTAAAATAGAGCCATCCAATCTAACATAATGTTGATAGAAACAACAAGAACAATGTACCAGGCCCAATATGAAGTGCTTTCTGTGGGATGCCTCAGACACACAGCACAGCCTCGGGGTTCACATGTCCTAGCAGCATTCTAGATGGATAGGAGAGAATTCCAGTGCTGTTCTTTTTTGATGTGCTCTAGAGTCTATTTCCTTCTGTCTTGTTTCCAACCTGTGCTGGAAGGAAATGCAGTTCTGAGGTTCTCTTGCTGACAGCCTTGTAGCAGATTTCAGCTCATGGAAAACATTAGAGATGAGAGAGTGTTGAAAGAAGATAAGAGGCAACATATTTTCCTGCTGCCATCTCAGCACTGCCTCTGGCAGTGGTCTCCCCTCTGTGGCCTTTGATCCTCTCAGGAAACATCTTCAACTGGACTCCTGTGAAGTTGGCTTCATCTTCAAACTAGTAACATTTCCTGGGGAAATAAACTCCCCATATTACATTTCTTCAGCTTGAGATGCCTAAAGAGGTTTCTCCTTTCTTGGCCATGTCTGATTCCTTTGCCCCAGGTAACACAGACTGGTTATACAACTAACTTTCTCAAGTATGTGTATATAACTTCAAACCCATGTTTTTAATTGCTATAATTCCCTTCTATAACTTAAACTTAGAAAGAATTAGTGATTAGATCTATGTATGAATGTGTGTGACTTTTCCTATTAGATGTCATGTTGGTTTGGTAAGGTTTAATTATAAGGGGGGTGCAGTACTGAGTCATCTATCTTATCATCGACATGCCCAGGGGCTCTCTTCAGTTATGTGTATTGAAGTTCATCTCTGAAGTGTGCTCGCAATTCCACTTCACCATCACCTGGGAGCTTTTTGTAAATGTAGAGTCTGATCCAAGTGTATGAACAAGATCCCGGAGTGATTGGTATATCCAATAAAATATGAGAAACACCAAACTAAAGAATTTGATTCAAAGGGATTAGAGAGGAGGCTCAGCAGCTAAGTGCTTGCTGCTCCTGCAGAGGATCACGGCTCAGTGCCCAGTACCCACATCAAGTGACTTAAAACTGCCCATAACTCCAGCTCCAGGGGATCTGACACCCTCTTCCAGCCTCCATAGCCACAACATAGCTTACCCACACACATACATATGAATAAAAATAAAGTAAAATCTCTTTAAAAAAGAATTTGATTTGAATAAAGCGAAAAGCAAAGTAATTGTTATGTTTTAAAGTTAGCACCATTTAAAGAGTTGACGTAAGTCTATGTTCTCACAAACTTTCTACTCACTATGTTTCATGCATTATCTCAGCTACGAGTAAACTGGGTCCCAAATAGTATTTGTTAGTGTTTTCACACAAAATCTGCTATGAATTTTGGTCAGTGTTACTGGAAAACCTATTAAAACACATTTTTCTCATGGAGTAATAAGTACAAGGTCAATTACAAAGCAGAAAAGGGTCGTTGCTTTACCTGGTGTGTGAAGGCTATTCTAGGCAGATTTGTTGGTTTGCATACACAGATTTTGGCATAGGCTGCCTCTTCCCCACTCCTTCATTTTTCCCCCAATCTTATCCTACTGAGGCCCTCATCAGGACTCCTACGTGCTCTGAAATGAGATAACAACACAACACCTGCCTTGGTCCAATCTTCCACTTCTCAGCATGGGCCATTTTCACAGTGAGTTATTATGAAAGTAATGGATTTTAATTCAGACTAATGAGTGGATAACTAGTCACTTAAACACCCTCAACAGAATTTTCATTTTTGTAAAGGGATGATTGTTAGCTCAATTATATCTCTAATTTGTGGAATTTTACTGAGTATAATAGGGAGGTGTATGAACAGGTTCAACAATGCAGAGGCCCATAGGTGATGTGGCCAGCTGCCCTCAGGAGCCCAGGCTTGCCATCAGCTCCATCACTTTCCTTAATAGACAGAGCTTCTTTATCACATCAGCTCTGATTTGTTGCTGTCACCCTACCCCTACAGGGGCTGAGTAGGAAAAAGATTTTCTTGTTTGGAAATCAGATCAGGCTAAAAAAATCAGCATTAATTATATTGTTAAAATTGTTTGATTTCCTACTATAGTAATTATCCATTCCTACATAACAAATTATCCCATATTCAGTGGGTTAAAAGACCTTCATTATTTCACTATTTTGTTGATTAGTTGGATGGTTCAGACTCAGGATCTTGAATGCAGCTGTTGTGAGGGGAGTCAGTATATTCAATGCTGAAAGAGAAGAGATGCGCTTTACAGTCCATTCATGAGGATTCTGCCAGCTCTTCATTTCCCACCACCCAGTCCTCCCCATGAACAGCCTAAAGGTTCTCATGCACAGCAGCTAGTTTCCATCAGGATCGCTATACAACAAAGCAGCTGGCTTCCTTCAGAGCACACATTAAAGAAGGAAAGAATGGGAGAGGTGGTCACTCAACGTGAAAGTTGCAACTGAATATAACCTAGTTTCCCAATGGACATTATTTTGTTCTTCAGTATTCTGTATTCTAGAAGTAAATCCCTAATTCATACCTATGCTCAAATCTGGGGAATTAACCTCCATTTCTTTAGGAATATCTCTGGAGTTGTATCTTAAATTTGCAAAATAAGTCCATCCAGAGCATCCTGTATCCTTTCATGAGACATGAATTCAGTGGTGCATGTCACTGTATGTGGCAGTGTGAAGAGAGTGCCGACTTAGAAGTCAAGGGAGCTGTGATGAGACTCAGAACCTACATTCACCAGCAATATGATCTTAAAGATAACCCTTTGAGTTTTATTGAGGGGAAGATGACCTTGGTTCAGTTTTCTAGGAATTAGGAATATGAATATATATATTCTTCATACTTGTCAAGAATTTGATGATGCTATAATGACATAGAAAAGAGTAAAGCACTTTAGGGAGTGTCAGATTTGCATCACTGTGGAACTGATGTAGAACTCTGGCTTTTCTCCTTTTGGGCATCTTATCTACCTACCTCAGAATTAGGAAACAGTTCCTGTTTTCTCCATTGAACTAGTGGCTGTTAATTTTATGTTCAACAAATATAATTTCCCTCCACTGTTTTAATCTCCACAATTGTGTCCATGAGACTTCAAGCTGTTCACAAGGAATGTCTTTATGGACCCAATGCTATATTGCCCAATGCCCAGGACTTTTCCTGTCCCTCGTCATTTGAAGTTCTATAGTCTCTTGACCTTTAATTTCCCACACTGAACAGACTACATCAAGCCTATTCACTTTGGAAGTGTAATGTTCCATTCATAATCCATATTAGATGGGTTTCATTAATTAGCTTCCTTACTCAACAACCAATTTTCCTTTCTAGGTTGTTACCCCAGATTTAACCAGGTTCTGTGGTTTATAGTAGAATAAATCGTCCATTTATTCTTATTGGCTGCACTTCAGGCCCTCTGTCACTACACACCACTGAAAGAATAATTGGATGATTCCTAGTTCTTTACTTCCTCTGTTAACCTCTTTTCCTAGGCAACTATAATCATAAATGATGAAGTAGAGAGATCACATTCATGGAATGCATAGATCATATGCTTACTTGAGTCCTGTTTTATTTTTTTGTTTATGAATTAACATTGACTAATACTTCTACCCCTAAAATGGAGCTCAGAGCATCATACAGTGGGTCCATTTTTATTGATTTTAGACCTGCACAACTCTATATAAGATGACTTATCATAGAATTAAAAGCAGCTTCCCAACTACCTTGTTGTCACTAGGATCATAGAAAGTGTAGATTGGTATCACCGGGCCCATGTCTTTCACACATTCTCTTTATTCATATATTGCTAGTTCCCACCAGGCAGAAACATAAAGGGGAGGAAGTAATCCTTTGCAGGAAACCATAAAATTATAAACTTTTTTCCTTCTTTTTAGCAATTTTTGTGAATTTCATACAGTATACTTTGATCACATTTTGATTTCCCCATCTATCTGAACCTCTTCTTATGACACCTAATCAAGTCCATGTACTCTATAATGTAAATATTAAAGTCTATAAAATCAAATTTGTATCCTCAAATGTCTTATGTTGGGTATTCATCCATCAGAGCCTAGTTAACCTATCAAAAGAGTCATCCTTAAAAAAAAAAAAAAAAAAAAAACCTGACTCTCCATGTCCCAGCAGCCCTTTGTGCCAATAATTACTCAGGTAGGCTTGGAGTTTCTTACCTATGTCCCCATGTCAATGCTGGCATTTTGTCTAGTTGGGGCTTTGTATTGGACTTCAGCATGCTGTCACCATTGCTGTGAGTTCATATAAGTATCTTCCCAGCGGTCACAAAAGCTGTTTCCTTGTAGCCTTTCACCGTCTCTTGCAATCTTTCCTCCCTTTCTTCTGTAATCATGATACTTGAGTGGCAGAAGTTGCATATAGGTATCCAGTTCAGAGATAACTTCAACAACAGTCATATCTTACTAGGCCAGTTGTTATGGAAGCCTACAGGAAACACAGATGGGGAAGATTAATGATTTTCTTTTTCTTTCAGCACCATGCATAGTACCTTCTAGCACTGTGAAAGCTTGTCAGTAGAGATGAATCTTTAAAATCAATAAGAACTTGATTTCTCTTTTTTTTTTTCTATAGCTCATGTATACAGTCACTTCAGTTATAAGGTTTTACTATCAAGTTCTGTGAGTAACCAAGACCAGGGGCAATGGTTTGTATTTTTTTTGAATGTGTATTGAGCTTTTGTACATTTTATACAATGGCTCTTAATCAAATTTAAATCTCCCTCCCCTGTTCATGTCCCACCCACTTCAGATCTCAAGTATTCTGCCATGCATGTGAAGTCCTATCCAGGGAAGCATTTGTATTAAGATATCCTTCAGTGCAAATTCATCCTCAGGAGTCTAGTCAACTTATCTAGAGATTGTAGGTAAGGCCTATGCTTCTTCACGCAGTAGTAATCGGTCTACAGTAGTTCCCAGACTAGGACTGGTCTGCCACCTGCTGCCCTCACTCCACCCTTGTCTGATGAGTTGGCATGGGTCCTATGCTAGAAGCCACCATTGCCCAAGTTCACATGTGTGAGTTTCCACTGGCTGGTAAGCCTCTGCTTCCCTATGTTCAGGGGTTCCCTGGCACTTACAATCCTTCCATGCCCTCTTCCACAATGGTCCCTGAGCCATGGGCGGGAGAGGTTTAATATAGGAGTCCTGTCCAGGGACACATAAGTCTGCAGTTTCTTATTTTTAAAAGTTGGCCAGTTGCGGCCTTCTGTGTACATCACATTCTGTTGTATAAGAAAATTTCACTGTTGAGGGTTCAGGGATGCACTAGTTTTCTCTCTGTCCCATGTTCCACTATGTTCCCTGAATCTTATGTGTTCAACTATAGATATGTCACATAGGACTGGATATCTCTCAGACATATTCTCTGTCTCTGACCAGTTATGAATCGTAGCCTCCACCTGTGGCAAAGAGTAATTTCTTTGATGAGTAATGTATGGTATACTTGTCTGTAAATGTAAGGATTCACAATTAACATATGATAAGAAATTTCATTTGTCTAGAGATAAGCCAGAGATAGGGTTTTCACTACGATCTATGACTGTTCCAGTTATGTGCATCTTACTGTGTTTTACAGTACTACCCTTGAGTTCACTCCCATTGAGAGGGCTTTAAGAGCAATTAGATAGCTATTGATTACCCCCAGATAATAGTGTCACTATTACACCAATAGAGATGGTTTTCTGTACCAGTCACTGGGAGAGGGGAATGGTGGGAGGTGGGTGTTATTGAGGAGAGAGAGGGGATAATGGAGGTACTTAGTTTGAGAAGGGAGGAGGGATGTCGGATGTGGGTGGAAAGACAGTAAAGATGAATGGATGTGGGGAGGCTAGGTAAGCTAGAGGAAAATGTATTGCCTCAGAAACCACCTGAGAGTTGCACATACAAGGTCTGAACATTAGTTCATATGTACACTTGGGGGACATATGGCAAGAACACAGTGTCAGACAGGAGAGACTTTCCTCCAGTGGTTGTTCAGACTGGTTCAAGAGACTCCCAAAATAACACAAGCTATTTTCAGAGCTCTTGGTTATTTTCTAGAACCGGAAGATAAGATCTTACTGCTAAAGGCAGGACATGCTTCAGACACAGGATTTGCAGTCATGAAGCAGGTACTGACTTGGAAGCCTTCTATCAGAAGTTTAGGTCTCATAGTTCTAGAGGATACCATGTAAGCTGCTAAGGGAGAAAATCATTCAATGATTCAACCCAGCCCTGAAGCCTAAAGGGCCTGTATTTTTTGAGAGTCTATGGTCAACTGCTTCAAAAGAGGAAATCTGTCTATGGAATCGACTTTTTCTTTGTTAGTCCATGATATCTAATAAGGGAAGTATCCCCTGTTATTAGGATTCCTATTAATCTCATTTTATAATGTATATCTATATACTGTTAAAAGCTTCTCTTGTAATAAGCTTCCATATGACTTTTTCTAAAGGCCTGCTGTATGTCCCCTTCTCTGCTCTTCCCTCTGTTTCTCTTCCTATGAAGCCTCCACCCCCTGGCCATTTATTTGTTTTCTGACCTCTTTGAATTTTCCAAACAAAACATGTATATCGAAGAATTCAAAGCTAGCGTCCAGCAACGAGAAATTGTGTAGGATATTTGTCTTTGGAGGTTTAGGTTATCCCATTCAAACTTATTGTTTCTAGTTCCATTCAATTACCGGAAAATTTCATAATTTCAGTTTTTGACAGTTGAGCAATATTCTAAAGAAATGATAAAATTTTAAATATTTGCACTCAGAACTCAGACTTCAACCTACGACTTCCTGGCTCATAGTTCTAGGTTTGAAGCACTATTGCTTAGACCACTGCCTATACACTAAGAACAGGGTAGAGAGGAGATGTTTCAACCTTGATATTTAAAGAGGTCATGAATCAGAATCGGACCATTCTAGAGGAAAAATAAAAGAAAGTACTTAGGTATAAGTGGCAAAGTTTTGTTTTCCTACAGAGTACCTAGTAACTTGCTACTGTAGCAACATTTGATGTTATGGCTGTGAAATTATTTGAAAATTAGATTTTTTAAATGAATGGCTGAAGTAGATATTATAAGTTTACTTATTAAGTAGTATTTGTTTTGCTCAGAGGACTTAAAAAAAACAGAACATAAGTTCTGATAAGTTGTAAAGAGGATGACAGATTTATAGTCAAGAAATGTGTTCTAATTCCAACCCAGAAGTGAATGTCTGTGTGTACTTGAATATGGTATTTCAGCTTTCATTATTTCAGGAAAGGGTAGGAACGCTTTATTCAATTTTTTGAGGATTGAAGGAAACAGGACAAAGCCAGTTCTGTCTGCCGGAAAGTAATATATTCTCCTCTGCATATAAAAATACAGAACCATCCATTTTCTCCTAGATGCATCAGCCTTTGACTCACTCTTCAAATAGAATGATCATCTCTTTGCACGCACAGAATGCCCTTTCTTTTAAGTCCATTCTTCAAATAATTAAATCCATTCCTCTACACTGTGGAATCATCGTCCTTGTCTCCTCTAATACAACATTACTGCAGGATTAGCTACTTTTTACAGGAGGAAAAAATTTCTGCAAGCATGCCTTCAAGACTCCAGTTAGGTGAGCAGTTTCCCCAAATATTTGTTTCTAATTTGGCACAAATCAGGGAAGGAAATAATCTTCTGAATGTCAATGAGCAATAACAACATCTCAAAGTAAGCCATCCCAGGTTAATATTACCAAAGAGCATCTTGCTGAGTGCAGACTGCATTTTGAACAACTGGAAGTTTGAAGTGACATGCCAATCAACTACAGAAAGCAAAGTGAAGAAATTACCTACAAATCAGGCTTTCAACCAAAGAAGAGTGTGGATTCCGTGACATCAGAACTGCATTGGGAGCAAACTATGTGGGATTAGTCCATCGAGGGTGGACATGAGGTTAAAGAGCTGAATCACACATCCCAGGGATGAACAGAAAGAAGCCAGGGCCTATATTGTGTAACTAAACTGTACAAGAGGGAAATGTTGTCCTTGATCCCTACTTTTCTTACTGGGTTTTTAAATGCCAGTCATTTGCACAATTAAATATATAGTTAGAATTATTAAACTATATAAAGTGGTTTTTAAATATCAATTAGATATTTAGGTTTTCTTTTTAATTTGAAAAAAATATTTATGGTCCAATCCAACTGTAAAGACTAATAACAATAATAACTTCAACAGCAAGCCATCTCTATTGATGCAATAGTGACACTTTTATCTAGGGGGTCATCAACAGCTATCTAATTGTACTTAAAGCCCTCTGAATAGGAGGGAACTCCTAAGTAGCACTATAAATATAGCCAGATACTTATGATTAGAGAGGTCATAGACCCTAGAGAAAACCCTATTTCTGGATTATCTCTAGACAAGTGAAATTTCTTATTGTATGCCAAATATTGATCTTTATATTCACAGACAAGTATATCATATACATCTCACCAAAGAAGATTCTTTTTGCAACATATGGAGGTTATTACAGAGATCCACAGCTGGTCACACATAAGAAATGTATCTCTGAGAGATGCCCAGCCTTAAGTGACACATCTACAGTGGAACCTCTACACTTAAGGGGTTAAGTAGAGCTTGTAGGCAGAACAAGAGGTAGAGAGGCTAATAATGCACCTCTCAACTCTCACCTCTGAAGCTTCCTCATGCAACAGGCTGTGATGTATACAGAAGACCACATACACTCAAGTTTTAGAGAATAAGAGACTGCAGAGCACATGTCCCTAGATAGGACTCCTTTATCAAACCTCACCTACTATGGTTCTGCAAGGCATTGTAGAAGATGTGGTGGAAAGACTGTAAGAGCCAAGGTTGGTGCATGAATGTCAGGAAACAGAGATTTTCATGTCTCTGGGAACTTACTCATGTGAACTTGCAACAATGGTGACAGCATACACAAGACCAGTGCCAACTCAATCTGACAAAAACTCAGTCTAGAACTGGTGAAATGGGCAGCAGACCCAACCTTAGCTGAGGAACTATTGGCAACTGATTACTGTGGGGTGGAGAGTAGATCTTGTTTAAAGGGATGACCCTAGATAGGTTGACTAGATAGTAGATCCAGTGAATGAACTTGAACTGAGGGATAACTGAGTACAAATGATTGATGGGATAGGCCTTAACATATATGACAGAATACATGACATCCAGTGGGAGTTGGGAGGCATAGGGAGGAACAAATAGGGAGAGGATCTAAATTAAAGATGTGTTATATGAAATGCACAAAACTCAATTAAAGTATACATTGAAAAGGAAAATGCGCACAATTGCATGTCAAATGTGTAAGGATGTGCCGGTTGGCAGTAGTGTGTTACTAAGTAGCTCTCATTTATCTGCCATATTGTTTTTCTATGTTGCTATTCTACTTCATTGCAGTTCCTGTGATAGAACATTTGAACCAACAGCAACTCAGGGGAAGAAATGGTTTGTGTGGGCTTTAAGATTATAGTCCATTATTGAAAATAAGTCAGGGCAGGAACTTGGAGGCAGGCCTGCTTACTATTCCACATACATAGCAGCACCTCTGACCAAAGAAGTCATGTCAGAGATGAAGAGATGCATCAGAAACCATGCACGATGCTTCTTGTGAGTTGGCTTTCTTAGAGACCCATACTTGGCTATCTTTCTTATATAACCCAAGACTACCTGAGTGGGGAATGGGACCACCAGCTGTGGGCTGGGGCCTCCTAATCAATTATCAAGACAGTCTCCCACAGTGCTCCCACTAGCCAGTCCCTGATCAGGGAAATCCCTCAATTGAAACTTCCTTTTTCGGTGACTCTAGGCTGTATCAAGTTGATAATAAAGGCAAAGTACAAGAGCTGTGAGAACAAACTGGATGGACTTAAACCACAGACATGTATTATTTAACAAATGTGGAGTTATATACATGTAAAACAGAGATATAGTTTCCTCCTGTGATTAGAATATTTTCCAGCTACATCAAGAGGGTGTGTACTCTTCACTGACAGGGTTCTGCACTTTAGATAACCTCCGAAGGTGTGCATAATTATTGAATCCCAATTCCAGGCATACCATTGCTTTCTACTATATTATAACTGCTGCCTCTATGTTCCTGTCAAGTTATCATTCTACAGGTACCAGAACAAAGCAGAAATAATATAAATCAAGGCTTGTTCTTTCAAGTGCAACAAATTTGAATTTAAATAACAGATGACTTCAAATAGTTTTCTAAGATCAGACATATAAGAATAATTAGGAGTAATCTGGTTAATACTGATAAGATTTTTGAAAAGTAAATGGACTATTTTTAAGTGATAAAGAATTCATTAAGAAATATCTGACAACAGATAAGATAATAGATCCTGGAAAATTTTAGCAGGTCATAAATCATTCAAGAAGAGTATACTTAAAGCAGTTTTAAATAATTTTACTTGTATCCAAAAGTTTCCCCATAGTTCACTGAAAATGGAGAAAAAAAGCTGATTAAAATGACTTTTTGACATTCATAAATAAAGAAAAAAATAGGCAAGTCTGTCAGTTATAAGACTGTTTCCTCTTTCAAAATTATACTATATAGAGTGCTGAAATGTTTAAGGGAACCCTCTGAGATAACATTATATAGAAAGATGTATAAACTACACAAAATAGACAGAAACACACTAGTTCAATAACTGATGGGGAAATGAGAACAACAAGATTAGAGAAAGATAGAGACTGTTATAAAAACTAGCAGACTCTTGTCTATAGCACTCGCCATGCTCTCTCACAAGTGGCAGCAACATGATTCAAAGTCTATGATATTTCTTCAGAAACATTCTATTAGCATATCAAACTCAATATGCCTTAAAAGTGGTTTATCTTCCTTTCCAGGACTGCTTTGTGCCTGGTTTCTACATTGCTTTGCAAAGTGGCTACAATCCAAAGGAAGCTGATATCATCAAATTTCCTTCAGCTGTCATGCTGCTCTACCTCCCACATCTATTTGCTCTCTGTCCATTTGTTTTGTTTTGTTTTGTTTGTTTAGAGGCACGGTCTCCCTACCTGGGTAGTTCAGGCAGACCTCACTCTCACCTGCCTCATCTTTCCAAGTGCTGGGCTTAAGGTACGTGCCACCATACCCAGCTCTACCCATCCTCAAGAAATCAATGTCTTTGTGTCCTTGCTCATTCTTCATGCTAGATGAAGCCATCGGATGCTTGGACAAGCTGTTATTACTTAGCTTTAATTGATTTTTTATATTCTCTTTTCTTCCTTTAAAATTTTTTTTTAATTTGTTGAAAATGTCATGCAATGTGTTTTGATCTTATTTAGATCCTACCCTCCATATGCACACCCACTGACTTCATGCTCTCTATTATTGTTTTCCTTTTTATATAGCCTATCAAATGTAATGTGTGTCCCCGAAACACTTGCAGGTGTAGGTCCATCCTCTGGATTCTGGTCAACATACCAGTCATGCCACCCTTAAATGAAACTGACTCTACTTCTCTCAGTAGCTATCAATTGTCAATACAGCCTCAGTTAGGGTTGTGTAGATTTGAACCCGTCAAGATGAAAGATGGTGATGCATGCTTAGGTCTGTGTCCTTAACCAACAGCAAATTAGTTTAAAGAACCAAATTCAAAACTCAGTTACATTAAGTAGTTTTTAAATTGAACCTGAAGTCATTCTAGCATAAAAAGTATGCGATTCTTAGCAGGAAGTATTTATTTATTTATTTTTTGTTCTTCCAAGAATACAATTTTTTTAAAAAATTAAAAATTCCATGGGGCAATATTAAGATTCTATCAGGCTCTCAAAGTTTTCTATGCTAGATATAAATGTTAAAATAATAAATCTTTTAGACCAACCTAATAAAATTCAAAGATCCAAAGGAACATGTTCAAAGTTGCCACCTCAAGAGACAATATTCTCATATAGGCAATGCTTCTCCCCTTTTTAAAACCACTGAAGAATCCTTCTGAAGCCATAACTGCAGTCAGTCAATGAACCTCATAAAGGATTAATTCAATGGCTTTATTTCAAAAGGGAAATAAAATGACCATCTGCCCTGATTCACAATTTAGACAAGTTTGATTTCAGATTCCTCTGAGGAGTTTTTTTTTAAATCAAATTATTAAGGCAATAATGAAGATGTATCATACTTTGTCATAATCAAAACATAATTTGTCAATCCTCAACTCACCCTCCTTGGCACTCACAAACCTTTAAGATGGTCACATCCTTCTGCTTTACTGTCTACCTTAGTTTCCTTCACTCTCTTTTAGAACTACTCATCCCTCTCCCTAACTCTGTCCTTCTTTCTCTCCCATTTTCTTTCTCTCCCTCAGAAAAACAGATACTTTTCTGTTGCTGTGATAAAACACTGTGACCAAAGGGAACTTATAAAAGGAAGAGTTTATTTGAGCCTATGGTTTCAGAGCAATCAGAGTCCATTATGGTGGGGAGGCATGAAGCAATGGGTGGCTAAAGCAGGAGCAGGAGCAGGAGCAGAAGGCTCACATCTTGGAGCAGACACAGGAAGCAGACAGTGACAGTGACCTTGGTGAAATTCATCCAGACTGATGTGATAAAGTCTTCCCAGTTTCTCCCTCTCACAGTTTAGATTCTGCAGCATCCATTAATAGCCTGATGCACTCCTGCATATTTTGTCTGACGTTAAATGTCTCTAAAAATGTGTGGCTTCTTGTATTGGCTTCTCAGCCTCCGTAGGAAATCAGAGCATTAAAGAAGACCATAAGATTGGAGGGGAAAGAAACCTGAGCAACTTTTTGCTCATTCTTTAACAGTAAACATAGAGACAGTGAGGCTTACAAGGTTAGATGACTTGCTCTGCTTTTCAGTAAAGGCACGAATAAAGACTTCAGACGTGTTCCTTCCAGTTCCAGAGTATTTTTAATACATGTACTTTATTTCTATTTCTTGCAAAACCAAGCACAAATGTGCAATCAGAATATAGTATCAACTAATATTTATTATATGTTATTCAAATTCATAAGTAAAAATATTTAAAAATCTAAAAATTCCAAGTTTTGGGGAAATGTGAAACAGTGTTTATCTTATACCTTGAAGAGTGGAAAGAAATGGATTTAAGTAGGTAAGATATAACAAGAATGAGTAAAGTTGAAGTTGTCTAATCTTTACAATCTGGAAATTTCATTTCACCCTAGAGAAAATTCTCAGATTGTACTCTAATGCATAGAAAAAGAATGTCTTAATATTTATAACAAACATTCATGTCACAAAAAATAGAATATCACTTAAATACATATCAAGAAAATAGAAAAATAGTTATGGTTTATTAAAAATGCAATATTCTACCATGTGAATATTGAAGTATAACTCACATAACTTTATAAATCCTCAACTATATAGCAAGTTGCTAAATAATACATTGCCATAATACCATTTATATAAATATTTAAGCCTATAAACAATATTAGTATAACTCAGGACAGCATAAAGATATAAAAACGTGTAAATATTTACTTGCAAAACACATGAATAAATACTGAAACATCTGGAGACCCCTGCAGTCAACAGGAAGATGTGATTGTTGTGGTTGAGAAAATAATTTAGTCAGATATTTTAACGCTCTGCTACTGAGGCATATCCATCAGGCAGTGTTTTCCTGTTCACTATACATTACACATCTAATCTTAGAACCTGGTTGTGTGACCAGCACAGAAAGCTGTTCTGAAGGGAAACACTCAAGTATGCCCCAAGCAACGTGTGCTCAAAGGGAGGAAATGCATCACACCCAGTGATTGGAAAGTAATGGCAGTCACTTGGATTTATACTTTTTGAATGTTTCATAAAACAATCTCCTCTATTCAGTTGTAGTAATATTTATTTTATGCCCAGTTAACTCTAAATGAAATGACTGCTTTAGTCAAATAGGACCAGAAGAATATAGTCATAGTAAGGATGAGACCCCTCCAGCCAAACAAAGGGGACACATGCAGAGCAGCAACTTGTGAGTTCTGGGTTTTGCAAACATAAGCAGAATATAAAAATGCTTTCTGTCTCATTCTTTATGTGACTAGTGCTCGCGACCCACAGGGTCATGCCCAGAAACTGCTGTAGGCAAGAGAGAGATTCATTTATTCTATCTTTTATTTTGCTTATAAATTCTTCAGTTTGTGGGAATATGTAAGCTTTTGAAGCTAGAAGACAGCTCAGAGCACATCTAACTTGTACCTTTGGTCCCAAAGTATAGAGAACACAGTGTTGAGAGGCACAGATTTCTCACAAGGTACAATAGATTTGGAAGAAAAGAGTTGAAGAGGCAAGCACTGATGTGCCTTCCTTGTCCTCTTTGTGTGATCTCCATGCTCATTACTGGTCTAGAATGTCCATTGCAAGGATTTATCTCTGAATCCATGGAGGCAGATGCTTTACTTTCATTTTTTGTTACTGGAAGTTTTAGGATAAAAGCCTGGGCTCTGGCAGTCCCAACAAGCTAGCTCAGACATTTGTTCCCAACATGCCCATTGAAGACACTAATAATATTGAAAACTAGAGAAAGGAAATCTATTTATTGTTGCCACATTGTAAAATGGAATAGATAAAGGGGTCTAGTGGCTTCCAAGTCCATTTCCAGTGATCGCTTATGAAATTCAGCTTTAAACACAGCACAAATGTAATACATAATTACAAATCCTGGTCAATATGTGTCCCCCACCCCAACATTAACTCATCTTTGTTTCCATCCACTTCTGTTCTACCCTGCAAGATCAATGTGTTGTCTGAATTGTGTGAAATCTCCTAGCAAGCTAATCCTTTGTGTGCTGAACTCCAAGGCTTCAGCCTTTCCCTTCTTGGAGCAAAGAATTCCTGGGAAAAAAATTCATTATTTGGAGTCCGTGGTTTCAATAATCCATGTTGAAGGGAGTACGTTGGTGTCGCTATAGAGTGTCTCCTTCTTCTTCTGGAGTGGTTACATTCTAGAGAAGGAAGATATCTTAAGAAATTTCTCACTAGAAATGAGAATACCTATCTAGAAAAGAATTTGTAAACAAGTGTCTGTAGTAGCATTACTGGTAACAATCACAAGCTGAACACATTTTACATGTCTAGTAACTGGTATATGGTTCAGAAACTGTGATGATATCACTGTATGGTGATAGGATGGAGTTACATGCAGCAATAAACACAGGCAGATACATGCTGTCACAGGGCTGAACAGCATTGTGTAATGCAACATGTAATGAATCCATATGAAATGCCCAGAGGGGGCAAACCTGGACAGAAGGAACTTAGACTGCTGACGACAGCCTACTGCTGGGAGCTAGAGGGGAATTGACCACAGGCCAGTGCATGGGTTCCTTTTCACATAAAAGCGCTCTGTTAGGTTTTGGCAATGGTTACACAACTCTGTAAATGTGATTATATTCTTCAGCTAGAGACTTACCTGTATGCATCTTATGCATGGTAGATTGTATCTGACAAAGATAAACACTATTTTTTAAAACTGGGGAGAGTGTAGAGTTTGAACTTATAAGGTCCAAGGTTACTTACCTCTACCAAAACTCTTCAGATATCTGTAGCTAAAATTAAGTTTTAAAATTTTGTACTTTAATTTTTACTATGTAATGAGAATTTTACTCTCCCCCTCCTAGAAGACAGACTTTAGTATCCCATTTCAGTAGCAAAGATGCTGAGTGATCCATTTAGAGCCACGCAGTGTATACAAAGCTGAAGGGTGACTTGAACCCTTGGTTTTGGGTCCTGAACTCTCAACTCCCAGACCATGGCTTGTCTGTTACGTTGTTTTAGAAAGAAGTTTGTCAGATAAAACCAGGATAGATGATTGTATCTTTGTTCTTGATTTGCCTTCACAACAGACAGTTAGAACTTGGATTAGGGACTTTTTCTGTCACAGTTTTAGTGCATTTAGGAAAATAATGCCTTTATTATTGCCTGCCATTTATCTCTAAAGTGATATTATAAAGTAGGAGCATAAAAAAAATCCCTGTGGTTTGGGGCTGAATTATTGAAGAACAAGTAGACAGTTGCCTTTTGGCCATCAGCCATGAGTCTTGTGCCAGAACCATCTATTCTCTCTCCTTAACACATCTTTAATTTACTGTGGCAGGTTCATGCAGGAGATTGGTATTGATGGCGTTATCTTTTTATTCCTTCTTTGTTTTTCAAAGAGCGAATTCCAGTGTATCCTCTTTTTTTTTTCTTTTTAATTTACCTGGTGGGAGAAAAATCACAATGAAATGTCAGCAGAATTTAGTAGCTATTCTTAAATTAAATAGTTGTTTTGATAATGTATAGCGGAAAAAAAAAATAAAGCACTGGGATTCAGAAATTCAGGTTAGACTATAAAATGATGCTGATACTTTGAGAAACTAGAGTTCTATAGTGCTGAAAAAGAATAAAATTATGCACTTCACATTACTATTATCAATATGAAAGATATGTGAAGATGTATATCTACCTTTGCGAAGACAGCAGATGTTCAGTCAATGCCTCAGGAGTTTGTTTTAATTGCTTGCTATTTTGGGGGGTCAACGTATATATTTTTGTTTTTCCAGTTCCATATTCACTCCTGGGGTAGGATGCCATATAAGAGACCACAGACTTCTAATAAAACATTTTGAATTACAAAATAAAAAGTAAATATGAGATTAATAAAAGTATTATTATTTAGCATCTGTGTATAGGTATGTATGTATGTATGTGTGTGTTCATGTGTGCCAGCACATGTATGTATCCAGGTACATATGTGTAGAGCACAGAGGTTAGCCTCAGATGCTATTTCTCAGCAGAAGAATCCCAGGGTGAGCCTACTGAATTTTAGTGTTTGGTCCCTATTCAGCTTTGAAGGGCAGGTCTCCACTTTCTGAATCATCCAGTGGGTATTGTAAAGTTGCCACTGGGGTTTGCAGAAGCATTAGGCAAGTTATGGCTGGGAAAAGCAAGCGCTGCTTTCAAAAGAGCTCAAGCAATGCGGACAAAATGCTGAGGAGGCTGGAGCCAGTGCATTCCACTAAAATTCATTTGCAAATGCTAATCATTCACTGAAAGAATAAATGACCAAGTTCAATGACAACGTTGATTATGTCTGAAGAGGAAGTTATAAAACTCATTATTCTTTAAGTACATCAAATTTTTGTTGAAAACTATTCATGTGGAATATTTTATGAGACTTCAATTAAATTTGTCCTGGATTAAATGTGAAATTATTCCTCATTTTCTCTTTGAGAGAATTTATACTTAAAGCTATTCTTAACATCATAAATTGGAAAAAGGAATATCACTCATTTATCTAGTTTATTTCTATAGGGAGGCACATAGGACAACTGATTAATTCCTGGAATTAGTATGACCAGAATTCTGTGGCATAGATGGTTGGCCCTTAATTGTTGACTTGACATAACATAGACTCTCTTGAAGAGAGTCTCACTGACGCATTGTCTGTGTTGGGTTGGCTTGCGAAGGAGTATGTGGAAAATTGTCTTAACTAAGTTAATTGATGCAGGAAGGACCCAGATCACTGTGGGCATCCCCACCCGCTAGCCAATGTCTCTTGAACTATATAAGAACAGAGAAACAAGCGAGCAAGTGAAAATGTATGCATTCATTCCTGTGCTTCTGACTGAAGATGTATGCATTCATTCCTCTGACTGGAAATGTAATGTGTATTTTTCTGCATTGACTTCCCAACAATGATGGTATATAATTTGGAACTGTAAACTGAAATAAACCCTTCTGTTCCTTAAGATGTTTTCTGTCCCTGATAACTTTGATTCCACCTTGTTTTGTATAGTGGGTGCTTCCAGAGAACACTTCCCAGTAATCTTCCTGAGATCTAAGGCTTATTCTGAGTGACAGGTTTCTCTATAAAGTATCCCAGATGATCCTCTTATGCACTCCTATTACTGTGCATTTCAAATAGTGATCCTCGTACCTTAGCTTTGTACTGATCAAATATTCCATGATGCCACTACTACAGTTATGATTAGTTCAAAACATAGATGGGTTCTTGAACACTATTGGGCATCTGAAGTATCCAATGATGATTTATGAAATGTTAATAACAGTTCTTGTGTAATTTTATAGACTAGACTAAGAAAAAAGATGTGTTTCAGGGTACATAGTCTAAATACTGTTTTTAATGAGTTTCTCTTCTGTGAAGAAGGGAAACTAGACAGTATTGTTAGGATTAGGAGTGGAAAGAGGCACAGATAGAAGGAAGAAACCAACTTCCATGATCCATTGATCTGTTATTAGCCCATGAGGCATGGAGGGGACTGGTTGGAATCAGCATAGCAATTTCACTGATTCAAGTGGCAGGCAAACTTAAGTATTTGATAGCGTTATGCAGGTTCATGTGTCAAGCCTGGCACCTGATGAAGCGGGGAAGGCTCATGTGTAGCTTTATACCGGAGGGTGGTATGTTCTGAGGGCCACATTTTTTAAGCAGGGACTAACAATGCTCTGATAAGACCTGTCAATCAACAGGACTGTTGGTTTATGACCAATGGGTAGGGAGAGGGGTGTGCAATTTCCCTTTAAGTATGGTGGTGGAGATGGTAACTTCCTATCTGAAGAAACATTTTGTGTTTATGGACATTCTAGCAGACCTGAGAAAATGCGAGTCATACTATTTTAGGTTGTTTCTGTATCAGCTTCCCTATCAGCTAACAGTTTTCTCATAATACTGCCTCATCAGTTACCACAGCCTGTTAGACACATTGATAATTTTTATCTGAACATTTGTAAAAGTCTGTCATATTTTTTCATAATTTTTACTGGAAAGATTCATATAAAATATTCTCCCTGCCTTTAGGGCTCTTAATTATTGCCTGAAACTCCTATTTATTCATTAAGACCCAGTTTGAGACTCCCTGACTGTGGGACATCTTCCTAGAAAAACACACAGGACTATTTAAATCAGAACAAGCCTGGCCTCCTAAGCATCCCCCAAACATTACGTAGCTTTGTAAATCATGTTGATTTGGAACTGTGTACTTGGAATCTTTTCTTCCCTGCCCACTACATGTAGAATTCATGAGACTTATAAACCCGTGCTTCTGTCCATTTGTATGCCAATGCCTAACATAAGCTCTGGCGCATAGTGGGATTTTCAAACATAGTAGGCAAATAAAATCTAGTGGAAACAAAAATCTCACTTGGCCATTTATACCTTATTTACCATATGCATTTATAGTTTATCTCCCAATGGAGTTAGAAGTTACATAAGTACAAGAATAATAGTCCTGATTCCTCTGTACTCGGTGGGAGTATTTTAAACTACTTTTTCTTGTGTTGTGTCTGTGTGTTTGTATTTGAATGTGCATGGGCACATGTGTGCACATACATATATGGGTGCACATACATGTGTGTCCATATATGTAGAAGCCTGAGGTTACTATTAGAAGTTTTTCCTGCTCACTCTCTGTCTTATATTTTGAAGCAATGTCTCTCAGACGAACCCAGAACTCACCTATATGACTATTCTGGCTAGCAAGTTTGTTCTGCCCTCTTTATTTTCAGAGTGCTGGAATTGTAGGCATGCTGCCATGCTTACGCAGCATTTATATAGGTAATGGGGATCCAAACTTTAGTCCTCCAGCTTGTACAACAAGCACATTAACCACAGAGGCTCCTTCCCCCCACCTTTTTATTGTAGGGAATAAAACAGTACCTATTGATTTATAGTGTTATCTGCCAGTCTCCTGCCATATAAAATATGAAGAGATTTTGTATATGGTTTTACATAAGCTTGGAATTTACTGAAATTATCCAGGTAGCCAGATATTCTGTGTTCTTATGGAACTGGCTTAGTATATATTCCTGATAAGTAAAGAACATCAATAACAGAAAGATGAAGATACTTCATCCTCAAGAGATATAATTTCTAAATGTGACATTAACTGGTTCATATTTAATTCATTTATTGGTAAAAATTTGGCAACACTTCATAGACTCATAACCAAAAGTTGTTGAGCAATCCTTTTAGTTACCTTCAGTTCAATTTGATACATATTAATTGAGGGCTGGCTTCCTCTATGCAGTAGGCAAGTGGGTAGGAATAACAGATGCAGTTTGAGGAGAATCGGCTGAAAATTCCATTCATTCTTGGCCTCGCTTTTCTTATTATTTAAGTAATTCAGGAGAAATCACTTAACTTCCTTGACCTCAGATTTTTAATTTGTGGAATGGAGTATGTGAGTCTCAACCCCATGCAAGGGTATAAAAATGATGTCACCTTCACCTTCTGAATCATCTAAGGGAAGTCCCTATTTTATCATCTCCTGATATTTACAGCATAAGAAGTCTGAAGAAATTTTTGAGAACTTGTGTGCCAGCTACAAGAAGCAATGTGACTATAGGTTGTTTTCAAGATAACCTGATTTTAATAGCATTATTACATGTTGGGTTTTAAGAAGGATGTGTGCCAGTGCACTGTTATAATTCAGTTTCAATTAAAGTAACTGTTAAAGGTAGCAAGCAAAGGTTGGCAAGTAGCCTGCACGCAGGCCCTGGGTCTAACGGCAGTAATGGCTCTACACAGCCACTTCACCTTTCCATTACTGCCACCTTCTGATTTAGGGGAGGGTTTGTCCCTAAGTTAGCCTCTTGAGGCCATCCTCTTTCTTGGCTCAGATTCTAGGAAAATGTTTCTTCTATTTCCCAAGCACAGTGTGAAAAGGCTTGGTTTCTCTCTCCCTTTTTCCTTCTCCTTCTTTTTATCTCCTCCCTGCTTCCTCCTCCCTCCTCCCTTCCCTCCTCCCTCCTCTCTGCTCCCTCCTCCCTCCTCCCTCCTCCCTTGTCCCTACTCCCTCCTCCCTTGTCCCTCTTCCCTCCTCCCTTGTTCCTCCTCCCTCCTTAGTTCTTTCCATTTTTTCCTGTCTTCTTTCATTTCTGGTCCCTCCTGTCACCCACACTGACCATAGTTACTCTATAGAAGTGGTCCTTACATCCTATGGAATCTTTCTTTTACCTTATTTTAAAGATGTCCCCGGAATGTAGCCTTGGCTAGCCTGGAACTCTGCATAAAGACCAGGTGGTCGTCCAACTCAGATATCTACCTACCTCTGCCTCCAGAGTGCCAGGATTAAAAAGCAAAGACTAACATGCCAGGCCTGAAATCTCTATTTTTAATGTGTGTCATTAATGAGAAATCATTGATTAAACTATGATGATAATCATATGTCTTCTAGAAAAAGAATTATTCTCAACATTGTATTTGCTAGAGAAACGTATACAAGGATAAAAGCCTGAAATTTCCTCATTCTAGGCAAATGCTCTAACACTGAGATATAGTCCAAGTTATATCTTTTTAAAATTTTTGTATTATTTATTCTGAGATAGAATCTCACTAGGTTGCCAACAAAGCAACAGTCCTTTGTAGCCCACTTGACCCTGAGTTGGCAACCATCTGGCCTAGGTCTGTGGAGAAGCTCGGTGTACCCATGTGCACCTGGAGACCTGGCTAGCATTTCTTTCTCCTTCTTCTCTCCCTTCTTTCAGTCTCTCTTGTTCCTCTTCTTCATATTTTTTTCTCATTTTAGTCTTAACTGCTTCTTCCTTCCATCTCCTCCTCCTTGTTCTCCTCCCGTTTCTTCTATCCCCCCCGCCCACCACTTCTGAAGCCCCTTGCCAAATGCCTTTTTGGCACTTTCCTGCCATTGACTATTTTATTCCTGCCAGTTTTACCTAGAAATACATTAGAAAGTCCTCTCCATTATCCGTGTTCCCACCTCTCAATATTTCTGGGTTTTTATCATACCCCCTGAAGTCCCTAGTCTAGTCATAGGTATTTATCTCCTTTAACCTGGCTTCATAAATCAAACCTTTCTTTTCTCTAATCGTTTCTTTTTATCAATTTAAAATTGTTTTCAATTTGTCGTTGTCTCTCTGAAATGAGTGTCTCAACAGAATGCTGGAATTCAAGGCTGAAACCTTGCAAGCTGCATCTGGTCATTTTTCCCTTTATGAACAAACATTTCATAGATATAAGTGCTTCTTTATCTTGCCAATTCAGTGCTTTGCAAATTTATGCACGGTAAGACCTTAAAGAAGTCCTTTGAAGTAGATAAAGAAACAAAATGTATTCCAGAGTAACAGGTCCATGTTTAGACCCAGAATTAACATGATTTGAGCCTTCTCTACTTACATTCTGGGCAGCCTTTCTCATATCCAGTTTTTAATGCCCTCTTCATGAACAGGGCATAGCCTGGGATGAGGCAATTGAAATTCAAAGGACACCTTGGACTAAGTGCCTCTTTGCCTGTGTTCCTCAGATGCCCCACTGAAATAATGTAACCCCTATGAAAACACCTCCAGTCAACTGACTGGGAAACGATTGCTATGGAGCTCATTCACACACTGTCCCTCTCTGTAGTTTCCACTCTTTGCAGTTTATTGGGGTAGCTGTACACTAGATCTTGAGTGCCAGCTGTGGTATAGGTTAGCTCCTGATCAGGAGAGCTCCTGTGTAGGCTAGTTCTTAGCAAGCTGTCTCCTGGTTAGAATATCTACTGATCAAGCTGTCTGCTGTGCATCATGTCCGAAAGCTGCTGGGCAGCTAACCTCCTGAGCAGACTAGCTCCAGAAGGAGCCAACCCCTAAGTAGGCTACCTGCTGGGTAGCTAGCAGCTAGGTGGCTGATTCCTGAATAGACCAGCTAGCACCTCCCCCAGAGCAGAGTTTACCATTTGTTTATTCTGAGATTATAATTTAGTCCTTTAGAGTAATCCTCTCAACCCTGTTTATGTGCTTTCTAGACAGAAACAAGTTTATCAGATGAAATTATATTTGTTGTGTTTATAAGGAAGTTTCAGTTTGATGTATAATCTATTTCAGTCAACAAATTTGCAATTTTATTAAGGTTGTCTACTCATATGATGCTTCAGTCTCTAGGTGTTCTAATAATAGTCCAGATATAAAACTTCCCAATCATGAACTACAGTAAGAAACACATTTCCTATTGTGACTTTAAACATGCACAAAAAAATAAAAATCCATGTAACTATAAAAGGATTTCACAAATAATCTTTTTAACTTTTGAAACTCAAATATTCTCTGATACCTACCAGTATTCTGTTCTGTGCTATTCACTGTTACTGGCCATAAAATAATGAAGTTGATTTTGTTATTCATTGATATGATACAGCTAGTTTTGAAATGAACTACAGCAAAGGATGTTTTTTTAATGAACTTGAGCTATTTTTGAAAATTTGTTTAATTATACTGTCTTTGTGAGGTGTTCAAGAGACAGTATTGGATGGATGTGTCCAGGAGCAAGTAAATCACTTTGGAAGGAATCTAGTGTGCATTGATGTTTAATAGGCTACTATGTAATTCAAAGATCACAGAAATTCAGCAAGATATAATGGGGCAGATGTATGTTACCATGAGATATCCAGGCAATCATAACCTCCAGAGATTCAGAAAGACAATAGCCTATGAAAATATCTGGCAAAACAGGGATTTCTATAATTGACAGGCAAGCTTTAGGACCAAGCTCTAGGTTTAGATCTCAAGAGAAAACTAGCTGTAACCACAGGAGCGCAAGTTCATAGATGAGGGCAAGGTCACTCCATGTATGTTGCTTTGTCCTCTTTTAGTCTATTCTGACAACAGATGCAATTTGTCCAAGTTCCTGCCATTGCAAGAGTGATCAGAGCCATCAGTAAAAGCAGTTGACACAGCCAGCATCTGGCAGATCTTGGGGGCAGACAAGTCTTGCTTTCCTTTAGAGTCATCTTTGACATTTCTTTGTTGTAGCTTTGAGTAGAGTAGGGCTGAAGTACCTATTATGGTTTGCATGATTCTGAATGTGTTTTCATGTATGGTTTTCTGGAGTTATTTCACAATTTCCTCCTCAAATTGCTCTGGTATGACATCTGCTTGAATTTTTTCCTAGGTGTACACAGCCACTATCAATTTATTAAAAATACAGAGTAGCTTTTTTCCTTCTTACTAGAAATGAGAACATTCAGCTTTCTACTTATCTTGTTTATGAATTAAATATGATTCTATTCCAAACAATTCTGATAGGTTGAGTCTTCATCTATCTCATGTCTAGGAAAAACATAAACAGAAGAGGTATTTTTCACTAAGTAAGTAAAGATTAAGTCATAGAGAGAAAAATAAGCTTATGTTTAAGCTCTAATAAATGATTCTCAAGATCATGTGTAAATTCCAGTTACTAAGGAACATATCAAGGAACACCATAAAAGCAGCAGGACTGTAGAAAGAAAAACAATATGTGGAGTATTGTATCATTTTCTTCCCCATTATTTTGAGCTACAATGTACACAAGGCCTAAATCTCAGTTTGAAAGTAAGTAACCAATATAATACATAGGAAATGACCTTTGAAAAATCCCATGTCAAACTTTTAAAGTCAGGAGTTTAAGTAAACAGTGATACTAAGACACCTTTACCAAACAGGGGCTCATTTCTAACCAGGGTAGGAAGAAATAAATTATAAAGATTGGTTTGATTCGATTTGGTGCTGTGAATTTCTAACTGTCCGTAATGAAAGCAAAGATAGTACATACTTGAAATTCAACGACAATGCAAAGGGCCTACTCTAAACAACAATTCCATGGGCCTCTCTCCCTTGGTTAACTTTACAGAAGCCAGTGAGAATATCTAGCCACCTATGTGTCACAGTGCCTGTCTTCCTTTCCTATGTCTATAATGCATGTGAGTCTGAAAAACCTTGAGTGTATCTCCATGTTAATGGGGGTGAGGTCACCTGAGGTCACTTCAGGCAGACTGTACGCTTCACGCATGTGAATACCATTTTCAGGTAGAAATTTGGGCAGTCACATCAGGTTTCAGATATTAGGGATGCTTCTACTCTAGCAGGTAAGACACTTCTGATAAAGTGGGAGAAGAAAGGTACACTGGGAGGATGAGGAAGCTGTTGAGGCGCCTATCACTTTCCCAGGGACGTACAGCACACTGGGGATCACCACCATTTTCAGAGGAGCTTGTCAAGCAGGATATGGTTCTAGAAATTCCATGAAATTCATAATCTCACTGGTATAGAAACTTGGGAGGCTAGGCCCGAAGACAGCCTGCTATGGGCTAGAAAAGACAAGGAATGATGCTTTGTCAGTGACAGTAAGAGAAAGTTCCTAAAAACAGAACTCTAAGATGTTCTGTAATGAAAACTTTTGGGAATCCACTCTTATTGGGGAAGTCACTGTTAAATACATGTGTTCTGATGGTAAATATACACATTTACTTTCTGTTTTTTTTTAATAGCTATACTTTACATGCATGATAGGAATAAGAACTGATTTGTTGGTTAGGGGTTTCAAGTTATTTAATTTCTAATAAAATAAAATAAAAATCTAGATTGATATTGATATAAGGTTGGCTATTTGATTTCTGCATGAATTGCTGGATCTTTTTCTTTCTTCTTTTTCTTGGAACAGTGAAAGTAAGATGACTAAAAGCTATTTGTACATACTAAATAGGAAATATATTTTAATGATTTTTATATTAATTATTTAGAATGATTCCTGTGTTAATAAGAATGTGTTGATTAAGGGTACATTAAATTCATTAGGTTTTTAAAGCTGTAAATGAGTAGTTGACATGTGAATTGAATGTTTGATCAAATCAAGAATATTGCAAAGCCAGTTTGAAGTACACAATAACCAGGACTAGTTGATTGACATTTCCTCTCACTAATGTCAAGCATTTCTACTTTACAAGATTTCTAAACCAGTTTTCTTATACGTCTTAAATATCCAGTCACAAATTACAAGGTCCAGAGAAATTCATAAGAGAAAACTGATGAGACTATATCATCAAAGTCTGGGGTTCCTAAGTCAATGAAATATATGTAACTTTGATTCAGACCTCCCACTGGCTTTTGTAAGCTTGATTTACTATTCCGGTAGGAGAACAGCAGGGCATAGTCACACGAACTGCAGTTACAGCACTTTTGAGGCTGAGACAGGTGGATCATGAGTTTGGGCTACAATGAAACTCTGTATCAATGAAAGCGAAACAAAATCAATGATAATAATAGTAATAGCAATAATAACTTAGGAGCCTTAATTTACTAGTGACCAGAAGTCGATAAATTATTTGGAGATAATACATATGTATAATTCAACAAAGCAAACACTAAATAGAAAATAGGAGGAGAAGGGCAGGGATTCTGTCGATTAATAATTACTTTGGAATGTTCTGGATTAGGTGAGATGTGTTATGAATTTTCTGGTTCAAGTAACTATTCTGTGTGTCAACTTCTGTATTTTCAGACAAACTGACTCATACTATATCTCCTTTTTCAAATATAAGTATCATTATGGTTCAAGTTCCCTGGAGGTCAGTGGTCTTATTTTTCCTCTAAAATAGTGTGAGCAAACTCACACCAGTGTATAACTCATTAATGTCTTTTGCCATTTTAATTGTTTTCAGGATGCTATAATGGTTTATGTGAAAAAAATTTCTTTATGGAATTTGGATCTGGTGATTCTATTCATGCTTACATATCAGACTTGTCTCCTCCTTATCCCTCTGACAGGATGCAGTTCACTTCTTCCCAATGTTTTCTGTTGCTAAAATTCTTTCTGGGAGACAGGAGCCACGTCCAGTCCCTCCCTCCTCTCTAGGTCCCTAAAGACAAAGAGCAAGAGCGATATAATTTTACCAAACTACAGTTTCAGAAGCCAGAGTTTATTTGGGCTTACTTGTAGAGCAATGGGTGAAGGAAGGGGGCTCCCCTACTGCGGCCATTCAGCAAGTTCTGTATTTCTGTATTTCTGTATTTCTGCGGGGATCCTGTGAGCTGCTGCCAGCCACCCAAGATGTGAAAGGCCCAGTCTCCCCCCAGCTTCTTCAGCACACACTTTAGTCCCTTCCCCACGTACAACTCAGGTCACTGGTTGGTTGGGAGGAATAGTAACTGATTCTTCCAGCTCCTCTCTTCCTATGGACCTCCAACAGTTAAGTTTGTGTTGATCCAAGCAGGCAGTTATCTTGGCAGGTGGAGGACAAATTCATGCAACACCTTTTTTCCATGACTCTTCTATTAACTCTAATAATTGAGGATCGAGTAATACATTCTAGTCACATGTACAAATACCAAGGTAAAAAAGATAAATGAGGCATGATTCTTGCCTCCAAGGCTCATGGTATTGTGTAAGGGATAGTTCATTGAGAAACTCACTAATATCAAAAGGATAGTAGTTAAGGTTACTATGAAATGGAAAGAAATCAATTCTGATTTGTGGGAGAGTCTTAGGAAAGGGTCCATATGTCGATACATAAATGATATAAAATTTTCTCACCAGTTGAGGTTGGAGAACTTCAGAAGGTCAAGTGAGAAGTCCCATGATTCTTTATGAGTTTGGGTTTTTATTTTATAGTCTGCTAGAAATGATTGAAAATGGAAGAGAATGACAAGTTCTCGTCAGTCTGAGAAATATTCTCTGAGATTCAACAGAAGAGACAGGAAGCTTTACAGCTGGGTACTGAGGGAATGCCTGAAGTCATACAGGCAACAACCTGACCGTAATGACACCTCACACCAGTTATAACATAAGCTACAATAGCACTTACTGTCTATTTGATACTGTTTGACATATTTTAGGTATGCTACCTCTATGATGACTGAGATGTTACTGCCTTCTGTATTTTACAGGTTATATGACAATGGCTAAGTTTTGATATTTCTGCAAAGCTGCTTAGCCAATAAAATATCAAGTTAGGATTTCTATTTAGACAATTTAACTGTGGTCTACTGTGGTGGGAACAGAGGGGTACTCCTTAGACCAGCTATGACTATGGAAAACAGAGTCATATCACAGTAACTATTATACCAAGGAGTAGGAAAAATTCCATAAAATGAATGAATCCCAGAAATAGTAAGTGTTAGAGTATACACACTGCTCATTGTCTTTCATAGATAGTTCACTGTGTTTTCTACAACTCAGTGAATAAAGCCAACTGGTCAGTTGGTGGTCTATTGCCAGAGTGGGCCACCTGAGGACTGTGGCTTTTACTCAGCATTCTCCTCCCTTGTCATGACTAGCTGATGACAGCCTCTTCTGGAGGACTTGGCATCTCTCTCTTGTCTTTTGTGAGTTCAGGAATGTAGAGTGAATTGCTTCTCCGAGGGAAAAGGTGGACAAACACCCCTCTTAGTGGTATCACCCAAGACCACCTTGAGCAGAAGATGAGCTGGGAAAATCCTATGCCCCACCCGCCTGGTCTATTGGCCTTGGATGTGAGAAGGGGAGGGGCTAAAGGTATTTAAACTGGGGGTGCCAGGAGGCCGGCCCTTTTCTCCCCTCCCCCATGGGCCATTAGGATCTGTTCACCGGGAAGTTGCAAGATCCCAGCCACGTGGACTTACTAATGGAACTTGCGGAGGGAAGGGTGGGCACCTGTGTTCTGTAAGTAAGCCCTCACCCATTGCTCTGTTAGTAAGCCCAAGTAAACTAGCTAAAATCTGTTTAACTGTGACTGGAGAACTTTGTGTGTTTGTTGCGAGGCCTGGAGGCGGGGGGACCCTTTGGGTTGCAAGCAGGGAGAGAGAGGCAGGTTAAGTTAGTCTGCCTCTCCCAAAGAGAAAATTTAATAACAGGAGAAAAACAGTAGTTATAAAGTTGTTTATGATTTTCTTAAAACTGAAGATTTTTAGGAAGTGCAATAACTTCCACAGTCACAGGGCACCTGGCATACCATGCACATCCAGTTCTGGTGGCAAGCTAGAGTGGGGACCAGAAGGTAATATGGTCTCCTAGTATAAGCACTCTGTGTATTTCCTACCCCTTAAGTGTGAGTAGAATTTAATCAGTATATTATAGTGTCACTGCCACAATCATGAACCACATATGACATAAATGATTCGGCAAATGGAATTTTGGCCCTTAACCAGTTCCTTTTGAGTTACTCACCTCAGAGAGTGTTACAGTTGTGCCTGACCTGAACAGGACCCTTAACAATGGTGAGAGAGCTTTGAAGAATGGGATAGATTTTGCACTGAAGAGCAACTCCCCATGCTTTGGAGAGGGTATGGCACATGGCCATCTTCTAGGAGGATGTCCTTGACAAACACCCAGCAAGAAACCAGGAACTTCAGACATGCAACCACAGAGAAATATGATTGGTGAAAAAGCAATAGTGTCAGATGAGGACTCAGAGCAGTGGTTGTACTCAGCAAGTCTGAGTGTGAAACTCAGTGATCCCAAACTACTTATCCATAGAAACTGCAATAGCAAATTTGTGACTTTGTAAATCACTATTTGTGATAACTCATTTTGCAGCAACAGGAACTTATTGTGCTATATTCTAGTCCTGTACTGCATGATTAAACTTCAGTAAGTGAAGGATTTCATCTAAAATGTGATCCTAGAAAACTCTAATGGTGCTGAAAAACTCCTATTGCTTAGTAACGTCAGAGCCATCCTAATACTGGTGAAAATAAACCTACTGTTTGATTCAAATGTTGCTAGTCATAGAAAAGTAAATCATATATAATTATGTATCATAAATCCTTGATAATGAGTGACTATACTAGAGAATTACATGTTTACCATGCTATAATTATTATTACTACATTAGAATATACTGTTTGTTTTTACTTAAAAATATTATATTTAATTTATTTTGTGTGCATCTATCTATATATATATGTGTGCACACAAGCATGTGTTGAGGTGTGTAAAGACTAGAGGACGACATGGCAGGTGTCAGTTTTCTCCTTCCACCCTATGGTCTTGAGTATCAAACTCAAGAAGTCAGGTCTGGTGGCAATGTCCTTACCCACTGGGTCATTTTTTTTGGCTCCCAATTGTGCTGTTTCTAAGAAAAATCTTACCCTAGAAAACAGTACGTCATGTTAAGCTGGCAGAAGCTTTGTGATTCTCATCTTCCTAATATCTTACTGAGGTCACATTTTCTGACTGCCCTAGACCATCTGTTTTTTTTCAGTATGTCAGGCTGGCTTCATCTTCACTATGTAGCTGAGGATGACCTTGAACTGTTGACTGTCTTGCCTCCATTCCTGAGTGCTAAGAATATAGGTCTTTTCCAGGACACCTATCTTATTTAGTTCAGGGGATCAAAACAAAGGCTTTATGAATACTAGGTAAGACTTCTCCCAACTGAACTACCAACCAGCCTTGTATCAGTATGTTCTCTGATGTTTCTGAAGTGCTGAAAGCATTTAATGCTGCATTTTTCAAAATATGTCTGTTATTAAGTAAGAACACCATACACTAACATATGCTTGAAAATGCTCTAGTAAAATTCATTGTTTGGATGCTAACTTTAAAAATAATATTCATTAATTTAAAACAAAAACCATGTGTGGCAGTGTCATCATTCAGAGAAGGGCCATCCTTATTCTACAAGCAGATTATGCCTGGCAGATTTGTTTCGATGATCCTCCAAATGGGTTTTAATCTGTTCATGGCTTTAGATGTAATAAAGTTAACCTAGCATGCCGTCAGTTGTTTATTATAAAAGTTCAGCTTTGACTCTTCCAGTCTATTTATTTCATGTTACTTATCTCTTTTGCAGAGTGGCTTTGCTAATGTCATACATTGTATATGTTTCTTAAAATATATACTTCAATTTTATTCAAATTTTATTTTAGCTTGATATAATTATCATGGTTATTGCATCTGAAATATCCTTGTTAAAACTTGAGGTTATTATCAAGTGATTAAATTAGAATTGGTAAATAAACTGCAACATATAAATAGCATGAATACTTGTCAAGGGAAATATTCTATATTATTTTTTGTATTTCATATTTCCTGTCTATAATAATAGAATAAACAATTTTATGTCCTATTACTGGAGGAAGTACACCATGTCAGCTGTAATGAGGAATAATTTGTTGGAAGGGACAGTATTTGAAATGAAATCTGACAAAAATATTTATCTGCAGCTAAGATTTCCATTAAACAGAGCTAAAATCTATAGAAATTGGCCCTGGGTTTAACAATCCCATAAATAATGTTGTTTCAATTATTTGAGTCTTACATGAGATGAGTTCATAATAAATGAATTATGCATCAGACAACTTTTGTTACTTTTATCATATTGATTTAGGTAAAGGTTAGCCCTTGTAGACTAATAGGGAAGGCATCACCATGACTGCTTTTTTTTTAAGTAGATCAGAAACAAATATATCTACTTTATCTAAATCAGTGTCACACTTTTAAATATTTATATCCATCAATTGTGATTTGTTTCATTTTGTGTGGTTATTAAAGTGGCTCCACAATGGTGCTGTTCCTCACTTAACTGATTACAATATAAGATAAAGATAGACAAACACAAGATGGGAGATAGACTATGGAGCAGTGAAATGTGTCTAGTGGTCTATAGTCCTCTAGTCCCATTAAAGTCTGTATCTCAAGCTCATTATGAATTAAATCTTTCATGAATATATGAACAGAATCATAGAAACTGCCTTTAAATATAGAATAGAAATCCGTATTGTTTTCACTAACGAGTTTTAAAAACTTTGCCTCTGTGTCCCCCCCAAATGCCAATAACTTTCAGGAGAGATTTGAGAAACAAATGGCAATCCCGTCTATTCTTAAACATGTCAGGTTTATAAAATGTGTGACTCTGCTAGGTTTTGATAAGCCTAGGGGAAGATCTCCCTGGAGGCTGTGTATCTTATGTGGGTGAGTGTGTTTGGGAAAATTAATGCAGTGTTTTCCGTGGTGTGGACCCAGAGGTCTTCTGTTAAAAGGCAACCAAATGGCTGGTTAAAAGAATGGAGATTAATGGACTCTATGTAAGACATACTAAATCAGAATATTTGGTGAAAGTTGAGAAGTTCATTTTTAGAAAGATGCCCAAGTAACTCTAACTCATACTGAAATTTGTGTACTATCAGTTACAACGCATATTCATAGGAACTTATTTATAAATATGTTATGTACATGAGGTTAAGTCTCTCCTCCCTTGTCAGCGCATGAGTCTTGCTGCCATTTCCATTGTTTCCCTCTGTCTTCAGTACTCAGGGGAAGCTCACCACTGAGGGTATAATCTCATCCTGAAAGTGGAGTGATAACTGAGTGGTTTTAATCTTTGCCAGGTGTGTATGCATGCATAGAATTAAGTGGAACTGTGGGAGTGAGAGCACATCTCTGGTGTCAGTCCTCACCCTCCATCTTGTTTGAGATGGGGACTCTGTTGTCTGCCACTGTGTGAACCAGGCTGTCTGATTTTCCAGGGATTCTCCCGTCTTCATGCCTCATTGTACTATAATTATACTGGGATTACAAACATACACTACCCCAGGACTATCCAGTTTTCCATGGGTTCTTGGAATCTAAGCTTGGGTCCTCAAAGTTGTATAGCAATTGCTTTACCCTTTGAGTTATCTTCCAAGCTAGGAGGAATGTACTTGTATACCTGAAAATGCATTTCCTTAGCACTCAATAGAATACTTTGAAAATCCACATGTCTCTTCAGAGTCTAGTTTGATGTCACATTTTATCACATCTGTTTATTCCATGGTATGTTCAAGAATTAAAGGTCAGTGAAAAATCTCTGGAACACTAGAACTAGAAGTCCATTTAAATCCTATTTATTTTAATCTCCTTTGCAAGATACTTAACCAACTTTTACTTTTTGTAAAATCAGCTGATGCTTCTCCCTCTAAAACAGTGCATGGTTTTATGATATGACTTTCATAAAGATGATGGTGAATCTCATGAGTTGACCTGAGCAATGTGTTTTCTTTCAAGTTCCAGCTCAATTAATGATGCCCTCTTCTTTCCTGTCCACAGTGTACCTGGGAATGATAACAGTGCTCTGCTTATTGATTGTTGTGAATTTATTGACACAAATCAGATAAAACGATCAGAATATCATTCAACATCTAGCAGCCATTCAATAAACAGTAACAATTACAGCTACTGTTTAGTGAGCATTTACAATGAGACAGTCTCTGTTCCAAGTGCTTTGTATGAATTATTGCAAACTCACAGGGCTCTAAAGCAGCCGTGAAGCACTGGAACTCAAGCATCTGTCTCACCTCTGAATTGTATTTCCTGTTCAATAACTGGATCTCCATGTTTTCATACTATCATTGAAATAAATGTCCCATTTTTATACCCTGTGCTTGGGTTTGTTTTGTTGTTGTTGTTTAGTTTGATGGATTATATGAGTTCTTTATTGGCTCAGTCATAAACCTTAGCCCTTCTTTTCTTGGGTCGAGATGCTCAGTTTGATTTTCATAATGGGACACTGCCTAACAAGTGAGAAGAAGAAGCTTCCCAGGAGCACCTGAACAAGGGATCAGTCTGGCTTTGAATTTTGCAGACTATGAGTAAATTCTCTAGCAGTACTAGTTTTCCTCTCTATCTACTCATATAATGTAAATTACCCTTCCTGTGCAACCAGCCAGTCAACCAATGAACCAACCAGTAAAACATATGCATGTGCCAGCACAAGGCTGTCTCTGTACAACTGATCTTGTATCTGGACTTCCCTCTTCCATGGACACTAACACCTATATGGGCTAACCTTCTCATAGGACTGTCTATTCTATGCTCCCTTAAAGGCTTTTTACTAAATGCTACCTTGGCTTGCTATGGTTTGCAATTACATCTAACCATCGACCCATGATCTCTGAGCAAGACCAAAATAAATCGTTGATTCAATTTACCTAGTATAATCCACAAAGTTCTTCATTCTCAGTGTCCCTTTATAAGAAAGAGATAATACTGGTACTTACCACATAGGGCTTATCTGAGATTTCTTTGAGAGAATCCATATAAAGTGCTTATTGAACTAATCTGTTAGATTGATTTTTCTAAACATATTACCTAATTTCTCAATCTCATTTTAATAGATTCCAAGATATGTAAACACTGGATATAGGATTTTTATGACCTATATCATTATGTGTATGCCCAGACAAATTTAGCAAGTGAATAAACAAGGAATAATCAAGGACAAATTGAAGGAAGTTTAGTTTTTACTCAGTCTAAGTTATTATGATTCTGAAACAAGAATACAGAGAAAGTTTGTTGCTTCTCTTTTCTACTTGTTAGAGAATATTCCACCTGGAGTTAAAAAGATACCAGTAACCAGAAGCCATTTGTTTTCTGTTTCAGTTCATCAAAGGGCAGCTTTGTGTTTCATTTTGGAAGGAAGCATTACTTTTATACCAAAAGCCATATTGCAGAAAATGAAGAAGAAATGGGTTCATTACTGCCAGTAACTGGTGATTTTGAATAAACTGCACTGTAGGGATATGCTCTGCAGTGCAATAGTAAGAGTGTCTTTAATTAAATGTGTTCATTCTTCTGAGGACAGGCCCAGGATAACCTTAATGTAGCTGTGAGTTTTGAGCAAGTTTACTAAAAGTTGTTTTGTGGAACTTTCTTAAACTGTAAGACCTAGATTGGCTTCTAATGCTCCTTGCTAGTTTCTTTTAAAATACATGTCTAATGAGTTTCTGTGAATTTTATTTAAAATATCTTAATCAAATTTAGATCCCCTCCCCCATCCATGCTCTCGCCATAGCCCTAGATTGCACATTATGTGAAGTCCAATCCAGTCAAGCAATCCCTCAGGGTCAGTTCATCCACGGGAGTCTACCTACCTAGAGGCATTCCCTCAAAGAAAATCTACTTTCTATCCCTCTATAGTGATCAGTTGCCAATAGCTAGGGTTGGATCCTGCTGCCCATTTCCCCTGTTCTAAACTAAGAGTTTGGTTGATTGAGTCTGCATGGGTATTATGCATGCTGTTGCCTTTGCTGTAAGTTCATGTGAGCAAGTACTCAGTGGTCTGAAAGCCTGTTTCCTTATGTTCATGCATTAGTCCTGGGTCTTTCAACTTTTTTGTCTCCTCTTCCACAACGATCCCTTAGCCCTGGATGGATGTTTAATATAGGAGTCCTATCAAGGTTAATGCAATCTACAGTCTCTTAATCTACAGTTGTGGCCCATTTTGTGTACTCCACTCTGTTGTATGAGGAAGCTTTGCTGGTGAGAGTTGAGAGATATATTAGCACTCTCTCTACATCCTGTTCTGCTATGTTCCCTGATCCTTAGATGTAGAGGTTCCATTGTACATGTTTCACTAAGGGATGGGCAGCTCTGAGACATATATTCTTTGTGTGTGACCAGTTGTGGAACTCTGTAATAGCCTCCATATGTTACAAAAAGTAGCTTCTTTACTGAGTGGTATGTGTTATTATTCTCTATTCTCTGTAAATCTAAGGATCCATATTTAGCTTACAGTAAGAAATTTCATTTGTCTAGAGATATGAGAGAGAGATGAGAGAGATCCTCTAGGATCTGTGATCTCTCTAGCCAGGTATATTTGGCTATATTTACAATGCCACCAATGAGTTCCCTCCCATTGAGAGGGCTTTAAGTCCAATTAGATAGCTTTTGATGACCCCCTAGAGAAAAGTGTCACTACTGCACCAATAGGGATATTTTGTTGTGCCAGTTGTTATGGTTACTGGACTTTACAGCTGGATTGGATCACTGATTGATTTTCTCCTTTAGCAGTTTGCATAGTACCCTCTAGAGCTATGAGAACTAGTCTTTGGGGAGAGCTTCTAGATCAGTTCTATTTCCATTTCTCCAAGTCTTATGTCTGAAATATTGTCTTCAGCAATAGGGTCTTACCTTCAAGTTTCAGAAAGTAATAAGGGCTATGGCAATAGCCTGTGTTCATTTTGGAGTCTTCTGAACTACCTTGACCAAAAACTTGGAGGGGGCCTCTCCTCTCTGGCACCTTGTTCCTTGTTATATAGCCTTTAGGTATACATACGTGTTCACTCATGTTCAGATACTGTATGTATATTTTTTAGAGGTTTTGAGTTTAAACATTTCCCTTGGCGTATTTTGCCTCCAGAACTTTATCTCTTGCCCTCCTCTCTCTCTGTCTGTCTGTCCTCCTTTCTCCCTCCCCTGTTTAAGTACCCCCTCCCCATTTTCTCCTTGATAATACCTGTCTCTTATTATCTCCCCCCAATGTAGAAAATTTATTTGGAGCTGAAGTCTTCTTAAACTCTTGACTTCAAGTGACATCCCTCCTCAACTTCTTGAGTTGCATATAGATCATATGTGTGTACATTGCATGTGTTATGCATGTTCATGTGTGTTTTTGTGTGTAAGCAGGTGAATCTGCATGTGTGGAGACCAGAGGTTGACAGTAGATGTCTTCTTCAATCAGTCTCCACCTTATTTTTTTTGACAAGGTCTCTCATTGAAGCAGAAACTTGCCAATTTGGCTAAAATGGCTGGAAAACATTTTCTCCAGAAATCTGCAGAAGATCTCCAGAGATTTTCTTTCCCTACCTCACAAGCACTGGGATTATGGATATATACCACTCATTTTTATGTGGGTGCAAGGGAGTGAACTCAGATCCTCATGCTTACAGGGCAAGCATTTTACTGACTCAGCAGTCTTCCCAGAGTCATATGTAAATGTTTAATCCATGCCAGAATCATCTCTCTTCTCTCAAACCATGTCATATTCTTCCTTTATCTCGTCATCTAAATATCTTTATTCCATTCATCTATAAGGCAGGAACATACAACTTTCTTATATCTAAAAATATTACTTTTTCAGAAATAATAGATCTTCTGTAAAGTTACAAAAATGTATTGCCTTCTTACTCTGGCAATGTTAGTGTTGCCACATGCTTCATGTTTACCTGACTGTTTTTAAGGACTTAATGAGAAGCATCAATCCATCAACCACACTGGATTCTAACTTGGGGAAAATTACTTATCCCAAGCCTCTTCTTTTTTTTCTTATAAGATGACATGAAACACCTCATACTTTCACAAAATGGTTCTAAAACTGGGACAGTCCATGTGCTGAGGCCACTGCTTGGTAAGCCATGTTCACATAAGAGGTTAAGAATTATTTGCTAATATTAGTGCTCCTTATCCTTACACTTCTTGCTCTGGAGAGGATATATATTTTCTCTGTTTTGAATGAGGTCCATGGTCTGGACACAATGCTTAGGTCTCTTCTCTCTGTTGGATGTGCTGGTGTTTCTCTTCTAAAAGAAGGTGGTGTGAAAAGGAATATAGGGATATACGATACTGGATTCCTGTGTTAGTTTGAATAGAGACTGTGACTGGAAGCAAGGAGTTGTTCATATAGCTAAGTCACTTTTCCTATTTATGCTGCATTGTTCTAGCTGAAATTAAGGGAAGGCAATGGATGCTATCCAAGGTACCTCTCACTTTCCACAGCAGTGGTTTTCAGATATGTTGGACAGGGAGACATTCTTGGATTCTGTCCTTATATTGCTTTCATTGGTCATGTTGGCAAGACCACAGATTTATATTCCCAGTGAACCCTGAGGACAGAATGCAGCCAAGATGTTCTAGTGCACAGTGCTCCCCGCACACTCTGAACAGTGGTCTTGGGAATGTGCCCTGCCATTCTGGCTTGCCTTCAGTGGCTTGGAGTAGGAAATCCTGATAGGTGATTTCCTATGCAAAAAGCCCACAGGTCCAGCAGGTATTCTCAGCACCCTAGATAACAGGATCTGCCAGATCAAGGACGGAACAGATGGCCTAAGGGGAGGTGAGAGAATTAGCCTGACTACATCCCCCAACTATTCAGCCTCTTCAGTACCAGTCCCACAACAGATATGAACTTCTACCCTCCGGGGTGACAGTTTATATTATAGAGGTTCTTGTAGAAAGATATTTAATACACAAGTAAGCAGACATGCTTATTGCCTGTTTACAATAATTTAGAGGAAGATGACAGTGGTTCAGAGGTTCACGACTCCAGCACCAGGAGTAGGAAGACTGTAGCATGTAGTGTGGACAGGAAGGGCCTCTCTGAGTTGTGGAATTCAGGAGCAAAACCTGAATAAAGCTTCTTATTCAGGTGGAGATCTGGGGTAAGCAATCTCACAGAGGAAGCTTTTAGGATAAAAGTCTGAGATCTTCCTTTCTACATAAGGACTGGAAATTGAGTAAGCCTTGGGAGGAGCAATGCAATGTGGCACCAAGGGCTCTTATACAGTGTCATTCAGAATGAGTTCAAAGACCCTCCCCTCACAGTGGCACTTTTCATCAGTTCTCTGCTTACACCCATTCCTCAACCCAAGGGCATTGACCTTATAGATGAGTGCATACAGCTGACCAGAGATATCTGTTTATGCTACAAATAAAAAGGGCTTTACAGAGATCCTTGTAGTAGACACACAGACTCCCCCACTCCTTTGCTGACCACAGAGGATACACAATCTAAAATACAAAATCTAAAACTAATCCTTAGATGACCAGAAAGCAAGATTCATGAATCCAACTGCTACTTGAGAAATATTTCCAGTTCTAAAGTTGCTGGGGTTAATGGATTAATTAGAATGTCCCCAAACAGTTGGGAAGTGTCATTTTGTGCAGCACCCTCAACTTAGGCTAATAAAAACTTCTGTCAGTGTTTGGATTTTTAATGCATTTAGAGATGTGTGGAATAATATGGACCACTTAACTGTCTTTGAGTTAACATATTGTGTTTCTTCTACAAATGTTGTCTAATTATACCTACTTTGTAGTGGTTAGGAGAAAGCAATCTATGTATAGCATCTGGCATACAGTAATTGCTTAATCAATGGTGACTATAATAATCCAGTACATATCTATGAAGTGAGCATTGCTCCCCGCAAAGAGGAACTGCAGCAGGAGAAACATTATCAAAGTAAGCAAGAAGGCATGATTTGTGTCCTTTGGAATTTTATCCTTTATTGGAAAGAACATACGTTTAATTAGCAATAATATGATTCACGGAAGCATGATGATATTAAGTAACTAACTGATAAAGATAGCATTAAAACACACACAAAAAAGGGAAAGCTGCAACTAGTACTGCTTTTAGAGTCATAATGACAGCATTCTAGGAACTTGACAAGCAGAGGTGATATGTTAAATTTTTTCCCCATGGATAGACAGAATTGCATGAACACAGTCCTGGAGGCAGAGAAGTCCAGTAGGAGTTTGAGAGAAGAAACAAAGCTATCAAGTAGAAAGTCTGGATGAAAACAGAAACAGCAAAGGACAATTGCCAGGGTGATCCAAAGCATAGGCCACCAGGACACTGTCCACAGATGCATTGCCTAGGCTGGTACCAGAACATAGGCCACCGGGAGGCTGTGGTTAGGAGCTCCGGCTTCCTTTCAAGACCCAGGAGAGATTTCTCAGTGACAGATCTGAGTGTGAGAGTAATTGCTATAGCAATTCTCAGAAACGAACATACCTGGGCTGGAAAGAAGAGGTCCTAGTGCTGAGCCGCTTGCTCTGTTATCCGGTATCTGATCAAGTTCACCTTCCCTTTTACCATCACGAGGACACTGAGGCACAATGATACTATGTAACTCACCTAAGATCTAGAAGGTCCCAAACCTGAATGCCTGTGTGTGGCATTCAGGTTTGGGACCTTCCATCCCACTGCACTTCCGCCAAGGAACCGCGCCGCAGGTGAAGGTCTACCTCCATCTCTGCTGCTTCCTTTGGTTCTAGGAGAGCTCATCTGGGAAACAGGAGGTCCAAACAGGATTTCGCAGAGACCGTGCAGCCTTTGTTTTTGCTGTTGTTTATTTGTTTATGATGGTTTGTTCAGATTTGCTGCAAACCAGTTTTCCATCGTGAGTCTGATCTACCTATTTAGTCAGTGTTAGGAAGGAAAAAAAAATGTAGAGGGCATGGGTAGAAACGCAAAATAACTTTTGCTTCTTTGTTTTTCTTCTCCAAACTTTTTCCAGCACCAAATTTATTTCAAAAACTGGACTATATAAGCAATGATAAATGTATATATTTGGGGTTGTTGAAGGGTAAGAAGCCAGGGCATAGGAGGTAACCACTAAACTTTAAAATATTTAAAAAAAAAAAAAAACATTCAGAATGTTTATTGGCGTCTCACATTCAGGCTTTGAAAACTGGCCACTACTCAAACTAGATTATCAGTTCACACAGAGAGACTTTTGAGCATTACAGTAACGCAACTCCTTGAAAAGAACAGATTCGCCAGGAACCACTCTGGGAAGGCTCTGTTTTGCTAAGCTCTCCTAGGGATAAAATACACACTTCTTTCCCCGATAGAAAACAACGTTCTCTGACTGCAAGCTGTCACCGCCCGTGGGGATTCAGGCTTTTCTTTTCTTTCCTGGCTTTTCATGACAAGGTGTTGGGTCCGGTCTGCTGCGGGAGTCCAGCTTAGCTTCCGCTGTTTCCACGGCAACTGACCAGCCTCAGGAAGACACAGGCGGTGCAAGGTGCAGAGTCCCAGAGCCAGCTCCAATACTCGCCTCTGGGCTTGCTCGGGATGTTCTTGTCGACCTCCTTGGTTTTCGGGTACTTCATGGGTGGCTGTCTCCTTGTGAGAGAAAGATAAAGAAGACGCTAATTCTGACAGACTCGACTTTATCGGTTGCCACTTCTGGCCTCTGCTACAGCAAACAGAAGCAGGATGAATACATAGTTTCTCTCTCTCTCTCTCTCTCTCTCTCTCTCTCTCTCTCTCTCCCCTCTCTCTCCTTTCCCTCTCTCTCCCTCTCTCCCTCCTCTCTCACCCGCTCTCCTCCTCCCTTCTCCAGCTGTAGCCTTCTTAATGTAGTTTAATGGCTTTACAAAGAAAGCCAGGCAGACGAGCACTTCTCAGTGGCTGTGGCTAGACCATGACCTAGCTGACCATGAACTTGGAAGGGCTTGAAATGATAGCAGTTCTGATCGTCATTGTGCTTTTTGTTAAATTATTGGAACAGTTTGGGCTGATTGAAGCAGGTTTAGAAGGTAAGGGAAGTGCTTTTCAGTGACTTCTAAAAATTCCGTTTTGCAATTAAATCCTTCAGTCGTATGCTGGAGGCTCCTGAAATGAGAACAGAAAAATGTTACTCTGGGGTGGACGTGAAGAGAGTCAGGGTTTGTAAGGGTAGGAAGATGAATGAAATAAACTTTTGGCAAGTTGAGGCAATGTTTTCATAGCAAAAGAATGTAAAAAACTATGAGAAGCACTTGAATAGATTTCTAGAATCGAAACTGAGGAAATAAAGGGATGATCATGGATGTATTAGCTAATGAACATTTGGACCCTGTTGTTAGATTTCTATATTTAATATCTTCTTTATACTCTATCAGTAAATTTTGTGTGTGTTGTGGGGTGCAATTGTTTCTTGCTGTGTAAATACTCTTGCCAAATGGAAATGAATGTGCCATCAGTTTCTTATGGTGTGAGACTGGAGACTGAGACAAGCTTTTTATAAGGTTGCCTGCTGAGATGTTTATACTATTTGACAATATAATGAAGAGTCTAAGGGGAAAGTCTCCAACTCATATGAGAAAGACTTTAACATGGATTCCAAATAGGCCGTTGTTTTGCAAGCGCTGTTGTTAATATTTGTTTTGAAGGCTGACCCTCCCTAATAATCAGCTCGCCCTTTAAAAGTGTGTGCTTGCCTGTACCTTTCCATGAACTGAATATTTCTCTGAGAATTGGAATCGATTTTGAGTATTGTTTTCTTACTACTAAGAGCATGTTTGAGAGTATGTTTACCTTTGGCCAGCCATTGTTTCTCAAAAGTTGACAGTGCAGCTTTTAAAAGCATCTCTGGGTGAAGTTTGGTGTGGTTGTGTGTATCCTTAGTGCAAGTTTTGAACTTGAGTAAAAATAAAAAAGTAGCAATGTCTTTACATTTTCCACTAATCCAGTCCTCCCCAGGAAGGCTGTCACAATGTCACACAAATATGATTACTTTTGCAAATAGCAAACATCAAATTAAAGTAAGTGTGTCACTCTGATGTAGGTTACCAGAAACCTACATTTAAAACTCATCAGAAGGATTTGGGGGATGGTAGAAAGCAAGGTTTCTTAAAGTGATTTTAAAGGAACTTTGGAAAATGTATTTTGTAGTCCTTTCTGGGGGAAACATTCATTTAGTAGTTTTGAAATGAGAAAATATCCTAAACTCAGAAAATAGGTACTGCCTTTAAAACTGACTTTATTTTTTACATCTCCATGGATTGACTTCTGTGTACATCACTGTGTGTTGTTTTATGGATGGATGTGGCTGGGACGTCCCAATTTAATGTGTCAGTCTTCATTTTCTCTGATACTGTGTGCTGCCTGGAGTGATATCAGGATTCCTGGCTCTGTGCAGAGACTTGTTATGTGCTATTTTGTGGAAGAGGTGTGGTCATTCTTGGTCATTCTTTATGCTGTTGCTGTGTTGAGGGTATTTACTCTGGATTTTGTGATGATACCTATGTTATTGTTGGTTTTGATGGCCTCAGGAGAATAAATTTTCACCTCTTAAATGATAACCTGTGTTCTCTTTTTCTAAAGGCTGTTAACCTTTATATAAATATTTATTCTTTTTATTTATTGCTATTTTTAAACCTGTACTGATTTGCCTGGATATTCTTCTATTTTGTATTTTGTATTATTAGCAGTTCTTAATACTTCATTAACACTGTGTAGAGAATGAGATCTCTTCTAGATTTCAGTATTAATACATATCTGATTTCTATGGTTTAAGAAGTGCTTTTAAATAGTAAAATGTGGTTAACGATTTTAAAGTGGGTTTATCCTTAATATGTAAAAGGTAATAGATACATAAAGAAATATTGTTCTTTAATTTTGAAGTATGCATTAGTTATCTCAATGTGAATTTGAGTCAGAAAACCTTCTAAACAAGACAGAAATTAGCTACTAGAGATATAAATAAGTATATGATAGATCTCATTTGCATAGTTTATTTCACTGCTCTAAAGTTATAGAATGATTATAGTTAATTAAAATGATCAACATTATTTATGATCAAATAAAGCTTTAGAGATTTCCTGAAACTTTGTTAATATAAATAAACAAACAAAGAACACTGCTACATGAGCAAAGAGAGTCACCTCTTTCATTCAAAAGTATTTTCCCATGGGAGTTCCTTTCCCAGCATTTCCTATGTCCTACTTGGAGGATAATGATTAATCTCACTACCCTTACTTCTGTTAAAGCATTTGAGTACTAACTGAGAAACTTTAACTTGGTCAAAGTCATGGAGCATGGCTTTTATTTAAATAAATGATTAAAACTTTTCATCTCACTTTATACTGTTCTGCAATATGGACATCACATAAAGTGTAGTTTTAATTTTTAATATTATATATGGATTGTGTTTTTTATATTTTCAAGAAGTTACACAATTATTTATATCATGTAATAATCTTACTTTTAATACATATTAAGTATTTGTACTTCAGAATAAATTGTTAATACAAAGGTCTATAAAATATTTGTATTTGCTTGTCTTTGAGTACATTGAGTTTCAATTCTTTGCAGGAGACTAGGGATTGTGCTGTTAGGTATCCTGTTTTCCTCTGGTCTAGTCTACATATGACAGGCATAAATACATAATGCCACATATTATATACTTAGAAACAGGTGACACTGTTTCAGAGAGAGAAATAAAACAATATTCATAAACCAGATGCTTATGTCCTCTCTGTCCTTCTCTTGTCTTTCTCCCCTTAGATAACCCATTTACCTCTCTAATAGATTAAAATGAGACTAGACTCAGTGATCTCCATGGAACTCTCTATTTTGTAATTCTACGTGTCTACTGAGTAACTCTAGTTTGATAATTTTTGTATATATATATCATTTCTCATGGTTTAATATCAATGGCCTACTTTGGCATAGAGAAACAATGTAGATGTTGAGTTGATTCTTCTTTTACGTAATGGGTTAATTTATCATACCTCACAGAAGTAGTAGTCATGATATATCCAGAGAAGAGGAAATGTTCTGTCCCACACCTCTGGAATTTGACATGGATGGCTGCTATTTTAGGCATTTTGTAATTTAGTTTCTCAAAATTAATACAGTGTTCGAGTAACAAATGCACATATCTTCTTAGTTTTATTTATTTATTTTTGTAATTTCATTAAACGTCAATAGATTTTCCTTTTAAAGAAAAGCCATATTAATACCAGGTCAGTATGCATGCAATTTGCAGGGCAAACTTCAACAAAGTTTAGAGAGTAACACACAGTCAGTGGCCACTGTTTTAAATTTACTGATTTCTCTACTGCATGAATAGTTTAGGAAACTTCAGAGCTGTGATATTTTGGAATATGCCTAAAACCTCACAACACAAATTGCCTTTTCTCCAGCCATAAAAAATGAAAGTAGTTTTCTGTTAACACATTCCATGGAGAAATTGAATAAAAAATTTAATGGCAGAACTATTTCATTATTTCTATATGCAATACTGGGCTGTGAAAAACATCTACTTTTCACCTAAATGTGTATTAAATTGCATTGAAGTGGTAGAGAATGAAGAAAAAAAACATCCTTCTATCAAGCTCAAATAAAGAGCAAAAGTTTTCCAACATGTATTACAACGTGTCTTGAATAAAACTCTCCTGCCACTTACCATCTCCCATCAAAAGAGAGAGATGAAATCTTCCCCTTTAGAATAAGCATACAACTTTTATTCAGATCACTTTATTCAACAGATATTTGTAATCCTGTAATACAAACTTCCTCAAGATATTATAGCCAGGCATTAGCCATATACTCAAAGATGGACTTTTGCAAATCAAGTTTTTAGTTCTTCTGTGTTGCTGACAGGAGCTTAGGGGTGCTGGATCTGTGGTGTTGACCAACTATGAAACATCATAGCCCGTTTATCCCCACTACCATGCGTATTCGGGACAAAGAGGCTGTACATGGCTGGAAAGAGCTGTTATATCCATCTGAAAGAGCTTAACTGAAACTCATGAAGAGAGTTGTTTTTTTTTTTTTAATTCTCTTACATCCTGCTTCCCTAGATGCATCTAGGAGCCAAAGGCACTAAGCGTACCATCTTTTAGTCCATATAGGAATGCAATTAAGGGAATATTTTTGCCATTTGACATTTGTAGCATCCTTTTGGAGATGCTATTACAAGAACACTCATAGCTGAAAGAGACTAATGGACAGAGAAATTTAGTATGATCAGGTTGTACCTAGGGAACCTAGAGCTAGTTTGTCTGGAGTATGGTCGCAATATTCACTTCTTAAGAGTTATGGAGTTTTAGACTTTTACTTGATCTCCATAATCTTATTTATTCATCATATAAAAGAATCAAAGATGATCTTAACACCTTGTTGCACTGAGGAGTACGTGAAAACAGGGCTGATATTAAACAGAGTTTAGTACATTATAATAGTTATAGTGTAGGCATAACAATATTAGAGACGTGTTAATAGTATAGTATATTTGAACACCCTGATCCTATTAAAGTAATTATTGTCACGTTAGATGTATGGAAATTTAGTTGTTCAAGGTTAATGAGCACCACACCCATGAAACTGAAATTCAGTTATTGTCAATGATCAACAGTCTTGAGACAGGGAGAACATATTATATCAGGTTTCTATGCTGAATTCCACAAATCATTAGGGAATACAATCTGTATTTGAAATAGTGTTCATACAGTATAATTATTAATATGATATAAAGAATATCCCAAATTTTCTGCTATGAATTACACAAATATCATTAGATCATTGCATGCATTATTCTGGCTTATACTGAAGTCAGAATCTCTGACTCGTTTCTGAGTGCTGAAGGGATTTCTGGAAATAGAAGACCAGTCATTCTGGGGAAAGGAAGAAGTTCAATGAGAGATGCTGCTTGAATCCAGAAGGAAGAATATTTATGGAAGGATCTGAGATACATGGAGTAGGTTGATTGGAGCATTGATAACTGTAACGAGAAGATCCATATGGTGGCAGGAAGGATGTGCATCTGATCTGATTTAGAGCTCAGCACTAGCCTCATTTGGGTTTTAATAGGCATGGTTGTCCATAGAAAACCTTTGTCAGCAAACATAAAGCAAGAAGCCACACAGGTGGGTCTAATTACCTGGGACAGAGTAGAAGGGTAGAAGGAAAACCAACTTTAACTAAGACCCTTATAGAACATGCAGGTGAATGGAGAGCTGCACATTCTATTCCCTGGGCTACTCCCGTCAAAGATGCACGAACACAGGTGTTATTTCTGTTTTGCAGAAGGATGAGCTGAAGGTTTGGGAAGTATAATAACTTGCTTATGATCACAAGGGAGAAGAGAAATAGTTCAGTTTCATTATCAGTATAGTGGCACTGATCCAAATGGCATTCATTGTGACTACAGAGGATAAATATTTCAAAAGAACAAAAAGTACATCAATCAACAAAAGTCATACATAATTTGACATTTTTATACAGAACATTCATATGCATTTTAAACGTTACTTTTAATATTTTGCATCTAACTCTGTACAGAGGCATTGGGCAAAGTGTATCTATAATAATGACCTAAAGTATGAACAAGAAGGGACATTGGCCTACAGTTCACATTATACAACTCTGACTTATCAAGGCTTCTCAGAATGCAAGAGCCTTCAGAAATTATTTAAATTGAATTGCTCATTTTATATGTGAAGAAACTGAGTCCCAGGGAGGTGAAATTACTTGTTTCCATCAGGAATATTTTCTCTAAAGAAAAATAGAATGATTTATATTCAGAAGATAAACTTCAAGCATAAAGTAAATTCCATAAAGTCCTTATCTAAAATGCAACTTACCTGCTATGTTTCTAGTGGTTCAATCACTCTGACGTCCAAAGATTCCAGGGCTCATGTGATAGTCAAGATGTTTTCTAGTCCATCCTCACCATTAGGCAGAGACGTTACTACAAACAGCTTTTGAACTAAAGTATTCAACCATAAATTGAAGTGTTTTCCATCATGGAGATTTTGTGTAGTAGATCTTAGTACATGGTAGCCTATCCAGTGTTCTTGTGAATGAACTCCACAAGGGAAAGATTATATCCCAAATTTTATACACATAGGCACATACACATTTGTCATACTATATACACACACTTTCAAATCGAAACTCTCTCTCTCTCTCACACACACACACAAAATGAACAGTCATATAGTGTTCATCACCTTAATTATTAAAAGCAGGATACTTGCTTCCTCACTTTTCCACTACCTGCACCATTTACAATCTCAGAGGCCTACCCACACCCTAACCTCCATATTCAAAGTTCATCATCATAGCTAAATGTGCTCTGTACGTGCTTTCAGAATTTGGGAGGTTACAGGGTTAAGGCCAGGGGTTCTACCTAGTGATACCCCAACAAAATAAATAATAAAAAATCCCAAGAGTTTGATATCTAACTCCAAAACAGATCATGTGACTAGTGTTATGAGGCCCTGGTTCTGACCCCCAGCACTGAAAATACCATCATTGTCATTACCTAGGCTATTGGAGCCATGACTTTGAAAAGCATTTAAACAGGTCTGGAAACTCATCAAGACCAAGTTTGTTGCTGAAATTATACTAATTGTGAAGCCATAAAATGTATATGCTCTGACACAGACTCTGAAGTCAAGGAAGGCAGATCGATAACAAGGAAACCGCAGCTCCAACACATGCTGTGGCTTTGAATAAGCACCCCAACATCCATACCTCAGTTTTCTTCTCTTAAATTGAAATCGTTATAGCACCTCAGTTTGGTTTTGTGTCATTTGAAAAGTGTTGATAATTGTATGTGGTTAGAAGTCTACCTATAACTATAACAACTTATTTTGTTTTTCTATTATATCCAAACACTTTACCTATCCATCCCCAAACAGAGGCCACCACTGAACCAAAATGAATCTGAAATTAAAAGCTGAACCCCTTTCTTGCTAAGCAAGTGAGAGTGATGCTTATAGGGTTTGGTGAATCAAAACAAGCACTGACCTTTTTTTAAATTCTCAGGCTTTTCAAAGAATGGTTACCAATGTGAAGTTACCATTAGCCCACTGCTTTAAAGTGGGTTTTGATGGTTGCTACTACTATCAGAGAAAGAATTCATTTCCTTTCTTAAAACATGAGCATAAATATTTCATAGTAAATGTTCAAAATTATTTTTGAGCAAATTCAAGCTGTCCATCTCAGTTTTAGACACAGAGCTGGGTTTATAAACTGTAAGCAAAATAGACAAATACTCTTTTCATTCAAGGCCATCTCCTAAATGTTGAGATACAAAGTATAAACAATGTACAGGATACAAGAGAAGTTAATTCATTGATTGATTGATTGATTGATTATATCCAGATCTGTGCTATGTCCCATGCTTTGCTTTAAAACAGTAGTAAGCATAGTTCTTGTGACATACAAACACATACACACACACACATGCACACACACATGTGTGAATACTGCTGATGATACAAGACAGAGAGATAAATGAATGCATGGGATAATCTAATATTTAATAAAGTCAATACATCTATTGTAAGAGGACAGAACAATGTTGTGCAGAGTGCTAAGAGAAGGTCATTATGATAAGTTAGCTTGTCTTCAAATATGTGAAAGAAGTATCTGTGAAAGCTTAGAAGCTGGAGGGAACTACAGGGGAGGAAGTGCTCAGTGCAAAAACTGTTGCTTAGATGGGTGCTTTCTGTATCTAAGAAGCTCAGACAGACCAGTATAGCTGGAGCAGGGTGAGCGAGCCAGAGTTGAGTTGGAAGCATACAAATGTGATGAAGGTCAAATCACAGAGAAGCACTGCAGAGTCGTTGGGTTTTATTTGTTGTTCCTGAGAAGCCACCGAAGGAGTGAGATATAGAATATCAACACATGATTCCAGCTTATTTTTCTCCCTTGGTATCAGTTTCTGTACCATAGCTGCCTGTTCTAGTCTTTGCATGCAATCTGTTCTGAGATAACCTCTCATTGATCTGAGTCAGTTTGCCAGCACGTGGATTCATGGTCTCTTGTCAAACCTCCTTTATCTGAAGCAACTGTTCACTCTTCTTCTACTGATCTCTAGTATCTGCTCAAGTTAAAGATCATTCTTCTTCATTAAGCAAGGTCTGCCCCCTCTTCTTCCACACGGAGTCAGCAGAGCTCACCTTTATTTGTTTTTAGCAGGCAGTTTCAACATCTTAGTATAAAATCTGACTCAATTGCACCCTTAGAAACAACATGAAGCATTTTAATATGACATTATTCAAGAAGGTTTTTGAAAAGCCAAATCGTATTTCTTCAGTACTTGCCGAGGCAAGGATATCAGGTCAATGATATTAGGCAAAACAGAATTTCACAAAAGGAAAACTGTGTGGCTTCCCTTTAAGTAGCCCCCTCAACCCTCATATGAGCTGCAAAGATATATATCTAGATTGGGCATATTGCAAGTTGAGATGAGAATAATACATTTATTTTCCAGGTATTTATACTAATACAGAACTTTTGGACCTAACAGGATTCATAGAATTGTTGCCTAACCCTCTCATTTTATGCATAAATTGAGACACAGAAAGGTTAATTGACTCATTAGAAATCACAATGCTATTTGGTAGCATAGATACCATAATAATTATATCACTTATGATAGAACAATAATTATATTCTAGGTGAGCAGTTAAGCATTTAACATATTTTCAGTATCTAACTTTTGCAAAGCCCTGTAGAATAATCTTATTAGCCATAATTATAGAACTGCTGAGCCTTTATTTACTTGAAAATATGGTGTACAAATTTTTTTCATCTTATTGGTCTTTCCTAGTTTTATAGCTTATGCTCAAGGAATTTTATAGTATATAAAGTAAAGGATCCCGAAGAAAATAGTAGCATGCAATGATAGCAAATCAGTTTCTGAATCCTGCTTAACTTAAGCAGGAAATTAGAGTTCTGTTCTCATTGTTGGGGGTCTAAGATGACAAAAAAGACATAGCCAAACCCAAAATTCTATGTACTCAGCCTGGAGGGAGACAATAAATGAATATAATGCAAAGTGTCAGGGAAGAGACTCCAGGACTGACAGACAAACGAAGGTATTGGATGCTAATGTTCTTAGGGATACTCCAAAGAGTGCTTTGTTAAGTACTTTCCAGGCACTGAATTCAGCAGTTTATGTATATTTCTCATGTTGATAAACATGTTCATGAGCAGCTTATGACTGAAGATTTAACACAAAAGGCAGTGTATAAACATGTTCATAAAGTTTTCTTCATTTGAATTGACACACTTACAAGTGGTCCACCAGGTATCTGAACGCAGCCTGTCTACCTGGAGAGCAATAATTTTCTGCCAAACTTAACCTATTGCCCAGAGGTAAATCAGGATCAGAGACAGATTTGCCTTTAAGCAATTTAAGCGTAACCTACAAAACCTTTTAAGTGCTTTGAGACCTTTCCCAATCTCATTCATAACAAGTTTTAGGCCAATACCACAGACATTTTGTACATGTGATTTTATTTATTTTTGTTTCTTGTAAACCCTTCTTCGAATTACATATGCATCAGATCTAAAGAACAAATAAGCAAACAAATCAACATTCTAAGATCTACTAATCTAGTGACCTTGAAAGAGCTTACTTTTCTCCAATGATTAAAATCCATGCCTGGGGACATAGAATACAAGATCCAATGTTGTAGACACAAACTTCCCTTAGGTGTCCCCATGTCTCTCTTCAATTCCAATTCCACAGCCAGCCTGACTTAAGTCTAACAGAGTGAGTGTGGAAGGGGGTTATTTTTTCCACCTTGCTGACTGCAGGGGTAATGAAGTCCTATTGCCTGTGGTACTCATTTCAACTTGAACCTGGGGGAGTCCCAGGGCTTTCTGCAGTGTGGTTTGCGGGGAGCACACATGAAATTTCCCATCAGGCAGTAATTTATTTGAATGCTACCTCCTTCACTTACAATATGATCTCCAGCAACTAACTTGACCTCTCAGTGAGCCTATTTCATTGGCTGAAAGTGAAGACTAATACATGAATGTACAGTGGTTAACTATTTATATGTTCTAAGAAGTGACTATTAATTGTCAGGTTACAATATAAGAAACCACTGAGGAATGAGGTAAGGATCAGTATCATTTCTGTTATATTTGTGTGTGCTACTGATGTGGACTCTAGAAATATCTGTGTTACCATATGTTCTCTTCATTTAGGACAGATGAGACCTCTCATGTTCATAGAAACTCATTCACTGAACATATATTAACGGAGATACTGGCTGTTGTGATGCCATGGGGACAATACTGCTGACATGTTAGAAATAGTAGAGGAGCTGATTGCAAGAACTTTCCTTTGTTATATTCTGTGCTCCAGAAAGCAGAGAATATGGATGAAGACGGAACTCATAAAGAGAACTAAAGAGAAAATGTGTCTGATTGATTTCTTGACAGTTAGTAGGATGTACAACAAGGAGAAAAACATTTGTGAGGTAGAGAATAATGGCTGCTTTAGGGATAGAAAATATAATATAGTCTGACTAGAGCCTGGAGGAAGTGAATTTACTGAGCAAATGTGAGAAGATTGCCAAACAATGCTCAGTGTTCATTTGAGATTTGCAGTCATAGTTTTAAAAGAAGTCTCTTCTCACTCAGATAAAGTATCTTCTTTCTTGGGTATATTACTGCAAGTATGTTCAAAGAGAAGAGCAAGATCATCGTGGAGAATGAGAAAATATTGGGGAAATTAGAGACTCTTCCTAGTACAACCTCGAAACATTCAAAAACAGACACAGCAGCTCAGTATAAAGGAAAAGCCACAGAAAATAAAATTGAATCATCTCTTTGTAGGAGGAATGCAAGCCAGTGAAATGCATTACTTCTCCATGTTGGGCCCACAAAGATACACTATAAACCAAACAGCCAGTAGATTGCTTAGAGAGGAGATTCAGCAATTTTCCTTTGCAAATGCTGATGTATCTGTATGGTGAGAATGCTTGAGTCACAGTCTCAGACTGTCCTTAAAGTAATGATGGATTCCTGGAAGTTGTATTCTTAGTCTTTTTCTTGTTCCTGTGATAAAGTTAACCTCACAATGCACTTTAAGAAAGAAAGAGTTTGTTCTGGCTCAGAGTTCAAGAGTGCAATCTATCATGGCAGGGGAGTCAAGCATGCAGGAGTCAAGGGCAACTTACTATATCACATCTACCTCAGAAATAGAGAACAAAGCATGGGTTTACTAAGCTCATTTTCTCCTTTTTATACAGTGTATGTTCTCAGCCCATGAGTGGTGCCATGGTAAGTGGGTCTTCCCACTTCATTTGATGTGATCAGTATAATCTCCAACAGGCAAGCATACGGTCCTCATCCCACAGGTTAGTCTAGAGCTTGTCATTATTAGCCATCACAATTGTGTATGTGCTATTCTTCATAGGTGGAGTACTATTCAAATACATACTTATCTTAGTATTTAGTGGAATGAGGCAGGAGGATTATAATTTGAACTATATGCTAAGACCCAACAAAGACAAGCTTTATTTTAATGGTGGCATGTCTATACTTACTTTTGTCTGTAATTTTCAGCCACCAATCTCATGTTTGCTCTGGAATATTTATTCTCTAGTAATCACAGATTCTATATTTTGCCACCAAACATATATTTAGTGGTTACTGAACTCAACAAGGTGGGTAATTTTGCATCTTGAATACAGACACACTTTCACACAGATACAATCTTGTACAAACCAATACTAGACTCACTGGTGAATATTCATAAACTTATTTACTTTGAGTGGAGCAGTCATGAGATAGATGTGTTATTTAATATATTTTGGGTTCAGTGATGAAGACAGATTATTTTTTTCCAGGACCTGTGAAGATACCTTGATATCTGTCTTTATAATTAGTCATATATGTAAGCGCAGAGAAAGAAAGGGGTGTCATGAGAGAAGGGTCCTGACTGGAGAACCTATCTGTGGATGAAGCAGAGCACGCTGTACCATTAGAGGAGTGTCGTGACTCTAATTCTTGTTCTAAATGATCTTAGTCAAGTAATCTTTTATTCTTCCTTTATAAAAATCTGGTTCAGAAGACATGATCTTAGAAGAATCACTACTTAACATGTACGCAATGGTTGATTAAGAGGAATAGATTTGGCTTTCCTGACTCTAGCTCATCTGGGTTTCTACTTTCCACCTCAATTTTGGATGGAAAAATGTCATAACTCACATCGCTTTCTGACAGACTCTTCTAGATCTCAGTCTGTTGTGTTTTCTAAACCAGGTTCCTTTGTTACTTGGTCTGTGTCATCACACAGGCTAAGCCTCAGTTGGGAATTCAGTTTTGGCTGGAGCTTTATATGCACTCTCATCTACTGGGCCTGGTTCTCGTGAACCTCATAAAAACAACTGTTGAAAGCATTTTAACTATGTATATTTTTTAACTTTAAAAGACAAACTTCAAAACAGCATACACATTAAAGACCTCATTTTAAAACACATGGATGAAGTGGAAGAGCCGAACACAGACATTTTTCATTTCCTCTTTGAGCATGTGCATTTTTCATGCATTCATATGCATTTTTGGAGGTTAATTTTAAAAGGAAAATATCTAAAAATACACACCTATTTTCCAAGAAGATAAAAGAAGTGCTCCTTAGAACATAGTAATTTATTGACTTTCAATGGAAAACATTTTGGTCCCAAAAAGTTATTTAAAATTGAAAAGCTTTGTGTTTGTATTTATCTTAAAAGTAAGAAAAATAAAGGAAGCATCTTGGAGCTAACGGCATATTTTTATTGATGAAAGACATTTTTCTATCCTCAAGAAAAAACTGTGTAGCATAGCTGATAAAACACTACACGTATTGCCAGATCAAGGAAGTTATCAAAGGTCCAGATAGTGATGTTTGACGGCTCAGACTCTCCTGCCTAGAAGAGATCCTCATTTTCTGCACCTTCTGTAGGGAAGCTCTGTTAGGGACAGACCATGTCACATAGGGAGGTATTTTGTATCGCTTCCTCTGAGAGGGAAGGTTGGCCTGGGTGTGGGGTATATAAGGGACCCTGAACAGATCAGGAGTTTGCTGCTTCTTGGCAACTCAGGCTCCTGACTTCTGAGCATCAGTAATTTTCTTTCCCTTACAACAGCTTGCTTGAAGCTGCCTGGATCATTCATGCGAAAACTCAGGTAAGTATTATTTATTGTGGGAGGCAGATTAAAAAGAAGGAGTTAGAGAATGAGAGAGGATTCACAGAAATACAGATGTTCCATTAAATGCCTCACTGAAAAGGAAGCCTAAAAACTTTCCATACATTTTTTTTTGCTTTTCTTTGAAACTTAATGAAATCTAGCCATAGGAGCCATTCATATAATTTTTCATTTTTTATTACTGGATTTTTTTTTCTTGAGTAATGATAAAGAAGATGATAGTTGCTCTGAATTCAAGTTTAGAGAATTTGGTGTAGAAAAAAAAAAGCCTACTAGTTTTAGACTTTGTGATAAGATCTGGAAATACAAATGAAACAACTATGACATGCTCATTCAAAGAACTTAGATCCAAGACAGTTCCCTTCAACTGATATCAAGAAGAAAGGACTTAGCCTTCTGTTCTGTCTTGTTTTCATTCATACTCAACCAATTGTTATTTGTTATTAGTTTTTCTTCTTCAGTGAATGGGGATGAGGCTCAACCATAGAACTGTGGTGAAGAAGACTATGCTGCTGAATCTTCTACATCAATACTGTTCAACAGCTGGCAGGAATCACTTTCTTACAACACATTGATTAAAGAGAGACTGGCAGTAATTAAGGATAGTCATCTGGAATTGGTCATCAAACCAACTCCTTTTATGCTAAGTTTATAGCCTAATCACATACCTACACATGTCTATAATTTGTAGAAAAACATGAGTACAGGAAAACTCATCTTCTGGGAGGGTAGCTATATTCTAACTAAGGAATGAGTCCACAGCCCCACATGGCTAATGATCAAAAAATAGACTTGTGTCTTTGGTAGCAAGGAGATTTCAAAAGAGCTTATTCAGAAATCAAATCAAATTGTTGGGAAAAACCTAGCTTCTGGTATTCAAACATCTATAATTATGAGTAGAATGAAACATATGCTTTCTTTCCACAAACTGATATTTAATGAGTGACCATTAATAGGCTGTGGATGGACGATAAGGGAATAAAACCAATCCCATCAATTAATGTTATTTTCATATTGCTAACTCAACTTTTATAGTGTTTTCCTTTTAAAATAGTTTTTCAATTTTATTATTTTTACCTCTTTGAGAATTTCATATATCTTAATTAAATTTAGACCGCACCTCCAACCACCATAGGCCTGCCCATCAGATTTAAGGTTTCCTGTCATATATATTAAGTCCTAAGTGGTCAAGAATTTCTACCTAGGTGTCCCTTGGAACAAGTTCATTTACTTGAGTCTAGTCAACCTATCCAGAGAAACTCCCTTAAAGAAGAAAACCCCATCTGTGCCATATATCTAGACAAATAAAATTTCTTACACTATGCTAAATATGGATCCTCATAGTTAGAGAAATGTATTGTACACTAATCAAAGAAGCTTCTTTTTGCAACAGATGGAGACTCTTGTGAATCTCTACAACTGGGTCACACTCAGAGAATATAAGTCTTCCAAGCCTTAAAATATTTTTGATAATAACTATATGTAGATTTTTTTAGAATTTCCCATAATGAAAGACTGAAAGCAGAAGTCAGAATTGTTAACAGAAAGAAAATTAAAGTAAAGGGATGCTTTTTACTGTCTTCTTCATTTACTAACCCCCCTGAAATCAGTCCTAGGCAATTGGGACATAGTAGAAACACAGTTGGCAGCAGGCTCAGTTACACATTTGCTTATGCTAGTTAGTAATATGAATTTGGAAAAGAATGAACTTACCTGTACCCTGGTTTCCCATGTCATCTGGAAATAATATGTTTCAGGAGGTAGTTATGATAACCTAGTAGATAGTATATAGTGAATGTTTCTTATAATTCTATTTATTGCTTTATTGTTACAATAATCAGGCATTCAGAAATACATTCTCTTTTCCCCTGAATATAATGATTATGAGAGCTAGGGTACCTTGTTTAGTACATATTTCTTTTCATATATTTGGCAATCCAATTGGAAATGTATATGTTAGTATTTGATCCATGATATGCTGCATTTCAAAAATAAATACAAGTTCATAACATCCAGGCATTCCAAAATCTGTAAAAAACTGAAGCTGTTAGATGTCTCTCTTCTCCAGTATTGTACAGTATTCCTGAAAGAAAGGTTGTTTCTTAAATGGTTTCTGTGGAATTTAAAGCTAAGGTACTTGGCAAGGGCAGGACTACTATGGTAGTGAGTTTTTGGATACTATAAACTGAAGGGGCTTCTTGGAGACTCAAACTATACCTGGGCATAGTAAATGTTAACTAATTGTGTAAACAAAGCAGCCTGCTTGCTTAAAAAGTGGAAATAATGTTTGTCTTCTCTTAACCTCCTACCGAACTCTTATGGGAGTGATATTAAGCTTTCTACAGCATGCAAGAGCAGAAAGATCATGTGCATCTAATCTGACCACAAACTCTGTCCCCTGGTTAGTCTGCATTATTATCGTTCATATATTTCTGCCTTATTTTCATTCCTGTCTGTCTCAGTTCTCTAATCAGAAAAAGGAGGATATTTTATCTTTGAAAGTCCATCATGAAAATTAAATAACAGATTAAAAGCATAAACCTAACGTAGTAGTTACCTCCCACCCCATCCCTTCCCTCTGATAAATGGAAAGAAATTTGCAGAGGTTGATGCAAAGGCTTCGAACCCCCAGGGGATTATCTGGGAAGTGTGTCATTGAGCAGAAATGTTTCTAGCTGTGGTTAAAAGTAAGATATAAGATGTCTCACTGTTTGAAGGCTTTACTTTCAGACAAAAATTTTGAGGAATTTTTCTCTTAATTGCTTTATCCGAAGTTCTAACCCTGAGCTCCCTGTTTTGTCATTCTGTTGATAGTCTGGGTTGCCCTGTTACATACTATTCTAATTTTCACCTGCTCAACCAATTATCATGTGATAGCATCAGGGCATGCCGGGACTATCCCAGGTCAGAATTCAGAAAAGCATTTTACTCTCCATACAAAAAACACACTCAACAGCATCGATCAAGCTTCAGTTACATCTGCCCCATAAGCTCTGTTACCTGGGCTATGAGCTGCGAAGTTAGCTTCCAAAGTATACAAAATGAAAGAGAAAAGAGAAAGGAGAGTTTCCGTGGAAAAGGAGGGTTACTTCGGGAAGGTTGGAAATAGAGACACAGGTTCCAGGTGCTGTGGGGGATGATTTTCATTTAGCATTGAGGTTATTCCTTATGAATCATTTTCACATTATAGCAATAAGTATTTGAAGCAAAGATAGTCACTTCTTTGTGCAGGGATGGGTGGCAGACCTTTTTAATTCTTGTTTTCCTGCTTCATAGCTTTTTAGATAATATAGTTCCTTGACTTGTTTTCCCATGGTAGACAGTAGGCTCATTAACTACTTCCTAACATCAAAGTATATTTGCTTTCATGATTTTATATCTGATAAAAAAAACTGTGTATACAACAATTTCTCAGATATCTAAACTGCCTCATTTAGAATGTGTGCTGATTTGGACACTGAACTGAGATTCTGAGCAAATATTTATTCATAGAGCATGCAAATGTGCTAGTCTAAATAAGATTTAGAATGGGAAGTATTTAAAATGCTGGAATAAGTCAACTGTTTTCAAGCCACCTCCAGGTTCCTCAGACATCATTTAAATAATGCATATAATTAAAATTATTTTTATCTTTTCATTAAAAGTAAGATTAAAAGAGTGCCAGATAGGCTTTACTTTTATATACAAGTTTGAAGCAGTATTTAATTTTAAAATAGATCCTGATAGATCAACGGAAGTCAAAGAGAGAAGAATGGCTCATTCGTATCTGTTTTAAGGTAAAGACATGGAAGAAAAAAAGTAAAGAACAGAAAACTCTGCTGTCGCAACTCAGAGCACTGGAGGTGGAATGCAGGCTCCCTCTGCTAGATACAGGGTTTGGTCCAAGCACCTAACAGGTTCCAGGAAGCTGTTACTGCACGCCCAGCTCCTATGGAACCACTTTCCGGGTAGATATGCCATCTTCCTTGGTGGGTGTTTACTAAGTGACCGCACTTGTGACCTTCTCTGGAAAACTACTCTAGAGTAATTGCAAACAATTATGAGAGCCCCACAGTTGCTGGAACTGGTAGGTTTAAATCCCAACCCCTTGCCTCAAAGCAGGATAGACCCATCTCTCTTACACTCCCCTCCCCGAATTCCCCAAGAATCACACTAACGTAAGATTTTGTCTAAAACATTCTTACATTGTTTTACTGTGTCTTTCTTTTCCACCGTCCTCCATCTTACGCCAGGGGTTTCTTAAGAGCATGCCCACCATATGTCAGGTGTATAGGAATTTTACTTCTAATCTTGCTTCACATTCTGCTTCCAAGCAACCTGGCTCAGAAAACTGGCTTAACTATATTTTCATATTTATTTTTCAGCAACAGTATCAACCAATTGAGAAGTGCCCAACACCATGGCTAGCCTTAAACAAGGAATCAGTAGAAATGTTTCTGTGATTGTTGCTTTTTGATGTTAACTTTTTATTCTTTGTATTAATTACAAGGTTTAAAGTACTAAACTTCTTTTCAGAAGTAAAATGGCTGCTGGGCAGTCTTGATTGTCAGCCTGTCTGGACTGTAAACACGGAGAGGATAATCTGTCTGTTTTCAGATGTGCCTCTATTGAACTTGATAGAAACAAGGCAATCCTGAAAACTCTGGCCCAATGAAGGGACTGATCTCCTAATGGATTCTTAACATGATGGCATTACTTTAGGGTGGCAGAAAGTATGTGGGGGGTGTGCTTCTTGGAGGAGGTAGGTCACTGGAGTGCTTGTGTTTGAGAGCTATGTCTTTACCTGGCCTCCTACTGTATTCTCTCTTTTCCTGTGCTTCCTGATCACATGTTGCCTCCTGTTCGACTCATCACCCACCTCCCAGCCAAGACTGACTAAAACCTCAGAAACTATGAACTAAGTTAAATCCATCCTCTTTTTATGTCATTTATGTCACACATCTTGTGAGAGTGTTGAGAAAGCTAAACTCATAAAATAAAGAAGTAGTAGCTGAAAGTTTTCTAATAGGCAATTTAAGATTATCCACTCATGGCCATTGGTATTTGTTTTTATTACATTTTACTTTTTTCAATATATGTTTTTATTGAATTTTTAAACATTTCATATAATACATCTAAATCATATTTAGACTCTTCCCCATCCACACCCCACCCATAGCCACCCCACCAGATTACCAGATTTCATGCATTCTGTCATAAATGTTAAGGCCTATAGAATCAAGTTTATGTCCACAGATGTCCCTCGGTGTGAGTTCATCCACTGGAGCCTGGTCAGCCTGTCTAGTATCAGTCCTTTATAGAAGACCAACTCTCCATCACACTGCAGTGATCAGGTGTAGGTAAGGAAACATTTTACTTTTATTAAATAGAATTTATTTCATTAACCTGGAATTGAAAGAATGTATTTTATGTTGATTACTGCTGAATAGTCTATATACACAAAAACTGAAAGTCTGGTAAGGCAAATATTCAAATAAGCCACATGAAAAGAAGGATCCAAAGCACAGTGAAGGTCTGCAAAGTCCAAGACAATGTCAACTCCTTTCTTTATCTCGATAGATTTTTATTTTCAGGTCACTTCGTACAAATATAGGGACACAAGCTTTCTGTATCTATTTTTCTTTGTTTGAACCCCACAATCTATCAATATTATGGCTTATATAAGTAGGTCAGTCTGTAAAATTGCTGAACGGTATTCCATATATTGTTTAATCATTCACTAATTGATAGTAATGTTGGTTTCCTTTGCTTTTTGACTGTCTTTGAGCAAGGCTTTGTGCAGGGAAGCCGGGTCATTGAATAGTTCACAGTGAGAGAAATGTTGAGAGTAAAGAACAAAAATGACCAGCTTGTGTTGTGTCCAAGAAGGAGGACTAGCTTCAATCACAACACCAGAATGCTTCTAGAGGCATGAGGCAGTATGAATCATAACAAACGACATGATGGCTCCATGTGCTTTGACAAATACATATACATATATTTCTAACATGTTCACACTTGGATACATATACACCTCCAGAAAATCAGTCTGATTGTTGGCATTTTCAAGATTATGAAGTCTTTTAGCAAAGAACAATATTTAAATCAGTTTAAAATTTAAAGTTTAATTACATATTATTTCATCCAGTTTTTCCCACTCATATCCACTCACACACAACGGAACTTGCTATTAACATAATTCGCATCATCGCTTGAGTCTAAAACTATAGGTGAACTTTGGGTTTATCCACATGAAACAGAATCATTCTGGTGTCTTTCTTGAAGGATAGGATTAGAATTCTAGAAGATATCTGGATAACACAAGGGAGAGTAAAGTTGTACAATGGGACGTCATACAGTCTTGAGGAGGGGATTCTGTAACATAGGACCCCGTGGTGAACATAATCATACTTTGTTTACTTCAGTAAGCCAGTCCTGGAAAGATAAATGCTGCAATGATTCTGCTTCTGTGAATTATTTAAAATGGTCACAACCACAGATTCAATGATGGTGACTACAGGGGAAATGTTAATGAATGGTCATGAAGTTTCAGTTGAGAAAGATGAATAAACTCCGCAGATTTACTTTAACATGTGGTTTCTACAGTTGAAAGAAACGTATTATATAAAAATTAAGACTGTGCATCTCCTGTTATGTGTTCCAACCACAATAAAACAATAGAAACAACATTCATGTAACTTTTTGATTTCTTATCAGTTATATTTTATAAAAATATCAGGAAAATTATTTCAGGTACATACCAAACATTAAAATGAAGATGATACTGCTAAGTCTTACTCTTTTAAAAACATATTTTATAGTCCTTTGACATGTGTCATGATTAGCTTCATAAAACATTTATTTGGATCATTTCCAGCAGTTTTTATGAAATGTGAAGAATTTTAGATTTTAGCAGATATTATTAAACTAAATATTAGCTTATAAAAGTTTGACTTCAGAGATGTGTTTATGTGTGTGTGTGTGTGTGTGTGTGTGTGTGTGTTTGTGTTTATATATATCAGGATGTATGAAGAATGGGTTGAGGTTAAAGACAAGAAAATGAAAATTTCCTTCTCTAAATTATAGTTTGTAAAACTTGAGCAAAATGTGAGACATGTAATTGCCCCTAAAACGGTGTCAGTAATGAAACATTTTGAGATTTTCTAATCCTACTGCTGCTTCACTACTTTGGTTTTAGAAATCAGATAGTCCCTTTTGGTTCCAGTCTTTGATACAGCACAACCCGTTGCTTATTTCATTTTTTTCTATGTGTTTACAGCTGTGAGCTCAGGACCAGAATTTAAACTATGCTGTTGCACTGTGTTTATATTTAGTTATCATTTAGTGATAAGCCTATTTCCAGTTTTGCAGCAATAGGTTACTCCCTTTAAAAAGAATTTTTTCAGTATAAATGAAATAAATTATGAAAAATAATGTGATAGCATAAGCACAATGTAATATAGACGATAAATCTGTTAGAGGCAGTTAAGGAATACATACAAAATATAGCAAATGCAGCTCTAAGCTTTTTTTTCACTGATAAAACAGTCCTAAAATGCATGTATTTTGAAAAGTGAAAAATAACGTATCTGAATTGTTTAATCATTCTGTGATGATTATCTTCTGCTGAATAATATCGGCCACACTGTGTTAGAAGCTTAGCTGGCCTAGCAAACCATACACAATGAACCAGAACTGATCTGCTGATCGAAATCTAGTAGTGTCCTGTGTCTCCTTATTCTGCATAGTCTGCAGGGAGATGGCAGCCTCCGATGAAAGTCCCAGAACTATTACCACATCTTCTTTCCTATTAATACTCTCAGTCCAGTTGGCAATGCCAGGGCATTGCATGTAATCCAGTATTTAGATCAAGGGGAAGTTTTCATATAGTTGAATGAGTGAATACATGAAACCAAGAATTTAACAAAGACCTAACTTAAAATATTATTGGGAGAGCAATGAGTTATAGACATGGGTTTAGATTTTTGATTGAGCAGTTAAGAGCACTGGATGTTCTTACAGAAGAACTGAGTAAAGTTCCCAGTACCCACATGGATCTGATGCCCTCTTCTGGCCTCCACAGGTTCTTGGCTCCAATGATGGTGTCAGGTATAGGTTCTGTCTTGTAGACCGGGCCTTAACTCCAATCGAGGGTGGTTGGTCACTCCCACAGAATCCATGCCAGTATTGTACTAGTGGGCATATTTTGCCAGGCAGGTCATTATTGTAGTTCCTAGTGTTCACAGATGGGTAAGACTGATGATTTCCTTTCCGATTAGTAGTGTGCATAGCACATTCCAGTATTTTGAAAGCTAGCCAGTAGGTATGAAGTTTCACAGTCAATACCTGTTTGATTTCCCCATGATTTAGGATTCAAATACATGTTGACTTCAACAATAGGAGGTTACTGTCAAGTTCTGGAAGGTAACCAAGAGCAATAGCGATAGCCTGTAATATTTGGGGATCTATAGGATCCTGCTAGCCAACAAATCAAAGAGAAGTAACCCATTACTGATACTAAGCCTTTCATTTACTAGGATGAGGTGTGTGGTTAGGTGATTGTCCTCCTGTTATAGGATAATTCCATTTAACCTGTTTTTAAGTATGCATATATTTTAGAAAGCATCTACAGTAGAAGTTTTCCATATAGCTTTTTCAAAAGTCTTTTACTACTTAGACTGGAGAGATGGATTTGTCTTTAAAGCCTCAGGCTCACAAGTAAAAAGACAAGGTAAAATATTTTTAGTGAATGTTTCCATTCGTTAAAGTGGCACATGAACTTCAAAGGTAATGCCCATTTATACAAAAGAAAATACACAGAGGCTGGCGAACACTGGCTGTTCTTGCAGAAAACCCTGGTTTGAATCCCAGCACTCGCATGGTGGCTAACAACCATCCACAGCTCCAGTTCCAGGAGATCTGATGCACTCTTTTGTCCTCCACGGGCACTGCACGGGCACAGGTGCACTTACAAACGTGCAGGCATAGCATCTATACCCATAAAATAAAATGTAACAAAAAATAAAGAAAAATACACAGAAATGGAAAAACCCACAAGATAGCCACATTAGAGCAACCTAAGCCTCCTCTGAGTTTTGCTCCCAGAGGCAACATCTTTGATGTTCTACTGCCCCTCTACTGTAGATTTCTATAATAATTCTTTAATTGTTCATTGTTCTTTTTTTAAAAATTCCCTAGTATTGCCTGTTGTCTTCCTGGTATGTCATATGAAGACTGGATTATGTAATGGCTCTTCTTTCTCCCTCCCTCAACCCCACTCCACGTTTTCACTCAACATTTGAGATCTTATATTACTATCACCATGTAATATTGTTCAAACCCCTGCTAGACATGTTATAATGATTGCATTTATTTTCTTTTTTCCCTAGAGACAATAAAATATATTTCTCTTTTGCTAAATTTTTATGTATGCATGATTTCCTGATCTCAATCTCAAACTATAGTTAGCTTCTCAGTATAGGCAGACACATTCTAAAGCATTTTAAGTCCATTGTTCGCCACTGGATAATTATTTCCTTTCTCACTTCTCAATTGCAACTGTTCTCTAGGAAAACTACTTCATCCTTCTGGGATACCTGAGACATGGAAATCCCCTCAGCCAGAGTCCTTTTCATCCGATCCCTGTTCTCATTAGCTATACCCTCTAGTAAAAGAGAATGTCATTCATTCCTTCCTAAGAAAGTGGTGCATTTTTTTCTAGTCTTAGATTCTCATTTTTGCTTTTAATTTTTCCATTACAGATGACCTAGAGTTCATGTTGAAAGAGTTCGTGTTGAAATCTGAGATTATAGAAGATTTTTCATCAAAATTTTAAAAGCCGTACTTTTCAATATTCCAGTATCTTGGTTAAAAGTCTGGTTTTACCTTTTTAATCTAATCCACTTCTTTTTCACCCCTTAGAAACAGTTTAGAATTTTGTCTTTATTGGCGTTCTGAAATTCTAAATGATGTGCACCATATAGGTTTCTTTCCTTTCATGATTTCCATCTTTGATAGACTCATTCTGACGGTCTAAAGCTTCAATTCTGGGGAATCCTTTTGTGTTATCTCTTTGAAATGTGTTTCACCTCCATGTTCTGTTGCCTCTATGAGTCAGTGGGTCCCATGAATTGACTTTGTGATTTTATAATGGTCCTTTCTTAGATTGCATTGTTTTAATATTTCTCTTTGAGGTTCTCAGGTGTTAATTTTGCTATTCCTTATTAAATGAATTCATTTGTCTGTTGGTTCACCTTTTCTCATTTCCTAGGTATTTTTACATTATTTTCTCCTTTTATAATAGTTCCTTGTTATGTTCCATTGTCTGGATCTCATCTTAAAAAGCAAATTCTCCTAATATATCTGTATCAACTACATTTTACAAAGTTATTTTCTTTGCTTCCTGACTCTTTTCCTCTGAGTTCCTTTCATTACTTGTTTTCGCATCTGCCTTTCCACCCTGACTGTATATGAATATTTCAGAGTGAGATAATAGTATGCTGATTGCATCAACTGTGTGACTGAGCAGACCTTGTTTAGTAGTGACTTTCACTCTATCTGATGAGTTGGAAATCCAGCCCTTTCATCAGAAGATCCTGAAAAGTTCCGATTCCTGGGTCTATATTCTCTTGGGCCATAACTGATTTCCTATCATTTATCAGCCAGAAATTGGATTAGGCTGTACGAACAGAGAAATCTAACTTTAGTGGTTGAGCAAATGAGATTTTTCTCTCCGCTCATTCAATAAACGAGACTGGGGTTCTGATTAAGTTGAATCATTTCCCATTGCCACACTTAGCATATAGGTTTGCCCTCATTTATCACCTAGAGTCTCAGCCTAGTGGCTGCAACTCCAACTTCTAGAAAGGACACAGAAGAAATAATGAGAGCACAAGATAAACACCTGTGTTAAAACGAACAAACGAGCACAAACAGACATCTCCAGATCTCCAGCAGACTTTTACATGTCTAACTTCTGTTTGCAGTGAGATTTGGGATACTGAGATTAATAGGCGAGTCACTGTCATGCCAGACAAAATTAGGTTCTATTGGAAAGAATGGAGGGTAAGTATTGAATAGGAAAAATCATGTTTGTAACTTGAAACAGTCTGTCTAAGGTCAAGTAGGAGAATTCCAAGCTTAGTGCTCTGGTCAACACTATCATATTTCTAAACAAATATATAGACTTTGACATAACAAATTAGTAGATCCACACTTTCTGCTCTGATAGGAAGCTTGGTATAAAGTTTGCCAGGCAGCACTGGGTAACATACCAAGGTTGCCCCCCTTGACCTTATGCAAACTGTTTGATATACTCATGCTTCTGCAAAATGTGGTTGTTAACCATAATACTTGACTCACAGGATTGCCATGAGCATTCAGTAGCTGCATTTAGACAATGCATTTGATCAATTAGTATTTGATGAAAGCTAGCTATTTTGTTTGAAAATTTATGGATGAGAAGGGTATTTAAGTCCGAATATTCAATAAGGAATTGAACATCTATCCACTAGGTGGGATAAGTTACAAGATTATCAGCTGTAATCAAGATTCCTAAGGCAGGTATCATTTCCCAGGCATTGTTTGCTAGGGCTAATCCCAACAGAACCATAAACCTGTTTCTTACACAAAGGAAACACGCTGTATCACATTCAGATATTTGGAAGTCTGAGTTCAAAGAGTCAGGAGGGTTGTGCTATACCCAAATTTAATTATCTACAGGACCCAAATTCCAAATAGGGTCAAATTACAGGCACAGAGGGGGATGATGAGGGTGGCTGTGTGTTATTAATCGTGATTACTATTTTCCAGGTTATTTCCTTTCTGTTTAGTGCAAAGTAGTGAAATTGTTTGATTGAGGAAGGTCTCTAGAATTACACTCTGGTACATACACAGAGGCCAAAGCAGAGTTTATAAACAATGCAGACTTTCCCCACAATAGAAGAGACAAAGCTCAATGGTAAAGGTGTCCTTCACAGCCAGATACTGTTTGTCTGTTTGTCGCTCTGGGAGGGAGTCATTTGCTTGGAGCCCTGTTACCTGTAAATGATAATCAGAGCCATGTTGTCTCACAGAATTACATGAAATCGTGTGTGTTTCATTTGGACCTGACTTGTGAAGTAGGTTCCTATGTGGGATTTTGAGTAACAACTTTGTAAGTAATTGTAAGTATGAAGGCTTTCTGGCTATGAAGTACCCATATATTCATTCATCTCCACTAGGTTGAGTTATTCCAGTTTAGATTTCCTACTTGATAGACTTGCTTTTCTCTGATCTTAAATGCTATCAATAGCACCTAGTGTGTGTTCCAAAAACATAAAACACATGTTGAGTGTAAGTGTCTAGGTGGGTGGCTTTCTAAGCTATCCCATAGCAATCATAGAATCTGATTATATTCAGCTTTGCCACATGCCAGCCATTAGAGTTCAGGAGATCTGGGGAAAACGGTTTTCCACTTTGATATCTCAATATTTTCACCTGTAACATGAAAAAATTGAGTTAGAAGTCCATACAACACACAAACACATATTTGAATAACTGAGCCAAATTTCATACCGTGAAATGTGAGATCAATTTCTTTTAATGTTTATCATTGTCTGGATCTGCAGCATCACATTCACTTATTAAATGGTTTCTAAAAGGCTCATTTACTAACAGCAAAACAAACAAACAACAACAACAAAAATACTTGATATTGGGCAATTCAAAATATATTCTTCTAGTTATATTTAAAAATTCAGTAAATTATTATATACTCTATCTTATTTTGCTATAGAAGTTAAGAATTTTTTCCCTACCAACTAAAAAAATAAGGAAAGGTAAATAAATTTAGTAAAATTGATTCAAATATAAAAAGAGCTGAGTGAACTGGGTGATATCTGGAAATTTAAACGTTTTATCTTTGGAATTTTGTAGATGTTGCGAATTTATGCTTAGAGAGAATAAACCTATTTATTAAATCCTTCACAGTATTTGTGGAAATATGACTTCTTTCATTGGAACTGAAGACTTTTCTGTTCTGTGCTATTTTAAGAAAAGCCCATTAGGAGTCCCTAGTAATTGAATTTTTCCACTGTAGTAACCTTTTTGATATATGACCTTCTATATTGAAGTTGGAAGTGATTAGTACAAGTGTTCTCAATTTCTTCTTAGCTCTGTTGGTTTTAAAGAATTCTAAATTAATTTGCAAAATGTCATACCACAAAGGGAGAAATCAAGATTCTTCTCTTTCTGATAGGATTCCCAAAGCTCTTTCTTAAATTGTTGATGATTACTTAAGCCATTGTTTCCAGAAGAAGACACCTGAAAAATGATTTCAAGAGTGGCCTCCCAACTCCCTCCCTCCTTGTTTAGATCCACATGATTTTCACATGGTCATCCTACATGATTCACAAGGTCTTTCCCAACAAGCACAAGGTTTTCATAAGAATGTCTTAATACTATGTTTACAAGAGCATCTGCTCCATGGGTTGTGTATTATGATTTGTTTCATTTTCTTATTATTTTTAATGAAGAGAAAACATAAACAGTGTGAAGTTATGCATATGCGAAATCTTAGTCTGTTTCCTCTCGTACAATTCATTTACTTTATAATAATCTTGAGTACTTCCTATCCTACTGCACACACACACATAAATATATATATGTATGTATATGTATATATATATATATGTGTGTGTGTGTGTGTGTTTGTGTGTGTGTGTGTGTGTATGTATCTTGGACTCACACATGACTAAAATCTTATCCTAACAGGATTCCATTGTAATAGATTCACACACACACACAGTGACACAAAATTATAATTCCCACCTCAAAGGGGAATAAACATAGTTTATTATGGAACCAAATATGAATGACCATGGTCTGAGAACACAGATTAAGTTTACCCCAAATTCCATGCCTCAGTGTCAAAGCAGTCTCAGAAAGTTTTTATATTAACAGAACCAAGAAAATCATAAATGAAGGTACATCTCAATTATATTAGTGGGAACATTAAGTAGGTGGTTAAAGCAACAGAGAGATGTCAGCCGTGGACCTCACGTGCTGTCAGACAACATGCAGCCTTCAGGGTGGTTGAATCTTGGTCTTTGTTAATACAACCCAGAAGGTTTTCTATTTGTTAGTTATAAGATGTTATAGGGCAAGGAGTGACTATTTAAGCCTCTAAAGATGGTCCAAGATAAATTGTAATTAGGCTCTGGACCTACAACATTCTAACCTCTCTACAATCACTAAAGTTTTACTCAATTGATCAGACTTTGCAGAAGGTTCCATTTCAAGATGCAGTTTTTCCTGGGAACTTTCATGTACCCGTTTAATATGAATATAAGCAACAATAGAGCTGTACATGAGATAAAGCTAGAGTGCATGGAAACAACAAGATCAACGTTGAATGAGGCTTGAGTGCAGTAAGAGAAAAAGATGCAAGATAGGCTCTTAAGATGTTAATGGAGACGGTGGAGCTTAGAGGCACTGGATTTGGAGGAAATGAATGCTGCATTGTCTTCAGACTGCTAGGACAGCATTCTGTCTACAATTGAGGAAATGTCATTTTCATTCAGAGCGTGAAATAGTATCGTGATAGATTCTCCTGGAGACTCAAAACACTTTCTTCTCCTCCACTAGGCGTCATGTGTCTCACCCTCAGTGTTGAAAGCTCATTCTTCAAGGCCTAGCATGAGAACCAGGTTAAATGGAATGGATGTCAGGAAATGCAATGTAGGGATGAATGCAAGAACTCATGTAGACTTGCTATGGGAAATCATCCTTCAGCAATTCCTCCTTTGCATCACAGTACCTCCTCTCCATGCACCATCCATTAGAATAATACATGAACAAGAAGAAAATGGTCACAGCATATAGGTCTGTAAGTGGACTCATTATTCAAGTCCTTCTAGTACATTGCAGGAAACTTATGTTGTCACATCACAGGAGCTAGAGGATTATGTGCTTCTTAGAATATGTGGAGTTAATAAGTTAAGTGTTTGATTATCCTTTTGAACTTTTCAAGCACTATCAGTGGTAGATACAAATAGTAATAAATATTGGAAACTATATTGGCACCTTAAAATTTACCTTTAATGTCCTTAGCAATGACACAAGAAAATGCTATAATGTAGTTCTGTCATACACAAGCCTGTTGACACTAAAATGGTTCATTTAAGCAAATGGTAATTCTGTTAGGCACCTATAGTTGGAAAATATGCTTAGTCTCATGATAACTGTGTTATAGATAGCTGACAGTTGACTTTAAACAAAATATCAGAGGGTCTTAGAATTCCATTAGCATATCTGCTCTCCATCATCCTAATGGCAGAGAGAGAAGAGACTGTATAAAATATTTATATACCAGTCAAAAAGTGAAATCATGGCACTAAAATGAAATACAGTGAGAAAGTTGTCATGGCTTAAGAAGGTGTGAATTGAGCTGAATTAAATTAACATGGGCTGTCTTAATGCCTCTTTCCTTACCTTAGCAATTTCTTTGTAAAGTACATCCATTTTCTTAATTGCTCTGCAGGATAAAAGAGATTATCTGAAAAGCCTGGAAAAGAGCATTCAAAATTTATATTAAAAATTTGGTAAAAAAAAAATGGTGATGAATATTTCCTGAGCTTTTCTGGTACATTTCCTTACCTCTAAAATGAGGATAACAATCTACCTAATAATTTGCCATAAAGATGGACACTCAACACTCAGAAAAAGTACGCCATAAACTTTAGCTACTGACATAACTTAGTATTATTTTTATACATAAATAATAAAGACTAGCTCCAATAAAATAGAATATCTTACATAATTATTTATTTACACTTCCCAATAACTCTATATACTAAATGAGACTACTGTTCTGAGATAGAATTAATAAAACAAAGAGAAGTCATGAAAAATATTCAGAAAAAGAAATGACTAAGAGTGTAGTACAGTGGTCTGACTTTGAGTTCGTGTACCTGACCATTATACAGTTGTGTAAGATAAACGGTTGATCATCCCATCACCTCAAATAATAAATAAAGCTATTTAACTAAGAAGAAGCTAATCTTCCTATCCCCCTGTTCCTAGGTAACGGTGGTTCTTTAATAATGTGCAAAAATAAATAAAATATATGAGTTGTTGGAGAAGGAGCATAGACCTACTTTGTGAACACCTCTAATGATTTTTCCTTTCTGTGTTCCCCTATCCTAAAAGCTTTTATGATTGCTAATTATTTGCTTTCCCATTCACAATAAATGACTGCCAAAACACTTGGTAATTCTTTCCCTTTCCTTTGTCCACCGGTAGCCTCTGTCCTACTTCCTTTCATCCTGAGCTTTTTAGTCCTCCACTGCTTCACTTACAGGAGGATTTTATTTTTTCCACTGATCCAAAGCTTCAGGAGACACAGCTCAGAAGCAGCTGGCAGTGATTGTGAAGCCAAGGCCACCTCCACCTTGACACATTCTCTTCAGGCCCATGGCAGGCAGTCCTCTGCATTACTCTTATTTTGGTGTGTCAGTATTTTAAATGATGTTGGTGAGTTTGTTTCCAAGAATAATTTATAAGCCCCGGGAGGCTGAGAATCATAAACAATACATGCTGATAAAAGCAGATGAGCCTGCTGCTACGTGAGTGCTGCACACTCCCTGAAATGTCATGTCTCAGAGCATGAGTCAATTCTTTGAATGACTACCAACATTCCTTGATTCGTCTAGGCTGCAAGATCAATATTTAGAAATAGGAAGTCATTCTTTCCACTCTGTCTCTAGTGCATCCTGGGATATCTCTGATCTTAACCCATCTGGTTCTGCAGCAGAAAAAGTAAATAATTCTTTAATTTTTGAATAAGATGAAAGAAGAGCCTTCCATACAACTCATATTAAATTCATATGAGTATATTAAAACCATGGCATCTAAACCAAGTACCTGGGAGGTACTTCAGCCTACACTGGATCTGTCTATACCCTCAAGTGAATAATGTAGCCATTTCTACTTGGTTGGAGAAGCAAAATGCTGGATACAGCTTTTACAATTTTAAAGTTTCTTTTACAATCCAGCCTTAAGTTATTGGTGCTTGCTGGAGTTGAAGAAAAACAAGTTGAATGTGCACAGGGCAAGCATTTTAAAGGAGAAGCAAGGAAAGAGGAATAGATTATACTTTGTTATCCCTAGATTTCATCACATATAAATGTAATTATTAAATAGGAAATGTTCTTGCCTCTGAGATTTAGATTAATCTTTGTCCAAAAGAATCAAAGTATTTTAAGTTATTCTGTCAGGTTTAGGATGGCTTCTGGGACCTTTTCATCTGAAGACTTTTGAGTTACTACTAGACCCTAAACAAGTAGTCCCTACCAGCATGAATTCAGATTCCTTGGGGATGTGATAGATATTAGCTTTAATTGTCAACCTAGAATCAATTGCAAAGAGCCTCCATGAAGAATCATTGGGCTGGCCTGTTGGCATGTCTTTGGGAGACTGTCTTAATTAAACAAATTTATGTGGGAAGTCCCAGCCCACTGTGGGCAACACCATTCTCCAAGCAGGCTAGCCTGTGCTCTATAAGAGTGGAGAAAACCAGAAGAATATGAGCCATCAAGCATGAACTCTGCCTTTGACAGTGGATATGGCGAGATATGCTATGGAAAGTTTCTGCCTCAACTTTCCCACTACGAAGGTCTATAAACTCAGTTTGTCAGCTGAATAAACCCCTTCCTCCCCTGAGTTGCCTGTTTTAAGGTATTTTATCACAGCAACAGAATGGAATTAGATTGGAGCAGATGCATTGGCAGGGGCCCCAAGTTTTCCTCAAAGTCAGCAGTAACATTTTCATCTTTGCACGCTTGGCATTTGGCCTTTCTGTGTTAATTGGTTCAACAGAGTACATGACTCAGAAAGACGAAGACCTACTGCCCTAGATAGCTTTTAAGAATATGCAGAGCATGGAAAGTCCAAGTCTGTGATACCTTCTAGGGACAGAACTATTTAATGCCATCCTCCATTGTGAAAGTTCCTTAATACTGAGTGAGATGCTCAGTGTGATAAATCCAGATGAAATTTGCTCAAAATCTAAAGAGTACCAAGGAAGGAAGAACTAAAATATTTTTGAAATATATTTTTGTTAGGAATCGTTGCTAGGCTGTCTTTCACACACACACACACACACACACACACACACACACACACACGGCATATGAGTGTATTGCCTGCATCTGTGAAAATGCACCTGTATCCTGCAATGCCCAGAGAAGTCAGGAGAGGGCATTAGATTCCCTGGAATTGTGGAACTGGAGTTAAAGACAGTTATTAACTGTCATGTAGGTGCTGGGAATCGAACCCAGATCCTCTGCAAGAGCAGCCAGTGCACTTAACTGCAGGGTGCTGGGCCATCTCTCCAGACCCTAAGCTGTCTTTCTTACCTCCCCCGAAACAACAAAAACTCAGAAAGTTGCTAGCTGATGGGAGTAATTAGTAGTTTGTCCTTATGCACCAAAGTTCAAGTTCTTTCCATCTTGCCTCTTCCCCCTAACTTTATAACCACACACTTCTTCCTGGCTGGCAAATTTCTAGTATAGGAGGAGAGGAGTCATGACAGTATGCACGCAAACCCCTTTAAGAAGAGAATGGGAAGGCAGAGGCAGAGAAGCACTGGAAAAGCCGCAGACGGCTTTGCGGACCTGCCAGACGGCTCCGAAGCCTGCTGCCCTCACATGTTTACTTCCTCAGTCATCACTTTTGTTTGTCACAATTTCTCGTTGTGGTTTGAATCCAGATATTTTGTCTCTCTACTAGAAAACCAGGTTTCACGTAGATTAAGAAAACTCCTCAGATAGTTTTCTGTTTTTAGCTGCTTTCTAGGCCTTCCTCACTACAGCTGAGGCTATCATAGTATATTATCATCTCTTCTTTAAAACCCTGCGTTGGTTCTTTGACATGGCATGTGAATTCCTTGCCTATTAGTCTTGTTTCATCTTCACACACCATTTTTGCCTACTCCATCCAGCCATGATGTACTTGTGGACCTCTAATCAAGGCAAGAGTCATTGTACTCTGAGCATTTGCAGATGCTGTTCCAGATGCTGTTTCTCCTAGCTGGCCGAGATGTCCCAACCCACCTTTTTTCTAGGTCAGCCATTCTGTATCATTATATTTTAGATCTAGCTATGAGTTTGACCCAAGAATCCTTCCCATACCATCATCCTTGAGATTCGACACAGTAGCCCTTGGCGGGTACCTCAATCCACTTCTATCAAAACTTAGCACACTGGACCCACGTTGCCTTTTTCCCATTCATATTTCCCAACTACTGAAAATCCTTTAAGGGCAGAGCCTACCATATTGTATGCCTGCTCTTCTGATCCCTAATATAATGCTAGACTTGAACTAGTGTTTGCTTTGTCCTCAGCTCAAGGAGCAGATGTAAAGAAGTGTTTTCCACCCTTGCTTAAAGCGGAGAGCAACACCATCTCCTTGCGTGTTGGTGTCTGCTTGCCCTGCTGCTCTCTTAAGACAGCCAGACTCACTAATTTAGAATTCTGTCAGCAATTACTGTCTTCCAAATTAATTTTATGAAGCATCAATAGCCAATTAGTGAAAGAATGCAGAGGAGGATTGGTTTTAAAGTAACAAAATGTTAGAACTGGGACTAGCATCCAGTAACAAACATTCATAAACATTGAGGGCACTGTGTTTGGTGTTAAAGGCCGCTGTGTTTCTGTGGGTCCCATTAAAAGATCAGTGAGACCTGTTTATGTGTAGCCAGAGACTCTCCATCGAAACACATTATTATGCAAATAGTCATTTCAAGATACATAGTGAGACTTGAATATTTATTCACATAGTTGAAAAAAAAAAACTCTGCTGTTGAAATTCCAGAAAATGTAAATGCAAAATGATTGATTTATAAAAGACCCAATACATTAAAAGTGACCTTTGAAAATGCTATAAAATTTAGCTGTGGGGTTGTTATTTTACACACAGGATTGATGCCATGAGAATCAATACAGAAGATACTTTTCCGATCTCCAGTTTCCAGTCAGGGCTTGAGATTAGTCAGATGTAGCACTGTGACATTATCCCCATGAGAGGATTAAAAAGAGCTTAATGTATTCTTGAATGAAAAGCAAATTCAATTAAAAATGCACATGAAACAGTAGGAGACAGCCATCATGGATATTCCCCTAACTAGACAAATTCAATGATACTGAACTCATTTTTGGAAAAATATATGTTAGACAAAGTCAGATCTATTGTTTTCATTGAAATGTCCTCCTCTTATTTACTATGGTGAGAGCTTAGTGAGGCACTTGGACCTTATCATGTTATTTAGTCTCATAACTCACCAGCATCAGAGTAACTATTATTCCTATTTACAGATAAGGGCACCGGAGCATACAGAGAGCGTGGGGATGACCTGCAATCTCACTAGTAACTAGTAGGACTTAGATTCAAGTTCTAGCTTGCCTTACTCTAACCCAAATCACCACCACTTCTTTATACGCTATTAGTGCTATCAGGTTACTGTTATCCAGTAGTCTTAACTTTCTTCTGTATTGGTTCACATTAGGTTTATTAATTGGAATTCTATTTTTGAGTACAAATTTTAAGTACAAATTGTTAGTTTAACCTTGATACTGAATTTTACTGAAAACATCACCATATGACATTTCAGGAATAATTTGTGCAAACAGTGACAAAGTTGGGATAGATGATATCTTTGCAGCATGCTTTGAGAAGTTGCACGATCATTTTCCAAATGAGGTCACCTGCGTTCACATAGAGGAGTAACAAGAGATAGTACAGAACATGTTCTCAGTGTGGGTTAGTAATGTGAGGAAAGACATGTTCTCTGCTCTGTCACTGGATGTCCCTATGATTTTAAATGGGCATGTAAATCCCTTTAAAGCCTCATTTCTCCCTTGGGAACTGAGACTGATAGTGCTCACCTTACTTACTGGAGTACCATGAAGGGTGTATGAGATGATATGGGTAAGTGATTGCACTGTAGAACTTTCCAAGTGTCCATAAAATTGTTAACACATAGAATAGTCTTAATTACTTAATAACAATCTTATTCATAAACTCTTTTCAAAGTCACTTTGTTATTTCAAATTTATCATTGCTCCTTTGGTGTCCCAGAAGTAAGAGAAATTAGTGCTATGGCCCATGTTTTAAAAAAAAATGTGTATTTAACTCCCCATCCACACATCAAATAAATGAGAACTGGCTTTTAATTTGGAGCACTTCTTCTGACCATGAAAGCTATTTCCCTGTTTTGATTCTATCTCTTTGTTTCTGAGGTCAGTACCATTACTTGAAATAAGCTACTGTCCATTTGTCCAATGCAAGAAAAATGGTATTTTTGTAGTGATTATTTTTCCAAAAATCTCCTTTCCTGTAATAGTTCATTATTTAAGACTCTAGCCATTCTCTTCTGGCTTAATCCTGTAGCCCAGTAAGAGGACAACCCCCTGAACAAAACCTCCCTTCTGCTTTGTGCTCATAGTGACCTTTGAGCTTACAAATGAAATCATTACATTTTAAGGCCTAAAATTGCCTCAAAATTACTTCATTGATCACATAAAGTCAAAATTATTTTTTACCCACTAAAGCCCTTCGTAGCTTGACTCCTGCTAACCCGTGGTCAGACAGGTCGCCTCCCCCCGCCTCTCACTGCTGGAGCGAACACACTCAGCTGCCGTCTCCAGTTTCTGTGTGTTTCTTCTATCCCTCTTCTGCCCCTTTCTTTTTTCTCCTTACTGAACTCAAATAACCTTTTAAGACTCACCTTAAATGTTAACTCACTGGGGTCTTTTCTTTTTTTTTTCAGTCCTTGGATCCTAATGTCAGGCTAAGTTTTCTTTTTCTTTTTTTAATATTCCTATAATATTTTATGTCTGCTTTATGATAGCTCTAATGTTTTTGCTTAATTTACTGAACAAGTTTACCTCTTGTTCACTAAGAGTCAAGGAATACTTACCAACTACTTTACAGATAGCACCTCATATCACGAGGATAACCTTATGAGACAGGTGTTACATTTGAATCTTTTATTTTAGGACATTGTGCACAGAGAGAATAATTGTCAGGGCTCTCAAGAAGTAGAGCCAGCATTCAAATTCAGCAACGAGACTCCCAAGTGTGAGCTCTCCGTGTCTTTGTCATATTTTATTTGTGTGCTAATCATTGCTATTGCCACCCCAGTGTTGAAGGGCTTTCTAGTTCCTGTTTTGGCTTGCCTTTCTAATATTAAGTATATATTGCATAAATACAGTGGTTGGATACATGTAGGTCATTGAATTAAATAATTCAGTGCTAACCCTAAACCACCCCATGCTTTTTCATCCCTTCTAGGCTGTTGTCTATCTTGATCATAGCCTAACATATGTTTTTTGGAGTAATGGGTATCACAGCAGCCCTTCTTAAAATACCTACACTCCTAATCAATTCCTGGACAAAATAAGAGATGTTATTCCTTCTCTTGGGACATAGAAATCAAGGAAATTCCCTTATCCTCAGCATTCCTTGTCCTTGACACAAAGTACACTGTAATTTTTGAAGCCTGTACCCAAACACTGGCTCTCCCAAGAGCAGCTGGGCAGCTCAGTCAGGCATTCTAGTGCTCAGCCCTCTACTTTGAAGGCTCACAGCCTCACTCCTTTCACTTAGTAATCTCCAAAGATATACTCAAGCAAAGTAGACCTCAACAGGACAAGAGAGACACAGTAGGGTCAAACAGTGCACATTTTAAATTCAGACTTTGGGTTCAGTACAGTATTTGCTACTTACCAGTTAGGTAAATTAGGGGACATTTTTGCCCTGAGCCTTAGCTTTTGCTCCTGAAAAACATATGTAATGCATCTTCCCCACAAAACCATTTACTGGTAATACTGTTTCTATGTTTCTTCCTAGAACATAATAAACCCTCAAAGGAAAATGGCATGTTGTCACAACTATACACTCTCCCATAATAAGTATGTTAGGATCACCAAGATATGTTACCCATTTTGTCAGTCAAGGTCTATGAAAATGTGAATGCCAATCAGTTTCTGCTTTTTAGGTGCCTCAGAAGCCATAGAAGGAATGGGTAATTTAATCTGAATGAATAGTTTTACAAAAAATGATTTATTTATTCTTTCTTTGATGGCTGTCTTTGTTTAGTTGACATAATCTAGAATCAGCTGGGATGAAAGTCTCAGTGAGTCATTATCTAGATCAAGGTGCTATGTGTACATGTCTATGAAGGATTTTTTTTTTATTATTTTAATTAATGTGCGACGTTCTGGTCTAAAATTGGTTGGTACCAAGTGTTTGTGTCCTGGACTGTATAAAAGAGGAGAAACCCAAGCTGGGCAGCAGCATGCTAACATTCATTTTCTCTCTAATCTTACTCTGGATATGACTAACTACTTCAGGTTCTTGCTGCCTTGAATTTACCACAATGATGGATTGTGACCTGGAATTGTGAACTAGAACAAACCCTTTCTTCCATAAATTTTGTCAAGGTATATTTTAGAGCAACAGGAAATGACACTAAAACAATATTCACAAAATTAATATTAATTAGCTAACTATTACAGGACCAATACTGTCTTGGAAATAAAAGTATACTAGCAAAATGAACATTTGCTAAAAATGGTACAATCCCTATCTAAAATTTGATCCCAGTCCTGTGAGAATATAGACAATAAGGAAATCAACTCTATGCGTAAGACCAATTTTTGAAAAATGTTACAAATAAAACTAATGGGGTACATTGTTGAAGGATAATTGGAGATATTTTTCTGTAGTCCTTTAGCTTCCTTTCTCAGGAGTAGACTTTGAGATGTGATTTGGTGTTGGTGTGATTTGTTGGAAGATGCTCCAGAAAATCATTGTTGGGAAGTAGAGAATAGCACCAGAAAAGGTGAACAAGCATACAAGAAGGTAATGTAAAATAAAGAGTGGAATTTTGGCACAATCTGTAGAGAGACTTTGAGAGTATAGTTAAACTCCAGAACTGCATTCACTGTGAATCCTGAGAGCCAAAGGATATGTGCTCTTCATCCATCTGTTATTGGCCAAGGCTACACTCCAGGGTAGATCTCAATGTGAATGCATAGGTGCTTCAGTCTCTCCGTGTGTAGTCAAAAACACTATAGTACGATGAAATTCATCTTCCAGTTAATACACACCTTTGGTTACAAATGGGAATGTGAGCACATTAGACACTTATATGCACAAAGACAAGAGTGAGCTCCATGTGACATGGGCAGAGTAACCCTCTATCCTAGTGCCCTGACCGTAAACCCACATCAGAAAAATGAGAATTCAGCCTTGCCAAGAACTGGGAAACAAATTTTCCAGAAGGAACTGCTTGTGATAGAGACTCTGGGAGGAGAGAGAATAGTGTGTTTAAAGAACAGGAAAGGTATGTATGTTGGGAGCATAAGGAATGGAAGGAAGAATGCTATAAGACTAGCTAAAGGTACAGGTATGGTAACTTCCTCAACTGAAGCATTCTGTCCTGAAGGGAGACTAGTTAAGACCCAGAAATCTCACAAATCACAGGAAGTCCATGAATCTTATTAGAATCACAAGGACCTTGCCTCTCTAAGGTTATATAAGCAGACAGCGAGGGCAGGGGACTCTCCAACCAGCCAAACTATCTGAGGGAGAATTTCTGACCTGTTGACTTTCCCAGGAATCATACAGAAAGCTCCAGGGATAGAAATTCATGAATTGTTACACATTCTGGGCTTACCTTTTCTTGGATGCAGCTACCTTTGAGTTGTTCAGACTCTTCTAAGTAAATCCTCACCCAAACTTATGCTAGTAGCTCTTTGGTTCACCAAGTCAGACTTTGGTGGAAGAATTAATTGGGTCTGTGGTTGATTCCCTATATGGATAAGTTGCCATCTGTTCATGTTTCCCATGGAAGAACTAGACAACTCTGGATCCAGAAATGTGTAACTCTTAAAAATAGAATAATATTTATCCTAAGCACATTAAGTTGTTACTAGGTTTCAAGTCTTGGACTAACATTACTTTATTCTGCTTAGGAAAATCATTCTAATCAATATGAGGAGAATAGATTGGTGCAAGGGAGTAGAGCAGAAACAGGAATCCCACTGTTTATAGTTGGTAGTTGTTCCCTAAAGGAGAAATGACAAAGCATGTGTTGTGCAAACTGTCAGTAGGACTTGCTATTGAATTGAATGTAGGAGACAGAATGGAAGGAGTTGAAAGTGATCCTTGGCTTTCTGGGCATAGCCATGGAGAAGATGGGGTAGTTATTTACTGAAACTGGAAAGAATAAAATGAAGAGGAGGAGCAGGTTTGTATGAGAAAAACTTCATGTTGCTTTCCAGTGCAGTCCATAAGTTCTTGGTCCAGCTCACAAGAAAAGAGTGCAGATATCCCCAGATCCTCAGTGGTATAGTTTGTAACTATAGAGTGGTACAGATGTGATCTTGACTCCATAGAAACTGTGCTTTGCATTATGATATTTCTCCCCTAGCTAGTGACATGGGTACGGCAATGTCACAGGAGGCAGAGGAGCAGCAGAAGCTGGAGGCCTCTGACAGACACACACTCAACTACATTGTGTTGGTAGTGTTTTTGTATATTGTGTTTCATGTTCTTATTTTCCTGTTATGTCCATAAAACACTGATCTGAGTCTCCTACTTCTGATGCATAAAGTGAAGGCTCCTTCAGTGCAAGGTATTGGACCTTCAGTCTCAGGCATGCTTCACAGGTAATCTAACATGGAGATATAGCTCCAGTATAAAACATATTTTTACTTTAATCCCAGCACTCAGGAGGCAGAGACAGGTAGATCTCTGTGGTATTGAGGTCAGCCTGATCTATTTAGTGAGTTCCAGGTGGGCTGAGGCTAGGGGAAATAATATATTTGACTTGTAATAGTTTCAATTTATGATATTTTTATTTGAGAATAACCCCATTGGAAGTCAAACATTTATAACTGGTTCAGTGGAGGATGGTGACCATGGTATAGAGATTCCTTTTGATGCAGTCAGATCTGAATCCTGAATACTAACATCACCTTAATACTCTATGCGAGACATAAACAGATTTGTTTTGGACATCATCTTGAAGGAATCATTTCTGATAAAGAAACTGTTCCTTTTTGCCCCTAGCAATGGGTTCTAGTTCAATTCTGTTTTTTGCATAGCACCATTTGCTTCTCTATTTAAAGCTGGGCCCTGATTCAAACCAGAATCCATGCAGTGTCTCCAATGAAGTTTTTGGCACTATTTTCCTTCAGTGTTTGATATTATAATCAAGTCTTCTGTAGAAATAGAAAGACTATTCTCTGTAAAAATAGAATCAGGTAACACTAGATGTAGTAAACTCCAGTTGGAAGTGATGTTTTAGAGCAATGGGAGTGGACTGGAGTTCTGCCAGTGGAAATCTGTTGATGTTAGTATTCATATGGGAAGAGCAACTGTCATCTCACTAAAAGACACATCTTCTGAACATGATTACAAAGCACTGACTGAAGAATCCATTATGTGACATAAATGAAGGTGTAGTGACCACTGGACTGCTTATCTCTTTGACTTCGCATAAAACACAGAACCACTCTAAACATGTCTCACCCTCTATAAATGAAAACAGTCTGAGATATAGTTTAAATGGTAGAGCCAACTCCGGGCCCCACTTATGTGCATTCTTGAATGCATATTTGAAGTACTGTGTCTGGAAGAAATCAAAGACCATTTCTAGTATATCCTTGTGAAAAAAATCTTTATCTAACCTGTGTAATAGAAAGGGGTGTGGGAGCTCAAAGCACCTGGAGTTCAAGTCCCATATCCAGTGCCTTTGTTCACAAAGGACATTTTTCACACATCACTCAGAACACAGCATTTCACATCGCTCCATCCCACTGTCTGCGTCTTACATTCTTAGGAGTGGAAAAGTATTTAATGCTACAGGTTTGAGTTCTTGACAGCCCCAGGTTTCACTCTCAGATTTTTAATAAAACATAGGTTTGATTTGGATAGCAAATGTCTCTGAACATAGTTAACCACGATTTGTAAAGTAAGGACAACAGAGGTACCTCCGTCATAGAGTGACAACATGCTGCTAATTATTTTATACAGCCTAGGACCTGGAATATAAAAAAACACAGCAAATATTTATTTTAATTAACATTAGCAACAGCATCATTTTTTCAGATCTTATAATGTTGATTATAATAAAAAATTATGATTTTTTATTAAAATTTTACTGTACAATTCTGTCACAGGTTTTCTAAACTGAATGAAATGAGACAAGGGGCTTTGGAAGCATGTTGAAAATTCTATGACTTTATGCAAATGTAGGAATGTGTCATTATCATAGCTGTGATAGACTGAAAGGTGAAATGCTCCACATAGGGAGGTGTTTTAAGTTTCAAAAAAGGAAGACAGAAAACATGCTTGAAGCAATCTCAGTAGGACTAATATTTTGCATTGCTCAGAGAATTCAAAACAGAGGTCAAGAGAGAGGTCCACTGACACACTCAAAGTCTGAAGAAACTGACAGCATAAAAGCAACCTCATCCAGACTTTCAGAACTGGGCGCTCTGAGGGCTGTTTCCTGGGCTCGCTAACCCACTTCCAGTTTTGAGTGATTTTTCTTTTCTTAATTTGTTGTCTATGTCTATTCTGCCTCTAACTTAAAGGGCATGACTTTTTCTCTATCTCTTCCAAGTGAATGCCAGGATTTTCACCTCACTTGTATTATGTTTTCCCTTAAACTCTAATAAAATTTTCCTCGAGGTTAGAAAAAAAAGAACAACAACAACAGTGACAGAGCTGTTAAGGATAAGCTGTTATTCTCTTGAGTCTGGAGAGATGGCTCAGTGGTTTAGAAGACTGCTCTTGCAAAATACCTGGGTTCAATTCCCAGCACCCACGTGGTATAGCTAACAATTGTGTCACTCCAGTTCCAGGGGGTCAGTTCCTCTGACCTCCACGGGCATTGCATGAATTGGTGCAGTTCTATACCTGCAGACAGTACACTCACACACACAAATAAAAATAATAACTAAAATATCTTTAAAAAAGAAGTATTCAAGAAATCTGAAGTAGATTATGAACAAATTTGGGTTATAATTTATTTCCTTCCCAATAGATAGCCCCCATTTTAGAAATGCCAAGTCCATGAAGAGCTGTAATTGGGTCTGCAAAGATACAGCAGCATCATGCTTTATTCTGGCTTTTGTATTAATGCTGAAGTGAGGCTACATTCTCTAGCATCCTATAGCATCTGTTTCAGGGATTACTGATTCAGAATGTCAATGTATATTTATTAAGCACTTAATATGTAGTAGGTAACATCAGAATATCATTACTAAACTAGATTGTCATTTATTCTTCTCATATTTATCCCAAAACTTCACCCGTGACCTGTCCACACTGGTCACATGATTATTAGTAACTACTCAAGTGAAACTATGCTAATCCATGTTCTTAAGTGTAAGGCACAGAGCTAATTCTAGCACTGCTGTGTTTGAGGCAGAAGAATTGTGAGTTGGAGAGCAGCTTGAATTACACAGCAAGAACCTGTCTGATGAAAAAGGAACAATAAATAAATAAATAAATAATCATAAGGTGATACTGGATGAGAATTCCCAATTCCCAATTGTATTATCTTATATCTACTGTGAAAATAAAATTAAATGACTGATAAAATTTTGAAAAACTGAATTACTTTTGTAAAATTATGATACCACTGCATTATGACTTAAAAGAGTTGAAAAAATATTTGACTTTATGGACAAACTCTTACAGCAGCTAAGAAAATTAAAATGGCAGAAGGATTTGATAAAGGGCAAGGAAAACAACCCTAAACCATCACGAACTGTTCAATCTTCTCTCTTAACCATCTCACAGTGTTTTAGACAAGTGTATTTCAAACCTTAGTATACATTGTAATGATAACTGTCTCAGGTTAGTACTCAAAGAACCACAGAGACTTTGATTCAGCTGGTATGGAGTAGGGGCCAAAACTGTAGCTTTAATAAGTTCTAGGCTATGCTGACAGTGTTGATCACAGAAACACACCTGAAGAAATCAAGTAGTGGGCAGCTTTTATTGAGTATTATGCCAAATAACATGAGAATTTGCATAAATGGTAAACATATACCTCTGAGGATATGACACATATATGAAATTGCTTACTCTATGAGAGCAGCTGGTTCAAGTATGCCCACCATAGAACTCTTGTAAGTTGCTTCTTTAACTATGTTTCACCTCTCCTCAAGGCATATTTTCAACTAATTCAAGTGCTCAAACCAAAATATAGGCGTTTATCTCAGGATCTGTATTCACACTACCACATTTGCTTTTATACCTATTATATGTCAGGCTATGTTGTAGATCCTGAGGAATGCAGCTATGATCAAAACAAAGTTCTAGTACTCAAAAAATTTCAAGATGGTGTATAGTAATTGTAAATATATAACCATATGAGGGACAGTTTACCCTATAACATGAAGAGTCCCAATTCCTAGCATCTAAACTGCTGCCAACCCAACCCCAAGTCACCTCTTACCTCCTGGACCATTGTCCCCTAAGCACAATCAACTATATGCACTGCTTTCTGGTGAACCTTAAAGGAATTTTCAGATTACCACATTCTCCTATTTAAACTTCACAGTGGCTCTCCTCTGCATTTAATATTATATCCAAACTCTTTCATTAGCATGGGGTGAAAGAACCCTCCAAATTATGTTGTTTATCTCTGGCAATCCCTATGACCTTTTTTCCTATCTCTTTGCATTCAACCTTTAGGAGGACTTCTTGTAATAGGCTCTCTAACTATTGATAATTTTCCTTAATGCCATTTAGTACTCATACCAAGACACCTACACAGAGAGGTAGGTGGGGGCCCCACTAGCACACATCACTGTCATGATTCTGTTTTATGACCCTCCTCTCTTAATATAGTGTACTGCTCTGGGATGTTATCTAACATGCTGTATCATTATTATCTTTCAAGAGGAAGCTGCATGAAGACAGTGCTCACATTGGTGTTTGCAGTGTTGAGTTCTCAGTGACTGGACAGTAGTGAGATGATAAGAATCTGAGAAACTGAGGACACTCAGTTCAGTTTGCCTGAATGAACAAAACATGGTGACTGGCAGCATGTTTTTAGATCATTTGCAGTTCACTACCAGTGACTATCTTGTTACCATCCTGGGCATGTGCCAGAGGCCCAGGAGATGTCTGTTGAGATGAAAAATACCCAAAGTGTCTAACATGCCACTGGGAGCCTCTGGAACAACCTCCTGCACTAGATGCAATTTCATCTGTTTTGTTTCATTTCTCATAGTGCTGGGGATCAAACCTCAGACTTCATGACTGTTAAACAAAGGCTTAACATCACTAATTTCCTCTGTTGTTGTAGTAAAGATGATCAAGGCCTAAATTTTAAGTGGTCTTCTAAAGAGAAGTCAAAGAGCAAGTAGAGAGGGATAAAAAGAAAAAAAATAATAAATCAAAGAGAACAAGAAAAGGAAAAGATAAGTATCCCTGAGGCCAAAGGAGGGGAGCGCTGGAGAAGATTAACTGTCAGAGGAAGCAGGTGCTGAGGAGGAGCTGAACTTCAACACATAGATTTTGCCTGAAGATAACTTTGATAACTTCGAAAAGTGTAGCACCAAATGGTGGGAGGATGTTAAGGGAGAAAGTGGTAATACAAAATAAATAGGATGTTTATAGAGAAATTGTTTAGGAAAGCAAAAGGAAAACTCTTTGGAGTTTAGTTATTACTTGGACATCAGATGGGATTCAAACATATTTGAACAAAGATGGCATCAGAATTGGTGGAGGAATTTCTGCTTGCCCTTGGGATCACTCCCAAGGGTGCTCATACAGAAAGTTGGGATGAACTGGGACAGGGTCTCCTGTTCTTTGCAACTACTGGCAGAGACTGGTGCTGAGTTACAATGTGGTAGACCAGGAGGCAGTGGAGGCTCTTGCTCAAGACTGACTTAGCCCAGGATAAGGATGAGACACAGGTGATAGTCAATATTATGTGAAATCAAAGATACCTGAGAATTTTAATATAAGTCAATGGACACAGTAGTTCAGTGTTGAAGAATTCATTGGTGGTTAGCAGACACTGTCTGGTGAATGAGGATGGCTGGGACCATGTTAGAAAACAATGTTTTAAAAAAAAAACCTCATAATTATTATTTTCCTTCTGTGAACATGTGATCTGAGGAAATGTTCTTCCTCTTCATTCCCATTTTAGCATCTGAGAATGAGAATTTCTGTCATTTGAGAAGACTGAACGAGGTAATGCACACAAAACACTTAAATTAAAAAACAGGGGCTGAAGAGATGGCTTAGTGGTTAAGAGCACTGACCGCTCTTAGAAAGGACCAGGGTTAAGTTCCCAGCACACACACACAGTTCCAGGGGATATGACACCGCCTTCTGACCTCTGCACTTACATATGTGAGGGCAATACACTCATTCATATAAAGTAAAAATAATAAAATATTTTTAAAAATAACAAACAGGAAAAGCAACTGCAAGCAGGAGTTATGATTTTAAGGTTTGATTAATTTTTTTAGCTTGTCAATTCAAAAATAAAGTGAAAAATATTTAACCTGTGGGAGACTCTTAGGGAAATGATTTGAAGTATACAACCCTACACAGCCTCTCCTATGAAAATAAGAAGAGGGTCAGGGGTTCTATGACAGGTCTAAGAACATACATTCATAGCAAGTCCATGGTTCTCTTCAAAGAAACCGTAACCCGTAATGAGAAGAACTTGAAAACTAGTTCAGGATTGATAAGCTGTTTAGTGTGGGGCCAGCACTGTACAGTTGTAGTGTGTTAGTACAATCACCATACTTAAGCATCTGGAGTAAGAACCTCAGTCCAGGCTGCTTAAGAAATACCTGTGTGGACATACAGATGTATATGTGCATGTATATATGTATGACTGTATGTGTGCATATGTGTGTATGTGTGTGTGTCTGTAGAATTCACGCTGCTGTGTATTTACCATTCTATCCAGTTCTAAAGCATGTGTATCATCCCAGAATAAAAATGAGGACATCAAGTATTTATTCCCTATTTCTTTTCTCTTTATTCCTGTGATAACCACAACTCACAGTTTATACCTGTGTCTTTTCCAATTCTAGATATGTCATACTCAAATAGTCTGTGATCTCTGGTATTCTCTGGTATCTTATTTTTTTCAGTTAGTATAATATTTTTGAAGTTGGTCCACATTGTAGCACATTCATAACCTTGACCATTCCTTCATATATCTAAGTAACATTTTATTGCCTGCTTCTATCATAATTTGTTCATCCATTTGTTTGTTATGTGGTTATCTGGCTGCTAGAAGCACTGTTTCTATGAGAATGCATTTACATAAATTCTTAAAACATATGTATGAAGTTCCATAAGCCAGAGATTCTGACTTGACTCACCTATACTGAACCTAGGTGATGATGATAGAAGGATGGGATAGAAAATATACTTAAAGTGATGGTGAAAGATTTAAAATACTGTGTGGATTCTAGCACTCTTCAGCCCCTAGATGCCTTTTCTGGGACTGATGGAGCATCCCCATACATGGTTCAGGGTAAAGATGGTTTTCAGTAATGCATGCTGAATAGCTAGACAAAGAGAAATGATTCTAGAACATGTCGAGCTAACTGGAATAAGTGAATTAGCTCTGTCCTGTGTCAAATGCAGACACCACATATGAAGTAATAAATAACCTACTGAAACAGATTCTATTTTCCTTTCCCAAAGATATTTTTCTGACAATACACAGGAGATTAGTAGTGGTTTATACATTTTGTACCTATTGGCTGGATAATGCAGATGAATGAGCCAAAAAATGAGCTTCAGAGATCCTCATGGTGATCTGAGGAGGGGTGTCAGCATTTGTAAAGGCTACATGTGCATAATATCCAGGGTAGAAAGAAAAGAAATTGCTATGGCAATTATTTCCATGAAAAGGAACACTCAGGGTCAGGCCTATACATTATCCTGTCCAGGAAGCTCTCATTGATGTCTCGGAAATGTGTGAATGTGTCTTTTGATGTGAAGCTTTGTACTTGTATAAAAGCTCACTTCTGAGAAGTTCAAACTGCTTTCTGTGGCCTTTCTCAGTCCTTTTCAACTCCTTTGTGTGGTAGACAGCAAGTGTGAGTCTCATTTCAGGGATGATGGGAAAGTTGAAATGGCCAGGGGTTAAGTGTGTGTTCCACACTCGTCTTTCAGATTTCTGGGGCAGAGCCTAAGGCTTAAGATTTCGAGAAAGGAATTAGAATTGGTTCTACCACCCCTTGCCCTTTGTCACAAGGTTAGCATATAATGAATATAAAGAACACCGGCTATGCCGGTAGAGGAAGAGGAAAATTTTCAGTTGGGAACTGTCAAGTGCCCTAGGTGAGGTTTCTGTTGGAGTCCTGGAGATGACTACTGACTCCCAGTGAGGCATTTTTCACAGTTATTTCATTATTTTATTTGTTGGAACTATATGATAGTGTTGACAATATTGGTTTTCATCAGGTCCCCTGGGTGTCATCTTTGGGTGGTAGTAAAGGGAAGCTCCCCTGCTTATGTTTCATTTCATGGTCAACCCCAGTGCATTGTCTACCTACCAGATGGCTGTCAATTTTTCTATAGGAAGATAATTAATATACCCTGAGGCAAAACTTTTGGAGATGGTATTGATTATGTGACACTCTATTCATTAAGTCATTTATGCAAGTCCCCAGCAGCACTCTGTGGCCTTGATGTCCTAGTACTAACTAATCATCAGAATTTCTATATGTATTTTTTTAATTTCATCAGTTAAATTACAAAAGTGATGTATAAAAATAAAATTACAAAAAATAGTATGTAGCCCATGGAAAAGTATTTAAAATGAAAAGGAAGAGGCAGGAATGGTGGGACACTCACTCCCGAGGCAGGAGTAGGCACTCTGTGTGAGGTGGAGGTGAGCCAGGTCTCCATGAGAGCCAAGCCTGCTTGAACTCTAGGGAAACCCTGTCTCAAAAAATAAAAAGTAAAGGATAAAAACTAAATAAAACAAAACAAATCAAAATTCCTCTTCCACTTGATAAATCTCCTAAAACATTCTGCATTATATTATACAAAGATGCTAATGATGTATGCTATATCTTTTCCAAATCTAGTGTCTATTTATGCTAATGTTGAATTTAATTTCTATTATTTACATTCATTCTATTTCATTATTCATTTATATCTTTCCTCATTGAGTCAAGTCTTTTAGTGGTACACATTTAAATGGAAGCTAGTTCTTCAAAAGATTTGAAGAGCTGAGGCCATCATTCTTATACATGCAAGTTTATATACAAATTAGAAGGTATATTTGAAGATAAAGAATTTGTGGAACAAAGTCTAATTGTATTATTTATAAATCATGTATTCATACTATCGAAGGCCGTATGGAAATACTATATAACTATAATATTTTATTTTTATAATATTTTAATACATGTATTTTAATACATCCTCAAGAGGTTTAAAATATTAACAAAGCCTCCCAATTTCTAGACTTAAGCGTATCCTGGACTAGAATCTTGTACACTGGTTGCTGACCAATAATCTTTTTTTAAGTCAACAAATTAATTCTGACTCAGACCTCTATTAAAATCTCTTTTCCACAGGACTTTTATTCAGACACATAAAGATCTATTTCTTGTCTACCATCTATGTAAAAATCTAATTTCTAAAAGCCATAAAAAACAGATCTTCTTTTATACATCTATAAATTTTAGTGCCAAAAAAATTGGCTTTGAGAATTTTATCTCTCATATTCCTTCAGAAAACCAGAGGTAAATTCATAAAAGCAGTGAGCCCCTGGTTCTTAGGAAGTCATCTTTGGGTTCTAGGACAGAACATCACTGTCATTATGAAGATGGAAGGGACAGAGTTAAATACAAAAAGAATTGTTCTGGAGCTGAGCTGTTGGGAAGATTTTAAAATTTTTTTTTTACTGTGTGGAAATTTTAGTTTGGGGAATTTGGGCTTGTTAATTTTATTATATTATCAGGATTTTGTGCAAATGTTTTTAACACTGTGAATTACTAGCAAAACAATATTTGTCCAGATACTCATTTACGTCTGATTGTGGCCTTGTAGTAAATTCTTCCTGGCAAAAATTAATGTAAGAATGAAATAGCATACGTAGGCTCTCTGAACAGTTCATTGTTCCCTTTACTGCTTTAAAATGTATAACTAAGATAAGATCTTTTCTCAAAAGCCTGAAGGGATGTCAAAAGCATTGCCACTCTGAACCCTTCTTATTAAAAACCACATAGACATAAATTCTTTCACAATACACTGCTCTTGGTTATCAGAACAGTGTTATGCTCAGATAGAACAATTAAGCAGCTGACTATGGACTTGCTAAATATTTGGGAGGATCTTTCATAGAAAAATGTTCCCAAACCTTAGAATAATCCTTGCTGCTCATATGTTCAATCTTTTCTTACCAATGTATTGCTGTGTTTTGAATCTCCATGCTGAATATTGAACAATTTAAATAAAATGCATTACTGTGTGTTTTAAACAAATTTTTAATGTGTCTAGCATAAAGAAATACATAATATTTAGGAGGTTATTGGAACCAAGGGAAAAGTAAAAATCACCGGAGCAAAGATGGCAGATTACTTCCTTTATCGTTGTGTGGAATGTGGAAATCAGTTCCTAGGTCAGGACACCTGCAGTCATCTTGATGATGTCTGTTACTTTCCTGTACAATGATGTTCAGGTTTAGGCATTTCCACACTGACACAAATTCATGGTCAAACACTACCAGTTACTAAGCAAGCTAGTGAGTCCCTCTTCAGTTTAACCTCATTGTCTATGAAGTGGTTCAGTAGCATTTTAGATGAGATGGAGTGTGTCAGGATGGCTTGGCCACAGGCTTGAATAGCGTTTAAAAGACTTAAAATCCCAATACAACACAATAGGCTGCTAGACAATTCATTGTTCCTGCTCTCAAAGGCACAGGTGCATTGTGAATACACAAGAAGCTCAGTAAGTGTCAGCCATCTTCATCCTTGTCATATACTGGGTGCATCTTTGAGGTGATAGTGGTTAGTAATGCTAAACATTTGTCCAGTCCCTATGCTTTGAAAATCCTCTATTGACCAGCAGAGTTGATATGGGGAAAAGGTAAGAAATGATATATCTGTGCTGTTCTCTCGGGTAAGGGCTTCCTGTATATTATTTTATTCAATCTTTTCAACAGTCTCACAAGGCAACATAAACTATGGATTAAAATGCATACAACTCACCATAGTTCACAAAGCTACCAGGTCTTGAAATTCAGTATGTTTCTAATATTCCATTATACTGTCTGCCTCCTATTGCACCAATTCTGAATGAAGACACAGTGAGGATAGAGACCTTCAACTTTAGCATCACCCTTTAAGTATAACCTCACATTTATGTTATTCAAAACAGCTTTTGATTTATATGCCATATCTATCTGTCTATCTACCCATCCATTCATCTATCTGTCTATTATGAAAGGGAAGTTCTGGTTTAATAGATTATTTGGTTCCCCAAGGCCTGAAAATATCAGCCTTTTTCCTTTTATTGATTTGAATTTATTTAAAAATATAACAAATCTAGTCACTCATACAATTGATTTTTAAAAAGTGATTTTCTAGTCTAAGCTGAAAGTAAAATTACACAGCACTTTAGTCACTATATTTTACAGAAAGAATGTGATGTTTACCAAATATTTCCCTAGTTGGCCACTTGTGTTGGTGTAACAAGGAAATTATAACAGCAAAAGCATTGCCTTTAAGTTAGTGTGTCCAAGATCACTGTCACACTTGAGCATTTAATGACTATTTGGTTTTGAAAAGAGTTTAACTTCTTTGCCAGTTTTCCAGTTGGATTTGAACAAAAACCATAGTACTTATGCAATAGATTGTTATTTTGATAAAGGGAAAAATGCATGCTGTGTTTTGCTCTGTTCCTGACCCACTTAAATTCTGTCAAAATGGTATATGAGAAGCTCACCCCCCTTTAGAATAGGTTCAAATAGCATCCATCATAAGAGGAAATAATCTTAATGGTTTAGTTAGATACTCATTTGTGTACTGAAGACAGACATATATTCACTATGCCAATTTGACTGCCTTTAAAAAAAGGAAAGAAAATTGGCAAGTTACCAGGGCTTAGGGAAGTGCCATCCCTGGGAAGGTTGTTGTCTATAAGAAAGCAGTTGGAGCATGGGCCAGGGGAGCAAGCCGGTAAGCAGTGTTCCTCCATTACCTGAGCTTTAGCTCCTGCATCCAGGTTCCTGCCCTGAGTTCCTACTTTGGACTCCCTCAGTGATAAACTGTAAGTCACATAAACCCTTCCTCCCCAAGTTGGTATTTTTCAGAGTGTTTTGTTATAGCAATGGAGAAGCAAACTAGGTCAGAAGAGATTAGGTATTTTATTGTATCAATTTTAGAATTGAAAGAGACATTTTAGGTTTTCTAATCCAACATTTACATTATGTAAAATAAAACCATAAAGGAAAAGAAGCTTATTTAAAGTCATATAACCAGTGGTCAACGGCTCCAATTGCTAAACCACTCTCCATTTGGTTATCTCTCTCATCCCTGCAGTTCACCATTCTGTATCAGTCATTCTCTGACAACTTAGAACCGAGGATTGGGTACAATTTGGGGATTTTATGTAGGAGAGATGTGATTTGGTTTCATTTGGCACAAAATATTAAAATAGAAAAGCAGGGACCCATATCAAGTAAGAGAGGTACACGTTGGATATTAGTCTCTAGGAATTCATCTCAAGATGCCTGGACTGGAAACACATGACAAAGAGACATAATAAGAAGTTGATGAATATGAGTTTTGTTTTTAATATTTTATTTGTTACTTGTTATTCTGTGTGTATGAGTATATTGCCTGCATGTATGTCAGTGCACCTGTGTCCTGCTCATGAAGGTCAGAAGAGGGCATTGGATCCTCTGGAAGTGGAGTTACAGATGATTGTTAGTCACCATATAGGTGCTGGGATTCAAGCCTGGGTCCTCTTAACCCCTCAGCCTTCTCTCCAGTCCCAAGAATTTTAAGGTAGGTCAAGATGTGTGCAGGGGCTGGGCAGTCCATACAAAGGAGCAAATAAATTTAATGTGAGCATGCATGCTCCCTGTGTGAATATGAACACAGCACTACCAGATATGATTGTGTTTATATGATTGTCATTATTGGTTGCCTAGACTGCCCCAAGCCTGGTAACTTGTCAACAATCAAGAAAATATCCCACAGACATGCCCACAGGCCAGTCCAATGCAGGCAATTCTCTAGTTGAGGGTCCCTCAACCCAGGTATGTCAAGTTGATACTAAATCTATCCAGCACATCTACTTATTCATTTTCTTCTTATTTTAAGTCAAACTTTGCTGACTTGAGGTAAATTACTCAAATCTGTACACCCAGAATAATAGTAATGTGTTCTTAATCTCTTGGGATCCCTGCAAGAAATAATTAATTTGAAGAAAGACATTTATCATTCATTTGGATGAAAGACAAAAGGAATGGGAAATTACTTATTATATTTTCATAATTGCAATGTAAATGGTGATATTTTGAAGATTTATGTTACACTTATGAGCAGAATTTTAACCGCTAGTGATTATTTTAAAAGTTGGTTCCAATTGACAGTCCCTTTTACCTTAAGAACCAATTTTCCTTTTTAAGTCTTTTTCAACTTTTAATGAAAACATTTTCTGCAAATCCTTGGTTCTTATGTGTACACCTGTGTATGGTCCTAGGTCCTCGTGACAAGAGAATAAACACATAGCAAAGTTCCACTTCCTTCTGATCTTTGGAAAGTTAATAGTCTGCATTGTAAGGAACAGATACAGCAAAATAACCCTTCATGGTCACTGAATGGCCTCAGCTGAGAGGACCCTGCTGATGGTTTTATGTATTATATCCTCACAAGTCTTGTTTTCCTTTCCTGTTCATTAATGTTTAGAAAAAAATATCTTCAAACAATAAATTCTTTGGAATTAAACTTCAGTTAACAAAATTAGTTGAGGATTTTATTTTTTACTTCTTTACCTTTTTGAGACAGGGAGCCACTGTAATCCAGCTGAACTGGAACTCATTATGTAGACCAGACTGGCCTATAATTCACAGAAAATCTGCCTTCCTCTGCCTCCTGAGAGCTGGGACTAAAGGTGTGGGTCACCATGCCAAGCTAGCTGAAGCTTTTAAGCTTATAGTCAGAATGTTCCAGTTTCTTTCTGTCTTTTAGAAGCAGATTGTAGCTATTGGTGGAGCAGCTAGTCCACATCACTGAATTACAGATCACTCTTACAAATGTGACCATGACCCATCCCTAGGCTGCAAGGAACAGAGCTCACGGCCTGCCTCATGTGCAGCAGAATTAATTGGCTTTGGTGTCCCGCAGAATACATCCTGCCTTCTTTACATGATGTTCATCTCATTATGAGACTGCTATAATTTGTAGGGACATTTCCTCTTCATTAAGCTAGCTCCTCATGGTATATGAAAATCTCTAAAGACTATCCTTTGTACCCTGTGCTGAGTTTTTTGTGATGATTCACAGGATCAATAGAGAAAACATTGATTTTTGCTGATGCCAACCAAACCACATGCTGTCTTTAGATCTCAATATGTCACATCAACATATCCCTCTGCCTTTCTTTCACTAACAATGAGTCGTTTGAATTACCTTTCCATGCTTTTTTCAGCTCTTCTTCTGACCTGAACATGTACTTTTAAGACAGTTGTTCTGGACAAACAATATAAGGCTATGGCTCTACAAGTTAGTTGTACTATGTGTCTTGCAAAGAAATCTCACTTGATGTTGTATTAGTACTGTTCACAGTGCCACAGTCTGAGGCCATTAAGACAAATTAAATCTGTTCTAGAAGGAATCACTTAAAGGATTATAGCCTTGCAAAATCTAACATGTATTCTGGTTTTGTGTGTGTGTGTGTGTGTGTGTGTGTGTGTGTGTGTGTATACCTACACCTCTGTGACACTATTCTGTATTTTTTTTTGCTTCTATATGTTTGCAACAATAAAATTTTTATTAGTTTTCTCTTGGTTGAATAGCAAATAACATAAACTTGGTGTTTGTTTTGAACTGTTTTTATAATCTCCAAGTTTTCATATGCAAGAAGTCTCAGTAAAGCTTAGAGAAGTCTTTTGATTATGGTTGAATCAAGCCAGTGGTCTTTCTTAGGTGGCAACATAGAGGTTCACCAGGTTTGAGTATAAAGAATTTCTTGAGTTTCTTGAAAAATTCTGCCTATTATGATAATGACATTTACTTTTTATGGATGTGGTGTTCATGTTGGGTTGTTTTAACAGAGACAGAGAGAGAAGAGAGGGGAGAATACACTGGTATGTTTAGTGATATACACAGAACAGTGATGTACCTCCATCACATCAATATATTGATAGATAGACTCAAGTCCTAAGCCTTGCCCATACTTTAGGAAGGAATTACATATAAAGATAAGAAAATCAGCAGGTGAGGATCAACACATGACTTATAAGTAATTTGGGTGGTTTTTGTTCAGTCACTATTTAATTCCTGGTCTACATTTCCTTTTCCCTCAAGAGCAAATTCTATTTTTGAATTATTTTTCACTTATTTTTTCCATGAAATCTACCCAATGTCAGTTATAGTTCAAAACATGAAATGCCCAAAGATTTTAAAATGTCAAATGAAAACAAAAGCCCCATTTACTATATTAAGAGAGGGATACCTCCCCCTCCCTAAATGAAATAGAAATAACTGAATGAGGTGTTTGTCTTCCAAGTGCTAAAGTATCTAATTAAACAAAGTCATGGCATGGTGTCAAGGCAGACAGCAAGGCCATGGGAGCAGAGAAAACTCTAAAAAAGCAGCCTGCACTTCATTGTGTGGAAAGAGCAATGTGTGTGCTCATTATAGCCTCATAGCCACATAACATGGACATCAGTGGCCTCCTTTAATATAAAGAAAGCTAAACTAGGCAGTCACAGGTCAAATGCTTATAAGTTATGGTGCTTAACTGTGAGAACACACTGTCATCACATTAACAACACTGCTCCTAGTTGAAACCCATGTAGGACAGAGAGGAGATTGTTCCTTCAATTTCAAACTTGGTCATAGCCTTCCTTTAGTAGATTTGGGCGATATAAAATCTGTGTTGACTTTGATTCAGTAGAATTTATAATGTTTCATCCTAAAATAAATTTGAATTTTAATCATGTATAAACAATATTCATTTTGTCATTTTATTAGTAATGAGATGTAAGCTTTAATTATTGTTATTGAGGATTTAGCAAGTTAAACTATCAAGTCTCAAAGATGTGTCTCATTTAAATGTGCATTTTAATAAAGCATTTATTCTAAGAGTTGAAACATATTCTAATAGTTACAACTAACCTCAAACTTAAGTATTTCATGGTGCATTAAAAGGAATATTTTTAGAATCAGAATTCATCAGCATTGCTGCAGAATTAACATTCTACATCGCAGCTTGATAGAGAATTCAACTGGAAAGACATTTTCCTCTCTGTGGGATTAGCATGTTTGTATTCAATATTATAAATAGAATAGATCCATAACCAACTGCAAACAGTTTATTTCAAAATTGTTTCTTCCTACTGTGTAAATGTAGACTATCTGTCATTGTGATACAGCATTACAACAAGCAAACATTTGTCTTTCCAAAATGCAACAATAAACCACTCATGTTATTGAATGATTTATAAGGAAAACATTACATGGATGGCTTTAGTCTTCAAACACCTACATTTGTTCATCTTTAAAAATTAAGTGAATGACTGAGTTATGGAAAAGGAGGAATTTTGGTGGTTGTTCTGTTTTGTTGTGTTGAGACAATGTCTCCCTGAAGCCACAGCTGACCTGGAACTCCCTACTGACTGTGGGGGTCTGGTTATTGAGGAAGGGAAGTAACTCCAGATACCCTGAAGGGACGACAGGCATCTGGCCTGCTCTGCCTGATGTGATAACCTGGCCCCAGGAAGCTACTGTAGATATGAGTCTTCCTTTTTCCCACCCTAGACCAAAACCAGGTTTTTGGGTTTCATTTCCTCATTCCTGAACTTCCACAGCCTTCCCGCCCTTTACCCCCTAACCCCACCTTTAACTTTCCTGCCTTCTGTAAGGGTCAGAAAGGCCTCCCTATATAAACCCCTGCATTGGCTCTAATAACTGAACTACCCACTGACGTAGTATCCCGGGAGCTCCTCCTCCCGACGCACTCTGAGCCACCTGAGGTCCCATTGGATCGTCCTCCATTCTCTGGCATGGCTGGAGCACAACAGCTGTACTGGAGATGGAGACCCACCCACAAGTGACGGTGTACACTAGGCTTGCCTTGATCTCATAGAGGTCCCCCTCTCTCTACCTCCCAAGTGCTGGGATTAAAGGAGTATACAACCATGGCATATTGGAAAAGGGGTTTTATTGAAATATTAAGCTAACTTAGATGGGGCAATGCAGTTTGCTCCACTCCTGGAAAGTGATTTTAGTGAGCAGATACCCTAAGAGTAATTCATCCTGTTTGCCACAACTTGCTGAAACACTTCCATGTTCCTATGAATTTGGTGATCCCCCTAGGTTCCTACTCACCTGGGTGGTGCCATCATGTACTCTCACTAAGTCTCTAATATGCATTAAACTCTCTAATGAACAGGAGTTTAATTTTCATCATGGCCTTGTAAATATCAGTTATGTTAGGCTTAGACATTGGAAAGATATGGAGAATGTATAAAGCCAGTTATGTAAGGGCCATAGGGAGTGAGAGATTCATTTTGGCTACTGCTTTGTGTCCTACATCATGAAAGGTGTTTTGAGGCAACAGATTCTTACAGATGGAGAGTCTCTATTGATGGAATTACTTCATGAGAGTCTCTGATTAGATTATAATCTGATTATAGCAGATTAGAGTGGACCATAGCACCTCTTTCTTCTTCTTTGACTCACTCAGCCCTCACCATTCTGGGCTCTACCATTGTCTGGCACACAGGGGATAAGCCCAATTAGCAGGCTTTTGGAAAACTGCACACATGATGTTTGATACTTAGACAAAAACACATTTCTGTTAAAACATAATTTTAAGATTTCTGTGCTTAAACAGTAGGAGTAACTCTTTGACTTACATTAAAAATTATGCTGTCATAACTAAAGGAGACACGTATTGTAAATTATCATTGATTATCAAATGATTGAAAATACTTCAAATCCCAAAGGGTGGGGGAGCTCTACTTTGTAATGGTTATTTTTGTTCAAAGAATAATTATACCTGGAGGAAATGTCAGTCTTTGATGTGAATTACCTTGGGGAAAATGAGCACTTTCTCAAGAGTAATGACTCCAGTGCTGATATTGATAGAAATAACCCTATCAACAGTAGTGGTAAGGATTGATCTATAATATGTACTTGGACATTTTGCTTGACATTTTATATGTCACTGACATATTAAATCAGTATAGCAACCTGTGGAACTGTTATTGTAGTATTTGTGAGATTTCCCAGAGAAAACAATAGGCAATATATGCACAATCATATGTATATGAATGTGTATAGACAAATAGGGAAACAAAGAGATGGAGATGGAGATGACAGAGAAAGAAATCCATGAATTTAATATAAATTGCCTCATGTAATTATAAAGGCTTAGATTTTCAGTTTGTTATCTGAAAGCTGGAGACCCAGGAAACCCATTCTAAGTGGAGCTCCCTGAACATAACCATTCTCTCCCCTCTATTGTAGATGATATGACTGAAATAGAGTCTCAAAACAGATAAATTGTCTTTTTTGGACAACCCACTTACTACAAATAGTATTATCCCTATGCACATGGGTAGAAACTATCCTCAGGAACATTGGAAATCTATGGGTAGTCAAACCCTCCATAAAGAGTGATTTTTCCTTTCCTCAGCAGCTAACAATTGCCAGTAGTTCCTCACTGAGGACTGAGTCTGAAAGATCAAATCCCCCATCTATGCAGAAGTTTTGGTTGGCTTGATCTTGTTCTTTTATAAATAGCCAAGCTGCTGTGAGTTCATGAAGGCCACAGCCAAGTCCTCTGCAGAGGACAGTATTTCAAAGTACCCCTCACATCTTCCAGCTATTATAGTCTTTCTTCCTTATCTTCTTCAATGTTCCATGAGCCTTGGGGAGAGAAGGGCAAATTGGAGGGAAGAAATGGAGAATAAAGATATGTATATGATTGTATTTTATTGTGTAAATGTATGAAATCTCAAGGAATAATATATGCTTAACAATATAAAAATGGTTAAATAAAATATGTTAAAAATTTCTTTGAAAATGGTATAGTGTTTACCAAATATCTCAACTAAGGGTAGTGCTTACAGATTTCAAATATTTTTAATGTAAATTTGATTTGTTATTTATTCTGAATTATTAGCAAATAGGCTATAGGATACATTGTTTGCATTTTTACACTTCTCTGACATTCTCAGTAACATTTTGAATTCAGGAACTCAAGAAGAGCATTCCCAAACCCCATAGCTAGCATAGCTCTAAAGAGTAAATGACTATATTATATTATATTATATTATATTCAAGCTGGGAGGCCTGGAGCCAAACTGGTACCTCAGGCTGCCTTCTGCACTTTAAGCAAAAGGAAACAATGTAATATATAACATACAAAACAAGGTCCAGCCCAGCCCAGAGCATGATGCACACTATACATCATATTCTTTCACTTTGTGAACTAAAGCCCTGTGAAATAATTCCCTGTGCCTCTATAATTCACTGATGTCATTTCTGAGCCCTTCCCATCCACCCAGCTTTTTCCTTCACAAAGACTGTAGCTTCTGAATTCCTGATTACAGTTTGAAATTTTCTTACCTGATATCCTACCCATCAACTTCTGACTTACTTCAAATCTTAACCTCCTTTAAGTGTGAAAGAATCAGTCTGTTGCCTCTTCACAAGTTTTTTCACCACTCAAAAGCAAAAGTTTACACAAAATAACATGTACATGTCATAAATAAAACTTACTTTGATCTATAGAATTTCAATAAACCTTTAGAAAAGCCTCAAGAAAAAGTTTATTTTTAATTACCCAGTTTATCATTAACTAACTTTTGATTACATTTGTTCAGCAATTTCTTCTGAGCTTAAACATGATGTGGACTGCATTGCACAAGCTGTAAGAAAACTTATTTTTCCTTTATTTTTAACCTATATTTATATCATCAAGACCCATGCCATTAAATACTCTGTAACAAAATTACATGTCTACAGACCTGTTTCACATAATTAAGATTATAAGTCATTCAGTAATTTATCTAATCAGGTCCTTATTTTGGCCTGTTGAAGTTTCACTAATTTTAAATAACAAAGCGATGAGCATCGTAATGATAACCATCTCATTATGATCTTTATGTCAACTTGAAGAAGAAAGTCTTACAAAGGAGGTGCATTTTTAGAGGAATGTGTTAGTTATTGAAAAATGGCATTTCTCAAGCTGCCAACTCCTCTACTGAGAGCAATGGTAGGAGAGGGATTTGAGAGGTGGCCCTCCATCAGAAAATTTTTTTTTTTCTTCCATCTATGCCCTCTTGTCTCTGATTTCTCAGTTGTTCCTGTTTCTTCTGCAACTATTCTTGATTGTATTCTTCTACCCGCTACACTCTAAAAGTCCATGGAACCCAGAGAACCTTTCCTCATCAACAATACTTCATCTGGGATTTCCTCAGACAAAGGAATCAGACTTGAACCTAGGGCCCAGGAAATCACATCAACAGATGGAACAGAAAGATTGTCCTTTGGGGGATTGTTAGACAAAAATTTGCTGAACGAGATTGAATTTCAAAACTAAGGTTTACTACACAAGATTTGAGTTACGTTGCAGTTGGCATGAGCCTGAGAAGGAATGCAGAGATTCTTGGTTCTCCAGGCAGCTAGCTAAGTTTGAAGTATAAGGGGCTGACAGGATACAGAATCATTCACTTTGTGTTTATGGACTGAAAATCTGGGTGGACTGAATTCTCATTGTGCCTTTTTCTGTTTTATTGTCTTTCTAGCAGTTGCAAATATCTGAACTCATTATGTGCTTGTTCCAATCAATTATCTCTCTTGTAAGAATTTATGTTTTATGACACCAGTCCCTACTATAAAGTGTTTCTCTCTGTCCTCAGCTCCCAGCAGAGCTAACCCTATAGCATGGCCTCAGATGGCACATGTTAGAAGAAATAATGACAGTTATTATCTTTCTCTGATTCCTCAAATGTCTATATTTTAATAACTAAGTTACTGATTATCTTTTATTTGCTACATAGTCTATGATATAGTCTTCATAGTATTTCTTAAGGTTTGCTATTGAATGACAAAGGAACATAATTTAGAAAATTACTTGTACCTAACTTTTTATCTCTTAAAAGACAAACAGAAATTTCTACTTATTGTATTTGTCTACACATTGGAGATTAATTAAACTTCAACCACTTCTGACTTTTAGTTCCAGGTATAATTGCTGGATATAGAATTTTATGATAAGGCTTGTTGACATTTCATTTTGAAACATGGTTGAAAACAATGTAAAACCATTCTTATCTGAAGTTTGATTAATATGAAAATTTAAAATCCATTTGAATAAGGAGAAAAGACTTAATGGTTAAGGCTCAAATGTTACATTTCCATCTTGATTGATCTGAATGGTTGTAACACATTTTAATGGAAAACTAAATCAAAATTTCATCTTGAGAAGAAGCATGATTGTATCAATACAAATGCTATTTAAATCCCACCTGCCCAGTGCTTGGTTAATGGAATGTATCTTTCCAACACTTTATATAATGTTCACATTACCATCTGTGTTATTTACATACACCAAGACTTATATGCATCTTAGAAATCCTTAACTAATAGAAAGTTTAGGAAAAATTAAGAAGAATTAAAACTAAGAACATTAAAATATGATTGAAAACATACTACATCCAACTTTAGAGTTTATATAGATTGGAGCCTGATTTAGTCCAGGTTTCTTTTGTTATACTTAATAAATCTAGCTAAGTAAGTAAAAAGGACAGTGGTTATACAATTCATTTTCAGAGGTCAAAGTCTAAAATCAAGATAGCAGTATCTGCTTGGTACCTAGTGAGGATCTTCTTCCTGCTCCATAATGTGGCAGACAGTATCACTGTGTGAGACACAGTAAGCATAACACAGAGATCTGCAATCATAGTAAAAACACTCTTACAATAATCCTGCCATCCACAAATGGGTTATTCCATCTGGTGGATAGAGCTGAAGATCAAATCTACAAGTATCATCAACACATGACTTTGAGTACTGGATCTGGGAGATATGAATTCTGAGAATAAATATTTTCAAGAGTATCAGACCTAAACATTTTCCAACAGAAATGTTTAGGTTTTTTTCCTTCTACATCTCTCCAGTTACACTAAGATTGCACTGTAGCAATATCCTCCTAGAAGGAATTTCCTCTCTTCGATTTCCTAAAACATTCTATGTGCCTTTGATATAGCACTCCTTCCTGTGGGATGATGTTTCAATAATTATCAAAAAAAAACATTTGCTGCTTGATGGTCATTGTGATGTTATAAATCAAAGAAATCTCTGCTTCATAGAATTTATATTCTAGTTACAGTGTTAATAAGCAGATAGGATTATGATACAGTGTCGGATAAATGAGTATTATAAAACAAAAGAAATCTAGGTGAAGGGTAGAAAGTGATGGGCTAGAGTATAAGCCAGGGCTGTCAGTTGGTACCTCTGAGGAAGGCATTTCATCAGTGATGTGAATACAATGAAGCTTATGGATTCCTGAGAGGAGAGATCGTATGTGCAAAATCATGTTTTTCAGAAACACAATGTTCTGAAAAAAAGGCAAATGAGTTATCATAAATAGTACAAGATACATAAGAGTATTAGTAGAGGTTTTAAGAGACAGAGAGAGAGAGAGAGAGAGAGAGAGAGAGAGCATGTCAATAAATAGTGAGTGCTCAGATTCTTCATCTCCTGAAGGACTTACCTGGGGATCAATATTAGAGTAGTAGCAGAATCTATAAGGAAATCTCTGAAGCTAAATTCAATCAATGCATTATTTTAATCAACCCTGACAAAAAAGAACATTTTGTTTAATTACAAAAATAGAATCACAGAATCAGTAGTAGGATCTGTGAGCTCATAATCAAGAAACCTTGGAATATTTTCATATCGCAATGCAATTGAAATATCACAGACTACCCTTCATATTATCTGCTACTTTGAAACCATAGTAGCTATTACAGCAGTCACTATATTGTAGTTTTTATATTTTGATAGTAGTACTGCAATATAATTGATTTTCTTTTAAATATTGTCTTTTATTAATTAAGAGCATCAGAGGTGAAATGTCATAGGTATGATGAAACCACACTTTATTATAAAATAAAGTAACATACATACTATTCCAGGATATAACACATGAAAAGCAGTATATATGTGAATTGTAAGTTTTGTGAAAACTTTAGGGGTTAGTGGTATCTCTGTATATGTGTGTGTGTGTGTGTGTGTGTGTGTGTGTATGTGTGTGTGTGTGTGTGTGTGTGTGTGTGTTAGGTCACGCGGTAAGATCTTTTTCTTACTGAAAGTTGATGGCTAAGGTTTAAGGACTGTTGACAAAAGGTGGGATTTGTAAAGCTGTAATTTCATAATCTTCATGACACAGGAAATGCCTCTGGATGCTTTCTGATGAACACACCTGAGAAAATCGGCAGTCTTTATTCTTCACAGCTCATCTCCTGTCAGAAGTTTTTATTTTCTGTTTTGTGTAAGCCTCTCCTGTGGGCTCTGCTCTTCGAGTGTTGAATCACTAGCTCCAAGATCTTAAACTTAGAGTTTCTTTCTGGACACTCAGTTGATAAGTATATTCTGAAATCTCCCTCAGTCTATGGTCTTCCCATCCTGAAGTCTTCCATTCTCTCTGGTCTTATATTTCGAGTAAAATAGTGTGAATGTGTACAGTTAGAAGTTGGGATAGATTTCTAAGGCAGCTTCTTTGCCCAGGTTTTGTGTCTTAGGCTTGGTCATCCTGGACTTATCTAAAACTACACCTTCAGATCCTTGTACTAAACTAAAATGGTTTCTTCTCATGTGACTAGTAGCTTATGGAATCTCAGGCTCATTGGATAATTACATTCTCCATGTTACATAACCTTTGCCTCTTTCTCTGTTTCTTATTACCAAGCCAGCTTAACTTCTTCAGTACTTCCAGTTCACGTAAACTCTCCTCTCTCTCTCTCTCTCTCTCTGATATATTTCACTGCTCTGTTAGGACAGTTTTAATCATCACCTAAGTTCCAGGCTAAGGGAAGGGTGGCCTCATCAGTGACCTCACTGTCTTGCTCATCCCATTTGCTCAATCTCTCACTCCTTTAGAGCTGATGTCTGCTGTGGTCTCTGTGCCTCTCTTCGATCTCCAGACTGTATGCATCATAAACACATAAATCATGTTGCATTTTAACTAGTCATTTTCTTACTCATCTTCAGAATCGTGTCTGCAACTTTCCCTGTGTGAATGGAATACCTATCAACACAGTACTTTGAACAGTGTGTGTTATTCAAGAATGTTATTAGGCAACTAACTACTTGATTGATGAAATAAATGGATGAATAAGTGGATGAGAAAAAGGTCTTTTACAGTTCTGCCCACTATAAGTTAAAATCCAAATCCATAGCAACACTACACACCCAGTACATTATCAGTAATATTTTGTTGAAAAGTATTCTATTTAATTCATATAGGTAGCCATGATACTGTTGAATCATATTTTAAAAAGTTAATTCTTCAATTTGAACTTTTGTTTATTATAGATACAGTTCCAGGAGCTAATTGTTATAATGATTACCATCCAATTCCTTTTTATTACATTTCTCCTTTTCTCTGTATAGTTATTAATAGTCACTGATGATACATCCACTCATGAGTAATATCTTGCAAGTAGACTAAAATGTTATGTTTTCAAGTAAAACCATATAACTTTTTTTAAATTAAGTAAGTTGATCACTTTGCTATTCTCTATGTTCATTAGTTTCCTCATGTAACAGTGACATATTTTACTGTTGTTATGGAATTTGCAAGTGTGCTTACCAGAGCAAAGAACAAACAGAGTGTCTTCAACAGGTAACAGTATCTGAGTATAGGAGTATAGTCATCCATCCTACCCAGCAATTCATCAGCAGGAATGACTTAGGGCCCCTCATCATATAAGCAATGGGAAAACAGAGTGAGTAATTCCACTTCACTGTAGAAAGCATCATTATTTTGCTCAGGTCCTATGTGAGCCCTGGAGGACTAGCCACCTTGCTCTGTTCCTCTGGTTGAGTGTATGCCTTCTGAGTCTTGAGGCTGACCCCAAAAGTCTGACACCTATGAGATAATGTTTGATAACTGGAGCTGAGCTTCTACAAATTATTGATGATATTATAGTCTGGAGTGCCACAGCCGCCTTCTTCGCCTCCTGATAAATGGCCTCCAATCTTTATCAGAAGTGCTTTTCTCAAAGGTGGAGAGAAATAGCTAAATGGGTATGTCTCATCTAAATGTAAATGCAGACACCAGAGTAGAATGGCCTCTTATTCTTTGGAAAAAAAATGGGAAGAGAAGCAACAACAATCTCGTTTTCACAAGAAAGCATCCCAGTGTTGTAGCATGGTTCCAAAACATATTTGACTTCAGGAATTTTCATCTTTATCAAAGAATATGCAAATGTTTGCAATATATATTCAAAAATCAAATCTTTTCTCTACACAAGTAAAATTTCCTGGTCAATTAATCAATGTTTTAGCAAAGAGCACCTTGGGTAAAATTAACAAATGGATACCAAATCAGACACTAATTTGTGTGAAAATGATACATTAATTCAAAACACTTAAAATTTTCCTACTTGCAAAATGTGAGAAGATAGAAATGCATTTAAACTTAACTGTGATTAATTTATCTAATCTTAGTGTTTTAAGGGAACAGGGATAAATTTATATCATTTAAGAGAAATCTGTCACTCCTCAAATTTGTGAAATTCAGTAGAGTACTCTCTGGAAATTAAGTCACTTAGGACAATGAAGCAGGAGGCAGTTTTGAGATGATTATCCAAATTAAATAAGCATATATACCTGATCCATATAGGTTGTTATATTTGTTCCGCTATCACAGATTGCTACATCCTGACCAGACAAAAGAAAATGAGTGTGTCCATGATTTTGGAGAGTGAAAGTTGGAATGAAGTTGTTAGCAGGCTCATGTGTCTACAGAGGTTCTAAAATAGAAGAACGCCATGGGGGTCCCAGCTTCTGAGGCTAGGTGACTTTCCTTGGCATTTCTTGGTTTTACAGCTGTGGTATTCCAGTTACTGGTTATCTGGTTCCAGAGTGGTTATCATCACTCTGCTTTTCTCTCTGCTGGATCTTCTTCCCTCTCTTTAGAAGGATATCAATAATTGGATTTGAGGCCCATATTTAGTTAGCATAACATTATCTTGACTAATTTCATTTGTAATCACCCTATTTCCAGAGAGAATCACATGCTGAGATTTGGGGTAGACCTGAATTTGGGGAATACTACTTAACCTGGTCCTTTCATAGAATCCTTGACTTTCAATAATACTTGATTAAATGATAACACAAAACCAACTGGACTGTATTAGATGCATTGCAAACACCTGTCAGTAAGTGGAGTTTGGGTAACCACAAGTGCACCCTCAGAACAATGTGAACTATACCAGAGAGGGATGGTAAAGCAGGCAGGTGGCTGTAAGGGATTAATAAGCTTTGCTGTTCACTTAAGTGTTAACATTATATTTCATTTCTCATTTCCATTGTAATATTGTTGGGTTTGAGGTTTCACTATGAATCTATGTTGTTTGTCAGAAGCATAACCTTCCTCCAGAGGTTAAATGGTATGTCTCTCTTTCCTGAGTAACTGGGCCTCTGTTTCTCTGGACTTCATCCTCTAGCCTTGTTACATACTGCAGCTATTTTCTGCCTTGGAGACTTTGTCCGGGGTATTCCCTCGGTGTGATCTTCAGTCTGGATTTTTCCACACTCCTCTCCTCTTCCTTATCTTTATCTTCTTACTTCAGTTAGTGCTTTCAAAGAAAACATCTCTCACATTTTTTCTGAGATATTCATCCTTTCCTCGTCTCTTGAATTACCTGTTTAAAACATTCTCTTTTAATTCACCAAATAACTGATATATTCACTTTCTATTAATATGTTATATGAAAAAACTGGCAAGTTAACTCTGTATAAGAAAATAAATAAATATCTCAATGAAGGTCAAAGCAAGGTAAAGAGATATGCACTAAGAATGGAGGACTACTCTTGATCACAGAGTGCTAGAATATATGAATTGTTTCATTTTCACAAATTGCCTGATTACTATAGCTGTGATATCATCTTTCAAGGAGTTTAATAAATTTGGAATTTAGGCTGGATATGCAAGAATGGACCTTACATAGAGAGATCAGTTTGTAAGATCTACAAACAAGTGAACATGTGAGAGACAGTCTTTCAATGAGAAAGAAAAAGTAAAAGAATGGTTGTGTGAAGAAATGCTGGAGACTTCTGTTTCAATACACTGTGCCATCTTGATCCACTCACCCTAGTGAGTGGAAGGAACCAAGGAAAAAGTCAGAAGGAAGCTAAATCCCAAAGGCCCTATGTAATGTTCCAGAAAGGAAACATCACAGGGTGTCTGAAGCAACATGTACTCAGAGATATATACCCACCTTTATGTAGGAGCCCTGCCTGACTCAGAGAGGAAATTCAGTGGAAGGGCAGCATGTGGATGAGGAACTGACCAGTGACGGATAAAGCACAGGAGGAAAAATAATAGCCAACAAAAGACAGAAGCATGATTTTAAAAAGAGGAACTGAACAGATCTATTATAATTTAAAAGAAGCAAAAGAAAGTGAGATTCAAAGACAGAGGTAGTTATGGGCTTTCAGTCTAACAGGGGACTAAAGTACTAGAAAATGAGCCCTGGTGGGAGTGCCCAATGAGTCCTTCTGTCAGACTCAGCCAGGATGAGCCATGTGCTTGTTTGCATTATAACTGTATTTTATATGACCCTTTCGATGGAGAACTACTTATGTTATCCCCCACAAGTTAGAGCCATTTGGTGATTTCTTACCTATCCATTTAGAGATACAACGTAGAAAATGAGTACAAAGCACTGAGAAATGACCACAACTCTTACTATCATATGATCACAGTATCCATTTGTACTGCTTTGTAATTTGCAATTCTATCAGCATAAAATGGACAGGAAAGAAAATAATGGGTCCTGCTCCGTATGCACTTTAAGATGTTCTGTTTGATAAAACCAGTGTCTTTCTGAAACAAAAGGTAAAGAGATTTGCCTGCTCTTTCAGAGCATGTAAGCTGTATATGGGAAAGATATCTGAATTCCCTGTTTCAAGCAAGGGGCAAATAACTCCAGGTCAAAAAATAATTACATAGGAATTATGTTGATAGCTAGTTTCATCCTTTTATACAGCTAAGATAGTTTCAGTTTTATCATTTGAGTAGAAGTCACAGAAGAGAATGCAAGAGAAATGAATGGTCTCAGATGGGCAGAAGCACGGATATGTAGAGGAAAGTAGACTAAAGATAAGCTCCCTAGTGTCACTGAATGGAGAAAAGCCATTAAAGAGTGATGGATCTGGCCCAGATCATTTGCATTCCTCAAAATTGAGGAAAGAAGCATGTTAAGCAGATGGGTCCTGTGATGTAAACAGAGAGAAAAGGCTAAAATTGATCTTTATAATTATAGGACACAATGACGTCCCACTGAGGGACTCATGTCCTGACTATAGACATTACCGTTGTCGTGGATGATGAAATCAAACATCTATAACTGCAGATTTGGGGAAGTATTTGTGGATTGGAAGGTTCTGAGTATAATCCACCTTCAAATAAGCACTCTGATGTTCTTGTGCCAGCAAAACTCTACTTTCAGCAATGGCTTCCTTTAAGAAAGGCAGGTGATTACAAGTTTTACAGCAATATGCTCAGTGTTGTGCACAGACTGAAACCATTTTGGAGAGAGACCTGCTATAGGCCTGGGAAGCATTTGTGGTTACACTTGATCTACCTTCAATTAGTTTCCATCTGTGAAATATAAAATTGAATTTTTCTGAATGCCCCAAGCAGTTTCTAAGACCAGGCTGTGTGTGCTGACAAACTGTCAATTTTCAAGAAACCTAAGACATATTTCAGAGAAATCTCATCAAACTTTAAGGATGTTACTCATAATCTAGCCATGCTTTTGTTTTATAAAACTTGCACTGAGGTATACCTGGATAGAAATGCTTGACTGAATAGGACTTAACATATATGGAATCCTGGAGTTGGGGAGACGGTGTCCACATTTGATTAAGATGTAACATATGAAATGCACAAAAGCTCAATTAAAAATGAAAAAAAATGTATATAAGGCAATCAATAGTAAAACAACCCGAGCTAACCAAGATTGGCTAAAATGAAGATTTCTTGTCTGGAAACCCTGTATATTTTACACAGTGACTCGAAGAAGTTTCTGTGAAATATTCAGTCATTGCATTGTGAGTTTGCTATCTAGTATAAAATAATACATCCCAATCCCTACAACAATGCATCATTTTTGTCATTGCCAAGTAATTCCACAGGACCTCCCTATGTTTCAAGATATTAAACAGCTTCACATGGTTGTAACATAAGCTACTTATAAGTAGACATTATCCTTTGCCAAATAAAATCCATGGAAACGAAACAACTTTATGATGAAGAAACTTCTATAAGCTGTTTGTAAGTCTTAGGGGTCATTTATGTTCTTCTAACATAATGTTTAGGTTTTTAACTTTCACCAAAATCTTACATGACCATCCCAAACTCATTAAAAAGTAAAAAAAAAATGATTCTGGAAACATGAACTCACAAAGCTCATGGAGTTATGTATCTATTTCCTCACATGCACAGGTGTGCAGGATACCTACCTCACACTTCGTAGGAAGATATCTGAGTGTACTACGTGCTGTGATAGGCACCCACATATGCACACTTGTTGCAAAATACCAGAAGAAGGAAATTAAGAAGGAAGGGAGTTTGTTCTGAATTACAGTTTAAGGATATATCCCTTCACGGGGAAGACAGGATGACAGGAACATGAGGTAGCTAGCCACATTGTTTTTGTGGTCAGGAAGCAGAAAGATAAATGCTGGTGGTCCATTTGACTTCTTATTTAGTCTGAGATTGTAGTCCATAAAATGCTCCTCTGCTCATCCAAGGTGAGTCTTTTCACCACAGCTGAATCTCTCTGGAACACCCTTATAAATACATTAAGAATTTGGTGTTCAAAATGTTCTTAAATTGCCATTACGTTGACAATGAAGATTAACCATCACAGTATGTCAGCATTAACATTGATACTGTGGTAATGGCTCTTCTAGACATGGTTGTATTTTCTTTCATGAATAGAGAGAGGAGGCTTGATAACAAGTAAAGGTTTCCGTTTCCTGGAGGGATGACTGTAGTGTCATGTCCCGTCTTTAAGCCACTGCATAAATCTCTATCTTTGTCCTGAACTAACTCTGTTCTTAAATGCCTTCCTGCAAATCCAATTGTCATAGCTCTTAAATACCATCTTACAAATCTAATTATCAATAGCTTTCAATTTAGCAGCATTTCTCTTTGCTTTCACAGAGTTCAATTATAATTTAAAAGAAAAGAATTAACAGAGTGAGCATCTGCCCTGTACCTGGATCACAGCTCATGTTATTTACAAGGCTGAGAATCTTACCAAGGAAATGTTCCCTGCATTTTTAAATTGAGGAACGATATTTTAAATGCCATACCCCACATCCAGGATAGAGTGACCATGAACTTGCTTTTCAAGTTTGAATTAACAGTAAACTCCCTGAATCAGCTGTACTGTATTGTTTCCATTTGTTCTAGAAGTTAGTACTTCTTCATTCAAATGCATTGTTTATTGAAGACCACTGCTTCCATGCATTCTTCCTTATACTATGACCATGGTAATACTGGAGTGAGGCCAACTCTCTAAGATACAGCTAATACTGGAAAATGTTTAGGATAGTTTAAACATTTCCCGATTTTAGGTTGTGCTATTTTACATTTCACCTTTGCTTATAAAATGGGCTTGAGAAGGATGCTGGCAATCCTGAAATCTGTTCTGCTACTTCTGTTGCTCTAAGAAACCTGTGTAATCTATATTTAGAAAAATTGACTCAAGAGAAAAGAAAGCAGACACCAAGGCCCTTTCATCAATGTTTGATCTGACAGATGCATCCAAAGTCTGGTCAGCTTTCCCCAGAATGTTACCATGGGCAACGTTTTAAGAATTTCTTATGATAAAAGGGAACAGGGAGAAGATATGAATAGTTGTCTATATGGACATTCCATTTCATTCATGTGCCCATCTAGATTTAGATTCTAAGATTATGTTGACTCTGCCTCAGTTCTTATTCATTCTCCCCTACAATACTGAAATGCATACATAATTACCTTCCTTCTTGACTCTTCTTTCTCTGTTTCTAGTCTTTAAATCCACACCTGCCGTAGCGGATTGGCCAAAATGATGCTCTTATGATTTGCCTCCATGTTCAAGAAGTAAATGCAATGCTACAACTACTCACTCACCAACAGGCATTGTGCAAGGATATTGTGGTTACCACACTGAGTGAATAAAAGACAATCTCATTGCCCTACTAAAGCCCAAGGAGCATTCATTACAATCCTATAGACAAAAGAAGCTTTGAACAATGATCTCTAATCCATAACATCATTCTAAGGAGCCAGATTTAAGCATATAGTGATTATCAATACCATCAAAAGCTTAAACTCTGAACAAATAGAATACTTTGAAAGACTTACATGGTTCCAGATAGTAAAACCAAAACTAATTCATGTTCTCTCTAATTTAAAATCCTAAATCTTTGTCTTCATTCTCCTTCTTTTCAAATCTGAGGCATTGTTCTGCCAATCCCACAGAGCACCTTTTTCCTCTCTTGAAGGTTTCCTGCTGCCATTGCTATTCTGTGGTTCTCTGCTGTCTCTTCTCAAAATTCTCTGAGTAACCCACCACTTAAAACACAGCTTTCAACTCATTGTAAACTGACTTAATTTGGGAATTCTAGTTTCAAATCATGGTAAACTGCTAAACACTATTGGTGTTCTTTCTTTGCTCAATTGATGTTAAATGAAAGCAAACTCAGACACCATAAATCTACCTTTTATTTAGAACAAAATGCATTCTGATACAGCCTATCAACTATAATCACCTGTTTATAGCTCTTAACTATCTGTATCTATCATCTATCTATCTTTGTATCCTCTGTCTAATCAGGCCATCCTTCTGATGATGATGATCTCAGTGAGGTCCTCAGTCTCTGTTGGAGTAAGCTTTTCAAATAGGCCTTTTGTAAAGATGGTTCACATCATAGTAGAAAAAGCTATGTTTCAGCATACATATTGGCCAACCTTCCAGACCACCAGGAAGGATTTTCCCAGCTTCCATGAGCTAGATTTGATGACTGCATATAGAAGGACCACAGTTCTTTGTTGAGCCAATTAATTTTATCAGTGTAAAATATTCCTAGGGATTCTCAAAATATCCCCATTTTTCATTAGTCATTACAGAGTATAGATCTCGATTTGTGTGATTGTAAGTGATTTCAATGATTCATCTGCTCTAGAACTAATACCTACATATAGACCATTTCATTTGTATTGAGGTGAATAGATGACTAAACACTTTGCATTTGTTAAAAGCAGATCAAGTAGCAGTGCCCGGAGCATGGATTTTAATATGAGCTACACATATAACTGAAGACTGGGGCAAGTGAGACCTAATCCACAGATGGTGATGATAAATGGATATCACAGATTGTTGTAGCACCTAAGACTGTATTTGTCCTATGAAAACTGATGATTACTACAATTAAATTTTGTAACAGGTAATCAAAGCAAGTATTATTATGTTTTGGGTGAATCTTTCCCGAAATGAAGATATCAGTTATGTCTTCTAAGACCATTCTGGTCAGCTTCCTTGTGACATTCTCTGTGAAGATCTATGGTTCCCGTAAATAACATCATTATTTATATAGAATATCTAGATAATATATTATATATAATAGACTAATATAGAAGAGTCTTCCTTTAGTGAGGTTATTTCTGTCTGTGATACTCCTTCCTCTTCTACTCTAGCTGCTTGGCAAGGACATGGACTTGTGTAGGAGGAAGTCTTTGGGTGGAGGCCTGTCATTGTAAATCTGAAAGTTTACTTCTCAGCTGCTTAATACTTCGGATATTCAAACTTTTCTTCATCTGATTTCTGTCTCTAAAACAGAAACATTAAGTGCTTCCTCTCAATGCATTCATGAAAATTGTATATGTATAATTGAATATGGACCAACACCTAGTACATTGCATGTTATAGGTGAGGGTCAGTCTCACTTTATTTGTAATCATTTGCCTCCTTGAACACAGCTGATGCTAAGAATGTGTAATAAACTAATCCTTATATTGCCTTCCCTAATGGTGTTATAAATATAGTGGCTACTTAGCAGGTGACTCTTGTGCCATTTCTGTATAGATACGTGAATGAATGTATACATATAATTACTGCTTGTCAGAAACATCTGTGGATTTGTCCATCACAGCACACACACCAACAGCCAAAAAAAAAAAAAAAATCCCTATGTAAAATCCTGACCAATGCAGAGTCGTTTCATACAATCCTTTCTATTCTTTGTACTGGGGGAATAGCCTTGTTGTAAACTCTAACATTTTAATACATTCATTTGTATTTCTGTTTTTCTTAACTAAATTGCAGTGGCTCAAGGAGAAGAACCTTTCTTTTCTCATGTCCTTCATGCTTTGCCTAGTTGCTTTTTTGTAAAAGCTGCCTGGAAACAGGCCTTGCTTTGTCTTTAATATTGGTTATAAAAAAAAATCACAGGGACTAGAGAGATGGCTCAACGGTTAAGAGCACTGACTGCTCCTGCAGAGGACCTGGGTTCAGTTCCTAGCACCTACATGGTGACTACCAATCATCCGTAACTCTGGTTTCAGGGGACTCGATGTCCACTCCTGCACTCTGTGGACATTGCACTCAGGCAATATACTCATATACACAAAATAAAAAAAATAATAAAATAAGCACAAGGTATTAAAGAAATGGCTCATTGAATAAGAATGCTTGCTCTGCAAACATGAAGATTCATGTAAAAAGCTGGCATGGCCATGCACATACCTATTGCCCCAGTGCTGGGGTGAGAGATAAACAGAGGCAGGAGGATCATGGGAGCTTGCTGGCAGCCAGCCTAACTCCAAGTTCAGTGAGCTACCATGTCTCAAAGGAATAAGATAAAAAAGGGGTAGAATAGGACGCCTGATGTCCTGCCCTAGTCTTCCTGAATACTTAAGTCTGTGGCCCTGCACACATGTATGGATACACTATAATCACACACACACACATATATTCACATAAATGCATACACACCTATATAGAAAATTCACAATGAGAAAGACTGACATGCACCTCACAGTGGTAATTCCAGCACTTGGAAAGTGAAGACAAGAGGATGCCTGGGACTTGCCGGCAGCCAGTCTACCCCATCCAAGCAGCTTCAGGATCCATGAGAGACCTTGTCTCAAAACAATAAGGTGGAGAGTGGCAGGGGAAGGCATCTAACAATGAACACTGGCCTCCACATACATACACACATGGCCATGCACCTGCATATCCATGCGCATACTCATGACGTGTATAAGAAACACACACGGTCACACAATAAGTAAATAAAAGAAATCACAATGACATAATATAATGCATGTGACATGTGTACAGGTTCACCTAAACCCAGTGAAGAAGTGTTTGACCTAGCACACATGGAAGGAACTCAGAAAGGCTTCTGAGAACGGAAAGTGTGCATGGATTTGTGAAAGACATAGTTGAAGAGGTGATATGAAAATGCACACACATTTAAATCAACATCTTTTTGTCAGATCTCAAAGAAACAGGATTTATAACTTTGGTAACTGCGCACAGCCCTAAAATGTCTCACACTGTCATGGCAAGATGGCTGTACCTCTTGATAATTGAAGTCTGTTCATTAATTGAAAGAAAATACACCACAAAGGAGTGGAGATTCCTTACAACCCATGCTTTCTTTATATACCAGGTCCTTAAAACTACACCAAGAGGTCCATTGTTTCAAGATTACCTTAAAATAAATTGGCTTCCCAAAGACCTGCAAAAATATTTCAGAGTGAATATAGTATAGTCTGCTAACACTTCAGTTAATTTGTAAAGATGAGTAATCATATCAATCGGATGCTAATATGGACGTCTAGGATTAAGTACTCTCATAAGCACTATTACAACTCTGTAGACAACAGCCAGGAAGGTACACTCCAGGAAATTCAGTACACATTCTGATCACTGAAATTTGGGCACTCATACCTTGGGGACACATAAATAGAAGTTAAAATCTATATTTCATGACTCTCCAAAAAATCTCAGCAAGCACATTTGCAGCCACAGACCACTAGAAAACTGTGACATGTCAACTGCACAGTGGCAATGCTCATAGACGGTCAGCTGATGATGACTGGAAAACAAGATGGATAAGTTAATAAGGGGAGATTGTGGACATCATTTATTGTTTTACTGATTGTTTTGTGTTGCATCCCACAATACTTTTGCCTCTGTCTGTCAAGTGCTGAGATAACAGGCATGTGACACCAGACCCTGTTTGGGTTTGTATTTTCTATGTTAGGTTTCATGTATGCATTTTTGTGTATTTAAAGGTTTATAGGACAGTTAAGTCTTAAATCAATGGGAAAGGAAGATTTAAACCATGGTGAAGGTTTGTGTCAGGGTCTCCAGTTCCTTGGGTTCTTAATTTTCGTATCCCATTGCTTCTCAGCTTTGCGTTGCTACCCTCCTACTAAACCATTTCGATATCTTTTCCTGGCCTTCCCCTCAGACCAAAGCTCAATACCTTATTTATACTATGTATGTATTTGTTGCATGCATGTCTGCACTTCATGCACAATAAAGTTAAGATTATTTGTTAACATTGTCATTATGTAGATGTTCATAGACCCCCAAATTCATGTGTTAACACCTAATTTCCAAGGTAATAGTAGGTAAGCCCTTTGAACTACATAAGTGAATAAGAAAGCACTTATGAATGGAATTAGAACTTTCACAAAATGCTTTCCAGTAAAAGATTCCTTCTCAGGGAAGCAGGTCTTCACCAGACTCCAGGTCTGCTGCCCTCTTTATTTCCCTGCTTCAGGAACTATGGGGAATGGATTTTTCATTTACAAAGATGGCATTTTCTGAAGCAGCCCAAATAGGCCGACACTACTGTGGAGCAATGTCTACTCCTTTGGGACTGAAACATTCCCACAGCAGTGATTGTTCCTTGTTAGGCCTTGATCCTTGTTCTGTGGTCCTGTTAGAACAAGGAAAAGCAAACTTAGAAAACACTTTGGAATCCAACTATCTCCCTAGATGAGTTCCCTAATCACTCTGAATGTAAATATCTTCTGTGATTCTTGCTAATAATAATGGAGGGCTAGGAATGTTTCGTTAACGGAGCAGAGTAACCTAGAACCAAACATATCACTACAATTCAGAACATATTAGTGACTTTCCCTCGGTGTCGTGGTTTAGTTCCTTTAGAACTCAGCTTTTACACTGTGTTTTTCAGCTGATCGCATTCCCGTTGTTTGAGAGACTGGGAAGGAAAGTGTGAGTAACAACAGAAAGAACTTAATATGGGGAAAAAGTAGCGGAAGTCTGTGACATCACTGAATGCCAGGCCGGGGCTACCTTACAGGTCATGTCTGCTGCAGTGTCTCACCTTTAGCATGGGGACTAACCCCAGCTTGAGTGGAATTCTTGATTTGGAAATCTTGCGGGGGGAGGGAATATCCAATGCAGGATGGTAAAGAGGTTAGTATCAGGAGAGTATCTAGGATCAAGGGACTCATGGGGATGTACTGAAAACATTCTCTGGACAGTGGATTTAAAGGTTATACTTAATTCAGAGAATTGTTTTGAGGTTTAAATCAAGTAATACTTACATAATTCCTAGCATATATTTAGTATCCAATAAAAGTTACTCTATTTTTAAAGCGAGTTTTCTTTCTAGGGTATTATTGGAAACAGTAAAATATAAGAAAGTTAAACATATGTATATGTATATGTATTTGTATATGTATATGAATACATAATGTATATATATGTATATATATGTATATATGTATATATATGTATATGAATATGAATATATAATGTTTCAAGAATATTTTACAGTTATAAATATTTTACATCTATATTCTGTCTGACCACTTGTTGAAATAAATAGGAATGACATTATTAGTTCTATTTATATGCCAGAAAGTTTGTATAGCATGTGACAACTCAAGATACTACATAACATAAATTCAAATCTAATTTCTAATTTTCTGAATAGAAATTCAGAGTTAAAGCTCGTTGTTATGTAACATAGCTCACACATCCATTTTACTCAGCTTTATAACCTAATATATCTTGTAAGTTCTTAACATCCTGTATGTATTATTAAGTTTCAGTTTTGATAATTCTTCAATGATAAATGTTAAGGTTTTATGTATATTTCATTTGTGACCCTTACTTATAACTTTCATTAAACTTCTTTAGGGCTTTAAAGAATGTTTGAAATCATTTTAATTCTCTCTAACAAAATGCTATGAAAGGATTTGAGAAAATGGCATCTGTTTTCATGGGTTAAAAGTAGAAAAATTGGAGATTTTATCACATTTGGTGGAGACTTGGAAAGAATACTGAGAAGCCATTTATACTTAATACAAAATTTTGTATAGAAGATGAATTTCTGGGCAGTTGAAATAAAAATGACTTCTGTTTCATCCAAGTTATTAGATGAAACATTGAGGTATTTCCTCTTAAAATAATTCTGTATCTCTTAAAATAATTTTGCTTTCATGAACAATAATAACCAGAATGTAATAAAAGTGTCTAATGTAGAGAGACTTCTCTCCACACTGAAGTCTAAACTAAGAATCAGCATCTGCCTCTCAGTGCTGCTCTGGGCTTGTCTGTCTAGTCTAATTTGATGTTCGGAAATCTCACCAGGGAAAACGCAGATTGGAAAACTAGAATCAAAAGACACACCCCCTCCTTCCAGACTGGATTTGGCAGCAGCTTAATAACAAGAGAAGTTAAGTATAAAACTTTTCCAAAATATTTAGAACAGAGAAAGACACAACAATTCTCAGTGAATCAACGGTCTTTCCAGTCAGCTAACTGACTTCAGATAACTTTTCTATTCTTCATGTGTCTTTTGGACAATACAGCCTCAGTCCATTTTATTAATAGCTTCCTGTCACCTATTGTGAAGAGGCATTCCATATTCAATCAGCATGGTGTCATTCTCCTAAAGCAGTACATCTGGGCTTTAAGTTACATTTTGACAGGAAGTTGTCAGAGGAAAGCCTTCTTTCAGCTAGTTAAGTATTTGAGGGTGAACAATATTCAGTTTGTAGACATAAAGATAAAATAGATGAATAATTATATAACATTTTAGGAGATGATTCTTATACTTAAATTGGATGAAATCTCATATATTTTATGAGAATTAAAGTTAATTACTTTTTATGAACTTAAATATAATTCAGTGCAATTTATTGTGCACCTATTTTATCTACAACGCTATCAACTCTATACAAAACACTCTTAGTAAAACAAAGGAAGAAATGCAGATTGCCTTACTTTCCTACAGTTAACAGAATTATTAGCAAGCTCATGTATAGCCCCCAGCCCCTATCTCCAAGTGTATACATACATACACACAAACACACACAAACACACACACATACACACAAATAATAGATCACAAAGATAATAAAAAGGACATATTTTATGTTTTGTATGACACTACTCTCTGAGAAGTTAGCCTAGTCTATTAATTTGGCACAAAATAAATTGCTGTCCATCTAGGGTATCAACTAGCCCAAGATTATTTAATGGATTATAGTCAAACATACATACATTTGTGTGTATTAATTTATTTTAGTGTACATAATATTTAGATATACAGAAAGTCTGTACATAAATAAACACATATATGACACAAAGAATCATAAAAATATTACTGGATAAATAATATGTAATAAAATTTTGTATCATAAAGGATGATTTAAATTAATGATAAGTTACTTAGTAGCTGCAGAAGGCTTTATTAAGAGATGCCATAAGGAAGAAGACTGAGTAGAAATTCAAGACAAGATGATAAAAGACCAGGAAAAGCTAAGAACCAAAGCACAGAATTAGAGGCTAAGAAGAGACTATCCGGGTAGAAGGCTGGAGGACAGTGAATGTTGGGATCTTGAGGAAATATGAGTAAGAGCGTAGGAATATGAATGCATTCTTTTGTGAAATATTTCTCACAGGACATTAGGAACGGGGATTCACCATAGATCCTCAACAACGACTGCACTGAACCCTGTGTGTCTTAGGAAGAATATTCTGGTGGCAATGTACCCAGAGCTGCAGAATCATGAAAAGAAGAAAGGGCTGTTGGGCAACTGTCTGTTACTCCAGAATGGTTAGAAGTCTAGACATACCAAGTGGAAGACAGAATTAGAATGAGCACAGTGGGATAAAATCCAGAAAAGGATCCTTAAGAACCCTTCGATAGAAAGTAAATACTTTTCCAAATGGAAAAGTGACGTGATTGAAACACTCTCTAAACATTTCCCACCACACAGCTGCTGAAGGACACGGTGCTTCCAAAAAGCACATTGCCTAACTGATGATTGAATGCAGATGAGTCTTGAAATCACAGATTTTAACAGAGAGGCACACATACTTTAATGCCACCATTCTCTGGGAAAAGTTAGCCTATGAAAACTGTGCTACAATTATACCTCCGTCCTGAGGTAGCAGCTAGCCAGGGATTGTTTTGTGTTTCAGTGTCTTCACGTAAGTGGAAACACATTTGTGTTTGTTTCTTTTTAGTTCAAAAATAAGACACATTTATTATAGAAAATTTAACAAACGAAGCTTAAAACAAGAAGAAATTCTGCAATCTCATCACCAACATATAAAACTGTTAACACTTTGTTTATTTTCCTAGATCCCCCCTAGACATAGTTATTGTATGAAGTATTTCAAACATAAATCTCTCTTCTGTCTCTCTCTCCCTCCTTTCCAGACTACCTTTATCTCTTGCTTCTCTTTTCTTCTGCTTTATTTTCAGATATCCCTTTTTTGTTAATACATAGCTTATAAAAGCCAAATCATTCATGACATTCCTCTTCATTTAGTAATTCCAAAGCACAGAGGACTCTTCTTTTTTATAAAACTAAGAACACTTAACAGACACAATTAACAACCAACCTACTAAGTAGAAGACTGTCTCATTTCCAGAAGCTCCGAAGCAAAAGTTGTCAGAAAATATGTTGTTACAATGGGCTAAGAAAGTTGTAAACATCATCATTTGGAGACACATGGGAACAGCTACAGCCTTAGAGTGTATCAACGCTAAAGGCGCAATAATTTCAGGCAGATATATTGTGGTGCTGAATGACTAAGGACACAGGTTTCCAAACTGTGTAGCATTATGTCTGAATCCTGCTCTTCCTCTTCCTCCTGACTTGGTAACTGTGCTGCCACTTTGAACATATTGTATAAGTTCTTTAAGAGTCAGTTTTCTTTTCCAAATAAAAATATACATACAATTAACTCATACTAAAGTGGGTAATATAAATGTTTGTTATCCTCAAGCCATTGAGGTTCAGAGAAAACACAAGTTCACGTTTGTATAACACCAGTAACAAAAGTAAGACTTGACTTTAGGCCTTATTCTCAGTCAAGTTTCTCTTTCACTTTATCACGAGGCTCTCCTCCTCTAACCCATAGCACAAAACCTCAGAAGACCTGGGCCCCCCTGTTTACAAATCAGTAAATTATGAAACCCTAAATTTCAGCAAGTTCTCTCTCTGTCCATCATGTCTTTTTTGCAGGTGCCATCCCATACTGTGTTACGTGTTATACAATGATCCTGTAGGACTGTATTGCCTGGTGATGTCACAGCCATCTAGGTTGCATAAATACACTCTCTAATGTTTGCACAGTGACAAAACTGCCAACGTATAGTCCTCAGAATGTGCCTCTACATTAAAATGATCCATGACCATATTTAAGTACATTCTTCGTCATCGGTCTGACCCCTAGCAAGGGTCAAAGCCACTTATTGTGACTAATTTGGATTTGAACCTTTTAGCTACTTGCAGTATCCAGAAATAATTTATTATCCTGACATTCCGTAAAAGAAGTAAGCACAAAAACAAATATTCAAACTGGCATTTTAAAATATGTCAGCTGAATGGATCAAAGAGTTCCATTCTTTACTTTCTATCAAGATGAACCTGTTTGGTACCTGTCACGGAGGGAAGCTTATCCAGCAGCGACAGAATGCAAAGGTTATCTGTAACACAACGGAAAAGGGCAAATGAATGTTAACATTTAATTAAAGCCGCAGGAAAAGAATGGCAAAGTACAGGTCAGTGGTGGAAAAAAGAGTGTGTCAGTGCCTTGTGGAGAGCACGGGCTGGGCACAGAGGCCGAATCTAAGTGCAGACACTTGCATAGCTCTCTCAGTGTCAGTCATATTATATTGTGGTTGTTTGTGGTCAAGCAAAAGCATAAATAGAAAGAGACTCTTGGGCAGGACTTCCAGTCAAGTTTGAGTGGACATGGAAAGACCTCAGAGAGTTGCTACAAGCAAAACAGGGAGCCAGACCACCTGCCTGGCTTTGAACGTGACATTATCCTGTGTGACTCATTAGCTGAGGGCCCATTGCTGAGTGTTTCTTTAGTTTCCTCATCTATAGGAATTACTGGTGTGCGTTCACATAGTAAGTAGGAAGGGAAAATAATGGAGTTACTATTTTTACAGTCCATATTAATCTTTATATAGATATGTGTTTAATGTACATACCAGCAACATCTCTAGTAGAAATTATTTAGTTTTCTAAGATTCAGTCTCCTTATCTGAAAAATGGGTCTTCTTATAGTGCCTAACTCATAAAATTGTAGAAGTGGTATCAACTTTACATAGTCCCTGACATATACTATTCAAATAATTATCTTAGTTTTTTACTTCACTGAGTAAACTGAGAGTTCCCTAAAGCAGATATCTTTTTATGTTCCTCATTGGATCCATTGAGATTTCTTTCTGTATGTTTATGTAACAAACAAAGAGGTAAACATATGTAAGTAAAGCATTGTTTGTATACTGATACATTAACCCAATAACATTTATGCTCAAACACAGAACATGTCTTCAGAAAAGGATCAAATGTGCACTTATGAAGACCTACAGGATATTGATTGAATTATACACAGAGAATTATAGAGAAATAGAGTTCATTCAAATATTGACCTCAACAAGCAATATTCTCTCTTATATACTGGAGGCAGAGCCTCACCAAAACTCCCAGCAACCCACAGAAAAGTCGGTCACCGAGAAAGTATGTTCCTTCCTTCCTTCCTCACATCCCCACTGGGACTTTTAAAAATATCTCTGGCAGCAATTTAAAAGGTCTCACTTATTACAGTTATTTGCCCCCTTCTCTCAATGGCTGGATGGGAAATCCCTGGAAACAAAGGATAAAGGTTCCACAGCTTGCTCTATCTGGAATATTCCTGTTTCCAATAGATGCACAGTAGATGTGCATTGAACCAGTGCATTCAGTGCTGAGGGATCTCCTGCGATGCTTCCCTTTCTGAAACACTGCTCATTTTGAAACATCTATAGCCAAACTTTCTTTTTATTTATATATACTTTATATATTGAAAATCTTGAGATCCAAGGTGAGATTTAATTTCCTGGCTCAAAGATTAAATTTGTTGTCTTTTAATTCTTGACATTTTAATTTCCTAGATTATTAGGCCTCCAAGGAAATCCAAACCTCTCCAGTCATTTTAGATAATGGGAATTAAAAGGTAATCAATAACAGGACCTGGAATCAAACCAGGTCACCTGGTTTAATCCCAAATTTTTTTTTTCACTACATCATTTTGGAAGAAATTTACAGTTTGCAAAGGTCTTTTAACTTACGAAAGGCTGTAGGTTTTTTCCTTTCTTTTTTTGTGAAACAAGGTCTCCTTGGAGCCCCAGCTGACCTGGACCTTGCTATGTAGACCAGTAATGGCCCCAGTCTCACAGTGATTCACCTATGTTAGACTCCTGAATGCTGTGATTAGAGGTATGCCTTACCACTCCTAGATGCAAAGCTCTAGATGTTTTTTGTATCGAAATCTATATTGTAAAATGAGGTAAATTTAAACATTTACATTTCATGGAAACAAACAAAGCTTAAAAAAAAAAAAATATATATATATATATATATATAATCCTGAGACTCTCAGTATCCCACAGCAACAAAACTGGGAGGGAACCAAGATCTTCAGATTCTTCCTATTAACTTCCATTGACAAAACTCACATTCATTTAAAGAAATAACACTAAGTAGAAAGTAGAAGGAATGGACAGTAAGAGATAACCAATTAATTGGAGGACACCAAAGACTAATGGAATCCCTTCCCACCACTCTCCATCAATACCAAAGGAGGCACACGTAAGGATTAGAACACCCATGTCGTGCATGGAAATCAATTCAAGGATGAACACGAAGCTAGCTTCTCCCTGACTTGATCCAAAAGAGCAATATGCATTTCACTGTATCTGGCACTTATTTATTTGTTTGTTTATTTATTTATTTATTTACTTATTTATTTATTTATGTGTGTGAGCACTGGTGGGCATACAAGCTCTTGCATGCCTGAATACACCAGAAGAGGGCGTCAGATGCCCTGGAGCTGGAGTTACAGGTGGTTGTGAGCCACCTGACCTTGGTGCTAAGAAATGATCTCAGGTCCTCTGAAAGAGATGCAAGCATGCTTAACTGCTGAGCTATCACTCCAGCCCTGACTACTTTCATTCTTTATGTTGACATTGCTTGTGTCATTAAAAGCTATGAAAAATCTTTAGGAAAATTCAGAAGACACATTCATAAGGTTCCCTACTAGGAGAGCATGCGACATAACGTTCTTCGAAGGATGCATGATTACTCACCTGGAAACCCTGCAGAAGTGAAGCCACACAGAGTGGGAGCCAGTGGGCTGAGAACCTGGAAATTCCCTGTCTGTCAGAGGCAGAAGCTCTGGGAATAACAGGTTCAGCAAGATGGAGAAGTGTGCCTAAGCAGGCAGAAAGAAATCAAAACATTCCTAATGAGGCATTTCCTCCTCACTGTTCTCAGTTGAAATCAAAGTAGAGTAAGCTGAAGTTGCCTTTAAGTGGTAGATAATTAGCAGTTCCAAGAGGGAAAAAGTGAAAACTCTGATTATTGCTCTTTTTCTTTGATATTGGAGTGATTTCATTTTTTTGGTGATATTTCTTATTCTTGTCAGTCACCCAAATACACACCTTCTGACGTTGTGAGCTTGAAGAGTTTTACTCTGAGAGCTCATTTTCCCCATTGAACCAGGTATAACTGCCCACATGGAACACACATCCATCTTCTTTTTGCATAATGCAAGAGTCTTTCGGGTGGGGGGGGAGGTGTTTTTGAGACAAGATCTCCCTGTAACTCTAGCTGGCTGGATCTTACAGAGTTTTCCTCCTGCCTCTGCCTCCAAAGTGCTGGGATTAAAGGGGCGCACCATCACACTCTGCTCATCAATGAGTCTTTTATCTAAGTGTCAGGGGTCAAAAGAGACTTTCGTGAGTTTTACTTCTTCATGACAAAATGCACAAAAGCATGTGACTTGATGAACAGCTAAGTGTTGATTGAGTATGAAGTTAGTGCCGGCTATGGTCTTGAGTACATGGAAGATTATATGTACACACAGACACAAACAGGTAGGGTTACTTTGTATGTATGACTGAGATGGGAGGGAATGGAGAACAGGCCACCAACTTGCATGTCTGTCACTGTCATGGATATTCTATGTGACCTCAAGTCCATTTTAGATTTCGTTTTGTAGTTATTTAATCAGAAAGCAGGGAAACCACTTGGTCCACACGGCATTTGACAGCTATCCATAACTCCAATTCCAGGGGATCCTATGACGTCTTCTGACCTCCTTTGCACAACATGGGTGTACACTTACAGACATACAAACACATTAATACACATAAATTAAAAATGATAAATAAAATATTTTAAAGTGATTCATGTATTAGTCATTTTGATTGACAAATCACTGAGACTTTCCATGACTAGCTTTTATAATATTTGTGCAATAATTACGACTAAGTTACATATCTATAAAAACTAAACTAGTTTCAGAATTACATCTAGGCTTGGTCTGGTTATAAATCCTATAAAACTCAATATGATATGTATGCAATTAGAGAGTTTTCTATAAAAATGATTGTAACATATAAGAGTTACAGTTTTATGAAACAATCTAACGTGTTGGAATATAACTAAATCTTATGTAATGAAAATGTGCATAGAGCCCTACAAGATGTTCCATCACTGGCATTTATAAGTCTGCCCTGACAGTATTTTCTATATGTTTACAAGTCCATCTGTAATTATATACCCCAAAGAAATAAACTGCCACAGTTTATTTTCCCACTGCTGTGATCAAAATACTCTGAGAATAGCACAGTAAGAGTAAATTTATTTTGCTCCAGTTTCAGGTTACAGTCCATCATGGCAGGGATGTCACAGCAGCAGAAGTTTGAAAAATTGGTCATATTTTGTCTTCCTCAGAAGTGAATGCAGTAGATGGGTGCATGCTTTGCATACTGAGTTTCCCTTTTTTCATCAAGTCTAGTATACAAACCCACCCAGAGGCTAGATCTTTGGGGCTCAGTCTTCCTACATCAATTAACTTAATTATTCCCAGTAGATATGCCCAGAGGCCAATCTAATCTAGACAATTCTGCATTGAGATTCCCTTCTCAGGGGATGATAGACTGTGTCATAAAGAAAATTAAAAGTAACCATCATAATACTCTTATGAAAGGCAAGGGAGCTCAAAACAGGTGTATTCAAAATTGATTAGTATTTTAAATAATGTAGATGTCTACAACAGTAGAATCCATTCATGCAACAGAGCACTATGTACCAAAAAAAATCATATCCTATCTTTAGATCATGAATTAATGTCACATACACAATGCTCCAAGAAAAATCAGAGCACATAATAGTACGTTGTACATAATTTGCTTTATGTGAAGCTCAAACAGAAATAATCTTCTGTGATGCATCAGACTAGTAGCTACCCCTTGTAGATGTAGGTATAGAGTGGAAGAGCTTATAATGAAGACAAACGTAAGCTTCACATGTTCTGTGTGTGGAAATGATTGTTACAACTCTATGTGTATATGTGTAAAATTCATCCTGCATCTTTGTTTTGCGTGTTTATGTGGAGATTGTGTTAGCACAATATAGGAATAATATTGTTCTTGCTCATTAGTTATTAATAGTTTCATGATACCAGCAATAGAACCTTAACCAGCAATGACCTAAGCAGAGTGCTCTAAATGACCATATACTTTGCATACCCATGAGACTAGTCTTGCAGTGATAATTTTGAATACATCTTGCTTGAAAAGTGAGAAAGTCTAACAAAGTTTTGCATCTACATGATGTAACGCAAAAGATTAAAGACCCCTGATTGTGTAGAAAAGATGTACGGCTTTATTAATGAGATTGTACCCTATTGAACTGAATAACTAAGGTACAGTTGTCTTTATTCCACTGAAGAGGCAACATCATAAATACTTATTATGAGACTGTATACTAAAACTAAGACTGAATAGAAGGCCTTAATTAAAATGGGATAGATTTAACTGTGTATTATTAATAGAAAACATGTGTTCTATTAAAATGAAACACACAAGGCTTTCCTTGCCAGGAGAAAACAAGAGAAATGGTTCAAGGATAATAAGCTCAAAGTTCATGCATACCAGCAATAACTTTTGCTTCATTGATTAAAATTTTTAATGCTGCACTTCCATTGTTTTCTTCTTTAAATATACTAACATTCTTTAAGAAAATCAGGCTTCTGGGATGAAGTATTTGACATAGATAAATGAGAGAGATCTGAAAAGGCTGTATGAATAAGCACTGAAAACTTAAAGGACTGGAATAGTTTGGTTTGTCCGGGCTGCTGGTCTGTGTATTTGTCTCTGTGCAGGAGCAATGAGGCATAGTTGGGCTTTTACAAGGATTAGCATGAAGAATCATGTGTCTACCTAGATAGGAGGCCTGAAGTTTTCAAAAAGTTTTGCCACCTGGCTGTTCTCAATTGGAATGGAAATGAATGCAATTGTCCTATAGATATTAAACAGTCATCACCTTCAAGGACTGTAGCACACCAAAACCAAGAAAAAGAATCTAAGTTCATTATTGATTTCTGTCTTTGACTTCCTAAACAATAGTGCATGGGAAGATTCAATGGCATAAACAAGCACACAGTTAAAGTTGTGTAGTGATTCTTAGTTACTTGGATAAATGTGGTCCTTGAGGAACTGTGTAATATTTTTCATAGTTACTTAACAAACAATTATATAATCCATAAAGTTTGTTTCATTCAACAAACACTGCTAAAAGGAACTTCCTATACTATAGAAGCCTGCTTCTTTAAATGACTTCAGTTGGATTCATTTTCTGATTTCTCCCCTGCATTACACTGTGCATTATACTGTCTATCAGTTCCTGGGTTATCACTGAGTCCCTGAGGAGTTGTTCATCTCTACTCAACTGCTGGTTGATGTCCATAGCTTTTTGTTTCACTAGAGTCTGAATGTTTTCCTTCAAGAAGGGGACATCTGTAGCAAAGATTCCATGAGTGGATGCTAAAAAGGAGATTAGTTGGCAAGGTGATTATAAAGAGACATGTCCTAAGAGGAAGGAAGAAAAAAATACCCCTTAAAAAGTAAGGCTTGTGAGACAGCAAAGTGATGCAAGCCTGGGTATAGGCATAGGCAAGGCTGGCTTAGGAGAACTGTAGTAAGTTCCAGATTAACTTGGGTTGTATAGTAATGGCATTTCTTAAAAGGCAAAATTAAGATAGATACACAAAAATAATGATATAAAGGGCTGGAAAGATGGTTTAATGGTTAAGAACTCAGATAGCTCTTCCAGGGAATCTGGGTTCAGTTCCCAGCACCTACCTGTAGGCTAACAACTGTCCTTAACTCTAATTCCAGGGGATCTAATGCCCTCTTCTGGCTTTGTAGGCATAGCATGACACAGGTGCACTTACCTACATTTAGGCAAAACACTCATACACATACATTAAAAATAAATAAATAAATAAATAAAGTGGTATAATGGATTGATAGGTACTAATAAGTGTCGTCAAGACAATGGAGGTCAACCACTTTGGCAGGAGGGAATGAATTTAACTTTGTGAAGAGAGGATGAATTCCTTAGAGAACAGATGACTATGATATAATGGGAAACTTTCATTACTAATTACTGTTCATTCCTTGCACACAAATGCTAAAATCACAGTGGGAGGTGTCGCAACACAGAGTGGTTGAGGCAGCCCTCTTCTTCTTCCTTTGGTCATCCCTTATTTAGCAGGTACCTACAGTGTGTGGTCCTTGGTGCTCAATAAACCTCATTTTCATGTGGAGTCTATTCTGGTACATGAGGTTGGTGGGCGCCAAGGTCACAAACAAGAGATACTTTTTACCTCCTTTCACATTTTTGGGTTATAATTTAAAAGAAAAAAAAAAGCCTCTCTGTAAGAAAGTTCACCTTTCATCAATATTGAACAGATAGAATTACGTATAAAGTTTTAAAGAAAAAATTCACTTTCTCTTCAAAAAGCTTAATAGGGAAAAATTGATAAAGTGAAATTTGTCTTTCATGCAGTGTCTTTGTCCATGTTCTTTCAAATTGTTCTGAGCTTCTACTGCTGCACATAAAATCTCTACTTTGTACTCATAAAAGCTCAAAAGTTCCAACAGCTTCACTAATTGAGCAGTGAGATATTAAGAGCTGTGTAATATTTTAACATTTCTTTCTTGTACTTTAAACTGTAAATTGTATCATGTGATCGATACTAAGCAACTACTGGAGATGGATTTGTAATCCAGAAATTACCCATTCAAATACTTGAAACTTTTCCATATTTATGACTACTTGAAAGCAGGAGACCAAGAAAATGTTATTCTGTAGGGCAGTGGAACTCTGTGTAGACATCATGCCAATCATCAAGTCAATTCATCCTTAGATTGTGATATTTTTCTTCTACATTTGAACAGTTTCTTTGCAGTTTTTACTTCCTTTTAGGCACACACAGAACAGAAATATAGCTTTGCAAAAGTGTGAGTGATTAAAATAGCACGGTTAACTGACTGATTCTAGTAAATAGACTGGCAGTCTTTCTGTAGGACAGCTGGGGCTCTGGTCTATGATGCATTTTCATGATTGCTCATCTCAAACAAATAGCCAGGCATCAAAGAATTACACACAAATCCCCACTGGTCCTTTGAATATTTGATATTTTTCATATGTGCATCACATGTTTTCTCTTCCTGGTTCTGCTCTTCTCCTTACCCTGCCTACATCAGCCAAAAGAGTCTCCATAACTTGTTAAGGAGTTCCTTCCTTTCCTCTTCTTATCCCCCAGAATTGACTTATACAATTTCTCTGGTTACTGATGTTTTGTGATTTGTCTCTATCTTCACTAGGGCCAGCTAAATAACTTGTGCTACCCCATGACAAATGAGGATGTAAACCCATGTTTGCTGCAGCAAAACATCTGCCTGAAAAGATGACTTTGTGGGTAAAGGTGCTTGCTGACAACCCTGACAATCTGCCATTGATCCCCTGAACCACATGATCAAAAGAGAGAAGAGACTCCCACAAAACATCCATTGACTTCCATAATCACAGCATAGCTCACACAGGCACCTAGTCTCCTGACCCCCTATAAATAGATAGATGGTTGATAGATAGATAGATAGATGATAGATAGATAGATAGATAGATAGATAGATAGATAGATAGATAGGTAGGTAGGTAGATAGATAGATAGATAGATAGACAGGTAGATAGAATTCTTTTAGGTTAAAAATTACACTAGGGGCTGGGGTGACAGCTTAGTCAATAAAATGCTTGCCATGGAAGACAGTATTCAGTCTCCAGCACCCACATAGAAAGCCAGGTATGTGGCACATGCCTGTAATCTCACCATCATAAAATAGTAATAGGAAGGTCACTGGGGCTAGATAGCCAGACTGCTTAGCCTGATCATGAAGCCTCAGGTCTCAGTGAGAGGTACTGTCTAAAAACGTAGCATGGATGACTCTAGAGGAATGAAACCTGGCTTTGATCTCCGACCTCTACTCACATATGCATATATATATATATATATATATATGTATATATAGACGCCCTCACATGCATGTGTACCTACAGATACACCTGAATACATGCGTGTAAATATATATATATATATATACACACACACACACATACACACACACAATCACACTATTAAAAATTTATGGCAACTGCAGAGTCATAAGTCAAATGGAGCCATCTAAACAGGCGGTCACCTATATGAAGTCACGCCTGCCTTCTGTTTGAGGGTGCCTGAGGCTTAAGCCTGTAGTAAATGAAAGACAAAGGTAAAGGCTCTATACTATATGTCTCCATATTACTCCTAGAAACAAGTGCATGCCAAGCCGGGGCAGGATTAAATACTATCTGAAAGGTACCACATGATCTGGATTCTTCTACTTCTGTAACCCTAAAAACTGACTAAGGTTCACTGGCCCATTATCCTGAAGCAACACTTTCCTGGCTCACTCTGTACTGTTTCTCTCTGTCTCCAGGCCTTTTATGGGCTTTACACCTCCAAACTGGAGTCATCTGACTGTCTTCTGGAAACTTTAAATGATTTTTTCTTGGAAGGGATGTCCTGGGCCACTGCTAATTCCTCCTTTGACAGGCATTTATCAGTTACATAAGCATAATTTCACATATTGATTATCATTGGAATTGCAACACATTGAGTTACTATTTCCTGCCCCTCACCTCTGAAACATAAGCTCCATCAGGACACATTCTTCTTGGTCTCTACTTCATCTTTGGAAGATGGAATTAAAAATACAATGCCTGAGTGCAAATAATATTTCTTTAACAGAAAGTATGAACATACTTCCTGAATAAATGAAGGACTACATCTGGCCTAATTTTATATATTTGGTTAAGAAAGGAATGATAAACTTAATTTTATATCTTCAGATGCAAAGGTTCCTCAGGCTCTATAACCCTAGGGCCAAATTTGGTTCAGTTGTAGTAAATAAAGATGTATTGCAATACAGTTGTGCATATTCATTGCTATAATAGTGATGTCTGCTTCTGTGAAGTAATGGAACAGCGAGTAATTGCAACAGAGACTGCACAGCCTGCAAAGCTTGTTTATGGTATGTCATTTAGAGAAAATGTTTGCCAACCCCTGCCACAGAGCATTCACCAGAGATTATAAGAACAAATCATCTGTCAAAATCATCTCCGAGTCTCTGTATGAATTTTAAAAACGAGGAAATTAATATGTTCCAAGAAGCCATTTGAATTTTTTTTTTCAATGAAAGAACTTTCAAATTTACCCACCTTTAAATGAACAGCAAATGTGGTTCTAGATGTTCGCTACTTAAGATCAATCTGTAATACTGGAAGTCACCACAAGAGGAGTCCTGCTGTGAGGCTCAGCCTTTGTAAGGAGGAGGAAAGACAGTCTGTGCTGGGCAGTGGCCTGCCTTTTGTAATGCCAAGAGATGAGAGTTCAGTAAACCGAATATGGTTTGGCACTGAAAACTGTCATTAATAATATGGGAGTAGCAAGTTGGCTTTTCACTACGTTTTCTTCTTTTCACGTTATAGTTTGAACATTAAAAGTCATGAAGAAATTTGATTCTATGCATTGATTTTATATTCAAATTACTTTTTTTCAATTTCTCCAACTTAAATATGGGCAATTTATTTTATGATTATTTTATGCTTTTTTTTTTTTACTTAATGTATATGAGTGTATTGCCTGCATGTATGTAAGTGCAACTGTGTCGTGCAATGCCTGTGGAGATCAGAAGGGGCATTGGATTCCCTAGAAATAGAGTTCCAGACAGTTATTAGTCATGTGGGTGCTGGAAATCGAACTCTGTCCTTCTGCAGGAGCAGCTAGTGAGTCATCTCTCCAGCCTCTAAATGCACAATATATTATCTTAAAATATCATTTAGTTATTTGTTATTTATTTTTGGAGACAGGGTCTCACTGTTTAGCCTAGCTGATCTGTTACTTGGAGAGATTCACATGCCTCGCCTTCCCAAGTACCGGGATGGGTGTCACCACACTCAGCCTTCTAATTAGTGTACAGATATGTTCGTTATGACAGTTTTCATATGTAATTTGTTTTGTGATCACCCCACTTCTCTGCGTCCTCTTCTCCCACCTTGGACCATCAGGCTTTCATATCATAACTGTACCTTCCTGCCCTCCCCACCTTGCCTCCTCCAAAAGCCCGTGTCACCCTCTCATGGTCTCCTGTCTAATTTCGTAGCCTGATCCACCTTCACATTCCCTTATTCACTTATTCACATACAAACTTCATCTGAAAGTATTTCTAAAACTAAAATATAATTCACAATCTATCTGTTAAGTGAGGTGTTTCCCTTAGTAGGGGAAAAAACATTGAAATTAAACTAAGGTTGTGCCCTAAAGTGAATGGCCTCATAGAATTAAGCAAAGTTAGTATTGCCACAAAACCATCTAGCTATCAGAAAATGCTGGCATTACTGAGTGGTGGGATGCCCTGCAGGTAAGTTCTTCTCCTGAAGTGCTATAAATTTTCCCTTTGAGTTAATTGGATGCTTGCTTGTAAGTGTCTGAAGAAAGTTATAAGTCTAGAGAAAAGGACTTAAAATCAATTCCTGTCTTAAGAATAATATAAAATATTGTGATCCAGATGAAAATTAGAGAGTTATATGTCAAGCTCTCAAAAAAACTCAAGACCCCCAATTGGGAACACACACACACACACACACACACACACACACACACACACAATGGATTGATTATGGTTGAAGTCATGGCATTCTAGTAAGAAAAATAATCCTAAAACTAACACAAATAAGAGTATTACAATTGATGGTATACAGATTTTGACAGCACATGGACCCTCTGCTTTACATATGTGTAGCTGACAAGAACAAACAAATCATTGCTTCTTTTTAAGTAAGTCCATGTTCTTTGAGACTCACCCTGTCACCCTGAAATTAGTTTCATCCCTCACTTAAGAGCACAAGCTGATTTCAGGAAAAAAATCTCTCATCTGTGATAAGTCTCACATCTTTCCAGAGTGGTCCAGCTGTCATCTGTTACTGGGTACGCTGGTTCTGGTTAATGCGTGCCTCAGGTGCTCATTTCCTTGCTAACTGGCATTCTGCTATTGCACATGGGACCACCTCACATACTCCAAAAAGGCTCAGATGGTTCCTCGGCACTAACAAAGGAGATGGGCCTACTGGAGTGCTCATTATGGAGTTTCCTTGTAGCATATAAAAGTCTGGGAATCCAATGTTTACTTTGCATCTTGAATTATATATAATGGATCATCTAAGTGTTTTTTTCCAGCCTCCATATGTGAAAGCATTAAGATGTCATTCCCTTGTTTCATTAAAATGTCATTTGTACACCATCACACAGACATTTCAGCAACCCCAATAGCAGGATTTCTTTCCCTTTGCTATCCTCTACACAAAGCTCTCTGACAGGAAGCTAACTTAGAAGCCTGGCTAAGTAACATGCTCTTTGTTATTCCTCCGAGTTTGTGTATGTTATCTGTTCCAAATATCTCCGTGCTTACTGCAAACAATTCTCTTTCAGACCCTTTTGCTTCTTACTGTGATAAATGACAGAGAAGTTGAATGCAGAGAGGGATCACTGGAAAACTGATGCTAGCAGATTGAATTTCGGGGAAATGCTAATACTTTTGAAAGTCAGGATTCTCTGATCTACCCAGATTTGCCTCCTTTTGCCTATCTAGGGAAGGCTTACTGCTGATGAATTGTGAGTCCTTTTCAGAATATTTACTTTTTTCTTTCAAGGTTTCCTTATGAAACCTTTGAAATTCATGAATAAATCCTGTAAGGAGTGAGCATCAGAGGAGCTGTGGCAACTAATTATAATTACATGTTTAATTTGCAGGCAAACTATGAGGTGCAGAGCATGCACATAAGTTCTTAGCCCTGTTGTCCATTAGAGTTTCTTTCTCCTGGTCTTTTCCTTTTCATTTTTTTTTAAGGGATGGCAAATAAAATACAAGATCCCTACATTTGCTTCTAAAGCTCATGTAGTTTGGAATGTAGGTTGCTAATTGTTTGCTAACCTTTCCCTTTGGTTCATCTTTCCTGGATTATCACAGTCTCTAGCACCTGATCCCTTGTCTGGCACATAAAAGTTATCTTCCCACCCACTGCCCTGCACAACAAAAACAAGGAGAAATTGCACTTTGTTCAATATGGGAAAAGAGATACTGCACACACAGCATTCATATGGATCAAGTCCTCCTCCACACCTGAAAATGTGCAATCTACTATGGAGGACTTGGTTTCATAGATACCGAAGTTATTTACAGAATAACACAGGGGTTTATGATCAGTGTGTAGCACGGTTCTTTAGTAGAAAATATTACAATACTTGATTTAAAGCATTAAGAGATATCCAAGAATGTCTCCTCAACCACCACATCCATCCATCTAATCAGAGCATAGCAGTTTAGGAGTGAACAAAATCAGTAATCAGCGAGGCATGGCCACAGGCAGGGCATTCTTCAGGAGTTATGAGAGTTCCTTTGGGGCTCCATTTTCATAGTTTTTAAGAATATTATTTAGTCAAAAATAACACAGTCTTTTTCTGGTTTTGTTTTATTTTCCTAGTAGTTAACTATAAGGACTGAACTTAAATTACAAATTGGATACAAACAAGGACATCTGTGGTTTGATGACATAGGTTTGGAAGCCTCATTGGTGTTTGAAGGGGTGTAAATGTGCAAAGTAACAGCAGAATATTTTGAAACAAAGGAACCAAGGAGAATCATTGAGTTTAGTGATTCACTAGAACTCTGATAACTGAATAAGGATTTTATAAATCTACATTCAGTGTAATCAACATGAACATAGTTTTTCTCTCTCACATGGTGAATTTTTCTAACCAAGAAGAATGGAAAATTTAAATTCATTGAATTTCAGGTTTCATGATATTTTCTCTTTTTTAAAATCATGTAGCTGGGTTTGGTGCTTTCTGCATGCTTATCAGATGACAATATAAAGTTTTAAGAAGTGGTTATCTGGGCCGGAGACTTGTCTCGGTGGCTCAGAGAACCCGGGTTCACTTCCTAGCTCCCACATGGTGGTTAACAACTGTCTGTAACTCTAGTTCCAGGGGATCGGATGCCCTCTTCTGACCTCTGTGGGCACTGCACAACAGGTGGACTTACATGCCTACAGGTCACTCATGCACATAAAATAAAAATAAAATATTTTTAAAAGTAAAGGATTATCCTTAGTGCTTTATCACTGAGCATTTAAAACATAAGTAGGACATATGCAATGTGGCGGGGAGTGTCTTCATAGTTCTGATGGCATGAACTGCTCTGAAGCTTTCATCCCTGAAAACACACTGGCAACAGAAATGGCATCTTAAATAGGAACTGGATGGCTAGTGGGTTTGCATTATTTCTGATGCATGACACACATTCTATTGAAGCATTAACGGGAAAGGAGCTGCATATAGACTTTTAAAAGACACAAGGATAGACCTGTGAAGGAGGTGAGAATTTGGGATGATGCCCCTGAAAGGTTTAAATAGTCCAGTGTATCACGTTAAAAGTTAATTTTCCTGAAAATCTTGTGATTTCATTTTTACTTAGAGCTGAATAGTATTCCACTTTATTTACATATGAGATTGTCATCACCCATTCAATTCCTTGTTCATTGAACAGATGAATACAACATATAACATTAAAGCAAAGTCACACAGTCTCAGGAAGGAAAAAAAACCCACATGTTCTCCCTCATGGGTGGCTCCTAGTCTATAATGTATACATGCATATACGTAAAAAACACATGTGGGGATTTACTGTAACATTTATAAAGGAAATCAAAAAAGAGTAATTTTTAATGCATGCTAATGAGTTCATGTGTGTAATACTTTGTGTAGGTCCTTTGAATCCCTTACGGGATGTAATACATTTTTGATGAAGAATGCATTCTTGGGTGGGCAATATTCACAGGTGATTTACTACAAGGCTGTGGACTTGCAAGGAAATCTGAATTTTAATTCATTTTTCTCTTTGAGTTTTTTGAGTACTAATAAACTTTAAGAAAAAAGAATTAATTTTACATATACCCAGTTATACACAAATCACATCATTTTAATGGAAATCATTTATGAAACACTTGGTGGTAGAGGATAAAATTCCATCATTAGGGTGGAGAGATGGCAAAACAATTAAGTATTTGCTGTCCAAGTATGAGAATTAGAATTCAAATCCACAGAAGCCAGGTGAACTCAGACAGTCTAGTGTCTGTTAACCCCGCATTTTACAGTGAGGCAGTAAGGGAGCCTAAATCAAATAAGATGGAAGGTGAGGACCGATGGCCAAAGTTGTCCTCTGACCTCCACACACATGCAGCATACACACAGACACTCCCATTTTCTCTCTCTCTCTGTCTCTTTCTCTCACACAGACACACACACACACACGTGCACACACACACACACACACAAACAGGTGTGTGCATGCTCATGTACCTTATCAAATTACATACCTTAAAACATTTTAGCCAAGTACTTGGTGGCTATTGGTACAGATTCCACCCAGGCCTTTCTCACTCTAGAGCATCTTCCTTAGACCTTGTTCAGCATCTACAGATAAGTATTGAGAGTCTCATCTGTGCCTTGCTCCTTTCAAGATTCTAGTGTGAGTTACTGAGATATGACTTCTGCCCTTGGATATGGCTTCTTCTAATCTATGAATTACATTTTGAACAAATGGTAACATTAGTAATTAACACATTACCATGACAATTAAGGCTACAAATGAAAAATTCTAAGATGCTGTTAGTGATGGTTAATTTTGATTGTCAACTGGATTGAATTGACAGATGTCTGGATAGCAGCAAAGTGAGTATATTTCTAGGCAAGATTACAACATAAGGACTCTGAACTAATGAATGCTTTAATTTACTGATGAATTCAAACTTGAAGAGCATTTTGAAACCTTCAAAAGTGGGGCCACCTGGTTAGAGGATACAGGTCACTATGTACTTGCCCTTGGAGGCTATTGCCTGCCTCTGCCCCTTCATGCTCATTCACCACCCTGCTTCTTGCTTGCAATTATATGAATTGTTCTGCCATGCTCTCACAACCAACATGGATTGAGTCCTCTGAAACCAGGAGCCAGAATAAAAATCTCCTTCTGTAAATTGTTCTTATGAGTAATTTGGTCACAATAAAAAAGTAAAAAAAAAAAGTAATTCGTATTTTTGTGGCTAGGGGAGTAAGGGTAAAGATAGACAAAATGCTAATCAGTAGATGGAGGACAGGGTGTTCACATATCAAGAAACTTAAACTTAATTTCAGTCAGCTGTGCCTCTGTACCTAGAGGCAGAGAGGTCGCTGTGGGATGGAGGCAGCCTGGTCAATATAGCGATTTCCCGGCCAGCTGGGGCTACAGGAAGACCCTATCTCAAAACAAAACAAAAACCTTACTTAAGTTCAAAAATATTCAACTTGAAGTACTAATTTCGCCTGTGTTTAATTTACAAAGAGCTGCACAGTATATATTGGTAGTTCTTTTTATGTAATATATAGTCATTTCTTTAGAACCAATAACAAGCGAAAATGCTTTTGTTATTACTCTAACCTTTAACAAGTGTCATGCTGATTGAGAAGGGAGAGGAGCCAGAGTTTAGCCCAGTATTCTGTTTGATGTAGATGCTTATTGGGAACTTGTGACCTGAGGCTGTGACTGAGGATTTGGTGGTTTAAATGAGTAAACACAAGATGTGCTTAGTCAAGATGTTTTCACTTTGAAGACTCGCACGTTGCCCTAAAAGATTTATTTCAGTTCCACCTCAAACTCTTCCCTTGTATCAGACAAGTCTATGAAGCAACTACAGAAGCACCTTTTCAGAGTGCTGTCATTAATCAAAACTCATGGTAGACATCTAAAATTATATAACGTATATATAACGTAGCAAACCTTTAACACTGAAATAAAATTTACTAGTTGCCAACGATTTCCAAAGTGTTATGTAATTTATGTTGTCATGTTTTCTCCCACATCAAATTATATTGGGAATTGATGTCAACTGTCAGTATCAAATTATGGTATTACACCCATTTTACAAATGACAAAATCAAGGTCCAGAAAAAATACTTTTCCACAGTCATTTGGCTAATAAAGAACATACTCAGTTCTCATTCCTAGGACTGCTGGACTACAGAAATTTTTCTATTCAGACTCAAACAAGAAAGTCATTTTGATTTTGCAACCATCATTTTCTTAGTCCAATTAGGATTGGAATAGACACTGTTGGGATGTAATCAGGTATAAAGAGTTACGATCAGAGTCAGTGTCAGAAACCTGAGTAAGGAAGGAGGACGTTAAAGATCTACCTGCCTTAATACCATGGGATATTAATGTCATCAGACTGAATTATACATGATAGGTTCCCCACAAGAGCTTCTCTGTTCATTCAAGTAATCAAAACTCCATCAAACTTCTCACTTAGTGTCCTCTATTCCAAGCAAAGGGCAAGCATGCATATTTAAAGTTAAAAAACTGAATTTCAATAAATTAAGTAGAAATCCATGAGAGTGGATCAGCAGGCCTCGACTTAAGAGGTGACAGCCCTGGGTAACTTAGCACAGTCTCTGGAATGTTCTCTGCCCTTAACAAATAGCAATGATTTTATTATTTCTTTATTTTTCTAGCCATTTTGAATTTCATTTGAAAGTTTTTGTCTGTAGTCACACATAGTTAGCTTCCTTGAGGTTCCATATTATCTTAGTTTGCCATGAGAAATTCAAATATACATATAAAACAGATTATTCAAGAAAATAAGTGTCATGCTATGGTTTTGAGAATTATCACAAATGGACCATACATCGATCTGAGTGAAAACCTTGGCTTTTAGTAACTTCAGCTAAGATATCCCATAGAGGCTTAACAAAATAAATGAATAACTTCTTGCCATATTGTCCAGAATAAAATGAAATGGAAAAAAAAAAGTCATTGCCTGTAGCCAAACATATGGATCCTAGAGAAAGATAAAAAAGCTCACACTTCCATAAAATATAAACCAATGGCTACTTCATCCAAACCTTCTAAGGTGGGACAAGTTTTAAAAATGGTTAAAAGAAAAGAAAAAAAGGTATGTTTTATTTAAAGAGATGATGATTTGAATATCATCTAAATTCTTCTCTAATTACTGGAATGAGAATTTGAAGCAATTTCACTGAGAGTTGCTCAAAAAGATGAGTTGTAGTCTGAAATGAACTCCTGTCCGTGCAGCTCCGTGGAGGGTGATCTACCCACCCTCCAACGACGAGAGACTTTAAGATCCTCTGATATCCTGCAGGAATTCTGGGACCATAGCAGGAGTCCCTGGAGGTGTGGCCAGTGTTATGTCAGGGCTTTGAAAGGAGGAGGGGACTGGTGGGCAGGAGAGATGTGGCATATAAACAAGGTACAATTATTTACTTGCATGGAAAACGTCATGAAGAAATATATTAAAAACTATATACATCTTGCATAATGCCTTTGATCTCTTATGCTAATTTGGGAATAATTTTAATAAAATAAAAGTCTGGTGTTAGAAAACTCTTAAAATGGTAACAAAGGGCAGGAAAACAGGGTGTCAGATTTTTTAAAAGGATACTAAATATAGGAACATGGAAGGTGTGCACCTGAATAGTGTGTGTGTGTGTGTGTGTGTGTGTGTGTGTGTGTGTGTGCTTGCGAATGGAATGTGCAGTTACTTACTTGGAAATAAGGGGACAGTGATGTATGGTTGGCATTGAGAACAAGAGGTCCTCTTTACTTTTTTATTGAATAGTGTGTTTCGTACAGAACATGTCAATCAATCTTAATCATCTTTACACCCACTTCCCCACCAGCACCCCTCCATACCCCCAACTGGAATCCATACATTCTTTTTCATCTCTGTTAAGGTCTAGTGTGTCAAGGTACATTTTAATAATCTAGAAGAAGATGAAAAAGTCTGTATTCCTTGCCCATGTTTTTAGGTATAACAAGTAGTGGTGTAGTTGGAGGTTAAGAGTGAAGAGAACTGTTAGGAAAAGTGGCAAAAGGGTGGTGACAGGCACCGGAATATTTCCTTCTGTGGTGCTTCTCAGAGCTCCACACTGACCTGGTTGACCATAGTGTGGACACATTATCACTTATGATAGGGGTTGAAAATGCAATAATCAAACTCTTAGAAAAAAAAATGAACTGGAAAAAGGCCCTTTAAAGCTTGAGGGTGATACTGATGAGCTTCCTTCCTTTGAGTTTTCTCATGGACAGAGCCTGGACGGGATGGCCTTCCCTGCTCTTTCAGACGAACAGTCTGAGGCAGACACCAGCAAGTCCGTAGAATCAAAAAGAAAAGAGAAGACAGAGGGAGGGAGTAGGAAGGAGAGAAGGAAACAGGGGAAGAAGTGGGAGAAGAATTAACAGACATTTACTGACTTTCTCAGACTATGGATCAGCAAGCCACAGGATTCTGTCCATATGGAAGACAAAAGCTGCTCTGAAATGAAACCTTAGTCACAGGAAGATGGAGTTTCCTCTCAAACCTGAACACACTCTCAATGTTGAAGCAAAAATAAAAACCATTGTTTAACAGGTATAAACGTGAGTGCTACGCAGCCCACCTACAGTGTTTACCATACTAGAAGTTAATGCTAGAGAAATCATGTTTTTACAATTACTGACAAATATGTGTATTATAAAATGGCATTCCCCTCTTTGGATGTGCCTACCTAGTACCACCTGGTGGCAGCCAAAATCATTTCAGGAGAGGAGAAAATAATGTGTTCTCAGTATCTGACATTCTAGCTTCAGTCTTAGGTGGAGTTGTGGGGTACTGCAATATTGCTTGAATGTGATCACATGGGTTAGGACTGAGGTGGCTAGACAGGTGGCCACATGGCCCGTGTTACCAATGATACCAGCAGTTGTCAGGGACAGCCACTCAGGTGGGTTTTCCTCAGCCATAATGGATGCTTATTTCTTTGTTCTGTGTCTCCCTGATGCCAACCATTCGTACATCACTCTGTTTACCAGCAATAGGGATGTGAGTAAAGGATTGCAGCCTAAAAAAAAAACCTAAACACAGAGGGAGATGCCCCCTTAGCTCCTTGACCGCATTCCTATTGGGCTGCAGAGGGCTTCAGTAGCAACTCTCCTTGCTCTGTCCCTCATCTTTATACAGTAGTAAATTTCTTTTCATCATTGGTGTAAAGTGTCTTCTCAGAGCTAATCTCCTATACATTTCTGGTCCTCCTCCAAAATGATCCCCTCAATATTTCTATCTTCCTCTCTCTCCTACAAAACATTTATCCAACCAACATTCATTTTTCAAAGTTCTGTACTAGACACCAATGGAGTCAGCATTTAACCAAAGGGCTAAAGATATCACCATTTCCACTCTAGTAGAGGACACAGCTAATTATATGTAGGGAAACTACCAGGTAAGAGGCACTGTTCTGGTCTGTTTTGATTGATCCATTTAATTCTCTGAGAAACCTTGTGAGTTAAGCATCAGTTTCTTCTCCATTATACTAAGGGTTGAACTGAAGCATCGGGTAATTTGTCACGGTTAGTGGTCACCCAGACATCAACTGCTACAGAAGAGCTTCAGTTCATGCTAACTCCAGAGACTGTTCTTCCCCCTACTCTTTGCAAGCAAGAAAAGAAACAGCAACAGATGATAAAAATAGAAAAAAAAAGTGATCATTTACAATTACTAGCTGAGCCTCAATAAATATAACATATAAGAAATGGGGACTGGTGGCTTAGGAGAAATGAACACAAGGAAGAGGGCAGCCTTAGCTTAAGTATGCCAGAGATAGCTCTGAGGAGAAGACATTAGAGTTGAGTAATAAAAGAGAAAGGAAGCATCAGTTAGGAAGTCTGTCAGAAGGGGCAAGTACAAGGGCCAAGGGAAGGTAGGGGAAGGTCCACGAGGAGAAGGAGGGCTTGGGTAGTCAAAGAACAAAGATATCGCCCCCAGCTTGTCAGGACGATGTCTGTCCACAAGATGAACTATGGCAAGTGTCTTTGCCAATGTAGAGAAAAGGAAATGCTTGCATGCACATGGTTGGTGGAGATATTTTTCAAAACTTAACAATAGAGCTACCTATAATCCAGTAGCTTCACTACTGTGTACATGTTAATGTGGGAAAAGGGATGCCTGCACAGTGTTGATGGGGGCATTCTTCCAAAAGTGAAAAACTGGGGTTGGAGGCATGGCTCTGGTGCAAAGAGCACTGACTGCTCCTGCAGAGGGCCTGCATTTGAAATTCCTAGCGCCCACACAGCAGCTAACGCCATCCATAACTCCAGTTCCAAAGACAAGATGCCCCATTCTGACTTCCGTGGGCACTGCATGACCCAACACAGGTGCCCTTACATACATGTAAATAATACATCCATACATATAAAAGATACTGAATGCAATTTAAAATAAATCAATAAATAATTGAATCCATGTAAGCCAGTAGCCTCACAATTTTGTTTATGCTCAAAGGAGAAAAGTCAGAATGTGGAACAGATTTATGTCTTTCTTGTTCATTATAGCTCAATTTACAACAAAAAGATGTAAACTCAACAGGAATCCTTAAGTGGATGAGGAGAAAAATGGAGAAGTGCATTGTGTGCACAATGAAGCGCTTTCAGCTTTGAAATAGCAAATTGCATCCCTTACAACAACACTGATGAATCTTCAGGTTATTAAGTCACATAAATGCCACATTTAGTTCTGGAACCTCAATAGATGATCTCATAGATAAACCATAGAATGCTGTTTTTCAGGAATGTTAGTCAGAATATACAAAATTTCAGTTTGACAAGAAGGAAACCCCAAAATATGTATTGTACTACATACTATCACTGCATATTGTGACTGGTAGACAGAACACATTGTAGTATTGGAAGCTGCTAAAGTAATCAATTTTAAAGAAAGTAAACATCTGAAAGAATGAATGTTAATTATCACTGTGGAGTCCAATAAAAATGTACATGTATTTCCAAACATAATGTTGCAATTGACAAATGTACAATTTGGGGTCACTTAAAAATAACAAAATTAAGATTATAAAAATCTAATGCAGAAGAGCTGAGATTGACAATGAGGACATAAACCTGATCCTGCAAAGCTTATATGTGAGGATAAATCATAAGAAACTGAGAGATGTAGGGGTACAAAGATGATGTCAGTTCCTCAGCAGAAACCCAGCCTCATTGCAAAGAGAAGCCATTGGTGACTCTGAGCAGCGGTAGGACGATAGAATTGCTTCATCCCACAGGTGACTTCCAAGGAACAGTGAGGTTAGAAGTTCAGATATGCCAAATAAATCTACACAGTGCTTTAAGTCAACAGGTGAAAGTTCTCAAGTTGAAGTAGTAAAGAAAAACTCACCAACTTATCTTTGGTAAGAACAAATTAATCTGAAATTTCAAAGAAAATGAAAAATTGCGTCTAATTTTACTGTCATATTACAAACTGAAAAAAATTACAGCCACAGCACATATGATACTGGTTTTGGCTTTCACACCACAATAGTTCTAAGGATATCTCACCTCATGCATAGGACTCCAAGATCTCATGTCGCAAATGTCTTTGACTTATTCTCTGTTGAACAGCCAACAGCCCTTTGACTGTTTCATTCCAGACATCTTTCTTTCTAATTGATCTGAATGTCCACTGATGACATGCACTGTTAGCGGAGGTACGGTCATAATTATTTCTTCACTGACAAGGGCTAGAGTAGAGGTGTTCCAACAGCACTAAAAGCAAGTGAAATAGTGTTTAATCACTAGGAATTGGAAACTGTTTGGTATTTGGTGAGGCGAATGTTTGACCCAAGGGCAATACTGTATGATGTTAGTAAAACATCACCTCTGTGTGTACTTTATTAACTTGTTGGGCTTTGGTCTTTGATAAATAATGTGCCCACAATGAAATATATCAAAGTTTCGAGAGGAAGAATTATGGTATCTGTAGTAATGGTTCTCTCCAAATACAGTGATGTCAGAAGACAAACTGACCAGCAAGAGGAGACAGGCTATGGGCCCCTTCCCCTGTACAGAGTCTGAACTTCTTCAGAACTCTGCTTGCACGCATGTGTTCTAGACTGAGATCTCTCGATGAGATTAAATCTCTCCAAATGGCCATTTTCCAGCATTTTATTGACATAGAGTCAAGTATGACACTTTTCAGCTTATAAGGTAGATATGGTTAATTTGTAAGGATGTGTAGATGAGTAGATATGTGGATATGTAGATAGGACTTCTGATATCCTAGGTGTCACTTGATGTTGTTCCTTGATATTCAGGAAACTTCTTGGTAATCTGACCAGAGGAAATGATGGCATAGGAGTTGAAATGTTGCTGAAAAATAAACCTTAATGTTTAACTTCTATATCCAGAGAACAGTCCAGGTATGCAGATGGCAAGTCATGGAAATATAATAAAATAGTATTAGAGAAAGGCAAAAAAAAATCTTGATTTCTTGTTAGACAGGCTGACCTCATAAGTCTCAGCTTAGAGGATTTCATGTTACTTACTCCAGAAGGAAATGCCCTGCCTCTGAGGCAGATTATATATTTACCCCTGATGTCTCCATTGCTCACTGTACCCTGGAATTACCATGCAAGTAATACTACCATTCTAAGTTATACCCTTAGCATTTGAGAACTAGTTAATATTAGTAAGGATGTTCTCATTACTGACAGAGATTATGCTCTGCCTGGAATCCAAATTTAAAACATAAAAAGAAAACCCGTCTCTTTAAGTATTAGCCATGAATAGCGCCTGTGATAATAAAATCCAATTGTTCATGAACAAGCCCTGCTTATTCGGGGGATACTAACTCCAGACACTCACAGACCACTCAGGCCCAAGCCTGTTTCTGTACGCACTGTAGCTGCAACGTTTTTAATTTGTGGTGTGATAGCAAAACTAGCATAATTTTCTCTTTGTCTTCTCTGAGGTTTCAGATGCTTTTGTTCTCACCATCCTTGTTAAGAACTTGAGTGGCGACTCCCTAATCCACACCGCCTTTTTTCCAGCTTAAGTTGAGAATTTTCACCTGTTGACTTAAAGCACTGAATGGCCCCTACTTGGTATATATGAGTTGCTAATGTCACTCTTCTGATGCTTTGAAGTATCACAAGCACTGTGACAACATGATACAAGGGAGGGCTGAATAGGAATGGCGGGATGGATTTCATTGATGATACTCAGACTAGTATACAATTTAAAACTCATGACTTATCTACTGCTGGATTTTTCCAGTGAGAGTTGTGTAGCAGAGCTGTCTGTTGGTAACTGAGACTGGGGAAACCACTTGATAAAGGAGGACATCTACCTGCACAGTAACTTCCTGATCGGTATTCTATTCACTAATTTGGGAAAATATAAGCTGTTTTCATTTTAATTTGTAAGGTCTTCTTAAATGTCTAGCATAATTATTCTTTCATATGATATATCTTCCAAAAGTCTTCAGAGTGGGAGGATTATAGAGAGCATGTGAAAAAGATGAGGAAACTTGACCACACCAGTCCATTTGCTTGACTGAAGTTAAAAAAATAGTTTTAAAATTTTGATGTTTAAAAGTATCTATAAATATAGGAATGATGGGATTCATCTTGAAATACATTTTGAGCTTCTGGACAGTCTAGGCTAACTAATTAGCCCCAGGCCAGCCTCAGCTTCAGAGCAAGATCCTGCCTAAACCTAACTAGTTAATTAATTATTTTGTATTTATATTGTACGAATGTTTAGTATTTTGTTTCTTAGCATTTCCTTATTTTACATGCTTTTCCATATGTGCATGTATATTGCCTCTACATGAGGAAAATTTATGAGTCTAAGGTAAAACCCTGAGAATAAAGATATTTAAATCTACCAGTTACTACTTCAGATCATCCTTTTCTTCCTTGCTTTCAAGAAGCATAAAAATTGTTATTAGGATTCTAGTCATAAACTCTGGACTTACTTAAAGTCTGATTTATGTGATTAATCTCCAATTACATCAAAAGCATTTTAATGTTTGTTTATGGACTTTGCAGTGAAGTGGGAATTGAATTTATGAGTCAGAGTGATCAAGATTTCCGCAATTTAGTGAGAATGGTATTTTCATAAGCATTTCAGTATATTTATGGGTTTTGTGGATTTACTGTTTGATTAATTAGATGGAATGAAATGAATACTAGGTTTCTTGGTGGCCTCTATACATAGCCTTACTCCATCAACATTCTCTCCAACTCTGCAACCAGAGTTATGATTCTGTGCTCAGAGCTTTGCTCTGTGGGGCTCAATAACTACTACTAGATTTAAGAACAGATGGTCAGGAAGGCTGTGGAGGGAGCTGATGGAGATGATAATGCACTGATACCAAGAGCCATAAAGGGAGCTGGAGAGATGACTCAGCAACGAAGAGGAGGAACTTCTCTTGTAAAGGACCCAACTTCAGCTCCTTGCTCCTATATGGGGATGCTGACACTGCCTGTCACTCCAGCTTGTGAAGATAACTTCTTGAAGACACATTCATACACATAATTAAAAATAAAAATATGTATTAAAATACATCTACAAAAGAGTGATTTAGCAGAGGCTTCGAGTGCAAAACAGGGTTTTAAGAGGCTAGTGTTTCTCACCTATTAAGAAAGAACATGTTAGTGCATAAAGTTTAAGAAATGTAGAGAAACTATTACCTCTATTTCATAAGCTAGATATGATATTTTCAGCGTGAGTGCATACCCACACTCATATGCACATTTACATGATTCTTAAAACGATGTTGACATATTTACTTACAAATACCGGATATCTCACAGCACTGCCCTCTTTCCCTCAAAGCATTCAGTCATGTGTATATGCTGAAACTTAATAATTTATTTAATTAACCTGTATTCTTGGCATTTTGACATTTTCTGGTACTGACCACTATATTTGACAATGGCTATCATTTAGCAAAAATACTCAGATTCACCTTAATTAAAACACACTTAAGGGAAGAAAATTTATGAATTGAACACTTCTATATATTGAATGTGACTCTCCTCAAGTTCATATGTTGATATTCTTATCCTCAAAGTAATGGTATCAAGAATGGACTTTAGGAAGATAATTATGTCATAAAGGTAACATTTATGGATAGGATTAATGAAATTATGAAAGAGGTCCATGGATGATAAGGATTCCCTCTAGTCTGTGATGATGTTGCCATTTATGAACCATGAATGAGTCCTCGCCAAGCAGAGCACATAAGTAGTTTCTATTGCAGAATGACCAGGCTAAAAAAACAAATATAGTTCACAGATTGGGGAAAAATGAGCCAGAGTGAGCAGAAAGTTAGAAGACTCACTCAAAGGAGAGAAGAAATGATAAACTAGTCTGCAGGAAGGTCACAGGAACTGATAAAAGGCATCTTGAATCCAAGTTTAAGATAGAAAAGAAGAAGGAAAGATGGTTGAAAAATACACCTGTGTATATTTGCTACTTGAAGGCGAAACCAGAGGCAGCTCTGTGATAATGGCTCTTTCTCACAGTGACAATGGAAATATGCCCACCTGAAATCGGAGGTTACTAATATATTTGATGATATAAAGAAGTAAAAATTGAGAATGACCAGTTTTGGAAAGAAAGATAAGCAATGTAATATAAATACAAAAAATTGTAATCAATCACATATTTGTTATTTCAGTTAATGTCACCACTCAAAATGACAACAGGACAACAGTTGAAGAAATTAAATGCGTGGAGAGTTGAATATTCAGGGCACATTGTGATTTTACCCGGAATAAAGTTATGTATGAACTCATTCTTACCATGTGAACTCTGTTAATAACAGACCTGACCTGAAGGGACATTGTGCTTTAGTGCCAACTTGACATACCTGGGTTGAGGGAGCCTCAGCTGGGGAATTGCCTCCATTGGCTTGGCCTGTGGCCATGTCTGTGTGGTAGTTTTCTTGATTGTTGAGTGCTATGGGAAGGCCCAGCCCCCTGAGGGAGGTGCTATCCTTGGGCAAAGTGTTGTCTATTATATAAGAAAGCAGGCTGAGCCTAGACCAGGTGAGCAAGTCAGTAAGTAGCTTCCCTACAGTGCCTAGGCTTCAGCTCCTGCCCTGGGTTCCTACCTCTGGCTCCCTAAGTGATGAATGTGACCAGGGAAATGTAAGTCACAAAAACCCTTTCCTCCCCAAGTTGGTATTTGTCAAAGTGTTTTGCAAAAGCAATTGAAGCAAACTAGAACAGATATGAAGTGATATTTGATGTGCCATCATCAAATTAGAAAAACCAATGTCCCAGTCAGGAAGCAAGACACCAGCAATAAAACCTTCATATGGTTAGTGCTTATGTTTTCAATCTAGGGTAATATTTGGTGGAACTTTCCATGACTTTAATATATTTTCTAACATAATTGTAAGTATAATCAATTTTATGTCTTGAACCTGTCCTAGACCCTTGGAGACCCCCTGATTAACCACTTATTTTAAAGGATAGAACCTTATTTGTAAGGAAGGTAATTAAAATGTTTTGTAATGAAGATGGAAATCATAGTGTCTTATACTAAATCCACAGGGATTTGTAGCTGAACTAGGTTGAAACTTTAATAGTATGAAGATGTTTTTCTGATGAACCTGCAAGAGGAATTCTAATAGACAGATTTGCTCAAGCTGTGGGTAACAGAAGAATGCTGAACTTAATTTGGGAAAGTAAGATAATTTATGATATGTGGGGAAGAAATTATCAGAAACTTTGTTTAAAGTCTGCTTTTTTAGATGTGCTGTATGTTGGGGAAACTTTTCAATATTTGTTTATGTGATTACCAGCCATGTTTTAACCTCTACTCTGTGCAAGGTACATACGAAGTAGAGCATTAGACAGCAAGACATAAACAAAAGCAATCTCTGCCCTTGGATTCATAATCTCCTCCTCCCCATAGTAGGGTATGACAAGACTCCTTTGGTAGAATTGTATATGAAGCCCCCTGAGTGAAAAGGAATGCTAAGGAAACTGATGAGTAGTTTCCACTTTTCTCAAAAGTGGAATTTCATGAGTAACCATATAGTAAAGTTTTCCATTTGAGTTAAGGACTATTTTAACTCTGTACTAAAATTTCCAAACATGTATAGAGAGTAACTCTGTAACTCATAAGAATAAGTCATTTGTGCATGTCACTCTTCTCCATGGATTAGGAATTACAGTCAATGAAGTATGGATTTTTCTTTCTGATTTGTAAAATTATTTAAAGTACTAACTCCTAGATAAAGTATAAATATGTACTATCTAATGGGGCATAATACCCACCAAATGCCTAGTTATCAGTAACATTATTAAATAAATGCAAGAAAAAGGCAAAATTTTGAAAGCAGATGCCAAGGGGGAGAAAGAGTGTGGGATTTGTTTCATAGCTGCTTTCCTATGAAAGCGAAAGACTCAAAAATGTTGCAGCTAGAAAAGCCCATATGTCAGAATCCAGTGGTTTTCTCTTTTTTTTTCTTTTTCATTTGCAGCAGTATGCATTCTTTGTAAGTGAGGTTAGTGTTCAATCTAAATTTATCTACTTATTTATTAAAGGCATCTTTTTCAAGAGTCCCTACTGAAGCATTCTTTCCAGTGTCCATGTGCCTTGAGGAGCTTTCCAGATAGAGCAGTGAGCTCTGCTTCCTCACTTTTCAGAAGGGAGAACAAAGTCCACTTGGGTCAATTATTACAGGGTAATTACGTTTCAGTATAAGAGTTCAGCTATAAATGTGGTCTTAAACCCAACTCAAAGCAACATGACAGGAGCACATAGGATTGAATTCCAAACCCCAGCTCTGCTTCCTCTAATTGCCGACTTAAGAAAAATGAAAACTTTCCAGACAAGTTACACAGGCAAAGAAAGGCTTTGTTCAAGACTCTTTCAGTGGAGATCAAGATATGGTATCAGGAAGAAATGGACTTAAAGCAAGTAGAAAAAGTTTTAAGCTCACCAGGGAGCAAAAGAAAGTTATCAGAAGACTGCCTAGGGTTAGCTGGTCAGTGTGATTAGACATTTACATTTTCTAAGTGTTATCTAATATAGATTAGATGCACAAAGATACTTGGCTTATTGTCTGCCATCTCCTTTCAAATGGATGAATCCCAAGTCCTCAGAATGATATCTCATAGGGTCAGAAAAATAGCTTACAAGTTATTTAAAGCAAGTGTTCTAAAATATTGGAGGCTATGAGCTGTAAAGAAGAAGCAAGCTGTCTAATTTCAGGGGAGCTGAAGTGAATAGCCAGGGCACCTTAGAAACTGATCCATTGAGGACTCTTCAAGGTTCATCTTTACCTTAAAAAAAGAGGGTATAAACCCTATCTTAAGGAAGTTATTGAACTTGTATGGGCTAGTACTACTAATGAATTTCAGCATGGTAGTATCAAATATCAAGTAGTAGATAGTATGCAAGCTCACAAAGGAAACTGATGTTTGCCAAGGGTGTAAGTAAGAGTAAGCCCACTACTCCTTCAAGTACAGTAACTCCACAGTAAGTGGCAGGTTCCTATACTGGAGGCTAATACCCTAATTTCTTTCATTCTTTTAGTTTTTCAGAGAAATAAACCATCCCTCAAAGAGACTGAGATTTGCCCAAGATCATACTCCAGCAAGAGGAGAGCTGTGATTCAAATACAGGACTGTTTGCTCTCTAAGTCTTTATTTCTGTAATAATGTACTCTCCAGAAGCTTTTTCAGACCTAAGGTCATAAAAAACTATATCTACACAGTCATCCTATGCTGGAAAATGGGATTTCAACCTTTCTTTAATCCTCTCCCAAGTTTTATTGACTATGAACATTATAATTATGAGACAAAAATTGGAAAGACAGAAGAACTTTTCAGATAACTTCTGAACAAGGGTCACATAGGTACAATTTGACATTTTCTAGAATGGACCATGTCAGCTGTTAAGAATATCAGGGTACTCTTAGGAGGAAGGCAGGTGACCTTTTCTTTCCTGGCCTTCTATACTTGGCATTAGCAATGGGGTGTGGGGTGCATTCTCTGTCTTAAGTAAGCCTTTTACCTTCAGGGGACAACTGAACAAAGAAGCATTCTCTGAAAAGCTAAATACAAAATAAAAGCTTTTCTTTTTTGCTAAGACTGAAACATGTGACTTTCTCTCCCACTCTGCTTCTCAATGAAAAGAAAATCTATTTTCCAGTACTGCTGGAGTTGTGAATTAGGAGGTAAACTCAGCCTGGTCAGGTAGTCCTATATAAAGAATACTGAATCTAGTGCCATAGGCTTAGGCTATAAACTACTTTTCACTAAGACATTATGGCCTGAGGAATGGCAATTCTTTTCCCTGAGCCTCAATTTCTTCTTCTGTGGAATGAAGAATGTAATTTCTAGGAATTGTTTGTTAGTCTTGTCATTAGAGCCATCTAAATGTTATCTCTATACAAGAGATCTTTAGAGATCACCTCAGTGAATGGCCTTCTCAGATGTACTGTTGTGTTCTTCATTTGCATAGGGAGGCAGTCAGGATGTACGGAACCACACTTCAGATGCACAGGGCTTCATCTGACCACTAGGTCCACTGCTTACTGCTTCCATGATATAAAACACGTTGTCTAACCTAGAGTTACAAATACCTCATATGTCAATTTGGGTGTCATGGATATTGGCAAGTCTTTGTTTTTGATTATTTTCCCCTTGCCTCATACCTGTCTAATAGCTTTTCTGTAATCAGAGAACCCCCATTTGACACACCTACCTTCTCTGAATGTATATCCACAAATAAAGTTTTTCAGCTTCCTTGTGGTTAAAGCTCAGACTTCTCATCTAACTGTCAGTCATACCCATGGACTTCAGTTTGGATGAGGAAAGTGGTCTCACATTGAATATGTTCCTGGCAATAGTGGTTAGGTTGCCAGGTCTCAAAGAGAGCACAGTTAGTGACTGAAATATCTGACATGTTCAGTATTAGGCTGTCATGTTGTTCCCAGCTGTGGTCCGAGTTATTGTTAAGTACCAGACCTACTCCTTTGAGTCCTTAGAGCTTATTCTAACAAATTTCTTTAATGACTCCTATTTCTACTTAAGCACATTACAGTTGGGTCTGTGTCATGCCAGGGAAGACTGACTGTCTAACATATGGAGATAAGAAAAGCTATAATCAAGGTCAATTTAAGGATCAGATAAGGTCGATACTTGAAACAGAGTTATGTTTTTCTGGTTTTACTGTCTTCATGTATTTGATATTTCATATTATTTGGGGAAACTTTGAAGATCAATATGCATGCTGGAAAGGACATTATGCTGTGCTTGAAGGGCACCAATTCCCTATAGGAGGGGCAGCAGAACAATTATAAGATCCCAGGTTTATGTTAGATTGAATTTCAATCACAACTCTCCTTCCTACCCAGTTTTCAGTGGCAAGCGATCCTATCATTCAGCTTTATTTTCTTCTGTAAAATAAGAGTTTCTTCCTTGTATGGTTTATGCTAATGCTGTTAATTCAGCCATTCCATTTGAAGCTACAGGCATCAAATGATCAGAGTTTACACAGTCTGAGTCCCCACTTGTTTAAGGAACTGAGTCAGATCCTTAAAGTAATATCAGCTACCTCCTTCTGTTTCCAGTGCTAGTGAAAGTACTAAGCAAGTGCTGAGGGCTGTGTTCCTCGCAGCAAGTTTCATACCCCTCATCACCTTTATTTGTCTGAAGAAATGGACAACTAACCATGACCATTCCTCTTCTACATATGAAGAATTGGTTGGTGACATGGTCAGCCTGGCCAAGCTAGAAAGAAATACCAATATTAGAGTCCAAGCTTCCTGGCTGTAATTCAGACTGGTTCTAAAATCTGCTCTTTTATTTTTTGAGACTTAGTTACTGGACATCCTCAGATAAAATGATGCTGGAAAGATTTGACATCCTCCCTTTTTTGATGGAGTTTCTGGCTTTTAAAAGAGGGTCCCATAATATACGTCTTCCTGCTTTAGCCTCCCGAGTGCTGAAATACTAGAAAATACACCAACACACACCTCAGTGCCCTCACTCATCTTTTCACAAATTCAGCAGTTATTCAGTATGTGTAAACATGAGATGGACAATAATGTTAGGAAATACTATGACTCAGAAACTGTACATGGAAGAATTCCTGCTCAAGTATTGATTCCTATGCAAGATCAGCTGAGCTCTAGGACTCTGTATAACACAGAGATGGAATAGTCTTTGTGAGCACAGAGTCATCATCTGAATTTCAGGGGTCTCCTTTCATTGAGGTTGTGCAGGTACCCTGCTTGTGCAAGAACTTGTTAACAGTTGTTTTAGCAAATTGTCCTGCTGGGAAGGACTCTTTTTCTCCTTCACCATCAATTTACATGAGACTCACTTATCACAATCGCAGTTGGATGTGTCCATTTAACTATGAGAAGGAAAATTTAAAGTTTGAGAAAGAAACAATAGAAGAAATGGAAATGTCCAGAGATTTCTTCATCATTCAAACCCAAACTAGTCAATACCTCAGTTCTTGTGGGCAATTGAATGGAAAGTGTCACTTCCTCTAAACATGGGGACGGAAGTCAGGGAAAGCAGAAAAACTGGCATTTTGAGGCAAAGCTTTCTCTTTTATCACAATGCATATTCCACTTAAAAGGGAATCTACTCTTGACTAAGTATGGACCTTCAAGTTATAACAAATAAAAATTACAATGGCAAAATAAAATCCTCTACCCTGGCATAGTTCATCTGAGAACAGACCAAAGAGGTGTCATAATAAATATTTAAAATGTGTATTTAAACTACTAAGTTTAGATATAAATTCATAATTGGCACTGGCCTCTATTTTGCTGTCTGCATATTAAATACACTGCTAGCAACTCAGCTTGAAGCGCACATGGTTGTAGTTTACACTGAGTAATCAAGATGTAGCTTAGTTTAGGTGTCACTTGCCTTGTAGGCTACACTAAGGCACCACTCTTGGTGTGGCATTAATGCTTGTTAAGCCTGCTGATCTTCCCTTGTTTTTACCTGACCCCGAGTCTCAGGGATCAGTGAACAAAATTTAATACATGGAGGATCCATATTTTCATACAATGCCTTTATGTTTTTGACACTGAAAATGATTGCTTCTTAAAGTGAATCTGAATTTCCCCATGAGGTCTGGGGACTTAGACTAAATGGTTAATTGCAAAATATTTCCTCAAAGAAACTCCTGCTAGAAATGGAAGAAAATTACATTGTCTCCTCCAGCATTTCCATAACTTTTTCTAATTGAAATACTTTCCTCCACTGTGAAGGAATTAACTTGGTTGAACAGATGTTAAGGAATTATCTACCATGTTTAACACAGGATTTTAAGCATCCCTACCCAGAATTCCATGAATCAGTGATATAAATTAACATCAGGAAAAAAATCCAAAAATAAATTTCAGTGGTGAATCACTACTACATATAATTTGTGATTCCCTTGAAGGTTCCTTCATTTCAGTATTGCTTTTTTTTCTACTAAATTCCTGATTGTTTGAAAGTTTTGCCATTGGACTCTTTAGAATTTTCACTTTCCTCTCTATAAAATACAATAGCAAGGCCTTATTTGGTGCATAGTGGAATGTCTACAGGAATTGTAGAATAGGTACAGCAAGGGTCTTATTGTCTAAAGGTGCCGTTATTCTTCTTCAAAATTACTCTTTTAAGGTGTGAGAGAAGACGTGGGCAACAGAATAAATTCAAAAAAAGATCAGGGTTAGAATTAGAGAGAGTGTTTGAGTATCACATGGAACCACCTAATTCTGGTAATGTTTCAGTTCAGCCTCAGATTATCATATTAGGAACCCGAAGTCTCAGGGGTGTGTGTGTGTGTGTGTGTGTGTGTGTGTGTGTGTGTGAAAGAGAGAGAGAGAGAGAGAGAGAGAGAGGCAGAGAGATATAAATAAAGCTGTACCAAATCACAAGAAAATCAAAACAGACCAAACAAACTTCCAAGACTGGCCAGACATGCTCACAGTGAGCTTTCATTTACTAAATGAGAAGTTATTTCTAAATTACTTTCCAATAAACCATCTGGTGTAGATTTTTGTCTTGGTGTTTCAGTATTTAAATATGTCTCTGGAGATTTGGTTCCTGATTAGCATGTTAAGGGTGTCCAAAGCTGTAGGTGCAGGTAGATTTACATGCACATACATCAAATCTTTTTAAAGAAGAAAATTAAATAAATGTACTTGAGAATGCAGCACCTTTGGTGTGGTTCACGACTATGTACAGCGGTACATTATGATTCTCAGCTGCTCTACTCACAGGAGTAGATCACATAGGCACTCACCAGGAGGGAGAAACTTCCAGATACTACATAAGAGGATTATATCTGTCCTTGCACATGTGAAATAGATAGGTGATGCTGGCAATATCAGGAACACATATAAATAGGATGGTATAGAGACCCTACAATGAACAGACAGGGATGGAGGTGTGCTGTTTGATGATTCTAGTATTTTGAAAATACTTTACGTTTTATGTATGAGTGTTTTGCCTCCTTGTATGTAAGTGCACCCATGTCATACAGTGCCCATGGGGATCAGACGAGGATATTCAATCCCACTGGAACTGGAGATATGGACTATTGTTAGCTTCCATGTGGGTGCTGGGACTTGATCCAAGGTCCTCTGCAAGAACAGCCAGTTCTCTTAACCACTGATGATTCTAGTCTTAACTCTCGTTTGTATTTTCCAGGTTAATGTGGATTTGGGATATAAGATTTGCAAATATAAATACTTAACTATGTCATGCATATAATGGGTACTCAACAGATATTTGTGATTATCCTAATATACTAATGAATACTGAATTCTGAGAATATTGGAGGTCAGACTAGATCTAGGGGCCAGAGGGCTAGCACAGCACGTAAAGTTGTACAAGCATGAGAACCTGAGTTCAGATTCTGAGAACCCATGTAAATCTGGACAAGGTAGCTTGTGTCTACAATCCTGGTTCTCCTACAGCAAGGTAGGATGCAGAGGTAATCAAATACCCAGAAACTGGAAGGTTGAATAGTCTGTCTCATGTAGCAGAGAATAACAGAACCTGTCTCAAGTGATTTGAAAGGAGAAGACTGACACCTGAGCTTGTCCTCTGACCTCCACACATGTGTCACTGCTCACACAGGTGCACCTGTAATAACACAAAAGCAACATACACACACACACACACAATTTTTAAGACATAGGAAAATATGTGGGTGCTGTTCTGTAAGACATTGCCTTTTAAACATTTTCATCAGTTTTCACAGCCTTCCTGGCCTCTTGGTAAAGAGAACCTGGATGCTTGTGTCTGAATGTCAAAGCTCACGCATATCATGTCATGAGTTGCAGAAAGTGTTGAACAGATCATTCTTCATAAAAGACTATGTAGGTCAGAAGATCTCATCTCTCTGATCACACTAATTAGCCTACATTCTTAGTCATTCCCTGTAATTGTCCTGCAGGAACTCTGTCAACCCCACCCCAGCAACATCAGTAACAGCAGTGGGGCATGGGAATGACTCAGACAAATTAGATGGAATACAATTTGCCTCTCTGTCTCTGTCTCTCTGTCTCTGTATCTGTCTCTCTCATCTCTTATTTTCCATGAGATAAAAACGTTGATCACACAAGTCTACTTGCAATTCCTTGGGGGAGTATCTTGGGTCATTGGAGGTCTATCCACGAAAGTGTTCTTGGAACTTTTCTCCCTCCTTTCTTTATTCTTCTTGAGCATGAGGTAAGCAGGTGGCTCCACCTGCCCTCCTCACCATGGTTATTCACTATTCCCACTTAAGGTCCAAAGCAGCAAGACTTTAACTGAGAGTTGAACTTCCAAAACTATGAGCAAAAAGGAAACATTTTCTTTTTATAGGTTAAACATCTCAGGCATTTCATTATAGCTCTCTGAATCTGACAAAGGCAGTAATTTTCAAAAATAGATTACCTCTTTATATTTGATCTTAATAACAGTTCTTTTTTATTGTGACTGTGGGCTTCACTTAATGCTGAGGAGAAGAGGTAAAAGCAGGTACATTATGATACCAACACTAGTGAAAGCATAATAAGACCATCAAGGTAACAGGAAGATTTTCTGAGGACGTATGCTCTAGTTTCTGACCCTGTGAGAGGTTTTGTCAAAAATTAATGTGGAAAGTTTGCCAAATCCTTCTCGGCATCAGTTGAGATGATGGTTTAGTTGTTAGTATGGCTACATTCAGAGTTTGATATTTTTAAGTACTAGAATAATTTCCACTCTTGAGATAAATTGTACTTGACCATACCATGTGCTTTCATTTTAGTACATTGTTGAATTTGCTTTATAATTGTGTGTCTACATTCATCAATACCTTGCTCTTAAGTTCCTTTCTTTGTCATGACTTTGCCTGGCTTTGATGGTGCTGTGATCTTGGCCCCAGCATGCATTGTGGTATATTTCACTTCTTCAGATTTTTGAAGGGACTGGAAGAATTTCTATGATTTTCTCCTTAAATTTTTTCTTTAATTAAGAATAGAACCTGCTGGACCTTGAGCATTCTGAGAAGACATGCTTTTAATTTCAAAGTCAATGTCTTCACCATATATAGGGTTATTTGGATTACCTATTCTTTCCTAAGTTATATTTAGTAGTTTGTATGTTTCAAGACAATGATCTGTTTCACCTGAGTTAAAATTTTTTATAACCTCTCTATTTTTAAATGTTCACGTGTTTAATTATTTATTATAGCATGAGAGATTTAACCCAAGGTCTTGGGTATGCTAGGCAAGGACTCTGACATTGATCTACATCTCTAGTCTTCTTTGGTTTCAAATATAAATTCATAGTAGATTTAACTATTCTCTACTTTGAACTGAATCAGCAGATTTTTAAATTTTTAAATCATATGTTCTTATTGTGATTCAAAATACTTTATAACCTCCTATTGAATTATTTGTTTCATTATATATTAATAATAGCTAATACTTTCAAAATTATTGGATATTTTTGAAGATCATTTCTGTTTTAATTTCCTTATGGTCAGGGTGTATACTTTGTAGAGTTATATGCATATAGAGAATTACTATGTGACTCAAAGTATGATCTGTCTCTCAGTATTTATTCTTTAAAGATAATATATCTATACAATCTTCCACACTATAACCTATTTTGTAACGTACAACATATGTAAAAGTAATATGCATAACAAAACTAAAATAAAGGCAAGTGAGAGATTTAAAATTTTATTATGATAAGATATACGGGAAATAACATACCATCAAGGTTCGGTTAAAAAGTTAAATATGTATGCTTATAGCCAGAAGAAATCAATAAAGTAACCAAAATCGGAGCTTCAGCTATGAGGCCCATAAAGAAGCTTATTCCTAAGAAGAACTCAATAATTTAAGAGAAAAAAATGAAAGAGAAAATAATATGATAGACTTAAATCTCAAAGCAGTCCATGTCATATTAATTGTAAATACCATAAATTTCCAAATTAAAACCCAGATGTTATTAGAATAGATTCTAAATGATTACAATATCTGCTTCCTACACAAACACTCTTTATGTAGAATAATATAAGCAGGTTAAAGATAGAGCCATAAAAATGTTGCTCCAAACAATCTTCAATGAAAAATTTCTAGCATGAGTATATAAAAACAGACAGATTATAAAGAAAAGTATATTCTAAGGTGTGAATATTACTTCATCATGACTGATGGTGCAGTTAATCAAGAGAAAATGAAAATACTAAGTATGTTTGAACCTAAGATAGCTCTTAGATATGAAGCCAAAACCAGGGGAAATAAATCTCTAAACTCTAGCAGAACATGTTAATCCTCTTTGTCAATGTGTAATAGAACAGTTCAAAAGTTAGGCAAGATCAGATAAATTTGAATAAAATTAAGCATCACTTGACCTGTTTACTGAATAAATACCAAAGAACAGAATACCTTTTTGATTTTAGTTTTTTCCAACTCTTAGTAGAGCGATGGAGTTATTTTTATTCTAAGTATTGCTTATCTTTTTCATGTTCCTTGTATGGAGCCAAGTAATCTTTTACCAGTCATTCTGAATTTCATTCTGTGTATTCAATTTATTTCTTGGAAATATTCTTGATCCTTGTTCTAGAATATATGGAAGTGGCTTAGAGTCAGAGTGTTTTGAGTTCTATACTTAATATTTGTAAGATAAGAAGGGAGCGATATGTTATATCAAAGCATTTCTTTCTCTTGCTCTTATGAGCAAGCCATGGGATAGATCTTGGTGAATTATGAACTTCCCCAGTCTGTTTGTTGAGGACAGTCACTAGCCACAGTGCTCTGTGAGTTCTGGTGCTTTTCCTTTCAATCATGGGAAATGGTTCCTTCCTTGCTCTTGGGATGGTTCTTCACATATGATGATCAGAACCCTACTCAACAATCCACAGGTTGTCTACAGATAACTGAGTGTTGTCTGTGCAATATTCTTTTTTCTGGAAGTCTGTCTGATAAATAGCAGCCTAGGTCTTCTCAGATACAGGTATTTATCGCCAACTCATCAAGTCTACCCAAAGGAGTTCCTCCTCCTCTCCCTACACTATTCCCTGGAATTCGTAGGCCACATTGTATCATTTCCTTATGTCTTACTGATTACTAGTATTGATTACGTGATGATCAGGGTTTCCAAACTCTATTTTAAATTTATTTTTACAGAATTTTTATGATTTTCATACAAACTACATCCTTCAGTGTGGATTCATCCCCTGGGCCACCAAGTGACGCATCATTAAAAGATGCTATCCACCCCCCCCAACCTCCTAGTAGCTATTAATTGCCAAAAGTTGCTTAGATTGGATTTCTCACCATTTCTCCATATCTGTGCTGGAATTTTGTCTGGTTTGATCTTGCTTCCTGTGCATGCTGTCACTATTTCTGTGAATTCATTTGAGTAAGTGGTCTGAAAGTCTCTTGGTTCCTTGTGGTTACCCACCCTCTGGCACTTACAATCTTCCTACATCCTTCAGCCTTGGGAGGCAAGGTTTGGAAAAGCTGTCCAGTTTAGGGATAAGCCACCTGTCTCTTAATTTTTGCACACTGGCCAATTGAGGTTTTCTGTTGATCACCATCTGCTGCATAAGGAAACTTCTCTGGGGAGAGTTGAGAGATACGTTCATCTATGTGTAGGTTGCACTGAAGATGTGTCATTTAGGGATGTCTCATAGACACTTATTCTCTGCATTTGACCAGTTCTGAAACTCTATAATCCTGGCTAGTCATGTGTTCTCTGGCAGCTTCAGCCAAGGCTCAAGGATAAACTGGTTCTTACTAGTTAGCAGAGAAGATCTGCACTCTCTTAAAGTCTTGTTTCATATAGTTTTCAGGTTTTAGTTGTTTTATGAGACTATAATTTTTTCTTCTCACTATGGCTTTGTCAGAACTAGAAACAACTAGATCTTTCCAACTCTTAGTTTCTAGGGTGAAAGAAACCCTATAATTTCCTCAAAAATAGATGATATCACCAATAAGGAAATCTGAGGAAGTAGAGGATATTATTAAACATGTAGCAAAATATTTAAATCTAAAATCAGGTCTTTCTCAAAGTTCTCAGTCACTTAAAAAGTAATGAATTATGTCATAGTTTTGATATGTATAAGGGAGTTCTGAAATTCCAAAAGGAGATCCCCATGCAGTGGCACTAGGATCCAGTGTCTACAATTCCTTAGTTATCCCCCTTTTAGTCTCTTTTATAGTTAACCCCTGGAAGCATTACGGTGAATGGTGGTTTACAACAGTAGACAGTACAGAGCATCTCCTAGGCTCTCCTCACTGGAAGCATTACAGTGAATGGTGGTTTACAACAGTAGACAGTACAGAGCATCTCCTAGGCTCTCCTCACTGGAAGCATTACGGTGAATGGTGGTTTACAACAGTAGACAGTACAGAGCGTCTCCTAGGCTCTCCTCACTGGAAGCATTATAGCAAACGGTGGTTTACAACAGTAGACAGTACAGAGCATCTCCTAGGCTCTCCTCACTGGAAGCATTACAGTGAATGGTGGTTTACAACAGTAGACAGTACAGAGCATCTCCTAGGCTCTCCTCACTGGAAGCATTACAGTGAATGGTGGTTTACAACAGTAGACAGTACAGAACATCTCCTAGGCTCTCCTCACTGGAAGCATTACAGCGAATGGTGGTTTACAACAGTAGACAGTACAGAGCATCTCCTAGGCTCTCCTCACTGGAAGCATTACAGTGAATGGTGGTTTACAACAGTAGACAGTACAGAGCATCTCCTAGGCTCTCCTCACTGGAAGCATTACAGTGAATGGTGGTTTACAACAGTAGACAGTACAGAACATCTCCTAGGCTCTCCTCACTGGAAGCATTACAGCGAATGGTGGTTTACAACAGTAGACAGTACAGAGCATCTCCTAGGCTCTCCTCACTGCCTTGACACAGAGGAGACTAACATTCTGGTTTATATTTAAAAAAAACAGTCAACATATTAAAAATAAAACCATATATAATCAAGAACATGTAGTTTATGGATAGACAGCTTTATCACAATCATTCCATAATGCCAAATATAAGAATGAATGTTTGTGAGCCTGGTACACTTACCTAAAACGATTGTTAAGGAAAATTTAAAAAAAGAAATGTCTGTAGATTCCTTAGAATTTAGACAATTTTCACTCTCAAAGAATCATTGTTATTATTATTACTATATCCTGATACGGATCTGGATAAATTCAATAATGTTTAGCTACATATTGAGTTCCAGTCTTATCTACCTATTGAAAGAAATTTGGACATTCAACTGAATTATATTATTATGTCAGATAACAGTTTTCTGGGACTTGGGCCACTAATTGTTCTTTTGGAATAACTATGCTTGAGGAAATCATAGATAGTAACAAAGACAGAAAAATATTCACATACTTTACAGAACTAGAATTTTATACCCCTTTGAGCTTCTTCTCCTCCCCAGATCTCGTTAACAGTTACCATCTTGCTCTCTCGGACCCTGGATGTCACTGCTCAGCCTCAGCTTCATCTTTACAGTGTCATTTCAAACTTCTCACGTTCAGCTCTCCAGGATGGCAAGCCTGGAGCGTCCCACTCCAGTCCAGAACAAACGGCTACCCGAGGAGCCCTTCTACAACATGGCTTTCGTGCGTCATTCCTGTAACAAAAACTGACAATAGCTCTTCAGGCCCCATTGAATCTGGTTTGAATGCCTCATCCTGGCACACAGTGCCGCAATCAGCTGGTTTTAACTGCCATATCAATGAAATAGTATTTATCAAACTGCCTTCTCATTATAGTACAATTTTCACCTCCGTCTTCTCTCCTTAATGTGCCCTTCACGGATTTATCTCCAACTTGCACATTTTTCTTAATATTTTTCCCAAAAAATATCTTCTAAGCTTCTTGACAGGGGAGATATGTATATTTCTCAAGGTAGATTTATCAGAGAGGATTAATTTTGTGCATATAGTAGCAAAAACAAAGAAATAGCGGCTCGAATAGGTTCCTAGGAATGTTTCTTTTGTGTAAAAGATGTCTGGAGGCACAAAGACAGAAGGCTAGAGTGTAACTTCCCTACTCTGAAGAACAGCACTGTCTGTCTTGATAGTCTACCATCCTAGAGCAAGGCTCAGAAAAATTTGACCTGTAAACATATCTAAAACAGAGGACTTTTGTCTGGATTAGAAACTAGTAGTAAGACCTCATATTTAAAAGTGTACACACACACACACACACACACACACACACACACACACACACATAATCAGACAAATCAAAAAATAAAACCTTGAAAGTCAGGAAAAGAGAATAAATATGGTTTTTAAAACCTACATCTCTGTCCATTCCAGAAAACGTGGCAACTCCTGTGCCTTGGAGCATAGATTTTACTCAAAAGATTACCTCGTGGTCAACACAGCTGCTGGGCCTCTAACCATCATGCCTATGTTCCAAACACCATAAAGAAGATACAAGGAAGGGCAGACTGACGTATCTCAGCCATGGCAGTTCCCTTTGGGAAACTTCCATTGTCTCTATCTTCACCTTTTATAGTACGTAAGACTAAACTTTTCCACAATGTCAGACTCCATCAAAGCTGGAAATGTGGAGTCTTATCTGGGAACATCATGAGTCTTGATACATCTGGTTTTCTATTATGATCTAAGATGGATGTTGGCTAAATGAGTGTTCATCTCCAGTTAAGTTCTGATAGTGATGCATTTAAACCCTCCAGTCAGTGTTCCAACATCAGCAAAATATGAATCCTACCAGTAGTAGATGACACAGCTTAACTGAAGCTTACTCAAACATAAATTCCCTATGCTGATTCTGATATGTGTTAAATATTTGATAAATACTTACTTTCCAGTATATATCAGGGAAATCACTTTATTTGGAACTTCATTCTGAATTCCTGTCTTGTTTATATCAGTATCTTTAGTTCCTTTCATTTGTATGGAAGAAAAATTGAGACTTGACTTCCTGATCTAAAGCAAATCATCCCAAATTACCTTATTTTATTATAAAATAATACAACTCTACATCTAAGGCTCAGGGAAGAATGTGCCTCTTCACTAATAAAAGATCCCTCCATTAGTCAGCTTTCCAAATAAAATATAACTGATATAACTTAAAAGGAAAGTATGTTTTTTGCCTGTTTTGGGACTGATTGACCTCATTGCTTCTGACCTTTGGCATAGCAAATAGTCATGGTGAATGCTGATATCAGCAGCATCACACTCAGTGGACCTCAGTGGGGATAATAATGCAAACCATACTAATTTCTCAGGATGTTCCATAAGCTAAGTAATGTATGAGGGCTATAGCCATGAATACAACAGAAATCTCTGCATTCATATAATTTATACCCTGATAGAGTAATGACAATAAAAATATAAGAAATAAATACATATTGTGTATGATGGCACATACTGTCACAAAATGAAAAGAATGTAAGATATATAGAACACAGAATTGTGCAGGTTAGTTTTCTTTTCTTTTTTGATTTTATTTTTTGGTCAACTTGACACAAACTGGAGGCACCTGGGAAGGGAGAACCTCAGCGGTGGAATTTCCTACATCAGATGAGCCTAAAGCTATATCTTTGGGAGCAGTTTCTTGATAACTAACAGATGTAGTACGCCCAGTCAGCTATCAGTGGTGCCATCCCTGGGCAGGTGAGCCAAGATATATACGAAAAGTAGCCGAGCAAGCCAGGAGAAACAAGATCATAAACAGCATCCCTCCATGGTTTCTGCTTCCCTTAATGAAGCAAGGCAGTGTGTCAGCTGAGAAAAATGCCCCATCAAGTTGGTGTTGGGCAATGCATTAGATAAAAGCAACATAAAATGGATTAGAATACCAGGATAGAGAACTGAAGAAGCACTTAGTGGTGAGAACAGAGTGAAATGTCAGAAAAGGAGCAGCAGGGTAAGTGAGAAAGGCTTGTGGATGCTAAGAGAGAGAGAAAGAAAGAGAACTAAATACAGCATGACTTGACAGTGTATCAAGGGTGGGCATGTTAGAGTCACATCAAAGAACCTTCTAGAATAATCAGAGAAAATAAGCAGGCAAGAATATATAATAATTTAGCTTTTAATGAAAATCCCTGAAGATGATTATGAGAAGACTTTGACTTCTGATCTGAGTGAGAAGGATGCCACTGGAAACATCTGCACAGGAGAATATGTCTCACTGACATCTGAGAAGGCACTCTCATTGATATGATGGAGATATAGAGAAGGGCATGTGGTTGAAGGCGGGGAGGAGGATGAGTTAAATTGCTAATCTAATAATCTAAAAAGAGATCATAGTGTCTAAGTTGGGAGATAGTATCAGACAGTAGACATATTCTGAATATAGAGCTATGAGTTTTTGCTGGTGAATTGGATGAGATATATGGGAGTAAAAAGGTCAATCGTATTTCTGAGCTTACCATCCTGTGAAACTACAAGGATACAGTTGTCTTCCACTGACATGGGGAATAATGTCAAGGCATTTGTAAAGGAATACAAACTCCAGAAAGCAACTTACACTGATGATTCCTATAAGAGAACCATGCATAGATATGACAGGTGAGGGAGTTCAGTATTTAAGACTGAGATTTCAAGGTAGAAATATAAGATTTAGAACTGTCAACATGTAAACCTCATGTTTCCATTCAAAAACTCATGCATTAATATTCTTTCTGGTTCCTGTTTCACTAGGTTCCTTGAGCCTGAGATGTACAGTTTGCATTATAGATATGCCACTTAGAGATGGGTACCTCACAGACACTTATTTTCTGCCTTAGACCAGTTGTAGAACTTTGTAATAATCTTTATCTGTAATTAAAAATGTTTCATGGATGATTGATGTGAATTACACTTGTCGGTAAATATAAGAATATTTATTTAGAATATAGGTAGAAATTACATTGATCTAGGGAGGTGACAAAAGTAGGTTTTTGTCTAGGATCTATGACCTCTTCAACCATGTGTGTTTGACTGTGTTTATACTATCACACAAGAATTTCCTCCTATTAAGCTGGCCTTAAATTTAATTAGACAGATGTTGATTACCCCAAGATAAAAGTGTCCCTGCAATAGCAGGTTCTCTGCTGGGATGGTCATTCTTGTGGTTCATGCACGTTACATCTGGAAGGGATCAGTGATTGGTTTTATCCCTTGGACGTTTGTCAAGTATCTTCTGATACAATGGGATATAGTTGTACTAAATGAGCCTTCAGATCAGTTACAGATAGATTGTTTAAAGTTCTGTTTAAAGTATGTCCTGTCTTCAACAGTAGGGTCTTATCTTCAAGTCCTGGGAGGCAATAAAGGGCTGTGGCAATAACCTAAATTATTTGAAGGCTCTTGGACTACCAACAATTCAAAGGGAGGTTTTCACTGCCTGGCACCATGATTTTTGTTATATAGCCTTCAGTTATACATGTGCACTATACACACACACACACACACACACACACACACACATGCACGCACACACACACACATGGACACACACATTGTGCATATTTTTCAGTAGGCTTTTGAACAATAAATTTCCTCTGTTTTTTCACACCATCTAAGCATTATGCATCTCTTCTCCCTCTCCCACTGTATAAACTCCCTGTTCCCTCCTTAAGGATCCCCACTTTCTCCTTTTCCCCTTGATAACAACTGTCTCTTACTATCCCCCATCTTCCCCTTTCTCAGTCTCCCTTTTCTCCTTTACTCTCTCACCTGAGAAGCTTTTCCATGCAACAGATGTTGATTAACCCAGAAAGCCACAGCTGGACAAAGTGCAGAGAATAAGAGAGTGCAGAGTGCCTATTCCTGAACAGCACACCTGTATCAAATCTCTGACAACAAAGACCCAGGGCCATTGAGAAAAATTGGACAGAACCTGTAATTGCAGGAGGTGGTTGATGATTGCAGGAAGCAGTTTTCCAGAAAGCTGGGAAGGTACTCATATGAACTTTCAGCAATAGAACAGCACACACAAGACTCATGCAAACTCAAGCCTGACAAAAACACAGCATAGAAATGAGGAAGTGAAGAAGAAGCCCTAACCCTAGCTGTGGATCTATTGGCAACTCGTACCTCTTGGGAGAGGGAGAGTTGGGTTTTATAATGAGTGACACTTGGCATGTTAACCAGGCTCCAGGAGATGGATGCAAACCAAAAGATCCTTCGCTACATAAACCTGACTTGATAAGCCTTAATATATATGATAGAGCACATGAAATTTGACAGGAGGGGATAGAAGAGTAGTGCGGACTGGCGAGGGTCTAAATGTGATCAAAGTACTGTATGAAATTCTCAAAAATCAATAAAAGAGGAAGAAAAGAAAGCATGCAAAAGACAAATAAAAACATCAGGAAACCAAAGAGAAAGTGCTATTTCATCAAAAATTGCCTTCCGGTAATGTAAGACAGAAGTATAACTGGTATTTGAATTAGCTTCCTGGAGGTGATGTTTGATTTCAGCAATGGAAAAACATAGGCTGAAACAGGTAGGGTTAAAATGAATTAGAATATAATTTATGGATAATAGAGATGCAGGTATTATTTGTGATGATGGAACAAAATCTTTAGAAAAGAAAGAACTGTAAGACACTGAGATGAAGATGATTGCTATTTCATTGTAACTCTGGCAAATGATAACAAAGATGCAGAATGATTGTTACGGAAGAAAGTTGTTTGATACTGTTCATAATTATAGGAATACAGATTAGAAATAACACTGAAAATATGTGGGCATCAGTCCATAAAAATATGATAATATGCTCAGTTGGAAAAGTTTGAAAGAAATAGCTCTACATGCTGTTTGAAGAAACAGAAATGATGCAATTCTTTTAAAAGACATTGGAGAGTAATGTGCAAAATAGCTGGTCAGGTAAGGGGAGAGGGTGACCACTTCATTTACTTATAATCAGGGAGAGCTCAGTCATATAGTACAGAGGATATACTGTAGACAGAATTTTGTTGCCCTATGATTATATATTGAAGTCTTAAGACCCAGTGTGATATAGGGCCTTTGTTAGGGAATTAGATGAGGTCATTAGGTGGGTTCCTGTGGTACAGTGAATATCTTTATAGCCAGAGGGCTGCTCTCCATCTCACTCTACCATGCACTGCCTTTGCAGTGCAGGAAGAGAATGCTTACTAGAACCTTCGCACTGTGTGCCCCTAACAATGGGTTTCCCAATCTCCTTGAAAAATAAATTTCTGTTATTTGATGCACCTAGTCATGAGTATTGCCAAAGAAAGTAGACTATGATAATTGAAGTAAAGGCTAGATATTATTAGGGAAACCTACAGAATGTATTCAATGAATTTCTAATTTAATAGAATCTTTACAGTTCTTTTATATGGTCTAAGTTATTTAAAGCTTGATTAACAATGCCAATATCACTAGGATATCTTGCGTGTCTGTGTGTTTGCATACTTAATATAGTACCCACACAGACCAGAAGAGGTTATGAGATCCCATGGAGCTAGAGTTACGGTGGGTTGTGAGCTGCCTGATACGGATACTGGGAAATCAACACAGGTCCCCTGTAAGAGCAGTATATATTCTTAACCACCAAACCATCGCTCTATCCCCAGGTTTAAGCTTTTAAGAAGCAATGTGTTTCGTTTTGTTATGCTTTTTTTCTGTCACAATTATTCTAACAAACACTTCAATTAACAAGCATTACTAGTTTTAGGTTTGTATATGTAATCCTTCGAATTATTACAAAGAAATATTACAGTGTTACTGAAGCCTCATTGAGCTTTTAACAAGCAGATTTTTAGGCAAAAGCAAAACTCTATCATGACAAGATAAACCAAGTTGAAAGATTTAACTTCAGTGTTCTGGAAACAGGGCTTTAAATCTTGCATTCATTAACTTGTATGCTGATTAACAAGAAGTAATAGCTAGCTTGAGGCTTCTCTGTTCAAAGCATCCAAGTCAACAGATTGCCTTTATTTTAAGCTTCTTCAGTAACTGCTTATTAAGAATGATAGTCTGATTTAGGTCTACTTCTCTTCCAGGGCAGAATTACAAAATGAGGGACTTATAAATTTCAACAAACTCAATTAACCTCTCATCAGTTTTCTTATTGAATGTGTAACCAAAAACACAATTTTATACTATGAAATTTACTTAGAATAACAACTACTTGCATCATGCTATTATTGTTTATTTTCTTTATCAGAATATTCACATAAATGCACTAGTCTCACACACAGTCACCCAATTGCTCCCATTCTCCTCCAAGACAAGAGGTAACAAATAAGAACAAAGGCTAAATACCCTGTCTGAGCCTGCAGGTTGAGAGCAGGTGAGCTCAAATCAGAGTCAAGGAGGGCTGCCAAACACTGGTATAAATGTCAGCTTTTTGTATGGACCAATATTGTTGCTGCTCTGACTGACCTTCCTGCCTTCAAGCCTTGCTCACGTTAAGCCACTTCCACAGTATTCAGCACTGGAGTCAAGCACTTTTTGCTAGACACTTCAGTTTCTTTAGAGCAATCCTGTAGTTTCTCTAGCTCTTTATATCATAGGTGTCTTTTAGAACACTTTACTTCTGGGACCCAGTCAGTTCTCTCCAGCTTCTGTATATCGCATTGAAGAAAGATTCACACCATCTTCAAAGTTTCCAAAGCATACAGAACCACCACTGTGTGCAAGAACTTCTTTCACTGGATTACATTTTGCTCTCCTTGTTGTTTTGGACAGGCCATTCTGTCTGTCCATCATGTCCATATCAGAATACATATGAAAGCTGAAGTCTTGATTTCCACAGGTATAAAACAAACAAACAAAAAACCTCACCAAATCATTTATCTCTCTTATCTTTATAGTTGATAGTACTGATTATTGCTAGGGAGTATAAGATATTTTCAACCAAGAAATAATTTTAAAAGCCCTGATCTTTTTAGTTTCTCCCTCCCCTCCTTTGTTTTCTTTACACTTTCTTCATCTTTCTGATGAACCCAAGCCATAAATTCCTATTCATGTCTGATTACAGCAATCAGCCCTTCTTTTCTTATCTTCTTTGCTGCCAATTGACTCAGACCCTTGCCACTGTGTTCAAAATTTGCCTGTATCTCTTACCAAATGTATCTCCTTCCTAACAGGGTTTCTGAAACCAACTGGTTCACTTCTCTAAAGGGTCCTTCCTGTTCTTGCTTTATGTAGAGACCCTCCAACCCCACCCCCTAAAGGTATACATATTGTAACAATGATAAAGAAGGATACAAGAAATTGTAAATGAGAGTGACTAGGGAAAATGGGAGAAGTTGGAAGGGGACTGGGAGGGGTAGAAATACTTACAATACTCATGCATGATATTCTTAAAGAAATGAAACACTGATCACCTACATGCATGCAAAACACACGCATAAAACAAAAGTATTTAAATATCAAAGTTCACAGAAATATAAGACTAAATTTCCTGACATAATTTTAGGTTATTATTTTTATTTTTATTTTATATATACAAATGTATTGCCTGTATGTATATAAGTATACCCATGTCATTCAGGGCTCATGGTGGACAGAAAAGGGCATTTGATTCCCCTGGAACTGGAGTGATGGATGGTTGTTAGCCATCATGTGGGTGCTAAGAATGGAACCCAGGTCTTCTGCAAGAACTGCTAGTGCTCCTAACTACTGAGCCATCTCTCCAGACCCTTCTTTTATTTTATTTATTTTTATTATTTTATCTGAAATAATGTTTAATCTAAGCTATAACCTTAAATTAAATCCTATCATAAATCTATTTATGCAGCAGATTGGGACTAGAGCTGTTTAAAGCCGGTACATTGCTAGGAGCTAAAGCATATACATGTTCAGGGGGAATCATATGTAGTGATAGTAGTGACAGTAAATACATCAGCTAGGGTTGAGGCCAGGAAGAGAGATGTCATAGAAATTGGGTAATGTGATAAGAGCTTAATAAGGAAGCTATTTCCAAAGTGTGGACTAACAGATTGTCAGAAGAACAGCAACATGACAAACTGGGCTAAGTGAAAGGTGATGGAGAGAAGGATATGGGGACATAAAGAATCAGATCAGTGGGCATTCAGTAGGACCTCAAGCATTTTGTTGAGAGGCCTTACACACAAAGCTGTAGCCATACATAAGGAAGGGAGATGAAGTAGACACCCCTTTCCTCTCCTACCTCTCAACTTGGATGAGTTAAAGATAATCCTTCCTATTCTTTCCTGTCTGGAAGTCAGAGGACACACAGGACCCCTAACATATCTTTGTCACCTCCTTAATTAAAGCCAGGGTCTGAAAAATGGGGAAGAGTGTATCAGGCATGGCAAACACATGACCATTTAGTAACCACAAGGTAAAATGGAATATGTCTTGAGATAACAAATTAATGAAAACTGCTAATTGGTGACTTCCATTGAGCTTAGTATTAAGTCATTTCCTAGTTATTTTGAACATGAAGTAAATGTTTATTCAATAGTGTTTTTAAATCATATTAAGAATCAGAAGAAAGAATATTGTAACATAGTCATTTAGGGTGCTGCTCTTTACCAGAGACTTGCCCAAACTGTTGAGCACAAAATTACCAGAAGTTTTATTTATAAGTAGCTATTTGGAGTCTGTATCTGTTGATATTATAGGACAGGAAGGTGTGATGTGATCACTTTCTAAGCCCTTCTAGTCTGTTGGGAGCAGGCATTATATTATGAGTATAAACTGTATGCTGGGAGCTGAACTTTCTATTCTGGTCAAATGATCTCGAGGCTTTATATCCCTGTTCCACTGGAGTGTGCATGAGTGCATGTTTCTGTGTGAAGCTGCTTGCATGGTGGGAGGTCAGAAAACATCAGGTCTCATTCTTCAGGCATTGTACCTCTGTAATTTTGTCTCAGTGTCTCCCACAGGACTGGAGCTTGCCACAAGGATAGGCTGACAGCCTGTTTCTGTATCCCCAGTGGTGGAGTTAAGCATACCATGCCCAACCCTTTTACCATGGGTTCTGTGGAATCCAGCTCAGATCCTTGTACTTACAACTGAGTGAATGAACTGTCTTCTCATCCTGTTTGTCCCAGTTTTAAGAAAATTTCTATTTAATGAAATACAGATTCAAAGAATGTGAAACATTTCTTCTAGTAATGGACTTTGCTAAGTGAATGTGTAACATAAAGTGACAGAATTCATGCTTTTAAATGGGTTTCTTACCCTGACTTTAATGGTATAATTAAAACTTATTATAAGCAATAAATTGATGGTAATGTGCAGACATATTATAACACGTCCCTGAGGGTTTTATACAAGCTCATCTTCTTCCCAGAGCTAAGGGCAATGTGAACACCTCACTGGGCGTGGCTACCTGATGTATTTCTATTCTGGTCCTAAGTGACTTTTCCTATGCTTGACATTCATCTGCTCATCTCCTTTGAGAATCAGACAATTTTCCCTGCCCTGATGATCCTCATCAGGTTTAGTGCTTTACTTGAATCAAGACCAATATAGTAACTGCAGAGAGAGAAAAGCAGCCACTCCAGCCCCAGGCTTTTATTGGAGCCCTTTTCACCTGTTTTCTTCACAGTATCTGCCTTCACTTATGAACAAACCCTGGTCCCCAGGACACACGGAAGTGGATTTTCCCTGTGCAAGCTTCAGCCTGTAGCCACAATGGGCCAGGTCACATTCCAGCAGTTGAACTAGAACTGCAGTTTCCAACTCTAAATACACAGGTCAATTCCATTCATCTCACCTTTGGAGCTTTCTGAAAGCACAGATGCCTCGCAGGTTTTATTTAGAAACTTGGGCTGCAGTTCAAGAACCTGAATCTTTAAACTCTTCTAGGTTTTACACCTCTCTCCACCTCCAAACTCTCTGAATAATTTTCTAGATGTCTCATTGCCTAATTCACTTCCTTTATTAAGAATGTGAGAAAAATTGACAGTGGGCCCCAAGGCTGCAAAGTTAAGAAAATCTGAGTTTAAAGCCCCTCATTTGCATGTCCCTTGTAGAATTATGGGGAGTTTAGAGGGGAGCAGAGTGCCAGCTTGCAGTTAGGAATTATTTCTGCCTGAAATTTTCTTGTAAATTGTCACTACAGACCTCAGAACAAATGAACTTAAAACTTCCTGGTAAATTCTTGCAGTTTTCTTTCTTCTCCTGAACAAATATTTAATTGTATATATAGTATTTTTTTCAAAATATGTCAGGTCTACAAACTTGAGTCCACTCATTTTGGCCTTGTTGTGGCTACAATTAAAGTCTAAAGGAATGGAAGACCATAATAACAAAAGCCAGAGACAGGGATTACAAATCAAGTGGCAAATGCTGAATTTATGCTTCTGATAGCCAGTTGGGTAAAAAAGAAAGGGAAATAAAAGAAGAAAATAATTCTAAAAATATCAAACTTGAGTGGTTAGTAAATACTGACATCAAAAATGGAGCTGATGAGATGGTTCAGTGAGTAAAGATGCTTGCATTCAAGTGTCACAACCTTGAATTAAGATTAATCCCCCGAATCAACATGGTAGGAGAGAACCAACTCCTGAAGGTAGTCCTCTGACCTCCATATGCTCACCATGGCACAGTTTGGCCACAGACATGCACATACACACACACACACACAGAGAGAGAGAGAGAGAGAGAGAGAGAGAATGAATATACATAAATGCATAAATGTTAAAAAGACTAAGGATATTGAGAGAAGGTGTTGGGTTATGCTACAAAGGAATGCATTCCATTTTACATTGAATAGCTGTATGATATAATAAAAATGAGAGCCTCAGAGTCTAATTCATAAAATCCTAGCTCCAAGACTGCATCATTGTGCACCAGATTCAGAGATGTCTGTGTAAGCAAGAGATGAGAATTATACACAGTATTTAGCCCCTTTCTTTATATAAGTGAGGGGATGAATAAATATTTGTCACTGACATGTAAATTTGAAAAATCTTTGAATCTGCTCATGTTAAATGACACATTCCCAAGGAAGACAAAATAATTATTTTCCACAGACATAAAATGAACACATCGAAGATTTTTGTTTACCACTTCAGGTATGAACCAGTGAAAAGTTAGAGTTGTTTCAAAAGGAAACATGAAGTCCTCCCATACATGTGGATATCACCAATGCTGACCTGGTCTTATGATATCACCAATGCTGACCTGGTCTTATGATACATGAAACATGGGCCTATTCGATGGGTCAGAAGGGACCATATTCTGAGGGATGAAACTCCTCTGTGTGTGCATGAATATTTTTATGAGTTACTATAATCTAAACAACTAAATAATGGCTCAAGAAAAATGAAAGAAATTGAAATTCCAAATAATAATTGAGACAGATCATCACTTCCAGAATGCCAAAATGGAGAGTTTATGAAACTGTGTCTCAGTTAAACAGCTCTAACTTCTGAAAATCATGTCTTTGAAAAATTCTTTCAAGCTACTAGAAGTTATCTTAAAGGCAAAAACATTAAAAATGTTTGAAAATATGGAAGCCTATTGTATCTTCACATAAAATATTTTAATTGTGGTTACTCTACAGAGGATAATGCTCCTCCCAGAAGCCTTAGGTTACCAAATATAGCAGCCAGTGCCAGGTGTGTGATATCCCACCCTGTAATTGTTGGTCAGAGGTATCTTTGAAATCCTCAAAATAATACAGATTGTTGCCATTGTCCTTGGTAACCCATCAGAATTTTATAAGACCTTATTGTGTTGAAGACACCACACACATTGGTCACATGACATGGAGAAATGAAATTGGTGCTGATCAGGAAGATTCCTCTCTTAAGGCTAACCTTCATAATACCACAAAAATGCTGTGTAGGGTGCTGAGGGAAAAGTCCTCAATCATTTTATCCATTTGTGAATGCCTTGAGCCCCAAGAATGACTACCATGGTAAGAATGACCACCATGGTAAGAATGAGTATGTGTACAATAGTGGGTGGTATGAATCTTGCTGTGTGGGTCACCAACCTTTCTCTTATGGATGCAAGTCCCATTCCTCTGGATGAAACAAATGCCTAGTGTTGCAAATCTAGCTAAGAACTCATGGTTGTGTAGTGCACAGGTCTCAGGCATGAATCTACTAATATGTCTTTGCTTAATGGACATAATATCAAACTACCATCTAAATTCCTATATCTCTACCCATCGATTAGTGCAGCTCTCATTTCTCATTGGAGAAGTTTCTTTGTTCAGTGGACAGTAGTTGAAGCAGAAATTCACATCAGTTCATGTGCAGAGAATAAGTGTCTGTGGAGTGCTCTGCCACAAATGGTGACCTCTGTGATACCCCTCACCAAGGGTTGGAAAGCATTGCTGAAGAGGGGGCAGACATATTATGAGAACCAGAAGCTGGAGAGGACCAGAGTGAAACAGTATCTTTTTGACATGACAGTACTCATGAACTCACAACTGTGGTTGCCTGTACAAGATCTGTACAAGCTCGAACCAGTCAACACTCTAGCATGGAGTGGGAAGGTTTTCTGAAGCAACCCCCTCCTTCCCCCATTATTGAGGAGTCACTGAAAGTCAATGGCTTCTGGAGGAGGCAGAGCCAGTTTTCTTTAAAGATGTGACCCCTGGGTAGGTTGACTGTACTCAAGTGGATGGCCCCTCACTCAGTTCAGTGTGGCACAATTGGATTTTCTGCTTAGGATTTCACACAACCAAAATCATTGTGTTGTAGAGTGGCTCTGGTAAGGAACTGCTCTCTGGGTGCACTTAGATTGCTGGCTGGATTTACTTTGTGTTGTCACCCTGCTGGCTGTTGACTCTCAGTTACCTCCTGCTCCTAGAGACTACCCTTGATGCTTCAGCAATAGCACATTTAGCCTTCCTTGTTTTTTGATCTTTCTCCTTTCTTCCTCTGTTACCAATCAGAAAATATTCTTTCATTTTAAGGGCTTTTGTGATTAGATTTGGCATGTAGGGATCATCTCTGTACTTTGAGGTCAACTGATTTAGAGTTTAGGTGGTCAGAATTTCTTCCTAGCAGTACTTAAAATAATGTTTGATCTGGGAAGCTGTAATATTGAGAAAACGATCTTTACAACTCTGTCTACCATCTATGAACTTGTCTTTTTGATTCATTTCTGTGTTCTTCATATTGTTTCTTAAGTACAAGTGCAAATTCCTCTCAGTGTTTTAGTTCACAGGATCTGCTCCCGTATTTTATAGGGATATAAACTAAATATAGAAAATAGTGCTAAATGCTGCCTGATTTTTTTTCTCATTCACAGTTTGGGTCTCCACCTGTGACACTGACATTCAACAAGCATATGTCATATGTTTTATCCCTTACAGTTTTATCCCTTAATCCTCAGATCATTGGAGCACTAGAATTACCGGTATTCTCTAAATAGCTGTGACACATCTCACAGGAGCCCAACACCCCATCTGTTCCAGTCTGTGCTCAGAATGTATGGCAAAGGGAAGGGATCCTGGGGGAAGCAGGAACAGGAGGCCAAGAAGAGCCTGGCCAATCTGATCTCAGATCTTCACTGACAGCCTGGAACCAACCCTTCTGGATTACTAGTACCCTAGAAATACTGGTTAGAATTCATTTCTGCAATAGAGACAATCTTCCTCTCATTGTCTGCAAAGCAGTGCAGGAAATGCCAAAGATGAGCCATAGGTCTAGAGTGACCTCTGCCAATTCTGTAAGATCCCGGAATGTGTGGACTTAGCTATATCCCCGTTTTGTTTTGTAATGTTCCGGGTTGAGAATCCTATACCAGCTATTTCCTCAACAATTTCTCCACTATCAAGGGCCAAACTTTCTTTTCATTTTCAATCAAGCATTTGATTAAACAAGTCACACAAAGCTCCTTGGCATCTTCCTGCTCTGCTTGCTCTCATCCAAATGTGTTTTCATAGCCTCATCCAGGACAGCCTATATTTAGCTTAGTTTTATTTTTGTTTTCTTTGTTCTCTTCCCTTTACAGACCTCTTTATCTGAAATACTCTGTGCAAATCCACATACCATCTTATTTGTTGATTGATGTGTTTGTTTACTTTTTGAGATAGGGTCTCCTGTATCCCAGGATGTTCTCAAAGTCATTACATATGCAAGATTGACCTTGAACTGCTGATCCTGTTGCCTCTAGCTGCTGGGATTACAGGAGTGCAACACTATGCTGGCCATATCTCACTTTTCTTTATGCTATAAAATAAGACCTTTTTCTGAATCAAAGTCAATTCACATAAATAATTTATTATGTACTGAAATACTTTCTCAAAATTAAAGTAAGACAGTTGTTACTTTCCCTAAATTTTCACTGTCTGGATCCATCTATGGTAATTGCACATTCAAACCTTCAGAAAACAGTCAATTAACTAATCCCCATGTTAGATCAGGGGTTTAACTTTCTCAAGTAAAGAGGAAAGTTTCCCTTTCCTTAGATTTTTTTCTTCAAATAATAACTGGCAGTGGTTCTCAACTACTGCAAACAATACCAGAAAGGCATTTCTTACATAAATACTACCCTTTGAATGAAATGATCCATTATGAAAAACATACCATTAAAAGAATTACTATATTCCTTTCTATTTAAAAAAAATACAAGTTCCCGTCTTCCCTAACTAGCTGTGCCTCATCACACTGACACCCAGTGCCCCACCTGTGCCAGTCTATTTGCATGTGTGAGCCACCCTTGACCAAAATGATCAACACCGTCACGCAGCTATAGAAGCAAGGGGCAAGCCTATCAAGGCAGAGATGAAGACAGAGTGTTCAAAATAGAACTTGCTGAAATACTTGTGATGGAAGGACCTAAACACTGAGAAGTAGAGGGTGGGCAGAGAAAAGACGCTAATGGAAACAAGGAAATTTACTTCTGTAGAAAGGAAGAAAGATCGGGAATTAGCATGGTCCACTGTGTTTGGAATGAAATCAACAAAAAAGTACTATGTGATGAAGACAGAACCCAAGACGTTACTGGATGGAAGCCTGCAGTGTTTGGCCTCAATTTGTTAGATGAGGAGAGCTTACTGAATGTTAGAAAAAACTGGTTTTTAGAGTAGCAAGGTACACTTGGGAAAACATAACAATATTTAAATGAAGCTATAGACTAAAATTGAGACAAAGATGAGGTATACTATGTTGATAATGTATAACCTATTCTTGTATTAGTTGAATGCACTAAACACATGAAAGGGAATGTCTCGCTGGGTTAGGGTAACATTATATACACTTATTAAACATTCACAGTGTGTCACATGTTCTAAGAACTGCACATGCAAGGTCTTGTTAAACCTCCTCAATGATGCCTACTGGTACATATGTTCTTATGCTTTCATTTGCAGATGAAGAGTCAGAAGCATTAAAAGAATAAGTAACTCACACAAGGCCATGCCATTAAAAACTAGTAAAATGAGTGTTCAAACCCACACAGTCTGAAACCAGAGTTCCTGGTAACATAGCCGGGTATTAATAAGGAATTCTTCAAAAGGTCAAGGCCTTAACATAAAAATCTCATTGAATTCTGCATTCGACTCTGATCATTCTAATCTAAACTATTCTGAAATTTAAGTGACTGCACAGATTAACTCTCCAGAAATATTTATTCTGTGACTTTGTCTTGACACAGCCCTGTATGGGAGCAGAGATGTAGAAAGGCCAGGGCCCAGGGCAGGAAGCTCTGAGAAACTGAAGGACTGCAGACTCTCCAGGGAGAAAGGTGATCAACAAATGGGAGTGGGAGTAAGGTAGTTAAGCTTTCTATACTTTTATTCTAAAACTATTGCCATGGGTTGGAGTCCCTGGAGAGCAGCTCCTGAGATTCATGGATCATGCAGGCTATCTTTGAAATATAAATGTTTGTCTATGGAAGAAAAACAGAAAGCAGAATTGGGAATCAGCAGGGCTGTGGTGTTTGTTCAATGGATGTTCCAGACAGCACTAGCAAGCACTGGAAGGAAAGCATTCCTTTAAGGGTGTAGAGTTGGGTTGGGTTAGAAAGCTAATAAAATACTAGCTGAGTGCATGGAAGGACTCAGCTGTAACTAGGATGTCTGTCTTTGCCTGAGGCTACCCCAGAAGGAACAGAAGCTGTTGCTGACCACTGCCTAAGCAAACAGGCTAAGAGCTATTTCCTGGATGGCCATCTGATTCTGTAGCCTCAGAAACAGTTCTAATAACAAGGTAACATGGTGCTCTTTTCCCTATTTTATCCAAAATATTTTTGATTGACACAATCATAATAAATTGGCTACTTTTAGTCTGTCATATTATTTGTTATTTGCATTTATTTGAATTTTGTTCCTTTCAGAGAACACAGAAAATAGATAAAGCAAATAATGAGTCCAGTTCACCTCATGATGTAGTTTTCAGTTTCCTGGCTTTGTTTCATGTTCAGCTGATAAATAAGGATTTTGTTTGAGTGTATGCACTCTGTGTGTGTGTGTGTGTGTGTGTGTGTGTGTGATGTAAGCTATTTATTTGAAAGAAAAAGTCTAAGACTAGTTGATGTAAAGAGTAGAGTGAATGTATGAGTTTCCAATGACTGCTATAACATATTGGCACACACCTGGCTGCTTGAAACAACTAAAATTTGTTTTTATTGTAACAAGGTAGTTTTCTGTCTGGTGTTCAGGAGTCAATAATGGGATTCATTAAGGTAAAGTTTGGTGATTACAGGCCATGTTTATTTACAAAGGCTTCAGGGAAGAATCCATTCTCTTGCCTTTTTGCCTTTTCTTTCTTTTTGAGACAACACTTGGTGTTTGACTCATGGTCCCTCAATCTTCAAAGCCAACAGTGTTGAGCGGAGTTATTCTCTGACATTCTCACTGGTCCATCTTTTTTATTAGGACATGACTCTCAAACTAAATTTCTAATAAAAGTTTAATAACCTAAAGTAATTTTTTTTTCATTTAATAACATAGAGAATCCAATGTAGTTCCATTTCCTCTAAAGATATGATATCCTTAATTTTGCAAGTATTGCATGAAAAACAATATGAAAGAAGAAAAAGAGGAAAATTCCATTGTAAAAGTGTGCAGTGTTGAGAGGTGACATGTAAAGGGATTGGATTCTCCAGCTATCTGCGCCAGTGGAAATATCACTCCCTTCTGGTCTCTTTGGCTGGAACTGTTACTTTTCTGCATGAGGACCATGTGATTTCTCTGTGAGATTGCAGCTCCTATAGTGTGCTGGTTACATGCCAGTTACCAGAATGTTAAGGGGACTCTGGGGTTATTCTGACCTTGAAAATTAACCAAGAGAAGTGATCCTATACCGTTTCTACCTGAGTTCCTTTGGTGGAAATGTTTTATCAAGACAGAAAGACAAAGGGAATCACTAATCAAATTTATTCATCATTTCACTGTTCATGGTCCTAGAAGTGCAACACAGAATTCATTTCTGAGAAGAAGCTGGATACTCACAGGGAGAAGGTTAAAGAAGTACCTAGATCATGGGCAGTGCTGAGATTATTTATCATCTGTGGTACAAAGGTTAGAGAGATCTTGTAGGATGAAAAGATCACAAATAAATAAACATGGTTTTTAATCATGACAACTGAAGTCAAACTTTGACAGGCTAGTAGTATGATTTCAGTTAACCTTCATCTGCAAGTGATATAAGAATGATGGGCTCTGACTAAAGATGCCATTTCAAGGGACTTTATATTACTAGTCCCCCACAACAGCATCCCTAAACCTGAAGACTTTGCTTGACTTTGCTTGGAAGACAACTTTCTATTCTCTGTCACGTGTATACTTTAAACGGCATTCCTTGAACACTGTCATCATTTTAAGGTTAGTGATAGATTTTGTCATAGACGATGGAGAAAGGGTGAAGAACAGTATGGAACATTCTTTTTATCTTTTATCTTTTATCCTTTTATGCAATACCCATAAGATTCAGCATTTCTACATCAAATGCAGTACAAATCTGATCTCTATTTGATGAATTAATAAATACAAGACGGTCAGAGTGCATGTCAGTGTGGCAATATTTGGAAAGGAGAATGCCATGTTGGATATGTATGCCTTGTTCCTTCCACTGTTCTGCCAAAAACTTACCCTTTGCCGCTTTTCCCCACAGATTACCAGCTTCCTCTGGCAGGTATTTATTCTACAGGCAAGTCATTAGGAAGAGAACAAAAGGTCAGAACACAAAACACATTGTATTTAAGGCCATTAAACAATTGTAAATAAAATTAGAACATAGATATGTTGTTACCTTTAGGCAAGACAAGCTTCTCAAAACACTTTCAATGCTCAGGAAATGAGAGGCATTGCTTTAAGTGACATGACTGACTAGTAGCTGGGTAAAGACTGCAGTCTACAAGAAGCATTCTCTGGAAACTTAGTAGGTATTTTAAACCTATAGTAAGTAGCTTTCTTTAAAAAGTATAATAAATTATGCTTCTCAGCCTGGCTTAGAATCTTAGCAGTTATGAGATACTGATCATTTACAGTGAACCATTTCCAATTAAGCATTTTAGACATGGTATATTTTACTTAATGCATATTATAGTGGAATGAAGTACATAGTATTTTTTTCTCTCCTTGTCAAAATAGGAAGATGCTTAACAAGTGGAAAAGCCTGAGTGAAGTCTGTTGTGAGGTTTTGGAGTTTAATTTTTATCCTCACTATTCTGTTCTTAAGTGCAATCAAAATGCAAAGAGTTTGAATAGTTAAAAGTTCCCATTTAAACATAACTTTCCAATAAAATAAATCTGGAATTAAAGTCAACTTTGACTTTACAAAGCAGAAATATTTTGACATTTTGTATAATGTCAAGATGATAATCCTCATTAGAATTTGCCAATTCTCTTGCAAAAATGCAAACATCATAGTTAACAAAAAGTTTTGCACTAAAAAATAGTGAATAATCTGAATGCTTGCCTCAATATAACACAGCCCCTATGTAATATTAATTAAAGGTATACAAAAAAAGAGATTTTCGTATCTATAAAATTCTAGCATACCCTTGGTAAATGGGTTCATCTTTACGAGAATGTGGAATATAGGCTGTGAAGTTATTTTATCAATTGTATTTAACACCATGTTTATGATTTTTCAAAGCATTTTCTCTCTCTTTGACCCATTCCAGACCACTTCTAATTGGAAAGAATTAATGCTTTTGGCCAGCAGAGAGCAGCAATGATATACTATAGAGGAGCCAGTCTGGTTAACCTGACCATCAGTTTTAAAATCTTTGTTTTGTGAGATCTACACAGTGTCTTGAGAGATGCTGGTCTATGAGTGGTTCACCATTCAAAGATCACTGAAATGACCTTGAGTTCAGTTGGCAGGGTGGTTGCTGCGAGCCAGAGTCTCTGTGCCATGCTATGTACATCGTAATGCCAGGATCAGAGCTTGTTCTCAACTTCTGCCAATAAAGATATAAGACCTAGATCAGCAGGCATCACTCCGTCTCCATGGATCCAATCCTCATTGTCCAACTGGGTTGAAGACAAGAGATTTCCATGTTTTGTGGAGTCTATGTGGTACTCTATGTTAATTCATATCTAGTGTGTGGAGTATCTTAGGAACGATGGAAGAAATTCCAGTGATAAAGGAAGGAATAAAGGATACCCACTTCAGGGGTAGTGGAGCATCTTTTCAGAACACAGGACTAGAAGAAGCTAAGAAAGAAGAATCTCTCAGTAGAATCTAAAAGACCATTTTTTAGAATTGGACATACATTTGTTAAATTCTTTTGGTAATGTTTAAGTGTACCTAGAAAAGTTATTGACTTAGAAACAGATGCTTCAGAACATCTACTGTGTCATTTTGCTGACTTGAGTTAGACTGCATGGGACTCTAGGGCAGATGTTAGGACAGAATTGCACAATTTAACGTGATACTCTGACTGGGGAAAAGCAAAGACACTTTTTCTTCCAATGCCAACGGGAAACAGGAATTTATGAATAATGACATGACTTGGTAGGGACTTTGAGTTGGTCAAGGAAATAAACATCCTCAATCCCACTCATAAATCAAAATGCCTTGGCTGTACTGGTTGCAATGCATCCGTGTCAATGTGTGTGTTTGTCAGCCTATGTGGGTTTCTTTGATTGTTGGTGGTTAGAGAGTAGAAAATAAAGATGAAATACAGTGTTATAAAAGGAATGCCAACAATCTCTGAGAGCTTGAGACTATGTAATAACTTTGGTAGAATAGAATTGTAGTAATCAAATTATCTTTATTACCTAAAACTACCAGTGTTCAGAAAATAGGAAGGACAAATCTTTACTGAGAGTTATGCTGATTGTTGTCCTGGTATTGTGTCTGTTGTGATTTAACATCTTGACAAAGCAAACTAGCATTTACTTTAGGTCATAATTCCTGATCACAGTCTATCATATCAGGGGCATCAAGGCCGGAGGAACTTAAAGCAGTCGCTTCACATCCGCAGTCAAGACAGTGAATGTGTGCACAGTTGTACTCAGCTTGCCTTTACTACAATAGTCCAAGTCCCAAACCCATGGAATGGTGCTGCCCACAAAGAATAGGTCTTTACACTTTAATTAATGCAATCCATTCAGTCCTTCAAAGACATGCCAATAAGCCAACCTAATCTAGAAATCTCTCACTGAGACTCTCCTTGGCTGATTCTAGACTGTCTTGACACAGCCTATCTATCCGTCACAATTAAAATGATGGGATGGAGAAGGTTGCTACATTCAGGGAGTTGATGGTTGGATTGTCTACCTTGGAGTCTGAGCACTCAGGTTCAGAAACAAACAGATGTAGGATGTGGTAGCAAAAGAAGTAAGAGTTTAAGAAAATGAGGCTTCCCACAGGACTCTACAGGAACCTGGAAGCCATCAGGCTCATTCCCAATGGCCTCAATAATTTGCCTTGAGACGTTTCCGTTTTTGATGCACACAAAAATCCATTTATGTGCATTAAATGAATGGACAATTATTGGCAGAGCTAGAGTGTTTGATAAACAGACTTAAAATCCTATATTTCAGGGAATAAGTACCTTTTAAGTATAACCAAAGAAGAATACTAGAGAAAAAACCATGAGAATATTTTATTTATTTTTAAAATATTTTGAAAATTATGTGTATGTGTAAGTGCAGCTGTGTCATGCATTGTCAGCAGAGGTCAGAAGAAAGTGTCAGATCCTCTGGAACAAGAGTTGCAGATGGTTGTCATCTACCATGTGGGTGCTGGGAACCAAATCCGGGTCTTCTGCAAGATTAGCCAATGCTCTTAACCACTAAACAGTCACAGAACCCAGGAATATTTAATTTAAGAATTGCTTCAGTTCCTTCCCAGTATTACCCAAGGAGGGAGTTCTTAATGTGTAATAATTACCAGTGACACAATAAATGAAATTCCTTCCCTGAAAGGGATTATTGATGACAGTTGAAAATCTTTTATTGTACTATCCTATCAGCCTTCATCCATGGCAGTACTGAAAACCCAGAGAGAGGTACTGCCATCTCTGTACCGAGTCAGTAAAACCAAGCTCCCATCATCAGAGGTAAGATCCAGAATGATAAAGGTGAAACAAACATGGAAGCAAGGACCATGTAAATTTATCTCCAAACCAAGACACTTTTGAGAAACAAAGCACACAACAATCAGTCAGATCAAGAAGGAGAGGAAGTCATGCAACGCAACCCTTTGGGCTACATGTAAAAAGACTCAGTGAGGGTAAATTGTTTCTTCTAAGTCACTATGGCAAATCTGAGGATTCATATAGAAATGAAAGACATTCTTGGTTAGTAGGACAAGCAATGGATTATGAAAATGTCAGGGTACAAAGCATTCAGTGACAGATAAAAGAAGGTTGAAATGTATGGATAAAAGCCGTTTTACTTCAGTAGGTAAAATTCCCAATCCCGGTCTCTATGTTCTATGATAAACACATTACAGGAAAGATTCTAAAGTACATACAACCAAACTATTCAAATTTTAAATTTTATGTTCTCAAGTTAGAGAAAAGTTTAAGAAAAATGCAAAGCAGTCTCAGTTCTCACCAATGTTCCTCATTCTCTCTTCAAATCTCTGTCTCTGACTCTCTCTTTGTCTCTCTGGCTCTGTGTATGTCTATCTCTGTGTCTATTCTCTCTCTCTCTCTCTCTTTCTCTCTCTCTCTCTCTCTCTCTCTCTCTATATATATATATATATATCCATCTAAATAAACAAACTACTCTTCAGTCTCATCTCTCAGTCTGAGAATCCATACCAGGAAGGTAGATTCTTTCAAGTATTAACTAAATGTACTTAAGGATCAGGTTAATTTTATGAACAATTGTGCATCATATTGCTGATGTCAAGACATTAGCTATTTATTTAACTATATTGTATGCATATGAATGTATGTACTTTTGTATATACATATACAGATAAAGACATACTGAGAAAGCCAGAAGGTCAGATAAAGGCATAAACTTGATGTGTCAGGCTTCCAGTTGTATGAACTTCACACACCTGGATAACTAATGACCATATTGAGAGCATCCAGGCAACCTACAGACACACTCTTGCCCCATACTAGTCAACGAATTCTCATTTATTTGAGCCACTATCCTGATCTGAGATTGTAGTTTTTTTTGTTTAGTTCTTTTTGTAAATATACAATATGCAAAGTGTACTTATTCTGATTGAATGACTCACTTTTGCAAAAAATATCTTCAGCATGTTCATCTATGTCATTTCATGGATGTGTATAGGGTTTATACTATGACACAATGTTCCTCTGTGTTACTAGGCTGTGGATATTTTATCTAGTCTCTTACTGATAAGTATTGGTGTTTTTTTATGGTTTAGGGCTGCTAAAAATGTGCTTCTATAAACAACTGAATGCAAATCTTTTTTGGTGAATATATATATATATATATATTTATTTATTTATTTATTTGTGTGTGTGTGTGTGTGTATCTGTTACTGATATGTAGTTATAGATGAAATTGTTGGGCCCAAACACACATGTATTGAATTTTATACAGTTCAAAATTAAAAACCAATTATATAGCATATAGGATCAGAGTTACAGGAAAAGCACCTAGAGTCATGTGTCCTTTTTTTAATATTTTAATTATCTTTTAACTACTTTAATTTTATTTTTATGTGTATAAGTGTTGTGCCTGTGTATGTAAGTGTACCTCTGCATGCAATGCCAGTACAGGCCAGAAGAGGGTGTTGGATTCCAGGGAACTGGATTATGGATGGTTGTTCTACCTTGTGAGTGCTGGGAACTTAACCCAGGTCCTCTGGAAAAGCAGCCAGTGTACTTAACACTGAGCCATCTCTGCAGCTCCATCTTAAATACTTTCATTTAGATACTAAATAGATACTTTTAGCCTCTGTAGCCAGAAACAAGCAAAGAACTTCCACTCTGGTGCCATTTTCAAGGAATTCCTATTATAAAGGCTGCAATTTTCTGTAAGTTGGGACAGAGCATAAATAATAGTAAAAATAATTTTTGAGTCTGGAGTGCTTTCACCTGCCTCTAATCATCAGGAAACAGAAGCAGATCACTTTGACTTCAAAGCTACTGGTTGGGTTATACAGTGCGCCTCTTTCACAAAAGTGAAATTATATATATATCACACATATATGGACATGAAATTGGTTGGACAGGGGACTATAAAGGGGATTTAGATAAAGGAGACGGTCTAAATATGATAAAAATATATGATATAAGGCTCACCAAAATTCATTAAAATATAAAAACAAAAGTAAAAGGTAAAAACAGAAAGGAATTAAGTTGTTGAATAGAAAAGTGAAATGGGAGGTTAATGTGATCACAGAATGTTGTATGCGAGTATATGATGCCATCAAAAGAAATTGTTTGAATGGACCTATGTGAGAACTCAACAGATAGAGGCACTTGCCACTAAGGCTGATGACCTGAGTTAAACCTCTGGGGCCTTCATGGTGGAAGGTGAGAGCTGATTCCCACAATTTTCCTCAGATCTCCACACTAACTATGCAACACACATGCCCCCCAAATTCACACCCATGAACACACACACACGCACACTCAAATATATAAATAAATGCAGTATAATTTTTAATAAAATTAAAAAGAGAATAAATGACATCACAAAGTGGGAACATTTCATGAAATTTGGTATTTTCAAATTCCACTTTGAATTATTTCTGCAGTTATAAAGATCATCAAGGAAGAAGTAAACTTTAGCTAATGTAATGGAACCAAGGCAAACAGTACCATAATTTTCATCCCACATGTCCGTAAGTACCACTTGGCACCTGTACAAGTGCCATGCCCGAACAGACTTCAGACTAATAATCTCCACAGGTGAAGCCCTGGTACTTGTAACTTTACAGACTTTCCAAGAATTACAGTGATTAAGGTAGTGATTTTGCAAAACTGAAGACATTTGGAACACTCTCACATAGCACATGAAAACCTCTATGGTGACGAAAATCCTGCAATGGAGCACCAATAAGACTGCCATTCTCGTTCTTCTTTGGTCAGAAATCAAAATGGCACTTCATCTAAATCAGTGAAAACATCATGAATGTGGGAGGGGAGGGGAGTTCAGGGATATTTAAAGTCTCATTTACACTGACACTGGTTTCATTACCATTTCCACACCCACACTGCTTATTTTATTTCAGGTTCTAACACCTTTATTCCAAGAACATCAAGTTATACCAAACACATTTTAAGTGGAAAACTTAGAGAATTCACTCCCAAATATTTTGCATTTAAAATGACCCAAAGTCTGTGTCTATCTATACGGTGAAGTGAGATAAAGTTGAGAGCTTTTGTAAATCTCTACCATTCCCTCAGTTATCATCAGTAGATTCTGCCCTCCTGCAGTGATGATTTTTGACGCCAATAGCTGCTGTGTGTGAGCAGGGGAAATGAGAGGGGAAGTGTGTGAAGGTTACCTCTTGTCTGTGCCTCTTTTACCAGAAAAGTGTGGGAAGACAGCATGAGTTTGTGGTCAGAGACTAGCATTTCTTTTCCTGAGGCCCCAGTCTTCCCAGTTCCCAGCAGGATGACTTAATCCCTTGCTCCTTCTGATCTCATCTGTGGCAGGTTTACTTAGCACATGCTCTGTCCTAAGCACAAAGTGAATGATTTTCACACAAACACATTTGATCTGCCCTATAATCCTAAGAGGTAATTAATGTTAATGCTCCCATTTTGTGTAACTGGAAATGAAGATTTAGGATGGTACTCACCTGATACGAAACCCTGATCATTTATTTACCACACAGCTTCCATCACATATGTCTTGTATAGCCAAGTAGGTTCATAACAAGGATTTCAGTTCCTCTTCTGCTTAAGATTGATTTTCAAGATCTTGATGTAATAAACCAGGGAATTAAAAACAAATAATTTTTAAAGGCTTTTAAAATCATCTATATTAAAAATATCTAGGAGAGAATTGAAACAACATAAATACAGAGGAAGGGACAAGCAGTTTTCATGGTTTAGGAGAGGGAACGTGAGAGGTGAAGAACCTGTCACCAGAGATGTTAACATGATTTTCAGTGTCTTCCCCATGGTTAAATCACTGCTCTCTTTTGGGATCTCTTCAGTGTATCTCTTATACATATTGATTAGGGCAGAAAAGGGAATTTCTTGGCCCCAAGGCCTGGAATCAATGTTATATACTTTTACTAACTTCTAATTGGGCCAAACAACATATTCAACTAAACATGGCTGGTTAAAGAGAAGCTACACATACAGGAAAAAAAAAAAAAAAAAACAATGAAATCAAACTAAGAACAAAGCAAAACATGAATGCCTTTGGGTTTGTAACGGAAGAGCCTGCTTTGCTGACTATGTTGCCTCTACTGCTATATTAGAAATGTATGTAAGCAAACATAGTTTGAACACTTGCCATGTGCTGAATGGTCTCTTAAGTTCTAAGCACAGCACAATGAACAGGAAAGTCAGAGTCAGACCCACCATGAAGCTTGCATTCCATTGGGCATCTGCTTGGTTGCAAGGAGTTGAAATGTCATGGAGGACGCAGTATAGATGATAAATGCACACACTAATTAATATGCTAATTTCATATGGAATCAGACCCAGCATTCATGAGGTCACAGTCAAATATAACTGTCGTTAGGTTTGAGTACCACAAAACAGACTGAGACAAAGTACTGGGGGAAGTGATTTACTTGGGAAGTGATTTCATTAAATATTCCATGAGAGTAAAATGAAGAAACACTTAAACCAAGAGGACATTCCCCTGTCATATCTGATGTAGAAACAAATGTCCTTTGAGGTTGGAACTGTTGATCTACGTTTTCAGGACAGACTGAAGACATTTCAGGTTGATCAATGACTCCTCAGGAAATCCTGTTAAATTCACACCCACTTGATAAAGATTTGGGCTTGTGAAAAATCCAAATGAAGAATATTCATATTTTAGACTGACAAATTTGAGGGCTGGAGAGATGGCTCAGTGGTTAAGAGCACTGACTGTTTTTGCGGAGGACCTGGGATTGATTCCCAGCATCTGCACAGTGGTTAAAACCCATTGGTAACTCTGGTATAACGAGAATCCTATACCCTCTTCTGACTTCCATGAGCATTGAATGACACAGATGTATTTGCATGCGTGTAGACAATACACTCATACATATCAAATAAAAGTAATAAAGAAAACATTTTTTAAAAAGACTAGCAAATGCAAATGACCAGAGGTCACAAATCCTGGGCCTCCCAAAGGGCAGAAAGATCCTCTTAAGAGGTGAAGGTGAGAATTTAAAACTTGATAGCAATGCCTCAATGTTATTCGTGTTTCTGCCTTGATGACTCACTTTAGCAAGAGAGCGCATTTCTTTTAAGAAGAATTATTTTTTCATTGAAAATTTTCAGGGCATCTTTGCAACACCACTGATTTTCCCTGGACCCTGGTCCTCTCAAATTTAAAATGAGAAAGTGGACCCAAAGCCGTCCAGAATTACCCATCCTTCGTTCCTAAACTGGAAGCACGAGGAGAAGAACGGTTTTCTGGTCATTTCTCCTCGGTTTATACAAAGTTAGTTTTTAATAAATATTCCTTGACCAAATGTTTGAATTTACATGTCCATCAACTGCTTAACTGATTTAATGTGTTCGTATCTTTTGGCGCTGTAATGCCAGTAAGAGCTTTCCTCATGTCTGCAATTGTCTGTAGGCAAATACTCTGACAGTAGCCCTGGGATTCCAAAGACTGATCCTCATTTGTACAGCATAACAGACTACGTTTATTTTTAACCACATAAGTCTTTGATGTTCATGCTTGCTTAAAGGTCACAAGGAACTGAAACTAAACCCAGACTGGAAAGATTACACGCTAATCTGCTGAAGATAATTGTAAGAAATTTTTAAATCCAGGCATCTTGATAATGAACCACAGTCCGTGTATTTTTCCATACTTCCTATCTGCATTCTAATCACTGAAAAGGAATTGGTCACATTATAGCTTCAAAGACATAGCCGAAGCCTTACAACATATCCGAGTCTTGAAGGCCTTCCCCCAACCCCAGGGAAAGCACAATAGCTGTTAAAAATGTTGCAATTACTGTGCTCCTATGAAATCTCCCTTCTGAATAGCCATGCTAAGAAACAGAATGGGAGATATGCCCCCTTCACTCTAAAATAAGAGATTGTAATAGAGTCGCCTGATATATTGGGGTGGATCTAGCTGTCTTCTAAGTTGGTTGCAGAAACGATCAGAGTACAAAGCAATCCAGCTCTATTACAGTATAGTCTTTGGTGGATAACTTGTGGGTACACCTGGAAATTTACAGGAAATATGAAAGTCCTGACCTACCTCAGACCTATTAAATTAGAAGTTCTAAGAGAGACCTAACATTTGTTTTCTTATGCAGGTCTCACCAGTTACTCTAAGCCTTAGGCTTCATTCTCAGTCGGTCATCAGGGGTTTTCAGGACAGTGGAATGATTTTGAGATCATGTGGGTGAGATCATGCTCATGAGGGAACAAAATAAGTAAATAACAGTTCCAACTCTCACCAGTCCATTTGGGGATGAGCTTTGTTGTCAATACTGAATCAGCCCAATGTCAAGGGACAACCTTAGAGAATATGCCTGAGATGCATTTTGCTAAGTTTGTTTTTCCTTTAAAAAAAAGCCTTTTCATTAGTTTATTTATTAGTTTTATGTGTATGAGTGTACTCCATGCATGTAGGTAGATGCATTTATGTTGGGCAGTGCCCAAAAAGGTCAGAGGAAGGCATTGGATGTCCTGAAACTGGAGTTATTAGCTGCCCTGTTGGTGCTGGGAATCAAACCTGGGTCCTCTACAAGAGCAGTCAGTGCACTTAACCACTGAGCGATCTCTCCAGCCCCAATGTTTTTATTTTTGTTTTAACATTGAGTGTCCCAAATGTTCCCCTTTCTTTATCTTGGGTCAACTTATCATCAGACTCAGAAAATGGGGATGAGGAGAAACAATAGAGAAGGACGAGGAGGAACGGGAAAGGGAGGAAAAAGCAGAGGAGGGGGGAGAAGAGTTAAGAGAGGAGCTGGAGGAGAAGTAGGAAGAGGGAGTTCGTTTCATTAAAATACTGAAACGGGGTGAAATGAGAGCGTCCCCTAGAGGGTTCTTAGTCTCATTCATAAAAGAATTTAAGAATGGACCCAATCGGAAGCTTTAAGACAATTTTATTGGAATTTGAAGAAAAATCCTCAAGACAGGCAAGCTGGGGATCTCAGCAGCTGCCTGGAGGAAGAGAACAGAGGGAGAAGAAAAGAAGCCAAAAAGTCATGAGGTTTAGAGCCTGCATGGGGTCAGACAAGTGGTGAACTGGCAGCCACATGGCTGGGAGAAGGAACTTTAGAGAAAAAGTAGAGAAATACAAGACACTAGGGCAGCCCAAAGCCTTAAAGAAAGCATGTTTAGAAAAAGGATGTGAAGAAGAGAAGGAAAGATTACGCTTTTCTGAAGAATTCAGAAAAGCAGGCAGACTTATGGAGAGCTACATGTCTGTGGCCGGGTCCAGAAGAACTGCACCGGGAGGCAGGATTCCCGGCAGGAAATGTTCACTGCCTCATTAACACACTCTGTATTCTGCCCACCTGTTTAGTATAGCTTAAGTTGAACCCACCTTCCTAAGGGTGGTCCTGTGATCAGGTGATTGACCAATGAAACTGGAAATGTGGGTCTTTCAACAGATAAACTATAATCTATCCCAGCGAAATAGCTATTTGCTCTCTAACAATACTAAGTGGGAAAATCACAGGGGACAGGCAGCAGAGACTGTCACGTACAAGAGTGATTCTGGACATCTTGTCATTCAAACCACTCATCTTCATATGCAGGAAACAGAGGCAGGGAAAGAGGAAATAACTTCCCAAGATTAGAACTCACATCCCAAGTGTGTGCTTTTCCTAAAATACTATCAACTTTCAGCATACACTCCCGGTATCCAGTCAGTACTCTCTGCAATCCTCTCTGGAAAACCAGGACTGAAAACTGCTTTCATAATAAATCTAAGACTTGAGGTCCTCTTTCCTCATTCTTTTAGAAGTACACATTGGTGTTTCCAGAGGTTATATGATATTGATATCACAAACTAAACAACTCATCAAATATGAGAGTACAGCTTTTGATTACACCAGTCAGACCGGAGATTTTTCAGACAGGCAAACATGTTTTTTCCTTTAGAAAATACTTCTACCAAATATATGAAGTATGTTATTGTCTTGATCACCTTTTACTGCTACAAGAACAAATCAAACACAAAGTGACTTATCCCACAGGGGAAGTCTGTTAGTTCTAGATCCTGAAAGTCTGGCATCAAACTGCCTAAACGATCAGGTTCTGTTAAGCCCAGCTTCCTTGTCTACCTGCTCTCTGAGGATGGAAGTGGCCTTCCCTTGGCTCAGAGCATAGAGAAAGGATTTCCCATCTGTATCCTGCTCTTCTTAGAATGATACCAACCTCATCCAGAGTTGTCCTCTTTGATGACACCATCTCACCCTAAATAGCTCCTCAAAGACTTTCTCTACACATTATCAGTGGTAGGATGTCAGTGTATAGATTCAGGAGAAATATGTTCAGTCCATAATAGTGAACTGGGGCATGTAAATGGTTCTACCATTGTTTTAATAAACTAGTAAACACTTTAAAACTTTTAGCTTTAATTTTCAATATAATTAATTTTGATAGATATTATACACATATCCACTAATTTTTATGATCCTTAACATTTTTTAAGAAAATAAAGATGCTCTGAGGTTAGTTTGAGGATTGCTACAATTTGCCCCGACTTAAAACACAGCTCTTTGCTTCCATGTTCATCTAGAATAAAATGATTGCCAAATTGCAAGCTCTGTAAGAACAAAGATGTTTGTATCTTTGGCTGAGAATTTTCTCTCAGGTTAGTAAATTAGTGTCTGTCACATTCTGGGCCTCAATAAATATGGATTGAATTAATGAAGAAACATTTTCCCAAAAAAGCCAATGATAATGTTAAAACTGATAGCTAAATGAAAAGAAAATCCAGTTTGGAATCAGGTGCAGATTGGCCATTTCTAAATTGCTTGAGGGAGAAAGTGAAGCAAAGAAAGGACAGCCTTAGCTCCAGTCCTACTGTGGAGCCTCAGCATGAAAGCAGGAGGCAACCAGCGGGAAATCCACATCATCCTTACAGGTGCACACCCCCTCCACAGTCCTGCATCTCTTCTGTCTTTGTTCTCCACATAGTTTTTGAGTAACAGGTTCTTAGTTTGCTTTTTTGTTGCTATGATAAAACACTGACCAAAAACAGCTTGGGGAGGAACTGAAGGCAGGAACCAGAAAGTAGAGACCCTGGGGGAATTCTGCTTACTGAATTGCTTCCAGGCTCAAGTTCAGCTACTCTTTTTTCACAGCTCAGGCCTACATATTGCCCACATTGGTTTGTGCATACCTACATCAATTAGCGACAAAAATTAATGCTTCATAGACATGCACACAGTATATTTTGATGGAAGAAATTCTTCACTTGAGGTTTCCTCTTCCCAGGGGTGTCAGGTTGACAACTGAAATTATCTGTGACAGCAAGTCATGGGATGAGACCTGGAGCATGTATATTTAACATCTTTCAAACTTAGCATATGGGCTTCTGGCCCATTTCCGTTACATTATACTAAATGTCATCAGATACCAGTACAGAAAAAGAAAAAGAGCAATGGGCAAATGACAAACATTACCCTACTTTCTTGATTTTGTTTTTATTTGTTGAACTGAGAAATAATTCTTATAAAATGATTTTAGTAAATTATACCAAACATTCGAGTTCCCAGGGTTTATGAGGATGAATGCTGCCTCTTAGGAGCCTCTTCTCATGAAGGCGTTCATATGTCACTATGAGTGACTATGGGTGATGCTTTGGGGATTTTAGTACCTAAATGCATGTTGTTCTCAACACTGAGAGATTTGAGATTCACGAAGGGAAAGTGACTGATTTAGTTCACTTTGGAGTTTTGTTCCAGGCTGTGGAAGCCTTGTAGAGAACTCTTACTTTTATGATATTATTAGCTCGCTCTGATCAAAATCATATCCCCATGCACACTCAACCTAGAGAAGAAAAGGGTTATGTGCTGAGCAATTTGCTTGCTGTCTTTCATGCAGTGTCTTATAATTACATTTTGTCAATGAGTAATATGCAGTTCAGAAAGATGCAATGACTTGCTCAAGGTCACACAAAGTATCATTTTAATCCATATATTCTCCATCTTTGATGATTCCAAAACAGGATACTGCGTTCCAAAACAAGAAGATATTCAGTCAGTAGTTCTGTTTTTAAAAGTATATGACTCTTCTTTTAAAAGTTATATATGATTGACCACCATTAAAAATTTTAAATAAAGGAGCCCAGTGCCAGGTATGGTGGTTCATGCCTGCAACCCCAGTCCAAAAAGCAAAATAAATACCTAAATATAAATTGTAAGATGCCTTCTAATTGACATTAGAACAGTTTATTAGTCAAAAACTTTGTTGATTAATAGGGTAACTTCATTTAACCTCCTCTCATGTATGGACATATGTACATTTTAGGAATCTTCTACAGCATCCGTTTTCCATAATCCTTTTTCAAATCTCTTTAGTTTGAGCTTTCTCTCCCCATATGTACTCTGCTGCGCCCACCCATCGCCTTGAAATCTGTCCTGTGACTCCTTGCTAGTTTTCTGAACTCTATATGTTCTCCAATTTAAACACACATATCTAAAGATTCAAAACTGTCACCCACATATGAGGAAGAACAGTCACCCTTAGTCTTTCCAGATCTGCATTACCTCACTTGGAATCATTATTTCCAACTCCATCCCTTGACCTGAAAATTTAGTAACCTCATTTTTCTTGATAGCTAATTAAATTCCATTGTGCATCCATGCCATATTTTCAGTAAGAAAATTTCAGTCAGTTGAGAGATGTCAAAGCGATTCCCATGTGCTGGCTTTTGTGAACTGATGATATGAGTTCTGCTGTAGGGTGTAGAGGCCTTTAGAAACATGCTCAGAATTGTCATAGCGGGGTCATATGGTAGATCTATCTTTCTGATGGACCTTCACACTGATTTCTGTATTGACTGTACCAGATAACATTCACACCAGCGATGAATACGTATTATTCTTTCCACTTCTTTGCTAGTGTTTGAAATAGCTTATGAAACAAAATGCCCCATGTAAGCTATGGTTTCTCTCAAATTGTTTTGTCACTAGGGTCCCACATACCTGCCCCAAATATTATAGATTATTACTACTGCTTTTGATTGCCTTCCTGTGCTTGATGGTAAGAGTCTATTTCTGAAGACACTATATATAAGAACTATAGAGCAGAGAGAAATCAAACTGGAACTGATTTGGAAGAATCATCCTTTCTGTCTTTCATGGTGCTAAATGTTCTATATATACTACTAGGTGATAAAAGTAATCAGCACTCTCTTACCTATCTATTAGCCCTGGGAATTATAATAATGACTGGTCTGGCAAGATATACCCCCTGATTCAGTAGTGGCTGAATGTTATGAAAGTAACCAACAACTTTCTGGTTGGATTTAAGGCAGAATCTATGCCTCATAATGTTACCTGGGCTAACAATTCATGTATGGTGAGGTTGTAAGATCTAACAAGAGAATATACTACTGCTATATTTTTAAATGGACATAGAATAAGGCTGCTATTTAAATACTTATTTCTGTACCCATGGATTAGTGAAACTGTATGCTGTCATTAGAAAAACTTCTTTATGCAGTAGATGTAGCTTAATTCATAGGTCCACATCTAGTCACCTGATCAAAATGCAGAGAATAAAAGACTATGGAGTGTTCAGTTCTAAACGGGACACCTATATCACACACACACACACACACACACATACACACACACACACCTCCTAAGACTCAGGAATCATCTCAGTGACCAAGAGGTGGTGAAAATATTTTAAGAGTGTCAGGACTACACATACATGAACTCATAGTGACTGGGATAGTAAGCATAAGGTCTGCACAAGACCAAGCCAGCCCAAATCCCACTGTGGCTAGAGGGAAGGGGCTCATGAAGTCCCACCCTGAGCTGAGGAACTATTGGCAATTAATGATTCCTTGGGGAGGAAGCAACAGTTTTCTTTGGGGATATGGCCCTCGAGAAGCTACCCATGCTCTCGTAGATGGTTCTATACCCATACACACATCAGCAACACTAAGTAGACAATGTAGGCTTTAAAAGAGAGAGAGCACATGAACTTGGGAGGAAAAGTGATGATGGGGTAGGAGAAATTGGAGTGAAGTGAACAAAAGTGTAGACTGGATCAAGTACACTTCATGCGCATGTATGAAATTCTCACGTAAAATGAATGCAAAATTGTTGATTAGTATACATTAGACGTCATTACATTACAATCTGAAAGCACAAGAACCATGGATGTTTCCTGCTCCAGCCTTCCCATTTCTCATTCTGATCAAGACAGGGGGTGCCCTGGAGCAGAGAGAAAGACAGACTGTGGTCCACAAAGTCTGGACTGAATTGATTATAATATCTTTGGCAACTGTGACTTCTCATATCTTCTTTAGTCAAATTTTCTGGGTAATGGAGGACAAGAAAGAACTTGGATTATTACAGAATAAGACGATATTCTCCTAGGAAAGAATCTACTTTAAAGTACACTGGGGTAAAGTGTCAGTTTCCTTATGTACAGCATTCTGCAACAGGCACTTAGGAATGAATTATATCCTAATCCCCAATCCCTTGAAATTCGACTGAATTTTGAGAGCACATGCTTATAGACACAAGGCTAAATGAAACCATTGACATGAGTCCTAACCCAGTAAGAGGGGATCTTCTCTAGAAGATACAGTGGGAATAAAAGCAAACATGGAAGAGAACAAGAAGATACAGTGAAGAGCAGGGCCATCTGATAATTCTGGAGTGGAAACTCAGAAGAAGTAGCATGTCCTGGTCAGCTTTGTACAGCTGTGATAAAACACTGTCCAAAACCAACCTGGGGAGGAAAGGGTCTATTTTAATTTACAATACAGTTCTTCATCATAGGAAGCCAGGACAGGAGCTCAACAGGGACCTGGATGCAGGATCTGAGACACAGACCATGGAGCAATGCTGCTTATTGGCTGTTCCCTGGCTCATGCTCAGCATGCTATTGTATATAACTTAGGAACACCTTCCCAAGAGTTGCACTGCCCACAGTGGACGAGACACTCTCTCATGTCACTCAACAATCAAGGAAATACCTCACAGATGTGACCATAGGCCAGTCGCTTGGAAGCAATACCTCAACTGAGGTTACTTCCTTCCTGGGGTTTCAAGTTGGCAACAGAAACTATTCTAGTACACAGTCTCTCAGGCATCTGAATCTCAGTCAACTTCAAGAACTGGAAGAAATGTATGATTGCTATTTAAGCAAACTCATCCATGGTCCTTACTCTGGCAACCCTAGCAGACTACTTCAACCAGGCCAATTTTCTCATAAGGACATTAGCCTCTTAAGAATGGACATTGAGACCCAAAACTCCTGACTACAGAATTAACAAAATCTAAAATCAGGGGGAAAGTACCCACTACATCTGTCCCTACATGTTCTCTAAGAACCTCAGAGGAATCGGGTGGGGAGGCTGCATGACCCTAGGATACGTCCTGTTACCACCATCCCAGGAAGCACATGTCCCCACCCAGCATCTTCCAGCATTCTCCCTTGAGCCTCAGCCTTCTCTTGTCTATGCTTCTAAACTGCGAAGCATCACTGACACATCGAGTCACAACACTTAATTAACAAGCACAGACGACTCTAGCACCTTTTACTATTTAATTTACCCTAACTTTAATTTCATTTGCTTCTTACTTTCTATCATCTAACTAAACCTGCTAATTACTTGGTGTGAATTCTGCTGCATTCTGTCTACAAAGGAAGAAAAAATATATATAAATATCAGTTTGGAAGGCAAATAGGAACAATGAATTTAATAAAGATCCCAATTTTTATCCTGAAAAGATATGTTAGTTAAAGAAATTGATTTGGAAATTTTTTAATGAAATGGTCATTTCTTATTAAATATTTTTCAGTGTTTGTTTTTGCCTTTTGTAAGTAGTCAGACACTTATTTAATAATTATAGAAATTAGGAAGTGTATCAGCTTCAAATCTAGGAAGATTTGGGTTGGTTGGGTATGATAGAATGTGGTTATAGCATGAGTTCTGCTACCATCCCCAGTGAGGTGGCTCAACCAACAGGGGAATTAGCTGACTTCTCTGCTATCTTTTAAACTTTGCTTTAATGTGTGTGTGTGTGTGTGTGTGTGTGTGTGTGTGTGTGTGTGAGTGTTTTGACTGCTTGTATATAACCATATTACATACATGTAGTGCCCATGGAGGTCAGAATAGGGAGTTTGATGCCCTAGAACTAGAGTTACAGACAGCTGTTAGTAGCCCTGTGGACGTCAGGAATTGAACTTTGGTCCTTTGCAAGAGCAACAAGTCCTCTTAACCACTGAGCCATCTCTCCTACCAGGTCCCTTCTCTATTATCTTGGCCTTGTCTTTATGTTTCATTTCAGTACAATATTTCTACCAATGACTCTTGTGTCTTAAGAAAGATTTAATTCCTCTTATATAAATCTTTTCCATCTTTCATGATCATCTCAAATGTTCCCTCTTCCACATTTTGAGCTCTGAATTCTTCCCTTTGTCAGAGAATATTGTCCTCTTTTCTAGACTTCTGAAAAAGGCAGTCCAAGTTCATATCACTTAAGAATTCACTGGAGACAAAATGTAACTTTATCCATCCCTAACTGAATTTGATTTCTATCTAGAGTCTCCATTTAGACTGCTCTGAAAATGACACAAAACCAAACACAAACCTACATCATGTCCAGGTCAATTCAATGAACAGGGCAACCTTCTGTCATTTCAAGTATAATGATGATAAGACACTCATTTCTGCATCATATTTTTGAGATGGTTGCTAAATTCAGACTCAACTCAAACTCGGGTCTTCTCTGACATTTGCAGAAGTTAAGTCTCTGCTTCCATTAGCTAATCTGTCTGGGTCTGGGTTCAGTGTGGGTGCCAGGCCCCTCTCTATCCCTGTGCTCATGCCTTCTATGCAAGCATCATGGGAAGGTGGAGAGAAGGAGACTTCAGAAAGCACATGAGAAGGCTCACAAACTTAAAGAAAGTAGATCAAAATTCCAAAACCGTGTCTTCCCCACCATGTCTATGGGATTAAACTAAGATCATTTTACTGAGAACACATGACTTATTTAGATTTTTCCTTCTTCCACCTGTGTTCTGACATCAAGAGACTCGAAGTTGACATGGAGGTGAAGTTGTTTCCTCTAGATCCATGGACGTCTTCATGTGTGTCTCAGTCAGAGAACATAGGAAGTGGGGGTGTGATACTTTCTGTGGTTGGTTTGAGAAGCATAGCTGGCTTTCTGTGGTGGGTCGGAGTTGGAAACACGGTTAAAGTCAAAGATGCTGGCAATCATTACCAGGTGCAACTCCGAACGTAGGGCAATGCTCATAACTGGGGTTAGAGAATAGTATGCTTCCTCTACTTGCTGCAGGATCCAGGGGTTACATTAGACTTGACATACATGGCCTGTCCATTACCTGTTTCTTCAGTCTTAGCTATGTGAGGAACAGGAAGAAGCTACTGAATACTGTGGTTATTCTCAAGCTACTGTTGTCAGAGTAAATCACATGTAGAGATAGACACAGGCCAGTTAAAATCTCACAACTCGTCCTATTTTTCTATATCACCTCTCCCCTTACAGTTATCTGCTCCATTCAAATTTCACTTATAGATGTTAAAAACCATCAGTGCCTAACACATAGTAAATTTGTGCTTCATACTTAGAATTTTGCCTGTGTTTATATGCAGTACGTGTATGCATTCATGTACATGTTTATGTGTGGCAGGGTGTGCCAGTATATATGCTCCAGTGTATTTGGAGGTCAGAGGTCAACCCCAAGGTTTTTTTGTTTTTTGTTTTTTTTTTCTTTGTCAAGATATCCATCTACTTTTATTTGTGAGACAGTCACTCACTGGCACCTGAGACTTACAATTAGTCTAGGCTAGGTGGTCAGTGAATCCAGGGACCCTTCTGTCTCTTCATCTCCTGTGCTGGGATTATAAGCACACACAATCATGCCTAGCTTGTTTAATGACCTTTTCTCCTAGTGCTTGTGCAGCGAGCAACTGATGGACTAAGCTATCTTTCCAGCCCTGTCTATGGTCTTTCACCTGTATCTTTGTATGACAGGGAAGATTTGGCAACAAGGTAGAAATATTCTGAATGCTCATTGCTTAGAGCTCTGTGCCTTTCACACAACACAGAGGAAACTAGTCAGGACAGCACACCAGAATATTGGAATGTGGGAGTTGCTGCATATAAAACAAAGAAATGGACTGAGGGACCTGTTTGAACCCCTTAGGTTAGGTTGATTTGCTCTGTACCTTTCCCAGCACAGTCTCTGTCCACAGTGAAGTAGAATATGTTGGCGACTTAAAGAATCAATTTTCTCTGCGAAATAGAGTTTTTCTTTGGCATGTGGTCTGATCAAGGTAAATCTATTTTTCCAAACTGATTTTGTAATCTTCTTAATGATCAATTAAATATTATTATTTTTTATTTGCTGGAAATTTCTCTCATTATATATATATGATACATATGATATATATATATATCATAATGATTCAGAATGAGAAGATACTTTATTGGTGCATTTGATTTTCTGCTCAATCATTTATTATCTAATGGTTTATAACTTAGTCTTCAGAGCAGTGGTTATCAAGGTAGACTCATAGTGAAATCACTTAGGAAGATGCTGGAAAAAAACATTCCTGTATATATTATGTCTTAGTTCATTATTTAAGAAACTTGGGTGCAGAAGCCAAAATTTTGAAAACTCCTATGGGTATCCAATCCGTAGATAGAGTTCACACTTGCTCCTCTAGACTTGGACCTCGTGTTTTAAATCCTATACATTCTGATTATTAACTGAGTTGCTTGAGCTCTCTGACCCTCAGTTTTCTTATCTGTAAGTTGTCTATTGGAGAAGCACCTATCTCAAAGAATTTGGAGAAAATAAATGTAAGTAATACTAAAAAATTATAGTATAGCTAGTACTTGGAGCCAAAACAGCAAGACTCATGGAAAGAACAACAAAATTGCAAAAGCTGAAAGGTAACAGAAGGCATAAATCAGGGACATGACATCCCAAAGAAAGAGTCATATTTTTAGCTGCTTGTGGCAGATGTCCAAAAGATAAAACAGGAAGGAACCATCACTATAAAAGTAGATCAGGGGTCCCCACCTTCCCAGGATGGGTCTTTTTTTCTAAAGTAATGAATATAAGAATGAATGGAATATATAAACAAGTAACAGGAAACAGCAGAGAAAATGCATGTGAGAGTCCTGGAAGTCTCTGAATTTCCTGGTGTGTCTAGGCTGGCAGTTCGGGGTCTGGTCAAATGTTGTAGCATGTGACACTTGTAGAGTCCTCTATGTGAAGAGAAATCTTTAAAATCTTTCTTGCTGTACATAAATAGACTTTGATGAGTTCTTCCCTAGAAACCTGGGAGCCTCCATGCTTCAGGCTCATTAGGTTTCTGATGAGACTGTTTCTGCTGATGAAGAAAAAAGGGAATTAAAAGGAACATGGTTTCCCAAAACTCCTCTTCCACTGCTTGCTTAGACTTGATCCTAATGAAAAACTTGGAGTCGCTCCTTCTGTCACCTTAGTTGTAAGTAACTATAGGGCCTAGCAATCAGATAAAATAGTTGTTAAAGACATTTGATTTCATAGTTGTTCTTTTAAAAAATATTCATAGCTGGTAAACATGATTAATTGACACTATATATATATATATATATATATATATATATATGTCTTGTTGAGGTTCTAATATACCTTATTACATTCCAATGGAATAAAATATTATGATAACATTTTTCCACTCACTTGCAGCAGCTAAAAATAACATCACTAAAGTTTTGTTTTCTTTTTTGGATCCTGTTTATTCCCAAAAGTCAAAAATCCAATTTACCTTTATTGATCTGTTTTTCAGTATAGCACAGAAATCTTTTGGATTAGGTATTTAGGCTTTGCTTGGTTCAGTTTTATAATTAAATTTCTACTCGAGCTAAGTTATTCAACATATTAATAAGTATCAATAAGCTTTTGTATTTCAAGGTGGCTTAAACTTCCAGTAGGAAATTTCTAGAAAAAATATGTGTAAGTATTGTATCATATATGCAATTAATTTCCATTTATTAAATAAAATAATCTGAGGGTTATTTTGATTTCTTTGCTATGTCTTTGGTTTGGAGAGTGGTGACAAATTATAAACCTGTAATCCCTGATTTTATCAGATAAGGGTTTGTTTAGGTAAAATATACAAGTTATGAGAAATTAAGCACTAACTGTAAGGACAAAATTTTGGAGACTCAATCTGATTGCAACTGTGTTAAATTGGGTATAATTGGGTGTGGTCTGGAAGATTATATACAACTGCAGTAATAAATGGTCGTTGGAAGAGGAGATGAAAGTAAAGCTCCCACAGAGCTCTCAGAGACATGGCAGGAAAGGTAAGGTGTGCTGAGCTATTGCAGGAGCTAGAGAGGAAATGGTCTGCGGTGTGGGGGATGCATATGTGCAACTAATAATAATTTAGACTAAATCAACAAGAATCAAACCCCTCGCAGCACATCTAAGTTGTCCTTTTGTTTTTATTTTATTGTTATGAGGTATATAGATTCCCCTGTCTTCTCAAGTGGAATACTGACTTGTAAAGAGGTTTTAACTGAGCAATACAGTAAATGTTTAGTGTCAGTATCTGGGAAAATAGTAAGCCTTCAATGTGTGATAACATTTGTCATGATCCCAAATTCAGAAATCAGTGGAGCAATTCAGTGAAGATCATCACCCTCAGGTGACTACAGTTGTTATATTTAAAGGAGAGAATTCAAAGACAAAAGTAAAGAATATAACTAGATGGTGTCAGTAAGTACACCTATGTGCATTTCAGATCATATTATTTTATGTGGTTCTTTGAAAATCCTGCAAGGAAAAATAATCCATTAGCAGACCGATCTCAGTCTTAGCCTACACACTTGCTTGAAAAATAGAAAACATTGCTGAGTTTTGTTTGAAATGAATACGTTTGCTAATTGCATTTGTTCAAAATTCATTAAAATCTGCTGGGAGAAGAAAGAAGGAGGTGACATTTGGGACATAGACACTTCTATCTCATCTATTTGACATAGTTTGGAGAAGTGAGCATGATTTTACAGATGATTTCAGGGGTTGGAAACAGACTAATGGTTAAGTCTAGGCCACACCAAATTCTTTGGCTTTCCTTGCTTCATAGTGAATGTAGCCAACCGAAGAAAGGGAAAAATTATGAATTCTAAAATTAGATTGAAAAGGACAAGCAGAATTTTTTTTTGGAAGAAATGGTTCATTTGGGCTTAGAGTTCCACAACGTCAGCAAGGCATGTAAGCAGGCACCAGGCGGTAGAACTGAGAGATTCCATCTTCAGTGACAAACAGGGAGCAGAGAACTAGAAGTGGTGAGGTTATACAGTCTTGAAGGACACTCCCTGGGACAAACTTCCTCCCATAAAGATTCCGTGACCCCAAATAGTACCACCAACTGAGGAGCATAACAGATTTTTAATCTAATATTTTATTCATTCTTTGAGAATTTCATACATGGTTACAATGTACTTTTAATATATTCACCCTCCAGTTTCACCAGCTCCTTGTCTAATACGTTTTTTTCTCTAGACATTTAATTAGATGCTTTAGATTTTGTGGTGGGCACAGAGGAAGGTACACAAGGACTTTAGAAGAGTAATAGAAAAATGATGGAAAACCTCTTGGTGCCTGGGAATGGGAAAGCTCGAGCATCACGACCTGAGTGCCCAAGACCACATGTGGAGTCAAGACTTTACCTGCCATAAAGAGAGGTGGGAATTCTAGGGAATCAGTCCTCCCAAGAATGGAAATGATAGAAGCCTCCACTTTCCCCATCATCAGTCTAACACAGAGGCAAAGCCAATACCATGCACAACTTTGGGTCTCAGAGGAGGGAGTTGTGGGGGGTGCAGCCACTTAGAGAAGGCTGAAACTGCTGTCTCTGTCCTCAGATTTGCTCCACAGTCAATCCCCCACTAGGGGAATGTGGAATCATGGCTCACAGCTGGAAACCACAGCTCCAGTTCCTGGAAAGGACCACAGCTCTGGTTCATGAGGACTGATTTCTTTTTTATGGAAAAACTAATTATGAGATATTGGAGCTAAGTTAGATTTGCCTTTTTCTTCTGTGTTTGTTTATGTTTCAGCTTAACTTAAAATCCCAACCACTAGCTCTGGTGGTGGTTAGGCATTCCTCATCTCTTAGACATGTTTGAATTCGGTCCCAGAACAGTTCCTCACGCCAGCACGTGGGCTGAGTTGTACAGTGGCTTTCAGAGTTTGAGGAAAACAAGAGGAATATGTCTTCCCCTGCAGTAGAGCAAACTGCAATCAAAATCTCTTCCTTATCCTAGATTTAGTCCCAGAGATCCTGGCTGAAATGTTTCTTTCCACCTCTCCTGCTGAGTACAACTTTCCCTTTTCTTGTTGATAGATGCGCGAGCTCTCCTTTATGTTTCATTTAGCCTTTGAAAGCAAAAGAGAAGTCAGACCATAAAGAGAAGAGGGAAATTGTTTCGTTAGTTGAAGTAGACAAGAAAATGATTTCCCTGCTGTTTGCCTCAGCTGAATTACAGCCTGATAGCTGTGTGAAATCCAATTTGATGAGATTTTTCTTTGTCACTGTTGCCGAAAGAACTGATTTCTGGGGAGTCCTGCTTAGAATCAGACCACACTGCTGTCTTCTGTAAAGCTATTAATCCCGTGTGGTTATCAAGACCTCTTTCTTCTTCCATCTGAAGCTTCTTTGTATGTTTTCAGACATTTCTGTGAAATTTGGAATAGAAATTGTCAAGCGTATCACAAATCTTTATCTGTATGTATGAAGCATTGTCAGTGTGTGCACAGTAGCATCAGGTATGGGCTGGGCATTGCCTAAGAGTTTACTACTCTGGAAACCATTTAGAAAATGCTTACGATCATATCTCTAACATAATAGCAGACTGGATAATTGAATGTTAATGGATAAGAATAATATTTTCCCTGGGCTTCTGGAAACAAAGAGCAGAGACCATCTACAACACTGATGGGCCAGATGCAGGTGGATAGATAGCAAGCTTCAATGTGTTCTTTTCTAATCAATTAGAAATAAATACTGTGAGAGTTATTTTTAAGAGTCCTCTACTAGGCTCCTTCTGTTTCTACTGATGCATTATTACCTTAAAATATGGTTATTCCAACGGGCATCATTGAAGGGTGTTGATCTCTAAGTCTCTCTAATTACTGCCTTTTACCTAGAATAGTCTAACATTTCAAATTTTCATCCTCAAAGATATACAGTATCTTAAATTATGCAACATCATGATTTTCATCTTGAATGACATTACAGAAATAGATAAATAATAGATAGATATAGATAGACCAATAGATAGGTTGTAGAGATAGATAGATAGATGATAGGTATTTTTACTGTTTGCATATAATTAAATCTCACTTCTAGTTTGATCTCTGATCCCAGTGAATGAATTTCAAATACTTGAATCTAAGGAATGAACACCCACCCCCCCACTTCATTTTAGTGTCTAAACCTGGTGGTGTGTGTGTTGGGCTTGACATGTCATGAGTTCTTCATCATGAAAACAGGGAATAGGTTCCTGTCCTTCATCTGCACAGGCCTTCCCATTTACTTCCCATTTCTACTCATCGTGCTTTATCAGGCACCTGGCTTTTGAACTCATCTCCACCCTCATACAACCTAATCACTGCAACATACAGAGAGCATTCTGCTGCTCCTGAGCCCAGGGAGAGATGTAATAGGCTCACCCTGAGCAACCTTAATGCATCATGTAATTTATGATTCCTCCACATGCTGTGCTGAACATGAGAATCTGAGAGATTTGACTCAGGCTAGTACACTGGCATCCTCAGGTGGGAGCCTTCTCTGCTCAGTGAGGCACAGCTCAAGCCTTCTGCCAGGGACTTTAGTTGGAGACAGTGGCCAATCCTTCCTTGAGCTGATTTTGTAAATCTATCTGGGACTCACATTGTGTGTCTTACTGCATAGTCCTACATCCTTTGAATCGAGGATTGTAGAATACTGAGCTGGCTGACGTTGGGGGTAAGATACTGGCAGATTCTCTCAGCTGAATCTTTTTGACAATTTTAGAGCCTATCCACTATGACACTCAAAACCACGGATCAATTCTTTTGCCCTTTCTCCTTTGTTCCTTCCTACTTCGCTGCTATTGAATGCAGAGAAACATCTGGGGAATCTTGGCACTGAACACTACAGTTGATTAACAAGTCAAAATATTATTATTTTACAGTGCTTTCTAAAATATTGACACACATACAGGAGCTTTTTAGAGAATTTGGTACCATTTGAACACCATAAGCCTATCAGACTCAGAGGAAAAGGAACTAACATTGATTCTGCTCCCTTATGCACTTTGTTTAATGAAATTTAAAAATAGAAATGATTCTGTTTTAAAGTTTTAACTTTCATGATTAACCTGCAAGGTCTACTGTTAATTCTCACAATTTTCCAATAGGAACTTGAAGTTTCAAAACTGGAATTCGTTAACTGAAGATCACATCGATGTCCAATCTGACTTCATACTCTAAGCTCATTTGCTTATCCACACTGAGTGAATAAAGGACTAATATGCGATTTAATTGAAAATTTTCTATTTGTAAGACTAGCAAAGAATGGTTTTGAAGTAGGAGCTTTACTTCATCTTGTTAGCTAATTCTTACTGGGCATTGTTAAATGTACAGCACTGTGTTAAATAACAGGGGAAAAGATAACATGGCAGTTACTACCATAAGGAAGTTCATGAAAGAATGGCAGAAATGATGGGAAGAAAACATATGCCTGCCTATAATAGGAGCTGTTATAAAGATACAAGGTTTTTAAAGCAGAGAGGAATTGATCCTAAGATTTAGGAAGCAGACAACTTGTTGCAATGGAGGCAAATATAGAGGTTCTTAAAGAAGAGCCAGACAGACAATAATGACAGTTAATTAGATGAATAGATAATTTTATATGCAATCCTCTTTCAACATGTTTCTGTTGTTTTTGACATTTTCATTCCATTTTAAAGTGAATTTACAATTAAAATCCACCAACAGATATGATACATAAGAATATGTTATATGGTTTCTAAGAACCAGAGCATTACCCTGCCCATAGGGAGCTGTTACTCACATATTAAATGCGAAGGAGGAAGGGTTGGATGTTCCCCAATGATTGAGTGCTTATCTAGTAAGTGCAAAGCTTTCAATTCAATTCTCAGAAATAAAACAAACAAAAAGGGGTGAAGGGAATCTCAAAGAAATTTTTTGGTTTTTCATTATTACTCAAAGTTAAGTAAAGACTTCCTTTAAAGAAAAATGCCCTCTAGAGTATAGATTGTGAAGTAGAATTATAAATCTGGATTATACATTATAGATTAAAACCCTGTTTAAATATATGTTGAGAGAAAATACAAAACTACTTAGGTTTATACATTTTGAAAGGCCAAAAAGCCTAAAATGTGTTTGTAGACTGTCTTGTCCAGTAGGGATGTTGTAACAGGTTACTGTAGACAGGATGGCTTCTATACAACAGAAGTTCATTCTCACTGCATTGGAAGCAGTGAAGTTTTGATCAAAGTACCAACATGTTCAAGTTCTTGTCTGGACTCTTCTCTGATTCACAGATTACCATCTTCTATATCCAGAGTAGAGAAAGAGAAGGAGTTTGCTGCGGCCTCTTTTCTAAGTGCCCTAACCCCATCTATGAGAACTCTGTTGCTGTGACTTAATCACCTACCATAGGCACAATAACATCACACTTGGATTGGATTTCAACCTATGAAATTCAGGAGAAACACAAACATTCATTCTATAACATAAATTAAGAATAAACAAAATTGTCAGACCAAGTAAATCTGAAATAAATGAAGTAAAAATGTCAGGAGAATAATTCTACTTTAAAGTGAAGCTTTTTAAAGAAGGAGACATAAAAATATCAGGCTGCCATGACTGAACCTCAAGTCTTACTACTCTCTCTGTCTTCCATCAGACTCTAGCAGAACTGTCATGGGACCCATGCACCAAGGCAGCCCTCCATTTCCCTTGTGGAGACCTCATTTGTATATACCTGGTTCCTTCTTCTCTGCCCACAAGTGAGACTAATCTCACCAAGATGATCATCCTAACAATTCAGATTGTAGTTTTTTAATGTATTGAGTATCATAGAAATGAGAGCCCCAAATGAAAAATTCTCAGTAAAACAGTAACAGTGACTGTGCTCCAGAAATCTAATTCCAAGGAAATTATTTTGAAGATGGAGCTAAGATGACAGATGTCAAAGGGTTAAATGTTTTACTCCAAGCCACATGGTTAAAAGAACAAATTCTGTAAGATTTAATTAGGGTTCAAAACATCTGATGTCATCTCCTAAGTGACTACTTTTTGTTTTTTAAATAGCAGTATAGAGATGTAATCAATACCATATGTTTTCCTTCTGCATTTTTTCTTTGAAAATTTGATTACTGGGCTGAGGTATAACTCATCAGTAGAAAGTGCTTATCTAGCTTAAATAAGATCCTGGATGGGATCTACAGAACTGCCAAATAAACAAATCAACAAAAAAAATTAGTACCATTTCACTCTCTGTAAAGATTACTTTGAAGTAACAAGCAGAAAAATAAAAGCTAAGATCAAAATACAGATCTGAGAAATGTACAGAAAGAACTGGAGGACAAATTACACTGTAAAAATCCTCCAAAAAACTATAGTTACACTGAAAATCTGAGGGAAAAATAACTATGTGCTGAAAGAGAGAAAGAAAGAAAGAAAAAGAAAAAGAAAGAAAAAGGGCCAAAGAGATGGTTTAGTGGTTAAGAACACTGGCTACTGTTGTAAAGGACCCGGGTTGGATTCAATTCCAAGAACTCATATGGCAGTTAACAACCGTTCTTAACTCCAGTTCCAGGGGATCCAACATCTTCTGACCTCTGCAAGCATGGCACAACACAGGTGCTCTTACACACATGCAGGCAATACATTCATACACATAAAAATAATAAATGAAATATGTAAAAAAAGGAAAGGATGTAAGGAAGGAAGAAACAAAAGATACAATTAAAGAATGTTTGATTATCTGGTCTGCTTCTACTAGAGATATAAATATGCTTAAATTTTATGGATGAGGAAACTGAATTTCCATGAAATGTTGGAATTGAACAAAAACTATAAAGTTGGTAAATGGAAAAGCTGTTATTTAAATCGAAGTTCTCCTTGTTCCCAATCATGGTTTTGTCCCATATAACATACCTTTCCCTTTTTGATAGTATTTTAATAGTCCTACCAATAAAACCTATATTGAAATACCCGTAGCAGGGGTAAATTAATAATATTGGCACCGAATAAACATTTACTAAGGTAATATAACAGTACTATTTCTCTTTTCCTCTATCAGCATTTGAACTGACACAGGTTTTTCAAAACATGGATATCTCAAAAGGACAATATTGTAAAAAGTGAATTAAGAAAGGAAATTACTATTCCCAGGCAAGTCCATGTCTCAGAGGAACTTTTGTACAGTAGAAAGCAATGCAACAACAGTAATCGTTCCCTAAGAGTCAACAAGGGCACTGTGTTTATCAATACTGCTGTTTTCAAAAGAAATGGATTCTCTATGAGTACTTGAGAGCTAAAATATAATTGATTACCTGGGTATATTCTCTGTCAATTCAAAAAATAATTATTTAGAAAAATAATTAGTTAATAATTAGTTAATTAGTTAATAATCAGTTAATAATTAAAATATTTAGTTATTGCTTTATCCCTCAATTTCCTATGATTTATTCTACATTTAAAAGCTACATCTAAATATTTAGTTAGATAGCTGTATATCAATGGGGTGACGTCAACTGAAATATAGTGAAAACCAACTCAGTATCACATACTCCTGCCCCCAAACTGCTTTTATTCCACACCTTTTTCTTATGCTTATGTCTTTGAATTATATCAATTGATTTTGTAACTTATTTATCTTTTGTACATATCTTGAATATTTTCTAAGTCCAATGAATGGTATAAAATCATGATGTTCTTTGGGATGTCTTCCAAATGTGAGACAATAACCAGCCACCATATAATCTATACTGTCTGCACTGACCTTTTTCAGTTCTCTCTTAAGTGTGTTCTCATGTTCTCTAATTCTTGTCCAAGGGATGTGTAAAGCCTGCTTCCTGCTAAGTGAGTCACTGCGTCCATTCTGTGACTTAGCTGTCTTAGGACCCCTTACTCATGACGTTCCTCTATGTCACATCTTTCTACCGCTTTTACGTTTCTACATATTTTCTTTTATCAAACACCCAAGAACAGAAGCAAACTTTAGTCACTTATAGAATAGCATAAAGTCACCTCATAATTTCTAAGTCTAAGGCTACATCTTTCTTTAATGTATCATCATACTTAATATTATAGATTTCAGTGAATATAGTGATGTTTGTTTTCAGAATGTTACTGTGATTTTAATAGCTTTGCTGTAATAGGAGTTTATTTCATAAAATTCACATTTTAAAAATACTGTTTTGTAGGGGCTGGAGATATGGCTCAGCAGTAAAGAGCACTGGCTTTTCTTGCAGAAGATGGGTTCAATTTCCAGCACCTGCATGGTGGCTAACAACTATCCACAATTACAGTTCCAGGGGACCCACCACCTCCATCTCTCCTTTTCTGGCACTGTGTGAAATGGGTACACTTACACACATGCAGGCATAACACACATACACATAATATATATATATATATATTTTTTTTGCATATTTATTTATTTATCATGTCTGTATGCATGCACGCATGTCAGGGCACATGTGGAAGTCGGAGGACATTTTTGGGAATTAGTACTCTTCTTCCACCATGTGAGTTCCAGGGATCAAACTGAGGTTGGTGACAAGCACTTTATCAGTTGAGCCATCTCAATGGCCCAACTTCACATGTTTAAATGTATAAATTATCCAAATATTACCACATCCATTCCATCATCTCTAAAAGAAGTGCCCTGTGCACTTCCTCAGTCCTGTCCTTGTACTCCCTACAGTCATAAGGCAACCGATGATCTTTCTTGAGACATTTTATAAAAATGGAATCATAACCATATGTGGTCTTTTGTAACTGGTTTCTTCTTTGGAGCATAAGGGTATTTTAATTTTTTGGAGAATTTAATACATATATACATTGAAGTGTGATCATATCTACCCTTCAGTTTCTCTCCTTCTATACCGCCTCCATCACTAAGTCCAGTTAAGGCACAGGGAAGACCATGGAACTAGATGTGGAAAGAATGGCAGAGGTGGAGGGGGAAAAGCAGTGTGAGATGCTTTGTTTGGATAAGACAGGAACTTCCCAAGACCTGCAGAACCCCAAACCAGCCAAATTCCAGGTGGCGCAGATAGGATAGATGATCCCCAGGCACAGACTTGACTGAAAAGCTGTTGTCAGTGGTAGTTGCTGGGACGTAAAAAAAATCATTAGTTTTTGAGGATGTGGCCACTGGTAAGATTCCCATGCTCCAGTGGATGAGCAGAAGTTTTTTCAAGATTCATGTTGTGGCATGGATGAGTACTTTGTTCTGGAAGGAAAAAAAGTTTGTGTTTGTGTGTGTGTCTGTGTCTGTCTGTGTGTCTATGTGTCTGTTTGTGTCTGTTTCTGTGTCTGTGTGCCTGATGCTCTGTATTGAACTTAGGGCCTTCTACTTGTTAGGCATATACTGTCCAATGGAGCCAGATGCATAGTCCTGCTTTTTGTTGCTGTTGAGTACTGTTCAGTTTAATGGTTATACGGCACTATAAGGCACGCTGTCCATCAGTTCACTCCTGAATGGGCTTTAGGCTATTTTTACTTTTTAGCAATTACCAATAAAACTGCTAGGAAAAATTGTGGATAAGCATTGGTATAGACATTCAATTTCTTTGGGACAATACTTAGATACTTAGGAGTTGTATGGCTGAGTGATGTCAATTGGAATGTTTGTGTTTTGAAGACATGCTATTTCTTTTTGGTGATAGAATTGTGGGGTTTTAATTTTGTTTTGTTTCGAGTTTGTGCATTTGATGCTTCATGGTTGAATGGAAATTGACAGATGCTTTGTTAAAGTGTGTTACTTGTTATCCCACTGCTGATTCATCTTTGAATTGGTTGTAGACCTTTGAGATTGGAAGGATGTGGAAACATAGCTTCTTTCAGAGATTGTCATTCATTATGACTAATTGTATTTTCTTACCACAATTTATAGATATTTATTTATTACATAAAATAAAACTCAAGTGGTTCTGCTGAACAATTGGAAATCTTGTGTGGTTTTTAAATGGAAAGAATGATAAGAGCATATCAAGAGAAAGACAAATGCATATTTATGAATGCATATATGTAATATATAAAACACAATAATATATAAAATACAAGGAAGTTTATTTTCAACAATCGCATAAGCAGATTTCAAATTGACCTTTTTCAAATTAACTCAGTTTTAGTGATTTGGATTATGATACTTGATTTATAGAATGAAAATTATTTTTTCTGTTTAGTGGCAAGTGTTCTGATAAAGAAGCACAATCACATGGGATTATAACAGCTGAAGTATCCAATAGTGTTTGTGACCTGCTAAAAAGGGGTGTCATGTGCTTTGTTGAGATTAGAGTGTACTTGAAAATAACATGTGACTATTAATACAATAGGGAAGATGGAAATAACTGCAAGTTAAAGATCAATTTAGAGATTAGCAACATACTGATTTTTGGAATTTTTTTAAAATTATTTACCTGAAGCACAGCGAAGATGACACAGCAACTCATGAGGCCATGAGCAAGTTGAGGGGTGTTGGTGGAAGCATAGCCCCAATCAGTTCCCTGTAGTCTAGCTACTCATAGGGCTCTAGATAACAGAGACTCTACTAAAGCTCTTAGGAATCCCACAGGCATTTTTGTGTACGGTAAATTCAGGTCTCTCCAGAGAGTCTATGGGTTTGTTTTAAGTCTGGTTAATTACCAGAAGGCAAGTGCTGCACTCAACTCTATTGGTGAGGGACAGGATCCTGTAGCAGATACATTATGTATGAGTGTTAGTGTTCGCTCAGTTTGTCTTCTGCTGATTTCTTGGGGATTTGCTTCACCATTTGTTGAATCTTCTTGGCCATTAGATGCAGCAGTGCATTATAGCTAAGCAGCTGTGGATACATATAGAGCTCTTCAAAAATAGCACCTGCACCATCTGAGTTCTCATAGCTCCCTGGAGAGTGAAGCTTATTTTTTCAAATGACTTATATATGAAAAAGAAATGCAGTCACTTTTATTAGAGAGTGCCAAGGATATAAATAAACAGCTATTTCTTTTAGTGGTTATTATCCACAAGATAAAATTGATAAAATATTTATTTGTAAACTAGAATTTTTTTACATTCTAATGAAATTGAACATATATAAAAAATGGTGACGCACACTTTCTGATGATTGTCCAAAATGTTTAAATTTCATTGCATTGGTATTTTAAATTGAATTTTACTTGACATGTCTTTTCCGAGTCAGATTATTTTTAAATAGATTGTCCATACCTAGATGACTGATGAAATATAAGCACAGAGATAAGTAGAATGAAAACATTTGTAATTCTGTTTAATCCCAGGAAGAGAGAAATAGAAATGTTGTCATCAGAAAATGCCATTTTTTTAAACCACGTGTTGGTAGTTAAACCTTTCTGGCATGTTTTCTATGTAAACTTGAGCAAACCTCAATTTCTTTGTCAGTTTCTTCTTCTGTCCAGTGGTTTATTAATACAAGTTGTTGGCAGGAAGTTTCAGCTCCTCACCGTCTTAACAGTTCCATAGGAATGGTTTCCTATAGAGAAGTTTCCTGAAACAAGGCAATTGAGAATACCTATAGGAATTGAACCAATAAAATACAGGTAGAAATTGCAAGATCTTTTATAAACTGACTTTACAGGTCTGGTAAAGTCATTTCTGCAGTAATCTATTGGGACCGTTCTATGAGAATAAGATTGTATATACCAAGAGCTGAAGTTCCTCAATACCTTGGAGACCAGACAACTCTTATATATCAGGCTGTTGTTCTAAATCAGACATTTCCCTTTGGTAATATGATGGATCTTCCCTTACATCATCTTAAACCATCCTCCCGTGCCATTATCCAAGCTTTTATGTACCAGCTTACATTTAAATCTTTTAAAATTACAATATTAATGCTTTATCAAGTTAAAAGTTGATATCTCTTTTTGTCTAGGTCTTTAGTTAAAACTTCCATTCTGTGAGGAAGTTGCAATCTTTTTTTTTAGGCAGATCTGCCCATGCCTTTGCTATGATTTCTTCTGTCATGCAGAACAGAACTGACTCTTTAAAACATACACATGTATGTAGTTCTACTTCGGGTAATTTTCTTTCTTAAAAAGTTGAGTTTTTAAATATTTAGACTCTGTCATAATATTCAGATATAAATTAATTTGGCAAGATTATTCTTTTAATTTCTGTGATATCTAATCTGTTTTCATTTGACATATATCTTGCTAATCTCCATCTTCTTATTTTTATAAATAACACATTATTTATTTCTCACAAATTTTTTTCTTAATAATTAGCACTTAGCATCTATGAAACATTGAAGTCATTTTATGAGTATATATTTGATTGTCCTTGGTTAAACAATTGAATTCTCAGTATTTTTCCCAGATCTATCTTAGTTTTATCACAAAGTAATGTCACTGATGTTGGCTCTCACCAGATTTCCTACTTGTCATTCTAGGGCCCAGTGTTAATATTTGTTCAACTGCTTTCTTAATTTGGAACATAAGCACTCAGCTTATGCTGTCCTGTAAATCAGATGAAAAAATTATAATGAATGCATTTAATATTGGAACACATGTCACATTTTTGTAATGAATCATCATTAGAAAAGAACATATTTTCCTGAAACCTTTAGTGACAGTTATATTTGGATTTAAAACTCCATATTATAGTCCACTAATTGCAAAGTAGGTATATGATAGAGTATATATTCTTTTTTCAGAATTTTGGACTTTCAGTTTTTCCTAAAGTCACTGAATCAAAAATCATGATAAAGTATTCTTTTACAATGCATAACTCAAAAAAGAATCTATATTTGTAGGAAAACATGGTTTTCTACATGGAATGAAACAATGTACATTAAAAATTTACGGGTAAGTGTTAGAGCTATTCCTCATCTCTTTAAAAAGTTTGTATGAATATTCAGTCAAAACCACCTGGATATCTCTCTTGAAATGTTATGTATATGTATTCCATGTAGGCTACAGGAATACTTACTATCTTGGAATGTTCTCAGAACACTCTGTTATTAAACAGGTTATAGATTAAAAGGCCCAGAGTCATTTCTTTTTTAAACAGTGTTGCTTACTCAACTCTTAAAACATTTACAAGTGTCTGAAAAGGAATTTTCATGGCAGAAGGAGAATGATTTGTGTAGCAATAAACATTTATGAGAATAAACTTAATGCCTTTTTAATTATTTATCTTTACTGATAGAATTATTTCAAAAATCTTTACTTGTTCTAGGTGAAGTGGTTATTGTCTTAAAGGGGTACGGTATAGCCTCTCTGTACTCACCAGTGCTCCCAGATCACTGTACACTATACATCTATAATTGTATTTGTCATAGTATATCAATAGCTCGCTATTTATGCTGCTATTTCCAAGCTAGGTTGGAAGCTCAGACTATTATTTACTTGGGGCATTTTCAGAGATTTGCTTACTCCTTACCACACTACTAAATCACTGCTCATTAAGGACACTGAGGTGCAGAAGCAAAGGAAAAAGCAGAACCCCATCACCAATGCCTCTTGAAGTCTTCTCTGCTGAGGTACAGTAATGCCAGGCATGTCTTCATGGAGTTCAGGATAGCAGAAGAAATGGAGTAGTTATACCAGGAATTGACTCTGAATCCCGGATTCACTCTGGTAGTTGGCTTTCTACTACAGTGGTATTAGCACTCAAGGTTATCAGATTAAAGGATGAAATATTTATTCTGACTCATAGTTTCAGAGATTTTAGTCCATGGTCACCTAACCCCATAGTTTTGTGCCTTTGCTGAGGGAGAATATTAAAGAAACTGCACACAGTGAAGAAATACTTTACCAACCATGGTGGCTAGGGAGGAAAGACAGAGGAGAGGCAGTGCTCCAATATGTTTTCAAGGGGCTACTCCAGTGACCTAACTTCCTTCTACTATAATCCATCTCCTAAAGTTTCCTCCACATCCCAGCAAATGTCACTGGAGAACAAACCTTCAGCACATTAGCTTTGGGCAAAAATAATTTCCAAACCATAACTCTCTGAAATGGAACCCCCAAATCTCATGTCTCTATTACAATATAAAATGCATATTTTTCTATCTCCAAGAGACTCCAAGTCTCAGTATTTCAAGCATTGCTCAAAATTCCAAGCCCAAGGTCTCCTCTAAGTCTCATGGCAAACTTTAAGCTGTAAGAATTTAAAATGGAAAGTCACACACTTCTATCATATTATGGCAAACACCTTTCCCATACCAAAATGGAGGAACAGGGAATATCAAAGAGGAACTGGACCCAACAAGGCTAACATATAGCACGCAATGCAAACATTAAGTTATTGAGTTCCATGATTGGTATCTAGGACATACACAAGCATATAAGATCCAGACTATAATATCTACTCAATTAAATGGTTTGATCATGAGTATTTGCCAAGCAGAAGAGATGTAAATGAAAGAGACGATCCTTTTGGGTGTGGGAGTTGTAACAGAGTGCACATACAGCACAAGTACAACATATACTCTGGCTGGTAGGTTACACTTTTTAAACTGATCTTGAGGAGTAAAGAGACTTCAATGGTTTAATCTCCATCTTTGGAAAGAAGCTGGAACTCTCTACATGATTCCTGTAAAGTACCTTTAAGGAGGACCTAGTACACAATTTGTGTTCAATAATTGCTAGTAACTGTATTAAATTATCTAACATGCACATTGGGTAGGCAACCTGGAATTCATAAGAAACTTGTGAGAGTAACCACTGCATAAATCTCGGAGTTTTACAAGCCTGAGTGAGTTTGGGCTCTAGATGGCATCTATTAGCTCTGTGACCTGACCCATGACTGGCCCTGTTTGAATCTTAGTTTCCTCAGTAGTATAATTGAAATGACACTCATTCTGAATGATATTGTGAACTAAATGTTTTTCTCCTACCAAGTTCCTATGATCAAGTTATAGTTTCATTAAGAAGTGAGAGGTGATTAGGCCCTAAGCTTTATGAAAGACATATAGGGTACACAAGGCAGTGTTTGTTTTCTGTTTTCCTTGGGTGCAGGAAAAATGAGAAGCCTGCATGCTGTAACTGGCCTTCAACAAAGTCCAGTTATGGGTCAATTATGGGTGATGTAGCATATACATGATTCTAACACCCTGATGACAGCCACCCACATTGTGAGGAGTTCAGAAGCTATCCAGTTTGTGTAATTTGCTATAGCACTCCAAGTTGAGTGGGACCCAAGATCAGGGGGATGAAATGAGGTTTTATGTAGAAAATGAATACTGTAGTATGTGGAAGCATTCAGAACGACTCTAATTATAAAAAGTGAGAGGCATGAACTCAGTCCTTGGTTATTCCATTCATTTTGCTATATGCTTCCCTTTTTCATAGAAAAAGAATAATGAGATGCAGAGGAATTCAATACTTACATGTGTCTTTACCACTTAACCTACTTATTACATCATGTTTTTAAATTTTAATTATTTGATGATACTTTTAATCTTGCTGTATTTTGTTATGCTTATTAGTAAATGTTATTCTTTCATAATTCGACACGTAAACTCTATATACTTCTATCAAAAACATTCTTGATTGAATTTTTGTTTTTTGATCTTTCCCTTCCACAGCCTCTCACTTTTCTTTGTATTACCAGAGCCTAGTGTAAGACAAACCACACTGAATTTCCTCTATACATGCTGAATCATGAAGGAAAGCATGAGAATCATGAATACATGATATGTAAGAATAATGGATGAGCAAAATTCAAGGACACAGAGAGAGGCTGCCCTCATTCAATGCAGGCCTTGGCCTAGAATTACAGCATTAGAAGCTGACTGAGCAAAAAGTCTCCAAGGATATTAAGAAGCTAGTCCTTGCCTTGATGTGAAATTATTCTTAACACAATTTCATCTATCAAGTTCATTTTCACTCATCAAAATATGAGGTATAATTGTACCTGACTCTTGTTAAAATCATTCTATTTTAGTTCTATAATCTTCAAACATTCAAGAGAGCAGTAATTTTGTCACATATTATTTTTCACCAATATGTTTATAGAAAATGTCATTTGTAAATTTTTTCTCATATTACACATTATATTTAAAACAAAATTTCTTCTGTAAATGAAATACAAAATAATTCTGAAACCCATAATATGTAAAAATCTATTCTCAGATTTTTCATTAACAAGCTAAAATGAATACTATAGGACTATATGGCAATCTGTGATTTAAATGATTTGTTTGTTTTTAACTATATGAGTGTTTGGGGTTTTTTTTGGTTGTTGTTGTTGTTTTTTGGGGCGGGGCTTGCATATGTTTCATGCAGTATCTGCAGAGACCAGAAGAGAGCAATAGATCCCATGAAATGGGAATTACAGACAGTTGCTAACTGGCATGTGGGTGTTGGGAACTGAACCCATGTTATCTGCTGGAACAGCCAGTGCTGTTAATCACTGAGCCACTATCTAACCCCCGACAAGCTGTGATAGAAAACAATTTAAGACTATGAAAGGGATTTAAAACTTGGTAAATAAAATCTCAGCTAGTTCTTTCCAGGACTTTGGGGTGAATATGTTGTTTCTTTTAGCAGAAGACATGTGACTAGTCTTCTTAGGGCTGTATGTTGTATTTCATGACCTTATTTCGGTAAAATATATCTTCTCATCTAATAATTATTCAAAACCTCCATTTATGTCACACTCTGCTACATAGTGCCGATAATGTTATCTCAGAAGCTGTGCTCTTGGTGCACAGAACTCAGTGAGCGATTGTGATTAACAAAATAAATGTACAAGTTCGTCTACACTGCAAACTTGAGGTACGAAAGAAGAGGGAAGATAAACAACTGGCGGGATTGGGTTGACGGGTTACAGCTCCACAATTACGTGATCACAGAAAGTCTTCCTGCCCCGAGGAAGCCCATCCCGGTAGTTGTGAGATGAGATGGAGCAGGGGGAAAGAGTAAAGGCAGCAACTTGAAGAAAATCCAGGTAAAGGAGAGGTACATGCTGTGGTCTAAGTGTGGAAAGTCCCCCAGAGGTTCGGCTGTAGGAATATTTGTCAGTGGTTGGTTTCACTGTTTGGGCAGGTTGCAAAACCTTCAGGAGGTGGAGCCTCACTAGAGGAAGTGGGTCACTGGGGGATGGTCCTTGAGGTTTTATAGCCTGCTTACTCTGCACCTCATGACTGTGGATGCAAAGCCACAAGCCAGCCTCTTGTTCCTCCCTACCTGGCGCCATTTTTCCTAACCTTGATGGCCTACAAGCTTTTGAAACTATAAGCAAAAGTAAATCCTCTGTCTCTTACGTTGCTTTTCTTAGGATGTTTTATCACAGCAATGAGGAAGTAGTTATGACACTACCTTCGCTTTCTTTCAGCAGACAGACTACCCAAGACACCCTGCTTTACAAGGAAAAATGTTTTATATCTGGCTTACAGTTCAGAGTTTTCATTTCATAAATATTTGTTCCACTTGCTTTGGGCCTGTAGCACCACAATTCAACACGGTGGGAGAGAATGTTAGAAGAGACTTGATAGCCATGTGTAATATTTGCCATTAATTCCAGCACCTGGGAAACAGAGGTAGGTGAGTTTGATTTCAAAAAGAAAAAGGAGCTGGAGGAGGAGGAGATTGTTCTTATGAAAGTTTAGAATTGAAACAGATATTAAGAGGGACCTTTAAAAGCCTGGCTCAATAACCTAACTTCCTTCTATGAGGCCACACATCCTGCATGTTTTATGACTTTCTAAAATTGATGTAGACTTCAGACCAAGTCTTTAATACATAGGTCTTAGTGAGACATTCAAGAACAAATTCTAGCACTGGTATATTTGAGGAGTTATGTCAAAAGATCACAGAGCAAGAGGAGGATGTGTGTATGTGACCCAGGAGCAGTAGGGATGAGGTTGTTTACAGATGTGTGGTATGATCAGTTCTGAAATTTGAAGTGATCATTTTGGAAAGAATGTGAATAAAGAGTTGGAGTTCAGGCATACAAGAGAAGATACCAGTTAGCTGTAGTAGCCTAGGAACAAAGTGATGGCTTCATGGTCCAAGGAGGGACTGGTGAGCAGGGAGAGAAGGGGGTAGGTTTGAGACTACATGCAGAATCCATTGCTAGTGGCCTTCCCTAAGTTTTATAGCTTTCAATATTTGAAAATAGTATTTCACTATTTATTTTTTAGAACTACTTTCCTTTCTTATTTTTGCTCAAGGTTATGGCACATGTTATCATTGAGTACATCTTAGGAAACCTTGCTGGAGTTTTATGAGGCAATACATTTATTCCTCCTTGTTGGAGGTCTTTCATATTGCAATATTATGTGACTTTGTACTGATTAATACTCTTCACCACATATTTATTCATTCACGTTACACTTTTGGCTTTATAACTCCTACTCTGTGCCTTAGTGAGGGGAAACAATGTGGATACTGGGATCAGTATGAAGACAAAATAAGAACATTTCTTGGAGTTTCTAGTGTGCCTAAAGGATTGACTGAGCAAATACTACATGCTGTTTGGTCCTGTGATGGAGAAGATTTGCCAAAAGAAGGCAAAGATGTATCTGAATTTGTCTAGGGAGAGAAGGACAAATATCTTCAGGAAATAACATTGGATCTGAAATAATGAAAATGAAGCTTTAAGAGGGAGAAGAAAAAGAAAGATGAAACCTAACGCCTCATTCATAGGACATGTGAAGGAGGAAGGGTTAGTATCACTGAAACACACAGACCAACAAAAGTGGACTCTGAGGAAACACAGACCCCCGAAATTGCTGGGCATATTCCAGGTTAGTGAGAAGGGAGGGGAGGTTGGATATAATGTCTGTCGGTTTTCATTGAAGTCATTTGGTCACAGAGTCAAGAAACCATTGCAAATCTGTGAAATGGAGGGAATGATTTGATGCCAGCCTTGATAAAGAGGCAGCAGCCGTAGGCTTGAGAATGGAAATGACTGGTTTGAAACAACATATTCAGAACGTAGAAGCTGTAGGATCAGTTTCAGCACTGAAAAGTGATCAGATATCCTAGTTTATGTAGGTTTACCCTGATTTTAGAACTGAAATCTATACATGCAGTGGGCTCCTCAATTCTAAGCAAACCAGATATTTTTTTGGACTCTTGAAAACAGGATGAGAGAATGCTAAGATTTCCACTCTGTCTTAATAACTAGGTAAATGATGGCTAATTTTCTATACCAAATCTTGAATCAGGATCAGTTTTGAGGGAACATTTTGGATTTGGGCTGGTAGTATGACATCTTAATGCATTTTGTTTTTGGAGACAAAGTCTCATATAGCTCAGGCTGGCCTTGAATTTGTAATTCCCCTTCTTTGGTCTTCTACATACCTGCAATTACAAGTATGGGTCACTAGAAGCACTTTTAAATGGACAGTTCTAGAATTCAAATGAAACATCTGTTCAAGAAAAAATATTTAAGTTTTACAGATTTAAGTGGATGTGAACCTCGGGCAGGAGAGATTCAGTGGTTAAGAGCACTGGCTGTTCTTGCAAAAGACCTGGAGTTCAAATCTCAGTACCCACATGACAGCTAACAATTATCTGTACCTCCAGTTCCAGGGGATCTGATGCCCTCTTCTGTCCTCTGAGGTTACTGTATGATATGAGTTCAGTTATATATAAAGTTGTGAAAGCTTTAAATAATAGTATATATTAAATATGGGTATTATATATAGCATAAATGTTATAAAGTACAATATGCTTTGGTGTGGTTTGTCTTGCCTTAGTTCTGCTCTGCTCTATTTTGCAGTGCTCTGTTTTGCTTTGTTTGAGAGTAGATTTCATTTAGCCCAAACTAGTCTCACCCTCACTATGTAGCTGAAGATAACCTTGTTCTCCTCACCCTCCTCCACATCCCAAGTTCTGAGGACAAAGAGCACAACATTGTGTACAGCCTGAGACAAAGATCTAAATTGTGGGAGGGACTGAAGCCACAGAGAGAGAATAGAAAGATGAAGAAAAGACAATGAAAGAATTAATAGGATGCTAAAAATTCTTGTCATCTGCTCTGGGTAGAAAGAACGGACAATGGTCTCAAACTTCAGTGGGGCAAAACTGGTGCCTCCTGGCTACTAAGTAGTCTGAAGTTGAGGGATCCACATTCAGAAGCATCCACCCAATGATCAGGCCTACAGCGATGTCTTCTAACTGTAGTTGCTATAGAAAATGGTGCCCAAAAGCCTGTACAATGCCTGTGAATATGCACATTACTTGGCCATTACCACTGCTCTTCTATTTGAGGGATTGCTCAGAAGTTCTATTTAGTATATTAAAGCTGTTTTGTGAGTTCAACTTTGATGGCCGAGTTCTTTGCATTCTGTGAACCATCTATAGTTCCGGTAATCTGCCTCCTCTACTTTTCTTTCTTGAAGTTCTCAAAAGCTGGCTAGCTTGAATCCACTGATAATCCTATGGTACCTGTCAGCATAGGGTTAACACATAACAGATGATCCAGTAGAGAATTAACAGTTCTTTTGGGATAAATGGCCCTTTATTTTTTTCTAAAATGTCTAAGTCCTGCTACAGACACTGTAAAAGTCAGGTTGATTTGCTCAATAAATATCTTATTGATTGTGGGCTATAGTCCCACAATCAGAATATTATCTTGGGAAGAAAGAAGGTGAAAAAGACATACTGTATGACCCTCAAGAGGTTTATAGGCTTACCCAGACATAAAATGTCCTGTTTCCTGCAGTTCATCTCTGTTTCCTCTATTTCCTCTAACTACATAAAGTGTCCTTATGTTGTAATTTCCCCTGACACCAATTTCAGGATTTAAAAGAAGGGAATTGTCTTAGCATCCTGTGGTCATTGTAACAAATTACGACAAACATTCTCTCTTAAAACAACAGAAATGCACTTTCTTACAGTTATAGAGGCCAGGTGTCTGCAGTGAAAGTGCCACCAAGAACACCTTCTCTTGCAAGGCTGTGGAGGACAGTCATACTGACTACCACTCTGGTCATTTTTTGTTTTGTGTTTTGGGTTTGTGGAGGCATAATGCCATCCTTTGCCTCTACTGTCATCATTCTGCATTTCTGTTTTGAGTATGTCTCTAGATTGAGACACAAAGGCCAATTATCTCTTGTTCTTTCCTACCAGGAAATGTGATCCCATCTGGAGTCTAACTGGATAATGAAGGCTAGAAACCTTCCCTCTGAATAAGATAAAAACCTCAACTTTCAAGAAATAACTTCCTAGATACATTTGATTTTGAACCATAGTTCAGTGTACTGTAAAGACTAGTCATTATTTTTGAGAGGGGAGTGAATAGGGATATTGAAACAAAAGATGGAAAAATCAAGAATATGAATCTCAGACTGGAGAGATGGCTCAACAGTTAAGAGCGCTGACTGCTCTTTCAAAGGACCAGCATTCAAATTTCAGCACCCACATGACTGCTAACAACCATTCATAACTCCAGTTCCAGAGAATCTGATGCCCTCTTCTGACCTTTGCAGGCATTGCACAACATAGGTGCACTTACATACATACAGACAATTGGTTCCAGGGAATCTTACGCCCTCTTCTGAACTCTATGGGCACTGCATGACATGGGTGCACTTACATACATGCAAGCAATACACTCACACACATAAAGTAAAAACAATTAAATGTTTTCTTTTTAATAGTATGAATCTCTTCAGGTCTACCAAAAGAATTTATACTGTTACCTGAACAAGAAACAGAAAGGGAAGCAAATAGCAGATAAAAAGCAAATGAGAGATCATATGATGGGATAAAGACTACAAACTATGAATCCAAGAAGACTGGCATCCAAACCCCAGTTTAATAATTTATTTGCTGGGCCCCTCTGGCTGTACCACCAATAAAGCAAATGAGAAGCCTGAGAATAGAATTGTTAGATCCTACATTGATTATGTAGAATCTAGATATACTTATGTATATATAGATAGAGTTCATTGCCTGCACGTATATGTGCAGATATCTTTCTCACTCTCTTTCTCTCTCTCTCTCTCTCTCTCTCTCTCTCTCTCACACACACACACACACACACACACACACACACACACAGCACACAGGACCTACCACTGAGTGTGTCTTAGTAGCTTTGTATAGTCCTTTCCCTCAGACTTCTTCAGTAGACACTGATGCTTATTGTGAGCACGTTCTCCTTACAGAGAACAGACTCTGAGTTGCTATTATCATCTCTAATTGAATTAGTAAGACTTGTTCACCCTCTGCTCATCCTTGCTGATAATGCCCTTATGTAATGGTCTTTTTTTTTCTGTAAGTTTTTATTGCTTCTGCTTCTTGCCCCAGACATTGTAAATCCCTGTAGCACCCAAGAAAAGTGGAAATAACTCTACTCTTTGAGGCAGATGTCTGTTATATTGCTGTGATTAAGCAAGTTGTTGGGTTAGCTTATTAGCAAGCTTGAGTTCATCATAATTCATGGTCACCAAATGCTCTATTAATGAGATTTCATTTGGAGTGATACATCTTTTAAAAATATGACTCAAAGGTTACATCAAAGTCTTTCCAGAGATTCTCTGGGGTATTTTTGATCCTATTTTCTTTCTTTGCTTAAGTGCCTATAATGACACCCTCCAGTGGAAGTGGAACTGTTTGTCTAATGCATTCTCAAATGGAAGTTGTGGACACTTAGGGGAGCCTTGTGTGTCTGGATGAACCATTAACGGTTGTTTTCCTTTAAAGTCTTAAAAATCAGCATGAGCAGAAAATCATGACACTTATCCCTCACACAGCAAAGGAGGGAATACAAGGAAGACAGTCAGGACAAAAGGTAACCAATCCTGAGATTGTCAGTTTGTGCATCAGTGTGATCAATTCAGATGCTCTAAGATGGAAAGACTGGTGGATGAGGATTCAGCAGCAATTCATCTTTCCACAGAGGAACCATGTTTCAGGGGAAAGAATTAGTGATATCAGAAAAGAAGACTTATCTTTTTAACTTTACTTTATCTTTACTTAACTGAGCTTTGAAAGATGGCAAGCTCAGTTCATAATCTGTGCTATTGTAAAAGATTACGTTCAGCATCTTAATGCATGAGTGATATATGTTTCTCTTTATACATAAAGCTTCATAATTACATCTCAAAGTTCAGTGAAATGATTAATCTCATTTTTATTCCTTCAATGTATCATGCATGTTTATGTACACACATGTGTGTTTGTGTGTGTGTAAAACTAAATGTGCTTTAGCACCATACAAATTATTTATGCAGGAATTTCAAAATCACTGCAGAAACAGCATATAAAAGATGGCTTTATTTAAATTTAGTTTCTCTCCTTCACAATAAACAGCTTTCTTTTCACAATTCAAACAAATTTGAGAGCTGTTTGTTGATTAATTTCAAAATGTACCAAATTAATGGCATTTGGCCTTAATTAGCTTTCATTTCTTGTGACATGCCAGGAGATAATAAAATGTTTTGTGATTAACTGTAAGTGTATCAAAAAAGGAACAGAACCAAAAATAAGAAAACTAATATTAAAACTTAAGACATTGATTTTTTTATGTAAATTATATTTTTACCTTTATTCTTCATTCTAGTTTTGAAACGAAAGTCAGCAGGTTCTTGTCAACAGAAACTCATTTGTATTGCCAACTTTATAACTCTGTCTCACAGTCCAACTTGGATATTTGAGAATGGTAGAAATGCTAGCCAAGTCATAGCGAATCTTTGCTGTGAGTGCAATGACAGTCTTTCAGGTTTTGATTGACTCCCTGGTTGCTTATCTGAGTAGTGGGTTATTTGATTTCTTTCTTGAAACTTTCATAAGTGAAATATAGCATTTTTATTTTCAAAATGTGTTTATTTAACATCAGTGATTCATAGAACACTGGCCTAGACACTATGGAAAGTATAATATAGATAAAAGAAAACAATCAAAACACATTTGAGGGGGCGGAGAGAAGGCTCAGTGGTTAAGAGCACTGGCTGCTTTTGCAGAAGACCCAAGTTTGATTTCCAGCACCCACATGGCAGCTAACAGGCTTCTGTAACTCTAGTTGCTGGGGGCCTAAGGTCCTCTTCTGCTCTTTGCCAACCTGGCCTTGCATGACGGGGTACTTTTATATACAGGCAGAAAACAAACATAAAATAAAAATAAATCAGTCAACAGCTTAAAACACCTTTGAATAATTTTTAAAGCTTATATTTTAAGCTCACTTAACCTACATACAAGTTATTACATAAAACTTAAGGTAATAAGTACAGTAAAAATTACAGAAATCAATTCAAGAGAACTTACTTCTCAGAAAGCAGTGAAAGTAGCATTTACATATGTTTATGAAATAATTTGTAGGAGCATATGCAATCTAAATAAAAACAGTATAAAATTCATTCGTGTTTAATGTTCACCCACTTTTTGTAAAAGTTTTCAAATATATCAATATATTAAGTCCATTTAACAAATGTATAAGGAAGTCTCCACGAATGGAATGAGTGTCTCTCTATGCCTCACTCTATGAATCTCCTGCTCCAGGAAAATGTTCTGGTGCCCAGATCTTATATAAATCACCCTTCCTTTGTGATATATTAGCTATAACTCTCATTCTAAAAATTCATAAGCTTTATTATATTTCAAGTAATAATTAATGATTCCCTTAAAATACAAGCTTCATAATTATGATAATTATAATGTATAGTGATATTATGCTATATTAAAAAAGAATTATTCCCATAAAAGGACAATTTATAGTTCATAATCATATATGTTTTTCTGAACAATGCTGAGTACATGTGCTATATATACTAATTAATTCTTGAAGGAACTTGGAGAAACAGACTGCTTGGTCCATTTAATCAGCAGGAAACTGAGGACCTTAGTGGTCTTGTAATTTGATAACAGTCATATAATTAATAAGGCACCGATCTGGAATTTAGCCAGAACATTCTCATTGTAAAACATGTAACTAAGATCTTTGAGGAGCTTATTCAAACACTGGCATACAGGGGAGTCGAAAATATGTAACTAGAACTTTCTGGGAAATGGTTAAAAAAGACCTTTGAGGAAAAAAACTGCTTTTATGTAACTTTCAATAACTATAAACTAGAAGACTAAAGTAGATTCCAGCTAAAGCTCTGGTGCTAACTTTCTGAATTATGTTTAGCAAATGAACTAAAAGTAGAGAATTACCCAAGAATCATAAATTTCCTCATCAGAACCTATTGTCTTAGTCCTGTGTGGATCCAATTATCAGAAGTGAATTCTTTAGGTCAGTTTGGTTTAAGCAGTGGAAATCAAATGGCTCATGTAAGCCCGGCTCAGCTAAGTAGTTGAATAAAACCCCAACTCATCTTCATTAGACAGGTGGATTTGGTGCGCCCCAGGCTCTACCTGAATGTTTCTGTTACGGGTAGCCCTTTAATTTGTCACTGCTCTTCATTCTGTCAGCAAGATTTCTCTGTAGTTGCCAGAGCCCAGGTACATTGTATGATTGATTTGGGTTAAATAATCCTTAATCTTCGATGTTCATGGCTTCTATCTTTCTTTAATATCCTTCTTTAAAATGGTACGAGGAAGTCATTTAGATAATGTCTTTTCTCCGAATATAATTAAATTCCCATTTGTTGTAAGGAGACACAGAAAAATATGAATTGTTTCTTTGCTGCAAAGTCAGGATGTATCAAGAGAAAGACAGTTACCCGTGACAAATTAAAAAACACTACAAGGCAGTATGTAATTAAATGCCTAATTTTGTGATAGAGGCAATAAGAGCAGTACAATTTCCGAAAAGAGTAACCATGGAGTAGGCTGTGATTGTCGGGGCCTGTTCGGGGGAGGCACAGATATTAGTAGGCTTGAGAAATACGTAGGAGGGAGAGAAAAGAGATTATGAAACAACGAGTAGGGGCAGAAACTGGTCTTGTCAGAGTAGATGTGTCACGTTGAGATGATATTAAAAGTAAAAATTTACACTTTCCTTTCTCCTTTCTTCATTCCTGTGTTAAAATGCATCAAATCCAATTTTAAAACTCACATACAAAAAACTAGTACCTTACTTTCCTTTTTATATATGTACAAATAAGTTTTCTTCATTTTTCTTCAAAATTCCATCATGTGATATAAAGACTTCTCATACAATCTGAACTACCACTTTGGACACTTTGCTTCTTTGTCCTACATACTTAAGTTCCGTAGATTTAATATCAGCCTGTACCTGCACTCTTTCAAATTCTTTTGTGTATATGACCTTCACATAGCCTATATTTATAATTGCTTACACCCCCCCAAGCATGTTTGTTGTTCTGTTGCTACCCCTATGGTAAGAAGAAGAACATTCATACTAGAGTTATGATGATGAGAAGAAGGCTAACAACACTCTACATTAAAAAAGCATATGGAGCTACAGAAATGGCTCAATCAATAAAGTGCTTGCAATACAGGCATGATGATCTAGTTCAATCACCAGGCCCCATGCAAAGGCAGGTAGGACAAATAAATTTAACCCAGCACTGGATAGGAAGGGACCAAAGGGACCTGAATCTCACTGGCCAGGTAGCCTAACTAAACTGATGAGCTCTGGGTTCAGTGAGGGTCTCAGAAAATAAGGTGGAGAATTACTCATGAAAACACCTAACTTTGATGTTTGATGTCCAGGTACACACATAGTCACAGACACACACACACACACACACACACACACACACACACACACTCTCAAACACTACATAGATAGATAAGTAATAAATAATGCAAATAGATGATATATTAACATGTTTGCTCATGTGCTAACTCTTTACTCTTTACAATAATCCTAGAAATGGTCATGACAAGTCTGTCACCACTGTCCCAAAGATTTAAAATTTAACACATGAAAAAGCTAAATGATTCTAATACAAATAACCAGAAGAATTGAAACTCTTGTCAAAACTCAGACAATATCTCATAAAATATTAGCATATTCCAATGAAATTCTGAGAATCATAAGATCACCTCTATTGCATATTATATCATATTTATCTTGATCTACTGTAGATCAAGTACATAAAGAGAGGCTACTATTCATATTTCTAGACATTTGATATAAAGATGTCCTTCTTATACAAATTGGACTGGTAGAATTGGCTAAGGTAGTTCCCTCTCAATAAAGCTGGGCAAAGACTCATTGAAACCAAAGGACCATTTTGCTCCACAATAGCTATCATCTACTTCTGGGAATATATAACATGCATTTGTTTTCCTGTTTCTTGCCCTAAATAAGTGTAAAAATAAAAGGTACAGAAAAGAAAGAAAACCACATATGGACCACAGGGATTGAATGACCACACAGAGAACCCCCGACAACCTAGAAACACCAATAGGTACAGACAAAAATGCCTAGTGTAAAGTCTGGCTCCCTTTTGTGAAAGGTCCAAGATTGGACAGGTAACACAGAAAACTTTTAAACAGTAACAGCTCCAATTAAGCCAAGGATCAGGAAGCACTGCCATCTCACACTCATCCCATCAGCATGGACAAAAGAGGCTTAGACTTAAACATTCTCTAGGGGCTGGAGCTTGGAGCTGTGATATGACAATATGAAGCTGACCATATAAAATACTACAGCTATCTTCCAAAGGGTGACTGTTCAGACATGCGAAAGGAAGGGTGAGGCTTCACAGCAGGGAACATTAGCAAAATCTTTACATCATACTTTAGGTTTTATATGAGTCTACAAGGTACCTGGGCCAAATATAAGGAAATGAAGCTGAATTACTATTAATTGGTACATTAATATAGTAGTTATTCATTTCACACTAACTTATTTAATCTTTACAATGATCTTACAAGGAAAGAAATATTTCATTCCTGTTCCTATTTTAGATATACAACTTCAGATGAAGAATGCTCATTCAGCTTATTCAAAGGCACTCCACTAAAAAATACAGATCATCAATTCAAACCCAGAATCAGAGTTTCAGTTCCTAATGATTTCTATACACTATACACTATTATGCTGTACTTACTCTTGCGTGCATTCACCAATCATATGTCTATCATTTTTTAAGTAATTAGATAAGATTATTGCTAATGTGATCCTTCATATTAGGAAAATAGATAATAAACAGCCACATAAGAATATGTTAATAGTGGCAACCACCAGTATATCAAAATAAGGTGATGTAAAAGAAAGAGGAGAGAATCAGCTTCATATCTAGCACTCCAGAAATGTCTCATCAAGGGTGAAATAGTTACCAAGAACCAAAGAACAAGAAGAGATCAGTTATGCAGATATTTGCCAAGAAAGAAAAAACAGAACTCCATACGAGGACATGGTTTTAAATCCTGAGATGAATGTGCTTTTGATTACTAGGACAACTGTAGCTGGAGTAATATTGATAAAGGAAAAATGGAGTCATGAGTTTACGTAGATCACAGAATGCGGAATTAGAATTCCAATTTCCTTTTAATAATCCAAGGATGAGTGGGCTGGTGATAACTTGATTATATATTACTTTATATATTGTTTCAAATGAATCCTTTATTTGAGATAAATTAGCAACACGTGTGAGGAAAACAGGATGATCAGCTATGGCCTATTGAGATTGTATAGGCAAGAGATGTTTGCAACATGGACATGAGTCTGATCAAGGGGACATGAAAGAAACTGGAGCCAGAAGACAGAAAATAGGGACCAAAACTCCTCAGTTTTGGTGTTAGTCACATCACACTGGACATCATCATCAATTTGGATGTCATTTTCATTCACTGAGTGAATAGTAACAATCCCAGTGGGTCTCTGTGTGTATAGCGATATTTCATATTTTATATATTTTTAAATGACAATTTAATATATAATTAATATTCCCAAACAATTTTTTATTGGGAAACATAATGACAACTGATGGACAAGCTTGATAATTTGATACAACTGACCCTGTTAAGAAAGAGCATGAACGTAGTGATGGTCAGTGCAGATTCACCTGGGAGTGAGGCATAGTCATGGTTTATGAAGAAAAGTTGATTGAATTAAGAGTACTTCAGTTAATGAGAACAAAATTGAAACTAGAATCTCTTTTCTGCTGATTAAAGTACTGTGATTTAAATAAAATAAAGTAAAACACAATTGTCTTTGTTTCTGCCAAAGGAAGACAAAAACTGGATGAATAGAAAGAACAGAAAAATCAATTTCTGCTTTTCACACCAAAAAACCTGGATTTTTCAATCTGGTCTGGCCGCAATAAGACAGACTGTTGAAAGTTTTCCAATAGTATATTTGGCATCAATATATCCATAGGCATCAAGAAAGAACAGGGTTCTTATAAACTTTTGATTACATAAAAGATAAAATGAGTTCTTGATTATCAAAAATCTATATTTTTCTATAATTATTTCTCCTGCATATTTTAAAAAGGAATTTCACCAGTGAGCATCCTGGCAAGTAGGCACCATCTAACACCCATAATTCACACAGATTAAAATTCATTATTCTCATAGCTGTGCTAGGAAATTTTAATACGTCTCATTATTCAGAAAGAGTAAATTACAATTTAATTTTAACTCATTTGAGATTTTTTCTCTTTTTTAAAATCATTTTTTTAGTTTAGATTTTAACAATGTATATCAGCCTGTAATTATCTCCGAATTATTTTCTCATAGTATTAACAGTTATTAAACTATTGTTTATGCCATACTTTTAACTTCCACAGTATTGTGAAGTCAGCAAGTTGTAAAGGTAAGATAATCAACTTATTTATGCTTATAAAACAAGGAAAAATTATTCCTTAGCAGAGCATTAAGTAATCAGTTAATATGGAATTAAAGCAATTAAATGCTTCTTTAACATCTGAGTCATAAGAAGCATATGTAAATCAAGTTAATTTCAGCAGTTGGTGGTAGGCCTTGCCAGACATATTTAATCTGGAAAGACAATGCTTATTTTTTTCTGATCATACTTGGATTCTCAAATCGTGGCTTTCTGTGCCTGGCACCTGTGCCTGGCATTTCTTATGATCTTGGCCTCTGGAATCAGAGTGTGCTCTTTGATAGTTTAGAAGCATTCAATTATTTTAAGACATTTATGTTTCCACTAATCTATTCTGCTTGGAGCATTTCACAAACATTACTAGAAGGCCAAGCAAGAAATGAGACATAAGCCAGCATTAAAGGCCAAAAAATAAATAATATTATACATGAGAAATAAAACTTTGGCATGTCAAAAAAACTGAGAAGTGAGTGTCCAAAACAAATTAAGTACTTGTAAGAATTTATTACCTGCATGTTCACATGAATAACTGAAATATTTAGCCCATGAACTAGTATGTATATAAGATTGGAATATTTGGGGATTGGAAAGATGGCTCAGCAGATAAGAACACAGGGTGCTCCTACGGAAGACCCTAGTTTGATTCTGGGTACCCACATGACAGCTAACAGCTATTCATAACTCCAGTTCCAGAGGATCTGAAGCCCTCTTTTGAACTCTATGGGGATTGCATGACTCGGGTACACGCATGCACATGCAGGCAAAACACTCATACACACAAAATCAAAGAATGAATAACATATTTTTAAAAGATTGAAATATCGAGAGTTTTGTTCCTAATTAAAACTGTGACATTCTAAAGTGAAAATCTATCCTAAAACTTGCCACTAACTGATTTCTGAAGGCACCCTTACCGACAAATGTCTTTTGTAGTTACTCAAGATTTTCTCACTTTTCAGATACTCCAACATCTACCATCTCCTTTGTACTTCAAAGCAGTTTGTGCCAGCCTCAAAGAAGTGAGAATATTCAATCTCTCTGTCCTCACTTTCTTGGCCAATATTTGGTACCTGCATCATGGTAGAGAATGTCCATAGCAATGTCCATAACAACATCATTAACCAAGGACTTGGTACTTGATTATTCACTTCAGTTCTCTTCCATGTACAGTCCTTTCTGAATGTTTTTATTCAAACTTCATCAGTAGCAAATGCTCTAACCATACCATTTTATAGGTAAGACTCCTATAGCATAAGAAGATAGACCCTTACCCAAACCATTGAGTTACTAATAGAACACTAGAGAGTTCAACTCTATTCACCAGATTCCTATGTACATACTAGTAATATGTACTCTTTGGGTAGGCAAAGAGATGCAAAATGCCAAAGCACTATTTTTATTGAGCAATAATCATAAAGCATTTCTTTGGAGAGCCTCAACAAAAAGTTTTGAAGTCACTCATCAGTATAATATATGTAGCAGACATTTCATTTTCCTAAGCAGGGGCATAAATCATTAACTAAAGACCACATTTCTTGTCAGTATTTCTAATTTCATCCTTGAAATGTTTGTATTGAAATGAGTAAAACAGTAATGTGATAATAAATCCCCATGATGAGAGGCTGTCAGTATGAAACTGTTGGATTAGCAAGGGAAGAAAAAAAATTACTGTTTTAGTGACAGTCCTTGAGCTGGAAATAAAAAAAAATTAAAAAGCTCAAGAATTATTTCTCAGCTTTTATTCAATTACAGTTTTCTAACATTGAGATGTTGGTATGAATCTTTGGATGTTCCAGAGATGTAAACACAAAGTTGTCTCCTTGGCATTGACCCTAAGATATAGATGTTCAGTTTGTCAGAAAGTATTTTTAAAAGATTTCATATTGTTATAGAATCAAGTCACTCAATCAAGAATATTCTTACTGTTTTTTATTTACTGCCCCAAAATCTTTGCAATAATTAGTTCAGGGGACCATCTAGCTTCCCCTGGATGGACAGCTACTTCATTTTGTCATTTAAGATTGTGTAACCTCTCCAGTTCCTGTGGTTGGTCTCCATGCCCCCCAAGTTGACTTAAATGTGATATTATATGTAGGATTTATTTTCTTTAGTCTAGTGATATATAAACATCTTTTATTCATGAAAATAAATCAGTTTGAGGTTACAGTTTCCTATCTTCCTAAGAAGGACATTATGTTGAAATCTGAATAACCATTTGCTGCTCTGGTATTTATCACAATCTTTATGACTCAAATCAAGAGAAGTGGATTGAGACACTTGATAGTAGTGAATGAAAGAGGGATATGCTCACAGGAGAATAGCAGACAGAAAGTGATCAAGGAAGGGAGTTGTAAAGGATTGGCATGGCTTTGCTCCTTTGACAAGTAGCAAAGGTTTCTTACAGACCCCATAGTTAAAACAGATTTAAGCTCATCATGGGATAGATTGCTATCTTTCGACAAGAGAGCATCACAAGCTATGCTACATAACCACCATGCGTTATCATATCATTTAAGAGGTTCCTTCTGTAGGATGTGAGAGAGAATATATTTTACGACCCGTTCCTAGTTTTTTATAGCATTCAGCATTCATTGCAAAGGATAATTACTCTGGGTCTTGAGAACTTCGCAGTGTGCTCCTCTGCCTTGTCCAAATTTCCTCTTTATATGACAACATCAGAGATTAGGGGCCTAGGACTTCATTATTATTTAGGGAAATACAGTTCAACTTATAATAAATATAATGTATTTTATCAAAACTATTTATTCCCTAAAAGGGAACCAATATATAATGGAATAAAATGTATCTTTTCTTTTATTTTAAATTTGACTTAAAGAATAGGATGACAAAATTTATTTGTCATCTTGGTAGCCAAGGACAGGTCACTCCATGAGTGTGGAGTAAAGGACAAATATCAGAATGCATGGGATGTGATGTATTGTGCTGTAACCATATTTATTTTCCAGAGATGCTATAAAAAGTACCCAGGCTGACAGGGAGCTTAACCAACAGAAATTTTTTTCTCACAATTTTGGAATCAGGAAGACTAAAATGTCAAAAGGATGGGTTTATTCACAAGTTGCTCTACTTGTAGATATTTAAGTACTTCCTGTGTGCTGACGTAATAGTTCTTCTGCCTATGTAGTATAGGTCCAATTCCTTTCCTCTAGTAAGAACAGCAGTGATTGGATGAAGGCTCACCCTGAAGACTTTATTTACTTAAAACTTTACGTGTTTAAAACCCTATCTCTAAATACAGGTGCATTTTGAATTGCTGCAGTGAAGAACTTCAACACACAGTTCTCAAGGAGATATAATATTATTTCATTCTTGCATGATATTCAGAGGGAACAGGTCTCTAGAGTAGTTAGCAGCCTGTACATGACCTCTGTGCTATAATGAATCTACTTAATTGATTTCCTAATGGGATGAAAGCAATATGCACTCAGCAGAAACTGTACTCCAGTTTTCAAATTCTGATCTTTTTCCAGTCTAGGGATGTGAGGTATTACCCTCTCACGAGGATGAAAAATGTCTGCAAGCCACATATAACATTTAGTCATGTAGTCACAAAAAGAAACAGCTGATCTTCTACAACAGTAGACAGCTAAGATTTTATATCTGTTCCAAAGTTTAGATGCATTAAATGTAATTTTTACTTACCATGTTTTAGATTTATCATAGATACACCAAGGCAATACTATGCCATAGGTAAAAGACCTTCTATATTAGGTCATCGAAGCATCTAGGTATCGTGTGTCCTGTTGCTTCTACAGTCCTTAAAGAGTAATTTTCATCAATGTGGTTGAGGTCCAAATCACAAATTTGATTTTGCCTTTTGCAACTAAAAACCAAGCATATTTACATATATCATAATATTTTGTATTATTATAGATAATAAAGCAATTATGGGTACATAGCAAGATTCAATAATATCTATATCTTATTATCCTTCAAATGAGAGGATCCAGAATTATTTAACATCTGCAATAAATGTAAGTTTTCTCCTTTAAAAATTCTTGACAGAGCCTCATGCCACATATTGAAAGTACTGAACATACTTCAAATGATCATTTTCTTAACACTAGTGTGCATGGGAAAAGCCAAATCCGTGATTATACTATGCTATTCTCTATGAAAACCGATATGGTGAAGTTTCTAGTTATCGAGCTACTTGTCACACATGCTGTCATTCTTTAAGGAAAAGTGTTGTAAGACATACTATTCAATCATTTTAGTGGCATGCTTATCTTTTAATAAGCATGTTACCTTGGCTTAAATTTGTCATTATCATATATCTCCTCATGTTTTGTAATAGAGCAAAGGTAAATCATACTACAGTGACAACCATAAACAGAAGCTTTCTAGCTTTGTAGAGTCCAAATATATGTTTGTAGTTAGTGAGACTTAACTGTAACCTTCCCATCTGTTGCTTCTGCAGTCTACTCTGAGTCTGTCTTTTCCTAGAGCTTTGTATCTGGCAAAGAAGAAGCTGAAAAGGGTGTCTAAGTTTCTCCTGCCCATGAACATTCTATTGACAGGAACTAACCACAATGTCCTTAGCAGACTTTTACTGTCAATGGGGCAGAAAATCAAATAACCCTGTCTAGCTTTACATTTCACTTAAAAGTGGACATAAATTTTTGTAAGAAGGCTAATTGTCTCTGCAAGAAATACTTCTCACAACTGAGCTATGTGATGGCCTTCAGCATCTTATTGGAGCAGGCATTCAGCATTTAGTCAGATGATCATGATTTTTCCAGAAATAAAACAGTAACTTATGTCCTTAGTTTTGCAGAAAGACATACAATTCTGAGATGGGCTGCAAAATATGATGTACAGAAAAAAAATCTTCCAAACATAATTAATTATTCTGGGAGTATACATTATGTACCTAAATGTTTTAATCCTGCTTTCAATCAGTTGAGTTCTGTGGGTAAGCCAAAACTGTTATCCAAAGCCTCTGGAAAGGGATCTAGCCAAAGTTTTTCTTCCTTACTGAGAAAGTTAAACAGATAACTAAAGAACCATAACAGATCACTTAGGTGTTGGAACTTCTAAGATGTAGATAGAAAATGATGAAAGAGAGTACTGCAATATTCTGTGACCTTAATTTTCAGTCTTTTTTAATGTATATGGAATCTTGTACAATCTTATGTGCATGTTTGTAAGTGTACCTGTGTCATGTGCAATTCCTGTGGAGGTCACAAGAGATGTGTCAGATCCCCTGGAACTTTAGGAAAGGACTATTGGTAGCTCCCATGTGGATTCTGGGCACCAAAACCTGGTCCTATAGAAAAATAGCTAGAACTCTTAACTGCCGAGCCCCACAAATTTTCAGTCTTTTTAATTATGCATCATCCCTACAAGGCAGAATTGGTTAGGAAGTACACCATTTAGCTAACATATATATAATAACTCATAATTATGTTATATTACAAGATAAAGGACAAAGTAAGTATTATTTTCTGGCTCTCTGGAATCTAGAGTTAATAGAGTGGATAATTCCCCCCACCACCACATGCAAGCACTGTCTTTGGAATCTCAAGGCCAAGGTCAATCATCAGTCTTTCAACTCTAGTATTCTTTTGCTCAAGTCTCAGGAACCTCACTGCAGTCCTTCTGCTGTAATCTCAAGCTCCTGCTCCCCAGATGGTTTTGTAATCAAATATTAGGGGCTTTCTACTTTAGCCATTGATCTGAGAGGATTCCAGGTTTTGAGAAGCATCAGGAAGATGAAATTTTAAGCCATGTAACTGTGTGTATGAGAAAGAAAGCACCACACTTACGCACGGATTTTGAAGTAACGAGCAAAACCAAGGAAGTGAGCTTTAAAGAAGTTTGGTGTATGGGAGAACAAACCAACACTGTTGGAAGGCAGCAGAAAGAAATAGGATAAATTAGATGAAGAAACCTAATTTTCGTAGATATACAGAGTCTCCATGATGCAAGCAATTCTGAGGTGTTAGAGGTATAACACAGTTAGGCCTTGGGTGAGATAGTTCTCTGCCAGCCCTGTCAATTTCTGAAGCCACTGACAGAGAGCTCACATTTCTTATCATTCGAGAAGTTTGGTTTCTTAGTGGAGATTTTGGTAGGAGAGCTTAAAAAAACAAAACAACAACAAAAATGAGTCCATAGATTCATCTCCTCTAATTCAGACACATACAGGAACCTTTCCTGCGTTTTAGAGCAGGAGTCACAATGACTGATAATGGCTGTTCTCTAAAGCTGTAATCACCGGAGGCATCAGCCACAAAATGTCCATTTGGTCATGGCAGTACAAGCTACAGCAATGTCCATATCTGTGAAATACCTTGTGGCTGCAAAGGACATTTTTTTTTTCAAATCTTCAGAATTTGGAAAGGGTTAATTATGGAAAATTTTAGTAACCGAACTTATCAAAGAATTGAGAAAAATCTCTTGATATTTGTAAACATTACAAAAACTGACTATCTCTATGTGTCTCTCCAAGAGCTTAGGAATTTCTAGGGACTCTCTCCACCCTGTGTGACCTCACTGAGTATCTCAGGCATCATAATTTCCCCTATTCACAGGTGACAAAATTGGACTTTAGGATGGGTGAATGATGACATTGTGGCTAGACACAACTAGTATCTGGTAGGTCTGAGGGTCAGGTATTTTTCTACCGTTGCACAATGTACAATGACTTTCCAATACTGCTGCTAGATTCCCGTGTTTTCACGGTTAATTGCCACTGTGCCCATTACCTGTGGACTAGATACAAGGAATTATGAAAATAAGGCTTCCTATTCTGCCTCTTGCATTAGGTCTTGACTTCTGTTACTGAAAGCAAACAATCTCTGAATTCACCACACATGACTCCAGGAATGTTTCCTGCTTAGCTACTAAAACTTTTGGATCTTTCCTTTATCTGCCTTTCTACACCCTAGTTAGTCATAGAGAGAAAAGATTTTCTATTATTTTAACTCAAGCCAATGAGTTTCTCCCTAAGACATATATCCACTAAGCATCGTCTATCTTCATGAACACTTTTCTTATGTTTCTTTCATTCTTTTTGCCTATCTTTGATACACCTATGAATGTAAAATATTATTACAATAACCTTAAATGCCCTGTACTACCTGAAATTCTTTATTTTTTTCATGTGTTTGGGAGTAAATGTCACAAATTTTAAATATACTGTTGAAAAGGATACAGACATGCAACAGTACTGAGAAATGATGTTAAATGCCTTCCTGTATTTTCATTGTGATCATAGCATTCTTATCCAGGGCTGACCAGACAATGGATGGCAATACATTAGTCCATCATGAAACTTTTACTATGAGGTAACAGCCTAAGAGAGCAATAAAACAGATAATTCTCTTTTCCAAGATAACTTCTTTGCTATGGGTTATTTTTGAGGCATTTAAAAAGAAGTTAAAATAAGTTTCATCCTTGTATAAAAAGACTCTTTCAAATGGTGATGCTATTGTGTGACTCAAACTGAGCATGATTATAAGAAACAATGATTAATTCCTTTTTCAATGAAAAATGTATTTAAGTCCATATTCACATATTGGGGAAAATTTGAAATGATCAAATGAGTTTAAAATGTATTGTATTCAGGTTTTTAAAAAATAATTCTTATAGCTACATTTTAGGCTAACAATGGCTCCCTTAATAAATGATGAACTGTGAAAAGGCATTGCAAATACTCAGTAAAATAAGTACCAAAAATAAAGTAGACTGCAGTGTACTTCATAGAACTATGTGCCTCTTTGAATCAGTGGGACAGTACAGCCTGAATGGCAGCAATGTAGATAAACAGATGCAAATACCATTGGCACTTAAGTACATTCTCATAGATGTTTAAGACAATAATAGTATACATTTTATGAAATGCATAAGTCTATTATTCATATTTCATTACTGACTACCTATAAAATAAGGAGTCAAATATTTACAAAAATGTACTGTGTTCACATCAAATTACTGTGTATCTTAGTTATCTTTGGCTGGTATAACAAAGCATAGAGAGAGTACATTAAAAACTAGTTACTTATTTCTTACAGTTCTGGATGCTGAGAGGTCTAAGGTTGTAGTCCAGTGTAGACAGGTCATGTGAGATGCAGACATATACATTATACAAGGCACAGAAATGAGATAAGCATTCACACATACACACACACAGACAGACAGACAGAGATTCTTCTTATAAGAACACAAATTCTAACAATAGGACATTATCTCATGACTATTTCAAGTCCAGCAGTTGTACAAAGTTCTTGCTTCCTAAGACCATGGCATTGGGGTTAGAACTTTGGTGTAGGAATTTTGTGACAGCATAAACATTTGGTATGTATAAGACTCAGTAAATGAAAACCAACCAAAGACAAAACAAAAGTCTTAAGGGTTACATCTCTCCGTGGTTTACAATGACACTGTTGTTCATCCATGTGTATTACATACATAGCCATGATGAGCTCCAGAAGATGGCAAGAATTACAGAGCATGATTTCACCTTTAATGCCAGGCTCAATAACACACAGTGAGACAGAGGTACCTGATTGAATGAAGGAATGAGTAAGAGAGAGAGTGAGAGGAGAAATTTGGGAAAATGAGTATTTCGAGAATTAGAGGCCAGTACTTGATGGATGTCATGTATGTGTATGTGACAATGTAATACATCTACTAGGAAAAGATTTTCAGCATGGAGGTAGAGATCTTAGATTTTTAAAGATCTGAAATAATGAAGAGAAAGAATCATTAAGTGAGGGAATTTGTAAGAATAATGCATAAAATTTCAGAACATCTTCTTTGGACACTAAGTGGCACAAATTTATCATAAAGCTGATAGAGGGAAATAGTGATATATACAAATTCTAGATTAAAGGATTTAAAAATCTAAAGGTGAAGCTGAAGAAATTTGGAATTCTCTGCAAAAGACCAGAGCAAAACTCTCAAATATAAATATTGTAAAGCCATGAGGAAATTTAGCTAAAATGTAAAGATCATGGATAGAAGAGGACATGGTGACAATTTAGTATTGCAGAGTCAGAACAAGGGAAATTGGAAGTGAAAAGTTAGTAAAAGAGATTTTATAAAGGAAACATAGAAAGCTGTCATCATACTTTACAAAGTGGTTGGTTTCATACTGGCATTTCGGTTCAGGTATATGAAGTACCTTGACTCTATTTACCCTTCATGTCCTCCTCTGTCCTCTCCCTCTCCAGCTGGTGTTTCACTTTCCAAAATAGTCCCACTTGTACCTTCATGTATGTGTGTGTGCCTGTATAAGTCCATATATGTTTTACATCTATACAATGTAGATTCTAAATACAGCAGAATATACGTTATGTCTCCTTCTGTGTTTGGCTTATTTCACTTAATATCATGATTATTGTTTTCCTACAAATAATTTGATTCTTCTTTATGAGATATAAAATTTCTGTTGTGAATAGATGCATCATATATCCACCATCCATTCATCTCTTGATGGACACCTAGGCTGATTCTATAACTTGGGTATTCATAATAGTGCCACAATAGACATGAATATGCAAATGTCTCTGTAGACCTCTGACTTGACTTCCTTTGCTTATACATCCAGGAGAGGTAGCGTTAACTTATGTGGTGGGTCTATACTAAAATGTTTTGAGGAATTTCTGTATTTATTCCAATAATGGCTGGACTAGTTTGCATTTGTATGAGCAATGTATAAGGAAGGTTTCCTTGTATAGTTATTTTGTGAAATATTTAAGATATAAGATCCCAGAAATTTTACATTGTCAATCTAAGAAGCTCCTGTATTTATTTTATTTACTTATATATTTTTACATTTATGTATGTATTTATTGTGTGTGTGTGTGTGTGTGATGTATGTGGGGGTACACATGCATGGACTCATAGGTGGAGACCACAAGACAATTTGTCTAATCAGTTCTCTCCTTTTGCCTTCACTCAGGCAGTCAGGGTTTTGCAGTCATCTTGAGTGCCAGTCATCTTGATAGCCCCAAAACTCATGCCAGCCGTCTTGGTAGCCCCAAAGCTGCCACATTTTTGCACAGCATTATCTAAAGTCCAAACATATCTGTGGTCTAAGTCTTCCTCCATCTTGTACGTTGGTGGTGTGTGCCTTTCTCTGCTGCGTACTCTTTCCCTTTAACTTGTGGCCCTTTGGACTTAGAGCAACCTGAATTCTCTGTACATATTTTCAAATATATTACACACTCTCAAATGTTGCAGACACTCCTCACTGTCTATAATCTGCTGAATTTCTTTAATTTAAATCGTTTTCAGGAATAGCCTGCAGGGGCTGGCGTGATGCCTCCGAACACTTGTTGCTCTTCTAAAAGACCCAAGTTCAGTTCCCATGCAGCTCACAACTGCCTATAATTCCAGCTCCAGAGGATTCAACTCCCTCTTCTGGCCTCTGTGAGCACTTATACATACATGGCATAGACACACACACACACACACACACACACACAAACACACAAATAAATAATTATTTTTATTCAAAATTCTTTGAAATTTCAATAGATGGACTGATTTATTCTTATCACTAGTATGAAAATGGTCAAATATACTTTGTTCTTTATGTGTAAAAGATTTAAAAAATAATACATCTGTCAAATCTATTGCTATGATTAGGATTCAAAGTATTGAGTTCACCATACTTTTAGAATCTGATTCTTCTAGTGACAGGTTCATAGTACAATGTAATTGCACCAAATATAATTATCAGTTTTAGGTTTTATAAAACACTTATCAATGATGAAAGCAAACGAATGTCAGAATTTAAGTGAAATAGGCAACAAGTTCCACAACAGAAAATAGTTCTTCCTTTACACCGTTGGTCTGCTGCTCATTCCACTTCTCGATCTGAGCAGAAATGTATTCCCTTTTAAACTGTGAAGTGATTGCAAAGTCTGGCTTAGAAGAGGGCATGGATATGAAAAACAAGTCAAGAGAGAACAACGGGTTTGTGTTTGCATTCTAAAGCAGTGAAGCCCAAGGGCCATGCCTCACAGAGGAGCAGATATTAAACATAAGCTCAGCTCCTGCAGGAGCTTCTAGTCTGCACAGGGGCTAATGCATGGAAATAATTGTAGCACAGAGGAGAAACCTTATTCCTGATGCAAGTGATGGCAGACTCATCTGGACAGAACCCGAGGACTATTTTAAAGAGAGGGCACTTGAGGGGATCTTAGACATTGAACTGATATGGATATGACTCCCTCCGACGGAGGGCTGAATTGGAACTCCATGATAGAAAACAGAGCAGTGCGTAAAAAATCTCTCAACATTCTCCTTACTTGGCTGGATTCTTCCAATCTACAACTACTCAATTCAAGTAGCTTTGCCTAATTCCAGTGGCTTCATTCAAATGTAGTGGTTTTAATCCTGAGTGACCAAAGGCAGATGATTATTCTCAGTTCTTACTACTGTTCCCTTGGCTGGCTGATGTCTTAGTGCTGTGTTAGTATACAAGGGTTATAAGATTATTCAGCTTCATAGATTTCATTTTTGTAAGATTTTTATTTTACAAATTTGTGTTCATTCTTGGAAGTATATGATATTTGTCACTTTTTATTTCAGCCCCTAACTAGGGAGACTTTGATTTAGTGCTTCTGTCTTCTTATCAAGGCTTATTTTTATAGATAACAAGAAAACACATTCATTTTTGCCTTGTAGTGAAAAAGCCAATCTTGGGCATAATGAGGACAAAATTTTCCCCAATTATTGCACATTTAGTTGCAGTTATGCTCCACATTCTGTAACATTTTCTTAAATGTAAGGCATAATTTAGAACATTGCTCCCAAATCATGACACTGTTGCCTTGCAAATATAGTTATACTATGATTTAGTTATAACTTTAAATGATTTGGAAGTAAGGAATAGTTACTAATACCTCACAAATATTCATTTTCTACTTGTACAGCATTGCCTATATTGTTTTCATTTTTCACATCTGGGCACAACTCAATATATATTTGTAAACTCAACTGAATAACTGGGACTAAAAGTATCTAAACTATTACAAAAATAGAAATTTTTTGAGCAAACGTATATTGAAGCAATTCTGCCTTCTTTCTGGACAGGTAAATATGTAAATTAATCTGTGGGGTGAGTCAGGATCATTTGTGTGTGTGTGTGTGTGTGTGTGTGTGTGGTGTGTATACAAATTTAAGTAATAATAGCTAAAAGGGCTTAGGCTGCAGGGAAGTAGGGTTAACTAGGCAAGATGTGCTCCAGGAACAATTAATGAATAGTTTTCTGATTATCCAGCTCAAAATTTAGTTTGAACCACATTTTTACTCTCATCTAATTATTTTATGGGTCAAGGATTTGGAGAGGGATGATGTGCCTCTACCCAGGATTATTGAAAATGCTGGGGACTATTTAGACTCTCTCTCTCTCTCTCTCTCTCTCTCTCTCTCTCTCTCTCTCTCTCTCTCTCTCTTGTTTCCTCACTTACTCCCTCTCACTGGTACCTTGTTTTTCCTTGTCTCTCATTCACCCACCTCCTTCCTTCCCCATTCCTGTCTCCTCTGCATTGATCCTTTTGAAATGTTTTCCTTGGGCTTCCTCCCAACATTGCTGCCTTGATAGACTCATATGATAGTCCAGGAGTCCGCTAAACTGCACAGTGATAGTTTTCTTAAAAGCATGTAATTGCCATTGTCTGTGTGTCACAGTTTATCATTTTACATTATCATGAATTCAAGGGACATACACCTGACTTCTCAATGAAAGAATTATCAAAATGTGGAGCCATCTTTTAAATACATCAAAATGCCCTTTTACTCAACAGCTGTTTGCTTACTCTGCTGTATAAAGGTACTATTTAAACTTGCTATCTTGACAAATAAAAACAATGTCTAGTGCCATAGGAATGAATTTTCTACTCAATGGGGGAGGGGAAGCAGAACAAGAAATGCTCTCAAACTATGCATGTCTGTACTCCAGGCAGGCCTGCAGTTATTTAGTTGCAGTCCTGGTCAAAGGATTATAAATAAAGATGATGTGTGTCACTTTCAGGTCAAACCACTTCTGAACCCCTTCCGTCTCTCCTTCACCTTTCTTTAGAGGTAACTATTTCAATTTCATCTAGTAACAAGTTGGAGGAGAAATGACTTGCCTATATCAAGCTAAGATAAAAAGAAACAGACATCATTGTTGCTATATCCCACTAAGATAGAAAGTCTGTTTATTTCTACATAAAGAGGTGGCATTGTAACCTGACTAATACAGTTGATTAGAGTGATGAAGAAAAAAAACCAACATGAAATAATGAAATAGTTATGGAGACAGAATTGCCAGAGAAATAATTAAGTGACATTGTTTCAAGGATGTACTAAATGGACCTTTCAACTCTAACACACTGTTCATTATATCACACTCCCTCTTCATGTATCAGAGGGCTGCAAACATCTCTGCTAGGATGTTTAGCAGGTATTATTTAAAAAACATTGTCATATAAGAATGACTTTTACAACATAATCTGGACTAAACACTTTTGCATAACTTCGCAACCCAAAAGTCAATAACATAAAAAAGCTCACTGAAGCATATGTTCCTACTGTGACCTGGGCATTTGACCTTAATTCCTCAGAAACCCTTCTTGCCCTCCACGAAGACAGTGTAAGATCATCGAGTTTGAATGTGTGTTGCTAAAATTCTTTCTGGGAGGGGAGAGCAGCCTCCAGCCCTGTCCTCCTCGCTAGGACCCTAAGGACAAAGCAGGAGGTATAATTTCACCAAACTGCACTTAGGGAAACCAGAGTTTATTTGGACTTGCCTACAGAGCAGTGGGTGAGGGACTTACATAGAGGAATGGAGGAGGGGGGCAGTACAGCAATTTCTATAGCCTGGCAGGTACCCTGTTAACTCCTGGCAACTGTTGAAGATGGTGACTAGCCCTCTCCAGCTTCCTTTGCACATACCCTTAATCTCTCTCCCACATATAACTCAGGCCATTGGTTGGTTGGAAGGCATGACTGGCTCTCTCTCTGTCCCTCCCTTCCTCTGGAGCACCAATAGTCAAGTTTGTGATGATTCAAGCAGAGGAATGCCATGGAATGCAGTCCACGAAACAATGTGTTATGCATGATTTACATAACAAAACCGGAAGGCATGGTCTTGTTCTCAGTACAAGCAATGAGAAAAAAATCAAGTCTGCTTGTAATTGTATGTGCAATATTCTAGACCTATAGATCAAAGGGCAAGATTTTCTGATAAGGGTGAGTCCTAACTTCAGCTTCCCCATTTCATGTTTCCACAAGAGAATGAGCTAAGAATTGGCTTGGGAACACAGTTCCAAGAGACATCCGCAGGGACAGGTGCTCATCAGTTCAGGACTACTCCTGGCCTTAAAGGGAATGCTAAGCATCAGACTGTTTTTTGATTCAACCTAGCAATAATGTGACATAGAAAGACTGCATGGTCTGAAGAGCGTTAAAGTAAAGTGATGAAATTTGATATTCAAATATTAAGTAATAGAGAATTATTTGAAAGCTAGACTGTGGAAGCCAGATATGCAGAAAATGAATATGGTAGTGATTATAGACTATTTTTTTTTACTAGAGGTTGGATTAGAATAATATTTGGTGATTATTTTGATGTGTGGAATTACAGTGGATTAAGAAAATGGTACACTGAAAACAAAAGGTCTAGCAATTTGAGACTTTTGCCAAACACTATTTTCTAAGGTACTTTTCTAGGGTGAGTGGTCATGACATATATTCTAAAAGTCAGAGAAAACTTGCTTAATAGTTTTGAGATATGAGATTTCCTGTTAATTTCTTTAAGACACAAAGACACCTTTAATCTTGTGTCCCAGAGGAATAATGATTACTTTTTGATCGTTACCAAAAGATATATGAATCACAGGCATATGAGGTGAATCAGAACACCTGTCAATAAAAGATGTTCAATGCAGTGACAGGTGTCATTTTATCGTAATCATACTGGTAACATGGTATCAATGAGACTTTTAAATCAATCATTGCATGAAAAGCATTGCAAAGGGTAAAAGAGTCTGTGACATCGTAGTCATGTTTTTATCTCTTATTTTTATATCCATGATCTTATCATTGCAACAGGGAGCACACTTAACCTTAAGATAAGCAAGAATGAAGATAAAATGTAGATGATTTGACTTTAATAAATTAGCTAGTAACACAAGCTACTTTTTTTCTACCTCTCTCTCTTGCAACATTTTCCTCTTTCAAACAGAATATTCCTTGGCTTTATTTAAAAGCCTAGATCTTACCACCTTCTTGCTTGTTTACCACTCTGAGTTTGAAACTCAAAACAGAAATGTCAAGACATAAAAGAACTGACATCTTCAGACCCAGGACAAAAATTGGGTAGAGAAAAAGATCAATATTTTATAATAAGCTTCAGCAAAAGAGTAAGGACTCAAAAGATTTCAGTGTTTTATCCTGTCTCTTTTGACTGCCATCCAAGGCTCTGGCATTGCTACACTGAACACACTTTCTACACACAAGATTGGCCCCGACACTTTCTGTCCCTATTTCTCCTGTTCCCATGTTTATCTCAATGACATCATGATTTTGTGCTGTTTTATATTTTCCCACTTAAATTCCCCATATAATGAATTACCATAGATTTAATTGCATTATATATATATACACATATATTTCCCATATTATATTTCCCATAAAAAGAGATCCCTGTGAATTAATGCATTTCTCGCTGTCTTTTGAATTCCAACCATTGCAGGTAATCATGAAAGAATGCACTGAAAATGTGCTATCGCTATGAAAAGCCCCATGAAACACCATGCCAACCATATCAAATTAAAATTTCCCACTTACCTATTTAAACATCTATCATTTCTCAATTGAAAATAAGTCAGTTATTATTTTACAGCAACAAACAAGGCAGAACCTTTTTTAGGTTGATCTAATTCCTCAAATAATCACTCATTTCATTACTCCTGCAATGATGTGGTTGGCACATGGAAAGTGGTTAATAAATGCTAGATATTGTTTCTATTTGAAAGGAAAATTATGTTCTTTTTAATGCTTTATTCATATTTTTCCAGTTCAATGTTTCTGCCCAATTTTCCTTAGTTCTATTTGTCTAATAATTAAAAAATTCACCAGAGAGCTATGGCTTCATGTCAGGAATGCTAAGAATGGCTCTTAAATGTGCCCTTCATCTAAACTTAGATACCATCTACACTCGGTGATATCAAAATGAATGTAACATAGAAACTAAGAAAACTGTCAGTATTGTAACTGTGATTCTCCCTGCCTGTTGCCTGAGACCTGTTTCACTTGAGAATGAGAATTTTGGCCAATCAGTAAATGCTGGTAAAGAACAGAAGAAAGAAATATTTTGAGGAAAAGTAGATTTTGGAGACCAAGAAACATTGTACTGAGGGAGATTTTTGTTGTTTAAAGTATATCCATATACCAGTAGTATCTGTGAGCTTTTGGGGAATGCAGGATATTGAGACAACCCCTCCTCCATCCCATCTTTCAGACCTACTGGATCAATCTGCACATTAACAGGATCCTGGGGGAATACCTGTGCCATTACTCCTTAAAAAGTACATTAGCCAGGAACTTCCAGTACTTGTCAGTTGAGAGGGGAAAAGCAGTGTGACGGAATATTCAAGGAGAATTCTTCACACAAACAAGGAGAGTGGAACTCAGATCTTCAGTGTCTTGCAGAAAGTCCCATAACTATACTGGGAAAAGGGTAAAGTGAATCTAGACTTGACTGCATGTCTGACATTTTTCTTACATCATATAGAAAAAAATCTTAGCAGTAAGCTTGATAAAAAGCATTTTCTCTCTTTTACATATGCATATTAAAGCTGATTTTCTTGGCTTAAACTCTTCAAAATATTTGCTCTTTCTGAGAACCTCAATAATGTCTGTTCAATAATACCAATTCAAAGACATCAAAAAATGTTTAAGGACAAAGTATCTTTCTATTTTTGATTTATAATTTTTGTCCACATTATTCACATATTCTATAATTATGAGTTTACTTACTTGGGAAAGACTACTGTTAACCCAAATCCAAAATTTAGTATGCTTATGGCGTCATTTGTGGGCATACACAAAGCAGCAGATATATGGATTGTACAATAAAGATATTCCCAGTGTCCTAGTTTGCATTCCTCCTGCTGTAGTAAAGATTATAACCAAATATAACTTGGGGAGGAAAGGGTTTATTTCATTTTATAGGTTACAGTCCATTGTTGAGGGAGGTTATGGTAGGATCTCAAGCAAAAGCCTAGAGGTGAAAACTCCATAAATATTTTGATGCTAGGAATACTCAGTATTATGCAGTTATAATTCTGTTTTTACCTGTACATATGAAAGATAGATAAATAATAGATAGATGATAGATAGATAATAGATTATAGATTGTTGATATATGATAGAAAATAGAGAAGACATTTTATATAACGTGATAATTTATTCTTTTGTACACTATTATATCTGTAGGCATTAATTTTTCCTAGGAAATGACAGTTAAGTTTGATAATGCAGTTAAATCTATGGTAATTAATTATGAAATAGAAGCACTTAGAGTTCAGAACAGATTAATAAATAATCTTGTTGCATTGTATAATCAGCATTGACTGGAGTCATCAGTAAAGTCGCCCAGTGATGGAGAGTTTAAGCATAGCCCCAAGGTGAGAAGCAATCCTAAGTTAAGAGGAGTCACAATTTCTGTGCAAGGGGAAATAAAAAATACCAAAGCCGAGGCCACATGCTCTGGAGGATACAGAGGACGTAGAGACGAGCAAGAAGAGTTGTCTATGCTTATTAGAAACAAGTGAAGTGATTCACAGGCACTAAGGACACAAAATTCTTGAGCATCTAGGAAATAAGATAAAGACAGAGCTACTTGTTTCAGCTAAATCTAGAACTTAATAATTTGTAACGGTAAAGACAGGCTTCCACTTTCCCTGAAGGATGTCCTATGGACTCTTATTTACAGAAAAATCTAAAGTAAAATAAGACACCATTGCCATCCCAAAGAAAGCACAAAAGTAAAGATAATGCATCTACTTCTTTGGAAAATTCAAACATCATTCAATACCAGAACATCTTGTATGGACATACCCCTTCCCAGGACCGTTCCAGGTCCATCATCTCAATAATGCTATCTAAAAACAAGATTCATGGTGGTGACCATCCCAGTGGTGGAAAGGTGAATTCCTGTCATGTCGGGTTGTGAAAGTTTCCAGGATATGGAACACATAGATTCATCACATTGGTTAGGTAAATGGAGTAAGAAGAAACAAAGCAGGCAAAGATAATCTCACCTAGAAGCAAATGTGAGGTGGGTATTTAGAGGTAAATGTTGGAACTCTGGCAGACATGTGGGGTCAGTCTACATTCCGTTGAGAGTGGAAAGGAGAAGCATGAAGGTGCAGATTGAGGGACTTGAAATCGTAGATCATCTACCAGAGTTTAAATAAGAATCCTATAACAATGTCAGGGAGAGACACTACTGTGAACATGGGAGCATGGGTGGATTTGGTACCTGCCTTGTAAGAGGTGTTGGGGATTCCATGAGCAATTCAGAATTGTTCACTTGTGTAAAAGGCTCCCTAAAGCATCCAGCAGATAGTAGAAAGGACCATGATTATCAGAACCACGGAGATGAATTTCTGCTCCAGAATTCTGACATGAAATTTATCTAATCACATCACAGTCCTAACCTATCCTAAGAGAAATCAATGTCATTTTATTAGAAATTTGAATAAAGGATCTAGAGACACTAGCACAATGGTGAGATACAGTGACTTTTAAGTCCCATGAAACTCAAGTCTGTTTTCTGCATGCTTCTTTTCTGTCCCTTTGTTTCTTCACATGCATGTAAGACTTAAATGAAAAATACACACAATCATGAAGCACAATTCTTGATAAATTACTTTTTATTTTTTGATAAGATTATTCATCTGAAAAAAATTCCAGGGCCAAAAACTGCTCAGTTAGTACAAATGTTTGGCACAAGCCAGACAATTTGAACTGATCCTAGACTACAGTACAAGGAGAGAATCAATTCTTTAATGTTGTCCTATAACCTCTACATGTAGTCTGGCACAAATATATGTGTACTTACATACACATCACACATGTATACACATGCTTATAAGGACATACTAATTAGTAATAGTAATTTTTTAATCTAGCATGGATTTGACACATATAAAAACTTCAAAATACCACTGATTCTATTTACTTCTTACTGTTTATTTTAAAATATAAGTATAAAATAAAGTATGCCCTTAGCAAGTATATCTCAGGGTCATGATCCATTTGTGTTGTTTCAATAAAATTAAGTAAATTGAAATCTATTTATATCCAGATGTTGTATATCTCTTTAATTCCAGAACTTAGGAGGCAGAATAGACAGATCTCTATAAGATCAAGGCAGCTTGGCCTTCATAGCTAGTTCCAGGACAGCTGGGGCTATACAGAGACCCTTTTTTTTTAGAAAAATCCCATCCATTTCCACATTACAGGAGTATGACATCATAAAGAGTGCAAGAGTACTTTCTTCCCTGATCATGTGGTTCTCTCCTGGAGTTATCCACACCTCCAGTTACTGCTTGATGAATGAAGTCCTCAGTGTAACAGGTTAGAAAAACATACTGAGTTGTCTCCAGATAGGCAGTGACAGTTGATTCTTCAAACACTGGGCATGAACTGATTAGTTGGCCTAACCCATAAATTCTCCATCATCACAGTCCATTTGTATCAGTCAGAACTCAGACTGTTTCCATAAGGAGAAGAAAAATCCATCCTTACCAGTTCTGAAGTCCCACTGTCCGTCGCTGCGTTTGCTGCCTTCCTTTTTAAACAAAACTGTATCATAGTGGATACATATTCCTGCCTTGCATTTAGAACCCTGAGGAAATTCAGAATACCATGTAGCTTGATCCCAATCTTACAGATGTGGACATCTAGACCTAAATCAGTCCAGAGCTGCACCTGAAGCAGGAAAGCAGGCGGAATACTGCTGACTGGGCATGCCTGATCCCTGACCTGTGTTGGTGGCTTGTGCAGGGGAAATTCACCTGGTCCTTGCTCCACCTCTAGTAGATTAGAAATTTTGTCTCTCTTTTAGATAAGATCCCAGAAACAAGTGGCAGGGCTAACATCAAACCTGGATCAATTGCTTCTCACTTGTACTTCATGCCGATTTCACCAAATTCTTGGCTGTCAAATCCTCAGTCTGTTTCATTTAGATAGAAACTACTTGCTTCTCCGATGTTCACAGCATGCTGCTCACTCACACGTCCATGTTTTCTCTCAAGCATTCCCCTTCTACTAAAAAGCTTAATGTTGTGGCAACTACCAAGAGATCATTTCCAGTCTTCTGTATTCTACTGGGTTGATTTCCTGTCTGAGTGCAATTAAATTGTTTTTGTTGTTGGCAAATAGAACATAGGAAATTAAATTATTACTGTGTCTTTTTCAGGTCCTGGAGTTCCGAACTGAACAGAGGCTTAGTTGAGAATGCTCTCCGTTCTCACTTATACCGTCATTCAAGTGCAGTTACTTTACTTTGAAATTACTTTGTTGAAATGTGATCTCAGATCCTTTTGTTTGGAACTGCTTGATAATTTCAGATAGCAAGGAAGCCAAAAGAAGGTTCACAGTGATCGGTATTTCTAGACGGTACACCAGTGGTTCATGATGCGTACAGGGCAGGGAGAAGGCCATGGCAGTCCTGTTATACCTGCATACCCAAACACACATACATGCACATATGCCATTCATGGACAGTCCCTTGTCTCTATACAAGTTTTATATACACGGTTATCACCACCAATTAATATCTTCAGAGATGCATTAACATTATTGGAAATCTTCTCTGTAAAACTTTTGTGTAGAAGGTAAAGGAATCCTGGTGTCTAAAGTTTGAAAAGAAAAAACTGAAAAGATAAAATGTGTTATCTTTTAAAATTGATTTTTCTGATCTTAATCATTTTTTCTTAAAATTTAAGTTTCAAAATTAAAATTGTGTTCATCACTTGAAGACCTTTAAAATAGTGAAACAGATTAGACAGTAAATGAATAACATTTGAGAAAATCAAACCAAAGCATGTCATTTAGGTCATGGCATGTAAAAGCCTCTCTAGGCATCTGCATTCATACTCAATGGTTTTTACTTTATAGAGTCCAAGATCTCATTCATGGACAGGGGAGATGGTTCAGGAAGTAAAGGTACTTGTCACCAAACCTGAGCACCTGAGTTCCATGGGACACACATGGCAAAGGCTCAGAGCTGGTTCCTCTAGTTGTCCTCTGACCGCAACACTCATGTGGACGCACGCACACACACACACACACACACACACACACACAGGGCTCAGGGATCATTGTGGAAGAAGGGCCAGAAAGAGTGTAAGGACCAGAGATGGCTGATAACCTTGAAGAAAGAGTTTTCCAGACAGCAAGGAAATTGCTCCTATGTCCTCACAGCAATGGTCACAGCGTGTACAAGTGTCACGCATGTTCAAAGCAGACAAAGTCCCAGCAATATCAACCTATAATTATTGGGAGATGGACAAGTCATTTTCAGAGAAAGCTTCCAGGTAGAAGCAACCCTGAGTCAAATTTGTTTTTCACTTTTAATACTTTTATGCATTTCATATAATGCATCTTAATCAAGTTTAGACCCCATTTCCCCTCACCACCCCATAACTCTCCACTAGATTTCAGGTTTCCTGTCATATATGTTAAATCTTATCCTGTCATACATTTCTATCCAGGTGTCTCTCAGTGCAAGTTCATCCACTGGAGTCTAGTTAGTCTATCTAGAGCCACCCCCCTAAAGATGGTCTCCTTTACCTCACTACAGAGTAATCATTTGTCAATAGTTCCTTGGTTAGGATTGGGGCCTATTGGCTGTCTCCCCTGCTCCATCTTGGTTTTTGTCTGAGTCAGCATGTTGGGTCTTATGCATGTTGTCATCATTGCTGCAAATTCATGTATACAAGTTTCCAGCGGTCTGACTGTTTCCTTATGTTCATGCACCAAATCTGGCTCTTACAGTCTTTCTGCCCCCTCTTCCACTATGGTCCCTGAGCTGTGAGTTGCTGTGGTTTAATATAGGAATCCCATCCAGAGAAACACACTCTGCAGTCTCTTTTTCTCTAAAACAGTGTGGGCCTTCTGTGTGCATCACTCTCTGTTGTTGAAGGAAGCTTTGCTGGTGAGAGTTGAGGGATGTATTTGTGAATACATCTCTGTATCTTCTGTTCTGCTATGTTCCATTAGTCCTAGGTGAAGAGGTTCCTCTGTAGATGTGTCACTTAGGATTGGGCATCTCTCAGATGTATATCCTCTGTGTGTGACCAGTTATGTAACTCTGCAACAGCCTCTATCTGTTGCAAAAAGAAGCTTCTTTGATTAGTGGTGTATGGTAAATTTGTCTGTAAATGTAAGGATCCATATTTATCATTCAGTAAGAAAAACTCATATTTTAAAGGTGTGGTGTTAGACAGGATAACAAGACTACAGTCTGTAGACACACACTGAAGGACATTTGGGGAAACAAACTTGGCCTTAGCATACATGACATAGACCCTAACATATATGACAGAATACAAGAAATATGGCAGGTGGGGGCTTTAGGAGGGATTCATATAGGAAGGGCGGGTCTAAATATGATCAAAATATGGTATATAAAGTTTACAAAATTTCAATACAAATAAATAAATTTAATATTTTTAAAAGATTCCATTCATTCATCCTTAGTAACCTGAAATTTATAATTCAGCCTATTCTGAGTCGAAGTGTCTGTCAGATCAAGTCTCCTTTTTCCTACTAATCTTCCCTAAAGCTGTAGGACAAAGATGGATAGGGTCACAGTCTAAAGGGATTGCTTTAATTTTAGGACTGAGGCAATTTAGATTTAGTTGTAAAAACCGCCCTTTTAAAATGTGAGCATTTTATCTTTATTGGAAGGATGAGCCTCAAAGTTCTGATTGTGAACAAATCCCCCAAATCTTGAAACTCACAATCAATATTCCCTTTTAATCACCTTTAATCCTTTCTAGAAACCAGTTGTTTGTGGCTTTATCCCTTAGCTATTTGGGAGATGTGACCACTAGTGGAGTTAGTGTCAGAGTGAACATTTTGTCTTTCATTATGGAAACATCAGCTATTTCAGAGAGAAACTCTGGCTGCATTTTTGCCTTCAAGCTTAAGGGAAAGGATTCAACCTTGGTGCTTCTGATGTCTGCACTTAGATAGGTGATTTCATGTGCTCATCTGATGGCTAATTCAGTAAATGAACATTTGTAATTATAATTCTCCTATATTAGAGATAAAAAGATAAATCAAATATAAAATTCCCCCAGTGGGTTCTGGTTCATAGTCTTCTGAGGAAAATGATTCTATAAACTAATAAGGGCAATGGAAATTTATGTCCATCATGGCACTGGTTACACCTCTGATAGAAATGATAACAGCCTGAAATTGCCCAGCTTATTTGCACTCCTAAAAGTATTTAAGCGCTTTCCAGCTATTTAGGGACCCAAAGAGTATGAAGTCAAGAATACTACGGAATGCAATGCCTGCTCCTGACGGAAAACTTTAGGGCCTTCAGTGACCAAGCTTGTCAGGAGTTCAGTGTTCCATTCTACTTCCCTTGAAGCCATTTCTGCAGGCAACTCCCTTACTTCTGCCATTTTAAGCTTCACTTTCAATCTAGGTGACAGTTGGAAAAACGACCTTTAGCACAACTTATAAATATGGGCTTGCTGCCTTCACTCTCTGTGAGGTGCAGCCTTTCCTTCTTCACTCTGTGTGAGGTGCGACCTTTCCCATTTTGAATCCTCAAGCCTGAGGGTAGAAACACTAAGTGCTGATCTTAAATTGGATTAGGACCTTTAATTGTTCATTCTTTCAGTTACTGGAGGGAGCAAATTTTCAGTCACTGAACCATAATCTACTCACTACAAAGCGGAGAAAGTAAAAAATACTTTCCTTGCTAAATGTATGTCTATAAGATCCTTGGAACCTAATGTTTGTGAGTAAAATCTACCTTTGAAAATAGTGCTTACGATTATCACTCTGTAATCTGAGACTTCACCTTCCTTTATGTCATTCCTCTAACCATCAATGGGACTGTGACCTTAATGTTTTCCTCTCATTGCCATCACTAGATACTGATAAAAGAATTCTGAATTCTCTCACTCAAGATAAAATGTTGGAGCAGATATAGTTTTTCTTTCTGCCCTGGAAGCACCAGGAAAGAAAGCGAACTGAGATTGTGTAACAAGCATGGTCTCATGGGACTAGTGGTAGGGCTTCTGTGACATAAGCCATCCTGAGTCTGTGTCATCTCTGAATCCCCAGGCTTCAGAGCTAATAAATGAAACGCAAAGGAGAAGGTATCTTTGGGTAACTGCAGTGGCGTTTGAAGAGGAATGTTGTGTTACGAACGTTAAGAACAGTGTTCTTTTGTTTCCTTTCAGGGCTACTTTATAAAACTAATTGTGTGGAGAAAACCCAATGGAAATTACTAATAAGCAAGCTCAAGCTAACCACTAACTATAATTCTCTCCATGTGAGGCCTTTAATTTGAACTAATTTGCTATAAAAAATTCAAGCTGAAGGTTTGTTAGACCTTTGTCATTTGCTGACAAGCTCCTTAACTTCCTCAGTAGGCAACAAAGGGTGATTTTATTGATTTACTGTTTACAAAGATTTGTCTCCAGTGAAGACCATGTTGCAGCAAGTCTCACAACTGCCAGCTCAAGTACTTTATTTTTTTAAATTGCTTTACTTTTGAAAATGAGTGGAATGACTTGCAAGGCACGGCAATTTTTAAAAAATTATCTTACTTCTAATAGCAAACTGAATACAGAATACAAATCTATGTCTATCTTTACCTTCGCAAATGATTTCTTCTGGGTAAGACGTTAGCATTTGTACCAGGCCTAATTTGCAATTATTCTAAGCACCGTCTCTGGACCCTATAACCTTTCCTGTACAGAGTATAAAAATGTAATAATTTAAAGGCTAAAACATTTATTCAAAAGGCACGCATTTACTTTATGTTATTTTCTATTTAAGAATGAAACTGCTTTATATGTTCTAAATTAAATTTAATTCTTTATCTGTATTTATCCCAGAATTGTTATGCATACATAATGCTGTACAGTGTGATAATTTGCAACATAAATAAAATGTACAATTACCAAACAGTAGTTAACATTTTCAGCTTCCTAATCACTTATCATTTCTACCAAAAGCTTATCATAACTACCAAAGCTAAGAATGGAATGTATTTCTGGCTGAAGTGGACTTCCACCCCACATAGGATTGATACAGCAAGGATAGTTATTGCTCATTACTGTGGCTGCTACACAAACTAACGGCATGATCAAGGATCTTACTTTCTTACTTTAAAGGATTAGTAATATGCCATAAAATTAGCTTTGGCATTTCTAAGCTAGGTGATAGAGACATGGTTTATCGGAAACTAGCCTCTCTGTCAAAATCATGAGAGAGACAACAGTTCTCCAGTGTATTCAGGATAAGAACAAGAACGAACTAGCAATTTAGATGGGAAATGAAGCTTGATCCCCTCCCGTAAAACACTGCACCCCAGGAACTTTCAGCCACTGCCAGTCCAGACTCATGTCCATTAGAAGCGAATGTAATTTAGAGGTGAGGGAAGAGAAGAAAATTGCTTTGGGTCTATATCAGGTTGTCCTATTGATCTTGTTGAACTGTAAAGTGCTGTTCGTGGAGCTTATTTAGACATCCACCTTTGGGCCTTGCAAATCGACAATGAAAGAGAAAGAACCCATGGTGATCTAAGCCCTAGGAGGGCAAGACATCTGTCCAGTCATGTGAGGTTGTATATACCTGATCCAGGCCTGAAAGCACCACATTGCTTACCTTCAATAACTGTCACTCAAGCATGGGGAAATACTTCTCCAAGCTGTGTTTACCAGACTCAGTTTGAGGAAGTGACATTTACTTTTAATTCATTCAGTAACTCTTTTTCCTGACACGTAATCTCCACAAACACTTTGAATCACAGATGGGGTTTCTCCCATGTCTTGAAAATTAATAGGCCCTGCCACAGGGAAGAGAAGCAGGAAAAGCATCAGTTTCACTGAGGATTTGTCCAGCTGTCCGTCCCCCAGACATGCAGAACTCAACTTTCAGAATCATAGGTTCCCATGCTCAGGAAAAATACCAGGGAGCTCTTGATTTTAGGGTATTAGATATCTTGGCTTGAACTAAAGGTCATTCTAATCTTATTCGCTGTTCCTTTGAATGTAGAAACAAAGCTGAAACTGCTTATGGAGCTGAGAAAGAACATTCTCTTTGTAGCTTGTATGATTAAAGAAGCGAACTGCATCCTTCCAGGCAGCTAATACCTTTAGGCTGGTTGCTTTTTAGCACTTATCTGCAAACATGTAGAAGTGAAGCTCTTGACAAAGCTTCAGCATCTATGTGATTCTATTTGCTTCTGATCTATGCCAGAATTTTCATTACAGGAATGGAGCAGGAACACTTTTCTAAGTGTGAACTGGATCCTACTGATAACATGTGAAAACTGGCTATCCTTTCCCCTCTGCCAACTGGTTGAGCTTTACATTTAAACAGATTTTTTATTGTCCCAAGTTCCAACAAACACACACACACACATACACACACACACATGCACACAGACACCCTTTTTGCAAATATTTAAAATGATAATTAGTTGAAAAATTAAGTTAATATGCAGTTGTTTATCATGTATTTGTTTATAAAACTTCATACAGAGCAATTTTATTTTTATTGTAAGTCCACTAGATATGTGCACAATAAATACATACCAATATTCTTCACTGTAATTTCCATGCAAGCAGAACATCTGCTTAATGCTTTAGTTTGTTACTAGAAATTTTGGGAAAATATTTGCTATCAGAGTCTTCATTAGTCTAATATTTAAGCCTGATGATGTTCATTTCAAAACCTGTCCTTTTCTAGAACTGAGTGAAACATTCTGTAACAGAGACTTAGTGTGTTCATTTGCTGAGCACTTACCTTAACTAACATAGGTCAGTGGTAAATATCCTTTGGTTTCTCTATAATTTATATTAATATTTCATTCAAGATTTTCATTGCCTCCTCTGACTTCATCTCTCTTGAAGATAATTCAGTGATTAAGTCTAAGAAATATCTACAAGTCATTTGTAGAAATAGCCCTGGTGCTCTAAGGACTAAGATGCATTAGATAGATGGATATTCACTAAAGGTTCTCTTTTGTTCCCAGAGGACTGAGTTCTCCATAAATATAGTATGGCTTGACTTTTAAAGAGGTCACTTATTAAAGATGCTTAAAAGTCTGAACTGGTTGGTTATTCCTTATGAATACAAAACCCATGGAGAATTTTCCATTCTCTTGTTGATACTATCTGTAAAGTTTACCTAACATAAGCAGTTTTTGTGCTTCTTGAGTAGAGGTTATTTGGGATAATGTCAAAACCTGCATATAGAAACTTTAAAATCTTAAGAGAAGAAATGAAAATATTTCTCAGTGGCTTGAAGGTGTTTTATTTATCATTATAAGAACACTTTATTTAGGGGAAACTATCTGAATGTCCAGTATATAAAACAGGCAAAACAGACCTTTCTCAGTTGAAAGCGGAGAGAACAGAAAAGACTGAGGTTAGCAACCTGACATCTTGTCCCTGCCTCTCGCCTCTCTCCTGAGATGTTGCACATTAATCAGTTTTCTGTTGTTATTACAAAGTACCCAATCCTGGTACTTTATATAAAAGAATCTATTTAGCTAAAAGTTTTAGAGGCTAAACGCCATTGGGTACTTGATACAAATCTTCCTCTTGCAAATGTTCCTTTGACTGCATCACGTCATGGAGAGATGACATGGTAAGGTAAGTGTAAGTGGAGGAGCCACTTACTCTTTTTTTATCGTCACACCGTTGCAGAAGCAGCCTGAGACCATGAGAGCTGAATTAAACTTCTAAACTTAGAGTTCCAATGACCTTATGACTTGCTGAGGACCGTATCTTAAAAATATTATTTTGGACACCAAACTACCATAACACGCACCTTTGGCAAATATGCTCAAACTGTATGTAATCCATGGCATAGGGGCAGTTGATGTCTGCAGAGCCATTTTTAATGTGCATTTTTGAGCTTTTGTGCCTTTCACATAAAACATCTTAACTGTCTCTACCCCTCCCCTCCCCTCCCCATACCTCTCCCACCACCGATTTCACACATTCTGTCAGATATGCTAAGGAATAGAGTCAAGTTAGTGTGCCCAGTCATCCCTCAGTGCAAGTTCATCCACTGGTGTCCAGTCAAGCTATCTGGAATCTCACTCTTAAAGATCATTTCTTCTTCACTTAGCAGGAATCAACTACAGGGTCAAAAAAACAAAATCATGTATTGAAAACTCTAAACAGTATTATTGGAGGACTGTCACTTAATTCTGCTTGATTACTTCTAATAACAAATAGATCATTGCTTCAAGAGTCAGCCCAATCCATCTTTTGGAAAGGAAAGTCTGTCGTACTTCTGTGGGTTTCTTGAGCTGCCATTAATTAAAACTTATCAGTCCCCAAAAGATTTCTCAAACAAATGGATTCATAAATGATGTTAGACTACTTTAGTGTACTATTAGCTCTGAAAACTCTACTAAAATATCAAGCATGAGGCAGCAATTTCTTTTCTAGGATCTTTTGGACGCCTTAAAAGAGTTTAAGGAAGTTTCTCTGAAAATTTAAAAAATATTTTCCTTAACTATTCAATCTTGTATTGGATTTAATCTTGAGAAAATATTTCTTACTTAAGCTTCCTTTGAAAACACTTGGTGTCCAAGGTATTATAAAGAAAAAGCCAATAATAGACTCTTAGCCAGCAAACCTGTGCAGAAACTTTGATTGCTCAAAAGCAAAGTACATCCCAAATGTACTTATATATTCCCCAGGTCTCCAGACAACACTTCCATCCAGTACTGCCTGTTCTCAGCTTTTAAGCTGAGTACAGAACAAATACAAAACACTGTCAAATACATCAGATAGGCTCACTCAAGAAAGAGAAAAATCTTTCCTTTTTCTGTTTAATTAAGAAGCAATATAAGCATGATTTCTAAGGTTTCTAGAAGGCCTATATATGTATGGTTCAAATTTTCCTTCAGTTTATCTTGTGGCATGTCTTCATACCAATGCCTTAAACACTCTTCTCTGTGTGCAATGTTGAGGGCACCCTGTGAGTTTTTGCCTATGGTTAAAGCTACAATTAGTTGTAGCTAATTCCACTCAAACACACCCCCTACTCATTCGCTTACATATGGTCTGAGGTTGATTTCATGCTCCACTGACAGAACATAGTAATTACAGCACATACTTTATAGTCCATGAAACCTAAAACATTTTCTGCCTGGAGCTTTACAGAAAAAAAAACTGGCTAGCTCTTGCCGCCAAGTGGTAAAATAGAATTCAGCATGAAGCAAAAGACTAAAGTAGTAGACTTGTCCAGAGGGACTAGGCTGCAAATAACTCAGGTAGTAGAAAGCCAGTAGTATCTCAGAGGTCCTTAAAGATGAGTCAGCCCACAGCATTTCATCTTGGTGTGAAGAAAATAAAGTCAAGAACTATTAACAGATGTGTAGTAGGCAACTGGGTTGACAGTGAGGAAGAGTGTTTCTTGCAGATGTCACAGCAAAATGGCATGCTTTGCATCCTTGAAGTAGAAATGCACCCATCTATTGAAAGTTAGCATAAGAAACCATATACTAGAACTTGGTCTTAATGTTCATGGCCTCAATCAGAATTCAAAACTATAGCAGTCCAAAATAGAAGCAATGAAAAAAAATAGAAATTAATTCCAATCTTTACCATACAGTGCAGTTTGTTGCATAAATATATATAAGCCTTAGTTGATCATCTGTAAATTGGATTTAGTAATAGAAGCTCTTGTGTCTAATGATTCAGATGTTGCAAGTGGAAGATATCTGTGAAGCACGGAATGAGATTTCAAGAAACCTCAATAACATTAAGCTGATTTAAAAAATATATGGCATGGGAGGCAGTCGTGATGGGACCCAGCTGTATAGTGAGCAACACCTGTGTCTTTTCAGTTGAGAGCATCACAATGGCATGAGCTGCTTGGTGGTGGACACTTTCCCTGACCAAATGAAATTTGAGGAAAAAGGGGTTTATTTTAGTGTACAGGTTTCAGTTCGTTATCAACAGAAGCCAGGACAAGAATTTAAGGCAGGAGCCTGAGGAATGAATTGAAGCAAAATGCATGAAGGAAAGCTGCTTTGCTTTCCGGCTGTTCCCTCTAGTTTTCTCAAATACCTTTCTTATAGAACTACACCAACCTTCCCAGGGTGGTGGCCTCCTACATTGATTAGCAATTAGAAAGTGTCTCACAGATAGGGCCATAGACTACTCTGATAGAGGTAATCCTTCCATTGAAGTTCTTCATTCCATTTTCCCTTTTGACTCTAGGCTATGTCAAACTGATAGGTAAAGTTCCCTATAACAGCATACCCAGAAAACCAACTCCCAGGTAATTCTTGATCCTATCAAGTTGACAATTAACACTCCACCATGACAGTTGTCTATCTTCAGGCTCATAGATCAGTATTTTAGCCTACACACTGGACAATAGGAAATATTTTGTCTCTGGCTTCTTTAGACTCCAAAGGACCAATTTTAAATGTAGTTTTCTTCATGTTGAATGTTGGCTAGATCATCTGAGTCTGTACTTTAGAACCCACAACAAAGCAGAGTGGGTGGCTGTGTGGGACATGGACAGAACTATTAATTCTAAGATATACTAGGTAGTAGCCTACATATTTGAACTTTTATTGTGCTTAGTGTTTAAATCCATCTTGTGCAATTGAAATGCATGTTGCAATATAGTAAGAAGGAAATCTGGTGCTTAGAGAAAGTTCCTTGCCAGGTGTGAGTCCTTGAATACATTCCTTAATGTCTTCTCATTGTCCTCACTTCAGCCCTGAACTAACTCTCGTCCCAGGGAGAAAATAACCTGATTTCCATAGTGGCTTCACTACCTTGCCCCCCAACTGCAATTTATAAGTGTTCCTTCTTTTCTAGACCCATGCCAGCATTTAATGATTCATGGACTATTTGTTGTTTGGTGGGTTGGTTAGCTGGTTTTTTTTTTTTTCCTTTCAACAATCATGAAAATCAATATGTTTGTTCCCTGAAATTCTAAAAGTAGAACTATTTTATAATCTAACTATAGCACTCCTGGGAATAGACACAATGAAATTCCAGTCAGCATACCAGAGACACCTGTTCGGTTTCATTGCTTGCTGTACTATTACTATATCCAAGTTATGAAATCAGCCTAGCTGTCTATTAACAGAAGAATTAATACAGAATATGTGGCACACATAATGGAATTTTATTCAGCCAAAACCTAGAATGAAATGATGACACCCATGGGAAAAATCAATGTTGCTGGAGAAAGTTACATAAAGTACTAGACTCAGAACGTCGCCTGTCACATGTCTTCTCTCATCTGCATAAACTCTATTGCAACTTAAGTATGTACTCATAGATAGACATGAAAGTAGAAAGTGGTTACCAGAGATGAGTGTGTGGTCTACAGTGAAGGGGGAGGAGAAATAACAGAGAGGAATGGAAGATACATGGCATGAAAGAAGTGAAGACAAGGGCTCAAGGACACCACCAGGAGGCAGGGGGTGGTACTGGGGAGTGTAGTCTCTGACTGACTGGTAGGAACAAAGTATAATTTTATATATTCATATATACACATATATTTACGTGCATATATACACATATGTTTATGAGAATGTCCTAATGAAACCCATTATTTGTATGCTCACTAAAAAGTCTTTAAAGACAGAAGATAATATACTGTTAATTTGATTAAAGCTCAGGCTTCTCTTAAAATTCATATTTGAAGTTATAGACAATTAATTTAAATCCATTCCAGGAAGAACGTGAGTCACAAACATCCATTGGGAAGTATTCCTAGAATTTCTTTTATCATCCAGGTTCTTGAAAATTCAGAACAATTCTGGAAGAACAATTCCAGCAAATATTTTAAGTAAACTCATTGTTAAAACCTGCATTATTTTTCTGGGCATCTGATTGCTTTCTTATTCCTGCTTTCATTGATTGTGTTTATATATTTGTATGCACTGAATCCTTAGTTAATATCCTGAAATAGATATATTCATTTAATATTGAATTTTATAGCTGAGGAGATTTAAAGAAATCCTTTGAAATATGTATCCAAGCCCTGACAATCTGTTTGAAGACCGTTTTTAGAAGAGACACAGATCTTCTAGAAAGATAAAATATTTGATAATGTTTCATCATGCATACTAAGAGTTATAAACAAACCTTACTTTTTAGTGAAGGGAACATATTGTATGTTTGGTTTTTCACAGCCCTACTTCACCTCGCCAGAAGAAATCACTGAGCTTCAGTTTCATTATGCTTCTTTTTTTGTTCTATTTTCCTTTATATTTTTTGACAGAGTCTCACTAGTCCTAGCCCACTTGGAACTCACTATGTAGACCAAGCTGGCCTCCTCAGCCTCGGAGATCCACCTTCCTCTGCCTCCCAACTGCTGTCAGTAAAGGCATGTACCACTATGACTGGTATTCGCTTTTATTTCTTAATGTACCTTTTTTTCTTTGTAAGAATGTTGATTGAAACAAGTGTCTTTGGTTTCTGCATGAAACACTCTAGTGTGGAAGTATTCCTATGCCAGCTTCTTCACTAGACTTAAGAAGAAAAAAATAACAGCAAATTTTATTAATCTTGAGCTATGTCAAAAGAAATATAATTCAGTGGTTAAGTCATGCTTCATACAAAAACATAAGCATGTTTACTATGGAAGTTCTTTTGCCATGTTGATCTGCTATCAGTCTACCAGATAATTTAGAATATGTTTCCCTTTCCAGACCAAACACATATAACTGCTGCCCTTCCCAACTCAGACATCTTAAATTCCCTCATATCATCCTATTTGGGCTTTTATTATGCTGCTTTCTTTAAGTTTCAAAATCTGATTGTGATCTACTAGATTGTAAGTTCTTATGCTTTAAAATTTTTCTTGGATCCAGCATGTACAAGTTGCATAACATGTGCTAGAAGGTCTTCAATATTTTACCAAATACATTATGCCTGAAAGGAAAGAAGATAGGAAAGGAATACTTAACAACTGTATCACTGACCCATGCTGACGGTTGTGCCTACTTACCATCCATCACCTACAGAACTTAGGACATGCTCATTCAAGGAAGCGCTCATGCCTTTGATGGATGAGAGGGAGAACATTCAAGACTGGGTTATATAAGGTTATATGGGCAATTTTGAGGACTTTGTCTTAGTCAGTGAAATTAAGGACTATTGCAGGGTTCTGGGTGATGTGAACGGATTGCCTTCTGTTTTAAGAGGCTCTTTCTACTGGGTTTAAAGATAATCTGGGGGGTAGAATGGAGCAAAACAGAAGCAAGTACATCTGTTGCAAAGAAAGTCATTGCAAGGAGTAAAGCTAGAGGAGATATCTCTGATCAAAAGAGTTGCAAAGGAGGCTGAGAGATGGGAAGTTTCTGGAACTCTTCTTGCACCTGATGGAGGATTCCAGTGTTGTTGACCTGAATGACACAATTGAAATGAGAACATTATGGGTAAATCTGATTAGAGTGAAGCTCAATAATTCAGTTAAGGACCTGTTGAGGACGTGTCTATAAGGTAAATGACTTTGAGTCTCGAGTGCAGAAAATTCAAGATGATAGAAATAAAAACTGTGAGACACTAACATATACAAAAATTTAAATCATGTGGTTGATAACAAAAAACAGAGTGAGCTCATATAAACCCAAAGACACACCCAAACCATAAGGCACATGTACAAGTTTAAAAGAATGCTCCTTTACTTCTGGAAGCTATTCGTAAAAATGAATTAATTCATTTTAGGGCAAAGAGCATTAGAAGTTGTTTTTAGTATAGGGATGGCATGGTTTGATTGGAAGAGGAGGCCTCAGAATGATGTGTGCCTGTCGAAGCCGACTCTGAGTGCTTGCCCTGGCATCAAACTTGAGCATTCATAAATGTCCTGTCAGGCTGAGGCTCTCATAAAGCGGGTCTTACCCATTCCCATTAATGGAATTCAACTCTGTGCCTCAATTATTCTCCAAAATGCAGTAGATCCTTTATCAACTTCCTATGGCTGTCCAAGCAAGTTATAACCAACTTCACCACTTAAAACATACCTTTTTAAAAACATGTATTCTGAACGTCAGAAATAAGAATCAGGAATCAGGACTAAAATCATGGGACTGTGTAGGGATCCATTTCTTTCCGGAGGTTGGAAGGGAGAAACTAGCTGATTTTTATATTGTTTTAGCCTCCTATACTTCTGGAAGCGTCGTGCTCAGCTCACAGATACCCCCTTTGTTTAAGCCGTCACATCACCCTGCTCTGCTGCCAGTACCACATTTCCTTATCACATCTCATTTTCCTGCCTCCTTTTTTTCCATGTTAAGAACGGACAGATTTTCTTCAGTCCATCTGGGTGATACAGAATCATCTCATTTCACAGTCTGTCTTAGTTTTCTAGGACTGCCAAAATTAAAACGACAGAAGGCTTTCCTACCTCTTCCCCCAACTCATGCTGAAATTAAACCCACCTGGGACCCAAGGCTTCATACATGCTAACCCATGTATGTTTCATACATGAAAACAAGCACTTTATCACCAAATTACTACTTCGCATTCTTTGATTACCATTTTCAAGGCCTTGTCTACAAATAAAGTAACATATTAAGAGTCTAAATAGCAATTTGGGGGGAATACTGTTCAAGCCATAGCCATCCTCACATTGCACATTGATTATATTTGCAAAAATCTTCTTGGGTAACTTGTTTACAGAGTTTAGGAATCAGAACATGGACATTTAGCAGTAGCCATTATTCTACCAACCTTAGCCTCTGAAAATCATCCCTTCAGTGTACCTCTACTGCCCACACCATGTTCTAACTGGCCATCGCTGTTCAAAGGTTCAGAGAGCTCCAGGACACTGGCCAATTCACATCTCTTTCTGAACTCCCCATATTGTTTCTCTTGCGACAGTCAGAATAATCTTACAAAAGAAATCTGATGAAGTCACCCCTGCTTAATACTTACGGAAACTCCCTGTATGGTGAAGAGATCAAAGTGACCCATAAATTTTACAATGCATAGTCTTTGCAAAGGTCTCCTACCCCTGGGCAGTCTGGCTTTGCTTGATGTCTTCAGACACACCCATCTGTCAATGGCTCATCACGCTCTCCCCTATCTCAGGCCATGGTGCCCTGTCTGCTCAGTCTGCTTGACTTCCGTTCTTCCCTCTGTGCAGAATGCTGAGAAGTTAATGACAGGGGTTACTCTGAACACCTTAATACCAAGGCATGCAGGGAAAGACAGTAGCATGAGCTTGAACCATGGAGAAGGACTACACAACAGGACTCTGGCTGTAGAGGAGGATGAGCATAGCTACATAGACTATATTGGTTTGGAAGGAAAGAAAGAAATTGCTGTGCCTCTCTCTCCTCCCTAGTCTCTCTCTTCTAGTGCTAGGACTAACTATTGATGGAACCCAAGTAGGAAGCATGTTATGATGAGAAAGAACATTCAGTAGAGGTGATGTAATCGTCCTACAGGTTCCCACTTTTTCCTGTGATACTCTCTTCTTAATGTGGCTTATTTTATTTTCAGGACTATCAGACTAATATTTTTTCTTTGTCTTTGTATCTGTATTTCTTGATGCCAAAGACTGTGCCAGTTTTAGCTATAATTATATCTCTGATCCTATTCTAGGCCAGACATGTTGAAGGGACACAGGAAATGTTAAATGACTGACAGAGAGGAAAAAATGTCAGTCTGATAAGCAAATGAGCAAGTTTTTTTTGCTCAGTTATTCCCGTCATATGCTGTGATGGTGTCTACACGGCTTCTGTGACAGTTGTCTGCCTCTTAGGTTATTTGCTAAACCCTTGGATTTAATAGCAGAGCTTGACTGGAAACTGGGGATTGGCTTAGGATGCGCCTACTGATTCTTTTAGCCACTCACTTGCATTCCCTTCCTAACTGTTCACCAGATAAGCAGAGGTCTGAGATGGACTCACCTGTTATCTCCCTCCTCTTTCTTATGACACTGGACAAACTCTAAATGACAAGTGCTGAATGGTGACAAATGGTTGAAGTTGAATGATGGTGACAACACGACTTGTTCAAAGTGCTACACATGCTAAACTCTCACATTTTTTCCTTATGAATTTATAGGCTTAAGCTAAAAGAGCTTTTTGACTCCCCAGGAAATCTTCTATTTTTTTGTAACTGGTTTCTCCTTTATCCTCATTCTGTAACAATTACAACAGTAGTTTATTGATCTCTGAATATTGAAACAATATGTTAAATTATCTTCTTTTTATTCTTAAAATCTGTGAAAATTAAAGCATCCAGGGAGAAATTGGGTTTTTTAGGAAATAGAAACCACTTACTCAATCAAAATATGTGCTTAATAAGATGTGAGATAGAATTTTTCTTTCTACCAGGCTAAGATCAATAACAATAGAATCTTATTGCACAAACCAGAAAACACAGCCCTGTCTTAAGTATCCTGACATTCACGAAATGTCAGCAGATAAGGTTGAAATTGCAAAGAGGTCATTAAAGAAAACTTTCTGTTCTAAATATAGCCACTTAGTGAATATAATAATAACAAATTCATTACTGGCTGTTTAATATCAACTTTAGGAAATGTATTAACATATAGAGCTTTCTTTGGAAATACATTTGTACAAAAATGTAAATTTTAACTTCCTACTGCCAAGTCTGTTTCTAGCAGGCTTAGTCAGATATTTTAGTTGCCTGAGAATGACTATAAATATTATTCAAGGTTTGCCAAATTTCCAAGAATAAACTGACTTCACAAAACATAGTATTTAGTATAATACAGAGTCTCATTCATAGTTTGAAAAGAAACTGAGAGTCATGTCTGACTCTTTTCAGCCTTTATACATTTATCAGGGAGAACGGGAAATCTGTTAGAAGACTGGTTAGAAAGATATACAGATTTAGATTCAAAACCTCATCGTACTGTTTAATGGTGATGCAAACCCTGTGCTTGTTCTAGGAACCTGCAGCCAAACCCGTTTCCAAGGCACAGTGCATCCCACACACCGTGCATGGGGTTTGCACTCTGACAGCCCTCACCAGCACTGGTCTTCCTTAGTTAAAGCCCTAAGTCCTCTAGGAAATGCTTGCTCATTTTGAATTTGCATTTTCCTAATAACTCAAACATGCTGAGCATCTTCTCATGTGTTTGTTTTTCCCCCTCATTTCATTTAAAAGAAACTTCTATCCATATCTTTTAAGCTGTGTTATTTATTTTTCTATTGTTGTGGCATGGATTCCTTTATATAGCCTAAATATAAATCTATTATCACATGCATAATTTACTTAAAAATTTCATTTGCTTGGTGTGTTTCTTTTCATTTTGAGGAATCTTTTCCCTTTGGGTAATTATACTTGTCAACTCATTTTCTTATGTTCTTTTTAGTATAAGATCTTTGACTTTAATAATACTGTGTATTTCCTGTGACTTCATCATCTTGGCTACCTATGCCCTCTTGCTTTCATTAGCATGATTTCCTTTGGATCTTTGAATATAGTTACAATGACTGCTATTAATGTTTTAACTCTAGAATCATCTTTCCCAAGATTTTCATCCTCTTATTTATATTTCATTTTAATTATGCAATAAGCAAATAATGGAATAGACACTATATGGTGGCAATGATCATTTGAACCTAAAAGCTTTTAGTTTTTCATTGTAAAAGTAAAATTTAGAATTCATGGATGATAACTTTAGTAGGGACTAGAGTAATGCTCTTTGAATTTTCTTTAGTACATTATTGTATATGTGATATTTGGGTATGCATAAAATCATGGCTTAGGGAGAGACACAAGGTGGCTGTGGAATGGACTATGTGAAGAATCTTATCACACAAAATGAGTATTCTCCTGACCATAGGCACTTCTATGTTAATCTCAAAATTCTGAACCCAGGGCATGACAAGTAAGCAAGTAAATAGTTGAAGAGCCAAAATGGTGGTGCAGCCTGGGCGATGGCAGTGAAAGCTGCTCTCAGTACAAGAACCTAGGCTCTGGGAACAAGGACCAGAAACATGACCCTAGGAGTTGTCATTCTATTAAGAATCTTGAGGCTTCTTTATTGATCTCAAAATTCTAAACTCGGGGTTTGGCAAGCAAGGAGGATAATAACTGGGGAGCCAAGACACAGCCTGCCTGGCCATCCACTAAGCGCCAGCAGGGTGGCACCAGCAGTCCAGATGTCCATGCATCCCAATGACACCCACAGTCATGAACCATAACCATCACCTATTGAGTATCAAGACTGTCCCAGTCCTCAAAAACATTAGGAATCTGAGAACTCTACACAGATTTCAGAAAGTCGACTAGAGCACACCGATTTGAAGTTGTCATGAAAAGCTGTAAAACCTTCCAATTACTACTCAGAGGATCTTGGATTGGAGGCCTGAGAGTTAATTGATGCCTGCTATGAGGACTTGTTTCTGCTTTTACCCACAGTAAAACCCTAAGGGGAATCAGTATGTTGCAGAATGCTTTGGTCTACAGTGTGGTCATGGTGCTGAGGCCCTGAAACAAAATGTAATATGCATTCAAGGACTACAAACAGCTAATTTTGATGACCACTGAGACAAAGGGGAGTCCCTAATGACATTCCTAAGCAGTATGTAAAAGAAACAGAAATTAAGTGTGAAACCTGGGCATATTCTGACCCCAAACAACATACAAGGAAGAAGGAATGGGCCCAAATTTTGCACACTTCAGTGTAAGGATTATAGATCACTGACACTAATGAGATACGATTTTTCTAGCACCCAGCTCAAGGGTTTGTGTAAGATGGATGGGAATTTCATTTGCAAACAAAGACACAAAGTCCAAAGGCCTGAATGAGGGGGATCAGGAGTAAGATGAGGTTGGAGATGGGGAAGGAGGTCTGAACATGATGAAAACTCATCGAATGAAATTCTCAAATCAATAAATTTCTTTTAAACTTAAAACATGAATTACAATTTTCTTGCTAAGATGGTATAATTGTAGATTTAACTTTCTGTGGATATTTATCTTATGTTAACTTATACTAAAATCAGTGCAAGTCATCCATCAGACATATAGTAAAATAAAAGAATTATCTTGGAAATACTTAAAAGTATTTACTTCATACCTCTCATTTTAATAAGGCTCTACATAAACAGATTTTATAACACCATATGGAATTTGGATTATTCCTAAATGTTATATGACATATAATATGAAAACATGGGTTGATTTTTGAGACAGATGCAGGTAGAATGTTCATTAGCTGGGCAAGCTGATAATACAGTTCTACAATGTATGTGGTTATGCTGTATTTTCAATGAGCAGAGACATCACAAGGAAATAGACAGAAAATGAAAAAACAATTCAAGTTCATTTGAGAAAACTTAAGTATATTTAAACAAGTTAAAATGTATTAGTGACTGTAGGTCCTGACTGATGCAAATAATTTTGTCTCCAGGAAGATAAGTTGAGAACATTCCTTCTGTTCCTCTGGAGTTGCTATTTGTTGGGGGTCCCTGTGCTTGGGGCCAGCCCAAGGGGATAAAGGGTCTCCACCAAAACGGAGGGTGAGTAGGTGCAGAAACAAAACACACAGACTCTGGAAGAGGCAGGTGGTGGCAAGCTGCTGCAAGCTTGTTTACTCGAGGAAGTGCAGAGGGTCTTGTAGGTCTGATTAGCCAATTGTCTTATGGGGTGTGGTCCCAATTACAGCCAATAGCAGTCTGTCCCCAGGTAGATCATCTATCTTGGTGAAGGTTCTTTCCAGACCTGGGCAGAAGTTGGTCTCATGACTAGCCAGAGCAGAGCACCATGCCTATAGAAGCCATTCCTCTATTCCTCATAGTAGATGACCTGGCTAAGGACCATCCTGCGTTGTGCCCTAAATATACTCCTTTTTGTTTTGATTAATTGAGCAACTCTGGGAGGCATGATTCTTTGCCATGCCATTGTTGGTCCCAGGCCCTTATGGATCACCTTAGGGTGATGATGACTGTCTAAGGTTGCCCCGGCTCTCGGGGTCATAACCCATCATTGGCTACCTGCCGTTCTGGTGAAATAACCTAAGGGGTTCATGTTTGTTAGTGGTGCCTGTCTTAGGTTGTCTCAGCCATTGGGGTCTTACCCGTCATTGGCTACCTGCTGTTCTGGTGAAACATCACAATGGGTCATGCTTATCACTCAGGAGGGTAATTAGGATGGCATGGGAGTTTTTCAGGAAGGCTCCTATGATGTGCATGAGGATCCTTGTCAAAGAATGCTTCTGTGACCTGTAGAAGACTCAGGAAGAATTGAGAATAGTTAAGCATTGCGGAGAAGGCAGTGTTATTAATTGGCCAGTTAAACGGACTTTGTAGCATCAACGTCTGAGAAGCTCTGCTCTGATGCAGTGCTTTCCAAAGGCAACGAAAGGTCAGCAGCACTATCAAGAAGGCCACAGCAAACATTCCTCAAGTTTTCAAACTGAGTAGCGAAAAAATGGCTGCAATCCAATTTTGTCTCAGCAGATGGTGCTGAAGTCCCTTGTGTTAAAAGGGTCAGTTGTGCCTTTTCAAAGCTATGCATGGGGGGAAAGGTCAGAGGGAGCCATTGAAAAGCTATTCCATTATTCCTCATGGCAAGTGGCCTGGCTAAGGCTCAAGAGCCCAAGAGCCAAGTTCCATTAATTCAAGCATACCCTCGACCCTGTGTTAAGAGTGGGTGAGGTCCCTTCCATTCATTTGTGAGAGGGTCTCTCTAGCGAACAAGGGGCAGGAGGGTAATGGCCAGCTGAGATCTCCAATGTTTATAGGCTGGAGAGAGCCCTGCTTCATCAAAGGTAAGAAAATTAAAGGTGAAAAGAGCTTCCACTAAGGTCAAATGGGGATCCCTGGGTGTCATTGCCGTTTTCTGCTTCATAATGAGTTCCTTGAGGGTTCTATTAGCCTTCTCCACTATGGCTTGGCCCTGAGGGTTATAGGGGATGGCTGTGGAGTGTTTAATCCCCCAGGATTCTATGAAAAACTTGAATTGGGCAGATGTATATGTGGGGCCATTGTCTGTCTTAATCGCCCAGGGTATATTCATGACCAGCATAGTGATTTTTGTTGCCTTAATGGCATGGAACATCTTCTTACCTGAAAGGGTGATAGCAAAAACAAATTTGGAGGTGTCCACAATGACGTGGACATATTTAAGTTTGTCAAATGAGGGTATGTGGGTGGCATCCATTTACCAGATGGCATTTGGTGTAAGGCCTCTAGGCTTAATTCCCTGTGGCTGCAGTTGGCCCAAGGGGGCCAAAGGGGCACAGGTTTTACATGTACCGATTAGGTGCTTACATTGGCTAAGAGAAAGCTCAGGGTAGAGGACCTGTAGGTTAGAGGGGGAGAGAGGAATCTTTGGTGTAAGTGTCTAGCTTGTTCTAGGAGCAGCAAGGAAGTGACAGCAATAAATTTATCTCCCTGTGCATTCCCGTCAGCACTGAAGCCAGGCAGACCAGTGTGTGAGCATACTTACTCAATGAACCAGGGATGCTGTGTATTTTCCATTAGCATTTTTAAGTCACTAATGGCAATATCTGTTGGTTTATGAGAAGGCCTTGGGTTGGCTAAGGGAAGGGTTCTTGACATTTGGACAGCATAACTACTGTCAGAGAAAATACTAACAGGTTCTTGTTGACAGAGCTTTAGATCTCTGGGGATAGCATAAAATTCACCTAATTGATCTGAATAAGGGTTAGCAAACTTAAGAGATTTGTCTGGCTGGTTGGCTTTCTTAATATAGGGCACAATGCATGATGGGCCTTAGCCAGGTTACCTGCTATGAGGAATAGAGGAATGGCTCCCATGGACATGGTGCTCCGCTCTGGCTAGTCATGAGACTAGCTTCTGCCCAGCTCTGGAAAGAACCTGCACCAAGATAGATGATCTACCTGGGGACAGACTATTATTGACTGCAGTTGGGACCCCATCCTATAAGGCCATTGGCTAACCAGACCTATAAGACCTGTGCATTTCCTTGAATAAATGAGCTTGCAGCAGCTTGCCACCACCCACTTCTCACTCAGCCCCTGGAGTCTGCGTGTTTTGATTCCACGCCTACTCACCCCCCTTTTGGTGGAGACCCTTCGTCCCCTCGGGCTACCCTTTGCACAGGGACCCCCAACAGCTATTCAACCACATATGTCATTTTACTCATTTTTTAAGTTGACTGTATGCACTTTGTCTTTTCATAACCATGTGGAAGGATTAATTATGATAGTTTCCATTTGACTCATAGTGTTAATAATGAAAAATAAGACAATTAAAGCTTGAAAAGTGCTTTATTTTCTGGTATTACTGAAGTTTTCCTTTAAGAAAAGCAGCAAGTCCTTATGAATGAAGGATAGTCATACTGTAAGACACTTAGATTAAACCTTCTCTGCTACACTATAACATCCTTTTGGGGTAGGTAGATAATGAATGTTTTTGTAAGTCTGGGACACAGAATGTACTTATCTATCTGTAAACAGATGAGAGCACATTTACCCAGAGTGTTTGAAAATGACTGTGCATATCTGTAAATATGTTTGGCACATCACACAATCTGTTACTTCATTAGCTTATGTTACTTGATGGAATAAAGAGCAGCCTTCGATAATTATAGGAAGAAATGATGACTTACTTTGTTTATGAAACTGAGTATCCCTCAAGAAGAAAATCTAAAGAAATGTTAGGTATCCATCAGTGAACCTAAAGAGTATGATAAACAGTGTATTACACAGAGAGGTCAGGAATGTAGAAGCAGCTCCAAGGCTGTGCCTGCACTTCATCACTGGTCAGCTCAGCAACAGCCTTCAGAGGTCAGAGAGATGTTTTACCTGCTGTGTTATGTGACCACAGAGATATGGGTACAAGTCTGTAAGACAGGCTGCATTTAAAAAGATGTCTAGGCCTAAGGAGATGTTCATTTGGCAAAACACATGCCTCACAAACCTGGGGACCTGAGTTTAAATCCCCAGAACCCAGGAAAAGCTGAACACAGCAGCATGCATGTCTACGATCTCAGTGCACCTACTGTGCTATGGGAAACAGAGATGGCAGAATTCCCCAAAGAGCCACTAAGCATAACATATTCAATACAGAAGAAAGTATGTCTCAAACAAAGAGGAAGGTGAGGGCTGAATGACACTAGAGATTGTCCTCAGACCTACAAACATGCACCATGTTATGCACACACATACAGAATGTTATGCACATTCTCATACAGAAACACACACACACACACTATAAAATATTTTTTCAGGCATTTCTATTATTTTTAAATTATCCTAAAGATAAGACCCACAACTTTATGCCAAATTTGCCTCTGCATTACAAATTTCTGCACAGAATAAGGGTCAAAATAGATATCTTGGGCTTGGGCTCAGAATCATATAGCAGGCAGATCATAAACATGAATTGCAACCCTTTGCTTTTCAACTTCATCATATAATCCTACTTCATAGAACTATGAATGTATTTCTGATGTTTAAACCCATACATTGGTTAATATTAAATGCACTAATGACCAATGATTCTGGCAAATTATGGAGTATCAATCTAAAAATTCTAAAAGCATTTTTATGTGTACTGAGTCATACTGTATATACAATTTCATTTAACTTGAACTAAATTAGGAAATACACTATTCCCTATTGTGTATGCTATAGTTCCAATGGGTCAAGAGCCTAAAAGTTATTTAGTGAGAATTACTGGGCTTAAACACATCCCCTCAAAGAAAAAAAAAAGATTCCTAAATCCCAGTGATTTATAATGTAACTATAGTTGGAAAGTGTCTTTAAAGAACATGAATCTAAAATGAGGTCCAGAGGGTGGGTTCTAATTCAGTTATAGCTGGAGTCCTTATAAGAAGGGACATTTGAACATAAAAAAACAAGGGGATGTGTAGATTCAGAGAAGACAACCATCTATAAACCAGGAAAGAGGCCTCATATGAAATTAGTCATGCTGACACCTTGATCTTGGACTTTTAACTTTCAGAAGAAACAGAACCTGAAGAGTAAGAAAAAAATACTATATATTGAGAGTACTCGGTCTAGTAGTTTCTTTTGAAAGGCCTAGTAAGCAAATAATGCATTAAGTCAACTCAATGGTGTCTGAACTCAGAGTTAACCATAATTCAAACTTCTATGAACAAGTTCATCTTGAAATAGTTCCAGTATTTATGTAATTCTCATAAGCACCATCTGTTTGTTCAGGTCTTAGAGAAGCAAGCCCCAAGACAGCATTAGCTGTGTCAGCATTTTCTCAATGGGAGTATGTGAGGAGAAAGTGGGAAGTAAAGTCTGCAAGAGTCTTCAAACTATGATGCAAGCAAGTCTGATCCCAACCTAAGGACGGAGAACTGGAATTTGGCAGAGATGATCTTGACTACCATGTAGTATAAATGGCATTACTCCAGGGAGTCTTGAAACCAAGCTAGCTTTGAGCTGAATCTTACATTGCTGCTGACAGGCTTGTCCAGCTTCGGCTACAGACTCAGTGGTTGGTTGGAAGATTTTGCAGGGGACAGTACCATCATATAAAAATGCATCAATACATTCCCTATGATCCCTTAATCAACTGTACTTTTGTACAGGGAGATCTGCCAAGTGCATACTCATGGGTACTCCATCTTCGAATTTCATGGCTGTGTGAAGTACCTTGCATTTCTAAGGTGAACCATCATGTATCATTCATATAGTGAATAGGCATGAGTAGTCATGAGATGCTTGTTGAATATCTAATGAGGACTTGATGACTATTAGGAAGCTATGAATATAAAACCAAATAGTGGCAAGAGGGGAAAAAGAATGAATCTTACTTTTTTCTCTGTATGCTTACAGAGGAGTCAGAGTTACATAGGCAGAAAGCAGTCAATTGTATAACTGAAAATAAGTTCTGAAATACACACACACACACACACACACACACACACCATATAGTACAATGACTTCATTTAGGTGATTTTTTGCTTTAATATTGTATGTATATCTGTACATGTGTATATACAAGTGTGCATTCACATGTGTTCACACACTTGTGGAGGCCAATATTTGACATCCATCAAGTGGGTATCTTCTTGTGTTGCTCTCACTTTTGGAGACAGAATCTCTCATTGAACCTGAATCTCATCAGTTCAGCTAGACTGGGTGGTCACTGAATTCCATGGATCCAAATGTCTCTGCCCACCCCCTACTCCCATCCAGTCCCAGCATTGGGGTTACACATGTACACTACCTCACCTGATTTTGTGTAGATTTTGGGGAATCTAAACTCAGGTCCTCATGTTTGTGATGCTACCACGTTGCTGACAGATCCATTTCCCCAGGCCCAGGCTACGTTATTTTAATGTACTAAAATGACATATAAGCAACACAGCAAAACTGTGATTTACTTGATAATGTTTCTTAGGATAATGATAAACTTATTTGGAATTTGAATGTTACTAGTTCATGGCAGAGGAAATGCTAGGAAGATGTTCTAGGACTGACTGGAGTGTAGACAACACTGCCATGATTAATGGTGTGATTCAAACTGACTGTTCCATGAGTTTATTAAATAGTAAAATCAATGCCAAAAAGTAAAATTAGCTTCTACTGAATTTGAAATGGAAATTCAACTCCATAAGGCGCCATTTTGGCTCCCCTGTCAAAATAGCAGTTTTTAAATTAAGTCAATTATTCAATTCTTTGCAAAGTTAATATTTTATATTTTTTAAACATCTGCTTCTGATGAGACTTAGGATGGTAATATAAGTCTGTAACCCCAGCTGCTTGGGAGGTTGAATCAGGAGAATAGCAAGATAAAGGCCACTCTGAGCTACAGAGATAGTTCATGGGCATTCTAGCCAACTTAGAAATAGTAAATAAATAAATAAATAAATAAGTAAATATGCAGAGATATATCTCAGTACCATGCACTTGTCCAGCATGTATAAGGTCCTCAGTTTAATCACTAGTACCAAAATAGGAAAATAAATAAATAAATATGGGGTTAGGGCAGACAAAACTGGAGGGGATCCTATCTAATCCAAGGAAGACACAAAAAGTGTCTGATTTAGCAGAACAATATGAGAGTTAGACAATATAGTAACAGTGGTATTTGTGGTGGTAATGTGAACAGAATTTGACAGTTCAGTGTAGAGGTACAAAGGAAAGTCAAAACATCTGGATTTTTAGTACCCCTAATCTATGGAAGATGGTACTTTCACAGGAAATGGATGTGGATGTAAAAGATAAGTCCTGATATATATATATATGTGTGTGTGTGTGTGTGTGTGTGTGTGTGTTGCACAGAGGTATTCATGAGCTACTTCAGCCTAGAAGGTATAAGCACAGTTATATGGCTTTAAAGATTCAAAGTTTGGACAGGAGCTAAAGATGATATATCATCAGAGTGGCAGTTATGACAGGTAGAAAAGCCCTGGGTGGGATCACATAGAGAGTAAGGTATGGAATGGTAGTCCAAGGAGCACCAGAATTTATATAGAAGGGAAAGATGTGGAAGTTCATAAGTTCAGAGAAGCAAGGTGAGTTTGAGGAAAGGTCTGATCATAGAGGAGAATTCCAGTGATGGAATGATTTTACTGTACCAAACATAGCAGATATTTCTAGAACTATTAGAATCTACCTGGATCAGCTGGGTATCAAATCTCACAAACTCTCCAACTGGCTTGCTCAGCACCAGCCTGATGCTGAAATATTATTTCAAGACTATGTGGTTCTGTCTATACTCCCTATAGGCTCCAGGCCAGAATTAACCTGAGTTGTCCTTCTCATCTTGAATTCATTGACACTATAAGCATCCCATTCTTATGTAAGAAATGCACTCATTCTTACTACATTGTGCTATGAGGGTTCAAATCATTGTAATTTCCAGGATTGGAGTTACCTACTAGCTTGGAATTAAGACACTCTGCTTCAAGATGAAAGTGTCACACAGGAAAGGTAACACACTATGCTCTCATTGCCTGTTAGAATCATGGCATATGATTAACTGGTCATTGATTATCTCATCACCAACTAATATCCTGTGGGATTCAAGACAGATATGGTTTCAAAGGTTATGCATTTCCAATTAGAGAATTGCTTAGACATAATTCAGTCTGAATTTCTTTATAAGCCTACTCTAGTTTTCCAAGGCCTGGAAAACTTTTTCTATGACACGAAATAATTAGCATACTATACACACACACATATACACACACATGCACACACAAACACCCCATTCACATATATTCGGAGAGACTGTAGCTAGATTCTTTGCCTTGACTCTTAAATGTTCTTGCTAAATAAGCCTAGACTAAATTATATAATTTGTTTTAAAACTACTTTACTGAGACTATGAACAATACCTAATTGATACTGTTATTCTTATAATCTTTTCAAAAAATTTTAATTGAGATTTTGTATATTTAATACAATGGTTTTCAATCAAGTTTAGATCCCCTCCCCTATTCGTGCCACCCCCTCCAAATTGGACCCCTTGTATTCTGTCATATGTGTTAAGTCCTATCCAGTCAAGCATTTGTATTCAGATGCCCTTCAGGACAAATTCATCCACTGGAGTCTATTAAGCATATCTAGAGATCGTAGGTAAAGCCTACTCTCCCTCACATAGTAGTGATGAGTCTCCAATAGTTTCTAGACTTTCAGGCCCGCCACCTGTTTCTCTTTCTCTTGTTCCATTCTGGGCCCTTATCTGATGTGATTCGCATGGGTTCTAGTCTCAGCGCCACCATGGCCCCAAGATCACATGTGCAGTGACTAGACTCCAGTGGATGAATTTTTCCTGAATTCTTGACTGGATAGGACTTAACATGTGTGGTGGAATACAAGAGGTCCAATTTGGGAGAGGGTATGGATGGGAGAAGAGATTTAAATTTGATTAAAAACTATTGTATGAAATGTACAAAAGCTCAATAAAAATTTTTGAAAAGATTATAAGAATAACAGTGTCTGAGGGAGACATTCAGTATCAACCTCGAGTTTCCATATGCACATGGCTACACACGCATGTACATCAAACACAAAGTATTAATTCAACACAGTGTGCTACTATTGAATATTCCCAGGGCCCCAAGACTCTATCCCTACTCTCTATAGTTCATCCCTTGTTGTAGAGGGGTTTAGTTATCAATAGACTGATATGATCATACCTTCTTCAGCTGTGACATGATTGTTCCACGTGCAAGTTAATTTGGAGTATTCCTAAACTTCTGTTTGGTTATTTTTCTCTCTTGCTAAAAAGCTCTAAGCATCCAAACCATTTTAAGGCCAATTTGGTCTTCTTTCATGATTAACTAGTGAGGAGACAATACATCCAGCTTGTTTCAATTATGCCATAAAAGCCAAGTGGTGAAATTAGATTCCCAAAGGAATAAATGGAAACATGAAACACATCCTAAAGCACATCTGTTGAATCTAGAGATGATGGATAGAAAACCAGAAACTTCTTGAATACCATTTTGGAAAGAACATTTTAGTGGACTAGTGTGCTGGATAGTTTCATTCGTTAACCTGATACACTGGGTACTGGGAGCTTTAGTTGAGGAACTTATTCTATTGGATTGGCGTATGACCATGTCTTTGAGGCATTTTCTTCATTATTGAGTGCTGTGGGAGGGCCAAACCCACTGTGGGCAGTGCCACCCCTGTGCAGGGGGTCTTGTGTTTTATAAGACAGTAGGCTGAGCACAGGCCAGGGGATCAAGCTAGTAAACAGCATTCCTCTGTGGTATATGCTCCAGTTTCTGCCTTCAGGTTCCCACCCTGAGCACCTGCCCTGGCTGTGCTTCATGAAGGACTGTATTGGAAGCTTAAATAAAACCTTTCCTCCTCAGGTTGGCTTTGGTCATTGTGTTATCACAGCAGGAGGAAGTAACTAGGACAACAAGCAATCCTTCTTTAAGGCCAAAGTGGGAAGAGTAAGTTATCTAGCCAAAGAGGCTGAGTTTTTGTAGGCCTGGAGACAAAGTAAAAATGAACTTTACATTATAAATGGCATTTTATACTAAATCAAGAAATATAAAAATTCATTATCTACGTGTGTGTTCATAGATTTTGTGACTGAGAACATTTTCTATAAACCTGAATTATAAATAATCATTTATAATTCAGAAGCAGGTATAATGCAGTTATGCCAAGCTGTTGTAATGCTAAGCGTTTTTTTCCTAAGGTTGGCCTAAAATAATTCCATATACAGGAATATGGAAGAGAACTAATAGAAATATTCATGCTGTCCAAGAATCCTAAGTATTTCAAGGCCTTTCAGAGCCATGGCAACTTGAGAATGCGGACATATGAGACGAATCAGAAGACATTTCAGGAACAAGAACTGTATACAATTTTGAGTTAGTCACAAAGAATGCAAACACATCTCTGGCAATGCAACCAGGAGATGAATATGAAGAAGCACCCCTCCTGGGGCCAATGTGGAACTACTATGATGCTAGGTTACTGAATTTCACAAAAAACAAGGAACCCAGTTCATTTATTTAAGTGAGACAGTACTTGCTTCTTGCTCCCTTAGCTATTTAGTTAAAACTCAATGTTATTATTTATCTTTTTGACCAATTATTCCTTTAGAGTGTGTTTATTATTGTTGACACGTTTCCTTTGTAAAGAGAATAAATAGGATAAATTTTAAGCAAAGATTCTGGAAAGGATGATATATCCAAAAGTCATTTTAAAAACTGGCTTCATGAATCTTGAATTATGGAATAACTACTAACTTGAAACTATTATTACTTTTAAGTATAATTCCATATGTACAGAGACTGCCCTACATTATACAACTAAAAGTCATTCGAGTTTGCAAATATATATTGTGTTTCAAATTTTTCATTTACTATACACGCATTAGGTACTATGCTAAAAACTGCTGAAAATCAGTTGGGGAAGTGTCCACCCTGTCTTTACTGTAATTCATCTCAAAACATGCCTGGCAAGCCTAGTAGTGAAGAGAGTCTCATTAGTCTATGATCTTTCAAAGTTTTGTTCCCAAAGCAAAATTCTCTGTTGTGATCACTTAACTTGATTGCAAAACCTGTCTCCAAATGCAATTTTTGCTATTTCCCAAAAATCAAATCTATCTTGAAAAGGTCAGAGTTTTTCCTGGCAGTGGATGTTCAAAAGAACACCTGGGTACACTAACTTGACTTAGGATAGGTCTTAACGTAGATAACAGAAGGCAAGAAATCCAGTGGGCGGTGGGTTACCGGAGGGAGCAGAAGGAGGAGTAGGTATAAAGATGATTAAGATGTTTTGTAAGAAATACACAGAAATTCAATAAAAATTAAAAATATATATGTACAGATGACTCTTCAGTTTTTGTCAATATTTATAATGGGGTAAGGCCCAGATGTTGCCACCTCATCAGTGAGACTTGCACAGCAGCTCCTCAGACAAGTGTCCATAGCTGCTTGAGAGCAGTTGAAAGAGATTTATCTTCATTAGTGTCCATGTCATTCTTTTAGCTCTGTGCCAAGGAAAAGTTACCTAATGCCTCAAACATCAGAGTCCTGTTTCTAAAAGAAGAGTCAGCATAGCAACTAATATATAAGTTTGCTGGGATTTAATAACCTTTCTTTGAATGTAACTGGTGTGCAGTAAATTCCCAGTAGAACTGATTGTTCATGATAACACCATTCTGCTCTCACAACCCCACCCATGGGAATTATAGACTATGTGTGTGTATCTCCCAAACATTCACATTTTGAAATCCTGTACCCAAGTGTGGTGTATTTAGAGACAAGATCTTTTGATGGTGATCAGGTTTAGATTAGGTCATGAGGCGGGGCCTTAAAGATGGGATTAGCAGTTGACAAAAGTCCTTCTGAGGTCACCAGGACAAAGTTAGCTGTCTAGATTCAGAAAGAGTACCCTCACCAAGAACCAAGTAGACAGGCACTTTGAAACAATGATCTGTTAGCCTTCCAGTATTCCTTGTTTTACCATGGCAATTCTGACTAAAATTGTAAGCAATCAGGGCTTTCAAAATTGCGTAGACACAGGCAGGAGAGTCATGTGAAGTGGGTAGGCACCTTTTCTTGTAAACAGGCCCTGTGTGAACATATTTTCAGAGTGGGTAGCTGGATGTGTTCAAAGGGGCCAGTCCATTCTAGCGGCAGAGAGGAATCCAGCCAATAATCTCCTGCATGGAGTGCACAGGATGATATATGCTTCCATAAGATGTATTTGCATTTCTAGGAAGGGAAATAGAGAGAAACAAAAATGTCTTCTGCTAGTGGAGCTGCCGTTATATACAGGAGAAAACTTCATAGACTTCACTTTGATGCAATGCAGAAGACTTTAGGAACAACCAAAGATTCCAGGTAGGGAATCGCTATTAATTCTATGAAAAAGGTGGGAGTGACTATAATTGTCTACATGATCAGAGTAGAAAGAGATGATCAATACTTGATATACAAAAGGAAATTCTCTAGGGCCAGATGAAATCAAATTCAGCCCCATCACCATTTTCATTCATAATCAAGGCTCAGAATAGAAATTATTGAAACTAGTCTTCAAGAATATGCAAGCCTTGAAGCTGGAGAGGTGGCTCAGTGGTTAAAAGCACTGGATGCTCTTACAGAAGACCCAGGTTCAAATTCTAGCACCCACATGGTGGCAACCAACTGTCTGTAACTCCAGTTCTAGAGGTTCTGATAACCTCTTCTGTCTCCTGCAGGCACTGCATGACATGGGTGCATTTTATAGCACAGACAAGTTCTTTGACAAACATGATAGCCTCTTTCAACCAGATACACTGTTAAGACTTAATGGGCCCCTCAAATTATTTTTCAATTCTCAATATTAAAAAAGAAAGTGTAAAACAAAGTTGGGGGGAGCAAGGAGAGGGAGTTTGGGGTAGTGACTCCTGAAAGGTAGAGGCATTTCTAAAGTGGATTCCTTAACAAAACACAGTTCAGATAATTGGATGTGATTGGGGCCTTTAAAGCCAGAATAAACAACAGTTTCTCTGCATCCTAACTCTGCCTCAGGCCCTCAGTTCTAGCAGAATTGCTTGGTGTAAACATTTTGGCTGCAATGCTATATTGGGTATATTGTATGCTTAAACAGGTTTTTAATCATCCCAGGCAGGGGGACAGTTTATTTCAAGCTAGGAGCAGGCTATGAAGTGGGAGACTCATTAGGAACAAAAACAGATGAGCTCCAATTAAACTAACTGCTCTCTGGCAAATCCCTGGTGCCTTGGAGGGTAGCTTTGTTTAAGTAAGTTTTACAGAACAAACCAAGCAAGCTTCAGGTGTCATTTTGGAAATGCAAGTCAAGGGATGACTCACAGTTGGCTTCTCAGTCAGATCACTTCTCATTTACTGTCCCCAGAGACTGCGGGGAAATCAGCGCCTCCCTTTGGCACCATTGTTTTCTTCTGAGATAATTACTGAGGAGTGTTCTGGGTAACATAATGTTCAGATCTCCATTAGAATGTAGAGCCTGCTTGCATAATGATGTATTTCTTTCACTTGCTTTGCTTTCAAAGTGACTTTCTATAAACCCTAGGACAATGGATGTTGTTACTACTAACATCAGTCCTTGCTAGTTCCTTCCTTCATAGATGATTGTTTTCTATATGGGATATCTCTCTCAAGAGGATTCAGTTTCTATTTTGAATCTTCTACAAAGCGTAACTTAATGCTGCCTACCCCTTGGTAGACCTTTGAAAACTACCATTGTCCAAACCTCATTGATAGATCTACTTAGTCATCTAAGGATACTTTTAAAAACAGAATCCTTGCAAAAAACAACCACAGAATTGTTTGGGTTCGGCTGGAGAGATGGTGCAACAATTAAGAGTATTTGACGCTCTTGCAGAGTACCCCAGTTTGGTTCCTAACACTCCCATGTTGGCTCACAACTGTCTGCAGTTCCAGTCCCAAGAGATCCAGTATCCTCTTCTGGCCTCTAGAGGCACATGCATGAATTTGATGCTCATAGATAGCTACACGCAGGCAAAACATTATACACATAAAATAAAAATAAGCAAATCATTTCAAAAACAGAATTATTATTATTAAGTTTTTTATTGATGCTTATTTCAAATTCCACTACTGTTTCTATTTTTTTTTCTGAAGAATAGTCTTAAACAGTAGAATATTCACCCTTTTCTTCCAGAAAGCTTTGATGGCACTGCCAGGAAATTCCCTTGGAATATTTTCAATGGCATTATCCTTTGAAAGCAGAATTTGTTGTGATGACTTTCCAAGCTAAATAAGTTCCAGGTGCTATGTTTGGTTGAGAGCATCCACTGTCTCTCCTGATTTGTCGCTCTAGCTGAGCTCAGCCTGCACCTGAATAAACTGTATGCCTTCAGCCCCTATGCCATTCCCCAGGCTCATCACTCCCAGCCATTTCTGGCTCCAAGTCCCAGGCAACTCCTGTTTTCCTTCTATACCCAGCCTAGGTTTTCCATCTGTCTCTGATACTTTCAATCTGCCCACGTCCTCTTCAATACTTCTGTAGAATCTTGAGCACAGCATCATCTCTCCCTTAATACTCACCCTCATTTCGACTCTACTTAGGTCTGTGTGTTTAAAGCATGGCTCTTAAAAGGACACTTAGGGCTTATGTGGGGAGTGGCAGTTTCTGACTCATCACTGTAGCAATTTTCTTCTTCATTCTCTTTTCTCAAAGGGTTTGCTGCCTCTCTTCTCCCTTCACAGGATATATGCTATTGCCGGATTTCATAGCAGTGGGGAAATGCTAATGTCACTGCCTGGCAGGGGCCTGAAGAAGCAACTCCCCAACCTGTCTCTGTTGTCTTACTCTTTCTGATTTTCTTTGGAGCATTTGTGGAGAATGTGAGTCTCTCTTTTCCAGTTGACTTCCTAGTACCTACTCCCTCTTCTGGAATGCAAAATTCTTGAGTGCAGAGGCCTCTCTGTCCTGTCTTTTGCAATAGGTCAGGATTTGGAATAGTGCTGTCCTAACACAAAGACGGTAAACACAGATTCAATCTTAACTTGTTTTCAAATGAGATGGTTCCCCTTTATCAACCAGATAATTCACTTCTCTCTTCCTTGATTTTCATCATTCTACAGCTCTCTATTGAAGTCCTCTTGAGATCACCACTTTGAAGGGCATAAAGAAGGACAAATATTGTATTCAAAAGGCAGATCAAAAAAGGGGCATGCAAATTTCAGAAAAATTACCCTGTCAAGAGAAATACAAAGATGCTATAGAATCAAATAATTGCATAATTCTCCCCCAGTAGGGGAGCTATTGTGATTAAATAAGAAGGCCGCTCAGACAGGAGGCCGAGGCCCTTTTCTCCCTTCACTCATCCAAAGTCATTCTATATTCAAGCCAAGCAAAAATGCCAGATGTCAACTTGCTCAAATTTGATCTTTTCCTTTTCAAATATAATTGTGCCAAATCATATTCATAGTGAAATTCATCAAGTTCAACTACGCGCAGTTACTCTTGAGCATAACTGTTTAGTCTGATCTCTCAGGTAAGTTTTATATTGAAAATGAAGTTAGATATAGGTAGATAACCAAACATGTATGATGTTTTCAGGAAGGTTATTTAGTAAATATCAAATACACTGGGAGTGATGTGACCATTAACTTGTCAGAGTTGAAAGAATTAAAGCTGGCTATGATTAGCCATGTTGTATTCAGTCAAAAAGTAGTTCAGTGAGTGGGAGAAGTGGGAAGACTTCTTAGCTTCATAGTATCACACCTGTATCTTCAAAGACCGTGTTCTCCTGGATATCTGAGAAAGACAGGGAACTTCTGACCAGCACTGGCTATGAACTGAATCATTCCTTGTGACCAGACTTGTGTCAGGAAGACCTCAGTAAGTCTTTCTAGACATATGATTTGTAGTGAAAATAATCTGGGGAGCCCCAGTATTTATAAGGAATCTTCTACTGTGGTATCAAATTAACTGCCATAACAAAAACATGGTTAATATGAACAGTTCTATACTTTTGTTATTCATCTGAGATAATAAAATATCTCGATGGTAAACCCAAGTAACACCTGAATGAAATCTTTGCTTTCAAAGACTCACATGAGTTGCTTAGGTTTATCTATTTCTTTCCTTTCTGATCCCTCTCCAGTACGTTCACGCTTTTGTGTAAGCAATTACCCTTTATAGACCCACCCTACTTTAGTAGTTTTTAAATTCCCCAAAACAGAAACAGACACATTTAAAATCTAGTATCCAGTATCCCAATGCACTAGTTTCCATCCTCAATGCTCTATTGGACCAACAATACCCATGAAAATTTGAAGTCAGTTTTCATTTTAATGGGATTCTTTGTTATTTTTAGTTTTCACTAAGTTTGAAACTCTTATTTTTCATTTTCCCCTTTCTTTCTAACTATTCTTTCTCCATTTCTACTTGTGGCTTCTTCTTTTGACTCTGCCCTTGGCTAGACTTCCTTCTTGCCTTGAACAGTCCTGGACCTTCTCATGGCTTGGGCACAGCCTTTGGTGGGCTGACTATCAAGGTATCTCAATGGTGGTTGGTGATGCAGTGAACCCAATACCACGTTAATTATTTTCACATAGCCAAGTGCACTCCTCCTTTGCTCTGTCTCATCAGCAGCCATCACTTACCCAGTCTACAATTAGAAAGTCACACTCATACCTTTTAGCAACGTGTCTCCATGCTTTTCCTTCTCAAAACCATCTCTTGAAGCTTCTCTCTTTCCTTATTGTTAGGGACGTGACTTGGCACAGGCTTTGCCTTTTGTTATCTGAAACTTTACAATTATAAACAGTGATGCTAGCTTTAGTCTGTGATAATGTATTTCCCTTCTCTTTTCAGTTTTTAAGTCCATTCTGTAGCCAGAGGGAGCTAAGATACAAATCTGATCAGGACACTGTTCTGCATAAATTCTTTGGTAACTTCTAATGACTTTCAAATGACACAGAATGACATGTCCAGCCTGCATGACTGGCCTCTCAGTATCTCCTCAGTCTCATTTCTAGGTTTCTAACAGTCCCCCAAACATAGCATGCAATTCTAAAATGCCACATTTTTCCTCAGGCACTTTATCTGCCCAGAATTCTAGTCCTAACTTTATTATGCTGAATAATCAATGATTATAATTTAAGAACCTAGAATACCACAACTTCTAGAAGACAGTTTATGTACCTGTGGACATGGCTGCTATTCCAATTGATTTAGTAAATCGTTAACAGCAACTGCACCCACCTCGGAGTCCCATTCCCACCACCAGTCTTCTGTGTGAGCTTTGAAAAAAATTACTCCTCTGGTTCTAACTTTCGGTTCACCTATACTAAGTTTTTTAAACTAAATACACTCTAGAGTTCTCTCTGGCTTCTGTTTTTTGTGTTCTTTCACTAGGAACAACATACTTTACAGTTGTCAATAAATCAGCAGTATAGTACAACCACAAGCCTTGTTGTTTATTGATCACTCCGAGGTAAAGTGGCTTTTATATGAAATCAATATATGTGTTAAATGTATTCAAAGTAATTGCTCTATATACTTAAAGCAAACACACTTCCCATAGAAATGAGGCCTTCCTAGCCCCACCTTGTGGACTGCAGGGGTTTTCTTTCGTTGGCAAGAGCTGCCAGCTCTGGAAAAGGAGACCTTAGGAGAGAAGAAGGCTCATGCAACTTATAATCAGTCCTAATGTCACAGCCTAACAGCTGTCATTGACTTCTTTTATGACATTAGTGAAGTTCAAAATTTTCTGTTTCCTCAATACAAAGTGGACATAATTCCTACTACAGGACTACAGTAGAGCAAAACTGTGTCAAACTAAGGAGACTATTTGTGAAACGGTGACAGCTGTTACTATGACATTAGTTAAGACAAAGAAGGGCAGTTAATAATGACAGCTGAATCTTTCATAGTAAGAGGGCATTTAGACTACTGTTAGTAATGGGGAATAAATGTTATGTTCTCATGTTGGGTTATGAAACAGTTCAGAGATAAGTTAGATTTATTGCTTCATTTTAAAATAAGGAACATGAAAATCAGAGATGTCAAAGAACTTGTCCCCAAGTAAGTCTCCCCCACCCGATGCTCCAGACACGTGCACCTATTCCTCTGGGTCGGAGTATGAACCTTTCCCTTTCCTTTAGGCTTCTGAAACTTCAACTCGTACCACAAGCACTCAGAAAGCTATTGCAGTGCCCATTGCTACACTCACCCCAAAGATCCTGTCTCATCAGTCTGGAGTGCACAAGGATTTGTCTTTTGAACATCTTCCATGAATGACTACATATACTTTTGTTATACTGCCATAGGCAACATTGTTCTGAACTGGCTAGAAGAAGTTCTCGGCTTCTTAAAACACCTCACTCATGGAGGTGAAAGCATGGCCATGCCTGACTGTGCTGTTCTGCATTTTTACGGGTTACAGCTCTGTAAACGCTGGAGAGTGTGTACTCCTCTCCCCTTGCTGGCTTTTCCTAGTAGACTCTTAGGTAAGCATGTAAGTGTCAGACCAAAACATATCTCCAGACTTACTCAGTAGAAATGGCACTTTGTTTGGGCTGTTGTGCTTGCAGTCGTTATACTGCTGACTTGCAGAAAGGTCTTTGAAAGTTGTAGTGTCTGAGATGCAAACTTGACTGTAGGACTCATCATCAGTGCAGAGGAAAACCTTATCACTTTTATACTTCCACAAAGACAGAAATTATAGCCCAATTAAATGCTGTCTGGAAAGATGAAACAAAGAATGAGTTGAAGGAATCAAGCAATGCTATCTATCTCCTCTGAGAACAGTGAAACATGTCCTATCCCCAAGTTCATTTGTTAAATGTTCAGTTAAGGCTTCCTGTTTCTATTTCCAACTCCTTCCACTGCATTAAGTATTATAAAGGATTTTAAAGAACTTAGAATCAAAATTATCATTGATAAAATTATTTCTAAAAAGAATCGCCTTCTATTTGGTGGCCAGGAGAGACAGTAGAAAGCAAGTTGTAGAGAAGCTATTCTTCTAAGACTTGAGTTTAGAATCAATCTCAACTCCATTCCAATAAATTTTTACCAAAAAAACAATGTTTTCTAAGCCTTTCTGTTTCCTTACCTGCTAAATGCAGAGAGTACATATCTCAAAGAGTGGCCCTGGCTATTAAGTAGGCTATATATGCCACCACCTTATCTCCAAAAAAGAAGACATTCAATACATTCTTGCTGTGATTTCTTATTTTTTCTGCTCTCATTTCTTTACCCCCCCCCAATCAACAAAGAGGCAGAAAGCAGCAGAAAAAGTTGACACTTAAAGCCCTGCCTTCCTTTACCCTTTATTAGGGAGAACAAACAGCTCCACCCAGTTTCAGCCTGAAACCACCAGGCTATCTCCACACTCAAGAAATGTCAGGTGCTGTCCACTTCAGCACTCAGCATCCTAGGAGGACAGATTAATCATGTTTTGTTAATATTCCCCAAACCTGAGACCCTTTGTACATTTTTAGTTTCCTCATAAGTAATTTCAATATGCTTTCACCTAGAGGAGATTCTTATTTCTTTCCTTATATGTACTTCAGTATTACATGTTTGAGATATCTTAATTCTATTTGTGTTGGTTAGAAGGAGAACCATGTGTTCTTATGAAGGTAAAGGTTTCTTACTTTGGGTAGATATTTTACCAACATTCATCAACTCATTACCAAACACCTACTACATGTCAGGTTTGTTCTCAGTGCTAGGGACTTTCCAAAGGCTGACTAATGGCATTTGGAGTCAAACAAGGGCAGAAAACAAGGAAAGGGAACACATAGTCTGTTTCATTGCAGTCATGAATAGGAAATATTACAAGAGCTGGAAGAGACGAGTTATAATTAGGAATAGAAGACTTTAATTTTGAGTGAGGTTTACTTCTAGGATTACTAAGTTCATCGTAAAGGAATCCATAAGCACAAGAATTTGGAGATAGAAGCCTGCCTACCACAATCAAGACACAGTGAGGAAATCAGGGCTGGGATTAGCAAAGCACATGGTCTTAAGAAAGGAGTTTGGATCATTGTCATTTAAAAAGCAGATGAAGTGACAGAATGAAGGTTATGGGCATGGCACAGCACATACCCCTCTTATTGCTAAGCCTGGTAACCAGTTTGATCATAGGGGTCCAAATAAGGGAAGGAGAGAAACAATGCCTTTAAATTGTTCTCTGATCTACTCATAATTACTGTGAGACATGGGCACATGCACATGCACATGCACATGCACACACAGACACAACTACCCACATCCACAGGCGCACAGATGCATACATTAATGCATACATAGACAAGAGATATAACAAAATATTTAAATTTATTTCATCTGGTGTACATTGAAGGTGACATAATTAGGGCCTCAAACTGGAGAGATGACTCAGTGGTTAAGAGCAGTGTCTGCTATTGCAGAGGATGCATGTTCAGCTCCCTGCACCCACATAGAAGAGTAACAAAAGACTTTGACTCCTGTTCCAGGTAATTTGATGCCATCTTCTGAACTCTGCATGCATTGCCTAACACAGATGCACTTACCCACTTGACATGCAGGTGAAATACATAAATAAATAAATAAATTTGTCTCACTGGGTAAGGGATGCTGGAATCACTATCCCTGAATATTGATTGGAATTTGAGGCCTGAACCCACACCCTGGCAACAGATAACAGATTTTTGTTAGTTGTTTACGGACCCACAGAGATATAATAAATATATAAATAAAAGTAAACAAAAATGAAAAGAACTCTCATACCCCATTATAAGCAGAGTTTTATTTGTACTTTCATATTCATATTTTTTTAAGTAAGACCTATCTGTGAGTTTGGAGCAGATAAAGCACATGATTTAACCTATATTTGAAAAGGATTTGCTCTGACCTTTCTCTCTCTAGAAGAGATTATAGGAAAGCAAGCAGAAAACTAAGAGGTGCAGATTCCATGGGGTAGAAAGAGAGTATGGTGAGTTTGGATTGCGGAAGTCAAAGAGGTATTGAGAATTGACTGCAGGCATTTAATAGTGATTTCTACGGTAGCCATGGGTTCTCCCTGATATCTCTGGAATAATAGCTGACTTCCCACCTTGAGACTCACAGCCCAAAAAGATTGAAGTGAGAAGAATCCTCCCAGCAAAAGCATTTTATTTAAAGTGCTAATTGCTGGATCTGGAGAGTGGTTAAGAGCACTGGCTGCTTTTGCAGAGGATCCAGGTCCAGTTCCCAGCACCCACATGACAACTAATAACCACAGGTAACTCCAGTTCCAGGGGATCCAACACCTTCTTCTGACCTTCTTGAGCACTGCTTGACATGGGTGCACTTACATGCACAGATGCATGACACTCATACACAGAAAATAAAATAAAACAAATAAAATATATTTTTAAAATATTTTAAATGTTCATTGCAAATGCTCACATGCTGTTTAGATCTCCTTTGTACCACTCCTTGAAGGCTGCATGTTTGGAAGGTAGAGATAAGGATTCTGGCATTTCCCCACCACTAACAAATGCCTAAGTATGCTATCATTGCCCAAATTCCTTATTGTTGAAGACCTACACACACCAGTTTATTATTTGCCTGTCCAGTAATTACTTTTATAAGTAATCTCTTCTCAACCAGAGATGCTAATATTTTCAGAAGGAATGTAAATATCATCTTGAAGCCTCTTCTGTCTCTCAGAGTTAATGCTTTGTCATGAATATAATCATCCCTGTGTAGCCTATATTTATCCTGCTCTCCCCATGTAGTCAACCACATTCCAGTTCTCTTCTCACCTGGATCTGGACACACCTTTTAATTACTCTCTTTGTCCTTGGTTCAGCAACTGTCATACCTGAACCTCAACCAATTTTCCACATAGCAACAGTACTGAGTTTGCTAAAGTACATATTTGATGTCCTGAGACTGTTCACAACATTCCATTGGTTCCCCAGGGCTCTCAAGATAGAAAGGTAAACTCCCTAGTGGTCTTACAGAGTCTTTGTAAACTGGACCCTCCATACCTAATAGCCCCATAACTTGAGGTAGATTTATTTTCCTCTACAACTCATCTGCTTTGTCATGTCCACCCAAACAAACTACATGGGGCACTGAGTTGTTGCCCTGTCCAAGATGGACTGTGATAACTCCCTTGGTTCTAAGCTGTTTTGCCAACCGTTCTCCTTGCTGGTGATCTGTTTTCCCCATCTTTTCATGCCCTTGTTCTTCTTTCAGATCTTTCCTCAATTGAGTGTCTATTCTAGTTAACCTGACTAGATTTAAGTATGGATTATCCATGGTTCTAATAAGCCATTTATATCAAATAATTTTCTCCCATTTCTCTGCATTTCCCAGTGGACTGCAGATGCCAGGCCATCAAGAGCTAACTCAATTATATAGTGTCACGCGTCCAGCACTTGTCAGTGTTGAGCAGACACCAGATGCTCAGTAATGCACATTGAATTGTTTTGGGTTGAATGTAAGTACATAAGCAGTTTATAATTAATTACATGGACAGTTAAGGGGAGTTAAGAAAAGCCCTGTGTATTGTGGACTCCCAAAAGAGGAGTATGCATGAGAAAGTCTGTTTAAAGTACAGTGGGGTTTCAGTGGCAGTAGAGAATAGGACAGAAGGACAGAAATCAGTCAGAAAACTTACAGTTTCAGATTCTGACCACTGTTGATGCAATTGATGTAGTATTGAATACTTGGTGAAAAAAGAAATCTATCTTCTGTCATGCCTTCATTGAACAACTAGTTATGGAACCCTTGCCATCAAGAGGCTGTCCTCTAGGAGCCAGAGACAATATAATAACACAGGTTCCTAAAGGGTTTGCATACAAGTAACATCTACTTGAGTAGAGAGAGGGAATGAATGTGCTGGTAAATGTAATACACAGATGAGTTCAGGGAGGGCAGTAAATTATGTGCAAAAGGCAGCACTGGTATTTGGTAGAATGCAACTTGACAAGATACAGAAGAGAGAATACTTTTGTGGAACTTGGCTGCTGTAAAAATACTGTACAGGTGTGAAGGTGATAGTGAAGGACCAGCTGGTTTGTTACATGGTGGTCTGCCACATGTAGCACTGGAGCACAGCAAGGGTTGTGTTAGCATGTTGGAAAGAGTTGACAAGACAAAGGTTAGGTTTCTTGAGGTGGAGACATCAGAGTGTATTTAATGTATTACAGCAGGATGTCTTCAAGTTTTACCACATAGTGAACAAGCTGTTAAAGGAGTGATTGAACTGCTATTCTTGGTCTCTCTGACTGACATCCATCGTTCTTCTTTCTTGTTCTTCTGTTGCTTCTGAAATCCCACTACACTTTAAACAGACTTTCTCATGCATGCTAATCTTGGAGTCAACAATGTATGCTTTCCTCACTTCCTGCTTTAGATTCTAAGCTTTATGGTATTTTTATTTCTCACACTTTTTACATAGTCTATATGGAACAAAATGAGTATAAAGATTTTTGAAGAATAAATTAAAGCAGAAGTGAAAGAAGGTTAAAGTTAGGTGCATGTTAAATCCTGAAATAACTATGTAGTTACTCGATTTCATCACCTTAAATCTAAAGATTTTTCTATGGGACTTAAACAAGACAACTCTGTTCTGTTGGTTCTACCTTGCTAGGAAGCTGAGAGTGACCTGACTAAGAGCAACCTGAATCTCAGAAGACTGAGGCCCAGTGTGAATCTGCCCATGGGTCTGAAAATGGGTTCTCCCATCAGACACAGGTTCTAGGCTTGTTCTGCCACTTGCCAATTTGTAACAAGTATCTCAACCATTCCAAATCACAGCTTCATCGTTTGTCAAGTAAGTGTAATAATAGAAATAACTCAGAAGAGGAGACATAAATAGTAATAGTTATTCTGACAATTAAGGGCTTAACAGGCACCTGAGCGTCCCTGAGGGCTTTAATTACACTAATCCCTTCATTGCTTCTGACAAAACTGAAAGAAAGAAACTTTTTTTCTTCCATGTTATAAGCCACTAACATAAAGCACTGCTGCTCCCAACACAGGAAAATGCTCTCAGTATAAACTAGAGAGGAAAAATAAATGAACATGGACAGGGAACCGGAACACTTGCTTTATAATACGTAGTTTTCCTACTGAATAGAATAAACCCTCATAGTTCCAGTGTTCTCATCTTAAATATAAACTGCTATAAGAAATAAGGAAAGCCCGTGAAAGTGTAAATATGGGTAAAAATCACACTAGGCATGAGAATCCATATAGATACCCACAAAGGGTTAGAAAGAAAGGGTCAGAAGAAATCTGCATATTTAAAGGTGGTTTTCAGTAGAAAGTATCCTGGTTCTTCCTAGGACAGTTCCCTGATCACTGACAAATCCAAAGTCATGACTTAGGAGTCTTTCATGTGCAGAATGTACTCTGGGTATGAGTGTATGTATGTGTATATCTCTCTCTCTCTCTCTGTGTGTGTGTATGTATGTGTATATCTGTGTGTGTATGTATGTGTATATCTCTGTGTGCGTGTGCATGTGTGTGTGTGTGTGTGTGTTGGGAGGCGTACATATGCCCATGAATGGGCATGCATTGTGGAAGCCAGAGGAGGACATGAGGTGTCTTCTTCCATAGCTATCCCTTACATTCCTTTAACGTAGGTTCTCATTGAACTAGAAGCTCAAAGTTTCAGCTAGGCTGGGTGGAACAAGATTCTTTTGCCTCCATCCTCACACACTGAGTTACAAGCATGTACAATCAATGCTTAGCATTTTTTTACATGTATGATGGGGTTTCAAACATGGGTTCTCATGTTTACACACCAAGTGCTCTTACCCACTAAGTCATCTCTCCAGATTATACATTTTAGCTAGAACTGAGAACTTCCATAGTTAAAGAGTTTAGTTCAATTCTAGTTGCTTCTGTTCTAGGTTAATTAGGGTGTTGTGTGAGAGTTCTCTTTATCCAGCTGAGAAGTGCCTGTGCTTGGATTATCTCTGTGACCCTCCTGGATGTTAGGCACGGAGGAACATTATCCTGATTTTCTAAAGTCCGGGGGTCTATCCCTAAACTCCTGTTCACTCCTGGGCTTTCCCCCCAGTTGTTTCTGACCAGAAGCATGGAAACAGATTGTTTTTGGTGAGTGTACCACCTTATATAGTCATTTATAAATAGTCCAGTGTTCCTTTTTTTAACATTTTGAAGTGTACGTTAAGAGTAATTTCCCTTCGAATATTGAAATTTCAGACATAGAACTGCTAATTAAAGCTAGTCTTTCCTAGGAGACAGTTATTTTTCTATATATTAAAATTCACACACACCCCTTCAAGCACAGTTATCTTAAGTGATTTTCTCAAAGGCAGTAGAGTCTATCTATGTGTATTTTAGATTATCATCTCTTACTTAAGAAGTAACTCTTATAATAATTTGCATGTTACGCCTCTACCTAGGGAAGGCAAAATTATGGCACCCTCCAAAAATATCTACATTGTAATTCCTGAAAGTTTTTGATAATTTAGGCTATGTAGTAAATAAATGGGAACTGAGGTTGCAGACAGAATTAAGATTACCACTCAGCAGATCATGAAGGAAGCACTATAATTTGTATTATGAAGGTGGAGCCAATGTAATGAGAAAAGTAATAACTAGGAAGGCAGGTGAGTTCATACAGAGTGATGATGATGTAATGTGGAAAAACCCAACTGACCATCACCCTCCTTGACAGCCGGAGGGCTCCCAAAATCAAGGCCTGTCACAGTCTTTACAAACTGGACAGAGCAAAAGAATGGGTGGTTTCTTCGAGTCCTCACAAGGAATGCAGCCCACACATTAATTTTAGCCAGGTGATAGACAGCTCAGACTCTGGCCTTCAGGACTACAAGGTAATGAGTCTGTGTTGTTTTAAGTCAGGAAGCTTATGGTAGTTTGGTGCAGCAACAATAGGAAGTGAACACAGATTAGTTCAGCATTATGCTCGCTGGAGTGCCATGACAGAAAACAAATACCCTGTGGGAGATCCGTTGCAATGCTGATTGTCAGTTTGGAAGAGATGCCATACTCATGAGAAGATTCCCTTTCTAGTTCTCACACCTCTGTACTTGGAGCTGAAGTGAGGAGGAATGGTGGACTTTTTTCTTTGCTTTGTTCATTTTAAAAGAATACTTGAACCTTTTTCCCATTCATATATGGAGAGTATCCACAGCATCTACTGGCTGCTGCTTTACAATGAAATCTGAAAGATATCTATCCATGCTTCTGATTCAGGGGCCAGTAGCAACAGTTAGCATTCAAAAACAGTAATAAAAAGCTCATAATATTAGTTTTGTCCTTCATGGTCAGTTCACATACCTTCTTGAAATCTTTCTTAAAGATTTATCTGACTTTCTTACTAGAAGAAATTTCTCTTTTCTTCAATTTGCATTTTTTTCTGTTTGTGTCGGAGCTATTGTGTAGACATCTTTCTATGGAAAAATCATAGGAGGAAGGAGCCAAGTTATGGTTGTGCCTCCTTGCTCTCGGGTCTGGACTAGTGACCCCAGAAGGGTCACCTTCAGAGAATGAGTGCCAACTGTGACCATGATCAACATCCTACTTCCTGTGGGCTTTACAATTCCTCGCTGGTGTTCTGTTTAATATGAATGGAAAAGATGGACAGCTCTCTACTTTTAGAAAACTGGGCTTGACTCACAGGGTCTCCTAACACCACAGAGAAGGGGAAAGAAATATTCTTCCCATAAAGTTCCTATATAGCTATGAAATAAAGTATAGTCAAGAGCGTCATTTATTATCTCTGGAAATTTGGAACACATTTAAGTCTAAGCCTACTGGGGTGCATTTCCAAAGCCCTGCTCTGATTCAGGGGATGAGGTAATGCAAGGTTAAGAACAGCCTTCAAAAAGGACATGAAGTGAGGTGGGATAGGGAGGTGGAGATGGATCTGAGAGATGGGGAGGGGGTCTGATATGATCAAAACACATCCTATGAATTCTCGATGAAACAGTAATATTATTTTTAAAAAACCAAACCTTCCGACTCTGTGCATCATGAGCCCAAGAAGTAAGATGGCATGATGAATCCATACTGCTGGGCCCTTATGAGTGGAAAGGTGCAGTGTGCTTAGGATCCGATCTAGAAGGAGGGACCGCACCCAGTATGGTTAATGCTGCGTCCATGGAGATACCATGTGTCCTGCTTTTAAAACGACCTGTTCCATTCCCACGGCCATATGAAGCTAATGCTGAGAAGGTCAAAGCGAACAGCTTCTGTATGTGTGCATGTGTGTGAGCGTGTGTGTGCATGTGTGTGTGTGGGGGGGTGTGCGTGCGTGCATGTGCATATGTGTGTTGTTGCAAAGGCTCCAGACCCTACTAGAGTAGGGGAGTTGAACTACTTCAGAAGAACTAGCTCTATGCATGTTGCCTTTTCTCAAGCCCTTGTATATGCCTGTTTTCCCCACAGCCGGGGATGCCATGAGTCTCACCTAGCCCCATTATTTCCATGTCCTGGAATCTCTCCTGGTGCCTAAAGTATAGGATTAGCCCTTTCCTCTCTCACATTTCCCCCTTTTCTTTTCTTTGTTCTTATCTCAGCGCCCCTCAGTGTCTCCTCCCTTTCCCTTGACCCCTTCCCCCTCCCCATTCCATTTCTTTCTGGTTGTTCACCTAGCCTTACTCCTGGCATGGTGCTTTAGGCTAAACATGTCCACATGATGATATTAGGCTCACATCTTACATTTTGGAAGACCAATTCGATTTTAAAACTTGTTTATGTTTGTGCAACGGAACCACAATTTATTTTTAACAATGAAATAAAAATGAGGCTAACACACACTTCACTTCAAGTATATGAATCTTAAATTTTGAATGAAGATTATCAAGGTCTGGCCACAGCTCTCACACATCAGGCATGGAATTTGGGGCAAGTTGTTCAAACTTTTTTCTCTTAGCAATTTTATCTATAAATATGGTTAATAAGATTAGTTATCTCTATGATATGTTCCAACAATGCACAGAGAAAGTTTATATAATATGCATAGACCTATTGTAGACCAGATGGTAGGTCCTCAATATTACTCAAATGGTGATTATAATACACCAAATTAAAAGATAATCACCATTATTATCATCTTAGAGAATCTCCGGTAAAGTCAGTAATGTGGTGTTTGATGAACACTTTTCATAGAGAGGTCCCATGAAAAAGATGTGAGACAAGATCAGAACTTGCATACTGAATTACAATAATAATGAACTTGAGAACCCATTCAGTTTAAGTTAAAAAGGACGTGGGTGGGAAGAAGAAGGCAGGGAGGGAGAAGAGAGGTGAAGGGAAAGAAGACAGGGAGAAGAGAAGACAGAATGGGAAGAGAAGAGGAAGCAAAGTCACGCATCACCAAAAGTTGATGTTCTGCTGAAAGCTTTTAACTGTTCTTCTGAATAACCTCCTAATTTATTATTATGAAGATTATATACTGCATATGTTCTGATGTTAAGACACCTCAGAACTGTTTTCATGACATATAGTGCAATATTGCTGGAAGTTTCTTACGATGCAAGGTAGTTTCCCCTCAATACTCTATTTTAAAATGTAATCAGCCTTATGGACTCAAGTGGACACTCAGACCAGAAGCCTTGTTGTTTACTTGTTTAATGGACATGCGTATACATATTTTAAAAAATCCATTCAGAACACATTTACCAGCCTTTCAGACTCAGCCCTGTTTGACTGGATAATTCAGCTGAAGACCATTCAAGGAGCTCTTCAGTGTAACTGGAAAATTATAAGATAGAGGGCATGCAGTACGCCAGGGCAAAGGGCACCTCTAGGTAGAGTTAGAGAACACATCATGGTGAGCAGCTTTCATTATTACAGTGAAAACAAAGTCATGAAGTCACAGTGACCTTGTCCTTATTGCTTGTTCTGTCAGGTTCTGATGTCAAAAGGCCTCTTCTAGGGGCTGGAGAGGTGGCTCAGCAGTTAAGAAAACAGGTTGCTCTTGTAGAGAACCCAGGCTGGGTTCCCAGCACCTGAATGGTGGCTATCAACTGCCCCAAACTCCAGTTCCAGGAGATCCAATGCCCTCTTTTGACCTCCGTCAGCATTGCAGGACATGGGTGTACTTAGATGCATGCAGGCAATACAGTCATACACAGAAAATAAAAATAATAAATAAAACACTTTTAAAAGGCCTCTTCTAACAATTGCCCAGTTTTAGCACGGACCTGTGGGTGTCCATTGGGTGCCCATTGCACTCCAGGGAAAGCCTCTGCTATTCTCTTGGCTCATTCGTAAATCTCTGGGTTAGGCCTTTCTTTTCAGTGTAACCTTCCTGAAAATGCCAGGCTTACTTTTCTTAGCTCAAATTGAACGAGAAAAAGTATTGTTCCTTTAGACGTTCGTTTCTTTGTAACTTTTTCATGTGTCACACTGATTTTACCTTTACTAAAGGAAGAGATGGAAATTTTTAAGTCATTTTTGTTCATTTCTTGAGCCCTTTGACCCTTAGACAGGCCAATTAAGCCTCACTTTTAAACATCTGTGGGATTCTATTTAAGTTTGGGTTATCTAATCTGTGATTTGTAAAGGCTTGTATAGATGGAGAAGTAGGGAAGGACGGCTTTCTTTCCTTCCACTCCTCTTAGATTTATTAGTAAGGCCTGCAAATCAGAAAAACAAGACACACTAACAGGGTAAAATGAAGAGTTCATTTACACACATCATGCTCAGACAGGAGTAATTGTCAGGGTTAGATGTCGGTGCTTCTGTATGCCATCTTAACAAACGGTGGTAAGTTCTGAAGTAGTGAAGAAAGGAAATGGGTTTGTTCTTCTAGGAGTGGAAAATTTCAGAAGGAAAAAATGCATGGAGTGAACGAATGGAAATGAAGGATTTTACAGATTCAACTCAAGCCTGGAAAGCCAAGACAATAACTGCTATAGAAAATTCATGTACTTACACCTTGTCTCCAGACAGAAAGGGGAAGGAACAGAACTTTTATATGCCTTCAATCTGTTAGTTGCCTTCAGCTCAAAATAATCTTTATGCCACAGTGGCATTTACAGAAATGGCATTTATTGCTCCATTTTCTGCTCTAGCAAAGTTAAGTTTAAACTTAATTAGGTCAAATGTTCATTATAATTTTGTCTATATTTCTAAAGAAATGATAGGTAAACATTATAACAAATCTAACAAACGTTTTTTCTACCATGTTGTGTATGTACAGAGTCAAGAATATGAGAAACAATACTGTTATAAATCCTGACTGATTTAGTGCAAATGAAATCGGGATGTTTTAAGAAGTTACTAGGAAATGATGTTGTTATTAAAATTTCTCTTTGGGAGAGGCAGACCAACTTAACCTGCCTCTCTGCCCCTGCCTTGCAACCCCCCAAAATCTCCCCAGGCCTTGCAACAAACACACAAATTTCTCCACTCATAGGCAAATTCTAGCTAGTTTACTTGGGCTTACTAACAGAGCAATGGGTAAGGGGTTACTCACAGAACATGGGTGCCCACCCTCCCCTCCACAAGTTACATTAGTAAATCCACCCAGCTGGGATCTTGCGACTTCCCTGTGAACAGATTAAAATGGCCCATGGGGGAGGGGAAAAAAGGGCTGGCCTCCTGGCGCTCCAAGTTTAAATACTTTTAGCCCCTCCTCTTCTCACACCCAAGGCCAATAGACAGGGTGGGTGGGGCATAGGATTTTCCCAGCTCCTCTTCTTTCTGCTCAAGGTGATTCTGGGTGATACCACTCTGAGAGGGGTGTTTGTCCACAGCTCATCAGGCTTTTCCCGGAGAATCAATCCACTCTACAGATGTTAACCAGGTATCATTACCTGGTTTCAAAGAGAACCTGCAGTCAAAATGAAGAAGGAATTTTAAGTTTCAGTAAGTCTTCTCATTTGACATTAACAGATCACAGAGGATCAGCATAATGTAAGTGAATGTCTACTCTACTTTCTCTGGCTGGTCAGTTGATGTGGCCATACCACCCTAAAGTAATTTTTCAGTTTCCTAAGAGTTTCTGTCTCATATAAAGAACCATTCATTATGATGCAGACACCTGAAAATGGCGTGTGGAAGGGTGAGGATGGTAGAGCCTTACACTGGATCCCACTTCTTCCAAGTACTATTAACAGTATTTCAGACAAATTGCTTAACATTAAATTCTGAATTTTCTCCCTGAAATCAGAGCAATATATAAATGGCAGGAACTTACAAAGAGATCAGATTTAGACTAATGACTGATACACAATTTTTATAAATGTTGATGTTTATTATATTTTTTGAATGACATATTTATGTCATGATTTTACACCTTATTAAGTGTAACTGTTAAAACAACTTAATTTCAGTTTCCTTTTTGTTTTCACCTTCCTTTTGAAAGCATTATCCAAACTAAAGTATACCAATAGAGGTGCTGACTCACCTCTATTACTGGTGACCAGAGAATGAGAATTCCCCTATGACCAGGGTGATCAGCAAGCCAGTCTTCCTGAATCCAAGACTAGAACCAGACTAGGGCAGGAGTAACAAGATCAGACAAAAAAACATAGCCACTTCATCAATGAGGTCCTGCAGAGACTCAGAAGACTTGACATTTCCATCATATTTCCTCTAGTCCCAAGGTTGATCAAGGATGCCCAAGACCATGCATAGTTCTCCACAGTCAGGGTTAATTCTCCTTTGCACATTCCCATTGGGAAGTGAAGATCTGAGGCTTAGGTGAAGTTGCTTCATCAAGCAAGGCGCAGAACCAGAATTTAGTCCAGGTCTACCTAACTACCTAACTGGAGTGAGTCTGGAGGCCTCTTTCTAGAAGTAATAAGGTCACTGTCATTACCAGTGTCACCTCCTTTTTAAAGATTCTGGCATCACCACCCACTCTTCCCAAGCAGAGATGGCTGACCTCCTGTACTCCAATTGGACCATGCATAGCTATCTATTCCACAGGCCACTGCAATCCATTTCATGCCTTCTCACCTATTAAACTGAAAATCTCTAAAGCTAGGATAGGGATTATTCATCTGTTTATCACTAAGTAAGCAATCACAGTGTAAGCAATGAATAAACATTAAGAAATTAGTAACTGGCTATCTTTTGCCTTCTAGACATGATACCTAGAACTTTGCAAGTTAGCTAACTTCTTTTAAAGATTTTATTTTTTGATTTGATGTGGAATGAATGTTTTGCCTGCATGCATGTAAACACACCACATGCATGTAATACCCGAGGAGGCCAGAAGAGGGCATAAGATCCTCTGAAGCTGTAGTTACAAACAGTTGGTAGTCACCATGTGGGTGCTGGAAACTGAGTCCCGGGTCCTCTGTAAGAAGAGTAAGTGCTACTAAATGGCGATCCATCTCTCTAATCCTGCAAGTTAACTTCTTTATACTTCAGCTCCCTGGCCTGTAAAATAAAGTCAGAACGCCTACCTCACTGAGCTATTGGGAATGAATTATTTCTTATACATTATAATATAGTCAGTAAATATTAATTGTTATCACAGTCAGATTTATTTCCCACAATTCCGTTTAAATTGAGAGCTTTAAATGAAGTATCAAAATGCCATCTTCACAGAGTGAGAACTATTTTCAAATAGGTTGAGAGTATTACAGAAGCTTAGATAACGCAGAAGCAGAGAGTAAAGTAAATCCCTTGGGATCTGTCATACGCCAGTCAGCCCTCCTGGCTCCCAATGAGCTACAGGTGTCTACAGTCTCTGGTGATTGTCCTGGCGTTACCACCATCGCTGGGCTGCATTTCAGCAATAGCAAATGAATGATTGGGCCCATGTGGTCCTGGTAAGAGGCAAAATTTTGAGAGAAGTTTTGCCTCTACATGGAAAGGCTTGGGAACCAGACACCCGGGTGGGTAAGTGCAGGTCATGCTTTCCTATTGATAGAAATCACCTGGGTCTTGTCTGACACTCCGGTGTCTTCTGAGGCAGACTCTCCACAGAAGACTATTTTTAAACAAACACCATGCGTGAATTTTATCATTAGAGAAGTTCGCGAAACTTGGCTTCCCAGAGACCGAGGCTAGATTTACTGCCGGCCGTCCAGGGATCAGTTGCTGAATATGACCCTTAAGTGGTCTGCTCCCCTCCTTCCCTCCCTCCATCTCCATCCCTGTAGATTTTTAAATGTGAAGGCTCAGTGGAACATTTTATAAGGTGCTCAGGGACCAGAACAGCAGTAGAGTGGTTGGGGTGGCGGCGGTGTTCTTGGTTGCAAAGTTACTGAGTTATTCCGCGATGGGCCTTTCCTCCAGGAAGACAACCAGGCCAACAGACTTCCACCTTCCATCTTTCACAGGGACTTAAACATCAGCCACTAGAACTGATTTTTATTTTTCCTCGCATCTAAAGCCGGCTGAGCTTTCTCCCAGAGGAGGCTCTGGAAGGCGAGAGCAGCTGTGGTAGAAAAGGGACAGTCGCGCTTCCCAGGCAGCAAACTAGCTCGCACAGCCCTGCCCAGCTTGTCATCCTCAGTGCATGAAGTGCACGAGCTGAGCTCTCCCCGGCAAGTTTCCTGGGAGTGTCCCTTCTCCACCGACCCTGCAAAGTCTCGCATCTCCAACAGATGTTTCTCCCTCAGCGCTGAACTCCTCACTTGCCGGCTACAGCGCAGGGTCTGGAGCCTGGTGCGCTGTGGCGGAGCTGAGCACTGCCAGGCAAATGCGAGCATCAGCATGAGAGGCTGGACTTTAGCCCAGGTCTGTCCTCACCCCGGGGGGCCGCCTGCTTGGTACTGTGCGTCTGAGAGGAGCTGCAGCTCACTTTCCCCCCTTGCAAGTCTTTGTTCCAAGCCAGACATTGCTCGGATTCTTAATTAACTCCCTCCACTCCAAAGAGGTCTGGAGGCTGGGATGCTCTGAGCGCCCAGAGGATGTTGACTCTAGAGTGGGAGTCGGAAGGCCTGCAAACAGTGGGTATTGTTGTGATTATCTGTGCATCTCTGAAGCTGCTTCATTTGCTGGGACTGATTGATTTTTCGGAAGGTAAAGTGGTCGCTCCCAGTCTGTGCGGTTGGTCAGGTCAGGCTCTGAACTGGATTGCAAATGCTGCACGAGTTGCAAAGGCTTCATGCCCAAAGCAAAAGTTTTAAAATATGCATGCTTGTCAAAGAGCAGCCGGGTGCCTGGACAGTACATTTCGGTTTACCCAGAGAGTTGGTACTGGGAGGGAAAGGATTTTGTGCCATTTTCTTTCTGTTTGAAACCAGTTACTTGGGTTCAGGGTGTTTTGTGGGTTAAATGTGAAGCTGGTATGGTTGATTTCCATTGTTAATTTCATGTTAGCTATTACACCTTGAGGTCATTATCTCTTCCTCTGGAAGAGTCTTATTTATGAGAGGAATACTGTGCCTGTGTTCAATTAGTTAGAAGTTGCATGGGTGGAGTTGGGTTGTTGATTATGATTTAAAATGGTATAAGATTGTGTTAATGGGTACTCAGCAAAAATATCCTTTGAACACTTAATTTGTGAAAGTGTTTCATTTGCATTCTCCAGTGAGCCACTTTGATCATGTCTCCTGAGCAGGAACCATACACGAAACAGCACTGTTGCTTTCCAATATTTTCTCTGCCTCATATAAATCTCGAAAGCCTGGAGAAATAAGTTGATTAACTTTGCTTTTAACTATTCGAATATGTGTGTGTGTGTGTGTGTGTGTGTGTGTTTACAATCATATATGGATATACAAGCAAAATACATGTGCGTAAAGATGAGATAGTGGTCTGGTGAAGTAGCATGCTTTAGAAAAATTTAACCTAAATCACTTGATGCCAATTTGATACTAAGCTCTCTTTTTTCCCTTCTCAAATGCCCCTAAAGCACTTGCTAATATTCCTTCCCCATACATATATGGAATTCTAATTTACACACTATGTGATAGGGGAGGTGGCAATATTGAACTGTTGACACAGGATCTGATAGCTAATATGATATCATCCCTAACTACATCTGGCACATATATTGTTTCTCTTAATATGTTATTAATGGTCAATATATCATATTTTCAGAGAGTCCCTTATTGCCTCCAAAAGAGGTTTAAGTTCTAATTGTTAAGCCGATAAAAGACACAAGGGGTTCTCAAGAAATTTTCACCCTTTAAAAAAGTATTATCAATTTATGACAAGTTCTGTTGAGACATATTAAAGAGTATTATAATAAGATTAAACAGGACTAAAGAAATTAGTTTTTCTCCCCTTCGTATTGCACAATAATTGTATTTAGGCCCTAGAAAGAGAATAATGTATAAGTAAACTTTTTAGCATGTTAAACAACAGTCTTCACTCTCTGGAGATTCTGACTCAATGCACTAATGTTGGCATCTTAAGAAAATGCAAGGAGGATCATTTCAGTTTGTACAATCAGAGTAATTTGCTTTGGTATCATTTGTGTCAAGTAATTGTTCTTTGGACTTGACTGAGCCATACTTCCCAGACTTAGAATATTGTCATCAAGGGGGCTTGCTTAAGAGATGGGCACTAAAGGAGAGAGGCATCATGGAGTTATCTGAGGAAGTCAACTTTCACACCATTGTGAAATAGTGAGTAGTTCTTCTAACATTGGTGATGATAGTATACTAAATTTATAATTGAAAGTCCCAAGTTAAAGACCTCTGACCTTTATCTAAAGCTTCATATCAAGGTTTGGGGATTGAAGCTTCAAGTTTGAACTTCAGCAGCATAATAAATAAAATTGAAAACCTGACTCCTCTCAAATACAGTCAATGAAGTTTGAGCTAGCTTGAAATTATTTCCTTGTGATGGATATCAAAGTTATATCTTTATACATACTTTAGTCTTCCTATATACTTGTAAATATAGACTTCCATATTTATAAATATTATGAGAGATGTCCAGTAACCTCAGAAAAGTTTAGATTTAGTGATCTAGGTTCAATTGTGCACAATGTCACCATATATAAGACCCATATCCAGTTGATGAATCAATCCATTTTATCATGAAAAATGTTCTAAGAAATGCTGGACTAATCCAACCTTCTGATCCTACATAGGTAATAAATGAAATCATCAAAGACGTAACTGGTTTATCAAAAGGCAAACTAATTGGGAACAGAGGGATAGAAGAGAAATCAAAACCATACTCTTGAATCCTGTAAAATGTTTTTTCTTTCTATAATCTACTGCTCTCTTCTAACATTTGTCTTGAGAATAAATGAAAAGATTTATGGAAAATTAGTGAGGTTTTAAATTTTCTCTTGAATTGGCTGTTATGACCTAGTAAAATATCAGAGAGAAATATGCTCATAGCAAATAAGATCATTCAATAACTACAAAATTTCTCCAAGACTTGGAACCCAATCTAAACATGGTACACAAGCATGGGATATAAGCAAACTAGGACAGAACTCTGCCTTCATTATAGTTTATGAATGCAATAAGTCACATTGTTTCCTGAGCACCATCCCTTGTAAAGTCTGCAATGATTTTTAATTACACATGACATATTCAATGATATTGTATGTTATGTCTAACTAGAGTCTAGTGATGATACTTGGGATGAACATGGCAGTTGTAGCTAAGGTGTCTTGCCTATGTTTACTCAGACTGTGATAATATCTAAGGAGAAATGGAACTTAGGCTATATAGTTGTCAACCAACTTGGGGATCAATGAAAAGGTAGCTAAATTTGAAGAATGAAAAATCATACTTTTCATTCTTTCCACCTGCAAATAATAAAAAGCAGACAAGAACTACCTCTGTGTAGATGGCAAACCATTTTGCTGAGATTCTGTCACCAACAAAAATGACTTTTAATATTCAGGGGATTGATTAGCCCTTCTTTAGCAAGATGAGGATGATGGGGCTTAAAATAAACATCAAGTTTCCTTTAGGCAAAATCCAGCTTCACTGCTATTTCAAGTAAGCAATGACATTTTAATAGTATCATCATTGGTTATTTCCTCTAAGGTGACTCTGTGCATCAAGTAGCTTGAAAAATTCTTCTGAGTCTATTTGAATATTTGACTAGTGTTTATATATATATATATATATATATATATATATATATATATATATATGTATGTGTGTGTGTGTATGTATGTGTGTGTGTGTGTGTGTATGTATGTGTGTGTGTGTGTGTGTTGATATGAAGCAGTTTCACCTTGGAATTAGTGTTTCTAATTTTGGATAGTCAGCCATGAGTGAAACTGTTGAAGGAAACCAGTATCCATTTTAAATTATTTTTCAGTTTTGTCAAAGTTACATTAAAATTATCCTTCAATTAAAATCCAAGATTTAGGAAACAAGAGTAATTTGTAAAGAAGATTTAGAATAATTAATGTAGTTTTAATATAGTGATTTGAGGTTTTATGCATAGCAACTAATTATTAAAGTAAATGAGGAAAGCTACTTATAGGATCAATATAATTTCATAGTTGAGCATGTAGTAAATGTCTTGTTGAATTCTGAATCCTGAAAATGCTAAGGGTCCTCTATTAGATCTTGACTTAGATGATGGAAAGCTGGAAAATGAACATTAATGGAAGATTCCCTCAGAGACCATACATTCTATAAGGGAATAATTACCAAAGAAGATTAAAGGAAGCAAATTCTAGATAAATCTAAGCATTGTTCTTTAGAGGCCTCCGTGAGATGTTGCATTTTGAAAAGTACTCTAGGGACTCTTTCTTGAAGAAAAACTATTGTAAACCACCTTGACATGTGGGAGCAATTTCCCAAATTGCAGAATGAGGGAAGAAGATGCAATCAGTCTAAGCAAAAAGCTAAAACTGGATTCCTCAGCCCTGATCCTGGCTTATATGGATGAGGGAAGGGAAGTCATTGCTTAGAGCCCATGTAGATGGGGCTGATAAGGTCAACTAGTGTTCACTCAGGCATACACTTATTCCCTAATCACTGAAGAGCCATTGACTCCAAAGCTTCAAATTTGAGGAAATAATTGAAGATAATCAGTATTTTAGGTAGATTAGCCCCACAGTAGTTGAAGACATGCTCAAGGTAGAGAAACTAACTAAACATGTTTATTTCAATGAGAGGCAAGACAAAAATACATGTAATCCATCCACAACAAAATACCCAGAGCAAATTGTAAATTTCCAGATTCTTCAGAAATTCCCAATTAATTCAGCGGCTTACAGCTATTGTAAAATAGCACTTTTGTATTTCAAGAATATATTGTTTGAATTTAAATATCCTACTTATAAAAGAAGAAAGAAATGTGAAAGCCATAGTCCATAGTTCTGAATACAAGATCTCCATTTTTTAAAGAACTTAAACTTTCTGACAGATTAGTCTTCTATCTTTCAAAATCTTCAATTGTCTTGAATCTTTTAGTTTGGAAATGAATTACATAACAAATTATTAGAAAAAGCTATGCTGAACAGCCCTGTATGCCTCATCTAGCTTCAATAATTACTGATATCTGACCATCAGAGTCTCAGTGATAGCTTCCTTCAATTCTCCGTGATTGTTTACATTATGTATTCTGTCAGCTCCCAGTATATCAAGAGGAATGAAGATCCCTTCCATAAAGGAGCACTCCTCAATTGTATATGAAGACAGGGGATCCAAAGCAATAAGGTGTAAGATATCATGGCAAACGTATTGAAATGAGTTATTCCAAGAAGCATGTAATTAAGCATAAATGGAATACACGAATATTCCGAGACTGAAATGGTCAAGATTGCTCTAAGTTGAGTTTTTTTGATGAAAAGAATTTTATGAAGTTAATATGCAGGAGAGATGCTTATGCAAGTACTATATATAAGGCAATGGGTGATGTAATGCGGTGCACAAGCACAAGGACCCGGTGTACCATATGGAGTCCCTAGAACAACAGGAATGTGTGAGAAGTCGACTCCGCTCCACCCCTTCTCCCTGGGTTTGATCTTCCATGCTGTTTAGCACACTTATAGAAGACACTTAAAAAAAAAAAAAACTATGGCATGAATGTCATTTGTTGCCATGCACTTATAGCACAATCAAAGGTTTTCAGTACCACTTTCAAGTGTCTGTGGAGGCCTGAAAAAATGTTGATTAGTTGATTAAGATTTTGAAGATTTAGCCTTCTGATAATGAGATTTCAAAGAGATCTTCCTCACACACCCAAGGCATCTGGGGCTCCTGTTCATTAGAACCCTGTGACCCTGCAGAGTAATTGAGCTGAACTATCTAACTGTGAGCTGCAGAAGCCTGGCTCAGATCGTCTTTGTTTGACTAGGAAAGCATCCCATCTGATCCTGTAAATGGGAAAGTATTCTAGATTCATGGCTGAATTTAACATGTGTGCACCTACTGTGGTTAGGGAGACTGAAGACAGAAGTGCACTTGTCAAATTGCTTAGAGACCAAAGATTTCGTGAATAACTTATCCAAGATGAAGAGGTATCTGAGTGAATAAAAGAGCAAAACCTGAGATAAGGTACCACATACACACACACACACACACACACACACACACTCACGCACACACGCGCACATACAACCCTGCCCATATATCCCATTGGAAAATTTCTGAGAAGATTGCATGAAGGTAGTAACATCTGAAACATCAAAGGCCTTGATAAGTAAGGACTGATGGTAAAGGTAGAATTTAAATTATGTATTAAAAAGAAAGGCAGTTTCCTAAACTTACTTTCTGGATCACTACCTTGCCACTAAAAAGTCCATGGATCCAATTAAAATACCAGATGTCTTCTCTGGACTTGGAAATGTGCTTCTGATTGACTTGCCTTGGGACTATTACACTACATTTTGGCTCACTTTCAGAATAGATTCCCCATCCCATCCTGGGACAGAACATTACAGTCTTAACTACAGGATTGGAGTCAAGGTATGGAGAAGGAAATTGCATTTTTCAGTGTCCTGCAGCAGTAGATAACATCAGCGAATACTGCCTATCATTGAATAATTTAAGTTCATGGGCCATTAGAGGTAAGACAGGTAGACAAAATATACAACACATGACACATGGAAATGTGGAACATCAGGCAAGACTGACAGGGCTGGAGCCTGCGCTGGATACATATACTGAAGGTTTAAGAAAGCAGGGCATGTGTCTGCCCTGGTAGCTGGTAGGAAACCAGCGTGACTCTGTCATAGATCATCTTAATCTATGCTACAAATAACAAACAGTAGGCCAAATGGAAAGTTCTGATTAACAAAGAAATGACAGTTGTTGGATAAAATTATATATTTTTTTTGTGGTTGAAGTTTCCTCTTTCTACCTCTGTTCAGATATGCTTGCAGAGTGGACTTGTTTTACTCTTGATCAGGCATGGAGACAGAGCAATGGACTCTGATGTTCATATCCTCTGGTACTGTCTACATTCAACACGATAACTTCAAGACAAGCTAGTGAACCAGGCCAGCTTCTGCTAGATCCCAGGGCTGTGCTGCATCTTCACATACTGAATACAAAAGAAGAAAGTGAGGGCAGGGAGGAGGTTTGAGTTTCAAAGCCAATCAAGTAACTCCAAGCAAGGTACTGAAATGTTTTGATTGAATTCCAGTTCCTTTCTCGTTAATGGTGCTCTTTATCCCATCTCTCCAAGGTACTGTAGGGAATGCAAAAATATCAGGGAACTGTGGAGCTCTGTGCCTCCCCCACGAATGCCTCTCTTGTATCTGCGTTGAATGAGAAGAGCTGTTTACATTCCTCCAGTTAGGCAAGTGATTCTCAAACTTCAGATGTATCAACACCAACTAGACAGTTTCTAATAATGCAGATTCCCATGTGCCACCTTGTTTCTGATTCAGTGAGTCTGTGGTGTGGTCTGACTGCTCCCATTTCAATGATTTCTTGGGTTGATACTGCTTGTCCAAAGACCACACTACCAAGCATTGAGTTAGGCAATACATCTGAAAGACCCAGCCCATGATACCTGCCTTAGGTTCTTCAGTGAATTCCTCAGCACCTTTTAAGCTTTATTCTGAAGTGTGTATTGACTCCAGTTTTCTATATTAAATAATTTTACTCTTCCAGGTCAAGTCTGATAAGACAAAAACAGCAATGGACAATGCATATATAGATATAGGCATCTTGCAGTAGTGTTTCATGAATGCTGAAATCAGAGTTTCACAGAGTCCCTATGTACCATGAAATATCTTTTATAGATTTTAACATTATTTTATATTTTAAAGAATCCTTAGCTGGCAGATGGCCCATAAAACAATAGAAGAGATTTGGTCTGCTCTTGAAATTGGACATTCCCTTGTTCATCCTGCAAACTTAATAATACTGTAGGTCCTGTGAACTTTTATATAACTTTAAATTCAATATTAGAACATCAGTATTTCTATATTATGTTACAGAGCCTTCATAAATACTTAATGTCTGTGTTATATTTTATAATATATCAGTTCTATAGTGCTTTTCAGTATTTGAAAAATTATGTAATAAAATCTTTGTGTGTGATGTTGCTTATATACTTAATATTATGTTTTTAGGCAAGAGTCTTAAAAGAATAATTTTTGGTATACAAAAAATTATCTGTTTCAAGTCTCTTGATGTTTAGATAATGAGTGTTTACAGAGAGGTCACAGGAATTCACCTATTTCATTGTAATTTAGAGAGTTTCCAGTGATTTTAACTCATTGTATTGTCAAAACAGCACTAAGAGACACAGTCAATGCTGTTGATTATGGGATATTTGGAAGACAGGTATCAAAGATGATGTTGGCTAGCTCAATTCTAACATGCACTGGCAATTTCAAAATGCTGTCTTTTAATATTTTATTTACCATTTTTGTTTATATGTGTATGAGTGTAAAGCCTGCATGTATATGTAATTGCTTCCTCTATGTCATGCAGTGCTTGAGAAGATCAGAAGAGGGTGTTAGAGCCTCTGGAATTGGAGTTACAGATGGCTGTTAACAGCCATGTGGGTGCTGGGATTTGAACCCAGGTCTTCTGCAAGAGCAATCAGTGCTCTTAACCACTGAGCCATGTCTCCAGCCCCAAAAATCTTGTCTTTGGGCTTGATTGATAATGCCTTTTAAACCAGTATTTGGAAATTTGAGTTTGTACAAATATGAAACTCCAGTTATAGCCTGAAGATGCTCTGTCTACTTGCTGTTACTCTTTATAGCAGAATGTGCTTCCCCTAAGAAAAGGGCTGAGATTTTGTCGATGACAACACACATCTGAATCATCAAACCTGAAACTGAGAAATAGACTGTTCATTGAAAGAAAAATAAAAGTGGTAAACCTTTGCACTGGATGAATTAATTTAAGGGTTTGTAGCTATTTAGGAAAATTGACATTTATGAAATTATTGCTATGAATATTTACATAAATATTTTCAATCTAAAGAACATGGAGTGAAATATGCATATGAAATGTTGCACAGAGAAGCTCCTGTACTGAAGGCTAAGTGCCTAGCTGGTAGATCGAGTCATCTAATTGTGAGGTGAATGGATTCTGTGGACTCTGCACTGATTATTGAATTAATCCATGAATGAGTTCACAATCTGATAGCGTTACTGAGAAGAGTTGTTGGCTGAGCCTAGCTTCAGGAAGGAAGTCATTGGAGGCATGTTCTTGGAGTATATCTTCTCCTGGGGCCCATGCCTCTAACTCATTCTGTGCCCTGGCTTCCATGAGGTGAGCAGCCTCCTCTGTCAAATGTTTCTGCCTTACCACAGGAACTTAGAAATAGAGGCGGTAGATCATTAACTGAAACCCCTTAAGCCTTGGACCAAAATAAAACATTCCTCATTTAAATTGCTTTCATCAAGTTTGTCACAAAGATGAAATTCTCACCAATATATTGATGTTCTTATCTTACAAATGTATGGAGCACCTTGCTCATGTGGCCAGTCTGGAGTCAAGTACCATCAATGTATTTTTAATGTATATTTTTATTGAATTTTTGTGTGTTTGATCATATTCAGATCCTTTATCTATATGCACCTCCCGTAAATGTTTTGAGCAATAAGATACGAAAGTTCAACCAAATTCCACATTGTAGATCAACATAAAGTAATGAGCTACCCAGAGTCCCTTTGTAAATCTTTGAAAGTGCTTCGATAGAGAGATAGAACAGCACTAATTTTAGAAAACACTGTGCTTTGAAGGTAGAGGTTAATTCAGACACAGGTTAAATTGTGAGCTGTCCATGTTTACTGCCCAGGAAAATCACTAAGCTGTCTGAATCTCTAGTTTCAGGTTCGTATGCTTGAGGCTATGGTAACGCCATTTTCCTAGAGAGTATCTGGGGTCTTAGAATGACTGTGAGATGAAGAGACGTTTATTGTTTAGTCAGTACACACTGATGCTTAGTATTATGACTCAAACTGTCTAGTTATTAATCAGTATCCCCTTTTCTTAAACTCTTGGTGAAAAATTACAAAGTATTATGAAGAGTTGTCAAAATACAATTCTTTGGCCAATTCTCAATATTTTGTTTTGTAACTTACAGTAGGATAAATACAGTCATGTTTTAAAATGACAGTAGGCATTTATCTAGTGTCACGGGTAACGAATTTTGATCAAAGATGCTAAGTAATGAGTCTAGTTTGTGTGGTACCAATTGTTAGAAGAGATATCATACAGGTATCTATGAAAGTTAATGTGTTTTGTTGTGATGGCTGTTGTTTATCAAATCTAACGTTTCTTGCAGTGCTAAGACTTTCCAAAATGTAATAAGTGAAGTTATAAGGTACCTAACAGTAGTAAAACAGGATAATACATTTGCAGTCACTGCTTTCCCAGACTCCACTTTATACCTGTACAGAATTAAAGACATGGGACTTCAAAATTCAACCAATACACAATTATTAATGACCTTTTCACAGAAATCCTGTAAACCAAAGAGTATTAAAAACTTAGCAGTGGTGGAGTGAGATGATGATGCGATCCCTAATTTAAACAAATTACAAGGAAAATGGTTAATGATAAGCTAGAAGACAGCTGAATGAATACTCAAATCCTACATCTGTCCTTACTGTTTCCAAACTCCATGGCATCACTGACACATTGAAGATGAAATTAGCAGAGGCTTCTACAAACCACTTGGTTGAAAGTCCAGCTTAATCCCTGCTTGTTACTGCTAATGCTCAAGGAGACCCAAAGGGAATCAACCAGTCCCTTGCTTCACAACCACAGAATTATGTAACTAGTACTGTCTTTGAAAATGGATCTCATTCAACTTTTGCACAAGCAAGATTTCAGACTAAATTTAATACTCAGGATAACAATCTAGTTTCAGCATTGTCATATCTCTACAAGGAACGAGCAATAAAGCTAATATAGAGTTTAGCGTTTTATAGCATTTATTCAAGGAAAAATGCAAAATCAGCAAAGAAATTCTGCAGTTGCAAAATCTTCATAAACCTTGGGGCTGACTTGCCTAGCTAAGGTATTTCAAACACACAAATTTAACAATAATAGGTGACCACACTTGTCAATGGCTGCCTAAGACAGCTGGAGAAAATTTTCCATGAAAATAAGTACCCTTACCTTACGACACTCCAGAGAGACCTGAATAAGTCTAAAATGTTTAAATAATTTTAATTTATTTTATTTTAATTATATGTGTATGAGTGTCTTGCGTCCATGTATATAAGTGCACCTGCGGTGTGCAAAACCTGTAGTGGCCAGAAGAGGATGTTAGATCACTGGAACTGGAGTTACAGGTGGTTGTTAGCCATCTGGAGATGAATGTGAGTTCTGGGAGACAAACCCCAGTCCTCTGGAAGAGAAGCCAGTGCTCTTAACTGCTGAGCAGAATAAGTGTACTTTTTTATTTATTATTTTAATCTTATGTGTATGAGTGTATTTCTTGCATATGTGTAAGTTCACCCATGTCATACAGTTCCCACAGATGTCAGAAGAAAGCATTAGATCCCCTGGAACTGGAGTTACCAACAATTGTTAGCTGCCATGTGGGTGCTGGGAATCAAACCCAGGTCCTCTGCAAGAGCAGTCAGTGCTTTTAACTGCTGAGTCATCTCTCCAGCCCCAAGTGTAAAAATTTTAAGGAACAATTTAGGCTCTGGGATTGTTTTTTCAGAAAGTCTGTTACCCTCTTAGAGAAAATTTTAGGTCATGCTGGGAATGGAAGACAGTTTGTCCAGTGTATATGTCTGTGACCTTGAACCCCAACAGTTCTCACCTCTGAGAACTCACTCAACTCATTACAAATGATTTCAGTGGTAGGCTTTCCTTTCAGTGTCTCACTCTTCACTCTGCAGCTTGCTTTTTATGTTGAAGAGTAAGTCACAGAAAGGTTCCTGGTGAATCCAGCATAGTATGTACTCTGACATACCAACAATGATGTTTGTCTGAAGCCATTCCCAAAGATGCACAGGAGTTGGTAGGAACTGAGGAACTCTAGTCAACCTTTCCTTCTTTAGATTCTAAATTTGGATAAGGTCCATTTTCATGATTATGATAAGAAAGAACGTCAGTATCTCCCATGACAGCATTAAAAATCAAACTCAATTTGTATTTAAAATGTAGCATTTTTGAGAATTTCATACATGGGTACTGAATTTACATTATTTCCACCCTTCTCTGCCTCCCCTACAACACCTCCATGCCCCCTTACATATACATGTGTATACACATGTAAACCTATTGAGTCCATTTAGTGTTGTTCATAAGTGCATTTGTTTAGAGTTGCCTACTTGAACATGAATAACCTATCAAGATTCTTGTTCCTTGAGGAGCCTCCTTCTCTGAGCAGCCATCAATTTTCCATAGATCCTCATCTAGGTAGGACCTTGTAAAATTTCCCCAATCCACTTTGACACATGGTGTGGTGTTGTCGCTCTGCAGGTCTTGTTTAGGCAAACTTGTTAAGATTTCTGTGAGTGCGACTACCCTGTCACATCTGGAAAAATCTCTCCAGCAGCAGGTGATTCTTACTACCTTTCTTCAGACATCTCTTTATTAAAAACAACTTTTTAAATTCTGTGTTAAAGGGAGTAAGAGAGATTTCTGTTCTTTCTTGAGTATGTTCACTACCAAAGAATGTTCCTTTTCTGGTCCTCATAGCTAAAATAATCTCCAGATATTTTCTAAAGTAAAGATAAAATCATACTAAGTGAAAATTGAGGTCCTGAAGATTCCCCTTGACCCTGTCCTCTGTCATCATTAGTTTCTCCACATTAGTTTTGTTTTTCTTTCAAAGGCTGAGAAAATTGGTGTTTCTAATTAGTTACTGATGTTTTTTTCTATGGTAGCAACTAAGAGCTTTAAGGATAAGAAACAATCATAACCCTGTTGCCTGAGGAAAATAAGCATAGTGAGTTTTCTTTACCTCGTGGGTTCTGAGGAGCAACCCAAGTCTTCAGGCTTGGCAGCAAGTGCGTGTACCCACTGAGTCATCTGGTCTTGGAAAAATTATGTCATTTTTCCAAAACTTTTCTCTTATATAAAACAGCAGCAGACTTTTACTATGTTGCTCTGATTACTGAAGAATTTTACATACTTTATAGACCATGTATATAAATAATATTCAGGGGTCCGGTAATATCAGTAAGGCTCGGTAAGTGCCAGTTCATTAGTACTTTAAAATAAAACATTAAATTAATGTTATATGAACACTGTAAGATGTTGGATAAGCCTCAGAGGTTTTCAAATGGAGGCTTTATACTTTTGCCACACTTTTAACAAGGAACAAAAGGAAGAGGTTGGTATGGTCCTTTGTTTACCCTGAGGACAAAGAACAATGGTATGATTCCAACTTTGAAGGAATGAAATTCCCAAACAATAATGTAAGAGACAATGAAAATTCATAATAGTATGTTATTTTATTGTTTATAAATCACTGTGTGTTAGGGGCAAAGTAACAGCCAAGTGACGCCACGTGATTGAGGGAAGGTGTGTTGCCGTGGAAACTAAAAGAATGGTGAAGGGAAGAGATGTGTTTGTTTCACCCTGACCTCTTGGTCATCTCCAACAGAAAGTACTGGTTCTATATGTTAAAGCTCACGTGGATTATTATAAAGTCACTGCTAATCAAAATGTGTACAACTGTTCATAGTACATTCACGTTTCCTTCAGAAGTGGATTTCAGTTTACATCCTTACATTACCCTAGAGGTTCGGGGACCGTGGCCTCATGGGCTTTGATTCTAATGTGGAGTCTTTCTTTCACACATCTTGTTACTAATCCATACACCATGTACTTTTATACTGACAACACCCAAGTGATCATTTTTAAGACACTCATGGAGGCAAGTAGTCAAGGTTAGCTGCTTTCCCAGAAGCCAGCAAGCAGGAAGGCATGATGATCGCACTACTTGTTGACTTCTTATGCTGGTTTTGGGTGAGACTCGGGCACTTTCCTTTTGCACTGGACATCTGTGTGTTCATTTCTCAAAACTTTAAGCTCACTTAAAAATCTCAGGGATTCATGGGCTGGGCAGATGGCTCAGCGGTTCAGAGCACTGGCTGCTCTTGCAGAGAACCAGGGTTCAGTTCCCAGCACCCACATGGTGGCTAAGAACTATCCATAATTCCAGGTTCAGGGAATCCAACCCCCTCCTCTGACCGCATCTGTGGGCACTGAACAACACAGATGTACTTACATACATGCATGCAATACACTCACACACATAAAATAAAAATAGTAAGATTTTTTTTTTTGAAGTTACAGAAATGTGGCCTTTATCCAAAGATCGTATATGTGTTTGAATACCGGGGGATAATGCAGTAAATTTGGATAAAATTTTAGTGCAGATTTCTCTTATTATATCTATAAAGGACTTTTTAAAACATTCCATTTAAAGCAGGGCATAGTAGTACAATAGTAGTAATTTACAGATAAAAGGATCCAGAGTACAAGATCATCCTCAGTTATATAGTTAGTTTAAGGCCAGCTTCAACTACAGGAAACCTTATCTCAATAAAACAATCCCCCAAAAAACTTTATTAAATGATCTTGTACTTAAACATAGTTATTTCACATTTTGTGAGTTTTTCACTGAATATTACCATTGCAAAGGCAATAAGTATTAAATTAACTAAATGATGAATTTTTATCGTTTACTTCTGTTTTCTTCATTAATTAGTCTTTTTTCTCAGACACTTTCATGCATGCACATGATGTACTCTGATATTTTCCTCCACCTTGCCTCTCCCTTTTACCTCCTTTCCATCCCTTTCAAGCTTTCTCCTCCTTAAAATTTCCTTTTCCAGATTCATGATTTTATTTAATGTGTGTAAGATCATGCAACCCACGCTGTTTAGCCAGGACCACCTGTTGATCATCAGTTTGGGGCTCTATTCATTGAAACGAAGTGGACTTCCCAGTGCATATGACAACTCATGGATAATGTATCACCAGCCAATAGCTCATCACTGAGGGCTAAGGCCCCTTGAGCCTCTCCTTCATCTATGCCTGGCTGTTGATGGGCCAGTTCTTATGGAGATGCAGTGCAGGCAACCAGAGCTGATCTGAGTTTGTGACTGAAATTGTTGTCTCTTGCCCAGGGCATAGCTTTCTTCAGCCTTCTTTCTGCTTGTCTTCCAGAGCTCTTCCATTCTTTCTGGTCCTCTTCTGGAATATTCTCTGAGCCTCAGATGGGATCGTATAAATGTCTTGTTTGGGGGTGAGCCAGCATCTATCACTTATTCTCAGCATTTTGAGCAGCCATCACTGGTCAATGAAAGGAGGAGTTTCTCTGATTAAGGCTGAGAGGAACATTTGTCTGTGTGTATAAACATGAACAATTAGAAGACAGTTTGATGCTATGTCACTTTAGCTAAACAAAAGTAATGAGTTCTCCCTAGGGTTTAATCACCTCCCCAGTTATATGTTTTTGACCAAGTTTTACAGTATCAGGCATACACCCCTTCCTGTACAGCAGGCATTGAATCCAATAAGAGGGCTAATGATTACTCCAACAACTATCAAGCTACTATCTCACAAGTGTGCACATCTTGCCTGTCAGATTGATACTGTAGTATTTTGTTTGGTATTGCACTTTTTTAATGTGAAGGGTTTATGTATAATTATGATATGGAAATGTAAAGAAAAAGATTCACATTATCAAAAAATATATAGGCATATATTTTAAAGCATAGATCCATGATATATGAACAGGATACCATGAAAATTAACATTTCAATAAATATGCTTCCTATTCATGATCAGTAGTATCTAACTTCGCAGGGAGACTTCTAATCTCCTGTATAAAACCCTGTATCTCCTCCTGATCTTTAGAACCCTCCTGCCCTTTAATGTTTCATTTGTTTGTAGCAGTATGCCATCACTTTCTAACATATTTTACTTTGTTCAAGATCTGTTTACTCATTTTGCTTTTGGGTGGCTCATTGCTGGATTCCTAACACATCATTTATTAGGTCCTCAGTAACAGTTGATTGAACAAATAATTTAGGTAAGAGTATGTTCTACTGAGTGAAAGATTCATCATATGTTTCTCAGAGTGGCTATTCTTGGTGCTATGGTGAAGACGTTATGAAGCTTTGACTGTAGACTGGGAATATACAGTGAAAATGAGTGAAAGGAGACAAAACTATACATCAAGAGTCAGAACACCAGAGATGACAGCAAGTAAACTGAGCAAATTCTCTATTATTTCCTGGGTTGTGCCTAATTCTAAGTGCTTCTGAAAAAAATCATTTAGTACTAACCAGGCCAACCATGTCTCTTCCTTTCCTGAATCCTGTCTTAAAACTTGGTGTGGCATAAGTGTGTATATATATATATATATATATATATATATATATTTATATATATATATATATATATATATAACTATACTTGGTTCTTTATAAAATGCTTTAGTGATATAAGTGAAAGTTTAGTCAAGAAACTTCAGTTTGGGATAAAGGTCATTCAAACTTAGTCCATGAACATGGATTTTTATCAACTGTTTAACCTAACTACATGAAAAACTAGTGAAGAAACATGCTAAGAATAAATACTTTAGAAGTGTTCATTCTTTATGTATGTTCTTATCTTCTAAATATAAGTGTGCCTCTCTGTTCATCTATGTCAGCATTAAAACCAGATAATGCTGATTATTTTAAAAAAACACACTGACAAACACTTAAGAACCTCATGTTTTTCAAAGCACTGTGTATATTTATTGTCTTATTTATTCCTTGCAGTGATTCTGTGAAGTGAATACCCCTATTTTCCTCATTTCTTGGATGATATTGAACATTGTGTGTAATGTTGCACAGTGAGAGAGCCAGAGCTAAGGCACAGGTTGTCTCCTTGCTGAGCTGATCCTTCACATTATTATCAGTTCCATTAAGGACATTGGTTTCTGGCAAATGGTTCAGGATGGGAATAGAGATGTACCAAGAAAAACAAGTTAAATGTGAAGAAAATGGCCAGTAGCACAGCAACTGAATCCATTTATAGACGCTAGAAAGAATCTCAGAGAAAGAGGGTCTCAGTGGTTTATAGAATGACTGGTGGCACTTTCGGTAGAGGACTTGACAAGGAAGATAGGAGAGAACATTTTGTAATCAATCTCTCTTATCAATGTGCTTTCTAGGTAATTCTTATCAATATTTTTTTTTCTTTCAGATACAATTTCCACATTCTGAAACCAAATTTTAATTTATTTATGAATATCCACAGTGGTCACTGTCTGAAAGCACAGCAAGTTAAATGCTGTTTAAGTGTATGTTATTAAAGGCTAGGCACTGTGATAACAGAAGACAGCAAGCACATGCTGTTAAAAACACTTTCAAAAGCAGTCATTTATTCTGGTCACTTCTGTCTATGGACCAAAAGGTAACCTGCATCATCTACTTAGCCTTGTGACTACCATGCCTGAATAAAAGTATTAGAACACACACAAAAAAATATGTATTTCCAACATTCTGACCCCTCACTGTTTCCAACTAAACTTTCAACTGTAGGCATTAATAGAACCTTTTGTATCAGGTCCAGATGATCATTAAGAGATGTATCTATACCAACAGGCTTCTACATAATCCTTGATGGTTGGATTTCAATTTTGCTTGACATCCCACAGCTGTGCAAAATAAATTCCCAGTATTGTAGCAAGCTATGTCAGTTTTTTTCATGGGCTACTCATGTCCATCACTTCAGTCCCCCAGCAGGAAGTTCCTGCCCTACTCATTTACAACAAGCTATCCATGCTGGTGACAATCAGCACACCTCCTAGATACTGCTGGGTGTCAGAGATCCAAAGCAGGCCTGACTATTCAGATGCTTCCTGTCAGCTACAGATAGGTGGTAACTGAGCTTAATTTTTTTTTTACATAGGGGGATGCATGTCTCTCACACAGATGAGTTTTTATGAAGACATCCTGTAACAAACTCCTAAGAAGAATTAGTAGCAGTTAGTAACTGTGTCTTTCTTTTATTCTCAAGTCCGTGCAGAATTATTCTTTGTATAACTGAACCTTGCCTACAGGGACACAATACTTCCTGTGCTACTCTTTATCAGGTTTTGCTATACATGTATTAAATGGAAAAAAAAAAAAAAAGAAACAACTTTGTGCTTGTCCTCCAGAGGACTGTTTACTGACTAACTCAACAAACTGCAGAGTTCTTAGACTGCGTGCTGAGAATTCCCATTACCCTTTAACTTCAGTAGCAGTCTTCCTTTTCAGCATTTACAACCATCTTAATTACCCTATCCTTGTTTAAAGAATCAAACACAGCAATAGGCTTTGTAGAATTCTCATTAGATTTTTTTTTCTCAAAACATGAGACTTCACTAGCCATTACAAATTCTGCTTACCATATCCTCTGGATCATAAAACTGAATCTCCTCTGTCCAGTGCATTTCCCACAGTACCTCCATACTATGTATGCTTCTTTCAGAAGAGTTTCCTCTAAGACTTTACTGAGGATGTTTACTAAGGAAACCAGAAGACCAAGTAGTGGTATTTTGTGTGTGAAAGTCAATGCAGCTTGCAAATGCAATCAAGCTGAAAGATTTCACTCATCATTCTGAGAGAAGAGGGAGTTGAGACCCATGTTTTATGTATTCCTTAAGAAAGGTGCCAGTCAGGCTCCTATCCCCTGTCCTTGTCCCCATATGTGCTATACCTGGAAATAGTCAGAGATCAGAAAGGAGAAGCACCAACAATATCCTATAACACATGCAAATGAAAGTACTATTTTTAGATAATTGTATATTTTTTCAGCCTAGGGATTAAATTATAATTACTAATGTTCTTAAAGGGCAGCATAATTACTGTACTTACAATAGCCACAATAGTCCCCAGAGAGTGTGCATATGCATCACCTTAGTTAATTGCTTTCACCATCCTTTTGTTTCAGGGAAGAACTCATATCTGAAGGTCATGGACTCAAGTGATTGAATATGAAAAACAGGTTCTAGGACATGTGGTTCACTTATGAGGCACCTTCTGGCCTGAAAAGATATGAGCTCTAAACTCTGGCCAACCCAGAACCAATCTCTATCCTCTATCCTCTAGTGTCTTTCTCTCCTTCCTTCCCCTCACTTCATTACATTTGAGAATTTGATTTTAAATTTGTCATCACTTACAAACTGTAACCTGCACCCTCTATTTTACATGTCTCTGGACATCAACTGCTTGTCACCAGTATGTATTATTTGATTATGAAGTTCTTATTTGACCATTCATAACGAGTGCAGCAGGCCTGACATAAGCACGCATTCTCATAATGACTGTTCAACCAGTTGTATTACTTACTACAAATCCATAGACGCAGCAGTGACAAGAACTAGAGTACCAACTTTAAAGTCATGTGATAAGGTGGGAATATGTGGAACTTGGAGGCATAAAGTCTAAAGTCCATCCTGAGTCTTTTTCCCTCTAGATCTGTTATTTTTAGACTAATTTAGGCTCAGTGAGTATTTTTTCTCTTCTCCTTGTTTCTTATTTTTATATTTTCTTCTAGTGTTCCTTCCTCCCTCCCTTACTTTCTTCCTGTTAATATACTATAACTTATACATTAGAATTTTCATGGGGCTCAGGTTAAAATTAACAGATAACTATGTACACTGCAGATGTACAGATGCTTGCCTTTATCTGTGTTCTAATTCCTGATAGGTGTCCATTTTCTGTTTTGTTCACCTCAGTTCAATCAAATTTCTTCTCTACAGAGCCTCATAAATTTTCGTTCATTTTTAAGCAAGAGGTTCTGCTTTATTTCTTGGTTTTAACATTAAGATAAAGTCAAATTTAAAAGTCCATTCATTAATTTTAAAATTATAATTCACTTCCACGCCTTGCAGTTCCCTCTATTGTTTCTGCTTAACCTCCAATTTTAATCTACTGTGTTCTCTACCAGGAGCAGTACTTAAATGGAGTGAGAAATGTGCACTCCAATGCCACACAATAGTGGTGAAGTTAAAACAGCATTAACCAGCGTTTGAGTTTTATGCATATGAATCCTTTTGGAGGTGCAAGTTCATTTACTCTGAAGTACAATTCAATTTATGATGGTAAGCACTGAATGTCCATGTACTTTGGCTCTGGTAAAATGGTAAGACAAATTCATATCAAAAGGTTTAAAACCACATTTAGAAAATTACATGTAAATATGACATACTGAATGAAGAACTTCACCAAGTGTTCAGAGTATATGTGGAGGCATGACACGAGGGCGGGCCACACAGCTAATGAGCACTGCCGTGAAACAAAATCGTAAAACCCAGGGTAGCTGCTGAGTCCATTGAAATAATAATCACCTCAAGTACAGCCTGCTGGCTCATTTTGCTCTCTGGTAAAACAGGAATATGTAAGAAGGAAATGAGTCAAATTTCACATCATCTCTTAATAGATAAACTTAGGCAAATAGTTTCTACGGGACCTATGATCACAGAAATATCCTGTTTCTATTTGGCCCTGCTTTACAATTCAAGTGAAACAGAAACCCAGAACACTGTGAGGAAACCTGAATGAGACAGGTTTCCCACTTCTACTATACAAGATGACTCTTGAGAAGGAGGTTGAAATGGATTAGACAATCTAAGCCATTTGCTAGAAACCTAAGAAGATAGTAGATAATAGGATTAGGGAGCCCAAGCCATAACACAGGAGAAATAATGTAAGTCAGGGATGACAAAGAGCTTTCATCTTGCCAGCCAACTATAGCTAATTGGATGCCAAGAACACAAAATTGAGAAAGATTTGGAGGATGTGCCTAGACCCTGCAGTCTAAAGCTCTGTGACCGATTGGTGACATCTGCCAAAATACGGGCATACAGCACCCGGTATTGTATGATGGATGTATATATCTGAGAGGTAGAGGCTGCCTGACATTGCTTAGTTGACAGATTATTTCACACTGTTTTATGCCACATTCTTGTTGTTCTTGTCATTACTACTCTTCTTTGATTATATTCTGATTGATTTCTCTGTGTTATCATAATGATTATTTCTTATTGACTAAGGCAAACTCAATTATCTCTATACCCAGCACTTCCTAATATACCTTAAATAATTTTCTAATATTTGATTTTAATACAACATTGTTTTATTAGCAAACATGTGCTTAGTGTCCTATGTGCAGAAAATAACACCTAGGGTATGCTCTCAAGATTAGTGAGACCCAAGTTTGCAGAGAATCTCTTGAATCTCTCCTTATATAAGAGATTCAGTCATTAAATTTTTAGACAACTTAGAAGGTATACTTGCTTATGGATCATGGACACAATTTATTGTTTTGTACTTATCCAGCTTTCTACATCTCACTCATCCTTTTTATCTTCAGCTCCTTGTTCGCCTGAGCTAATACTTATTTTTAAACTACATTATATTTATCACTTTAATTTTATATGTATGAATGCATTGCCAGTGGTATGCAAGTGCACCTATGCCTGAAAAGGTCAAAAGAGGGTGTTGGATCCTCTAGAACTGGAGTTATAGATGGTTATTAGACACCATGTGGGTGCTGGAAATTGAAGCTGGGTCCTCTGCAAGAGTAGCCTGTGCTCTTTATCCCTGAGCCATCTCTCCAGTCCTAGTATTTGTTTTTAAAGATAATTTTGCTCTGACTGTTATGCTGAAATACATTATGCATGGGTAGATGGAATGTATGTATTAGGGTATTAATTTAGACTTTTTGCATGATATATTCCTTAAAATCTGCACAGAAATGTTATAGGTTTCCTGAGATCAGGGAGGTAATGTATATGATCCTGTTTGTCTGCTTGCATAAGCCACTCTCCAGGAGCCACATATACTATGGCTGTTTGGGTGGCACAGAATGAGTCCTCTTTAAATAGTTTTCCTGAAGAAGAATGGAACTGGGTGAATGTTAGGAAGGTTACAATGAGAATGTGTGTGCATGACATGCAGAAATGGATCTCATTTACTTGGTCCATCCCTTTAATAAACTGTGATGCTTTCCTGGGTGTTTGTGATGAGTCGTGCTGAATCCCAGAGATATGGAAGTCTCAGTCTGCTTCTGGTCATCTTATGGGTCAAGCAAACAGATCACTAAGAAGTGAAATTGCATACCATAAACTATGAATAAGATTTTGGGTTTCCTTGAGAGGAGATACTGAATCCCTTTGAGAGAGATGACACAGGAGGAAAAGGTGCCACACTCTACTGGTTAAAAAAAGAATGAAAGTATGCAAAGTGAGATGTCATCCTATATAAACCCTGTAGCTCTGGAAAATGCAAATGTCTAAACATTTATTATTTTATTTATTATTTATTAACACCGACCCTTCCCCCTCAAGTTCATAGCATTAAGAGCTGAAGCCTTTGAGATGCTTTGGGGAGGCCTCACCTTCATGAGTGCAACTAAGGCCTAAGAGATTTTTTTTTTGTTGTTGTTCTTTGTATCATGTGAGTACACAGCAAGGGATGCCATTTATGATAAAAGTGCTTACCAGAAATCACATCTGCACTTACCTTGATCTTGGACTTCCTAGCCTCAAGAATAAGTAAATCCTATTGCTTACCAAGTACACAGTCTAAAGTATTTTGTCTCAGGAATCTGAACACAAAATGACAGTAGGTTACTCTGTTTTGGAGTCCTCATTCTAGAGGGATAGTGTGACATATAATCAAGCATTTCTTTAAACATTTAGCTATTCTTATTTTATGTTTATGTGATTTTTGCCTGCATATATGTAAATATACCATGTGGGAGGCTGGTACCTGTGGAGGCCAGAAGAGGGCATCAGACCATCTGGAACTGGAGTTATTGATGAGTGGGGAGGATTGAACCCAGGTCCCCTGTAAGAGTAACAAGTGCAGGTGCTCTTAACCACTGAGCTGTCACTGCATTCCCCCAAATCAACAATTTATTGATCTAGTATAAAATTAATAGGATAAATGAGGAATCAAAAACTATGAAGTCAAGTGATAGAAAAAAAATTTAAATGTAGAGTTTTTGATTCATCAAAGTTTAATTTTGTTGAAGATTTTTCACTACTGAGTACAATTCTATATACTGTTTAGATATTTATTATGTTTATTTTATGTTTATGAGTGTATTGGCCATATGTAAGTATACCCAATGCCTGTGTAGGTCAGAAGATGGCATTAGATACCCTTGGAATGATTATGGATGGTTGCTCGCTGCCCATGTGGGTGCCAGGAATTGAACTTGGGTCCTCGGCAAGAGCAGCTAGTGCTTTTAACTGCTAAGCCATCTCTCCAGCCCCCCAAATCTATATTTTTGAATAGCAACTTTCATACTTCATGTTATAATAATGGAATTTTTAAATAGTGGCAGTATGGCCATTAAATAAAGGAGTGTTGATGGTGAGGAATATGTAATTCTAAATCTGAATGCACTTCAGTTCCTCCTGGTCTTTGAATGTCTGAATCTATGAAAATCCTATTCTATAATCCTTGTAGGATTTTTGTGTGGTCATGGTGGTGAACTCTTTTAAACTCACCATGCAGGAGGCAAAGGCAGGCACATCTCTGGGAGTTCAAGGCAAGTCTAGTCTACTTAGCCAGGGTTCCACAGTGAGAACCTGTCTCAAGAAACAAAACAAAAACCCGAAAGCATAAATTATATTTTCATTTTACATATTAATATGAGTGTTTGTAGCACAGCTAGATTCTTTTTATTGATAATTTTAATCATCATTCATTGCCATATCATTTATAATCATGAGCTCCACTTTGATGAAGGCAATCAGTTACAGGCAAGGGATAGAAGAGTAACCCATAGCTTAGGAGTATTCCCAATGCTATCGAAGACACAAGTTGGCCCTTTAAAATTTTTAATATATATCTAAAGGAAGAAGAAATCAATTTCAAACAGATCTCAAAAACTGTTGGGCTGTCTTCAACAATGTAAGTGAATCCAGATTTTATTTTGCCTCTACTTTCTTTCTTTCTTCCATCAGGAAAGTAAACTCATAAGATCACGATAACAGAGCAACTCCTAACATATAGATTGCTACAGTATATTGTTATTCGGGTCTTAATTACATTGAAATTTTTCTACGTTTAAATAGTACGCGATGCCCACTCAAAATATGTCAGTGTGATAGCAAAGGGAGAGGTAACAAGGAATAGCAAGAAATTATTAATGAGGAAACTATAGGACAAGGGACACTGGTTCTTAAAACATAAAATAAAACATTGCAAATATAATCAGTTTTCTTCTTGATATGAATTTAGGATTGATTCTAATAATATTTGCCATGACTTTGGAATAATTAGTCTAAAAATTTCTACCAGTTTTTCTGATACTTTCAGTTTCACAGATCCAATTATATGTTACTAAACTTGGGCTGCTATAAAATACTACAGATTAAGCCATAGCCAAATCACAACAAATTTATTTTCTCACAGTTCTGGTGACTGGAAATTGGAGGTCTGGGTGCTAGCTTCATCAGGTTCTGGAGAGGACCCTCTTTTTGGAATGTAGTCAGTCATCTTCTCACTATGTCCTCTTAGGACTTCTCCATGAAGAAGGGAAGGGAGGGAGAAAGAGAAAGACAAGATCAAAATATTCTGTTGTGTCTTCTTAAAAGGACCCTAATGTTCCTGAATCAGCCCTACCTTATTATGAATCTTAACCTTAAGTACTTTTAAGATTCACCATCTCCCATCAGAATCATGCTAAGGGTGGGGTTTCAGCATGTGAATTTCTAGGGGACACAAATAAATGGATACTCATCACTTTAACACTGTACTTTACAGAATTCTGTGTTTTGATATGAGAATAGCAAAACCAGAAACAATTGAAAGAATCCAGTCCCAAAGTTGTATAGCGTACATTTAAGGAAATATTCAGCTTCAAATTGGTTAGAGGAAGTCAAGTTGGTTTTGTAAGAGTCTTCAAGCAAATTCTGTTATTAATAAACACAGAATTTGATTTCTGAGCTATAATCTCATTGGTTTTCACATAACATGGTTCGCCACCCCTTACAAAGGCTAAGCCTGTGGCCCTAAAAAGTGGGGAAAGCCTCTAATACATCACAATCCCCTGTACAGAGTATTGATTGCATCAACGTGGAGTTAAATTGCCACCAAAAATTTAGTTAGATTGCTCTGGGGTAGCTGGGAAACTTTGATTGTAGCATGATGGTGAGTGGATGTTTCCTAGTATCAAAGAGTGATGAGAGTTAAAAGAAATCCCAGCTTAATCATGCTGGCTCAGAAAACAACAAAAACATACAGAAACACACACACACACACACACACACACACACACACACACACACAGGCATGTGCATGCACCACAGTGGTCAGTGCAATATCCACAGCAAAGAAATCAACCAAGCCTCTGGGTTGGTATTTCCACTTTCTACTTACCATCTTGAGTCAAAAATGGGCAAAAAGTTACCAGAACTCAGGAGCTAAGGTAACAGGGAGGGAGGCAGGCTAATGGTCATATCTCACAGGCAAGGAAGGCATTTGCCTTCCTTCCTTTACAAGGGAAGAACCATTATTTCTCTAGTGACAGATAACATCTTTGCTGCATCCAATTAGTAAACCACATGAGCATAATGTGGCCCGCCCTCTGCCAAAGCAATGGTGTAAATGCTAGTCCTGCTTTTGGAACCAATCCTAGACTAGTACTTTCTACTCAGAACCCTCAAAGTGGTACAAAAATCTGTGTTTGCATTTCAGTATTTGTAAATGAGTTTTTTCATAATGATCTAAATCTCAACATTTGTCTTCCCTTCCCTCCCTGGAATGCAATATGTACAGCTTCCTTAGTTATTTATATTCATTCATTCATTTTAGAAATGTTCACTCATTCATTTTAGAAATTAGAACCAAATGATCAGCGCATGCTGGGTGGCAACACTACATTACCATCCTTGATGATGATGCATTACCATTACTTTGCTAAATCTTGGGAGAACACAAAGGAAGTTATTTGAAATAACAGAGATGCTGATGATATTTCTGAGAAGGCAAAGTGATTTTTCCTGGCTCCACTTTAATGATCCGTGCCCACATCTCCTCTCTCCAATGGCTGCATCTCAAATTACGGACTTTGACAAAGCTGAACTAGGCTGAAGGTCATGCCCCACTGAATATGTGCTCCTTTGGCAGCTCCCTCCAGCCAGGCAGAGTGCCTGGTACCCCATCAGAGGAAAAGCCTGCTCAAAGCTAGTGAGAAAAGGTGAGCAGAAGGCAGATGGCTGAGCTCTGAGATAAGCATAATCCAGTGTGCTCTGAAACCTGAGGAAACATTGACTTAATTATTTGAAAAATAAAGTTATTATCAAATCCCAGTGGAAATGAAGGACCTTTAGTCAATATCTGTTGAGTTTTGCTTTCTTAAGTCTTTGAGCCTTTCAATGAAATACTCACTAAAACTCTAAGTTCGGACTTGTTTCTCAGGTTAAGATTTAACCTGTAACTTGTTAGAATTGCCAGTGAATGCAGTTCTATTGCAAAACAGGAAAGCAAACTTCTTTTTTTTTTTGCATTTGGAATTCCAGTGTTTTATCAGGAGCAGATGTTTCTTCACTTTGTATGTGTTAGTCTTTAACGTGTCTTTTCGAAGCATGTGCCTCATAGGACACCAATAACAATGCTGATGAAGAGAAGATTTCAGAGTTTCATGTTGTTTCTAAATTATGTAAGCTGAGTCTCAGAGCTAGAAAGAGGACTAGTGTATTGGTGATAATCCATTGGAGCTGGGATCCAAGGTTATAAAGCACCTTCCCCACCAGGGATACTGTATGAAGAGACGTGATGAGGAGTCAAGTAGTCTATTGTGTACTGTCTGTAGTTAGCCCAGTGTCCACACAGGCTATGTGTTAAATATATATCAACTATTAGTACTTGCCATTGTATTTCTGTCTCCTTTCTTAGAGGGAAAATGAAGAAAGTCAAGATACTCTTGTTTTTTAAATTTTTCAATGGGATCTTGGTTATTTTTATCATCAACAATCATCTGCATATAGAACAAGGTAAAGCAGACTAGGTATGGGGAAGATGAAGTCATAGTCAGCTCAAGTCTACACGGAACTTGCCTACAGTTGGAGATGAGTGATAGACAGGGGTTTAATATCTACACAGAACATGCATGTTAGTGCCAAATGGCCAAGTAGTATGAGTTAGACACCTGGTAGCAGAGGAGATAGCCTTGGAATTGGTCTAAAGACCATAGGTAGCATAGAAAAGAAATGGCAAGTACCTCAGAGAGTGGCTCAAAGAAGAGCTTGAGACCCCTCAGCATCGCTTATTGAACAGGTCAACACACAGACACACTCTCCCCAAGGATTTGTATTCAGGACTTATGGGTGGAATATGACCATTTTCATGTGTAACAAATTTTTCAGAGCAACAAACCACAGTTCGTAAACCACTGCCTTTGACAATTGCCTGTGATTAGGACTGTGCTGCTAAGTCACACTAATGACACTGAGACACAATGCTTGACATATAATAAGTACTTAATGTAGGAAGGAAGGAAGAGAGGAGAGTGAGGACAGGTACTACTACATTCCTGAGGTCAGTTTAGGAAACTGTGCTCAGCTCAGACTTTGTAACACTGATATTCTCATTTCTAGACAGGAGGACCCCATGAATGAAACTGCCGTCTTCTTCCACAATGAGAAAAGCATCCCTTCTCCCAGCTATATGAACAGGTCTTGTAATGATCTTAACTTAGGCCAACCTTGCCTACCTCATCCCCATTCTGTTTTCTAAACTTCCATAACACTGTTTCACTTTGGATTATCTTCTTTCCAGGAAGGTCCATCTCTTGTCTACACTTGGTTTCTTCTCCTTTAGCTGAACTGCCATCTTAGAGGGGTCATCGTGACATTCAGTTTCACTACCTTGTTTTCCTGGCCATTTGTTTGCTTTCCCACATTTCCCCGTAGTCATAAGATTCATGCAATTCAAAACATCCAACTTCAGTCCTTGTTACTTTGCTCACAGCTCTACCCAAAATATGGCAATGTCTTTTTAGGGAAATTTGTCAAGATTCATTCATTTAATGAATGCATTGATACCTCTGACAGGACCCTCCTTTCCCATTTGATCTGGTTCTCAGATCATTTTCTTTTTCTGTATCATTTCCTTTGCTCACTAAACCTTCTTGATTTGATGGGCTGTCAGAGGAAATATATTGCATGCTACCTCAAACTTGTCATTGTCCACCTGAGCCCATGCCCCCCAAACCATCATCATCTTGAAGAATGCCCTGTGATCTCAAGCTGCTTGAATTCTATGAAAATGGAAACATGTTGAGGAGTCCCTCAGGGCTCAACCGTTTTAAGGGCTCTTCAGAGATTTAGAGGAGAAATTCTTTTTTTGGCAAGCAGTATGAGAATTAGGTTACATCTAAATTAAATAGAGCAAAATTTGTCATATGTGGCCCAGTTCTGTACCTAGAAATTCTGGCATACACGCATAAACACATACCCTTTAAGATTCATATTATTTTGTTTTGATAGAAAAGTATACACATTTGACTTTAATAGTAGTGAAATTCTTTCACGCCTAGTATATTTCATAGAACGGCCACAGTAGGACAGATGTGACGATGCCTATTTTATTGATATACATATGAGAGGAATTCAATATGGTTTCAAAGGTTACACAGCTGAATTCAAGTCCTGTATCCTAAATGGCTCTGCTATGGGATATTCTGGAATTTCAAGTAAGAATGAGGTAGTTGTGTGATCTTCAAGAAAATAGTTGTCCTACTTCATTTTGTTGAGTGATAGCCTGGAGGAGTGTTTAGATTGAGGGCCTGTATCAGTTGGTCTGAACAAGGTCTGCTATTCTGCCCTTCTAGATATTATAAATATTTCCTAAGCTCCTATACCTAAGTCCACATCCTGGAGACTGAGGTATTAGATATAAGTGGACTTTTGATGGGCTACGGTCTCCTGAGATTTATAGACACATGGTAGAATTTGAGAAATGTTACTCTATTGTATTGCAGTTCTATGGCAATTCTCCTTTCAGGTTCTTCTTTACTTGGACTGAGATCTTTATGAAAGTCACTAAGACTGATTGAACTGATTTATGAGGCTCTTCCTGTACCTGCAAGAGGCTATAAATAACAAAAGTTTAGTGTCACTAGATGGGATTTTTGCAACTGCATAAGTGACTTTGTCTGAATAAAGAATACTATTCCTATTCCTGAAACTCAGATTATTTTAGGATGAAGGCAGGGCTACCAGCCATGAAATGTATAGCCTTAGGCTCAGAAAAGTGCCTAGGTTGCAAAGAGCCAAAATGGATGCATCTCTACAAACCTCCTATCTTCTTGTCTCTGCATTTTAACAGTTGAGACTCCTCTGTGGATTTGCATTCAAGGAGAAACTAGGCTGTCAAAGAGAAAATAAATTACTGTGTTTTAGGATTTTGTCATCTACTGAAGCAAGTGAATTTTCCACTATGCCTTGTCAGTATGGAAAGCCTCTGTCACAGAAGAATGTGCAATCATGTTTGATTGCCTACTAGTCAGTGCAGGTGAAATGAACAGGTGTTCTGCATGGACAGCCACTTTCTCTCTGGAACTGTAGTCACATTCATCGTGTCTCTTCAGCTCTCCTTAAGACCAAGTCTAGACAGAAGTCCTGCTCAGCCTGGAGGTGATTCTCTGACTCTAGATCCTGCAGCCGCTACCTTGTAGAGCCACTGCAGCTGGTAATCATGGGGTGTGAGATACAGGGAAGGGGACAGGACAGAGTAACAGTGATAATGACAGGAATCAACCTGGGAGCTCTGCTTGCTTCCATGTTCGATCAGAGTACTCCAAAGAGTTAGATATGAATGCTCTCATTTTCAGAAGATGGAGGGAACTGGGTCCCAGAGGCAATGCCTGGCCTAGTCACCCTATTGTCCCTTGAGCCATTCTGCTAACCTGTTTCTTATTTTATACTGTCACAGTCAACATCCTTCTTCTAGTTTTCTACTTTTCATAACTTTCCCAAGAAAGTCCCTTGAGCATTTGAACTTGAGTGGTCCACACTTCCAGATGGCCAGTAATTTGACTGAACTGAATAGGAGTGCTTTATTGCCCATGTATGGGAGCTCTGTGCTTAGTCCTTATTGCAAAGCTGACTCTGTCCCACTCATATCATTATCTGTCTTAATGTGTAAATTCTCACAAGCTAGAGAAATAGAGCTTCCCACATCAGAGACAGCTTTGGGTTTCAAGGCCAACTGCTCAGATTATTAATTATATGGGCATTAACAATTCATTCTTTCACTCTGAGTTCAGTTTCCTCTCCCATAAATTGGGGTTATGAATCTGCCCTAGGCCTCTTAGGAAGATTAAATGTGAATTGCACAGAATAATCCCTGCCACATAATTGGCATTTGGCAACACAGACAACATATAATACAAAAGATAAAAGGAGGTGCAGTAGTCAAAATTAAATTGTATTATGAATCTCAGCTGCTAATCACAAACATCGCCTGTGCCACAAATGGTAGCTTCCACTAGTAGCTGTTCAGTACTCATGAGTAGAGTGTGCGGCATTACAGGGTGTACACTGGTTGGCATGCATCCTTCTGCTTTCTAAGAGCATTTGTAGCTGAGCTCCAAAAACCAATGTATCTTGGCAGCCTCCCATCTTTTCAAGAACGGAGATCAGTACAACACCATGAATTCCTCATCAGATATCCTCAGTTTGGTATATTGTGAAGCATTGTAATAATAAATGCTGTCATAAACTGCTGAAATAAGTGATTCTAGAATGACACTAAGAACCCAGCTGCATAGATTTAAAGATCCAACATCTGTACTCTGGGATTTTGTTCCTTTATAATTGTGGTTCTTAATTACATTGATTCAGGTTTACCGTTGAATTCAACAACTTTAAGGCAAAATATACAAGCTTCTTAGAGAGAATGGACTAGGAGGATTACCTTTTCTTATGGACCCATCATCGTTTTGAACAAGTTATTTATCCCTTTGTAGGCCTCTGTTCCACCATCTATAGATTTGTGATTAATAGTGGCCCTAAATCATAAAATCACAGTTGGGATCAAAGTAGATGATACGCACCAGTCACCTGCTTAGATATTCTCCAGAAAGGGTAAGCATTGCAACTGCCTCTGTGGTTGCAATATTCTTGCAAGTCCTCAGAATGCAATACAGTGTAACCCTTGGATCAGAGAAACTAAGTTGATAATTTGTCAGCTGAGAGACACAGGCTGTTTCCACTTCGTGATTCCCAGCTGCTTGCTCTGAAAGAAGGAAGGAGAGCAGCAGGAATTACCGTTTGGTTGGCATGGGGAGTGTTCCTTCCTACACTCTCTTACCCTTGGCAGCAGAGACAGTGTCCTCAGCAAAAGAAAACAAGAGAATCACCAGAAGGTGAAGTTCATCTCTCCCAGGATACTCTTGTGCTTGGTATTTTCTTCAGTGCCCTTCATAAATATTCACAGATAGTCAATGCCTCTTCGAAGAGGCATTGACTATCTACCCATGCTTGGTCTACTGGTTAATGAGGGAAACTGCAATTGCCAAATCCACTTTCCTTCCCCACAGCTCCTTTAACTACTGACCTTCTCCTAAGCTTATAATGGCTGTGATTGAGTCTTCTCCTATCAGAATGTCAGGCCAGTAGCCCGTGTTTCATGCTTTTCTTTGTCCCAATGTTTCCTGTCGTCCATACACACTAAAGTGTACTGTTGCTGTTTTCAAATCTCTGTAGGGTCATGTCTATAAATAAAAATAATCTGCATTTAAGACATTATAGAAAGACTGGAATGTGAATGTTTTCAATGAAGGTCCAAAGTTTGCCACAATATTTTCTCATCTTTTTTACATTCTGGACAAATAGTAACAAGCCATATCTCTCTTTCGGCAATGTGAATAGATCCTGTTTTGTTAGAGAGTCCTACTCCAGTACTAATAACAATGACATTTTAAATATAAGACTACACAACATTCTTTAAAATAGTTAACCTTTACATGTGACATTTCATTGGATGTCTAATTAGCAGTAACATTTTGTTGTTTGCCATCTTAAACTTAACAGGTCTGTAAGTCTCAGAAAACTAATCTTGTTTAAGCAATCAATCATCCTAATGAGAATTTCTGTCTTTAGGATCTCTTCTCCTTTCACCTTTCCTTCTCCATTCCTTTGGCCCCTTCATGGACTTTTTCTAACTTCCTGTCTGTGCTGGTTTTTCTATTAAGAAGTAGAGTACTTCTCATTTATAACTCTTACTTTGAGATGACTTTTTTCTTTGTACCAATTATGAGAAGTTCATGCATACTCTCTACTTTCATATAGTCAAGGGAAAACCTCAGCAACTAGTCCAGTGAAACAAAATAAGTGAATTACTGAGGCAGAAATACCACTTTTATATTATGTTTGCTTTTATTTTACATTACTGTATAATCTGCTTCTGAGAAGCTTTATTAACATATATTTGTTATAAGTTAGCAAGAAATAAGAGCATACAAATGATTAGATATTCAAGCATTTATTATTTGGGCTTTCCTTCCCATTAATGTATATCCCAGTAGGGAAAGAAGAAATCAAATTATCACTGTGCCAAGTACTTTAAACGTACCATCTCATATAACTTCAGAATTACTCTATAGAGTAACATTGTTATTTTCATCTCAAAACCACATGATGTTAGATTCAGAGTCTTAAGAAATAATTCTACACTTAGAATGATGCTGTCATTTCTTAATTTTCATGAAGTATTGGTTGATGAGTAATGTAGGAAAAGACCAAGGCTAGAGGTAGAGAGATAAGTTATATACTGTTACACAAATTTAGAGATTGATGATAGTCCAAATCAGAGCAACGAACATTAAGTAAAATCTACAGAGCAGAAAAAGACAGTAATTGACAATGTTGTATACATTTCAGGACCAATATTAGCAGTATTTGGTGACTAACTGAGAGTGAGATCAGGGATGGTAATAGGTGATTCCAGATTCGCAGTATGATACCTTGTGAAAGAATGGAGCAGACTGTTCAGATAAAAGGGAAATGGGTCTGTATTGTCTCTTAGACTCAGACACTAAGGACTGTGTGGCTGAGAAACATGGTTGTGCGGGCCTGCTCTTGACTAAAGTAACTTAGAATCTAGTCGTTTTTATGCCTCCATAAGATGAGTCAACAACACAGTTTTGGTGAGGACTGATAACATTTGATTGATGAACACTTTGGAAACAAAGTAGCAGCAAACAGCAGTGGGAACACTGGCCAGGCTTGTTTTGTTTACTGACTAATATCTGAGTCAATCAGCAACAAAGTTAATGCACGAATTTTTATTGGTTCCTCTTTATCTTCTTTTCTCTTTATTCTTCTCCAACCTTAGGAAATGGTAAACTCATATTAAAAAATATATAAGCACACAAAAATGTTTTATAAGAGAAAAACCGTGGGATTTCTCAACACCAGCACATCAAAGGCTGAATTTAGGATTCACAATGACATTTGCATGAGCATTTTATCTTTCCCAGGTAAAAATATGTATTTATGAGAAAACCTATTCATGCTTGGCTGGCTGTTTCTTTTGCTATGATTTAAAATTGAAATATACCAAATAGCCTGCAGTTACCTGTTTTAGCTTTGGTAATTTAGATATATTTATAGAAATTAAAAATATCAAGAAAAATCTAAAACTTGACTTTATTAACATGTATAATAATTATGATCTAATTAGTTATCACTGAGAAAAGCTAGAGAGATTATAAGTTGGTTATGACTAAAGAGTAATTAACCTGTAACATGCAGATAACTACATCTAAGATAAGTACTCATTTTAATTAAACTAGAGCTACCTGAAAACTTTTTGAACCAAAAGAAAGATTTCAGTGCTTCCCCCTATATAATAAAAATTAATTCTGAATAATAAAAACTAATTCTCAGTTATGAAAAAAGCAAAGAACATTGATTGAACAGGTTTCAGATTTTCTTCTCATGACCCTACGGATGATTTTAATTTTTTCAAGTGTGGCTGCACACCCGAAGCAGACGTTTCAGCCTTAGCTAGTCCTTGTTCCCAAGGGGGGCTTTCTGGCTCTTTTATTTCCTGGTGCCAAAGCTGTACAGGAGAATAGTACAGACACCACAAAATGACATCTTCTCCATTCAACAAAGGCTCAGTGTGTTGTTCCGCCTGTCAACAATCATGAGCTAGACAGGACTGAAGTCCCAAAGTAGCCACAGGACAGACTTATAGGACTGACTATTATTCTTTTGTGATCTGCACTCTGCCTTTAATAACTGTGGTTTTATTACTAGTCATTTTTCAGGTAGAGCCTTGGGCTACATTTTATTCTGTTTTCCTTTGCACTTGATAAGAAGGGATGAGAGAGCCAAAAATAAATAAGTCTCTGTGTTGTAATTGCTCACAGACCAGCAAGAATACAGACATGCAGGCTGAGTGGAGATGGGATGAAGACAGCATTGCCCAGGCTGAGTAGGAGCATGCAGAACCTTTACCTGGTAGCGTGGGACTTGGCAATTTGTTTTTGAGACCTACCGAGGCTTTGGGCTAGTGTTCAAGAAATATCTGTAGAAGGATATTGATTATTGGTAAATACATTCACATATTAATGTCATTATAAATGATAAAATCTTTAGTACAAGGCCTACAAGACCTTTTTCATTTCTTTTAAAAGCTAGAATAGAGATTAGAAAGATGGTTCAGTGGTTAAGAACACTGACTGCTCTTACAGAGGGCCCCGGTTTTGTTCCCACTACCCACATGGTAGCTAACAATAGTCTGTAACTCCAGACCGGGGGAACTAATGCCCTCTTCCTACCTCTGTGGTTATTGCATTACAGAGGTGCACCTACTTACATGCAGGCAGCATACTCATACAAATAAAATAAAAATAAATATTTTAAAACTTGGACAAGCAAATGAATGCTGCTTAATGAAGTTCAAGTTTAAATAATGAAAAAAGAAATGGCGTAGCAAAAATGGAGTTTGTCATACTTATTTTGAAGTTCTAAAGATAAAGCGCTCATACAAATATCACCTAGAATATTAATAATCTCATTACCCAGTGCAAGGATGATGCAAGGGGAATATTTGTTAAGGAAATGACTGGAGCACTCCACCATCAACCATATTTCTAACTGTAGTTGAGTAAGGTAATCCCACCTGAGTCCAAAGGGTGGTTTTTAAGAAGGATAGCTCTTCAGTCCTATTACAGAGTCAGGACCAATGTTTTTCTAGGTACCACCTTTTCCTGAAATACCAGTTTTTCATTTATCAGAACATGTTGAGATATGATAATCCTTGCCATAATTATTATCACTGCTGGGACACCTGTTCTATATCAGGGTCTGTCTTAGGTATTCTTCCCAATTCAGTTAATCCATAAAATGATACTTGTATAAAGTACATTTTATTAACCCCCTATTTCTGAGTAAGAAAACTCTATCTTTTGTAGGATAAGAATCAGACAAGGAAGAAATTTGAACTCCTATGTGAATTTGTTCCACTTATGATATAGAAACCATAATTCATTTTTCATCAGTGTTATATGAATTAAATTTATAACCATAAGTGCTACAATATATACTTTTGATGTTCCTTAAGAGGTGTGGATAAAGATATTAGTTAGACTCTTTTCACTGGGAAACATCTCTAATTTTAATCATTTTAGAGGGTGGAATTTATTTTAGCTCATAGCCTCACAATCTTCTAGCAGTGGTCCTTGGCTCTATCAGTTCTGGATCTGTGTTGAGTGAGAGCCTCATGGGATCAAGAGATGACTCACATCACGACAGACAGAAAGCAAAAAGCGGAAGGAACCAGGTACAGCCTTCAAAGACAAGTCTTTTGTGACCTACTTCCTCCAGCTAGGCCTATCTCTAAAGTTTCCACCTCCTTCCATAGAAGTGCAATAGCTGCAGACCATATGTTCAATACAAGATATTGTGAGGAGCATTTCGCCTTCAAATAATAAAAGTAAAAGTGATGATGATGGCAGCTCCATAGCAAGTAACAATTAGTTGAGTATGGATGGTTTACGGGATGTTTCCATGGATGTGTTGGAAGAACACTTTCTCCTGTTTGTGCTGGATTGACTTTTGGTGATGCAGCTGTTTTTAAGTCATTTTTCCTTTTATAAATACATCTTCACAAATACCCCTGTAATAACACCAGTAAAACTAATTTGTTGACCACATTGGACTTTGGTAATGTCCTTACTTCATTCTGTAATGTGTTTCCTATCTGGGATGAGTAGATATTTGTTGACATCTCCCAGGGATGATGTCATGGACATATCACCATATGTCACTCACCCCTAGTAAGCCAGGCTATTTGTTCATATGCAGTTCTATCAATGTGATACACAGCACTAACAGATTGAAAGATTATAGAACACAGGATCATTCCAATTGGATTCTATCATGTATATATACCACATTTCCATTATCCATTCATTAGTTGAAGTACATATAAGTATTTTTCCATTTCCTAATTACTTTGAATACAGCAGTGATGAACATGGTTGAGCAGGTGTATCTCAAGTAGGGAAGGGTACTGAGTCCTTGGTATATGCTAAGGCATCATACAGCTAGTCATGTGGCAGATAGCCTTTTGAGAAAACTTCACACTGATATATGATTGTGCAACACTTTACTATAATTCCCTTTCCAGGTAATTTAGTATGTGGTGTGTGGGGTGTGTGTGTGTGTGTGTGTGTGTGTGTGTTGTATGAGAGAGAGACAGAGAGAAAGAGAGAATCTGTGTGCATAGCTGAATGAGAATTTATCCCCAAGAGTGGCTTTAGCCCAGCTAAAGCCACAGCTTCATTGTGCCTTTCCAAGTGCTGATGTTAAACGCGCGTGTGTCCACATGTCCACACCCTGGGTGCTTTCGTGGGTGCTGTGATCTGGACTCCAGTCCCATGCTTCTGTGGCAAGCGCTCTTCCTACTGAGCCATCTCTCCTTCTCCTCTACCACCTTCTTCACTTCCTTCCGTTTATTCACACTTTGCTCTTCTGCTTTTCCTCTCCAAATCCTTGATTATTCTTTCCCAGTTTGTTTTTAAGAAACCCTTTTAGTTTTCATTCTTAAATTTAATTATTCATGTTCTCTGGGTTTCTGCCACCCAATTGTCTCACTTATTAATCCACACATTATTCAGATATTCAGATCCAAAATGTCCTGATTTTTTAAAAAAATTACTGCATTCTGGCTCCATGTAACTAGGAGTTTGAATTTACTGTTTCAAAGAAAAAACAATTTTTTCATTTTATAGATATTTCCCATGGTTTTTCAATTCTGTATTTGATTTATTTTTTTCTGCTCTACTCCAATCTCCCTCTTCTAAATCGCTGGGGTATAACACTACACTGAGTAGCTGTGGAATATTTTTCATGGAAGATTTATTGCTTAAACTTTTTTTTTCATAGAAATGCTTTTCCTATACCTCATAAGTTTTAACATATTGTGTTTGCATAATCAATTTTCTCAGGATACTTTATTTTTTAATTTTACAATGTTTTTATTTTATGTGTATAAGTGTATTGCCTGCATGTGTGTAAGTGCACCATGTTGTGCAATGCCCTTGGATGTCAGAAGAAGGTGCTGAATTCCTTGGAACTGGTGTTACAAGATGGCTGTTAACTGTCATGTGGGTGCTAGGAATCAAACCTGGGTCCTCTGCAATAGCAGCCAGTGCTCGTAACCACTGAGCATCTCTCCAACCCAGTCTAAGGATATTTTTTGTATTTCTCTTTTGATTTCCTCTTTGACTTACTGGTTGGTCAAGAAAATATTGTTTAATTTCTACATGTTCATGAACTTCCCAATATCCTTTCCATTACTGTTTTCTAGCCCCTCTCCATTGTATCAACTTTGATAAGAATGAAGTTATAAAGAAATTTGTACTATCTATGAATCTCTACCTTGTTCAAATGAGTAGACCAGATAAACCTAGTAGAAGCAATAGATTGTAGATAATTGATAGGTGACATCAAAATATCATATATTAGATAAGATACTGAAAATAATGTTTGTTGCAGCTATTTTGTCTCTTTTTCTCCCTTGTGCCCAACATACACACGAACTTTGCCTTTATGCCAATGTTTCTTTCTCTTACTCCTCTTTAAACTGGGTAAATTATTCCCCTGGAAACAAATCATGTCTTTAAGTATTAACTTACACAAACAACAATAGACATTTAAAAATAACAGTGTTCCAACAAATAATAGCTTAAAATATACACTCTTTTGCTGTTTTCTATATTAAAATCTACTTTTAAAATATAAATAAATTTAGCACTTTTAAGGCACTGCAATTATCAGCTATATATAGCTGCAATGGTATTAGAAAATTGTAAACAACCCCTCCTTACATTTTAATTTCAACTGTCATGAAGACTGAAAATAAATAGCTAGAACTGAGTCTCAAGTACCCCTATAGTCATTAAATATTAGCATGACATATGGCTTGCCTTCACTTATTTTTTTCTGTTTTATAAAACTGTTCTGCAGTGGGATCAATGTTCAATGAACTCAATTCCCTTTCTTCTTTTAACCAATTATTATTGCTTTTCCAAGATTTGTAAATGTGAAACATTACTAACTTGAAACATTTGAAAGTATATGTGTTTATATACTTAAATTCTAAATATTATGATCTTGTCCTTCATACTTGCTATTATAAATGCAGGGAAACAAAAATTTAAAGTTCTCTATTCCCACTTATTTCTTTCTGTTTTTGCTCACAAATGTAATCACCTACCCAAATAGGTGGTTTGGGGGAGGTGGAGGGTAACCTGGCCTAGGACTGCCTATGTAAGTAAGGTTTACCTTGAACTTCCAAAATTCTGATCCTCTCCTCCTACAGTATTGGGATTACCACACCCAGTTGTATTCTTGTATTTGTTAAGAAACAATCTGCCAACTGATCTACAATCTCTGCTACTTATTTTCTTGGATAAAGAAAGCCTTGAGATAGTCTTAAAAACAAAACAAAACAAAACCAAACATCTTAGGAAGGTTAAACTAATAAAAACATAGTAAGATGGTATTCTGGTACTTTTGCTTTTATAGTTTCTTGGTCTGTTTAGATATATAATTTATTTTGAGTTTTATAATTACATCCAACAGCCAAAAGGAGAATTTGTCAGGAAGTTGAAGAAGCGAATTCCAGAGGGTGTTATGAATCCAGGAGAAGATTTCCCGAGTTCAGTAATGTTGATCTAGTTCTGTGTTCTGGAGTGACTTCTGTAGAAAAGAAACAAAACAAAAAAAGCTACAAAGTTTTCAAATGTTAAGTGTGCCTGAATTCACAGAACCCCCATATACCAAATGCCTAACTTAAAAAAATGAATCATCTAAGAAGTGAATTTAGGAAATGCTTTTCTCATTTTTCACAAGGGCACACTAGAGATTACTTTTAAAATACAAGTCCCACTTCATAAAAACATAGGCATATAACATTAACATTTCTTTCCAGAAGTCTAACTAAAGTTGTCTGAAATATTCGAGAAAATTGTGATGCACAGCAAAATCTAAAAGGAAGGCTAGCTAATGGCACAATGAATCTTCATACCATCCAACTTTTCACTTCCTGTACCCTGAACAAGAGAGGGAAAATAGAATCCAAATGCCTTTTGCCTTTAACAAGCATCCGAAAGACCCCCACCGCCCCCAAATCCAGGCATCTTTCTTAATCTCCAACAACTCAGGCACTGTGTAGAAGTGTTATCCTGTTATCCTGCACGCCTGAGATTACTATGACAGGTAGATAAGTTGGAAGTTTAACCATTATCTGGAATCTAGAACTAAAGTTTCAGGAAGACTCATATTATTCCCTAAATGACAGCAGTGGTTGACTGTACCCAAAGTAGATGGATAAAAATATGAACCCTGCTATCCTTCTGGGAGCTTGAAGGCATGGGAGATGTGAGAAGCTGCTTATAAGAACAGATCCTAATAGGACTTTAGGCTTCAAGTCTCTAATGAGCTTTCCTTGAGAACAATGTTTCAAAATGTTGTCACAACTTCTTGCTGAGGGAATTAAGTGAATCCCATGTGTCTGTTTGGAATACAGCTCCTGGAAGCTTGCACCTGTTACCATCAGGATTTTCCTCACATGCCTTTCTTCTGTGATGATGGTTTATTTATTTATTTTTCTTTCTGTAGCACATAATAAATACTAGCCATAACTGAGGCTGTCTACTGTGATCTCTGTCTTCCTAAGAAATCCCTGAACCTGAGGATGAATTCCTAGCACAGGTATCAGATCAAGGGTAGTCTCTCTTTTGTGTATCTGGCTGGGTAGTAACTGTTCCAGTTTTTAAGAGAACTAAGAAAAGAGTCATCCAAATCAATTTTTAAAGTAATTTTAGAACGAACAAAATGACTCAGAGGGTAAAGGAACTTGCCATTAAGCCTGTTACCCTGAGTTGGATACTAGGGACCCAGTGGTAGAAGGAGGAATAGACTCCCCCAAGTCATCCTTTGGCCCCATATGTGGACCTTTTCATATGTGGAGGAGCTGTACACATACACATAAATAAATAGTTGAATGTAATAAAATGATTTTAATAAACATTTGTAATTTTTTTGAGAATTTTATACAATGTATTTTGGTGATGTTCACAGTCAACTTCTCCCTTAACACCTCTTGAATCCAATTCAGTATCCGTACCGCAAACCCAGCTTCATGTCCCCATTTTCAATAACCCTCCAGCTCTAAATTGAACTGTTCATAAACTTTTGGATGTGGGGGCCATCCACTGGAGAGTGGTCAACCTACTAGGATCCACATCCTAAAAGAAATATTATTCTCCCTCCCCCAGAAGCCATCAGCTGTCCGAAGATCCTCAATTAGGGGTGAAGGCTCATGGACACCATCCAGTTACATGGATTGATCTTGTTTAAATGTTTACCGGCTTGATCTTGAGCCTGTCTTGTGTTAGGGAACCACAGGTGTAGTGAGTTTATGAGGACAACAGTCCTTTTGTCCCCAACAGGTACAGTTTGATCCAGTTCTCCTTTATACTCTTTCTACTCTTTCTTTCATGATGGTCCCCGAGCCTTGGGGAGGGGGTGACGTGGATGTCACATTCCACAGTGAAGCACTCCACAGTGCTAGATTGCTCTACACTTTGACCACCATCCACTGCCTAATGAAACTTCTGTGATGATATCTGACGCTGCCCTGATCTAGAGAGAAAGATAGGAATTTAGAGGGAAGTTTGATACTATGCACATTCAGCAAAATAAGACTAGTAGGAACCTGTGAGTGGCCCAGCAGTGGGGTTAGGGTTATATCTGCAGCCCCGGGCATGTGTTTAAAAGTATTTTTATTTTTATTTTATGTACACATAAAATAATATGTGAGTGTATTGCCTGAATGTATGTAAGTGCACATGTGTTGGCAATGCACATGGAGGACAGGAGAGGGTGTTGGAGCCCCTGGAACTGGAGTTCAGACAGTTGTTAGCCACCATGTGGGTGCTGGAAATCAAATCCAGGTCCCCAGCAAGAGCATCCAGTGCTCTTAACTGCTAAGTCATATCTGCAGCCCTCCTACTTTACTTTCTATTATTTTAACCCCCTTATTTGTTATAGCCTAGAATTCTACCATGTGAGGCCCAGGGATTGAACTTAGGTTGTCCGACTTAGCACCAGTGGCCTTTGCCTACTGACACATTTTGTGGGTCCTAACCTGCTACTTTTATGTTGACTACTGTTATTTATATTACTCTCACATTTTTATGTTAATAATACTGATCATCTCAACTTCAGAATAATTTTTTAATAGATAACAGAAGACAGAATTTAAAAAGTAGAGAATCTTCTTACCATGGTACAAATCCTGTGGTTGCTTTCTCTCTAGGCTCTTTTTGTATGTCAACATCTCAGCAGAGGGCTTTACCTGTAAAGCTTATGGTTCAGGCTATCTCTTATAACTGGCATTTTTATTCATGGATTAGTTTTGGGTTTTCCAACCATTTAGATGCCTTTTGTGAATCTTTGGATTGAGCCTGGAGTGAAACAGCTCCTGATTTTGATGTAAAATAATTTCCTCTTTAAGAGGCTATCTACTCCAAAATCCATGATGTCCTCAAGTGGAAAAACTCAAATGTACAAGGGAGAAGAGGGCTGGGCTCTCTGAGAGAACACTGGTCACACTGTAACCTCTGCACAGGGAGAGAATGCAACTGCCATAGTCACTGCTGAATTTCCCAGAACACAGCATCAGGAATCCAGCAGGAATTTAATAATAAGAGACTATGGCAGGCCAAGGAGAGCTCTAGAGGGCTTCTGCATTTATAGAGTACCTTCGTCTTCTTAGAAGAAACAAAGTGAAAATTACCCTGAAAGGTGTAAAAGAGGAAAAATAAATAAATAAAGCATGCATGGGGCTCACTCTCCATGCACACCAGCTAAAGCTTGATCTGTGGCTACATCTAGTACCAACCAATTACTATTAAGGAGGTGAAGGGCTGCTCTATACATAAAATATCTTTTTGAAGATCTATAGGGCTAGAGAGATGTCTAAGCCATTAAGAATTCTGGCTTTTCTTGCAGAGGACCCAGCACCCACATGGCATCAAACAACCATCTGTAACTCTAGTTCCAGGGAATATGATGCCCCTTCAGACCTCCATGAGCATTGTATGGCAAGGGTACATTTACATACATGTAGGCAATACACTCATACGCATAAAATAAAAATAATAAAATATTTTTAAAATGGATCTAGAGTGGAAAAAAATGGTTGAGCATCATTCCCATAGAGAGGTAGTGGGGTCCTGGTATGTTTACAGGGTAGGATTTGACCAGTTAGCACCCCATCTGCTTGAAGGTTTAGCAGAGGACTCTGTAGCAACAGCAGCAATGGGTTTCTTTAACACACTTTTCCACCCTGTGTCTCAGTGATTTTGAACAGTTTTCTCAACATAAATAATTCATAAAGAAGGAAAACTTTGCCAGAAGTGTTTCAGCACTTTTGCCCTTAATAGGACCTGAGATGTTTTTCTTGGAAAAGAAGATAAAATGTAAAGGTCTGCTTTGTAAAATGTCAGAGTTGTACCATGTGGAGATGATCACCCATCATGTGAAAAGACCAAATTAGGAGCAGTGAGATAAAAGGCTTCAGTGCGGCAGGCTCTTTCACCCACCTATTATTTATTGCTTTTTACTCAAAGATGTTTGCTGTCTGATAAATATAGGTTTTCACAGAATGATCCTATTTTATTCTTGTATTCTGGGAGAACTTATTTTCTTTTGGGCATTAACATAGTTTTAAATCAAGAAGATATTATGTTCACAAATTATTTCCATTTTTTGTGTGATGTTGGGGATTGAACTCAGGATCTTGATCATAGGAGTCAAGTGCTCTAGTTGAGCTACTTTTCTAGCCTCTCTTTGCTGAGTTTTGAGAATTTTCTTTTGTTTAGTACAAGGTAAAGACTGAATTTATAATTCATTTTTGTATAGGCATCAAATATTTTTGTACCATTGAAATATTTATACCACTGAACTAATGTGGGATTACTATCTCTAGACATTATATATATTCTGGCACCACAAGATAGTATTAACACGAGAACTTCAGAGATACTTCTCCTGTTTCCATCAACAGCAATAACAATATTCAACTCGTATCTCTTATATACTAATCATTGTGCTTGGAAATGCACAAAGTGTCACCAACAAACCCGCACAGAGGGTATTACTCAGGGTTGAAGAATAAAACCAGAGGAATACAATATTATCCAGACTTCTCTGAATCATGATTTAGTACCAACTTGAATGAACCGGTTTTAACTTTATTGTCTTTGTAAAGGCCTATCTTCAAAGGGGGCCACACTCATGCCAATGATAGCGAGGACTTGAATGTTGATAAGTTTTGGTGGGCTTTGAGGAGAAGACCTAATGGATGATAGGTGCACTGTGGGAGAAACCCAGCAGCCGATACCCCTTCCTCTCTCCCTTCTAAATTAGGTACAGCCAGACACTTGACTGCCTCCAGGTTAAGCACTCCAAAACAAATAGCTAAACACATGTTGGTTTACTTAAAGGTAATTAAACATTCCTAGCTCTCTGGTGTTGGAGGTAGAGGATCACGAGTGCAAGGCCAGCCTGGGCTACATAGTGAGCTCCCAGGTGGTCTGATAGTGTAAGCTACATAGTAAAACCCTATCAAAGAAAGACAGAAAGGCTGAAGGAGTGTGGGGAGTTGGGGGGAACGGGGAAATTAATCTCAAATGTTCCTCATTGCTCCCAGCTAATATCTAAATTACAGGTATGTCAAATAAGAAATTTCATATCACAACCTTCCAAAAGTTGTCCTATGAAATTCCTGTACATAAATACAAATGTTTATTTCTAATGTATTGTGATATTTACTTAAAATTAATTTTATAATCTAATCTAATCCATATTCAATACATATACCTATTTTAGTGGTGAATGAACCTACATGCAAAGGGAATGACTTGCTTGTGACTGTTCCCCAAATATGAGCATATGATTAATCATAACACAGATCTGATCAGAACCTGATAGAATTTTTGTATATTATATATTTGTAAGTATTTTAAGAATTTATCATTCTCAGAAAATCATGACATTTTGACCAAAGATTCTAATTCCTAAAGCCTAACATATTTGGTGTATATTAGAAAATCAATAAATGTTTATTGAATTAAAATGCATCAACTATTTTCACAATCCAATTAATCAATATTACCTTGCAACATTCATGAAGATATTGTCATTGAAATGTTAGGATGTAATTGGAAAACCAGTTATTTTGTTGTTGGTGGTGGTCCTTTAGTTACTGTGAGAGATTCTTCCAGAAATTAAAGTTCAAAGATGAGATAAGATCAACCTAGTGTTCTCTCTCTGTGTGTCTCTCTCTCTGTCTCTGTCTCTCTCTCTCTCTCTTCTCTTTCCTTTCCTTTAAAAAGAAAACTCACATAAATAACTAAACAAATTCATAATGGTAGGTAGAAATAAGTCGTATGAACAGAAAGCTTGGGACAGTAAGGCAGGTTGAGTTTGGGCAAGAGAAAGGGAGCCAAGGAAAAGCTCCTTCAGGAATGGAGGTGACTTGAGAATTACTGGCCACTCTCCAGTCTGAGAGCCAACAAAGCAGACAGGTCTAAGCAGAAACACAGTGGGTAAAGTGCCCTGGGTCATTCTACACTAAGAGACTAAGGACAAAACCAAATCATCAAAGGAAAGAGTTCCTGTAGGATAACCTTTGACAGTAAGCAGAGTTTTTGTCTATTCTCATAGGAGCAAGGAGAAACCGATCAAAGCTATACTGAATATAGGATGACAGAGTTTAATCAACTTTGTGTTTCAGAATAACCTGGGACACCATCATAGGCCTTTTCTCAGAGTCTTTAGGGTTGAAATATTCATTTCCCTAGTCTGAAAACGCCAATTTCTTTCAAGGCATTGTGTCCTGTGTGGTTATCTAGTCATCAGTGTGACTAAGTCAGACTAGGCTATAACCTTCCTGAGCGCAGGACTAGGTCTTCTCCTGCACATTGCTGCATTTTAGGGCAAAGCACAATTCAACACAGAATGGGCCTTTCTCAATGCGATGAGGAAAAAAGTAAAAACTTACATGCACGTGTCTCTAGAGAAAGGAGTCATGCAACAGTTACAAATAATAAATCTGATTTCGTCGATGGCAAAAGAACTAAACTAGGAAGAAAACAAATGAAAAGAGAAGAAAATGAGGGTGAGTAAAAGAGAAGAACAAAATTGAATATGACTACAACAAAGTTAGCAGGGACTGAGCAAGCACAATTTAGGGTACTGTGGAAGCTAGCACGTCAGCTAGGAAAAGGTTGGCCAGTATGACTGTAGCCTAACCATGCTGCAGGACAGTTAAGGCTTGGAATGTCCCTGAGAGTTCAGGAGCCATGCATTCTGTGAGCAGGCCTTTGCCGGGGGGGGGGACACACGACGACTTTATAATTTTAAACTAGATTTCTTTTTAGCTGCATGCAGGCATGCTGTGATTATAAGTAGTATCATTTCTGATTTTTTGAGTGGGTGCTAAGAATTACCAATTAAAGTGAAGCTCTGAAGTCTCTTGAACTCCCCTGTTCACTGAAAATTCACATTCCCTTTCCCATTGTTTCCTTCTTCTGTTTTATAATTCTTGTCTTCTTCCTCCTGGAGAGAGAGAGAGAGAGAGAGAGAGAGAGAGAGAGAGAGAGAGAGAGAGAGAGAGAGAGAGAGAGAGAGAGAGAGAGAGATTGAGAGAGAGAAAGAGACTGATTTTCTGTTACCGGACCAATCTAAAACTTTTGTTAGAGAAAGGCAACATATCCATTATTTTACAGGATGAGCCTGGGGTACCATGAACAATACAACGGACAAACACTTCTAAAACACACTCTGGGGTGACACAAATGACCCATGTAACCTGGGATCAGAAGAGAGTTCATCAGGCTACAACAGTCAGGAAAGCCTCAAGAGGACAAGGAGGCTCTTATAAACCAGGTGATTCTGAGCACAGGCAACTAAATGGATGCTGGTAAGGCAGGGACAACTGTAAATACTGAACTCATTCATCCTCTCGTTTAAATTGTTGAACTCAAGAATGAACCTAAGTATATTATACATCTGGGGACAAAAATTCTCCTTCCCTGTGTTAAACTATAAAGAGAAATGATTCTAAAGGGGTGAATTTTAAAAGGCAGTTTGAAAATTACTTTTAACTCCAATATTCACCAAGATATTTTTTATGTCCTTAAAAATACATTCAACTTTAATCATGCTTTGTAGCGTTAAACTGAGAGAAAATCATTCTTACAGTGAAAACAATGGGTCATGTTTGACAATGACACATGTATGTAAACTATATCTAAAATCATCAATTACTTATATTTTCATTTACTGCTGTATCAAATAGTATTCTGATATTCAATGCATGTGTATACAAGTATATATGGATGTCATACTATTACATATATGTGTGCACATACATACATAATTTCTTCTTTGTTCTTCATTAGACAACATCAAATTTTTTATTGAAAAAAGAGGAAAATTCATTCTATTTCCATAGTAGAATGTGATTTTAGAGTAACCTACTGAGTATATGTCTTCGCTACATTTTTCAAAAAGAAAATTGATGGAATATTAATTGATATATCCTAATACATTAATAGAAGTACTACATAAAAAAGCTCCTTCTTCATTTATTTGTATACCATCTAAAAAAATATACCCCAAGGCAAATATTTTCATTGCCCTAATTTTCTTTCTGGAAGTCACTTTCTTTTCTTCCTTCCACTCCTGCCAAGAAGATCTGAGAATGAACTTCAAAAGGCATTGCTGATGACTCCTTTGCAGGAGCTGCTATGTAAGACAAGAAATTGAAGGCATATCGATGATGTTTTCTCTTCGAGTGCATAAGAAGAATATGGATATGGACAGTCAGTGGCCTTTGCTAGCCCTTTATAAAATATATGTCATATTGGAAGATTGTAAGCTAGTGCATAATAGTGTCATTTAATGAAATAAAATTCCAGGTTTTGGACTACAAGTCACTGTCGAACCTTTTTCCATTCTTCTAGACTCTTTTGCTTTAAGAAAGCAGAAATAGTCTTCCAGGCATTCAAAAGAACCAGAGAAACTATTATTTCTCAGAACTTACTAATTCCTGAACACCTCAGTAGAAAATCAGGTTTCCTTCTATGGTTATGTGAGGAAGTAAGTTTATTTTAAGAGGATTAAGGCATTCTTGGTTTGAAGTCAAACTAAATAGACTTTCACCATGGATTAAAATCTACCATACTCATAATTTCTATTCTATTTAACAAAAAGTGTCATTACTGGACTATATTTGGACCCTGAGGAATCATAATATACTTCTGTTAGGTCCTGGGCCAGTCATACATTCAAAACAAGAATAGTCAAAGTGTCTATTATAGAGTAGTGTGCATTGCAGAAGAGACAGCAAATGATAATAGCAATAATTACCTTAGTTCAATCTATGACAAAATGGCACATGCTACAGGGTTTATCATTAACAGCACAGCTCCATCAAGTGGGAAATCTAAGACCAAGGTGTGATTTGATGTATAGAAGAGGCCTGTTCCTGTCACCACAGGATGAAGCTTCAGAGACCAATATTTTTTCATTGAATTATCTTGGAGCCATTGGCATGGAGAAAAGTATCTAACCCTAAAAACATGTGCTTTTTTGTTTGTTTGTTTCTGGACTCTTAGTTCTCTTCCATTTGCCTGTATGTCTTATCCCCATCCCCAGCAGTAGCCCACAGTATAGGTTGCTGTACCTTTCTAAAAATTTCAAAATGAAGAAGTTTAAATTCTCCAACTTTTTTAAAAGTGTATTCTGGGGCCATCATATTTTTATTTGAGTTTTAAGATCAGCTAAAAAATAAAAACCTGGTGGGATTCTGATAGCACTTGTATCTTTCAAACTATAAATTTAAAAATCTTTTTAGTTGTGTGGGTGTTCTGTAAAGTCTTTCAGAAATGTGTCATAGACTGTACCTTAACCGACTTTCTCCTTCTGCCAAACTTTCTAATCATGTATGCTATTCTTTATGATGCTTTAATTTGGGGAATGCTCATTGCTAGTAAATGGAAATGCAATTAATTTTTATAGCTTGATCTTAAATTCTTCAACTTTAAAGTTTTTAAAGTTAAATCTTTATTTATGATGTGTGCATCTGTGTGTGAAAGTGGATGCAGGGAAAACTGAGGAATCAGTTCTCTCTCTACTGTGTAGATCTCAGGGATCAGATTCAGGTCATATGTCTTGGAGGCCATCATCTTGCTGGCCCATATTCTACAAGTGAGATATTTTTGTCTTTCCTAATCTGGTTTAATCTGAGTTTTAAATTTTAAGTGGAATACCTGAAAGAGAGGCAGAAAAGTGATTCTAGTCAGAACCCTGAACTTAGAGTACAAACTAATTTACTGTCTTGTAGCCAGACTAATCTTGAAATATGAAGAATCTACTTTGGGAAAATGTGGAAAATAATTTAAGATATAAAGACAAACGGGGAACAACTTAGGAAGGACTTTATTCCTAAAAACAGAGGCTTGAGGAAGCCGTGATACCTTGTCAGTCACCTTCAGACAAGGCCAGATTACTGTTTCTGGAAATTCGACCTAGTGACCTCATGGACAGTTAACTGAAGATAGAGTTCCTCTGTATTTCTTTCAGTTTTCTGGTTTCTAAACTTGGGAGATGATAGACTTACTTACAAATCCATTTGATGAATGTTCTAAACCTGTTCACAAGTCTTTGGAGTAGAAATATTTATAATTATTTTTTCTGAGTTAATTCATAATTTGAACACAGAGTGGACATCATTGTAATACTGGCAACTTTTAACAAAAAAAAAAAAAGGAAAAGTCTTCCAGGTAAACAGGTTCAGTCATGGTGAATCAAACCCCCAAGGAACTTACAGTACTAGGCAACACAGCCTCTGTGTGTCCGTTTTTTAAACTGAGCCATTTGATCAGGAAAGCCTGATGTTGTAAATTATTACCAAATATTTAGCCACCCTCATCTCTTTGAAGGAAATGGTTTAAAATTAACTTAACCCATTTCAGAGCATGAGATACAGGGAAATAAATAAGTTGACTTATTTCTATTCATAATTTATCAGTGCTCCAACTTTCATATAAAATTCATAAGACAATGTGCATGGCCCTTGAATAATGAACCATGGTAACTGATTACCATGGAACAGAGTTAATGTTGCAAGAAAACAATTTACATTATAATTAATTGGACATTTATGTTAAGATATTAACAAAGGTTGACTTGCTATGATGACCTTGGTAAATAAGGAGACTTCAATATTCTAAAAAGAATAATTATTTAATTTCAAATAGGACAATGATTTCTTTCATAAAGGAAAATGACGTCCTTTTGAGAAACTGACAGAGAAATCTTGCTGAAGCAAACCTACACTTTTTGTTTCACGTTTTCTCCTAAGGTGTCTGATGTGGCTTCTGCTTGAGTTAGAAATAGTTTCCACTGCAGCTCAGATTTGTTTTTGTTATTTCATTTTGGGAAGCAGTAAAAATCTTCCTTGTGGTGTTCACAAAATATAGGGGTGTATTTATCTTAATCTCCATGCCCCAAACAGTTTTCATTCTAACCAAAATGGAAAGCTTCCTTGTTAATAAGTCCAAATGCTGACTCTGGCATCAGCACCACACTTGAGATTTTGTGAGCTAAGCAAGAGTTTAAGGACAAGCATAGACTATCCTTCAGAAACTGGACTGAGCAACATTGTTCTGCTGGAGAACTGGAATTTTATGAGATAGTTCTGACTTCATATAGAGTTATATGTGGGGATAATAATCTGGGAATGATGCTAATGACGTCAGTGAAACAGAAGCCTTGAGGAGTCCATTAAGTTCCAGGCGGAAAAGACAAAGGAGGTAATAAGATGTGGGAAAGGGAGAAATAGAACTGAAATGTCTCCTTCTTTTGTTCTGCTTCATCCTCTTGGAGACAATATTTGATGACTATTCTTGCCAGATTTACTGCTTTACTTTCCTAACCCCTAGTGTGGTGTTGAAGGAGGTAGGAGAAAAAAACAGCAGAAGAAGTGAATTCGGCACAGTATGGTAACTCTGCAGGGGAAGGATGTGTAAGTGGTTAGTTTCCCTTGTCCATATGTGAAAAGGGTGAACATGAGGACCACAAGCTCCCACCCTAACATAACACATGCACAACCGCAGGCAAAAGAAAGTTTCTTTGAATGAGAAAATAAGACTTTTTCAGAGGTAAGTACAAAACTCAAGGGGAAATGAGCAGAGGAGAGATACAAGTCAATTAAAGAGGAATCATGATTATTAAAAAAACAATAATAAAGGAGAAACAATAATAAAAGAGAAACCCACAGGATAGGGATCCCTTTGGGATTAGATAAGAATGATGTATCAATTAAGAAACTGGTTGTGATTGTTTTTAAACTGCCTATTGCTGCTTAAACCATTAGGAGCTTATTTTCCTCAATTATTCCCAGCTTTTTTGAAAACACAGAATGTAGGAAGTTTGCTTGGTGTTGATTTAATGGCTCAATGATAACAAAGTTGCCAACTTGTGGGACCTTTTTTATCTTTCTCCCATGACTGAAGATAACTGTAGTGACTCGGCTGTAGTTTCTCTAGGCATCTAAGAGGGAAGAGATGTACTAGTCATGACTGTCATTCATTCCAAAAGCACAAACCTCAAGTCACCCATGAAAATATTAGACAGGGGGTAAGCATGTCATTATATCAAATGTATTACTATGAATTCTGAATATAGAATTAATACAGGAGGAAGAAGTATTAAGTTTTGATGGGCAAGTACTAGTACAGCCAAACTAGTAATTCCCAAGTACCAGAATCACAGCGAGGAACCTGCAAATACGCTTGCTTCTGCCATTCATAATACCAAGCTCTCTCAAGGGGGCATCTATGGCGCTGCCTGAAGGAGACGAGTGCTCTGCCATAGCTTTTTATTATCCGTGAGGTGAAAAATGAGGCACTTTTTTAAATCTCAAGCTGTTGGGATATTTAGCAAAGAGAATATGTACAACCAGTTTTATCTTTGGAAGTCTAGTGATGGGATCTTCACACTATGCAAGAATTATCCATTTCCTGTAAAACTAAATGCTTTATTTGAAATAACACAGTAGGAAAATCTGGAAAGAACATGAAATGTACTAAAGTAAAATAACAGAAGTTTAAAGTCTTATAAATCAATAACTACCAGAAATACTTTGGCTTCTATTTTTCCAGTCTATTCCCTGGAGCCTGCTACCTCACTTATCAAAAATTTTGAAAATAGTTTTCTTTGTCAATATTCATTTTTCTATAAAAGATTAGTTAATATTGCATGCCACTTTTGATTTCTGAAGTACTATAGTTGATTTAACCAATTCCTGATTGTGGAAGAGATGGTTGTTTCTATTTTTCAATTGTCATAATTTACCTTGATTAATTTTATGTTCACTAAGAAAACATAAACAATATTTATAAGCCATATTAAAACACAAGATATGGTATAATGAGCACTTTATCTTATTATATCACTTACATCTTCAAATAACTAAAGGAAGCAAGTATTGTTATCATTTCTTTGCTGAGGACGCTAAGTCTTAGAAACATAGCAGCAGATTGTACAGTAGGGATCATGGAGGAAATGTCATTATAACCTGTTCTTTTGGCAACATTACCCTCAACCTGCTCTCTTTTGAATATGAAGATAATCAGTCACTTCTTATGACTTGAAATCCTTCCACCTGAAGAGAATCCATACCAATCATACAATAAGTGAATATTATATGGTAGCTTCAAACCATGAAAGTGAACCAATATAAGCTAATGGTAAGAGCAGGAAATGGACCAACGATTGTCATGAGAACAGTTACATTCAAGCTGAAGCTCATAGGCTTTCAGAAGGAGTACATGAGCCATGGGAATAGTTATATCTAGTTATTTGTTTAATTAATACTTGCAATTGGTATTCAGGGATACTACAAAAAATATAAAGTACTTCAGTTTCGAAATCACTTTTCTCAAAATAAATTCTTATGAGATGATTATAGTGAAAACTCAGCTACAAATATTAATGTTTGGTTGTAGCCCTTGGTCACAATACATTTGATATTTTAAACTTCTTAATCCTAACAACAGCATTTGTAATGAAAATCCAAGGTAGTCATAGCCACAAAATATATGTTTACCAAATTTCTGAAATTTTCAATGAATGTACTTTTGAAAATATGTATTTGCTACTTCCTTGTCAGTAGCTGGGTCTAGTAAGCAAAACCATGCCTATAACCATAGTCACTGTGGTTCACTGTCCTTCATAGAAATGTATATGCTATCACACAGTGATTCATAGCGCCATTAATGATTTCAGGATTCAAATGTAGTTCCATAATTATTATCTAATTGAAGTTTTCAGTGAGACAGACTAGCATACTATTTGTCTAGATTTTGTGTATATTCAAGGCGATACGTTTCATGACTGTGTCAATGTTAGAATTCAAATGTTCAACAGAGCTAGACTAGAATGTCTCCACTTGTCCACAAAGCACTGTCTAATATTTGTTACTTGACAATAAAAATCATGCTCTACGATGTCACATAGTGTACTCAGAGCTCTAGTTTATGCTAACGCGAACACCTCAGTTTCCATTGCTGTGAAATTTAAGGACATGTTGACCTTTGGATCCTCAAACAACACTGACTCATTCCTCTGCCCACGAATTCAGTTTATCAGGCAGAAGGTCAGCACCCATAGTTCATTTCCAAGCTGCTACCCACTCATTCCATAAGCAATCAATAAACTTTTACTGAAACACCCCTGTTGAATACACACCTCAAAATGTATATGGGGAAGCTCTACCCTTCACTAACTCAGAAAGTGACTGAGCTTTCAGATAAGACCTCTGAAGAGGTAGTTAAGAAAAAATAATTTGGGCTGGCTTAATCTAATTTGATTGGTATCCTTATAAAAGAGGGGTCCAGAAGCCTGAGGAAAAGCTGCAGGGGTCACAGTAAGAACATGGCTGTCTGCCAACCACAGAGAGAACCCTTGAAATGCCACTTTGATCTTTCACTTCCAAACCCCAGAACTGTGAGATAAATTTCTGATTTTTAAGCCCCTATTCTATTTTGTTAAGTTGGTGCTATCAAATTATAAATGCTACGTGAGCTAAGGAATACTTTTCCTATTTAATCTCTAATGAAATATGAAATCATCCAATGCCTCACTTATGAGCTAAAATGTCTTTCCTTAGAAGCAGCCGCTCTCCTCCTGTCCTGCTCGCCTGCTCTCTCCCTTCTTCTCTTCCTCTAAAGCTACCTTCCGAAAACTATTTTTTTCATGATAAGCCCTCAAATGACTAAGTATGAACGTAAGTAAAATTACTTAGACTCTTACAGAAAGGAAATGGAATTTGAAGCAAGAGTTCTTGCACAAATTTCTTAAAATTTAAAATATTATTATTTAAGAGGTTGAGTATTTTCTAATCAGGGTATAGGAGAAAAAGCAGTTAAAACATAATTGAATTAGCATTTTGTTGAAGACTCTGTAATCAAGAGTGCTAGAGAAATAGATTAGCTCTTTCCATGCTGTGCATTAGCAAGGAATGTTTTCTATTAATTCTGAAAATGTATAATAAAGTTATTATCTGCTACAAGTAAGCACTAACTTTTGATTAAAAGGGGCTGAGAGATGGAGATCAGGGGTAAAGTGCTGACTGAACGTATACCCGCAACCATCTGTAATCTCATGGTAGGGAAGGACAGGTACAGAGCCTTGGGTGCTAGCTACTCTAGCTGAATCAATAAGTGAGGTTCAATGAGAAATTCTTTAAAAAAAACTACAGTGGGATAGAAGAAGATACCCAACACCAACCTCTGTTCTTTACGTACATACACACACACACACACACACACACACACACGCACACAGGTATAGGTTATCCTCTACACATACCTGAACATGTATGCCTACAACACACACCTATACTACACACATGTACACACACACTAAGTAATATGGAAATTACAGTTTTGTTCTCCTTTCAGTAAATTCTAGAAATCCTCTGAATCATCAGTGGTACATAATTGACAAGTTCCCAAATGAAAGATTTTTTTGTTTTGTTTTTTGTCTTTTTAAGATGGGTCTCCCTGTAGCCACAGCTGACCTAGAACTCACTAGGTAGATCTGGCTGCCTCTGCCTCCCCAATGCTGAGATTAAGTTCTGTCAAGTCAAGTTAGTGTACCCAGATGTCTCTCAGTGCAAAGTCATCCACTGAGGTCTAGTCAGATTATCTAGAGACCCTCCCGTTAAGAAGATCAGCTCTTTCTCACCCAGAAGTAAACAGCTGTCAATAGTTCTTACACTAAAATTGGGGCCTGCTACCCATTTCCACAGTTATATGCTGGGTTTTAGTCTGTTTGAGTTTCCATGGATCTTGGGTATGAGCTCACCATTGCTTGGAAGGTGAAGGCAGGAGAATTACTAAGTTGAAGCCCATCTAGGTTGCAAACGATGCTCCTTTTCAAAATAAAAAAAAACAAACAGAAAAGTTATTTCTCTTTTATTTATTAGAAAGAAAAGTTTTGGGACTAGAGAGATGGCTCAGTGGTTAAAAGCACTGGCTGCTCTTGCAGAGTGGGTTCAATTACCACACCCATATCAGAGCTATTGTTCACAACTCTAGTTCCCGGGGATCCAGTGCCATCTTCTTACCTCTGTAGGCTCTGCTAGACACGGATGCACCTACCTACCTGCAGGCAATACACTCAAACATATATAATAAAAACAATAAATTGAAAAGAAGAAAAGCATGGAAGCTGAAGCACCTTTGCATATTATTTTTAAATAATGGGATTACTCCATACTCACCTGGCTGAGGACTCCTTTCCTTTGAGCTTCACAATAACCTTTTGAAGTCAGGACGATTACTGTCCCCATTAGTAGAGTTGTGCTCACAAGGTAAATAGCAGAGGTAGGACTCAGAGTCTATACCCTTTTGTTGTTGTTATTTATGGTTGGTTTGGCTTTTTGGGTTTTGTTGGGGGGAGTTTTGTTAATTTATTTTTTAATTTAATTTTTTTAATTTCGAAAAATATGTAATGTATTTCTCATTCATAGCCCACTTCCCCGTCTGAGTCCTCCCAGAGATTCCCCATGTACCTCTCCCAATTGCATGTTCTAATGCATATATATATATATATATATATATATATATATACACACACACACACACACACATATGTGTAGATTAGAGATACTGATATAGATATAGATAAAGATGAAACCCACTGAGTCTACAATTAATGCCCAAATGCCCATGACTGTGAATCCATCCACTGAAGCATGGTCATCCTACTGGAGATCAGACTCCTGAAGAAAACTCGCCTCCTTCTTCCAGAAGCAGGGAACTCCTTGGCTGAGTGCATGTCTTCCCAGGTTTGCCATGCTGGGATGAAACATGTTATGCCATCTAGCCAAGTGTCAAACTCTGGTTCCACCTGTCTCAACCTCTCAACTGCTAAGATTTTAATCATGTGTCAAAAAACCTGCCTCTTAACTGATAGAATTTTCTGTCATTCGTGCCAGTTGTACTTGAATCTCATTATATTTTTGTAAGATTCATAGATTAGCAGTTTATTCTTAGGATAATTCCCCTTGCTTATACCTCATTCATAGTGAATTATGGCTCTTCAAAGAGGCATTTCAGACTATTAGCATGGCATGATGTGTATGGTGCTTTCCAGAATTCACTGTGCTACATACAGATCTCCTACAAATGCTATTAATACACAGATTCTGATCCAGCAACACAGAGGTTGGCACAAAAGTATACAGTTCTATGCAGTTACCAGATGGGCTGATGGTCTATCAGATCTTAAATAGAAAGTATATAAAGGAAAAAGAGCGAGTCAGTGACAGAGGAGATTAAAAGGAGACTCAGTCGGACAGTCATTAATTAGTCTTTGTATTTCTTATATTTTGCAAATGTTTTCATTGATGAAACATGGACTATAACAGAAAGCATGTTAATCTCATTGGATTTTGTTTTGATGATCAAATTAGACTGTGCCATCTGAAGTACAAAAAACAAAACGAAAAAAAGATAAGACATGAGACTCCCACTGACAAGAAGCTGAAACTTCCTTATCAGTGACTCAATGCCGGCACTATATAAATGTCCCTAACAGGCAAGTTCTTTTGTCTATGCACACATCATTCTGAGATCACAATTCAATAGATTTACTCACCCAGAAAATAAGATATTATCTATAATTTTCCTTATATAAGACATCATTTTCACAAACTTTCTATGAAATTGTACCCTGGGAATACAATATTGCTTTCTCTCAGTAAGGATATCTCATCTCGATTTCATAACTGCCGTCACTTCTTATGACTGGAGAGTGCTTTAAAAGTAATGCTCTCTTATATTATTAGACTTTGTTGCCAGTTCTGGTCTCCTTCTTGCCCTCTCCAAATCCCACTAAGTGGTAGCCTACAATAAGAAGGCCACCAGGTAAGAGCTAGGATCCACCAGTTCAGATTGCCATAGTGAAATGCTAGATGTGTAGAGAAACCCCCGAGGAATGTCATGGTTTATTCATACAGGGGATCTGCTCATCCTCCTTTAAAATTCAAGCAACTTCGATTCATTCATTTAACAAATATGTATTGAGCAGCCATGTCTAGGCATTGTGGATGACAGTAGAGAGACAAAGATGGATGACATACAACACAAGGTGGTGTCGGTATTTTGACAGTCTGGTTTTGTATGCAGATTTCATTACTGTGCAGGTACACAAACATTCCTGGGTTCCATATCTTCCTTTATGAATGATTATTTTGAAGTTTGTTCATGGCAGTATTTTTACTGTGCTATTTACACTGTTTTGCCACCACAGACTTCTAAAACACGATAGTTTTGTTTTCCTACGTAACCTTATGTTCCATCCGTTGAAGAACTAGAAGAACAGAGATTCTGACTTCTTCAGATACAATACGAGAAGCTCTGAAAGAGAGAAGTAGCAGTTACAGAATGGGACTTTTCAAAATGATTTCATTTCTTTGTCTATAAATTTTGCCACCTATTCTGTAAGAATGCTAGGATTCTTGAGGATCACCTCAATGAGCATTTTGAGTTTCAAGAATTATCTAGTATTTATATAATTAAATGGAATAAAACAAGGATTTTTCAGGATTAAAAAATTATTCCCACCATGTTTGCAATGAGTTCTGGTCAGAACGAATTCATGGGGCTTATTTTTTTTTTCACTTGAAGAACGTAATCTTGAAGATCACAAGTAATTTAAAGTCTTGTTTTTTTCAGGCGGGGGGAGTTCAGTGTGAAGTGTTGAAGACTGAATCCAAGTTTTGACTATACTAAGAGGGCTAATATGCAGCTCTGAGCTAGATCCTTAGTCATATTTAGAAGTCCTAATAGGTTATTTCATATTAAGATAATAAGATAGTCATTTTGTTTAGATTTAATGGATATTACTTTAGAGTAGTATCCTAAACACCTTATTATTCATTCAGGCTGCCAACTACAAAGGTATAAAACTCTTGTCAAACATCATTGACATTTTAGTGTGTTGTTATTTTCAAGTGTGAACATAATGTTAGGCAATGTGCGTGTGCTGCCTTACATTTGGGTATAAAATGTGACGGTGTGACTTGGTTCTAGTAGGAGTATTTTTAAATTTCTTATCGAATCATTGTGTGTTTCATACAGAATATCTCAATAAATCCTAATCATCTTTATACCCCCTTCCACACTGGCACCCCTCTGTTGTCCCCCAACTGGAATCCATACATTCTTTCATCTGTGTTAAGGTCTTTTGTGTCAAGTTAGGATTCCCAAATGATCCTCAGTGCAAGTTCAGCGACTGGGGTCTAGTAAGCCTATCTGGAGTCCTCTTTAAGAATATCAGCCCATCTTTACCCAACAGGAATCAGTTGGCAAAATTTCTTCAGTAAAGATTGGAATCAGCTGCCCATTTCCCCAGTGCCATGCTGGTGTTTAACTTCTTGAGTTTGCATGGGTCTTGAGCATGCCGAAACCGTTGCTGTAGGTTCATATAGCAAGGTTCCAGGAGCTTATAGGATTCTATTTCTATATGGTCACGCACCCCCTCACTGGCTCTTACAAGATGTCTACCTCCTTTTCCCAAATAGTACCTGAGCCCTGGGTGAATGAAACTTAATATAGGAGTCCTGTCCAGGGACCCACACTCTGCAGACTCTTAATCTACATGCTTTGACCATTTGTGACCTTTTGGGCTACTGGCCCTCTGCTGCATGAGGGAATGTCATTAAGAAGAGTTGAGAGATTCATCAGTGTCCTTTTTGCCCCTTGTTCCATGTGGCCTGAACCTTGGGTGTGGAGGTTGCCTTGTAGATGTGCCACTTAAGCATGGCAATTCATGAACAATGTTTGTGTGTATTCTGTACTAGTCTCCATCTGGTGCAAAAGAAGCTTCTTTGATGAGTAGTGACTGCGGTACTTTATTGTATAGATAAGGATATATATTTTGCACTTAATAAGAAGTTACATTAGACTAGGAATGTGACAGCCTTGGGAATTTCTCTAAGATCTATGACCTCTTCAGTAATGTGTACTTGCCTATTATTACAATACCACATATGAGTTTCATCCCATTAACTAGTCCTTAAAATCAATTAGGTAGTTGTTGATTGTCCTAAGATAAGAGTGCCACTACTGTACCAGTGTCCTGTGCTGTGCTGGTCTTTGATGTGGCTATTTGGTCATAAAGCTGGTGTTGGGCCATCAATTGATGTTCTCCCTTGGCTGCTTTCATAGTGGTCTCCAGAGCTATGAGAGCTAGCCTTCAGGGGAAGTTGCTTCCAGGTCTGTTCCAACTTACTCCAAATTCTGTTTCTGAAGTATGTCCTGTCTTTAGGAATTGGATCTTACCTTCAGGTTCTGGGAGGTTGTCAAGGACTGTGACAATAGCCTGTGTAAATTGAGAAGTCTTTTGGACTACCCTGGCTAACAACTCAAAGGGAGGTTTCTCCTCTCTGGCACTGTTTCTATGTTGCCTTCAGCTATGTAAATGGACTCATGTATAGATACAGTATGTGGAATTTGTCATTAGGTTGTTAGACTAATATGATTCCCTCTGTTGTTTTACACTAGAGAGACTGGCATTATGAGGAGTATTTTTATGTGATCAAGATAGTGATAAGATTTCAGAAAGTTAATTCCGTAACTTGCCTTGGCATTATTTTTCTTCATCATGACAAAACCCCTTCATTTCCATGATAAATCTGAACATTACAGGTTTTAGTTTCTAATAAGTAAGAACGCTGAGCTGCTTGTGTAGCTACCTGCTTCAAGGACAATATTTCATGTTGCAAGTCTGCCTAATGTATTAGTTACTAAAAATCAAATTAGTAGGAGAAGCCATCCATATCCATCTTAGGGCATTGATTTGTTGTCCCTGATCTTTATATTGTGCTGGTAGAGGCATTTGTATCTACGCATTGGGGATCTTTCTACCCACATTGCTTAACTGAATATAAATTATATTCATATTTATATGATGTATGAATATCTTTTATATATCAAGATCTATGGTGAACAATATTGTAGCTAGAAAAAGGTTAGCATTTAAATAAGTTTGATCAATTGAAAAATCTGTATTTATATTATATCATAACTACCAAGAATATGCAACCTTTTTTGTACACTAAGCTATGCAGGCCTAAGTCTGAACTGGGTCTGTAGAATCTATTGAAATGGTTTTAGGTATTTAGGCTGTGCATCAAATAAGGGCCATAAACAGCTTGCAAATGTGTGGTAATGAGTGATAATTTATATAAAATGCATAGTCTCTTGCATAGTGACAGGTATAAAATAATTGAAATAGTTTTCATGTATATAAAAGTCATAAACATCAATTACATCATGACAGTTTGCATTAATTTGTTCAGTGTGTTTTTACTGTGAACCCACAATGTGTGCAGCACATAGGCAGTTGATAAAGATGAGTAACAACACAAAAATCTCTACCCTCAAAAAATTAACATCTGGTAGAGTCAAATAAGCAATATACATAACTAAATGAATTGCTTTATACATTAGTAATAACTAATGGAACTGTGGATAATGTCCCCAAGTGTCCTAATATGCTGGAAAAATTATAGCTAGGCCAATTGTCATAGTGTCATTATCATAGTACCCATTTTATTCTCAATAGTGGTCTACATTGGGTAATAAAGTATGTTTATTTATTGGTCTGATAATCTGTGTTCTCCAGAGAAACAGAATCAAAAATAGAGAAGAGGGAGAGAAAGATTTATTATAGGAACTCACTCATATAATTATGAAAGCTTATAAATCTTCTGACATGCAATCTGTAGTTGGACAACTCATGAAGGTCCTGGAATCCAAAGCCCTGAGAACCAGAAGCAGTAGTGAAGGAGACAGTTGTTCCACCTCAAGGAGAGAGATAATTTCTCCTTCCTCTACCTTTATATTCCATCCCATTGGTTGTTCCTGGTCAGCCCTGGTGAAAGTGAGTCTCCACAAATTCTACCAGTTCACATGCTGACTTTGGGGACACCCTCCCCACACACCTAGGAAGAAGGCTCACATGCTAATTGTCCTGACATATTAGCAAATGCATTTAACCATGTCAGCCAATTCTAACAAAATACTTCCCATGAGGTGGTTTAGACCTCAGATGTGCATTATCTACTGGTTTTGGAAGCTTGATTTCCAAGATAGAGATGATGTCCGGAGGCCTCTGTCCTTGGATCCAGGTGATCCCCTTCACACTATGACCACATGTGGCTTTCTCTCTTCTCTTTCGCATCCCAGATGTCTCTTCTTATAGGACATCGCTCAGGCTGCACTAGAACAGAACTCTCATGGCTCCACTTCAACTTAGCCACCTCCTTAAAGACCATCTCTCCAAATATACTCTGCAATGCTGAGAGCTGAGATATCAGTCAAAATAATAAAACTCAGTCCACAATATTAAACTATCTATGGGGTAACATACAAGGTGAATTTGCAGGAAGAAAGGTTAGAGGTAATCCTCTAAGTAGGATATCCAAAGAAAGTCTCACTGAGATGGGAACTCTGTAGTAAAGCCTTGAGGGAAATGAATGAGTAGATAGCAAGTTAAGGAAGTACAGAATTAGGAAAGGTAAGTAGTAGAAGAGTCTACAGATGAGATGAGGGTCAGAGTGCATACATTTTACATCACTTCAGGAATTTAGTTGTTAGTCCCAGGGATACAGAGGTTCATTTATCTTCAGTAAATATGTTGAACATGTGAAAATGCATGATTAAATAGTTAATAATTAGAGACTGAGCCAGGAAGACCATTATTCCAATTTAATGGATACTGAGCCTTACAAACAACTGACTTTAATTCCAGAAGTACAGAGCAGAGACAATGCCAACTATGCATGGGTAGAAGGTCACCTGTGAATCTTAGTGTTAGTGAATGAGTTTATTTGAGACAGTTTGTCCTGTAATAATATGTAAACATGAGTAATGCTAGTAAGAAGGCATCATGAGTTCAGTTTCAGTTAGCTTTGAGTCTGTGATGGTAAGTTTATATATATGGGTCTAAATATGTGACCATGGATTAATATTCTCTAGTACTTAAAAAATCTTTAAACTAATATATATCATTACTTCACTCTGGCTATTGTACCAAATTACCACCAACTGAGTGACTTTGTGGAGGATAAGCTTATTTTCTCACACCTTAGCAGGCTGGTGGTTTTCTTGACGGTCTCTGATATGGAGTTGTCTCTGAAGATTCTGAGAGAGATGTATTCCTTCAGGCTCTGCTAGCTTCTGAAGGCTGCAGGAAACACTAATATTTCCCAGTTTATGCTGGCTTCATGCCAGTCTTTGTCTCCATCTTGGCCTCTGTTTCTCCCTAGCTCTCTCTGTATATGTGGGTCACACCTCATCTCCTCAAGAAATGAGTCATTAGATATAGGACCCATCCTAATCCAATATGATCTCATTTTAGTTAATTTCATCTCAAAGATTATATTTCCCAAAAAGTTTATGTTCTGAGGTTCCAGATGAACATGAATTTTTGAGAGATATAATCTGATTCAGAGAAATGTCCACAGAAATAACTGTGGGAGAATGAAAATCTCAACTCCACACAGAGGCCAGGCTACTAATATAAAAGAACTTAGAAAATGTACTGTGCTGTGAGAGATGAGGGAAGACAGAAGTAGGCTGAGAGTGTATCCTGTCTCAAAGGTATAGCCCCTAACCATTCAAATGAACAAATGTTCCATCAATTTAAAAAATGTGGGGTAAAAACCTTCAACTATATCCTACCAAAAATCACTTTGTAATGTCAAAACTATCCAGGACAGTTAAATAGAAAACCTTTCTGGCCAAGTACAGAATGGCATTTCTCAAAGTTTGACTTCCCATTTGATTTTGATTCAGCAGGTCAGGGGTGGTCAGGTGTGGGTGTATTTCCCAAACCACTCTGTTAATGAGCAGGCAAAATACAGATTACCAATATTTAGCTTCATTGAATACCTTACTGGATTCTCATTCCAGCTTTGTAGCTCAGGGTCTACTTATCAAACACTCAATAAATATTTATTGATTTGGTTAATAAACTAATAATCATGTGGAGTATTCACACTGATGCAAGATGAAGATTAAATAAGTGATCCAAAAGGACTGAGGCTGTGCACAGTGTCTCTCACATGGAAACTCTGACAGACTGTGTGATTTCTTCTGGTTTCTGAAGGATTGTACAGGAACAATTGTTTCATTCATTCCCTAAATTCCTTGAGATCATTAAGTGTCATCTATTATTAGCTCCATTTTCCAGATGAAGAAATTGGATCTCCATCTCTTCAACTGCATCATTATTATTTAATACTACTAAGAATTTGATGGATGATCTACAGAGAACTGAATTAAGGGCAGAATTTCTAGCAAAGGAGCACAAGTCAACAGGGTTTCACGAATAGATTCAAGATAGAGTGAATGAAAAATCTTAACTAAGTGGTTGGAGAAGGAAACAATAACCATTCTATTATATGAAACAAATATCCTTCGTGCTAAAGACTTCACAGTGAGACACACTCAACTTTTGGACTCATCCATTTAATGAAGCCATTGTTAGGATAATATACAAGTCAGGAAGTCAGCCCAGGGACTAGGCAAATGGACTCTCACCCCTGCCCTGACATGTACTAGCTACGCACTTCTGTCCAACTACAATTTTCTCAGTTGTAATTTAGCTTTGACACTAGCTGCCACAGGGGGATCTTGTGAAAGCTGAATGACAAAATGCCTGTTATGTCCTTGGTACATAGAAAAGACCCTGTTTCTTGTGTGAGCACTGTACATCCAGAAAAATTTATTTTATCTTTTGTATGGAAAGATCATCACCAAGGTGAAATTCAGTTGCCTTCCATGTAATGCTTAATTCTTTGTTCATATTTACCATTTTTGCTAAAATGTGCGTTTCATGAGCCAAGGGACTGTTTTTACCAGATCAGAGTCAGTGTGCAATGAATGTGCTTGAATAAAATATTAAGTTGCATTATCTCAATCCTTTGCCCACAAATGTCTATTTTTCTTCCTATTTCACGCTGGGTGAAATTCAGAGTTCTTACCATAAACTAGGAGAATGTGTAGGATTTTGCAGCCAGAGGATGAAGGGCATGGAAAGATGCAAACAAGTGGTTTTCACTCCAAAGTTCTACCAATATATGATAAGTGAGCAGAGAGTAGGTGATTGGTCAACCATAAAATGAACAGAGGGGTCTGGGGGATGAGTACACATCAGTGACTGTGCATAGGGATCGGGAAAGGGGTCATGCATTATACAATGAACAATCTGATTGACTAAAACCTACACTTTATAAATTAAAATTTCATTAAAATCCATTTTCAGACAGAATCTGTGGTCTCTTATCATCAGGGTGAAACTCACTCACCTGTAGTTGACTTTCTGACTGGATACACAGTTGACTCATTGCAAATAAAAATCTGAAGTTCCGGTGCTCTGTAATTCAAGATGCTTCACATTTTAAAAACTTAAAAAATAGGCATTAGTTGAAGTGTTAGCCTGAGGAAGAGATATGGTACATTATATTTAGATCTGAGTCATTTGAATTTTTGATAAAAAAAAAACTTTAAAAAAGACTTGGGTCTAAGGGTGCTTAATGACTTGTATATCAAAGAAGGGGACATTGCTCTTATTTTTTTAATATTTCATATTCTTTGGATTCAGAGCCTTAAGCACTTTCTCCCAATATCCACTGGCTAAGGGAGGAGAGTCTTTTCTGACAGGAGCTGTGCATGTGAACCCTTCTTGCGGCCCCAGAAAACAGTCAAGGCTACTGTAATTCTTCGGATGCAGGCGTGATCAGTGTGGTTCTGTGGGGTTAGATTAATTACCTACGAGGCAAAGTTTGAATTTAAACTATTTACTTTTGACTCTGATTCTGCAGCTCTGTCCGTCATAAATGTGACTTTACTATGCACCCCCCAGTTACCTTTTTAGCTTCCCACTTCCTTCGTGTTTCCTGCTAACTAGAGCTATGTGGTAAATAACATTTTAAATACTGTTGCACTATTCGCTTTGTTCTTGTGTAATAAAGTGGTCATTTAGTCAGAGACCATGCACTGGTGTGTGGGATGAGACCACACTGGTTGATAACATTGTGTGATCAGTTAATTTTCCTTGTGAACCTGGACATTTAAGAATATTAAGAGACTTGATAACATGTAGGGTGTTAGAACAGCTTTTACCAATTGGCAATGGGGTCCTGTTACCCTACTTTTAAAGAATCTACAGATAATTTCTAACCTCCCGCACTCAAGATATCCATGTTAAGTAATTGGGTAACTTTTTCAGAGGAACAAAGTAAGATTTGATTTCAATGGTGAACTTTAAAAGATCCCAGGATAGTTTAATATATAGCTTAGAGACAGAATGTTTGTCTAGAATAGGCAAAGTACTGCATTTAGCTATCTTATTTTGCATTAGCATTTGCTTAGAGATACTTAAAATTATTATTATGTGCTCTACTGACTAATGCTACCTCTCAGTGGTTCACAACGAACACAATAAATACAGCAGTAAACAAGATCAGATGACAGAATGGGTACCTGAGTGAGGAGCAGAGGGAGAGGCAGAAACTGAAAGCAGAGACAGGAGAGAGGTGAATGGAAACATGGAGAATGGGGAGGCACAGTGAGGTAGGATGAAGAGACACCAAGGAGAGGTTCTCAGAGAAGAGAGTGGGCTCAGACAAAGGAGCCGGACGCAAACTAAGAAGGAAAGAGGAGGTAGAGAGCCTGGCAGGGGGAGAAAGCAAGGACTTGATAGATAAAATATAACTCATCATTGACAGCCAAGTGTCTTTAACAGCTCCAGATGTAGTCAAATGCAGGTGTCCGTAGTTGGATTCTGTAGATTACTTCCAGCAAGGTCAATCCTCTGCTCACTGCCTCCTTAGGCGTTAACTGATGGAGGTGGTAAATGCTTTCTAATCAGCAAAAGATGAATACACCAATTAGGAAGACTAGATTCTGCCTCCCAAAACAAGACACTAACAAATGAGGTGTAGTATTCTCCTAATATTCATCCACCAAAATTGCTGTTACTCTTCTTACCAATGAACAACTGGGTGCAGAATGTTAGACACAAGAAGAGCTACATGGATACCCAGGACCTATCACCAAAAATTACCACCACAGCATGAGCCCTGAATTATCATGCATGGGCCCTGATTTTTTAAGTACTGATTTGACAATATACAACAAACTCAAAAGAGAAGAGTGTTTCGAGTTGTGTGTGTATTGGGGTGGGGTTAGGAGCTATAAAAACTCTAAAAAAATCATTAAAAAAAAACAGACATTCCCAGCAGACAGATGACATTCATAACCAGTGAGGGAAATATGTACTACCCCTAGAATCCACATCACTGCTAATGAATCAGCCTGTCACTGGTTCTGAGGAGCACAAAGATGAGATCATAGTGCCTCTGAAACTCCTGGTTTTTGTCATTTGTATTGATCCAAGAGAAGATACCACAGCTCTTGAAATATGATTAATCACTTTGTTCTATCTGATATCCACAGGCTTAAGATCCACAAAGAAAAGCAATGTCCATAATTCACACACACACACACACACACACACACACACACACACACACACATCATGGAAACTGAACAGATTGTGAATTATGGAGTAGGATCCTTTATTCCAAAGCAAAACACAGGAAATATTTGCTGTCCACCGAACTGCCAAAAGAGGGAAGATGAGCAGACTTCTCATTATAGTGAAACTGCCACCTCTGTTGCCATCATCAGAGCTTATTGAATTCTTAATTCGTGGCCCATCATTCAGCATTGAAACCTGACATTTATTTGCAATGGCATTTCTTGTATATCAGAAAAAAGCAGACAGTGAAAAATGACCAGTTACATAGAAAACAATGGTGATACACGTAGCCAGAGAAATGGAGGGATCAGGCTGATGAGGAGATGACTCACTTTCTGAAACAGAAGAAGATAAAACCTCTTCCATTAATGATATTACATGCAAAGTGGCCTATAGATTTGCACTTGTGCCTTCTATTTATTCTGCACACCTGTGTTCCATGAGTTTTGAAGTGTTACCAGTTTTGGTTGGCTTGTAGATGCAGAAATAGGCAGTCAGCTTAATTTTTAGTTTGAAGAAAATATTTTGTGAAAAAAATCATTGGACTTGTGGTATATATTGCTAATTAAGTTTGGGTAATAATATTTTATTTTAGAGACCAATATTAAGTTGACAAGTTAGTGAGTGCTATTAATTACTCAACACATATACCAGTACTTTATGTTTGTTTATATACATATGTTATACATAATATATACTGTTCCAAATTAAAATAGGGTATAACTATGATAACATGTTGTCTCATTTAGACATGTTTGCTCAAAAATAACTTCAGTGACCTCCAACGAGGTATTTTCTTGCCAACATGTTTAACTTGATGTCTTCCCAACCCAAAATTATACCCAGTCTAGCAACAGAAGTCTCTTAATTCCAATACTTGTTTATCTGATATACTTCATGTTTTCTGATTTATTTTCATTTGTTTTTTCTCATCTGCAATGTAAGATTCACTAAAACATTATCTAATGCATTGTTCCCTGCCCCTGAGAAACTACCTAGCACAAGAAACATTTTGAATGAATGAATTAATGAGCAAATAGATTCTTCTCCTGGAGGAATCCAAAGTTTAGCAAGTGAAACCAATACTCTAATCACATGATATGTTAAGTGTGATGATTGATGTAGACTGATGGATTTCCTAAAGCAGTTTTTTTTTATGTGACCACTGCCCATTCAGTTATACAAAGACCATCATTTATAATGTCTATAGCATATGCATTTGTAATATATGTTTTGAATAGGTGAGTGAATACATTTTCAAAGGATATACACTAACATCTGTACAAAAGAATGTTTAGTCTCTTTGGGGGGAATATTCTACACACTAAAGCTGGCTACCACAACATCATCACCAATTTGTTTTTAGTATTACTGGTAGAGAACAGCCCCATGTCCTAACTCCATCAGTTCCAACCAGCGCAGGAGAGATTTACACTTGGCTACCTCTTTAAAAATGTAAGGAGCCTATGGGGAAGCATTTTATGTAGATTCTAAATGTATCTTCTAATTATAACCACATGGTTAACATGCAACTTCTAAAACAATCTAATTTCATGATTTAGTAGATACTGATTGAACACTTTGTATATCAGACACTGTCAAAATAGTGGAGTAGAGTAATGGCTAAGAAAGATGTAGCTGCAGATTTAATTATGTGTTTGGATGTAATTCTAACATAGTACATATTTTTGTCTTATTAAGTCTTTTGTCTCTCTATTCTTCTGTTTCTAACTTAGTTTGCATTAACTAAATGTTCTAATTATGCCATTTTAATTCCTACACTGAAGTTTTAAGCATATTTGCGTGTATTTTATTTTCTTGAAATAGGCTCACACTATGTAGCCCTGGCTGTTTTGGAACTGGCTATGTAGACAAGCCTAGTTTTGAACTCACAGAGATCCACCTGCCTCTGTCTCTGAGTGCTCTGATTAAAGGCAGACTACCAGACTTGGCTTTTGCATTACTTTGTTACTGTATTTTATTTATATTCTTTGTTTTATGTGTGAGTGTATTATCTGTATGTGTATAAGTGCACGCATGTCATGCAGTGTCTGAGGAAGTCAAAAGATGGTATCAGATCCACTGGAACTGGAGTTAAAGACAGTTACTAGCTGTCATGTGGGTGCTGAGAATCAAACCCTGGTCCTCTGCAAGAACAGCCACTGAGCAAGCTGTCCAGACCCTCTTTGCATTACATTTAACCAATGTCTTAGCATATCATTTTTTGCCTTCGTTTTCAAAAGAACTATTTTTCCTAAATATGTAAATCTAGTGTGATAGTCTTTGCATTCCCCCGAGAACACTGAGGTGTCATTATAATTTCCAAACTCTATTGTATCTGATAATAAACTACTGTCACATTATCATACACATATATCTGCCCTTTCCTTGTGTTTTAAAAAAGTTTTCTTGTTGTAAGTTCTTGACACTAACCCTATGGCAATGATTCTTCTGGAACTTGTCTTGTTTGAGGTTCAAAGTTTGCTGATAGTCAACTGATGCTCCTAAGTAAATGGAAGCATTTTGACCATTATTTCTCTGAAACTCTTCCTCTTGTCTCTTCTTATTTTCCAATTATACTTGTATTTTTGGTATTATTCACAGGTCCTACAGCTCTCCTTAATTATCTTTTCCTACTTTCAAGGTTTGTTTTTCAGACATGGTCTCACTGTGTAGCCCTGATTAGCCTAGAACTTGCTATGTAGACCAGGCTAGCCTCAAACTCATAGAGATCTGCCTGCCTCTGCCTCCCAAGTACTGGGATGAAAGGCATATCCCTCTGTGTCTTTGTTCTTTTGTCCACTCAAGCTTCATAACTCTTTCTTCAGTAGTCCCTGAGAAGCTCTTCAGTCAAAATAAAGTTTTTGAATTAATATTTTACTTTCACCCTTCTTTTACTTGCATTCTTTTGATTACTTTTCCAAAAATTTCCATAATGATTTATATGGTCATCCTTTTCTTGATGATGTCTGTCATTTTTATTGATTCCAACATCTGAGTCTTTCTTTAGGTCTGCTTTTATTCACTCCTTTTTTACCTGGACTGTGGCCACACTTCCCCATATTGGTAACTTCCCACATACTGGTAATGTGTTATGGAAGAGTTTGCATTCTTACAACACAATGTAGAAGGTATGGATCATGTTGTCCACCTTTAAATAGTGCTGAATGTTACTCTAGAAGTTCCATGGAACAATTTTTTTAAGTCATGAGTGTGGATCTTAGTCTAGGAGCTATCTTTCTTCCTAATGCAGTCTTCCTGAGCAGATAGATACATTCAATGTTATGGTTGTCTTTTTTTTTTTATCTTAGGAGTGTGTGTGTGTGTGTGTGTGTGTGTGTGTATGTATGTATACCAGAACTTCAACCCTTCCCAGGACTCCCTGAATTCTGTTATCTCCATTTGCTTCTCAGCCCTGTAGCAGCTTCTGACTCAAGCATTATGAAACATCACCCTGGGCATGCATTCCAAATCCTTAGTCAGCAGCCCACATTTAATCATCACACAGGTCCCAAAGCATTCCCTGCCACACACAGAAATTCTTGCTTCTCTTGTTCTTTAAAAATTCTAACCACTCCAAGAGGCTCATGTACATTTGCCATCTCAGCTATCTTGCCTGGGTTGTGCCTTCCTGAGCCTTGGGAGGATCATGTCACAAGGGAGAGAAGACATCTGCAGATTACCTCTTGAATTTCTTCTCTCTTAAGCATCACAGGTCTATACTGCTTCATCTTTTGTGCTTGAGATTCAATCATCTTACATGGATTATCAAAGTGCATTGTTGCTTATAATACACAGCCAGCACATGCAGTATTATTTACCCATTAGCCTCTAGATGAAGCCTTCTTCAACATTACATTGCAGTGAGAAGAGAAAAGTCAAACATGCGGTCATTAATTATACTTCTGTGAAAGAGAGATGAGGGAACTAAACCCCTATAATGTAGCTCTTCATGCTTCACCTTGGTCTGTTCTAGAAGGTTTGCCTCAGGGAACAATCTTGAACCAAAATCTCAAGTATAAATGAAAATTAACTAAGGAAAGGGAGATAAAGCAAAAGTGAAAGGCCCCGAAGCTTCAGAAAACATGATATATTCAAATAAGGGACCTCTTAACTGCTGAGGCTTCTCTCTAGCCTCCGATCTAAATATATTCTTGAAAGAGATCTTTAAACTGTTTTATAACCAAGAACCTTCTATATAATTCCTTTTGTTTTATCATATAAAAGCAGATACCTGAAGTTTAATGATCTCTTCAAAGTCACTTAGACTGAAATAGTAAAGCAGGAACTAAAATCTTAAAGACTTCTAAAGTTTAATTAAAAGTGGCAAGTTTTCTATCTTACCAAATTAGAGGTGGAGTGAGCTGGGTAATATTAACAAGTTCTGGTAGGAATCTCTCCTCCTCACACAAGACCGAGTTGGCAGATCATGAACAAATAAGGAATTCAAGCAACCAGGAAACATTCTTTTTGAGAGTCTGTCATAATTACAGTTCAGCTATATATCAGGAAATAAAATTTGAAGCCAAGGAAGTGGGTAAGAGTTTCACTTAGGGTCTGAATTCTCTTAGAGAAGGGTAGTAGGGCCTTCCCTTTCAAGTTCTATGTCAGAACAGGTTGTCATATCCAGTACAGTGCAGTACCTACTACTATAAGCTGGGGTGATTACACTAATCAGGGAAGGAAATTCTCTTCCCACTGGTCAGCTTAAGCATGTAGATGTTGACCGCTGGTGAAGGGCTGACTGCAAGGAGAGAGAACATCGTGTGGAGGTTGGAAATGGCAGAGACAAAGAAGTTGAAGATCTGTGTGAGAAAGGAATACAAACTCCTGATGCCTCAGATTTTGCAACAGAGAAAGTGTTCAGGAAGAAGGGTTCTTCCAGAAATGTAGACGCAAGAAGTAAACTGAAATCTGCTCTCTGTAAATCAGACTCAATAAACACTGTCATTGTTTATTGTGTATGCAAAATGAATTTATTGACCTTTTGTTAGGGGCCAGATCCTCGGCCAGCACTTAGGAAATCTAGTGAAACAGACATTTCATGAAGTGGTTAAGCCGGGGGAGACCTAACTTGTGAGTTCTGTCTGACAAAGGCAGAGAGGGCAGTGTGGCCAGTGGTCAGTGATCTGGAGCATGGATGAAAATACCACATACTAATGTAGGACTTTGGTAGAATATGCCCTTCCAACTGTGCGCCTGACAGTATGAAATTTTAAGAGGGCTTTGAATCAGGAGAATGATCCGATTTGTTTTTCATATTTACCTCTTGGATTGTCACGCTCATAGACATGAGTTCTGACTACTATGCACTTATGATGAGATGAAATACCTATACAAGGAGACAGATCCCTAGGTTTGGGGGCAGGACTTAAATTCCATGGTCAAGGTATGAATAAGAAAATAAGGGAAGAAACAAGTGATACATTCACCACGTCCCCACCAAAAAGATAGTCTTAACTTCTATTTAAATTGGTTCTCTTATTGTTGCTTTAGATTTTATGTCTTCCAGACTAACTTGGGAAAAGTAATTGATAATAACAATAAAAGTCAGGCCACTACTGGTTCTCTTTGAGTCCTCTCTAACTGCTTGAAGTCATGGACACTGTACCCGCAGCACCAAGGTCTATTCCTGGATTACCATTTTGCAAGCACACCTTGCTTCCTTTGAAATGGCTTTGCTTGAATAAGTTCCATCCATTAATGTCCTGGTGTGAAAAATGTGAAGGATGGCTACATATCCGCTTGTCAACATATGCTAATGAGGATGTCTGTCAAGGTCATTTATTTTCTCACTTTCAGGGAAGGCAAAGGTACTAACAGGTGATTGCTGTGTGAGTGATTTATGCAGCACATCTTTCTCCTCTGTAATCAGCGATGGGAAGCAGTGAGAACAGTTTGTGATGTGGGCCCTTAACGCTGCTGGTTTGAATATTGAAATTTCAATCCAGGCAAATTTTTTTCAGTGATATTTGTTTTGTTTTTCATCCAAGGCCTAGAATAAGCACCAAATTACCCTTGTCATACATTAAAATTCCTTCATTCAGTTTTCACTTGTTAATCAATGTCTTTAATGCAACCTAAGAAAAAGTTTGTAAAGAAAACTTATATAAAGAGAAAAACTTTGGAGTGTCCTAACCCACTGCCTGTGATTGCCTGAGTGTGCAGCTGGCTGTTTCCCCATCCTGCCTGCTCAGCTTCCCTGGTGACCCCTACAGCCCTGTGGGTACCTCTGCGCAGACAGCATTAACAGAACTGATCGTGTATTTTCTAGGTTTCCTCTACGCTCAGAACAACACCAAGCGCAGCATTAAAGAGCGGCTCATGAAGCTCTTGCCCTGCTCAGCTGCCAAAACGTCGTCTCCTGCTATTCAAAGCAAGTTTACTTTTCTTTTCCCCCCAAACTGTTTGTTTTATTTGTTTAGGTCTGCATGCATTGCAGTTCTCTGCTTCTAAAAAGAATCGGTATAACAACTCTTGCAAACTACATCTATTTCTAGAATCCTATTTACCTGAAACATCGAAGGCGATGCATTTGTGGCAGACTGAAAGCTCCGTGTCATTGACAAGAGCCTGTAGTTCCAAACACCGAGGCATTATTTTGTGATCTGAGGCATTGTGTCTAGATGTAGGAACACTGAGATTGATGTTGCCTAACTCGGCACCAGAGCAATGAGCACAATAAGCTGTATTATTTGTAAGTTTATTTTTTAATTGTCACATAAAGTGAATATATTTGTAGAGTTGTAGACTACTATGTAGTACTTTGAAATATCTATTTGTAGGTTTCCTCTACACTCAGAACAACACCAAGCACAGTAGTAGTAAAGAGCAGATCATGTAATATATATTACAATGTTCAAATGAGATAGACAAACATATCTGTGTTCTCAAACATTTATCCTTCCTTTGCTGCAAAAATACTTCAATCCTAACCTTCTAGCTTTTCTTCAATAGGTGTTATACATTGCTGCCACCAATGGGCACTTTGATGCACAACAGAACTGGAGATCATTAAGTCAGCCTTTCTTATCCCACCCTCCAAGCTGCTCTCCTCAGGCTCTGGTACCCGCTTTTCTAGTCTCAACTTCTATGAGATCAGCTCTTTTACATTCCACACCTGAGTGAGCTCACACAGTATTTGACTCTCTGTGTCTGCCTATTTCACTTAACATACTCATCTCCAGTTCTATCCATGTGGCCACATGAGATAATATTTTATTCTTTTCATGATTGAATGGTAATCCCCTGCATATATGAGCCACATTGGATTCATACAAATTCAAGTGATCGGCACCTATGTTAATTCCATTTCTTGGGCACGGTGAGTAGTTCTTCAATAAACACGGGAGGATGAGTATTTCTTAGACACAATTTTTTAAGAAATACCTACTTTTTTCATGATGGCTATCTTCTTATAATTTCTTGACATCTATGTAGTAATTTAGATATTGCCAAGTTTCAGAAATGTCATCAGATTAGAAAGTAAAAATACTAAAAAGTTTTTAATATAACACTTTTCCTGTGTTTATTCTCTCCTCTTATTAGTCAAGGATCTCTAGAAAAACAGACCAATATAAAAACACATACATAGGACACACACATATTGCATGTTTAAATGTCTGTGTATTATATATGTATTCACACATATACACACAAATAAGACTGTGTATGGCCTTCAGAGCTGTGCAGATGCCAGACTGGAAAGCTACAGAGAATTTGATACTAGAGTGCAGAACCAGAGTATTTTCCTGAGAAAGTCTCAGTTTTTGCTCAAGACTTTTAACTAGTTATATCAGACTCATCTACTTGATTCAGATTGGTCACTTCTTTACTTAAGTTCATTGACTGTAGATGTTATCACTTCTACAAACTATCTCCACAGCAGCATGTATAGTAGGGGTTGAGTAAATAACTGGATGCTCTAGCTAGGTTAGTATACGAAAGCAGTGCACTGTGCCTGTCTTCAGTCTCAATCCAACTATGTGGCATACTTGAGGATTAGAAAATAGAGGGTAAAGGGAAACCATCGATTAAATTTATGAGGATAATAAACAATTTATCATATGAATTTATAAATATTTTACAGAGAAACATGCTTTCATTCATTTATTTAGAAGCAGCAAACAACTTTTAAAATTAGACAAAAGAAAGTGGTCTTTCTCAGCAGAGAAATAAAACATAAAGAAATGAAGGGAGATCACCAACCTGTGGGGCTGGAAGCATGCTTCCACTAACTATCATTGTATTCTGCAGGGCTGTTTTATAGGAATCCATGGGTTTATCTGCTGATTTTAAAATGTAAATAGCCTAAAATTTCACCATTTTTCACAATACAAATGGAGAAACACACGGAAAAATCTCAAACAACCAAATATATCCAGTCAAAAGTTCTAGAATAGAAAAAAATTTTTTAAATTACCTGGACAAAATGTGATATATCATCTAGTAAAAGTTAATGGATATACTGATACATTCAACAAATATTTATCATGTTAGGCATCGTGCCTTATATTGAGAGAGTAGTAAATAAAACATTTTAAAGTACAGAGCATAATCTAAAACAACAAACATATGGAAGTCTATTCACCTAGACCTTGCATTTCATTATTTTGAGAAAAGGTGACAAATAAAAATGTATTTTCCAGCTAGTGAACCCAGGCACACAAATATGAAAATTATCAATGGGAAGTGTTGTTTGATTTTCTGTCATTGCACATATACACACATTCACCCACACAGCAGCTCACAATAAGACATGTCATGTTGACAGCAGCCATCAAGGTCATAATACAGAAGAATGAAAGCCTTAATTCATATGAAGCTGAACCTTTGTGGATTTATAACCAGCACTTGTGAGTGGGTGCTGGTTTTTATGGCCATTGCTTTTCTTCTTTCAAGGTAGAGTCAAATTTGCCAGTTTACCATATATTTACTGAGAAAACTACTCATCTCTGCCACATAAGGGTAAATAAAATGTAACTGTCAAATGTATCACTACATTCAATTATTGAAGAAAAAATTGTCAGATCCTGTTAGCATTTCTCCTTCCCCAGTATGTGGCATATGTGTATCTACTGAGGATGCAAATAAAGTTTAACTGTCCTATCCTAAGAAGATGCTTTTTGAACAAACAAAAAAGAAAACTATACTGACCACAATCAGCATGATTGAAATATTGTATTTTGTGAGCTCAACATGCTCATCTGCCAGAGAAATTCAAATCAAACTGCACTGAGATTCCATTTCACCTCAGTCAGAATGGTTATCATAAAGAAAACAAATTATATTAAGGAAAGAAAAGCTGTATCAACCGCTGGAAGGAAGCTAGACTCGTCTGAGCACTATAAAGTCAGTGTGGAGATTCCTCAAAAACCACAAGCAAAACTCCTGGGTGTACACCAAAAGGATTCTAATTTAATACTACAGAGATGCCTGTACATCCGTGTTTACTACAGCACTGTTCACAACAGCCAAGCAAAGCAGGCAACCTAGGTGTCCATCAACACATGAATAAACAAAGAAAATGTGGTATGGAGTCTGTGGTGATGGAAGAAATGGAGTTTTTTCTTTTAAATGTTTTATTTATTATTTTTATTTTATGTGTATGACTGTAATGCCAGCATGCAAGAAGGAGCACCTGTGTCATGAAATGCCCAAGGAGGTCAGAAGAGGGTGTCAGATCCCCTGGAACTGGACTTACAGATGGTTGCTAGCCACTACATGGGTTCTGGGAGTAGAACCCAGGTCCTCTGCAAGAGCAGCCAGTGCTCTAAATCACTGAGCCTTCTCTCCAGCCTTTATACAATGGAATTTTAAGCTTTTATGAAAAATGAAATCATATCCTTTGACAGATAATGAAGAATGCACCATGAGATCATCATATGAAGCAAAATAAGGCATGTGCAGAAAGACAGATATTGCATGGTTTTTTGGTGTGGATACTAGACTGTTATACAGATGAAACTATATATATATATATATATATATATGATTGTACTTGAAATATATATTTCTATGTAACATGTATATATATATATATATACATATATAAATGTTTATAAACCCCAGTACTATATACAGTGAGTGCATACCAATATATAAAAATGAAAACCAGTTGTAGTTGACACCATACTAGACACAAACAATGAATTGTGGACCCTATGAGTCTTCAGATTTAAAACTTTCTATCTGATGGCAACAACATTTCCAAGTAGCCAACTATCATAAGAAAACACATGATATAGAGGTAGTTTACTTTAAAAAGCAGACAATAAATAAATTCTTTTACTATACTAGCAAAGTGAACATAGCCTAGAGCCTTCCAACTGGGCATAGTGCTAGATGTATCATGTGAACAAGGGGTGAGGAGTAGGCAGAAAACCAGGAATCAGATCAGCAGAGGACCCTATGTTCCCCAAAGGAAGCCATGTCTACCTCATCTCTGCATTCTGGGCCTCAGAGAACCCAAAGATTTGTCTTGATTGACCTGAGCGGTTCAAGGCAGGAACTGTTGGCCTACGAGTGGCAGAGGGAATGTTCTCCACTTTTCCTATGAAACTTCTAATGCTTGGAGTCTGAGAGTTAGCTTCCTGTAGAAAAACGAAAGCTCTTGCTGAACACTGAAGCAATTTGAGCCCTTAGAGGTTGAAGGAACATAAGAAGACATCGGCCCCATTCCCCAGTTTAGTCCAAAAGCTACTTGGTCATTCACCAGAGAACAGAACTGCTTCTTCTGAGGGCCACCTACGTGTGAGGTTCTTTCCATCTTTAAGGAACAGCCAAAATCAGTCTTTCTATGAACATGGTGCTAGTCCCACACTGAAAGCAAGACATAGTGGGTCTGTTACTTCTGTAGCTCAGCCTTCGTTCTGCTTCCCCCACATACCTCCTCTTTCTCCTCCTCTTCCTTCTCCTCCTTTTCCTCTCCCTTCATTTATAGCCATTTGTTGAATGCATTCTTGAATTATCATGTATAGCATTTATGCACCAAATTAAAACATTAAAATAAGTGCTACATTACAGGAATTCATGCATAAAACATCATATATGTTTTGAACTGTTTAAAGGTAAATTTTTAAATAAATGGCAACACATTATTGTCCCTAAACTCCATGTTTTACAACATACATCTTAACTTTGATGTTTAAGAAAACAGACAAATGTTAAATATTCTAACTATCTTAGAAAGATGTAGGAGGACAATGCATAGCTTTGAGGAGAAAGAAGTAGTAGATTCTGGCAACAGTTTAGAGCTTTCTCCACTCAGACCATCAGGCTGGTACTGGAAAATTAGAAATAGATGTAATCTATAAAGAATGAATCTGGGATATAGAGTTCTGCCTGTTGTTATAACTCCTGAACAAGTGTGAGGAATGAGGTGGGGATGGAGGCTGGTAGCTGCTGGCTAGTGAACTAAAGATTGGCTTGCTGATGTTGGTTTGTTTTTTACCTGCCCCACTGTCCTCTGAAAAGGACTACCCATTGATCTTAGAGAGCCCATCCAAAGCCATTGATGAAGTACAGCTAAATGAAGCAGCTTAACCACCCTCATTCAACAGCCATACAGGACTTTCCCATCATTCTCTAGCATCAACAGCTTCCCACTAGCCAAGGTGACTTGTCTGTCCCTTTTCATTTCCACAGCCATCATCTGAACTGGTCACTAAGCGGTAGACAGTTTTCTCCCTGACATGTCTTATAAATTCACTATTATATCTTTAGCTGTGGCACTGGTTGAGGCTGGTTGAGGCTGGTTTAGTTATTCTCCCAAGAATAACTGAATAAAATAGAGAAAGGCATTACTCTGGCACATATTTGATTTCTGATGTGCTTGTTACCAAAGAAAATCCTGGATTTACACTGCTCCCTAGTCTCCTTATTTAGTTTGTTTTAAATATTGTTTTGTTTGATTCTGAGAGACCAAATGAAGCAGAGAGAATATTCTAGGGGGAACAGGAGAATAATGATTCAATTCTGTCATAGAACATAGTTTTTTGGGAAAAAGGAACAAATGTGAAAACAAACATAATTTCTTAATGAAGGGATGGATATTATGAAGAAGCAAACTTGTAATGATGAATTGGAAAGTAGATGTGAGCTGGAGATAAATGGGCTGGGTTAGCACCAACCTTATTAATGGAGTAAGGTCTGAGAATATCTGAGACCTAACAATAAGAGGAAATGTGTAATGTCATGGTCTGGAGTTGTTTCCTTTAAGGAAGATATGGAAAGACTTGTCATCAGAAAAAAAATGTATTGTCATGAGATTAAATAAGGTAATTTACTCAAAGTACTTAATGCATGAAGCGTTATTAGTATAAATATATGACAAGTTTTAGCTCAATATTTTCAATGACATTCTGAAACAGGTTATTATTTTCCCTGTATAATAGCTAGGAAATTAAAGGACAGAAAAAGTAAATAACTTTCCTAATTAGCAGAGCTAGGTTTCTAACACCAAAGCCTTTGTCTTCATCAGATTCTGGGGCTGAGCTGTGTTCGTCACCTCTGCCATTGATTGGGCAACCCTCTGCAGCTCTTCCCCAGTTGCATTTTTCATACTATGAGTCTTCAGAATAGAAAGAAACCTCAGAAATTATTGCTCTGAACTTCTGCTCCCCGGAATAGAATTCTTCCCACCCCACCTCTCTCTACTTCTCCTCTCTGGTCCCCTTTTGTCCCTTCTCATTGGCTGAACCCATGGGGTAGACATAATGTAAAAGTGTGCAGATACAGATATTATTACCATAAAGTTCAGCTTCTCCACCCAGAACAGCAGTGAGGGAGCAGAGAATGTAGCCAGGGGTGCAATGGAAAACGTTACTTCCCAGACTCTGTAAATTGTTATAAGGTACAAATTAAATCTACAAGACCAGTAGAATCTCAACATCAGTCACATGACTATTTACTGTTTTTCTTTTGTTTTCAGTAATTTTGAGAAAGGGTCTCCCTGTAGCCCTAGCTGGCCTGGAATTCACTATGTAGACCAGGCTGGCTTAAATCTCATAGAGATCTGCCTGCCTCTGCCTCTTGAATTCTGGGATGGTGTGTCCCACCATGCCAGGCCTTTCTTATAAGATTTATTCTCCATCCCATAAAAATAACAATTACACATAAATACTTATTAAACTGAGTAGATGTCTTTAGGACTGAAGAATTTAACCATTCCCTTCATAGATAGAATCAAGAAATGCCTACCAACAGCACAGATATGAAAACAGACACTTGTTCTTTATAAACTAAATGCAGATAAGTCTGTGACTGTATCTCCTAAGTGAGCAACTGAGTCATTCGCTTTATCTATCTGAAAAATAGTAATCATTTTCCTGTTTCTTCAAAAGGCATTATAATGACTAAAAGGGTACTTACAGATAATAACCAGGAACTCAGACAAAAGATAAGCACTCCAACACTTGATTATATGTGTATCTATATTGATACAATAGTCAGGAACTCACACAAAAGATAAACACTCCAACACTGATTATATGTGTGTCTGTATTTATACACATTTTTTATTTAAGTTGGGAACATAGTAATTCACTTAGTGGGATCTCAGTGTTCTCTTTCAAACAAAATAATTGATTTGCTAAATTAAAGCTTCATCCCATGATTTTTGTTTATTTATAGTAGATACAAAGAATGTATGAGACATGGTCATCTTGAGATTAGACTATTTATAACTGATAACCCATCATGGATTTATTGCAATGAATAATTATGAGACAGAACTTCATAACTATATTTCAGATTTTTGGTGTCAAATACATCTTAAAGCTTCACTGAGTCTTATTTTTATGGTGACATTTGGGAAGTTTCACAGGCCTGTGTTGATAGAGAACCCACCAACATTTCAGTGTTAGTGGATTTGTTTTCAAAAAATAGTTTCAACTGCCAACATAATGCCAATTAAAAACACAACAGTAACAGCCAAGAAACAGAAAAAGTTTGGCCTTCTGACAATTCATCTCATGCTAAATCTTCCTCAGTGGATTTAGGTAAAAATCTCAAACCTAGGCATATAGAAGGAAAATTGCTAGAGGATCTGAAGAATGATTCTGGAATTTGCATAAACTTTATTTTTATGTTTGGGTTTATTTTTGCGGGGGGGAGAAATCAGTATTGTTATATTTGTGAGCCCTAAAATTGTTAAAACCCAATTCTCCGATATTAACTTACTTTGCAATGTCTAGCCTTTACTCTGAGTCTGTTACAGTTCAGTGTTTTATACAGTGCAATTTATTATAAATTAGAAATAACCATGCAAGGTAGACACAATTTTACAGAATTAGAAACTGAGACATGAGAGGTAAATGACTTCGTCTGGATTACATCATCAGGAAGAGGAAGGGGAGTGGCTGATCCCCACAGCCGGTCCATTGTTGGCACATTTTACCCATGTTCCAGCTATGCTCAAAGCTCTGACCAGATATACATTGTCATTTTTTGAAAATACAAGATCTAGCTCCATTTCGTCTCTTACCCTGAGACATGCACTGCAGCCCATGTATTTGTAGATATTTTGATTGCCCTTGAATGAATGCTTTTCTCTTTGTGGACCACTGTTTACAGGAACTAGAAACTGTGGACAGGTCTTCTTCCAAGTCTAGCCTAACAGGAGACACTGGGATATATTTCTTATTTCTGGCTAAGGAAGATTATGGATATCTTAGAGCCATGTGGAATTTCCTTCTTCATATTTTAGCACCCATAAGATGCCATGTAGGAAACATTATGTATCTTCTATCCCATATTTAAATCCAATTGGCTCTATCATTTACTTATAGTGATATAGGTGAGTAATTAGATTATCTGTTCCCTGCCTTTTATAGGTATAACTTTCTCTTGAATGTCATATTTCATCTTTATGAAATTCCTGTGAGAACAACAAATTCCAAGAGTTATAGTCTCCATCTTCTAAAATGAGACAGAGAAAGAGAGAGAAGTAAGAGGCCTATGGTTTAATGGCCAAAGAAACAATAATGCATTCTGTGTCCTGATCCATCAAATACCTGCAAAACTCCTTATTAAATCATGAACTCGTTTTGATATAGGCCAACCAGAGGTGGGAATCTCTCGGAATAGCTGTTACTGTTGTCAGGTTACTTGATTTCACTTCAACATGACAGTGAGTTATGGAGCACTATTTTAAAGGTGCCAGGGACAAGGAGATGTCCAAATCACTCTGACTGGAGCTGACATTGTGTTCAAATAGACACACATGCCTAGATCACTCAGGTTCAACAAATGTAAATTAAAAGTTGTGAGAGGTACTACTAGAGAGGAATTAGCTTTAAGGAGGGATAAACTGTGCTAACATGTAGTTTAAATTCTAGTTCCATGACTGACAAACTATAGAAAATTCAGGAAAGCTATTGACCTTTTCTAGGCTTTAATTGCTTCATCTATGTTGTAGATTGTGGAATGGGAAATATTCTTGTGCTTACTCAAAGGATTAAGTGCACATGTGAAGGTTTTAGGACATTTTTTTAGTGGCAATCCTCACCATAGTGATCATAGCCACTGTGGTCACTTAGATGATTCTGAGTGACATCTAGGTGTATTTTACAGAGTTGGCATTTCAGCAGGGCCCTTTGAAGAAGAATTATCATTTCACTAGATGGAGCAGAAGAAGATGTTGGAAAGTTGAATCTTAACATGGTCAGGAGGAGCAATAACAGGGAAAGAAAATGAGTGTTGAGTGATTTTTCCTAGGATGAGGTGAACAAGTGTCTTGTGACCATCAATAGGGCACCAATGAGAAATCAAACAAATGACTCCACTATGTCTAGCTTGGTGATCCAGTGAGTTTCTGGGGATGACTTACAGTAGCATGGATGAGGGGTTACTCAAGAACACTGATGACTCAAAGACAGTTGCATTACAGAAGGCCCATCCAGAAAGTACAGGTTGCAACTCATAAAAGCCACATCCCTGGAGCTTCCTGGAGCTCCCTGAATAATGAGCAGCAAGTAGCCCCACAGAAAGCCTGCTCTCCTGCAGCAGTTTAATGCTTGTATAACCTTGGGAAGAAGCCTTGTGACTCTTGCGCTTTCAGAACTACCTGAGTATTAGAAGTTTCTTGAGCTTTTAAGATTCATTAACTTCTCAAGTGCCTCCTCCCTACAGGAGGGTAGGTTTCAATAACAGGAAGTAGATATGTAAGAACTGAACTGACATGTGTACTAGGACAAGGTTTTGAAAGGACTTGGAAGCAGTTTGTGATACGTTTCCATAACTGTGACAAAGTGTCTGAAATAAACAGCCTGTAAGGAGGAAAGATGCATTTCTGACCATGGATTCAGAGATTTCAGTCCATATTTAGTTGAGTACATAGCAAGACAGAACATGCTAGCAGAGAGCACACAACTAAGTAATGCTATTCTCCCCATGGTGACCATGAAGTAAAAGAGAAAGGAAGGAAGGGGCAGAGAGCCCAGAGGACTTTCTACAGTGGACCTTCGTGGTCTAATTTCTTTCAACATGGCTCCATCTCCCAAAGTTTTTATCACTGTCTCAAAGTGCCACAGGCTGATGACTAAGTCTTCAGTCACTGAAATTTTAGAAATTAATTAAGGTCCAAATTAATTCAGTATGGGACTACACTTACTATGTAAGGAGAGAGTGAGACATTTTTAAAGAATATTTTAAGTTTCAAAATTTTATTGTATGTATATGATTGTATTGCCTATATGTATGTATGTGCACCCATATAATGCAATGTCCATGGAAGTTAGAAGAGAGCATTGGATCCCCTGGAATTCGAGTTATGAACTGTTGTTAGCCACTATGTGGGTGCTAGGAACTGAACCCAAAGCCTCTACAAGAACAGTTAGTGCTCCTACCAGCTGAGTCATCTCCCCAGCCTCACAAGCAGAAAGTCTTTTTAAACTGAGAAGAGAGTCCTTGTCTTGATTGGATACTGGAGATGGATAGAGTCAGCCAAGAGCAAGGGAAACTAGAAACAATTTCTACCCAGAAGGGCTGATAGTAAATTTAAAGCAAAGAAAATATTAACAGTAGGTAAAGTGCACATTTGAAGAAAACACAGATAGGATGACAAAATATCAAGACCTACTAGGATTTTGCACTCTGATCAAAGAACTAACTGAAAGAGTAATAATGTGACACACAAAAAATGTAAGGCAGTTAAATCATTGAGGAAGAATAGGAAAAGAAAACAGGAAACTGGTCGGGAAGCTCCTTTAAAAATCTATGCAAAAGCATTTGGGAAACAGATTAGACTAGACAGGCCTTTTAAAAAAGACAAGTAATAACAGAGGACAGGAAGTCACAGACATAGTAAGTTGGGAGAAGGTATCTGAATATGATCAAAATACACTATATAAAACCCTTGAATCAATAAAAATATTTTAAAATCTTTAAAAAGGAAAAAAATCTATGCAAGAGACAATATCTTAGCCACTTTAAAAAATATATATTTTACTTATTTATTTTTTATTTTATGTGTATGCCTGTACTGCGTACATGTGTGTGAGTGCACTCGTGTCGTGCAATGCCTGTGAAGGTCAGAAAAGGGTGTCAGATTCCCTGAAACTGGAGTTACAGATGGTTGTTAGCACCATGTGGGTACTGGGAATTGAACCTGAGTTGTCTGCAAGAGAAGTCGGTGTTTTTACCATCTCTCCAGTCCCATCATTAGCCACTTTTTATAGACTGTAACACGGCCATGTTAATGTTCCACTAATACTGGCATGGCAAGTGTTATTACTATTAACTGTAAGACTGAGATAAGTACAGTTATAGTCTCACTTTAAAGAGAAAACTTAAACAAACAAAAAGTCAGAAATTAATTACTCAAGTCTCATAATTCCATGTCAAAGAAAAATCTTAACATTGCAAAACCATTACAATAACAATATAATACTTAGGGAAGACACCCCAGTCTGTCCTATATTCACCAGATGATAAATTTCTAAATAAGAGGTAATAGTGGAGGACGGTAAAGATAAACTTCAAATATAGCATGAAGTTAAGATTGAAAATACTGAGAAGAAATTGGTGCTGTTGAGTGAGTCTTGATCAAAAGGAGAAAAGGTCACACCACCACATGGCCACAGTGGCACTAACCAAGACAAGAAACAGAGAAGAAGAACATCACACTCCATGACCACATTGGTATTAATCAAGATAAGGAACAGAGAAGAAAGACATGATGTAAACAGCTTTACTTTAGACATGCTGGCGTTAGATGTCTGAAGAAAATAATCCTTGAAAAACTAAGCAATCTTTAAGCAGGTTTAATGGTAATTAGTGTATCTTTTATTTTCTTTTTTTGGTTACCTGAGTAATGGAACTCCCTACTTTTCATGACTGTAAGTTTGAGCTAAAATTGTTGAGCTTATAAGTACTTTAAAAATATATAAAGAAATGAAGTCAATGAAAATATTTATTTTATTAAAACTGTGATACTGGTTCTGCAAAATCCTTCTTTTATTAATACTTCGCTGCTTGTTTACTGGTTCCTACACACCACTTTTCCATTTGCATTGACCAAAGAAGTAGTATTCAGGCTGAAAATGAGTCTACTCAATAAAACTTGTTTCTGCTGGCTTTCTTTAGACACTGAAATGGGAACCTAATACTTGAAATAGACTCAATTTTCCACTCCATGAGGTACAAAATACAGACTATGGCTACATTATCTGTTTCAATTGCAGGGTTAAAGCTTAGCCTTCTTATTTTCAAATTGCCCTCTTACCAAGGGATTTGGAACAACAAGATTGATAGACAGTCTTCCTTAGCAGAAACACTGGACCAACTTTGCTTGCAAAGTTTCATTAAAAAAAAAAGAAGAAGAACCCAAGATAAGCTCTGACAGTGAGCTGACCAAAAAAGTCTGATTCACCTTTCAATAAAAACACTTCATCTGAAAACTTGGATAACAACACATTCTACAATATGTTGAAGCTTTCTAAATCTGATGAGATAAAAATATTCTCCACTATGTATTCTGGAGGTAATAAGAATCGTAGTTAATTTACCTCAATTACAGTATAAAATAATTAATGTGTTAGATAGTATATGTTAACAGCATCAGCGACAAAATCATTGTACTGATAGAGGAATCATGTTTGGAAAATTAGATGCACTATGTGCTGTTAAAAATTCTTTAATTTGCAAATATGCTCATTCTTCAGTTTTATTATTTTATTATTGTTATTGCCATTTTATATCTGAGAGCCCGGAGACTTGAGATTTTTAAGAGAATTTCCATAAATTACAAGACCACTACATAGCAACAGATCTGTAACAAAACCAGGTCATTTGGTCATTTGACAAAATCTTCAGCAGCACCTGCTACACAGCAGGCATTTTCCTGTATGCAAAAGATACATTTAAAAAAAAGAATCAGACCTGAAAAGTCCCACCATGATCAAATGTTTAGTGGAGGATATAGATAGATTCCCATGCTCCACTGCTTCATAGTTCATAACATCCTTCAAAGGCACTGTTTTAAATGTTTATAGACATAGCATTGCATTTCAACCTCCCAACAACAGTGTGCAAAAAGGGCCACTAAAGACTAAATACTCTTCCCAAGTTCATACAATGAATAAGAGTCAGAAGGTAGATTCAAATCAAAGTCAAACTCTGCAAGCGTTTTTCTGCAACCCTCACTTATGAAGAGCCTAGAAAAATGCTCACTTAGTAAAGAGGCAAAAACAATCATGACTGCTGCCATCTATTGATTAATTAATACCTGTCAGTAAGTAATTCAAGTAATCTTTCAAAATAACTTTGTGAAATTGGCACAAATATCATCACTAGTTTATACATTTTTTTAAAAAAAATATTAGGCTTGGAAAGGTTAAATACATTGTTAAGTGCCAGAATTGGGAAATCGACCCAGGGGTTAGAAATAGAATTTTGTGGTACCGACATAATTTGCTAGAATTAGTGCTCGTAGATGCTGTTCAGCTCATTGTGTTAAGGAAAACAGCAGATATTACTGTTGATAATACAGTGCTACAAATAACAAACACTATCACTGATCAAATGCTTACTGTATATCAAACACATATACAATACACCATTGTATTTCATATGTATAGTCACTCAACTTCCTGGTCTTGGGGATGGTTTTATGCCAGTTTATGGCACTGGACATGTGAGGGAACAAAGCCACACAAAGTTATATATGTTTATCTTGTTCACACAATAAATTTCCAGTTTGCATTTGGACTAAATAATCTTAGATTTTTTTAAACCAAGAAACAAGCTTATACATAGAAGGAACAAAGTAAAATCCAGAATAATGCTCAATTTATTTAATATTTTCTTCTAAGCATTATCTATTGTGGACAAATATAGTGTTACAATGTTAAGACTGTGACTGAAGTCAGCTCCGGAACATTCCTCTCCTATATCACAAAGGCATTCAGCATGCCCTTGTAAACTTGCGCACCCTATCTCAGGAGTCAATTCCTAGGGAATTTTCTTGAGTTTGTTTGTAATAGATTCCATCTGCTACTATCTACACTCAAACCAACAGTAGCATCTAATGAATCAGGCATTATATTTTGTAAATATAACTTTCTTAACATTTCTTCTTTGCAAGTTTTTTAAGTCTACAATTTAAACTAATCTTCTCTAATAAAACGCGTTGGCCTCCCTTTACTTCTGCATTAGCCTTGAGGGTAGAGGCTGCACTGTGGATGTGTTGCACAGAAATGGGCAATTCACAATGTCTGTCTGTGTGACTAGTTATGGTACTCTGTAGTAGTCTCCGTCTGCTGCGACAGAAGCTTCTTTAATGAGTGGTGACTGAGATACTTGACTTTATATATAAGGACACATATTTTGAACTTAGTAAGAAGTTACATTAGCCTAGGGATGTGGCAGCATTGGGGATTTCTCTAAGATCTATGACCTCTTCAGCTATATGTATTTGGCTATGATTACAGTACCACACGTGCATTTCCTCCCATTGAGTAGGTTCCAAGACTAATTAGGTAGCCATTGACTGGCCCCAAAATAAAGGTGCCACTGATGTACCAGTGTCGAGTGCTGTGCCAGTCACTGATGTGTTTTTTTCCGTCATGAAGCTAGTGTTAGGTCATTGATTGATATTCTCCCTTGGTAACTTGCATAGTGCTCTCCAGAGCTATGGCAGCTAGCCTTCAGGGCGTCCAGGTCAGTTCCAGCTCCCTTGCTCCAAATCCTGTTTCCAACGTATGTCCTGTCTTCAGTAATAGGGTCTTATCTTCAAGTAGTTCTGGGAGGCAATCAAGGGCTATGGCAGTAGTCTGTGTAATTTTGGGAGTCTTTTGGGCCACCCTGGCCAACAACTCAAAGGGAGTTATCTCCTGTCTGGCACTGCTTCATGTTCTGTAGCCTTCAGCTCATGTAGAGATGGATGCATATAGAAATATTTCATGTGGAATTTGTCATTAGGTTTTAAGACTAATTTTATTCCCTCTGATGTTTTACACTAGCTAGGCATTATTTATTCCCCTCTAACTATCTGTCTGTCTGTCTATCTATCTATCTATCTATATCTATCTGTCTATCATCTATCTGTCCATCATCTATCTATCATCTCTATATCTATCTCCTCCTGTCCAACCCTCCCTCCGTGCCTTCCCTATTTAAAGTGTTCCATTTCCCCTATTTCTCCCTTCATGTTCTCTTTATAATTCTGTCTTTAGCCCTCTAAGTCCACTTAGGCCTGCATGTACTTACCTGGATGTGGGATCATCTGCTGGAGAATGCGTAGCCTCTCAGGGGTTGCTACTGAACAAAAATGACTCTCCCTCCTCCAGCAGCAATAGGTGGCCAATGGCTTCTCAGCTACAGTTGGGACTTCCTGAGCCTCTTCCTTACCATGCGCTAACAGCTGCTGTGAGTTCATGTGTGTAAAGCTGCTGTCACATCTGATAAGTATAGTTCTGCTGCAGATGCCCACTACCTTGCCTCTTATGATCTTTGCAGCCCCAGTTTTTGGTTGATCCCCGAGCCTTGGTGTTTGGGGTTGCAATATAGATGTCCCACTTAGAGATAAGCACTGCAAAGTCTCTGTTAGGGCATCTTTAATTTGGTGAATGAATCTAGGCTATCTTCACCTTTCTCTGTGTTTCATTACTTTTGAAAAATGTTCTCTTTCACCACAATCACTCCCAGCATGGTACCTTTCCTGGCTAGAATATCAGTCTTCTCTGATCTGTTCTTATGAGTAAATTCAATCACATAGCTTGCTTCCATTCTCCAAATCATATCAGATGTACTTCAGACTCTATATGCGCAATATCTGGCAGCACAATTTTATTTCCTTTGTTTACCAAAAATCAGTATTGACCCTGTCACCTAAGATATAATATTGTCATAAAGGATCATTCGTGATTTATGTGTTTAATGCTGATAATAAGCAGTATAATTAGGTGATGTTAAAAATCTAAGCTTGTTATAATACAGTTATTTGTGTTTATAAATATGATGGAGACAATACATTCATATATGCTGTGAGGAATATTTCAGGCAGCTCACCTGTGAGTTGTTACATTTTATAGATATTGAATTCAATCATGAAATTGCAAAGCAATTCGCATTCTGCTAGACTGGAAATTGCAACGTCATTGCCAACAAGCACAGCTAACAGAAGATGTTCAAAATAATTGGCCGTTTTCAGAGTACTTTTCATTTTTCAGTGTGATATATGAATATAAAGTAGGATAAAGTACTAATTATAGCATTTTTTTTCTTTTGCATCTTAAAATACACTCAATGCCAGGTTTAAAGAAGCATTTTCAGACTAATAAAAATTGGGGCCTCTGATGTTCAGGCTGCTCTTTGAAAAGCTGGAATTGCCTCTGAATTTCTGTTGGTTTAATAGTATTCTTTTCATGTGCTGTATGTACATAATCTGCTTGGAATTAATTGCTCTCAGGTTCTTCCTGTGCACTTCAAAATGGCTCCTGGTGGGTGGATGTGTGAAGGGTTACAAATACAGGAAGAGTCAAGTGAGTTCCCAGGGCATTACTTTCTTAACATATATAAAAAATAACATCAAAAAGTTTAAAGAGATGCTTACAAGGCCTGGCCCAGGTCTGAACTCTGTCCACGGAAGTCAAATGTCAGAATAGCCAGAAAAATCCAGAAGTTTATGAGAGGTACTCATTCCTCCCTGGTCAGCCATGGCAGTGTGCAGATTTAAGCTAATTCCTTAATCCCTGAGACTGTTTCCTAACTGATTGTCAGGCCAACATCTATGAGCAAGACAAAGAGAGTGACTAAGGAGTGGAGTCCTCAGCACATGAGTGTGTACAGCAGGTCTGCATCTCTGAAGTAAACAGAAACCAGGAAAGAAAATAAGTTTTTCTCCAGGCAACTTTATATTGAGCTAATGTGTCAAACTGAGTGTGAACCAACGATCGCCACCTCCCTCTTCCAGAGATCCTCAAGGTTACTTTCCAATATCATGCTGAAAAAGCCTCCCAGAAAACTATAGTAGAGAGCTATAAAGCACTGGACAAACTTATTAAACTTCCTCCGATGGTTACCTCTTGTCCAGGATTCTAATTGGTTAACAATAGACAGCATATCGTTAGCAAGTATTATGGTGTCACTCCATACTGATCAGTTTGCTATCAGATCAATTATATAAATGGCACACCTTAGGAATTAGTCTCAGAGGAAATCTCCAGAAATGAGATAGAGCTATATAAGTCAAGGATGCTCAGGCTTTGACTAGTCAAATCAAATTCAAATAGAATTTTAGTTCCAGTATTAGTGAAAACAGACTTTTTATTGGGACAGGGTCTCATTAGCCAAGTTGGTCTTGAAATTGCTATGTATCTGAGCTTAAACTCGTGATCCTCCTGCATCAGCTTTCCATGGGATTATGAACATATGCTCAGCAGTAGAAACATTTTTAAATAAGGTCATATTAATTTTTCACAGGGCACCTCCTATGGCTACCACTGCCCATTCTTAGACTACCTCAGGTAGTGCTGTCTCTCTCTCTCTGTCTCTCTCTTTCTTGCTTTCTGTGATTGATCACTGTGGTATACCAAAGTAGATGCTCTAAAAGTTGTCCACAAGAGTCCTGGTGGGACCTAAGAAAAAGAAGAAGACTAGGGGAGGCAAGATGTCTCAACAGGTAAGGACACTTGCCAACATGTCTCATTACCTAAGTTCAGTCCCTTAACCAGCATATTGAAATGACTGAACCAACTCCTACAAGTTGTTCTTTGACCAACTCATATACACTGTGGCACATGTACACCACCCCGCACGAATATATTTCAACTTGAAAATAAAATAATCTTAAAAGGTTATAGTATCCCAGGTGAAAATTTGCCTCTGCATGAATGTCTTGAGCTCTGAATTCACTTCAGCCTTTGCAAATTATTCTCCAGAACCTGATATGATTGCCACCTTAGAACCGTTGTACACAATCACATCTCTTTAAGTTATGACTCATACTCCTACTTCTTTGTAAAGCAAGTTCCTCTGTAGTTGCATCCTAGGGGCTGGGAACCTTCATGTAGGGTCAAATTTGCATAACTGTGACTTGGGATATAATACACTTCTACAGTATTTTAAGAGAAGTTGTTGCAAAGATGCCTATTTTTTAAAACTCATCCTGTTGTTCCCCAATGATTTAAATTCCAATTTCTAGCCCAATTGTGTCATGGCCTGAGGGGCCTTTTGACTCAGACATAGCACAACCTTGGCCCTCAGAGACATAAATCTAAGGAACAAAGAACAAAAAGAGGCAGTGGAAGCTCGAGGGTGTCAAGGTTTGGAGATTTATTGTCTGATTAAAATTAAATTTGCTAGAAGACACGTGAATTAAAATATTATTTGCATTCATGATGTCTCAGAATGTATGATGTCTCAGCATTGATATTAGCACGCTGGCATCAGGCCTGAGTGACTCCACTTTGACAGGGCCTGGAGACACTTGTGAGTCCAGGGTTCTACTTGGTTCCATGTCTTTGTCCCTAATAAACCAGCTGTCTCTACCCATATCCATCCATGGAGCCTCTCGCCCTATAACCTCATTCTCTCTGCATCTATGGAGCTCAGATTTCTTGTTAGCAGGATGTCCTTTGCTAGCTGATAACATCCATACTATGCCTTGGTACATTTTGACTGGAGAGAAACTGAGGCATTATTTGTCACCTAGGATTTTGGAGATCAAACTATAACTGTTATCATTTCTTGAAATAGCATATTGACTAAACTCATGAGATGAGAGATGGGCATGTTTAAATAAGCTTCTCTAAGTGATTGTGAAGGTCCTAGAAGTAGAAATAGGAGAATTGTGGATGAGAAAAGAAACTCAAAAGGTACAGGTATAACAGTAGTTACAATTTACATGTTGAGAAATAAATTATATCAGGTAGATATTAGTTGTATAACAAATGAATTAAAGAAAGTAAAAGCACATAAAATCCACAGAAATTATTTCATTTTAAAATTTATATGTTGCCTAGTTTGCTAAAACATAAACAACACAACTGGTAAGAAGAAGGCAGCGATGGAGAGCAGGAAGTAACCGCGAGCATGGACTTTGATCTTAGACAACTGTTAGCATGTGAGTCTGTTCAGGATTCACAGTCTCTGAGAGAAAACAGGCGAACTAGACAGAAGAAAAGGGCAGACTGTGGCTGACTCTTAAAGCCTATTTTACACTGTAAGCATAAAACACTCTAAAAGTAAAGACACTATATTTTATTTGTACTTCCACATACCAAATGCAGTCACACAGATGTATCTGTCTGTTGTACATTACTCACTGGAGCCTGACACTTTATGAAGAAAGCACTTTGTAAAAATTCTCAGAGTCTGACAGTCCACATTAGCATGGTGCCAGCTGTGGAAAGTGTTCCTTTACTCCATTACATCATGGATAAAGGGATAATGGAAGGAACACGTGATAAAGGAGCAGAACATGTGGTGAGCAGAAAAACTGTAGCAGGAGTAGGTGGGGACAGTGACAGCTTCCCACTAGTGCAGCCTCTTAGAGGTCCAGGCACCTTCTCACATCAGTAGCCCAAAGATCAATTTCAACACATGAAATTCCGAAGATGAAGTGCCTCCAATCCACAGTAAGAAGCTGGGCCTTCAGCATGGGAATTTAGGGTAACACAGTTCATTCCATACAAGGCTCAGAAGTCAGATAATAGATGGAGGGGAGGGCCAGAGGAAGGAAATGGGTATTGTCATTCTTCAGATATCGCAAGTACTCTGAAGGCAAAAGGGTGTCATTATTTTTATCATTATTTCTGTTGGTACTAAAAAACAGAGCGTTTTACAAAGTATAAAGATCATGTGATGTGACACCAATGATTTACAAAGATCCCAAAGATCCCTTTCCTCAGTATGAAATCTGCCCATGAGTTGTTCTAGTTGTTTTATCTCTGAGAGACTCAGTCTGCATGTATATGAGAAATGAACAATCGTGCTTCATTTGGGGATTGTTGCAAGGCAATCTCCTGCATACCCTGGTGCAGTCCAGGAATTTAATCACTGTTAGGCACTGTGTTAGACTCTTCCAGAATGTATGTTCCCGGACAGCAGCTGAGTCACAAGGACCCTGCTGGCTCCCCACGGAGGAAGTTCTCCAGGATTCAGAGTGGGTTGAATTCAGTGGTGCTCCTTTTTAAACTTATCATACGCTGGAAATTGCTGGTGATTTCAGGGATGTTTTTAGAACCCATCAGCTCCCTAGAAATAGAAACAGCCTTTTGGCAGATAAAGTCATTAAGAAGTACCAGTCAGCCTGGAAAACAAGAGAGCTCACAGGCAGGCCCTTGGAATGTGGCTTCTTTTGAATACTGCATGTGATGATCAGCTTATCACATAACTTAATTCAATTACACTGACCCTCCAGCCTTAGAACTTTCATCTCAGATGTGGCATCTGCAAGCCTGTGACAGGAAGAAGAAACTGTCTTTAGTGGGTAGTGTGATCAGACTTGCTGCATGATACAAAGGTTGGGAGGTTAATGTGTTGTTTTGTTTCTTGATACTGGAAAGGTCAGTAGGTCTAGACAAGGTCATGCTGTGATTGAAAAGAGTACTCGGAAAATCCAATTAAATTTCCTCCACTTTTGTGTATGCTGGATTTTTCAGAACAATGAAAAGAGAACACAGTCATTCTAAATAAGACATTTAAGGTCCACTAGACAGTGCAGAGACCACAGTTTGAAAAGCATGTCTCTAGAGAAACGCTGAAGTTCATGGGACCCCAGAACAATGGAAACAGATTTAGTTCATTCCTTAACTATCTGTTCACCAAATGACTATAGCTCCAGGGCAGCAGACAGTTCAATCCAGTGAATATTCAGACATGTAAGAGGGATCTTCCCTTTAAGGAACACACAAGGGGAGTCATAATGTCATGTTAATACAGGCTATAAAAAGGAAGAAGAATAGTTGAATTAGATCATACACACACAAAATCCCTATACATTTTAACAGGTAGAAAAGTGATGGAGGAACATTTTTGATTAAAGAAATTATACTATATATGATTCAAAAGATGATTACATAAGACATTTTACTAAAGCAGATCCTTTCTACCTGACATTAACTATATATTTTGAGTCTATAGTCTAACATTTTTGTGTTGGCAAAAAAATTTCACTACGCTTCAGGACACTAATCACAGCTATCTTGAAAACTGACTTCCTTCACTCTATGTCAGTACGCATGGCCTAGAATCAACCTATTTGTGCAAATAAGTAATACCGAATATTAAAACAGTTCTATTTCCATTATTTGAGTTTCTCCAAAAAGCCCAGTCTAAGGTCAGTGTGTCAATGCCCTTTTTGGCTGCCTCTAGCCTTTCTCAGAACTTTAGGTGAATATACTACTTACTTTTTAAAAGAGTTTAATCCTTTTCTTTTTGAAAAAAATTCTCCATTTTTGAGAACTTCTTACATGTATACAATAATTTACAATCATGTCTACTCCCATTTACCCAGTTCAGTTCCCCTTACAACCCAACCCCTCTCCTTGAGTCATGTCTTTTTGTTTTGTTTTCGATAATGCACTAAGTTCAGTTGATTCTACCCACATAGTCATGGATGTGGAGCCATCCACATGGGAAACCTACCAGTGACCCTATCTTAAGAAAATAATGGTTCTCCCTCACCAAGCAGCTATCCATTGTCAATAGCTACTTAGAAAGGGATAAAGCCTGGAGATCATCTACCCCATCAAGGCCACAATTTTGGCTGTCTTGATCTTGTGTAGGTCTTATATAGGTAACCGCAGCTGCTGTGAGATCATGATTGTAATAGCCATGTCAGATCCTGAAAACAGTGTTTCCCAGCACTCCTCTCTGTCCTCTAATTCTTACATTCTTTCTATCTCTTCACAATGGTCCCTGACCCTTGGTGGTAATAGGGTCAATATACAGGCTCCATTTAGATCTAGGTATTGAGTCTTTTAATCTCAGTGCTACAACCAATTATGTATTTCATCATTGAGTATCAACCACTGCATGAAGAAGCTTCTCTGATAAAGGCTGAGAGCAGCCCAAGTCTGTAAGTATAAATATTTAGAAGGCAATCTAGCAGCATAACCATTCAGAAAAATAATATCAGGTCCCAGCCTAGAGCCTATGACACCCTAAGTCTGGAGCTTATGACCAGGACTACAATGCCAGGCATGAATTCTCTCTTGTGACCAAGCCTCAAATCCAATTAGAAAGCAGTTAGTTACCGTGTAACAGGATCTGGAAGCAGAAGTTGCATCTTACCTGGCATGATACTATTGCAACATACAGGGTCCAGTGCTCGGTGAGACAAGTGATGTCTGTCCTTCCTCAGCAGCCTATGTTGCACCTTCCAGCAGTGTGAAAGCTAGCCAGGATGGAGGAAGCTTCCCGATCAGTTTCAGAATGATTTTTCTATGTCCTACAGTCAAAATGTGTGGTATCTTCAACAGTAGGGTATTACCATGTTTATTATGGTGAGTAGCTACAGGGAATGGCAATTGCCTATGTTGTTTTGGAAAACTCTGGGGCTTCTTTAAATAGAATTTTTTTTTCCACTGGGACTCACTGTGTAGACCAGCCTGGTCCTGAACTCATAGAAATCTGCCTGCCTCTACATCCTGAGTGCTGGGATTAAAAGCATAAGCCACCATACTTGGCTATATTCTTATCTTTATATCCATAGATTAATGTATCACTCAACACCCATCAGAGACGTTGGGTTTTGTTTTTATTTTCTTGAAATAGCTGTTAATACAGAAAACAGTACTGGTCAATGTGCAGAGAATAAGAGACTCTGGCATGCTCAGCTCTAAGTAAGATATCCATATCACACCAACCACCCCAACCCAAACCTCAGTGACCATCACAGAGGAGTGGACAGGAAGACTATAAGAGCAAGATAGAATGAATGTCTATAGCCAAACAGTATATCCAAGAGATACCAATGCAGTTACACACAGAAACTCATGGTGGATGTATGCAAGACCTCCACAAGATCAAGTGAGTCAAATTCTAAACATGGGTGGGGAGAGGCTCATAAAGTCCCATACCTATACGCAGAACTATTGGCAGTTGATGACTATTGGGAGAAGGAGACTAATTTTTCTTTTTAGGGATGTGGCACTTGAGAAGCTACCTATCTACAGAAGATAGTCCTACACCATTCAATACAGGCAGTACTAAATGAAATCAGTGGAATTAATTTTTAAAAGATTTATCAGAGTACACATGAAATTGGGAAGGAAAAGTTTTAGGGGCTAGGAGAGGACCTTGAGGGCAGCATATAGAAGGTGAAATGGATCCGAGCACATTGTATGCAAATATGAACATTAAATAAACTATTTAATAAGAATGGAAATATCAAAAAATAAATCTTTAAATGAAAAGAATGCATTTGATCAGAAGGCACTGAATCAGTGCAAAACCTAGGAATCTAGATATTAATAATAACTAATTTTAAAATAAACATTTTAAACACTGTACCAGCACATAAACAAACACATAGATCAGTGAATATAGAATTGAAGACCTAGATATAAGGTCATGCAAATATGATTACCTAATTGTTGACAAAGATGCTAAAATATACACCCTGGAAAGAGAAAGCACCTTGAATGAATGATCCACAGAAAACTGGATTTCAACATATGGAACAGAGATACTAGACCCTATCATTCACCCTGCACAAAGCTCAACTCCAAATTCATGAGGGACAACAGTATAAGACCTGATAAACTGAAACAGCTAAAAAAAAAATCTTGTTTTATGCTTTTCAACTCAAATTTCATTCATGTAATTCTCATCTCTTCATATCGCTTTTTAAGTTCAAATTTTTATTGAACTTAAATCTCAATCATATTTATACCCCCTTCCTCAATGGCATTCCCCTATGCCCCCCCAACAGGAATCCATGTATTCTTTCATCTGTGGTAAGGTCTAATATGTCAAGTGAATGTCCTCAAATATTTTTCAGTGCAGGTTCCTCCATTGAGGTCTAGTCAACATGTCCAGAGTCTCTTGCTTTAGGAAGATTAGCTCATCCTCACCCAACAGTTATCAGTTGACAATATTTCTTCAGCATAGATTGGAGTCTGTTACCCATTTCTTCAGTTTTGTGTTGGGCTTTTGTCTGTTTGAGTTTGAATGGGTCTTGAGCTATACATTGCTACACATTCATATGAGCAGGGTCCCATGATTTTGTAGGATTCTATTTCCATATATTCACACACCTCCTCACTGGCTCTTACAATCTTTCCAACCCTCCTTCCACAATGTCTCCTGAGCCTTGAGTGAATGAAACTTAATATAAGAGTCCTGTCCAGAGAACCACACTCTGCAGATTCCTAATCTCCATTGTTTGGCCATTTGTGATGTTGTGTTACTGGCCTTCTCGTGCATTTGGGAACTTCATTAATGAGAATTGAGAGATTCATTAGTGTTCTCTTTGTCCCTTGTTCCATGTTTACCCGAGTCTTGGGTGTGGAGGTTGCATTGTATATATGCCACTTAGGCACGGGCAATTAATGAACAATATTTGTGTGTGACCAGTTGTGGTATTTTGTACTAGTCTCCATCTGGTACAAAATAAACTTCTCCTATGAGTGGTGATCAGGATACTTGACTGTATAAATAAGGATATATATTTTGCACTTAGTAAGAAATTACATTAGCCTAGTGATGTAATAGCCTTGGGGATTTCTCTAAGAGCTATGACCTCTTAAGCCATGTGTATTCAGCTATGATTACAGTACCACACATGAGTTTCCTCCCACTGAGTGGGTTCTAAGAACAATTAGGAAGCCATCGATTAGCTCCTAAGTGAAATAGCCACGACTGTACCAGTGTTGAAATTGTGGCAGTCATTAATGTGGTTATTTGGTCACAAAGCTGATGTTGGGCCATTGATTGATGCTCTCGCTTTCCTGCTTGCATGGTGCTCTCCAGATTTATGAGAACTAGCCTTCAGGGAACATGGCTTCCAGGTCAGTTCCAGCTCCATTGCTCCAAATCGTGTGTCTGAAGTATGTCCTATCTTCAGCAGTAGGGTCTTACCTTCCAGGTCTGTGTTATTTTGGGAGTCTTCTGGACCACGCTGGCCAAAATCTCAAAGGGATGTTTCTCCTGTCTGGCACTGTTTCTTGTAGCCCCCAGCTGTGCTTATGGACTCATGTGGAATTTGGCATTAGTTTATTAGACTAATATGATTCCTTCTGATGTTTTACACTAGCTAGGCATTATTCCTCTCTTCTCTTCTCTTCTCTTCTCTTCTCTTCTCTTCTCTTCTCTTTTCCTCTTCTCTTCTATTCTCTTCTCTTCTCCTCTTCTCTTCTCTTCTCTTCTCTCTCTCTCCTCCCCCATGTCTAACCTTCCCTCCATTTGTATCCCATTTATAGTGTCCCCATTTCCCCATTTCTCCCTTGATAACACCAGCCTCCTATGGTCCCACATCTCTTGAGCTCCTTCTTTTCTTTTAGCACCATAGTTCCTTGTATAATCTCCCTCCCCCTGCCATAAAATACTCACCTTTAATCTATGTCTCCTTTAGTAACACCTGTTTCCTACTATTCTCTCTCAGGTTATTTCTTCCCATTCACATCCCCAGTTCCTTTCCAGTTTTCCTGGTCCCTACATAAATAAGGTTTTGGTGCTAGGATCCACACATGAAAGAGAACATACATTATTTTATTTTCTGACTCTGTTATTTCACTTAGTATAACAGATTCTAATTTCATCCATTTACCTGCAAATATCATGATTTTGTCATTTGTTTCCACTGAGTAGAACTACATGTATAAATGTATCATATTTTCATTATCCACTCATCAGTTGAGGGACACTTAGGTTGCTTCCATCTTTTAGCTATTGTGAAAAGAGCAGCAGCAAACATGGATGTCTAAGTATCATTGCAAATGATTGAGTACTTTGGGTATATGTCAAGAAATGGTGTAACTGGGCCAAATTTTATATTCATTTTCAGTTCCTTAAAAGTTATCCACATTGTATTTCATAGGAGTTTGCATGACATTACAATCCCACCAGCAGTGAATGAGGGTTCACCTTTCTCCACATCCTCTGCAGCATTTTGTATCATTTGTTCTCTTGATCTTAGCCAGTCTGAGTGGGGTAAAACAAAGTCTTAAAGTGGTTTTAATTTACATTTCCCTAATTATTAACGATGTTGAACACTTTTAAAGATGTTTCTCAGCCATCTTTATTTGTGTGTGTGTGTCTGTGTGTGTGTGAACTCTCTGCTCAGAATCTTAGACCATCTTATAATTGGGTCACTTGTGTGTGTGTGTGTGTGTGTGTGTGTGTGTGTGTGAACTCTCTGCTCAGAATCTTAGACCATCTTATGATTGGGTCACTTGTTTTTTGATTCTTCATTTTTGAGTTCTTTATATACTCTGGATGTTAAACCTCTGTCAGATGTGTTACTGGTGAAGACTTTCTCCAGTTCCATGTGTTTTCTCTCCACTTCCTTGGTTGTTTCTTTTGCTGAACTGAAGAGTTTTACATTAATGAGGTTCTACTTGTTGATTATTAATCTTAATTCCTCAGCAGCTGATCTAACAGAATGTCCTTTCCTATACCTATATCTTGTAAGTAACTGCCAATGTTTGCTTCTAACAGTTTCAGATTTACAGTTTTCACATTGAGGTCTTGTTCTCTGTTGTGATGTTTTCCTTCTCATCTCTGATTTTGTTGATTTGGAGTTGCTCTTTCTTTCTTTTGGTTAAGGATCGTACTATCTTGTCTATTCTTTCAGTGAACCAAGTCTTGGTTCATTTATTCTTTTATTGTTTCCTTTGTTTCTATTTCATTATTTTCTGCTCTGATTTTTGTTATTTCTTCTTGTCTGCTGTGTTTGGGTTTCATGTTGCTGCCTTTCAACAGTCTTTAGTTGTAATATTAAGTCATTTATTTCTACCCTGATTTTTTAATGTAGGTACTTAGAGCTATAAACTTCCCTCTTTGGACTGTCTTGAAGTGTCCCAGATATTTTTTCTTGTGTTATATTGTGCTTTTTATTTCGTTCCAGGAATACTTTTGTTTCTATTTTAATTTCTCCCTTGATCCATTGATTACTCAGGAATATGTTGTTTGAGTGCTCCACTTGTTCAACTTTATTGTCCAGTCTTCATATTCAATTTTCCGTTCCATTCATTCTATGGGTGAGACTTTATCCTGTTATTTCAAATTGGCTTATTTAGTTTTCCATGTCCTTCTTCATTTCAGCCTGAGTTTTCTTCAATATTTCTATCTCTTTTATAAATTCAGTCAGAAGCCTATCCCGGCCTTCTTCAGTTATTGATTTTGAGCTTTATTGAGTTGTGGTCTGATAGAATGCATGGAATTATTATTCTTATTATTTTGTATTTGTTGAGGTTTGTTTTGGAGCCCAGTATGTGGTCAATTTTGGAGAAAGTTCCATGAGATACTGAATAGAATGTGCATTCTTTTGTGTTTGAGTGAAATATTCAGTAGATGTCTTTTAGGTCCATTTGATATATGGTATTGTTTAATTCAAATGTCTCTCTTTATTCTCTTTCTGATTGACCTGTTTAATGAAAATGGTGGAGTATTGAATCCCTCTACAATTAGTGAATTTGGTTAATCTGTGTCTTAAAGTTCTATAGTCCTGATTTTATGAAGTTGGGTGCCTCCGAGTTGATGCATATATGTTCATGATTGTAATATCTTCTTAGTTAATTATTCCTTTGGCCAGAATGAAATGACCCTCTTTATCTCTTCTGATTAGTTTTCGTTCCAAGTCTGTTTTGTCAGATATTAGAATGGTAACTCCTGCTTATTTCTTAGTGCCATTTGCTTAGAATATGTTTTCCATCCTTTCATCTCAAGGTAATGTCTGTCCTTGAAGGTGAGATGATTTTCTTGCAGATAGAAAAAAAAGATAGATTTTGCTTCTTGAACCATTCAATTAGACTGTGACTTTTGATTGTGGAGTTCAGTACATTGATATTTAAAGTTATTGTTGAAAGATATGCACTGATTCCCATCATTTTAAATTCCCTTTGCACCTTTGGTCTAACTTTGTGGTTCCCCAGATATTACTTCATTAATTTCTTTCTGTTGCCCATTGGCAGTGACTGTTCCTTTCTTCAGCTCTTTGTATTGCTTTAAGTATTTTCTGAAGGGCTGATTTTCTGCACATGAATTTTTTCAGTCTATTCATGTCATGAAAGATGTTTCTTTTCCCTTCAACTATAATAAACATTTTTCCTGGGTAAAGTATTATAGGTTGACATCTATGATCATTTACAACTGGGAATACCTCCGTCCAGGCTCTTCTGGCTTTCATAGTTTGCACTGAAACATCAGGTGTAATTCTGATGGGATTTCCTTTATATGTGACTTGCAGATTTTCTTTGGCAGCTTTCAGTATTTTCTCTTTGTTCTGTATGTTTAATGTTTTTACTATGATATGCCATGGAAAGTTTCTTTTCTAGTCTTGTCTATTCGGTGTTTTAAGGGCTTCTTATATTTATATGGGCATGCCTTTCCTTTATTTTTGGAAATTTTCTTCTCCAATCCTATCAAAGATTTTGTAAATACCATTATCCCAAGATTCTTCTCCTATGTAAATGTGCTCTTTTCATGGTTTCCTTCATTTCCTGAATATTACATTCTTCTTCTTAAAATTTTTTTTCATAATCTTTGTTTGCTCCAATTCTTCCATTACCGTTGTTGGTGTTCTGATTAACTTTATATTGCTATAATATTAACACTGACTAAAACCAACTTGGGGAGGAAAGGGTATATTTGGCTTACAAGCACAGTCCATCATCAAAGGAAGAAACGCAGGAACTAATGCAGGAACCTGGAGCACAGACCATGGATAAATACTGCTTACTGGCTTTCTCCCCTGGCCTGTGCTCAACCTGCTTTCTTATTGTCTTAAGAATTCTCCTGTCGCAGTGAGGCACTGCAGTTGGCCCCACCTATCTGATTCTGAATCGGCTGAGCAAACAGAGTATACTCTCTGATTAGACAAACTGGGGTTGATTGAGATTACTTACAAAGGATTTATCACTGGGAAAATGAACAGCAATCTCGGAAGGGGGGCCCAACATTTTGATCAGAAGTGCCGTGGACCTCCCCCGAGCTTCGCCAAGATGGCAGCCTGCTGCTGCCATGCCGCATCCCTCTCCTCCCAGCATTCACTGCTTTCCCCTCATGCTCTCCCCGTCAAGTCACTGATTGGTTGGAAAGAGATTGAGTGTATTGGCTCCATTTCTATCAGACAAATTCTTAGAGGTGTGTCTTGCTGCTACTTGTATCCAGCCAGCACCTCCATGGGTGTGTCCGTCAATGGGTGTGTCCATCAATGGGTGTGTCCATCAATGGGTGTGTCTATTGAGCCAGAGGGAAACCCAGCTACATTTACTCTACATTTACACAGTAGAAGACCATATGCCCAGGGGTGGCACCATCCACAGTGGGTCAGGCCCTCCCACATCACTCAGCAATCAAAAAAATGCCCCACAGATGTGGCCACAGGCAAGTCCAACGGAAGAAATTCCTAAACTGAGATTCCCTTACCCAGGTAGGTCAAATGGGCAACTAAAGCAACCCAGCACAATTGATTTCCTGAAAGCTTTTGAGAGCACTGACTAGGATTCAGGTTCTCTTTACTTTTTACTTTCTGCTGAGACCTCTGGTCCTTGATGCCCTCAATGAAGCAGGGCAGTAAGTCAGTGGTGGTGTTAGTGAGAGTCAGTACTGCTCATGTCAAAAATGATACAACTTTGGAATGATGACCACACTGGTAACTGACACATAAGACAGAGCATTGGGATGTGAGGAGCTGAGCAGCCTCATCTTTCTATGTGTAAAATCTGGACTCAACAGAAAGGAATGTAATGAAAAAAAGCTATAGGAATATATGGGGTGTTCTACATAGGAGGGTTTTACTGCTGAGTTCTTCTTATAAAGTGTAATCTGAGTTCCAACAGAGAATATTCATTAAGGATCCATCTCACCCCCTAATGTAAAAACGCTGGACTAAAGAGACACAAGAACTCAGGTCCTAGTTCACCCCCAGTTCCTTCAAATTTGTGGTCACATGGCTTTAGACCAAATTACCAGATGTTACTTAAAGGCAGAAAACTTGAAGACAAGTGCATTTGGGTGCAATTATATTAAGCAAAGTTAAACAGGATTCTTTATTACAAATCTTCTAAAAACTCATATATGAAAGAAAATACATTACATTATCTTATTTCAAAATCACATTACAGTTCACATCAATTCCCAGATATATTGGTACAGAGCATTCTGAATAGAGCCTTTGATAAATTATAGTGTAAATATAGTCACAAAGTAAAATATAATAGTGTTTGTCTATACACACTTTACTAACTGCAAAACAGGCCTAATTACAAATACCTCTAGGCTTCAGTCCTAATAGCATGCTTCTGAAGGCTGGGTTTACGTCGGCCCTGATTCCTACTGCATAGTACTTTCACTTCCTCAGTGCTAGGTCTGGTCATTTCATTAGTAGCCTTGATGGAATACCTGATTTCAATGGAATTCTGAGAGCATGTAGGGATCTTATGCATTGTCTGAGTAATACTTAAATTAATGATGATTTTTATATAACAATTCCTTTTGTTATTTTTAATAATATTTTTATTCTTTGAAAATTCCATTCATTTATACAATGTGTATTACTCACATCCATCTACCACTACTTCCCTCCCACTCCCTCTGGAACCTGCCCCATGTCCCAGCTCCTTCATAGCTTTATGTCCTTTTCTTATTTTTTATGTTTTTTGGTATCAATAATCTCTTTAGTCCACAATTCCTTTTTTACAACTAGTACTTGATACAAGAACACAAATTTCAGATTCACTTATTACTGATTTTTACACATTTCAAACTGAACTTTAAAACATGCTAGAATTGTAATATCTACTTTGATTCATAGGATATTTAAGAAAATCATATAAGAGTATCTTAGTTTAGTGTGGTGTAATCCAAGATATGTAGACCACTATTGTCAGTGTGAAGATCCTTGCTGTGGGGACAAGCCATGGAAATCCAACCCATGTTTTGTCCTCTTTTCCTATGTTGCAAATACTAAATACCCAGGCCAGCAGCTAGGCTTACGATGCTCTCTGGTTTTCCTCTGCAGACAGTGTGGAAGATGAACTGGAGATGGCCACGGTCAGGCATCGGCCTGAGGCCCTGGAATTGCTGGAAGCCCAGAGCAAATTCACCAAGAAAGAGCTGCAGATTCTTTACAGAGGATTTAAGAATGTAAGAGTTTTCTTTTTGATCTTGCCTTCACCAAGTTCTCAAAGGAGAATTGACGAATGGGCAGGAGGAGGAAAATACACTATTTACACTATTTCTTCATAGCCAATAGCATGTGTACATCATTTCTGATCATTGTTAGATAGGAATACAGTCAGTATCCACTTAGACTTTACTTTTTCAAGTCAATGCTGGTATAATTTAATTGCCCATTAGACATGGATGGGTACTGAAAATGGTTCCCTGAATTAAATTTTCTGTTGAGAATTTTTTTTAATTCTCCAAGTATAATGGCCTCATTTCAGTAAGCTCTTCGTTTCTTAGCTATAAACTGGTATATGCTCATGAATTATTTGGGGGTCATAGAAAGATCCAGGAACACCTTGAACACAACCCACTAGACAAGGCAGAATTCGCCATACTGTCTAGTTCCAGACTCTATATGAGAAAAGACTAGAAAAAAAAAAAATCCATTCAAGGAGACACTTTAAAGTCAAGCAAAGGTCCTTGTGCTTTCTTTGGTCAAATGAAATGTCAATGATACAAGAACCCAGCAGGGGGACAAGGATAAACCTAGAGGATTATGATGTGAAGAAGGAGTCTTGGTTTTCTCGGTTGGAAAGATATCACTTTCAGTGAATGATTCTTTTATGACTTGTGTTCATTACATGTGTGGGCATGTCTGTGTGCATGTGCATATAGAGGTAGTATATGTGAGTACATAAATGGGACAGCCAGAAGTCAACATTGTGTGTCTTTTCCCCAGCATCTTGTCCATTTTGTTTTCTGAAACATCATCTTACTAGTCTGGAACTTTGTCAGAAACCTTGGCTGCCTGGCCAGGGAGCCCCATGGATCCTTCTGTAGGCTCCTTCCCAGGGTTAGGATTACACTCATGGGCCAGCATGCCCAATTTTTTTATCATGAGGTCTGGAGATCAAACTCAGGTCCTCATGTTTGCAAGACAAGCCCTTTACTGGCTGACCTTTCTTCCAAGTCCACCAGGCCAAGTATCTATTTCTTAACTATGATTTTTGTGACCCCTTCTTTCTCTAAACTATTTCCAACATGTACTGGTCCTTTGTAAAAAGAAAAATGTCTGGTGAGATGGCTAGGTGGTTAAGAACACTTGCTGTTCTTCCAGATTCAATTTTTAGCACCCACATGATGGCTAACAATTATCCATAACTCCAGTTCCAGGGGATCCAACAACCACTTCTGGATTCTGTGGACATTGCACACATGGGATATACTTACATACAGGCAGACAAAGCACTGATACACATAATATAAAAATATTAAGATATCATAAAATTATGAAGTAGTACATAGAATTTTATAGACAAAGGGAAAGGATCTTTACCAATATATCAGTTTTTTACATTACAATTCCTGTTTGGGATGCCATGAAAAATGTATCTTTGAATGAAGACCAGTTATTTGAAGATCGGACTGCCTTGTTTCTTTCCACAATGTTTTAAACTTAAATTTAGATTACTCAGATGAATGCTTCTTTATTTCTTTTGGTGTTGTCTCCTATAGGCATGTTAATGAACTAATACACTGAATATTTAAGAAAAAATCTGGTGCTTGACTTATAGACTAGAACTCATCAAGTAACTCCATTTCTGACACTGGGAAATTGTTTTATTGTCTATAGAAAACCAATATGTCAATTATTCTAAACTTTGTGTATCTGAGTGTTTTCATTGAGCATGGATGTCTGTGATGCTGCTGTGCATACGATCTCGCTTCCAGGAGTGTTATTGTTGAGAAAAGTGATAGCATGTGCATACCAGAGGGTAGGAGAAGAGACAAGAACTAAATATCAACTGTCTATCAGACACACTCTTTCTGAGTATCTGGTACGTGATCAGGTACAGCTAGATGGTGCATATCATTCAAAGGCCAGAGAAAGCATGCTCTGTCTTTAAAGATCTTGTGGTTTGAACAGAGAGCAGAGGCTTATTGTCATCAATCTATTTGAAAATAGTGGCCTTTAAAGTATCAAGTGATTTTGCATCAAAGGGTCCATCAGACCAACATACATTCTAATTTTATGCATATGTGAACCCAGTAGGTACCTATAAGTGCTCTTTTGTGTCTGCTTCTACTTTTATTAGATTTTACTATAAGAATACAAATGAATAAATTTCCCTAGGAGTTATCATACATACTTTTGTTTCTATTGACCACCTCTTCCCCTGCTCCTCTTCTTCAACACTCTACCCTTCTCCTGCTGAGCCCTTTATAACTCCAACTAGCTCACCTGCTACGTAAATAGCGCATGTATTCTGTTACGCTGTTTTTTTCCGTTTAATTATTTTCTGAACCTTCCCTTTAAACCTTTCCCCTCTCATATTCTCCTTTCTAGTTTCATAACCTGTACCCCCCAAACAAACCCACACATTTTAAAATATAGGATTGACACATGAGAAAAAAAATGTGCAATATCCACCTTTCTAAATTTGGGGTGATTTTCTTAAGATGATTACTTCCAGATTCAATCCATTTTATTGCAAGTATCATGACTTCATTTTTCACTATGGCTGAGTAAAATTCTACTGTATGTATATACCACATTTTCTTTAGCTGTTTGTCAATTATTGTATAATCTAGATTGGTCTCATTTCCTACCTATTATGAGTGGTGTGTCGGTAAACATGGGTATACAAGTATTTCTGTGCTGACTTAGGTCTTTTCGGTGTATACTCGGGAGTGGTATAGCTAAGTTGTATAGTAGTTTTGCTTTAGTTTTTATTGAGAAACCTTTATCCATACTATTTCTATAGTGACAACAGAAGTTTATATTCCTACTAACCATACATAAGAATTTACCTTTACTAACATTGGTTATTAGTTGTTGTGACTGGGATGAGATGGAATATCAAATATCAAAGTTTTAATTTATATTTATCTAGTGGCTAAGGATGTAGAAAACTTTTGAACATCTATTGGTCATTTGTATGTCTTCTTCTGAGAGCCATCTGTTCAGTTCATTAATCCATTTATTGGTGAGAGGAATTAGAGTTTTTATTGTTTAATTTTCATAGTTCCTTATGTATTGTAGATATTAGGCCCTCCTCTGAGAATCAGCTGTCAAAGATTTTCTTCTGTTCTACAGAACACCTCTTACTGTGTTGATAGTTTCCCTTGCTGTACAGAGGCTTTTAGTTTCATGTAATCCCATCTGTCGATTCTTTAATTTTTTTCTGTGTATATGTGTTGTGTGAGCATGTAACATGTATGTATGAGGCATGCACATTGGTGTGTGTGTGTATGCGCCCTTCTCATATGCATGCATACAAAGACCAAAGCAGAATATCAAATGTTCTCCTCTGTCCCTCCTAAATTACAGTATCTCTGATACAGGGTCTTTTATTGAACTGCAAGCTTGCCCTTTGGGTTAAACTGGCAGGCCAAAGAGCTCTTGACATCTGCTTATCTCTGCCCTTGAGTGATAGTGTTCAAACACAGGCAGCCATGCCTGTTTTTAACATGGGTGCTTGAAATTTGGACTCAGGTCCTTTTGGTTGCACAGCAAACTTTCTACCCACTGAGTAATCTCCACAGTCTCCCATTTATCAGTTTGTTAGGGTTGTTTATTGTATTATTAAGGTCCTTTTAAGAAAGTTCCTACTTATTCCTGTATCTTAAAGTGTTTCCCTCTAACAGTTACAATATTCTAGGTTATATTTTAATATCTTTGATCCATTTTGAATTGGGTTTTACATATGATGAAAGATCTCGGTCTAATTTCATTAGTCTACATTTGAATATCTAATTTTCTCTGCACCATTTGTTGAAGAGGCTTTTTCCACTATATGTTTGGGGCACCTTGCTGAAAATAGGTGGCTATGGCTGTCTCATTTCATCCCTGGCCCTTTATTCCTTATTCTTCCAATCTGTAAGTCTGGTTTGGCACCCAGATGTACAGGTGTTCTTGAAGATCTAAAGTAAATCTCTTTGATTCTTTCCTAAACCCACCCATGACAGTTCCAATTTCACATACTATGGAAGTCTGTGGTGTTCAAAGTCATACGTTAATCTGACTACCCAACTGCTGCCTTTGTGTAACCATTTGTAAACCAGTAAAATAATTTGATATGATAAAGAAAAAATTTACTCAGTGAATTTACAACTCTACTTAACTCATTAGAAAGTTCTTATAGAGTACCACTATAAATACTGCACAGTTTTTTACAACCTGCCCAAATGTATAGATTCTCTCTGTTGTCCCTTACTAGGCTTTTGAAGTATTTCTTCAGAATACCTTCCTTAGTCTTTAAAACTGTGATCCTCTGTTCTTCCCCAGTCCAATGTGATGATCAACTAGGGCAGAGCAGATAATTGAAAGAAATATTAATATATCATTTATTAAGATTATACAAAGTAACATGCAAACATTAGCTTAGTTTTTCCATAACTATTTCAACGTATCTGAGAACAACCTAAAATAGGAAAGATTTATTTGGGTGCCCACTGAGGTTTCAGACTATGGTCTCTGGCTCCACTACTTCTGAGCCTGTAGTATCACAAAGTTTCATGTTGGAAAAGCATGGCAGAGCAAAGCTGCTGCCCTCACATGAGGCAGGAAGCAGCGAGAAGTAGGCGTGGCCAGGGACAAGTCTCTTTCAAATCAAATCCTGAGTCATCTGCTTCCCCAACTAGCATCCCTCAATAGTTCATTCTCTAATAGATGAACCCATTGATGAAATTAGCACCTTCATGATCCACTCACCTCTGAGTAGTGTCATTAGCCTTTAAGACATGAGTGTCACATGTTGAAGCTATAAGAGCCTGGATAACCAGGTAAGATCTTTACTAGCTGTGCATCGTCTATACAGCCCTCAGAGAGAAGCAGCAGTACTGAGAGTAGGAAACACAGAGGTAGAAAGGAGGCAGAAAAGCCCAAGCCTTATCCAGGAGCCAACGCTAGAGAAGACTAACCACAGAAGAAACTTTCCCATGTGTGCACTTCAAAACTTTAGCCACATGTGAACTTCTTTCATCAGAGATCTTGCAGGAAACCTTTCTTAAGAACACTGGATGGTGCATTAAATATAAAATGGCTGCTAGAAGGGAGCACTTAATCTAACCTGCAGCATCCCCAGATCCCTCAGCTGCGACCCTGTTATTCTTCTGCCATCACGGCAGGTCTCTCCATTTGAGGTCTGACTGCCTTTCACTCCATTTGTTGTAAATTGGAATCATGATTACGGCCATCATTAACCTTTGCAGCCCACAGCTCTGCAGTGTCTAACACAAGTGGCACTTCACGATAAATTGCCAGGCTCCTAAGTCCACAGCCATTGCTTCCTTTGATTTTTTTCTGTTGCCTGCGTGTTCTGTTCTCTCTTCTTCCTTCCCCTCTTACATTCATTTCCCAGCCCTGCATCCCTGACTGCATCTCCATTTCTTCATTCCATTCTCTCCCTCGTTCAGTTCTTACCTCCTTTCTTTCAGGCTTTCTTTCCTTCCGTTTTCTACATTTTTCTCTTCTCTCTTTTAAGATTTTTTTCTTTCTCTCTGATCTAACCCACTCCATGAGATAAGCTTTCATCAGAGCTGAATGGGCTCAATGCACCTCTCCTCTGCTGCTTTAAAAGAAATGACTTTGGTTTATTCAAAATGTAGTAATAAAAAAATCAAACACCGGTGACCTTTTGATTTGTATGTAACCCCAGTGCAAGGTACAGACACAACAGATGTGTCCTAAGTCATTGCAAGGTAGTCGGGAAAGAAATTCAGAGATGTTTGTGGATTACTGGATGGCAACAATTAGAACCAGCTTCCATCTGACAAACCAACTCTACTTGCTTCCTGAATACTAATTATCTTGAAGCCTTCAAGCTCAAAAATCCATTTCCCTGGAAATAGGTGGGATACAGGCTTTTTAATGAAACCTTCTGAAACTCTCCATTCATCCACATCTCAAGATAGTCATACCTGTATGAAAGTCACTTGACTTGCTAGGCACGAGTGCCAATCATAATTACCATGGTCTCCCGTTTTTCCAAATACAATCTATTTGAGAGCATTCCCTCTCATTTTCGATATAGATTACTAACAGAAATGAGGGATGGGAGAAAGGGAAGCTAGAAAAAGCATTTCTTCTCCCTTTTCCCTGTCACACTCACCAAGTCACCTGCACATGCTTGTTTTTCTTGCCAAATGCTGAATTTTCAAGGGGAAGGTGTGTTGGTATCACTGCTGTTGTGGGAAACCCCATGTTAAAGTATCTTATAGTAGGTACTATATGCTTTCAGAGCCATTCATATTCGGGGATATGGTTTGTTTCCTTGTGTGGGCAGCTTTCTCTGACTCTGGGGACTGTATGCCTTTGTCTTTATAAACTAGAACAATGACAAATGCATTAAACTAAATTTAGAACTAAGCATAAAGTTCAAAGAAAAAATGAGTTCTCGTAGTGTGTTGGCCCCAAATCGTCAACCTCTATTATATGGTTTGTCAATGTGGGGCACTCGTGCTTGGCCTACATAGCTCCCAGGCAGTGTCTTGGGCATTGCACTTCATAATTATGCATGAGGATGGAATCAAAAAGATACAAAATATTATCTACAGATCAGTAGTCTCAAATTTCACTGCATATTGCAATCATCTGGGGAACTTTAAAAATTACAAATAGTTGGATACTAGCCTTCGCAATTTTGATGTAATTGCTCTGGGAAAAATCTTGAGCATCAGGATTTATAAAGTTCTTTGTGTAATTATAATGTACAGGCAAGACTGGAAACCACGGAAGTAAATGTAAGAATGAGTCAAAGAGGTTGTTCTACCATAAGAAAGCATTGGCCTGGTTGCGATGAGCATTAAAATGACAAATGCCAACGACTATGCTGACTGTATAAAATATCATGATGTGTTTAGTGTGTGTGTGTGTGTGTGTGTGTGTGTGTGTGTGTGTGTGCTTAGTGACTGGATGAGGTGAGCAAAGTAACAGGTTAATTTATAATGACTATGATTCTATTCAATCTGGGATGATTCTCGGTAATCATTTTAGTTTTAAATATCCAAACTTCTTCATTAAAAATAAATCACATTATGATAGCTAATAAACAGAAAGCCACAGTGGAGAAATACCAAGCTACAAAGCTATTCAAATCTCCTTAGATATATGATTCATACTGATTTGACAGTTCTTTCAAAGCCAAGTATAATTCAGTTTGATTCTAGCTGGTCTTTATTGTCCTACTGGTGTTTAAGTTTTAATATGGTCATTGCCTTTCTCTAATTCATAGTTTAGAGTGCACTCTTCCCATTTGTAAAAGCACAGGTTGAGAGCTACGGCTAAGTAATCAGAGGTCTGTGCTTTAGACTTCTACTTCCTTTGCTTGGAGCTTCCCTTACTTCCTTTTCTTTCGATAATTTGAATTACCATAGGTGAAAATATCCATAAATTTCAAATATATCTTAAGAGAAATATATGTTAATATTCTTTTGCTTAAAATATAACATTAATGGAGCTGGAGAGATGGCCTAGTGTTTAAGAGCAGTGATTAATCTGGCAGAGGACCTGGGTTCGATTCTCAGCGCCCACATGGCAGCTAAAAATGGTCTATAACTGCAGTTCCAGGGGATTAGACATACTGTCTGACCTCTGTGGACATTGCATGAAATGGATGCACCTACATTAATACACATAAGATTAAAAGGAAATATAGTACTGATATCCTTTTAACCTAAAGATGAAAGATATTTCCATTATATTTAAATCAAAATGACAATTAGCATATACTTTCTGATTTAGAAAAATATCATTTATCCTGATGCAGTTTTGATCCTTAGAATTCCAGAGAGGACTTTGCTCTGATGGGAGCCTGTCAGGAACCCAATCAAGCATTGTTTGGTTTACACTTCTTTCTGGATCCTGGGAACACTTCCAAGTTTATGTGGTTCTTGCCAAAATTCAATCTTTTGTGGCTGTAATCTTAGATTCCCCAGTGGCTTCCTGCTCATCATCTGGGACCACTTAACTCCTAGCAGCTGTCAGAGTCCTTTGCCAAATGCCCATCACACAGGCTCTCTCCTAACCTATCAGATCACTCCTTCAGATCCAGCAAAGGACAGTCTCCTCACCCCAAAGTCACAGTCTTATATAATGTAGAATATTCAATGTGTAACATCTCATCTCATCACCTTTAGTTACTTCTCCACCCAAGGTAGGAGACTCAAAAAGCTGCAACTTGTAGGTGTACGTAAGAGGGAGGGGAGTCATCTCAGTGAGATGTGTGTCTGGGGCAACAACAATAGGGTCTATTGAGCCAAACCCTGAATTTGATCTGGGTCATATCAAACACAGCCCCAACCTCACTCTTTTCCCTATAATGTCTTTAGGGAATTAACAAAAGACAGCAACAATTTCTGCCTTGATTGCTGTAAGAGTTTTGAAATGGTTGCCAAAAGGACCAATGGGAGAAGGGAGTTTTTATGACCTCCTCCCCCAAAGGGCTTATCACTTCTACACTAAGACTGTAAAAATAGGTGAAGAGAACTGAAGGTGAAATTACAGAGGTCTGGATTTTTGACAGAGTACATTTGCATGAAAAGCACTATGTCTCATTTGTCGTAGTGATAGAGCGAAGGGGAATTTAGCTTAAGCATGGCAAAGAGCAGAATACAGTGGTCGGGACAGAAAGACTCACTGCTGATTGAACAGGCTACTGCCTTTTCATCACAAATCTTCCATTAGTCTCAAGAAAGCCTGCACCGACGGATTGTGAAGTCACTTCACCCAGGTTCTGCCTTCCTGTCAGCACATTAGTGGTTATCATTTTCCTTTCCAATGATGGAGGGGGGAAGGCTAATAATTGGTTTTGTTCATCTCTTGGAAAACTCAGATAAAAGAGCTTCATTAAGTGCAAAGTGTTACTTGGGTATTTTAGGAGCAAAGAGAAGAGCAGAGTTAAAAGTTTATTTCCTGTATAATGGCAGAATTGTCTGCCAGATGTTCAAGAAGCAAAATCTATGAGGAAGGGGTTCTATATAAGTATCAACAGTTTTCTTGATGTCCCCTTCCCACTTTATGATTTCCAAAGTTGAGCATAACAAATGCTTTCCTGATCCAAACCCAAAACCAGTTATTCCCAACCTTGAGTAAGTGACTTGGCTTTTGTAGGCATTGCATCACATTCCAGAAAGGTTTTCAGATTGTCCTTCAGGATACTGATTATCTGAGTTCAGGATATCAATGTGCATGTGCCTAAGAAAATAAATGAGAATTTATGATTGCTGAGTGTCTTCAGTTTTGAGTGTTATTGATAGATCTTGAAGTATTTCAGATATTTCTTCACACTATCCTAAATTCACAGTGAAGGCTATGTGATGTTACCTTCAAGTCTGTTAGCTTAGGCAATAATTGATGTTCAGCATATGCTGTGGAATTTATATTCTTTGTTTACTTGTTTCTTATTTTAAGCTAATAAAATATCATATTAAATATCCAGAAACATATGGAGGGATATAAATAAAAATACCTGTGTTATAAATTTATCATCACACCTTGCTAGTGATAGTCACTTGTAAATTGTGACCTTTCTTTTATTTCTTGTAGATATATACACTTGTTGAGGGGGGAGTCTTTTGACCTAAATATATTTTATGCATGTACTCTGAAAATTATTCTTTTTTAATCCTTAGCAATTACTCATAAATATTTAAGTTGGTTTTAAACATCTAGTATGCCTGTGTTGGTCAAGTCCCATACTACTAAATATATTAAGTCTGACACGGCAGATGGTCTGTGCGTTGACACTCCAACCACGCATATTTCTTTGCTTGCTTAGAATACTCTTTTGGGGAAAACAGGATGGTCACACTGCCATTCTGTTCCACCACTGTTCCAAAAAGGAAGTTTGCTTTGAAAGGATATAGTAGCAGTTATTCACTATACTACTCCTCCCTCCCTTCAACATACACACACACACACACACACACACACACACACAAGAAAAATGATAGACTTAGGACTCTTATTTCTGCTTCCTGTGTGAGGACCAGGTATTTCCATGCAGTGCCTAGCTTTTAAAAAAATAGATTTATTGATTTTATGCATTTCATATGATAGATCTTAATCAAATATAGGCACCTTCTCCTATCCGCCCTCTCCATAGTCTCCTTCCCCGATGGATTTCATGCATTCTGTCATATATGTAGAGTCCTATCAGGTCAAGCATTTCGGTCCAGATGTCCCTTGGTGAGAGTTGATCCAGTGGAGTCTAGTCAGCCTATGCAGAGGCTCTCCCTTAAAGAAGATCAGCTCTCTCTCACCCAGCAGCAATCAATTGCCAGTGGTTCTTTGACGAGGAGGGGCCGCTGCCCATTTCCCTCGTTCTGTGCTGGGTTTTTGTTGGATGGAGTCAGCATGGGTCTTGTGTGTTGTCCCCATTGCTGCACGTTTATTCCCTCAGCTCTCATCAGCAAAGTTTCCTCATACAACAAAGTGCAATGCCATACAGAGGGCCACAACTGGATGTTTTAGAGAGCAAGAGGTTGCAGAATGCATGCCCCTGGATAGGATTCCTATATTTAACCTCACCCACCCATGCTCAAGGACCATTGAGGAAAGGGGGTAAATACTGTAAGAGCCAGGGTTGGTACACACGATAGAAGGAAACAGGCCCTTTAGGGCCACTGGGAACTTCTCAAATGTCGAGCGATTTTACTGAATCTTTGTGTATTTCATACAGAACATCTCAATCAATCTTAATTATCTTGTGCCTCCTTCCCCACAAACACTCCCGTAGCCCCCATCTGGAATCCATACATTATGTCATCTGTGTGTTAAGGCCTATTGAGTCAAGTTAGTGGCCCCAGATTTTCCTCAGTGCAAGTTCATCCACTGAGGTTCAATCAGCTTATCTAAAGTTACTCAGCTCTTCCTCATAGAGCAGTAATCAGTTGCCAATATTTCTCCCTCTAAGAATGGGCTCTGTTACCCATTTCCCTAGTTCTATGCTGGGTTTTCATCTGCTTGACTTTGCATGGGTCCTGTGCAGGTTGCCAACATTGCTGTAGACTTGTATGAACAGGGCTCCAGGAGCTCGTAGGACCCTGTTTCCTATGGTCATGCACCTCCTCCTTGGCTCTTGCCATCTTCCCACCCCGCCTTCCACAATAGGCCCTGAGCCTTGGGTGGGTGAAGTTTAATATAGGATTCCTGCCCAAGGACCAGCAGTCTGCAGATTATTAAGATTACTGGCCAAGTTTGAACTTTGTGTCTTTCAGTGTTTTTACTTTCATTAAGTGTCACTTACTGTCTTTGCCTTCTAAGCATGTTTTTTCCTCAGTGAAGCCCCCTTTCTGTACTTAGTAACTCAGTAAATAGGTTCTTTCTAGGCACTGTCCTCAGAACTTCCCAAATCTAATTACTTCCGAGCCTTGGCAGTGCTGAAGTCTCTGATTGGTCAGCTCATGGCTGCCCAGACTCCCGAAGGCCAATGCGGTCTCTTACTGAACTACTGTGGCCATCTCTCGCCCTGGTTTGGTTTAGCACTGAATCATTCCACCCAATGAACTTGAAAGAATCTCGTATAGAACAGATAGAATCCTGTAGAGCCTTGCTTTAAAACAATCCGTTCAATTGACTTTTTATTGCCATTTGGAGACAGACCCATTACTCTTAACAATATCATCTCAGTATCCTCTTGTCAAAAATGTATCCCTTTGTGCAGTATTAACAGAATGCATTACTGAATTTTAATTAATTCAATTGTAGCATCTGGAGGTAGAGCCATGGACTATGACTAAAGTTACATGAGCCCTCAAGGGCTCAGCTAGAATCCAATGGAAAAGGCTTTACAAGAGAAACATGAGAGACCTAAGCGAGGATGTTCTGTCTTGACATGTGATGTTCTTCTGAGCCTTGGGAATATGCAGAGTTCACATCAACAAGAAGGACCTCACCAGATTGATTACACTGTCTTGAATGGCCTATCCTCCAGAATCATGAGGCACATAAGCCTTTATTCTTTATAAACTAATTGCTCTGTTGTACTCAGTTGCAACCACAGAAAATAGAAAAATGCATTCATTTGTCCAAATCATTCTTTTAGCATCTATAGTTAGTAAAATCATGAGCTAGATGTTCTCCATATTTCAGTGACCAATGAGCCCATGACCACTCAGCTAGCTTGCTTACTTTCCTTAGCCACTATCCTATGCTCTGTTGATTCTACTAGAACCACAAGGAGCTGCCTCCAGTATAGGAGTTTTCTAATCAGGAGTCTTGCCCTATGCTTGTCCTCCTGCATAGAAAGTTATTCCCTGAGACTCTTAGACCTTTTTCCTTTTTAATTAAATCTATTTCCTGAAAACTACTACATCTGCTCCATGTCTAGGGTAAGACATTTCGTGACACAGTTTATATCATTAATTATCTGAGTATAGTCACACCAATGCATTTAATATATACAGATCAAGATAAAAGATAAATAACTCCTATCAGAGTTCACATTCAGTGGGGAGAGTAGGCAAGGGAGGTGGCGATAAGCAGAACATTTTTGAAATAAGGAAACACCTGGTAATTATCAGAAGAATTATGGCAGTGTTTGGAAGCAGAACTGAGAAACTCCTCTAGATAAAACGGTATGGTGAGAAGAGTAAGTGTGTCTATAATTAGAAGGACATGGCCATATCCAAGTAGGAAAAAGGCCTTCTCAGCACAGAGAACAACTAAAGACCCCAAGAGAATGCAGGAAGGGTCAGAACCTGAGACACTGACTTGGTTTGTACAAAGAGCATTAAGAAACCCCAGTTTCATGTGGAAAGATTCAGTATAGAACATTGATTTAAAATTTAAAAAGATGACTCTTGTGGAATACCATAGCAAAATACCTGAAGTACTCATAATGATGAAAAGTTTTATCTTGGCTTTTAGCCATGAGGGTTTATGTCCATGGCTAGTTGGATCTATTGGCTTGAAATCCCTAATGGGGCAACATATTTTGGTGGGTAGCATGTGACACGGAAAATTGTTCAGTATGTATCTGGGACACTAAAGAAAGACAGCATGAAAGACTAAAATCCCAAACTCCCCTTGAAAGGCAAACAAAGTTTGGAGGCTCTCTACCTAGGTCATACTTCTTAAAGATTCTAGTACCTCTCAAAATCTTCTTCAATAACTTGGGATCTAAGACATTAGGACATGGGCTTTGGGGAATATTCCAGGCTCAAACTGTAACAGAGGTCAAATACCATAGGAAGACCTTGTAGACAACTACATCAGGAGACCAAGGAAGAAATGTGACTTAGACCCGGGCTACCACAGGAAGAGCAAGATGATAGAGTGACCTAGAACTTCAACTGTGTGGACATGTTGGTTGCACTAAAAACATAAATAAAATTGAAGCTGTAAAGTTGCCTCATATATTTTTAAGGTTTATAAAACTTATTTGAAAGACTTATTCAAAGAAAGCTTCTTTTCAGCATCTCGTAGACTATATCAGATTCTACATCATAGGATAGATCTCCTCACTGATGATTCCTTTCTTATTTGTTGAGTGGCTGAGGAAAGGACTGCAAATTCTCTCCTACATTATCTCCCACTGTTCAGACTCTATCTTAATATAACAGGAAATAAGTATTTGTGATTGAATGAATAACTTCAAACAAGATCAGGAGCCAAATCAGACAGCATTTTATCATCTCTTAACTTCCTTTTAATCTACTCTATTCCTCCCACATTGGCATATTGAAGATAAAGAACAGTTTATTTCCCCCTTGAACAACAATCCAATAAGAGGGAAAGTGAAGTGTATGTTTCTGATAATAAAACGACTGCAGAATGGTATAGTGGTTTTACCAAGGACACAGGGTCCATGGTTTATTGTAGTTTGACCTCATAATTTTTCAACTTTATGATGGTGTTGAAACAATATATATTTATTATAAACTATGGTTTGAATTTTGATCTTTTAACAGGCTATCAGCATATGACATAATACTCTCTTTATGATCTTGGATAGCAGAAGCAACAGTAGCCAGCCTTGGGTCTTCATCATCCCCACAGCTGTAAATGCGAAGGGCTAATGTTCCATAGTGTACTATGTTGTTAAACTGAGATCCTACAAAGTTCCCAAAATCTCAGTGGCTGAAGACAGCACAGATTTATTTACATTTTATCTTTTAGAGTCATGTAGGTCACTAAGGGCAGGGCTGTGACCTCTGCTCTTCATGTTTGCTGGGACATTTGCTTCCTCTGTTGCTTCCATTCATGCCTGTAGTTTCATCACCTGCTATTAGAGTCATTGTCAACTGGTCACAGTTGAGAGAAGAGAGAATAACGCAGATTGATTGTATGGAACATTTGATGAGTAGACATGCTTTCTTCTTTGGTTCCCAGATTCAACATTCAATCCCTGGATTCCATTCTGGTTTCTGATTTCAAGGAAAGTTGAATTATGTGGACTCTTATATGCACAAAGAAAATGGAATTCTCTTTGCTCCAAAGGAGAACATGGCACTGGGGAAAATATACTAGGAGTCTGAAAATTATCTGCAGCTTTGATGATTTTGACGATTTACTAAGGACTTACGGGGTTTAACACACGGTGTCATTTATAGCTTTGCTTTATCACATCAAAGAGGTGCAAAGCAAATCTACCAAGGGAGAAGGTGTGTAAGGAGGGCAATGATAGGAGGAAACCCAAGGCAAGCCTCTAGATATCCTTCTTTATGTGAAATATGCTTAGTTCTCCAAGCCATGAGTCATTATGATAACACTTGTGAAATGTTGTCTAGCAAGAAGGCTCATTAGAGATTCAGTGCCTAGCAGAACCAAATTCAGAAACTCAAGAAGCAAAGCAGGTGTTCAGTAAACACCTTTCACAATCAGGAAAAAGGAAGGATTCATAAGAAATGATAGAAATTCCTTAAAATTTCAAGTTCTCAACAAATAGCCAACAGCTAACTTTAGGAGCAGGTCTTTTTACTGACAGGAGGGTCACAAGTGCTGTGTTAACTCTTTTCTGTCCCCCAAATCTATTTGTTATAGAATAAAACGTTTAATGTAATTAGGATCTTCTTCTGACTACCACTGGGCAATATACCTTATCTCTCTGGGCTTCATTTATCTCATGAATAAACTGTAGGATCAGTCCCTTGCAGATTTTTTTGCAAAGAAAATGAATATGAAGAACTGAGCACAGACCCTGTGTCACTATGAAACTCAGACCATGGCTGCTATTATTATTACTACTGTTATCATTATCATCATTAGCACCATTGTTACGATGCTGCTGCTCTGAAGAATGTTTCTCTCTTGAAGTTTTTGGTGGAGGCATCTTTGTATCACTCTCAAACATAGATTAACATTTACATAATGGCAACCTGCCCCCTCCAAAAAATTAAGAAGACACAGATTAGTTTGATTGAAGACAGATGCATTTTGCAATGTATTGGGATAACTTTTATGCTGTATCTTGAATTCCTGCAGAAAGTAATAAAATCTTTCTCATAATGAATCCTTCTCTGGAATTTTTAAATAACACAAAAGAGCCTGACAAGATGACTCAGTGGGAAAGGATAGAAGAAGAGAATCAACTCCATAGAGTTATACTGTGACCTACATGCATAATCTGCAGCACATGAGTTCCCCACACACTCAGACAAACATATAATAACAGTAAATGGATATTTCTCAAGATGAAAAGAGATACCATTACTTGTGATATTTTGAAAGTCTAATATGACATAACAGGAAGACTCGGGTAACTTTTTAAAAACAATATTTTAAAGCCAACCCTATAGTAGAAATCACTAGAAATTTTCAAGAGATTTATAGCAATTTTTTAGAATTTGTTTTTATTTTATGTGTATGAGTGTTATGCCTACACGTATGTAAGTACACCTGTGTTTTACAGTGCTTACAGAGGATAGAAGAGGGCATCAGATCCCTTGGAACTGGAGCTAGTGATTGTTGATAGCCACCATGTATATGCTGGGATTCAAACCTGGGTCTTCTGCAAGAACAGCCAGTGCTTTCCACTACTGAGCTATCTCTTCAGCCCCTGAAGATTTTAACAATCTTTACTGATTCCTCTAAAGCAATGCTGTGAGCTAACATTTTAACCCAGTTACTTTGGATCAGCAAAGCTCCATGAAGACATTGTTGAGAGATGCAAGTTCCTCCCAACTCATTATCCTGCTGTGCTTTGTGGAGTTCCATTCCCGTCTGTATTATACAACCTGCCCTACACAGGGTTCCAAGTTAAAGGGAAGGTAAAAGAGTCACCACCTGGAGAAAAATACATTTAATTTCATAGTAATGAAAAAATGCAATCCCTCACTTTTCTTTGCATCAGTTGGTCAAATCTAGTCACATGGAACACACAATTCCATGGAAAGCTGTAACATACAGTGTCTGACTAAATAATGAATATAAATATAAATATTAAAGGAGAAATTAAGTTTGAAGGAAGACAACTAGGACTTTGGTGAAGTTAATAAAACCTTCTTCTACAGATATTTTTCTGGTAAGTATTTTTAAAGATTTCCTAAGATTCATGTAATCCTCTTAAAACAGTATTGGTTCTTTTCAGGAGTAGCGTCCCAATTGACATCCTAAACTCAGTTATCACTTGAATGACTAACATTGAAAAAAAAAATAACCTGTCTCTGTCTCATGGTCTTCTACATCCCTTAGCATTGTATCTCGGAAACAAATACATAGTATACTCCAAAGAAGCCTCATTCAAGGTGACTTTTAACACAAACTGTGTTGTATATGGAACCCAGTTTTCACAGCACAAACGTCAAACACAGGGTAGTAGTTAGACTGCTGTGTGAATCAACTTCAACAGGATTTATCTTTCTCATTCCTTTTGGAAAAAAGTAATTGGTTCACAAAAAATGTATTGCTAGGAGCCTAATAAATAATTTTTCAAACTCAGTACAAATTCCTTAAGGAGCACGCTGTGCAAGTAGTTGTTTTGTGGCTAAAACTAAAACAAATCTGGGGCACCATTTATCACTGCAAGTTGCTGGCAAAGAAACACTCCAGAAAAAAAGCCAACAGATCATTTTCCATTTTTTACAATCTCCACTTAAATGTGTTCATTAATATAAGTCTAACTGGCAATTATTCCAATGATCCTGGCAAGCATTCAAATTTTCACTAATGAAAGTAGCCAAAACTTCAGAAGTCTATTTAATGCTACATTTGGATGAAATGTGTTAGACTATAAATCATCTTAAATCTGTACTGATTGATTTAATTTGAATACAAAGGAAGAGAATGTGTCAAAAGAAGATGAAAAAAATAAGTTATTACCTCACCTTGGCAATTTCTGATAATTATGCTTAATGTATGATATTCCAGTTATAGAAAGAATTTTAGGCTGAGCCAGTATTTCTCATATCAAACTTCCTTTAGTTGCTAATTTTTTTCCCACCAGCAGGTCCAAGCTCTTGTTGAATATTTAATATACATGAAGGATTTTGTTACAATAGCATGTTTATAAATGAAAAATAAAAGTTGTCCTTGATTTCAAAGTTCATTGTAGGAGTGAAAAATTAATATAAAAACCTGGTCAGAACTCTATGAGGAAAACCTAGAAAATAATCGATGTTAAACTTTGTACATTGACTTGACTAGATGTTGGGTTTCATTTATTGGAAAAATGCTAGTCTAGTTGTCGCTGTGAAGTTATTTTTGTAGGTAAAATTAACATCTATACTTGGATAACTTTAAGTGAAGCACATTGTGATTAATGTGAATGGCACTTAGACAACACGTTGACGACTATAAGAGCAGAGACTAAGGTTTCCTTGAGAAGAAGAGATTCTGCCTCAAGACATTAATAAATAAAAACTTGCCAGAGTTTCTAGCTTGCCTGCTTTCAATATAGATTTTAGACTAGTAGTCTCCATAATTATATGAACAAGTTCCTTGAAGTAAGTCTCACAGAGAGAAGATAGCTAGGTAGGTTGTTACGTAGGTGGGTGTGTATAGAGAAAGATGATAGATTGACGAAAGATAAAGAAATAGGTAAATGTATAGCTAGATAATATATAGATATAGATGTAGATATTTAGATATCTTATTGTTCATATTCCTTATAGAAACCTTGTGAAATACCATAGGCCTATCTGAAATTGAAGGGTTTTATATCATACCTAAAAAGTTATGAAAAGATCAAAATTAATTATTCTCAGTTAAAACAAGTATCAAATCCCTGAGGCTTGAAAGGTTAAATTAAGTATACTCAGAGAACTGGAGATGTTATTTTGACTAAATCAATGTGACTGAGGGAAAATGGACTATTCCCTAAGAGGAATATGGTGGGAGTGGAGGAAGTCAAGCAGAGCCTTACAGCCTGCTTTGATCCAATGTGATGTGTGAAACCACTGAAGGTTTAGATAATGGCCATATTGATCTACACTTATACAAGGCTCTATTTGATAGATAGTGGATTTGGTGACGGAGAAGAAATGAATGAAAGTATGACAACAGAGCAACTGCAGTCATCTAGCTAAGGCACAATGGTGGTTTGCACTGAAATGTACGCAGTTGAAATGTAAGGTAAAATGATTGAGTCTGTATTTTGGAGACAGGGACAATTACATGACTTTGAGTTTATGAGAAGAAGAGACAGGTATTAGTTACAAATTAAGTAGGGGAAATAGTTTAGTGGGCTTGGCATGTTAGGAGTTCGTGATCAAAGACTGAGTGTGAGGTTTACAAATTTTGATAAACTGCACTAGTTGGAGATGCAGTGGTGAAAGCAGACACCAGCAATGGTGACAAGGATGGAAAACACGTATCCAGGAGTCACAAACAGACATTTCGAATCACGAGAACAGATAGTTATAAACAATTATGATAAAGCTAGCATGTGAAGTACATAGAATGAACAGCAATAGATATAATGAACAATTCTGTTCTTTTAACCATCCTCTGAAATGTGCATGTTATTTTTTAAGATTTTTTTTATATGTATGGCTGTTTGCCTGCATGTATGTATGTGTGCCTGTTGCTGAAATTCCTTCTGGGAGGTGTGAGCAACGTCCAGTCCGGCTCTCCCTCCTATTTAGATACCTAACAGCAAAGCCATGTATAATTTCACCAAACCACAGTTTCAGAAACCTGATTTTATTTGGGCTTACTTATAGAGCAATGAGTGAAGGGGTTACTTACAGGAGTTGGGAGGGTCTCCCCTACTGAGGCAGTACTTCAAATTCTACATCCCAGCAGGGACCCTGTGATGTCCTGGCAGTGGCACAAGATGGTAGAGACTAGTCTCCCCGCAGCTTCCTCCACTCATACCCTGGGTCCCTCTCCCACATACAACTGAGGCCACTGGTTGGTTGGGAGGGGTAGCTGACTCTCCCCGCTCCTCCCTTTTTTGTGGAAGGTCAACAAATTTATAATCCTGGGCAAGCAGGCACCCCCAGGTTTGGGAGGATTGCTTTGTCCATAGCTTACCAGTCCAACTTACCAGGTGGAGGACAAGTCCATGCAACAGTACCACATGTGTGCCTCATGCATACAGAGACCAGAAGAAGGCATCAGAATCCCCAGAACTGGAATTATAGAGGGTTATAAGTCATATGGGGAACAAGCAACTGCTCCCATGTCATCTACCAGAGCAGTAAGTGCTTTTAGTCACTGAGCTATCTCTCCAGTCCTAAAATACACACTCTAAATGAAGAAATTTGGGTACAAATGACTGTTTAGCCTAGCACCCACGCTACAGTTATAGCCAAACATGTAAATATAAGTATGCTGCTTCCAGGTTCCCCTGAGAATGACTGAAGCAAGATTGTATTTAAAGTAGTGGGCTTTGGACATGTGAGAATAAGGAATTTAAGGAAGAAGCAGAGGAAGAAGAGACAGAAAAAGGACTCTGCAGAGAAGTGGGAAGAAAACCAAGAGATTCTAGTATTGCACAAGTCTAAAAATCATAACCTCTCATGATGTAGGGCTAGAATGCTGTTAGGCAGCCAAGCAAGGTAACAGGAGAGAAGTGGTCATGCCGGGGGAAAAAAAAATCAATTTAAATTTAAAAACCCTGGTGTTATGTAAGAGAAGCCTGGCTTTACTAACAGGTTGAAAAAGAAGCTTCTAAAAGATTCTAGGATAGCTCACACAGTTGGAAGGAAGCATTTCCAGCAGACCTCATTTTCTCCACACAGCTCTGGGATGTTCCATTAAAATCCCTAAGCAAGGATTTTCCAAATTCCAAGTTTCAGAGAAAGGAACCCAGAGCCAATGGTTTTGTTGTGCCTGTGGGAGAGGAGAGTTGAGCACATCCGATCATTGGATAACATTTCCTTCTTCTCCCAGTGCCATAGTTTTCTGGGATCCAACCCTTTTATCACACTCCAAAGCACTCTTGTCCACAGATTGCTGACTTGTACAGTGACTTAAAAATAGTGATAATGAATGGAGAAGTAGGTGATGGGGAATTTCATGGAGTGTTTCCTGCATTAAAGATTCCCTATTGCTGGATAATAAACACTTTCTTCTTATGCTTCTGATGTCATCCTAAAAACTGCTCCCTAGAGTCACACGTTCATGTAGGTCAGACTCCTGTTGCACGTAGTTTATTCCTTTGCTAGTACTAATTGGTACCTACAACAACTGATTTGTTTATTTATTGCTTTCTGATTCTATCTGAAATTGATTAGTGCATGGTTATCATTTCCTGGTACACACACACACACACACACACATACACACATACACACAAAATCACCTGTGCTTTATTTGGTGATAATTGGTTCCCAATAGGTCTTGCTGCTAAATACACAGTATGTTCAGGGCACCATGGACAGCTCCACTCCTGATTGAGTAGGGACATCAAAGATAGAAAACCAGGCCTCCAGGTCTTTCTTCCATGTCATAGCTTACTCTGGTGTAGGGTCTGGTTTTAGTTCCATCCTTGATGTATTATTTTTCCCTTGCTGTGATAAAACAACATCATCAAGGGCAACTTCTAAAAGAAAGGTTTGAGTTTATGGTTCCAGAGGGAGATTCCACAAAGACAGGGAAGACACAGCAGGGAGGTCACTGAAGAGAAAGCCAAGACCTCACATTTCCATGACAAACAGGAAGCAAAGAGCATAGCTGGAGGGGGGACAAGGTGGAACTCTTAATGCTTCCTTCAGTTTCCATGATTCCCCCCCCAGACAGAGTCACCAACTGGGGAAAATATACTTGGAGACATACTTGAACCTATGGGGATCATTTCTTATTAAAATCACAATACCTGCCTTCTAGAGTACTTTCTATGCAGTTGTAGAACCAAGAGCCATTACCAGCTGGTCAAAGGTCCTTGGAGTCTAAGACTCTCCCCTCTGTCACAAACCCAGTTTAGCAGTGGTTCAATGGCTCTGTCTGTTCACACACACACACACACACACACACACACACACACACACACACAAAAGTGTAGACACAGAATGATACAAAGTTTAAAGAAATAATGCTTCTTCCTTTAAAAGCTTTCTAAGCTAAAGATAAAAATAATATCATCACCGAAGTAAATTAAGCATAAGATCTAAAAATCTGACTAAAGCTCTAAGAAACATTTTAAAAGCATCATTAGAGAGCATTGCTAGGCTCGCTAAAACTGAGCAGAATAGGAGACCAGAACCTTTAACAGTTAATTTGAAGTAATCTGACCAAGTCATTACTTTAACAATTATTTGCATAAAAGATACAATTAATATGGGATCAAATAGCATCTTACAGAAATGAATAGAAATGCATTAGCATTAGAAAATTATATAAACAGGAGGAATTGGAAAGAAAAGCTGGAAAACTGGCAAGGGGCAAACATGATTCATAAGGGTTTGGACAGTCATCATTTAATATCATGGAGAGAAAAGATTCATGGCACCAAATGAGGGATATACTCAATATGACAGTAACGATTGATACATGAAGTTCACCAGACATTGTATAAAGTGTTTGCACATACAATGGGTTACATCATTTCAAAACCACATCAGAGAAACTTTTAATTTAAAGGACAGGAAAGAGGAGGCAGCCCAGTCAGGAATTTGACCCAAACCACGATCTACTGATTCGGTGACAGAACTGGGACTCAGTTGTTCTCTTTGTACCCTTCCACTTTCGAAAAGCACCCTCTATTCACCAGGAGGAAAACTTTAAATGATAAAAAAGTCTGCTTTTAAAACAGCCAAGGATCCCCCAAGGACCACCTCACGCTATTGCATAGAGTAGATGTTGCCACAGAGAACAAGCTCGTGGTCCTCCTTAGAGGATGTGCCTTCTGCACCTCCTAGACTCTCAGTTGGCAATGAAAGATGCCAGGGCAAGCTGAAATGCCCCTGTCAAACCCTTCAAAGAAACAAACTAAAATCATTTATTTTCCAATGTGATATTTTTGTTTCTTTCTTTTAGTTTTGTTTTGATTTTCGTTCTTTATTGAGACGGTTTCATGTAGCCTAGGTTACTTGAAAACTTGCTATATAGCCAAGGATGACCTTGAACTGACACTCCTGCCTCTACCTCTCAGGTGCCAAGATTATGGATGTGAGCCACTTCACCCGTTTTTATGTTTTGTTGACATTTGAACCCAGGACTTTGTGAATTCAAGGCGAGTCCTTTACTGATGAAGCTATCTCCCCTCCCATCTTACCATGTGATTTTTGGATTATTGTAAGAAGGTCAATAGACCACCAAATTTCTTTCATGGCTCAAAATATATTGCATATTTCTTTAATTCTGATAGAAACCTGTATAAAATTCATATATAAAGCAACCAATAAAATATACATTATGGGTTTCATAACATTAAAAAAGGGAAAAAAAAAACTAAAAAAAACTGAGTTTATCCCAAAAAATGTTCAAGAAACTTAGTTATTTGGCACCAGAATTAATAACTGGTGTTAATCTCTGACTTATTAAATGTCAAATGTTCAGATTTTTCCCAATGGCAGTGTTTAAATATATAAATTCATTTACAAGAAAAAAAAGACTTTTAGTTATTCTTTTTAACTCTTCCCCGTATAGTTCCTGAGTAGATCATTACAGCTACAGGTAGTTATCTAGTTTTTAGTCTAAACAGCTTTCTGAGTCATTACATTCTGCTTTGCCCCATAAGGAGAGCATAATATTTGCTGAAACAGCTAGAAAAAGGAAGAACAGCATAATCCAGAAAACAATTTAGTACGTATCATAAGAACGTAAATAGCATAATTTCTGCAGCTAGAATTCAAGTTAGATCTTCCTCCTAAGGATGTAGTCTGATGCAAAAGGCTAAGTGAAAACACAAACAGTCAAACAACATTTGCAATGAGCAAATTTTAGGAAAGGGTATGATTAGTCCGTTCATGGCGTGTTGTTGCAGAATGTGGTCTGCAATTATTTTAGGACTCTGAGTCCCAGGAAGTTGTCCACTGGTTGCAGGTGGGCTAAGGGTGGGCAGTAATATTCTTCATGAAACTAACAGAAGATTAAATATGTCTTAAGCAAACATACACAAGTGAGCAATTTGCTGCCTGTCAGAGGCAGAATCAAGGCACCATGTAATCTGTGTGCAGTGAAGCGAAGGCTAATAATGCTTACTTGTTTTTTCTGGAACTCCACGTAAAACCTCATGTTAGTTCCCTAATGGAAAACAAGCTCATTACTGAGCACAGTTTGTGTGTTATTAATAAGTCATACTGATTGATTGGACAGATTACACTTGCTGAAACAGAATGGGAACATGTAGCTAATTACCTTTTCTTCTAATTAATTAGTATTTTATGTGACTAGAATATTCTTCAACTGATCACAGCACTCTCTGCTGGACTTGGAAGAACTTGTTGTTCAAGAAATGAGGCTGTCTCCTACTAAACCAAGGCACTGTCTTTTCATGTACATTCTTAGGCCGAGAGGGCTAGAAGGGACATGAAAGATGGCCAGGTGCTTAATCCTGGAATTCCATCCCAGCTCTGGCACTAGACACTTTATTCTGGAGAACTTGTGATTCCTTCACTTGCTTGTAGATGGAGATCATAGTATCCATTTCAGCTACCTCTTGAAAAAGCTACAAGAAATAAGGTATCAAATAGATGTTTCCATGATGAAGCTATATTCTTGAGTAGGAGTACATCCAACAAAAATAAATCTGCGCTGATACCCATTGGGTTTCCTGGTGAAGGTAAATTTATCATTAGAATTCTCTTAAAGCATCTTTAAGATCAATAATGTATGTCTTCTCCATGCAATAAAGAGGCAAATGCTGAAGTCCTGTAATGTGATTTATGTGATAATCATTAGTGCAGAAGCCAAGTATCCTCATCACTATCCTTTCTATACTAGACTCTGTATTTCTCATCTCAGTTCAGGATTCTTCCTACTATAACAAATTGCATCTGAAACTTTAAGGCATCTTGTTAATGCCATATACCAAATCATGGAATCCTCATCTGGCAATTCAACGTATTTATTGCATTTCTTCAAAATTGCAACTTCATCAAGTACTTAGGAAGTAGATATTAAGAAAGCACATTGCCCTCCAGAAGTGAAAAGCATGTAACTTAATCTATTTGCCTGTATTTTCTACAGATTTGCTACACAGGGTATATTACTTTCAGTATATTTGGTATATATAGTAATCATAAGTGAACTTCCTAAGGCCATACAGTTAATTAGTAGCTGAGATACAGCTAAAAATGCAACTCCAGAGTTCTCATCTTAAATTAATTCCAGCCTACAATTTCATTAATAACAGGGGAAGTGCCTGACAAAGTAAAAAAGTAAATCAAAAAGATATTGGGAATTTTAGGTCTTCTATAAGATAACAAAGGAACTAGAATTCAGAGTTCTTACCAGCAAACTTTCCCTGAGATTAGCAGTTAATGTTTACCCTACTTAGGCTAGATGAAATTTCAAAACAGAAAGTGACCTCTAAGGCATCAGGACAGTTTTGCACAGGGTTAAGCCTCTAGACTTTGGAGTCTCTAGAGGCAGATATCTGGGTTTACATTCTTATTCCCGAGTGTGTTATTTAGGATTTTTGTATCCCAGGTCTTATTAAATATGACTCTGGCCCTTTTATCTGTAGATTCAGATGGAGAAATGACATTCTGAAATGGGAAAATGTGAAGGACTATATTTGAAGAGAAAGATAAGAAGCTCCATTTTGCTTGGGGAACTAGGATGCCTTTTCAGCATCTAGGGAGATAGGGAGAAAGCAGGTGTCAGCACAGATACATGTGTCTAGCGTTCAGAAGGGAGTTCTTGTTCAACAATAAATACTGTTACATTAATATCTAGAGCATTCTGATGTCCAAGAGATTGGATGAGATCATCAAGGCAAGAGGCATAAATAAGTTCACCCTGATGCTTTAGAAATACCATTTAAGCAGAGTGAGAGAAATGAAAGGAGAAGCTGAGGACCAGCAGAAATATACTATCATAGATTGGGCCTGAGAATTTAAAGATAATAGATGTAGCCATGATAACAATGAAATATGGATCACACATAGGGATACAGTAGCAACTAGAATATAAACACAGCAAATGCTACCGAGGCCCACCCCCTTCTTTCATTGCCATTACATGAAGACAAGGAAGGTGAATGTTCTCTGGATGTGTGCTACTGAGACATAGAGGAAACTGGTCACCCATCTTAAAGCAAAGTTCACAGATTTCAGTGCTGTAAAGATAAACCCCTGTGCATTTGTAGAATACTTTCTCCAATTCTATATTAATTTTGCTTTCATTCTATGCTTGGTATTGCCAATATAACCTCCCTTTTCTAGTGGGATGGTAACAAAAGAGGCTACAGAATCGGTTTCTGATATTTGTCTTCTTTCGGGTGTTTTCTCTGTTCAGACAAGTTTAGATATGTGAAAAAGTTGAAAATATGGTCCTCAGGTTCTTCATCACATCCAAGTTCCTAATTATAATTCTTTTTTCCTGACTAGCATTCATGTATCAAAATAAAACCTTGTATGCATACAGGACAGAATAGTGTGTGTGTGTGTGTGTGTGTGTGTGTGTGTGTGTGTGTCTGTGTGTCTGTGTGTCTGTGTAAATCAATAAAAAAGTGCATAAGAAAATATAGAATGAGATAAAGGAAACAGACATATATTTTTCTTAGAACACAGGAAAAATATACGAGAAAGAAATATAGTTGAGTGTAATATAAGAGTTAGGATGCATAGGATTGACAAAATACTTCCAGATAATCTACTCTTCAATGTATATGGTCTTAATTTTATTTGAATATCAGGCTCTGTACATTACTTAACAATAATTTCTTTTAACAATATGAATCTTTTTAAAGAACTACTAAAACTAGCAACATTTGACTTTCCCATGGAATTTTAAATTCTATCTTTGAAAGCTTTCCAAGTGATACACTGGTTATACTGTAAGAGCATATATGGGCTGGAGAGATGGCTCAGTAGTCACAGCACTGTCTACTTTTGCAGAGGACCCAGGTTTGGTTCCCAGCACCCACATAGCAGTTAACATCCATCTGTACCTCAAATTCTAGGATGTCAGACACCCTCTTCTGACCTCCGTGGGCATTGCATGACACAGAGTAATTACACATGTAAAGACAATACACAAATACACATAGAATATAAATAAATCAAATAGTTTTAAAAGTGCATAGAGGTATAGTAATTTCTAATTTCCTACACCTTCAAGTTATTTCAAGTAAAATCGTGGGAAAATGGTATCTACGGTGGATTCCTTTCCTAGGTTTCATCTACCTCCTTTGCATCAGAAAGCAGCAATAGTAGAAAATTATTTTATTAATCTAGTATATAGTATGACCATATTAGTATCTAGCTCTCTCTCTTTCTCTCTCTCTTCCTTTGTCTCTCTCTATGTGCTTTCAAGGTACAAGCTGCATGATCACAAAATGAAATTGGTAAGAATATTAACCCGGCTATGATCTATGTGAATCACTGAGGTCCTAGAGTGTCTCTACACTGTCTAACCTGTGGAACTCTCACTCAGCTCTTAGTACTTTCATTTGACTGTTGCTGTGTAGAAGACTACCCTAAAATTTGGTGATTTCAAACAAGGGGGATGGACAGAGACTAACTTCCAAAGTTTTGCCTTCAGATTGTAGAGAATCAGGATTCTGTAGAAAGCTTGGATAGTCTGCAAAATCTGGATAAGGCAGCTTTCCAAAGTGATTTGTTCACTCACAAGTCAGCTGAAATGTTTTGAACAGCTGAGAAATGGTTAAGAGTCTCTCATGATCTCTGCTTGTATCTAGTGTTGTGTGCTCACATACTGGTAACCCAACACGGAGTACCTCAGAATGCAACCATGTTTAGAGAAAATGTTTAGAGAAGTGATTACATCAAAATGAACACATCTGAATGAGACAAGTCTAACACATGACTTCTGATTTTAGGAGAGAAATAGACAACAGGTATGTACATGAATGGAGAGAAGAGGGCATGAGGAGGCAGCAGGCAGCACTCATCAGCAGTCAAGGAGAGAAGTCTCAAAGATGCCATTCCTACTGGAAATTTGGTCTCAGATTTCTAGGCTTCAGAGTTTTGAGGAAATAAATTTCTGTTGTTTAAATCACATAGTGTGATGTGGTATTAAAAAAAAACTAATACAGCCAGGTTGAAATAGCTCACAGCATGGGGAACTCAACATAGTTATATTTCTTGCATGGTAGCTGGATGCTAAGAGGAAAGAAATGGAAATGTGCCCAGGCTAGATAGGAAACTGGTATAACTTTGTTTCTTTTGTATTCTGTTGACCAAAGGATGTCACAAAGCTTGTCAGTCTTCAAGGGTAGGGGATACTAACTGCGTGTCTTCCTGTGTGTTGTGATATATGCTTCCAGGGAGAGAAGACATTGACAGTTCCTATCTTGGAAGGTTATTTCTAACATAAACACTATTCAATAAATTTCTCTCCAGTACCTCTACTTAAAAATAATATCTATTTCACTCGTTGTTAGAACTTGTTTCCTACTTCAGTGAGAACACTAATACTACGTAATGTTATAACCCACAGCTGACAACCCTGTCAGTTTCAGGACTCCACTATTTCTTATTTTTCTTATCCTCCTAACCATGATAAGATAAACGTTCTTCTCTCTCTCTCTCTCTTTCTCTCTCTCTCTCATGTGTGTGTGTGTGTGTGTGTGTGTTCATTTACTCTAATTTCTGTCTCAGACTGTATATACACATATGCTTCTTTTTCTTGGTCCCTGCATAATGTTGGCTCAAAGTTTCCCAAAGAATGCTCCTAGAATCTCTTCTCATTAGTGTTTATGCACATGAGACTTACACTTCTTACCTTATATCTTTCTCTAGGATTAAGTTTCAGCCCTCTATAAAGTGACTTTTATCCCTAACATTCCACTACAATCATCATGAATATGGTTTTTAATAAAGAAGGAGATGAGTTGTTGAAAAGAAGAGTTTCAGTGGGAGGGGTGGTAAGAGAAGGTCATGGGCTGAAAATGTATTAAACTCAGTATATACATTTATGAAACTGTCAAAAAAATAAAAAATAAGTTGATAAAAATTCACACAAGGAGCTGGGGAGATGACTCAACAGTTTAGAGCACTGACTGCTCTTGCAAAGGACCCTGGTTTGGTTCCCAGCACCCACATGATGGTTAGCAACAGTCTGTAACTCTAGTTCTAGGAGATCTGACATTCTTCTGACCTCCGCAGGTACTGAACATCATGGGTGCACTTACACACATGCAGACGGTATACTCATACACATAAAAATAATAAATGAAATATTTTTAAATGTACTAGAAGAAAGAAAAAATATTTTTCTGTGATATGATAATGGATGGTTTTCAATACTTACATAATAGGAAATATTATAGCAAAAATCACATACCCCACCCCAGGACTATGTCTGTTCCCCTGGTTTCTATGTACTTCCTACCTCATTAATCCAGAATCCCTTCATCTTTGAGGGTTTCTGTCCCTACACACATCTATTAATGCTCCTGTATCTTTTCATTTTGTATTCTCCCACCAATATTGCATCATGCTCATGGACTTGTTTTGCAGTTCTGTTAATAAATCTGAACTCAGTACATGTAGCCCACCCCTTATTCCAGCTCTGTTATCTGTTTGTCAAGTTTGCCTGACTCTGGCATGGACTTTGGAAATTCAACATTTTCTAAGTTAAATTTGGGATTTTCCAAAAATCACAACTTTATTTTCTTCCATAGTCCCTGTGATAGTCAGTCATTTACCAAGTTGCACAACCTAGACATACAGCATGGCCCTCAGTGTGTTCCTTAATCCACTAATCTATATGCAATTAGCCATTAAGTTTGACAGTTTTTTCTGACACAAATTGTGAAGATTATTTCTAGCATAAACACTATTCAATAAATTTCTCTCTAGTACCTCTACTTAAAAAAAAAATATCTATTTCACTCGTTGTTAGAACTTGTTTTCTATTTGAACTTTTTTATCCTGCATGCCGTAGCTCATGCCTGCGTCATTTATCTTTTAAAGTAGTCAAGTCTATCCCAGTCTTCATGTGTCTGTTCTCTAACCAGATTCTCTTTTCCTTCTCAACACCAAGTTATAAAGGTAATACAACTAAGTCATTATTGAAACTGATTCCTTACTAATTGTGGTTTCTGTGGAAATCTTTCAGTTCTTGAGGTAAGCCACTCTGACCGCATCTAATGTGTAAATCACAGTAAACTACTAAAAAATGAATGAGGCATGATGCTAGTGAAAGTTTGAGTCCACTCAGGAATGAAATATCTCTCTGTTCATGTTTTGTTGAAACAACCTAAAGTCCTTAGAGTATAGATAACCAGAATCCAGTAATTTAAACAAACTTTGAGCCACACTCAAAGAAAAGATCTAATTGGAAAACAATAATTGTTGAGAACTGCATTATCTGTGATTATGTATATCTTGATGGGTTAGAGAATGATAAGAAAGAAAGAGACATTGTAACATCAATAGCAGAAGACCCAAGGTTTTAACCCAATGACCAAAATCATTACATCTTACATTGTGAAACAACAGAACATGGCAAAGACTATACAACATAAATACCAGAAATTGCTTTTTAACTTCAGATGCACATTTGTAATTCTAAACCAATTTTTATGTTTCCTTTGTCCAAATTTCACTTGTAGCATATTATTCTTGTTCTTTTTTGTTGGTTTGTTGATTTGTTTGAGACAGGGTCCCCCTGTAGCCCAAGCTGGCATGGAACTTGCTATGTAGACCAGGCTGACCTTGGTCTCACAGAGATCTGCCTGCCTCTGCCTCCCAAGTTCTAGGATTGAATTTGCTTCGTGATGCAATTTTATAACAGGAAAATATATTTGGGGTCATTGTAAGATGCAAATATAAATATTAAAATATATCGCTTAACAAATAATAAGTACTGTGACATAACATTTAATTGAGCTACCAATGTCTCTAATGTAACATCATCTTTGTGCTAGACACAAGCATTTTGTTCAGTGCTTTTTTTCTATGATAAGTTTCAACAACAACAATCAGTGTATTGGCTTAATATATAGAGTCATCTTGTCATATGGTTACCATTATTATCCTAAATTGCATAGATGAGAAACTTTAAACTCAAAGATGATATTACCCAAGACCACACGAACAGGACATGTCAGTGCCAGAACTGCAGTTTGAGGAATCATCCCAGAAGGGGCTCTTAGCCCCAATCATGTGCTCCTCCAGCTCTCAGACAGGTGATTTATGTTTTCATTTCCTCTCTCATCATTCACTCTCAAGGTACTAACACTGTTACAGCTTAGTCTACATATTTTGAGTCTTATCATCAATAGTTTATCCACCACACTTTGCCAAAGTGATCTATCTTCATTCAAACCACTACAGCAGAATGTGGGTAGCTCAAGGAACTAGGAAATTCGAAAAGCCAAAGTCAAGTCACCAGTAGATCCAGTTTCTGATGACAGCCCCTTTCTGGTTCACAGATTGTTACCTTCCACTTGTATAAACATCTAACAAAAAAGAGAGTAAGGAACGGAGCTCCCACACCGTTTTCTACACCCCCAGATACCTTCCATTTCCAATACCTAATTACTTCGCCAAAGCTCCACCTCTTATGCAATCTTCAGATAGCTACACATGAATTTGGAAGATGGATATATTTGGTTCATGATACAATCTTAATGAATTTATTAACATCAGTTCTCCTTAAAACTGGGTACTGATTTTTTTTTTTCCTTTTGCAATACTGTCAAGATTGGCCATGGCCACATACCCTTCCCAATATTCAGAGGGTAGTGATAGGCAGATCTCTGTGAGATCTTGTCTATATAATAAGTTCCAGGCCATCTGGTGCTCAGAGGAGACCCCCATCTCAAAAAAAAGGGGAAAAAAAATAAAAGAAAGAAAATTGTGAACTCCTTTGAATGCCTGACATTGAAGACCTTCCACAATTTGTCCTTTTCCTAAATTTCCACTTTTATTTCTTGCTACTCTCTGTTCCCCATTCTATGTCCTATACACACAAAACTAAGTACTGACTATCCTCAGAGCATGTGATGTCCTTTAGCCATCTTTCTTCAACTTCAGGCACTCCTTTTATTGTTCTGTATCTCCAAAATTGAAGTAATCCATCTTCCCTCACCATCGCAGATCACTCTCTGTACCTTTCTTGTATCACTGTTACTGTAGAGTTAGTTTTCATGTTGAATTTCCTGCCATACTTCAAAGAAAGGGGCTGTGTCTACCGACCTCCAATTAATTTAATGCAATAAATGAGTAGGTCAGCCTAGAACAGTATGAGTGCTCATTCTGTCAGTTGTGCACCACGGAACCTTTTGGTTTCAACTACAGAGGGAAATAGTGACCACAAATTTCTCTATCATGAGTTCTCTGTAAGGACTAAAAAAGATGAATGGGCTTATCATAGTGTGGCACATGGTATAAAATGTTAGAATTTTTATTATTGTTTGAGAATACACAAATCATAGCATTCTTTGACATACTGATTAGTTTTCAATTTTTTTTTGAAACAGGGTCTCCCTGTAGCCCCAGATAGCTTGGAATTCCCTATGTAGAACAGACTGGCCTTGATCTCACAGAGATCCACCTGCCTGTCCCTGCCTCCTGAATGCTGACATTAAAGGTGTGTGCCATCATACCTGACTCAGTCTTATTTTGAATAAGAACAATAATCTATGTCTAGTGTCTGCTGAGTTAAACTTCCCAAGGAGTAAATTCAGGCCTTATGGGTTAATGCTGTACTTGACAGTGAATCTAATGAACTCTTCTGGGTGACAACAATAGTTTGTTTCTTCCCTATGGTGCTGCCCACATCCTTCTGTCCAGTCTATACCTGGAGAAAGCGTGAACAGCAGCCCTCATCACTGACATATGCTAGATTCTCATTTCATAGTAATTCATCTCAGTCAAATTTCAACCCCCAAGAAATCCCTCAAGGGATGGCAGGTCACCTGATGAGCTACATATCAGGAGATGGTCTGAAAGCAGTTGTTCTCCTTCTAACTTGTATTTAAGACTTTCATCATATTTTTTTTATCAGAATATTTCATGTTTTGTTTCTTTGCCATCTTGACTAAAAGCATTGGAATTGATGCGGCTACCACCATGGCCTTCTTTTAAAACATCTGATCTCAGATTCCTTATTTCTAAGACTGGCTAGGTAATTAAGCATCAGAATCATCAGGAATCATATTCATAAAGCATCCCATACAGTGGACACCATGTAACTTGTTTCAAAATATGATGTACAATAGTAGTATGTACCATATATTTTTGATGAGTCCTGTTAACCACAACCAATCATGAATACAAGATGATTCATCTAAAGTTATCATATGGGGGGGTGTTGCTTATTTTCTACAATTCAGATTATTGGTTTAATAGCAACTCAAGCAGATACTGTTGTTCCTTTAATTGTCTGTTATCTGCCATCACCTGGCATCAGACTTTAAAAGAGTCACTTGATGGATATAATGGAGAAATAAAGAAAATATCTGATTATATAGAAAACATATTTTGCTTTCTATTTTAAGTCAATTGTGGAGCTGGAGAGATGACTCAGCAGTTAAGGGCACTGGCTGCTCTTGTAGAGGGCCCGGGTTTGATTTCCAGCACCCACGTGACAGCTAACAACCATCTGCAACTCCAGGGGATCTGATGCTCTCTTCTGACCTCCTCAAGCATTGCATGACCTACATGCAGGCAAAATACTCATACATATAATAACACTTTAATAATATAAATAAAACATTGAGGTCAATTGGTAATTATATATTATATACTTATTCAGCCTTCCATTAAATATTGAACATTGGCTAGTTGGATTGAAAGAAGCCTGTAAACAGCTTGTAATGAAGAAAGTCATCGGGAAGGGTAAAATGTCTTGTTGTGGTAAATAACAAGCAAGACAAGAATAAAAGCACAATGGAAAGCAATAAGAAAAGAACTGTGTTTACTTGGCAGGGTGAAACATGACCCGGGAGAGGTGCTGTTAAACTGGGGCCTAAAGGACGGGAGAGCATTACCTGGGTAGGTAGGGAACAGTTTAGACATTAGAAAGACCCAGGACCAAGGAAGATGAGAGTGGTATGCAGCCTTGTGTTTAAGTTGAGAGCAGGGCTCACAGTGCAAAAAGACCAAGCAGAAGCTGCAGAGCACATATGAAATCACATGAACAAAATAGAAGTTTAGGGGTATCCTAAACGTGGATCGTGAGATCCTCCTAGCCCAAGATTAAAGACGCTTAGAAGGGTAAAACTTGCATAATTCTGCAGGTACATTGGAGTGTTAACAATTATTAGCAATTATTGGCAGTTGATGACTGATGTGGGAGGGAGAAGTATTCTCTGGGGCTATGACCATTTGTAGATTGCTTGTGCTTCAGTGGATGGCCCCAGACCCATGCATATATATATGTGGATATATATTTTAAAGAAAAGAGGACATGAAGTTGGAAGGTATGGGAGATTTATTTGGGAGAAAGCAGGGGGAAGTAGATATGATCATATTTCATTATATATGTGTACAAAATTCTCAAAGCATAAGAAATTTTGAAATTAGAATTACTAACATTTAAAGTAAAAGAGAGACATGTAAACTACAGTCTTTTTGTGAACCCTCCTTCCTCTTCTAAGATAGGCTGATCTTTTCTAGGAAATACTGTCGACCTAATACAATTTGTGTATGTTTGTTTTGAATCAACATACATGCTTGAATAATTTCCTTCTCCATTAAAATTCCTTTGAATGCTTCTAAATTACAATTCCCTACAAAGTTTACCTGAAAATTAAAGCATCAATTATTGTTTCTGCATAGCTGTATTTACTGTTTTTTAATAATATATTAATATTATTATAGAATATATAATTATGTTATATAACAATTATATAATATATTATAAAATATATTAATATATTAATAATAATAATACTGTATTATTCTGTTTCTGAAGCCAACACAAACTCAGTTCCTCAAGAAAAAACAAGAATGGCTGACCAAGCCCCAAAAGGAAAACTTCCATTTTTAAAAACATGAAATTTCAGAAGTAGTGAGTCTAATGGTTTCTGGAGGCTGAAACAAATAGTAAAGGAAGAGAAGAATAAGTTTGATTAAATTTTTGATTAAATTATTCAAAGGTACAGTTAGATAAAAGAAATATATTTTTAGAGATCTATCACAAATCAAGGTACATTGTATTCTCGAAAAATGTAAAGAGAAACTAAGCATGGTCCTGGACACCTAGAGTCAGAGGGCTCGGGCAGGAAGATTGTGAGTTGAAGCCAGCTTGTGCTACATCATGAGATTCTTTCTCAAAAAGAAGTAAATAATGAATATTATATGGTCTTACTACAAAAATGATAACTTTGTGGTAAGGTGTTCATTAATCCCCTGGACTTAAGTATCACATAACTGTACATAATAATATCATGTTATATAAAAAATATTAAAATACCTGTACTGGCTTAAAAAGGTGATAAGTTTTGCTTAGTGCCAATCTATAAAAGATTACAAAAGCTTTATAAAATGTCCCCTGTCCCTTTCACATTTGCTTAAAACCATCAAGTAGGAAAAATCTCTAGTTATTTTGAAAAGACAAACTTGTCTCTAACTTAGAGAGGAAATTACTGAGTTAATAAATCCTCAAGATGAGAGAGCTGCTGCAGGGTCTTTAATACTGTACTTGAAAACAAGTCAGGCTCCCTTGGAACTATTTCCCAGGCTCAACATGCAAGAAAATCATAATCACTTTGAGTTAGACTTTGCAGCTAGAAGGGAAGCCTATGGGAAGAAGGAAATTAGATTTAATATTCCAGGACCATGGGATGGGTCCTTCTTCTTGCCCCAAAGCTGCTCCTTCAGAGCTTGCTTTGTGAGGAAGTGTCCCTGGTGTCTGTAGCTCTCTTGTCAGCCACAGCTCTGAAGAGCTAGCAGTTACCCCCTAAAGCATTTCCTCTACCTTCTTGGAAAGAAGCACACAGATTTCAACTGCACAGCATCTTGTGATGAGCTCTAGCATCTACCCCAAGTTTTTTGACAGTAGTTCTTAGAGTATTCATTGAATGAGCTTCCATAGCTGTCAGAATAGCATGACTTTAGCATGGTGAGTTGGAAAACTATTTGATTTTTCAGTCTCATGTGCCTCATTAACAGAATGTAGAAAGTGAAGAATAACTTTCATTGTTGTATTTTTATGTGATTGGTAAATCTTGTCATCCAATGGTTAATCATTATTTTTATCCTTAATGTTGATAGCAGTAAGTGTATTCCACTGAACACTCTCTGCCAATTCATAGATTAATTAGTAATAGATTTTTTTGTAAATTTTTTTTTGAATTTTTGTGTATTTCATACAGAATATCTCAATCTTAATCATCTTTATAGCCCCTTCCTTACTGGTACTCCCCCACAGTCCACACACACACACACACACACACACACACACACACACACACACTGGAATTCATATATTCTGTCATTTGTGTGTTAAAGCCTAGTGTGTCAGGTTAGTGTCCCCAAATGTTCCTCAGTGCAAGTTCATCTCCTGGGGTTTAGTAATCCTATCTATAGTCCCTCACTTTAAGAAGATCAGTTCTTCCTCATCAGGCAGTAAATCAGCTGCCAATATTTCTTCAGCTAAGATTGGGGTCCATTACCCATTTCCCTAGTTCTATGCTGGGTTTTTGTCTGCCTGAGTTTGTATGTGTCTTGTGTATGCTGACACCAGTGCTAGAAATTCATAGGAGCTTGTAAGACTCTATTTCCATATGATCATGTACCACCTCCCTGGTTCTTATCATCTTTCTGCCGCCACTTCCACAGTGGTCCCTGATCACCTAGTGGGTGAAGTTTAATATGGGAGTCCTGTTCAAGGACCCATATTCTGCAAACTCTTACTTGCTACACTTTGGCCATTTGTAACTTTTTGTGTTACTGACCCTCTGTTGCATGAGGGAGCTTCATTAATGAGAACTGAGAGATTCATTAGTGTCCTCTTTACCCCTTGATCTATGTTGCATGAGCCTTAGGTGTAGAGGTTGCATTGTAGATGTGCCACTTATGCTTGGGCAATTCATAGACAGTGTGTATGTGTGACCAGTTTTGGTACTCTGTAATAGTCTCTGTTGGAAAAGAAGATTCTCTGATGAGTGGTGACTGGGATACTTGTCTGTTAATATAAGGATACATATTTTGAACATAGTAAGAAATTATATTATTATACAGATGTGACAGTATTGAGGTTTTCACTGAGATATATCACTTCTCCAGTCGTGAAGTGATTGGCCATGATTCTAGTACCACACATGAGTTCCCTGTCATTGGGTGAGCTTTAAGTTCAATTAGATAGCTGTTGATTACCCCCAATATAAACATGCCACTAATGCACTAGTGTCATATGCTGTGCCAGTCATTAATGTGGTTATTGGTCTTGAAGCTGGGGTTGGACCATCAGTTGATGATGCTTGCATAATGCTTTCTAGAGCTATGAAAACTAACCTTCAGGAGAAGTGGCTTTCAGGTCTGTTCCAGCTCCATTGATCAAAATCTTGTCTCCAAAGCATGTTCTGTCTTCAGCAATAGGGTCTCACCTTCAAGATCTACGAGGCAAACAAGGCCTGTGACAACAGTCTGTGTAATTTTAGTAGTCTCTTGCACCACCCTGGCCAACAACTAAAAGGAAAGTATCTTCTTTCTGGAACTTTGCTTGTTATGTAGCCTTCAGCTATACACATGGACTCACACAGAGATATTGTATGTGTAATTTGCCATTAGGTTATTAGACTAAGATGATTCCCTCTGATGTTTTATACTTGCTAGGCATTATTTATCTCTCCTCCCCATCCAACCCTAACCCTCCATTCCTTCCCAATTTAAAGTGTCCCAGTTTTCCCAATTTCTTCCTTGATAATACCAGTCTCTTATGGTCCTACCTCTCTTGAGCTCCTTTTATCCCTTTTTCCCCAAAGTTCCTTGTATTACTCTCTCATGCCCCTCCCATTTAAATAATTCTATTTTATTTATTTCTGCTTTAGTAACACCTGTCTACTACTGTTTATTTGTTATTTTGTCATGTTCCTTCTTTCCCTTTATCTCCCAGGTGCCTTTCCATCTTCCTGGTTCCTGCAGTTATATCAGGATACATGCTTACATATAAGGATTTGGTGCTAGGATCCACAAATAAGAGCGAATATATGTCATTTGCTTTTCTGATAATGTTACTTCACTTAGCATAACAGTTTCTAGTTCCATCCATTTACCTCCAGAGATCATGATTTCATCTTTCTTTACCCCAGAGTAGAACCCCATTGTTTAAATGTACCATATTTTCATTATCCACTCGTCAGTTGAGTCCAATTAAGTTGCTTCCATCTCTTAGCTATTATGGAAAGAGCAGCACTGTGGGTACACAAGTATCTCTGCACTAAGACGAGTCCTTTAGGTATATGCCAAGGGGTAGTCTAAGCAGGTCAAATGGTAGGTTCATTTTCAGTTTTTTAAGAGTTCTCTACACTGCTTTCCATAAGGGTTGCATGGGTTCACAATCCCACCAGCAGTGAATGAGCATTCCTCTTTCCCCACAACCTCTCCAGAATTTGGTATCATTTGCTATCTTAGCCAGTCTGACTAAGGTAAGATGAAATTTTAAAGTGGTTTCAATTTGCATTTCCCCAATGACTAACAATGTCAAACAATTTTTAAGAAGCTTCTTAGATGTATTTATTTCTTCTTCTGAGAACTTTCTGTTCAAATTCTTAGCTTGCCTTTTGTTTAATTTGCTTTCTTGATTCCTTGTGGTTTGTTGAGTTCTTTATATATTCTGGATATTAACTTCTGTCAGATGTGTCACTGGTGATTTTCTCCTATTCTGTGGGTTTTCTCTTCACTTCCTTGGTTTCTTTGGCTGTATAGAAGCTTTTTAGTTTAACGAGGTCCCTCTTGTTGATTCTTGACCTTAATTTCTGAGCAAGTAATGACAATTTAGAAAGTCCTTTCCTATACCTATATCGTGTAGGTTACTGCCAGAGTTTTCTTCTAACAATTTCTGAATTTCAGATTTCACATTGAGGTCTTCAGTCCATTTGGAATTGATATTTGGATAAGGCGAAAGATAAGCATCTAATTTCATTCTTCTACAGGTGGAAATACAGTTTTGCCATCACCATGTGCTTCCAGTGAGTGCTTTTGGCCCTTTGTTCAAATTCAAGTGACTGAAATTGCATGTTCTCATGTTTGGGGGTTCAGTTATGTTCCATTAATCCATGTATCTATTTTTGTGTCAGTACCATGCTGTTTTATCACCATAGCTCTCTAATATAGTTTGAAATCATTATATTAATCCCTCAGCATTGCTCTTTATGCTCAGGGTCACTTTGGCAGTCCAGGGTCCTTTGTGCTTTCATATGAATTTTAGGATGATTTTTTCTAATTCTCTAAAGAATGTCATGGGGATTTTTATTGGGATTGCATAGAATCTATATAATGCTTTTTGGCAGGATGGTCACTTTCACAATATTAGTTCTTCCAATCCATGAGCATGGAGATCTTTCCATCTTCTGTTCTTCTTCAGTCTCTTTCTTTAAAGATTTAAAAGTTTCATTGTAGAGATCTTTAATGTCTTTTGTCAGATTTCTTCTGAAATTTTTTGAGGCTGTTGTAAATGTGAGCATTTCCTTGTACTCTTTCTCCAATTGCTTCTTAGGGATCTAGAAAGGCTACTGATTTTTGTAAATTAATTTTAGAACCTGCCATTTTAATGAAAGTGTTAATTATTTCTAGTTTTCTGGTAGAATTTTTAGCATCTCTTAGGTATAATATCATGTCATCTGCAAAAAGGAATAATTTCACTTCTTTTCCAATTACTACTGGTTTAATTTCCTTCTCCTCTCTTATTACTCTAGAAGGAGTTTCAAGTACCTGATTAAAAAGGAGTAGAGACTGTGAGAAGCCTTTTCTGATTCATGATTTTAATGGCAATGCTTCCAGTTCTTCTCTGATTAGAATGATGTTGGCTATGAGGGTTTTGTCTATAGCTTTAATTATGGTGAAGTATGTTCCCTCCAGTTCAGTTCCCTCTAGGACTTTTAACATAAATGTGTGTTGAATACTGTCAAAGGCCTTTTCTGTATCTATTGAGATGACCATGTGATTTTTGTCTTTAAGTCCATTTATATGATTTATGACATTTTTTGACTTATGTATATTGAACCAACCAGAACTCTCACATGTGTTCACAAAATGTCTCTGTGATGCTGGCTTCATGGAAGGAATTTCTCCTTCTGTTTCTCTCTTTTAGAATAATTTTAGAAGTACTGATTGTAGATCTTCTTTAAATATTTGTTATAATCCTGCTGTGAAGCCACCTGGGCCTGGACTCTTTTTAGTCAAGAAGCTTTGTATTCAGTTTCATTAAATTTTATGAGTCTGTTTAAGCCACTGATCTCTTCTTAGTTTAGCTTTGATCATTCCCGTGATTTATATATACACTTGTTTCTTTTAGGTTTTCAAATTGAATATAGAATATATTTTAAAAGTATCTCCTTATCGTATTCTGGATCTTGTTGTTGTCTGTTGTGATGTTCCCCCTTTCATCATTGATTTTATTTGGAGTTGCTCTTTCTTTTTTTCTGGTTAACTGGGCTAAGGGTCTGTCTATCTTGTTTATTATTTAAAAAAAAAATCTCTTGGATTCATCGATTCCTTGTATTTATGTTTACTTTGTTTCTATTTATTAATTTCTTCTCTGATTTTCATTATTTCTTTTTGTCTGCTGGGTTTGGGTTTCATTAGTTTTGCCTTTCAAGAGTCTTAAGTTGCAATGTTAAGTCATTTATTGTGCTCTCTCTGATTTTTTGATATAGGCACTTAGAGCTATAAATATTCCTCTTAGGGCAGTCTCCGAGATGTTTTGTTGTGTTGTTCTTTTCATTTAATTCCAGGAATGCTTTTATTTATTTCTTAATTTCTTCTTTGACTCATTCATCATTCAAGAGTGTGTTGTTTAAAAATCATGAGTTCATGTAGGTTCTGGTGCTTCTTCCAGTATTAATTTTAAGCTTACTGCATTGTTGTCTGATAGAATGCATGGAAGTATTTCAAATTTTTTCTATTTGTTAAGATTTGTTTTGTCCCCCAGTATGTGGTTGATTTTAGAGAAAGTTCCATGGGGTCTCATTAGAAATTACATTCTTTGATGTATGGGTGGAATATTTGGTAGATATGTGAGGTTCGTTTGAAGTATGGTATTGTTTAATTCAAATATCTCTCTAATCTCTGTCCAGTTAAGCTGTCTAATGGAGACAATGGAGTACTGAAGTCCCATACTATTAGTGAGTTGGGATTAATCTGTCTTAAAGTCCAGTAGTACTGATATTTGGGTGCACTAGAGTTTGGTGCATATATGTTCATGATTCTAATATACTCTTGATCAATTGTTCTTTGATCAGAATGAAATGACCCTCTTTATCTCTTCTGATTAGTTTTAGTTTGAAGTCTATATGTCAGATATTGGAATGACAACTCCTACTTGTTTTTTAGTGCCATTTGCTTGGAAGATTTTTTCCATCCTTTCTTCTTAAAATAGTTCCTGTCCTTGAAGGTGACATGGTTTCTTACAAACAACAAAGAGATGAATTTTGTTTCTTAATTTAGTCAGCTAGCCTGTGTCTTTACACTGGGAAGTTCAGTCCATTGATATTTAAAGCTATTTGCATTGATTCCTATCATTTTAATCTATGTTTGCTTTCTGGACCTAACTTTGTGGTTCCCCAGTTATTCTTTCCTTTAGTTTCTTTCTGCTGCCCCTTGGGTGTAGTCGTTCGTTTCTTCAACTCTTTATATTGCTTCAAGAATTATCTGAATGACAGGTTTTGTGGACATGAATTCTTTCAATCTATTCATGTTGTGGAAAATTTTTCTTTCCCCTTCTATAATATGTATTACATATGTGTATTATTTTTTTTCTGGGTACAGTATTCTTGCTTGGCATCTATTATCATTTAGAACTGGTAATATTTTGATCCAGGCTCTTCTGGCTTTCGTAGTTTGCACTGAAAAATCAACTGTAATTTTGGTGGATTTTCCTTTATATGTGACTTATTTTTCTTTTGTAGTTTTCAGTATTCTCTCTTTGTTCTGCACATTTATTGTTTTTACTGTGATATGCTGTGCAGAGTTTCTTTTATAATCCTGTCTATTTGGTGTTCTATATGCTTCTTATATTTATATGGGCATGTCTTTCCTTCATTTGTGGAAATTTTCTTCTATAATCCTGTTGAAGATCTGATCAGTATCATTATCCTGAGATTCTTCTCCTTCTTCTATGGCTATGATGAGTAAATTTGGTCTTTCCGTGGTGTCTCACATTTCCTGCACATTCCATTCTTGTTTTTTAAAAATATTTTCATGATCTTTGCTTAAATGTACAGTTCTCCAACTTTATTGTCCAGTGTTGGTTTTCTGTTTTCCATTTCTTTCATTCTGTTGGTGAGTTTTTCTTCCTGTCATTTAAAATTGATTCTAGCACAGGCTAGAGAAACAAGCCTGTAAGCAGCACTCAGCCATGATGTCTCCTTCCGATCCTGCCTCCGGGTTCCTGCCTTGAGTTCTCACCCTGGTCTCCCTCAGTGATGAACTATGCAGGACAGGAAGGCAAACAACCCCTTTCTCCCCATGTTGCTTTGCTCGTGGTGTTTATGGTAGCAAAAGTGAAGAAAACAGGGCTATGCACAGAGACATTTCGTGAACACATGCGAGAGTTCTGGTTGGAAGTTCCTTTGGAAGAGACAAAAAATTCTAAAGAAAAAGATATTTACAATCTCAAATTCTTAGAAAAATTATACTATTTCTTTGACAAAATGCGGTCAGTTTGTTCTTGCTGCTTTTCTATCCATCTTCCCATTCAGGCTCGCTGTGCTTCCTGCATTTTGGTAATCACAGACGGAAGATACACAGATGAATGCACGATATCTATGATGACACAGGACGCTGAAGTTGATCATAAACAGCATGCCGGTTAGCTGGGGAGATGGATGGAATTGTAGGCTGAAGTATAGATTCTTTTTTTGGGAAACTTACTTTGGGCTCAGTTGGTCTCTATCTCTCCTTCTCCACTCTTGCTTCCTCTCCCATGACCCCTTTCTCTTACCGTCCCTTTCCCCCTCTGTCTACCCTTCCCGGCTTTCAGCCCACTCCACCCCCAAGCACCATTCTCTTCAACTGCTTTTTCTTGAAATGTCCCCTCGGTCTCAGACAAATAACCCCACCAAAACACGTTGCCTTTGATATTGTCTCTGACCTGAAGTCCTAGAGAAAAGACTTAAAATGAAAATAGAAATCAAATCAGATCCATAAAGGTGCCAGAGGGTAAAATAAAATAAAAGACAAAAGACTGGTCCAAGCATCTCATTTTCTTCACAGAATGATTTTCAATTCAAACAATAGTTTGTTTTTACAATCTGTGTCCTCCAGTGACAACCATGAGGAAAACTGTTCCAGGTTATACACTGCCTGTGATGAGAGCTAGAAGGAAGCTAAGTGGTCCCAGTTGCCAAGTTGCTGTGGTTGCCATGGCTCGGTCAGAGCTGACTGTGGCCTGGGTGAGTCATGCCAAGTTCACACAGGTTCATGTACAAAAGCATACTGCTGGAGAAATCAAGGTTCCTTCACTTAGCTTCTGAGTGCCTGTCCTAAACGTACCTGCCAGCACTGCAGCAGGCAGGAGCCTCCTGATGTCTCATTTAAGAGCAAGGGCTGACTTGCAGCCTGCTGTGGAATTGGAAGGTAGGGACAATGTAAACACAGGCCCATTCCTGAGTTGAGCCACAGACCCACGCCACCCCTACAGAGCTAGCCAAACGTGGCAAGATTTCATAATTTCGGATATCTGGTGAAATAAGTTCCACACAAAAATGTAAGGAAATATAATTATTACTCAAACATGCCTGACAAGAGGAAAGCAGGATATTGTACCTACTACTGCCAGTCACAGTGACTGAAGTTCATCCTGATGTATTACCTTTCAGTCAGCAAAAATAGAATTCATATATCCAACTCAGTGAGAATTTATTCATGTCAGGAGTCAAGAAACAAGGGAAAATGAGGGAAGGGAATGGGAGAAGAAAAAAGACAATGAGAGAGAGAGAGAGATGAGAGAGAGAGAGAGAGAGAGAGAGAGAGGAGAGAGAGAGAGAGAGAGAATCTACTTACATTTCCTCATCCTAACAAAATCCCAAACTACAATCTCTCAGAGAAGCTCTGGGACAGTTAATCTTATTTGTTACCTTGCTTGGATTTAGAAGCATCTTGCATTCGTGAGGATGTTTCTAGAGAGGATTAACAGGAGGTGGGAAGGCCACAAGCTGGGCTCCTAGGTGAAATAAAAGCAGAAGAAAGGAATCCAGAGAGCACATGCATTCTTTTTTTTCTCTGCTTCCTGCTGCCATGAGGTGAGTTACTCTGCTTCTCCTCACCACAGTTAGCTGAGACTTCCAAAATCATTAACCAAAAGAAATCTTGTCTCCTTTTAAGTTGTTGATGTCAGGCATTTTGTCACAGTGAGAAAGCTAACTCAGCCTCTCAATTCCCAAGAATTACAGCTCATGTATGATCACTGGCATCAGAGGCGTCAGGGAACCAAGGGTGTTTTACACCATAAAAGTTATTGATAACTGAGGCTGGAAAGATAGCTCAGAGATTAAGAGCACTGGCTGCTCTTGCAGAGGACCCAAGTTTGACTCTCAGCACCCACATGGCGGCTAGCAACCGTTTGTAATTCCAACACCAAGGGATCCAACTCCCTTTTCAGATCTCTGTGGCACTGCATGGCCCTGGTGCACTTACACACGTGCAGGCATAACAATCACACACGTAAAGTAAAATAAATAAATAAATCTAAAGTGTTGATAACATATTAAAGACACAATTAGGTCTCTAACTGTACTCAACATATGAGGTGAGGTATCTTCACTGCAGCCCCAAACTGGGTACTGATAATCTGGCCTTAGAACACACATCAGTTTTGCCGATGGTGAGAGGGGACAGGGCAGAAATCAGGGCAAGTCAGAAACGGTAGGAAAATGATTGCTAATGAGAAAACTAAGGAGGCCCACATTAACTGTTTATGACGTTCAGGCTTAGTGAAGTCCAAGTGTTTTGAAGGCAATGTTTCAAATCAAGGTTCCAGAGTTTTTCCAAAAATGGTTAGAAATTAACTAATCCCAGAGTCCACCATAATTGTTCAAGCTTGTCAGGATGTTGGACTTATTTGTGGAAGAACATTACAGAGCCTATAACCATGACCCTTGGTTCAAAACCCCACGATCTTGGTGAATCTGTATAAGCTTCTGAAATGCATATAAATGAAAATCTTAGAACAGACCATGCTTCTTCAAACTTTATCCACTTATACATAGTTAAGTCAGTGATGGCGTAAATCATTTTAACACATAAGAAAGGGTGATCAAAAGAAAACATATAAAATCTTGCCACACATTTTAAAAAGTTGAGTAAATTAATAATAGTTATTAAGATATTCCTTTATGGGGCTGGGGCTCAATAGTGTTACACTTATCTAACATAGGTTAGGCTCTATGATTTGACTCCAAAAAATGATATTCCTCTTACCGTTCTTCCTGAATTTTATTTTTCTCAAACCATGCTAGAACTTTTGGATATTTTCTCCCTCTTCCACACCTGTCTTTCCTTAGACATACATTCCTGCTCTGTGATAAGTATACATTCAAATTTAAACTTATCTTTATGCAACCAAAATAAAGAAGTGCTAAATTCATGAATGAGTTAGGTAGAAAGTGAAAATGATAGGAACACTCAACACAATCCAAGACTTTCTCATTTATAAGTTTGAGGTGGGGCCTGAGAATTTGTATTCTAATTTCAACGAATGTGGCAGCTATTAGTCTAGCCGCTGTATTCTGCGAACTATTGGGTTGTAACAGTGAAAAGAAAGATAGAAACAAACAAGAGATTTGGGAGTCAAAAGCAAAAAAGAGATAAAAAAAAAATGAAGGATTTGGGTTGAGTTCTGGGTTCTAATTCTGTTATGTCACCAATATAACAGAGAAAACATGGAAAGGACCATTTGCCAAAGACTATACAATGGTGTGATGGTGATGAGGTGTGTATGGGGAGTTGTGAAGAAGACAGGGAACAGTATTCGTAGGTAAGCAGAGTGTCCGCACTGACAACAGAGTTGAATAAGTCAATATAACATGATATAGAAGTCATACAGATAAGCAAGATGAAATGTACAAAAGAGAAAAGTGAAGAGTCATCATGTAAGGAAAAAGAGACTGACATATTTACAGACCTCTGTACACAGAGCACTCATCAAAGAAACATTTTTTTGCAACAGATGGAGGCTTTTACAGAGTTCCACAACTGGTCACACACAGAGAATATATACGTCCAGCCATAAGTGACACATCTGCAGTGGAACCTTTACACCTAAGACTCGTGGAACACAGCAGAACAGAGGAGTAAAGACTACGAGTGCATCCTTCAACTCAACAGCAAAGCTTTCTCAGACAACAGAGTGGGATGCACACAGAAGGCCACAACTGGCTAGGTTTTAGAGAACAAGGGACTGCAGAGTGTATGTCCTTAGATAGGACTCCTATATTAAACCTCACCCACCTATGGCTCAGGGACCACTGCAGGAAAGGGGGCAGAAAGAATATAAGGCTTTCAGAGCACTTGGAACTTCCTCACATGAATTAGCTCACATAAACTTGCAATAATGGTGACAGCATGCAAAAGACCCATGCCAACTCAGTCAGGCAGTATTGAAAAAGGAAAGTTGACAGCAGGCCCCACCCATAGCCTAGGAACTATTGGTAACTGATTACTGCTTGGTGAGGGAGAATAAATCTTATTTAAAGGAGTGACCCTAGATAAGCTGACTAGACCCCATGAACGAACTTGCACTGAAGGACATCTTGGTACAAATGCTTGACCAGGTAGTATTTAATATATATGACAGAATACATGAAATCCATTGGGGGAGGGAGTTATAGGCAGTGTGGATGGGGGATAAGGGTCTAAATTTGATTAAGATCTAAATATACAAAAACTCAATTAAAATATTTTTAAATGACACTAGCAGATGTTTTGAATAAACAAATTTTATTAATTTTTTACAACTATACTCAGAAAAGAAAGCAGAGGACCTCCTTCCTGTTTGAAGAAGAGAGATACAAAACAAAACACTCTTACAAAATCAATTGGCTAATGATTTACTGATGTTCTGCACAGCTCATATAAACAATTATTCAGAGGAAAAGTGTAATCACAGGGAAGCTAGCTTCTGTGATGGACTTCGCGGCCTTTCTCCCAAAATGTGCTAGTGATTAATATTCTTAAATTGTCATAAGGACAAAATCCATATTCACATGATAAATTAGACTCAATTTTTAAGAATTAATGAGTGAGATTTATATGTAGATCCATGGGTGGTCCAAAAATGTTTGGTGAAAAACAACAAGCTTCAGTGTCTGTGTGCCTTATGATCGAACTCTTACAAAAATCACGGGATATATATACATACATATATATATATATATATATATATATATATAAGTTATGGGATATACATATATATAATTTTGAATATTTATCATTTTATAACATGTAAAAAAATCAGTGAATAATAAAAAGACACCCTTCTAATCACCAACCAGCTTAGGAAAGAGAGTATAATACTGATTAGCTGGTTTCCACTCACATCTCTCCCTCACCTCTGATGCAGACACTATGCTTAATTCTGTGATTGTTATTCCTTCTACTTTGTATTTTTATGACATAGAGACAATATCATTATCTCTTCTGTTTGGGGATGGTAGTTTATAAGTTTATCTATTTGTGCGCGCGCACACACACACACACACAGAGAGACAGAATTTGACAGAGTACCCTCCTGCATCACACTCTAACTTGTGTTTTGAGATAGGGTCTCACTTCTTCTAGAGCTCATCACTTGACTAGACTAGCTGACTGGCAAGCTTCAGGGATCCTCCAGGCTCTTTCATTCACCATCACTGTCTTTACATGGGCACTGGGGATCTAAACACAATTTCTTAGGCTGTGGCATCAATTACTAACTGAGCCATTTCTCAGCTCTGCCAGTACTTTTCTTAATTTCTTTTCTCTATCTTTCTAGTTTTTTTGGTGAAGGGAGGGGAATCAGTGCTGGGATTGATTCTAGAGCCTTATACATGCTCCAGCATTTTTTTTTTGTATTTCTTAAACTTCTTGTAAAGAGAACAATAATTTTATCTGACTTGCTTTTCTTATTAAATGTGATATTGGTAGTATTGATCTGCATATTTTCATTGCCATAAGTTGAATTGTGCCTCCCTACATAATTTGTATGTAGAAATCCTAAACATTAGTGCCACTGATGTACACATAGGTCACTGTCAATATAATTAGTTAAGATAAGGTTATATAGGAGTGTGATCCAATATGACCAGTGTTCTATTGAAACAGGAATTTTGGACACACATGTAGATACAAACTCATGGAGAAATCCATGTGGGAAACATAAAGATAATGCAACCATTTCTAAGCCAAGGGATACCTGGGACCACCAGAAGCCAAAGGATGACCTAGAACAGTTGTTCATGTCTCAGAGTTTCTGATATGCTAAACTGAGAGACAATAATTTTCCTTTAATCTGAACCACCAAGGTTGTGATATGAGGATAATAAATTCATAAAAATATGTGATTATTTTCATGGTTGTATAGCATTCTAATAAACAAATATTCCACAGTTGTTACTTTTATGATATGTATGACAACAGAAACCTTTGTACATCTTTCAAAATGCACACAAATCAGACTAAATCTAGAATATTGATCCTAGAAAAATGATATGATGGTTGATGGAGTTTGCAAATTTGTGAGGAGAGAGTGGTGGCGTACAGTATATCACTATGATATATATGATATGATGATATGTATCACTATGATATATATGATATGTATCACTATGATATATATGATATGTATCACTACAATATATATCACTATGATATATACGATATATGTCACTATGATATCTATGATATATATCACTATGATAAATGTGATATATATCACTATGATATATACCACTATGATATATATGATATATGTCACTACGATATCTATGATATATATCACTATGATATATATATATATATTTCTATAGATTCATATCCTACCCTGCTCTGCTGTTGTGAGCAATGTTCACTATTTTCCTCTGTGTGTATGCAGTATATGTGTATTTGTCCAAGTGTGTTCACATGTGTGCACAGATGAACATGCACCTGTCTTCCCCCAAAACTTCTTCACCTTATTTTTTGAGCCAGGGTTTTTGTTGTACCTGCATCTCACCAAATCAGCCAGACCAGCTGGCTGGCAAGCCTCAGGCATCCTTGTCTCTGCTTCCCTAGCCTGGGCTTGGAGAACCACTGCATCTGGCTTTTCACCTGGGTGCTTAGACCCAAACTCAGTTCTTCATGCTTATATGGCAAACACTTTATTGACAGAGCCATCTTCCCAGCCTCAATATTTTACACTGAAATATGAAGTTAATGTGATTCAGAAGGATGCGTACCAAATAGGATGTTGATTCCATCCAGGAAGAATGAAAAGCTACAGCTGGTATTTGGGATACAGAAAAGCGAATGAAGAGATAAGATGAAAGTAAATGACAGAAAGGACAAGAGGAGGTTGTGAGAGGAAGATGATGAGTCAAGAAGGGAGGGAGGGAGAGAGAGAGAGACGGAGGGTCAGGAGGAGATGGAGCATAGAGAGAATGAAAGAAGAGAGAATCCGTAGTGGGAAGTGAGGGCAGACGGAGAGTAGGAGGAAGACGTGGAGGAGAAGGGAATGGAGGACGCCAGAGAGCAGAAAAGGAGGAGAGAGAAAAAGAGAAAAGGAAACGGAGGACACAGAGCAGAAAAAGGAGAGAGAAAGAGAGAAGGGAAAGAAAAATGTGTTTTGTGCCTTTCTAAATTTCATATAAGACGTATATATGTTATATTTTTAAAAATTGTCAAAAACAGATCATTTGGGACACAATTTTCATTTTTTAACGTTGTTCAAGTTTCTTCTTTCTTTTTTCCCTTAGTATTCTAGGTCATCTCTAGCAATGTTTTCGTCCTAAACATAATCCTATTTCACCTCTCTCCACATCATAGATGAATTTCTTGTGAAGAACTGGTGGGGAAAAAAAATAGTTTCCACTTAAAACAGTTTTACAACAGAAATTAGAAAGAACAGAAGATCTATAAAATGCTATTATATAGAATAAAAGGAAAGCTACAAGAAGGTAAAATGTCAACGTAGTCTGGAAAGCTATGGCAAACTCAAGAATAACTGGTCAAATATTTTGTGATGAAATTGAAAACAAACAAACAGAAAAATCTGTTAAAGAAATTGTGAGGTAGGACCATAGATTCAAGGAGTTCAAGAAATTGTGTCTGTGAGGTAGGATCATAGATTCAAGAGTTCAAGGCAGAGGTCTGGAGAGGTGCTTAGAGACCGAAAACACTTGTTGCACAAGCATCAGGATATCAGTTTGGATCCCAATCACCTCCATGTTCACATGTGGTCACATTAGTGCTAATGAGTTTAAGACCATAGACACAGAAACAAGAGGACTACTGGGGCTTGTTGACCGCCAGCATAGCACAACATGCAGTGTGAGACCTTGTCTCAAGGGAACAAGATGGGCAGAGACAGAGCAGGATGTCCAACTTCCTCCTCTAGCCTCCACAGCACACAAGCACACACACACACACACACACACACACACGTACACATATACTACCCCCCACACAGAGAGAGGTTTCAAAACATTGATTGTAAGACAACAAAATGAATTAAATGTAAGTCGGCAAATCTCAGGGGGAAAGTAAAGGAAAGTAAAGCATCACAGAACATTAAGGCAAAATTAGAAAGGACATAAAACTGAAAAACTTGACTGTAGATTAGGGAATACTGGTAACTAAACGGGAAGTGTGAGCATAAAAAATCAATAAATGTTAATGTTATTAGATGAATAAAATGATTTTAGAATATAGTATAAGCAAAGAATATATGAAATGAAACCCCTAAATAAAGATAGAAATAACTGACTAGAGTTACTGTTTAAAATATAATTCGGTAAGATGTTCCTGAAGGAGTAAACAACTTAAATCTATGTACTGGATGAGCAAACATACCTTAGGAAATTTATTCAGACAGAAAATATTATAGCTTAGTAAATTTGCATGACATCAAAAAGTAAGTTCAAATATTTAGAACTTCTAGGTAAGCTCTAAAATCATTACTGAGCCAAAGAGACAAACACCAGATCAATTTATTTTTTAAATTTCTAACTCAGGAAAGAAAGGCTTTTACAGTAAGGTCTAGTCAAGGAAGAAGAATTAAAGGCAGATTTACAGGGCTTATCTAATACAGAGATGTTTTCCTAATTTAGAGTGAGAAATAAAATTTATTGGGAAAAGCACTAGAAAAAATATTCTTCCTGTAAGTCAGGTAATTCCTAAACCACTTTTACTGTGAACTTTGGCAAAACATTTCAAACAACTTTTGAAAAAGTCAGATATCATTCAAACATCCTACCCTATCTCCAAGTTCTATGTAAGAAAAAGAAGGAAGAATACTGAGTGATGTGAATATCAAAATATATCTCTGAAAAGTTATTAAAAATATTAGATCAGTGGAGGGAAATAATCAAAAGAGCAGGTTCACATAGCATGAAAGGCATCTGTGGGATTTTCTGCTCAGTGCTGCTGGCCCCTGAAAGCAGACCCTGGCCCACCCTTATACATAGGCAAATCTTCATCCAGAGCTGCATGGTTCTTACCTGTCCCACTTCTACCTACTTTGTAACAAGGAAGTTGACCAAACAAGCCCCTCCTTGGGAAATTTTGGAACTGGAATTAAGAATCTATTATTGCCCTAGGGGTTAAAAACCTTTTCTACCCATGTTTTCCATCAAAATGATGAAGTCTGTGTATAATCAGGAAATGGAGCCAGACCCCAGAAAAAGGCAGATACAATTTCTATTTTAGTTGACTTTGGTGTCATTTGACCTTCTTGTTCCTGCCATGCAAGTACAACTTTGTCCTTCTTATCGGTGCTTCCTCCCATGAATTAGTAAGTTCTCTTTTTACTTCAGCTATTGAAAGGTGAAATTTTGACACTAGGGACCAGATAGGTCATGACTGATTAATGTGCTCAGTTAAAATAGAAATGAAAGATGTCATCAAGCAGTGGCATGCAAATTGAGAGATGATCAATAGTGGGGACAGAGCTCATAGAAAAACCAGAAAGTTTGTAGCAGGAACAGAGAAATGAAGAAAAAAGATATCAGGCAAAAGTGTTGCTAAGTCATAGAAACATGTGATAATCACAGAAAGGCATCAACAGCATAGCCCATGTATTTAGTGATAGATTATTTTCCATTTTTAATGTATACTTTATGGAGTTTTTGTGCATTGCATACAAAGCATCTTAATCATCTTTATACCCCTAACCCATCTGAAACCCCCAGCCATAGCACCCAACTGGATTTCTTGCATTCTGTCATATATGTTAAATACTATCCAGTCAAGCATTTGTACCAGATGCCTCTCAGTATAAATCTATCCACTGGAGTCTAGTCAGCCTATCTCTCCCTCACCCAGCAGTAATAAGCTTCAAATAGTTCTTTGGTTAAGGTGGGGTCTGCTGCCCATTTATCTAGTTCTGACAGAGTTTCAGTCTGATTGAGTTTGCATGGGTCTTGGGCATACTGGCTGTCAGTTCACACAAGCAAGTTCCCAGAAGGCAGGACATTTCTGTTTCCTTATAATCATGCACCAACCCTGGCGTTTACAATCTTTCCACCTCCTCTTCCGCCACAGTTTCTGAGCCTTGGGTAGTGGAGATTTAGTATAGGAGTCCTGGCCACAGACACACATTCTTTAGTCTCTTATTCTCTACACTTTGGCCAGTTGTGGCCTTTCGTGTGCATTGTACTCTGTTGCGAGATGAGAGTTGATAGATGCACTAGTATTCTCTCTAACAGATGCTCCATTATGTTCCATGAGCCTTAGCTATCAAGGTTCCATTACAGATGTGTCACTTAGGACTGGGCCTCTTTCAGACACATATTCTCTACAAGATGTTACTCATCTCATTGTCTGCTTGCTGACTTGACAAACCTGCAGAGACAGTGAAGCTGTTGTGTTTTTTTATGGAGAAAACGCAACCTTGAATTGTTCACTTGAAATGTTCACAGTGTTAACATATGTTAAGGTTCAACTTGGAAAGAGATTACCATTAATGTTTTATCTGTTTTCCCTGAAGGGATAAAAAGGAACACACTACCTTAGCAGTGAGAGACGTCTGTCTAGAACTGTGGCTCAAATTTCTTGCTTATATGATTATATGTAAAGTATAGGCTCACCGTGCACTCCAGTTTCTTCATCTGTAAGACTGGTAAACAAAATAACAGTAGCTAACACATGTAATTATTGTAATAAATAGAAGATAAGGCACACAAAGTGCCTGTGCAGTTAGTGGAACTTAATGTTCTTCCATAATTAAAAGTCACAGAAGCCGTGGCTGTTTGACAGTAAAAACATCATGATGACAAATCCAGGATAATTTTAATCATCACTATTTCCAGTTTATTGATAATGGTCAGGGCCACATATAACCTGCTAAGGGTGATAGACTAGAAGTTGACAAAATCGGTATGAGACACCAATTCTGAATGTTTCTAGAAGTTACTTTTTCTTAAGACAAGATGACTTTCACATCTAGTGTATATTCGGTCCATTGTAAGCAATAAGCAGCTGTGTGCCAGTGAAAACACTAACTATTTTAGCTATTAATATTTATGTCTGTATAGAAGAATGAGTTTCTACCATTCTTTTTAGCAGCCTGCAAACTCCAGATATCTTGATTTGAAGCAGGACCACCAAATGTTTCCCCTACTCAGCAGTGAAGTTTTTGTGTAAGCTGACTTGGATCAATTTGTCTCTCCACTTACTTAATCAGCAAAATTCACAAGTAGGCCAATAACTTCATTTCCCCTACAGCATGGTGTCTGAACAGCTAATGAAGTAGACATCTGCATATCTGAGAGGAAGTGACCTAGGAAGTTTCCTGCTTTCTTTGCCACCTATGTCAAATTACAGCCATGAATGAATTAAATTGTGAGTCCAAGACACTGAGTTTGGAAATTTCAGTCTTGATAGTCATTGGTTATCTTGGAAACCAAAAGGAAAGTTCAATAAACTTATAAGATAGCCAAAATAATTAGAAATGATGTCATCTACAGCCTTCATCTTTTACATGTAGGCAAAATCCTTTGCATTTCATACCATGCTTTCTAAATGAGTCACAAAGCTGCATACTGAACTGTTGTTTTATCAATCCAGAGAAGAAGTACATTTTCTTTATTTGATATTGTCTAGGGAGAGCAACATGTCTTTGAGTATCCTGGTAACACAGTCTTCGGGTTATGGTCATAAAGTTGTCTTGTTAATTAAAACTGCTCACCCCCTCTTAGAGTCTGAGACATAGTAAGCACTTAATACTTTCAGAAATTTGTGCATCAATAAGCAAATGAATATGGAGTATAAAAACATCTTGGAGTATATATGTTAGAATTCTATCAGTGCATAGAAAACACTGACCAACTTCACGGCCAAAACAATTCCATCCACCTCATGGAAGTTATGGAGTAAAGTCCAGGATGTCATACTGGGTTCTAGGCTGAGGGAATCACTAAACAAACACCACTTGTTGGCCGGGTTCAATTCTTTTCTGGATGCTATTTGGAAAAAACAACTTAGAAAGTCATTCCTATCAGATTCCAGTCACTTCTGGCTATGTCAAAGGCTTTTCCTCTCTCCTTGCTGACCTGCACTCCAGAGCTGCTCTGAGCTCCTGGACAACGTCATGCTCCCTTTGCCATCTGGCTCCCTGAGCAGTAAATTAGTAACAGTGGTTTAAATGCTTTTGCTTTCCATTTATTGGTTTTTCTGTAATCAAAGTACACACTCTACTTTTAAAGAGCTCATGTGGCTAGGTCAGGCCTACTCATATAACTTAAGGTCAACTGTGTTGCATGACATTACGTAATCAGACAACAATGATTATGAAATTCAAAGTCTGAGAGATTACGGAGGAGATATATAGAAAATGGAAAGAAATCTCCAGGTAGGCAGTGGGCTCATAAATGGCTTCAGTGCATACCATCAACTGCTCTTTCTGAAGTCCCTATGTGATATGTCCAGGCACACTTGGAAGACCCAAGAGTTCAAGACCAATAAATCATTGCATCTTCTCTGTGGTTTTTGAAATATATTTTATAACCATGCATCTATATACTTCTAAAATAGCTTCTCTTGCAGATAGAAAAATGCTATTACTTCCCGCCACTGAATGAGGAGAATACAAATGTGGACAAAATCAGAAAATATCCTTTCAGAAAACCTCAGTGACACTTGAGCCCCTTCTAGCTTGTAGCCCTGAAATTGAATTTTTATATTCACTGTAAAGGTTGGCAAAGGGAAATATTATTACACAACAAACAGCCAGCTAGAGCCAAAGGGCATGTCCTCACGCCTTCTAACAGAGGTCATCTCATGACTTCAGGGAAATGGAGAATACGGAATTGCTGTGTATTTGAAAATTTAGCATTTGTACAAAGCACTAGCTTCTTTGAGCACAGAAGTTATTATAAAAGCTATTTATTGAGAAATTCAATATTCAGAAAGCCAGCAGACGATACAGTTTTGCCATCTAGATTATGACCTTCCATTAGTATGCACTGTACCTGTTTGTGTATTTTGTATTTACTTGAAACAATTTCTATTAGGAATCCAAAAGTATTGAACAACTGATTTCATTCTTGTTTACTCTGAAATTTAAAACCTTCAATGAACAGATCATTGTTAGTTCATGAAAGAAGTAAAATAAGTAACAAAAGTGTATTATCTGCCTACATAAATAATACACATAAATAAGCTTTACAGTGTTATTGTTAAGCAAGGTGAGGATTAGATAGGACCAGCCTCCTGGTTGTCCTCAGTGCCCGGTTCAGTCTTAAATCCCGAAACAGTGCCTATGCTGCTCTATTTACTAGTCCAGAATTCCTCTAAAAATATGACTTGAAACATGACGCCTAAACCTGAGTTTTGGCTCCTTCTGGCTGTGTGGCATTAGATAAGTGGTAGGCTACAATGAATATTACATGAACAAATTTATCAAAATGTGATTTTTTTTCTCCTTTGAATAAGAAACTATGTTCTGAATAGTAAATGTGTAAATTTTACTTGTAAAGGAGCAATGCTTAAGCTCAGAAGAGAAAATCTCCTTGCACACACCCTTTGTGTTCATTTTACATATTCTTTATATATATTTGCTCATTTAAATTCTCATAACTCAATGATTTATTAAAATCATTCAATCATATGGATTCAATAATGTATGTATGTGAGGGCAATTCAAAAGACCAGCCACATATACACACATTTACTTGTGTCTCTTATTTGTAGACTATTTGTTAAAAGGCAGATCTAATTTTCTGGGATAATGTTAGGATCTGTGTTCTTTTCTGAATTGTCTTGTGAAAGATATAGAAGGACCTAAAGGACTTCACCAGTGGGAATAATAAACCATGAATAAATAATGGCTAATGATACTGGACACTTAATGAAGAGCAGGCCTAGGAGAAGCGCTTCCCTGATGCTGTGTCATTTAAGTTTAATAATAACAGATCTATTGTAACTTCTACCTGAAGAAATTTACACCTTCACAATAAGCTATTTAAGATATACCAGGCAACAGGGTAACTATAAATTAGAAGGTATGCAATCAGTGTGCTAATTTAAAATATTTTATTATTTTAATTTTTTATGTGTATGAATGTATTGACTGCATGTATGTAAGTCCACCCATGTCATACAGTGCTCACTGAAGTCAGAAGAGATCATCAGATCCACTGGAAATGGAGTGATTAACCTCAATGTGGATATTGGGAACCAAACCCAGGTCCTCTGGAAGAGCAGCCAGTGCTCTTAATCACTAAGCATCTCTTCAACCCAAGTGTGGTAGTTTAAAAACCAGCCAAAAGTGGGATAGAGAGAGGCTCAGCAGAAAAAAGCACCAGCTGCTGTTGCAGAGGACCCAGATTCAAGTCCTAGAACCCATACCACAGCTAACAACCATCCATAATTCCAGTTCCAGGGGATCCTAAGCCCTCTTCTGACTCAGCCGGCATTGCACAGCACGCGTACACTTAGATGCATGCAGGAAATACACTCGTATACATAAGAATAATGAAAAATAGCTCTTTTAAAAAACAGCCAAAAGATAGACTCAACGTGAAAATTCATACGGATTTCAAATTTAAGAAATTAGACATACTGGCTGAGTACTGGGTCAAGAATACTAATGTTATGGGGCTTGAGAGGTGGCTCAGTGATTAAGAGTACTGGCTGTTCTTGCAGAAGACCCACATATAAATCCCAGCACCCACACAGTGGTGGCTATCAATTGCCCTAACTCAGGTTCTGAGAGTCCAATGAACTCTTCTGACCTCAGCTTGCATGACGTGGATACACTTCCATACATGCAGGTATAATAGTCATACACATTCAATAAAAAACGAGGATATTAAAGCTATGATTCAGGGCATGGCCTTCTGAAAATAAAGATGAGAAATGAGTAAACAAAAACTCACAATATAAATTAGGACAAGCTGAGATTAATGAGACAAATTTTAAGAATTCCTACCTTGTTAATGCTAAGGTTTTCCAGCATTGTTCATTGTGATTAATCTGCTGTTATCCTTACAGTTATCTTTGTGTGCAGAATATATTTTTTATAAAACTCTAACCCCATAAATTTATATCACTTTAACAATATTGTACTAACGGTGAGCAGTAGATTGTTTTCTGTTTTCTAAACCTGCAACTTTCTCTAATTCTCAGTTTCTCAAAATTCTGCAAGTTAAACAAACCATTTCCCTTTAGCTCATATTCCTCTCCTCTTCTCTCCTCTCTTCTCCTTCCCTTTCCTTGCCTCCTCTCTTCTCCTTCTCCTCTTCCTTCTCCTCCTTCTCCCCCCGCCTCCTTTCATCTACAACTGAAATAATTCAAAAGCATCTATAGCATTACTCTATCTACCAACTCTGGTACCAATTTGGCTGAACAGAACAGAGAAACGCCCTCTAATTAGAGGATTTCGTTTATTTGGGGTCGACTTACAGAGGCCTCATTGCACGCGGGGCGGGGAAGATGTACTAGTATTGTGAGAAGCAGTGAGGCTCCCCATTCTGCACTCCCTGGCAAGATGGCGCCTGCGTTTGGTATGTCCACACCAAGTTCCATTCCCAAGTTCATCCACTCAATCCGAATGCTGCTGCCTGCTGCGCTAAGAGGGCAGCCATCCAGTCACTGCCTTGTGCGTGGCCATGGCACTTTGCTTCCTCCAGTGCTCTCGGGTGTTTTTATTCCAGGATGGGTTGCATTTCAGCTTTTTCCCATGGGACCCTCTTCCTGCCCAGGGCTCAGGTGCCTTTCTAGCATTTTTTACTACCTTTCTTTCCTCCTCTGTCAGCATCCTCCAGCCCCTTGTTGGTCCGAGGGCGGGTCTTGCCGCTGAATAAGCCAATAGCAAAATACAGAGAAAAAGTCAAGCTAAATTCACTCTACACATCCAAATTGGAGAAGTTTAATGGTTGTCCTAAGCAGGATATATGGCTAAGCCTAGTACAGCCATGGAAGAGGACTGATCAAGGACATAGATTCAGGAAGGAGAGAAAACATGAGGATCTTTTGGAATGTAGTTCTTATTATTAGCCCTATTTAAAGCTATGAAGAAAGATGTCTTCCTACATTGCCTTTTATGTGACTTATTGTTCCACCTTTACCTAAAATACTATCTAAGCTTGAGTCTGTAAAGTTGTATTATTTCTCTTACATTTGTCCTCTGTGACAACCTCAAATGTAAAAATTCTCAAACTCTTAGAATTTATTTTAGATGATAGAAAATGGCAAACACTTAAAAAAGGTTAGTAATAAATGTGATTTTAAGCTAGAGAAATAGCATTTTCATGAAAAAAATTACATAAATAACAAATCAATTTTTAAGTTTATTATAGAAAAAGGATTTGGGGAAAAGAGTTTTCTTTCCTATTCAATTTTCACTCTGGGCAACCTCCATGAACCTGTAATAAAGAAGGTATGTGTCAACTTAGTCAGCTATAAAACAATTGTAATAAACTTGAAAGTTTGTGTGTGTGTGTGTGTGTGTGTGTGTGTGTGTGTGTGTGTGTTTTGTTTTCTGTTTTTGTTTTTGAAACTGGGCCTCTCTGTAGATCTAGCTGACCATTTCTTCCTGTGGAGACCAGACTGGCCTCCATCTCAGAGATTTGCTTGCTCTGCCTCCTGCATGCTGTGATTAAAGGCATGTACTCCGACACCCAGCTCATCTGGGAGATTTGTCATAAATTAAGTTGTGAACTTAGTATGAAAATATTTGCAGTCTTTAGGAAGGTTTAAAGATACATCATACAAAGAGGACTTTGTGCATGCCTTATTATTCTTTCTACATGTATTTTATTTATTTTTGTTTTATGTGTATCAGTGTATTTCCAGCAAGTATGTAAGTGTACTTGTGCTGTGCAATGCGCACAGAGGTAAGAATAGGGCGTTAGATACCCTGGAACTGGAGTTAGAGATAACTGTTAGCCTCCATGTACATACTAGGAACAGAACCTGGATTCTCTGCAAGAGTAGTTAGTGTTCTTAACCACTGACCCATCTATCCAACCTCTAGTCTTTAACTGAAGTGTTTATAGAGGCCAAATATTTTGCTAAATATTAGGAAGTTCTCATAATTATTCTTCTTCACTGTAAAACTCTTTAAAACTTTAGAAATCTCATTTTATATGGCTGAGAAAATGCACATTTATAGTTTGTTCTGAATTGAAGCATTTACTGAATTATCTTTGAAATATCTTTCTCTTCTTGATGATTATACTGAGCTATTCCCGTTCTACAGATGCAATCAGAACTGTTATAATTTGCAGATCATTTGTAGCCTTTGTATTTGTGACCATCCTTCTCTGTGAGCAGGGACTATTCAGTGAGCAGGAACTATTCAGAGCTACGTTGTTTTGGAGTCTGCTCTCCCTTGCCCTCTGCAAAAGGAATACTGGATTCTCCCATACTCTACTATGGCAGAACTGATAATGTATTTTTATAGAGCTGATTCTCCCTCTGGGGACATCACCCTGGGTCGTCTTCTCATTTCCTACACCTCTCTGTAACGATAAGGTTAAACAACATTCTGCTCTTTTGGTGGGAGGGACAGCTGCTGATTAGGGTCCAATATGTTCACCCTTGGTAGAAAACAGCTATCATGCTATGTCCTGGAAGGCATTCTGTAGAGCTTTCAGGAGGATTCAGGGTCTTGCTCAGTATAACATTTTCACGATTATACGAGTTACACCTCTTTTTCTTAATGTGCGTGCATATCTATCACCTTGATCTCATGCCGTTTGGTGTTCCTTAATTAATTAACTAAAAATATGATTTGGGTTCTATGGTGAATATGGGACTCTAGTAGTAAACAGGATACAGAAAGTATCCCTCCCTACAGAGTTTTAATCCGATGAGCTGCACATATGCAAATAAATGAGCTATAGCAGGACCCTGTGAACAGTGTTTAAGAGGAAAATAAGATGATTTAAAAAATATATAAACATATCCCTTTAACTATGGGAAAAAGTACTAGCCGTTTTCAGAACAGGCCACATTTAATATATTTAAACCTTGGTAAGTCAAACAAAATATACACATATATTTGAGTACTTAGGCAATTATCTCATAAAATGGTTGCTTGAAAAAAATCCACTTGAAGGTTTCCATTAAAAATAAATTGTGTTAGCAACAAAAGTAAATTAATATTAAAATTTTAACACTATAAACATAAAGGTGACTATGGATTATGTTCCTCAAACAACTAACAGCATAACTTATGTGCTCAATAATCAATACGCTGTTAAAAATCATGAACAATTACTTTTGATTCAGCACGAATTGCAAAGTGGCTAGCACATTAATCATTGGATAATAGCCTTGCACTTAAAGTTAATGCACTTAGAAATATGCCTTTATATGCAGCAATGTACTTATCTTTGTTCTAAAATGGATTTTCATTGAGAACTTCCTTAACAATGCTTCAAAATGAAGCCAGTGTGAGAAAAAAAGGAGTAAAACACTGAAAAGAAAATTAAATTCCAGGCTGTAAAGGAAAATCTTTAAAAGAACATTAGAAATATAATATAGTATTTAATACTCTTATACAATGTTCTCAGATAGCAACTCCAAAATGCTCAAATAAAATATTTTCAACTAAATAAATCTTTCTAAAAAGATATCTAGTAGTAGTAAATCAGTTAGGAAGTGCAGGACCTTGGAATGGAGTTTGAAGATATAAATCTAGTTATTAACATGAAATGTGAAAACTACCATCCAGGATGTAACGTGAAGCAGGGTAGATATGGTAGTTTGGCCATTTCTAATTCAGGTAGTTCAAGTGATATTTACATATCAATATTTCAAATGAGCCATTATATCAATTTCAGAGTGAATGGTGTCTGGATAAGTCTACTCTAAACAGTAGTGACAGCTATCCTTAATTGCCCTTAAAAAGGTGAATATCTGTAGAATTTCTCAGCTTAAATATGTATGCTCCTCTTGGAGCCCTGCTGTGTGGTAGATGGGAGTATTTCTTTAAATCCAAAAGGAATGAAATACATAAGAGAAAGAAATAATATTATAATACAATTATATTGCACCTTTCATTCTTATTCTCTCTGAGAAGCAGCCACTGTCTTATATTTATATCAAATTGTTCTAAAAGCTCAATAAATAAATCTAAAATATATTATCCCACGTATGCTCTGAAATTGTCCCAAGTCAACTTGTAAACCAGATATGGAGAACTGTACATGTTATCAAGTAACATAAATGATCTTAGTTAATTTCCAGGTATATCAGTACACACGGTCCTAGGTAACTGGTTTTGAACAATGTTCCCTGTGAGAGAACACAGACACTGGCTTCTTCAGTGGTTTTTGCAGAGCTGTTTGAGATGCAGTTTGGATTATAAATCCGCTTCTGGGAGAGTAGCAGTGACGGGAAGGAAGCATGCAGAAATGGGGGTGCAAAGGAAAGGAGGAGGGGAAGCAAGAAAAAGGAGCTGAAGGGAAAGGGGAAGGTGGGGCAGGAAGGGAAGGAAAGTCAGGCTGTCCGAGAGGTACTGTGGACATAAATCTGTCCCCAAAACCAATGAAGAAAACATGTGAGAAAGAAGCCTGGTTAAATCTAACTAGCACCTCCAGCTACGAATCAACATTTCTACCAAATCTTGTCTCTTGAGGATATTTCAATGTAATGTAAATATGTACTGAAACAGGAGGATAACTCAAATTGTTCCTCTTACTATTTTTGTTTATATTACTATATAGCACTAATAGAAAGTCAGTGAATAGATTTGATTTAAATGAGTAATCACCTGTGAAATTACATAACCTTGAGATTTCAGGTGTGCTTCAATATCCTTTCATTGCTTTTGCTGGTTATTTATGTATTTATTTTGTACTACTTCATGGCATCCTGATATTAGAAATAGTGCCCTAAAGATAAGATCATATTTTTTGGTTATGAAGATAAATTGCATGAAATAAAATGATTTCTATTTTGTGTCTGAGGTCTGAGATTGAAATAACAACTAAGAAAAATAGCGACTTTTATCTTCTTTTTTTCTTCCAAACTACCAAAACACACCAAGAGAAACAAAAAATGTATTTATTCTTTGTAGTCTTCCTGAAAAAAGAAAACCAAAGAGAAAAAAATAACACCCAGGAAAACTGGATACTTGGAATAGATGTAACAAAATGCCTCTCCATCTCCTCTTCCTCACCTCCCCCTTCCCCCCTTCTCTCTCCTAGAGCCCTCCCCTCCCATCTCCCTCTTCTTCCCTTGCCTTTTGTTTCCTCTTCCTCTCCTGGCTGCATCACAATACCCTGTAAAGCTCATCAAGTCTTTTGACTTGCACAAAATGCATTAGTAGTTGTATCCACTCAAAACCACCACTAAAAGCAAGCTGACATTTCAAATGTTTAGAGATCACCTTCTCTAACTATTGGCAAAATGTATTCTCATACTTTTCCTAAATAATTCTCCTAAGAATGGTCTAAATTCGATTTATAGCCCCTCATTTCCAATTCATTTTGCTTCTACCATATCATTTAAAATGTTCCTGCCTAAGTCAACTTAATTTTTCTCACTGTTGCCAAAAAATGGAATTTTTTGTCTTGATTTTTGTTTTATGGATTTTATTTTGAGACAGGATCTTCCTGTAGCCCCAGCTGACCTGGAACTTGCTTTGTAGACCAGGTTGGCCTCAATGTCACGGACATCTGCATTCCTCTGCCTCTTAAATGCTGGGATTAAAGTTTCAAAATGTAGTTTTATTTAATTAACCATTTTAATCTTGAATTAACTATAGATGCACATACAGTTGTAATGTAATAAACAGTACAAAGTGCTCTTTTCACTCAATAGTAACATCTTGTAAAAAGATCTCCCAATCAGTGGACTAATGTAGGTACAAACCATAGCTTATTAACATTTTCCCAGAGTAGCTAAAATTCCTGCTGGGAGGTTTCAACAATGTTGCCCCCCACCCACCTTGGTCGCTACAACAAACAGACACTTGATTTTGCCAAACTGAAGTCTGGGAAACCAGTGAGTTTATTGGGATTACTTATGGAAAATAATGAAGACTTACTTACAGGATTGTGGGTGCTCCCCTCCTAAGGCCGCACTGGAAAGTCAACCATCCAGGCATGGATTAAAGCTTGCCCATAGCAGCACAAAATAAGTGAGAGACTCTTTCCAGCTTTGTCAACTTACATGCCCTCAGCCCCTCCCATTCAGGGGACTGAGGCCCACTGGTTGGCTGGGAGGTATGGCCAACTCTCCCTGTCCCTCATCTCTTGTGGGCCATAACAGTCAATAATCTTAGCTGTGAGGCTCCTAGGCAAGTGAGTGCAACCAAGGTTGGAAAGAAGGCATCTGTCCATGGTGTCTGTCTTTTGGAGGACAGTCCTATGTAACACCTGGTTTTCCTTATGTGTGGTTGTGTCAAAATCACCTTTCGCTTACAAAAATATTGAATGGCTTCAAGTCATGACACTAATAAATTGCTTGATATAGAGTCAAAAATATTTAGTGCTTACCGTATGTTATGTTACTGTCAGATTTTACAAATATTGGTGAATATTTTTATGCTAACTATAAGAAGTGGGATACTATGATTCGTCTTTCTTTACAGGTGACACCACTGAGCTGCCATTGGGTCCTTAAATGACTCTCCTTCCTTCCTTCCTTCCTTCCTTCCTTCCTTCCTTCCTTCCTTCCTTCCTTCCTTCCTTTCTTCCTTCCTCACATTTCATGATCTGTGGCTTCCCTTTGTACTTCTCTGGCTGTTCACTCCTGGTCTTCATGGACCCTTCATCCCTATCTTGCCCTTCAGATGTTACTTTTCCTCCTAGCCATACAGTTTACTCATAGAGACATATAGACAGAGATATGTTTTGCAGTCACTTCCTTGGGAAAGCTCTCTATCCTCTTCTAAGAGAGCACCAACCTCTACCTACAGGCTCGTTCCTCTCACCCAATTTCCAGATTCATTCTTGATTGCTTGTACCCTGTCTTCACTGTGATGTCCAGAGATATTTCAAATTTCAATGCATCTTAAACCAAATTAATCCCTTATCTTTTCCCGGCAACCCACAATTCCCACTGCCATAAACTAGCACAGATTGTGTAGCTTGTAGACAATGAGATTTCTCACTGTTCTGAAAACTGAGACGTCCAAAACCAAAGTACCAGCAGATTCAGTTTCTGAAGAGAGCCTATTTCCTAGTTTACAGAAGCTGCAATTTTTCCTGTGTCTTCATGGAACAAGAGGGGCTGGGGAGCTCTAAGACTCTGCCATAAGGACATTAATGCTTTCCATGAAGGCTCTGCTGCCATGATGCAGTCATGGATCCCTCCCAAAGATCCCTCATGTGCCTTCACCCTGGGGATCAGCTTTCAACCTATGTATTTCAGAGACATGGAAACATTCATACTATAATATAACGCATTTTCTCACAAAAGATCTGCTTATATGCCTATATTTTAAATAAAAGATGTCTGTGTATGTGCATAATGATCATAATGATCACAGAAGTGGTAAAATAACAATGCACATAACGCTGTGCTCTCATCTATTTCTTTATTTAGTTATCTATTTGTTTTTATGTGTACAAGTGTATAACCTACATGAATATGACTGCACTCATGTCCTGCAATGCCCACAAAGGTCAGAAGAGGGCGTCAGAGCCCCTGGAACTGGAGTTACAGATAGTTGTTAGTTGCCATGTCAGTGTCAGGAACTGAACCTGGGTCCTCTGTAAGAACAGCCAGTGCTCTTAACTGCTTGGTCATAGGTCATATCTCTAGCCTTCTTCAGATGTTTTTGACCTTGGTAGTTTGTAGTTTTCTTTTCTTCCAATTAATCTAACTAGAGGTTTATCAAAATCTTTTTCAAAAGCCATATATTAGCATTATTAAATTTTGCTTGATTTTTGTCCCTTATTTCTTACTTATTTCACTACCTTTTCTTTGTCTAGTAGTTTAGTGAATATTACAATACTGATGGAGGACTGGCGTACTTTTAAAATGCATGCCTTTAAAGCTACAAGTTGCCCTCCAAACATCGCTTTACCTGCATTCTATTATTGTGGATGTACCGTGATTTCATTTTCATTCAGCTGAAAATAGTTTCTAATTACTCTTAGGTTTTTTTTTTTTTTTTTTTTTTTTTTTTCTTTTGCTGTATTGAAGACTGAACCTGGGTCCTCATGCCTGCTGAATAAGTGCTCTACCACTGAGCTACATCCTCAGGCCAGGATTTCTTCTTTGACCTATTTCTTTGAACTGTGTTAATCTCCAAATATTTAAAGGCTTTTCCAGATAGTGTTTATAGTTTAAGTATGCTGTGGACAACAAAGATGCTCAAATACTGTAGTCTTGTGAAGTATATTTATGCCTTATTTCATAGTCTAGCATGTACTATAACTTGGTAAATATTCCACATGTATTTTTACAAAGAAAATGTATTCTGTAGTTGAGTGATTTTATCTGTTAATTCTATAAATCATTTAAGCATTGATGGTGTTGTTCAGGTCACCTGTATGGTTATAGCTTATTTTTTCATACAGTTCTGGTAATGAGAGGAATGCATTGTAATCTCTATTATTATAAATTTGTGTATTTGTCCTTTTAGTGTGGTAGAGTTTCAGTTCAATTGGCTTTTATACCTTCCAAATGATTTGACCTTTAAATGTATTTATTTATTTTGACTTGTATAAATGCTTTGCCTCCATGAATGTATACACCATATGAGTACAATGCCCAGAAAAGGGCATCAGATTCCTGAAACTGGAGTTGCAGGTGGTTGTTGGATGCTATCTGGGTGCTGGTAACCAAACCAGGGTCCTCTGCAAGAGAAGTCAGTGCACTTAACTGCTGAGTCATCTCTTCAGACTTCCACTCCTGTGTATTAAATGAATTCATAGAATGCAGTTTATTATTGATGTTTAATTTGCTCAGATCCCACAAGTGCTATAAAATGGATAGAGTTTGACACAATGGCAAAATGGTAAAAAGTGATAAAGTAAAACATTTATGGAATCCTGCAAAAAAATAACGGTGTTTGGCTGAGGCATTGTGTATTAGTTATTTGCCTTTTGCTGTTATAAAACACACTGTGACTGAGGCAACTTATAAGAGTTTATTTGAGCTACAGTTCCAGGTAAAAAGTTCATAATGGCCGGGGAGGCATGGGGGCAGAGGTGGCCAGAGCAGAAAACCAGGAGATCACTTCTTCAAGCAAGCAGAGGAAGCAGAGAATTGTTAGAGATTCAGCAAGGCTTAAGAACTCTCCAAAGTCCAACCCCAGTGATGAACTTCCTCTGGTGTGGCCACACCTCCTAAAGCCTCCCAAAATGGTGCCACCCACTGGGTACATAATGTTCAAATACTTGGAGCCATAGGGGGACATTTTTGTTCATTCAAATCACCATGCATTGGATTTTTTCAAATTTTTAACTGAATTTTTGCAACTTTCATGCAATATAATTTTATGGTATTTAAATCCTGTCCATTGTCTGTACCTCCCATTACCCCCAATTTAATGTACTCTATTATATACTAAGGGCTACAGAGTCTAATTTGTGTCCCCAAATGTCCTTCAGTGTAGGTCCATTCACTGTAGCCGGGTTAACCTACCAAGCATCCTCAGCTTAAAAGAGACACTTTCACCATCCCAGCAGCCATCACTTGCCAATATTTTCTTAGGTTGGGTTGGGGCTTTTTACCCAGTTCACCATGACTATGCTGGGATTTGGTCTGATTTGAGCTTGCTGTCACCATTGCTGTGAGTTCATGAGTAACTAACCAGCTATGTGGAAACTCCATTTCCTTGTGTTTTCTACAACCTCTGGCTCTTACAGTGTTTCTACCTCCTCTTCCACAATGATTCCCTGACCCTTGGAGGCTGCAAGATGCTATGCATGCTACCAGAAGGAAAAAATAATTATCAACCTTACCCAGTTGTGAATCCTGAGAACTACAGCAACTGTCCTGAGAAGATACACCCACTTGAGCAATGATAGCCCAAATATTATGGGAGCAACCAACCACTCTCTAATTGAATTTAAGGTTCACTTCATAATCCAAAGGTCATACATGACATTGATATTAGGCTTAGACAGGTCATAGGACATAGAGGAGAGCCTAATAATAGTTTTCTATTAAATAGCTATTGTATTAAACTGACTCCTAACAACTTAATTTTATACCCATAGATTAATGCATCTCTCAATGCTCACCAAAGAAGTTTCCTCATGCAGAAGATGAAAAATAATTTTCTAACTGTAGTATAGAGAAAATTGTTCTTAGGGAAGGACCTAGTTGTGGGAATTAATGTGTACCGCAGAATAATACACAAAATATATTTATTCGAACTCCTTTCTTTGAAAGATAAGTATGCATTTTCAGCTAAGTATTAACTATCAGAGAAATTACTCATCTCACTAGGTTACCTGGGGAAGGAGAAGGCAGAAGATGTTTGCACCCTGTTGACAGGTTATATAAGGCCTGCACAACCCCCAGACTTTGCGTCCCACACCAATGATACCAAGAAAAGGAATGCAAAGCTACTGTGATTTGAATGTAAATCCTAATCTCTTTCTGGGAAGCGCTGAGGTTAATAACTGACATGTCAGAAAATAAAAATATCTGGGCGATACTACAAAAAATCTATTGTTTTTTTCTTATGTGGGAAGAACATAAAACCTTCAACTTTATGCCTCACTAGAGAAAGAACTGTTATCCAACACTCATCTAATGTGATTTTTAAATAGGATCTCTTGCAAATTGAAATAATATCATCACCATGTTTGCAAATAAATGTCTTGAATATACATGGGCTCTAAGAATGAAAAATGTGCAGAGGTAAAGTAAAAAGGATAGAGTTTTGTGATTTGATGTGTCTCTCGTATGCCTAGAGTTTCTGGATATTTTGAGAGATCCAACTTTCACATATTATATATGATATTTAAAGTATTATAATCAACAAGAAGAGAATAATCTTTATACTACTTCAATTTCCAAGCATAAATGTATTTGTGCCATAAACTACCTACCATAAAGAGCCCCCAGCCTCCAGTTTTCCTGGCCTCCAGTAAGATACTAATGATGATTTGAGTGAGAAATGTCCCCCAGGAGCTGATGAATTTGAACACTTGGTCCCCAGCTGGTGGCACTGTTTGGGAAGCTTAAGAGTAGGGTGTGCAGTCTTTCTGAAGGAAGTGCATCACTGGTGGTAGACTGAGATTTATACTCTGTCTGTTTCTCTCTCTTTCTCTCTCTCTCTGTCTCTCTCTCTCCTTTCCTATGAATTGTAAAAACTGTCATCAATCATCAATCAGGTTCCTGTTCCTGCCACACCCGTGCTTCCCCATCATTATGGACTCTCCCTCTGCACCTGAAAGCTAAAATACACTTTTCTTCCTTAAGCTCCTCTTAGTCATGGAAAATTACAATAGTAACAGAAGAATAACTGCTTCAATGCTTAACTCTTATAGTACCATCAAGGATGTCCTATTAGAATTTTCACTAAGATACAGACCCATCAAAACCAACTGTGCCATGTACAGTTATGTGTCACAGAAATGAGCGTTAGTATTATTATTAATCCGAGCAAAGAGCAAGTTGCAGAACTTCTGCACTTAGATTAATAATTCTGTTGCTTACATTGTTATCTATAACAATGGACTTAGTCTGCATTCTTAGTATTATTTTTTCAAACCCAGGGATGACAACAAGAGACCTTAATCTCATATTTGTCTTTATTTTTCAGTTATAATAAATTCACATTCAGCCATAATAAGAATCCAAAGTTACAAGACCGTGTCTGTCCTCTATCCTTTGGTTTATTTATTTATAGATGGCCTCATGTAGAGTAGATGCTGAAGATATATGAAGTAAATACCATAAGAGAGTTAGAAATTCAGTTCTAGTTGAACAAAGAAAGAAAAATGGATTCCTCTTTATATCTAATGTGATGGAGACTTTTACTGGGCACTTTATGCAAATGATTAATCAGTTGGCTCCAAAAACCTACATCACAAGAATAATATCTGATGGAGAATCCAGGACATTTTAGGGATACCAAAATCTAAGGACACTTAAGACCTTCATATAAAATGACCTACTATTCACATATGACCTATAAATATTCTCCCATATAGATTAAATCATCTCTGTATTACCTGCAATACAAAGACAAAGTAAATGTTTTGTAAGTTGTTATTACACTGTATTTTTGGAGAGATATTGCTAAGAAGCAAAGGTCTCTCTATAATTATCAATCAAGACAGCACATATCCTTGGCCCAGCAGTGCAGGAGAGAGACAGCAGAAGTGATGCAAGCAATGTGTAAGCCAGGCATCCTGCAGAGAGGTGGAGGGTCGCAGGATGCTGGGCTAAGGAGGGTCCTGGGTCAGGAGCACCTGCCTGTATCTTCATGTACATAATGTTTGATGTGTGACAAATTCAAGTTTTCCTCTTGAGGACTTCCTGGATTACTTTAAGAGCATTTTCTACCTGTATTTGAATTCATAGATGTGGATCCTACAAATATTGACAATCAACTGTATATTTTACCTACCTTAGAAATGGTAAAGACCATGTCTTCAGCATAACTAGCAGACTTGAATTACATAACTTTGTCTGGGACCATCACACTCAGGCACATTTGCCATCTCTTTACTGCCTGATCACATCACAGATATTTCTGTGTGTTGTTACCTTGTCCTCTCTTCCAGCTCTCCATTTGTGACATTATGAATTTCTAGGGGTAACCAATCAGATGCTATTTAAGAAGGAATAAGGGATCTTATATTGCATTAAAAATTAGAAAATGCTAGCAAGGTTGATGAGGATCCCCCAGTTGTAGAAACCATCCAGCATGGCTAATGCACAGCAGAGGAATGGACAACACTAAATTCTGTACAAGATTTACCTTTATTTGAGCCTGCTAATAACCTTGAGATAGTTATATTCATTTTAAAGGTTAAAAAGACTGCTCTGTGAGAACATGAAGTGGACTCCAGCAGCCTGACCTCATAACCAACCCACATCACTAAAGAACAATTCTGATTTTCCTACCTAAGTTTTGGAAACTTCTTGTTTCCTTAGGCCTACAGCATTGTTACCCATTGAAACTAAAAATGGTCCTGTTGTCAGAAAGTGCTCATGAATCCAGACCCAGTTGTACCAGTATGGTTTCTAGAATGGATAAAATAACATCTCTGAGCACTTATTCCTGAAACAGTTAACTTTTCTAGGTTTTCAGTGTGGAAGCAAAGCTTGCTGCCACCTTCCATAAAACAAGAAATAGCTTTCTTGAAAGAAATTTACCTAGATATGTACCAAGCTTAGCAAAAGAACATACCCTGAGGAGCAAGGACTGGAAAATGTGATCCCAGTAGAGAACACTACTGCCCCCTTGTGCCTCAGCATTACAATAAAAGATGGAGAATATTTCAGGCCAGTTATCTTGTGTATCACCTAGCTCCAGTGAGTCCTTTGAAGTGCCCTGTGCCTGTTGGTTGAAATTAACAAAGTCCAGCATCACCTACTAAGCCACCAAGCCTCCAGAACCACAAGGTAGAAGTGGTTTCGATGTTCCGCCTGGGGACCAGGGCCCCTTACTGTCCAGGAAGAATGATTTCCCCATGCCACTTTCCTGACCCTGGTCAAATTGAAGAACTGCTGAAGAATCACCAGGTAAAGGCAAATGAAGGTAGAAACTACTCAAGTCATTGTGGCAGATGGAATGGAATCAGCAGGATGAGCACTGCCTCGACTTAAAGGCAAGGGTCAGTCTCAGGGCTGCTCCAGGAGACTACACAAAAGGAATACATGTACACATGGGCATACACACATACGTGTGAACACGCACATGCACAGACATAAAAAGCAGTGTTTTCCATGCTGTTCTGTCCAATTAATTTCAATGGGAGATTGGTTTGTTGGATATTTGTGATGCATTGTACAGTGTTTAAATATGAAATTGGTTTCTGTGGCTGTGTGAATGGCAACAGTTACCCCAGTCGACCATGAGGTCCTGGGAGATAGTGATATGCCTGTTGATTTGACCCCTGGGCCAGGCTAAACGCTTAGTATGTGAATACTTATTTAATAAATAACCACTGAATTTTTGTTTCAATATAATTGTAGGGGGTTGAAAGACATTATTATAAAAATTATTCATTTTTGGGGTTTCTTTTCCATAGTTATACCCAACTTTCATAGAAGAAGCTTAGTAAAATCTGAAATTCTGTAGTCTAGCCCAATTCCAAATCTCAGTCCCACTGATTAAAAACTCAGTCTGGCCCTGGCAACATTCCTTAAGCCACCCTGAGCTCATTTGTTACAACCATGTGATAAAATATCTGCCTCCTCTCCTTGCTAGGAGGATTTAATGAGAACACATTATCTTCTACACTGCATGGCTCAGTGCCAAGTAAACCATGGGCAATCATTAAAAGTTAGTTTATTCACCCTCCTCAGCCCCTACCCTCCCTCAGCTCTTCTTCATTTAATTTTAGAGCAAATATTTCAAAACTCTGAATCAACACCAAACAAATCAACTGTGTATATGCATCTGCTGGGATGATCACTGCATAGTATACTTTGTTTAGAATTTTCACCAAGTTCATTTTCACACATGAGCTCATCTTTGTCTTCACTTTCTGTAGAGCTATCCAAGAAAATGACAAGAGGATCACAGCTGGCATTAGGATGTGGGTGACTACAAGTAACAGAAAAAAACTAATAACATTGGCTTTAAGCAGTGAAGGATGTATACAGTCTCACTTCAGAAGTTCAGAGATGATGAGCCTAATGAGATGATCAAGGATTCAGAAGCTAGCTGGTGGGCTAGGAGAGGAAAACTCAGGAAACAGGTTGTTGCAGAACTACCCAAACCCATCACAGTCTAACCCTGTATGAGTACCCCGGCCTCAGAGTGTTTTATTCTTTCTGATAGAAACACTGTAATTCTTAAGTAGAATTTGTATTCAGTCAGGTTTGTTCCCATATCACTAGACTGATGTCATGCTAATCGGCGAATGGTTTCACCAATTAATAAATCTTCCACAATGATCTTGGCAATGACAGAAATAAGTGAGGTCAGATCATACCTTACCTCAGGATATGGAATACTATTCATTGCTTTTGCAAATAGAATCAATTTTGCCATCACAGCTGGTCCTATAATGTTGAGTGACAGCTGTCACTGGCTGTACATTCCCTCCAAGTTTCTTTAAACTAGGACCACTGGTATTGTTCTTTTTTTGTAGTTCTTCCCATCATTTGCCTGTGTTCTGACCCATATGACAGTCTACTCTCTTATCTGCTAGACTAGTGGAAAGAACATCTGTTGGACAAAACATGGGCAACATAATACTTCTAGTGATAGATAGCCAAGGATTTCAGTTTAAGGACTTCACAATCATTACCATGCATACAGGTCTTCATGGTACTAAGGGAGAGTATGAGAACTAACAAAATAAAGGAACACTTCAAGTCTACAGATGTTACAGCTGTTATAAAAGGATCCCAAGAAATGTTTACTTCATAAGGACTTTGGTATATTTTTCAATAAAACAATGGTATTTGTTCTTTCAGAATTTCGTGCATGTAGACAATATATTTCAGTCATATTCATCCTCATTCTTCCCTGCAGCTCCCCCAAGATCCCCTCCCCCGCCAACTTCATGTCTCCTGTTTTAATAACTCACTTAGTCCAGTTAATGCTGCCCACATATGCATAGAGAACTGTTACCTGTGAGCTACTTTTATCATAATTCTTTGGTTTTGATTACTAAATAATCATCTCTAAATGGTTTGTGGGGCTTTGTTGTTTGTAAATTTTCTATTATATATGTTGAATATTATATATATATATATGTATATATACATATTGTGTGGGGAGTGTGGGGGGGTGTGGGTGTGCATGTGTTAAATGTAGGGGTACGCATGCACCATGATGTGCATGTAGAGGTCAGAGGACAACGTGCATGAGTCAGTTCTCTCCTTTTACCACAAGAACTTTTGGGATTAAACTCAGGTAATCAGACTTGGTGGAAAGTAGCTTTACCCACGGAGTCATCTTGCTGGCACCACTTCTATGTTGCTGTGATAAAAACACTGACCAAGGGAACTTATGAAAGAGTTTATTTAGCTTATGATCCCAAATAGGCAGTCCCATCATGGTGGAAGGCACGGAGGCAGGGGTGGCTGGAGTAGATGCAGCAGCTAAGCGCTCACATCTTCAAGCAGGCACAGGAAGCAGAGAGTGACTGGTGATCTGGCAAGAATTAACAACTCTCTAAGCACACCCCCAGTGACATGCTCCCTGCAGCATGGCCACACCTTGCAAAATGGGCCACCAACTGGAGACAAAATGTCCAAATACTTGGATCTTGTGGGGGACATTCTCATTCAAACCACTACACCGGTCCTATATTTAAATGTTTAAGTACAGATCTAAACCTGAGGAAATAAAATTTGATAGACCAGAATTATTCAGGAAAAAAAGATAATTTCACTTAGGAGAGTGAAGAAATAATGTTGTAATGGATAGTGTTATAACTGTGCTATATCATTACGTGGCTGATTTTTATTCTATCGCAACGTTTCTGGTGCATTCCCCCAGAGCTCTAGAAAATTTATACAAATGCTGAAATGTTGTTTTCTTATGAGGTGAAAGTGTGAAAACTCGAGACACATCTCTCAAAATACTTTTTTTCAGCAATTTTCTATGAATATATGTATCTGTCCCTAAAGCACCATTCCAACACTTTTTGTGATGAATCATTGCTGGGGATAATTTTAATTTAAGATAATGTATAAAAGGCTTCTGAATCTCTCCTCCTTTATTTCCAGGATGGGGTCTTTATTTTCTCAACTCTCAGTTACAATTACAGTATGCTCCTTTCTGGGGGTAGACGCTGATGATAGTAGATAGATAAAATCAATTCAATACAAGAATGGAAGACCTACGTCCTATCTGTTTTATAACACCATTGCATTTTACTAGGTCTGTCTTATTCTGTGTTCAAACACTTTGATGAATACATTGGTAGGTCTGCATTGATATTGCATTAATCCATTGTATGATGGAGGTCCACTTACCAAACTGAGTTAATAGTTAATGAGCAATTTACATTGTGCAAGGTAGAGGGCTGGGGTAATAACAGCATATGTATTTTTCTTACTAAGTCTCATATTACACCTCTGAGGTCAATGCAGCCCATTTTAGAGAGAGAAGAACAAGGACACAGGAAGACTAAACAACTTCAACTTAGCACCTAAGTGGCAGATTAGGAAGTCTCCTCAAGTTTTCTATTTAACTTGGAATCCAAGGTTATAAGCATTGTACTCGCTTACTCTAAATACCTCCTGGCAGAAGATGCCAGCTATCATAAGGATGGGAAGGCCTTTGCGTTGTCTGTGAATCACTCTAGACTCAGGAAAGCCAGGCAAGAGGTAACACTTGGCAACCCATCATGTAGCTAAGGGAAATTTCTGCACCCTCATTAGCCTTGATCTCCGCACCTTGAAAAGAAGGCCATGAATCTAGATTATATAGAAAGTTACTCTAAACACCGGTTTCCCAAATCTATGGTCAACAGACTCCATTATATTTTCTAGAAAAGAAATTTGGTGTAATGAATGTTCCAGGGATAAGGACAAATTTTCCTGGTGAAATCTACCACATTCAAAATCAACTAGGAGTGTTCATTTGCTGAAAAACAATGTTACCAGACACAGATATATGAGTAAAACAAACGTCTATGTGAAGATCAATGTATACCAATCATTTCATATTTTAAGATATATCTATCAAATACTCCTGGAGAACAGAATCATCTGGCATTTTTGCTGAATGTAGACAGCGCTTTACATTCCACTCTCATCTTTTGCCAGCACCACTTTAACTCTAAGAAAGTTTTCCCATTCTGACATTGCAAACAATTTCCACCTGATGGCAAAAAGCCACGCACTTGTTCTCTCCTTGATATCCCAAACAGATGGCTCAAGGTAAAGAGCCAATAAATCCCAATTTCCATTGTGAGAAAGTAACAATGTGTTAGTTTGCTGTTATAACTGGACACTGCTGCTAACAAAAGTTATTTCATCAAAAACTTTGCTAATCAGGAGTTTACATACTACTTTATTTCCTATTAAATGTCATACTCATTGAATTTTAGTCCTTTTCTCTATTGGTCATGTTTTCCACAGGAAAGAAATAGGAGATTTTATATATGAGAATGCATATATATATATATCTGTGTGTGTGTGTGTGTGTGTGTGTGTGTGTATGTGTGTAAAAGAGAAGGCTAGAGAAAGAGATGGAAGGAGAAAGAGAGACAGAGATTCAAAACTGGCTAATATATTGTGGAAGCTTGGTCAAACCAGATTCTGATATGGAAAGCCAGGAGGCTATCCATCAGGAAATATTTGCAGCTGAAGTTCAAAGGCTTTCAGATTATGATGAACTGATATTGCAGATGAGAGCCAAAGGCAGTCTACTAGGGAACTCTCTCTTGCTTTGAGAAGTCAGGCTTTTCTCTTTCCCAGCCTTCTGTGATTCCCACCAACATTATATAGGGATATTTGGTTTACTGAAATTTCGGCAATATAAATGTAAATTTCATTCATAAACACCTTTACAGCAACAGCCAAAGTAAGGCTCTAGACTAACTACTTGACCCCCAAGGTACAAAAACATCAACACATAAAATTACGGTTTGATTTGCTTGCTTTCCTGCCTGTTTTGCATTCAGTGTCCTTTTGTTTGTTCTAGTCTTCTTGGATCCTTGGGATCATTATCGTTTCCATAGGACTCATGAAAACAAAACTTGCAGTGCTAAGGAAAGTGATAAGCCCTCCTTTCTGCTTCTTTGCCTCATTAGTACACAAGTATTCAATATGTCCCTCTGTCTCTGTACCAGAAAATATAGATATTCTGGCTGTTTCAGACTCATTAATCATCAGATAAAAGAAATGTATATTCTCAAGTTCTATAAACACAAACTCACATTGAAACTATCAGTAAAGATTGTTGATCTAGCAAAGGCCCTACCTCCCAAAGGAAAAAAAAAAAGAAAATATAAAATTACTTTGGTGAAGTATATTGCAGGTGAGGAAGGAACTGACTGCCTCATTGGAATAGAGAAAGGCAAGATTAATAAAACAACTTTGTTAGTGAGGGGACAGTGATTTTAAAGCTTAAAAATGATTTAAAGACCACAACAGATGATTGGTGAATGTATCAAGCACAGTCAATTTTCAAGTACAAGTAGGACGCATTCATGTGTAACATCTGGAAACATAGGAAGTTATACATACCCCAGATCTCCCACCATGAATTTGGTCCTAGAGGCATTCCACTGAGGGTGAATGTGACCACTGAAGCAAAAAATTTTATTATATGAAACTTTGAAAAACTTCTCTGAATGACTTACTAGAGCTCACAGGTTCTCTGGTCGCAGCACACAGCACCTATGCATGTGATGTGATACTGGACTACCACATGGTCCAGGATTCAACACACAGAGCAGCTATACTGCTGATCATGAGCAAACTGTTCTTGTAGCTCTAGAGAGTGAATATTTTTTTCTCCTCATCTCAGTCTAAGGATTATTTGCTTAGCCCTTAGTTTGTTCTGTAACAATGTCACATCTGAAACTTTAGATTTCAAAAAAAAAAAATGCCAAATCTACTTGAGAAGAAGTAGCTTTGTCCCATTGTCTCTCTAAATTAACAAGGCAATTCCAGAGTGTTCCCCAGCCATGATCTGTCAGTTCTCATCTCAAGAGACAAAGATAGAGCTCCAAAGGTGCAAAAGTCATGTGCTAGAGAAATGGCTCAATGGTTAGAACACTGGCTGCTTTTGCAGAGGAGACAGGTTTGCTTCCCAGTACCCACATGATAACTAACAATCAGCCATCTGTAACTCCAGTTCCAGGGGATCCGATACCCTCTTCTGGCCCCCATTGGCATTATACAAAACAGGCACATTTACATATATGCAGGCAAAACATTCATACACATAAAATAAAAACAAAACTTTCTTTAAATTTCAAAATTCTTAAGGTTCTGTCTCCTATGAAGTCACTTTGTTAGGCCACACCATTGTGTGCTCCTGAACAAGCTATTAATAGGAACCACTAGTCCTGTTTGAAGCTTCTTAAGCCATCTGTAAAAAAAATTATTAATTAATTTTTATTTCACACGTGTGAGTGTTCTTCCTGGATGTATGTGCATTTCGCGCATACCTGGTGCCTGAGAAAGCCCAAAGAGGGTGTCAGAACCCCTGGAACTGAAGTTACAGGCTGTTGTGAGCTGCTGCATGGCTATTGGAAACCAAACCTGGGTCCTCTGCAAGAGCAGCACCATCTCTCCAACCCCTTCTTGAGCCATCTTAGACCAAATAAAGCATATCATTTTTAAAATTGACCTCAAGATTACATGAAACCAGAAACATCACAGAATGATGATCCAGTAAAGACTATATTGTAAGCACATTGCAATTTTTTGTTAGCGTGACAAGAAAGGAAAACAGTGCAAGGTCCTCTCACCTGCTTTGATAGTCAACATGAAAAGATAGTCACACTTTCAATTTCATGTTTTGGATTCCTTGAAAATATAGGAGCTTTCTCTACACAGTGTGTGTGTGTGTGTGTGTGTGTGTGTGTGTGTGTGTGTGTGTGTTTGTGTGTCTTGTAGTGATGAATGAATGGTTAGTTTTCCTGGTGCATCTCTGTACGGCAGGTAGATATGTTTCAAAATGTGAAAAAAATCAGTTTTCTGAGAGCTTTGCTCATATTACTTCTGTGCCACTTTCTCTAGGAATGCCCCAGTGGTGTTGTTAATGAAGAAACCTTCAAAGAGATATATTCTCAGTTCTTTCCACAGGGAGGTAAGTACAAATGTGGGATTGCTAACATATCCTCGGTGCTAGAATTATGCTTGAAATCTTGAGTTTGGTTTAATCTTTCATAGTATGGCTCTACATTTTTAATCTTTATGTAAAAGAATTAATGCACTGCATGCAAGTTCATAGAATTTTAAGAATATTATAAAAATAAGCTACATCCAGATCATCAAATCTCTAAAAGATTATTTCTCAGTTTTGTGCAAGCAATCCAGGGTGTACAGTACACTCAGACACACTGCTTTCTGGCCTTTTTAGGGATCTTCAGAATGGCATGAGGCTCTATCATTTTCATCATAGTACTCCGGTTTTCCTCAGCCCTCATAATTAGGGCAAGTGCAATTACCTTCAATTTACAGATGTGAAATCTGGGGCTTAGTGAAGTTAAATGATTTGATCAGGGTCACACATCAAGTCGGTGGCAGATCTGGGTTATAACCTAGATTCTTCTGTAGCTCCATCTAATGTACTTTCAGCTGTCTCTCCTTTTCTTTCAGTCACTCCTTACTATGGCCTCCTCACCTGAAAAAAACTAACAAACTAGATATGACTTTCGTTATAACAAAAGTCAGCATAGCATAATGATGTTTTCTACATGTTAGAGATGAATCGAGAACTCGGACACATGTGCCATTGTATCTTCTCTAACTGGTCACTGACCCCAATGTGTCTAGCTATGTGTGGGGTACTGGTAGTGCTACAGAAACTAGAGTAACAGGATGCAGTCTTCACCAAGCATAGTTCCATGTAGTCTCAATGGAGCAGAGGGACGATGACACTATTGTGTGAATTAGCTATAGGTATGACTAGATCTTCTGCAGAGCCGTAGACCACTGAAAAGAGGCCATCAAAAGAAACTGATGTGAGCTAATGCTGAGGGTCATTCAGAAGTCTCTAAAGAATTAGTGCCTGATTCTGTCCTGGCTCATGATTTGTGATCCAGCTCCCCTGCCTATGACCTTCCTTTTCTAAAATCATGAACTTGCAGGAGGAACATACTAGGTACATAAACTTGACTTGACAGACCTCAGCATATATAACAGGATGCATGGAATCTGGTGGGGAGGCAATGGGGGGTGTGGGTGGGAGAGAGGGTACAAATATCATTAAGGTAGATTGTATGATATGCAGAAACTTTCAATAAAAATATGCACTGAGGAAAAAAGGATGCAGAAAGCTGAGCCCATTTCCTAAAGACATAGTGAGTCATTCATTGCCTCATCATCCTCTTGGCAGCTTTCTTGGTAAGGGTAATAATCTTCCTGTTTTATAAGGCAATATTCTTAGCCTAGGCAAATCGAATATAAGCAAAGGAACTGAGAAGAAAAATAAAGGTGAGCATTTGTGGAAAATGGCGAAGACTTAAATGTAGATTTGGTATGAATGTCTTAGAGAGAATTACATGCCCTGCTAAGAAATATGAGTTTTGTCCTTGAGATGATGCACAGCCATGATGGGTTAAAGTAGCTGAAATGGTGAGATCCATGCTTTATGTCCTACTGACAGACGTTAAGAAGATTCATTTGAAGTAGACAATAATGAAGACAATGAGGCTAATTAGGAGGTTATTTCAAGTAAAACAACAGACTGTAAGCAGGATGGAGAAGTGGGGATAGCCTGAAGACATGTTTGCAGGATAAGAATAAAATGTCTTAGTGATGAAACTGACATTTTGCAGTAGAAAAGGAGAGCAAGAGAGGACTTGGTGACAACACCAGGTACTGTGCTGCAGGAGGAGCTGGAGCCGAATGATCTCAACCTTGGACAAATTTCATGGCAGACACCCGGGAGCCTTCAGTATCAAGAAGAAGTTAATCAAGACCTGAGTCTCAGAAGAAAAATCTGAGATTGGTAGATTATTAAGTACAGAGTGGTGAGTAAATTCATATGCAGATAAGGATGCTTGGCACAGTGTAGACACACACATGATGGATAAATCCATGATGTGGATGAAGTTTCTTGCAAAACTATGTTCACACAAAGTGGTGAGCCCCATAAGCCAAGCAGGAGAGTCAACACTCATGATAAGGATCTTAAGAAGGAAGAAAGAATCCATGAAGAGGAATACACAAAGACATGGAAATAAGTCCAAGGAAAACTCAGTTCAGCAGTCAAGAGAATACAGAATTAAACCCTTTAGTCAGAAGGTCTGGGAAGGTGTCTTTAGAACATGACAACATGGAAGCCATTGCCAAGTGTGATGGGAACAACTTTGACAAGAGGGCGAGGCACAGATGAAAGCCAGAGGCAAAAACGTAAATGGGAAATATGGAGAAAGAGACCCCCAGTAGAGGCAGCACTCCCGGGAGACTTGACAGAAGGAAGGACGTGCTGTTGAAGAGGCAGAAGACTGTGCCAGGCAGACACAGGCAGAGTTTACTGTTTTAACATGGGAATGGATGGAACTTGTTTACATACAGAGAAGGTCTTGTAAAGCGAGAAAATGTGTAGCTTAATGCAGTGACTTGATAAAACACAGAATTCAAATCTCAAGGAGATGGTGATGGATGAGTCAGTGAGGCTGTGACTTGGAGTCTAGAATGGGAAGACGAGCTGGCATTTTAGCTTTGTTGATATCTATTTAACATAAGGGGCAACCTTTGCATCTTTCTGTGTCTGTGGCCAGGGAAGGCTTTTCCGTTTACCTGGACATCAATTTTCAAAGGCACTTACCGTAAGAGCCACCATCATCTGCCAAAATAACGTCAGTATCAGACCTGGCTGCTCTGACTCTGATATATTTTCCCATGCCCACTGTCAGTTCTCAAAAATGAGTGAAACCAATCCTGTTAAAACACAGATCAGATCAGATCACTCTTCCAGCAGAAACCTTCCATCACATCAGAGCATACACAACCACCTGTATTGTGTCCAATGAGTAAGTTATGACCACTGACCTTATTGATCTCATTCATATCTCCTCCTCTCTCTCTCTCTCTCTCTCTCTCTCTCTCTCTTTCTCTCTCTCTCTCTCTCTCTCTCTCTCTCTCTCTCTCTCATCTTTCCCCTGATCTCTATGACTCATTCCATTCTATCCATGGTGCCCTCTTTGATAGTCACCCAAAATATCAGTCATGTTACTGCTTCTGGGACCTTGAACTTGTTAGTGCCTAGAGTTCACCTCTCCCTAGTATACATCCCCAAGTCTTAGCACTTTTGCCTTAAAGTGTTTCCATCTTCTCAATGGGGCTTTCCCTGTCCACTTCACTTTAACATACAACCCAGAGGCATCTCCCATGCCTTTCCTCTGCTTTTAAATTTCTCTTTATCATTCAAAGCCACTTAATAAATATTTTACTTTTTTACTATTTACTATTTTTCATGCCACTGGAAAGTGAAACCCAAAGGAACATGATGTTTTTATGTTTTGTGCACTGTTGTATCCAGGGATTATTGAACAATGACTAACAAGAAGTAGCACTTGATAACAACTGATTGCATAAGAATAATCTTGGAATTAATGAAAGAGTGAGGACCCTCATCCCACGTGGTGGCTGATATCTGGACTGATATCTGTAAAAATTAATCTTGGAAAGTATCCAGCACCTTAAATATTAGTTGTTTCATGCAAGCATTAGCTTCTTTTGGGTTTATAATCTATTTTGTTTTAGATTTTTCACTGATTTTTAAGGCAGCTCTGTGAATTTTTCATCAAAACAGAAAATGTTATTAAAGATGATCTTTCAAAACAATTAAATCTTATAGAACAAAGGAAGATTTATTATTTTGCCCATGGTTACACTGTGGATGACAACTCCTCTGCCCTACCTCATGACAATGACATGCAAAAATCTGTTCTGTATGACATAGGCAGCTATTGGTTAGAACATCTAATGCAGATATTGTAATACGCCCATTTTATGAACTCATTAAAGAGTAATTTGGGGGCTGGGGAAGTAATTCAAAGATAGAAGAGTTGTGTAGCAGGTGTAAGAACCCATATTCAATCCCCAACATGGAAAAGAAGGAGAAAAAAAATAAGAGAGAGGTCTGGGTATCATTGGAACACTTCATGTAATTCTAAATTACATAAACTTTAGAATTTTAAATAAAAATCGTGTGTACTATCTGAATGCCTAACAGAGAGTTATAGATATCAAAGTATGTACACAGATGAAAAGCATTGCTATTTTTTTATTGTTTTAATCAAAGTTATTACATGCTGCAGATTAGGTAGTGCTCACTTTATTTGAAAATAAATGTCTGCATTAAAGAATAGCTACTTAAACAAATTTACATTGCAAAGGATTTTTCCCACAGAGTCAAGGGGATTTGAGGGTAAAAAATTACTTTCTGTCACTTAAAAATTCTTTGATTATTCATGTTAATTGAATGCATAAATCTAAAAGTACCAGGTATCATTGAAGAGAATGAGATATTTCAAAGAATGATGACTTGCCATTTAAAAATTAATATTATGTATGCAAATTGCATCCCACAGTGATGTCTGCAAAGGGAAAAATGAGGAAGAACACACACTCTGACGGCAGGCAGATTTCTGAGGTAGCTGCCTCACACTCCCGTGGAGTCATCTCTTATTCAGGCTGATGGTCTGAGAGCAATGAGTTTCTCTCATTATAAACAGTAACAATGACATGTCTGTATTTACTGCCTCACCATGGCCTGCATGAATGCTTTGTCTTGTGTACAGAAGGCCCTGTGCAATCTGTGTTGTGTCAGCCTCTTGGCTCTTCCTGAGGCTTAGTAAGACAGTTTACCCAGCACAACTTGGTTGCGGTTCTGGCTGGATGTCAATACAGCGTCTTGCTTGCAGGGGGATAAAGCATGTGAAGTATAAGGCAAGGCAAGGAGAGAGGAAAAGACTTGGTGCTGCCGCCTGTATGGCTGCAGTATTTTCTCCACATGCTGTAGAAGCACTGAGTGTATAGCTCTCAGCACATCAAGCATTTCAAAAGTTCATGAAAATTGAAAGTGTCTGGATTATTCTGGCTTTTTATAGGAATTTTGCACTTATTTTCACTATACTAGTTACCCAATTAACAGCATTTAAGAAACGAGTGAATAAGCTCAAGTCAAGAATAGGTCTACAAATATTCATTGTGTATGAAACAGTTGAAAGCATAGCCAACTTCTCTGGATATAGAGACTAAAGTAATCTTTAAAAGTATTCACCAAACTCTAACGATGTCTGTCTTTCTCATTCTAGTATAATGCATTATAACTTTTTCAGTACAATTCATAAGGACAGGAGAGAACTGGGCTTTGTTCACTCTTGTTTTGGGGGAGATGGGGTACTGAGGAACCCAAGTCCTTGCACAGACACTGAGCTTCACCCCTGGCACAGAGGACTTATTGAGAGATTATCACTCATATCTCTAAATCCTCCTTATAAATCCTATAAATGCAAATAACAATACCGGTGAATACAGTATTCAAATACATTAACTTCCATGTCTTGTGCTTGAATCCAAGTGGGGTAGGGTTTAGGGCAGAATAAAAAACCTCAACCAGACTGATTTGACCCTCAAACCTGGAACCTGGTCATTGTTCAAGAGTTACTGGTATAGTTATTGTGGTGTGGAAATAATTGAGTTAAGAAAACTAGAGTCTGGAGTCTCAGGTTTATAGATAAGTCACCAACAGTGAGTTCTATTAACTCAGTTTATTTTCTAGGTCTCTAACTGTTCTTTTATAGAATGTGGGAGTCAGGCCAAGGAGCCCCCAGTTTAAAAAGCTGATGCTGCAATGTCTTCGTTTCACTATCCACTCTACCGTTAAACAAGGTGATCTTAATAGGTCGCTAAAAGTGCCTGCACGTAGTTTCCACCTTTGTCATATGGAGACAACTTGCTAAAAACTAAGAGCTCCTCCTCCCCTAAGAAGTACTCTTGGCCAACTACATGACTTTAAAATATATTTTCAATTTCGTGAGTAAAATGATAACAATAGGTCATCTCAGCATACCAATCTCAGTAGTTACTCCATGATGTAAGGAAAGATGATTAGAAACCCTCAACGCCACAAGGGGAGAACAAAGGTCATTGCTAAACCTCTTAAGCCCTCAGCTGGTCTAAAATCTAGAATCCAGGAGACTAGTTATCTTTCCTATTAATGTTTACCACATGCTTTAGAAGCTGAGTCAGGATAACCAGACTACAGAAGTTTTATGCATAGTCTGTTTTACATTCTACTCGCCCTATGCTGAACATAACGTCCTGGGACTCAGAATCTTCCTGCCCCAATAAACTTGCCCTTCTTTAATAATTTTCAATTGTTAGTAGAAGAAACCCATCAGAAGACTCATTGTCTTTCATGATATAATTCATCTGGTCTTTACTAATAAAAACTTATATCTAATTAGAACACCAGTTACCTAGGCACACAAAAGAGACTTCATGAAACTAGGAACTTATCTAAGTAAAAAACAATGTTAACATTGCTAAATGATTTAATCACATTTTTAAAATAGTTGAAAAAGAACACAGATAATAACAGCTGATATTCTCTGAATATCTAATAGTTTCCTGTGACAATTGTTAACTCTTATGTGCAGTAGTTTCTCATTTAAACTTCATGATGGCTCTCTGTTGTATATACTAGTACTGTTATCATTTTATGAATGAGGAAACTGAGTCTCAGAAATTTTAACTCATTCTGGTCATGCCATTAATCTTAACAAAACTTGAGATTCAAACTCGTGGGCTGGAGAGATGGCTCAGTGGTTAAGAGCACCAGCTGCTCTTCTAGCAGACCCTGGATCAGTTCTCAGCATCCATTTGGTGGCTAGCAAACACCAGTTCCAGGGGATCCAATGCCCTTTTATGGCCTCCATGGGTATCGCAAGACATTAGTGCACTTAAATACATGCAGGTACAATACTCATATACATAAAATAATTTTTTTAATTGTGCTGGAGAGATAGTTCGGTGCTTAAGAGCACTAGCTGCTCTTGTAGAGAGCCCAGGTTAATTCACAGCACTCACATGGTGGCTAACAACTGTCTATAACTCCAGTTCCAGGGCATTCAACTCCCTCTTGTGAGTCCTGTAGGCACTGCACACATGGGTGTACTCAACATTCAAGCAGGCAAAACAATCATACACATAAAACAGATTTGTAATAATTTTTTAAAAAATCTCGAACTTAAGCACTCTGATTCTACTATACTATTAGCAAAAGCTCTCTGTGTGACAAATAATGGCTGGCAAATTGGCTTGACTGCTAAAAGAATTGCCAAGGCGTTCCGAGAGGAATGAGAAGTCCCCTGAACCACATCACTGTAATCTTTAAGAGCGTCATAGCCAAGTGTCAAGCTTTGAAGTTAGAGAAACACTATGTAAGAATAATTATTGCATGCCTATATTATCTTGTTTTTTCATTTTAAAAGTGCCAACATCATCTGTCCTATGAGCTATTATTCATGGTGCATTGTGCTAAGGTAAAGATATTTACCTTGATTATCTGAACAGGGTAACAAGAGACCCACTTAATGAAACTCATTATAAAATATGCAAAACTTCTGGTTTTTCTCCTCTCCTGAAAATAATATAATATACCACCTATAAACGCCTATCTCCATGGGGTGCTAAAGAGTTTAAGAAGTACACAAAAAGTACTGAGTGCAAAACAACTTTGCAAATAAGAATAGGCTGCCAATTCTTGATTACTCTATAATAGGACTTCCCAACAACTACACTGAGTCAATTGCAATTAATCCCCTAGTCCCACACCCAAAATTATTTCCTCCTACAAATTACCAATACCGCATAGACACCACTGTAGACATACGTGTTTTCCATACTACACAGACCCTACTTCAGTGTCTGCTTTGTTCATTAGAAGGAAACTTATTGGGGCTGGGGAGAAGGTTTGGTTGCTTGTTGCTCAGGCCTGAGGAATTGAGTTTAGATCCCCAGCACCATTTAAAATTCAGGAGTGGTGGTATGCTCCTATAATCCCAGTGTTGGGGAGGTGGCAGAGACCAATGGATCTCTGTGGCTAACTGGCCAGCTAGTCTAACTGAAATAGTGATTTCCCAGTTCAGTGAGATATCTTGTCTCAAAACTAAGGTGGAGACTGATAGAGGAGAACACCTAATATTGAACTCTCTCCTCGGCACCCATATGTACCCACAAATGCACCTGCACACACACAGGCATACAACACATGCACACAATTAACACCTCATATATTTAAAGTCAGTGCTGCCTCATAAGATATTTTACATAAGATGAGAGGAGCTGCTGTCATCACTTTGAAGACCCTGACTACAATCAGACGAGATGCACAGTCTTCAGTAGGTCAGTGACCGACAACTGGAATGAAATATTCAAGGAAACCATTTGGCACAGATCTGAACCTGGAAAGCCCAGGGAGGACTTTGGATTTCTTCTGGCAGGACATAGAAACTTTTAAAGAGGAGCAACACAACCTTCTGTGACCAAGAAGATCCTTATGCCTGCTACTCTGACTTAGTTTCTTCAGCAGCCTTTTAAAAACAATTGATAATGTCAAAACTGAATGGAAGGTATGTTAAATCCCAATAAAAATAAAAGTTAAAAGTCATAAGATAGAAATTGATGAGATTTTAAACAGAAGATAAAGGGCTAGTGCCACAGATCTAAAAGGTTACAATTTTGTAATGTAAAGACAAAAGGCTAAAACCCATGAGATGAAACATTTAAAGTAATCATGTAAATTTGATCAAGAGTCAAGCACAGAATCTCTCAAAAAACAAAATCTGGGCATTAAGAAAAGAAAGCAATAAAAAACACTTTTAAAATGAAAATGAGGAAAGCTCAGAGATAAGAGAAAGGAGAAACGGAGTAGGAGGAGGAGGAAGACAATGAGAGCTGCCATGGGAAGGGTAAATGTCAGAGAACATCAGTGTCCTCAGTCAGCATCGGGATAAAGTGGGGGCAGAGTCACTACCATTATCCAGAGGACTGAGGCAAGGCAGGGGCTCCCAGAGTCACTACCATTATCCAGAGGACTGAGGCAAGGCAGGGGCTCCCACTGCATGCAGCGGTAGGGAACTGAGAATCTTAAGGGCCACTCAGTCCTCTTCTACTGGGATACTGTGTCCTTTCCACAAGACAACTTTACTGCACCAGCCTCTAAACATTCTTCTCTCGGATCCGCCCCTCACTGCCTGTGTGTCTTTCAGCAACTTTGCCAAGCTCTCCATATCTGAGAACACTCCTCCGAGCTGTAAAACCAATGACACTACTACTGATACTACTGATGATGGGAGGACTGATGCAAACAACGCGTCTGTGCCTCACCATTCAGGTTTTGTTACTTTTCTTAGAGATAAGTTTCTGCCAAGCACCAATTTCTAGACCTGTCTCTTAAGCTGGACACCCACCTGTGGTACCATTATCCATCCCAGAGATCCCATGTGTCCAGATTATCCTAACCAGAAACTCATAGAGACCATCTGTCACCAGGGCCTCAGAATGCAGCTCATTCCTCTGAATCATGAGCTGCATCAGGAACAGAATGCACAGGTTAGAGAAGGTGGGATGGTGGGCTAGAGAAGCCTCAACTCACTAATATCCCCTTTTCAATGTTTCAGACTCGACAACATATGCACATTTCCTGTTCAATGCATTTGATACAGACCACAATGGAGCTGTGAGCTTTGAGGTAAGCTTTAGACTTCCTTTTATATCATTTGATGTAAGACACACTGAAAGGGATTTTAGTCTTTTCAGCAGGCCAATTAGTTTTGAGATTTGCTCCTTTTTCATTCTTTTAAAAAATATTTTATTATTTTTATGTGTAATATGAGTGTAATACCGGCGTGCATGCAAGTGCACCTGCGTCACGCAATACCTGCAGAGGTCAGAAGAAGGCATCAGAGCCCCTGGAACTGGATTTATGGATGGTTGTTAGCTGCCATGTGGGTGCTGGAAACTGAACCCTGATCTTCAGCAAGAGCAGTCAGTGCTCTTAACCAAGGAACCATCTTTCCACTCCCTAGATTTGCCCATTTTAAAAAGCCTAAGAACATCTCCTTTTTCCTGGATGACAAGTAGGTGTTCTTATCTTTGCAATATAGTATAAATTATAACCCACATTTAATGTATTTTTAAATATTTTTATATCTGTTCATACATGGCTTTCCTCAACAATGAGAGCACTCCAGCAGAAAATGATTTACTTAACATTTACTGGCATTTAACAGGTACCAGTCATTCTGTCAGGCCTTAGAAATACAAACATAAGATACTTAAACCCTACTTTGGAATGCCTAGTAAGTGGTAGATTGGGTCAAGATATTGAATACAGAAAAAGGTTTACCAGCCGCAGAGGTTTGCAATGAAATTGAAATATTCAAGTGACTTGTAGGGAAAGCATGCAGTAAGTACTGTTCATGAAATGCTGCATTGTAAGCAACGAGCAGTACAACTGTGTACTGGGTATTCACATAGTATATCTATCTGTCTATCATCTATCTATCTATCTATCCATCTATCTATCTATCTATCATCTGCCAAACTATCTATCTTGATGTATGTTCACTATGGATAAAATGTGGCCCATCATGTATTTCATTTGGTGTCCAGCAGATCTATTTAAATACAGATGTTAGTTGAATAGATCAAGCATAATTTTGACTAGATATATCTTTTATTTTCATCAGAAAAACCATGAGGAAAATCTATGGCTCAAAGATTTGTTTACATTCAGAAAAACTGTGCTTGGTGTTTAGGTAGTAGAATTAGCCATTATCTTACCTTTATTTTCAGGATAGACAGACAGATATCTGCATAGTGAAAATTAGGCAATTTGGGAGATATATTTTATATTCTTAGATATGTGAAGGAGGATGCAGCTTATATGCAGGAACAGAAAATTTTTAGAAGTTCATGACAAAGTGTAGCTGATGATGGAATGGGACCAGCAAAGAAAATGAATCAGCAGCAGAAAGCGCTATAGTAACAAAGACATGGAGTATGTTTAAAGGAACTGGTGGAAGCTGGAAGGTCAAGTAAATACTGGCATGAGGTGGAGGCTGAATGGAGACCACCAGGTCTGAAAAGAAAGAAAAAGCATCTGTAGATCTTGTGGAAGATCTAATACACGTGTACAAGCCAGGAGCGAGGGTTGGAGGAAGCAGAGTCTGAGGGTAGTTTGCTGACTAAAGGGGATGAAGTGATAAGGAGCCCTAGAGGAAATCTAAACAGTGCCATTCCTGTCTGAACTGTAGTCCAAGAAGCAGGGAGTGCAATTAGAAGCTACTATTCCAAGAGTGCAGACAGGAATGATGAAAGATTGAACTGCAGTAAAGACTTCGGAGATGAAAGTTGAGGCAAATTCAAATTTATTAAACATGAGTTTGGTATAACTGTAACCGTCTGCCATGCTTAGGAGGCATGACACATAATATGGGTACGGGCAGCTCTCTGGGTGCAGGACTGCCTGTAGTCAGGGAGAAGGGAGGAAGAGAATGGAGGCTTGTGGAATTCCAGTCAGTGGTCCCGGGATAGAATCCCCTCCTCATGTGTACTCTGCCTCGTGCAGACTTCATGGCACAGGTATGAAGACTCTAGATCAAGTATCTCAAATGTCATCACATAAAGCATTATCCTGACAAGGATGGACAGAAGTAGTAATGGTTGAGGAGGTATGAACCAAGAAGACAGGATGTGGTGGGCAGGATTATACTAGCTGTAGAAACAGCAGTTCCTGGGCCAAATGGGAAGTGCAATTGTGCCCTAACTCTCCTGCAATATGACTTCGCTACTGGCAGCTTAGACTTCCTCAGCAAAATATCCTATTCCTCTTGCTATAATTTACCCATAAAGTTAATCCTAGAATAGTTATAATATACCTAGAGAAGTCAAAGGTTCTACTTCATCTAATAAATATTTAGTTAGTCATGGAGAATAGCAGAGTCCAAAACTTACTAGCTATTTCATTACTTGAAAAGACTGGTGTATTAAAAATATGCTATGAGTTTCTCAGAGGACCTTGTGTTTAATTTTGCATGTACATTTAGTCTGCTGTTAATAATGTGGGATAGTACATAACAATGTTTCTATAATATTTATGCAAAACACCAGTAATTATGATTAATGTTGATTATAATTTGGGAAGTTAGTTGTGACAGTTATATATGACATGTATATTGGTGTAGAACCTTCCTTTGAAATGCAAAGTGAGGCCTAAGTTCATAAATGTTAATAAATACTGAACTGAAATCAAATTTTAAACTAGGCTATTGCAGTTATGTTTCTAAATTAATTAGCTACCTGGAAGGTATCTGAAGACAGAAATGGCTTGGGAAGTAACATAGTTTTAGTAGCAACAGCATGCTGAAAGACGCAGCACAGAGACCATCTCAATTCTGAGATAAATGGAAATGAAGGTTTTCCTTGCTTAAAGGTGAAGGACAGAATGAATAAGTCTGGGGGAAACTTTGGTTTAACTGTCATTGGATATAATCCCCATCTTGCCACCAAGTAGCTGTGTGAACATTGACTTAATATTTAAACCCTCTAGGCCTCAGTGTTCATATCAGTAAAACATGAGCACAAGGCAACATCACAGGTCAACACAGGAATGGAAAAGGAGTAATGGTAATAGTGAGTTTGGCTTTGAGCCTGGCACCAAGTATAGGCTCAATATTTATTAGATTTTAGCTATTTTTTATCACTTCAAGAATCTTTCTAATAATGGCAATTAACTCAAGCATTTGTCATCATATTGCACAGCCATCTAGGATCTTCAAACGTGTTTAAGTAAGGGCTAGGTGACTACTCTGTGATATTATGAAAGATTTGTACCTCATTATAATAAGCATTTACTGCATTAAGGACTTAAAAATACCATTAGCAGTGATAGTCATGACACATAATAATGCCAGTTGATTCGTTCTGTTTAGCATGCATTATTTTAGTCTCCTATTATTAATTGCAAACTACTAATTTCTGTAAACTCTCTAGATATTATGATTATCTCCTTTTAGCAAATGAAAAAAAAGGGTTATTGCAAAGTAAGGCATCCTTCCATAGTTACACAGACTATAACAAACCCAGTATTCAAATTCAGGCTATCTTAATCCACACAGGGATTGACATACATATAGACTCCCAATCCCCTTTGTAGCCCCACTCCCAAACCCCAGACTGACTGAATTTTGTCTTTAAGTGTCTTCATACTTCAGAACTCTAATAACATAGATAATAGAGGATAGGCAGATAATATAGTGCATTAGACTACATGTAATATATAGTGTATATAATATAGTGTAAATGAATACATACATTATGGTCTTTAGCACAGTCTACAGTAAACTGCAATCAAATTTTTATATTGTTGCAACAAAATATAATAAAGCACAAGACCGATATTGGCCACTGAATTTAATGGTAGGGTTATGTACACAGTGTATATATGTTTAGGCTGTTTCCAGCATCTCCTGCACTAAGATAGGGTATGACTAAGGTTTTATCCACAGAAAGTTGGGAAGAACTTTTTCCATCCATTCTTATCTGTGGAGGTTGTAAGATCAAATATTCCAGAAGATCTTGTAACTTAGTGGAAGGGGCCTGGATACAGAGATGAGCAGAGTCCCCTTCCCACCGTATTTCATCGTGTATAATGAAAAGTAACCTTGTATTGTGCAGTGTCACTGATACAGCTGTTCGTATCCTTTGATTAAGGTATAAGATGATTGGGGGCTGGAGTGATGGCTCAGTGGTTAAGAACACTGGCTGCTCTTGCAGAGGATTCAGGTTTGGTTCCCACCATCCGCATGTCAGCTAACAACCATCCCTAACTCCAGTTTCAGGAAGATCCTATGCTCTCTTCCAGCTTTCATGGGAATTGCTCGCATTCAGGCAAAACATGCATACACATAAAAAAATAAAAATGAAGACATAAAGTTTTAAATATGCAAATGAGTACATACATAGTGTGTATTTTTACAAACATTACAACCTTCAGATAAGAGATACATAATTAGATGCATGATAGATAGATGATAAGTAGATATAGATAGATGATAGATATATAGATAGATGACAGATAGATATAGATAGGTGATACATAGAGAGATAGATTGATAGAGATAGATAGATAGGATTTGGCACCAGAATTCATCAAAATGTTTCATCAATAACATTCACAATCTCTCCTGTCATCCCAATATATGCTTTTAAGTTCATAATTTTTAAATAAATCACAGATAAATGAAAGAGTTTAGCTATATATGAGAGTCAAGGAACCAAAAGCTTAGAAAGGCTGACCTATCCATATTCATTTAGATAGGGAAAAAGGAATCAGAAGTGAATATTAACTGTCTCTAACAGAGTCTCTAAAACCTATGGTCTTAATCAGAAGCTAGCAAACTTTCCTGTAAAACACCATACGTTTTTTATTTTGGAGGTGAGACAGCCCATAGCAGTTCATTTTTGCAAGCATCACCACCTGCAGGGTAATGCACACTGCTGAGAATTTCCCAGGTTGCTTATATTATTGAGGCTGAGTTAAAATGTTCTATCCGTTGGAATAATTCTGAAATAGGCACAACTGCTACTGCGTGCAACTGATGACAGCAGAGCTGCCCAGTTTGGGCTGCAATGCCACTTACAGACAGTTCAGTTCACAAGCAAAATGATGTAAGCTGCGCCCCCTGGAGTCACACCCTGGAGGCATTACATCCTCCAAAACTAATAGCTTTGTAGTTCACAGTGCTGATAAAAAATGGTTTTATACAAATATAGTTGAGGTTAAGGGAAAACTTTCTTTTAGCATGTGTCACTTTGTTAAATCACATAGCTATTTTTTTATTTTCTTTTGAAACATCGGGGGAATTATTTTAAGCAATGTTTTCAATTGATATAGAATTCCATTTGTATCAAATATATTAATCTGGAATTTCATTCTTTACACACACACACACACACACACACACACACACACACACACACACACAGCATTTCTTCCCAAGCACATACTTCTGTTATTGCTGTTTTCTGATCATTCCAGGTTCTCTGCTCTCATTGAAGGAAGCTTCAGATGTCTTTCAACTTCATTCATTTAACAAATACCAAGGCTACTATGCACCAAATGACCTTCCACATCATGGAGAGGATGTAGGAAACAACACCAATTAAAAACAAACAAACAAAAAAACATGCTTGCCTGTTGAAGGTTGCATTCCCTTATGCTCTTGACTAGTTTTTGCGGATCCCACCTGTTCTCACCATGAAAGCTCCTCCCTGGGCCCCATCCATAGACTTTGTTGACTCCCAAGGACTGGGGTCGTGCTTCATGTGGTCTAGCTGTTGTTTGTCAACCTGCCATTCAGTCAAGAGGAATCCAGAACCTCTATTTCCCATAGCCTCCAAGCGCACATCCTTTGCATCTCTTAGGGCAGATGCCTTCATTTGAAATGAAATCTGGGAAACAGAAGATCATTACAGCACAAGAGAACTATATACAATAAATATTTGTATTTCTACCCAGGGTTGGAAGACCAATTTCCCCTTTAACTCATTTAAAAATGACCTTTTAATTTTATTGATCTGTTTTAAGTTTGCAGAAAATTGCAGACTGCACATTCTATTTCCTATGTGATTCATGCCACAGATTAATAGAGTATACTTGTTCCAGTTGATGAACTAATATGGACACAATGTTTGTAGGAGTGACCTTTATTAATGAACATAGTCTGGACTAATGACTTTTAATTAACCATATCAAAACCATGTGCTCTTAAATCTGAAGATCTGGGCTGTTTCCTTGAACAACCTCAGTTTGATACTACACCAAAAAGATAATAAATGAATGTGAGTTTGCTTGAGAATTAACACATCAAGGGACTTCAAGCAATGCACCCACCCATTTCCATTGGGTGCAGTAGATATTGGGAAAGGATAGGTGACCTTGGATGAAGTAGATACCAAGGATGAAAAGGATGATGTGTATTGCGCTAAGGGTGGAGCTGAGCTTGAACTTGCACTTCTCTAATGAAGCAGGAGAAAGAATTTGAACAAATTATGGGTATGGCCTGACTGGGGACATAGTGAGTGCAGTGGGGTTCCAGAGTCAGTTCTGTCTGCATCGGGTGAGGGCACAGCTTCATCTGCACAGGTTGAGGGACAAGAGAGATTCACAGGCACAGTTCTGGGAGACAGACAGTTCTAGCAGATCACTAGGGGAGCTAGTGTCCTCCAAGTTCAGGCCCACTCTTAAAAACTTAAGCATCAGTCTACTTGCTCAGGTGATTATGATGCTGGAGCAACAATAAAGGCCTCAGTTAAGTAAATTCCATGCTGTATTTAGATTTCGTGCTTTAACCTGACCCTTTTCTGACCCAGAACCCCACTCAAGTTACACTGCATTTAGCCCTGCCCACAATTCATTTAGACAGCTGACATCTCCTTAGGTCTTATTAGCTGTGGCAGTTTCTCAGACATCGCTTGTTTTTAACAATCTTGCCAGTTAGGAGGAGATTTTGCTCAGGTGTTTGATGGAATGCTCTTCAGTTAGGATTTGTCTGATGTTTCATGATTGAACTGGAACTCTTGTGTTTGGGGAATGAAGACTGCAGAGGAACAGGATATTTTATCACACAGGCTCTCGTAACAATTTATGACTGTTGATGTTGACCTTGATTGTCTACCTCAAATACTATTTGTCAAGTTTCCCAGGGTAGTGTCTCCCTTTACAAAGCAATACTGTTTAGATGGAAATTATGCACTATCCACACTTAAGCGCTTGGGAATTGGGTTTATTTCCTCAATAGCAGAGGATATAACTAAATCATTTGGAATACTTCTCTCTGCAGGGTTTGTCCTTTCTCTATGAATTAACAAAATTATTACATACTTATATCAATATGGGCTCATGGGTACTTATTTTACATTTTGAGTTATCATAATCCAGTGTGACTCCACCGATTCTTTTGCTCTTCCTGACCAGCTACAGCCATGGAGAACTTCATGTGTTGGTTGTTTTGTTCCTTTGACATACCTGCATTAATGAATTCTATTACTAAGATTAAGTGTGTATCTAAACAACTAATAAAATTGTCTGGCACATGACAAATGTTTAATGTTAGTAAAGTTGATGGACCTGATTAAAATTCATTCAGTCTCCAAGATCAGCATGAAATCAGCATGTCTGCCTCTGAGTCTGAGGTTGTAGTCCTGGACATTTAACTGTTAGAGGGTCTAATCTTACATTCCAATAGCTTTAATATCTGCACATATACACAGATTGATCCTTTTGACTCTTTCTAATTTATTTATGCACAGTTTTTCATGAAAAGAATTATGAATTCCTGACATTATTTAAATATTCTACAATGCCACTAGCAAGGAACTGAATCAAGATAGCCTCTACCACACATCACCCCACAATTATCTCCACTGAATCAGCAATGGAGAGGTAGCACGTTTGTGTTCTGCTAGTATACATGACTCAGGCTTTAGTCCAAGCCAAAATGGAAGCCTACAATTTGACTCCGGTCTGATACAGCTTCCAGCTCTGCAGTTTCCAGGCTTTATGACTTGACTCAGTCATCTATTTTCCTGAGTACCCATCAATCAAGAGAGCAGTACACATTCCCTATGCTGTGTGAGGCAGCTGGCATGACCGAACACAAGGGAACTGCTGAACCCAAGGCACCAAATGAATCAACAAGCTATAGTAATTTTTACTATTTAATTTCTATGTCCTACGATTCTTTACCTACTCCTTCTGCTCCTTCCCTGTGAAGATAAAATTATGTGAAATAAAAAAATTATACTGTAGAATCATTTATAGTAAGGAAATTTTTAACTTACATAGTCAACAATAGGAAATAATGCTGAAATGATTTATTTAATGTCCATATTGCTAAGCAATGTTGCAAACTTGGAATTGCAGCTACTTTAGATACTGAAATTAGAGCTCAGTGGCCATAATACTTTAAAAAGTATTGGAAGACAAACAGAAAGGATATATTATAGTGATAATTTCTGGGTCTGGTACATAATTGTGTTATGTTTGTATGAATGAGTGTGTTTGTGTCTGTGTGTATAAGTGGGTTGCTGTTTGAAATGAAATTCTTTATTGTGTTTTATGGTTCAAATTACTCAGGTCCTTGATAGACAGATGAGGAGTCAGAATGACTAATGCTCCTGATAAAGTAACTAGTAGAGACATGGAGTAAAGGCTTGCTAGATTAAAAAAAAAAAGTTCACTACTGAGCAAGACGAGGTTGTTACCAACTCAGACCTTGTTCTGTATGGCTCAGAGGATGATCTAAATGTATAGCAAGCCAAAATAAAATAATAAATAACAATAGATGATATAGATAGGCAGACAGATAGATGATTGAGAGAGATAGATGATACATAGAAAGAGAGATAGATGATAGATAAGATAGATAGATAGATAGATAGATAGATAGATAGATAGATAGATAGATATTCTTAACAAGTTGGGCTCTCAAAACATCAACCTGGGAAGCTTCTTTAAGTCAGTCAGTTGGAGCTCCCAACAGAAGTGTGTCCCCTTGAGCAAAGCTTCCAAGTAAAAGAACAAATAGCAGCAGGAAGGTGACATCATCACCTCCAAGACTTGCACACAGCAGCAGAAACGACTGGGAAGTTGAGGTAGTCAATTGGTCTCCATTTGAGCCTTCTCTTCATGAATGAGCTTACAGTGACTGAACTTTTGGTTTCTCTATCCCCCTGTAGACTTTTTAGTATCATGCAATAAACAATAGTAATCTGTTGGAAATAGTTTGCGTCTAGCTCTTTAAAGGAAAGGATGTTTTACTCCAGTATTTTGCTGTTCTCTGTCCTCCCTCTCAAAGTGTTATGGGGAAGGGTGCAATCCCATCTTCAGACCAGGATTCATAGGACCAGAGTCACTATTTAAGTTTATTCAAGATTCTTAGGGTTTAAGAGGAAGGTATGTATGCATTCAGTGTCAGCATGGGAGCTAGTGTATTTTTTTTTCAATGACATTAACTTAGGAAAAAAATGTGATTTCTTTATTGGCTCACAGGAATGAAAAAGCCAGAAATAGGGCAGACTACACAGAAAGAGTGGCCCGGTGTATCTGCAAGATGCTATCCGAAGCCCTTGAAGTCTGTGACTGATGGTTTCTGTCATGAAAGGGAAGAAATCTCCCTCCTTGCTAGCATTTCTTGTAATAAGAGTATTTCTCAGAATCATTCTTAGATTTGGACTAGGTTCAGTGGTTTATCAACCACAAATCTTCTTGGTCAAAGAGGTAAAACGTACTCTCTGCCTCTGCCAGGCCATGACCTAGACCCAGGGATGGCACGAGCTTACATATTGTTGCATAGGCCAACAAGGGAACTATATGCCAATGGAATATCTCCATTACTTAAGAGGAAAAGAAGTTCACATTGAATCAAAGAACTCTCTTTCAATCTTCATTTTTGGTGAATCAAGAAAAAATTAAGTACAGAATAGCGTGCTAAGCTATCATTTATATAAAGGAAAGGAGAATCATTTAATAAATGTATCTTACAAATGCACAAAAATTTCTTGGAATAGAAGTAGCTAATATCAATTGTCTACAGGAAGGAGAGAATGTTCCATCAGACAGCTTACATAATTTTAAATTTGTGAACTTGTGTTTGCTGATTCCAAATACATTGTAAGAATTTGGAATAGGAAAATGGCTATAAAATGATGGAAAGCAGGAAAAGAGAGAACGTAAGCTCCTCAGAAGGAGACTCTGGATTTCCCTCCCACGCTGTCATCCCCAACAGCAGACTGCCAATCTAGTATGATACTGACCATACTTTATGCAACAAAAAGCAGATGTGAACTTTCTTTGGTTAAAGCTGGCTCTTCTGCATTGTAATCAAATTCATATATTAGCTAATGATTCCATTCATCTGAGCCTTACATAGCCAATGCCCTCTCCAGAGACTGTTAAAGGTACCTTAACACTTTCAATTATCCTAAAGTCTTTACCAGGTAGATATCGTCTTTATTTTCACAGCTGTGACATTAGAGACAAACAGATCCTAGGTTTCCAGAGGACACAGAACTCGTGTGAATTGAGGCACTAGGCAGGTGCTTTACTACTATCTGTGAGTAATTTATAATGAGTGGGAAGCCTGCATTTTGATTAGTGGATCTTTTTTTATTTTTAAAGTTTGTGTGTGTGTGTGTGTGTGTATTTGTGTGTGTGTGTGTGTGTGTTCTGTTTGCTGAGTAATTTTGCATAGTTTCCCAGTACTGTGCTTAATTTAACACAGTTTCTAATGAGAAGACAAAATGTTAAAGGCTTGAACATGGATCATGCTCAAGAATTCTGAGAAATTGAAGACCAAAACACAATAGCAATTTTACTAAAGTGTTTGCAATTCAGAGATTAATTTAGCTTCCATCATTTAAGAGGGAATTTAAGTTCTAAAATCTACTTTATTGCTTTTTAGGATTTCATCAAAGGTCTTTCCATTTTGCTCCGAGGAACAGTGCAAGAAAAACTCAACTGGGCATTTAATTTGTATGATATCAATAAGGATGGCTACATCACTAAAGAAGTAAGGTGCACCGACTCGGTTGTCCTCTGGGCCAGTTTTGCTGCTTAAACTCATCAAAATATTAAACAATTTCAATTATTCATTTGAAAATCACATTTTAAATAATCCAAAATATTTTAAGTGATGGTGGTAGAAAGGGGATACTTGTAATTAAAAGATGGAATAAGTAGGACTAGTTTGTAGTAAATCCTCAAAGACAACACATAACACATCAAGATTATATACTTTTTTCTCTGCTGGCAATTCAGTAGAAAAGTAAGTGTCCTTGAGGGTGATGGAGGCTTTCCAGTCAGGTGACCTGTGTGGTTTGTGGAAATTCAAGCTTGGAGCAATAGGGTTCTGGAAAAATCAGCTACCAAAGTCCTTAGCCCAGTAGCTTCCAAGTTCTTTGTCTCAAAAATTCACAAACAGAATTTCACAATGGGGAAGAAGGAGGTTGTAGAAAGGAGTTTATTAGTTTAAGACAAAAGGAAGCAAGGAGGCTTTTGTAGAGCAGGAGTTGGTCCCAAGGAAAGGCTGCCAACAAGAGTCGATGTCTGGGGATAAATGAGGGTTTTTGCACTGAGACGCGTGAGGTGAGTTGGTCAGTCCAGTTGGTGTATCCAGAGTGTCCACGTGCCACTCCATCCCGGAGGTCTGGGATGGAGTTTTGTTCACATCTTTACATCGTTTCCAGGCAACTGCTCTCTGTAGAGCAAAACAGGAACAAGAGCCCCCTGACTTCTGGAATTTCTGGCCTCTGGCCAGGACAGAAACAAGGACAGTCCTGCTTCTAGTCAAGGACAAAAATCAAGGTCCCGATCAGACCAGTTTCTACCTTCTGTTCTCATGACTGGCATTTTCAGAAATGCTGGCAGTGAAATTGTTGGGATCAAATTAGAAGAAAGTGTACCTAAGCCATGTTAGAATGCCTGAGATGGAACCACCCCTGGCATGATCTGTACGGAATTACACAAATTCACATACTATGGAATGTGCCAATTTGCCCTGTAGGGATGGATGCAGGCCATGGTGGGCTCTTCAAACACATTTGCAGATAATCTGCCCATGAAAGACACTCCACAGAACAAATGATGATGTTGGCATCATAGGGTTTATTAAGCCAATTCAAAACTCAGTGAGAGCAGGAAGCAGGGAGGGCGACCCCAGAGCACAGGATGCAGTCGAGGTTGGAAGCGGCTCCTGCTGAATCCTGAGCTTCCTCCATGTTCTTGTGACTTCTGCCTCAATAGCTTCCCCGGAGTGGGGCTCCAAACACAGGGCCCCAAGACAAAAGTACTCAGGACCAGTGACTTGAACCTGCCTGAGCAGATACAGAGACCAGTGTCCAAAGACACCACTGCTTGAAACTGGTTGTTCTCTGGATAGAGGACGCATTGGGTCAGAACGGGAGTCACCCATGGGTGCTAAACTAAGACTGTGTAGGGTTCTGCTTCTTTTATGTAAGGTAGATTATGAATATCCATTGCCCAGAAACCTCAAGAACATTAAGCTCTTAGTCCTGTTCTATTATACGTTTTGTTTCAGTGCTGGGAATTGAAGATAGCTAATTTTCCATCCTTTTCTATTTCATATGTCTTGTGATTTCTATTTACACCTTTTAAAGTTTCACTGATTTTTACTGTTTTATCATTTAAAACAGATTTTGATACACTCAAAAGTATAAAATGGTATCATCTGCCTAATCCAGATTTTCATACGCAACAGTAAACCTGAATATCTAAGTAATTATTTTTCCTCTCATAAACTTAAAATGATATGGCAAGAAGTATAGTTTACTTTAAAAGTTAGTAAAATGTCAAGGTATTTCTTAATCAAAATATTTTAATTGCACTCTTGTGTTACTCCCTCAGTTAACATCGAGGTAGAAAAAGAGTAATAAAACCTTCAGGAGCTTTAGTAATTTGGTGCTCATTTTAGTTTTAACTACAAGTAACTGATTTCTCATAAATGGAAATTGATAATAAATGTGTAAGGAAGAGCTCAATAAAATATAGTCTATGTATTTTCTGGAAATCTAAGCATTAAACTGGAATATTCACTTCCCAACTCTGTGGGATACATGAGCCCAACACTGTCTGCTTCGTTTGGAAACTAAACCCACAACCGATACTGACACTCGAATTCCACTACTTTTTTGGCAAAAGGGTGGTTTTTAGCTTTGTCTTTGGGACAAAAGACATGAAAAGTCTAAGAAAAAACATAAAGGAAAAGCTAGGTTTCTAGTTTCTTCACCCTTCATGTGCACCCTCACAGGATGCCTTTCCCTTTCAGGAAATGCTGGACATAATGAAAGCAATATATGACATGATGGGGAAATGCACATACCCCGTCCTCAAGGAAGATGCTCCCCGACAACACGTGGAGACGTTTTTCCAGGTGGGAATGAAAGCAGTCAGGGAGGGAGGGCAAAGCACCCTGATCCACCCAGGATACAAAGGGGAATGCTTCCTGATGGGGACAGAGCAATAGAGTGCACACTTATTATAACAGGAGATTGTATTTACTGAACAGCCAGCACCTCCTAGGTGACTAAGCAGGCCTTCTCCTCACCACACCCATTCTCATGTGGTTCCCAAAAGACTTTAATGTGATGATCAATCCTCACTAAGCCCAGTTTAATAGCTGGAAACCAGGGATGGTAAGCTGCAGCAAACTGTCCAAGTCCTGTCACATTTGCCACACAGGGTGTGTGTGAGGTAACTCACGCTCACATTACACTGAGGAGAGCGCCCTCTACTGAGGAGCACACACTCTGCAATGTTTTGGTCCCATGATTGTAGGAAATCACTAGTTCTTCCTAGGTTTTAGCCTCCCCACAGAACTCAAGCTGATGGGTTATCTCATTGTGGGCTTCAGCCTGTGGCGCACAGGGGAGGTCATCAAATGTTGGGGGTCCCAGCACTCAGGGTCAGCCCGAGGGGGACCAAAGGAGCTCCACCGTGAGGGAGGGAGCAAGTAGGCGCAGGGTCAACACACAGACTCTGGGAGTTGGGCGAAAAGCCAACAGTGGTGGTCCTCTGCAAACTCATTTATTCAAGAAAGAGCAGAGTGTCTTATAAGTCTTGTTAGCCAATAGCCTGATGGGATGGGGTCCTGACCACAGCCAATTGCAGTTTGTTCCCAGGTAGATTAGGTTCTCTCCAGGTGCCAGAGACTGGCTTCACAACCAACCGGTGTGGAGCACCACACCCACGAGAGCCACTCCTCCATTCCTCCTGGCAGGTGGTCTAGCCAGGCCCACCCTGCATTATGCCCAACAATCAAAAGCTAAGTCATGCTTTGTTTCTTTCTCAACAGAAAATGGACAAAAATAAAGATGGGGTTGTTACCATAGACGAGTTCATCGAAAGTTGCCAAAAGGTGAGGAACAGAACTAACCCTCTTGTTCCTGTCAGCCAGTTCTGGGTGAGGTAAATCAGATGCAGACACTAACCAGAAAACAAGCACATTTACAAACACACGCAGTCAAACAGCGTGCCCCTCCTGAGGCAGAAATTACATATGCACTGTTTTTAGTTATGAAGGCCTTTAGAGGGTATTTATTACCAACTAAACAAACAAAAACATATAGACGTAAATTACTCTTTCTGAAGCTGAAGAGACAGAGGAGGAGTTAAGGGCACATAGTGCTCCTGTAGAGGACCAGAGTTCAGTTCCTAGCACCCACACTAGGCAGCTCACAACCTCCTATAAATTAAACTCCAGTGGATTCAATACCCTCTTCTGGACTCAGTGGGCACCTGCACTCACATGTACACCAATAGACACAGATACACATAAATAAAAAAAAAAAAACCTTACTCCTTTTTCAGACTTAGTTTATTTATAGCATGTGTATTTATTATATCTCCATAGAATTAGAATCCTAGAGCAGCAAACTATGGAAGCCTATACTGGATTTCTTTTTTACACTTACTTGTTGTGGGAGGTTTTGGTGGGGGATGAGAGTGGATGCAATACCATACACATGTGGAGTGAAAACACAACTTGGAAGAGGGGGTTCTCACATTCCACCACGTGGATCCAGGTCATCAGGATTTTTAAGAGAAAGTTCAATGATTCAGTGTATGTGGGCAAGAAACAGCAGTTAAAACAGAGAGGAACAATTCTGGGGAGAAATCTGGCAGGTACATGTGGGAAGCCTGTGTTTTTATTTTTTATAAGTGGGTCTTTTTTTTTTTAAGAATGTGTGTGTGTGTGTTCTATTGTCTAAGTAATCTTACATAATTTTTCAGTACTGTGGCTAATTAAACCCAGTTTCTAATTAGAAGACAAAATGTTAAAAATTAGAATATAGATCATACTCAGGAAGAATTCTGAGAAACTGAAGACCAAAAACACATTAGTAATTGTACTAGTGTTTGAAATCCAGAGGGTTATTAATTTTGCTTATTAGAACCATCTGACCGGATGTGTATCTGGGTAAAGCCATAATCCATGTAAAAACAAATGTGGGTGTTTCGCGTTTTCTGCTTTGATCACTCATCTGCACTTGCTTCATGCAGGCTTCCTTTTCCACTCACATTTCAAGGTCGAGGTCTCACAGAATTACAGTGGTGACAGCGACCCCCTAAAGCTGACAGAACTTCGCTTCAAGAGAAGCACCACTGGCCCAGCTGCCATTTCCCACCCATGCACAGGGCTCTCTGACAGCATTCACCAATGCACACGGCCCACTGGCAGCATTCACCAAGGCACACAGCTCACTAACAACATGCACACAATTTACACGTGCTCTCAATGGCTCAGTCTGTTCCTGTAGCTCACTTAGCTGTAGGTTAAACTGAACACAACCATGATGCAATGGTTTCTCCTAACCGATCCTTTCTCTGGTCCTGAGATCTGCAAACGCAGAAACTCCCAGCCCTGGAGCTCGTACATCTGCACGCCCTACCTGGAATGCCAGTTCTCATTCGCCCCCTTTGACTTGAACTTCACTGTTTCTACCCTGACGTTATCACTTGAGAAAGACCCTCATCCAGCACTGGGATTTAAATGAAACAGCTAAAGGCAAACTCAAGAGAGCATATAACCGGCCCTTGTGATTACCTATGTGGAAAACAGAGGGAGCGGCAGACGGCTCACCCCAGAGCATGTGAGCCCTGAGCCCCGGCCACACCTATGCACACAGCAGTTCTACTGCGGAGGGAGGGAAGCTGCTACACTTTACCCGCACAGCCGGACGTTTCAAGGTAGACATGCCTAATTTACTAGTTCTGTTTCTTCACTACAGGATGAAAATATCATGCGCTCCATGCAGCTCTTTGAAAATGTGATCTAACTTGTGAAATAGTCCCCGTGGGAACAGACAAATGTGAACTACTCCGCCACACTGACAAGCTGGAGCTGCCACCTTTAGCATAGATTGCTCAGCTTCACACTGGGGCATATTATGCAAACCAGCTTTGTTTTCATGTAAAACAATCCCCAGAGGTTTAAGTTTTCCAGTTTAAATCTGCATCTTTTCCACAATGTCACTGAGTTCATGAGATGTGCTAACTCATTTCATACTCTGTGAGTCTTCAAAAGGAATAGAATCTGGCACATCGTTCTGATCCTTTAGCCACGGATTAATAGAGGCTTTCACAGGTCGGTGGTTTTAAAATACCAGTGCTTTTTCCTACTTTACTTGTATGTACTGTCCTAGGATTTTAAATGGTTTTCTAATCTATTTACATCTGTATTTAATTTTCAGAAAGCAAATTAACTTGCATTTAATTCCATTTATATAACACTAAAAAAAATTACAATTAAAAACTAAAAAATACGCACTCCCAATTTCTATGGCTTTACCACCTTCTTTTAAAGACATTAATTTATATGCCATTCTTTAATCACAGTTTAAAAATTAGTTTATGATCAAACGTCAGCATATGCCTAATAAAATTTATTTTAGTATTTCTTAATTTTCCACATCAAAGCCAAGGCTTATATATAATACATGTAACCTGTATGATACTACTGTTTTATTTTATTTTATGAAGTGAAAATTCAAGGTGTCAAACAAAGCAAGGATGTTTACACACATGCAAAGGGTCAGTATGTCTGTCCTAAACACAGTAATACTTACTAACATTAACAGATGCCCCTAACAGCAGTAAAGACCAAGTCCGGTCCTTCCCCTCAGTGTCTTCACAGCATGTTCATCACAAGCCATTCAGGGACAGAGAAGCCTTGACTATCCCACAGCCTACTAGGACAAACATCACACACAATATATTTTGAAAGCTCCAGTGATTCTATCATACTGAAAACTATCACTAAGACTGTATAGAAAATGAATATGAATATCAAACAATTCATCTGCACTGTATCATGATTTAGTGCATCATAAATTCCAACAATTCAGAGTCCTTCTAATAATCTGAAGTCTCAACTGTAAAGTCACCACTACAGTACTATAGATCCCACATCTACCCTATCACAGGACCAAGAGGAGGAGGAAATTTGCACCTGTCTGCAACAGTAAATCAGGTATCTACTCTGGTGTGTAGAGACAGGATGCTGGAAGCCGCCCTGCTCCCACCAGTGTAGAGATTAAGAGTAGTGCAGTACACGTACTGAAACCTGCCTCCGCGTGTCTGTGTCAACTCAATGTGCGCATTTTGTATTTCAAAGAGGAAAAAATAAAAGCAAAATAAAGTGTTTATTACGCTACTGTCTGTTATAAACTTTTATATTCTGCCAAGTTTTGTAATTAAATACTAGATTAAAACTGTTATTTTTTTCTTATAGAATTTTCCAGATCGCAGGTATTTGGGGGGAGTTCTGAACACAAAGAAGAAAGAACAAAGCAAGACTAGGGGTCAGGCAGCTGTTGTAGCTGGCATGGTCTAAGGGTGTGACAAGGAACTAGAAACCTGGGAAATGAGAGGGTCCGACAGACCAGGAAGCAAAACCTGCTGGAGGGTGGCATTTCTGCAGTATGGCTCCTCAGAGAAGCTTGTCATCGTTCAACTGACAGCTGCGTGACTATCTGAAACAATAATTGCAGAGGGGTCAACCTCGGCACTCTCCATGGCTTCCAGGGCACATAAGACCACTGCTCCCATTTGACAGTGACTGTCTCCATGTTTTCTGAAGTCTGGCTCTGACTGGAATGAATGGGTGTGACTGCTCTGGACCCTCTCCCCACTGGTCTTGACAGTAAGACAGAGAGTCTCATTCCTGTTTTCTCTTTCTTGGCCTTTACTCCTTCCTCTTACAGAATGACCTACAGGAGCTTTTAGCACATCAGATATCTGGAGGATGTCTATAAATTATGTTTTTAAAAAAACAAGTAATTATTAAACACAAATAAGTACTACAAAATCACAGAATTAAGATTTATTTTCTGAATACCTGTATATATACATCAGTATCTTCAGGCTATGAAATGCAAAAATAGTATTTACTTAAATACAATTAATACCTAAAGTTTAGGCAGTTTTAACAAGTTGTAATAAACAACATATTTTCAATAGACTTTTCACATTTAAAACATTAAACTGAATACTCTGGAAGGAAATGTTCCCAAGCATCTACATTATAAAATACATATTTATACACTGGAGTTAACAGTGAATTCACAAATATTTACCTACCATATTAAATTTCCTCAGTCTTGATATATATATATATATATATATATATATATATATATATATATCCCAAGAATAGTTAAAAAAAAACCTAAAAATAAAAATAAGTACACAGCTACAAAACAATCTTCAAATGGGTGTTATAAACAAAAATGTGCCAGAAAATACATATGATAAAATAAATTCATAATGGTTCTTCACACAAATATCAAAAAAGTAAAAAAAGTTTAAAAAAAAAACCCTGACAAAATTAAGCAGTCACAAGTTATTTTAATTATTTTCCATTATCACTTGTCCTTGGTGGTTGCCTGCTGGTTGATAAATAGCTAGTACTAGGTTTCAACCAGACTGGATACACTCTGAATAACCCAGGAAGTATAATCAGTGGCTGTGACTCAGAGTAAACAGAAATGAATAAAGGTTCCATGGGTACAGCAGTCAAAGCTTGATACCTGTGGGCAGGAAGTAAGATGGCTTTTGCTGGTTCCGTTATTCAACAGCACACAGAGCAATAGGTTGGTATTTTGGATTTGATGATGGTAAGACTTCCCTGACAACAGAAAGAAAACAAACAGAATCATTAGAATCAGAGTTACCCTAGTAATACCATTTAATAACATTTGCATTAAGTAATGACTAACAACTATCCATGACCTAACACAACAAATAAAAAAAGGAAAAATCAAATTATAGAGCAAGAGTTAAATCTTTTCTCAGAGTTGAATAAAATATAGAAAACTGTCTTGTGTATGCAGAGATGGAGCTAGGAGCCAGAGCAATATTTAAGACATCCTCCCCATCACCATTATCAGACCTGGACTAATTACTTCTCTGCACCTCAGTATCTTAATCTTCAAAGAAAGAAGATGCCAACAAAGTCTACCTCAGAGGCCTGTAGTGGAGACTAAATGAATTCAAGGCTTAAGATGTACTTAGGGAGTACTTGTCATGAAGTTAAGTCTCACAGACTCTAGAACAGAAAAAGGAATTTTCCTTACATTCACAAAGGACAGTAACATATCAAAAACAAGCACTGTAATAATCCAGGAGAAATCTATAGATATAATTCCAACAGGACATGTTCTTCTGCAATTGTATCCTTATTACTAAAACCTAGATAAGGGAGGACACACAAAGGAGAGTAAAGAAGTCCGAAGAATATCTAAGATCCTTGTAAATATAAAAGCTTTTTCTTTTTAATTCTGTATTTGAAACATTCAAAGCTAATGAGACTGAGTAGCAATAAAAGGATTGCTCCCTCCAGGGCCAACTCCCTTTGCAGTCAATCTCCAAACCATAATCTGCTGCTTCTAAAATATAGTTCCATTCTGACAACCCCCGCTCTAATACACAGACATCCATGAGATCTAACATGATGGCCCTGTCCCTTCTTCCTGTCCCCGTCCTGAGGAAGTTTCAGATTAAAAAGCGCCTATCATCATTCAGCATCTCTCCACTTGCATTGCACAAGGCACGGAGGGGCAAATACCTCCAGGATTCAGAGATGATCAAGGGCATTTACACGCAAGTGCTTCATCCTGCTCCGTAGGGACACCGGCCAGTATAGGTATTGCTTCTGTACTTTCTCAGCTAGTGTCTGAATACTAATTGGCCTCAGGCTCAAACACAACAAAGAAATTCATTTTCTAACAGTCCTTAGAGGCTTAATTCCTCATCAAAAATTTGTGTTCATCATGCAAAGATTACAATCTATTTTAAAAGTTATTAAAATCAGCCGAATTAGAAATAGTCATCATAACATCGAATACACTCACAGGTATTTCCTTTAATTCTTTAAAAATACTCAAAATGAAACTAAGTTCTGTAATGTTAAGAAAATTACATGGAATGCATCATTAAAATCAAACAAAACAATCTCCTGATATGAAACCTTTCTAAATCAGGATCATACAACTCTCTTTCAAATGATAACATCATACAGTCATAAAATTCCCCATATTCTTGTCCCTTAAAAAGTCTGAATTGACAGAACTCTATTAGGGTGCCCTGTGTGCTAAGTCCTTTGGACAAAGCCACAGTAATGTGCAGATGTCATTTCCATCTACAGGGAGATTCTAAACCTCAAAACAATATACCAGATTAACGGGAATATACCAGATTATACCTGCTCAGTATACACAAAGACCTTGAATTTCTCCCTGGTACCAGAGAGATACAGAAATCAGTAAAAATAAAAGTATTTTGCTGTTGTCCAAATCTCTAAGTTAGTCTCCTTCTTCCTGAACTTGTGACAGGTCAAACCAAAAACATCTAACCTAGAGCTGCATCACAAAAGTGCACAGGCCTTGTTTACGCAGCCTGGCCCTGCACCCTCTGAAGACCTGTACCACCTCAGAGGGCAAATCCCTAGCTCTGAAGGTAGATGAAGACCAGCCCTGCACGTCCACACTGCTTCAGCGTGCAGAACCAGGGTGACACGCCTTACCGCAATCCATCATGAACAGCAGTAACATCTACTCACACTTCCGCCCTGCTGCTCTAGCTTCTGTAGGGCGCTGGTGATTGGCTCTTTGAATTTTTTGTCCATTAGCCTCTTAGAAAGCTTTTGAAGTAAAATTAGAGAGGATAAAAGGATTTTAAAAAATAACACTTTGTTTGCCATAAGCATAAATAAAATTTTACAAATATTTTAAAGCTCAAGGTTTGTTTCAGTAAGCATCTCATTTACATTTACCTCTAATAAACCCTGCTGTATTCTTTTAAAACTTGAATTTACATTATTTCAAGTACTACCTATTCAACTATCTCGGGCTGGGGACAACTGGGTTGGTAAAGTACCTGGCTTGCAAGCATGAAGACTTGGGTCACTCCCCAAGACACACAGAAAACGCTGGGCATGTGGCCTGTGTTTGTCACTCCAGCACCAGGTGGGTGGAAGAGGGTCCCTGAGACACACTGACTGGGCAATGGACCCTTACTGGTGAGCTCCTGGTAAATGGAAACCCATCTCAGAGGGAGTGGGCAGTATTTCTGAAGATGATACCTGAGGAAGTCCTGTAGCCTCTACATGCATACATACGCATGCACACACAAAAAAGTAAGTAGCATACTTTTCCATTCTGTCACATGCAAGAACACACACAGGACTATAACAGAAAGCTACAGTGTTAAAGCACATACTATCCAACAATAAGAGGGGAAAATAACAGACCATTTACATGAATAATTTAGTAACAGTGACTGATAAGAGGAATCAGACTACCACAAGACAACTTATTCCTGGGTACGTCCTAACAGCCCAAAGCTGGACAGGTGGAATTTTGTTTAAAAACGAGAGCATAGATGAATGGAGACAGATTCAAAGGAGTTAACAGAGAAGCAGTGCTATTTAGATAGTCAAACACAACAGGTCTGATGCCTTTAATCCCAGCAGTCAGGAGGCTGAGGCAGGTGTTTGAGGCCAGCCTGGTTTATATAGCAAGTTCCAGGCCAGCCAGGACTACATAGTGAGACCCTGCTCAAAACAACAAAACGAAAACAACAACAACAAAAGGTTTGTACTCCTGTAGACAAAGATCTAGACATTTCAGCTCAGTTCTCTTATCAACTATTTAGGAAACACAAATGCAGCCCAGCCAAAACCTCACCATTCATCAAACACTTAAAGGCCATGTGACACAGTTCTTTTCTGGTATTCCTCCTCCTATTATGAAATCAACCCAGCAGGACTATTTGATAGCACTGTGTATTATGTGATAAAGCCTGTCAGTCAAGCATGGAAGAATAGGAAGGATCAAAGGACACTCCCAGAAACACAAAGCCATGTGAGAAAGGGAATTATGATGTTCTAGGCAGTTTACAACCAGGACTGGTCGGCTTAGCTACCTCCAGGATGGTAGACTCAAAGCTCTTAGAATGCCCTACCAGAGTGTCTGTGTCAACCTGACATGTGATTTATGCTGGGGGCCTTGGGCCACAGAATGTCAGCTACATTCTGAAGATGCTACACACTGTCATCAACCACACATGTAGACGGTCATGCCTGAGTAACAGACACCAACATAAACCCTGGACTCCCGGCTCTTTTGGTGAATGCTCCCACTCACTGCTGCTGGAAGAAGCAAGCACGATCTGCAACTTCGCAGGGTGAGAGGAGTGGAGGCTCTGTGCCTTGATGACTTGGGCTCTGCTCTGTGTACTTCTGAGTTTGCTAATTCTAATCTGTATCTTCCATAATAAATTTTAACCATGAACAAGGTCATACTTTGCATTCTGCAAATCTCAAAATGAAAAAGAAAAACAAAACTGAAGAAAAGAATGGCTTTGGTAAGACAGAACCTCACAAAAGGCTTCTATTTCATAGCTAATCAATATGCCTTGAATAGCTATACTTGTCAGTAATTTTTATTTCAAGTTTCATTTACTTTTTATTCAGCTCTTATAGGCCCATTCCATTAAAGAAAATATTAGAGACACTGTCCACTGATAAAACAGTTCATGACTTACAAAGCATAATCTGCACTTGTTAATACTGACTGCCAACCTGACTGGACAGAGATGCCTAGCAAATAAAACACACCTTAGGTTTGTGTGTGATTTTATTTCCACAGAGTCTAAGATCATGAGGGCTCTGACATGACTGGATTTAATCCTGGTTGGATTCATATGATGATGGGCATTACTAGGAGTAGTGAAAGTAAGTGATGGGACCTTTGGAGAAAGTGGATTACTAAGAGGCAGTATCCCAGCCCCTTCCTGTACACTCATTTTGCTTCCTGCTCACACGATGTGAACTGCTCTACTCCACCATGTCCTGCCATGAAAGTCTGACACCCGTGAAATTCTGACCCAAAATAAATCTTGCCACCCTTTAGGATATTTCTGCTGAGTATTTTACTGACAGGACAAGAAAGGCAACCTTTCAACAAGAGGGACAGAATTTATTTAAGGATTTGAGTCGGTTCACTGACTAATTTGAAGACTTAAATTGTGAAGACACATACATACAAGCATCTCTAATCTCCGCAGTACTCACACTGGTAAGCAAATGTTTCAGGTGGTCATTCAGAGATGCTCCAACGACGGTGCTTAGCTGTACTAGTGCACTCAGCCCTCTTTCGAACACACCGTCATCTGGATGGACCTGCGCGGACAAGTATAGTAGAGGGATGGCGGGGGTGGGAGGTGCATAGAAAGGGAAGATAAGTAAAGAAAAAGGCAAGCAGGTGAGGGATAAAGATTAAACACTTAAACATTTGAAGATGATCAATCAACAGCAGACTTTAAGAAATAAACTTAAATGCAGTATATCCAGAGGCAAAAAAGAAATTTCTGTCAGACTGAAGTATTAACTAAAATGAATCTAGGAGAAATAAGACTACTTTGAGGTTCATTATTTCCTCAAATTACTCAAAAATATTTATTTTTACCTCCAATATAGTTATTGTGTTCTCTAAAGGGTTCTTCAAACGTACAAATTATTGGAGCCAGAGAACCAGTGATTTGACAGTGCAGTACATATCAAAACCACAGGTAAAGGACTAATTTGTACATAAAATAGGGGTTCGGGACAGCATACAATATTCTGCATGTATCACTTTGCATCAAAATCATGTGACTGGAAACAAAATGTCCAGTGAAATAAACAACATACCAGAGCTGCCTTAAGCACAGGGATCAGTCTAGGGAGCAAAGGTATAGCCTTTTCAGGAGCATTTTTGACCAAGAGCAATTCCCTAAAGCCCTCCTTTGACACAAAGGTGTATGGATGTTTAGTCTCTCTCAGACCCTGCCAAAGACAAAATAAAAACATGATTATCATTTTATTATATTAACAACCGAAAAACTCAAAAACTCAATCCTTCTGGCCTAAGTGAAATCACAAGTTTGGTTAATGTTTTCCAAATAAAACTACATAATTTCTTTTTAAAAAATTATTTTTATTTTATGTGTATGAATTTAATGTCTGCATGTAGGTAGGTGCACTCCTGTCATGCAGTGTCCTTGGAGGTCAGAAGAGGGCGTCAGATCCCTGGATCTGGAGTTAACAGCAGTTGGTAGCCACCACGTGGGTGCTAGAAATTGAAATCAGGTCCTGAGCAGGTGCAGCCAGTGCGCTTAACCTCTGAGCCATCTCTCTAGGCTTAATAATGTATAATTCCAATTATATAAATTGTCTAACAAAAGACATACAAAAAAAAAAAAACAGTAAGAAAATGGAAAATGAAAGGAAAATCCAAAAGGAGACCAAAAAAATTAAGGAATAAAGAAAAAAGGTGCAGAGACAGAAAGAAAAAGAGAAGAGGAAGCTAAAGGCAAAGGTAAGGCAACTTATAAAAGAAAACAAGAAGAAAAAGTCAGCAGCTGCTGAAATAAATGTGCGCGTACACTGCTAACCACTGTCTGAAAGAGCAAAATGCTCAGTGGTCCGTGGTACTGCACCTTCACCTGGTTCAGAGTTCCTAAAGTATACTTCCTTCATATTTAGATGTATTAAAGATCTACTGTTAAAACTTAATGCCACGTTTTTTTCACAGTGGAATACAATTTGAACCCCTCTCCTCCCCTCAAAAAAATATGTACAGAATTTCTTACTGGGCCTTTCCTCCTAAATACACTGCAAAACATGTAGACAATACTCTATGACTTCATCAACTTCTATTAGTCAAGATAATAACACCATCAGACCTTAATTAGCAGCAAAGTCACACTAGACATACTAGTTTCCACATGTTTTGTCTCTTTGACATGAGTATCTGCTGTTACATGATGATCACACACCACTTTTCTGTCTTCTTATGCCTTTGAAAACAATATCATCAATCACGTGGAATCATGATAAACAGACGTTTATCATTCTAAGAGTACCTGTTATCTTCTGCATTTTCAAGATGGAAAGATGCCTACACACACACACACACACAGGCACACATTACATAACTAGATAGATGACAGAGAAATTTAAAAGAAAAGGCCTGATTTTATGTAGAATAAAGTCAGAGCCCCTTTCAATTAAAGCATCCCCTAGGAGTAGTGGGAATACCCAGCTACCACTAGTTTACTTAGTCTAAAACATGGTTTGCTAATGTTTGTAAAAGGTTTAAAGAAAAAAAAGAACTAGAGAAACGTCACTGCAAAATCTTTAGTGTCAAATAAGGGGCGCTCATCAAATTTAGCCTACTCATTAAAAAATACATTTTTACAGTACATATAACATAAATAATACATTATAAACCAAAATAAACAATTCTTTGTTACAAATATAAGTTCACAGAAAAGAATAAATTTACTCAAAAATTTATAGGAGGAACCAAGAAAATTTGATGTAACAACATAATTTTTAAAAATCTGAATCAGTAAAAATTGATTCCATGCTAGGCATGGTGGAACAGCTCTTTAATTCCAGGTAGAGGCAGACACATCTCTGTGAGATCAAGGCCAGAATGGACTACAGAGCCAGTTCCAGGTCAGCTGGGGTTACAAGGAGACCCTGTCTCATACACTCAAAAATAATGTGTTTTTTTTTTTTTTTTTTTACTACCACTTGACTTCTCCCCAAATTCTTAGAGGAAAGGCAAGTATTTCGAGCAGTAAACAAAACACCAGTTCTTTCATGACCGTGTTTTACTTAGATTGTCACTCACTATTATTCTATGACTTACTTCACAAATACTGTGCTGTTTATTCAGGTTAAATGTCGTCAGTTTTATTTTAATCATTTGCTTCTTAGACAACAAATGATCCTTAACTCTAAAAGATACTGCTGGTTCATTTAATGCAAAGACTCCACCAATGTTTTTCTTCCTGACATTTTGTTAAATTGCAAAAACACTATACTATATAACAGATCCCATCAGGAGACTTTGGAAGTCTCTAAGGACTTTTCCATGATACACTATAAGAAGCAGCTAAACTCAAAGACGGGCTTTCCTTAAAGGGACACTTGGGAATTTAGTAGCATTTAATATCAATTATCCAAAAGGCAGCAAGTTATCAAAACAGGCTATAGACACAAGAACCAGGAATTTTGACTCCAGCTGTACAATTCGGAACTAAGTTGGCACAAATCAGTCTTCTGGAAATAAGTATCAATACATCACCAACTTTGCTATAAATCCCTGTTAGATGAATTTCATGTTTATAGAACTAGTTAACCCATTATTTATATATATATATATAGTGTGTGTATAAAACAATTATAGTCATTTTTAAGGGTTCCAACAATTATATAATATATAATATGTGTGTATAAAACAATTCCATTTCTTTAAGGGTTCTAACATTTAGGTGCCACTACTTGATCTTTACCTCAAAAGTATGGAAGAAGACTTATTTACAAGCTACAAAATAACTACTATTTTAGAAATATTTTTCTATTAACATTCAAGAGAAATGGAATATTTTACCTCAGCTAAAGTAATTAGAAGAGGATCAAATGGAAGAATTTCAGGAGGGCATTCCCACTGTAATCTGTGTTTTACTGAGCCATGTATCAATCTAAAATACAAAAGTCAGTGAATGTAACAAAACCCCCACAGCATACATCTCTCAAGCAGGGAGTAATCTTGTACCACATAACATATACTCTTTAGAGTTTAGCCATACTAGAATTACTCTTTAACATACAATAATATCATGACTCCATGGACATGGACAAACCAATGCACAGGTTGTTTTTTTTTTTTTTTTTTTTTTTTGGACTTTTTGAGATGGGGTCTCCCTGCAGACCCAGCTGTCCTGGAACTCACTATGTAGACTAGGCTGGCCTTGAACTCACAGAAATCCTCCTGCCTCTGCTGCCTCTCAAGTGCTGGGATTAAAGGCATGCATAACCAGGCCTGGCACACAGAAGCCTTTAAATTCCTGTTTCCACAGAATTGTTTAACAAGCTCCTATTTGTCAAATTTAGTTATGGTATTTAAGTATGTCACTCTCTATGAATCTTGGTGTGTACATGTTTCACCAAGATCTCTCTCAGACATAATTACAAAACAGGCAACGTACACAAAATGAAACCAGGAAAAAATTAGAAATGTCATGTTTTATAAAGAACACTCACACAGATCATTTCATCTTAACACTAGTAACACTAATAATCTGAAAGCAAACCAGGTTTGCTAACTACTAAAGAGAAAAATTAAAACCAGGACAGTGAAATGGGCCCTTTGAAGTCACAAGAGGCCATTGAATTAGGGTCTCTGAATGTCTATCCCACCCCCAAAGCAGTTTATTAAAATATATCATTACTGCCAGGCATGGTGGTGCAAGTCCTAAGATCCGGGCCTTCTAGAGTCAGAGGCAAGTAGATCTCTGTGAGATCGAGACCAGCCTGGTCTACACAGAGAGCACCAGGCCAGGGCTGCATAGACCTTGTCTCAAAATACCAAAACCCACCAACAATAATAAAAACGAGATCACAGCAAATTCTGTCTATCCTCAACTCCTGATCACACCCCAGCATGTCTTCTTTGCTTCTCTGCTCTGCTCCCTGCCCTCTCCCTTCCTGTGACCTTCAGAAAAGCCAGAGGCCTTGCTAAGGTAAGAGGTTTTACATTTTAGCCAAATCTGATGATTCTCATAGAAGACACTTGAGCAATTTAAAACCAAACAGAGTTTACATTTATATTTTTTTTCTTTTCTTCTTCTTCTTTTGAGAGAAGGACTAATGTAGATACCAGGATGGCCTCAAATCCACTATGAAGCTGAGGATGGCCCTGAACTTCTGATCCTCCTGCTTCTCCCTCCGAGTGTGGGAACTGAAGGTGTAGCCCACCCTGCCCAGTTTATGTAGCACTGGGGATAGAACCCAGAGCTTCATCCATGCTAGGAAGACACTCTGCCAATTGAGCTATATCCCTCACCCTTCCATTAGAATTCAACTTAGAATCTAAGTACGAAACCACAGTAATAAATTCAAGAACAGTTCTTGTGCTTATTTTCCACTAACTTTGAAGACACTATTAAAAAACTGTATTTTTTTAAGTTTTAGAGGCAAAAAGGAATTGATGAACTGGTATAAAGAAAATTTTCTATCATGCAGAACAGGATAAAACTGAGCATTCTCTAAAGGCATAAAAAATTTAACTAAGAAGATGCAAAGACAGTCAATATACTGTAGAAATTGCTTCAGTGCATTGCCGACTTTTAACATTTAACAAGATAGGATATTTTTATCTGCAACTTGCAGAAGCCTATGAATACTTAAAATGACTTTACCAAAAGTAGTTCATTTAATTTCTTAAAACTATTTGTTGCTTTACTATAAATGTCAATAATTATATATTGGAATTAAGGTCTTTTGCAACCATGTCCAGGGATCTATACTAATCCAACATCCAAAGTAGTGAGTCACCTTTACTTTAATCTCACTGGTAAATAAACTTTTCAACAAATTTAAATTAAACAGCGTACTGATTTCATTCAACAATTCTGAACAAACAGTCAGCTACACATTGTATTGATCTTACCTGCAAGGAACACCTCCTTTAGAGTAAATAGCAGCAAATGCAGAAGGGGCTCTTGACTGTTCACCAAACTGAAATTTAAAAAGGAAGATATTACCACCTCTTCCATTCAATGACATCTAATCAACTTTAATCCTGCTTAGATCAGAGGCAAAAAAACACTGTGTTTTCACATCAACCACCCCTGCTCAACCACATGACTGAGAACATCCCACAACCAGGCACTACACTTGTTTTCTCTATCTTTTAACTGGACGCAGGGGTTTGCAGGGGCCGAAACCACAGAGGGACGCGTCTTTCCACTCTCCCTCTTCTCTGAACTTTCAAGATGATGGCTGAATAAAGAGTGTGAAGCACAGGGAAGCGGATTTGGTTTAATCACCAGTCGATGTCCTACATGTCCGGTCAATAATCAACAGTGTGGAGTCCGAAGAACTCATGTATTTTCCCAGCTGACACTGCTTCTGTGAGATACAGACTAGGCTCTAGAGAGTTAAAGATCATGAGCAAGTCTCATAAAAATCTGAATATATCTTCCAGATTACAAAACGCGTTATAACTTTGCTACATGTTATTTTAGGAAGAGACTGATTCTATACCTACAATGATGATTTTAGGGATGGCCATCACAACAAACTGAACAACTGAAGTATAAAGACTTTCATTACAATCGATCAAAGACATTTTACAATTTAAAAACAAAAAGTAAATAAACGGTATTCTGAACAAAAACATGTAGTTGTCTAGATTACAAAATACAAATTTATTAACTTGTCTTAAAAATGTGAAGAGCTGATTTTTAAAAGTCATGTGTATAGCCAGCTGTGGTGGCGCACACCATTAATCCCAGCACTCCAGAAGCAGAGGCAGGTGAATCTCTGTGAGATCAAGGCCAGTCTGATCTACATAGCCAGTCCCAGGTCACCTGGGGCTACAGGGAGCCCCTGTATCAAAAAAGAATAAAAAAAAAAATCATACGTAGAAATTTAAAAATATAGAACAAATTTTCAAGTGACCAACTGATAGGATTGTTTGAATGGAACTTTAAAAACCTTGTACTTCTTTCTGAGGAGGAATTACAGCCAGATTAGTAAAGCATGCCCATTCTGTGAATTACTACTCAGAGCAGGGACTAAGTTTTTAAGTGACACTTTTATTGTTTTCAAGAAGAAAAAAGAGAGCTAATTCTAAACTTGCAGTCCTGGGCTGAACCACTCTGAATGCTCATCACAACCCCTCTGTTTGCTTGCTAATCTTGAGCTATTGTGAAGGAAAAGCTGATAGAAATCCTGATGAAAAAGAGACAACGCAGGGGGAATGAGAAGATGTAGAGGTGAGCCGGCCTGTTTCTTGTTTCTAACGTTAATGAACAGACATGGTTTCATTTGCCATATGCTGACCGCCACCATAGTCAGTCAAGAGCTTCCAGTATGCTCAGTCTTCAAAAGCTAAAAGCACAGCTAAGGGTGGCCAATAAAATCTGAGGCTGTGACACAGGCATGCTAATTTCTGGAAAATTCATTTATTTTCATGCAACGTATACATTTGTATTTTGTTAAGCTGTTTTGCAAGAGCAACAGGAGGGAAGTATTACAGTATGATTTCTGGTGGACCAAACTCATAGATTTATTAAGGAATGGTTCGAGGATTTTACACAAGGCACATGTAAGTAGACCACAACATAGCTATGAAATACAAGTTAATTCACTGATATGCTCACAGGAAACAAAAAATAAAGCTGGCATGCAATTCATGCTCTGCAGAGTTCACCAACGAATCTGGTAAGACATAACTAAATTAGCTCAAAACCAAAAGAAAGGAGACCCACGAAGGCATTTAAAAGGGTTCAACTGTGGTACGCAAAATGTTTATTATGGATAAAAACGTACTGAATAAGGAATCTTTTTGTACTCACGGGGTTAATAGTTTTAGGATTAAGTTTATCACTTGGCCGAGGATGAAGTCTTCTTGCAGCCTCTGGAGAACTGGTAGATGAGGAGGATTTGCTCCGCTGAACTGTAGTCTGGTGTTTCATTTGTGCACTTGAGGATGTCCTTTGATCATAGTTACCTAGAGAAAATAGAACATCAGTACAAAAGACATGAATGTACAAAACTATCTCAACCCATGTGGAACACAGACTGCCTCACCAACAAACTCTGCCCTTCCTTAGAAAAAGCAAAGCTCTCTACCTGTGACTCTGCTTCTTAACTTCAGGCCTGCAGGATACTCTGATCTCTGCATCGCTTCCCTTTCACCCCTGCAATCAAATGAAACAATTTCAGAATTTGTTGGTCTGTTATAAACATAAGACCCAAAAGAATACAGTTCAAAATACCACTGAGAAGACACACAGAAATTACAGCACAAGCAACTACTAAAGATTCTATCACCTACAACCATTTCAGTAACAGGAAAAGCATAACAAAAGATTAAAAGCACGACAATAATATTTAACTACAAAAGCGGGTATAATCACTAGTTACAATTTACAGCTACTCTGAAAAACCGATACACAGAACTTTTCCATTTGACAAAATACAAGGACTTCACATGAGATAAGGAGATGTTAGGAAGCATGGCCACTGTATCTCCTCCCTTACCCACCACCTCTGGGCTGGAGATTCCTCAGCACCAATGTTAGCACCTGCATGTGAGGTTCTCATTTCCAGTGACACAATGGACTCGCCTGCTCAGTTTACACCAAGCTCTTTAAATTGAACATAACTAAAACTGAGGCTATTCTTTGGAAACTACAAATCACTTGGTAATTTTAAAAGATTTTTGTACGGATGAGCACAGGCCTGCAGAGTCCAGAAGAGGTCATCCAATCCCTTGCAGCTGGAGTCACAGGTGGCAGTGAGCAACCTGACTTAGGTCCTCTGCAAGAGCAATATGTGCTCTTAACTGATAAGCCATCTCTCCAGCCACTTGCCTGCTTAAGATGTGAGCAGTTTTCTGTTTCTCAAACTAAAACCACAGGCTCATCACTACCTTTTCTCCCCACTGTCTACACTCAAGTTTACAGTTGTGAGGAGGAAGAGGGCAGTTCTGTGCTCAAATCTGAGTCAGACAGACAGCAAAAAGCTTTTCAAATATGTGAGGACACTGACTCAACTCCCCAGGTTTCTCTTCTGCAGGACAAACAATGATAGGTTCTTAAATCAAAAATCTTCAAAACCTCTGTGAAACAGAAGTTTAGGTAATATTCAAACACAATACATTCTCATGCCATGTAAAGACAAACTGAATGTATGGTACTATCATTCACACACACACACATTTTAAATTCCTGTTTTTGTTATGTAATACACAGATCTCATTTTCACAACCTATTATAAGTAGCAGTCTTTAGGGTATCACTTTATTTTCTTCCCCAAGGCATTTTCTAGTAATAATCAAAAGCTCATTAAGCTTACCAGATCATAAACTGAAATAAACTAACACAAGCTTTGAATATGTTAACCTACTGTAATGCATTTCTGTGATCCCTCAACAAGTATTTACTATCATGCCTGACCCAGAACTATTTCCAGAAGTTCTCCAGAGAGAATAATAAAGACCAGTTTTTGTTAAACTCCCCAACTCTTTAATTAGGAATAATTTCAGTAATCCAAGGATTGACGAAGACTAGGAGTGGTTAGCATAGTTACATCCCATGAGTTTTAGCTACTATGGTTTTCTTGACATTGGTATGTTATGTTATGATTTGGATAAGATTCCCACAAAAGACCCATGAGTTAAATGCTCAGTAACCAGCCTATGCCCATGATGTACATCTATCACAATGTGCTGCTTCAACAGAGGTTCTGAAATAACAGTCCACCTGACCATGGTAGGAAACACCTGGAACTACGAGCCCAAACAACACTTCCCTCCTTTTGAGTTGATTATCTGAGGGACTGGTTTAGAGAACACGGCACAAAAAGTTTTGTTAGTAGTATCAAGAAAAAGTACAGTCAATGTATTGAAATGCTTTCTCCTTTTCTGACAATTTTAACACTTTGAGTTTCACCAATGGAAGATTCATTAAATACAACTTATTTTGATGGTAAATTATAGTAGTTACTCTAGTGAAAAAGATACAAAAATGTCCAACCACAAACAAAAAGTGAGTATTTAGCAGCCTAAGATCACACACATTTTTCAATTCTATTCACCAATTCTGTGTGCGTGTGGTATGTGTGGTGGTAAGTATGCGTGTTCGTAAGTGTGTGTGCATGCAGGTGGAGGCCTATGGCTGTCCTTTTCACCTTATATATTGAGGCAGGATTGCACTGAACCCAGAGCGTACCGTTTTTCCTAGTCTGGCTACTCAGTTCGCTCTAGGGAGTCCTTGTCTCTCTCCCATGTGCTGGGATACCAGGAGGGTCATCATATTCACCTGGCTTCTCAAAGAACACTGGTAATCTAAGAACCCAGGGCCTCAGGTTTGTTCTCAAACACTTAACCAGTGGAGACATCTCCCCATCCCTACTTTATATATTTTAAAAATAACTTACTTTCATTATTTTTATTGTACGTGCATTGCCTGCATGCATGTTTAGTGCACAGTTTCAAGCAATGCCCACAGAGGTCAGAAGAGGGCATCAGATTTCCTGCAACTGGAGTTAAGGATGGTTGTTAGTGGCAATGTGGGTGCTGGAACTGAACACACGTCCCCTACAAGAGCAGCCAGTGCTCCTAACCACTGAGCTGTCTCTCTAGGCCCCTACTTTATATTTTAAATGAGTTCAAAAGCTACTGAATCTCTTCATTGGAAAGGCTTTTAAACACACTAAAAAGCTAAGCTTCCAAAGTTTTTTAATATTCAAGGTAATATGTGTGTGTGCAGCTGTGCTCTATGTCCCTCTATATGGGTATGCAGGTGGATGAGTCCATGGAGACCAGAAGCTGATATTGGGTGTTTTCTTCTACTGCTCTCCACTGTTTTACAGGAACAAGGTATCTCACTGAACCAGAAGCTTGCTATTCGGGTAGGCTGGTCTGCAAGTCCCTGGGATTTGCCTGTTCTGTCCCCCTCTGCCCCCACCACACGTGCTACAGTTATAGCTATGATCCATAGCCCCTGGCTTTTAAGTGTAAACAGGCACTGGGGATCAGATGAAACTCAGGTCCTCATGCTTACACAAGCAAGGATTTTACCACTGGCCATCTGCCCAACCTCCAACAAGGTAGATTTTATGTGTAACACCCATATGTAATTTTCAGCAATAAGAACACACATGAGAAATGATGAAAATATTTCTATGTACACATTCAAAATGCTCTATATAAGGGAAATTCTTTACAAAACAACTATTTTTCCACTGTTTAAAGATATCACTCTTTATGGACTGCTCATGTTAAGGGCAGTCACCCCTCATCTCATTCTTAGGAGGATTCCAGGCAGTAGAATCCATAAATAAATTAACATGGAACGCCAAAATTATGTCACAATGTCAGAGAAAAAAAGGCAACAAAACCCATTGTTTTTCCTCAGGTTAACTGGGCACGGCAAATAACTGAGGGGCCTTCAGAGGCCCCGTATTAAAGCTAGGAAACCATACTCTCATTGTTTTACAAATAGATTTCTTCATACATACTTTCACTCCCCACTACAATAAGCTTGCTAAGATTAGTGAAATGTCATCTTCTACATACTACCTAATTAGATATCTAGAAAGTTCCAAGTGTTCAAAGGGCACCCAGGTAATGAAGTTGTGTTCCATCTGTAAAGTCCCTTCAAACCCCAAAGGACATTTACCAGTGACCCTTTCAAACATAAAGTAAAATCTGCTTTCCACCTTTCCAACGTCGCTACCATCCCCATCCCCACCCATTTCCAAATACCCAGGACCAGTTCAGCGGCAGGGCGGTGTACAAGTTGGGAAAGTGGAAGTGTGTAGACACCAGAGAGGAAAAACAGAGCCCATGAGGTCAACAAACTCTAATCAAGCAGCGCCTGAGGGCTGGAGACGCAGGCCCTTGGCTCCCGTGCTCCAGGTCCTTAACAACGGGTCCCGCCGGCTCTAGCAACAGGACAGGTATCAGAGGCCCAGCGGATTTCCAGGAGGATGCGCACGCGGACCCCGTTCCCGCTCCTCCAGCCTCGCCCGGCCCGCCTACCCGCCACTATCCGCACTCGCCACCGCACGGGTGGGGCTTCCGCCCCTCTCAGCCCCAATAACGCGCTACCCGGGCGGCCTCCAGGATCCAGGAAACAGGGACCACGTAGCTTACGCATCCGGCCCCTGGAAGTGACGTCAAACGCGCGCCGCTTGAACTAAGGGATGGGTAGGGAGACCACTGACGCTCCGGAGGTTGCCTGGCAACCAGGTGCGGGGCTTTCCCGAAGCTGCTACAGAACTAACAAGGCTCCAGTGGCGATTTCTGCCGCCAGAGGAGCCCCTGGTGCAAGGCCAAGGGGGAATAAGTTTCAGGAAGAGACGCTGACTGGCCCCAAGCCCTTTGCCACGGCCGCTCCCCAGTCTCTGTGCTTAATCCGTAGCTTCTCAGGAACATTTACTGTCCTCCTTTGATCCTGCCTTACTTCCTGGCAGCCTGGGAGTGTGAACTGTTGCCCATACCTGTCTGCCCAGCTGTGGAGTTTTTAGCTTCCTGGTTAGCTGTTTCACAAGCCCCGCTGCTCTAATTAATTTCTTGTTTGTTTTACTAGTCCGCATGCTGTTTCGTTAAACTGCAGAATTCACATCTAATTTAATAGCTATAAGTATATTATTTTGACTTTCAGATTATTCTAATGAAATTGGTGCAGGAGAATGTGCATTCCTTTCATTCATCAGCAATCATTTGGGTAATTTTGTTTAAAAGACTGAACTCTTTTGGATACTTAATCCACTCCTTAGAATCCTCTCGTTGCAAACCTAAAGCCTTAACTTTCTGCTCAAGTCACAGATACACATTTTGCACTGTCTGCACACACTTGGCTGTTCAAAGCCTCCCGCGCTCTTGTAACCCTTTATACTTAACTTATAGCATAGAAGTCGCTTCACTACATTGTCTTTCTTCTGGAAAAGACTTGTATAATTTTCCTTTTTTGTTTCTCTGGTTCCCAGACAATGTGGTGAGTGTTCCGGAAATGCACTTTGCATGAATGAAATAATGAATAATTGCTGTCCATAACTGAAACTGGGTGAAATGAGAGCGTCCCCTAGTGGATTCTTAGTCTCTTCATAAAAGAATTTAAGAATGGATCCAATCAGAAGCTTTAGGACAATTTTATTGGAATTTGAAGAAAAATCCTCAAGACAGGCAAGTCAGCAGCTGCCTGGAGGAAGAGAATGGAGGGAGAAGAAAATAAGCCAAAAAGTCATGCAGGTTTAGAGCCTGTGTGGGATCAGACACATGGTGGACTGGCAGCCACATAGCTGGGAGAAGCTTTAGAGAAAAGATAGAGAAATACAAGATGGTAGGGCAGCCCAAAGCCTTAGAGAAAGCATGCTTAGAAAAGGGATATGAAGAAGAAAAGGAAAGAAGAATAATTCAGAAAAGCGAGCAGACTTATGGAGAGCTACATGTCTGTGGCCTGGTCCAGAAGAACTGCACTCTTAGGCCAGATTCCAGGCAGGAAAAGTTCACTGCTTCATTAACACACTCTGTATTCCACCCACCTATTTAGTATAGCTTAAGTTGAACCCACCTTCCTAAGGGTGACCCTGTTGACCAGTGAAACTGGAAATGTGGGTCTTTCAACAGATAGAGAAAGCTAAATAGCTATTAGCTCTCTAACATAGCCATGTTCCACAGGTGACATGTGAATTTTGCACACACTGTATCTTAATATTTTGCTACAATGCATTAAAATGTCTTGCTTTGTTAGACTAAAATTGTCTTCATTGCCTTTCTAGCCCCAAACATGCATGCTGAATTGTTTTAAGAAAAAATATAAAATATGGAATATTTCCATTCACTTTGTACTCCCTCTTCCTCAACTCCTACGTTTATTTCCTTCAATCTAATATCTTCAGTGTCGGGCTTAGCATCATATAGTTCTTGGAAGTTTAGTCCCACTTCCCTGGACTATAGAAATTATTTGTAGTAAATATAAAAGTGCCATGCATATGTTCTTCAGTTAAACTATCAAGATTTAAAAGTTACTTACACTCTTTATCAGTGTGAATAAAAGTCAACCCCCGCTTAAAAAAAGAAACCCTGCATCTCCAAACCAAACCTTCTGCAAGGCTGATCAGCTGATTAGAACTTCAGTGATTGTGGCGACTTTGGAATGTTGCAAGTCCAGAGCCATTTATCTTGGGCTATCTTTAGCCCCCTAAATAGCCATCCCTTGTCCACCTCTGATTCTGACTTAACATCCTGTGACTTAACAGATAAAACCCTTTGGGAGTGTATCAACAAAACCCTACCTTCTACCAGTCAAATGGCTGAGTTTTTTCAGGCAGCATTTGTAGCCTAAAGGTGAGATAGCTCTTTTACTATAACTACCTAGTTAATGTTTCCACCAGAGTAGTTATTATTCTTAATCTGAAGCATGAGTTTTTCCAAAGAAATAGCAAAATAACTAAGCAGAGTCATGACGTGAAGATTGTAAGAGTGTAATGATGAGAAGTGGTGACAGACTTGATTCAGCCTCATAGCATTTAATGTCAGCACAGTAAAAAAACAGCAATTAAGAACTCCAAACTTCCCAAAATTGAACCTTTTGGTAAAAATTGATGTAAGGGCATGGGAGATCTCAAAGCTGTTGTACAGAAGGAAGTTTATGCTGTTCATGGAGCTAACTGCATGATAACATCCTGGAATGCTATTGTGTAGGCTTCTCTTGCTGCTCTGACAAATGGCCATGCTTTTGGGGTAAGAGAATGGAAATTTAACCTGAAGTTCTGGAGTAGCAACTTGAGTCTAATAGTGACAACCAAGTTGACTGGAAGACTGTGTTCTTTCCTGGAAACTCAAGAAGACTCATTCAGATTGTTGTCAGTTTGGCATGATTGACATTATGCTGTCTCTGTCTTCTCATTAGCTTTAAGCTGAAGACTATTGCTAAATTGAAAAGCTACTTTATTCTTAACTTGTTTCTAAAGGTTCACGTATTGATATTAGGTTCATATTTTGTTCTTGTTTTGTTCCCATAGAGAAATACTAGAGGCTGTTAATTGATATAGGAAAGACATTTATCGAGCATTCAGTTTTAGAGGCTGAACTTACAAATAGCATAGTGACCTCTCAGTCATATTTGAGATGCGACATTACTCCAACTTATACCCTGATGGCAGCAGTTAGCTCCATACTTTCCAGAGAAGAGAACAAACAGTTCTTTGTTCTGGAAACTAATCAACTGAAGGGAAAATGTTATAGAAAGAGCCAGCAAGTGATGTAATAGAATATTTAAAGCTGGCAAATACAAACCGAGTGGTCACATGGTAAGACAACAATGATCCCCCCTCATCTGGATCCATGGGGATAATCCACAGTTACTTAATTGACTTTAAAACCCAATCAATGGGAGAGAACTCACGGATGGTACTTTCAACATAGCCAAATACATGCAGCTGGAGAGGTCAGAGATCTTGGAGAAAACCCTAAGCCTGTCACATCCCTGAACAAATGTGATTTCTTTCTCTATGCTAAATGCTCTATCTTAAACACAAGTATAATTCTGTAGACAGAGCAATAGAGACAAGAAAATAGTAGGAACCAGTGTAATTGAAATTGTGACCCCACCCCCCACCCCACTCCCCTGAGCCTGGAACTGGGTCTGCCTCCCATGAGCCTGAAGCTGGCATCCCTTCCTGTGAACCTGGAGCTGTGGTATCCTCCTGTGAGTTAGACCTGTGAACCCCTTCTGTGAACTGGAGTGGAGCTTTGGTTCCCTTCCACCAATGTAGAACTGTGGTCTCCTCCTGTCAACCTGGCATTGTGATCCCCTTTCTTGAGCTGGAGCTGTGGTCCTCCCTCATGAACGGGAACGGTGGTCCAGTCCTGGTAGCTGGAACTGTGGCACCCTCTATGAACTAGAGTTGTGATGCCCTTCCTTTGAGCTGGAGGTGTGCTCTTTTCCCATGAGCCTGCAACTTTAGTCTGCTTCCATGAGCTACAGTTCCATCTTCCTCTGAATCTTATCATATGAATGCATATCTTCCCAGAGCATCAGGAGCAGCTAGTCTTCTGACTTAATTGAATGAGGATGAGAATTCTAGTCAGGGTCTGATAAAATTTTGTTGACAATTTAACTTTTAGAGTTGAGAAATTTTCTCTGCAACCGGTTAGTACAGACACTTTATTATTGTTATGGCTTCCTTCCTTGTTTTTATTGAATTTTTATGTATTTCATACAGAACATCTCAATCAGTCTTAATCATCTTTACACCCTTCCTCTCATAGTCCCCCACTGGAACTCATACACTGTGTCATTTGTGTTAAGGCCTATTGTGCCAAGTTAGTGTCCGAAGACACTCCTCAGTGCTAGTTCATCCACGGAGGTTTAGTCAGCTTATCCATAGTCCCTCACTTTAAGAAAATCAGCTCTTCCTCACCTAACAGTAATCTACTGCCAGTATTTCTTCAGCAAAGGTTGGGATCTGCTGCCCATTTCCCAAGGTCCATGCTGGGTTTTAGTCTGCTTGAGTTTGCATGGGTCTTGACTATGTTGACACCATTGCTGTGGATTCATATGAGCTACGTCCCAGGAGCTTGTAGGATTCTATTTCCATAGGGTCACGTATCTTGTCCGTGGCTCTTACCATCTTTCCATTCCTTCTTCCACAATGGTCCCTGTGTTGGGGGTCCCTGCACTCAGGGCCAATCCAAGGGGGACCGAAGGGTCTCTGCTGTTGTAGGGGGTAAGTAGTGCAGAGTCAACGCACAGATTCAGGGAGTTGAGCAGAAAGCCAGCAGGGCTGGTTTGCTGCAAACTCATTTATTCAAGAAAGAGCAGAGAGTCTTATAGATCTTGTTAGCCAACAGCGTTATAGGGTGGGGTCCCAACCACAGCCAATCACAGTTTGTTCCCAGGTGGATCAGGTTCCCTCCAGGTGCTGGGCAGAAACTGGCTCCACAACCAACCGGTGCGGAGCACCACCCCCACGAGAGCCATTCCTCCATTCCTCCTGGCAGGTGGCCTAGCTAGGCCCACCCTGCATTATACCCAACAGTCCCTGAGTCCTGTGTGAGTGAAGCTTAATACAGGAGTCCTGTCCAGCTACCCACACTCCAGACTCCTAATCGCCACACTTTGGCCATTTGTGACCTTTTGTGTTCCTGGCCCTCTATTGCATGAGGGAACTTCGTTAATGAGAGTGGAGATATTTATTAGTAACTTCTTTACACCTTGTTCTATGTTGCATGAGCCTTAGGTATAGACTGTATGTTGCAAAAGAAGCTTATTTGATGAGTGGTGACTGGATACTTGACTGTAAATATGGGGATACATATTTTGCACTCAGTAAGAAGCTAAGTTAGTCTAAGAATATGGCAGCTTTGGGGATTTCTCTAAGATTTATGATCTCTTCAGCCATGTGTATTTGGCTATGATTACAGTACCACACATGATTTCCTCTCATTGAGTGGGCTCTAAGACCAATTAGGTAGGTGTTGCTTGCCCCGAAGATAAAAGTGCCACTACTATCCTGGTGTATGCTTTGCCTGTCCTTTGGTCATAAAGCTTGTATTGGACCATTGATTGATGTTCTCCCTTAGCAGCTTGTATAGTGCTCTGAGAGCTATGAGAGCTAGCCTTCAGGGGAGACCCTTTACTTTAAAGCTGAAACATGAAGCCTAGAAAATTCTAACAATTTATCCATGTTGGAAGATGGAATTACTATGCAACATGAATACAGCGATACAGAGAACCAATGACTTTAAATAAAAATGTAAATATCAGAGAATATTTTCTTTTCTTACTACATGTACAAGCCATTATAAAACCTGTGGGGGACTATATGGTACCATATTACAGTGATGCTTGAATAAAGACAGCCTAGCCCTTGACATCTATTTTTGCATAGAGGTTACCAAACCATTCTGGCAACCTGTTCTCTCAGAAATCTCTCAGAACTCTGCTGTAGAATAGGGGCTTGCTATTCTTTTTATTGGAACAATCTATCCAGCAACAAATGGGGAAGGAAAATCTTGAAGGATCTTTCTTAAAAGGAAATTTGCCTTTTCTGACCCCTACTGAACTAAACTAGCACACAAATAAACCACAAATAGATGTTATCAATTTAATCCTTGTTGTTTGCAACACAAATGGGATAATCTGCTTCCAAAGAATATGTAAAACATAAACACACACATTGTTTTGTGCCAAAGACAAGGAAGGTTTGTAAAGGATTAAAATATATTCTCAGGTCACAAGAGAGGCCCAACGATCAGTGAACTTGTGTATGTTATACATAAGCTAAGATTAACTTTTAGGTTGCAAGGTTAGATAAAAGTTATTCTTCCAGATTCCCCTCTTTTGTTTTATAAAGAAGCAGTTCTATATACAGTAAAAGTCATTCCCATAAAAACCTAGTGTCTCGATAAGTAATCACTTCTTAATTCTCATGATTCTGTGGGTCAGGGCTTAGGGCTGGATTTGATGGTACTGTTCTTGCCCATAGGTTACCAGCTGAGATTTTTCACTGAATTGGGTGGGTCTCCATCTCCAGCACAGCTATTGTGCGCCAGCCATGCCAGAGAATGGAGGACAATTGAACAGGTCCTCAGGGGGCTCAGAGTGTGTTGAGAGGAGGAGCTCCCGGGATACCACGTTGGTTGGTAGTTCGGTTATTAGAGCCAATGCAGGGGTTTATATAGGGAGACCTTTCTGACCATTACAGACGGTAGGAAAGTTAAAGATGGGGTTTTGGGGTAAAGGTGGGAAGGTTTTAGGGCTGATGTGGAAGTTCAGGAACGAGGAAATGAAACCCAAAAACCTGGTTCTGGTCTGAGGTGGAGGAAAGGAAGATTCATATCTACAGTGATTTCCTGGGGCAGGTTATCACATCAGGCAGAGCAGGCCAGACACCTGCCATCACTTCAGGGTATACAGGGTTGATGCCTTGCTCAGTACCCAGACCCCCACATCTCCCTCTTTTATATATATATATATATATATGGAAGATATATAAGGGCCCAGTAAAGGGAGGAGCCAGGCCATGAGGGGATTGGCAAACCAGGGGGGATAATGGGTTTTAAGTTCATTTTTGAGTTTATGAAAGGTATAAATGAGAGAATTTATAGTCTCTCAGCTATTTGTTCTCTAACATTTCCCTTTTGAAGGTAACCCTAAAATCTTTTCGGAATTAGATAAGAGCTCCCAAATACTTTGGACATATTTGGCCTTTGATATAGAGTAGGCTGCTAAAAGTCATAAGGACAGTTTTTGGTCTTTGGGGTCTTTTTAAGACCTGGTTCTGGTCTAGGTTGGGGGAAAGGAAGACTCATATTTACAGTAGCTTCCTGGGGCCAGGTTATCACATCAGGCAGAGCAGGCCAGACACCTGCCATCCCTTCAGGGTATCCAGAGTTGCTTGCCTTGCTCAATACCCAGACCCCCAAAAAAGCCCTTTGTCTTGGTGCTTTACCTTGTGTCACATCACATGCCTGGCTTGGGGGTTCCTCATAGCATGGTTCTCCAGAGGTAGTAAACTCCTCTGACATGGTGACCTGACTTCCAAGAAAAAGTTTTCAGGAAGATATCCCATCAATGTTTTAACCCCCTAACAAGCCTCTTGTTGTTTACTAATGCCAAACTGAGCAAATAGCCCAGTTCAGTATCACAGACACTGGTGTCATTCATTTAGTACCAGATCTGTGACTGAACCCACACCACAGTTACGAGACAGAATTCGGCCATGCTGTGTGAAATTTTGTTAACTATTAGGCACTAGGAGTTTCAAAGGAATACATCTGTCTACACTAGGTTTTAGTGCAGGAACAGGCAGACTATGGTGTGCAGGTCAAATCCATCCTGTTATTTATGAAATAATTATGGTTCAACTTAAGTACATGTTTCCAAACAATGAAGAAAATGTATAAAATTAAAATTTAACAAATGCACATATCAGTGCCCATAAAATTCTTTTATTATGGTCATGCTGAATTGTGCATATCTTGAATATATAGTTAAAATATTGAGTATCAAAATTAATATGGGGATTATTAACATGGCCAAATTTGCATTTTGTGTGAGCTACTCTGTGGATAGTAATGAAGAGAATGAGAAATTTTCTAGGTCCACTTGGCAAGGATACAGCAACTAATAATTCATTCCACTGCTATTCTAGGTATTTCTATGGAGGTGTTTTGTATGCAGCAGTTACAGTCAGTTGACTTATGTTAAGATTTTCCTCAATGTGAGTCGACCTCATCCAAACAGTTTAAAGGCATTGGGAAAATTGAGGATTTTCTGAGAAAGAAGCAATTCTGTCTCCTAAGCCCAGCTTTAAATCCTGCTTAATTTCCAGCTACTTGTCCTGTACTGCAGATTCCAGCCTCTCAGTCCTGCAGTGATTACAAACAATTCCTTAAAATCCCCCACTCCACCTATGCTTAACTGCCAAACTGAACCCTAGTATGGATATTGGTTGTCAAGAGTGGTAAAGTTGTTGTAGACCAGAAACCTAAAGAAATCTAAACTATTCTGGACTGACTTTTGATATTTAAAAACTGAGACCCTAATCTGATTAAAGGCACTCAGTACTCTATTTTATGAAATAAAGAAAACCCTGAAGGGCCATTAGTATGATGTGGCAATAGAGATTCCAATAACATCACAGTTGGTTACTCCTATTAAAATACAGTTTGTTTTCCTTGTTTGCAGGAGACTTTTCTGGTGAGTTCCCATGAAGATGAACTGATGACTGCAAAACGTGTGCTCTTATAGGAGACATACGCACCTGATGTGTTCATGCTTCATACAGATTGTAGTTTTAAATCCTAAAAACCGCTCATCTGGTGGTGCCTAGATTTTTAGTTTATAAATGAGCATCAGTGAATTTCTTAAAGCTGCCCCACACCAATAGGTGCTGGAATTGAGATTCTCAACCTACCCAGCTGGCCCCAGAGATGGAGTGTTTGGTTCTCTGCTGCACCTCTCTCTCCCATTGCAAATAAAATCCATAGCAAAGAGGAAGAATGTCACCTTGTTCGATTTCAGCTGGGAATGCCTGTGTCAGACGATTCACAGGTTTTGCTTGTCTGTGCAAGTTTATAAATGATTATGAAAGTGCTGTGAGTGTTGCTTTTGAAGCTAAAAGACATTTTAGTGAATAGATGAATTGAAAAACAGATTCTATGAATAATGAATATTGACTGTATTATAAAGGCAGAGTTCTGTAAGCTTTTATTTTAATACTGTAGATCACTATAGTCAAGCTAATTATTGTAATGAGATTGACTAGATGCCCCTAACTACCCCCAAGAAAGTGAGCAAAGAAGGAACTCGCTGATCTTGAAATTCCAACTCAAGTGTCACATAAATACCCTGAAACTGTCTGTCTTTCTGAAATGAATCTTTATTTTCTATATCTACAACAGCTGAGATTTCTGAAAAAAAAAATCCCAAATACATGAATTCCAATGGAAACTGAATTTCAACCTCGAAGGAGAGTTTCAATCTTGAGAGTTCAAGTCCAGCCTGGGCTATACAGTGAGACTTTGTATTTTGAAAATAAGAGAGAGAGAAATGACTCAGCAATTAAGACCACTGGCTGCTCTTGCAGAGGACCAAGATTCAATTCCCAGCACCAACTGGCTAACAACTGTCTGTAACACTGATTCTAGAGGATCCGATGCTTTAGTCTGACTTCCTAGGGCATTGCATAACACAGGTGCACCTACATACATGCAGGAAATACACAAATACACATAAAATGAAAATAATAGAATGAGAGTGGGATCTTGATAATTAGATTAGGGAGATACAGGCAGATGCATATAAAGCTAGGGATGCTAAAATCTAAATCTTTGCCAACTGAAACAGCATTTTCACCCCACCCAAGTAAATTATGATGACCCCCTCTGAAGTTATCATCTCTCTAGCCTTCTTTGCTTCTAGGCCAAAGATTAGACAGAAATCCTAACATTACTCTAAAGGTAAGGTACAAAGTAAGGCCCATGAGGAGTTGTATTACTCATCAAAAGACCTTATAACTTCTCTCATTTATATGGGCAAAAATCTAGGGAAGATATGTGGAATTGAACATTCAGGGTGCTGAATACTGGTGGAATAGACAGAAAGTTGGACCGGATTTTATTGATGTGGGTACAACAGGCAGAATTCTAGACTTGTCATATAAGGAGTTAGCAAAGTTTCCTTAAGTTGGTTAAAATGTGTACTAGAAATGACATTAGAGGAGACTGATATCACTGAATTTGGGTCACTGGAAGCAATGGGAATAACTGAATCTCAATCTGGCAGGGCCAGGTGGTAAGAATTTATCACCAAAGACAAAGTGGTATGGTTAACTTACTGGATACCTGAGTTAGAGCAGTGCCCAGAACAGTGTGCATCACAGACGCCCACAGCACCAGTCTCACGGTACTTGTAGTGGGGTATTAAACAACAAATCTACTAAATTTTAAAAATAGTTTATCATTTTTATCTTAGGTTCTTGAGTGTATTGCCTGCATGTATGTAAGTTCACCCACATTGTACAGTTCTGTCGGAGATCAGAAGAAGGTGTTGGATCTCCTGGAACTGGAGTTAGAGATGGTTGTTAGTTGCCATGTGGGTGCTGGGAATTGAACTTGGGTCCTCTGCAAGAGCAATCGGTACACTTAACCACTGAGCCATCTCTCCTGTCCTAAAATTTTATCTATATGTGAAAACTGAAAAGTTTATAGGCATAATGAACAGAAAATCAAATGTGAATCAGCCAGACCAAGAGTATAACAGTCGTCTCAATCAAACCATGAATCTTGAACCAGTTTATAGCCCTAGAAAACTTGGGAGGGTGAGGAACCAGTTCCTTTAAGAAAGGATCCTGAGTGTGTGTGTGTGTGTGTGTGTGTGTGTGTGTGTGTGTGTGTGTGTGTGTGTAGGGGAGGGGGAATAAACTGTTCATCTCTCTTGAAATATTTCTTTAGACAAGTGGCCTTTTGTTAAGGTTACTATGTCATAGGGGTATGGAAATCATGTTTTTCATAGATTGCTGGACACTGGCTTTGAACTGCCAGTAATTCCAGGAAACAAAAGTCACTGTGATGAGCCAGGTGGAATTGGGGCTTATGAAGACCATGTAGTTTAACTCAGACCTATCCCATGCTAACTCCAAGTGAGTTCCTGCAGTCAGGCTGGGCTTATTGCCTCCTTTATTAGATGAATAGTTGGAAAAGACATCCTCAAAAATTGACAGAATGTCCAAATCTTTCCTTCACCTGTGGAGTAAAGTCTACAACAGTAGAAAAGACCAAGTGGAAGACACCAAGAGGAGCCTTAGCTGGGAAAACTGAACAAAGACAGTTCTTCGTTTCTGGGAGGGCATCAGAGGTGAATCTCAGGAGAAAGACTTCGATTATATTTTATATTGAAATAAAAAGGGAGATAATTCCCGTCACCCATTCAGAGAAAATAATTGTAGAGAATGGCATTAGATTTCTTAAACTTAACCAAGCAGTAGCTCCACTTGCAACAGCTATTACCAGATGTAGTTTTATTACTTGAGAAAATTAACACACATTTTGGTGCTATTGATCTGGAAAATTCTTTCCTGGAATCTCTGTTAGCAAAAACTACTAGAAGCAATTTTGTTTTGTCTAGCAAAGCCAGCAGTGAATTTTACTATCTTACCTTGGGGACAGATGAAATCCTCAGACCAATGGTCATAATTTAGTCTTCAGGGACATGAACAGTCATCCCTTGCGCTGTGCTATTATGCTGAGGACATTGTATCTGTTGGACCTGGTGACAAAGCATAGTAATCATTCTGAACCTTATGCAAGTCATGGTGTAGACTATAGAACTAATCAAAGTTTAAAGATCCTTACCATAGCAAAGTTCCTAGGAATTCAGTCCTGTGGGGTGTGTTGAAATGTATCTTGCAAGGTGTGGAATGAGTTGTTTCACTTGGCTTCACCTGCCATCAAAGAGGGAGCACATCTTTCATGGCAAGGTGGTCAATATTTGGAGTATGTGAGACACCACATACTAGTTTTTTAGTAAGGCTTAGAGCATGAACAGACTCTGCTGCAAAGTCTAGTTTTCTACACAAGCCGCAGTTCTGCTTGGGGAGCACAGTTCAGCAAATTCAAAGGTGTCTAAATGGAGAGGTAAGTGGAGTTGATGTTTAGGAGCCTTATACAAGGCCATTTCTTTATTGTCAAAATCATGAGAATTATGAGCAGTTTTCAAAACGTACATCTTGTTCTTCCAAAACCTTTATACTTTGCTCTGTACACCTTCCCTACTGTGGTGATTAATGTGATGGGCTAACTTCATTGAACTACTATACCCAAATATTCAGGCATTCTGATTTTTCCATGAAGATATTTTTGGGTTACCTTTCAGTTTAAGTAAGAAGACTGAGCAAAACAAATTAGTCCCCTTGTACAGATAGGCTTTGTGTGACACCTAGATAGAACAGATAAATGACTTGCCTAAAGCAAGAGGCACTTCTACATTTGAGAATCCTCAGATTTGTTTGGCTGTTTCAGTTCTTCCAAAGTTTCCTTCTTGAGAATGTTGGAGTTGTCAATCTTCATAATCACAGGAACTGATCCATAAAGTAAACTCTGTCTTTCTTTCTCTCCACATAAGTGAGATAGATGATAGATAGATAGATAGATAGATAGATAGATAGAAGGATGGATAGATAGATAGATAGATAGACACACAGATAGATACTAAGATAGATGGGTTCTGTTCTCTGGAGAACCGTACATTTTCTCCATGTGCTGAAGTGAATTTCAGTTTTCTAATAGGTCAATTGCTATTACTCATCTCTCCCTCCCTTCTCCTTCCCTTCTCCCTTTTCTTCCCTTTTCTGAGAGATGGGACTTATGCTGTCTAGGTTAGCCTTGACGTCCTAGGGTCAAGCAATTCTGCCTCAGTGTCCTGAGAAGCTGAGATAGAGGCATGTACCCCAGCCCCACTCAACCGCCAAGGATGCTTTGGCCAGCAGCACAGGTGCTCTGTGAAAAGATTCCTCCGTGATTTCATCACCCAAGTTTCAGCGTCACAGTCTCTATGCCACTTATTCTTACCAGGAGGCATTAGCTGTTGGCTCTTATGTTGATCTAAAGAGGTCACTGCTAAGAATCAGTGAAGAAGTCTTTAAAACACATGGAGGTAAATGACATTCCCTTCATCAGCGATGTTTATGCAGTTGCTGAAACAAATAAACTTGGACAGAGCTTTAATAAATGTCCTAAGAAGATGATCCGATGCCTGGTAATCCTTGTGTCTATCACTTTGTTCATGAGTATTATTTATCCTGACGTTATTGAGAGATGAATGTTACAATCCAAATGAGCTTAAATTTAATGGATTTATATATCAGAATCTTGTTAAAAGTTTCCAAAGAACCTAGAGCTAAATAATGGATAGATCTCTCTCTCTCTCTCTCTCTCTCTCTCTCTCTCTCTCTCTCTCTCTCTCTCACACACACACACACACACACACACACACACACACACACACACAGTTCTCTGGCTTGTTTAAAAGAAAAAAGATTTCAAAAAAATACAAAACAAAACAAACAAAAAACTCTTAGGTCAAATTTCTCCTTACCACTAGATGGCATTAAGTGACTGACTCATATTTTTCCTTTGCAGAATTCCACCCTTAACTATTTTCTATTGTCAACTAGCAAATGGAAGAAAGGAAAAGTATAAAAACTAGAGATTTTGAACAAGAAAGAAGTTTCATTAGTGGAGAGCTATGAATTACATTTTGTAATTCAACTTCTGCCAAAATTATAGTCTAGATCGTTATATATTTGTACAGTTGAGAGCAGAACACAGGATCGGCACTGAAACATGTACAAAACTGTGATAAGGCTAAATGCAGTCAGCTAACTGGGAATGTTTGCCTTGACCCAGCAACGAGCGCAGGGAAATGGGTATGACGCAAAATCTCTGCTTAGATGCCTTGAAAGAGTGATAGATGGCTTTTTACCTCATATAATAGACCATTTGTCTTTGCATCATCCCCAGGCTCATGAATACTACTAGGGCTTAAATGTCCGGAAAATTGATTCCTGCTTCAGGTTTGTTTTTTTTTTTAAAAAAAAAAAAACAAAAACTAAAGGTAATGAGAAGTCATTCTACTAAGAAAATTTCTTTGGAGGACCAAGGCTAGTTGGCACATTGGGTTATATCAAATATTAAAATTTCCTGAGCTGATTAGAACATTCCATGTACCCTTCTATCATCTTTCAGTAATGGATGATCAGATTTAAAGACCAAACAATCATTTGGTCTAAAGATAACATCATGCTACCGTTTAAAATATATTTACTAATGGCAAAATTCTGAGCTCAAAATGCATCAGGTAGGACCTTAAGTAAGTGGAGAAGATTTGGAGAGACACATAAGACAATCCAAAAAACCACCTTAGGCATGCCTCTAAAAACCTACACAAAAGCCAGTCAAGGTGGCACGCTCCTTTAATCCCAGCACTCGGAGGCAGAGACAGGCAGATTTCTGTGAGATCAAGGCCAGCCAGGTGTCCATGGTGATTTTCTGGCCAGCTGGGGCTACAAGGAGACTCTGTCTTTAAAGAAAAAAAATCAATAAATATTTTTTTAATCCTAGACAAAAGAATATTAAAGCACACATGTTAATGAAGATGTTCATAGGCTCTAAGGGCTTGTTTAAGCAAAAACAGAAAATATTAATGTTAAATAGAATCTTTCTCCGAAGGGAAAGAGATTAAATAGTGGTTTAAACTTAATAGCATCTAGATGTAGAATTTATCCCTGTTTCTGGAGATAAATTACAAAAACAAACAAACAAAAACAAAACAAATAAATCCACCATTAACAACAAACATTAGCATAATGAGTCTGGCCTAAGCAGCCTCTAATTTCTTCTCCTGAGTCCTCTAGGGACCTCACAACACAGTCCACACCTAGGTCATCTAATGAGCTAAACTTTCAAAGCATGCTGGGGGCTATAATCTCCATTCACATCCCATTCTTACTTCTATGTATATTTATGGTGCTGGGCCCTCATACATGCTAGGCATGGGCTAGGAGAGCTGACTCCCCAGGACCTGCATCTATAAGATTTTAAAATATTTTATAAATTCTGAGAATTTCATGCAATGTAATTTGATCATACACATTTCAACATTTCCCTCTAACTCCTCCAAATCAACTCTTCCCTCCCTAACCCCTCACCTGTGTGTCCTCATTACATTTTTTCTAAATGTAACCCATCGACTCCAGGTATAGGGCCATCCCCTGGAGTGTGGTCTACCTGTTCTTTGTTTTATGTAAGTAGGTATCACTGAGTCTCCTTTCCCTTTAGAGTGGGGGACCCCCCCCCATCTCTTCTTTGAGATAACAATGAAGTAAATAAATGTGTGCTTATTAGCTGTTCCCCTCCAGATGGCATTCTCTTTCCAGGTAGTAATTAGGAAGGAGCTTTACAGAGCAGTTAGCACTGGCACCCAGGGAGTCTCAAAGAGTTAATTTCTCTCTACAGACAACTATTGTCAGTCACTTCTGGAAAGAAATCTACTTTATTCTGCTCATGAGGAAATAAAGCTGGCGACTGTATCGAAGAGATGAGGATAGACGTGCATTGTTAATGCCTTTAAAAGCACAACACAAAAGGATTCCAAAGGCTTCAATAAATCAAAGAAAAGACCTTTGAAAAATAGTGATATGTGCCAGATGTCACATAGAAGAATCGATATTCCAAGTCCTTAAGGGAGAAGACTTAATTCTTTGGATGCTCGTGTGGCATCTGATGTAGAGATTTGTATGTAGTAGGTACCTACTTAATATTTATTGAACTGTATTGAATTTGGCACCAGCAGAAGCATACACACACACACACACACACACACACACACACACACACACATTCACACATGCACACTTATATCTAAGCTGGTAATCAGAAACACATGCTGAGAAAATTATCAGTGTTCCAACCTTATCCAATGCAAGCCAGTCACATCTCAGCTGTGGCTGTTTCATTTCTAGGTTATATTTTGTTCAATTCTGATCTCAAGAGTTTAAACTTGGCTTTGAGCTTAAATAAGGAAATTAAGAAAACTAACAATAAAAATTAGATCAAAGGCACCATTTTGTTCGTTCATTTATTGAGGAATTTTTGTGATAATGTGCAAGGAATAGCAGGCTTCCTCTGTCCTGAAGAAACTGGCAGTACAGTACTATGGAATGTCCTTTCAAAGCACGATTGTTCACAGAGCAAAATGACTCAGACATTCCCTCAAGCAGGTTAGAGGAGGCTATAAGAACGCAGGTAAAACAGCAGCCTTTTTGTGCTGACTGTACAACTTGGTTTCTCAGCTTCCATCCTGTCACCACTGTTTTGTAATCCTTGAGTTTGGTTTGTCCTGTGCCAGTGACACCCTATAACTCTGCCAGTAGGGGGCACAAGAGGGAGCCTATGGAGCTGGTGTGGGTGACACAGAGCCTTGCTCCTTGTGGTTGGTGTGCAGTGCCCAGAGACATTAGGCCAGTTCTGTATCTGGTTTCAGTGAAATGATTTCCTCCATACTTTCAGAAGCAGCTGTACCACATCCCCCAGAGACGCTATCCTGTCAGCCATCTCCCACAGCTTCCCAAGGCTCAGAGTCAGCATAGCTATCTCATCAGTGGTTTAGATCTTAGCTGTAGAGCATCTAGCATAGGAACCTGCATTCTCATAACTCCACGTTCTTATATTGCTTCAGTTTTATTTTCAATCCAGCAACCTTTGTCATTTGCCAGTATCTTGAGAGTCCGTTTCCTTCATGGCCGTTTTCTTGTGAAAATGGTTGCCATGTCTTCTTCTATTTCCTTTCTTTCACCAGACTCTAACACTGTCCCCCTATTTGATTGTCTCTGTTCCTTAAAATACTAATTATCACCCTTGTGAGCAGCAGGGACACTGGGTGCTTTCTTTCGATGGTCCCTCACACATCTGACTAGAAGCTCCATGGGAGAAACATAGGAGCTTGTTTCCTTTCAAAATACTCAGCCCTTGAAAGACTTCCTTGTATTTATTATGTGCTCAATACATACTTAATGATGAAGAAAGTGAATGAACAAAGTCAATGATTGTTTAATGAGCAGATCGATTAAGTAGCTTTGGATGTTTCTGTGATTTCTGCAACCTTAACGCAGTCCCTTCCCTGCCACTCTATTGCCCTCAACAGACCAAATTTAGCTTTAGCTGGCACCGCTTTTGCCAGCTGTTACAGAGACAGAACTATCTATTACTGGACAGTTTGGGTCAGTGGTTCTTATTTACCATCCCCAAGGCACATTTGACAGTGTCTGGTCTTTCATGTTTTTTAGGACTGGGAGATCAAGTTCCTTGTACTGTACAGTTAGCAGAGGCCAGGGTGCTGCATGTCAACAGTGTGAAGAGCAGCCCACCTACCTTTGTCTAGTGAAGATTTTTGTGACCTAACACAATTAAGAGGGCTGCTCTTGAGAAACACTGGTTTAGACATTACCTTGAGTAGAAGCAAGGGATTCCTCAGATAATATGTTAAAGACTCTTTTGTTCCTGTGAATTTATTTCTTTGTCTATATGAAGCCAAGTATTCACAATGGAAAAAGAGACACTTTCCTTGATCATGGCCAAAGACCCAGATGTTTCTTAAAAAATGATATTTGGATTTCCGCAGACAGAATATCCGGATGACTGGCTAACTATTTGGCTCCTTGGCTGGACTTTCTAGAGCATTATTATATACAGAGTCTATGATTAAAAGTAGTTAAAAAAAAGTGGTATAGTGCAAGGATATCTGGAGGGGCACTATGGACAGTGGGGTGGACATGAAGTTGAAGAGGAAATGTTTGAAAGAACAGAGTGTCTTCTTTTATTGATCCAAATCCCATAATAATAATTATAAGAGCCAGCTGTTCACTGCCCCCTCCCCCCAAATAATCCAGAGAGTAGCCATTAACTACAGCTACAGAGTTTTAACATTACATAAATCACTTGGTATTTGCATTTAGAAGGTCATTTTGGATGAACCAGGTGGTTTCTTCCTGGACTTCAATTATCAAAATCTATTTCCTTCAAAAAGAATTGACCCACTTGGGTAATTGCTATTCCGATGAACTGCAACCATCAGCTTCCTCTTTGACTCCCACATTTCCTTGAACAAGTTCACTCTATCATTTCAGCTACCAAAATATCCACAAGGTATATTTTTCTTCCCAGTGTATGGCAGTAATCCCATCTAATCTATCAAGTAGAATACAAAGTACTGGAGGACTGTTATAAATTTTTCCGGCACAATTCCCAGAATCATTACTTAGTGTCATCCTCTTTCCAAACTCTACTCACTAACTTTTTAGTAAACACATTTGAGGCTTGGTCCTTATTCATCATCCTTTAAATTATAACTTCTCTAATCAAATAATTAAAGATGGTCATTAAAAGGACATTTAGTTGGTTTCACAGACTTGCTGCTGAAATTGCAGTTGTTTACAGTCATTAAATATAGTATGTCCCCGAGGGTTCCTATGAAATTTGCCAGATAAAATAGAGATGTCAAGTTAAATGTAAATATCAGAGATAAATAAGCACTTTTTTTCTCAGTGGAAGAATGTCTTGCACAATATGTGATTCATGCTTGCACTTTAAAAACTTGCGGTTTATCTGAAAATTTAGTTCAGCTAGGCGATCAATATTTTTATTTTTGCAAAATTTCACCACCCTATAGCCTGTTTATCAAGGTTTGAGGCTTTGTTAACTCTTTTAATAGCAAATTCTTTTAAAAATAATACTAGCAAAATTGCCTTTTATGGGTATCATCCTCTTCCAGTGAAGTGATACTCATCAATAATTGAGATCCACGGGAATGCTCACTGTGGTGAAAATAAAGCAGACATGAACTCTGGTGTCAGATTATGGACTCATGATAGTCTGACAACCAAACGAACCGTTTGCAAGATGCATAGCTGCTCTTTCCTTCCCACTCGACTGTGACTGAATCTCAGTTCTCTTCTCCCTTCATCTCAGTTCCCTGAGGAAAGCCCGGTGATCTCCCTTTGCTTGATGGTCAGTGACAATGGCATCTGAAGAAAATAACTCCTTAGTCAGGTCACATAGGCTCATCGAACCAGACTGGGGCTCAGCTGATCTGATTACCTGAGTTTTCTCTTGATTAATTCTGAATGACACAGAGAAATCAATCACAAGGACAGCCAAAATAATCATCAAGTCAGTTGATTCAGTTATATAAACTTGACCTTTGCCCTTCCTCTCAACCTATGCTTTTTGTAAGGAGATTTCAATAGATAGAAAGAGAAAAAAAGTTATGGGGTCAGGTTTTCCTTAAAATCTACTGCCTTCAAGTCAAACATTTTTACTGATTGCATTAAATGCAATTTACTAGTCTTAGGAGCACTTTACCACTTTCCTTCTTATGTAGCCTTTCTAGGAAAAGAGATCACAGGCTATAAACCCTAATCACTTAAAACATCTACTCTGCATTGAATATCATGCACTAAATAATTCCATATATGGTATTCATAGCTCAAAATACTTTAAAAACTCCAAAAATGTACTGGTAATTTGTTTAGTGAAAAATATACTTTTAAAAATAAAACTAAATGCCTTGCATTTTTATAGTAGGGGGCACTAACAGAAGTTTCTCCTCTCCTAGGTGAAAATTTTATTGACTTGCACTAATATGAATATCTTCCTGGAAATTCCAAGGCACCTGAACTACCACTAATTCATTAATTCATGACGTAGTGAGTGGAAAGTCTGCAGTGTAATGGATATTATTACTGAAAGCAGGTTACAAACACTAAAATTAAAAATAAAAGGAAGAAGGGAAGTTGTGGATCAAGCGATAATGCCACCCACAGACTATTATTTAAATATGCTTTTAAAAGGAGGACTCAGAGAAAGAGTTGGTTAAATTTATCCAAGAAGTCTCCTGGGATTATCATATGACATAATTTTAACAGAAAGAGATGAATGTTCCTCCTGAACCAATAAAGAAATGGCATTTTCATCAGAGAAAAACAAGCAAGCACCGAACACTATGTGCCTTAGACACATGGAGTCAATCATGCCTTTGGAACATCCAGGGGTTTTTGGAGGTTTGGGTACCAAATGTGAAGCAAAGTAAGAGTAGGAATGAGAATAGGGACATGAGAAACATGTGGATGCTTCCCTGGAAAGTGCTGATAAAACACCAGAGATCATCTAGGGCAGGGTCCCAAGCTGTCCACATGGGCACTTCGATCACTAAGACTCCAGGTATGTTCGATCACTAAGACTCCAGGTATGTTCGATCACTAAGACTCCAGGTATGTTCGATCACTAAGACTCCAGGTATGTTCGATCACTAAGACTCCAGGTATGTTCTGCAACTGCTTTGACAATGGAGAAGAGTATGAGAAGTGTTCACTGAGAAACACCAAGAACCCAGGCCTTTCAGGTGCATCGCTGATGGTGAACATGTAACACACACACACATGCACGAGTTGAAAGGACCACATTCCTTCCCAGAGGATCTAGAGTAGCATTAGCTTTCTTAGCTATTCCACCTTACAGAGGGTATTTCCTTCCCTTGGCTTCTGCCTTTTTTCGGTCATCTTTAAAGGCATTAGTGGCCCCTTGGATCTTCCTCATACCACACCCTTCCACAGTCCGGATACATAATCTGTCATCTCTTCCTCTTTTTTTCAGTATTGGGAACAGAACTTAGGGCTTTGCTGTAAATAAATGCTTTACACTGAGTTACAGCCCTAGCCCCACACTCTTCTTCTACCTTTAAGGACCCTTGTGGTTGCAATCAATCCAGTGGATTACCCAGGGTAATCTTCCCATCTCAATGTCAGATGATGGACAGACTTCCATTTCAAGCCTTAATTTTGCCTTTTCATGTGATGCCACATATTTGTGGGTTTCAGGGAGGAGAATATCTTCAGAGGGGAGGCATTATTCTGTCCATCATGCTTGTGTAAGGAATTTATGCTCTGTTTGCACAGCACTTTCCTCCAAACTGAAGCACTTCCTTCTGGAGGAAAGAAGGAGGCTTTTAAGACTCGGATAATAACTGGAACTTAACAAGTCTCAGAAAGCTGAAATGTGTAAGATTCACTGCCCCCTGCCCACTCCAAGGTTACATAAATAGTGCCTCTATTGGAGAGAAGAGACATTCTGATTGGTTGAGCTGTCTGCATGTCATGAGCTTTAAGGTGATGCATGCAACTTCCCTTGAATCACCCATAACTAACCCTCTACCCACCTCTTGTAGATAAACTGACCGGCTCACTTAGCTAGTAGAATCTTTCCTTCAGTATGACATGGATGCACCATCAGTGGTGAATAGACAAAATGTCACAGAACATGCTCTATCTAGCACCAAGTCTGAAAGGACACACTACCTTCAGAACTCACAGGGATCTTGGCAAGGCAGGCATAAGAACTGGACTGTGCTCAATGCAAAGCCTGAGTGTCTCAAAACATAAAATGCGTTAAATCTGAACATTGATGTTTGTAGATATACTGGGATAGAGAAGCTGACTTTATGCTTTATTTTGGATACACTTATTAAAAACCTATAGCCTGACCAAACTATAGGAAAAAATTCATTATTAAGAGTCAGAATAAAAGACTAAGCAAGTTTAAAGATCTTTTCCAGCTGCGGTAAGCAGTTAACTCTCAGTGGACGACGTTTTCCTGTTGCTAGGCTGACTAGTTACGGTTGTGGGTTGTTTATCTTTAAGAAAACATGTCTATATCTTTTTACTTGACAACTACAATATAATCTGTCTGTGAGTTGTTCATCATTTAAGAAAGGGCGAAAACAAGTCCTCTCCCAGAAACTGTTCAAATCCGTGAGCAGAAATGATAACATCACGAGAGGCATCATAATTTATCTGGAGCATGTAAATCACCAACGGCCCCCTCTGAGGATGCTTGCTAAAATGATGAATAGCTCTGCAGGTTGGAAGAGCAACCCCGAGGAATTCACCAGCCAGACTTTGACAGGAGAGCTGCCTCCCAGTCTCTCCCAACTGGGAAGAAGCAATGACTTAACAGATTTGAAAATCTAGTGTTTAAAGCACTTGTTAAAACATTCTGTTCAAGGCTTCATCTGCATGGTCTTGTAAGAGCTGAGACAGATAAAGACAAAAGCTTGAGTGGGTCATGGCTTACCAAACTGTTATTTTCACCTGATATTTTCTGCCTTCTCAACTTTCTCTCTGCCAGTATAACTGTGTTTAGATCCAAACAATCCTGGATTTTCCAAGACAAAAGATCTCTAATGTGTTCTTTGCTAGTTTCTGTGTAGAGGAAAAGTGAAAATGTTGGGAAAAGGGAAGAGTTATTTTGTGTGTTTTATTTTAGAAAATATAACATTTATAGTAAAAGATCGATTGGCAGCAGTCTACCGAGGTTTCTCTGTAATTATTCTGTGTAAGTTTAGATGAAAATGTCCTATTTAGTGGGAGCAGCTGTGTATGCTCAGGCCTCTGCCCATCAAGATGATGGCATGTGGTGAGAGACCTTTGGGAGATAGTACGTCTAGATGAAGCCCCAAGGGTTAGTCTATGGTGGTGGGAATAGTATGTTCCTAACAACAGACGTCTTGCTCTGTTTTTCCTTGGGCATACTTGGAAAAGTTTTAGACAGAACCCACTGAAATGGAGACCATACTTACAGCTGAAAGTGGGAATTGTAACTGCCAGCACCTTGACCTTGGCCTTCCTCAGATCTGCTCTAAGAATTATTTATTTAAACCACTCAGTCTATGGAATTTAGTTATAAATACCACACAAAAATAATACCTCATGAGAAAGAAATATCTTGCTAATTTTTTATTGTCTTTACCATCAAATCCTTCCAACGGTTTAAGTACTGAGAGCAATCTGCATCTTACTGAAGAGGAGTGTGGTGGTTTGAATGAAAATGTCTCTTCTAGACTTCAAGTGTTGTTTCCTGTTGGTGGTACTGTGTTGGGACATTTTAGGAGCTTTCTGGAGGGAGCATGTCACTAGGAGAAAGCTTTGAGGGTTCTTAAACCTTGCCAGATTTCCAGTTGCTCGCTGTGTCCTGTGCCTGCTTGAAGATGTGAGCACTAGGCTTTCTGCTCTGCACCACCCCTCCCGCCTCACCGTGCCTCCTGCCCATTATGGACTCTTATCCCTGGAACCATAAACTCCAATAACCTCTTCCTTTTATAAGTTTCCTTGGTCATGGTGTTTTATCACAGCAACAGAAAAGCAACTAACATCATGAATGGCAATGGTGACAGTAAGAAATATGAGTTGACTGTTTAACTATGTGTCAAGTATTAGGCTAAACACATTTTAGATTTTATATCATTTGTCACAGAAATTCTGTAGAGTAAACCTTATTATCTGTACCTCAACCAAGCAATTAATCTTTCACTTGTTGTTCTGAGACATGTACTCACTTTGTTGCCCAGGCTAACTTGGAAGTCAATATGTAGCCCAGGCTATCCTCCAATCATCCAACTTCCAGAGTGCTGGAAATTACAGGTGGGTACCAACTTGGCTGATTGGAATGAAACACTGAAGAAGTTTATTGACATTACTGTACACCTGTGATGTGATTCAGGTATTTCTAAGTACAGAGAGAAAATTTGCTTGAATTTTTAAGATACTCTTAATTTGTTAAATATTTTATTTATTATTTTTGCTATATATGTATGAGTGCATTGCCTGCACGTATATAAGGGCACTGGTGTTATGCAATGCCTGTGGAGGTCAGAACAGGACATGGATCCGCTGGAACTGGAATTAGGGGGTTGTCAGCTGCTATATGGGTGCAGGGAATTGAACCTGGGTCCTCTGCAAGGGCGTAAGTGCTCGTAAGTGCTGAGCCATCTCTCCAGCCCCTTAATTTTTATTTTTGTGAGTATCATAGATGTGTATCGACTCTGTATTATTTCCCTCCCTCCCAGTCCCCCACTCTCTTAACTTCCGGTCCTCCTCTTTGATCATTACTGCTGCATATACATACATATATACATATATACATATATATATATATACATATATACATATATATATATATACATATATATATATACATATATATATTACATAATACATAATGTACTGAGTCCATTTAGTGGTGCTGAGTTTAGGGCTGCAAACTAGAAATTAGATAGCCTCTCTCTCAGGGACCTAGTCCCCATAAAAAGCAGTTTCTCCTTCCCTCAGCATCCATTGATTGCCTGTAGCTTCATCTTGAGGCGGGATCCCCTGAAATTTAATCTTGCTCTTTGTCATCCTGTCGGCTTCATAGCAATGTCCTAAGAAGTCATCATCATCTGAGTGACTTAAAACAAAATGCTTTTGTTCTGTCTTACTTCAAGAGGCCAGAATCTTTGTGTTGGTTCAAGGGCTTCTAAGGCTCTAGGGACGACTATTCCTTGGTGTTTCCTAGTTTCTGGTGGATCAAAGAGATCCTTCGTGTTTTGAGTTGTAGGTCGTCATTATTTTAATCTCTGTGCCATCTTCACGCAGCCTTCTTTCTCTCATCTGTGCCTTCTCTATTCTTATAAGTATACTGTCCTTTCATTGTGGAATCCAATTGATGGTGGAAGCTGACCTTAACCAGCAGAGTGTTCACAGTCACTAGTTTCAAGTAAGATCACAATTTGAGTGTCACCTAGATATACATTTTGAGACCCAAACTGACTGCATTAACCTTCCCACCTCATCTTCTTTCACACCTGTTAAGGCTGAGATGGTTTATTTCCACAAAATTGATATGTTCAGGGAAATGAGAACAAGAACTACAGCCTTTGGAACTTGATCATGTTGTTGTGTGGACCAAGCTTTCAAAATAAGAGATGTGAAGTGAGCCCACTTCATTCTGCCAAGACTTGAAATCTATGGCATCTTTAAAGGAGAAAGTGGGTTCCCTCATGACAGCACATCTAAGTTGAGTTTTGGACTTTCCAGCATCATGGACTAGGAGGTTTATTGATTTTTGTTTTATTAGTATGAGTGTTTGTTTACATGCACGTGTTTGTACCACTTTTGTACCTGTTGCCCAAGGAGCCCAGAAGGGGACCTTGTAACGAGTCACAGATATTTGTGAGCTACCATGTGAGTACAGGGAAAAGAACCTGGGTGTTCTGCAAGAACAGCCAGTGCTCTTAACCACTGAGGAATCTCTCCAGCCCCTATTCTGGTAATTTCGAGTCTCAAACTTGGTCGTATTTCGTTACAGCCACTCAAATACACTAGGACAGCTGCCCCTCTGAGTGTCTTTTATTGGCAGCACTGCCCTGTGTTGGTCATCTTCACCCACAGTTCACATTGCCCCCATCACCCCTGACTCTCTTGTTTATATCTGCCACTGTAGCTCCTCCTGCTTCTCCTTAACAGATGAAACTTTGTGTAGCTGCTCTAGACCTGACTCTGTTAGGGAATTAAAAATCTATATGATTTGTTTTTAATTTTATGGATATAAGTGTTTTGACTGCATAAGTGTACCCATGTTGTGCAATGGCCACAGGGGCCAGATGAGGCCTTTGGCTCTCTTGGAATTTGAGCTAAGGGGTTGTTAACTGTCAAGTGATGCTGGGAGCTGAACCCAGGTCCTCTGCAAGAGTAGGCAATGCTCTTAACTGCTGAGCCAGCTCTCCAACCCCATGTTATGCAGTATTTTATTTCTTGTCCATGCCAAGTCCTTGGTACAGAATCACAAGCTACCTTTTGAGATTTAGGCATGTGATGTGTTATTACTTCTTACAAGAATCTGCCATGCAAACATTGTTATAAAGGACCTGGGTTACCCAAAACACAACAGATCTGCTGTGTTTTGTGTAAGCCAGGTCCTTTATAACAATGTTTGCATGGCAGATTCCCGTCCTCTTTTTCAGAATGGTTTGGAGCAATGTGTTTCCTCACTTCCCTTTTCTATCAGTTCAATGCACGGGCCCTGCACTTTGTGAACTTCATCTGGACTCTTACTGGAAATAAGAAGAAAAAAATAGAGTATAAATTGTGGTCTTTGCCTTCCAGTAACATAATGGAGCCTGTTTCCTTGGGGTTTGGCAAAAAGAAGAGCTGGTGGCAATGTGACAGGGTCATGCCTTCCTGGTCATGGTTGCTGTTTCAGTTGAGGTTCCCCCTAAACACTGGCAGAGGCCATGGGGAGCCCACAATACAACCTGTCACCAGGCAGCCCTGGGAAACACAAATCTTGTTTGGAATAAAACAAACAAACACCAGGCTTTAAATACTCTCACGCCCAAGGTCACTTGTGTCACCCACGTGGCCTGTGGGACTCCAGAGAAACATAAAACCAGTGAGAGGCCCTTTGATCTCGCACCTTCTTTGGAACGTTTTTAATCAATTAACCATGAAGGCGCGCCACTTTGCTTATGCAGGCCTATATATAAAATGATTTTGGTCAGGCTGACACTTGACTGCATCCAAGATCAAAGATTGAAACAAATGCCAAGTGCAGCCAGGATAAAACAGACTTTCCCTGTGCACTGTCTTCTGTGCACTCTTAGTAGTGCTTTCTTGCAAGGGCAGAAAGGAGAGATCTTGGATGCTGATGTGCACGAGTACACAAACACACACACACACACACACACACACACACACACACACACCATCCTGAGGACTGCAAGAGCCTGTTGATTGGAGAGGTGAGGTGAGAAATAGTCAAAATGCTGTGTGAAAACAAGTCTATTTTAAGAGTTAATAATGTGCACAGAAGAAAAGAACCTTTTCCTTTCTAGAGGAACAACAGAAAGGGCTGCATTGTCCTTAAGAAATCAGAAGAAATCTAAATTGTTAAGAAGATCTATAGAAATAGGCTTTAAATGCTCTTGACTCTGAATCACAGCCTAACATGATCTCTGCAATTAATACCATAGAGCTCCAACATTCTCTGGAATACCCCCCCCAACATGTGAGCATGCACACCTGAGTGCAGTGAAGGAGTGGGAACACTGGACATTCACACCATTTCTGTAAAAGAAGAGTTTATGATGCTCATTTGAGGGGTCCCTATAGTGCTTCAGTCATTTCACCCATTGCTCTAATGTTCCTCACCATCATAACTATAGAGAAGACAGACTCTGTCACCCCTGCTTCCCAGGTGACAAGCCCAGATCTCAGAGTTGTTCAAAGGGTTGCCCGGAGTGTGACAATGTCATCTAAACCACGTCTTTCTAATGCTACTCACGTGTCATGGCTTAGCTGTATCTCCTTTACATATCAGATTTATCTTATGAAAGATTTGGTCTACCATACACCCTAAAAAATTTATTTTCTTGATTTTAAGTACAGACATCTATAACTGCAGATTGTAGCTCTTGATCAGCACGAACTAACTGATGTCAGGATGCTAAACTCATAAATCTCTACTCAAAAGGAAAGAAAGTGCAGACTCACTGCAGGAAAATAAATCCAATCTCAAAAGATTGACAATAATCATAATTCATTATTAAGCAACCTGTGTATTCCAGACATGACTCTGGTCATTTTGCCATTGTTATTAATCTTTCAGACAGTGTTGTGGCAGAGGCATTTTTATTTTTCAGACAAGATTTCATTTTATTAATCCAATTGGCCTTCATCTTGTGATCTTTCTGCTTTAGTCTTCCAAGTGCCAACATCACCAAAGTCACCTGTGATATGTACATTTCTAACACCATATTGAAACAGATCTGGAATTGAGGATGGGTGAAGAGGAGGGGAAGTTTCCTCCCAGTTGCCTAGCTGGCAATTGGGATTTGAGTCTTAGGACCCTTTTTCGTAGCCTTTTGTTATCCACATTAATCTTGTTACAGTCATGAAGCTGACTAGGATGGTTTTAGTGTGTGCTGCTTTTACTACTGGAATGAGAACATTATGATCTTAAAAGTGTATTCCAGCAGTTGGGAATTTCTGCAATTTTGGGCATCCTCACAAGTCACTGTGGTCCAGTGTGTGGCCTGCCTGTGTGAATGCCCTGTACATATGGCCCGCCAGCACCAAAAAGTTGATGAATCATAGAATTTAACTCATTTCAAATTGAAATGATTTCCTGATGCTGGTCACAATAGAAAAAGACAAGGAAGATTTTAAAACAAATAAGTGGCTATAGATGTTTTCAAATTAAGCAAAAGAAAAATTAAAAAAAAAAAAAAGTGAAGTAAGCTTTCAATCCAATTACAAGAAGAAGCAAGAACCTGGAGACAGATCCGGAGTGCAAACAGGCAGAGCAGAACCATAGTCACCCTGTGAAGCGGCTCAAAACTGGAGGTGAGATTTAGAGAGGAAGCCAGCAGGGCTCTGTGGCATGGGCATGGTGGTTCAGAGACATCAGCCTAGAAATGTGCCTCTCTGTATCAGTCAGTCTTACAGTATAAGTGCTAGAGACTAGAATCAGAGGCGCTGAAGGAACTACAAGAAGCAGATGTGCCTGTGGTCACAGAGCAACTTAGTAGACCAGGAATTCTGAAAAGTAGGGTGTGGTTTAGGTTTACAACCCAGAGGAAAACCAGCAGTGGGAGTTGGTTCCAATGAAGAAATCTGGTCTCACCAAGGATGCTCAGACCTGCCCACATCCTGTTGTTGAGTTTAAGATTTCCCCTCAGAGAGTCAGCAGTCCAGAAAGACCCGATTAGCCTAACCATTCCACATGAAAACGGGACGGTCACTGGTAATAATACCTAATACCTACTGATGACGAAATATGTGGTTATTCTAAGCATTGGACATCATTTGTGGATAAGAAACTGGATTACAGAAAGATAAATTGATTTATCCACAATCACCAAGTTTATGTATGCTGAAAATGTGGTTTCATAATCTGACATTGACCTGAGCGGCTGCCTACCACACTGTTTCACTGCGATGGCTCTCTCGGTGTGTGAGAGCCATCACACACAGTGGTGCCATCACACCATTCCTATCCTTCCAGTAGATTAGAGAATGTTGCTTCAGGGTAGAGAAGGGAATTAGATATCTCATCATCATAATGTTTACCTTTTTTCTGGCTCTCTTTTTAAATTAAAATTTTATGCAATTTTATATAATACATTTTGATCTTATTTATACCTCCCTCCACTATCTGAACTCCCACTGAATTTTATACATTCTGTTATATATGTTAAGGTCTATCGAGTTGAGTTTGTGTTCCCAAATGTCCTTCAGTGTGAGTCCATCCAGTGGAGCCTGAGCAACCTATTTAATGTCACTCCTGTAAAGAAGACAGACTCTCACTCACTCAGCAGTGATCAGTTGCAAATAATTCCTTAGCTAAAGATGGCATTTCTGGGGCTGGAGAGATGGCTTAGTGGTTAAAAGCACTGGCTGTTTTTACAGAATATCCAGGTTCAAATACAAGTAACCCATGGTTAACAACCATCCATAACTCCAGTTTCAGGGAATCCAGTGCCCTCTTCTGGCCTCCACAGGCACTGCAAGACATACATACAGGAATAACACTTATACAAGTAAAATAAAAATAAATACATTTTAAACGTGGGATTTCTTACCCATGTTCTCATTTCTATACTGGGTCATTGTCTAGTTTGAGTTTTTAAGGGTCTTGTGAATTCTGTAACCATTGCTGTAAGTCATATGAGTAAGTTCCCATTTCCCTGGAAAACTGGTTCCTTGTGGTAATCCACCACCTCTCACTTGTACAGTCTTTCCACCCTCTTTTCCACAGTGGTCCCTGACCTCTAGGTGGCAGGAAATTAATACAGGAGTCCTATCCAGGAACATGCACTCTTCTGTCTCTTATTCTCTACGTTTTGGTCAGTTGTGACTTTCTTTCTAACCATCATCTGTTGCATAGGGAAGCTTTGATGGTGAGAGTTGAAAGATGCATTAATATTTTCTCTGCCCTCTGTTCTCCTATGTTCCCTCAGCCTAAAGTACATAGATTGCATTGCAGATGTGAACTAGGGATGAACACCTCACAGACACGTATTCTCTCCATTTGAGCCGTTGTGAAATTCTGTAATAGTCTCCATCTGTTGCAAAAAGAAGCTTCTCTGGTGAGTGGTGAGAGGTGTACTTGTCTGTAAATACAAGGATACATATTTAGCATAAAGTGGGAAATGATATTGGTCTAGGGATGTAGGTTTGTCTCTAAAGAGATTCCTTTTTTATTTTTATTGAGTTTTATATATTTCATAGAACAATTCTTAAACTCAGACTCTTTCCTGCACCCCCAGCCCCATTCCCAATTCCTACTGGACCTCATGTGAGAGCTCTCCTTCTTAAGATATGATAATTAGGGATCTGAACACAGTTGCAACAGGATGTTGTATCCACCACCTGAAGAAAATCACTTCAGTCAAGTTTCAGCCAAATCTGTCAGGGAGGAAACAGTCTTTACTTCCCAAATGAACAAACTAAATTCTCGTGTGGATCGAGGCAGTTAGTAGATGACACAAGAATGCTTCCGTAAGCAGCTGTTATACAGAAGAAAACAGGCTGGAGTAGCATTATCATTCAACAGACCAGGAGACTCAGCTCTACTCACCACTGAAGATACAGGAGTGTGGGTCTGCTGTGTTCAAATGTGGGTGACCTTTCTACTTTACCTGGGTCCTTCAAGATGCAAGAGAAAGAGTGAGCACAGTAGCACACACCTTTAATCCCAGCATTCACATCTTCTACATAGTGAGTTCCAGGCCGGCTATGGCTATTAGGAGTCTATGTCTCAAAAAAAAAAAAATTTAAAAAATTAAATTAAAAAATAAAAAAATAAATAAAAAGAATAAATAAAAAAGAAAACGAAAAGGAAAATGGAGAACTTGAGACCTGGCTTTGGTGTTGCATACCTGTAATCCCAGACCTTGTGTGTCTGCGGCAGAAAAGAAGGAGCACGAGTTCAAAGCCAACTTGCAGCCTTCTGGGCAGAACGCATCGCCAGGCAGTCTGTCAGCTCTTCAATTCTTATCAGAAGTCCAACTTTGACAAAAATATTACTGCAGTGTTTTGAGTCTCTTCGTATTTTGAGTCTCTTCGTATTTTGAGTCTCTTTGTATTCAGGTGTCTCAGGGTTAGATTTAAAATCTGGTAAATTATACATATGATGAATTTCACATTGTAACTATGTTTAAGTGTCAGTTTAGTAGTTTTGAGTACATTCACACCATCCACTATCCAGCCATCTTTTCATCATCTTCAGAACCTCTTCAGTCAACTCTCCACTGAAACTAGGATCTAAACTCATTAAACAATTTCCCAATTTCCTCCTCTTATTAGTCCCTAGTACCATCCTATTTTATGTCTACATGAATTTGACTCTTCGGGTGACCTAGTATAAGGATTTGTCTTTTTACATCTGGCCTATTGCACTTACCATTATTTCTTCAGAATTCAACCATGCTGCAGCATGTATCATAATTTCATTCTTTTTGGAGCTGTATAATGTTCCATATGTGCATAAGCAGCATTTTGTTTTTTCATTTATTTGCTGATAGATATTAAGTTTGCTTCCATCTTTTGGGCATTACAAATATTTTGATTATATATATCAAAACAAAATATCTAGCATCTTGACTGATATAAATACAGCTTTTAATTCACCTATTTTAGACATGATTTCACTGACTCTGACATAGAACTCAGCCTGACTGAGGTCCTTAGCAAACTGTTAGTATGGTAGAATGTAGAGTCACTTGGGGCATGGGGCTGTAGGTATGCTTATGGGGAATTATCTTTATTATGCTCACTGAAGTGGGAAAACCTGCCCACCATGGTGGTGCCATTCCCAGGCTGGGATCCTGGGTTGTAGAAGCAAAGAAAGGCTGAGCATCACGTGCACTGTGCTCTACTTCCTGTTTGTGGCTAGAACTGGACTAGTTGTTTCAAGTTCCTGCTTCACTGACTTCCCACCATGATGGGCTGTGCTCTTGAGCTGAGAGCCACAATCAACCATTACTCCTTTAAGATACAGTTGTAAGAACATTTTATGACAGCAAAGACACAGAAAAGAAACTGAAACACAGACCTTGAACTTATCGTCCCCCTGCCTTATCTTCCCAAGTGCTAAGTTATAGGCATGGAGCATGGGCCTTTAGTGTTTGAAAGGTATAGGTCTGTACAATAATATATGCATGCATTTCATATACACTATGAAATATAACAACACGAGGTGGAAATAAATATAGTTAAGAGCAGAACTATCTTCTCGCCCTTTACTTCCTGTATTATTATGCATATCTAGCCACCAAGCTGTTGGTTCATTCCTGTGGATCTTTGAATGTTGTCTCATGGTGAAATTTAAAATCAGAGAACTGCCTGCTTCTCTGTTTTGTTGAATGTTGGAGTTTGCTTTTGTTTTTCTGAGTTTGGTTTTGGTAGGATGCCTTTGAGGGAAATTGTGGAGATACTGTGAAGTTCTAGAAAACTTGCTAGTCATTTGAAGTCTGTGTTTTATATATAGCCCACTTCTTATACTATTGTCCCTCCTGTAACATGTCTTCCAAACTTCAGTGTCATCAATTTCTGGTTTCTCAGGAAAAGAGCCATTTCCTTTTTTATTCTTGTGGATATGATCTGTGACAACCCTTGCTAAGCTACAAGATTGCTCAGAATTTAGTATCATCCTCATTGCCAACACTAGAGAACTTCAGACACTTAATTATTAAATACTCTGAATTTATCTTTGGAATGGAGCCTTTTTTCACTGTATCTTGCCATGACAATCACATCAAAAGCACCACACATTATTGAAGTTGTAGTCTGTGGGAGGCATTTTTGGGGAACTTCCCATAACTTGTTTGTGTCACTTCGCTTATCTTGTTTATGGCTAGTCATTACATGATAAAGCACGCAGTGGTGTGTCTCCATTTACAAAGAAGTCGTACCTTGTTATCCAACCTGTTGTACCTTGAAACCACCTTTTAAAAAATGCATTACTTTTATTTTATGTGTACGAGTATTGCTTGCATGTGTGTAAGTGTACCCATGCCCTGCAGTGCTCTCAGAGGTCAGAGATTCCTTTAGAACTCAAGGGTCATTGGTATTATTTCCCAACTCTATTTGATTCCCAAAATACTATTATGTTTCTGCGGATTGTTGTAGCTGTCATTTGATAACATACTTCTATGCAGCAGTCATTTTAGAAATCAAAGCTTAAATATTTTAAAATAAAGAACTGAAGCGTGTGTGTATATGAATGCAGGTGTTTGTGGAATCTAGAGGTCTAGGATATCCCTGGAGCTGCAGTTACAGGTCATTGTAAACTGCTCAACATGCACACTGGGAACTGAACCAGGGTCCTCTGGAAGAGCCATGCATGATTCATCTCTCCAGTCCCCAAAGGTTACTTGTGTCTAAACAAAGGAGGATAAATTTGAAAACTTCCAAATTCTAAACTCGATCTCCACAAGCAGTACATTGTGAACTATAGAAAAACATATGTGATTTAGCATCTTTCATCTGAGATTATTACATTATCTATTGGGACAATTATCTGTTATAGATGAAGCTAAGTCCTTATTTCTCCAAATATTTCCCATTTTCTCCCCTAGGAAATAGACACACCTTCTTTCATAATTTCATGCGTAGGTAGTTGTGGCCATGTGACTGACTTCTGGTCAATAGCATGTCTTGTCATACCTCTCCCTTGCTCCAGAGAGACACAGTCTTGTTGAGGGTGATGAAGCCACAACATCCAGTCCTTCAATGCCCTAGTTGAGAACTCTAATGGAGAACACATCCTTTTTAATTTTAAGCAAAGAAGAAACTAATTTCTATTTTGGAAATTCTCTGTGGGACAGCTTCTATTATTAGTGTAGTTTATTTCGTATTCTGCAAATTAGACAATACATAATGCTCGATAGTGTTATTTTGAAGACTTCGACAACACATAGGAATGCATATAAATATGAAAACTAGATCAATAGGGATACATATAAATATGGAAACTAGATCAATATCATAATATACTTAAGTCTGCCCAGATAGCACAGCACTGGGATTTGAAATCAATCCCAAAGATTGTATTATCTGAGTCAACCTTGAATAGACATGAGCAAAAACAACAAATCTTCCATTTTTGTAGGCTGAGGATACCTACTTACATATAAAGCTTCTAGAGGGGAAGAGAGAAGAAGGTGAAAGGCCCTAGTGACATGCGGAGGGTTGAGGCGGCACGCTGGCAGTTCTGCGGTAGGACCTCTTCTCCATACCCCATCCCTTTTGGAAAACAGTGGATACTTAGTTCTTCTATTCAGGTTCCAAAAATGCTTCCATGCTTCCTAGTCTCTCATGTTCTCATTCAGCCCCATTACTGCCTTTTCTCCTGCTTCGTACATAGCTGAGAATCTACACTAGTATGGACCACTGAACCCAGTGGGGTTTTTTTCTATATAAATATTAGTCAGATGCAAATCCTGCCTCTATGACATTTATCTTGTCTCTATATTTATTTGCCTGTTTATCTGTTTTGTTAAGTAAATTTTATTGATTTGAGAATGTACAATGTATTTTTACCGTATTCCATTCCCTCCCCCCTCTCCAGCCCCATTTTACCACTTTCCTCACCATCCCCAACTTCATATCCTCTATTTTATTTCTCTTATTTTTAAAAGGCCTTTTGAGTCTAATTTGTGTTTCCTAAATGCTCCAGGGTATGGGTCTATGCCTTGGAGTCTGGTCAACCTACCAGTAGCATTACATCAGTAAAGAAAAGCTGACTGTCCTTTTACTAGCAGTAGGCAATCAATCAACAGTGGGTCCTCAGCTAGGGCTGGGACTGCTTGTTTACCTTATACATCAATGGTGGGCTTCTGTCTGGCTTGGGTTTACACAGGTCATATATACACTGTCATGCATGCTGTGGGTTCATATCTGAAACTATCCTGTGGTGTCCAGACAACACAATTTCCTTTTATTCATCTACCACTTCTGGTGTTTGCAATCTTTCTGCTGCCTCTTCTGCAATGGTCCTTGAACCTTGAGAGGAGAGGGTGAGATGTTCGCATTTTAGGATTAAGCCCTCCACAGTCTCTTATTCTCTGCATGTTGATGGGTTGTGGGTCTCTATGATAGCTTCTATCTTCTGATGGGAACTGAGAGATGTATAACAATATATACAATATAACAGACCATATGGGAGAACTTACTGCTACCATTCTGTTAAATTGTCATACAGTTAAATTGAATCAAAATGACATTTATCTTTTAGAAGGAGGGTGGATATGAGACATTAATAAAGCTTAGAAGTATGTGATGGTAGATGCTGTTGGAAGCTACAGATTCTTCTTGTATTTATTTCTCTTACACAATTTTGAATTTTGAGAAACTCATAGGCCAAGAATAGAAGGCAGACACTGAATATATCTGCAAATGTCTCTAGGTCCCTGAGTGTCTTTGCTAGGTAAATACTAGAATCTTAAATATAATCCTAATAAATGAAGTACTTTTAAGTGTATTTACTGCCAGGGACCACTCTAAACAGTTAAGGTGTTTGAATCAACAATCTTACATTGACTTACAGGTTGCTGATACACTCATCTGCAGTTTAAAATGTGAAAACGATGTTGAGAAACTTGCTCCATTTCACTATCTTAAGAAAGTAGGAAGACAGGACCAGAACCCTGGTCCTTTGTAGTTTTTCTGATTCTTGATGCTATTTCTCACCAAAGAAGTGATATTCTGATTGAAATTCTGTTTTCTAATTGAACATGTCAATTGCTACTGTCAATGAAAAAAAATAGTAAGTAGTAAAGATAATCTTTAGAAGAACTTTACAGTAGGTACAGAAACCACTGTAATGGGGTCAGGAAGTGAGAAAGGGAAGTTGAGCACAAAGCATTATGGGAAGTTGGGACTTGATAGTAAGGAGGGGGAAGAGTGAATGGAATGAAAACTCACCAAGAGGAAACATCAGGAACAGGAGTGTTCTGGGCATATTCACCTAAAAGATAGGTTGCTAAAGACAAGGAATCAGATATCACGTGGAAACTGACATCAGACAAAGAATGTAATACTGATGATTATCAGAGATCAAGTGTCTGTGTGTGTGTGTGTGTATGTGTGTGTGTGTATGGTTTATACTGATTTAGTGGGTATTTGTATGAAAACTGATTGTGCAAGTACCCAAAAAGACCAAAGGAGTTTTTGGAGCCTGATCAATGTTTAGCCAACCAAAGACTATATTTAACAAACAATTTAAAAATTTATATCATACATCAAGCATATCATATGAGTAAAAAAGAGTGCCTTGACTCTCACAGAGATTGTGTTGTAGGTCAGAAAAAGGACAAATAAACATTTGGTTCTAATTCAACTAGTACAGTACGGCAAGTATTAAAATAGCATAAAAACTGACAAATAATTATTTTTACATCTTCAGTAATTTTCAAGAATCTTTCACATACAATAGACTTAATAATCACACACAAAATGGCAATGATGTAGGGAATGAATGTACTATTGCAAAGATTCAGGCAGAATTCATCTTGGAGAAGAAAGAATCATTTAGAACATGAGCCATAGAGAGGGCCTGGATGTGGATAAACAGTCTTTCTTCAGACAAAGGATAAAATGGCTTTGTCTTCAGGGAAATTTATGAGAGAGAGAGAGAGAGAGAGAGAAAGGAGTGGGAAATTCTCTGGAAAGAAAAACAGAGAAAAAGTTTAAGGCCAATCTTTAGGCATGAGGTCTGCAGGTAACATTCCAAAATAAGTCTAACTAGAGACACCAGTTCATGTTGTATTGAATTTATCTTTAATTTTCAAGTTCACATGTTCAATGGTAAATGAACAAAATGTGGAGAATGTATGCATATTTAGTAATAACATGTCTAATTAGCCACAGAATTAAGGTTTCCTTTCAGTGTTTTCCCTGTCATTTTGAATCCTTGCCTGTTACACTTGATATTTAGGATAGTGCCACTCATCTGTGCTAGTCTATTGCCTATTTTTGTCATTTCCTATTTTGTGAGAAATTCATAGTTGAGAGGATGACTTCGAGAAGCTAAGCTAAAGCTCAAGCAATCCACTTCTCAATGTATGACAATAGCATCTGAGCATTTATTTATTTTCTTCTATAGTAGAAGGGTAGTGTATCTTTGTGGATTTTACTCCCTCATAATGTTAACTTTGGGACAATTTCTTTGCCTTGGGATGAGCAGCTAGTCTTAGTTTAATAAATAAGGAAATCTAGGATGATTTGAAAGCAAGAAACTTGCCTTAAGTAAAAGAAGTTCAACAGATGAGAATAAACACGCTCAAATTAATACCTTTAGCTATTCAGAAACCTAGCTATGAAGGTGAGAGCCAGGATTCATAACTGCATCTACACAAAATTCACTGCACGTTCTCAGAGAACAAAATACACAAATATTTCCAGCCATATTTGCTGAGGTTGTTAAAGAGAAATTTTGTACTGAGTAATTATAAAATACAGTAAGGAGCCAGGATTGGTTCTAAACATAAGGAAGCAGAGGCTTTCAGTCCACTGGGAGTTTGCACATATGAACTTGTGGCAATGGTGGTTTTGAGCACAATTGGACAAGGGCTTGGAGCGGAGGAGGGGAATGGGCAGCTGGCAGGTCCTAGTTGGGAACTGATGGTGACTGTTAGACCTGGGTGAGGGAGAGCAGATCTTATTTATGATCTCTCGATAGGCTGACTAGACTCTAGTGGATGAATTTGCACCAAAGGACATCAGGGTATAAATGCTTGACTGATTAGAATTTAACATGTATGGTGGAATACACATGTCCAGTGGGGGTGGGTGGGGGAGCTGTTGTATGAAATGTATAAAAGCTCAATAATTTTTTAAGTATAGTAAGAAATGTTTCATTAAAAATTACAATAGAGGACAGGAGTTTTGCAACTAGGAAGAGAGACTGAAGGTGATTCTAAATACAAGGAAAAATAGAAATTTATTGCCATCAGGCACAATTAAGAAATAGAAGCTAAGGTGCTAAGAAAGTGTTGTTGGGTATTAAAATTGGATGTATCAGGATTTTGGTAAGCAATCAATAGTAGGAGAAGAAGAAGCTGATAGGCTATGAAGGGTAGAGAAGATTCTTCATGAATTTTCTTAACACTACTCTATACAAATAGGAGGCCCAGAATATCTGTTGCAGGTGTCATTAAGAAGATGGCCCAAAGAAGCCAAACTAAAGTTCAGTCAATCAAGGAAGGAGCCCTTGTCATGGCTATTAGTGGGAAGTTAGTCGTGACAGGTCCTAATGTGGACTCTCAGATCCCCTTGGCTTTCCTAAACAGAGAACACAACTTTTCTCTCTCTTTTTTAAAAGATAAAAGGTCTGTAGCATGGAATGATCACTGCCTTTAGCCATTACTCCATTTCTCCAAGCTTCAATCCAAGACAAAGGAAAAGAAAAGGATCAGAGGACAGAGAGGTTGGGATGCGCATGGCAAGAGGGGAGGGAAGGGATAGCAGGAAGCCTTCCCAGGGGAGGGCAACCATTTTTCCCTGGGAATATTTATTCTTATTTCTCCACAGAGCTGGAACCTTTCTTTCCTCCAATCTCTGGGATATTTATTTAATGGAAATAGTCTGAGAAGCAATCTTGCAGAAACTCCCTCTGAAAAAAGTGTTATTGTGTTCACGTGCATATTTAAGTAAAGTCATCACCCAGGAGAGAAACCCACTACTGTCTTCCAGATCTAGAAATGGTGTCTATGTGGGCAATTGTGAAATCTGTACCCTAGTGTCACCTGGGAACCATTACAGAAACCTTAAAATTCAAGATACATTACTTTCCCAGAAAAGGCAGCCTAAGTGTAGACACAAAGTCTTTGGGTGATTAATGATTAGAATCCCTTAAGAGTAAGCTGTGGAGGAGCCAGAAACAGTGGAATTAAAGTGTATGTTACTTAACATTTCCTCAGATGACTCCCAGTGCCTTTGTCATTCATTGTGTCCTGTTGAAAGTTGCCTATATTTCCAAGTGTCTGGGAGTTTAGTGAGAAACTTGACAGTGGTTTCTTATCTTTTCTTTTTTTTCCAAACAATGATTGCCTTAAAGATTAATGTTCCATTTTTCATGAATCTGGCTGAACATTAGAATATATATAGTAATACTAATGCCAGACAAATGCTTTAAGCATGAATAAAATAATGTTGAAGAAACTAGTACAGAGGCTACTACAAAGTATGCCCTGGGCCAAGGTCAGCATTGCTGTTGTATTATGTGGACACTTGGTCCTTTTTCTGCTCAGGAATAAGTTCTAATTCTATGGGGAGAAGGGTTTTATTCTATTTTTATTTTTTTGTATATATTGCCTGCTTGTATGCATGTGCACCACATGTGTACAATGACTGTGGAGGTCAGAAGGGCACATCTGATTCCCTGGAATTGGAGTTACTGATGGCTGTTAGGTGTCATGTGGGTGCTGGGAACCAAACCTGGCTCTTCTGTAAGTGCAGTCAATGCTCTTAACTATTGAGCCAACTCTCCAGCCCCAGACATCTTCACTTATGGAGATACCTCTAAGTGTCTTTGAGGTTTAATTTGGATCATAAGGGGATAAGACCTTGTGAAACAAAGTAATAACAACAGTGAAATATTAACACATTCTTACCAATTGCCAGACATTGCGTTAAGTCCTTTTTGCAGTCCTTTTGTACTTCCCATTCACAGCCTCTCATGGAGTATGCTGGGAGGGAGAAGAAATGTCACAAAATAACTTAAAATATCCCATCTTGGAGGATACTAGAACTCATACCTCTCTTCTGTGATAGTCCTGTTGCTGGAACCCAGGCTGACTAGCTCATCTCTTCTCCACATGGACAACAGGAAGGAGTCCCAGATCTTCCCTTGCATGTTTTCAAGTCATTTCCAGAGTCATCCTCATTTATAGGATTGGGCCTTGCTTGTGTTTTAACCACCTAGATAGAAATACAATTCTAGAAGCTTATAGCCTTCCCAGTATATTTCATCGGCAAGGCTGTAGTTAAACGGACACATCAAACTCTGAGAAATGTTGGAAAATGTAGTAGTGCAGCTAGATACAGGTCTCTTCTATGGGTGAAAAGATCATTTGAATGCAAGGTGACCCAAAAGGTTGCGTACCTTTCTTTGCTTTATGACTAGTGTCTCAACACATCCATCTGAATTATGTGATCCTTAGCAAGGGTCTTTGAGATACTGCTTTAGTAAGAATAGCTCAACATTTCACTTAGTTAGTTCTTATTGGGTATCTACCAGTCTATGCCAACCATCATGCTATTCCAGGGCTGTAGTGCTGTGATGCTCTGGAAGACTCCACTTAATTGGAGAGAATTCTTTTTCTAATATCACCTGGCTCCTTGGCCATGTTGATGAAGTGGCATTTACTAACTTGTAGAATAATTATTTGATCCTATGTTCAGTTTCTAATTTGACTATTAGCTCATTGAGGAGAAGGGAAGCAGCTTTACTTATTTTGTGTCTCAACAGTCTAGCCCAGGGGTCATCAAACAATGGTTGCATAGCTGGTAGCTTTTCTGTGACATATGATTTTAAATGGTTTTATAAATTTATTTATTTATTCATTTTGAGACACGGTCTCACCATCTAGCTATCAGAGAACTCCCTTTGTAGAACAGGCTGTTGTTGAACTCACAGAGATCCACCTGCTTCTGTGTCCCAAGTGCTGAGATTAAAGGCATGTACTCACCATGCCCAACCCAGTGTTGTACATTTTTAAATATTTGAAAAATGATCAAATGAATATTTCATGGCACAAGGAAAGGAAAGTTGTTTGAAATATAAATGTGAATATTCCTAAATAAACTTTTGTTGAATTTTAGCCTGTCATTCACTTACACGTTATCTTTGGCTACATATTAAGAGTTGTAGAATTGAGTGGGTCTAAAAAAGACCATATGGCCAGAGGCTTAACGTATTTATAATTTCATGGTTTTGAAAAATTCAACCCCCTGATATAGCACATTCAGGTTTTTGAAAAATTATGTGGGAGTGACTCCAGAATCTGGTGAAGGAGCTTTGGAGAAACACGAGAAGAATAGGCCTTTTCTTCTCGGGGTAAGAGGTGGTACCATGGTATTCGTGAGGTCTTTGCACCACCGGGTCTATCTTCCTTTTTCCTCAGTAAAAAAAAAAAAAAAAAAAAAAAAAAGGTCAGTTCTATTCTGTCAACATCTTAAAATCATTCCAGAACACAGCAAGACTGTGCAACATACTCACAGGTGACATTTTGCTAATGGGGACAAATAGGGCTCTACTGCATGGAGGGGACAGGAGCTGTGAGATTATTGAGAAGGCAGAAGGGAAAGAATGAGAGAGGAATGGAGGACAGGAGGAGTAGAAACATTTGTGAGCTCCTTTAGAAACGTTATCTGGGGGCAGACTGTGCTTTTAGTTCAGATTCAACGTCTCTTTTAAAACACATTTGATAACTTCATTCTAGAGTTTGGAAAAAGTTTCAAATTCTTTTCCGAGAGAAACCTTTATGATGTGGTGCCTGCCTCCTCCTGTGACCCCAGATGTGTCTCAGCCTTACTGTTCACTTTCTGTTGCTTAAACAGGCTTTTCCTACCATAGGGCTCTTCAGGGTGATTCTGCCTTCTCCTTGTTTTTTTCCTCCTCCTCCTCCTCCTCCTCCTCCTCCTCCTCCTCCTCCTCCTCCTCCTCCTCCTCCTCCTCCTCCTCCTTCTCCTCCTCCTCCTCTTGTCACTGTGTAGCCCAAGCTGGCCTGCAACTCCCACTATAGACCATCCCAGACTGGCATCAATCTCAGTGATCTGCCTGCCTCCCATGGATTCTTTCTTCCTGAACTCACTGTCTTGTCCCAACTCCAACAGCATCCCTACATGGAACCCCTTTCTTCAAACACGTTATTTACTGCTATTATTATATTTTTCTATTCCAAGAGTTCTCATTGGATTTATCACAATTTAGTAAACAATCTACTTCTTTATGTAACTTTTGGTCAAATTCCCTGTCATACTGCAAGCTCCACAAGGAATGTGATCAATCAGTTTTTGTTCGGTATTTTAGACACTGCACTGAAAACAGTCATTGGTTCAGAATTTATTAGGCTACCGTGCATGTTTGAGTTTTCCTAACTTTGTGGATGCAAACAATATATATTGTGTAGCATGGATCTGTTATGTTTCTGTGACTAGTATTTGAGTAGTTGAGAGCAACAAAAGACTCAGTGTAAGCAGTAACAGTAACGTAAGTAATAGTAAGTTTTATGACACATGGAGAGATACCAGGCATAGGTCTACTTACTTGAGGTTTGGTCCTGGGTTAGTTAATGGCCCATACTTCCTTGGGCATTTTCTATACAAACAGCTAATGCTTGTTTTAGACACTGTTTATGGGGGTCAGGTCTCAAGGTGGTTCTAATGACCCTCACCTTTGGCACTCATGAGGTTTGTCTTGTTTCCTTTTGAAGATGAATCAGAATTTAATTTACATCGTATGGGATACTTCAAGTGTGATAGTGTATCAATTTTAAGAATAGGTCATGATGGGGCTGGAGAGGGGGTTCAATGGTTAACAGCAGTGGCTGCTCTTGCAGAGGACCTGGGTTTGATTCCCAGTACCCACACAGCAGCTAATAACTATCCACAACTCTAGTTCCAGGTGAGCCTGGCACCTTCTTCTGATCTCCACAGGCATTGCGTGACACAAGCGCACTTACATTCATGCAGCAATACATTTATACACCTAAAATTAAAATAATAAATAAAACATTAAGAAAAAATTAGGTCATGAAAGGAGGCTTCCAGTGTAATGTCTTGAACTTGATCTGGAGGAAGCCAGTTATCTGTCACGCAAAGTGGATGTACAAGGAGCTTTGAGAGAGGCCCATATGGAGAAGCAGAAGCATTTCGGCCCCTCATTCAGCCTTACACAAACTTAGAGCTGAACTTTTCCCAAAATTCTGACTAAAAGAGACTGAAATATAAGAAAGGTTATTAATCCTTTAAGTTACTGTGTTCTGGAGTACTCTGTTATAGAATAATCAATCAAATACACGGCTCTTTCCTGTGATCATCTGAGTGGTCACAGAAATGATCCCATGGCTTTTCCTCTGCGTCTTTATTCTTGTTTTTCTTTGGGGGCTACCTTAAGCTATTGTAGTCATACCAGAGAGAACTTAACACTACCCTTGTACTGATGAGATACGCTGGGTTAAGATTGTGTCCTCTCTAAGTTCACCTAATGAAGCCCTAACCCTGGTGTGAAGGAAATGTGAATGAGGTGGTATTAGAGACAAGGCTTTTAGGACATTGTTAGATTCAGTTATCAGGATGTGGTCCTCATGAGGGTTTACCAGTCATAGAAGAAGAAGGAGGAGGAGGAGGAAGAGAAGGAGGAAGAGGACGAGGACGAGGAGGAAGAGGATGTTGTTTCCTAAGAAGAATCACCCTGCAGAGCCCTGTGGTGAGAAAAGCCTGTGTAAGCAACACAAAACAGCTATAAAAGCTATAATCATTTCCCAAAGGCCTTACCTCCTAACACTATCACCATGGGAGCCTGTAATTTCAATATATGAATAAAGAAGGAATGCAGACATTTAGTCCACAACATTATGTGAGGAGTTATAAAGATGACTATGGTGGTTAATAATGGCTGTCAAGTTTAAGGATCTAGGATCACCTGTGAGGCAAATTACTGGGCATGTTTGCAAATTTCCATATTGAGTTAAATGAGGAAAGAAGACTGACCCTAAATGGGGGCAATGCATAGACTAAAGTTCTAGACTAAACAGCAAAGGGAAAGCCAGATGAACACAACACCTGTATTCCACTTTCTCTACTTCCTGACCAGGGATGGTGACAGGTTCCCTCAAGCTCCAGCCACCTCCCCTGCCATGGTGGGCTGTATCCCCAAATGATTGGTCAGTATAAACCCTTCCTTCCTTCGGTTGATTTACTGAGGTATTATTCCATAGAACTGAGTACAGTGACCTTCTGCAGGCCAGGAGGAGCAGTCACCACAATCCAAATAAAATTTTCCCTTTGTCTAGGACTTTTCAGCATGTAGAAGGGTGAGAAATTCAATTCTGTGCTACTACTTGGGGCATCCAGCCTGTGGGATCTGTTATAGAACTGTGTTAGACAGGAGGTAAATCTTTTCTTGTTCTTAGAAGAAAGTAAAACCCTCAAAGCAAACTATAAATACTGTTAAGCTCTGAACTTCTTTGGGGAAAATAAACATCAGTTTTTCAGTGAGAAATTGGTAATAATCTTCTTTTCTGCTGGAGAGAATGTGAGACCCTCATCTTACAACACCTGAAAGGACAGCCATGAAAGAGGTGACAGCACTTCAATGAAATATTCTGCTTGGGGACTTGGGGAGATGGTTCAGAAGTTAGTAACCCTTACGAATCTAGGATCACCTTAGTGATCTTCCAGAGGACCCTAGTTCAGTTTGAAGCAACCATGTTGAGTAGCTCGCAATTATCTGTAACTACAGTTCCAGGGGATCCGACCACTTTTCTGGTTTCTGCAGGCACCTTCACACATGTGGCATACATTCACAGAAATATGAGAGGAAAGTAGGAAAGGACATGCAGGGGGCCACGGTGTGTCGGGGGAGGGAAGTCAGGAGAGGGAGGTGTTACTGGGGGAATAGTGGAATAATGGGGGCCCTGGGGCTGGGGAGGGAGGAGGAGGTTGGGTGGGAGGGAAAAGAGCAGAGATGACTGAATCTTGGAGGGCTAGGGAACCCAGAGGGAAATGTGATGACCTCCCCAGACCCCGAGAATTGCACAGTATGTAAACATTAGTGCATACATATACTTGAGGACTGTTTGGCAAGGCTCACAATGCCAGGCAGAGGAGAGCTCCTTTTGAGTGTTTTGTGAGAGTGGTTCAAGAGACTCCCAAAATAATACAGGCTATTGCTAAATCTTTTGGTAATCCCCCAGAACTAAAAGATAAGACACTACTGTTGAAGAAAGGACATACCTCAGATATAAGGCTTGGAGCAATGGAGCAAGAACTGACCTGAAAGCTTTCTACCTGAAATTTAGTTCTCCTAATGCTAGACGATAACTGCTAGATATGCAAACTGCTAAGGGAGAAAATCCATCAATGGACCAGCCCAGTACTAAAGACTAATAACTGTAATGACCAGCATAGCACACGCCTCTACTGGTGCAGTAGACACTGCTATCTGGGGAGTAATCAACAGCCATCCAATTGGACTTAAAGCCCTCTCAATGGAGGTGAACTAATGGGTGGCAGTGTAACTATAGACAAATATACATGGTTGGAGGGCCACAGAGCATAGAGAAATTCGTATCTTTGTCATACTTCTAGACAAAAGAAATTTGTTATCATATGCTAAATATGAATCCTTATATTTGCAAACAAGCATACAGTACACCACTCATCAAGGAAGCTTCTTTTTGCAACAGGTGGAGGCTACAGGAGTATTCCACAACTGGTCAGACATAGAGAATAAACATCTGAGAGATGCCCAGTCCTAGGTGACACGTCTACAGTTGAACCTCTACACCTAAGCCTCATGCAACAGAGTGGAATGAGGGATAGAGAGAAGCATAATGCATCCCTTAACTCTCACCAATGTATCTTCCTTATACAACAGAGTTTGTTCCACACAGAAGGTCACAACTAGTCAAGTTTTAAAAATAAGTCTGCAGAGTATGTGTCCATGCATAGGAGTCATATTAAACTTCACCCACCCACAGCTCAGGGACCATTTCAGAAGCTGGAGCAGAAAGACTGGAAGAGCCAGTACTGGTTTATGAACACAGGGAAGCAGAGGCTTTCAAGCCACTGGAAGCATGTACATGTGAACCTGTGGCAATAGTGGCACTGAGCATGGAATCCATGACAACTCAATTAGAAAAAGGCCCTCAGAGGAATGGGTGGCAGCTGGCCCTCTAGACTGAGAACTGTTGGAGACTGATTATCACTGGGAGAGGGAGATTATGGCTGACTTGCCATCTCTAGATAGACTGACTAGAGTCCAGTGGATGAGTTTGTTCTAAGGGACATCTGGGAACAAATATTTAACTCTGTGGGACTTAACATGTATGGTGGACTACATGAAGTCCAGTGGAGGGTTAGGAGCATGGATTGGAGAGGAGAGGTCTAAATTTGAACTATTGTATGAAATTTATAAAAACTCAATAAAAATTTAAAAAGAGCAAATCTTTAAAATATAAATTACAGGTTTAGTATTGATATAATAACTATCAAATGCAGAATAAAAATTGAAATAAATTAGCATTCTCTCTCTGCCTTCTTCTACTCTGTTCCATGAGCTTTAGGTGTAGAGGTTCCATTGCAGATTTTGTCACTTATGGCTGGGCATTTTCCTGTGAAATCACAAAGAAGATGAAAATATTCTCTTGAGGGATACATGTGAGGTCTATGTTTCTTCCAACATGAAAGAACTTGCTGGAGCTTTCTAGGTAACTAGGCACACGGAGCATGGGCTATAATTACTGTCTTTTCCAAGCAGGCAGCCAGTTAGTTTTCAGTTCAGATAGCACCACCTGTGATGTGCGTCACTTTCTGAACCTCAAAGAGGCATTCCACTGCTGTGTCGAGTCCTCATCACCATGTCATAAGGAGACAGTAATGATCCACTGTGGCCTCCATGCATTAGGTTCACACAGGAACTTCTGTGGGTTACCACCCGTGGACGGGAAACGGAGAGGAAAAAGTTCTACTGTGATGCTTTCTGAAAAATATTGTATCTGAACCCATGAGGGAATCAGAAACTGCTGTGATTCTTCCTGAATTTCAGAAATTGTGCTGAGATAAGGCATTTTCACCTCCATATCACTCAATCATTGCATGTGGTTTTCTTTGAGAAAAAAAGTGTGACTTTGGGAAAGATATTTGTCTTTAGCTAGGCAATTCCAAAATGAACTGATCTGGAGGCCTGAACACTACTGGTAGATTAAGCCTTTTGTTCCTTCAGCATTTCAACAGTTATTCCTAGTATGGGTAGGAGACTGGCAAGGGTGTGCTGGCATATCCTGAGGACTGAGAGGGACACAAACTTCCATTACATTTTAATGTGAAAGTAAGTTCCTACAAAAGTTAACCTCTGGTATTATATTCCCAGATCAAGAATATATGTTTATATATATATTTCCAGAACAGATGCCTTTGCCCTCCTGAACCCAGTGGTTGTTTTCATATTGATTCCTGAAAGTCAACTTAAATGGGTTTACTGTACATTGAAATTACAGTTTTCAGAGGAATAGAATTTAATCAAACATGATTGTTGTACACAAAGCTATAGTTATGATCTCTAAATTACAACCTCAACCAATTCCTTGAGAAATTTAATATCTCTATCTATCATCTATCTATCTATCATCTATCTATCTCTATTTCTGTACACATGCATCAAAGGATGGAATAGTAGCTCTAGGACTGACTCATTTAAACTGAGTGATTCTCTTGCATCTTTGGCACACTGGGCCTCTGGTGTCCTCAGTTGTGATGGCAGCAGAGAGAGGTGGGAATGAGTACCTTTAAGCCTTTTGTTCTTAGACTGTCTTTTTATGATGCAATAATGAGTTTATATATTAAAAATATGGATGGATTTACAAGAAGGGGGAGAAAAGAAAAGAAGGCCAGATGAAGAGGTGTGCAGAAAGATTTGCACCTCATTTCATGAGCTTTGAGGCCATTATGCTTTCTTTTTGCGAAATGGCGAGATTCATTTCCTAATCAAACAGCATTATGCACCACATGCAGAAATGTGTTGCTGATCATTTTGCAGCTGGAGAGTGTTTATTGAAGCTAATCTAGAAATAACAGGAAGAAGAATAATCTATGTATCAATATAACTGGAAGTAAAAATTGGAGGCGGAGGTAATCAGTAGGCAATACCATGAGCCAAGGCAGAGCCAGGTTCAGTAGCCTGGAGACTGTCCATTCATAGACTTGTATCTGTTACTTCCTTCAGACAAAGAGATTAGGAATAAGATGTTTTCACACCCTTTCAAACAGAGACTCCTCTCTAGTCCACTCTGTCTTTGTCTTTTTGTTTTTCATTATAAAGAACATCTCATGGACTGGAATGAGTCTAAAGATGTGACTTTGCATTTCATGCTTTTCCCTGTCTATGGCTATCTTTGCAGCACAGACTTCAATGGCTCCTTGCCAGCCCAGTCCATTAGGTACCCTTACTTTGGTATAATAATAAAAAATACTGATAAAACCAGGTAAAGTCATCTTATCATTTCAGCATCAGTTATCAGAAGAAAATCCCAACTAAAAATCTTATTTCCTTTACGAAGTGACAAATAAGAATGATTTAATATATCTTTTTTTGGGAAAGGGAGTATAATTTTTTGACATTTAAAAAATACAAAAATAAATCTTCTTGAGATATATTTATTCCAGTCACCTCACCTCATGAGGTAATTCATAGCATGTCTATCAGCTCCAGCACAATCAATATTGCATTATGAGGAGAGTCAGGAGACCTGGGCTGGGTGACCTTGGGCAAGTCATTTAATCTCTCTGCTAGCATCTATGTAGAAAAAGAAATTCCAGCCATTTCTTCAAGGGAGAGTAAGATTAATGATAGCAGATCTAGACAATTGTCTCTGTCTTTCTCCAGTCCCTGGATTTATGTTTGTGTTCTTAATTTCGATTTTCGTTTGAATCCAATTTCAGCCACCCACATATTGATGCAAAGAAAGGTACTTTGAAATGTAGAAGAACACTGCCTCCACTGCTAAATTTAATATTTCTGGACAATGTTAGCATTTATAACTGTTTCCTTTCTTCCCTTTGAGGGAGGAAGAGGAAGACACTGAAAAGTCCATTTGGGTAAGAATCATTCTGTAAAAATAACTCTCTTCACTCTGGAAATTTTGTGGTTTGATTTCTTGCTCTCAGGAATCTTGCTTCCTGAAGTTGGAAGGGTCTGGACCCAAACTGAACCTGCCTTATTCTACAGTCCTGTGTAAAGTATGACCTATTTTAATACTGCTCTTCCACAACAGACCAGTATTCTTTCCAACATATAGCCAAGCTGTAACTATGGGTGATAAAGCAATACCTCCTGACCCCTTGAATGATAACCCTGGGCTCCCACCATCTTTCCAGTTGTGTCTTTGATGCTCTTCTGTAGTCCTTAACGCATGGCTACCCAGTCATGCCTTATCTTGTTACAACTCCACCTTTAACAAAAGGTCTCCATTCTGGGATCATTTTTACCCCTGAAAAATGTAAGCATTACCTGAAATCTCTTACTCCTGTGACCAAGCTTATTTTGACGTGTCTCTGAACTAACATCTATTTTCTTGGCCTACTCTATGATCTAAGAGAGAATGGTTCTCATACCTACAATAGAGACATTCCATAGACCACAATTTGCCTAAGCATATTCTTTCTTGTCATTTTCAATCTAAGAACATATATAAAGATCTGACATGATAGCTCTGCTTTGTCACAGTCTGGCATACCAAGACTAAAGAGTATGAGGCGTGCTCTCTTTTCTGCTGGGAATAAAGATCTTTTTACATGCTCCAGAGGAGTACATGGTTTACATTCAATAGACTGGACAGTAGACTGGAGGGTAAACACCTGGTTTTCCCAGGCCATTGTCTTTGACTTTTACAGCATTTCAGTCCAATGCAGTCCCCATAATGTAATTAAAATCCAGAGTTTGATTGACATCTTTAATGTGTAGGTATTTTCTGCTGAGTTTCCCACTGACTCATTTCCTCACTCTCTGGACTTGGCATATGAAGCGGTTGTTTAAGCCAGCTCTAGTAGACTTTCAGCTGACAACAATTCCTCTGGAACTGTGGGAATAGTAGCATTTGTAGATTTCAATGCTATTATGAGTATTATTTTCTCTGTCTTTAGAGGCATTTCATTTGGAGGTGGAGAGGAACTGCATTAATCATGGCTAAGTAGTTACTATTTTAAGGCAGAAATCCCTTTTATGTGTCATTTGGAAAGCTTACTGCAGAGAGATGCTCTGAAGGAAACTATGTACTGCATGCAGAAGACTGAGAAAGCCAGGAAAGAACACTGTTGGACTGTCCACATGCATGAACGCATACCTTGGATAGACTGTGTTTGGTTTTGAGCATCCCCGCGGTGACTAACAGTCAGCCATAGCTCCAGTCCTGGGGGACCCAGCATCATTTTTGGCCCCCTCAGGCACTGTATGTGCACTCATGGTTGTAGGCAAAACACTCACACACATAAAATAAAAATAAAACATTTTTACAAAATGAATTCATGTTCTATGGAGGACATGTCAACTTCTTTGACAGCACAAGGTTCCATTCTCTGTATATTTGCATACAGGCAGCTTTCTCTGCACTCCTTGCTCCCATCTGCACACAAATCTCCATGATCTCCATCTTAGACCCAACGTTATCCTTCCTAAAATAGCTTAAATGGCATTTCCTCACAGCACTATTCCACTTCCTGGTATATACATATCTGACTGAAATTCTTCTGCTGTTTTTTTTTAATGTCACCAAGGATGACCTTGAATTTCTGATCATCCTGACTCTCTCTCAAGTCCGGGGTTACAGGTATGCACCACCTCGAGTAGGTTTATGCTGTGCTGGGGATGGAACCTAGTGCTTTGTGCATGCTAAACAGGCACTGTACTAACTGAGCTCCGTCCATACCACTGCTGCACTTTTCTCTTGCACACCATAGTTTCCTGAAGGGTGAATCACAGTCTGAATTTATGTGTCAATTTGATCTCTTTTGTAGTCTCTATTACCCAGGCTAACTTCAGTCCCATGTGCAGGGAACATGGCTCTAAAGTAGCAAATGTAGTCTGTTTTATCTGAAAGGTTTGCCATGGATTTTTGCAATTGATAGGAGTGAGGAAATAAAAATCTGCTGTAAATGACTTGTGAGTACACAGAGAAGGCTAGGAATGAAAATAGCTTCTGTATTTTTTTATGGCTTTATATACTTTATAGAAAGCTTTACATAAAGCTTCATGTGCTTTTTATAGCTTATATATTTTTACAGACATTTCTTTTGAAATAATGGTCACTACATGAGGCAGATGACACCATAAAGCTCAAGATCTTTATGTCCTGAATTGATTTCAAGTCTTTTAATCATTTCTCCAGAAGAAATTGCTGCTGACAAAGCAAATCATCCAAAAAAGAAATTGCTCCAAGCAATTTTAAAATAGAGGTTATTTTACTGCTGCTGAGAAATAATTTCAGACAATCTGTGGTGAAAACAAATTCCAAAGATTGAGATGGTTATTATTCAATGAACATGTTTTTCAATTTAATGCATGTTCAGTTTCCTGATGGTACCATACTCCTGTGACAATTTAAGAACAAATATATTAGGGATGTTAAATAATTATATCTTTCAGATTACAAATGCACATTATTATATGTAGTGCTTTTGAGTCTGAATTTTTTAACTGAATTCTGTCAGAAGAGCTGTAGAATGGATCTCTGTTTAAAGGAGTCATATGGTCAAGGATTGGTAAGTCAGAAACAGTTTTTTTTTTAATGTGAATAATTGCTTTTTTAGTTCATCATTTGCTAATGTTCTTGGCCTGTTGGATTTTCTCAGTGAAAGGTTCAAGCACAGAAGGCAATCTCATCACAAAGCAAATCATCCCCTATAAAGCTGGCTAATTCAGCTCACATCCCAGACAAAGAGCATCTTATTTTGAGCCTTTACAATTAGGAAGGATTATATAGTGTGTAAACTATTAAGATAAATTTTTTCTTTAAGAAAAAAACCACAAAGACCAAAGTCTCTAATCAGAACATTTAAATTTACATGGTCAATTGAGAAGAATTATTGTCCCCTGAAAATAAGACTTTATACCTTAATAAGCCCCAAGTGAAAGTCACTGGTGACTGAGCTTCTGTTTCCATCACCAGCACCTCACTGGTATGAACTAGATGAGTGGCAGGCCAGATCCTTTGCTGTTAAGCATTGTATGCCAAAGTAAGCCAGAAAACACCAAAAATGCCACTCATGTGTACAGATGAAGCAGATATTTCATACAAAACTCTCAGGATGTCACTTTCCCTACCACAAGTAATTGGCAAACAATGACCATTAAGATAGTGTTTTTCTGTAACGAGAAGTGGAAATCATACTGTATTTGCAGATGACTCTTTGCTTAATGAATGATTCAACACCTTTGATAAAAGCAACCCATAGGAACACATAAATGTTTTATAATGGTTATATAATATTTATATAATATAAATGAAGTAATTTAAAAGAAGAATTAATAAATGATTAGATGTCCAAACCTGGGAGATCATGTGTGTGTGTGTGTGTGTGTGTGTGTGTGTGTGTGTTTGTGTATACATGACTTTTTAAAGAGAGAAAAATGTCTTATCATGGAAGCTGAGTACTAATATACTACCCCATCAATGTTTCCCTGATCTGAATGTGACCAGGTTTGGATAGCCTGGTTCTTGTTAAGATGATCATTCCAAGCAAATCACTTTGCTCTATGTCCTTTTCATCTTATGCTACATATATTTTTTTGATGATGGAGTCAATCAACTTAATTTGTACTTTTTCTTTCCCTAAAAAAGAATATATTGTTCTAACCGTCTCTTATGTGGTCAGTCCAAGGTGTCCAGATGTGACAGTGTGCTAATTTCATGTCATATTCTGGCTAGACAAAAGTGTAGGTTGTCTTACTTGTTCATTTTGTGTGACTTTATCAGTGTCCTAAAGAAAGTCCCACAAATCCGTGCAACTTCTAAGAAAACGACCAAGCTCTTAGTGAAGTAGACATTTGTTTAATTTACAAACATCAGTAGTGTAACTGATATTAACTGGAGAAAGACAAAGCACATTGAATCATACATGTACATCTAATTTTCTTTGTTAAAATAAGTGTTTTTTTTTTCTGAACAAATATCTGCATCTTCACAGGGTACCCTGGGATTTGGATTAGAGAAGAGCACAGTTTATTATAAATCATTATCAACACTACACTGAATTTAGCAGCAAACATGTTAACATGGGACCATTATGGTAATAAAGGAGTTTTATTGTTTGCAGAACAATTACAGGTTTTGACATAACAGTCTTTCTTCTCCCACTCTCCCCAATAAAAGGGCAAAACATGCCAGGGAAGTATTAATTTGTAAAAAGTCTACTTTTCTACTGTTGATTGCTACAGATCCTGTTTTCCCCCGTGAGGATGTGTGGCAGATGGACACACTTGGATATTTCTGCTTTTAGATGTTGCAAACCCTCTGCAAGTGTCCTGAACAAAGCCAGCAGATCGGTGATGGAAGTGGTCAGTTGTCAAAGACAGCTGACAGAACAACACGTATTTACCCCAGGATAACAAAATAACATTCTGTGTTAGTATTATTGCAAAAAAAAAAATCCTGATTTTCTTTAAAGTTTGAAAATGTACAAAAATATCAGGATAATTATAAATTAATATATATTAAAGCATCGAGAAACAGCAAAGGGGTGATCTAAATGTTAAGTACAATGTACTTTGATACAATAAATATTCCTCGTTGAAACTGAATACTGTATAGGTCTATTTAGAACTCATAGAAACAAAATTCATATTATTTCTAATTTATTTATCAATAATCTATTGGTTCTTTATCATCTCCTTTATCATTTATATTACAAAAAATTAATACTGGAAGATGGTACTCAGCACCTTCCTGTGCCACCTCTGCTGACATGCTACCATTTAAAAGGGGAATAAATGCATCACCGCGCCCCACACCCATTTCACCTCCTGAATGGAACCCAGACTTCAGGATACTCTATGTCTTGCACAAAATATTTCTCATCCCTTTCTCTATCTACAGGTTCTGGAGTTCCATTCTCCCGCCTCACAGTCCCATTCACACACATGTGCTTGATGTGTCCTTGTGAACCGCACTGATGTGAGGGGGTCACAGGTCTTACTTCCTGTGCAATCTCACGTTAGTTACATGTCAGTCTCTTGTATATGTGCTTCTGCTGTCTTAGCAAGTTCCAAAGATGGCTCCATGTTGCAATGGAGCCCATCATTCCAATGCCTCCAAGCACAGCTTTCTTCATACTTCTCCAGTGTCAGGGAAGCTTTAGTTCAAGCATTGTCTTTTATTATTATTTTTCCAAATGCAGACAAGTCTTTATTCTCATAATAAAAATAAGTCTGTTCTGTATTTTACAATATATTTCAAATATTTCCCCTATGAAGCATGAGTCAGTTCAACGTATTCGAGAAGTGTACAAGCTCTGCCAAAGTTAGAAGCTGCTGAGGACGCGCTTAGGACGCACACCTGGCGCAGCCACACTTCAGCACCTTTTCGACCTCGTCCACAAATGAGGACCCGTCTGTGCATTCGAAAGAATATTTCCGCCGCTTGCTTCTCAGAGGTCCACAGCACTGCCCACCAGGGCACCCGCCTTTGCACTCCAAGCGGGACACTTTCCTTGTCGTTTGACAGGCAGCATAGCCTTGCTGCTTTTGGTAATAATCTCGTATCCGTTCCCCTCGACAGGAAATTTCTAGAGGAGAATAAGAGAGCATCAGCATTTTAAGGCACCGGCTGAGTGCCGCAACTCCAGTCAGGCTCTCCATCCCAGGTCGCTGTCCCCTTCTCCTTGCACAGCTATCTGAAGCTGGTGCCTGTCTTCCCTGTTACGGGCTGGTGGCCTGGTCCATTGTTTCTCGACAAATAACTTCTTCTGGGCTTTTATTTTCAGCAAAGTGAATGCTTTGTATGTAGACACTAAATACACCACGATTGCAGTGGCAAGGAAATTGGATTTCTAAATCTTTTCCTTTATTGCAAAAAGAGGGGAAGAACACACATCTTCTGCTTTTTACACTACTAACAGCTGGTTTTGTTTACCATGGGGAACAGTTTCTGAGAGAATGCAATTTAATTTATTAGACCTGGAGTTTAATATTATCCAATATGTTACTTAATACAAGTAACATTCCACTAGCTTCATAAATTACCCTAGTATGAAGTAGTTCAAAAAAGAGACATCTGCTAAAAGCTTCCGCGGGCACGTTCATCTTATCTGTCTGAGACACCAAACAAAGTCTGTGCCAGCTGGAGCCCAGGCAAATTCTGATCTTGCAAACAAGGGAGAAGAGGAGGACAGAAAATTCAGTCAATTTCAGTCCCTCTCACCTGCATAATTTGCTGTGATAAATCAGTCAGTTCTAAGGCCAGAGGTGATTTTGTACTAAAACCAGAGCACAATTCCTAGCTGCACAGTATCTGTGCCCAAAACTGGATAAATAATACATGTGCTTGAGAGGGGCGGTCGAGAAACAAGGCATATGTTCAAGACATAAGTCAAAGTTCTGTACAGGGGGTGAAAAGGAGACTTCCCACAGCAAATCAAGTGGTGAGATGCTGGAAGGCCACGTAAAGTCTTACTGTGGGAACTGAGGGCCCTTCACAGCGCGCGTCTTCATAATACTTGAAAGGAAACCAATAGCAGTCGCACAAGGGAAGACCCAACGTCTCCTCACTTCCTCACTCTAGCTCTAAGTGTCTCTGTCACCTGCTCCTTTATGAAGGACGGGACTTCCCACCCGCCCTGCCAAGAAAACGAGTGCTGGTTCACCTCGATCGCAGCTGTCCCCAGTGTAGCCACTGCTACATTCACAGTAGGGCTGCCCGAGTCCTGAGAGTCTGCACTTCCCATGTTTGCACTTGATCATCTGGCAGGGGTTAAACAGATCTTCCTCTTCATCACACAGAACACCCCCGTGGCCCTCAAGGCACTTACAGCTGTAGGAGAATGCATTGATGGGCAAGCAGGTGCCGTGGACACATCTACAGGGGAGCAGGGAAGCAGGAATGAAATCTCGGTGCAGAAGGTCAGAATGGATGAAGGTAAAGCAAAATGAGTGTCTGAATGCAGAGAACAATGCCATTGGCTGATTTTGCTCCTTCTTCCCTCTACCAACCTCATGCCCTCATCGCCTAGGTTTTTCTTTGAAGTGTCTAGCATAAATATTCAATACCAAGCAACTGGACTTACTTGTTTCCAAGACAGGGATCATTGGTCCTCTGGTCACAGAGGGAACCCATCCATCCTTCCTCACACTCACAGGTGAAGCCTGATTGGCTGCTGGGCTGGCATGTGCCATGAGCACACACTTTCTTATGGCATGGCTCACAGCCAGGAAGAATGCCAGTTTGCATGGGCACCTTCCGGAAGTCCTGAAGCTCACTGTTGATATAAAGATTCCGTATGCAGCCATGGAAGCTGGTGCCATTCTGCCCAGGGGCCTGGCGCAGAGATGCCACATTATTCTTCCCGGGCATGCCTAGGGAGAGACAGCACATCAGAAGTCAGGCTTTTGGCAGGCTCTTACTCATTTGTTCCCCAGAAATGCAGATGTTGTGAGTTTACCCCATCCCTATTAAACAGGGATATGGGCTCAGATGAGGCGTGAAGAGTTGGATGTTGTGGAGTTTTTTTGTTCTCTTTTTCTAGGATATTTCAGGTCATTCTAATGCATAGTTACAATAAAATACTAGTTTATTGGTATTCAGTTTGTCTTTTGTAAATTCGTTTCAAACAAAACATATACATAAATAAGACCTTAAAACAGGGCTACCACACTTTAAAACAAGACTGGAGGCAGACAGTAGGGTTACTTTCCTTAGGACACTATACCAGACATCAGGCATTCCAAGTCACCTAGGGCTCCAAAAATCACTATTGATAATTCTATACTTAATTCTATCACTGGTTATAAATTCAAAGGATAAGACCCAGAGAGCTTGAGCCACAGTCTCAAGATCTCCCAGGTTAGAATTATGTGATGATCTGAACCTTCTTAGTCCTAGAGCCCAGTTTTAATCTACAATCTACAGAGACCCTGCTGAATTCTAACTTATCAACTAACCCTGTACCACACAGGAAATAGCTCAGTTCAGTCAAGAATATTAGTTCCTGAAAAAGCTTGCTCCAATTTCTTATCAGGACATCACCTCATCCATATCTTGCTTTCCTTCTTGATGCTTAGAATGAAATCTTCAGAATTAAAAGAAAATCAAGACCATGAAAGAAATTCCATCACAAACCATATTTGCAATTTTGGGGCACATCCATTCCACAAGTGACAGTCATCTGGTAACTCCTATTTGGCAAAGCTGAGGAATGTTTCCATGGCCAGAGCCAGACCCAAAAATGAATCCCCAAATGACAATATTTTATACAGAGGACCATCTAGGTCACTAAGCAGGGGGAGGGGAGGCATGCAGGAGCTGCAGAACCACTGATTTACTACCCAGGGCTCATGCAGTTGTGCAGGACTCTGAGACACTGCCTGGGGTAGTGAGCAGGGATGACACTGACCCTTATCTCCAGGCAACCACTGTGTGCCAGGGATGCTGATTTGTGCCACAGGCTCCTTTCCTTGTCTTTCAGGCATGGAAGTTAGGCATGTAGGGGCATGAAGCCCCTAGTCTGGAGGTCAAGTCTCTCATTTTGCTTTGAGTGTGTCATGATTAATTTTCACTGTCCATTTGACAGGGTTTATACTCACCACATGTCTTAGTTTCTATTCTTGTTACTGTCATAAAATACCCTTAGGAAAACAATTTGAAGGAAAAAAAGAGTTTATTTCAGCTCAAAGCTCAAGGGTACATACACTCCATCATGGCAGGGAGGTCAATGCAGCAGCAGCTTGAAGCAGCCAGCCACGTTACATTCACAGTCTGGAACCTGAGAGGGGCGAAAGCTAGTACTTATCTTTATCCAATTTATAGTCTAGGGTCCCCAACCAGGGAATGGTGTCACTCACAGTTAAGATGGATGTTAATTAGTATGTGAAGACATACTAATTAACGTAGTTAACATAATCCCTCTCATGCATGTCCAGAGACTAATTAATCCTTCACTGGAAACACACCACTGGATTTGCCCATGAGAGTGTCTTCAGAAGCATTTAATACAAAGAAAATGTACCCTGTGGGTGTTACCATTCCAAAGGATAAGGTCCTAGACCAAATGAAAGGGAGAAAGGCACTGAGACCAGCCTTTATTTCACTCCTGACTGGTCCAATATGAGGAGCCTCATGCTTTTGCCAACCTCACAGATTGCACTTTCAAACTGTAAGCCAGAATAAACCCATTCTTCCTTAAGTTGATTTTGTCAAGTATTTTGTCTGAGCAATTAGAAAAGTAACTTACAGAGTATATTGGGGTCAGTCATCTCCCTTTTAGGGGTTTAGTTTCCTCATCTGTATCATAAGCAGATGGGGCCACAGCAATTATTTCCCAGCTTTTCATACATAAGACCTACAAAAAATATATGTTCAAAAAGCAGCTTTCTGGCTGCCCCCATGCTGAGATTATGATCTGATAGAGAGGGGGACAGGTACAGAATTCTAAATGCTGACATGTAACACATGATGTAGGTGGTTCATGGTCATACTTGAACAGCTACTAAATTCTTTGTCTTGACTTTAAAGTTCCATGAGTAAAGGGTTTCAGTCAGCATATATCTGGCCTCAAAAATGTGTTGCTATAGCAAGGTCAAAGGGATGCAACTGACTATTTCTAGGAGAGCACCACTGACAGGAAATTCTTAGCTCTGGGGTAAATCTTTCTAAATTATGTCCATCCATCACAAATATGTGGATGTTAATGCTTCACATCAATGGTTCTTTCTTTAGAGGTTAAAAATGAACTTCTTTCAAAACTATTTCTAATAGCTTATTTTGAGGAGAGAACAGTAATCATATATGCACACATCGAAAATAAAGTCAGATTGGGGATGTATCTGAGCAAGGAGAAATAATGAATAAATGTGTATGTACACTTTATTTCCCAAACCCACAGTTACAAAAGGTCTAGCTTTGAGTGGAGAAACTTGTAAGACAATGTAATTGCACACCATGCATAGATTTGACTTCCAATAGGATATAATATCATGAACTTTCTAGATGTATTTTTGGACCTGAGAATAGACCTAACCACTCTTGTATACTAACCACACATTCTATCCCAGAACTACACTGCCAGTCAAACCTATTATGGGTTAACCCTTTCATATGCTTGTCTAGAGAGTTAGTTCTTGACTGATAAAAAGAAGTAGATCATGTTTTGTTTGATTTTTAAGATGGTGTCTCAATGTACAAGTACAAGGATAGCCTCAAATTTTATTGCCCTTGCTGTCATCTCCTAAGTGCTGAGTATTCAAGACACATACTTATACACCTGGGAATACATGATTTTATTTTTTATGAATTTCTTGTATTTGTGGAACTTCATTGGAAGTACATTAATCATCAGTCATTCAACAAATACCTTAGTAAACAGATATTTTGAGCCTTAACAGACTCTTCATGCTTCAAAATAACAGTAAGTGGGCTGAGTATCATGCCTGAAGTCCTTTGTCCAAAGGTGGCACTGGGTTCATAATGTACATCTAGACCTTCATGTCTGGGTCTTATATTCCTCCTGTCGAGTTGCTAATAAATATTGATATTTCTGGATATACTGTTATCCAGAAAAACATTAACATTCTGCTACTGTGTTATATAAAGACTCTATCATGGATAGTTAATAATGCAAAGGTTTATTTGGCTGCCTCTCTATTTTGTCAGAGGATGCTTCTTCAAGGGATCAAGGCCTGACGCATTAGGCAGTCCTCCTAGGGCACAGCTCTGTTTTAAACTGGACTTGACCTTGTTTCTCTTTGTTGATTCCAGCTTCTCTTGACTCTGCCATGCAGCACCCAGGCTGTTGGTCTTACGGGTTCCTTATATTTTTTAAATCTGAATCACCCTTGAGACCATAATATGAGCAGGAAGGACATGGGTTCAATGTATTCTCTGGCATCAAATTTTAGACCAAGATGGCTTTTCTGAGGCCTGGGTAGACAAAGATGCTTCCTAGCCTCAGAAGGATTAGTGATTTTCATTTCAGAGTTTAATTTTTTTCCTCTTTTTGGAAGTGTTCTGAACTAAACAGTTTCATCTGTATTTTAAAAATGCACACTATGTCCTAAAAGGGTTTAAAATGCTCAGTGCAATGGTTTTTGATAAAAGCATAGTAAAATCAAGCTAGGGATAAGTTCAGAAGTAAACAAATAAAAGCCGCATAACCTAGATCATCTTCTTTTGCTTTTAGTTAATAAGTGAGTGTTGATACAGGTGGCTTTGAGCAAGAAAGACCTGTATTTAAATGAAGTATACACTATAACACAGCTTTGCCAACTTGGACACGTTTTATAAAGTTCTTGCGGCTGGTTCTCAGGGACTGTGAAACAGAGAAAATAGTGCTTACTTTATAGATTTACTTCAACCTTCTCAGAAGGCTGAAGGTACCGTTTTAGGTAGAGCAAATGCTTAATAAATACAGCTCCCCATTTTTAAATTACAGCTAATATCTATGACTGCTTTACGCACTCCAGTGCAATTGTGTTATCTATAGAACAAGTAGAAAAAGAACCATGCTCTTTGAGCCTGTAGCTCAGAGAGTGGGCTAGGCTGGTGGCTGGTGAGCCCTCAAGATCCACTTGCCTCTACTTTCTCAGTCCTGGAATTATGAGTGCACCACAATGCCTGACTTAAAAAATTATTGAATTTTTGTGCATTTCATATAACAGGTCTGAATAAAATTTAGACCCCCCATCCCTGCCCCCTCAGCCATATTTTACACTGTCTGCTGGGTCGAAGTCAGACTTTTTTGCTTGCAAGGCAAGCACTTTATGAAAAAAGCCACCTCTCTAGCCTTCTTTCATCATTGTCTTTATTGCCTGAATACCAATCAATTGTCTTCTTCTATAGGCAGACAGATATATATTGAATGATAAGATCAACCAAACTATAATGTAACAAAGTATTAATGCCCTTCTTGTCCTGACTACACGTGGAATTAAACCCAGAACTGAGATTACCATGTACTTCAAGTTTTTTCCATTTTATTTTTGGTGCTCAATTTAAATGACTGATCAGTGCTGGCCAGTGATCATGGCATTATAACCAGTTCATCTGGAATGAGAATTGCAGGGTTGAGAGACCACTGGATTTGGAAAGAGGCTCACCTCCTACATAGAGTGGGGAATCGAAATTCAGAGTGGACTGTTTCGACAAATTGGTGATGACTTTAGGGCTTCCTCCATCCACAGAGAGGGAGAGACTCTGATCCAGGGCCAGCAGCTCCACGATGTGGAAGTTTCCATCATTGATAGTCTCCACACTACAATGGAAACAACAACTTAACTAGAAAAACAGTTAAAACACAGACTTTAACAAATGCTTCAGGAAAGAAGCTCATAGCTTACATTGACATTTTAAAGGATATTTTGAAGGAAGTATAATTCATTTCAAAATCTCAGGAACAGAGCACAAAATAAGTCTATTCTTCCGTGGACAGAAGTGGAAATTGTACATTCACTATCTACTCATAGTCTCTCAGCTTGTGGAAATCACAGAGAATAATTCCAGTGTTTCCTTTTGAATGGCATAAATGTTCCATTTACTAAGATACATTCTAATACTCTAAATGGTTTTTAAAAGATCGGGAGCCCCTCATCCAATGCTGAATATCTGCTGTAGACTATGGGATTGCTGACTCCTACTCCTGGAACACTGTGTATTAGAGCCTTTCAGAACCAAGCATGGACTCAAACATAAGAACAAACTGGGGTTGGAGAGATGGCTCAGCAGTTAAGAGCTCTGACTGCTCTTGCAAAGGGCTCAAGTTCGCATCCTCGTACCCACATGGCAGTCAACAACTGTCCCTTATTACAGTTCTAGAGGATCTAATACCTCTTCTGACCTCTCTGGGCACTGCAGAACATAGGTGCACTTACAAACATGCAGGCAATACGCTCATACACAGACAATTAAAAGAAAGAATTAAGAAGAAAAAACTGGTAGAATCTGCATTTTTTTGAAATTTGATAACTGAAAATATACTTTTATTCCTTATGCATATTTTGAAAAGGTGTCTCTTAAGCCATAGTACTATGAAGAAATCTTTGCTCAGTTGAGATCTGGGGATAACAGGTTAAATAGAATGTTTCAAAGACACAAAAGGTCAGTGTCTCCCACATATCTGTTATATAACTTTAAAGAGCCAGGATTATTAATTATACTCTGGTCTTTTAAAAATATTGAGATGCTTTATAAAAATTTATAATGGGGATAAAAATAAAATTATTAAAGAATGGGGTTAATAGAAATAAAGACTGAAAAATACGATGAAGTTTGGTGCAATATTTTAAAAGATATATGGTTTTAAATCATGGTTATAAATATAACTATGGTGTTACAGTGGGTAAAAAAACTAGCAAGTTCACATGTACAAGCTTCTAGTGGCCTGAAAGCCTCTGTTTCCCTAAGTCCATGTTGGCATCAAGCACAAGACTCATGTCAGCTCATTCAGACAAGGGCCTAGAGTAGAGCAAGAGAAATGGCTCTAGCCTGGGAACCGTGGGAGAGTGATTACTACTGGGTGAGGGAGACTAGACATTACTTATGGCCTCTAGATAGACTGACTGGACTCCAGTGGATGAATGTATACTGAAGGACATCTGGGTACAAATACTTGTATAGGGTTTACCATGTATGGCAGCATACATGAGGTCAGGATGGGGGGCATGGATAGGGGAGAGGGTCTAAATTCGATTAAGAACAGTTGTATGAAATGTACAAAAGTGCATAAAAAGTTGAGAAGAGAAGTTAGCAAGATGACTGTGCAGTGCGGTGTCTAGAAGATGTTTACAGCTCAATGCACAGAAAAAAGTGACATAAAAGAAGGGGTTAGCAGAATAAATGGTGACCATTACAGGCCTCACAGACTGGAATACTGTCTAGAATGATTGAAAAAGGTTATGCTATGTCTAATACAGAAATTAGGTCTAAATGTGAATAACTACCACTGGCTACTCAAAAATGATTGTTTAATTAGAAAGAAAATCTGTAAATCGGTCCAGCTTGGGAAATGACAGCAGAGTGCACTAGTATCTATGCATGGTTCTCATCAGTGGAGTCTAAGTGTGTCCCACTACTGATCAAGAATAAACTTTCTGATTTGAGGACAGTATGGAACATTCTGTAGACATGTGAAGATATTGATGTAACTTGTGAAGTGTTTACAGTGCTGGGCTGGGGAGCTGCCTTAGTGAGTCAAATGTTTGCTAAATGTGGTGGTTTGAATGAGAAATGTCTCCTATGGGATCATGTATTTGAACACTTGGCCCCAGATTGGCAATACTGGTTGCGGATCTCACTGAACCTTTAGGATTTATAGCCTTATTGAAGAAAGTAAGTCACTGGGGGCAGACTTTGAGAGTTCATAGCCTCACCCCACATCCAGTTCACTTTACTTTCATATGTGGTTGAAGATGTGGTCTCTCAGGTTCCTGTTCTGGCTGCCACACCTTCCTCTCCAGTATGGATTCTTCTTTTGGAGACATCTTTCCTCCTTAAGTTGATTTTGATCTTTGAATTTTTTACACAGCAAAACAGTAACTAATACACTGTGTACGTATGAAGACCTGAGTTTGTAAATCCAGTGCTGAGAGAGAGCCAGATCCCTGGGTCCTGAATGCTAGCCAGCATAACTGAATCAGTGAGCTACAAGTTCAGTGAGAAATTCCGACTCAGATATTAAGGTGGACAGCAACAGAGGAAGATACCTGGCATCAATCTCTTGCTTCTACAAGCATACTGACACACAGATGTACACACACATACTCACAAATATTATAAAAATTAAAAATAACTAAAATATAAGATACGCCAATCAATATTTTTCCCTTCTACAAATTTCTCTTACCACTTAAGACTATAATCAACAGAGTAAACAATAGGGCATGATATTACTGTCTAAGCACACTTTTGCATGGCTTAAATATTTCTCCCTTCCAAAGAGATACTCTGAATTCCAGTGTTAGCTCTTGGCCAAGTATAGAGATTTTTAAGTCAGATAGTATTTGAATCCTGATTCTGATTGAGCTTTCAAAGGTTACCTATGACATTATACTTCAATGTCTGCTTTAATGAATGATAATAAGTAGTTCTCTCCTTTACAGTTAACTTAAGGTTTATATGAAACAAGTTTTGGAAAGATGCACAGTATAACCAAGTTAACAGATATTAATCTCATCATCATATCTAGAACCACCATAATACAAAGAATCCAATACTATCTAGAATCTTAAGGGAGAAATTTAATTTAACTTCATTAAAAAGTATTAGTTGTAAGGTAATGCTAAAGATTGGCAAAAAATATAACTTGGGGGGGACATATTTTGTTCACTGGACTGAAAGTTACAATTGAAACACTAAAAGAACGGTAGAGCTAATAAAGGTAGTAGATATACATAAACACAAACTTAGCCAATTACTTTTCCCACTGTGGTCATCTGCAATTCACCATGTTTTAATATGGATGTTCTACAAACCCTGACCTTAATTAGATTATAAATATTGAAATAGAGGCACTTTTCCTCTCATCAAAATTGCAAAAAAGGGGGGGGACATATATACCAAGGAATGGATCCTTGGCCATGTATTGATTTTAGTTAATCAATCCAGGCATGACATTGCTACAGATGGTGTTCAGTGCAGTAAAATTGAGTTGCTTAAGACCTTTAAAGTTTTATGCACCCTAATGTGGCGCTCCAGCTGTGAAGCTCAGGGTAGGCCATTTCCTCAGCCACTCCCTTTCCTTCCCCATCATTTCCTTCTTGTTCATTATCTTGTTTGGCTTTTGAGTTTCACAACTTTAATGAATGCTAAATTGCAAGCTACATTAAAGTAGGCATCATATACTATTTATATAGAAAAAAATCATATAAATAATAAGTAACACTTTAAAATATTTACATTACTATCTGATATAGTATATGTTCAATAAACAGATGTTGAGTAAATATAAGTGAACTATATTGAAGATATTAGGGTTTGTTTTCAATTGTATTAACTGGAGTATCATTATAGTCAATAGCCTCAGGCACATTTAGGGAGGGCTTCTGAAATATTCATTTCACTGAGAATCTTGTAATATTTGGTGGTTTTAGTGTCAAGGATAATGTTGAGTGCTATAACTTGATTAGTTTGTCATACTTCTCATTAAAGGTATGATCTGGGTTGTTGTGACTTTTTCTTCCTCCTTAGAGAAATGTAAATAATAACAGGAAAAAGCTTTTTTGACACAAACCATGAGCAGAGTACTGTTGGAGTAATGTTACATGCATTGCCTTCATTAAGCCTCACAGCAAGAGCCAAACAGACCTGAAGCCAGATAGCCAGAATTAAGATTATATGCCCTTAACTATTAGACATCACTTTTCAATGAAATTTATCTTACCTATAGCAAGCTTTTAATATTCTGTTAAGCATTCTAGTTTGTCCCAGCTCTCTCAGAAAACCCAAAGACAGCTGCAACTCAAGTAATCTTATGAGGACTGCACAATTTGTATATTTAATAAAAATTATTGAATTGCAAGAAATTGAATAATCTCACGATGAGAGCCTGAAGGGCATAAAAATGCTTATAAAGCAGGCTTATTTCTAAATTGGGTCTGGATCTTATTTTCCAATCATGAATGAAATTAACATTAAGATACATCCCCCAAACATTTTAAGTGTCTCATCTGATGAACCTGATAAAAATTACCACTGAGGTTAATTCATTTTATATATTTTTAGAACAGAGTGAGGGCTAATCTTTGCCTTTTAACAGATTTATAAAATTGATACTTTCAGAGTCTTTGTTGAGTGGATATTGTTTTATGAGACCTAAACTGAGTATGTCAGAATGAAGACTATTCAAAATTGGAGTTTCATGCTCTCTTCTCTAGCATATGAAATATTGTACGGGGTGTTCAAGAATTACACACACACACACACACACACACACACACACACACACACACACACACACATTTAAACAGGAGCAATGAGCAGCACCATGCAGTTCCATTGTTAAGCTGACTAAGCCGTCATTGATTTTACAGTCCATCACAGCCAGCTCCCTCCAGATGCAGTTGCAATACAGAGCATCCTTCGGGGTTCTGATAAGTATTGATAAACTTCTTTTCTGTACTTCCCTAGGGAACCATATATTTGATGATTCATGAAAAGCAGCCATTGAGCCACTTAACTTTGCACTTTTCCACTGGGAATATAAATTTCATTTATTACCATTATTATGTAATTTACATTCTCTATCCTCATCTATTACCTGAGATATTGTTTAATTTCTGGACTAAAAATGGATATTTGAAAACCATATCCTTTTCTATGTGGCTTACTGCATAAAGGGTTTTTAAAATTTGGAGCTTAAAAGAAAACTAGGCCTCTAAAATATTTCTTTTTTCTTTCCTCATTCTACTTATGCAGGACATATTGACAATGGCATTTTTATATTTATATGCCAACCGCCAGTTTAAAAGTATCCCAGTAGTTTTATTATAATAGTTGTTTTGGATAACCTGAGCTCCAGCCTTTTCTCTTAAAAATTATTTATTTAGTTTTATTTATTATTTTTATTTTCTCTGTGTGTGTATTGCTTGCATGTATGTAAGTGAATATCCATGTTTTGCAATGCCCACGGACGTCAGAAGAGGATGTCGAATTCCCTGCAAGCGGAGTTACACACTGTTATTAGCCACCATAAGGGTGCTGGTTACCAAACCCTGGTCTTCTGCAAGAGCAGTCAGGGTTCTTAACCACTGAGCAATCTCTCCAGCCTCCCTTAAAAGATTTATATACCTGATGGCATAGTCCATGCAGTGGGACAACAATCTAACCCCAGGCAAGCACAACTAGTAATTAAATATTGATATCATAGGGCTGAACATGAGTCATTCAAAAACTGAGGATGTTGATCACAATGATGATAAAACATTTCTATCCTTTTAAATTAAAATACGGAAGTCAAATGAAATTAAAGATATTTATATCTACTCTAGGGAGCAGAGCTTTTCAGAAGTTTTTATAAACTAGTTTATAAAGTAATACATTTTAATGAGTGATTCTGAACAAGATTAGCTTATATAAAACACATTAAAATAGTGAGAGGAAGCAGTGGAACTCTCATTTGCATATGTATGCAAATCCCTAGATCATCAGAACTACATGTTGCCCAGGGGGCTACTGTAAGCACAGCACAAGGGGCTTTGCGGGTATTCTTTCAAATTCTCACAACTGCACGTGAAAATAAGAATGACACCAATCCTGGAAAAGAGGCAAAAGATGCTCAAAGCGGTGAAAATGACTTTCGCAACTCTACAAGCTAATGGTGACACTTTCCCACAGGGCAACTGAGGGCAGCTGAATGTTTGCTTTAAAAAATTAGATCATAGAGATTCTGTCTACCTGGAACAGAGTCTAGCTCTGGTGACGCTTTGCTTTTCATTCTTTTTTTACTGTTTACTTTACTTTCGATCCGTCTTCCTCCCCAGTCTCCCACAATCTTTCTCCTCTTCCTTAGTGAACAGGATAATCCCAGAGTATGCAGCCAACCAAATCTAGCAGCTCATAGCAGAAAGTATCTGGGAGTAACACAGGTCTACTAGAGTGGAAACTAGTGAGTAACACCCATCCGATTTCTCGAGTTTCACATGGTACTTCACTATGTTTCCAAAGAAGTTACCTGATAAGGGACATGTTATAAATTTCAATTTAAATAATTTTGTAAAAAGAAAAAAAAACAAAAATACTTAATCTAGATGAAAAGAACGTTACTTTGGAAAGCAGCCGATCATCATTCTGTTTGAAAAGTTTAACACATCATTTAGTCTCTGTCTGAGCCTAATGCTGAAGATAGATTTCAGCTTTTTCATTCATTAGTCTGTCCACTCTTTAATTCATGGCATTTTTAGTGTATCTGTTTTTATGAATTTCTCAATGGGAAAATCAAAAGGTGTGTAAGAATTTACATCTAATCATTTGTTAATCGTCCCTTCCTCTCTGCCATTGCTGACGAAAGCCCTATAGATTTCTATGTGCTAGCAAATGTTTAACAACCAGCCTTGTGGGGAGAAAATCAGCCTGCAATTGTAGCATTTGCTGAGTGCTATTATGGAATTATTGTAGGTATGCTCATCTCAAGCCAGTATCTAGCATGATGTCATGTGACTTGGGTATGGGAAGGGATAGCTGTCACCACTCTTAGAACACAGCTCGCATTATTCCATTTACACAATTGTTCTCAAATTATAGTCACTGGAACACAGCATCACTTGGGAATTGACAAGAAATACAAAATCTTCCGCCTGGAAGACTCAGTGAATCAGGCGGGAGTAGTGGAGAGGCACTCCCAGCACAGCTTCTGTGCCTAATGCCTATGCCTGGTGCTGGGAACAAGATGAAAAAACACCTGCTATTTCGTGTGTATGCTCAAAAGACAAATTACTGTATCTTGTGCTTCCTTAAATACATGTGACTTTGTGTTAACCTCCATCCTATTATTTTTAAAGTTCAATTTTCATTATTTTATGTTTATGTATATATCACTTGAGTGTAGGTGCCCAAAGAAGTCAGAGACATTGGATCTCCTGGAGTTGGAGTTACAGGTGTTTGTGAGCTGTGGGACATGGGTGCTGGGACTCCTCTGGATGTGCACGTTCAACCACTGAACTGCCATCTCTCCAGTGCCCCTGATATTTAAATAGCAGCTGATTAATTTTACAAAGATGCCATTTTGTTTGGAAAAGAACATTAACTGTAATCTAGGAAAAAAGGCATATATTTTTCCATTAAGAGTCTTTTCTCTATATCTAGACTAGAAGAAAGTCACTTTGAAAAATGACATCAATATAGATAGAATGCTGTGAACTTATTGTTATTATATTAATTTATTTGAAATTATAACTGATATGGAAAGTGAAGATTTTCAAACTAAATATGTTCTATAGAAATAATAATTGAATATATGATTATTTTCTCTAATTTTGCTTCAATAAAATCCATTTTGATCAGTGTTGAAAATCAATCTGTCAATTAATAAAGTGCATTTGAAATACAAAATTATTTCCACACACAATTCTCCAAGCAGATATTAAATAATAAAGTAGAAAACATTGTTCCCAGAAGTAAAATTAACAAAACATAAATCATAGCAAGGAAACCAAACATAAAACTAGAACAATTCTCTAAAATAAGATGGAAAGTACGCCCTTTAAAATAACAGTGCAATGTTACTTTAACAATGCTACATAGAGTTGAAATAAATCAAGATTTGAACATTTAATTCAACTAAACAATGTATTTATTAAGTAACATGGGAATCTGATTGGAATAATCTTTTTGATGAAGTTTTTTTTTTTTTTTTACTATAATAATGCAGAAATAGTACTTTTCTTTGACAGTTATCAGAACGAATAAGGACAGAGTCCGTGCCGTTTTCTGGCATTTGAATATAAACCAGCAAATTGGGGTGGTGTTAAATTACAGTGAAGGTGACAGGAAGGAAAGAAGGAGGAGTTATGCTCAAGAAGCTAGGCTGAGGCCCTACAGTGAGGAAAGTGGGCAGCTAGAGCTTAGCTTGTTGGAGCAAACATTCGGTTTTGTGGATTCTGACTCTAGATGTCAGTCGCTGTTATTATTTACTCTTTTCTAGGCATTGTTCTGGATATTTTGTTTATTTTATTTCCCACCATATTAAAAGGGCAACGCTATTATTTATTTTCCCAATTCTGAAGATGTTGGCCAGACAGGAGATGAAATGTAACTAAGAGGGGGTGGAGCTGGAACTCAAATCACGGTAGCCTCTCCTCAGAACACAGTGTCTTTTCTATTTTCTATTACTGCAGTACTAGTTTTAAGGGCTAATGCCATTCAAATGGCTCCAAACTGAACCCAGTATGGAGTGGTTTTCACACCTGCTTTCTACCATGGGATTCCACCTCTCCTCCCTTTCGATGTCCATTCTTTATCTGTTCGTGAATACATGAATGTGTGTGCACATGTGTGTGCATGTGTGTATGGTATGACTAGTTTCTTTACTCTCTTTTGACACTATTATTTTTATTTTAAGTTGAGCAATGTACCTTGATATCTTTCAATGTCATGTTAGATTTCCTTCACTTTTTCTACCCTGACTTTTTCATTACTGATTAGAAAATTAGTAATTTTCTTAATATACAGTTAGTATAAGCTAATATGATATAGCTGTCTCCCACTCAAGTTCCAGATACTTGTTTTCTCTAAACTCTGAAATAATGTGTTAGCTTCCTCTAACTATATGCTTTAATTTGAGAGGCAATAATTAAATAACTGTATTTACCCTAGACTTCATAATACACATTTCTATTAGATGATTTTCTACCAGAAACTGAACTTTTGGTTTTAAATGGAGACATAATATTCTTTTTATGTGTGTCACAGGATACATGCTATTGCTTGTTAAGGAAGAAACAGCAATGAATATAAGTTCAAACAAACAAACACAAAAGCCCTTTCCTGTAAGTCCTCATTTAGAAGTAATCTCTTTGGTTTCTCCAACTTATCTAGAAATACTTTTGGTATATTTTATGTGAATACTAGCTTGAATAATCAAACACAAGTAGCTTCACTATGGTTTGGAGGAATTCTATACTGTGCCATTATCATCAAAAAGTAAAAATAGAATATAATAAACCAGTTTTATGGGCTGAAACTATATAGTTTAAAGTCTGCTGATATATAAAATATTGGCACTAATTCATCACCATTTGGAGATGAAATAACCACTGTATTCCACTTGGAAACCAATAATTATATGTCTGTTTCCATGTTCTAAACAGTTCTAAGTGGGTTAGCTCACCACCAAAAGGACTGATCAAATTCCAGTCATGGCTACAATTGGCATCTATTTTCCCAGAACTATTTATGAAGGAGCCAACATGATGTGAAGGCTTTTGAAGCGTATTTATAGATGCAGGGGTAATACCAATAATATCGAAGTGACTTGCTATATTTTATGTAAAAATCAACATCCAATCACTTGTGGTCAAGTATGCTTAGTTTACAGATGTGTTCTGCTTAAACAGAGTACTATAAATGTGAATCAATATTTAAAGCAGAGAAAACTTCACATTGAAACACCAGATTTTTTAAAGATAAAGATTTTTATCTTTCTTGGAAAAATCAGGAGTATGGAGAAACTTGGATCTACATTTTCAAATGACAGCAAACAGACAGAACTGAGCCAAGAAAGTTCTGTCTTAGCAAAGGTTTAATCGTGGCTCTTTCAAGCAACAAGTATTTCTATCAGGTTGCCAATATCAAAGCTATTTATAATAGAAGACATATACTTAAACAGTTTAGTTAGGTCTTTTAAAGAATAAAAACATATTGCTTCCTTGCCTTTGATTTCCTTAAGTAGTATTTATTTAAGTTCTCTACTTGGAAAATTCTTTGAATGAGAGTCTGATCCTTGCTCTAAAGTTGATTGTTGTACTTTTTTCTACATGAGAAGAAATTTACTAGGTAAGTAACATGTCTGCTGATTGATAGAGAATTACTGATGCTAAGGATATCACAAAGCATACCGCTATGGCTTGAACATACTCATTAAAGGATAAGAAATGTAATTCCCAGTGAATCAGTGAGGAAGGGCAGAAGTTTTGAAAGGTGACTATGTCAGGAGGGCTCTGCCATCACCCGGGAATGGACTAAGCCTGCAACAGACATGCTATCACGGGTGTCTGACAAAGGGATGAGCTAGTCTTCTTCCCTTCCTCTATCTTTTGCATGTGCTCTCATACCCTTCTGCCTCTTATCAAAGAATAATACCACTAAAAGACTCTTGGAAGATGTGGGTCACTTGGTTTTAGATTTTCTAACCTGAAGACTGATAAGAAATAAGTCTATGCTCTTTGTTAGTTAATCAGTCTCAAGTCCCTAAGTCCCCTGTTATCATCAAAATATTCCCTTTCATTCCCATTGTAGAATTATAAATAGAAGCAGTTCTTTTAAATGAACCTTTTCACTTTTACCAGTAACTGAGAAATCTTCACCTGTAAATGGCAGAAGCTGGGTGAGAGCCGGTGTCGTAGCTAGCTCGAACGCGCCCTCGATAAAGTTCCACAGCGATGTGGTCTTTGTCACCCTTATACAGGAGGATGCCGCTGTCTTCATCTGTGGCAATCTAGTAGAAGTAGCCCTGATGTTAGGATGCACAGTCAACCAAATGTATTCATCCAAAGAAACAGGCTGCTTAGTGAATGAGAAGTTTTTACTATGGTTTATTGTTGCCTAATGGCTATGAGAAAATAAAGCATGCTGAAGTTACTGCTTACTAAGTGAGTTGTCTGTAAATTATTCTGATAAATAAATCCATAAAGAATGTAAGAGGCTGTAAATGTCAATGAGTAAAAGCCTTCATTTAATTGTAAAGTAAAGAGGTGACCTTGATACTCGCCATTTCAAGTCATTTAGTGACTTAAGATATTGGATTCTCTCTTATTTTGAACATACAAATGTTGAAAGGAAAAACTGCTGAAGCTTTTCACACAGGGAGCATTTTTTTCACCGTATAAGGTACTTGTTAACTGTTTATTTTAGAGCACAGTCATTCACAAGCTATTAGGGTGCTGCTCCTTCAGGCTGAATTTGGTTCCTAAGCAGATGAGCTTTGTGGCGGGGGACATCTCACCTGCAGTGTGATGTTTGTCTGAGGCCGAACCTTGGCAGAAGGGATCTGAAGATAGGATTCTTTGTTCACAAAATTCACACTGATCAATTTTTCACACTTCTCTCCTTGGTAACCGGGCAAACACTGGCATATGGGCTCATTTATCCTGATGATGCACTGAGCTCCATTCTGACAATCAAAATGATCACAGGGGCTGGTACGAGGGAGGACCATGGGTGGAGAAAACTCACAGAACAAGCCACTAAAGAATACAGAGAACAATTATATGCTATTAGATGTGATGGACTCCAGAAGATACTTCTGTAAGTAGAAACGTGGACTTATATCCGTACCTGTAGCCTTCTGGACAGATGCACGTATAACCATTCACTGCGTCCGTGCAGTGAGCAGCATTCTTACACTTGTTATCTTGGCAGTCATCAAAGTCAATGTCACAATGCTCACCAACGTATCCTGGGGTGCAGTCACACCTGTTTGGACAAGCAGGTGAAGTCTCAAAGTTAACTGAAACAATAGTCACATATGAGTTTGGTGAATTTGCTCTATAGCTCTGTGACACTGAGTTTAAGATTAGAAACCTCTGGACAAGGAAGAATACCAAGGAACGAAAAGCTGAAAGAACCTTGATAAGTTGTAAATAAGTGCCTCAATTGGGAATTGAGTGGGAAATTTGACAAGAGCCTGCATCCTAAGTTCCTCAGTTGCTCAAAGCTCTCTTTAAAATCTGCTCCAGTGTGCTGATCATTGGAAATTCTAGCTATGAGTTTTAGAACATCTTTTCCCCGAGAAAAAGGCAGTATAGCACGTGCAATAGTTTTCAAACTTTAGAGTCCCTACTTAGCTTCAGTTACTCATGGTCTAAAGCTAAGTTTAGTGAGAAATTTGCGATATAAACAACAATAAAACAAGTTTTAAGTGCATAAAGCTGAATACCCTAATGAAATCTTGCGTGGTTTGGTCCTGCCTTGAATGTATTCCAGTCCTTTGTCCCTGGTGTCCATGCTGAATACTTGTTACCTGCCCAATAGTAACCTAGAAACTTCTCAGTAATCAGCTCCACTTCTACATCCCTGCCGTAACTCATGTTCAGGAAATACGTTAGTAGCCTATCATGTCGGCTCCATGCTTTAACCCATGCACCTTCATCATATCACACAGGTACTGTACCATCTCACATGATCATTAGATGAGCAGAGTGCAGTAAGATACTTTTAGAGTGTCTCTACAAAACGTTTATTATGGTATATTGCTAGAAATATTGTTATTATTATTGTTAATCTTTCACTGAGCCTAGTTTACATGTTCACTTTTAATATGTATGAAAACACTAGGAAAAATAACATATATAGGGTTCAATACTCTCCAGGGTTTTAGGTATATCATGTATAATGGTCACACTCCCATCTGTGCTGAGAAACTATAGAGATACTGGAATTCTGATGGGAATGGTCGGAGATGGGAAGAACTCCTAGGTAAGCCCCCTCTATCCGCTAATATCCCCTCAAAACAATGTCCTGTTATGATTTGTTAGTTTTATATAATGGTTTTCCATGAGTGTGTTTGTTTTAAGTTTAAAGGAATGCCCCTCCCCCCCTCGGAACGTGGACTTTGAAGTTGTATAGAACTCTTACATTCTGGCTTCACTGTTAAGTGCATTTTATCTTTAATAAGTCATTTTATATTTTCTGGATTAATGATATATAATTGACAAATAGAGATTGCACATTTCTCAAGGCACACAATGTGATGTTTTCAAACATGTACACATTGTGAAATGGAACCTAACATAAAAGTATATAAATATTTATCAACTTATGGCAATTGGTGGTGTTAATTGTCACCGTGTCAAGATCTAGAATCACCTAAGAGATGGGCCTCTGGGCATGCCTATGGGTTATTATCTTGATCTCACTGGCTGATGTGAGAAGGGTCAGCTATGGTGGGTGGTGCCATTCCCTGGATGGGATCCTAGAATTTGCAGACAAAGGGATGGAACTGAGCAACACGTGACTGTGGATGTGATAGGACCAGGTGCTTCTATTCTAGCTCCTGTCTTGATTTCCCTGCTATGATGGACTGTACTTTGACTTGTGAATGAGGGAAAACTCTCTCTTCTAAGTTTCTTTTGTATGAATGTTTTGTCATAGCAAATGGAAAAGAAATTGACACCTTACTAGTTAACTTTCTTGACCTTTATGGTGAGAACAACTAAGACCCATTCCCTTAGCAAATTATGCTGTTGTTAACTATAGTCACGGTTGCATTGTTGCAGAGGGCTGTCCTCTGGCAGAGTATGGATAATTGCTCTTTTCCCAAGCTTGGTTGCACTGGCTTGCCTAAAATCAGCATAGTCAAATTTGTTGACTGTTATGCTCTACAAGAAAGGAAGGACAGAGAGAGTCAGTCACACCCCCTGACCGACTAGGTAGCCCTAGCTCCACGAGGAGCTAAGGGTACATAAACTGAAGAAGTCATGGGAAGCATCTCTCTTCATTTTGTGCAGCTTTGAGAAAGTCACTTATCCATGCTTGGATGGAGACTTTCCAGGGTGGTCCCAGGAGAGGTGTATTCAAACTTCTATGAGTAAACACTTACCCATTGCTCTGTAAGTAAGCTTAGTGAACTCACTGGATTCCCAAGCTACAGTCTGGTGAAATTAGATGTTGGCTTGCTGTAGGAACCAAGGGAGGATGGGGCTGGACATTGTTGTGCCTCCCAGGAGGAATTTTAACTGCAGTCACCGTCTCTATATCGGGTCTTCAGAACATATTCATCTCCCACATTTCTTATCATCAAAAACTGACATCCCTCCATTTCTGATAAATCCCAGGTAATACGTCTATGATTTCTTTCTACGAGTTTGTGATGGTCTGAGTTCCTCCATTTTGTATAAGGCCACCATCTTGATGAGCTTGCCCTAACTCTGGCAGGCATTTCCAGAAAATTTTGACCACAGGGTTGTTCCAATAAGAATTAACCACAGAAAAATACCCCTACAAAACCCAAAAGGTCTCAGTTAATGTCTTACATGTTTTGTAAATGCAAACACTTGCTTAGTGCCTATCTGGCTTTTGTAACTGTTTAATGCTTCTGTAATCACTTATTTGCACAACTGCAGGAAGAAACATGTTATGTCTGTGTAATCTTGTATAACCATGTGGTTCATTAGAATGAGGGTTTTTGTATTTATAAGCTTTGCTTCCCTCTGAGTCAGGACTGTATTCTCTAAATCCCAACTCAGAGTACAGTCGTTGGTCAGCTAAATAAAATTTGGCTAATTAGGAACATCTGGAGTCTGAGTGGTCCTTCCCAGGGGTCTTGATACTGTAACAAGTTCAACTTTTAAAATTCTACATATAAATAACATCTTTCAGTATTTGTTTTAAAGTCTTTGGTTTAATTCATTTAATATAAAAGTATAATTTAACTAGGTTATTTGTGTCTAAATATTTCCTTCCAAATCTGTAACATATGAATAACAATTACCACCTCTGGGATAGAGAGTTGGCTCAGTGGTTAAGAGCACTGACTATTCTTGAAGAGAACCCGTTTGATTCCCAGCACCCACATGGCAGCTAACAACCATCCTAACTCCAGTTCCAGGGGATCTGATGCCCTCTTTTGACCTCCTCATGGATCGCATGACACATGTGCTCTCAAGACATATGCAGGAAATACACTCATACAGGTAAAATAAAGTAATAAAATATTAAAAAATAATTACCACCTCACAAATTTATTTATATATTTGTATATATTATATATATATATATATAGTTATATTACATAAATGCAATGTTGTGAAATTGTTGGTACATCCTTTAGATATGTATGATCAATAAATGGGTTGCGTTTTTATAATGAAGAATCGTGACAGTTCTGTAAAGGTCTTTATGGTTGTCTGTGTGAATTATTTACTATTATACTTCAAAGATTTAATATTTAAGTGAGTGAGGATAGTTAAAAATCCCCAAATGAACGTGCTAGTACTGAGTGGCAACTGTGTTATTCCAAAACAAAAAATCAGGATAGTTTTGAAGAACTGATATATTAAAACAAATGGAAGCACATCCCCCTATGGGTGACAATCAGCTTGCACATATGAATCTGAAACAAAATGAGCTTGCTGAGTAAGTATGCTTTCTTTGCAGCCAGTTGGTTTTAATGCTAAATCATAATAAAGCAAAGTAAACAGCAAGTCTGAAGCTAAATGGACCCTAAGTGGCAATGCACATTCTCACATAGATGGATGGGTTCTGGAAGGAACTTCCATCAATGCTAATGTGGGCAGACCCACTGAAGTGCTTAGCATTAAAAAAAGAAGAAAGGCTTTGAAAGGCTCTGAATTATTTATCTGAGAACAGAAATCAAAGAAAATGATAAGACAACCATACATGTACCACAGTGGCTGTCTAGGAGATATTTTATGTTCTCTTCTTGCCAAAGACTATTTTTTTAAGGCCACCAGAACTTGGAGTTATATCATGGCCAACAGTTTTGTCTTTCTTTTGTATAAAAATAGGTAAGAATACTGAAATAAGAATTCCTTAAAGCTTCTATTGCCAACAAAACCTATGACATCCCCTCCACTCTACTATCTGACGAGGATCAGGAAGTATAGAATATAAAATATACTGTTTAGAAACCTAAACGTCAACTAAGTAAGATGCATGCTTGAAAATACTGCTTATGGCATATCATGCTCTAAAAATATCTCAAAGCAATTTAGGAGATTTATGAGGTATATAATAAAGCATGAGAAGCAAAACCAGCTCTGTTAGTTTAGCAATAAGGAAATGAAATTGAAGTAACAGTACAACTTGTCCAAACACTCCTCAGTAAAGGGTTTTCTTTACCAGTTTCATCTTGTTTAGCTTCCAAGACCATTTTCTCTCTGCAGCCATGCTTCCCACAGTGTGCAATTATTTATAAGATGGGAGTAACAGGACACACTCTAACTCACCCTGCTCTGAGCTCAACTACATGCAGCCATAAAATGAGCTTGTGAGTCACTGACTGTTGAAAGCAGTGGGCTTCCATGTCAGTTCATCCAGTTTCTAACAAAGCATACTCTCTAAGAGCATGCACCTAATTGCTAGTGAAAGAAAATAATTAAAGAATCAGTCTTTTGTTAGAGACAGTCTCTTCTTTTCACGTGTTTTCCATTAAGTCTTACTAACAACTTGTCTTAGAATAAAGAAAGTCCTGTGAAATGTGTTTATCAGAGAAACAGTCACAGAGAACTCTTTCGTGTTAACTCTTCTGAAAAGTGGTTACATTCACTACATAAGTGATGTGATTTGGACTTTACAGCTTCAAATGTGGGCAGATAAAGTCATTGGGGTTCAAATACATTTACCTACAGTGTTTGGTTGAATAAAATATGATGCAGAATTTTGTACAAAGTAAAACAAAATAAAGTAAAAATTTTAAGACTTTTAGTTTTTGAATAGAAAGCCAAACTAAAACACAATGAAAGAAAGACTCAGAACTACAACTTTCTTTCTGATATTGAATATAATCATCAGGTGCTGTAACTATATGTGTTTTAAATATTAATATTTGAAACCAAGATATCATATAAAGTAATATTGTGTAGCTGGGTATGGTGGCACAAGCCTTTAATCTCAGTACTCCTGAGGCTGAGGCAGAAGAAAATCTGTGAGATCAAGTCTAGGCTGATCTACATAGTGATTTCCAGGCTAGCTGGGGTTATAGGGAGACCCTGTCTCACAAAGCAAAATAAAAACAAATAACAAAACAAACAAACAAAAAATATTGTTAAAAAAGAAACTCAGAATAATTACATTCAGCTTAACCTTTGATAGTTCGAGGGTTCTAGGAACACAGGTGACACAAGCTCATGGTCCCACTATTCTGGAAGCTGAGGCAAGAGGGTCGTGAGCAAGGCCAGTCTGGGAACCTTAGTGAGACCCTGACTCAAATCATGATAAAAATTACAAAGAGAGATTGGATACAGATCAGTGTCAGGGGCACTTGCCTAGTGTGTGCAGGACCCTGAGTTCAGTTCCTAGCACCATTAAAAGAAATCAAAATCAAAATCACAGATTTACAGCTCAGTCTTCATTTACTCTTATAAAATTGTCCCTGACCTGAGTAATTTTAAATTTCTGAGTTCTATAGCAGTTAAGCTTCGGTCGCTTCACTGAGGAAATCAAACGGGAAAATGGAGAGTTACGAAATCACACAAAAACACTGGTTAATATCACCCCACGTTCTGGCAACAGCATGTACTCAGCAAAGACTGCCTGAAGGGCTCAGTGATGTTCCTGCCAATGGCCTCATGTAAGCACAGACCAGCTCTTGAACACAACTGTGTCATCTCCAAGCATTCAGTCTATCCTTGATACTAAGCCAACTGCAGTACTAATAAAGTAGATGATCTATTAGCGGGAACATGGATTAATCATATAACTAAAATATTAAGTCTAGTTTCAATTCTGCCAATCCACTAACTTGAAGTTTCTGCATAGTTACCCAATCTTTCTGGGATATAATTTCCATGTTTTAAAATGAAGAATTTAGACTAGATGATGATTAAGTTATTGCTAGTTCTAAAACTACTGATAGACCTTTAATGTATTTCAAGGTTGCAGTACAGGGACCATCTAATTTGGTACCAAGCACAATGCATAAATGTTTCAGGGGATGGGAAAAAAAGAAAAAAAAACAATTTTGATGTTTTGAGTCACTCTTGATAACTCTCTACTCAGAATACATTAGACTACAAGCGCACATATTTAAGAGAAAACGGTCATTATCAATAATAACAGTGGAAAATAGAAACAAACTTCAATTATCTATAGAAGCAGCCACTATGTCTTTCCCACCCGGAAAGTCAGAGAACTGCTTTAGATGATAAAATTGCAGTTTCATCAAAATCAATTTCTCTATTTTAAAACAATGTTACCTTCAGATAATGAGGCATCTAGTGGATGTCAGAAACTTAATTAAATTGGCCTTTAAATAAATGTAAAGAGGCTCATTCAAAGGTTATTTTATTTCATAAATGACTTTCTAGAAATTGTCATGGAACAAAGGGATACCTTGTTTTATATTTGTTCGCTGTACTAAAAAAAGTCTATACTGCATATGAACATTTGTAAAATTGTCACAAGCACTAGGGAAAGAAAGTGACCCTTTCTTTAATGTTCTGCAGAGATGTGAAGTCAGGAATGGTGGAGGACACCAGCTGCTCAGAGATGCACCCTGACTTCCCAACCTCACTGCCAACCCCAAGCAGTTTCTGACTTACTTGTATCCCTTTGGTGTCAGAATACACTTGGAGTCATGTTGGCAGGGGTTCAGGTCCTGGGCACAGAAGTCTAGCTTCTCTTCGCACAGCTCACCTGCAACAGGGCAAACTGTGTTAGTTCACCAAGAAAGATGGGCAGACTTCATCACAGCAGGCTGTACCACAGGTTTTTAGAGGTTGGTTAGCACAGCTCATGATTGAAAACAGAACAAAATAAGGGTGTCATCAAGAGAGGGAGTCAGCAGATCCTCTGTCCAAGATTTGTCTTGGTTCTGCTGCTGAACAGGCTTCCAGCTTGGGACAACATAGATAGAATTATGTGTGAATTTACAAGGCTCTTTAGAATTTACTATTGGAGTAAGAAAAAGGCATTTGAGTGCTTTCTTTTTTTCTTTCTTTCTTAGTTTCTTCATTTGATTTTAGGTTATTTTTAAATTGAAATATAACGTATACCCACAGTATAAATGAATAGCTAAAAACTATTCATAAACAAGTCACTCAAGGTGAACAGGGTCCAAATCCAGAAACACACCATTTACCAGTGTCCTTCAGCCTCCCTCACTGGTTAGTTTCTGCTTTCCCCTTAAGGGGGCCATGATCTTGACAAAATCATAGCATAGCTGCACCTATTTTTGACATAAATGGAATCATTTGGCATATACCACTTTAAGTCTAGCTGATTCTGTGGTTTTATGTTTGAAAAAAATAATAGTCATATTCTTCACCATCTTTAAATCTAGAAAAAATATTTTGTTTCTACCTTAAGAATAATTAAGCAGCTTAAGACAACACTTCTTGACCACCCCATTATGATACAAAGAAAAAAAAAAGTAAAAGTGAAAGTAAAAAGAATTTCTCCGTGACTATCAGACTATCAGGTGTCTATTAATTAGTGAAAAGTGTGAACACACCCTAGAAAGAATTTTAAGAATTTTATTCATTTATTAATGAATAAAAGAAACAAACATAACCACATAGATAATAAGGACTCTATATAAGAGTGTATATCTGATAATTTTTGAGGAAATACCTCTCAATGAATAACGCGGTCAGTATTTTAAACACATACATCCAAGTACAATTTTTCATTGAGAAGACTTTTCCAATTACTGTGTAGGATATTAAGGGGACAATAATGCTATATTTTAAAAGTTCTTTTCTTCTTTACTACTTCTATTAAACTGTTTAAAAAATAAATGCGTAAATAACATAATACACATTTAAGCTGTTTGTTTCCTCACAAATGCCTATAACTGTTACTTATTCATAGTGTATTTATTCAGTACTGATTTAAAAATCAGAAGTTAAAGAGAAACCTTCTGCAAGACTGTCCTTCTGAGGTTGCATGTTACTTGTTGATATAAATATTTGCCAACTAAAAGTGGCATATTACATAGACCTTAAAGAACCTTTCTTATGATACAAGTATATAAATCTACCTATCTAGTTATTAGATCAGTTTATCTTTTCTTTTTTCTTTTATCTTTAAAAGAACCCACTGTACTGAAAGACTCATGTATTTTCCCACATTAATTTCTCCGACTCTAAATCTGATAGAAGTTTAACAGAAACAATATACTTAAATAGTTTCTTAAATCTTTGTTATTTCAATGACTACTACTCCAAGTTAGAGACTGATTGAATTTATTCATTGTATTTTAAAAGATTAGTATGACCAACTCACTTTGGCATACAGACTTCTTTTAATAGTCTACATCAAAGGCAATGTGTAAAATCTGATATTAGAAAGGAGTTATCTGAAATGAGTATTATTCTATGTACTTTTCAGTTGATTCCCAAATACGATGCTTTATAAATGCTAAAGCAGGGTAAATTTTTTAATAACTTTAACCCATTCCAAGCCAATGAATCTAGTGCTAACTACAGTTTAAGAATCTGGAGTGATGCTAGGGTGCTGGGACTAGAGTTCTCCCTTCAACCAGCTCCCAGTCTACAAGCAGGAAAAGATGTTGACCTAGGAACAGAAAAATGATGGAGAACTTCATCTCTAAATGAAGAGAACACAAAGCACTGGATGACTCTTCCTTCTTAGTGAGGAATTTCTCCCTTAACGTGATATGGAAAGGAGTGAGACCAGAGAAACTTCTGCATGAGATGATACATAAGACAAGTCCGCTAGACAAAGGTCACACTATGCAGATATGTTCAGTCATCAAGGGAAAGCTGGACTCTGAGAAATGCACTTTCCAGGAAGAACAGAAATAAAGTACACTGACTTGAGTGAAATAAGATACTCTGAGCTTATCACAATGAAAAGTAACCTAGCCATCATAGAATACCAAGAGCGTCTACAGCTTTATTGACTATTAAAATGTATATATTCAGTGTTACTATTCAGAAAAATAATGGCAAATAAGGTCAAGTTTGGCTTCTAAGTGGTTCAGTGCCTGTGATAAGATGATCAATGATAGCCTTCTTTCTTGAGAGCTGCTGACCAATCAGAAGGTCTTTATGTACTTAACTGGGAATGAAAAAAGGTGTTACTCAATCTGTGCTTTCGGACAATGTGGTTGAGTCATGGTTAAATAGCTGTGCTCATCAACCCCTCCAGAGACAGATTCCAAGACAAACTTGGGCATTTGAATCCAAGGAAATCTTATTTTCTGGGTATTTGTTATTCCACTTTGATTACATGGGCAAATTAAATTTCTTCATGGTATCGCTTCTAAACGCTTTTGGGGCGAGAGCGGCAAGCAGGTAGGTAATATGTGTAGTGCTGCTGTGTGCTCTAGAGAGGAAAACAGTGAACAATGATCTGGGATGCTATGACTACCTCTTAGAGGAACAGGGTGGATGAGTGAACCATTGTAACTGGCAATAAGGTAGTCAGGAATCAATCCCTGGCCACATTAGAACATTACAAAGACAAAACGGCACATACCATATGTACAGAGCATAGGCATTTTAAGATGAAAAAGCCATGTTTAATTCCTTGTTGACTTCTTCTGGGTACGTGTGACTGTAAATATTGAGTGAGAAATGACCAAATTCTACAGCACACTCCATGATTCCTGAGGGAGTGTGAGAGGAGAGGGTGCCCACGCACCTAAGAGGATATGATTCCTCCAGGGCCACCCCTGAGGAGGAGCTATAGATCACCACTAATTACGCCTCTTGGAACATGTTTCCCTGCAGCTTTTGATGTAGTGGTAAATTGACCATTCGTCTTGCCTTGTGCAGGACAATCCTGGCATACATCCGCTGTCTCAAAGCAATTACTGAGTATTCCACTGCACTTGCCTGGATGCTCTGGTTTGGATGAGAAATGCAATGTTCACCACTTACATGGAGCAGTAAAAACTGGACCATCGAAGTTGATAATGCCTGATTTGGAGTGAAGAGTGAACCCACACAATGAAATCCTGGTGAGAATCGATTCTCATTGGTTAAAGTGACACTTGGTTTGTTGTGTTTCTCCTTGCACTGGCCTTCCACAACTCTATGTAATATAAAAGAACTGTCTGTTTGAAATGAACTATTTTTATTATTCTGGGCCTCTTCGTTGATAAAAGGAGGTTTTGGAGTTGAAGACGTAAAGGTTAACTATGGCTTTAAAATAACATTTTTACAAAAGGAAAATGGTTCTAAAGAGATGGTTAATGCAGATAGCAACTTAACAGGCACCATACTTTGCTATACAATACAACATTATTGCATTCAGTGGTAAAAAGAAATGTCAGTGTGAGCCCAGGGACCCTGTGGTACATTGCACATATTCCTGCAACAAGGCAGAACCTCAATACATTCTGACGGCTTTCTGGAGAAAGAGTATCTCGAGCTGGCTTTCCCTCTGCTCTATTTTAGGTCTACGAGCTTAACTGACAGCAATATTCTTTTTAAACACAATGGGGCCATTCTGTTCATCTTCCTTTAAAATCTTCTTCCAGTGGCATATCTTTATATTTAAATTCCTTACTGAACCTTATTGAAATATCCTTAGAGCTATCATGAAGTTCTTTATTAAATACTTGTGCCATATTTTGCTGATTGTATTTTCTAATAATTCTGAAAACAAATTTGATTTTTAACATCACTAGATTTCTTTTTTTTAACTACCACCTTTTTGTAGGACCCTGTGAACCTGCTTGTAGTATCTGTCTAACACTATGAAAAGTTGTTCCTATTCTTAGGGAAACTTACAGATGAAGGGGAAGAAGAAACATCTTAATCTGATAATTTCATAATTACATGTAAAATTGCCTTTGGTGTGAATGCTAAGCAAGAAAAGTTCCTGGTACTATTAAAGGAGAGGATGCTTTGAAGAAGAACAGCTTGGGCTTTCTGGAGAAGGGACACTGGAAGAAGTTGTTAAGTGAAATGTAAAGAGAAAGACAAATGCTCCTGGTAGAGCGAGGCAATGTGAAGTCAGGAGCGAGCCTGAGAAAGAGTGGCCCCAGCAGAGACCAGAGTCAGTAAGGGACACGGTGATTTCTAACTTAGTCACATTATCAGAAGTGAAACACAGACGAAATCTTTAGAGCGCCTGGGTAGACAATGAACTACTTCTAGCCATACATCGGGCAATAGTGCATCTCTTTTAGGCGTCTTTAATCCATGTTTGCTCAGCAGACAAGAATGTGGTCATTTTGTCCATGGATGAAGATTTTTGGAATACTGTAATTCGAATGCACTGTTCAAAATATTAATTTCTCTGGCACACATGGAGCAATAGGGATTGATACTCAGTTAATAATTGAAGGAGAGTCTCTATTTAGAGTTTCAAAAACTGCAATTTTTGAATTCAGGTTGGGAATACTGACAGCAAAATGAAACTGAAAGGCTATTGCAGGGTGTGGGCGGGAGACTCTGCTCTTAGACCCTGCTTTGCCTAACTTCTGCTAATTCAACTACACTAAGTCCTCCTTTTGCTGAAAAAAAGTCTGAGAAGCTACTCTGAGCTTGTGGCTCTGTGAGTTTGTGGTTGGGATTCTGTAGATCACAATGTAGCCCATTCTTAAATCTATCCAACTAGAATTTTTTTTTCTTTTACTTGTTTGTAATGAGAAAGGATCATTAATATTGATAGGACAAAGAGGGAACGCAGGACAGAGATTTGAATAACTAGACTAGAATTCCAGTGTTAAATTTAATCAGTTGTGACATTTTCAAGTACATTTGTAACAAGGGAGGAAGTCTGGTTGAATTCCTGAAAGAATCCCAGGACAAGGGCTTTTAGAAAGTAAAATACATCATTCTTTGAAAGTCTGTGCTCTGAGCTCTGCTTGGTGTAAGAAAAGCCTGGCTATGGCTAGGTGGTACCAATTTTGTCATATTGGCATTAACTTAGCAAGGGAAGACACTGAAAGAAGCAGTCAACCTGACAAAGCCCTGAAAATTTAATTCCTTAAAATATACCATTTGAGGGTAAAGGATTCCTTCATTTACATTTTTAGATATCTCTATTCCAGTCTCCTACAAATCATGTGGGGACAACTTGGGTACTCAATGCAAAAAACAATTATGAAAGGTAGCACTCAAGAGTGTGCTTCTTGTGGTCAAATAAACACTTTTTAAATGCTGATGGAGGTACAGATGGCATAAAGGCCAGTGAGAGGAAGGAGCAACAGTGGTCCTGATGTGTGGTCCGAGCATACATGTGTGTCTCCATTAATGTAGATCAGCCATCACATGTCTGCCTTTTTACAATTTCTTTTATGCAACAATGACTATCACAGTAGAAAATGAAGAGGATGAGCCAAGAACAGTGGGGCTGTGCACGTCAGTACACAAATGACATGGCTGAGAACATACAAAATGAACAGACTTGAATTCCTTGTAGGATTTTAAAAATTCAAAGAGATTCCCATAGAAATGATGGGTTTCCTATCTGTTCTCATTTGAAGGAAGCATGGTCCATCCTTAGAATCCCTGGGAGGTTGTTTCCAGGATCTCCTTATTCTTCCTCAACCCCATTACCGAAAATGGACTTGTGTTTTCTTATAATCTACCCAGAGCTTCTCATGTATTTTAGAGCTTTTTTGAAATTTTAAAATTATGTGAATGTGTGTTTGTGTGAGGGACTGTGCATGTGACTGCAGGGCCTGGGCATCTACAAGAGGACACTGGCTCCTCAGGATCTAGAGTAATAGATGGTTGTGATCTGACATGGATACCAGGAACCAAACTTGGGTCCTCTGAAGAGCAGTAAATACCTTAACTGTTAACCCATCTCTCCAGTCCCTTCTTTTCATATGGTTGAAAAGTTCATGTAAACCAGTTCAGAAGTAATCAGTCTAACACAATGTAAAAGTAAATGGTTTGGAGATGGATAGATGGCTCAGTGGTTAAGTGCACTTACTGCACTTCCAGAGGACTTGAGTTCAATTCCCAGTACCCACATGGCAGCTGACAATTACCTAAAACTATAGTTGCAGAGGATCTGTTATGTCCTCTCCTGTCCTCAGTGGGCATTGGCACACAGCGGTGTACATGTATACATGCAGGCAAAACATGCATAAAATATATTACACACATAAAATAAATAAATAAATCTTTAAAAAAATTCAAAAGCAAATGATTGTGATACTGTATTGAATAATGACAGGAAAAAAGTCTATACATATTTAGTACAGAGAAAATGTTCACATATTTCTTATCCATGGTTGGCTCAATCCATAGATGGGCAGGTCACAGATATGGCGAATTGGTGGTATTTATATTTTCTTATTCATTGATCTAGGTCAGTCCTACAGTAACTGCTTTATTAAAGATTACAATCTTAGGCTCCAGAGCATTATTAGAAAATTCAAATAGATGCCAAGGCTCTAGCATAAATATTTACCATGCTTACTAGAGAGGAAGGCAAGGATTGACTTTATTGCTATCAGTAATTGAAGGGTGATTTATGAACAGCATGTTCCCAATGAATGTTTTCAATATTCCACTGCTTTTCTGTGCCCACTGTCATGAATCTTGTCTTCTCAATTAGAAATAGCTAACTGACCTTCAAAATATGATCTATGAACTATCCAGATGGCCTAGTCCTCCCTTTCTAAACTTAATGAAATTCAGTTGTTAGTTAGAAATATAGGAAGTGATCTTGAGGGCTATGAATTCTTGAAGATACACAAGCTGCTGAAAGCTGTTCTCTCTGTAAAATGTGCACCAAATGTGGTGTCTTCATAATGGGGACCATGCTAGAGGGAGTCCTATGAGACAGAGTCAATCGTAATTTAGCATAGGAAGGCTCATGAGAATACGCAATTCATACACATACCAAGATGTTTAATAGAGTGAAAGGTATTTTCTGTGAGCTAATTTTGGTGTTCTAAATGTTATGAAAATGTTTATATTTGTTCGATAATCTTTGTCAGACAGTATGATCAGTGTTCATAGTGAGAGGTCTTTCTCCTTACTTACAGGCTAATAAAAATTCTGTATTAAGTTGTTTTATACTTGAAATATATGAAGTAATGAACTTGCACCAGTCATGTATCTGACCTGATCTGAACTTGCTGCTGAAAACCGAAGCCAGAGTCAATTGGTGGGCTTCATATTACCTTCAATCCTTAGCACAGTGCCCTGAAATCGATATTTTCTCAGTAAACATCTTATGCATTTTTAAATGGGAAAACTTACCTCTTCAATTAAACAAACCTAAAAGGAGGTGTTTTTTAGTACTTTCTTTTTGGAACTCTACAGCTAATGCATAAAGCCAATTTCAACAGCTACTGCAAGCCTAGAAAACATTAGACTGTTTTCAAAATAAATATATCCAAATTAGGTGGAATGAGACTGGTTAAAGTTAAATTGTTCTGGACTCTACGGGCGCTGCCTGTGAACTAATGAGAGGACAGAGTTCCCGTAAAATGCCTTCTGAGAATCAGATGCCTTTAAGAAAGCTCTGAAAGGCTGGAGGATGAACATAAACCACATGCTGTTGCTAGGCTGCCAAACTACTTTCTACAGTTAATGCAGTAAAAGACGACTACAGCAGTAGCTTTCCTTATTTGAAGCTCTCAGCTTTGTTCTCAGCTACGTAGCCTATGAAATGCAGACCTTGCACATTTTGATACAGAAGCAATACTGAGAGTCACTGTCATTCAGAGATCACGGATACTTCAGATTATGTACAAATCCTCAAAATGCAGCACAAGTTCTTCATTTTTCAATACACCCTTGTCCAGGAAGTTCAGTATGTTTGTTGTTTAGGTTTCAACATGCAAGGGCTAAGAGAAACAACAATGTATCCCTAAATACAGGCTTCTTATTTTGTGAGTATAGAAAATAAAAGTTTAGTAATTCCAGTGTAAAAGAAACAGTAGTGAAAAGGTAGAAAGAGAGATTTATTTTATGTCCATAATTTCCTTTAGGTGGAAGTTGTCTCTATCAGAATTCTAATAGTGATTCTTCTGCCTGAAGGAATGGCATTAAACAGCACAAATGGTGTAAAACCTGTCACTGCAGGTGCCCTGTCAATGCTCCTGAAGTATGATTATTTTCCATTATAGTGTTTTCTTACCTATTCTGAGTTGTTATTCTCAAATCTCAATGTGCAGTAGGACAGGGATCTGTAGGCTCTAGACTTTATAACATTGGTGCAAGGATGAGAACACTGAGTTTTGCCAATGACCCTCACAAACTCAACTGCTGTGTGACAGACAGTAACCTCGTTCTCAGAATTCATGGTCATACAGACATTGATTAGTTCCTTTATTTTATTCATATGTAATAAAATAAATGATTTATATTCACTTGAGTTTGGGGCCTAAAACTTGACTCTTTCTCATATATACATAAGGATGACTGTCCATAGCAATTAGAAGAGATGGCACGGGAAGCAAAGAAAAGCTGGTGTTGCATCAGCAATTAGAATCATGTGTGATGGGAAAAGTAGCCAAGTCTGGAAGGTAGCTGCCAAATGAATCTAGCACTAGCAGAACTCGGCCAGGTTACAAGGCATTTCCTTGAGGTCAGTTAGACACTGGTAAACATCTGAGTCTTGGCTTATGAGGTATATATTCTTGTGTAAGTACACAGTATTATCAAGTTTCATTTTTATAAGTGTTATTTCTCAGCATTTTACTGTTCATATCTGTTCATATCTACAGAGTTCTAAAGTAATGCCATGCCAACTAATCCCAAGCTTTTCTTTTATTATTTAAGAAAGTTACCCTGGGTAATATGACAATAATAAATTTCTACTTCAAATTGTGTTTTGGAATATATACATATATATGTTTTTATGGCTTGCTATTAAAAGCATATTCAGAAGTCAGAAGCAGCAAATTCTTGAGAATAACAGAGATCTTTTATAAACATCAGTTTGAAATTCAGTCAACACATAAAACCACGTGGTGATTTAAAACAGCACTGCACTGCCAAGCTTGTTTTATTTAGAGTATGTGAAGCTATTACTATTTAAGTCCATATTCCTGTGACAGAATAATTGCTGCTGTGATTTGGAGATAGACTCGGGTTTTAGACAGCCTTGCCCTAGGGCATCAATTGTTTTAGTACTTATAAAACAGAAAGATGACACTTGACCAAGTAAGTACTGGATGCATTAGCACACAGAGCATAGCATGCCATACTTTTAATCTAAAATATGCAAGCATTCTGTCATGTTTCCCTGCCTCACTCTGCACACAGTATGACTAAGTGACCAAACACAGTAAATCACGTGGCTACAGCAACAGAAAAGGAAGTACTTGGTCAAAGACAAGGAGAGAAGCTTTTCATTCCTGCATTCAGCTTATAATCTTGCTAGAGCTCCGTATACACAGGATGGATCAAGACTAGCGCATATTGGTGGTTCCTGCAGCACCTGGTACTTGAAGGGTTTTAGCAACACAAATGGTTAACAAAATGTCAATGGTGAAGATTCTGAGTCTACATGCTTACTCTAGGATTATCTTTAGCAATGGCTACTGGTCTAGGAAATGTATAAGTCCCTTTCTGGAGTATAGGTGTGTTTGGGGAGCTGGGTGAACTGCAATGTCAGTGACTACATGCAGAATGTTTATGCCTTACAAAGTCTGCTAAGTACTCAGTGAACTAGGTAACATCAATTTGACAATTTCATTTTGTAACATTTATTTTGCAAAATGTTTCATGTGTAATATATACTGTATATATAGATACATATAGGAAATATGCATTATCTACATGCAATTTATTGACATGCATACATGACACATACATATTATAAATATAATTTAATTTTAGTTTTACTTTGTTTGCAGGTAACCAGGGTCTTGTGTATGGTAGGCATGCTCCTCTATCACTGAGATGTATCCTTACACATATTTTATAAAATTTTAAATTAATGTATACATCTTCAAATGTTTTACAGGCTTCATAGAGGTAAAGATATGGATTTACACTTACAGAAAAATCTTTACTACAATAAATCCTTTCTGTGGATATCATAAATACTGTACTAAAGGGTCTATTTCTTGTGACTCAAAAACTACCTTCTCATGATATCTTTAAAAAAGTAAAAAAACACATCATGAAGGAGGAAATGGCAACCATGAAATGCTATTTTTAGACACAATTCCACCTCATTCAGGGTTTCTAGCATAGCCACTTAGAAATTCATAAAATGCCTTTCAGAGACCCATTTTATAGTGATTGATGTAGATATACATATATCAAGGACATTTACGACTGATTTGACATACTGCATTGTGACTTCATATTTTGTCAACATTCTTTACCAAGTGTGCACAGCGCAATCTATGTAGGTTTACTGGAAAGAAGAAAAGTGAAGTGAAAATCAGAACAGACTTAAAAAGCAACTAACCTTTTTCCACTTCATTCAGATTAGCAGCTGGCAGCGACAAAGACAGAAGAGACAAAAGACTTTTTACATTGCAATACAACAGTAGCTCACATGAAGCCAACCGGCAGCATTAACAACAGAGAGGCCACGGTGAGGGAGCAAAGCAAGTCAGGCTCGGACTTCTTACCTACAGCTGGCCAAACGCACAGACATGGAAGAGGAGGCGCCGGAAACCCATCACAGGGAACTAGAGCTCTAAACCACGTGATCGACACCACAGCTTTGCTGTGGCAGATATGGACTGAATGTTTGTGTCTGGGCCCAAAGAAAAGTTAGTGTTCTAGATATTTTCCACAAAATAAACCTGGAGAGTTACCACTCAATTTGTATGCAAGCTGTCATACACTGCTTTTGACTGCATTCGTTCATCGGAAAGCTTAAAATGTGACCAAAGCGTCCATACTTCTAAGTGGCCCTGTACGGGAGGGGTCTTTCAAGACACTTTCTTGACCTAACAAATCCAGTATTTTGACAATTGGGAGAGATCTTTCCCCAGGTTTTCCTGTCACAAAACTCATATGTCAGTTCCACCCCTACTCTAACAAAGTGTCAATGGCTTCAATATTGTAGGCATACTATGTTTCTCATATTTCATTTTTTATGGAGTTTGAGCTCATCTAACTTACAAGAATTCTTTACAATTTTCCAACAAGAAATGTCTTTAAAAATATACAACATTAAGAAGAAACTAAAACAATTCAAGTTCCCAGAACTATAAATCTAAAATTAAATATGCAGAATTGTTTTTAAACAATTTGACATTTTCAAGTCCTTATTTTCCCTAATATTTTACAGAATCTTTTTAATGTAGAATCACATTCAACTTTTCTAAAAATAAACCTTGCCTGAGGCCTACTGGCACTGAAGGGTCTTCCAGTTGATGAGAGCTGGGAGGGAATAGTGATGTTTAGATAACAGAAAAACTGAATTGGTCCTTATGCTTTACATTGTCAACGTTTTTAGCAGAAAAAAAGATGTCTTTTTTTTTTTTTCCTCTAATAAGTCCTTAGGTACCTGCTATGATGTTTTGGCTACCCGGGTTTAAATAAACCTTAATATGTTTCTGAATGTAGTTTCATCTTGAGTACTTCCAGCCCAGTTTTACAGCTGGTTTATCATGTCCTGACTTCCTTATAAGATTCCATTCAAATCTATGAATTTTCTCATTTGACAATATTATATTTAATTTGATTCTTGACATAGATGCTAAAGGCATCCCCAGTTTACAAGCTTTTCCTGTGAGGCATTATTTGCTGTTATCAAACAGAGTTTGCTTTCTCCTAATATGCCTTTGGGATACAGAATTTAAAAAGAGTCTTCAAAGGAAAAAGCAACCGTTGAGTTGAATGACTTTGATGCAATGATATCATTACTACATTCTATGAGGATAGTAAGCTTTCTCTTCTCAGGATTCATGCACATTAATCAGATTATAAAATTAAATTTCAAACAATAAAGTCACATCATAAGAAAATGCCTCTGTAACAGCAGACATTGATTAAACAAAACTATACAAAACTATAGATTTTGACTTATGCATTCCTGTCAGTAAAGGTCATATATGTGCCACTGAATTCAGAATCTGTAGCTAGTTCTTTGAAATTTGTAAAGGGGATTCATTTCCTATGTACACAAAACCTCTATAGTTAAGAAATGAACTATGAATTTGCTTCATTTAGATATCTTCTTTACTGTCAAATTGTCAAACTCTCCATGACCCATAAGTCTCAGGCGAGAGTTATAAAATTAGTATCTCTATACTTGCTATGCTATGCACTTTCTCTTGAGTTCAATATTTTTCTTGATCCTTTGCCCAAATTAAGGCAATACAGTATTTGTAATAATTCTAAGTAAAAAGAGTCTCAGTTCTTTCCCAGAGCCAAATGGCTTTTGACAGATAGTCATAGTGGGGTCCCACATGACAACTTTTATAAATGTCACATTTTGGCAAAGAATTGGTTTGGTTAAGCTTTGACTTATAATGATATATTGCAAAGAATGAAATCTGACATCGCTGGGGAAGGGAGGCTGCTTCACACTTCTCAGAGAAAAGGCACAATGAACTGACTTTCCTAGGAGGTACAGACAGGAGCTTATGAACCAAAGAACAGCAAGAAAGAAAGAAAAAAGACTCAAAATATTTTAAAGATAAGGATAAAAAAGGAGAAATTGAAACCAAAGCAGTGGGAACCACTCCAAACTAATTTGGAAGTGTATACCACCTTATGTAAATTACAGAGAGACATAGGAGGACCTTAACTCCCACACCTAGGTTTCACCAGGAAGAGAATGTTTATAAATTCCTGGTTTTTGTGTTCAGAAAGGCATGGAGAATAAAAGCATTCTCACAGTGCCTGGGAATTCAGTTGGTCATGTGGAATTAGACCTGTCAGGTTTATAGAAGCTTGCCAAAGGAAATGGGTTCATAAGCCCTTTCTGGCTTCAGAACAGTGATGGAAAAGAGGATAACTTTATTTTAGGAATGATATAAAATAAAGCATATTTTTTGTAAACACTGAACTTTTTGCACACATCTAAATTTGTGTAAACAAAGTTCAGAATCTCACAGTAGGCTCAAGGGCTCTAAATCTAGGATCATGGATGATATCTGAGGTGTGGCACAGTGACAGTGAGGAAAGGGCAAAGCCCTGTAACAACAAAGGTGTGTCTGCCACTTTAGCATAGGTACGCTAGATTACATTTCTGAACATTTGTTCATGCAAAATATTGAAGGTAGTTTGAATTCCCACCGGCATCTATCAATCAGATGTCTGTCTATCAATCATCTATCTATCTATCTATCTATCTATCTATCTATCTATCATCTATCATCTGTCTATCTGCTATCATCTATCTCTCTATTCATCTATCTATCCATCCATCTGTCTATATCAGAAATTTTCCTGGTGTGATACCATGGAAAAGAATGATTTTGAGACATTCAGACTGATCAGCGTTGTTAAAATGGAACATCGTTCTTTGATGTAGCATTTCCCACAATGAGAGATGCTTTCCCATCAAGAACACTTGGTGTATTCCATAACAACAAATTTTAATATTTTTTCCCACAGATCCCTAGGAAAGCTAATAGATATATGACTCTATTTGATGTTTAGAAGCATTAACTGCAGGTACCTACAAAGTTATTTCACTCTTTGAAATTCTTGACTATGTATTAGATTAAATGCAAATAAATATGTTGAATGAAAATGCCCATTAAATTTAAAATGGTAAATTTAAAGACTGACAGAATCTGCTTCTCTACTTAGCTTAAATGTCAAATGTGTAACATCTTTCTCTGTCACCTCTAAATGATTTCTTAATGAAAAAAGGTAACTATGGCACAAACCAATCAAAATCCTATTCAGTCAAAATCGACAAATCAGAAGCTTGATTCTCACTTTAAAGAAAATTGGTATGAACTTGAAAAAAGGTTTAATAATTTGAGTAGTCTTATCAGATTTATCAACCAGAGACAAAATGTCAATAAAACTGTGATAAGGCTGTCCAAAATGCTCACTATCTTTCTGATGGAATGGCACTATGAAGGACCTGGGGGTTGGAGGCAAAAACTCACTAGTGAAGAGACAGTGCATTATTTATCTCAGATGTAAAATCTCCTTTTGGTCATGTATAGAATGCAAATATATGTACCAGCAAGTTAGTTCCTATGGGGAAACATTTCCATATGTCATCAAACCATCAATCCAAAGTTTTAACATGTGAGTGGTTTCCTTCCTTTGTCTTTTCTTTTCTTTTTTCCCCCTTTCCTGTTCTGGCATGCATGACCTTATTAGGCAGAAGCATAGGTTGAACTGAGCTTGTTGCCTCTTTTAATTGGTTCAATAAAACTACTTTAAGTCTTTCTGTCAATTTATTTATGTCTCCCAGTAATTAAATGATAGAGTAGCTTGGTAAATAAAGATAGTGTAATGATGCATTCAATTGACACACTTATTGATGACAATTTATTTCCTATTCTTCATACCTGTGTACTCAGGTGGGCAAAGGCACGTGTAGTTGTTAATTCCATCAACACATGTTGAATTATTTTCACAGTCATTATCTTCACAGTCATCAATATTGACCTCACAGCTTTCTCCTTCAAATCCATCAGCACAAATACACCTGAATGTCAAGGGAAGAGGGGCAAGCAATATATTTTTATTTCCTTTTGCATTTAAAAGCTATGTGGCATCAATACTGAAAGAAAGTATAAATAGACAAGTCAGTTAAAAATCTCTTAACTATAAGAAATTTATTTTAAATGCTTTGAAATTCCACATTGTAAGTATCATCATTGTAAGCTAAAAAAAATCAGAAAAATATTGAAAAGTAAAATTCATGCAGTTTGCAAGATAGCAAATGTCTCCATGGTTTTAACAGTCAATAATTTCTCATATATTTGCAGGTACAAAAGGCAAGGAAAATTTTATTTCACAGCCCTAGACATGGAAATAATATCCTCAATTTGTGGTATAAATAAAATAATTTACTTTTAAAACTGAATTGGCTCTGGATTTATATCCTCTCCTATTCTATGTGTAATGTCCTAGATGGCTCACAACAAAAAATATAAAACTTATATTTGTTATTGAAACTATAAATACGAGCACTTTCTATACTAAAAAATTCATAGTTGGAAAGGTATTTATAGGGAGGAGGGATCAGGTGATAGAGTTGGGAGAAAGAAAAGAGAGGCTGGTGGAAGAGTAATCAGAATGCATTTTATACATGCATAAAATTGTCAAATAATAACCTTAATTGATGAAAAAGTTCTGTAAGTCACAAAATATACTTTTCCTTAGCAAGAAAACATTGTATATTTAATCTAGAGTAGATATTAGAATAATATTTGATTCAAGTCTACTTGAATAAGGGAAACTTTTGTAAAAGAAATGAATTCTATGTCTTCTGCAGAGTAAATTTCTAACAATCTTAAATAGTAGATTAGCATTCTTATGTGAAATTATTAGTATTACTTAATAAAGAACTCTACTTCATAATTCATGGATTATATCTGAAGTAAATGTACCATATTATTGAATAACTGAAGATTAAAATATTCACAGTGAGTGTGTCTACTTATACTGAGTGAATCATTAATTTTCTGTTTTAGTGGGACAAGCATCTCATCTTCACATACTATCTACTGATGAAAAAAGGAAAATCAACAGATAAGTGTAGGATTTTCATACTGGGACTAAGTGGCTATTAATTAACATAATGGAGTCAATACTTTGTCTTGCCAAAATCCAACTTGATTTAACAGTAATATGTGTATTGCGAGATTTTAAATCTTTGATCTTGTACTACTCTGAGCCAAGAATCTTGTGCCTCTGTTTGCTTTTCATATGCAGTGTCTCATATGCAGTGTCTCTGTCAGAGGTCAGTACATTTGGTCTATACTTCTTGAAGCATTGCCTTTCTATTTGAAAAGGAGAATGCATATTTGTCTAGTTACTTTTTCTAAAGTACTGCAGATGGAAGAGATCATAGCCAGTGACTTACCAGAATCCATCCTTTTCTCCTTCTTTTAGGTGACATGTTCCTCCATGTTTACATGGGTTACTGATACATGCATGGATGGGGACATCACAGTCCTGCCCCTGGAAAATAAATGGCCAGATAAAGTTAGATGCAAATAAAGCAGGACTCAGCACACAGAAAACACCGAAGAATAACGAAGATATACCAAAGCAGACGAAAATCTCCAGATTGTGGCTCTTAGAAAAGCTTCCACTTACCTTGAAACCATATGGACAGGTGCACCGATAAAAATCAACTGGGTCATTATTACAGGTGCCATCATTTTTACATGGATTTGATAAACAGGGATTACACTTGGCTAGAATACTGACATCCACAGGACCTACAAATCAATGAAAAAATATGAGAAAATGGTGGTTTCTTTTTTTCTTTACTCAAAGTAATTTCTATTCCTTGATGTAATAGCAAGTTTTGTATAAAATTTCTGGTCACATACGAATATATGTTTCTTTTCCTTCAATGTTATTACATCATGGTTTGGAATGGCACAGGAAATCTTACTGGAAGGCATATGAGTGGGACTGGCTTGATACATTAGGTAGTTAGCTGCTGTCAATAACACCAGTGTCATGGGGTGAATCCCGTTATGCATTGACTAGTCTTTGTGGATGCTTTCCATGGAGATGACCTATATTCAAACCTCAGGCTATTTCATGGAAATGCATACCACTAGTTCTTGACAAGACTCTGTGTGTCATGTGGGTGTGTGTATTTTCAGAAGAAGCAAGGGATTTATTTCTGCAATTCAAAATGAAATAGAGCATGCCTACCCAGATAACATCCACTAAACATTGTTACTTTCATATAGGAGAACAAGAAACAGTTGCTTTATTTATTTATTTATTTATTTATTCATTCATTCATTCATTCATTCACTTTTGTGGATTGAGCACCCGGCCTCACACATGCAGTGTGTATATGCTGCCCTTGAAAAACTCTCAAACTTCAGTGCTATTTATGTGCACAGATACTCTCTCAAATATAGGCTCCATTACATTCTCTCTGATATCACTTTGAGTCATATACTGCACTAATTATTCATTAGCATAATATATGATTTGTGAGATTTCCATCTCTTCCTCTCTAAAAATAAGATACCATTGAAATGAATACTACTTGCCACCTCACATTTTGAATCACATCATTTAGATATCTCATCATCTGTAAAAGACCTACATTAATACATATTAGACTGTAGCCTTCTTTTCACTAGTCACACTTAACTGTTTGATAAGCGGCGGAAAGTATGGAAATTAAACATCTTCACAATAGAGATCCATTAGTGTCAACTTTTGCACTGTTTACGAGAGCAGAGCCCATTAACTTTCCTTTCGGCACTGTGTCTGACTGTGGTGATGGGAAAGTGGTACCTGTACATGAACTTACAGTAGTTTGAGAACCGAATATTCACTGTATATTTTGAACAGAAGTAATTTATGGGTGGCTCTTAATATTCATTGAAACAAACAGTGACTAATTCAACTCCATGTTTCATTATATATAGTTTCTAGAACCCACTGGAGAAGTGTATAGCACCCCTCCATCATCAGCCTTCTAACCTGCTAAGGTTAATATCACTCACCAAATTGTATACTTTGTGCTCATACAAACTACTTTTCAGGAAATTATTTCATATATTAGACCTATGTTCATGAGTTAAGTAAGATAAAGTAAGTTTACATGGGGGCTTTAAAAAATCTTCCTATCTCTTATCTTGAGGATACCAGGAATTATGAAAATTGCTTGGGTCTAAGATCCAGATACAATGCAGTGTTTTTGTATTGTTCAGTATTTTCACCAGAAAGATAAACTAAAATAAAACTATGTAGATATATTTACATAGACATTCCCGTTTCTTTTCAACATTTAAAAGTGGATGACACTTCTTAGGATTACGGGGTTAAGGTATGATACTTGATTCTTGTGATATATCGGGACACGACTTGCAAATGCCAGAATCCTTTCCACGTTTTCTTGCTAAAAACAGAACAACTAACAAATTACCATGTTAGTGTTGAGATTCATTCTGGTGACCCTCACACAAATTCAATTTCTTACCTCCCCCTTAACTGTCACTTAGTGACAGCAATGCAAGCTCAGCATATTACAGAAAATGATAATGGCAGTTAGTTAAAATGAGTTGAATATCTCACCATTATCAGCTTTCTGTTTTCTGAAAGAATAAGCATAGAAAAGGAAGTGTCTCAATTTATTTATTTGTGAAGAGGAATCTAATTTTGAAAAAAGTTGTAGAATGAAGTAGACGACATTCGGTGCCAGCAGAAGGAAGATCCAAGGACCATAAATGCTTACATGACTACTTCTAAAGACCTTGAGCAAAAATATTTTTGGCTATTATGTGCTTTTAATGAAAAAAAATTATGTGTTTGAGTGTAATTAATGCCTGCATGTAAGCAAGAGCACCCATATCATGGGATGCCCACAAAGGTCAGTAGAGGGCATCGGATCTCTGGAACTGTAGTTATGGATGGTTGTTTATCACAATGTGAGTGCTGGGAATTGAACCCATGTCCTTTGCAAGAGCCACCGGTGATCTTAACAGCTGAACTACCTCTCAGTTCACTTTCAAATTTAAAAGAGCATGAACTGAGTGCAAGAGTCCAGGACTGGCAATTGCTAAGTTCCTCTATGAGATGTGAAATCTTTCCACAATTATATTTGATTATCTAGATGATGAGCCAGAGTTGTTAATTTTAGGTGGGGAAAAAACTGAATATATTTTGAAGGGTGTCACAATTTATTCAAGTATCAAAGCTATTAGACTGAAATCATCCAGCTAACTTTATTGTCAAGAAGTATTTCATAAATATTCACAAAATTCATACCTCAGTAACGTGCATTATCTAACCTCTCCATCATTTCCCAAGGGGAAAAAAAAAACAAATCAGTTGCCTGTGTTACTAATTATCTTCAATTGTTTTCATATTTAGATTTTTATTTACATAGAGAGTACTTTCCTCAGTTTACCTGAAATCAAGATAACCTTTTGCATGTTCAAAGGCTTTTGAGAAGTTTAAAATGCCCTGAATTCTTTGGAGGCATTGCGATTAGAAAAATAAATCAGCATATGAATTTGAACTTCAGTTGGTGACACTCTGTACTACATCCACAATTTTATTTGTCCTTCATTCAAAATTTGGTGATCATCACTATTCATCTTTATTATTATTATATAATAGAACTGTGTTTACAACCTAGCCCAGTGTCTTTCTTTAAAGTCAGTTCATCAGATGTAATTTATTATTTCTAGCATTGGGGTTGAGTAAATGTTAATTCAAAAGATGTTTGTAAATTGTTTTTGAAATATTTTATTTATTATCTTTGCTTTTTATGTCTATGAGTATATTTCCCACATGCATACAAAAGCATCTGTGTCATGCAATGCCTATGGAGGTCAGAAGAGGGCATTGGATTCCCTGGAACTGGAGTTATGGACAGTTGTTAGCCACCATGTGGATGATGGAAATCAGACCTGGGTCCTCTGTGGGAGCAGCCAGTGCTCTTAATCACTGAGTCTGTCCATCCCAAAGATACTTTTCAATTATATAAATTCTAAATAGTAGCATCTTTTGATATCTACAGATGTCTTAACATGATACAATTGTGTTTCTTATTTTGTTTAGACTGTAATTTCAGGTAGCTGAAATTTCTTCCTATAATGTAATTTTTACATCTTCCTTTATTTTTATAATATTTGAAATATCTCCCTGGGATCTTGCCTTTTTCTTTCATTTTTCTATCTAGTAAGCATGTTTGTTGATATTTTATTTAACTTCAATTTGTGATTCACTTTCTAAACAGTGTGATTTCTCAGAAATCTTTTACCATCCTTTAATTCTAGGAGAATAATGCCTTTGGACTGACTGTATAAGGAGATGGTGTCAGATTTCAAGTGACATTCTGAAAAAAAATCATCAAGAAATGGTAGAAATCATCAAGAAATGGACATAGTGGTGCAGACTTTTAATCCCAGCACTCAAGAGACAGGGATAGGTAAAACTGAAAGCAGTTTAGTCTATATAGTGAGTTCCAGGCCAGCTGCGGCTACAGGGAGACACCTATCTCAAAATAAATAGATAGATAGATAGATAGATAGATAGATAGATAGAGAGAGAGATAGATAGATAAATGATAGTAGTATTTGCACAGCTCTCCAGGAACAAACATATACATGAGGGATTTTGCACAATTGATTAATTTCTTTTTTTTTTTTCTTTTAAATTTCAGGAACAGAAAGAGGAAAGGTACTTTTGTAGAGCAGATATTAATTCTGGGTACAGAATCTGAAGTTCATCAATCTAAGACAGTCTCTAGATTTGCCAATTAGATGTTGCTAGTATAGTGAATCATCTTAATGTTTTCTAAGTGTTAAATGAGATGTCTGTGAATGCTATCTAGGGAACCTACTGAGATTGTAAACAGAAAGCACAGTAAGGTGTCAGTTAGTCCCAGAATGATTAACTTTAAAGGATGTGGCTGGAGAAATGGCTGGTAGTTAAGGGCATAGGCCGTTCTTCCAGAGGACCAGGTTTGGTTCCCAGCACCCACATGGTGGCTACCAACCATCTGGAATTCCAGTTCCAGGGGATCTGATGCCCACTTCCGGCCTTCATGGACATTGTATGCATGAGTCTGCTTACATGGAGGCAAAACAATCATATAGAAGTAAACATAGAAGTAAAAATTAATAATTAATTAAAATAAGAGTTACTAACTTTAAAGGAGACAGAGTCCTTTATTTATGTGTCCAAGTTTCCACACAGACAATGGCCAATTAGTGCATGTCATTTGTCTATTCATCTCAAGTTCTCTAAGAACTTTCTTTATATGCAAAATGAGTGGCTAAAATCTTGGGGTAACTACAGGAATTATTACAGCAACCATGAAGAATGGAGGTGGTAAAAAAAAGTAATTATTCATTATTTAATAATATCTAGTGTGGTGGTTTGAATGAGAATGTCCTCCAGAGGCGTCAAGTATTTGGACACTGTGTCTCCATTTGGTGGTGCTTTTTTGGGAGGCTTCAGAAGGTGTGGCTATGCTCGAGGAAGCATGTCACTGGGGGTGGGCTTTGAGAGCTCTTAAGTCTTGTCAGATCGCCAGTGGCTTTCTGCTCCCTGTGCCTGCTTGAAGATGTGAGCGCACTTTTCTTGCCTCTCTGGCCACTTCCTGCCAACATGCCTCCCGACCATGATGGACTCTCATCTCTTTGGAACCACAAGCTCAAATAAATTCCTCCTTTGATAAGTTCTCTTGTTCATACTGTTTCATATAAACAACAGAACAGTAACTAACACAACTGGTTAATGACTTTATGTTGTTAATGGACACTGCTGTGATTTGGGGATCCACTGTGCTCCATGAAGAGATAGAGAGGAGTGAGCAAAGGTGGGAAGCAGGGGACACTCTGTCTTTGTCTATCCTGTTCTCCTCTCCATCTCTCTCTTTACCTGTTGGAAAACAACTGCATTCTGAATTTTTTTTTTCCTTTTTACAGCTAACTGGTTCTAAGAATCATTGCCAACAAATGACCACCCATAAGAAACTTTCCTATATGGGGACAGATATTTACTAATTTCACTGAAACGAAGAGACTGAGTGTAGGTTAACTGGAAGGACTCAAGATTTAATTTTGACTTAAGAAAGGACTAGAGCATCAATTGTATAGGCAGAGGTATATTTGGCTTATTAATTCAATGTGAAGATAAGAAGAATGTTTGGTTGGTCATCTCTTTGTCAATTCCTTTAGTCTTTAATGGTTGAATGGCCAGATCTCCAATCCATTAAAGTTTTAGGTAGACTTGTTTACTGGATTCAACTCACCAGCTCTGCACTTAACACCAGTGTTGCCACCCACTGAGAATTCTACATGCCTTTGATTTATTACCAAAATCTCCAGATAAAAATTTCTAACTATATTCTAGAGTCTGTCTTCTTTCTACCATCCCTTGGAAACATAAAGCCAATAACAAACTCCTGCAATACTGACAGTATACAGAAGTACGTCAAGGACAAGTCCAGAAACATTCAGGGGATATTTGTTATCTGACACAGTCAACTAAATGGAAGTCTTACTTAAAACCGTGACTCGATGATCCATTTGCTATTAGAGATTCTTAAGCAATACATCAGAGGTACGTTTATTAATCATTTATCAAATATTTATGGAGAATCTCTTTTGTGCCAGGTACTACCTTTAGGTGATCAAAGTCACAGGAAATGCCTGAATCTCTGCAAAATCTTATAGTTTAGTAGTACAGGTACACATGCACCAATTAGCAAAATAATGTGGGGAATAAGAATGTAGATCTTGAATAAAGGTTTTAATTTTGTGCAAGCTGTTAAGGGAGAGGATCTATAAAGCAAGTCAAATAGGATTCTGAATTCCATAAGGAAAGTCATGGGCAGATAGCTGGGACCATGGATTGAAATCAGTTGAGAGTTTAACACCGACAGAACTGCACAGGCAGCTAGACTCAAGAATGGGTGTAAAAGAAAATAATGCCAGCTGAATGAAATTCTTGAGTCTAAATGGAAAAGAACAACTATTTTATTAAATATTATGTCACAGAGAACATAGTTGTAAAGTATTCAAAGACTGAGTATAAACTGTTGGTTCCCTCTGTATCTATTCAAGAAATGTCAGCTAAAATTTTCTCACTTTTAAATTTCAGAAAGTGCAATGAATCTGGCCTGTTTTATTTTATGAGTGATGCTATTGACAGTAAACTATTTATATAAATCCTAATCCTTTCTTTAGATGGTGAACAATCAAAAATCCCCCCAACCTCCACAAAGCTATAGTTATTTCAAAGTTATGGCTAGAAGTTAGTGGTATTAAATCTGAAAATGTAAAATGTTTTGATCGAGTTCTTAATAATGCTTCAAAGCTGGTCCAACTAGTAAAGTTTTCATCACTTCTAGTTTAGACTAAAATATTTAATAATCTTTATACTTAGTTCAGTGACTAACATTAATATTAAAGTAACAATTTTGCAACGACAACAAAAAAATCCAGAAGCTTTTCTCGAGCTTGTCGAAGATTCTTCCCCAAAGGAAGATATGGTTCTTACAAGGAAAACTGATACTGTTTCACTGTCATTATGGAGAGGTGTGCTATCTTCTTTGACAATTCAAGCATGGACAGGAATATTAGCATAAAAATTAAGGGAAGGAATCAATTAGGGTGTAGTGAAATGTTAATGGTTTTAGTATCTAAATAGTTCTTGGGACTCCTTAACACTTGAAAGTGCTATTAGATATGAAGGACTGAAACAATACAGATTTTTTCCTTTCTAAATTTTTTGTTTTTTATATAGTTAATAGGGAATGGGGACTTAGTGCTTTGCATATTTTAGGCAAGCAGCTTACCAATAAGATATATCCCCAGCTCTGTTTTTACCTTTTTTTCTTTTTTAGAAAAGGTATCCCAATCTCCCTGCCTTAGTTTCCTGAGTAGGTAGGATTATAGGTTTGCACCAGAAGATCCTGCTGAAATAATGATTTTATTTATTTTTTTTTGCAGTCTCTCCCGAATGCTTGAACTTATGGCTGCCAAATACCTCTCCATACGAACCTCGGCCTCTCTTCTGTGTCCTACCCTCTGGGTCCCTGGCTCCTTTCAAGAAGCTCCTGCAGGCTTTGTGGAATCATTACAACTTCATATTTGTTCGATTTAGCTATATCTTATGCGTATCTTACCATATTATACACATTTCTATTACTACACTTCCATAGGTATTTTAGAATTAACTTAGCAAAAATGAAAGTCTTATGCAGATGAGTGTTTAATTGTCATGTGTTGAATTTTTTACACATTGGAACTATGCTTTCAAATTAGTTGAAATTCCAACAACACTTATTAAATGGATGAAAAACGATATTACTTATTTCTAATACAACAGTCACCATTTAGTACACTTAAGTGACTAAGGAATGTCTATCAAATAAATAAAGTGAATAATTTGCCCAAGTGTGTATTTAAAACTTGCTAACTGAGGAGCCATAAATGGGTTTTTGAAGGTACGGATGCTCCATAACCTGTACTAATGTTCTTAGTGAAATCCTACAAGGGGCAAAAGTCTCTTTTTCTGTTTACAAACTGTATGTTCACTCCAGAGTTATCTGTAAACAGAAGATGAGGACAGGGCAAGTGGTTACAAAGATAGGTCATGACTCCTAATCATCTATTCAAGAATGCACTCTCCGGGTTGTTAAATAAGTTTGCTATAACCATCTGCATAATCCTGTTCTTTTATCTTTTGCATCAAAAACATGTGATCATGTCATAAAGAAAACTACTATGGAAATGAATAATAAAACTTTTAATGAAAAAAAATCATATGGTTTTCAATGATAGAAAAATTACTTTTACTATGGCTATGTAAATATGTCTTTGGATAAGAAGTATTCATTTTCCCCTGATATAATTAGAAATTATATATTGATGAACATTAATATGACAGTTTGTACTTAAGAGAGCTTTCATGAATAAAATAAAAACATTTACACTGGTATAGCTAATGGGGAAAGTTGTTAAAATATGGACATATCAAAATATAAAATATTTAAAGTCACATCATTTTACTGCTTTCAAGCTCACAGAGAATGTATACTCACACGACAAGACTCAAGAGATTTCTCTGAGAGGATTATTCTGATAATAGATTAGAGTACTTGGCCTTCAACCAAGCAGAGCATTATCTGAGAAGAGTTCCCAACTTTTATTTTCCCAGTGTTCTTCTGTAGTTAGGCTGTAATCTTATTAATATTGAGGATTTATTTAAAATCTTTCTATGGAAAACTATAAGATAAACTTTAGTAGTAAGCTCAGAAGTCAGAGATGCACGGGTACCATTCTGACTCCTTTACTCAAAATCACTTAGTCATTCTAAGTGCAATATTTTTACCTCTCAGGTGGGAAATTGACAGTTCTTACACAGGGACCATGGTAAGATTCAAAGAAAAAAAAAAAACCTAAAGTGTTCAAAATAATATAAACCACTCCAAAATCAGGTGAACTACTATTGTTACGAATATTATTAGAGAACAATGTGATACATTAAGGAAGATCTTACTTTTGTGTCTTAAAATTAACCCTGACAGCTAGAATTTTAAAAAGCTTCCTTACCTCTGGGGAGTACTGATGCTCTTTGGTCACTACATTGGAAAGTTAGAGTAATACAATAAACTACTAGGCTATATTGAGTGATTACTGTGTATAAGGCAGAGTAACCTGTATATATCAACTCATTTAATTTCTTAAACATTGTTATATGTACATGTGGGTGCATACATGTGTATGCAAATACAATTTGGGGTGCCATTTCACAGATACTGCCTACTTTCTGTGTGTGTGTCATAGTGTGTTTGCTTTATGGGTGTATGTATGTTTACTTGTTTAGGATATCTCTATTCCTGCTGGTTCATTAAAATCCACAGCTTAATTTTTCAGTAATTAGGATCTCCTAATTAAATGGTTTAGTGACTCTGTGCCTCAGTTTCCTCAAGTATGAGTAGACACAATATTACCAGCATAGAAGAGTTTAAGATTATAGGAGCTGTCAGGGCCAGAGGCAACAGGTTAGTCAGTGAAGTGCTTGTCCTGAAAGAATGAAGACCTGAATTTAATCTCCAGAATCTATGTCAAAACAAACAAACAACAAACAACAACAAAAAAACAAAAAGGCATTATGGTGTGTACAATCCCCAGAGATGACAAGGTGGATCCTTGGGCCAAAGTAGCCTAGTAAATCTGACAAAGTCAGAGGTCAATGTTGGTGGTCTTCTTCAATCATTCTTTACTGTATTCCTTCAAACAGGTCTCTTGTTAGTTAGGCTGTCTGGCCAGCGAGCTCCCATAATCTGCTTATTTTTGCCCCTACAGAGATGGAGTGTAGTCTCAAAAATATGGCAAGCATTTATTATGAAGATATTATTTAGAATTTAGTCACTAGGATACCACCCCATTCCACCAGATGTTTTGAGATGGCTTCCCTTGCTGGCCTGTAGTTTGTTTACAAGGCTACCTGGTCCAGGGTTCCACTTTGCCATCTTTGGGGATTTAAAGTAACAGGATACCCATTTTGTTGTTGTTGTTTTTGATTTTTTTTTTTTAACATGGGTTCTGGAGATTGAATTCAGGTCTTCATTCTTTCAGGGCAAATACTTCACTAACTAAGCTGTCACCTCAGGCCCTGACAGCTCATATAATCTTAACAAACTCATCTATGCTGGTAATATTGTGTTTACTTATACATGAGGAAACTGGGGCTTAACCATTAAATTAGGGTTTCTTAACTACTAGAAACTGAAGCTGTGGGTTGAATCAGTCCAACTGGAGTAGAGATATCATGAGAGCAGCATGGCATATGTTATTTACTTAGATATATTTCTGTTCCAGTGCTGGAAGCTCATTTTCTGGTGGAATAGTGCAAGTTAGGAAGGACGGCCTATACCACAAATGGTGCTGTGTGCCACCAAAGCATCTGTACCTGTGGATCATACATCGAGAAGTTTCAAGAATAATAATTCCAAGTAGGTTTTCTTAAGAATAATGGCCACCTATCAACATAAATTCACATATTTAATAGCCCCAAATGGGAAGATACACAAAATAAGACGAATAGCAGTTATTTCCATGTATTATCATCAACAGTCACTTTTATTTCTTGCAAATATAAGATGTTGTTTGCATTTCTTTATTTAGTGGTTAGCCTATGTCTATTTGGAATTTTTGCATATGTTGTTCTTAGAATGGGAGAGGAAAATAGCATTTCTTAGGAAGATAGTGTTGAGGATTTACAAGGGCAACAATGGGGCAAAAAAGGGAAGAGAAAGGAATACAAGCAAGCAAGCAGGAATGTCCAAGGAGAAATCTGCAACACAGGAAGGAGGTAAGCGGAATGCCCCCGGCTGGAACACTGGGAGACTAGGTTCTCCTTACCTGGAATTAGGAAGCCACACGGCCCAGGCAGCCCTAGAGCAGAGGTCATGTTCAGGTAAAGCAAAAGTAAAACATTTTACTGGTTAATGGCTAGGGAGGGAATTTCTACATTTTGTGCATTTCTACCTACATTAGAAAGAAAATCCCATCATTCCAATGGGCTCTTTCTAAGATGAATTTGAAAAGCCTCACTCCTTAATTGAGTATCTTAAAACACTGCTCTGTTTCATTCAAATGGATAAAGTGAACTCTTCAAACAGAGTTTTGAAGTCCACCAACAAGAGGCTGTCTTTTCTTTGGTAATTAATGTAGAGAGTTTAAAAACAGGTGATGCAAATAATGAAAAACCATACCTTGACATGTAAATTTTTTGGAGGGAGTTGTGAGTAACAATTTATCTGCCATTTCTCCAGGACCAGCACAGCGAGCAATTCCAGGTTCCTTATACTCCGACTTCACCCAGTCGGATAACCACTGCATGTTACAATCACAGTAAAGAGGGTTGGCTCCAATTGCTCTGGAAAAACAACACCACAAAGCACATACACACACACACAAGTATGGAAGTATTGTTATTTCCTAAGGGAACAGATTTCAGCGTGATGCTCAGTAGAAAATCCCTAGAGATCTGTTGCTGCTAAAAATTTGGAAGAAGATGGACACACGGGGGAGTCCCACTGTCTCGACTTCTGTGTAGCTAGGATTGATAATGTTCATTCTTTCTGATTTTTACAAGGTCTCTTCATACTTGGTGAGACACATTTACATTGGATTAAGCATATCCTAAGGGCAAGTTCACACTTCCTACATTTGCCAATTATGGACTGAGAGCTCAGTCACCACACAAGGCTCTGAGCACTTCAATATAAATAAGGAATCAATCCGACTCCAAAGAATTCCTCTTTCTGAGATCAACATATGAACATACACAAGAGGAAGTTGTGGAATAGTGTCTGTATATATAGTGACTGATATATGATAACTGTGCACAAACTGACTTCTCTGGGAGGTGCTGGTGGATAAAAAAATCTGCACTGCATATGGTAGCTAGATATGTGGAAGGCTCAGCAAGTATAAAGACAGAGAAATGAGGAATATCATAAAATCATAAAGACATATGAAGCTGGTTTACCAGCTGGTTTGGACTCTCACGGGTCTGTCATTTTCTTAGAAGCCTGGTTTTTAGTTATATGAGCAGTAATAGTTATAGAAGTCATCAAGATAATAGCTAGCATTTATTATACCATTTCTATCTGCAGAGCTTGGGCTATACCATTTACACAAATTACCTCATTTTATTTTAAATAGTAACTACATGTGGCCAATCTTATTAATAATGAACATTAAAGATTAAGAAACTAAGACCAGAGAAGTTAATTACTGGGTTCATAGCTTGTGACAACTGGATACAAGTGCGGCATATAAAGCAGCTTTTCAAAGTGGATTCGTTCTAGGCTACAATTATCTTCTGATCAGTAATAGTTAAAGGTGTGCACTTTAGCCATATTCTATCTTGCTCGCTTTCAGGCAACCCCTAAAACATACTTGCAAAATTATAATAATTTATGTTGCAAGAGTTTAAATGCCCAATTTCAATCAAGCATTATACTGTGGTAAATGTTTCCCTTACATATACATCAGATTCAAACACTTCAAAACTAAAATTGAGCAAAATGATATTTTTGACTCATTTGCTCTTATCTGAGCTGACAGTTTCAAATGCCCTACTGTGATAAGAGAAGGGAAAAGTGACTGGAGTAGAGTTCTTTTGGGTCTTCAAAGTGAAAGACAAAAGTATAAATGAGATACAAGGCTTGATGTGTATTATTCATTGGGGAGTAACGTAAAGGACCTTTCTGTAATTCAAGCAATGCCCTTCTTATGTGGCCTTTTCTGACCCATGACTTTGAGTCTAACAGCAAGTCCTCTTCCTCTTTTATGTGGCGTTCTATCACACAACAGCATTGCCACCCTTGAGATAAGGGCTTTATTTATAGCATATGTCATGCACATGGCATCCATTCTGTTTATAACGTAGTCACCATGATGTTGACCTTGACAGAGGCACCAGGGCTAAAAGATGAAAGCATAGAGATCTTGCCTCTTGGCGCCCTCGTAGTCAAATGGAAAGAATATGGACAGGAGGCATCCATCTGATGACTGTTATATAAAATTCATGCTGATAACACAGCTTCCATAAAGCAAGTTGTAATGTGACTGATTACTGAATATTAGTCTCCCATCATTCCTCTTTCTGAATTTTCTAAATTTCTGATCTTTTGTGAGTTTTACTGAGGTCCCACTGACTCAGTAAAGAGAACTCAGCTAATGGAGACTACTAAGCAAAAGAATAAATCAGTTTCCTTGTGGAGTGCAAGTTACCCAATTGGAAAATCTTTCTATTTTCTTTAAAGATTAAACCAATTATGGTTATGATGTTCTAATAAAAGAGTGGGAAAGGATTGTTCCAAGCTCACTAAGGACAGAATATATGAGCTTAGACCCACATTCATTAGTCAGGTACTCACAAGTGTGACAGGGCAGAAAGATCATTGAAAGCACCTTCAGGCACAACAGAAATGTCGTTTCCATGTAGAGACCTACGAGAGATAAAAAGTAAAAAGACATTTCCTCTATGTTAGAGAATTTAGAAGAATATTCTTACATGTACTAGGCCTTCAGTTTCTAACAGGCCTTTTCAGTTATGGATGGAAGATGGTCTAGTTCATAAATTGTTTTTGAACAACTGAGTATCTACTTGGAAACAAAAATTTAGCTCTTATCTCACATTATCTGTGAAAATAAAATTCCAGATTGAAGAGTTAAATGTGAAAAAAAAATTAGCCATCTCATAAAAGAAAAAATATTCTTTGTGGATAATAATGAAATGGGCAAAGCTTTCAAAGTATCATGCAAAATCCAGACACCACAAAGAAAAGAGTAATAAGAGATTTTGTCAAAATAAAGCATATCCACATCTGAAGATTTGCACGAGAGGAACAGAGGGACAAACATTCACAACGCTGTAAGATAAAAAAATGAAATTTTTTATCAAAAGATTAAAAATCTGTAGTAAATGCACAGACATCTATGTCCATAATGAAAAGATAAAGTGCCCAACAGGAAATGGACAATCTTACCATCAGGCTGCCTTAGAGCAAGTGGAACAAATGTACAGTAAGCAAACAAAAATACTCAAAGACTACAGCTGTTAGAAATGCAAATTAACATGAAATGAAAAATGTTTTAATCTGTTATATAAAAGTAAAAGGATTAATAATATTCTGGTATTAAAAGTTTATCAATGTGCTTTGAAAAAATAAGAGTTTTAAAATATCAATGGGCCACATTTTGTTTGGGAGACAATCTGACACTCAGTTCTGGTAGATATGGAACTTCCGTTTGAAACATTGCTTTCACGGAAGCTCAGTTGTAACAAGATAAAAATATAGACTCAACAGAGTATTTGGGGAAATAATGAGAACTTGCCATTAAGCAAATGCTAGTAAATATGAGGATGATTAACTACATCGTTTTCCCCCATGGATAGCGTACCCTGTGAAAGGTAAACATTCAAGTAACGGCCACATATGGTAGAGTCGAAACACATTTGTAAGATAAAGTGGCTTATGGAGGAACAAGGGAGGATCCTATTATGGCTTTTAAAGGTTATACAGCTGTAGGTATCTATTTACCAAGGTAGAAAAATAAATACCAAAATAAAAGACCAGAAGAGTGCATCAAATAAGTACACTTTACAGCAGAAAATATTAATATACTATGTGATTTCTAAAGAAATGAGGTTTTCTTATTTTTATAAAAAAATTAATTCGTGCTATGGGAACTGGAGAGGTGGCTCTGTAGAGAAACGACCCCGGTTCAGATTCCACCACCCATATGGTGGTTATCAGCCATTCGTAACTCCACTTCTAGGGGATTCGAGTCAATGGCCCTCTTTTCTGGCCTCCACATGAATTGCGTGAATGTGGTATACCTACATACATGCCAGAAAGACTCATGAACATAAACTAAAAATAATCCAAAAAAATTAGAAATTAATTGGAGCTATATAAAATTTGTTGTTTAATACTACAGATTATCAGATAAATGACTACCCACAGCAGCAAGCATTGCAGAAGAGAAAATTACGCTATCTAAATCAAAGTGGTTGAACAATGACACCATATGAGAATGTTTCTTATGGTAAACCATAACACCTATGACTTAAAATAGTCAAGAATCACCAAAGTGGTGACATCATTAAAAAGACAGTTTACAACTCAAAACTCCAAGAAAGGTATTCTGTGGAAGATAGGATGCTTACAGTAATCGGAGAGACTTTAATCCATCAAAGGTTCGAGCAGGAATACATCTCAGACGGTTGTAACTGAGAATTCTGAAAGCAAACATATCCTGTTCATTTTACTCTGAATCCAATAATGCAGGTGTGATTTTAAAGCAAAGCAGTTAATAAATGAGGTATGTGAGCATTTTACAAGTTGAGAATATTTAATGCTCTATCTATAACTCATCTTAGTGTTCTAATACAATGCATTTCCTTGCTGTAATTTAAAAATCCTTCATTCTGTTTACACTCACCTCAACATTGCTCTAAGATATTGTGCCCCAAAAGTTTAACTTAAAAACCTTTCATAACCACATCATGAACCTAAAATTATCTTTTGTTTTTTACTGAGCCCAAGATTTCTTGTAACTTCTTTCCTTGTTGTTTATAGTGGATTTCTCTGTATCTCTGGATGACATTTACATTCCTTGAAATTATATAATGAGTCTTCTTTAGCAACAACCAAGTGACCATGGAGTCCCATAAATTAATGAATATTTAGTATCACAATTTCATACTCACAAAGTAAGAAGCTGGGTCATGTTGCTGAAGCTTTGATTGGAAAGGGTGCTTATTCTGTTGTTACTTAAGTCTCTAAAAGAGAAAAAGACATGGAGCTTATGATTAACCAGAAAAGAACTCTTAGTGACTCTCAGAAGGGCAGGGTTCCCCTTCCCCACAATCACAGCAGTATCCTTAGCATTGGTCTACAATCTGAAAAGAATACTGCATTATCCCCCTGAGATAGATTGTGATGTTGCTGTGACTTACGGAAACTCTGTCCTGTTCAAGCCTAGAATGCTGACCAGTCTTCTACTGGTTAAGAAAGACTGGCCCCAGGGACTATCCTCACTTCAGAGCAGAAGTCTCTGCTCTTGCATGCACAAGACTTCAGACATTCCACAGAGAGCTTGGAGGTAAACCAAGAAACCATGAATTTTGTGGATGAGAAATAAACCATGGCTCTTGAAAGTCCCATCAGGTTTATATTCTTTCTAAAAATATTTATTATTATTTATTTTATGTATATGAATGTTATGCCTACATGTATGTAAATGCTCTCATGTCATGAAGTACTCATGGAGGAGAGAGATGGTATCAGATGCCGTGGAACTGGAGTTACAGATGGTTATTAGCCACCATGTGGATGCTGGGATTTGAACCCAGATCCTCTGAAAAAGCAGACAGTGCTCTTAACTACTGAGCCAACTCTCCGGCCCCCTATTATTTCTATTGTATGTGTATAACTGTATTGCCTATATGCATGTGTGTCCATGTTATGCAATGCCCACAGAGGTCAGAAGATGGCATCAGATTCCGCTGGAATTGGAGTTAGGGGTTGCTAAGCACCACATGGGTGCTGGGAATCAAACCTGGGTCCTCTGCAAGAGTAGCCTGTGCTCTTAACTGCTGAGTTATCTCTTCAGTCCCAAGTCTACATTCTTTACCTTTATATAGACTTATGTCCATGAATACACATATTCAAATTTAAAAATCGATAGACTCCCTCAGTTAATTAAATTCCCATTGTTCTCATGAAAAACACCCATGTTTCTGAACTTGCTTGAGTCCCTGACACTCTAAAGGTCCTCAATTAATAATTATTTACTGAATAAGTAAAGGTGTTGAATTTTAATCAATGCTTTCTGGCTAGTTGAAAATTCAGTTTGCATTCTGAGTCCTAATGTGTATTCCATGGATATGATCTTATTCTCATCATATGTTCATTTACTCATATACATTCCTAGTACACATTTATCATATATTTCCTATATCCATATAACAATTATAATTAGTCACTTTTATTCTGAAGCGAAACCCAAAACATATGTGAGAAATGGAAGATTCAGAAGAGACAAAGAGCATCCATTCTTATTTTTAAATTCCAAATATGAGTAAAATAGACACACAGAATTATGAAAATGGTAAGAACTCTACAGGAGGTTTATAATCTGTGTTTTCAGTTGCTTAAATTCTATGCCACATTTTAAAAACAATTGCATGTATTTATCAAAACATACTTAAATAATGAATCAATAGTAAAAATTATTTCTGGATCCTCAGGTCTCATTTTTAATCAGTTCTAAGTAGTACCATGCTCTACCATAAATGATCCAAATCAGTTAGAATGACCTTTTGGAAACTGCAGCAAGTTATGGCTTATTGTAACATATCAAAACTACATGTAAACAAGGCTTTCTGTCAAATAAAAAAAAACAGAAGCAGAACAAGGAACGGTGGGAAGAACCTTCCAGCTTAGCTCACTAGTCAGTTATAGAATCCCACTATCAATTCCATTTGGATTTCCTATATTATGGAAAACTGCAAGTGACCAATAGCATTTTAATGGACCTCCATTCATCTAGATAAAATTTACATTTGACGGTGTAATTGCTTCAGCTCTTGAAGTTCTGAACTTCCTATTTAGGAATGAAAATTATTGTAAGAACACTAGAAATGTGCTTCTAAAACTAGCCATATTTACCGTACAAGTTAAGTTAATCTAATATTTTATTTAAAATTAATTACCTTTTGTTGATTTCTATGTGTGCTGAAGACTTTTATTAATTACTAGTAATGCTAGAATGTGAAATTAAATGTCACAGGATATCATCTTGTAAATATTATACACACAACCAGATCAAAATATTTATATGTTTCAATGCTTCCTTGCACTTATGTCTTACAGAAGGACAAGGGTCATTTTATTAAGAGGAAAAAAAAAGAGTTATTTTAGGAGGAGAGGAAACAAAACTGAAAAAAAACGTCTAGTATTTTGAAATTTGTACTCAGAGTTTCAGCATCTTTGTCTGGCTCACTTAGACAGGGTATAATACAGATGACTATATTAAAATGAACTTTAATGCCTACAGCCTACAAGTTATTTTAAAATGCCTCATATAGAACAGTTTTTAAAAAGTCTTTTTTTTTCTGTTTTTCTTTTTGGCTTATAGCAAATAAGCTTACTTTCTTATCAATAAAGTATCCAGTTTTACTGTGTTTTGTTTTTACCCTCACAATTTAGACTTTATCGTGTCTGTGCTTCTTTGAGTAGAGAACCTTTTCCTAAGATACTCCACTTCCTGATTGATATTCAAAGGGAATGTTGCTAGTGATCCAGAACCACAGTGGTCCAAGAGAGAAGCAGCTAGCTGTAGTCATTTATATTGTATGAAAGGCTCACTAAATCTTCTGCCCCTTGACATTCCCATTTTCATGAAATAAAATGAGTTAAAGATGGAAAAATATGCTACTCACATAAGTGTCAAATGTTTGTAGTTAGAGAGTTCCTTGGGGACCAGCGTAAACTGGTTCCCATCCAGATACCTGAAAACAAGGATATAACAAGGTCATCTTATAAAGTGACAGCAGGAAATCAGAATACAAGTGAACACTATCCTGCTTTAAACAGAGGTAACAAACAACTTTGTGACTTTCTCCTTGATAGGTCATTATTCAAAAAGAGAGAAAACCACACAGTGGTCCAATCTAGTATAATTCTTTGTGGTTCACTTAGGCTAAAGCATGAATTAAGGACAGAATGATGAGTCCAGGTCTTTGTGGTTTAGCTTGGAAAGGAAGGCAAGAAAAATCTAGTCATTTTTCTATCAGCAAGTAGGTTCATTTAATGATTATATTTATAACTGGTTTCTGGTCTACTTGTATTTATGTGGACACAGCACTATGAGATTGACCAATTACTAACAAAACCTAGTTTCTGAGACTAAGACCCCTTTTTTGGCTATCTGAATATATATATCAACACATTTGGTAAATAACAAGACCCCTTTTTTGGTTATCTGAATATATATATATATATATATATATATATAAACACATTTGGTAAATAACAATAGATAATTTTAAGAAGATATTCAAATGTAACTAGATATAACTTAAAAGTTCTTTAAAATTGACTTAGTGCCATATATCTGCTTGGTGATAGCAATTTCAAGAGCTTTCATGGAATATCATAAATCTTTTCAAGTTTACAAAAAGTATTTAAATGTAAAGATATTTTACAAGTAATCAAATAGAGATGCATTTTTATCTTTCTTAGTAGAATCAGAACAATCAGAAAATAGGCAAGACATAAAAAGAATCAGCTAACTGGCAAGACACAAAAATAGATGGATGTTGGGGTTTTTATCCGTGATGTCACTAAAAGAAAAAGAAAAGTAGACTTCATCTTTCCTCAAGGTTTTCCTTTAACAGATTAGAGATAATGAAGGTACAAGTGTCTTCAACAACTCAGGTCATCTGACCAGAGGTACGTCTGATACCACTTTGAGCACACTGGCCATGTATCCTCTGCTGTCCCCATGCAGAGAGCAATCTTGATGTCTCAGGGAGAAGTTGGAATTTTAGTGAATAAAGAAGAAGTTAAAGAGTTACCCAAGATAAAAATCTATATCTAACATTTTAAAATAAAAATGGATATATACAATAGACATACGTAAAACTATGTGATCGATATGTGATTTCAAGAAATGGTATGTAGGAAAAGTACTCAAATTTTCCGACTACTGCTGTCCCTCTCTAGTCCTTCTAGCTGAGTTTTTCTTGGTGCCACTAGAGGGAAGCAGCAATCCACGTAATCCTGTTTTCCCCTTTTATCCAAGGAAATGTCACAGGAGGACAGAAAGACTCAGAACTTACACTTTGAACGTCTATGTGGAAAACAATCTAAAGGCAAAGTAATATGGAACTTATTGAAACTAATGAATACCATTTGTTCAAGCTTGTCTACCAATATGCACTTATTTTTGCCAAATTCTTTAATAATTTAATATAATACACACATGAACATTTTCTAATATATGGATATTTATTACTGGAGAGAAGTATCTTGCTGACTTCGTAAGGTTCTAAGAATAAGCTCCCTGGGAGGCAAAACCTGAATTCCAAGAGATGGTTAGTAGTCTCCCGATCTCTCTATAAAAAATTTTTAGAGGAAAGAACTCAAAATAAAAATCTTTGGTGTGATGTAGACTGAAGATTCAACTAACAAAGAAAATACACACGGTGAATCAAGCGGGCTCTCCAATAGGAAATTAAAAAGTATTTAAAAGTATTTGCTGATAGGATGACAAAAGGCAAGTTAAAATGACAGAAATAATTTAGCATTAAATGTGAATGCTATGTTCTTTAAAGGGCCATTTCTGAAATTAGCACTTTGCATACAGAATATTTTACAGATTTGTAGCTTCCCAGGGGGGAACAGGAAAGGGTTAGAGGCCCAGTTGATCTTCTGAAACAAAAACTTGTTAAAACAATAATTATTTAATTAAACACACACAACTCAGTGCTTATAGTAAATTAACTACTGTGGTTGGTAGTGAGTGAGAAAAACTACATTTGACAGCTCTTAGAGTCTATGAAAAATATTCTTGCACGTGTGCTAAGATTGTGCCTTCCTGCTCTCATTGTTTTATTTGGACCAAATTAGGATCCATGAACTGAACATGGTTTGAAAAATGAGGTCCTTGAAACTGAACTGACAAATGGTTTTAGCCAAAAGGTGATGAAGTAACATAGTCTTGAACCTCATTACCTATGCTGCATACTGCCAGATTTTATCAAAGCTGCTCATTTGAGTACTTGCATACATCTGCATGAATTACAGGCACACATGTGCAGGAACCACATGTGGATTTAAATCATTATTGATCCACGATTCCATATAAACAAAAAGTAAATAGATGCAACATGACTCATTTGGATTCATATCAAACATGTTCCCATTGAATTTCAGGGTAGACCTAAAGGAACGGAATGAATGAATCACGCATGCATTATGACTCTAGCCTCTCGTTCTCTGATTTATTCCATTCTGGCTCTGTGGAACGGGTGCAGACAAAGAGTATAGGCTGAAGGACCAAAGCTCAAGGTCTAGGCATTTAGATAATGGCCACACATTTTGTACCTAAGCATCAATACGTAAGAATCTGGGATAACTGGTACCCTTTAGGATCTAAAGGACTTTGATTAAAGTCTAAAGATGCATTATTCCCTTTAAAGAGCAAGGATTATGTCATTTTCTTATAATTCCCAAACAAGTATTTGTCCTAAATGTTTAAATATTGTCCCAGAAGTCATAGAGACAAAGAAGCATTAACCATATGGACTTTCCTAGACACTGTAAATAAATTAACTATTCAATATTTCCCAAAGTCCATTTGATGGAAATTAGTTTTATAAAACGCTTCATGAAAAGAATGCTGGTGGAAAAAATTAAGTGTGGGGACTATGTAATGTTTTACTATCCTTAGTTGGTGCTTCACAGTGTGAAACAAGCACAACAAAGGCACTGAGGTATCCTATCATGGTAAAAAGGCAGTCTAGCTATCCAGTAATTAATTCCCAGGGTCTCTGAGGGGGCTTTTGTATTACTGAATTATAGTTTTATTTTATGATCATTAACCAGCTATAGAATGTAAATTATAAACAGGTCCCTAAAGATTTTTGTTAGATCTCCATCCTCTTGGTGTATGAAATATTAATTACCTAGGAAAAGGAAACCAAATATGATACTTAGTTTTATCACTCAACTTGACACAATCTAGAGTCACCTGGATGACAGTGTCAATGAGAGACTGTCCAGGTCAGGTTGGCTTGTGGCATGATCGTGGAAGACTGTCTTGACTAACTCACGTGGAGTGACCCAGCCCTCTGCGGGAAGCGCCCCTGGCTAGGTTTGGTACCTCGACTGTATAAATGTAGAGAGGCTCTGAGCACAAGTAAACATGCTTTCATCCATTCTCTCTGCTCTGGACTGTGGACTGACTAGTGAGTGGCTTCACACTGCCGCACTGATTTTCCCACAGTGATGCACTGTAACTTGGAGCTGTAAGCCCAAATGACCTGTTCACAGGTGGTCTGTGTCTGGGTATTTTGTCACAGCCACTGGAAGGGAACAAGGACAACAAACTCTACTTACAATTCTGTGACGTCTCTGGGAATGCCTCTGGGCAAGGCCTTCAAGCCCTTGTTGCTGCAGCGGACTACCGTATCTAAGCAAGTACACTCGGAAGGACACCGGGAGAGTGGAGAGCAACTGTTGTCGTCGTTTCCTAAACCACCAGATGGAACACAGATTTGTGATTCTGATGGAGTCACAAGGGATTTTATGCTATTAGATTAACAAACATGAGAGGCTTGAGCCATCTGATCATGTATATATAGGGTAGCAATATTCATAGATTGATCCCACATATTTATACAACATGTTTTTCAGATTCTCTAAGTCAGAATTTCAGAAAATAGCTCATAATTTGCATGACCAACCAACCTAATTTTATCTTTTAGGTTTTTACTTTTTTAAAGACTTATTTTTTAATTTTATTTGTTTGTGTCTATGTATGTGTTTGTCATATGTGTTTGTTGTGTGTATGTGTGTGTGAGTATATGTGAATGTGTGCGTGCACATAGGAATGAGCCAGAAGAAGGTGTCAGATCCCCTCAAACTGGAATTACTGGCAGCTGTGAGCTGTCTAAAGTGAGTGCTGGAACACAACTCTGTTCCTCTGAGAAACAGCAAGAGCTTTAACCACTGAACTGCTTCTTCAGCTTCAGCAATATGTCAGTAGTGACTTCTTTGTTCAGTTACTTCTACAAGTTTCAATTAGGAAATACAAATATAAGACGAATTACAGAGATATTATAAAGAGACCGACATAAAGAGTGATAAGGGGAAAAATTAGCTTAAACTGTCAAGCCTGGGTGCTTCATTTTTAAAACGCAAAAATAAAAATAAAATAAAACAGAAAGAAAAACAGAACTCCAACGAGCTCTCCGTTCACCGGTAACAGTAACAGAACAGGCTCTGCCTGCCTCACAGGGCTATCGGCAAGAATAGCAATGGCAGAGAATTAAAAATTAAGACTCTAACTCTGTCAGATTAACTAGAACTTCTATGTTATAACACAATTTATTTTTTTTTCAATCTGAACATGGTAGCATCCGAAAATAGTAAGAAAAGATTAAAATGAAGCAATATAAATATCAATCCCAAGTTAGAGACTGGGAAATCTTCTGGACCATTTATAAACAGATATCAAGTAGCCTTGAGTGGGACAGGAAAACAGAAGCTATGTGTTCTGCTCCTACAACCAAACAGACAACAAAGCACAGCAAAAGACACAGCGCCGTCCCGAGGAACAGGCCGCTCTTGGGCAGTAACGCCATTTTGTAATGCATTTCTGCAAAACCTTCCAGGCCTGCTCACTACGTTGTCCTTCAGTGATGAGGGAAGTGCATTCCATAGAACAACAGAAGAATCAAATTGGACATGGGAACGGAGGTCTAATGACTCAAAAGTTGTCAAAAGTTCCTTACCATCATCACAGGTGAAGTCCTGGATGGCTACGTCCTGGATCGGGATTTCTTTGAGGAAGTAGGGCTTTTGGCATCGAGGATTTCCTGTTACAATCCGTTTCTTCCTGAGCCACTCTCCCAACCAAGCCAGGTGGCAGTTACAGTTGAAAGGATTGGCCAAGAGGTTTCTAAGCACCACAGGCAAACAATGCACAGTTTAATTTGGGGTTCATTTTCTTATTTTCCTAAATCCACATGACCATTTTTCTATACAATTTCTGCTACAATGATTCTATCTTAGTCTTTGTAGTCCTATCTCTCCATATGTACTCAGTAACATACGAAATATACAGTACATGTATTTTTTGCTAAAATATTTATGACTGGAACTCAACAATAATGCATTCACCTAAGAGAATTGTTCAAATAATTTCATGCAAAAAATCGAAGGCAGCAATTTAGGGTTTTTGCAGTGGATCCTGATAGATACCTCATTTAGAAATAATTTAAACTTGTCAGAAATCTGACTTACTGTCAAACTTCCCTGCACTGATAATACAGTAATTTAATATAAAGATGAAGGCTGATTACCTTATATTATTGAGTTTAACCTGACTACGGTTATTTCATTAATTTGTCAACTCAAGATTCCCATCTCTTGTTTGCTCCAGAGAATATGTTTCCTATCTAAACTGACAGCTGAGTTGATTAAATGCCAGTTATAAAAATGAATTTACTTCTACCAATCTCAATACTTTTGGCATCTCATGCTTCAGCACAAACCTATTGACAATCCCATTATTTATAAACATGCCATCTTTAATATGCACAAATTAGTCACCCCATGTAAAATGTCACACTTTATATGGCAAAGAGATTAAGTACTCTACTGATGGATGGATGCTTCCTGCACATTATTTTTCCAGTGACTTGAGCAACGTCAAACATGTTTTTATTTTCATCCTCTCTATCTTTGTTCCTTTCTCTTTAGAGGTTGCCAAGACCAGGAAATCATTGGTTATAAGAGGCATAATTTCAAGTACTGTGTTTCAGACACAGATATAAAGGGGACTGTAATACACTGCTTATATTTTATTTTTAAAATGCTTTCAGAGTTCTGTTTATAGACCTACAAATATTCTTGATTTTCAAGCTGTCTACCTAAAATGTTTCCACAGACAGACGCAACTCAAATCATCAATATTTTCCTAGTGTCATAATGAACAGGTTTTATTGCTTGTGTGTTCACCTTTACATGTCTCTTGTCACTGGAATGATCCTTTTATAGCAATAATTTGCTGGGAATATAACTCTATTAATTTTGTTTTTATGAAACTTTCATAAAAATACTCAGTTCAGGAATACTAGGGAAAATCTATAACACTTCATTTCTTTGCAGTACTATCAAGTTAGAATTTTAATTTAAGCCATGTCATTGGTCCCATTATCAGAAAACACTGGCTGAAAAATATTATGTATTTTGTCCAATTTTTATGTAATAAGTAGGTAATAAATTTAGAAAAATTAAAAATATTTAACATAAAAAATTTTGTCCTCTTTGAGATGCTTAAATATTCAGTCATGACTTTAAGGAATGTTTAGCAATGAATTAAAATGTCATTAACACAGGTAAAACATATACTGACTCAAGCAGCAGATCCAGGTAAGTTCTTGCATACTTACAGGGTAGATAAGGAATGAAGAGTATCAAATGCCCCGGGTGCAACTGTAGTAATCTGATTGTCATATAAAGACAGCAGCCTTACAGAACTGAGTCCTATGAAGCTGTCATTCCCTACACAGCTTATTCGATTACTTCTCAACATCCTGAGGGAAGGAAAAGGCCATTGTTATGTAGATAAAATACCAGATAATCAATTTTGCCTCTCTGATAACCAGAATCCTTCCTTTTTGCAAATATGCAGCATTCATTACTATTTTTTTCAATGTCTTTTTCCCATAAGGAACGACCGAACTGAAAGAGCATCCTTTGAGAATGAATGTTTAGGATCATCAGTGCTTAGACTCAGCTGCAGAAGGCATGTTGAGCCTGTGTAGATTTACAGTCCCATGACAAGGGTAGCATATTTTCTTTTGATGCTATAATTATTTTTGCTTGATTGCATAATGTCCTAAGTCACCTACTCTGAGTCCTTGGAGCCCAGTGATTTGTGTATTTGGGATAGTATGACATTTGAGAAGCAAGAGAAACGAGGGAGAAAAGGATCAATAGCCTCTGCAGGTGGGGAGCTGAGGGCATCTCAGGGTCTTAGATAGTGAGTCACTGTCAGACAGAAGCTGTGAGAGTCAGGCATGACTGAGCATCCACAAAGACAGCATCAAATTGTTTTATTCATTATGTTGTTCATAATTTTAAGTCCAGAACTCCCCAAAGAAGTAAGCATAATACACAACAAGGTTAAGTAGTTTACCTTGAATAAACTCTGATGATTTTTTTTGTATCGCCATTGATAGGATAAACACTGTTGTCATTTCCTGAGGACTGTTAAAAATGTTGGCTTACTCCCAACTCCTTCCTTTTTGAACTGTTTATTTGTGATGTTTCAAGACAGAACAAAAGTGCTCTAAAAGCCTCACATACAAATGTGTAATTACCTTAAATCTTAATCAGAACTCATGAAAGGTTATTTATTGATCTTCCTACACATGAGGTAATCAGTACACTAGAAGCCTGATGAACATAACAAAAGGAGATAAAAACTGAACAAACTGCTGGTTTAAAATTCTCTAATGCTTTATAATAAATAAGGAACATAAACTTTTGCATTCTGCTAAGTTGTAGATAAGAAGAAGGATGATGCCTTCCTTATCAAGGCATCACTAGATGTTTAAAAACAACAGCACAACAACCGAGTATCCTTATCAGCACTTTCCTTTGTCATGAATAATGGAGATCTTGTGGTCTCCATCTTACTGGAGTCATGACTCCCTGGAAGAAGTTGAAGAAAAGTTTATTTTCTTGCTGCCAAAATCATCATCGCATGCATGCCGCAAAGACTGTGTGACACGTCAGGAGATTTTAAAGCATGTTGAAATATGTACATTATTAGTAAGTACCTAAGAGTCGTGAAGAATTAAGAAGTTTAGGGAAAGGAGGATGTAGTTTCAAATGTTTAGAGTGCCTAAATAGAACATGTGGAAGAGTGGACAGATCTAGACATAACTGCTCTGGAACTGCTCCCATTTCTCTGTGGCACAACTTCATTAAAGAGACAGCTGGAAGATGCTTGCATCAAGTGTTAAACATAAGCAGCAAGAATTCTACTACATTACAAATGCAATGGATAAAGACAGATGATTTCACAGAAGTCTCAGGGAATACTCTATGACTGTACCAGATCAAAATAAATACTTTAATACACTGACCAGAATGGTGTTATGAACCGAACTGGGACGCTTTTCATTCAAACCTTGAAGCTCTAATAGCTCTAATCCACAAATATGACTGCATTTGGAGAGGGCCCTTAGAGAGCAAATTAATATTCCTTGAGGAGTATATATATATATATATATATATATATATATATATATATATGGCTCTATTCCCATGGAGCTTCCAAATGTGTATAAAGAGGAAGAAACATCAGAGAACTCACATATTTCTGACTCATTTTCCTATCTTTTCCTAACACATAAGCTCACAGACAAAGAGCCCTGTGAGCACACAGCAAGATGATGGCCAAGAAGGAAGCCCGAGGCTGAGAAGGAAGACTGAAATGCAAACTCACCTCCATCATGAACATCCAGCGTCCAGAAGTTTGAGAAATGTACTTGTATTACATAAGCTATCCAGGCTATGCTATGGCAGCCCAGATGGGCTAATATGGGTGATATCCTTGAAATTACAGCCTAGTCCCATTCCCTGCTCTACATACTGCCCTATGAAAGAAGGTTCCATTAACAAGAAGTAGACCCTCAATGTCTGCAGGAGAAGGGAGGCCCTATTTGTGGGACAGCTTGGGGGAGTTTAGATATAGCCCCTGTGGCCTATTTTCCCAGCCTTTCTTCAACAAGATCCTTAGGATACTCTGGAAATGTTTGCATGTCAATTTAGAGGGTTTCAAATTAGTTACTTTGAGGTATATGTGATTAATAGGTTAGTCAAGCTGGAGTGTTAGGCTCTAGACTTACTCTGTAAAATTCAAGCTCATCCCTACTTTCACATGTTCAGATAATTTAGTGTGTAAAGGGGACATTTTGGTTTGATTTGAACTTGAGATACTAGGAACAGATTCCACTGCCTTAGAAATATTTTTCTCCCTGATTCTCTCACAAAGAGCAAGGAACACATCATATCCACACTGTACATTGCTCTCAGGGTTCAAGTGGGACCCTCTATCTTGGGCCTACATTCGTTAGATTGTTAAGGGCTATTTCATAGTGACAAATTATTTTCTTTATGCACCCCCACAAAGGCTACAGAGTTTAATTTGTCTGTCTTCTCATTTGGGGGCTACTATTTTTGTCAAATATAATTATAACATTAAATAACATACAAAGAAGGGAATTCAAGGAATACAAACCATCTCACTTACCTTTCAATCCAAGTCACATTTTCCTAACCCAAACAACCTTTAGAAACATAATTTCATTATCCTAACCTTCCTATCACTAACCAAGTTGTCAACATTCTTAGCATCTTTCCTTTGTAACTGACAGTAGAAAATTGATCAAAACTAGTGTCTCTTTTTCACTTAAAGCTAGCAGGGACAGACAAGCATAGCCTCCAGATGAACAGTTACTCTGTTGCAATAATTAGTGTGGATTGAAACTGTAAAAGTCTCTCAGCTAGGAGTGAGGTAGAAAACATTGATTCTCCCAGAATGTAAAGAACAATGAAATCCAACACTCACTACAATGCAAAACAGGAATACTTACAAGGTTTTGAGGCTTTCCAATCCTTTGAACATCTTATGTTGAACATTTTCCAAACGGTTACTAGTGAGAAGTATTTCATTCACCCCAGATGCTCCTTCAAAGGCTCCTTCCTCAATATCTGTGATTTTGTTGTTGCTAAAGTTGCTAGATAAACATTGTCAAAACACAGATTGTAAATGGTTGCTCTCAACAGAGAATATGACAAAACTATATCTGGTAATTTGTATCTACTGAATAAATAGACATGTCTTCTCTAATCCCAAGATTTCTCAATGCCTTGTGCTCTTTGAGCTATGAAAAGATACTTCTTACCTAATCCACGAAGTCAAGAAAGACAGAAATACTAAGGGGATAACTATGCAAAGAGAAATACCACCTCAGCTAATATCAAAGTGACCTGCAAGCATCTGCAGAAGTTTAAAATTATTAAGGTCAAGTACTTGGTTCCATAAAGCCAAGCAGGCTAGTTTGGCTGACTAGGTACCTCCAGGAATCCACCTGCCATAACCTGCCCAGTGCTGAGATCACAAGCCACCAAGTTTACTTGTTTTACTTTGGTGATAAGATTCACCTTCATGTCTTTCTGCTTGCAGGACAAGCACTTTGCTGGCCGAGCTATCTTTAGTCCATGGATCATGTTCTTTATAAGCCCGTAAAGCAATGCTCATAGCAGCTGTTCAATAAACATCTGACATCTGCTGCACTGTCATATCACAACTGAAAAAGCAGTGTAGTTACTGGCAAAATGGAAGACAATGAAGAAATGAGATGTTCTAGAAGTAGCGCAATACAGAGAAGTGCCGCTTGGTCTGACAGGTTCAAGACAACATGAGGGGCTGGGACAGTCACACATATGAGCATACAGGTGGCATGGAAGAATGTTCGTGCTGCTTCTGCAAGTGTCCTTGAGTGCCTGGCCTTGGTTCTGTCTGTCCCTCTCTTCTCAAGGATGCAGTTTACTGACAGTGTTGCTGAAACTGCTGAGGTTAGGGACTTATTCTGAAATATGAGCTGTGGACATGAAGGAAGGCAGATGAGCTCTCCAACCAGCTTACTAATCATTAGTTTTCACTATCTCATAATGAAAGCTTAATGAAGCAAAAAGTCAAACAATTGACACGAATGTGCTGCTAGAGAAATGGCACTGTGGTTTGGGAAATAGCAAAGGGAGTCAGAACACATCACGGAGCCCATTTCAGTGTGCTTAGATTGCTGGATTCCTGCTGTGGACACATTATAGACCAGATGTCTGCACCACAGTGAGATGCCAAGGCTTGGGTTGGCATTCTGTAAGCACATGGGAAGGTTCCTTATAGAGATCACCCTAAATTCATGCACCATAAAAATTTCACCACATGGAAATTTCCTTCCATATTTTATATTTTCCAATCTCTAAAGAAGCTAGGAGCAAAGTGGCAAAGGAGTGAAAATGTACGAAAACACTTGTTGGTAAAGATGCTTAACAAGTGACTCACATTTTACGTAACTGAGGGAGTTTCTTAAAGATTCCCGTGGCTTCCAACACTGTGAATTCATTATTATTAAGGCGGCTAGAAAAAAGAGGAAAGTTTTATTACAGGGAGGAAGGGGCTAGCTTTTACTCAACTCACAGAGTTATACCAATAGCCTCTTCTGACCTCTACAGGCACTGCACATCATACATGCACGTACACACATGAAGACAGTACACTCATACACAGAAAATAAAATTAATAAATAAAATATTTCAAAGAATTCTTTATATATTTTGGATATAAGTCTACTACTGGCACATGATTTGCAACCATTACGAATCTAAATCCCTTATGGGGATCATAGTTTGCAAATGTTTTCTCTTTGGTATTGATTTTATATGTGTAGTTTGAAAAATATCAATTAAAAGAACACACAGGGCCTTTTGCTGAATCTGAAACTAATGTATAATACAATTCTTAATTGACAAATAAGACTATTTAAGTCATTATTGTGCTCAATAACATCACTTGTTTGTAGCATTATCCCAAATATGTGTAAGTCAAAATATAACCAACAGAGTAAAATTCAGACTCCCATGCATTGTCTTAATGAGTTTCTGAAAGTTAGCTAATAAAGATGTCATGAGGTAGGAGGTGAAGAAAAATCCCTGCAACCAGAGAGGAGTTAGTTTCTCCCTTTGACAGACATTATTTTTAATTATTCAAATTGCTAAAAGTTCCTTAAATAACAGGCATGTATATGGACGCAGTGGGGCAAAAACTATAACACACAATCCTTGTCATCAAGGAGCCATCATCTATTTGAAGACAGAAGGAGTATGCAGACGCACAAAGACAAGCAGCCTTACAAAGCAATAAAATGACAAATACCACATGGCACCATATGCAAGCACTGCGAAGAGCTTCAGAAAATGATCAGATTTCCTAGTGCTTTCTCGAATTTTTGAAAAATAACACTATGGATCTTCCTTTTATAAAGTCAGTAAAAGAATCTGCAAATCGTTCCTCAAACACATTTTCACACGGTGCATTCTGGGTCCCATCTTAAGCTTGTCACTATAGATTTGATCACGTATGAGTTTTCACATTTCCTTATTCTCCTATTCAGTTCAGAAAGAAACAGACATACAAGAAGCTATTTCTTTGATTTCCTGATTTGGTGACTTTTAACTTATTTTATCCCAGATCTATGAAGTGCTTACAAATATGTTTGGTCATAATATATACCCAGTAAGAACCAAGGATTCCTTGTTACTATTAGCATTATTAGGTGCTAACTGAATTCTGAGAGATTATTTGAGAGTTCATTTGTAACCCTGTCTGAAAAAGTGAACGAAGACAGCCTTTAACGTATTATTTTTAATGCATTTGTTTATTGAGTTCCTGTGCATTTCATACAACAGATCTTGATCAAATTTAGAGCCTCTTCCCCATCTGCATCCCCCCTTCTGTAGCCCCCTCATCAGATTCCATAAAGGTGGCAGTGTGCTGAAGACCCATGCTGACTCCATCAGGCAGAAACCCAGAACAGAACTGGGGAAATGGGCAGCAGGCCTCAATAGGAACTATTGACAACTCATTACTCTGGGGTGAGGGAGAATATGTCTTTAAGGGAATGACTCTAGATAGGCTGGCTAGACTCCAGTGGATGAAACAGCACTGAGGGACATTTGGATACAAATGCCCAGTCAGAAAGGCCTTTAACATACTGTTATACAACAACAAAGAAAGAAAGAAAGAAAGAAAGAAGAAAGAAAGATACAAACAAAGAAGTGAACGTAATGCAAAGTAATAGTTATTGAGAACTAAAATGTGAAGGTAAAAATTCTTAGCTCTCCATGCCTTTAAGGTATTCCCTCCCTCCCTCCCTCCCTCCTTCCTGCCTGCCTGGATCTTGCAGGTTATTGAACTCACAGTTCTGCAGTGTACTGGGGAATGTGGTCTGGGATCTTGTGGAGTTTTTGATTGGAGCAGTCTACTGTGGTTCCTTCACAACGGCACTTTTCAGGACAAGCCAAGTCTGCAAAGCAGTCTCCACTTAATTTTGATCGATAATCTTCTGTACCTATTGAGGATTCAAGTCAAAAATAAAAGATACTGAGTCTAAAGATGATCATATTTATTAATTTGCAGGAAGAAAAAAAGTAGAATAACAATAGATTATGCAGCAGGGAGACAATATGTGGAATTTGGGTCAATGGATGTCAGGAGAGGTTTAAAAGTAAAGCTTGAAATTTTCTGAAAAAAAAAAAAAGTGACCAGAGTCACACGACAGGAGAACATTAATAAAGTTGAGCTTTTCACAGCGGTAATTTCTGCTGATCCAGTTCTGAGTCATGCTAGCCTGTCTCAAAACTAATCACACGATGACTACGGATTGTTAAAAAGTTTGTTTTTCTGAGTCAAAAATTGAAAACAATATCCAGTTATACACATATTCCTGTATATCACTGTAAATTAGGGCTTTCTAGGCAAATAGATATACATAGGTTTTAAAAATTTTCTATAGACTTTCATTATTCTGTCCTCACATAACCTTCAGAAATGCCCCCAAAGCCCTCTTTTTTCATTTTGATTCTAAAAAGAGAGACAAGTAAGTCCTGCTTTGAGCCTCAGCAGCTTGCCGTGCTGTAGAAAGCTGCGTGACGTTCCATGGTGCTTGACGGAACCATGTTTTACTCATACCTCGCAACCACATGGTTAGATCAAGCACAACGGAAAATCTCGCTACATTATCACTACACCAACCACTAGGCCAGAGGGAAGACCAAGAGGAAAGACGAAGGGAGAAGGAGAAAGCTACAGATGTCCAGAGGTGTAATACTGTTTACATGACATGCATTCTGCCCACAGAATGTTTATGACCATAGTAAGAGTATTACTACCGAAGAATTCCTGGAAACAAAGAGAGGGCTATACTGAAAGGAGTCTCCCGCGTTCCTCAGAACTGCAGAATGGGAACCACAGCTTTCAGGAACAACATCCAGGAAGAAGTGGAAGGTAAGCTAAAGGGCAACAGAGAAGCTCAAAAAGTCTGTGGTTTCTTCTTGAAAATAGGTGCCAAAGGTCAAGACTGAAAGAAGGCACATCAGGATTGAAAAGGTGGGACACTAAGTTCCAGGTGCCACACTTTTACTTACAGCCCAAATGGTGAATTCCTGAAAAAGAAAAGATCACCAAGGAGGAAAGAAAAACACAGTAATCCCAGTTAAGGTCAATAAACATTTGTATCAAATTAGACAGACTCTCTTCCTTATGTCTTTAAGCAGTATAGGGTGATAGATCTGTCATGCTTTGTAACTTTTATAGTAATTTTGAAACATAAAGACTTTGTGGGAAGAGCAATGATATAAGATGCATAGTAAAAATTCAATTGTTGTCAATTCCTTTAAAAGATGAACTGTCTATGAGACAGGTTTTCTTTGGAGTTATCATCAGAATATTGAATGTTACACAGTGGTTGGGTGAATACACATGTAATAGTGAATGAACAACTCATCATGGAGATGCACAAGGACTATGGGTAGAACATTTGGATTAAGATCTGGGACATAGGTCATATGCTACTAAGATGACCTGTCTGGGTTAAAAAGAATGATTGATGGGGCAGTAATCAGAATCCAATAATAATTTGTAATGCTCTATATCACAACATAACAGTCACATTACATTAGGCAACTGATGCCATCTTTTATATTGAGGATTTGTTTTATTGTCTTTGGACTTTGGTCGAAAGTAAAACAACAGTATGCTGATAACATTTAACCAAAAGGTTCACTATGTGCATTTCAAAAATTTATAGTCAATGCCATAAGAATGATATTCAAGTTCTTTTCTTAGGTTGACTCAAATTGTATTTAACCTCAGAGGAGAAAAAAATAACAAAAGGAGGCTCAAAACCTGTGCCCTGACTACTACAATAAAATTTAAAATGTAAATTGAAAGTTAAGGCATGATATCTAATATAAAAAATCTTTTCTAAAACTTATCTGTACACATATCTGTCAATAAAAGAGAAAAACATCACAATTGAAAAGCAACCTTATTTTAATTTTAAATTACTAATGAACTGAACTGGATAATTTGGTACCAACATTAATTGCTGCAATTTTGGAATATTTAAATCATATTAGGGCACTAGTCTATGGGTAGTCTGGTGTTTAGATTATTTCTTTTATAGTCAAGTAGTTTTCCAATGAATTTCCATTTAATTGTGCAAAAGTACTGAACTTCACACACTGATAATGAAATCAAATCAGTTAGCCTTTCCAAAACCTTAGCAGGTATGCATCTACATTATTTGAGCATCGAGATTCAGAATAAGCAACATCCTTGAATCTACTAAATGCATAAAGTTATTTCACTTATTGCAGCAAGTATGAATAGTTCCGTAAAACTGAGACCAAATCAAATATTTTCTTAATAAAATTTTGCATACTAACCTCTTTTATAGGTCTTACAATATAGTCTATAGTAGACTATATGCATGAGATGTTGCATGGATCTAATCAGTACTTAACATATATTCTATTACATATTGGTTTAAAACAAACAGATCAAGAGGCATTTTATACAGTCGGCAGGGAAGAACAAAATAACACATTTGAAAGAGCTAGCTCTAAACTCATCAGTTCAGAGAGTGCTGATTGAAGCAAAGTGATATTCCAAGCATTTAGTTCCCAGTAATAGCCTATGATTGAGGTGCGTGTCAATATGCCCATTTTGAGTAATAGTCTGAGTACAGGCAGAGATTGTACAGTCAGAAATGAACAACCAAAACCAAAACCAAAACCAACCAAACAAAAAACCAAAACAACCCCCTCACCCCAACCCAAGTGCAGCTGAATGGGTATGAAGCAGCTGTTTCATATTAAAAAATTAAAACATACTTAAGCAAAAGTATTCTTTTTGAATACCAGAAGTTTTTAAAAAGCAGGTTTCCTGTTGACAATGCAATTCTGCATATTTATGCCTGATTTCATGTAGAGCTAGCTCTTTGACAAGAGAATAGCCTCTGTCTTTAAAACTAGCTCAGTAAGCTACATTTTAAAAACAGGGTGAAATATTTGATGTACAACATATAAAAAAATTGATTTCAGTAGGAAGCCATAGGATTAAACATTTTAGCTACTGTGAGAAATCGTAGATAATGTGCCAAAGAGAACAGGAGAGAAAAGAAGGTGGGAGTTTCATAATAAAAAGTTTAACATCAAAAGCTGCATGCAGAGGTCAGGCTTTCAGGAGAGAGCTACAAGTGATCTATGTGTAAATCAATCTATCTACAGAGCAGTCACTGCACTTCTAAAAGCATGCATATCAAAGTTTTAGAAGCTATATTTCATGAGGCGAGGAAAGGGTGTCTGTGGTTAGTCCTACCACCGAGCAAAACCTACCTGGAATGAAATACTGTTCTTTAGCTAAATAAAAAAAGAGAAAAAAATAGAAGATGCACCTGAATATCAGCAAGCAGAGACATGAGTTCCATTAGACTAAGAATACAGTTCCTACAGGTCACTACATGGAAATGTGTATTCACTGGAGTATCAAAACATACAGTGAGCCATAAACTTATCCACAATGATGGACAATAACCAATTTAGCTTTTATATTAGATTTTTAATATGAATTAACTGCCCGATGTGAAATATGCCTGTAATGGTTGGGGAACACATTACTCAAACTGTGAAATGATTCCTGTCAGAACACAGGTAAGACTAGATCAGAAAAAACAATGATGCAGGCATACTTTGATATGTCAAACAATACATTTATATTTAGTTATTCAGTAGGTAAATGCAATATTCCCCCCCAAAAGCAAGCTTTTTTTAAACAAAATTTTTAAAAGGACAGTATCTTCACAGTTTTATCCAAAACAGGAGAATGCAAAATAGCAAGTGCCTTCTGAGTGAGAGTTGAAGGACTGGGGCCCTCAAACCCCACTTATGAGGCTGACTGAATCATGTCACAAACTCTTACTTTACTTTGTGGAAAAATAAAATGAAAGTACATTCCATTATTTGAAGTGGGTCATTACAGAACAGTACAATAAACAGAGGATGTGAAAAACTTTAAAGGAATTTCAAGTTAATGCAAAGGTTGTGTTTACAGTTGAACTCTAAGACTACAGTATGAAGATTCCAGGCATCTCTTTAGCTTGGCTGATGTTATCTTTGCTGGATATACTGTATGGATTGTCTATATTTCTCCCACTTTTCCCCCCCAAAAGCAGAAGGAAAAGAAACATGAAGCTACAATATTTGGTAAGAGCTGAAGGCCAGCTGCTGTTGGCAAATTCTCATGTAGCCACTGCTGTCAGCCCCAAGGGAAAAGGTCTCAAAAAGTGAGGAATTACCTGAACAACGGAATTTCTTGCTTTTGATCTGTCCAATTCTTTTGTTAGCCAGGCGACGGGGGCTGGTGCAGCGGGCACCACTGGTTTCAATTGGGTTAGTGTGGAGATAATCCGCCAGCCACTTGAGATGGCAGTCACAAATGAATGGGTTCTGGGCCAAATGCCTGTCAGAAACATAGGAAGAACAGTTTTATACATGACTTGCATCAGACTGGGCTCTCATACTCACAGTGAAAACAGTGTTCATCAAACTTGATCCAAATTGTGCATACATACATAGTTTGGATGGCTCTGAGTGCCGAGAAGGTGCCCTTGGCAATTGTCTGAAGCTTGTTGTCATATAAGGAGAGAAGGTTCAAGTTGTGAAGATCCTGAAAAGCATCTACACGAAGGCAGTTTATCTTGTTGGCATTCAATAATCTGTTTGATCAAACAGTCGTAGAATTAAGGTGTAGCATCTCATTAACTCACCTGCAAGATTTTGCCCTTCTTTAGGAAACCCAATTGAGAGAAATTCATTTCTTACAACCTCACACAGACATGGAACTTTAATGATAATTTAGGCCTATTTAGGATAACTTAGGTGGGAGAGAGGAGGTTCACATAAGGAAGCAAATTCACAGCTCAAATGAAGTGAAATCCGGTGGTGATCATACATATTCAACCAGACAGATTCAACATCTACTAAAGATGGAATAGTGGTAAAAACTTCTTCAAAAGCAGAAGCCTCTGTTGTTGCAATCACCCTAGAATAGTAATTATTAGTACCTCAACCCACTGTGGAAAAGAATCTTTTTCCAAAATAGCAGTCAGAGAGATCCTCTAAAACAGTTCGGATCATGCCATGCCTCTGAGGACCACGCAATAACTCAGGCGCTGGTTTGGAGTACAAGTCTAGAGTGTCAGTTTGCTTCAGACCACCCATCAGAGTCTGTAGCCCATTCCCAGTAGCTCTGCAGACGTTCAGGCCTCCCCTATAGCTGCTCCAGCTCAGACACTCTGCTCCTTTACTCATTTCCAGACGGGTCTTGTCCTCTACTTAGAGTCTTTCCCTGCTGTCTGCCTGGCTACTCACTTCGCTTCCCTGGATTCCACTGAACTGGCTCCTATCCCTGGCCCTCCCTGACCACTCGCCCTCATATTAGCAACATATTTTTGACCCCTCTCCATTCCCAGCTTTCAATTTATTATATTTGATTTTTCTAAAGTACATAATTCTTTGTATTCATATGTATATTATTTATGGCATACATGACTATGTATGTTATCATTAGCTGCCATTCGGACCCAGAATGTCATGTATTTTTTTGTCTATTTTGTTCCATTGTATTTTCCACAGCTCTAGTACATATTAATATTCAATGTCTATCTGTCGTCACATGGATACCTGATAATCCTCCCAGAAAGGAAGTTACATTTCTGCACCAATGTTCTAGTATACAGAATAAACACTCACTTAACACCAGATCCAACAACCTCATTGCTCTTCCTACATTATATCAATATTCTGTGAAAGTGTAGTTTAGAGATCATTCACTGGCAGATATCATTCATATGGGTTGTGGGATGTGACTATGTCTCACCTTCAGGGGTATACCTCCACTCTTTCTAGAATACAGCTGCTACCCAAGCAAAGTCCACCTTCCTTTGGGACTCTTCCTAAGACAGTGCTACACTGTCTTGTTACTCTAGCATGATGACTCATGCACTCACCTGAGGACAGTTCCGTTCTTTACAGGAGAACTTGGTCAACATTTCTGGTCTCTAATCTTTCAGTTCACTTAGAATATTATATATATTTAGTAGCTCAAATGTATGATATGTGATTTGGGCAGCCCTCATGTGGCAACATATTAATTATATTTTCACTGTGGACAATGATATTGATGTGTTTATAATAATATTCTGGATTTCATTTGCTTGTGCCTTAAGTTGCTTCATGACTTGCAAGGCCAGGACTTCACCAGAGTCCCTTAACTTTTGTGTTCTGTTCTTCCATCAAAATAAGTTGTGGGCTTCTCTGGGGTATGTCTAATAGTTTTTCAAATGGCCTGGAGGGATGGTTTGAAGCTAGGCTTCATGAAATGTATGCCTTTTTTCCTTGGGCCACAATATAAACAATGCTTTATTCCTTAACTCATGAACTGACTGAAGAAAGAAAGGAGTTGGAGTATCCAAACATAGAGAAAAGGAAACAGAGGGAAACCTGAAGAAGCTGTGGGAAGATGGTATTTATTTTAAATCAACACGGCATGAGAAATCGAGAAATACATATCTGTTGATATGTCCTTGAGTATCTTTTCCATTGTTCTGGCCCTTCTTCCTAACATGCCATTTGTTCAAACAAGGTCTAAGCATTTAATTTCACAGTGGTCTGGCTGTCTGAAAAGGGACATCCTCCATGATAATCTCATTTTTCTTTTATCCTGAGTCTTCATTGTGAGATGGGCCATTAGAAACACCAGCATTATAAAGAACAAACCTCCATGCTTTACAGACACACTTGTGACATTTACCACCAATAAGTGCATGCATGGAAAAAAAAAGTTGCTTTTTAACTGTTGATGGCAGACTGAGTCATGACAGAAAAGCAATTGGGAATGATGGAGAGTGTTCTGGGTAAAGGTGGAAGTCAGGAAAGAGGTAACCACTCAGTGATACTTGACTAGAGCATCATGCTGAATCTAATGTGTAAGGACATCTGTGATATGCAGAGCCAATTTTATTAACTCCAAAGCAGTATCGATAAATTCACTGCCAAAAAATAAAACCCTAGAAATAGTCATTAGGTCACAAAACTGTATTTATCATTACCCACCAATGCATTTTGCCATACATTAAGTGGATTGTGGATTACTAAGAATGCTCATTGTGCTGAATAAGAGGTGAATGACATGCACAGTAGGTTTATTATTGTCATGGTAGCATCATGACATATGTGTATTTGTCTATGTGTGTGTACTGGATGTGATACAAACTGCAAGTTTGCAGAATGGTGATAAAAGTTTAACACATGGAAAATGGGACACAATTAACATTGCATAATTAAAAATTTAAATTTATGTATATTTATTTTATGGGTATGAGTGTTATGCTACATGTGTGTAAGTGCACCCATGTTGTGCAGTGTCCAAGGAGGACAGAAGAGGGTGCTCGATCCCATGGAACTAGACCTATGGTGTGTAAGTGCACCCATATTGTGCAGTGTCCAAGGAGGACAGAAGAGGGTGCTGGATCCCATGGAACTAGACCTATAGACGGTTGTTAGGTGCCATGTGGGTGCTGGGATTCAAACCCAGCTCGCCTTAAGAACAGGAAGTACTCTTAACTCCAGAGTCATGTGTCCATCTGGAAAGGCAACATGATTATGAGTGTATGTTTATCAAGTCAGGAATCAGTTACACACAGAAAGACTGTGGGATTACTAATAAATGTTTACCACATCAATAGAATAAATGAATACTATTGAAAGAAATATCCTAAAATCAAAAACAGAAAGACTAGCTGTGTGAGGGGTGTCACATCGTGCTCATCCTTGCATCCAAAGTGTCCAGGCCAGGATCTTCTCCATATGAGGGCTGATTGGTGGTGAATGGCTCAAACAGAATTCATTTCCCAACAATGTCTCAACAGTCTCTTTGGGGGGTATATATGAGTTTTCATATAGTTAAGCATTAAAATACCCGGGGTCAAATAGGTTCCTATAAGAGTGAACTCTTCTTTCAAGGCAAATGAGGAGCAGCTATAGTCTAAGCAGTGTGGTCTGTTTTTTAACTTGAATTTGTAGTTATTTTTTGAGATTTCCTACATTACTACTGCACTTACATAATTTCCATCCACTTCTTTCCCCAACTTCTCCCTTTCCATCTGACTTCCTGTCAAATTCATAGCCTCTCCTTCTTTATCATTATTGTTGCATATATGTGTAATCTACTGAAGTGTGTGTGTGTGTGTGTGTGTGTGTGTGTGTGTGTGTGTATAAAATCTGATTTCATTTAGTGTTGCTCTTATGCACATGTTTAGGGATGGCCCCTGAGGATGGGATAACCTATCAGGGGCCTTTTACTCAGGAGAAAACTGATTCTCCCTATCTGAGTAGACATTGATTGCCAAAGTTCTGCATTCGCCATCCATGATCCAATGTCTACTGGTGCTTCCACTATGCAGGTTTTGTTTAGGCAACCATATTGCTGAGCTCTCATGGTGTAGCTTCTCTGTCATCGAGAGAAGTAGAAGATACTGCAGCAGGCCCCCTGGTCCTCTGGTGCCTATAAATTTTGTGTCTCCTCTTCCATGAAGTTTCCTGAGTTGTGGTTCCCCGTCCCTCCCTCCTTCCCTCCTCCTTATGCAACCATGGCTGGCCTGGAACTCTCTATGTAGACCAGACTGGCCTGTAACTTACAGAGATCTGCCTCTCAAGTGCTAAGGTTAACAACTTGTCACCACTCCTGGTGAGTCATGGTTCTTTAAAAATACAAGTGAGAGAGTCACAGTAATTGAGCTAAGATGACTTTGAGGACTGCTACCAAGGTATGGCTCACCACACCCCATGTCTGCATCTGGGGAAGTGCTTTTGCTCCTTATCTTCTTTTGTGAATGGGTAGTAAATGTATCTCATCTCTCTGTCTCCTTTCCAAGTACAGATGTCATCCAAAGAGAGAGAGGTTTGTAGGATGTACATTAATATATCAGCTCAAACAATGGAATAGCTAGAATATAATAATTCATAACACTATGGAGAAACATGATCTAGAGTAGTCCTAATGAGTTCTGTCTTCACAGGAACTTCATCAGCAATGTTAGCTCTGCTACACTAATATTTGATTCCATTAAGCTATGTCATTTTGGATGAAATTTTCTAAGGTCCCCATAAAGTAAAGAAGCGATAAATTAACAAAACATTCACTTTAGTAGTTCCAAAGCAATCAAATACTTACAGAAGCTGAAGGGAAAACAGTCCTTCAAATAAACTTTTTGGTAGTTCTGTGATTTTATTTCCATAGAGAACACTGAAAAAAAAAAGGTTATATAAAAATTAGAACTAAACAAGTCTAATAAATTCAACTAATACATATGTGTTCACACATAAAGTATATTAGTATACATTCAGTTCATCATAAAAGTTACAGCTGGATGCAATTTTACAGATCATATATGTGCTTACTGTGCAAAAAGTTGGAAAACATAGAAAAAAACCCAAATATCATAAAAGCAGTAAAATTTAGAATTTAATTGACCGTTTGTGAAATGTTCCGTGTCAAAGTCTAATGCTTTCTGCACATCCCCCCACAATTAGAGCATGGTGGGTAGAGCAAGAAGTACAGAACTATTACTGAGGAGTAATAGTAAACCTAGAAGGAAGTCACAGAAGATCAGGGACTTAATAAGATGCACAATACGTGCATATGAAGAATGTAAGATCTGTGAAAATTAAGATCACTGTGTGACTTGAAGAGAACATTTAAAACATATTTTATTTGTTATCTTTTTATTTTATGTATATGAGTGTTTTGCCTGAATGATTGCACATGCACCTCTGTTATGCAATGCCTATGGCGGTCAGAAAAGGGCATCAAATTTCCCTGAAGCTGGAGTTATGGAAAGTTGTTAGTCACCATGTAGGTGCTGAGAACTGAACCCAGGTCCTCTGAAAGAGTAGCTATTGTTCTTAACTGCTGAGCCATCTCTCCAGTCCCCAAAAGAACTTTTAAAGTATTCTCAAATGTGAACCAGAATGAACTGCAAGGGCACTCACTTCTAATTACACACTAAGAAAAGGAATTAAAGGAAAGAGCCTTGAATTAACCAAACAGGGCATCTGTTCCCAGAACAGGTTTTAACACACGGTGAGGCTCTAGTACTGCACCGACCGGTGAAGTGACGATGATAGCAGAGAACAAAATGAAGGAATGAATTTACAGTGAGAAAGCCCAAAGGAAGGGAGTGGAAATGGCTGAATCTTCATCCAGTGTTGATAGAAGGTCTGCAACAATGTCTTTTCTAGCATTCTAATATGAGTGTAAGAACTATGTGTAGAAGTTAAAAATTATATTCTGAGGGCAATGTCACACACACACGCACATCATAAAGATGTTTAAGCATGTTTTAAGGTTGTAGTCCCATCCTTAGGAGTTCAGTTTAAGAAAATAACAAGACAATATGTTTTATGTATAAAATGTTAACCACACTCAATTTGAAAAACAAAAATTAAACTAAGTGTCCCAAACTCCAAAATAACTACCAGTAGAATATTTGTTTCAATGAACCAATGTTAGTTTTTTTAAAGTGGTGTTTTATATTAATATTATTGTTAACAGGTGCCATGGTGCACACCTTTAATCCTAGTACTCAGGAATCAGAGGCATATGAGGTCCAGACCAGCCTGATCTACACAGGGAGCACTAGGCCAGCTGGGGCTACAGGGAGACCTTGTCTCAAAAAAATAGCATTTATACATTTTGTTTGGAAAATGTGTACATGTAAATTTAGAACCAAGTAGAAAAAGCTTTGGATTCATGTATATAATGTTCTGTATTTTCATATCTTCTACAATAAATATATATCACTTTGAAAGCAGGAAGATACTCTACGGGAAAGGGCATAGAAGATGCCATTGTATAGAAACAAAAAAGCTAAAATAAGAATTTAAATAATATGTTTGACAGCAGTATGTGATTTTAGTGTAAAAAGGAACAAAATAACATAGGAGAGAGATGAATAGAGTGAGGGAAATACTCTTCCCCTTTTAAGATGTCAGAGAGGCGGGATGTATTACAAAACAGGAAGAAAACACTCAAAGGAATAAAGAAAGCTGTAAAAAGGTAGTCCATTTGTTCAGATTCCCATGTTATAGCTTTAAAGTACACACACATAAAATTTTGTTTATATAGGATATAGATTTTTCTTTAAAGAGGTAAATCAATTAAAGGGAAACAATTTTTAAAAATCAAAGAACAAAGGGAAAGTTATATGTTGACGGAGTCTAGGTGGAAAAGAGTATTAAGAAAGGATAAACGTAGTTTTGAGGTCAAGAATAAGATAAAATGAAAGGGGACACAAAGAATCAGATTAATATGACATCAGCTCAAGTTATTAAATTCAATGTCATTCAACTATCCAACAATAGCTATCGACCTCTTGTATGTGTCAGCAGCTTAGGTATGTTGAAACATGGTACCCAGTTCACTGTAAGCCAACTATGAAGCTTCTAATGTCCATCAGGCCAGTGTGCCAGGCACTGAACTGAGTGAGGTGCACGGAGGGTGTGTTCAAAGAGGAGCACCAACATGTACTTTTGAATGCTTGAAGATTTTCATATTTTGATTACATTGAAAGTTATAAATTGTGGGAGGCCCCCTTTAAAATCAAAGAGTGAGCTGGGCGAGCTGACAAACACCTTTGATCTCAGTATTAAGGAGTCAGTGTCAGGCCAGTCTCTGTGAGCATAAGGCCAGCCTGGTCTACATAATGAGTTACAGGCCAGCTGCAGCTACAGAAGGCCTTGTCTCAATACCTTAGCAAGCTGTTCATTTGAGGTTTTTGCTTTAAGGCTGGTAGAGATAGCGAACGTGGGTTAGTTAAGTGTGGCATCATATTTGTATCATGAAATTATTTTTCAACAAAGTTTTTTTTTAAGATTTCTTTATAAAGTAATAAACTAATATTGTTGGAATTGAAAGTAAGATAAAAATGGGGAAATAGTCATAAAAAGCATGGTATATGGACTATTGACCACAAATTATATAAAGACATGTTGGATACGAAGAGGATATGAATTCTCTAGCAAAAGGGTAGGGCATAATTGTGTGCATGCAGGTGTGTGCATCAAGGTAGGTGTGCACACATGTGGGTTCTCGGGACAGAGGCTGACATCAGGTGTCTTCAGTCACCCTCTGCTCTCAGTTTCAGAAACACAGTGGCTCACTGTACAGGGATCTCACCAATTCACATAGACTAGCTGGCCAGTGAATCCCAGGGGTTCTCTAGTTTCTGCCTCCCCAGAGCTGGGATCACAATCAAATTTGCTGTGCCCACATACCAGTGTAATAAAAATACTGCCAAAGAAAATGAGTTAAAAATATCAAAATGCAGATCACCAATAGACTGTATGAGCGTCAAGGAAATAGGATCAAAATATATATTAGAAAAGGAAAGACATTCCCTGTACACGTAGGAATTGTGAGAAAACCAAGGAGAATTTGTGCTACACGTCTAAGATGGCAAGAAAAAACTTAAAAACCTGGAAGACACAGATGAGCCTATCTGAAAAGAAAGTTGGGTCAAGTCCATGTCAGCGACTCACTGAGCAGCACCTGGTTTTCCTCGACATAAAAAATTTACATGCAGTGAACTGCAGAGGCACAGTTACTTGGATGGAGGACTCTGTGTCATCTGTGGAACAGGATTCATTAAAGCTCTTGATGTTTGAGCTGCTGGAAGAAAGGGCGAGTATACTAGCTTAAAACAAACCTCCCAGTTTTAAATTGCGGACAGTGGGCAACAGTGGCAGCTGGTAGCCAGTGTGAATTCTGTCTTGATGAAAGCTAGCAGAAGACAGAGGTCCTACAGAAAAGAAAAAAATTGTCCAGTACGGGGAACTGCAAGACAGCCATTGCAGGAGAATCATGCTCACTGCCTTTATTATAAATGGAAATATCCAGAGAACTAACCTTCCAAAATAAATTCAATGATCTGTACTTTTAGAATTACAAAAGTAGGCAGTTTTCAAGAGATCAGAGTAAAGAGCAACCAGAAGAAAAAAAATGTAAAGGAAAAAGTTTCATTTTCACTGAAACTCCAGCAGTGAAATGTAAGATACTAGATTGAAAAGTCAACCACAGTTCAAGAAAAAATGGTGGGAAACTAAAATTAGCAAACAAATATTGTACTCTAGACCTCTTTGGAACTTAGGAACCTGGTGATAAAGAGAGGAAATAATAGCAAGTCAATTGTGTTTGTTCTCAATGTATCAAGTAAAAAAAGGATGAAAAGGAGACAATTCCATGCTAACAACTTAGGCCATACAAATTCTCTGGAATTTTTATAATCCAGAAATATAAAAATTGGTATGCATCAGTGTGCTTGGCCACACTTCCTGTCTCTTCAAGTCACTCTTAGAATCTACTTACTGTAGATTGTCCCAAATTTGCCTAGCTATATTCCTGAGAATCCTCTTGACATTGAACAGCAGTTGTGCTAATGAAAGCTGATATTTTAGGAAAATCTTAAGGCAATGAAGGACGAAAGGATGGTGTCCAGAGTCATGCTAAGCTGTTTGCAACAGCACTTTCCTGCATCATTTGAAAGGGACTGATGTTGTGCTCAGATACAGGAGGCTTAGAGACCAAAGCACAGAGTTAACAGGAATATCTCCAAATAAACAGTGTCCCCTTATTATACAGAGGCAACAAAAACGTACAGAAAGGAGCCCTTTCTTTTGCTCTATCAACAACAAAATTAAGAAATCACTAACTACCATCCCTAAAAACTAGCTAACCTTAGTGATAGGTAGCAGTCTTCAGTGCAGTGATCAAATTCATTACTAACAACTGATGTTAATGATTTGTAATTCATCATAGAAAGACATGGAATTTTCTTAACTCACAATTTTTTAAAAAAGACCTTGGTTGTGAATTCTTTTGTTCTTAGAGAAGTGGTGGAAACTTACAGTGAATTCAGAGAGCGCAGGCCTTGGAAAGCATCTGGTGCAAGCTCAGAGATCTGATTATTGCTCAGGTCACTACAATCAGAAATAAGGTTAAGTTAAATTAAACAGGATGCCAGGGAGATTGGCAGTAAGAGAAGATGATGTATTGTTTCTCTATGTTTCTACATGAAGATACATAATGATTGCAATACAGAACACTAGACAAACCTTAAATTTAAAGATGAATCACTTTAAAAATCAACCAAGGCCCCTGTGTAAGTTATTAATAAAGATTCCTTATTCAGACAATAGAGCATTAAAGGCAATGCACGATGTCTTGGCCACATATGTGGGAATCAACATATTGAATTGTATGGTTTTTCTCTTAAAACTAAAATACAGTTACAAAAGTGGTAATCAGACAGTCTCAGCAACTAATCTTCAAGCTGCCAATATCTTCACTTAGTTTTCCTTGCATGGTCATGACCTACATAACTTGAATAAAATGACATGATTTCCTACAGTGCTGTTAACTCACATTCGTCTGAGCTTTTTATAAGGTGAGAAGGCTCCAGGAGGGATGACCCTGATTGAGTTCTGTTCCATCCGTCTGCAATGAAAAACAAAACGAAGCAAAATGTTTAGATGGAAAGTGAACTTTCAGTCATGTTGAATTTAGGCACAAGATTCACGTCAGGAAGTACAGTTGTTGGCATTCTTCATGAGGGATCTGCTCTTTGTTCCTCAAAACGATTTCTAAAATTAAATGTGCTATCCCCAAAATGTGAAGCAACACTGGAATTTCACAAGGTGGCTGGGGAATATTCTACAAGGTCCCAAATCTATGGGAAGAGCCACAGGCAATCAATGGATGCTGAGGGTGAGAGAATTGGCTTTTCACAGCAACAAGCTCCCTAAGACAGGTCCAGAGGGGCATCACTAAATGGACTCCACAGGATGCACACAGATATAGTCAACAGTAACAAAGAAAAAGAGGTCATAAGTTTGATAGTGAGTAGAGGAGCTACTGGGAAAGAAAGAGGTGGAATCATGTAAATACTGACTCGTGTACCGCATTCTCAAAAAAGTAGATTAAAAAGGAAAATGATTTAAAATAACCTTTACATAAAGTAGAAAGCGCTTGGAGAAATGAACTTAAAACTACATTTTAATTGCCTAACTATAAGCAAGTAAAACATACAGTGGTACTGAATTTAGGCGCACAAAATGATTTAAAGAGAATAACAGCTCTTTCAAAAAAGAAATTACTATTTGATAGTAATATTTGAATTTGATAAACATTTTGATTTCCTTTAGAGAAAGAATACTGTACAGGTTGAAAAGCTGATTTGTTCATGAAATCTGTTTTTTAAAAACATGTTATTAATTTTATTTATGTTTGAGGATATTTCATGCATGTGTATATGTATATCTATGTTGGTCAGGAGAGGGTAGAAGATCTCCTAGAACTGGAGCTACAGATGGTTCTTAGGTGTCCTATAGGTGCTTGGAATTAAACCTGGGTTCTTTGCAAGAGGAGTCAATGCTCTTAACCACTGAGCCATCTCTCCAGTCAGTCCCACAAAATTAGTCTTGAAGCTACTTTTCAGGCAAAATCTTATATTTTATTTATTAATTTGTTTGTTTATTTAGAGAATGTTATGCCTGCATATATGTAAATGCACCTGTGTTCTGCAGTCCCCATGCAGGACAGAAGAGGGTGTTGAATTCCACTAGAACTAGAGTCATGGATGGTTGTTAGCTGGGTGCTGGGATTCAAAGCTGAGTCTTCTACAAAAACAGCCAGTGCTTTTAACTACACAGCCATCTCTCTGGCCCCCAAATATTACATTCTATATTCATAAGTGTATGCAGTAATTTTCAGTAAACAGTCTAGATTTGATGTCTCATGGTGTGAACAGTGAAGGAAAAATCATGGCACCAAAATGCATTCAAACACCTGGAGTATTTTAATGAAATGATAAAAATCAGAGTTAAACATTACTCAGACATCATTTATTTTGACATTCTACCATCTGAGAATAATAATAATTCTACACCTTGTTACTAAGTATGCATAGAAGATTTCATTAAGCCAATCCCAAATTATTTGGTTCACCACATAATACATTGTCTCTCACCCTCTTTCTTTTTAGTGCTGGTATCCTAAGAAACATTCCCGAGCTCTTCTCCCCTGTCTGCTCTGTGTCCTGGAAAGCTGATTCCAATGAGCCACTGGACTGTGATTTGCACACTGGGAGGTCCTAGTGGTAGACTGAAGGGCCCAGAATGGGAAAAGCCTGGGCATTCTTTCTGGTATGTTTGGGGCTGTCCTCAGCAGCCGCTACATCTTCATCTTAATTTCAGCTCGTTCTGGAAGCACTTCCATATTTTTTTAAAATTTCATTTCCTTTGACCTTTGTAGAGTTGGGTACAGGTAGAAATTTTTCTCTGTGACACCTTCCTAGAACTCTTGACCCTTATGATAAGCTTCTGAAAGTAACTGGAAGGAGAAGTATGTTCTCATCTTGGATTTAGAAAAATCTATTTACATAGTCATAAACAACATACATGTGTACATATGCATCCATCCAGGTTCAGTGAGAGATTTGGTCTCAAAAAAAAGATTAAAAGATACTACAGAAGGCACCTGACATCAGTCTCTGGCTTTGAGACACTGCTCTTCAGGTGAAGACACGTGTATATGCACATGCATTCTCACATGCACACACATGTGCACACATGCACACACATGAACAGATGCAGGAATATACACTTGCACACATGAACAAACATGCACACAGATGTGTGCATGTTTAGCATTTGAGTTACTTATTTATTCACAAGTTGTAAATCTAGCAAAGAACATAAGTTATTTTTCTGTGAAATAATGCTTATCATTGTGTTTTGACTTGATGGTTTGGAGAACATTTTTTTGTATTGATCCATTCTTACAGTTAAGTTTCAAACATTTTAAAATAATCTATGTCAAAGAAACTACAAATCAGCTAAAGATTTTCACATAACAAAGTGCGAGGATAATAAAATGAACAATTCTTAGCTGTGATGGAGTTTTATTTTCTTTACCAGTAGCACAAAACTTCTTCATATAACTTCATCATATCATTTGAAACTGTTGAAAATAATCTAAATAAGCCAAGAAACAGCATTAATCAATTCATTCCCTTTCTCTATGGATACTTAATGCCTACTTTGACAGTCATGTCGCTATTGGAACTCTGTGGCCATTGATGTAAATGTTCATATTTACTCTATATTGACAGTCTAATTTTTCATTCACATTTCAAAACTAATTTCTCCAATACAAGCTTTTTAATGGAAAGGAACCATGAGGATAAAGGGAAGGACAGAGCTTGAGATAGGCAGAGAATGGGAGATGGGTGATATCAGAGAGGATATGGGAAAAATAGTGGATTTTAACTGGGGAAGGAAAAGGGAGGATTATAAAGGGGAGAGAGGAGCGATAAATAATGCTTAGATGGTGTGAAATCCCAGAGTATTACTTCAAAAGCCGGTTGAAAAATACAACACCCCCACCCACACACATAGACATGCATGTTTATACCTGAAGATTATATATATATATATATATATATATAATACATAACAAAAATCATGTTGTCAGGCAAGGGTTGCCTTGAGCTGTCAGTCAGGGTAGTCCAGGAGACTTCCAAAATAACACAAATAATTTTCACAGCCTCTGACTGCTTCCTACAATTTGAAGATAAGACTCTCTTTCTGAAGACAGGACATACTCTGGAGCAATGAAGTTGGAACTGACCTGAAACTTTCCTTCCTGAAGTCTAACTCTCATGGTACCAGAGGATACTATGCAAATTGCTAAGGGAGAAAATCATTCAATTGCCCTACCTAGCTATGAAGCCTAATAAACACAAGACTGGCCCAACAAACTATTGCTATTGGTGCAGTAATTGTACTTTTATCTTGGAAGTACTCAACAGCTGTGTAATTGGACTTAAGGCCCACTCAATGGGAAGGAACTTCTGAGTGTTACTGTATGCAGTCAATTACACATAGCTGGAGAAGTCATACAGTCTAGAGAAAAACCGGCTTTTGTCCCATCCCTAGACCAATGTGATTTCCTAATTTATTCTATATAGTTATCCTTACATTTAAAACAAATGTACCTCTCACCACTCATCAAAGGAGGTTTTTTTTTTCCAATGCATGGAGACTATTATAGAGTTTCATAAGTAGACAAACAGAGACTGTCTGTCAGGTGCTCAGCCCCAAGTAACACACCTCTAATGCAATATCTATATCTAAGGCTCAGGGAACATATTGGAACAGGGGCCAGAGACAATATTAATGCATCTGTCAACTCTCAACAGCAAAACGGCCACGTGCAACAGATGGTGATTTAACCAGAAAGCCATAACTCGCCAAGTGCAGAGAGTAAGATCCAGCAGAGTGATTATTGTCCACGAATAGCACATCTATATCAAACTTCTGCTACAAAAGGCTCAGGGATCACTGTATAAGAATGGGGACAAAGACTGTAAGAGCCAGGGATGGTGGATGACCATAAGGAAACAGACTTTTCTAGTGACTGGGAAGTAACATATGAATTTACAGCAGTTTTGAAAGCATGCCCAAGATCCGTGCATGCTCAAACCAGATAACAACCTTGCATAGAATTTGGGTAAAGGGTATGAACTCCCAACCTTAGCTGAGGAACTGAACCCTGCTGGGTGTGGGAGGGTAGATTTTCTTTAAGGGAGTGACCCAAGATAGACTGAGCAGGCTCCAGTGGATGGACTCACACCAAGGCACATTCAGGAACACAATTTTGCTCAATGGGCTTTAACATATAAATGCATTAAATCAGATGTGGAAGCTATGAGAGGGTTGCAGATAGGAGAAACATCTAACTATGATTAAGGTGTACTGTATGAAATCCATAAAAACTCAATTAAAATGTTATATTAAATACCGATTCGACTACATGTTACTATCATTACCCACAAATTTAGCCTAAGTAATTCTACCATGTAGTGAAAAATCTTTGACAGAAATTTTAAAGTTCATTTATTATTTTTAAACTTTAGCACTTGCAAAACTTATAATGATACTTATTGCAGTGGGAGGTATTTGATTTTTAGAAACTTTTTATTAAATTTTAAAATTTTATTTATACAGGTGTGTATGTTACATGAATGCACGTACATGTGTGCATGTCTGTGCATGTGGATCCAGATGAGCAAGTCAGATGCCTTGGAACTGGAGTTGAAGGTATTAGCAGATGCCTGGCTTAGAACCTGAGTGCCAGGATTTGAACTCTGGTTCTCATGATTTCACAGCAAGTACTCTTAATGTTTGAACTATCTCTCCATGTCATATATATTTGCCTGTATGTAATGTCAATGATGCTGCTCCTATCAAATTAAGCAAAAGGAAAAATGTGTAAGATAATTTTTAGAAAACACATATTCCTTGTTATGTAAGTTATAAAGCAAATGGAATTTATGATAAAATATTCGGTTGCATTTGGAAGTATAACATTTCAAATGTAAATGATGATGCTGTCTGTGTTGCTCATTTTCCTGATAGGTCATGATGTTAATGTTCACATTGATTGGTTCACTTGTACAAACAACACAGAACCATGGCATGCTGTGTGCGTTGGCTGACTGTTTTCTTACCTTTCCACTTTTAACATAGCACAAAACTGTGTTGGAAAGAGCTTATACTGATGTTTAAACTCAGCAGCTAGTTGTTTCCTATTACACTGTCTCTGCAGTCCATCATAGACGAACATAACTGCATTCCTCATTCAGAAAAGAGACTATCACATGTGAAAATATATACCATTGACAGATTCAAAGAAGTGCTAAAATAATTCGCTTTAAATTCATTATTATTTAGTGGACAATCCATAAGAAAACATGCACTTTCTTTAAATTTTAAAATTTTCATATAAAGTGTTTTTCCTTTACTTTATAAATAAACGTGATTAAGTTAACAACATACATCTATTTCAAATGATGTTACACTAACAAGAAGGAAAATGCAATTAATTAAGTTATAAAAATAAGAAAGAAAAGTAAAAGAATTCTCTGGTTAAAGTTAAGATTTTGACAGAATACCCATTAAAATTCCAACACAATTCTTCACAGAAATTGAAAAAAATAACCTCAAATTTCATAGGGAAACAAACAAACAAACAAAAAAAAAAACAGACAAACAGACCAGGATAGACAAAGCAATCTGGAACAATAAAAGAGCTACTGAAAAGGAAAAGAAAAAAAAAAAAAAAAGAAAAAGAAAACCCAGCATGATACGGACATAAAAAAAGACTACTAGTCAATGGAAGACGACTGAGCTCCCAAGCCTAAGTCAGTGACAAACAACTAATTTTGAAAAAGCAGCCAAGAACTCACATTGGAGAAATGAGAACATGCTCAAGAAATGGTGCATGTCAAAGTGGAAAGCCAGGAGAGCCACATGGGGAAGAATGAAATAGATTCCCACTCCTCACCCCACACAAAACCGAATTCCAAACAAAATCAAGGGTCTCAATATAAAAATGAGACCATAAGGCCGAAAGGGGAGAACCTACAGAATATTCTGACCCTTATACATACGGAAGGACTTTCTCAATAGGACTCAAATAGTCAGGTATTAAAATCATCAACTGACAAACCACACCTTGATTCATGAAACACAAAAGCTTCTACCCAGCAAAGTACATCATCATTAGAATAAAGAGGTAGCCTATGGAATGGGGAAAAATCTTTAACGTTTAAATATCTAACAGCAGGTCAGTATCTAAAATACACAAAGAGATCAAAACCTAAACCTAAAAACCCAGAATCCTATTTGGGAGCAAAGAACTGCACAGAGAATTCTCAAAACATATAATGCAAAGGACTGAGTAATATTTTTTAATATATGCAACATATTTATTCCTCCCAGGTCTCCCAACTCCCCATAAATTTCTTGTCCTCTTCTTAAAATATTAACAGAAAGACATCAGGTGACTCCCAGGTTCAATATAACACATTTTACCGATAATGAAAATGTCCAACATTTTCAGTCATCAGGGTCAGGCAAATTGAAACTACTTTCAGATTTGATCTTACCCCGGTCAGGATGGCTAGGTTAAAATGAAATGATGACATATACTGGCTAGGATGTGGGGAAAAGGGAACACTTATTTACTGCTGGTGCAAAGGCAAACTTGTGCAGACACTCTGCAAATCAGTGTGGAGGTTCCTCCAAAGGATAGAAACAGAGTTATAATATGATCCAGCAATTCCACTCTTGGCCATATACACAAAGATCTCTGTATCTCTACAGAGACACCTGCTCATTCATGTTCACTGCTGCTCTGTTCACAATAGGCAGGAAATGGAAACAAACTAGATGTCTATCAAATGATCAATGGATAGTGAAAAAAATGGTATATTTACACAACAGAATATTTAGCAGCTAAGAAAAATGTAATCATGAAATATCTGGTAAACGGATGGAACTGGAAAGAATTACCCAGAATCAGCTAATGCAGACTCAGAAAGACACATGCAATATATTTCTCTCACATGTGAATACTAGCTTTGAATATTCCCATATGTGTATTTAAATTGGAAAATTCATAGAGGTTAGGACACTAGTTAGGGTCCATTGTGTGTGTGGGGTGGGGCGTTGTTTTTTGGAAATGGAGATATAATGCAGTGCTCTAAAGGGGAAGGTTGGAATATAGGAATAAATAGGGTTAAATGGGGCGGGGACTGGGAGAGCAGAGAGGAGGAAGGAGAGCGATAACTAACATTAAAGGTCTTTGGAGAAAGTCATAAGGATACCTAATGTAGAAACTTACTAAAATCAACCCAGACACACACATAAAAAGTTTAAGTGGAGTTACTCTATAACAGAGGGCTATACCTCTGCCGAACAACATAGGTTAGGAAATAAGAAACTCAGTAACAGAAATGAACTCCGTGTTTGGAAATCATTCACCACAGGGGTTTCACAGACTTTTGAACAATACTGGTTATTGGCATTGTTCTTGGTTGCGATACATAAACCTATTGCTGAAGAGACTACATAAGTAAGTTGTAGATAAACATGTAGAAACCAAGCTGGTATGGACCTTGAAGCTTCATCTGTACTGCCTATCTTTCATAGTACTGGAAGGTGCTATGCACGCTCCCAAAAGGAAAAAGTAATCATCATCCTTCTTCGGCTGTGAACCTTGAAGGCTGCAGTAGCAACTGACCTGTCAGGATGAGTCAGGGAAGTAACCAACCACCTTCTGATTGGAAGTAAGGCCCTTTACTAAATGGAGGCCATGCCTGGCACTCTTATCAGGGCCAAGACCTGAGTGTGGAGAGGTCACAAGCTGTAGGGGAGAACCCTCTATTGTTATTCTACTAAATGGACATAGTATAAAACACACTGTTAATGCATCAGATTAGTGCATTTCTGAACTCTCAGCAGAGAAGCTTCTTCTTATAGGAGATGGTGATTAACACAGATACTCACAATTCATCAATCTGTAGAAAATAAGAAAATGAGTTCTTGACCCTAGGTGGGGTCCCTACATCATATGTGTTCCCCAAAATGTTCACAGATCATTGCCAAAGAGGCAGCAGTAAGAATGTAAGCAGGAGATGGCAAAAAAATACAAGGAATGTTTCCTGGCCACAGGATGGCAGTTGCACACATGAACTCACAGTGCATGTGAACAAGACCTGTGCACACGTAGCCAGACAGAAACCCAGCATGAATGGGGGTAGTAAAAACCCCATCACTAGCTGCGGATCTTTGGCAATTGATAGCATCTGGAATAGGGAGCATCAGTTTTCATTAGGATGTGGTACTGGGTAGATTGACCAGGCTCCTGGGTATTGACTCCCGCTCAAGAGCATTTGAGGAACGCAAATTAGACTTGACTTTTCAAGCACATTTTAAAAATAATAAAAACATAAAGCCGACGCAGGCGTGGGAGTAGGAATGTGGGGCGGATCTGAGAAGAAACAGTGGAGGGGTTTTGACGGAGGGGGTCTGAATACGACCAAAATACATCGTACGAAATTCTCAAAGAATCAATAAAAATATTGTTTAAACTAATTAGAATGAAATTTCAATGATATTCTCAGTGAAATAAGACATCTGACTACATTTTGACGATGACAACCCCCCAAATCCTCATAGTGAGGAAATTTAGTAAAGACAAAATCTTTCTTCATGTCTCCTGGCCCTACATTTTTCTCCCCTGGTATTTTATGGCACAGATTTCTGCACCTCTGCAGGTCCTATGGAATGAACAGCAAACCAAACGAAAGCCTTTCGTTTCTATCTCAAAGATTAAGGAAACTATGAAATCATGGCCCGAACACCGGAGACACTTAGAACACGGTAATTATGCAGAGAGAAGAATTTTGAAAACAGAGAAGTCACTTTCTGTCCCTTGTGGACTTCTGGCTCTGTGATTCACCTCACAGTGGTTATGAGTTGACAGTATGCTTGGGCAATTAAGAAATTCCCAACTAGTTAGGAAGACATGTACCAGATACCGAACAATATTTTAAATTTTATTTGTAGTTCATTAGCACTACATTGCCTATTATTGTGAGTGATTTTCAAGCTTTATCATTTTGAAAACTATATAAAATAATATAAATATATCAAATCTCAAACAGCCCTCTACAGAAGATCTCTTATTCAGTTTTGTAAGGTCATCAAAGATTGCTTTACTTAAATATCTCTCACCCCTTCCTCTTTCCTTTCCACTGTCCTGTTTACCCCCAGTGGCTCTGAAATCTGAGACCTCTTGTTCGTTATTACTGCTGCATATAATATATATATATATATATATATATATATATATATATATACAGATATATATGCACATGTATGTTCAAAAAATATACAACCTACTGAGTCATTTCAGTGTTGCCCACACCCTACATGGTTTGTTTATGTGTAGATGCAGCAAACAGCAAACACTCATCCTTTGGTGATTAAAAGCAGGAACGTTGCACTTACATAGAATTGGGTTGAATTCTTCATATATCCTCATTTGGGGGCCTTAAAAAGGCAATTTTCCTTCTCTGTGTCTTAGCTTCAGTTTATACCAAATGGGAATATATTAGTACCTTATTTTGGTTAAAATGCAATATATTTAAGTAAAATAAGTTGTATTTTTCTTGACCAACAAAGTAAAGGAATATATTCTTGTATGTACTTGTATGTAGACATATATGGCATTATACAATAAAAAGGTTTACAAATATATTAGTCAGTAATACATATTATACAAGAAAATAAATCTATAACTAGATATATCTCTAGTGTGGTGGCAAATAGTGTTTTAAAATCAAATTAGTAATACTTTTTCTTTTTTTTGTCTTTTTGAGACAGTGTCCCAGCCTGGAACTTGCAATGTAGGCTTGCCTTGATCTCACAAGGATCTTCCTGTCTCTGCCTCCCAGTTTCTGGGTTAAAGATATGTGCCCCAGTAACACAGTATCAAAGATAATTTAGTAGCTGTAGCATAAACATACATATATTATTCATACTGAGGCTGAAAAAATATAGCTGTAAGTCTGTCTATAAGCATCTTGACTAAAGCAAGGGACTTTCTTTTTTTTTACTCTCCAGACTGCCTTAGAAACTACAAAAAAAGTTTTTATGCTACTCAGTGAGATATGGATTTGAATTGATTGCATCTGTAATACACAGACCAGATGCTGATTATACACGGCCATAAAACTGACAGTTCTTCGCATTTTCTCCATCTGCTTTTAACATAAATGGCAAAAACAGCTGTCAGAGAATGGAACATGGATTTAATGGGGTGAGCGGAGGGAAGTGCAGTGACCAAACTTCTAAATGTTAAATTGCTCAGTGTGGCCAGCACCAACTTATAGGGAATATCAGCATTTGAAGGAGGAAGCAATATTCCAGGTTTATTGGGGAGGAGGGCTCTTGCCTATTCCATATTAATTCCAAGGTCAGTCAGTACTTTATATTTCTAGAACAGACATTACTTCCAGCTCTAGGAAGAAATGTATGTGTTGACATCCTTTATGTAAACCTACATAAAATGTCCCAACAAGTTGTTGACTAAAATATTATGTCTTTCTTGGAAGTGTGATCTCCAGAATGTTCTTAATTTAATAAATATCTTCAACACCTGAGTGAATATTGGCCTTCTGAGGGTCATACTTTGTATACAGCTAGCTTTTTTACTTTAGGGCTATGTCCTTACTAATTAGGTGTCAGCCATCTCTGTCTTGGGATGACTTGTTCCTGAACATTATCCATTTGCTTAATCTCATTTTATTTCTTCTGATGTCATTTTAGGAAACATTCCTCTGGGTGTAAATTCAATTGCATTTTCCATAGTAGAGAAATGACCTTTCAATTTGATCTTTTAACAGTTAGAGCAAGACAGAAATATATTTGTACTTGGGCATGTCTATCTGTCTGGGAATCTGTGCACCTTCTGAGTGAATGATAAAATTTGCTTGCATTCACTGATGCAGACACATATTCAAATGCAAAGGTATATTCCATATATATATGATCAAGTGGTTTAGAATTAAAAGGGGGGAAATGGACTGGGTCATCACATTGCCTATCAACTGATGGGTAGATTTATGGGAGACTGGGAGAGACTCACAAAGTCAGTAACATTAAGTTTGCACATAAAACATTATCAATACAAGGAAAATAAAAAAGAGAGTCCCATGTTTTGTTTCACATCAGATTAATAACCAAGGCCTTGAGTTATGTCTTGAATTTGCTAATCATTTTAGTTTTGAAAATACTGTGCATATTATTTTACTCATCAATTACTTCACAGTATTACTTAATGAGTAGATTGTGGCTTCTCTTCTCCTCCACTAAGCAATGAGATTTCCTTCAAAGCATTCATTATGGTTTTCCTAAAGTTCAGATGTCCCATGATCACTAAATTTTCAACTTAAGTCTTTCTAGCTAATTAGCTACAAATCTGTGACACTGTACTTTTTAAAATGTTCCTCTGATGACCTTTTATTTCACTTTTATGTTAAGATTTATTTAATGGTCTGTATTCAATGGTATTTCTAGGTAAAATGATATTAAATAGAGGGAAAATGTGTCCTTTACAATATGTAGATTTATCTAGTCTCTACAGTTGTGAGGCTATATCAATAAAATTCACTGACATATTTCTAATTCCTCAGTTGTCATTACTACTAACAAAACTAATAAAATTATTTCCTATGGTACAAAAGTGAAAATGTTTCTACTAACAAATAGACACACTTCTTCCAACATTCTGCTATATTAAGAAAGAAGTAAAATGTACAATTTCAAGACACTTTATAATGTATCTTTAAAAGTAAAACACACACACACGTATATGTATGTATAGAATATGTGCTCACATGAGTATGTGTACACCGTATATGTGCTCACATGAGTATGTGTACACCACATGCCACAGCATGTGTCTAAGGACAACGTGTAGGAACTGGTTCCCTCCTACCATGTGAGTTCTAAGGGACTGACTTCAGCTCTGGCAAGTACCTTTACCTGCTGAGTCATCTCCAAATCCTGAGAATATTTTGAAATTATTTTTTAGCACCGTATTAACTATTATATAAAGTGTTTTGTAAAAAGTGCTATAAATATGTTTCTAGTAGACAGTTTTATATTAGCTTTCATAAGAAATATACAATTATGAAAATATAAGATACAAAGTAAGTCATGCTTCAGGCTCATTCTGCGTGATCTAAAATGTGTGAAAATGCTACCAACTCTGTAGTGTATTTGCATCATGAACTAAAGTGAAATCACCCAACCTTCACATATCTAATATTTTCTTCACTCACAGGGAAAACAATTCAAGAGCAAAAAAAAAATTCACTTTGAAATTATTAACCTATTTAAATTTAAGGGAAGTGGAGCTGGAGAGGTAGCTCAATAGTTAAGTGCACTTGCTGCTTTTACGGAGCACTGAGTTCTTTCCCAGCATCCAGAGTAGGTGGGTCACACCTCCTGTGACTGCACCTCCAGGGGACTGACCTCTTCTGGCCTATGTGCACACGTGGAGATACATGGCATATTCTCACATACACATATACACGTAAATAAAAATAAATCTTTTAAAAATTAAGGGTAAAAATAAATGAGGATATAGGCAAATGATTTACTTTGTGTTGATTTACATGAAAATTATCACATTTGACTTATATTTTATTTCATCAATATTCTCTGAAGAGTAAATAAAAGTTATTATTTATACATATACATATGTGCTGTGAAAATTTTAACAGCACATATCATATTTATCTGTAATACTTATGTTTAGATGATATAATTAGAATGAAATAACCTAATCATACAAAAATAGCTGATATTAGTTGAGATACTACTAAATGTACACTAAACAACCAAATTATCTTTGATTTCTTGAATGTTTTTTATTTGTTTTTTTAAATTAATTTTTATTATGTGTGTATGAGTGTTATGTCTGCATGTGTGAGTGCAGCCATGTCGTGCAGTGCCCACGGAGGACAGATGAGGTCATCAGATCCCCTAGTACGGGAGTTACAGATGATTATTAGCTCCCATGTGGGTGCTCTTAACCGCTGAGTCATTTCTCCAGCCCTCTGTATTTATCTGTTGACATATTTCGTTTCTTGGATCTAGGGTCTTATTCTAGCCTAATATGGCCCAGAATTCAGTGTATTTCAGGTTTTCAGCAGTCTAGTCCATTTTAGCCCATGCCATTAACCACCTTCTTTAATTTTATTCATTTAAATTTTTACTATGACTTTTATGCATATAAACAATGATTTTTCCATTAAGGAGAGACTGACTGACATTGTTAGCTTTTTAAAGATTTGTCTTGATTTTTAGTTATGGGCCTATGTACACATTGGCGGGGTGTGTACATGGAAGAGCAGGTTGCAAATCGGAGCTGTTGGTTCAGATCTCCTAGGAGCTAGAAAATGGTGGGAGGGCGATGTTGAACCACATGACACGGTCGCTGAGAACTGAATTCAGGTCCTCGGGAAGAGCAGTGTGGACTCTTAATGACTGAACCATCTCTCCAGTCCTACTCCTTGTAGTTTTATTAATTAATATCGCCAGTACATGTCTCTCCTTTTAGAGATACATATACATTAAATGCTGGATTCATTTCCAAGCTGTGCACATATGCACGTTATAGCTATTTTTCAAAGGCTTATCAAGTGTCTACGGTGGGTTACTGGGCAAAAATTCTCTGAAAAGAATTTGTTCTTACCTTCTAAGAATTCACTGTGTAGTACAGAAAACGGTAAAAATGGACACATTGATACACCCATAAATTCAAATATGATACTTAGGTAAACCCATACTGTATCCCCAGAGTACAAAGGAGAAGGCAGATACTAGATCATGATTACGATCAGAATGCATGAGTCGTTATCTGGACATGCCTCTGAATTATCTTCCTATTTTATTCACTTTCATAAAAAACAATAATCACAGTTCAATGAGAAAAATCAAATGGTATAATGTGTGTGTGTTATTCAACATTACAGAGCTTAGGTAAATGCTAATACACTTTATTTTTTCTTCTCAAAATTATTTACATTATTTTGATTTAAAGAATATTTTGTTTTATAGCTTAACAAATAATGTTTTTGAAAATTTCAAAGAATGAATGAGTATTTGCAAACACAGGGAAGCATCAAATAAGGGTCCCATGCTGTTGTTTAACCTAAATTACAGGTGGGTTGGTCAGACTTAAATAAAACATAAATATTTTCTTTTTTAGAATAATAAAACAGTTATAAGAATTAATGTATATCACATTATAAGAAATATAACCAACAGTATTTCCATATCTTAATCTGAAATAATTTGCACAGATAAAATAAATACAGACTTTAAAATATCTGAATAATATGAAGATCTTATCATTGTCAACTTTCATGTATTTAAAACTTGCAAACACTAAAAATAGAGATAGTGAACACACTGCATACCTTTTTATCCACGTTTTATCAATCACTCTAATTCTCTTTATTTTTAAAAGAAAAAAATAAACAAATATGTTGCACCCAAGAAATTATAAAGGAGGTATTTTGTTACTACTCAGATAAAAATGATTCATTAGCCAATGCTCCACTGCTAAACTAAAAATGTAATAATCAGAGAAGCAGAATTCACCTAGAACCTTGAACATGCTTTGATCCCTACTTATAAATTTAAGTTATCATACCATTAATCTGACATACCACACCATCAAAACAGGCAAAGTCAATGGGATACATTATTTAATATGACCTTCATTCTACTGAACTCCACCACTGTATGAAATCTATAGAGTATACAAGGAGGAAGAAAAGTGCTACAATGAAAACCAAAAAGAACTACTAAGCCATTTTAAACATTCAGGTCACGCTCCTGCTGTCAACGTGTTTTGTCCACAACTTCCTCTTCCTTGTCTCCCTGAAACAGCTGTTTGTCCCTCTTTCCTAGGAGCAGATCTGATGGCTTTCCTCCTACACTCACATATATCTTTACCTAACTTGTATTTCTCCCACATACAGTTTAACTCTAATTTCTCTAAAATCTGTTTGTTCTTTAGAATAACCAAGCAAAAAATCCCTTGTCAGACAAATCCTTGGAACTACTTTTTTCTTTTCCCTGACATTCATCAATATTCTCATTCTTAACCTTGAACTGTGGTTTTTGAAGTTACCTCTGTCAACATTACTCCTCTCCTAGGAATATTAAAAGCCCAAACTGCATTTCGATTTCAGCTGGCACAAATGCAGGAACATTTTCTTTTGCAGACATCTTTGAGTGTAGAGTCCTCCTTCTTCCCTACGTTAACCTCTGCTATCTAGATCTGTCAGCCTATTGTCTTTCTCCCTCCCATCAATCATCTGATGACTTCACCTATCAATTTAGGTTTCTTTAGGTTGGTTACTTCAAAATATTTGACTCAAGTTCTTGTCTTCCTTTAAAATTATTAGAATATGTATTATTTTAGCATCTGAATTATTTTACTTCGATTTCACTATTTTTACTTCTTATTTATAATGATGGAGTTATTATCAATCCATTGTTTGTACTTCAAGCTGGTATCATTTTTTCTGCTCTTTGTCCTAAGTCCTACATCTCATCAAATACCAGTTCACCTTGATCCCTCATTCTGTACCTATTAAACTGATGGTCCTGAAATGGAAAAGACTCTGGATTATTCATGATGCCCTTATTAATACATGTTTAGGCCTGGGGAGAGTCAATATTTTGCTTTCCTGTTCAAAGACCTACTGTAAACTGAAGTCAGATACCACAAACATACTTATTCATTCCTGATCCTGCAGCATTATTCACAAGAACAAATTATTGAATCAGCCTAGGTGTCCATTAACAGATAAATGAATAAAAAACATACGGTATATATACACAATGGAATTTTATTCAGCCCTAAACAACAATGATATTGTGTAGTTTGTGAGAAAACGGATGTAATTAAATCACAATATTAAGTGAGGTAAGCCAGACACAGGAAGAAAAATAAGGCATGTCTATATTTTCTTGTTGCAGGAGTGGGGGGAGGGTCCTAAAATTATAGATACACAAAACATACATATATGTGAATATATATTTTACATAACAGTGAGGCTAACAGAGAGGGAAATGAAGAAACGAGAGATGAGGAAATAAGATGAGGCTGAGTATGATCATAATGTATGATATATTTCAAAGAAATTGTCTTTACGGAGCCCAAATTGCATATAATGAATATACGTAATTAAAACTGAGGCACGTTTGTACAACTCTAACAAGTAAGATTGTTGACTTCATGCCTCTGCCACTGTGCATATGCCTCTATCTTATATTCTGTTTTCTATCGTAACAAACACTAGCGATGTTTAAGTAAGTATTAAGCCTTTCAGTAGTCTTCATCGTATCAACTATCTTCTTACAGAGCTTTAAGATAAATGGAGATTTCTCTTGTGGCACCTTATTTTCTATAATGCCTCAAAGTGTGCATGTTATTCTCAAAGACAACTTTACAATCTCTAAATGATAAGACTGCCACATCTCTCATTTGTTCCTGATGTTTCTATCTTTTGGAATATGACCGGACACGACCGAAACTATACCTTACTCTTACAAAATTCAGGCAAAAACATTTTGTAATGGTTTCAATAGGTAAGATATTATTCCATTGACTACAATTTTAATGTGCATATGTTTATTTTAGTGTTTGTATCAAATCTCAGAAGATTCTAGAATTTGAGAAAATAACCATGTATGTCTTGTATCCCAATGTTCCAAACCCACTATTCAGCATATATTATTCCATAAAATAATGATAAGAGACCTTATGTACTAAGATTATTCTCATATAAAGCAAATTACAGCAGCTAATTTATTATAGAAATTACACAAATTGTTTCAAAAGAGCAGCTTTTAAAATAATAAGGTTTTATTTTGCGGATCAGAGAAAACTGCTCTTCTTTTATTATTCCAAGAAAACACTCCAAATTGATTAATGACTTATATTTAGAATTTGCCTATAAAACAGTAGCATGATAATCTTGGTAGTTAGATATACTTTCTTCTTTAATGGGCATTGGGATAAAGATTTTCCTTAATACTTCCTATGGTGCATTCCAACCTGCATATTAGATATCCTTGTTTCTTCCACATAACTTTGCTATCAAAAGGACATGGAAATGCCATCCTCAATGGTATGTAAAGCAGATCTGTTACAGCCATAAGAATTTAACTTTTGATGGATGGAGTGACTGGATCGCATAGGCTAAAGTGTTTTCTATTTAAAGAAACCAACTTTGCATTTGATACAACCTAATACATTATATAGTTTCCATTGGTCTACCCATTCAAACACAGTCTTGAAATTTCATTTTAACCCTGAGCTCCTGAGAAGACAGTATGTTGTCTAGTTATAGTTTACTACAGTTAGGTCCCTCTTTGGGCTCCACTGATTTGAGTCAGAAAAAGACAACTGGAAACTACAGACCTTAAAGTCTACATGAGATACACACATTTCTATGTTTCCTAAACAAGTTAAAAATGTCTGCTGCAGGGAGAATTCCCCTGAACTGTATTCCTTTTGATTCAACTTATGAAAAACCAAAATCCTAGTCTCTCAAATAATGTACTTTATATTTAACAGACTAAGGATCAATGCTCCTCTGAAAACATTTGTCTAAGTCAATTGATCATATATGTCTTGGATAAACCGGAATCCCAATACTAAAACTGTATTTGAATTACTAGGGAGGTGGAGAGAGAAGGAATGTCAGAGCACATACATTTCCGTGATGGTCTCTGGCAGATTAGTGGGGATCTCAGTGAGACCCTTTCCCCGGCAGTCTACAATATTGTTGCTACAGGTACATGCAGCAGGGCAGTGTAACACACTGCAGGAGGGAGCCATAAACGACTGGTGACCTAGGACAGAGGGGGAAAAGCATGGGTTAGATTTTGTCCTCTTAAATTGTGTAATGCTGAATCGTAGAGAATTAACACAATTAAGAAAGCATGCGTCAGACAAAGTTTTTTTAATGCTTATTAATTCAATGGCCTTAATTTCTAAAAATTCATTTTGGAAGCATGCATTTATATTTGGGGTCAATATTCAAGTGAAAGAAATGAGATTTTAAAAATTAGTCAGAAACCTGGTAACATATTTAGAACTTAAAAAATTATTATTAAGACTGAATACAGATTGAAGACCAGAATTCTATTCTAAAGTAATCTCTGAGTATCCAAAAAGCAGCAACTGCAGAGTAATCTATATTAATTTCTAATATGCTTAGATAGCACTTGGTTTTAATCAAACTCACATGGCTTAATTTCCTTTGTCTCAAAATAAGACTTCCATCTTGTTAGCAAACTGTTGCTCAAATTAAGTTATGATATGCCAACAAAGTGGGAGAAAATTAGATAAAGAAAGTAGGATGTCTGGGTAGATTTAAATTGCTGCTTTTTGAAGTTATTATACTAATTTGTGTGATGCCATTCTGTAATCGTTCATCTGTAGGATTCTCTTCAGGGTTTCATCTGATTTAAAATTTACTATGAGGAGTCACCTGCGCATATATAATTTTACTATGAATTTGAAAACAAAAGGATTATGAAATGAGATCTTACTATTTGAGTGATGAAAAACAGAACATCACTGGACAGGCTGCCTCAGACAGGCACCTGCTCAGCTGTGGTTCCCGGAGGAAGGCAGGGCATCCCTCTGGGATCTGCTGGGAAGGGTCCCCAATGTGCCAGGAAGAGAATGGGAGCCAGCAGATAAACTCATTCCAGTACAAACACTCTCAATCTACAACAATATTCTAATCTAAAAACTGAAAGAAAGGAAACATAGAACATATAAACTTGCCTTCTTCCTCTTCTAGAAAGCAGCAAGGAAAAAGCAGAGAGAAAAAACGTGGTTAGTCAAAGAGTTGTTAGTCATTTATTTGGATTTTTTAAAAGCAATCAAGGCATACTGAGAAGGTTCAGCATGATATCATAAGAGAATTATAGATAGATCATAAATGTAGAGAATATATTTAAATGTCTGCAAGACAGCTTCTAATTTATAATTATGAGCTAAAATTTTTTCCTTACTCCTTTAAAATTGTTAACTATTTATGAACTATGATAGTCATCTCTTGTAAAACATGAGGTAAGATTCCAGGACCTTCATATCAAAATCTGTGAATGCAAAAGTTGCTTATGGAAAATGGCATTGCATTTGGATATCCTCTCATGATATGAATCATTTTTAGATTTCAGATTACTTGCAACATATTTGTAAAACTGTATTGTTAAGGGAATTATGTAAATAAAATGTCTACATATTTTCAGTATAAATAATTTGGTTTTAGAACTCATTTTGATCTGTCATTGGTTGAATCCATGTTAGTGAAGGCCATGGGTACAATGAGTCACAGGAAGTAACATCTTCAGTTTTTAAAATATTTTATTTATTATTTTACGTGTATGAGTGTATTGTCTGCATGTATGTAAGTGACCCTATGTTGTGCAATCCCAGAGGAGGTCAGAAGAGGGTGCTGGACTCCCCTGGAACTGGAGTTGCAGATGGTTGTTATCTGCCATGTGGGTGCTATGAATTGAATCCATGTGCTCTGCAAGACCAACCAATGCTCCTAACCACTGACTCAACTCTCCAGTCCCAGGAATTAACAATTTGTAACAGGAGCTGTGGTAGGTAGTCAGTGGTGGAACTCTTGTCAAGGTGTTCGAGACCCTGGGTTTGATCAACAGCATGACTAAAAACAATATGTGTTTCATTGTATTATTTTTAACTATGGTTCTGACGCACATTAAGCCGTAAAACCAGAAAATATTTTGTTATAACTATATAAATTGTGTATCTACATACATCCTTATACGTACTTATGTATACAGATTTAGATCCTTTAACTTGACCATAGTTGGAAAAGTGTATTCTTTTGTACCATATTTTAGTCTGTAACACAGCAAATACATTTTACATTTCATTTATTATATGGTTGTTATAGGGAGTCAAAATAAGATAGCTGTATGTGAAATATTTACATACTGCTTGTACACAGAGAACACAGAAAATGTTAGTTACTGATATTTTTTTATCCATAGCTTACTTATGTGTGCAAAGTTTTGTTACTTAAGTTAGTTGTATATTTATTTTAACTGTAACTGAATCATAAGTTCATATATTATATATGTACACATATGTACATATATGAGAAAATACTCTATCATTTTATAATTACAATTATTTAATTTTGAATCATAGAGCTGGGATCCAAGAGTAGCTAATCATTTTTCATTAGTTAATATAAAAGTAGATAATAATGTTTAATTAAAGAGAAAATAACCACTTGTAAGTTGAACTACAATCAAGGTATTTGCTATATTCTTCATGGAATGCCAACTTGAAAATTATATATTTATAAGCAATCAGTAACTCAACCTAAGATAGGAACAACTATCTTAGAACATATTCTTCTTATCAGTGCAAAAGAGGTTCTGCACCAAATGTGATCTGTGCATGATAACACAGTTGGGAGGAAAACCGAAACTTGGAACTTTCATTCTTCACACCTTTTATGTACTAGTATAACATTACTGTAACATAGCTGAGCTTTCTCCCTTACCACTGCAGACAAATTCTCGTTTTTGAACTTCTGCTACGTTATGCCCCCTCAGGTGAGAAGGGCCCATACACTGAGTGTACAGGCCCACCCGAGGCCTTTGACGAAGCCAATCTGAGAGCCAGGCCAGGTGGCAATCACAGTAGAGGTTGTTGGAATGCAGTCGACTGAATCAGAGGAAGGAAATTTAGATCAAGAAAATGGGAGAAAGTTAATTCAAAATTTGAAAATTCATTTATATAAACATATACCTTTATGCATGACTATAAACATAGATAATCTCTGAGAGTTCTAATCCAAATATTTTTCAAAGAATTCAACCAGTTAACAAACACAGAACCAATTCATTTCCTTTACTGAACTATGCAAAAAGACAGAAAATGTAGCAGGACAATGGAATAATTTTGTCTATATTTATTTGAAAAATAACAAGAATTAAAATTAAAATCAATGCAATTTTATGCTGCAGCTCCAACATAATGAGAGCCAATGGAGGTGGGCCAGGGCTGAGGGAAGGTGCATGCTAACTAAAGTTGTATTTAACTCATGAGTTAAATATCAGTAAGCCCTGATTATTGATCTCTATAGCAACTGTTTGTAAAAAAATTTTGTCAGAGCACCTTTTTGCTTATCGAGACAGAATAATAATCAGTAAAAACACAATTTTGTTCATATCCCTCTTCTACATTCTCTCCCTCTCCTTCTCTTTCTTCCTGTCCCTGTCCCTCTTCCTCTTCCTGTCCTGCTCTCTCACCCTCTCTTCTCCCTCTCACTCCCTCGTCTTTTCCCTTTCTTTCAAAGAAAAGAGAAGAGCTGCTTTGGGCTCTTAAGAACTATTCCCAAAGAACCAAGACTGAAATTAAAAGGCATAAGTGGCTGGAGGGAGGGAATTAAGTCAGTCCCTCTATGTTGGCAGGATCCTCACAAGATCATGGATTGCTTCCAAATGGCAAATGGTACTTCTCCATTAATAAAATATCAGACAAATGTATCCACTAAATTAGGTAAATGACTTCAAACTGGCTTTTATGTTTGTTTAAACTCAAGAAAAGGACATAGAACACTATAAATCAAACCATCATTCCTAGAATTGCCTATGACATAGTAAGGCCATTTTAGCCCTTTGTAGCTTATGTGTTCAATTCTAACCCAATAACGGTAATGGACAGTAAAACATATAACTCAGTCAGAAAGATAATTGGACTATAAAAATGGAGTTTTCAAGTACCAATGCTAGTATATAAAAGTGAACTAACCAAAGAGAGGGAGTTTAAAATTCAAAGGGCAGCACTGTGTTCACCTTGATTCTGTGTCTACGGACCATGTCATCTCGCATCAAAACTAGAAGGTACCCTCTGGATTCACCACAACATTTTGTGAAAGCTGGTAAATGCCTGCTCAGTTTCCTGAAAAATCAAAGTGCTGGACTTTGGTAGCCTCAGTGGTACTTCTACCTGATTCTTCTCGAATCATTTCATCTAAACCTGGGGTCTCAGTGACTGAGACTTGATGTATGCACATTTGCAATGAGAAGAGACTATGAAGGATCTAAAAGCTGATTTGCAAGACAGACTAGTATGGGTCTAACAGAAATAGCACTATGCCCAGGACAGGTATTTTTACAGCTTCAGTAGATTCATTTTTACAGGCATTGAAATCATGGTCAATATATTTCAAACACATTACATAAAGTTAACAGAAAACTAATTTTGTCAAATGTTGTTTGAGTGAATGAGGCTGTTAATTAAGTCACATTCATCTCATTCTCAGAGCCAAAGGAAAACTGAATTTAGCTGTATTTACACACTCTTAGAATTCCTTTATTTTGTTACATCATGTTCCAAATGAATAATGTGTTTTTACATACAGGATCAGACTTTAGTGAAAAAATATATTAAATTGGTATTGCCAAGTTCTTAAAAGTCTTATAAGTCAATATACTTTTTATTAAAGAATGAAAATGAATGTGGTTTCAGTAATAAACTATTTGCTTATTTATTTGATTATTCATTTATTTAGGTTTTCTTTTTGAGACAGCCTCATAGAGCATAGGCTGGCTTTTAATTCACTAAGCAGAGCCCAGCCTTGAACCTCTAAATCTCTTATTTCCTAAATATCATGATGAGACTTGTGCACTACCTTATCTGGCTCTGTGATATACTCTTTTAAAATGTAAAATATTCTAAAAATCTAATCAAATTAGCTTTATTTGATATAATTTTTTTTCTTTCCCCAAACCTACATTTTTGTTTTTTTTCCCAATTATTTCTCACATATTATATATAATACACTTTTTTAAGTCTGGGTGATTTTGAAACACAATTCATTTAAGATTTATATCTTAAAATACTATAATTAAATATTTCCAACTTGGGTTTTCATGATTACTTTTACTTGAAGATAAAAATTATTTCAAGCTCATACCATATTTCACAAAAATATCTTTATGTCCATGTGTAAGCTCTGAAAAGATCTTTTGAAATATAAATGCTGACACAACTTTAATTATTCAAGGACCAGTGGATAGTACTCTTAATTTTACATTATAAAGAATGTTGGAGCACCAGTTTAGCTTTATTAGGTCTGCTTGCAATAAAATCATAAAGATTTCCCATTTATCATTTCTGACAGCCAATCAAGGAGTCTTCTGCTTCTTAATGGAATGTGACCTCTATATAGCTCAAAGTAAATGTTTTTTTTTTACTCCAAACTTTCCATAGTGCATATCATTTTAAGGAAGCTTTTAAGTTTTCAAATAACTGTACATTTACTAAAATACCACTTCTACAACTATTTGAAAGTTGCCTTTGCCTTGCCTATGCCACAATGAACTAGTAGTCCTGTACTTTGCTTATTAAAAGTAGATTTGAAGAAACATTATCATTTAATTAAATTCATCCCTTTTACACTGCGACTACTTACAACGTCCTAAGTTTAGGCATATGGTTGAAACTTGCCACAGAAAGTCGAGTAATGTTGTTATTGTTGAGTGTGCTGTAGAATTAAAAACAAAAAAAGGTTTTCATTAGATATATTTTCATTGATTATTTTATATTACCGTATCAAAAACTGCTCATCACTAAATTTATGCACAACAATTAACTCCCTGGTAGAGAGGGCATACAGAGTCACTGTTCTATAGAAAATACCATAATTAATGTCATATTTTAATATACTGGTGTCCACTCAGATCTGTACAATGTTTGCTGCAAATGTGTGGCTTAGGTGGATGTACTGCTGCTACATCACACTTTGGCATGCTTGTCTGCTTTCAAAACTGGTCAAGGAATGAGCATACGAATGTCACCACTGGAAAAAGGGCACATTTCTTCATATGTAATTCATGTGCATGAATAAATTAACGTTCTTGAATTATCCAGTTGAACTCTTATACCAGCAATACACAGACATTTCTGCCTGGTCTTGAATGAGAAGAGTACAAGTATTGTTTGCTATGGACAACAGTTGCTGTTGAGATTTGGGTACAAAAACATAGATCTAAATTTAGTGTTTGCATTGGGTGGGATGAGGAGGCTTGTTCTGGCTGCACACTGAAAGCTGAATGCTTTCTAGCAGTTTTAGTTGTGGAAGAATACATTGTCCTTTACTTTTTTTAAAGCCGTTTAGTTCCGATCACATTTACAGTCTATAATGGTAGAGCTGGAAAATGTGCAGTGGAAAAGTTATGGTGAAAACAGTCCTCACTTGGTTCATATTGCTCCTAATTTCTTCAGAGTAATTATTGTTGGTTAAATTAATTATTTTTATTTTGAGAGTAGCAAAAGAAGTCAGTTGAAGGAGAATCCCTTTGAGAAGTGAAATCTTTCACTTTAAGCATCAGGATATACTTTAGTAGCATTTGAGAAGACGGTCATTTTCCTTGAACACAGGAAGTTCATTAGACAATATGAGCCAATGAATTCAATGTTTGGCAGACATGCTACAGAAGTTCTTTCCCTATGTGGCTTAATTTAATTCATTAAGTTACTTTGTATGTCTTAAAATACATTGGAACACTGAATAGCAAAGGAGCGTCCATCAGTGTTCTGGGCCAGCAGGTTCAGTGCCCTATTGTACTGAGTTTAAGTTGGTCCCTCATCCTCCCTAGTCCCTGTGTGATGTCTCCAATCATCATGGTTGACATTTTGCCTAAAGAGGTTTTCCAGGTCTAGCTTTGTTCACAGTCATTGATTCATAAACTCAATATTTCTAAAAAAATTGGAAGAAAGATTGTTCCACTAATTTCCTTTTTGAGGTTCCTGGGAAAATCCGGCTTTTGGCCATCTTCCATAGTACTGAGACAAGAGACTACAGCTTAACTGGGATGACAGAGAGTATCATAGCCAGCTCACCAAAGCCTTTGCTGTTCTCCACTGTCATTCTGTTTGTTTTTTTTTTTTAATCATAAGTACTTCTTTTTAAGCAGATATAAAGATTTTATTTAAAATATTTCAATATAGGCTTAACTGTGAGGATTAGGGGTTTGGAAGGCCCTCAGAATATACTAAGATGTACTCAAGCGTGGGTTTGAATGATACAAGAGAGAGCCTATCTGTTCTTCACCTCTCACCGATTCCATTTCTCTGCTTACTTCCCCATTCATTCTTCTTGTCTGACCTCCTCTTGTCACTTTAAAGTCACTGCCAAATCTCCCCCAGAATCACACATCATAGACCTAGTCCATCAAGGCCATTCTTTTGTGCTTGAAGAAGCTTATCCCCTTCGGTCTTGTTCTCAGACAATCCTACAGAGTCGCTCGCTTTCTATTTTCACATCTCACTTGTACATCCCTATGATGAACCACTGTTAAATAAGTTTCTCCTCATACCCAGATAATCTAAGAGAAATTCAAAACCTCTCTTCTTATTAATGTTAAGTCTTTGCTCTTTGTCTAACTCATGACTTTGTGTCAGCTCTACAGGAGAATTTCCCCTTTCTCTCTTTTCCCACCTTCAAAATTTGTGCTGACTTAACATGACTAAAATTTGTGGAGTACAACCCTACTGAAATGTGATTTTAGGGAGATATTTTAAAAAGTATTTCAGACATAGCAAACATGCATTAATTATAGAATATACCTTGCTGCATTAACATTCTAAGGACAGTTTTCATTGTCTGTTGAAACATACCTATCATTTGAAATATTTTCTCACAATGATTTTTCATAAAATATAACAGAGTGAATACAGTTTCTTAGTATTTTAATCATTGTCAATGCTGACCAAGCATACTATAAACATTAAGACTCAGTGATTGAAAAATAAGTGAAATCAACAAAATTGTCCTAAAATCAGCACTTAGTAACCTTGTGTTTACTAAGTATGATGGCAGAGACAGACCATGGCTGTGAACAATTTGTGTTCTGAAAGAGGAGAAGTCACCCTCTCTTCACTCATTTGTATACACTCTATCCTACGTGTAAGTAATTTTATTTATCTAACTTCAAGATTTTCTTTTTGTATTGTAAATATATTGTAGTATAAAAGACAACTTCTTGGGAAAATACAAAATGACTCCTCTGAAATCGTGGACAACCTCCTAGACTTTATGATTTCGTCTTTCTTATGTCTTAGTGCCAGGAAAGTGCAAGACTTGGCACCATGTCTAGTATTTAATGGACATGACTCACTATGCTTCAGTTTAATTAAATTATGCCCACCCTATAGGAAGGAGAATGTAATATGAGCAATTTCATTCCATTTGAGAGTCAATGACATTTTCCATTTCTGAGTGCAATGCCCAAAGAAGAAGAAAACATTGATTGAAACTAATTTAGTTTTCAATGTTGTTTTTCATAGCTATAAAATATTTCATTTTACTTTCTATCAAGCAGAACTGTAGATGAACACAGTTACTGAGCATAGACATGATGAACCTACTTTCTGCTCTCAACTCCCCTGAGCTTTCAATTGACATCTTGGACTCTATTTCACATTTTCACTAGAGTTCTTATGCCAACCTAACACACTCAACGAGCAATTAGATTGATTACCCCATAGTCTCTCATTTGGGCTCAAAAATGTCAGACATTCAGGTATGTTCATGGAAGAAAAAATAAACATTAATTCATTGGAAATCTGAAATTCCAGATGAAGATTAAGTTACTATTCTATTATCTTCACAGGATAAGAAGACAACCAGCCTCCTAAAGACTCTGAATTCCGAGGACCTTCTTTGGGAATCTGTCATACTTAATGCTTGTGATAGATCCCAGAATTTTGGAATTTTATCCAACCTGGCTTTATTACCTAACCCTTGTTGGGAATCATTAAAATATGTGAAATTAAAATTATGTTACAACTTTCTTAACATTACAAAATTTCATATAAAACATTGAACTATTTTAAAAAGACACTCATAACATGGAGCAATTTCAATTATTTTCTTCTATAAACAATCGCTGACCAACTTATATCTCTTGGAGATGAATATATTAAAATTTTCAATAAAATTTCCAGTGGTTTGAATTTTATTTACTTCTATGAACTATTGTTCTTAAGTTATCATGCTGATGTGTTTCATGATACTGGTTCTTGATAAAGGCAAACTTTAGGAATTTTATTAAGATAAGAAAATAAAATTGATTCCAAAGTCTTTCTGATTCTAAGAATAAGCACTGCGGTTTACAACAAATAAGTGAACACATACTTATTCTATGAGTGAGTCAAGTGTTTCAACAGCGAGCATAGACCCCTCCTCCTCCTCCTCCCTCTCCTCCTTTCCCTTTCTCCATTTCCTCTCTCTCCGCTCTCTCCATCCCCCTCCAGACAGAATAGGTAATGGTACTCAGAACAAAAAGTGGCTTTATATTTAGAATGTATAAAATGTATATCATAAACACTGAATAATTTTCTTATGGAAAACATTAAGAATTCTTTCAACTGAAATAAAAATACCACTGTTGTAGAGAATCGTTTATATTTTTATGCTTTGTGATTTATTTAAATCAATGTATTAAGGCATAAATCTTTAAAATAATAAGCAATGAGACATCTAGAAACTCTTCTTCAACTTGTAATAAAAATTTTAAATCACATAGAAAGCACTAAAATAACCATCTTAGTTGAACAATAATTTGTTGTCAGAGTTTATTTTATTTAAATGAACTAAAAAATAACCAATTAATCTATTTTGTTAGTGAGGGGGATTTGATTGCTGTGTATCCTTCAACAAATAGACAACACCTTCAAAACTCTTCACATTTGGTTCAACATAGGCTTTCCGACTTAGTTCTGGTACGGGCGAAAATAAAACAGAAAAATATTTTTATTCATGGGAAAAATTTCTGGTGAAATTAAAAAAATCTAGAAATATTTGTTTTTAATGGAAAAAAAATTCTAGAAACACATACACAGTGCTGTGGGCTTTATTTAGTAACTAGAGTGTTCATTTAAATTATATTTTATGAAAATTCTTATCTCATCAAAACTAGGTTATTAACTGGAATTCAAGAGAGAATGCATAGTTTCCCCTAACCAATTTGTCAGCCACACACCCACCAAGAAAAGAGTATGCAACTATTATTCACAGCTGTATGCTGAAGTCTGAAATGGACCTATTCAGTGACTTATTCCAATTAAAAATTAAATTTCAAAGTAAGTTTTCAAAAATAGTTAACTCATGGAAAATTGCATGATTAAATCAGAAAACGCTGCATAATAACCACAAGCTATAACAGCATATCCAGCAAATACGTGGATGTATTCTCAAAGTTTTTATAAAATTGATTTTTTCACTAAGATTTAGGAACTTGGGAAATTCTCAAAGAGCTTTCCATCCTGTGAGAGTATTTTGTCGTAGAGAGCTCATTTGTGTGGCCTTCTTAAACATGGAATATTCATACGTAGGCAGGGTAGGCATGGTTTGCACATGCAGTTTTAACCATTCAATATTCATAGGAAGTGTTTTAAAGAGTACTTTTCGTTTAGGAGAACATTTTGACATAGGGTTCTAATAAGACAGAACTTAAGTCACCACATTACTGCTCTACCGAAAGAAAGCTCCTGTAAACAGTCAGAGAAACAAGCCAGCAACACTCACAGTACTTCCAGGTCCCGCAGAGCTCGAAATGCTCCATCCTCAATGCAGCTGATCTGGTTGTAATCCAGTTGCCTGTTAAATGGATTAGAAGACTGAATGTAATGGAGAGGGACAGTAGCAGGCTGTAGGTGACAGGAAGACTTCTGAAGGGACTGTGAAGCCCTGAGCACGCTTCCTAAAATGCTCTCTCTCACACATACTCAAACTGCTTAAGAATGTCACAAGCCATTCTGGACTCTCTATGCAGCTACTGAGATCTCTTTTTGTTCTGAACTGTCTGTGCAAACAGCAGGCCTTGGAAAGCCCCAGTAAATAATAACTGCACCTTATATTAAATGCCATAGGAATGCAATTTCATTACATCAAGAAAAGCTATCCATTAAGAGCTTTCAGCGTCATCTTGCTGAAACAATTTCATTAAGGTAAAGGACTGTAAATCACTTAATGTCACATGCACCCCCTCAGTGACCTAACAGAATCCATTTATCAGAGAAGCCCAGCTGCATGTTAATTCTACTATCCTTGGCAACGAAGAGCAAGACTACTTTCAGGTTTCCATCTTTTAAAAGCAGTTTTCTTTCCAGAACTCCAAATTGAAAAGGAAATGTTGCTCCTGGTGTCTCCCTTCTATTCCCTACCAGGAATGCTCATTAGAAAGCTTGAAGTCATCCTCTGTGAGGCTTTAATACTCTCAAAATTTGTATTCTTTTTCATTACATGTAAATTCTCTCTAATGTAGATATAGCATATTTTTTGAGTTATAAATCTTTCATTACTGTGAATCTTGAAGAAAATAAATTTTATAGTATTAGCAAATTTAATAAAGCATTAAAATAAAACATAAAACTTGTGCTTTTCTCTAAGATACTAACTTCAGGCGAAGACAATAAACTCCACATAAACTTCAGGTAGTTTGCTGAGGGGTACACAGAACTAAGATAGCAATTTTAAATGTTGCATCAGTTCATTAAATAAGTGATTCAAACAAATAACTCTTCTGCAATCGTCTAAGTACTGTATGTTAAAATTCAGTGATGGAAAGAATAAAAACCAATGCTTGTTGGCTAATTTTGCTCTTTTCTCATGTTTATTTTGAAATTCAAAGCTTTGCTATTCATGGTGAAAGTCCACTTTCTTGGAATAAACAGCTGAGTACACTATACATCCTCATGCTTATTTCCATCAGGTATTTGTGTGTCTAGTAGCTTGATGCTTAGAGGAATTATAATTCTAGTAGAGAAAGCATATTTTAATGCTTCACTGAGAGAGGAACGAACTCCCTGATGAAATAATCAGGTGAATTTTTACTGCTGTGGAAATGCGGACATACAGGTGAAATTATGATCACAATACAGATGCATCTCATTCTGTTTCAAGTTCAGAAGTTGTCAAAAGGACCAATTCACATTTGAGGGATGCTCTTAAATAACAGTTTGAACTTTTCCTATAATAGCTGATTCTCTCAGGACTACTCAATAAAGAACAGTGATTTAATTTGGTGACTTTCAGAGTGGCCTCTTCAGAGTCTTTACTTTAGAAATTATGTACATAGAGAATATCTCATGAAATATACATCTCATTTTAATACAGGTCTCCAAGGAACACAATCATACCCAAAACTAACTTGATGTCATATAAATGGTACATACAATCTAGGGCAGCATAAAAACAGGTGTTCCTAGGGAAGACACAGTTTTATTGCTTTGTAAGCATAGGCTTTCCCCAAATAATAGCTATGACTCTTGCTACTGTAATAGCATAAACCATTTCAACTTATTAGGAAGTAATGCAGAACTATAATTTCATTTTCCAAAAAGACTTTTAAAGCCTTGTGATATAATATGGCTGCTTCGGTTCCAAGAAAACACTTAGATTCTTAAGCACTTTTGATTTTTAAAGATTAAATTCATTTAACAATTAAGTTAATAGCCTTTTTATTTCAAGTGCTAAGTATACAGTTACACTACTATTCTCTAACCCCTTGAACAATTCATCAAAGCCATTTAAATTAGTACAATGGCATGAAGTGTTACCCTTGACATGCTACAAAAGAGAAATTGTTTCCAGACAAATTGGCAAAATCTTTTAATGCTATCAAATTTGCCTAATGCAGTCTCCAGGTTAATCTGTAAAAGGGTGAGTTGTATGTTTGCCCATATCTTATTATCCTTAGCTGTCAATGTATAAATCAGTGCTGACACAGCTTCTTTTAAATCATGCATACAACACACAAAGGGGAAGCTCTAGCACGCCAGAAAGCACTCAAGCAAATCTTGTCCTACAAGGGCTTAAAGGCCAATCACTTTCCTTATGCCAGAACAAGTTGCACTGTTGCTAGAAACTTAAGCAGTTTTACCCACTTTTAGTAGTACGTACTGTTCTTCACCATAAAAAAAAAAAAAAACTAAGCTTTCATGGTTGTTAAAATATTATGAATATTTTAGTTTAATCGGATCTAAGTTTCCCTTAAATTTTTCTGGGTGCCTGTTATGTTTCAGATGACATGTTTTCTAAGAACAAACTTAGTTCTGAAGTCTCTTGTACAAAAAGATAACCAAAAATTAGCAGGTGAATAATTTCTCCATGAATTGGCAGAATTTTTTGATAATCAAATGAGAGTTTATGGAAAGCCTTGTGCTCGCCTGTCTGCTGGGGAGACAATCTCTCCAGGCAGATGTCCATTTGTTTGCATATGGCTCAAGATAAACAGTGTCAAAACTGTGCAAAAGTGTAATTTATTTCATGATATCTGGACTCTTTCCTGTACCTTGTTTCCCTCACTCTGTTCATGTCCCTCTGAATGGCCCTTCAAACCTTGGGAGCTTGTGGTTCTGTAAACAAGAAAAGATCTGTTCTCATCCATGCATTTAATGACAGGCTGATTTTCTTTAGATGGGATTTTTCAATTCCACTACGGAATTCTTTGGAGTTAAGAGACTCAGAGGATGTATCCTTTTTTCTCATTTCTCCAAAAAGTATTGTTCTAACTATTCAATCAGAAACAAGGTAAATATTTTGATCTTTATAGAGACTTAAATAAAAAGGGCATCAATGGTCCAACAGACCAAATTCTGGCACTTTCACTGTACACAGTCTACTTCTTACAATGGGGAGCATTACTTATTTTCGGGAAAGAAAACAATACACTATTGAGGTTTCTCAGACCTTCAGTCAACCTGGATTAGCACAGGCTTCTGTGTCCTTTTTTTCATTTCCTTTTGTGTCTGTTCAGATTTGAAATCCCTTCTCCATTTATATCCTTCAGTACCCTAATTTGTGAATTTGTGTTTTCAAGCACTGCTTTATCTCATGGCAAATAAACAGATTGAAAAGATTCATCATCATCATCATCATCATCATCATCTCTCTGAAACTTAATCCTGTAATTTTCTTTTCTGCAGTACAGAAAGCTCCTCTGATATCTGGGAAACTCTAAGCTGCCCATTTTTATTTTTCATAGCTTGGGGAATATAGCCTCAGATCAGTCTACCAAGGGACTCATACACTAGGAAATAGCACTCTATTACTCACAACATTAAATATCTGAATCTGATCAGGTTTTAGTTCATACTAAAAATAAACTAGCTTAGTCTCCAAGTGCAATTCAATTCATTATCAGCATGCAAAAGATATATAACATTTCTGAACTTCAGTTTAAAAAGACATAATAAGGATAAAATTAAACATAACACAGTTTGAGGCACTGTATTATGTTCTCTTCAAGTATTTTTTAAAAATCTCTTATTTTCTTCCCTTAAAATTTAACTATCATACTGCATTTTAATCTGACATATAAAACTTACTTTCCTGTGTTAACATTAACTGATTGTGTCTCTACTCACAGGAAATTTGTATTTCTCTGCAACATCCAAACAATATAGTCAATTATTAACCGACTTTCAATTAGGATATGTAAAATACACTGAACTATGAAACAGCATAGAGCATTAAAATCCATAATAATGAGTTATCAGATAAGATCTACTAATATCTCAACAAAGTAAATCTGACCATGCTCTTTTGGTTGTATTTTGGCATTTTAAGACCAGAAATACGTGATATTTATATTGCTATAGAAAAATAAATGACTATGAATTTAGATTATTTAAAACATATCAAAGTGGTAAACGTCATTATAAAGAATGTACAGAAACCTGATAAAAATCACATGGAGAGAAAAGTCTCTTAAACTATGGACATAGTAACTTTCTATATGGATAAAATTCAATTCCATGACATTTTTGAAATATAAGCTCCATTCCAATTATTATTTTAAGCTATATTCCAAAATTTATATAATATATAAATAATGGAAAAATCCAATGTACCTATTTAAAAAATAGGGACTGTTATGACTGGTATGGTGCTGTGTTAAATGTTAAATGAAACAGGAAAGACCTTCAGATTTCTTGCTTCTCCAACATAGCTCAACCCATTATTTACCACTCAACCGCTACATCAGCACGCTAATTGATTTTGAACTTCAGATTATATTCTCAGATAATTCTTCATTCTTCACAAAGTCACTAGGTATTTTTCAGTGATGCGTTGATCTTGTCTCATGATGACAGGGATCAAAATTTGCTTTTCCTGCATTTTGTTTGTTTTACTTTGTTTTGCTTTGGAGATACTTGTGGGGATGCATTACATGGCCATGAAAGAAAGTTTATTATTGAATAAAATAGTTTAAAGCATCATGGATACAAGAAAATGCAAAGTTCAAGAAGATCTGATAGCTGACTTCATCAGAATTGCTGAAATTATCACAAATCAGATGCCTTAACAGTGAAGGCAGAAGAACTCGACTGCAGGACCAGGGACAGTTCCAAAGCATCTGTGAGTGACACTTGCTAAATGTCTGATTCATTCTCATTGTCATTCTCTCTCCAAGACATCTTGAATTTGTCAATCGATTCCACAGGTATCAAGTTGGTAAGGGTAGGACTTCATGAAATGAAAGTCATTTATCTATCTGTCTATCTATTTACATACCTATCATCTGTTTATCATCTATCATCACCATCAATTTATCTATGTTTCTATTATCTCTCTATATATGATCTATCATCACCATCATCTATTTATCTGTCTATGTTTCTTTCTATCTATTAACTATCTATTATCATCATCAATATCATCATCATCATTGTCTCTGTAGATATTGAAAATTCTATGTCATATTGAATTTCCATGGTATGTAATCTAAGACTAAGGACAACAAGCACCATTAATAATTCTTTCAAAATCTTTCTAGTCTAAAGAAAACTATCCATGGGGAAGCTGGGTATGAGAAGTTATAGGTTTTATTTTGATAGATAATGGATTTTAAAATCGTAAGTGAGAAATGAACTAAACCTAAAAACTAGCAAAAGAAACCTTGTGATTATGATAGGGTAATAAAGTCCTGCCCATGTGCAGGAACGTTCACAGAGATGATGGCTCCATGTTGGTTGGTCTGTGCTATATGGGAAATTCTTGATCCCTCATTGGGAATTATGTAAATGATGATGAAGAGAAACCAAGAAAGAAGTATAAAGAAAAGTCTACAAAACAGAGCGACATGTATTCACCTTTCTATGTACTTCTGATTGACTTGTATGGATGTGTTCCATTTGTTGGGGTCAGTGAATTAAAAAAAAAATAATATAAAAATAAAAATAAAAAGGGGAGGTGACACATTTTGAGCAAAGAATGAAAATTCTAAACAATATATGAAGATTAATTCTTCTGTTTGCCAAATCTTCTATGGTTAAGAAGCAATGTCTCAGAAAGTGGACTCTTTAATCCAAATATCATAATCATTCAAATTTACTGTCTAATTCATACCATGAATTACTGAACACAATCATGCTGAATAATTCTGCGACTGAGACCTTTGTCTATAAATTAAACATATATGAAAAACACACTAGTATTTTCTAAACCATATTTCCCTGAAGATTTCATTTTCCCAGAACAAAAGGATAAGACTCATAGGTACAAGTTTGCTGTAATTAGACAGGTGCAAGCAAGCAGGAAAAGAATAAAGTCTGGGGTCAATGAGAGACGAAAAATGTGTAGTAGGTACTTTGAAGAAGAACATGTGAAAGAAGCACAAGCAGGTGTGGTTTACTTTCCACGGAATGTCTGAAATAATTCATAAAAATGAACGATTTTGAGTATTCATTCTGAACTCAGTAATGAAAATAACCACATATTTAATCACACTTGTGATGTGAATAAAATAAAGAAAGCTGTCTCATTTTTAGGGTTATGCTCCTGTACTTCTTAAATCCTAGGGAAATATATTGTGGAATGTTTTTCTCATAAAACAAGGGATTCTTGAAACATTTCTGAACTCATAAAGTAAATACTTCAAAAGTATGTGCATAAATATCTCCAAATAAACCAAGACTAAAGGAGAATATTCTCCAAAATGATAATATTAACTAGAAACACCCATTAGATGATTGAAAATAATTCGATACTACTGCAATTTCTTACAAGATTGGATTAGTGGGCAACAAAGTTTCACAAATTCAGCGTTAAATCTATTAATTATATATGTAAATGTCTGAAGGAAAAGTGCTGTAAGCATTGGCTAACTCTCTAAAGAAACTTGAGTTGTAACTGCAGGGTATCATCAGTACATAGTTTGTGATTTAAAACTACACATGGGAATCCTATGAATATTGCTGTGGGGTCTGTTAAAACACTGTCATTATGCTGACACTGTATATGATTTTGTTTTCCTGATATCTGACTGCCTAAAATGTAAAGACAAAGCACTAGTTTGAGTTGTGGCTGGGGAAAACAAAATCAACTGCTAAGAGTGTTTTAATCAAGCTGTGAAATAAAGAAGAGATAAGCGAAAAACTTATGGTGACTTCTCCCTGGAGATGCTTAACACAAAGATGAATGTCCATCTGTCTAGAATAGTTTTAATGGGGCTTGCCTTGAGGAAAGGAAATAAAATCTTCTAATTTGCAATATTTCCACAGCATCAGTTTCGTATTGCCAGGATGCTGCCTTGAGCATACTTAGTCAATCTACAAGAACAAAGTAAGTGCTTTCATTGGAAATTGTGTAGAAACTAGAGTTTACTTTGCATATGCTCTAGATATGGCAGATCTGATAATGGGTCTGGATGGATTTTATGACAGTGCTCCACAAGGTGAGATCTTGGTGCAGCAGCTAAGACACGTATGTTTTCTGTTCTTTCTTTTTCTCTTTTATTCCTTGAATAACTGAGGCCCAACATATGATATTCAACTTGGAAAGGCACACATAGTCATGATAAATATAACTAAACATTGCTCATCTCTGTTCCTGAACACTAAAATTATCATCAATGGTATATTATTGACTTGATGGTTTACAGCTACTAGTTTAATGACACTACGAATTAAATTATTTTTTTCTTTTTAACAGATGTTTCTTATAGTTGTGAGATAAAATTAAACTCCATGCCCAGCCTCATGAAATGAGATCTATTGTTAACAATATGGCTTTAGATATTTTTAAAGATAAAGAGGTGCTTTTATATTATAGTATCATGCAATATTTTAGTTTTTTAAATGAATCACGTAAGACTTATGCATAGTGACGCTTCAGTTTTGCCCCCTTTATTTTTATGATATTTCATGGAATGCGAGGATTCTTTCTATTTTCCTATTTCAGTATACTCATTCAGCTTAACACGATCTCTGAAGTCACATTTCTTCCACGGAAATACAATTGTTGCAGGTGAATCTGTGAACATTGTGCTCCTCAGCTTCCCACCATGAAGATCCCTATGAATCTGGTCACTGTCTGATTCTTAAAAATGATCACATTTAAATTCTTAAGACACATGCGTGCACACAATAACACTTTGGTTTTAATATTTCAATCAAATAAATACCCTGAAGTAAGTAAGTACATATATAATGTACCCTTATATATATGCAAGATGTCCTGGTAGACTTGGATGTTCTGAATATCTTCAGACTACTAAAAGACATTTGTTTTGAGAATGTAGAGCTAATATTTTGTCAGGTAACAAATGGTATTCCTCAGGGGTGGTCATTTGTATCCACTGCAATCTGAGTAGTTTCAATACAGCAATCGAGTCATAGTGTAACCTCACATAATACACTGAGACATACTGAATAACCATATGTCACTAAATCTAACTTAAAAGTTCTCAAAGTCCTAGCTGATACAGCTGAAAATAAAACAAATGAAATCCTTTTTGCTTGAGTGCATGTTAGAAAAAATAAAATAAAATAAAACTAGAGTAAGTTTTCATGGCTCTAAACATTTACACCTACAAGCCTGTCCTTTTCTGTCTACTTTACTATTTAGAAAGTATGTTTAGGAGAAAGGAAAAACACATTTGTATTGAGGAGATATAAAGGGAAAAATCTGTGGCTTTATAAACACTTGTCCTCTTTGACAAGGGAAAACATCTGTTTCACTTTCTGTATGACAGAAAAATACTGCTGATCCTACCGTGGAGAATTGTGATTATCAGTTAATTCTCGAAAAAGTGCTGGCCCTGTTTATTACTAGCTAAGAAATACTGGATTGCGAGAATTAATCTCAGCACATAAGGGTTCTTTGCCCCTAAATTCCAAGGTACTGTAATAGCCAAGGAAAATATTTTAAACCCTAGCATTTAAAGTCAACTGGAAACCATAATTTTAGGAGACTGAGATGGTACTTTGAAATTTATAGAAATATATTGAGAATATTAGGTTTGCCACTGAGTGCTTAAATTTGATAGGTAGCTTAAGGGATATCAGCACTTAAACATTTCTCTAGAAAATAGATTAAAGATTTATCAGGGAAAATATAGAAATGTTAGTTTACTTTTCCTTTTTTCCTTTATTTTTAAGAGAAGGTATGCATATATTCCTTCAAAAATATGAGAGAAAAAGCTGTGAGGGAAAAATCTTTGTAAAAGAAAATATAACTTTCTCATTTCACAATTTTAGCATTTAATGAAAATGGGGATCAAAAAGCTCCAGAGCAAGCTGAGTCCTAAGTTTTCGTTATTTCTAACTGGAAAATATACCTGCTCTTTCAAAAAACCCGTTCATACACTCCAATTCAGGATACCTGACAGAAACGGCAAAGCGAGTGCAAAAGTCCCCAGCAGAAAAGGGAAAAAGGCATCATCAGAGCTGTTCCTTTCCCACTACACTTCAAAATTCTAATCACGGGTTTGAAGAAAGAATCCAGTAACTACTTGATTTGACAAACATCTTCTGAGAATCTTCCTCAAGTAGCATAAATTGATGCTACTGTTAGAAGATCTTAAGAAAAGATTGCACCAATATCCCATCATTTTTCCTGATAATTTATAAATGTAAACTTGACATAGAAAACAGATGGTAGCTTAATAAACATTATAAATTAAAATGCATATAAATACTTACAAGTTTTTTATGTCAACGGCCCCACGAAAAGCCTTCCTTGGAATGGCTTGAATTTGATTTTCACTGAGATCTCTAAAAAGAGAAGAGAAAGGCTAAATGTTCAAGTTATAAAATCTTGTTCCACTTAGATATACAACAATTAATAATACATTTTCTTATAAAATCATGTATAATTCCAAAATACATATTATTCAGTCTATGTTCAATTATAAAGCAAGGCACTTAGGAGTTGATCCAATTGTATAAAGTAAAATATTTCAATAAAACAAGAGTAAGTTCTTTAGAACTCAATTTTGGGGGAACTTTGGAGTTTTAGAATTTGATATTTATCTAAAATCACTGTTACAACTTAGCTTCCTAGAAAAAGATGACTGAAGAGTGATAAAACCTAGGCCACACAATTCACCTTCCACAGCAATTTAAGTAATCTTCCAAATGGAACCTGACAGCACCGGTCCAACAATAAAACAAAGTTTCTGCATGAAATATTAATAGTAGGCTGATTTAAAGCCTTCCTTAAATAATTCCATTATAACCATAAACATAGAGTGTCTATATTTACATCTTAATTTAATAGAGAAATGCATTTTAATCAAGGAAAAAAGCACTCTGAGTTCAAACAAAGAGTTCGGGGGAAAAAAAAAATCAGCCATCCGGATTCAGTCACTTCCTTCAGTCACTTCAGAGACAAATCTAGGAGCTCAGATATTATATCAGCCTTATCAAGGAGGATGCAAATACGCATGTAAAGGATGCTACTGAAAACAGAAATTTTCCTCTAGGTTTCATCTACGTGGGGATATGCCAGGAATTTGAAATATCAAAAAAGCTGTTAAAGCAACCATTATTGCTAAAATTCTAAGATCGCCGCTTCTCACAAGGAAAGATGAAGTTACTGACCATGGTTGCAGAGCAGATGAAAAACTGAACCATTTTCCAATGTGAGGAAGCACATTGGACAGGTTCATTCACACCGTCTGCCTCAGAGCTGTTATGAGCAGACCTTGCAATTCACATACTTGTAGCCAAGAAGAGAAGAGGCGATCACTGGCAGATACAGAGATTTAGTGCCTGGTCTTGACCTCATTAGCACCAAGACTCTCACTACATGCGGGCAAGATGTGCATTTGTCTCTCAATAAGCTTAATGTTCAAATAAAAATGTTTGCTAAGCAATTTGTAAAGAAATAAATGTGAGCTATTTAATGAGCAATTTAGCCCCTACCTCAGAAAATGGCGGGGGGGGGGGGATGACAACAAAACCCACATTTTACTTCTAGGAGTAAATTCACCCGTTTATGCTTATGCAGGAGTAAAGCGGGTCATCCATTTCCGAAGAGATGCCGTTCATTACTGCTTTCAATAATTTCAGTACCTCCTTCAGAGTCATAGAGCTTCATTTCCTTAAAATTTCTTATTTTTCCTGCTTGTCATTGATTTAGACTGGCTTCCTTTCTTTTGTAAATTATGCTTGGCTAAGAGTATTTAACACTTAGGTATTTTAAAAGCCTTAATGGAGAACCTTTACAGAGCAAGGAGATAACTGAGAAAGAACCACCAGAAAGTAGCAAAAACTGAAGTCAGAATTCAAGCAAATGTGAACGTACCATGCTCCCTGCAAACCACTGATTACATTTACACTAGGCCCCTGCCTATTTCACTTTTTCTAATCATTTCTTTTTCCACTTCTCAGACAAAGAATGCTTCCCAGAGTATACACGTGAAAAAAAATGACATAACTGTTCTGCTTGGAGCCTCTGTATCCTTCCCTTCTCCAGAGCCGGAACAACTTCCTTCTATGGTAGTCTTACTCTTCCATTTCCAGACACTGCAGCCAGTCTCTCAGATGTATCAGTGAGGTGGAAGGAAGATCGGGATGATGACTTTTGATGGTTAACAATAAAGTGTAGGAACGTCAACCCTGAATTTTTATTTGGCTTTTTTGATGAACTATGGTTGATTTCTATTTCATAACTAAGCTTCCTTTGGCTAACAGTTACTAATCTTTTTACAAGTATGTAAGAGTCTAGAAGGGTCACAGCTCTTTGTTCCTCTAAGGAAAATGATTTTTACATGGCTGTCTGCCTGAGCAGAAGGCTCTTGAGAATGAGATGGAGTCTCAGTTTGAGTGTTCATACAGTCTTCCAGGCAGTACTAGTTGGTCATTCCTAAGGATGAAGCATGGTGCCATGTTTATCTGGGGAAAAGAACCTCACATATGCAATAGCTGATTCTTTCTAAAGCACATATTATCCCATGCTGCGTTCACCACACTGTCTTATAAAATAGGTGTTGCTATTTTATTTTTGCATGAAAGGAACCTAAAATGTTAGTTAAGATTAATTATTAAACATACAGGGAAGGTTGTTAAATGTTGATCTAAAATTTGGGAACTTTTAAAGATGATACTAGGGATTACTAAATCAGCCTCAATATGCTCTTCCTCCGTTTATAAGCTTAGAGTTTCCTTAATTAATACTAAGCTTCGACTTACGCCATTTGACAATGAGGGATTAGACAATCTATTCATGATAATTCCTATTTGCTACACATAGTCTAGTATTTCAGTCATTCCAATGCACATTTATTCATTTACTGTCTACTGTATGTGAAGCGTCATTCAGAGGGTCAGGAGTTAGTGACAAAGCCGGCTAAACTCTCTTTAGGATTTTTTAAATCCTGTAAGAAGATGATGTAAAAAATAATACAAAAGCAAATGAAAGACAGGGTGTGGAGGTGCCACACCTTTACTGCCAGCACTCTGGAGGCTGAGGCAGGCAGAGCTCACTGAGATGGAGGCCAGTCTGTTGAACATAGTGAATTCCTGACCAGCTGGGGCTGCAGGGAGACCCTGTCTTAAAATGAAAGTACCACAGAGGTTGGTTGCATACATATTACCATTACTCTACTTGGAGACCAGTTATTTGACCTATTGCCTTGTTCCGTCTCTTAGATATCAAGGGGCATCATTGACAGCAATCTGTTGTTCTATGAGCTGTGTGAGATGAGTTAGTGAGTAAAAGTCTGTTTCAGAGCAAAGCAGTGGCTGTGCTGGAGTTGATTTTTAGGAAGATTAATCTGAAAATTGAATTTCAGAGCAGGCAGTAATGATAGGCAGAGAGGTATTGCCAGGCAGTGCATCCAAGAGCTGGCGGGTATCCAGTGCATGAGGTATTTTTAATTTTTTTTGAGAGAACATTAAGTAATAAAGTTTGCAGTGGTTCCAAGTGGAAAGTCTTTGGTGTGAGTTAAGGTGACTCTCAGATCAGGCAGAATTTGGAATCTTTTGAGCTTTCTGAGCAACATGGTGGCAAATGTAAAAAGTGAAAAAGTCAAGTGTGCTGCTAACCAGTGCCCTGCCAACTCTGGAGACTGTATGGAGGAGCTGGGGCAAGACGGCGATGTTAGCTTACAGGTTCTGAAAATGCTCAGGAATTAATGTTATTTTCTGTAGAATTTTTAAAATAGTGACAGTCTTGAAAGACTGTTTTTTTTTTTTTTTTTTTTTTTTCTGGAAATGGTAAGCCCAGGTATGGACTGGGAAGACTTTCATTCAGAAGCCCATCCCCATAGTAAAGATAAGAAACAGGGGTAAGGTAAGAAGGTCTGACAGGAAAAGACTTTAGAAACTTTTCATTTGCATTGTTACAAAGACCTCCAAAAACCACATCCAAGAGGGGCCTTGTCAAAATCACGAAACACCGGGGTTCCCATCTGAGATAAGCTCCTTCTCTATGCCCAACCCTTTCCCAGAACATATTGTCAGTGTCTCCAGTTGACGCCTTCTCCCTTTCCATTGTCCTTAGCATCTCAGAATGACCAGCCATCGCTGGTCACTCCGCACTGGCCCCCTCGCTTTGACCTACGACTGCTTCTGAGATATACCTCTAGCAGTGCACACATTCATCCCCAAAATGAAACCGCATCAAACCACTTCTTAACCTCTACCTGGTCCATTTTAGGAGACATAACCCTTAATAGAGTTCTTTATACACAAGACATTGTATATATTCTATAGCTTACTGTGAACTCATCAGTGAAAATTCACTCATAGTTCAGAATATTGTCAGAGTTTGTTCTCCCCACCCTTCTGTTACCCTGGCTACCTCTGGTGTGGGATGTTAATAGATGCAAATAAATTTTGCCTGATCTCCTCCCCTCCCGTCCCCTCCCGTCCCAATGGTCGTTGCTTCTCAAATAAAAACCTCAAAGAAAGTGCCTTGTTTCAACACAAAAGAAAGCTCAAAGCAACACAGGGATGTACAAGCCTGAAAATAAACTGTTTGACACAGATTTTGGGCTTCTATTTCTACCTGCCCATGACTCACTCTGTTTAGACATACTAGCCTCCAGGCAATCACTTAGTTAGGGGCTTTCCTGCTGTTCCTCTGTGTCTGTTTCAGTCTATCACACATGACCCCTGTTACGCTAATTAACCATCTAGGCATTCATTACTGGATTCTTCTCTACAGTAACATCTAGCACTTAACAACCAAAGGCTTTATGATCATGGTGGTAATGATGCACAAGTGTTAACTTTTTTTTTTAAAATTTTTAATGTGTCTTCGTCTAGTGCTTCTCTTAACAAAATGGCCATAGAAGGATTTTGTACATCCTACTGACAATATTTGTAAGATTCTTCTGATATTTAATTATGAAAATCTATGTACCTTGGAATGGATTAAATAAGCACTAGCCAATATTAATCATCATTATATTGAAAACTAATTGGAATAAAAAGTTTGTGTTTGCATTCTGGATATTTAATAGATGGCTAAGGAGTTTTCCGTCAGTCTTAACAGCAGTAAAATCATAGGGTTTTGCTTAACAAAATTTTACTTTATACGCTTTGTTTTTTTATTTAACAAGATCTTAACAAGGATTTCAGCAAGTATTGTGCAAAGCCAGTCAATGCACACCATCTGACCATATCAGAAAACCAAGATTTGTGGTTGTTTCTTTGTATTCTTTGTATCTTCCAAGTCCATGTGTGGTCTTTACTCTGATTTTATAAAAAGTTGAAGTGTCAACTCAATCCTGACATTATAAAAATCTGTAGTCTATAATGATATCTCCCATCACAACTTCATTCTAAACTTTTCAGATTTCAGGTAAAAAATGATTATTGAGAATATTTCAAGGAAAGATTTGCTGCAATTCAAAAAACAATTTGAGAAATTAAGGCTTCACAAATAAAAATAGAAAACATGACATGAAAAAAGTCTCCTCAAATACAATTTTAAAATAATTTAAAAGCTGTATTTAGATATAATTTACACACCAAAAATTTTCACTCATTTAAGTACAGTTGAATGGTTTTTAAAAAGTATTCACAGAATTGTGAAATCATGACTATAATAACATTTTGGAACATATTTATTGTTTTAGTTTAGATTTATTTATTTATTTATTTATGCTTATGTGTGCAGTAGGTGCTCACAGATGCCACTGGCTCCTCTGAATCTGGAATCAGAGGTGGTTGTGAATCATCCCAGTTGGTACTGGGAACCCAGCTCTGGTCATCTGAAGGCGCTCTTAACTATTTTACTATCTCCCCAGGCCCCACATTTTCATATTTTACCTTGAGAAGAGGACTTAGCATATGTCTGTCCACTTACATGATTATTTATGCTATTTTCTTTTGAAAATTCATAAATTTATCTGTGTGTCTATGTGTAGTGTATATGTATGGGTACACCTGTATCACCGCACACTTTTAGAAGTCTGAGGACAACTTGAGGGAGTTGGTTCTCCCCCTCTAGCATTTGGGTCTCAGGAATTTAACTCAAGTTACCCAGCAAGCACTTATACCAACTGATCCAACTCGCCAGCCTTAATTTTGTCTTGTGAGGCAGACTTGCACTCTTTGGCTCAGATTCCACATAGTGAAGTTAAGCCTCATACTCATGAAAATCCTCTGGCCCCTCTATTTTCTAGGACGCATGATATCTTTAGATGCCTCATTTGAATTGTATAACATATTCTCGAGGGGGAGGAGGTTTGGAGTACAAGGAAAATAATTTCCCAGTATATCTATTTGAGTCATCTTTATGGTTTTATTTCCAATCTTTTTATTTCTTAAAATTAAAGGTGACTTTCAAGAGTAATCTTTTCAGAGCATATCTGGGGATTTTTAAACATTATTAATATAATCCTATGGAGCTTACATACTGCATCAGCTTTTCACAAAAGAGCCAGTCTTACAGTGCTGCTGTTTTATGGCCCACGACGTATGGTTTCCAGTTGAGTCTCCCATTAACCTCAGCATCCAGTGATATCATTTTAATTATATAAATTGAAATGGCAATGTATAATACCTATATCATGTAAAAATGGATTCACTTTATGTGAAAGTCTTTTAACTATATTTCACTACGAAGCAATAAATTCTCTTTAGATGGCAAAGCTGACTGTAAATTTAATTACTGGTAATTTTATTTTTCTCTACAGTTTAACCTCTCTTAGAGTTTGACCTGGAGTATCATAAATCTGTACTTCCAAGGACTACTGTGGAAACTACTGAGTAATAAAAGATGAATACTGCCCAGATTTTAACTTTTGAAAAGCAAATAAATATAAAACTGGGTGGTAAATAATCATGCCAAACTGTAAACATCACCACAGTGATAAATTTCTGATTTCATAAAATGTAGTGTTTACTTGAAGAAGCTTTTTTTGTTCAAATATCTAATCAAATAGCACAGTTCATGGAAAGGAACTGTGTTCATTTTCCATATAAAAAGACATGGGAATTTCAAATAACATACACATTTTTGCATTAGTTTGTAAATATGAATTTTGTGCATAGAATGATCAGGTATCTATAGAATAATCCAAGACTCAGAGGAAAAGGGATTTCAGAAGAAAATTTTGAAGGGTTTGGAGTTTCAAGATGAGTGGTCTCCACCAATGCTCTCTATCTGGGTTTAGAGTTTTCTATTGAGCAGGTACTTCTGGAATATTAGAAAGCCAGTTGTTCAATAAAGTGTACAAAACGCTGCATTTCTACATTAAGACAATGCGGCATACATCAGGTGAAGTGATCATCTCGTCCTGCAAATAGAGAATCTCTTCATGGCTTGTGAGCCTTGACATTCAAACCAGAATACTGAGGTGCACATGGGGCTTCTCCCCTCCCTTTTATTGACTGCAGGATTTTGGAAAACATTGCAACCGCATTAAAGCTCCACTCCATCATCTATAAGGGATCATCAAAAAATCACGAACCTTCTAAAACAGGTGCTTAGATAGAGATTGTGTAATGTTGGATGGGCTGTTTGCCACCTAACAAATACCTTGCCTAGGCTAGGCCTGCCTTCCAAGGCTGTGGATAATATTTGTGTTCCTATCTGTTCATGATGTGGTGAACTGCAGGTCTGGACTTTGCCTTCAACATCTGAAGAGTTTTATCCTGGATGTGCCATTTATTAGCTCTATGACCCTGAGATAGTTATTTTTGTTTTCAAACTACTTTACACTTTAGATTTTCCAATACATAAGTTAAGACTAACATTTAGAACATATTTCCTAGGGCTGTTGGGAAAATTACAAGAGACATCCAGAAGAGATTCACAAATATTAATAATATTCAGTAAATATTACAGATTATCATTTAAACATGGAATAATATAGCAACAAACAGGACTTTTGGAAGATGCATTGCAAATAAAGTAAAATTTAGCACACCAGCCATAAGTACAATTTAAGATTAAGCAGAACATGCTTTTTTCATGGTTAAATATAGTATTCATGAATTATATTACTGTCATTACCAATAAATATCCCAGCAAGGTCTGAGTTATATTAAGATACACTTAAAATTCAGGAAATTTAAATTCATCATATACAGTTTCCTAATTACAAAAAGCTTTAAGAGTCCATAAGCCATATCTATGCATGTAATGAATGTTCTTAAGGTATATAAAATATAATTTCTGAAGGGTGATCATAAATGAATGTTTCCACTAAATATAAAAGCACCTTTCATTATGCAGCAAGTTTATATTTGGGGGTATCATAAGTCATATTTTCATTACATCATGACTTCTTCTCTCTCTATAAAAAAGAACCAGGCAGAAAAAAATTTTTTTGAAAAGTAAATTCTGGCTCAGAATTAGGTGAGCAGCATGAGTGGAATCCTTGAATAGAGGTCCTGGGTGTGTAGATTCGGTGACCCCTTCCCCACGGCCTGCTCTGTCCTGATGAAGATCAGGATGAAGGGGATGGAGGAGCTCCCCATAGCCAGTTTATTTTCCTAGGCACACCACACTTAAGGAGGCAAAAAGAAAACTTCCTGACTCTCGAGAGCATTAAATCCAATGTGGAAAATTAGAGACAGGACTTAGAGCTGTGTTGAAATAAGAAGAAAAAAAACACACACACATGAGTTCAGAGTGACAGAGAAAGGATAGCAGAAATAGAGAAAAATAAAGGAGGAAGAGAAATGGTAGAATGAAAACTGGTATCAGATATAGTGCATCAATCAGAACAACTTAGCGTAAGAAAGAAAGAGCAGACCTAGTGCTTTTAACTACCCTTCCCTTTACGTGATATGTAGGTGCTTTTTCAGTTCTGAGGCACTGTTCTGGTTGCATGGCACATATTAATATATAATATGCAAAGAGTAGAGAGTAGGCACGGTTATCTGTAACACAGAGATGCCAAAAAGTCTGTACTCACAAGCCTCTAAATCTCAAGTGACACAGAATGTATCTGCTACAGGTGTGTAAAGATGCCTGTTTCAGGAGAAGAAAGACCAAATTCATCAACTATGCACATTTAAAACACAGGCCATGCCCATCTCCTTTGTGTAACTACTTTATTTGCGATCAATTTGAAATTAGATTTCCTGGGGTCTATCCCAACCATATTATGTCATTTCTATGAGACAAAATTGACTTTGCATTCAGGATGCCACTAAGATGTTTTGTTCTTAGGCCAGCTGTCAATAGGAATTTTAACCCATCGTACATTAACAAAGCTCGTTTAATAATGGACGCCAGGGCATTTCACAGTTTAAGTTGATGGAGAACTGCACTTCACTGCCACCCACCCTCCATTTGCTTCATACTCTACTTGGATACCAGAAGAGACCCAAGCACAGTTCTGCAGTGTAAGTCAATCTATTGTCCACTGAATCAATTCCTGCCCAACAACTGTTCCAAAAAAGCACTTAAATCAATTTGTTACAAAGGTAGATCATAAAATGATCTATGCTCAGCTACACTTAGCCCTTCTACAGAGGTAATGAACCCCAGCAGAGAGAAGACACACTGCGTGCAGCTCCCAGTCAGTACACCTTTGTGAAGTATACAGTAATAGCACATGCCCAACCCACATCCGCTTTTTATGCTCATAATACTAGGGAATTTAATTGCAAAGTATAAAGAGTTTTTATTTCATAGGATTTCAGAAAACCTTATATATCCTAACACAATTAAATATATCCTTTTCTGACTTATTGACGTTCTTTAATTGCACTAACAGAACAAAGGGTCCTTCTGTAAAAGAAAGAGTATCTGAATTGCCTGGATTGTTCTGTAAATGTCAATGGACTAATTCAGAGAAATCACAACCTTAACATTTGAACAGATGTGTTTTATTTCTACCCCACAGAGAAAGCCATCCTCATCCCAACAATAAGTGGGTTGAGTGACAGCAATTCACAGCGGAACAAACTTCAGGAGCTTTGCAAAGATGCACGTGGTTGTACTAGGGCTAGAAAGTGACAGAGCAGAATGGGGAGGTCAGCCAGGATGTGGGACCCTGGGCTGCTGGGTAGCTTCAACAGGAAAGAAAAGTGAACCCCTTTGGGCAGTGTTAAACACTCTGTGTGTGTGCGTGTGTGTGTGTGTGTGTATGTGTGTGTGTGTACATGTCCACAACTTAAATGTCTTACCTTACATTTTGGTTGAATTTGCATATTTCTACCTTTCTCTCGGTATATATTATTCTGATACAAATATAGGGGTTTTCTTATTTAATTCTGTTACATGGCATAATTCTCAGCCCACAAATATGCATTCAGATACTAGGACTGACTAGATCATTACTGAAAATATTACTGCATAATTTTCTTTGTGTATGTAGGAATCAGTCTTAGTACATCTAATGAACAAATACCTTAGTACAATTATTCATTGGTTCCTGACTCAGAGAAGTCAGCTAAAATTGAAATGAAGTAAAAATAAGTCCTACTTATATATGTTACATAGCTGAACTTAGATACCTCATTAGATCAGTTTTCCTTCATAGGCATATACATGATGTTTTATACTAAAGCTCATTTTTATAAACAGGACACTGTGTCTTACTTTTGGAGTGGTCCATGTGAATTCTCTTGGATGGGTAAAGAGAAAAAAGAATGAGGGCCTGGAGAGGGCTCAGTGATTAAGAGCACTGGCTGCTCTTGCAGATGATCCAGGTTTGATTTCCAGCACCCACATGACAGCTAACAACTGTCTGTAACTCCAGTTCCAGGGAATCTGAAGTCTTCTTCTGACCTCCATGAGCACTGCATGACACAAGTGCGCTCACCTACATGTAAATATTACACTCTCACACACAAAATAAATAAAATATTTTTTAAAAAGAATTAAGAACACTTTACCATCTCTTCTGTATTGATGCTTACTACTGTCTTTTTCTGATATTCACATGATGTGAGTCATGGAATAAAATGAAATATACCAGCAAATATATAGAATGTGACATAAAATACACAAAACTCATACAAAATATTAGGATGCTTTGATTTCAGATTTCATTGGATGAAATGTAGCACAAAAGTATGAGAAATCCACACGATATGGCCAGGTTAGGTAGACACACTCATTCTTGTCACATTACAGAACAACAACAACAACATCATTTTCATTGTATAAAAAGGAGAGTCAGAGGCTAGAGAGATGGCTCAGTGGTTCATTTCCTAGCACATTTCCTATATGGCAGTTAACAACTGTACATTAACTCCAATTCCAGGGGATCCAATACTCTCTTCCAGCCTCCACAAACTTTGCATGACATGAGTGCACTTACACACATACAGGCAAAACATTCATATTCATTAAAAAAAAATCAAGGAGAGTTAAATGGAGAGGTTGTCATCAATGGCTTGGCAGAGACAAAATAAACAACATCAAAATATGAAAAAAATTCAGTTATGTATATTTGTGTTTCAAATCATATTACAGGAATCTAGACAAAGCTCTCAGTTCTAAAGATGCAATAAAAGGCACCACAAAGTGTTTTTATCTGTCTGACAGTAGGTATAAATCAAATAGTTCAGGATTTTTGTTTTTAAATATAAGTAATAGTTTTTATTTTTTCCTATTTAAAGAGGTTGGTATAAGCCTTTTGCGTTTTCTCTTTCTTTTACCTTTTAAAATTAACTATTTAAGTTTTCCAATCAATAGTCTAGTTAGGAGTTATACCATTTTAATATTTTCTACTTTTCAAAGCAACTCAAAATCATCTTCCCTTTATATACTGGAAAACCACAGAACACTATATACATTTTCTTTAATTTTTAAACAGTCTTGATAGAATGAAAATATTTAATGATTTCCTATTGACAAAATTCCCAGTAAAATTTCCAAATGGGTATATTTAACTTTCTTTCAGTCCCTGGGCATATATACTATTAATGTTTCAAAATGACAGAGCAATTACTTTAATCACCTTTAATTGTTATTAATCTACAGAAAGCAAATACCTCATTTTTTAAGCAAAAAGCAATGAACCATCTTAATTTAGCACATGCTTCAATACATAAATCAAAACAGAAATATCTTCTAAAAGTGTTTGGAATAGTTTTTCCTACCTCTCCTGATAGGAAAATTGTTCCTGAAATTCATATGTTGATGTGATATGTTTTAAACAAGTGAGTCAGAAAAAACAATTACTGTCAGCCAGATAATATGGTGTATTTAGTACCAATAAACCTGATTGATTAGTGCATTAGTAGCTCATATTTTGAAAGATTAGGAATAGGCATGCTTCTGATGCCTTTTAGAAAGACAATTGATGTCAAGTAAGAAGACAGACACAGATTGCTGCACACAGTTCCTGGACTCATGATGTCTATGTGGATAGACGTAGGAAAAATTCAGCCTTTGAAACCTCCATGTCTTTTAGACCAGTTCTTCATTAATATCCTCACACTGTAGAAAACCTGTGGATTTCACAAACATGTCCTTCATCACTCCTTCAGTGAGTGAAGTTAATTAAAAAAAAACCTCAAGATTCTCAGATTCTTCCTTTGCAAAATGATTATTTCTATATTCATTTTCGGCGTGTGTGTCTGTGTCAGAGAGGTGGAAGGTGGGCACTGAGGGGAAAGGGGCCTTTCTCAGGTTTTATGTTGTTTCTCATCCCTCAGAGGTCTTAGTAGACAAAGAAGATAGACTTTTTTCTTGTGTCCACTCTCCTGCAGAGTAGGTGCATCCTTTTTCTTTCTTTGTTATTTGTTTTGTTTCTTGGCCAATGGATTGCATCCTAGTGATTTCTAGGAAACACAGAGCACTTTACCCTCCAAGGATTCTCTCTCCTATTAATTTGGTCTCCTGTCTATCAAGAAATAGTATTGATATTCAAATAAGAGGAACATATATTGGGAGTTGAGCAGAGTTTTGAATGACACTCCTTCCAGTTATTACAACTCACACATCGCAGGACAACAATGCACAGTCTGCTGAGAATGAGATCTCTAGTTCTTCAGCTGCCTAGACAGTGAAGTGACATCCGTGTGACCCCTTCTTTCCTGTTCATGAGATACATGAATCACTCCTGCCTGCCCTGGCCATGGCTCCTAACAGACTAAGTCTTTGGCCCCATGTGAAAGGAAAATCGGTGGGTTTTAAAGATACTCCCAAAGAATTAGGACTATTAATAGACCAAGAAGTCAAAAACATGTGTGACTAACAGGGAAACAACTTGACACTGTCTGTCCAAAGAAAAAAGTCCTTCCAAATAATATTTCCTCTTTGACAAGTCTGTTTTTAAGGTAAGTATCCATGAGGATCACCATTCTGTGACTCTCTACCTTGTTCAGCATCTTCACATCTTCATATTTCATGGGTTCCTAGATTCTGAAATGAATTTGCTATGCTTTTTTTTTCTGGGAAAACAGTCACAATAAATTTCATATAAAACAATAATTTATATTATAATTTCTACATTATTTCATTTGCTACAAGAAAGAAAGGTTGGACCTAGATTGGATTTTCTGAAGATCATCTATTTTAGTAGAGCTGTGAATTTGTTCTCTGTGCATATGGTTAATAATGTGAATAGCTGGTTTTGAATTCAGGATTGAAATATTCTGCCATCAGAAACTTAATTAAATATTTGAACAGATAAACAAGTAGAGAGGCCTTTTTAATGTGGCTATTTATTTAAAATGATGCATGATTTCTTTCATTTGTTCTTAATTTACAGATTTGACAATGCAAGGTTTCATGTTTTTAAAAGCTGCCAGATTAATTTTGGAAAGTAAGTAAGGAGAAAACTAGATGCTTGCTCCTGAATAATAATTCTGCCTTTTCTGGATGTCCAGATTTACTGAAAATCCCAGATAAAATTTGAATGCTTTGGCCAAACTTCCCTTAATTACTGCTTCACTCTTTATCCTTCATTACCCCTCACTTTAAAAAAAGAGCTTTCTCTCATGGGCTCCAGGGTCTGAGGGAGTCATCAAAATCCACTCAACATCGCGTGGACTTGATTGCCTCTTCAGTTCAGGGCAGGGACAGTTGGGGCTAGAGAAAAAGAGCAAAGCTCCCTTCCTTGCTGCGTTGCTGGACTGTGGAGACAATGGCGAGAAGTGGGGGAAACACTGAGAAAATTCTCATCAGACAACTGTCTTCACAGAAGGGTCAAAGGAATTAACCTGTGGTTAAGGAGGCAAGGGTGCACTTAAAGTACTCTAAGCACACAGACAGATCTGTGTAGAGATCTGAACAGCTGGTTTCCATCTCGGATGGAAAGTGAGTGAGTGAGAATGAAGCTATGCTCCTGGAGAAATCAGAAATTCTGGACAAGAAGAAAGGTCTCCATGACGTTTGGGAAGCAGCCACTGTGACCCAGGCTTTGCATTTTAACTCATCTAGTCCACTCAACATCCCCAGGGAACTTTTGAGAAACTGACAGAAGAAAGTGGCTTCATTTATCTGAAGTATGCCTTGTCTGAGTTCAGTTTTATAGACCTGAAAAGTCCTTTCCACGATAGCAGTGCCTCTTATATTTTATGAGACAAAAGGGAATCTAGGCCTCCTGAAAACGCTTAAGAAATATGTAAACCTTTTTCTGGACAAATACACACAGACACACCCCCAAGATCAGACACATGTTCCTAACAAAGCCCCTGCATTAAAGTATGCTGTGGTTCAAAGCAGCAAACTCGACTCTCACAAAGGCATGGGGAAACGACGCTGGAGGAGGCGGTGATGTTTAAAAGAATGACGACATAAGTTCCTTTCTATTGTTTATAATTTTTAATTTACTCTTTATAAATAATCTCTACTTATATCTCTGTAGTCCTTACTTGTGGAGAGTGCATTTAATTTAAAAATATTTTAATAATAATTTTAAATGAGGTTAAATTTATAACAGAGACTTCTTGAAAATATGCTGTTCGGGTAATAAATATTTCCTAGTAGGGTAACATATTAATAGGAAGGCAGAATTTTAGAAAGAGTAGTCTTCAAGTACATCGAATTACCGAAGCAGAAACCAATTTATCATTTTAATAGAAGATAATTTAATAACCGAGATGGGTATAGAGAACTCTGAATTAATGAGAAGGAGAGGAGCAGGAGGAAGGGCAGAAACTGACAAGATTGTTAGTGGGACTGGACTGACGTGCAGACAGGCTTTCCAGAGTCACCGCACACTGCAGCTCCAGTCCACAGGAAAGACAGAAAGAAGACACTGGGTCCAGATAAAGAAGCTGATGGAATTGGAAATGTGAAGGAAGTACGGGTTAGAGAACTAAGACTGAATGCAGTTCCATCTAAAGATGTGCAACTTAGGCAAAGGTCGTTGGGAAACACACCCATCGATGATGACTCTGCTGCAACATTCTGGAAAGCTACATGGAAGAGGTTCTTCTGGCGCTCAGACAAGGATGGAATGCGGCAGAAGGCCCAGGCCTGGTGCGACACTTTAAGGAACTTTGCTCTAAAAATTCAATTAAAATACAAGCTCGATATTATTAAAAATGAGCAGTAAAATGACAGCGGCTATAGCAAATATTTACACTGCTTTATCACAGCGGCTACAGCCCCCACCACATTACCCCTCGCTCTAAAAGAAGAATGCTCGAGCAGTGTCAGAATGGTCTTCATTTTACCCTACCGCAGCCATCTCCGGAGAGCTTATTCTGTGTTACAAGTGTCACAAACGCTGATATGACGTTTCAAGTTTCTTTCTCAATAACTGATTCACTCGATGTAGAAAAATAAATCTGTCTTTGACTCCTGATTCTCTTGCCACACTGAAAGCTGAATCTTAGTCCCATACTCTCTATTCGCCTGTTGCTGATGAGGTCCTTGGGATACGTTAAAGATTTCAATTGTTGCCAATTATTCCAAGAGATTATTTAAATAAACAAGTCCAGCACCTAAGCCCACATGATTCAGAGTTAAGTGCTCAATACATACTTACTAATAATGATTATAGTCATGTATGATGGAGTTTCAAATCACATATTTAAATTCCTTTTCTCCTTTATTTTTTAGATTTTCTCCTTGGCAAAAAGGTGATATGATGAGTGCTTCCCCTATGGTTCAATAAACCCGTGACGAATGAATGAATGAATGAAAGAATGACTCATGGCAGAGCCTTAAGCTAAAGTTAGCTACTTGAGCTAAAATGAACTTAAAATTTATGAGAAAATGTATTATTTCCACACCTTCTCCCTTTAAGAACTGATTTTTTGAACCTTCAGCCCTTAAGGCTCTGTCCTCTAGAAAAACTTTAAGCTTCCTCCAAGAGGAGAACCATCCCTCCCTTGGAAAGAAATTAAATGCAATCTTTTCATGTCTATACACAGGAAAATTGAAATCAAAATCACAGTGGCCTTTCTAGAAGAAACCAAAGTGAAGTCTTTGTGCTCTGCCCAACGCTTTTGATAAAAGGCTTTCTAATCACCAAAGCTGTGTGTGCATGCACACATAACATGAGCAGTATCTGCTGAAAATGTCACTGCATTCCCTGATATAGTACTACAAAGAACTTGGAGAGTTCCCAGTCATGATGTGACACACACTGCAACAAAATCTTATTCAATTCTTGTGACTTACCCCAGTTACTTTCAAGCTAAGGCAAGGGAAAATAGCCTTTTGCTATCTTGATGTGCTATTAGTAAAATTTTTACTAATATTTCTTTTTCTGAGTCATCTTTCTTACATAAAAAAGCTTTAATTAGTAACATATTTAAGCATGCCTTATAAAAATGCCTGGTAGATATGAAATATCAGTTATCACTTCGAATGAAAGAAAACCCATGAAGCTAGCTGGCTCGGCAGGAAGCTTCCTAATCTCTCTTCTCTATGCTTGGGAGAAAACTCACCCAGAAAGGAATAATGCTGCTTCCTGTGTACACTCTCTCCTGTTGATGCTGGATCAGGATACGTGCTCCTTAGTTACAAGCGCAGTTATTATTTTCCAGCAAATGCATAATCCAGAAGCATTCAGGACAAGGCAGACGAACTCTTGACAGTATCTCATGTGTGTGTTTGAACCAAGTTTAACCAGAAGATGGAAAATTTGCTGCTCATGGTATAGAAAATAAACTTTTGATTACAACATGCAAAAAATTGATGACTTAAAAAAACAGCTACAGCACCCACTCCTATAAAAATAATAAACAGAGAACAGCAAAATAAGTCAGTGAGCCGCAGCAAGTTTAGGCCTTGGGAGTAGCCCTACCCTGGGCCAGGACACAACAGTGATGCTCCATCTCACTGACCCATTTTCACCTGCTTCTGCTTGAGGGAGGATGGAAACCTGATGTTAAATTTACATCGTCCAGGGCCTGGAGACATGACTCAGCACTTGGGAGCTTTGACTGATCTTCCAGAGGACCTGTGTTTGATTCCCAGCACCCATAGGACAGCTAACTCCAGTTCCAGGAGATTCCACACTATCTTTTGTATTCTGAGGGCATTACATGACACAGGGGCACTTACATACATGCAGGCAAAACACTCATACACATTAAATAAAAATAAATAAAGCAACATTTAAAAAACTTTTACACTCTCTATTAGTTAACAGCTTGCTGCTCTTGAGGATAATGTTTTGTATGGGATATTTTCTTCACGTGTAATTCAGTCATTTTTATTTTATTGTGGTCTGAATGAATCATATAGGTATTATAAATTTTAGTGGGGGTTCACATGGATATTTTAATTTCAGTGAAACATATTGTGCTCAAAATGTACAGAATGGCTAAAATGCTTTGTAAGGTCTTGTTCTGTTGGATCATGGTAGCTTAATCACTCATGTATCTGTTAGAAAGTGTTTTCTCACACTCCCAGTAATACAATGTAGCAAATATATCACTAATACATAAAAGCAAATATGTACAATATAATCGTATTGTCATTGAATATTTAAGAAGAAATGAAAGCATTCATCATAATAGCACATTATATTTTATAAATAATTGTGATCCACATCAAATAATTACATCTCTAGAATATTAAACTTTCTAAGATTCTTCATTGCTTTGAGAAAATAGCAACTTCAAAATCTGAGGTGATTTTGTTCTAAGGATGCCATTAAACAGAGGAGATAATCTTAGCAAATTTGTTGCTGTCATCTTTGTCTCTGTGTTCTTTTCTCCTGCTCATAGATCAGCGTTTTGTAGGCTGTGTGCATCAGCTGAAGTTCATGATATACTATGCTATTCACAGATCGGCAGCAGTCAACATCTGCAGAAAGGTTTCAAAAATTGATTTAAAGCCTGCAACATAAGCATATCCAATCCTGAGAGTACACAGGACCATGCATCTTCCTGAGGAGACTGACACCTGGCCCCTTCTCTGACTGGTGATAATGCATCCCTGACAAACCCAAACGTAGTTTCAAATCCAGGGAGATGCAGCCCAGTGATGGATAGGTCTAACGCAATCATGCTAACATTTTATTTGGAAACTCTACAGTGCAGTACTGACAATACTTTTTTTTACTCCCCTACCATGGTTCTACAAGTATATCAAGATGTTCTGCCAAGGTTGACAAGCATATGATGAGATTTAATGGTACATAAAGACACGGCAGACTGCTTTCAGAAGCAAAATTTCAATATTGGAAATCTTAACAATTAATTACACTTCTGGAAACCCCACTAAAAATTAATTAAATGGTGGAACCATTTCATTAGAAAGATTTGGCAAAATATATGTAATAGATGGAAAGCTTTGTATAATTAAAAGCAGCAAGTGATTTGTTTTCTGTGTGCTTTTACCTCATAGGCCTTAGATTTTATGATTCCTGTCTTTATTGCTTGGTCTTGAGTTCAAGGCAGGCCTGCACCCTATTTATCTACCTTTGCTAACTACATTCAGCACAAACCAGACATTTTATATATATATATATATATATATATATATATATACTAAATACATGTATGTGTTTATATAGGAACACACTGTAGCTTTGGATGACTCTAAGCCCTGCCATTACTAAAAGGAATGACTCTTATGAGTTGAACTCTGTCTCCACAGACCCTAATTCATAAGCCAACATGTGTGGGTGTGTCTCCATCTCCAGTTTGGCTGTTGTGCTCCAGCCATGCCAGAGAATGGAGGACGATCGAAGGGGACCTCAAGTGGCTCAGAGTGCGGTGGGAGGAGTTCCCTCCCAGGAGACTAAGTCAGTGGGTAGTTCAGTTATTAGAGCCAATGCAGGGGTTTATATAGGGAGGCCTCTCTGACCGTTACAGAAGGTGGGAAAGTTAAAGGTGGGGTTTTGGGGTAAAGGCGGGAAGGTTGTAGGGCTGATGTGGAAGTTCAGGAACGAGGAAACAAAACCCAAAAACCTGGTTCTGGTCTGGGGTGGGGGAAAGGAAGATTCATATCTACAGTAGCTTCCTGGAGCCAGGTTATCAGACAGGCAGAGCAGGTCAGACACCTGCAGTCCCTTTAGGGTATCCGGAGTTGCTTGCCTTGCTCAATAACCAGATCTCCACAGACATACCTACTTCCGGTACCTCTCAGTGTGACATTGTTTGGAGATAAAATCTTTACAAGTTAAAATGATAAAGTTAAATAGTAAGTTAAAATGTGTTCATTAGGTTGGACCCTAATTCAATATAAACAGTACCCTTGTTTTTTAAAGAACAGGAAAAAAAGACAACTTGGACACAAAGAACACTGTCATGAGGTTGGAAGCAGAAATCAGAATGGTAAGGTAATGAACACTGAAGTCTGCCAGAGAACCAGGGGCTGGAAGGACCTGATGACAGAGATGTGCTCCAGACTCACAGAAAGGACCAGGAGTCCAGTATCTTATCCTTAGACTTGCAGCCTCAAAACCTGTATACTTGTCAATTTCTGTGTTGTAAGCCACCTCATTTGTCATACTTTGACCGTAGCAGTCAAAGCAAACTAATTCAGTGGCTTGATTAGGCCATATCACTGCTCTGAGGCTATCAGATAGAAATAATACGTCAACACCGTGACAACAACACCTGAGTGCACAAGATTTGAAAACGATAAAGGAAAAAACGGTACATTGAGCGAGTATCTATTAAGCACCTTATATGTGAGGGCTCTGCTCTAGATTCTAGGGAAATAGGTGCCAAACCAGTGCTCACAGAGCTGGCATTCCAATGGGTGGAAAGAGACCAGGGCCAGCAGCAACTATGTATCTGTCAGATGACAGGGAAGCTCGGAGATCAATGCACGAGAAGCACAATATGAAGTGAGGGGTGATGGAATACATTTTATCTGGGCAACAGCATTGACAGGACTTGAAAAAAGACAAACTGAAAGGTCTCAGGTTTGGGGTACAGGGGTGATATTGAGATGGATTGTCTTTTTGGGTAGCAGATTTATTAAGAGTATTATTAACAGCATAGACAGAAAGACAGTAATATGGCAGAGGCTCTGAGGAGAATTCAGGCCCACAAAGCAATGCAGAGGTTCCTTTTTATAAGTTTCAGAGGGAGGGCAAAGTTCTCAGCCACATGACTGATGAGTAGCCCACAGGACGAGATTGCAGTGAGGTTGTTTCTGAATCAGCTATGGGGCTGGTTAGAGAGAAACTCTGTAAACCTATTACCTTAGTCCAGGAAACCAGATTATTATGATTTCATGAACTGTCACTTCAAAATAGTGAAGAAGCTTTACAAAATGGCACATCCTTGGCCAACACAAACCATATGCAAAAGGCAGCAAAATTACATGAGCACTTGAAGTAAATTATTTCAGAAGCCAAGAACAGCAAATTTAAGGACTCTGAGGTGGAATGTTTCTAGCATATTTTAGGGGCAGGAAGGAGAGAGGCAGTGCTCAGATATGTGGAGAAGAGCAGGACGAGAGAAAGACTCTGCAACCCACAGCAAGGTTTCACACCGTCCTATGGAGGTTCTGAATGGAATCATACTGACAGGCTTTCACTGAAATACAGCAGAAGCTGAGATCAGGTAAGGGCTTATCTCAACAGCTGGAGTGGAAGCTTGGAGCTGGCAGTAGAGACCTTGAGAACTGGCAAGACTCTGGGTATACTCCTAATGTAGAAATAACAGGCTTATTTCAGGACTGCATATGGAATATGAAATAAAGAGGGGAGTCAGGAGGCCCCAGACACGTTGGCGAACCAAGTAAGAGATTCAACCAATGAGAAGGAAAATCCAAAGCAGAAGGCTGTTTTGGAGGACAGGAGCTAGGTTTTCATGTCATGTTCAGATTCTGCTCAGCACAGAGGCAAAGGGTAGATGATGGGAAACTCCAGGTGTGAACCTGGAATGTAAAAAGCAGATACTGGGGACTGGAAAGGTGGTTTAGTGGTTAATAGTACTGGTTGCTTTTGCAGAGGACCCAGGTTCGATTCTCAGCCCTCACGCGGCAGGTAACAACCATCCCTAACTCCAGCTCAGGGGAATTTGTCCTCTTCTGACTTCACTGGGCATGGCTGACATAAGCATACATGTGTTCAATGCACTCATACACAAAACATAAATACAATAAATAAAAGATTTTTAAAAGAAAAAAGCAGATACTGGAATGGACCTGTAAATATAGGGATTATTTTAGACTTCCAAGTTCAAGGTCTGTGTAAGGTCACTATGAGAATGAGGCAAAATGCAATATTTACTGAGTGATGACTGTATTCCAGGAAGTTGTTCAATGCTTTCCATATATGAGCTCATTAATCCTTTAACTTTATGGCAAATTGATTACATTTTTCATTCCCTCCCTGAATGTTAGACTTTACCCATTATACTGAAGAGGTGATTTCTTATCAATGTAAATACAGGTGATCATGACCAGGATTTCATATTTTCAGATTTTAGACAGCAGTGATCTTGAGATTTGCGGTACCTAAGAAAGCAGGAAACTTCTCAAGAAAACTGTGACCCAACGTACCTTATCTGTGGATCCCCAGATACAAAATCATCTTGGGACAGGTCTTGGGTCAGATATAGTTTACAAAGGGTAAACTATATGTACGAAAGCACTATTTGTCAGATGATCATACTGTTTCTACTTAGAGCGTGTCTAAGGAGGATGTGTGACTTGGAGAAGATAATGAATAGTTGGAGTAGGAAGATCACTGTATATGTTTAATTCTTCAACCATTACTTTGGGCATGTTATTTCTAATATTATATTTATTTTAATTATGAGCAACAAGAATCCAAACTAACAAAGAAGATCATGTGAGGTGAATTCTCTGAGCATTTCTGGGCCTACATTAAGTAGACTCTCAGTAAATGTCAACTCTTTTGTTCAAACATTTGAAATAAACTTTCCTGCAACTGTCCCGCTCAGCCTATAATCCAGGTCTTTGCTCCCATGTGACAGTGGTGTATTCTAGGGTATGCCATTTTCTTCCTTCCTCTACTTTTAGCCATTTATCAATGTCCAGCAAGTTGAATCATTCTATACAAAATCTTGATTGGTTAAGGTTTAAGGACTAAATAAAATTAGTATATAGTCTGACCAAATAAAACTAACATGTACTCTGAACTTCTTAGAACCTCACAAACCAATTCTACGTTTGTAAGCTATGGATTCATTTGGGATCATTTCATCCAGGTGTTCCACACTTTTTTTTTAAATGAAAAATTCCTAGCTAATTATCTAATATTTTATTCATGCCATATCCCATGGCATTTCTTTCACCATGTTCTGTTCTAAGTGAAAAGATGATTATTTTCAGAACCAAACCATTGTGGCCTTTCTGCACTATCTACTTTATGATGCTCAGTATCTACTCTAAAATCTCACAGTATTGATCTCTGAGCTATACCTCTGGTAATACTCATTTAGCTCTGGGCTCTAAAGCACTAGCCTCTGTTGTCTGAAACATTCTCAGGTTGCCACTAAAACATCATCTCAATTAACCACTAATTCCTCGATATCCAAGACCAGGTGTTGATCATCTATTCTCCCAAAGGCATCCGCTATAAAGCCTTCAGTACAGGGGCCAAAGGGTATCTAGGCATGAGTGAACAACTCTTTGTCATACCAACTATGGAGCACTCTCCAGAGAGTGCTCTTAACCTGTACTCCCACAAAAAGCTGCACACATAATCTTCTCAACTTTAATGAGAGAAATAGCAAAGGTAAGATCTTCATTATCTAGCACAAGAAAAATAAGAGCAAGGCTAACAGCATTTTCATGAGCAAGTGTGGTCATTCATACACTTTATTTATTCATTCACTCATTCATTCATTCATTGGTCTATTTTTGAGACAGGTCTCCCTGTAGCCCCAGTTGGCCTGGATCTCACTATTTAGAATAAGTGGGACTTAAACTTGCAGAGATCCACCTGTCTCTGCCTCCCAAGTGCTTAAAGGCATGCAACACCATGCCTAGCAACACTTCTTATTTTAAAAATATTATAAAACAAGCTAAGTAATACTAATAGAGGATAATGTATATTGATTATCATTAAATACTTTCAGTAATTAATAATTCCAAGAATACCGTGGAAATGTGCTCGTTGAATAGCAGTAAGTATGTCGCATGCGCATAGTTTGGCACAATATACTTTTCCTTTTACATCAGCCATCTTTGCTGTTAGTCAGACCGTACCACTGCTCGTGTTGTATTTGCTTACCTGGCTAAACACATTTTCTTGCTCTAATTTACTCCTTTAAATCTCTGGCCTTCAGTCCTTCTGTCCAGTTAGAACATTTAGCTCGTTGTTCATTCTACCCTACTGGTTTTCATTCGTCTGTGGTCCACTTTAACCTTTCCCTGAAATGTCTCTTTCCATTACCACCATTAGCAACCATTTCCTAGGGTCCTGCCCACCTACCTCTGCCTGTGGGTCTCTTCTTATTACCATGCTGGTGCTCATTTATATTAAAAGTCACCTCTTACAATAGCTGCTCCTTCCCTGTTTCCCCATTCCACGTCCCCTGTCTCATTCCCTGTGTGGATCCAGGCTTGGCTAGTATTATTATTTTTTTTTAATTAATATCCGTCTCATTCAATTTCAGAAATGGGACTGGGGTTGAGGAACCCTGCTGTTTATATTTGGTATTTCTCCAAGTCCAAAACATGAGAGCCCATCCATAATAGAGTATTGAAGTGTCGGGGGTCCAACTCTCGGGGCCAGCCGGAGGGGACAGAAGGGTCTCCACCGTGGGGTGAGGGGGAAAGTAGACACAGAGTCAAGACATGGAGTCTAGGAGCTGAGCCGACAGCCAGCCGTGGTAATCTGCTGCAAACTCAATTTATTCAGGAAATGCAAGGCATCTTATACGTTTGGTTGGGGTCCTGACTACAGCCAATCGTAGTTTGTTCCCAAGTGGACCAGGTTCTTTCCAGGTGCTGGTCAGAAACTGGCTTCACACCTTACCTGTGCTGAACACCATGCCCACGAGAGCCATTCCTCCATTACTCCTGGCAGGTGGCCTAGCTAGGCCCATCCTGCATTATGCCCAACATAGAAGACTTTTAATCACACTAAATTTTAGAGAGAAATCGGTGGCTGTTTTACTAAATGAATTTAAGAAAATGTTATTTGAAACAATCTTGGAATATATTGATTTTGGGTCAGAACCAATCATTTGAGGAACTTCTTTCTCTCTCTCTCCATACATACATATGTGATATGTATATATTATAATAATTAAGCACATACACACATCTATGTATATATCACAATAATTAAGCTCATAGACACACATATGTATATATATATATATATATATATATATCAGTAATGATGATTCTAGCATGAGTACTATTCATTTAAAATTCCACCACCATCAATATGCAGAGTATCTCTGAGTCAGTTAGAAAGATGAAAATACATTAAAATAGTATCTCTTCAACAAAGAAAGGGAGGCTGGAGTTAAAAATCCACAGGCTGTTTGTGGCCCTTGTTCACATATATCTTGCATAATACTAGCAAGTGCCAGGACCAACCTCTCTGGAGAAGTTCAAGTCACACTGTGTTCTGAAGCATGACAATTTATTCAACATAGAAAGAGTATGCAAAGTGGCTTGTAAGCATATCTGCAGTCCCATACTCAAGAAAGGAATATAAACAGGGCAAACTCTGGGGCCATAATAACACATCCTTGAACTTCTTAAGTTAATTATTATGCTGTGTTAAACAGAATGCTATTATAGGGCTTAACAGTGCTCTGTATCTATAAATTATTTCATAAGTTTCATCCTATATATAGGTATATAAAGAAAGGTCCTCCTTTCTGGAGCTATTGGACTATTTGTTAGGCAGAAGCATTTGTTGTGTCCACCAGGCTTGACACAACTTGGACCTAAAGGCTTTCTAAAAGCTCTAGTAGCCTTGATCTGGCCAGTAGTTACTGTACGATTCAGGAGCTAACTAAGTAAACTACATGGTATCCACACACCCAGAGACAGTGAATATGATTTTCTCCTCATTGTTTCAGAATAGCGTTAAATCACAGATATTAATCTGAGAGTTGAAAATTACAGCAACTGTGCAGACCTTCCTTCTCATAAAAGAAGGAGGGAGAATAAAATGTACAAAAGAGGGGACATTTGTTTTTTTAATTTTATTTCTTGTTTTTTAATTCAAATGGTACTTAGAGCACAGCCCACCTAGTATAAACTGTTCAAATTAGAGTACACATACATCAGTGCTTTAATTAAGCACAGGGCACACCTTGTATTTCAGCTTGTGATATTTTTTCTGTAATTAAAGAATGACTCTATTCAACAAAATCAGTTTTTCTAAGGTCTCCTAACTGCATAATTTTTTCCAACTTGTAAAATGCCTGATAAGAGCTCTATAGATTTTCTAGAACATTCCCTTTATATCATGTTGTGAGAGATACTGTGAAGGCAGCATTGATGTGCTTGGAGCTGAGTACTCAGGTCCAGGGCACAACACCCATTAACTCTAAAATTAAGTAAGTCATTTTCTTTATACCTCTGGTGGCCAATCTTTAAAAAAAAGTCAAAGAGCAATGAATGAAGGCTCAGGAGTCCTTTCATAACATTCATGTTAACTTTCGTCCTCGCTGAGAGGCCTTACCTCATTCCCACACATTTTCTGACCTATTTTGTCTGTCTGTTCTCAGAAGGATTTTACTCGCTCCACTGTGGACTAAGCAGTAAACTAATTATCTTGTTCAAATCCCTTTGTAACGCCTCTAATCCTATTAGTTAAAAGAATGTCTGAATACTGATTGCAAACTTTTTTTTTCTTTTTGAAGAAAAAGAAAGACCAGTACTTTGGTCCTGGGGAGTCTGGTGTGGGACAACAGCAGCCAGTGCACTGGACTGAAGCAAAAAAAGGCGGTTGTAGCTGTCTAGCCTCCCCATCTAGCAAATGGAAGAAGTTCACTCATTTCATTCCATCGTGTGTGTCTTTCCCTTACACACACACACACATACACACACACACACACACACACACACATACACAGTGTTTAGTTACCATTTGTATCAGCTAGAACACCTATAAAAATCAAGTTCCAAAGACTCCTAGTCACAGTACAGGATGGTGAACCGTGGCCTCCACTTTATTTCCCCTTTTTATCAGGAACATTTTAATGAGGAGGGTGACACCATTCCAAGCAGTCAAAGAAGCCATATGAAGAAGAGGAAATGAAGAAATGTTACAGCAGACCTCTCTCAGCCCTTGCAGTCTTAACTTCTTTTCTTCAAAGAACCCTCACAAGTCTTGTTAAAGGACTCTCTCTCCCTCTGTAGAAGATGCCAAGACCATTGCCCCCTGCTGTCTATTACTGAGGGAACTTTAATCACTTTTCCTTTTTCTGTTCCCACCAGGGAGGGAGCCAGACTGTGGTGAGAGGCCCCCAGTCAGAGCTCCTGTTAAAGAGCATGAAATTTATCTGACTTCCATGAAGATTGCTCTGCTTTCCAGTCCTGCGTTTTCCACGCAGATGCTACAGGGATGGATGCTTGGTTTGGAAGAAACAAATATTTGCTTTAAACCTGGACTCGTGGATGTTACCTCCCAGGATCCCCTCTTCCTACCTCTTTACCTACAAAATATGCCTCTGTTCTTGGCATACAAAGTCAAGTTTTTTACATTAGGAAAAGTGTCTCCTCTTGCAGTTTTCCCTGATGGCACAAGTATATTACTTTAGAAACCATCTTGAAAAGATGCTATGTTAATTAGAGGAAGAATCTTTTTATTAAAGTACTCTGAGGTCTGAAAAAAAACAGGCACAAACTATTAAGTACAGCTGGCTCTGATAAGGATGTAAGACTTCCAAGGTATCAAATAATTCAGGTGCCATGTGGTTATTCTTGTATCTACTTTCATTTTTGCTTTTTAATTTTTTTGGTTGTTTCTGCTTTGTTTTGCATTTTTGAGACAGACTTCCACTGTAGCCCCAGCTGACCTGGAACTCACTATGTTGACTAGACTGTCTTTGATATCACAGAAGTCTGTCTGCTTCTGCCTTCAGAAGATTTAGGCAGTCAGTTGATAAACAAAGAAGTCAGTGGATGTAAGGGTGTGCCTATGATATGGGTATGTATGTCAATGGCTCTAGTAAGGGCAAAGAATGCATTACTTCCTAGACTTACATGGATTGATGTTCTTGAGAAATTTAAGAACTCAAGCAGTGTGCAACATATTTGTTCATAATAATGGCTTCAAATGAATACACACATGCACACTTCCTGGTAGTGGTAGCACTGCGTGACTATTGAAAAAGCTTATAGAATTTCCACATTATATCATTTGATGAAGAAAGAATTCTAGATAGTTTAAAGAAATATAGTTTAAAAAACAGGAAGCACAAATAAAATGATAACTGGCTTGTGGTGAAGGTTAGGGTTGCAAATTCACAGAAACCCAAGATGATAGGTGAAATATAAACTTAGTTCTGTTTCCCTGTCCAAACAAAACAAAACAAAACACATCTTCTTTGACTCTGCAACAGAAAGTCTACCTGAAATGCCACGAAAGGAAACGCGGCAGTAGGTCTCCACAAAAGAAGAGCAAGTATCACAATATCTCCCTCTGGAAAGTCAAAGGCATAATAGCAAGTGATTCCTCTGAAATTTAAATCTTGCAGTTGAGCAGGCGCATGCGCTTCTCCAGTACATTGTACATTCCTCCCAATCTTAGAAACCGAGCACATGCCCATAGGAAACACATGAACAGAAAGAAGAGCTTTGAGAAGTATGAACCTCCGAGCTGTAATTCTTACACTGTCGTCTCTCATCTGTGTGCATGTCACTGTGAGATGGCTAACTTCACAAAGGAAGAATAAAGCTAGACTGTGTCTGAGACTCTGTGCAGATACACAAAAGAGAGTTTCTGAAACACATGGACTCCCGCTGAGGAAACTTAAAAGTGATATTTAATAACTTTCCAGTGCTAAAAGCATCTCTGTCTGCATGGACCTTCCCACAAATGCCATGTGTTTGGAGACAGCCTGACCCCGCACAAAATAACTTCCTAAGAGAGTAAAAGTCAAGTCAGTACATCTGTCTGTGCCATTGAGGATCTGACAACCCATAACAAAACAATAGCAAATGGTCTCGTTTCATTAAGACACAAATTCCACGAACATGGATGAAAAGGAACTCTTGTTCACTAACCAGCAGCTCTCCTACCTTGGCCTGTCTACTCGACAACAGATAACTGCAGCCACAGGGCTAAAGTGGAGTCTGAGTGTGAGTGAGGTGCAGGGTTGGCGCACTTTAGTCGTCAGCAGCTTCCCATTTAAAGTTAATGTTTCACAAATGCTCTTCTGCGAGCAGAGTTGAAATCCTAAGAGCTCCGGAGAGCTGGAGATGCAGAAATGAAGCAAGCAACCAGGGGTTGTAAATGTTATTTGGAAGCAGAATAGGCCAAGTTGCATAATGTTGTATTTTCTCTTTTAGCCACTTAGGGGCGCTCAAAGGCCAGAAATAGTGATCTGAGTCTAAAAACCATGAGATTTTCCCATGTGAAAACTACAAACAATATATAATAAGCATACCCTTGCATACCTCCCTAATGAGGATCCGCATTCTTGTATGAAGACAGTTAACTCTTCTTAGTTAACAATAACCAAACAAGAAAAAAATCCAAAAAGAATCCAAAAGAAGAAGAAAAGTAAAGAAGTGACTACTATGGCATCACTAGAACTTTCCTCCAGGTAGGCAGAGGCAGGTACCCTGGGAGGAAACCAGAAGGGGCCAGGGTGATGTGATATGCTAGCTCCATCCTGCCTTGGGTGACAAGCAGGTGCTACCACATTCATAACTGTGTATGGGTTTCTGTATGCCTACTTCTTAAAACATGAGTTACTAATGGGACTCCAAGGTAAATACTAAAAATGAATTTGAATCAAGTGTTTCTAAGCATGGGAATAGAAGACACAGTCTTAAGTGTCAAACATGGGTGTAAATCTTATTTTACTGCTTATGAGAATTTATGAGAACTCCTCCCCCCCACCCCTGCCCAAGCCCCAATTTTCTTTTGGTTTCAAAATACAGAAAATACTGATTTTTGCAGGGCTGATGTGTGGAGAAGGTGGGCCGGTGAGGTTTGTATTGCATGAATCTTAGAGCAGAGACTCAAAGTGAGTTTTCTTCTCTCTCTTCCCACCATTAACTGCTCCTAAGGGTAGAAGCCTTAGGAGTGAATGGAGACAAGGCTAGAATTAGTAGATCAGACATATGAGGAATGGAATTATTCCCTGTGTTTAGGAAAGGGAGGTTGAATCTTTAGGGATTACTGGAACTGTCATTATCAGGCTTCATGTGAAAGGAGAATGAGTGGAAGATCACGCAGAGGGTGAAGGTGCTTGTCGCCAAGAGCCGCATGGTGGAAGGAGAGCACTGACTCTTGCAGGTTATCCTCTGACTTCTACACACATGCCTTGGTACATGTGCACATGTGTGTGTGCACACACACAACAAAAATAAGCAAACTCAATTAAGTTTTAAACGATTTAGGGACTTAGGGCTGGAGATATGACTCAGGGTCAGAAGAACTGACTCTGTGGTTAAGAGCCCTGACTGCTCTTGCAGATGATCTGGGTCTGATTCTCAGCACCCACACAGTCAACAACTACCTGTAACTCCAGTTCTAGGGAAATCTGATATGGGTGGACTATATATACCATATATATATATATATATATATGCACACACACACCTTATATACCATATATATATATATATATACTTATATATACTCATATACGCACCCATACACACAAAATTAAAATGTAAAAGATAAATAAAATATTTAAAAATTTAATGGGAACTCAGGCCATGTGACTTTACTCCACCTTTCAAAGACACTGACAAGATTCAGACAATCACCAGTTCCTACAAGACTGGCGTGTAGTGTTATTTCCTGCTTTTGAACACGAAAGATTATAATCCTGAGTGCCTCATGGAGAGAGGTCTCAAAATTGCAGTCACACGCTCCATCTGTAGAACCTACAGTGACATATTTTTCACACACATGCAATTGCTCAGACACACACACAATCACACACACATAGACACACACACCAAACAAACATTTTGTATCTCTGGAGGGGCAGACACACTGAGCAAGAATGCACTATGTCCTACAGAATTTTAAACATAGTGGGATGCAATTTGTGTACATTTTGGAGCAGACAGATGCATTAGGGCTTCATAATAAATATAATGGTATGGATATTCTTTTCCTTGTAGACACCCTCTCTGTAGACATCATGGTTCAGTGGAGACTTAGAGATCATTAGGCATTAATGGTTCTGAAACAGATTTATGTTAGTACTATGTATAAGCTGGAGAGTTTCAAAGAAAAAAAAAAACCTGTTTCCTTGAGCATGTTTGTTGGCTTTTCAGTTGAGAAGAAGACGCATTCTTGCTTGTCTCTCAGATTTTCTAAAGATTACATGGTATAAAATCACCAAACTTCTCTGCCCAGGATGGCGCTAACACAATGTTGAACAGTGTTTGTAGACATGACAGTTCTCTATGCAAATCCTAACATCCTAGTTTGGGGCCCTCGATAGTTACCCAGAAGTTCACTTCAGTAAGGTGAACAATGGAATCTTTCCCAGATGGTTCTTCTGGGGTTTTAAATAAAATACTGTTAGTTGGGCCAGTATTGTGCACTCTTCCTCAACCTAGGTTCATTATTATTAAGCAAGTCATCATTTTGTTCTGCATCTGTGGCTCTTTAGCCCAGTCTCATTACCTGTTCCCTTAGCCCCAGGTCTTTCCCACGATGCTAAAACTTTGTGATACTACAAAGTTTTCCTTTGTCTCTTTAACTCTTTAACCAGTTTTGCAAACCTAAAGCTACTCTATTTATCTGTGCCTTACAATTTTATTTTACCATCTACAACAAAGAAAATGAGGCTTCTTGTCAAGCACAGGACTGTTTTCCATCAATAGAGCATCATAGAGCAATTTTTCCAGGTCATTCTTGATCAGGTAACACTCTACCAAATCAAGTGAAATGTGTTTATTTAGCAAAACTATTTTTCTTCTACCATTGTCCTTATACCAAACTCCATATTTCCTAAACAATCTGATTTCCTAGAGTCAATATTCATTTTTCTATTATCTCCAACTCTTGTCTTTCTAGGTATTCTGCAAAGCTCCCCATTCTAGATGGTCTCACACACAGTGAGGGTTTGCTCATGCTCTGATAATCTGCCAGCAGGCCTGGTGAAACCTTCTTATTTCCTCTTCATTGTAGGCCTGGGCTCTATCACCACATTGTGGTCAGGCTGTGGTTGAATACCAGAGTTGGGGACTACCCCAGTCTTTGAGCAGGTAACACAGAACAAAGCAAAATTCCTAGAGAACTGCATTGTGTAGAAAGGAAGAGTAACCAAAAGTACTCAGTTTTTTATTTAATAAAAAGCACAAAAGTGGCAGCAAATTTAAATGGAGAGACCTGGGTTGATAAAGGAGGGTCCTGAAAATCACGTGGTCAGGGAGAGGAGTAAGCAGGAGACACATGAGCAAGGACAGGGTACAAGCGAACACTGCAAACAGTGCCATGCAGCGCCCTGAGCGCCCTGCAGAGCCCTGCAGCTGGAAACAGCGCCAAACCCCAGGTTTCTTTAACTACTACTTTAAGAACATAGATTAAGTGCCATGAAATATTGAGCAACATGAATACACAGGCTTTTACATTTTCAGATTTTCTTAAAGGATGGCTATGCTATAACATTAATTAAATTTATTAAATGGAGTTTCTATTTAACAAGTTGCCTTTGTGTTTTTCCTTTTTGTTGGCTTTATATATATATATATATATATATATATGTATATATATATACATACATATATATATTTGAATTTTTGTGTATTTAATACAGAATATCCCAATCATCTCTATACCTTCCCCCATTGATCTGTTTTTCTTTTTCACAAAATGCTTATGGACAGGAAGAATTAGGATTCAAAATCAAAACAAACAAACAAACGAAACAAAAACCAAATAGAAAGCAATTATGTCAAGCTATAACTGACTCTAACAAAATTTCTATAAATGAGAACTTTGTTATTTCTAGTGGACATACAGTATACTCATCTGTGGACTTTTTCTGAAACTATTTCATTTATATAAACAAACTGCCATTAGAAACTTGGAAGGCATTTACATTTTTAAAGGAAATTTATTAAAAGCTCAGGAAAAACTTAAATGAAGGTTTAAAAAACTAGCATCAAAAGTTTTCCTACAATAACAAAATCATTGGCATAACATACAAAAACAAAGAAACAAAAACCAGAACAAAATACTAAACTTTGTGAGCAAATTAAAGCTCCTTTGCCATAGAAAAGAACAGACACACCATTTCCATAATAGAAAAGTCAGTTATTAAACACATAAAACATGTTCAATATGCAGACTTTATTTGGAGTTGGAAACCTGATATCGGCAGATTACATTGACTGTTACTTTAGAATAAAGCACTGTGGAACTAGGGTAAAGAGTACTGATTTCTTAATGGACTGATTTCCAAAGACAGAAAAACAAATGTAACAAACAAGTAAACAAGAGGAGAGTTCATAGAATCCTAAAAAATACTGTGGTTATTTAAGAAACTATATGAGAAAGCAGAATTAGGGGAAAAAAAAAACAGTTCCAGGGAATCATGTTGAATTTCCATGTTCAATTTCTACAAAATAATTAATATTATTAATTAAATTTTATGATATTTTAAGTATTATAATCAACTAATCAAATGTTTAAGAATGCTTTTGATGATTTCAAAATATCATCTCAAGTCATAATTTAGAAATGTATAGCAAAAATATTCAACTTCAAAAGAGAATTTGTGAAGAAAATGGTTGCTAAATATTAAGGAAAACTCACATATATAAAATGTTATTAGAAATCATACTGTAACATGGTTGATATAATTGAGTCTATGAAAAATGTCATGATCTTTTGAAACTCTTTAACTTCTCATTTTTCTCATATGACTTTTTTATACCTTACCAGAATTGCATTCCAGAATTCTGCAGATAATATCAGAGGTAAGTAATCTAATTCTGAAGGAAAATCTGTCAGAAAAAGTGAGACAGCCACTGTCATGGAGTTAAGGAGTTCTGAGCCTGAGAAGCAGATAAAAATACTTTATGTCCCACTGTACTCACTTGATTCAATTTAACACTCCTGACAAGTAGCAATAGTCAATGGAAAGTGTGCCAGTAGCAACATTAGATACATGTATCTTGCTTCTGTGCCAGTTCATTGTAACTTGACAATGAAGAAGGGTTTTTATTTAAACATTTAATTTACTAATTCTATGAAGCACTGTGGAATAGAATATAACCTTTAACTGATCAATCAATCTCAAAAGTAAACCAAGAAACAGAGCATGGTAGTGCCAATAGGCTTCTTAAGTTTTATATCGTCAACCACATAAGCTGTCATTAAACTCTTTTAAGAAAAGACTTGCCAAAACGCAGAGATTAAGTGACTATCCTTTGCACAGTTCCAGTTACTACATCTACTACACAACCCCTCAACCCAAGGCTCAGGGAACATCACAAAAAAGTGAGCAGAAAGGTTTTAAAAGACAGAGGACCAGATCACCTGCTGTGACAAACTGTCTTCTAGCCATGACAGGGGAGCTGCACCCATAAAATCTCAATAATATGTTTGCCTAAACAAGGCCTGCATAATAACCATACAAACTGACCTTCCAATGAGGATGGGAAAGATTTCACGGAGCCACACCACTAGATGAAGAACTACAGGTGGTCAAAGGCCACTGAGGGAAGGAGAATCTGTTTGCACAAGGGACCATCTCCCTGATAAGTTGTCCAACCCCAAGTGTTCATCCCTAAACACATATATATGTAATGGTAATAATTATACAATCCAAACCCATGAGTCTGAGAGAGAATGCTGAGGAATGGGGAGGAAGGGCTGGGAAGGGGGAGAGAGAGAGTGATGTAAACACAGTGTACTTACTTACAAAACTCTCAAAAAAATTTTCAAAGTCAAGGCATGTTAGGAAGTTTACTTAAAACTCAAACACTTGAAAGAACACATGTCCATTTCCTATTACTAAAATAAATAAAATATTACACTTACAGATCTTGTTTACAAAACTAACTCTAACCCAGAACATTTATAGTTACATGATTTTTAAGTTAGGATTTCACTATTTCATTTGTGCATTAAAAAATATCGACGTAAAAGAAAGGAGAAATGTGAATGTGTAAGAGGTGCAGCTCAAAATATCATTTCTGGCAAGTAAGAGTTCTATCACTTATCCCTCTGAAATCCAAAGACTACTTTCATCTTCCACCTTGATGTATGATTTTAAATTCTAAATGACAAATTCATATATTTGTGTGTTATACATTGCATTTTTGAAATTATCATTTAGTATAATAAAGCAATAAATAATAGATGTTCTTCCTTATAGTTCATTAATGTCATTACCTTTTCAAGAATGCTCTTAAACTTAGCAAATAAGCACTTATTTTACGTTCACTGTGGATTTCTATTTTTTCCCTCTGCTCTACCTCTTCTTTCTGGTCTTTAAATCTTTCCTCCATTCCAGTTAAGTTTTTCCCAGAATTTCAACAAAATAAGGGCCCATCCTGAGTAACTGGCAACACATCCCCTGTATCAGCCCCTGAATTTGCTCAGTGCGTACTCCAGGCTTTGGCTATAAGGATATGAAAATTGTCAGTCTGTTCTACAGGAGGAAACTCAGGAGGAACTTGACATAAACCAGATGGCAGGAATAATCTGTTGGAGAGCATAAAATTACGGAAAATAAATCAGAAGAAAGGAGAACGGGTTAAATATAAAGTATCTAAAGTTCTGCCAAACCAAATAGTTTTAAATGGTGGTTGGAATTTAAAAGCTCCCAAATGGAAAGGGAATTCAGAAACTAAATTCCTCATGCCTACTCACATCGCTCTCCTAATTCTATTTCCTTTGCCCAAACTCCTTTCGTTCCTTTGCAGATACCAGCCCACCATTCTCAAAGCCCCCACCTCACTGCTGCCTCTGATCCTCCTGAGGTAAAGTCACTTCCGCGGCAGTCCAGGTCTACTCTGTCAGCCCAGTGTGCCTTTGTCTCCTCCATGAGGCCTTCCGTGAACAGCCCAACTGACAGCCTCCTACATTTCCTCTCTGACACTGTCTCTTCTTAACTCAGAGATCATCTGATTTTTTTTTTGACCTGTTTGCATTAGGTAAGGGTCCTAAGAGCAGGAATCCTGTCTGATCTGTGCAGACCAATGGCCCTAAGCAAGGAATAGTTTTGAACAAGTAGTAAGAGAAAAAATAACTAATCATGTAGTTAACAAAGACCCCCATGCATGAAATTTGTAATCAGATACATTAATGTTTCCATAATTGTGCATGAGAGTAAAGGTTCTCAGATTCTCAACAATGAACACACATAGATAGTACTCATCATTATTTCTAATTTGAGATATAAAAATGTCAAAAATATTGTCATTGTTCAGGTTTTTTCCTCTGCATACGACTTTCATTATCTTGCTGTAAATTGCAATCTTCCTTATCAAGGTCCTGCCATATGGTTTCAGACTCTATAATTATGAAATCTCTCCAAATTGGACTTTGCAAAGACAAAAATCCCAATGCTGAGGGAAAGTATGTCTACCAAAATTCAATTATTCCAATGATAGCATAGCTCATAATTTTATTTATAATAGCGTCATACTGTGAGACAAACCATTCCCAATTTGACTGGTTGAAATGGTCAAATGGTCAAATATTGGCCGATTTCTATGGCAAAAACTAATACTTTTGTATCTGAAATCAAGTAAAAATTTACCGCTTATAAAAATATCCATTAATTTTCACTTTAAGTCACTTTGACCAGCATTATTTCTTCCTCTTCAATAAGGGAAAGACAGATGAAGGTCTACACTATGTTCAATATGGAAGTCATCCTGATGTTTTACTAATCACTATACTATGATCCAAGTAACGGAAATACTTTGCAGGATTTTACATAGCAAATCACTTTTAACTTATGCAGAAAATCTCCAAGTTATAAATTTTGTAAGTGAGATATGATATAAAAAAATGCCAGTCATCTCACTAAGATGACTAATCAAAATGTATTATGAAGCAAAGCAGGCTCAAAGAAAAACAAAACTGAGGCAGAAAACAGCCTCTGAAATGGAACCATCTCCTCCTGACAGGTGTCTGTGAAGTGCCAATCCCTGAGACAGTGTTCCAGTCAGGCATCTGGAAGCACAACTCTGAAACAACTCAATAGACATCTGATAAGTGCGTAACAACCTTCTTTCACAACATGAACAATAAATTGCATTATAAATGTGCAAAGTGATCTTGTAAAGGCTCAAATAAGTGCTATCAGGATGTAAAAGAGAGGGAGAGGGTAAGCACAGAAAACATTACAAGGAGGTATAAAATGCTCTGTCTTTTGACATTGTGGTTGGCTTTGATACACAGCAGTAATGAATCACGAGACTCACCACCTGTTCACAGGATTACCCGCCTCTATATATTGTAATATAAATCTATCTACAATGTTTTCTTTACTAAGTAGGAGGCTTGGAAAAAGGAACGTGGACACTTCCACACATACCAATTTCATACACTGTGAAAGAAAGGATCGCAACATATTTTCAATGGCTTTAAGAGAAACTAAGACACGTGTGCTTTTAAGAAAGTTCAGCAATGACTAAAGCTCTCCTCCTTACTCCTTCCTATGTGATGCTCCTTTTAATGCCAACAGGAAATCAACAGCAGAGAAGGGACATGTGGCAAAGGGAGGGTGAGCAAGCTCATTATGATTCAGCTCTCTCCACTGTAGGCGGAAAATAAAATGTTTATATTTTTAAATGTTACTACAAAATGTTCCACTGGCAAATGGAGGAATTCTAAGCAGTGCGTCACGATCCCACTAAAGTGACTTTCAAATGTACTTTGGATTGGATGGTTTTAGCTGACTCCTTGGAAATGGCAACATCTGATAAATTCGTCTAAGTAATATTATTCTCCAGACTCGACATCAAACTTAGAGGGATGACTATTAATTCTGTTTTATTACCTGACCTAAAGTGCTGCTATTATTGATTAACTTTTCCTTTCATTCTAGGTACAGGTCTTGGTCTAGGGACAGATTCTAGGACAGCAAGAATGGCATTTAAGAAGTGTCAGGGTGCCACAGCAAAGGACCATAGTGCAAGGCTTAAAGAAGAGACATTCTGTGTTCCATTTCAGGAGGTTGGGAAATCTCAGATCAGAAAGCCTCTGTGGTCAGCCTCTGTGAAAGCTATCTTCTCCTTGTGTCCTCATGGACAAAGACAGGGAGCAAGAGCAAGCAGTATGCCCTCTGTTCTTCTGATGAAGAAGTGATGGCGTTGTTCCCACGATGGGGGCTTAACCCTACGGACCTCAACCAACCAAGTCTCCTCCAAATGCCATCACTTTAGAGGTTAGGGTGTCAACATGCAATGGATGCATGGCAGTAGAAATCTTCAATTCATAGCAATCAGGAAGATAAAATTATTAAAAATTGTAAGACTGCTGCAAGGCAGATGTGAGAGAAGAACAACATGAAGTTATTACGAGAATTTCGATAAATGCACCTAAAACATGGCTTTATTAAGAAGTCACTGCATAAGGTGAATGCCATCATTCCTACAACGTGCTCAGCTTCCACATATAGGATTTCCTTTTTTTTTCTTTTTGCCAAGTGCTGGATAGATGTGGTTTACCTATAGCCTAAGTTTTGAGATTTTTGTTTTTGCATTATCTTCTAAAACTTACAGTTTTCTATTTGCTCTGAAACTTTGGCGAACTTCCTGAGAAGACCAAAGTCATCATGTACTTGTAGAATTTGACAAATGATATCAAATGTTTGGGGTTGAAGAATGGTGTCAGAGACTTTAGATCTTTTTAAAACGTGTGTGTGTGTATGCGTGTGTATTTGCGCGTGCGTGTGTGTGTGTGTGTGTGTGTGTATCCCACAAGGCTTATCACTAATGCATAATAATGACAGAAATTATGAGTACGAATTTTCAAATGTTTCGACATGGCATTTCAATTATAATTCTCCATAAGGTTCTAGCCATGGGAAAATATTTTTTCATTGAGAAAATTTTTATTTGATTTATGAAGGAGAGTATGTTTTTCAAATGGCTAAGAAGGTATGTTTCTAGGTTTTATTTAAGACTCAGATCCTATCCAGACATATATGTTCATTGCTTCTGGAGAGAAGGCAAGAGCTCATGTTTTCTTAATTATTACAGCTATTAGTGGCCCAAATAGGAAGCATGTAGTCAAGTGCTTTAGACGTCATGTGCATTTATAAGCCTGATGCATATTTCTAATTCCGAATGTGAACCCCCAGAATGACTTATGTTAAGAATTGGAAATGTATACAATACACTATTGTTAGTGATGCAGATTCTATGACAGAAGTTGCCAATGTCCGGTGTTTTCAGGGTTAATGCGATACCAGTAGCATCTTACTCCTGAGAGCTGTTCTTAGCTAGAGACATGAACAGCCACACTATCCATAGTAGGGCAATGGGGGCTCTGTCCTGTCCATATCCCAAAGCCCTGTTTGTCCACACTGCACTGAAGCATAGTCTCACATTCCAAAATTAACATCTGAACGTCTGCGACAGTCAGTGCTCAGAACATCAGAATATACTTTTCCCAGACAGACAGTGAGAAGTATCTACGAATTGAGCTTCTGATTCTTAGGCATCAAACAAACACTGATCTCAATTCTAGATCCCAGTATGAAATCTATAAGCTGGTACTGTTACCTCATCATCGCTCATGATGCTAAGTGATGGTTCTTTAAGACACTGACCTGACCTGCATTCTCACCTGGAGATCTGCTTTGCCTTATTTTCAATCTCAACTCGTGCTGGACTTCTCAGTCTTTGTCTCTGTTCACAGGATTCATTTTTGTCTCCCCAGAGAGCTAAATAAAATATTTGTGTGCTAATGTTAATTCAGGTCTCTCCCCTTATAACTTTGATGTCAAGTACATTTAAAATACATCTAAAATCACTTGTTCAGCTGGTGAGATTGCTCAGCTGCTAAAGGACAAACTGCTCTTGTAGAAGACCCAAATTCAGTTCCTAGCCCCATATCAGGTGCCTTCTAAATGCCTATACCTTTAGGTCTAGAGATTCTTCTGGTGTCTGTGAGCACCTGCACTTATGTGCACATAAAGAGACATAAGCACACCTACATATATATATATATATATATATATAATCAAATTTAAAAAAATAATATTTAAAAATTCAGTTGTAACAGTGTTAATGTAAGAGGCACAACATAAAGAAGCAGTGAAATGAAATCTCAAAATAGATTTATGCTGTAGATATTTTCACTTTGGGCAGAATTTTGAACAGAAGCAATTAAGTATGTCATTTGTAAAATATATAAGAGTAACAGCAATGATTAACATTCTTATAAAACTGATCAAGTGTTTATAAAGCAATATTTTTATGTTTTTGCTAACTACAGGTTTGAGACATATGCTACTGTTTTCCTTATCTTCCAGAAAAGAAATGTATTTCACATATTAATAAACTTCTGGGCTAACTATAGTCTTTTAAAAAATTTTTTTTCATGTGTATGAGAGTATTGCCCACATGTGTGTAAGTGCACCCATGATGTGTAAGACCCACAGAGGGCAGAAGAGGGCATTGGGTATTGCATTCCCCTGGAACAAGATTCACAGATGGTTATTATTTGCCATATAGGAGCTGGGAGTCAAACCTGGAACCTCTGCAAGAGCAGCCAGGGCTCTGAACTCAGGTTTCAGAATAGTCCAGAATTAATTTGGCTCAAGACTTTCACTTTGTAACATCAAAGCTAATGCTGTCATGCACAACCATGTTTGTTGCTGTTCTTTTCACAATAGCTAAGAAAAGGAAACAGCCTACGTGTCTCTAACCTAATGAGTGGATGATGAAAACATGGTATATTTACACAATGGACTTTGCAGTGCTGAAGAAGCTTAGAAAGCAGTGCTTTCATGATTACGTGTTTCAGGACTGCTTTCTGACCTTGCAGAGGACCCAGGCGCACCATCTATACGGTGGCCCATCTCTAACTCCAGATGCGGAAGTTCCATTGTCCTCTTATGGCCTCCACAGGAACTGCACTTGAGTTGTGACTATACACACGTGCAGGCAAAACACTTAAACAAAAGGAAAATAAATATTTTGAAACTATTGGAAATTAGTTTGGCTGAACCAAAATGAGTTTAAATTGCAACTAAGTTGTTGGTTCCAACAGTAATTTCTGAAAATTACTTCAAAATAATCTAATTTTATTCATTTTTAACAATTGTTCCTCAGTATTCATGTTAAGAACAGGGATTTAACATTTCTTACAAAGGCTTTTCTTTCTTAGAATAAACTTGGTTATGTCTTTGTAATTATCTCTCTATACAGAAATCACACGGAATCCTATTTAAAATGGGTTATCTTTCTTTGTAACATTCAAAGACCTGTGGGTACCAGTACCTGGGAGAACTATGACGCAGTTATGCAGAGGAATAAGAGCACGGACTTTGGGAATAAGATAGGTCTTCATTAGAAGAGTAATTCAGGGACTCACCCTTCTCCAGATAATGTTTATCTCCTACCTGAGTCTCCCATCCCTTCACTCCTCCCTCCCTCTGTTAATCCCTCTCTCTTTTGCTCTCCTGTTTCCTTTAACCTCATTCCTTTATTTTTTGATTATGTTATAAAAGTCTTATTTCTTATGTCTTAGTTTCCAGAAATGTAATTTTAATACTTTTTAAATTTAGTTTTATTTCCTGTATATGTATGTACTGCCTGCATGTGTATAAGTACACCCTGCTGAAGCCAGAAGAGGGTATTGGGTCCCCTGGAACTGGAGCTATGGACAGTTGTTAGTTGCCATATGGGTGCTGGGAACTGAACCCAGGTTTTCTGGAGGAATAGCAAGTGTTCGTAACCACTGAGCCTTGTCTCCAGCACCCAGACCTGTAACTTATATCCATTCTTCATAGTGCTCTCCAAAGATAGGATTTGACCATGTTTGCAAAGTACTTGACACCAAAGGTAAGTGTTCAATAACTAATGGATATAAATTTTAGTCAAAGTGAAGGGAATATGAGACCACAATTCTGAGCAGTCCTGCGCAAACCAAGGGGACAAAAGTCTTGTATGAACATTGATTGGATGAATGACTAATGAAAACTAGTCATGTGGACAAGGAAGCATAGTAAGAACTTCCATGTTTATAGCATTAATCCAGAATTCCTCTCCAAAGCCACAAATGTGGTGCCTTATGAGAAATCTTCATTTGGGCTAGTTATACACCCGAATAAGTAGAGAGGCATGTGGGCAGAGAAGACCCCATTCCAGACTTGTAACTAGTGTACAAAGTTACAAGAAGATCTCTGAATGTATTTTAAAGGTCAGTGGGAAAGTATCCTGTGCCTGAAGCAGTCATTCAGGAAGAAAGTACAGGGGACTGTGAGCCTTGTGCACAAGAAGAGAAGAAAACAATTCTGATGAAGGATCCAGTGTTATCAAGTATTAGTGAAAGTTACTATTGAAGGTTCCTGGCATGGTACTGCTTTATTCAGAGAACCTATACAGACACTTGAGCCATGTTCATGTTATAAGCCTCTTCGGGACTAAAATAAAGGAAAGAGTAGACATAGTCAGAGAGAATCTCTATAAACTGGACTTATGAAAACTCTCTTGTGATCTCAAAATATATCATAATCAATCTCTGTTTTCAACATTTAACTTCAGTAGTAGAAGTAATGCAGACACCATTCTTGAACTTGCTGTCTATTAACAAGCACTTTGTGTAAGTATTTACAACACACACACACACACACACACACACAGAGGCATGCACATATGTACTGTGTAAACCTTACTGCAAACATCAAGCCTGCCTGGGAAGTGTCATAGCCTCCATTATAAAGATGTGAAACTTGAATTCAGAAGTTCTCCTCCTCTTCCTCTTCCTCCTCCTCCTCTTCCTCCTCCTCCTCCTCCTCTTCTTTTTCTTCTTTTTCTTCTCTTCTTCTTCCTCTTCCTCTTCTTCCTCCTCCTCCTCTTCCTCTTCCTCCTCCCCCTCATCCTCTTCCTCCTCCCCTTCCTCCTTTTTTTTATATCATACAACCAGCAAAGGGAACTATCTGCGGCTAGAGTCCTGTGCATTTTGATCTAAAATCAATTTCTTACTCATTTCTTCCTGGTATGTTTGGGAACAAATATCCCCTCATTTGTAGGGCACTTTCTGCTTCCCTGGGTGGTTTGCCACCATTGACCAGTTAGTACACATAAATAAGCATTTTGAAAAAATGATTAAAGTTAAAGGTAAATAATTATCTGGAGAGATGTGACATCCCCTATGCCTGCCGAACACCAGTTACGTCATCCTTTGTTTTATGCTCTACTGCCACAGAGTTACAAAGGAGTTATCGGAACTCAGCGATCTTCATGGGCCCCACAAGACTAACAATAATTAAAATCTGTATATGGAGGAAAATGTGGCCCAGATTCTAGGTTTAAACTTGCTGATAAATCTTTAAGACAAAATGTTAGATTTCCTTTTATGTACTATCAGATTCTGTGTGAACATTGTGATATCAACACCCTTGAACCCCACAAACAACATCATATAACTTTTACCAGTTAATGTGTGGGCCTAAAGTATTCTTCAATCTGTGTAATGTAAGTACAGTAAGGCAGGAAGATCCATATCCATAAACGTAGACCAGGTGTCTCTACATAAAACTCTACATTTAAAGATCTGCCTGTCAGTAATGCTATGGTGAGAAATGTGATCAGGGGGAGGGTAGAACTTCATAAAAATAGTATAAAATTTCATTAATTTCCAAAAGTAAAGAGGACAAATGTGTCTGTGTATCCATGTATATTCCTGTATCTGTCTATATATTTTGATTAAAATAATTCAAAAGGATTAAAACATTATGAGTCATAACGTGAGCACACTTTCAAAATTGTGTGGTTTCTGTGACATTCCTTGGCTCTTAGAGGTTTTCTAAAGTGATCTTACAAGTGTTACTATGTTGTGCCATTTACAAATGTTTGAAATGTAAACTGTTCACAACATTCCCTTATCTAGGTAAAGTAACATTGTGAGTCACAATGGTGCCATCTGCTGGGAAGCAGGTGAACTATACCAAACCCTGAAATCCTGTGCAAAGAACTGCTAGTTAGGTATTTTTGGTAGAGGGGATCTGAAGATGGTAATACGTATCCTTAGTTTGCTGAAAAGCAAACAATTCCATTCCATATCTCTCATATGTTTTTCTTTCTTTTAATTCAATATTGTTTAGTGTACACGTGCTGGAATCTGTGTCTGTGATTTTCGCTCTATTTCTTGAGCCATAAATAAAAGAAATTGAATTTTCAGGAAACAAAGACAAACTTTACAGTGAGAAAATTCAGAAGACTTGTGACTATATTTGACATGCAGTTTCTCTACCATGAATTCATCAGTACTTTAAGAAGTGAGGGGTATCTTGTTTGTGTAACACAGGCTTGCAGTTTTCAGTAAATAAAATCATCTTAAAATTTCACAGCAGCCAAATGATCATATGACAACTTTCTGACCAAAAGGAAATTAAATATTCAGTTTAACATAGTAGATCAGAGGATGCCTTCAGGGTAAACTATGCTTTGGGGATGAGAATAACAGTGTTTCGCTACAGAATAATATGTGGGCACAAAGGGTGACAGTGAGTCAATGCTGAAACTAAAATTGCAGGTATTGGATTTAGTTTCCACAGTCTGAATGAGCTTCCTGTTACTATGCCCATTCTACAGACAAGGTGCTGTAGTGTTGAGGTAAAGTGACCTCATCAACACCTCAGTGCTAGAGAAGGAAGGCTCACATTGATCTCTGCCGTCTGCCTGCTTGGGGAGTTTGATTTGCGCTTGTCACACCTGAGTAAAGAACTGCTATAGATGTTTAAACAATTGGCCTGGAGGCTACTGTTGCAAGGCCAGGAAATATGTCCAATTCACTAAAATTCAGACTTTACTCACTTAACCAAGCAAGGACAAAGTTCTAAACAGCTCTCATATGAGTGGAATGAAGGGATGAGTGAAGGAAGCATGATCTGAAATTCTGTCTTTTAGTACAATTTTGTTCAGTATTAAATTTCTTCATTGTTTTAAAGTCAAACTCCATTGACATTTTTTAGCTTCTAAAAAGACCATATTAGTAGCCAACATTAAGAAACAAAACTTTGGTATCAATTTCACCTTTAAAAGTTAAAGACAGGCAGTTGATAGAACTCTTTTATTTGAGTACAATGTGAAGGGAGCATATTCCCCAGTATTTCCAAAGCATTCTATAACAGTTTCATGGCCTGCATTGTGAAGAAGTCTTAACTTCCAACAGATTTCTTTAGGAAATACTATTTTACAGAGAGTAAATTTAGTTAAATGAGGTACTAAGGGTTAGGTCCTACTCCTATTGGAATGGTGTTCTTATAAGGAGGGGGATAGCCACTAGAATTTCTCCTTCAGAGAAAAGGCCATCTGTGTACACAGCAGCAAGGGGACCATCTGTAAGCCAAGAAGAGAGCTTCAGTTCACATTAACTGCTTGAACCTTGGTCCTGAATTCTCAGACTCCAATAGAGAGATAAAGTAGATTTCTCTTGCTCAGGACACCCAGTCTCAGGTGTTCTGCTAGGAAAGCTCACACACAAGTGCACAGGAATGGCAATAGCATATCCAAGAGTTACATTTTCAATACATAAACCTCATGTTCTTTCTGTCCCCAAAGATTTGGACATAAAATTGAGCTTAAGCAGTTGGGCCAAGACAGAATAACAAAAGGATTGATTTTAATATTGTGATTCCCTGCCTGACATGCTCCAGCAATTTAGGACAGACATTCAATAAGTGAAAACCCTTCTCCATAGGTAACCATAATCTACCTTTCTCAAAAAAATTTCGTATAACTTTGATATGTATGAAATATAACAAAATCATTTTGAACAGGACAGTAATCTCTTTAAGCATGATTTTTTTTTCCTTCTCCTGTTAGATGAGAATACAGACTTGTTCTGTATATGAACTGCCAAGTCTAAAGCTTTCTTACTCCACAGAGAGAACAAATTACCCTGTTGGTCACAGAAAGACAAAGGCAGCTGCAAGTAATAAAACAAACCTCAACTAGGTGGTGGACTGACTTATAGATGGGCTTGTAGATCTAAACCTACTCAAAGCGTTTCATAGCTCTATTCGTAAATATGTTTCTTGCTATATAAATAAGTCTGGTGCTTGTTTTTAAAAGATTAAAAGTGATCAAAAATTATATCTGCTATTAGAATAACTGAAAGAGTCTTACCCTTAATTTTTTTCAGGACAGTGTGTGTGTGTGTGTGTGTGTGTGTGTGTGTGTGAGATGAATGTAAGTGTGTGTATGTAAGTGTGCGCACCAAGCCAGAGGAGGCTTTTGGGTGCCCTACGCATTTACTTTCCACTTTATTCCTTTAAGACAGCGTCTCTTGCTTAATCTGCAACTAGGCCAGCAGCGAGCAAGCCCTTGCTAGTGCCACTCCTGTTTCTATCTTCTACAGTGCTAGGGCTACACTTGTGTGGCCACATTCAACTTCTTACGTGGGCACTGTGGATTCAAACTAGGTTACACCTTGCACAGTACCTGCTGTCATACACTGAGCCATGTATCCCCATCTTTCAATTACTTTAAATATTGATAGAAACTTTTTTTTACCAGATCAAAGGAAGTATTCCCTTCTTCCAATACAGACCCTTAACAGGATAGTATGTTTAGAAACACAAAAAGAAGAATGCAGATACTCCAAACCACAGACCTCTGGAGGTGAAGTTGCTGATGGACACCGCAGCCCAGTGATCTTTTGAAATTGTGTACAAACAAATATGAGTGTGATTTCACTTGGGAGCTGGAAGAACAATCCCATGGAGCTCACAGCATCTGACAATAGTATTTTCCTTTTTCTATTTATAAGCCGTTTAGCACAAAGAGCCTATACAAGAGTATTTTCACTTAGATTAATGTACAGCGATGCTAAAAGTCCTTCCTTCACACATTTTCCTTGTCAGGTAGTCAGTTCTATGGCACTCAGACTTTCTAGACTGAGGCTCATACATCATTGGCTTAGAAACTAGCATATAGTAGAAGTTGAGTTTACCTTTGGATTTAACAAGAATGGCCTTGATTTGGGCTTGATCAAGATAAAGACCAGTGCAGAATCACACAAAAAGAGAGGATGGCTGGGTACACTAAGGTTTGCTGAGAGTTTGGCCTTTAGGGAGATGGGAATAAAGAACAACTTTAGAAAGGAAAAGATGCTTAGGCTACAAATAAAGCAAAGACATCCTAGGCTCTCCTTGCAGATGGAATATGATGAGTCCCAAGTTTCAACCACATGAAAAAATGAAAGTTCCAAGTCTGGAAAGTGGGCTGACATAAGCTTGCAGCTAGGATTCCAATTCCAAGATGAAAGCTTAATTTTTATACCATTTTCTTTTCATTACATTATAGTATAATCTATTTTATTTTTTTCTACCATTTGGTTATGAGACTTTAGACTGAGATGTATGTCTTATGGACAGTGTATCTCCAGGTAATTACTCAGATAGAGAAGTTCATTAATCTTCTATTTTAAAAGAGTGAAAACAAAAAATTCATACTATCAGTCACCAGCTTAACAATATGTCATACAGAACATAATAATTTACTGGCACGAATCGCACACCATTTTTTTTTCCTTTTGAAGATTTTTGACATGTTTAATGAACATTTTAATTGAATTTCTGTGCATTTTATACAAAAAATTTTACTCATCTTTATACCCTTCTCCTCTCTGTACGCTCATTGCCCCCACATCGAATCTCATGCATTCTGTCACATATGTTAAGGCCTATCAAATCTTTTGTACCCAGATGTCCTTCAGTTCAAGTTCACCCAGTGAAGTCTATTCAGCCTATCTAGAGTCTCTCCCTTAAAGAAGATCAATAGGACTCCTATATTAAACCTCACACACTCATGTCTCAGGGACCATTGTAGAAGAGGAGGCAGAAAGATGGTAAGAGCCAGGGTTGGTACAGGAACATAAGGAAACAGAGTCTTCCAGGCCATGGGAATTTGCTCTGGCACTATTTTTGACAGAGGTCGAGGTAATGAACAGCTGATCACCAGTGTTCTCAGTATCCAATGCCTTCCTTAATTTACAGCCCCAGTTCAGTATCTGGCTGAAAAGACTTAGCCGTCATAAGCATTGCCAATCACAGTGCTCTGTTACAGTGCTTCCTTTTCTTTTGATCACAGAGTAGTCCTTTCAAAGTGCTGTAGATAAAATCCCAGGTCTGGCTTTCCTCCACTATGGATTCTTAGGGGCCTCGTCCTTGCAAAGAAACTTTGTTTTCTCCAAATACTTCCAAGTTCAGAATTCAGTTAAAAGGCCTAGAATACAGAATATTCCTCATTTTCTAAAGTGGACATACATCATTTTCCTCAGAAGAGTAGGGCAAACCCAGGTCTCGCATTCTAGCACTTGGCCATCTGAACATACTTTCATGCTTCTGTGAGTTGCATGTTCCTCTGTTCTGCTGGCTTGTTTGGAACTAAGCTGCTGAGATTACAAAGCCAAATTTCCCACTAATGCCTGCCAAGGAGCAGCTAGGGGTAGCTCTAATAGAGGTGGTGAGACCATTGCGGGAGAAGAAGAAATGTGATTACACTCTAGAGAAGTGAAAAAAAAAAGAAAATTTCCAAAGTATTTTTGCCATAGGTTTCTTTTCCACAACCTGAAAAAATATGCATTTTCCCTCTTATGAGTATGAGTTATCTTTGTTCTAGTATAATTGTCATAATGCTCTTTAATATTGCTTACAGATAGTATTGTACTTGTGAAAGTGAAAATCAGGAGTCCACCTCTAGGTGAAGTTTAGCAAGATGAATTCACCTAGGTCTCTACAGCAAGAAAACCAAACACTACTAGGACTCTCCCTACTGTGTCTCCTCATTTAGTTCTCAAAAGAAAAGCCAGTTTTAATTCTTTTCTGAAGATCAGCTTTTCTATTCTGGACTTCATAGAAATAAAACTTATAGAACAGAATTCATGAATAATTTTGAACTTGGCATTTTTCAATATTATGTCTTATAGACATAATATTGTGTTATTTCTAGTGATATTTATTTTTGTGCTCGAGAGCTATTTTCATTGGGAGTACCAAAATACCAAACAGAAACAACTTAAGCAGTGATAGAAATAGATGGAAATTTTAAGTTAATCTCATAGAAGTAGAGAGTAAAATAATGACCATGAGAGACAAAGGTTGGGGAAAGGAAAGGGGATGATAATTCTAGGTTTTCTGGGCAACATTCTCCTTTGTTTACTTATTTTATAAGCTATGTAGTGAACATACACATTACAACAGAGTTTTTTTCCAATATCATCAAAAAATAAATTTCATTATCACTAATTCCCAGTGTGAAATCCCATCTGTGAGGAATCCTCAGAGTTTTCATCGTATTAACATTCACTTTCCTTTTCACCCCATAAAATTCAGAGAAATAAGCTGTTATCAAAGACCATGAAGTGACTGAGGGTTAGAGCAGGGGCTGGAACTCAGGGTGTCTTATCCCAGAACCAACTTCAGAATCATTCTTTTTTCTTCACTTCTGTTCTACTCTCATAAACAAACCTCTATTCATGAAAATGTCTGAGTTTTAATTGAGAGAGAATTTAAATTACGACTATAAAATGTCATAATACTAATACTAAATCCTAAGAACATACAGAATCCTTATCAAACCTTACTCATTGCTCTATTTATACACCACGATCTCCACTGTTGGCCAAGAGTGCACACACTAGTGGAAAACAATTCTGAAATCAGAATATTCTGAAACTGGTAGAAGGTAAGGATGAACTGGCAATGCACATCTTTGAATATCTGTATGAACAAGAAATTCATCTTTGCTGAGGCAAAATTAAAACTAAAATTTGTGACTCAAAGAATAAGTCTCCTAAATGTCTATGGCTGCTTTGAAGTATTTATAAAAAGTTCAGAGTCACTGACTTCTCTTCAATATCTGCACTGAACCACTAACAATTATGAAGACAGAAACTTGTTCTATTATAGTAAATAAAAGTTTTATGTAAGCATTGCACCTGCAAGGGGCTCTCACTTGGACAAGCTATTATGACTTTGCTAACTGTACAGACTCATCTCTATCAAAAGCACAGCACATTCCTGTCTAATAAAGCCATTGCTTCTTTACTAATTAAGACAGTACCAAATGTATGAATAAATGAGTAAATAAATAAATAAAGTTACTTATTCCATCATGGGTACTGAATGCTCCCAGTAGGCAGTCTCCTCACAATTCAATTTCCCCATTGGGAAGAGAAGAGGAAATGAAACAACAGATTGTCCTCCTGATGAACTAAGCAGAAACTTGTTCTCCAGGGAGTCCTGCTAGGTCAATTAGTTCATCATGCTAACAGAATAGCGATCCAGAAACCAGGGCCCCAGCAACAAGGGTTGAAAAAAGCCAAGCTCAATGGCCTCTTGTAAGACTTGTCTCCAGTGAAAATTGCTGAAATCTGGTGCATGGCCTGTTAATGGTGTATTTTAATATCTGACAATCAACACTGATTTGGGACACGTGGAAGAAAAAGAACACCAATGCATGCTTGCAAGCCTAGATTAATGTATTCATCATCAGAATGTCTTTTTCACTTGAAAGCACTTCTGTGACATGAAACAGCTATATTTTATAATACTATGAGTTCCTTTCAGTTTTTTATGTAATTCAACTCCAAAGGATAAATGCAAATGTATTTTGTAAGTTCAACTATTGTGCCTTTTGAGAGATGAGGTTTCATGTAGCTGAGGCTAGCCTCAATTTTGCTATGCAGCTAAGGATAACCCTGAATATCTGAGTCTGATGTTTCTAACTTTCAGGGTACTGGGATTACAGACACACACCATCACACCACCACACCAGTTTATGCAGTGCTGTATATCAAAACCTAAGGCTTTGTGGGCATTCTAATACTGTCCTCAGTTATTTTAAACATGCATATATCTCAGTAATAATAGTTTAAATCCAAATGTTACTTAGATAAAATATTAAACATTTTTATTATGAAAATAATGTAGATTAATCTTAAGAAATCTGAGAATTTTATGTGAGTGTTTTTTTAGTCATGCTAAATGTGTTTGTTTTGAATCTGAGACCCATAAGAACTTCTAATTATGTTACCTTTTTGAGAACACCAATACTTTGTTTAAAACCAAAATACATTCAATCTATGAATCAAAGTCCCTAAATTTTAACCCCAAATATTACTCACTTATTTTTTTCAATGTTTAAATCTGTAAAAGCTTAAATTAAAAATGTACTAACAAACACCTTCTTATACAAGTCTGATTCTGAAAATATGTTCTTACTTTTACTTTGAATTCATTTTATCAAAAAGAATAAGAACTGAAACTGAGAAATTTCACTTACTGATGTCTGTAAGCACGATCAATGTCTGGCTTCTTTGTTCCACTCCAGTACTTAGCGTTGATTCAAGTATAAAATCCAGTTGTAAATAAAGCAGCATGTGTTAATTATCTAGGATACTCAAAGTGAAAAAGGTGTGCAAGCAAGGAAAATGTGCTGGAAAGCAAAAGATATGTGACTTGGGTAAAAGTGCTAAACTTATCATTCTGTATTATTCCCTGTACCTGGACAATTTTTTATTAGCCTGGTAAAATACTGAATTCCTCATATTACTTTAATTAGAAGAGAAAATATGCATTCATTTAAAAATTAATATAGAAACTAAAATATACTATAAATGTAACACAGATCAACTAATAAATATGAAAAGGCCACTTTAATAAAAGAAGCTTAGAATTTTTTCCTTTCTATCTGTCTGGAATTAAAAAAAATATTTTATTTATTGTTTTTATTTATGTGTTGGAGTGTGTTGCCTGCGTGTATGTAAATGCACCCATGTTGTGCAATGCCCGTGGAGGTCAGAAGAGTGTGTCAGATCCTCTGGTGGAGTTCCCAATGGTTGTGAGCCATTATTCTGAAACTGGTATCGGAACCTGGGTCCTCTACAAGAGCAGTCAGTACTCTTACCTGCTGAGCCAACTCTCTGTCTCAATTTTTGACTTTTTTTCCTAGTCAAAGTAGATGATGGATAAGAATAACATGGATGAAGACCATGTTTGGATTCAGTGATCCACTACTGTGGTTGTCTCCTCCCAATAACCTAAACTCGCACACCTACTGGGCTTACATTGCATATTCCTTAAAACTCCCAGAACTGCAGGACTACCAAGTCCCATCGCTCTGTGCATGTGTCTTTGCTGCTCAAGTCTCGTAATTATGCTCGGATTTTGAACATCTCTAGACATTCAACTATTTTTATTGAGTTTGATTTTCATTTTGATAACTTTCATCATTCATCAGTTCTCATTACACAAAGAAAAATCACTAACTAAAATTTATGTACAAAGTATAAAATAGATTCTTTCCACAAAAAGTCACCCCTCAAACCTCCTTTTCTCTTTGGCATAGTCAAGTTTGCTCACATGTCTCAGAGTTCAACATCACACCAGAGTTATAGACTTCCTCCCTTCCTTATGTTGCCACTGTTCTTCCACTTCAATGCTTACCATGTTTACATACAGTTAATCTGGTGCCTCCCCATGCATCATGCTTGACATGTCTTCATAGAGTTAATCTGGTGCCTCACTGTCCATTTTATAAAATCTAACGTGTAATCCTTCGATTTCATCGCTTTACTAAGCTGCAGCAACCCTCCTGGCGAGTCCACTGCTTATCTCCTCATAACTCTCTCTCTCCTAGGTCTAAGCCGCTAGTGTCCCATTTCTCCTCTCACCTTCATTGTTTACTTCCTCCTCCTGTAACTGATCAGGAAATGCTGGCCCTCAGTGGACCCAGATGGCCCTGCTGTTATTCTCTATTTTCTTTTCTTCCTCATAACTCCATCCAGCTCTGTCTTCAGTTTCTATCTCGATGTTAATGTCTCTACATTTTTTCTGACAGTCCCTGGCTTTCTTCTGACTTTCAGCGACATCTGCCCATCTCAGCATTTTATGGGCCTTAGATAGTATTCTAGAGCTAATTCAAAGGGAAAGAATATTTGTTGCTAAACCTAAATGAGCAATCCTATACCTAACTGTACATTTTATATCTCATTTCAAAGATAGATGATTGGAACCCATCTATTTCTGTACCTATTAGTAACAAATATGAATTCTGTCTTTTAAAGACCCTAAAATCTATATACTTTTCTTCATTTTTTTTTTATCAGTCTCGCTTCTAGGCCAGGATGCTAAGAAAGCTCTTCTCTCCAGGATGTGCAGACTGCTGGCCAACAACTCTCTGTACATCCACAACTTAGGCATAATGAAATTTACTCAAAGCAGTGAGAATAATCGTCTACACAAAATATAGCACTCATTGTTATTAATCTTCATTAAACCGAATTCACATTGTTCATTAGTGAAGAGCATCCATTTGTTAATGGCATTTTGAACTTTAATTATGAAAGACAGAATATCATTAAAAATATCAATCTAGCATTTTTATTTTTATTTATATGGTGGTATCTAAACAATTCAACCAAAATATTTAGGGAGGAACAAATCATCTTTGTGAATAAGGGTTCTGAATTTTAGACTGGGATATGTATTATGCCATAGCTCCTTGTCAAACCTGGTTTTCTCTATAGTCAAGACATTATATAAATTTCCCCACATTACTCTGTACTTTGTACCCAGAGCATTCCATAGCACTTCTCCAGCACTGATTGCTAAAATTTGTCATCTTAGATTATGATAGAATCTTTGTAAATACATTCTTATAACCTGATATAGTTAGAACTCTTTTCTTTTCCTTTTAGCAATTATGTGATTGGCAAAACTCTTCCTCAACAGAATATAACCTGCATCAAGGCAATGATTAAAAGAACTGTAAGCAGTAAAACCCTACTATATTACCTGATATGTACTGAGTACTGATATCACACTGTCAATCAAGCCTCTAAAATGAATAGAGAGATTAGACCCACACAGGTGTAACTGTCAATACACTATGTGAGAAATACATGGTGTAGGTTTACTCAGTGAAGATAAAATTCCTCTTAACTGTGCTTTTGCAAACTACACATCTCTCTGGTCATAGAAACACCAAGGCACTGGATTGTGATTAGGATTACATGACAGATATGTGAAATGATAGTCTACTAGAAATCACCCACTTTAGTTACTAGAAGTAAGGTCCTGAGACAGCAGGAGATGGGTAGACATAGGTGGTTCATGCTGGATGAATCAAGGTAAATATCTAGGTATTATGGAGCTAAATAGGAGCGTGGTGTATTCATTTTCATTCATTCATTTGTTCACTCTCCATTCATTCATTTGTTCACTCTCCATTCATTCATTCAGGGGGATCAATAGGTAAAAAATGTGCTGGGCATAATTATCTTGCACAAAATTGCTTTTAATTACCTATGTATATTTATATATACAAGCATAAAGCAAACATTTATTAAATGCTCAAGGAGAGAGACTAAAAGTTAATATATCTTAAAATGTAGCCAAAAAGTCATTTTTCACTTCCTGTTTGTTTTTTTTGTTGTTGTTCTGTGCCAAAATATTTCAAAGACGTGTATATGCATCTGAGCATATGGTAGTAAGTTGTAGTTTGGAGTACTTTTAAAGATTTACTGTACACAGTTTATTCTTATAATTTATCTTTTAAATTTTTTAAAATTAACTTTTGCCTGGCTTGGTGGCATATGTCTTTAGTCCCAGTACTCAAGAGGCAGAGGCAGCTGGAGCTCTATGAACTCAAGACCAGCCTGATATAAACAGTAAGCTCCAGGTCAGCTGGGACTATAGAGAGATCCTGTCTTAAAATACATATTCTAATGATTAAGGCTTAAAAAAAAGCAGAACAAAACCAAAACAAACAAAACCTACAAATACTTGTCTGGGTGTATTGAAAATTCCAAAATCACACAAAATTGCTTGGAATCTGCTACTTTGATTTGTTAACTTTGCAATAACCGTGTCTCTATGAGTCATAAATTCGTAGAGGGTTGGAGAGGTAGATCAGCAGTTAAGAGACTGTTCTTGCAGAGGCCCAGGTTCAGTACTTAGTATCCAACAGGATGGCTGACAACTGTCCATAGCTCCAGTTCCAGAAGATCTGACATCCTCTTCTGGCTTCCACTAGCATTACACACGCAAGTTCACTTATATACAAACAGGCAAAATATTCATATGCATAAAATAAATATAAATGAAATAATAAAAACAAAGTTATAAATTCAGGGTTTAATTTATTACAAGAGCCATATTTTCAACAGTTCATGTGCATCTATCTGTATGAGATCAGTTTAATGGTTAAAATCTTGAAAGATTAATGATATGGGCTAATGATACACACGCACACACACACACACACACACATATATATATATATATGCACACACACAAAAGATAATGTCAGCATGTATTTGTAATCTGTACCCAAATATCATGATTATTTAAATCTACCCAGAAAGAACATATAATACTGTAATGACTCACCCTCAAACTGCTGCTGTAACATTCTTCCAACTAGCTATACTGAATCATATTCTATATCACTGAAAATAACTCTGCAGTGGTCACTAATGCCTGTAAAATAAGATTCAAGTTCCTTTGCTCCAGACCTTTGGTTCACATTCCTGATTATTCATCATAGTGCACCTTAATCTTCAGAAATTCTGTCCCTGCAGTCACCTGACAAAACAGCCAGCAGGTAAAGTAGTCTTCCCTCCATAAATCTCTGGGCTTGTTTCTCCTTATGCTGAGATGAGGATAAGGATAGTGAATATTGTTTATCCTTCAAATCTCACATCAGGTAGTATCTCCAGCTGATATCAGCTAGCAAAAGATGCATTTGCTAATGTTTCATGTTTACAGGGTATAGAACAATCATAGCTGTGTAATTAAAATGACAATATGTGGATGGCCATCAGTTTGAGATAAAGAGATCTCCATGCTGTGTATCTTAGAACAAAAGGCATTTGGAACAAGTGAACAGGTGTGTTTGCAAATAGAAAGTAATATTTCCAGAGAGTTCCTGAGCCATCACGGTTTATTAGCCAAAACAGTCAGCCAGGATCACCATCAAAAAAGCTTTGAGATGATCTTTTCCATGATGGGATATATATTGTCAAGATATACTCAAAGAAGAAATTACTGTCTTAAATGACTGCCATCAGCTAACGTAGCACAAGTCCTCAGTGTTTTATTTACAGAACTCCTATGCATAAAAGAGAGAATTGCATGCATAATGAGTATAGAAATGCCTTTTCAAGGATAGATCTTGAAAACTGTTTCTATGAACATGCCTTCTGGCTGCATTATCTCAATGCAGTGTGTTGACAGACAGTGGGGACGGTCACACAGAAGGCTCTGTTGGATTCAGTCCTAAGAAGAATGAAAAGGTAGAGGCTAAAGTAAATGAGGAAGGTTTGGGTTCTCAATCTATCTGGCCCTTCAGTTTGAAGAACAGAAGGATATGTATATAGTAGCCGTCTATTTAAAAGAGAATATAGTGCTTTTAAATTTTTCTATTTGAATAGACAAGATTATTAGGTGCTTGGAGCAGTGTAGTGCTACAGAACACAGGCATGAAAGCCTAATTCTGAAAGGACTGTTAATAGGGATTTCATACAATTTTACATCTCTTAAGGGAAACTTTCAAATAAGTTGCACATACATTTCTAAGAAAGAAGTGAGGTACATGTTTTTTTTTAAATGATAAAATACTGCCTTAAAATGAGATTACTACAGCAAATATTTTTTAAAACTTTATCTTCATTGATAGTTATACATATATGAGTTTCTTTTTCTTTTTTTTTTCCAGTAAAACCCCTTTCTGCCTGCCTAATATTAACCCAAAGATTATGAATAGACCACTTGACATACTCCAATGATGACAGTTCTCAAATTTCCTAGCATACCCCCAAGAAATCTCTAATTGTGTGTTTAAGGCTTGTGCTAATACACCCGAGAAGTCATCATTATAATAAAATATAACCCAGCAACACGTCTTATGAAGTTATCCCGTCAAAAGGCAGTCTGCATGCAGATCCAAGAAGACAGGACAAGGCAAGCAGGGCACAAGAAGAGAAGGGCAGTCCCAGTCTGTGACCACGAGCATAGGGTCAACACACATGGTTTAGAAGGCGGCACCATAAACTGGAGCCATTAACAAGTCATGAATTATCCATAATGTACCCAGGATTTCAAAGTCTAAAAAGTGACCATGACTTTGACCCTAGGTAGGAAGGTCTTGCAGAAAGCAAGAGCAAAGGAAAAGCATCAGGGTGACATGACAGCAAGCCACACTCAATGGTAGAGTCTGCAAAGCCCCTAACTCAGGCTAATTCAGGGTCTTCATATTCCTAGGGATAACATCATGCTAAAGACTGTGTGGTCAGGTAATCCCCAAGACAAGACTGTTTCCCTTCTAAATTAATCAGGAGAGTGAACATGTAATAAAAACCTAAAGAGTTGGGATTTTCAAGCTTTAAGAACAAAAATAACCTTTGGAAAAATGCTCACCAAGGACTGGTGATAATGTCACATTTATAGGAACATAATTATAGTCTGCTTCTGGTCAGTGCTCACTGGTTTCAGAGCTCCATTCCAAGCATCAGGAATGAGAGGAGCATGGGAGGAATCAATCATAAGCAAAGAGATCTGATCCGGCTTCCACTGTTTCTGGAGGATTCTCAAAAGAGAAAAATAATCAAATAACAACAAGAAGGCTGATAAGTTTCATTTAAATATGACATACGAATCTTTCCCATGTTGACAACTGGCACACCATCAATTTGTCCTAAAGAAGGTAGGCAGTCTCTGAATCGAATTGATGCTTCATTACTGGCTACCAATGCAATCCTTCTCTCATGTCCCTGTCTCAGTTCTCCATTTCTACCTCTAGAGGTCAGCACACTAGCGTTGTCAATGTGTTTTTGAACACGTTTTGGTAAGAAAGCTGCTTCCTTTGCCATAGACTTAATAAAGAAATATATGGGTGCCAAGCGATCTTCCCCCCTGAGTCAACTTTTAAAAATGATCTCATTGAAAAACCTCTCGTGACAACCTGAGTCAGTTTAGGGATGAACAGAGCCTACAATTTAGAATGGAAACCAAGTCACCAATTATTTACACAAATATTCTATCATCAGTACTGCTTAACGAATCACAAATCATGACAAAACATGTCTTTGATGGTTTACTTAAAGTACTTGGATTTTCAACAATATGGTTTCAGCAAATGAGTTGTGTCATAAAAATTCCAGCTTCAGTCTAATGCGTCAGCTATAAAAGCAATTTATCTGCTGAACAATGCAGTCAGCTTCTGTAAAGAATGTGATTTGTATGCCAAATGTGATCTTTGCACAGTTAAATAAACACTTGGTACAGTGAAATCACCGGCAGTTCTCGGGGTGGCCTCTGTTCTTATGACTTTCCTCACTATTTGCTGCCCATCAAATATACTCTGCCTGTTGCTCAAAAGAATTATTTTATACACAGAAATACCAGGAGATGCTTCTAAGACAGCATGGCCGTTGGGCTTTTTTTTTTTTTAAATCACCCCATTATCACTACAAGAGAAGTCTGGGTATCTTAATTCATGATTCTTCAACAGGATGTACAACATTATGTGTGGATGGATAGACAAAAAGAGAGAGGTAAATTGCACCAACAACTCAAATTAGTGGGTTTTTCTGTTTTGTTTTGTTTTGTTTCTACACAAAGGCTTTTTGACCTTGGGAGTCAACCTGGTAAGTATTACAAAACAAGAGAACTGAGACCAGGCTTGAAGTGGTGCACACTTTGAATCTCAGCTCTCCAGAGGCAGAGGCAGGTGGATCTCTGTGAGGTCAAGGAACTCCTGTTCTGTATTGCGAGTTCCAGGCCAGCTAGGGTTACATAGAAAGACCCTGTCTCACAGGAAATAATAAAGATTACTGAGTAATTCCTGAGGCAAAGTGTCTTTTCCAACCTGAAGTGGATTATTTATGGACACTGAAAAATTACAGTTCTGTCTGGAAATGAAATTATGGAATAGTATAATTTTAGGGAATTGATGTTTGCTTTTTGTTCATTTTTGGAATTAATTTTTTTTGAAATTCAATTTGATAGATATCATGAACTATTTTAAAAAACTTTTGTAGTACACACATAGATAATGACTTTCACTGATAGAAAATGAAATAACAGAATAGTGTTATTAATAGGATATTAATGTCATTGGTATAAGGGGGACGTGGCTCAATGTGTTTGGTATAAAGGCCTTGAGCTAAAAATTACCTCAAAATAAGCAAGATATATGTATATTCACATATGTATATACACACAAGTATGATCTTCCCCAAAGTCTATGAGCACGAGTTTAAGAAATAATTCACTGATGTTTCAGAGGTAAATTTTAATTATACTTCATTTCAATAAATGTTAATTTTAAAACATCAATGAAAGCAACACTACTTAAATATGCAAAAAAAAACAGAAAAAAATTAAACTCATCATTGTTGGGTGGAGAAATGGACTTTTGATGCCATTGTAACTGTGTAATGTTTTGAAAATCATGTTCCTAATCAATAAACTAGTTCGTCCAAGGAACTAGATCCATGATTCTGGAATCCCTGGGTCAGAGCATCTTAAACACAGTGTGCAGCTGAATCCTACCTAACATCTTTCTGACAGTCAACTGTAGAGCATCAATCTTGAAATGACTGAAGAGCTAACTTCACTGCTGTTCGTAGCTCATAGTGGAAAGTGTGTATGATGAAGGCAAGGTCAACTGTCAGTTACTTAAAATACTCTCTTCTGACCTAGAACATTTTACATTTGCATCAGAAAGCTGACTATATTTAATTTGATGAGCGAGATACCAGTTTAGAATTATGCATTCTGATCAGGCAAGATTTGTCTATTTTATAAAATTAAGTGGCTGACAGGGAAATACACTGGAGTCATGTGCTCACATTTTTTCCCAATATATGATCAAAGAAGTTTGGAGGCCCCTGGAGAGATGTGAATTCTAACTTTTACAGAGAAAAACCTCATTTAATGATTCTACAGAAGGAACTGGTGTTCTAATTTTTACGCATGAAGAGTATTTATGGAAACACTGGAGAACCAAAATCACAAGAAAGTAAGAACCAAAAATCATTTTCCAAGTTTTTAAAAATTTGGACATTAGCAGGTGTCTGAACACAGAAACTGAGCTTTGTTATCCCTGAAATCTATGTATTTGTGCAGTAGTTGAACCATTAAAATGAACCCTTTTTAAATATGTCTCCTAATATTTGTTTCTGGTTCAAATCATACCAGACAAGAATATTAATTGATTTATCTTTGGGGACTAGATCTCAAGAAAAGCAAGGGCTTGGATCTTTCCTTCTCTGTTATATAAAGGATGACAGTCCAGCTGGACCGAATTCTGCTGTCACAGTGGAGCATTCTCAAGTCTCAGTAGTTCATGAAGAAGCAACAATGTTATTCCTCACTTTTTCTCAACACCTCCGTGCACACCAGTGAGGGATTCTGCTGCATGACTGATAACTGCACTGCAATGGGAATGGGCACTTTTTCTAGTTTCCATGTCAGAGATACCAGCATACAACAGGAATCCACAAAGTAGAGTCTAGAGATTTCTGACTACTCGGAAGTTTCAAAATAATGTTTACATACTATTTGCGTGTTTGAGCTTATTTTGGTGACAACACAATAACTCATTCTCAATAATAATAATTACAATATTCTATATTGATGATGATGGTAGTAACTCATAATAATAATTACAATGATATTTTAAGGATAATGATACCTCTTATGATAACTTAGTTAAGAATTACATCCACAGAAATGATCTCATTGAGCTATCCTGTATTTGAAAGATAAGAATTAATAGCTAGCTACTGCACAGACACTCATACACTTTACAGATAAACCTAAGAAATATTTTAAGTACAAGCTACAATGAATTAACACATATTAACTCTGATTTTGCTGATGTCTCTATAATATTTTTAATGTTCGTTTTCATTCTGACACATCTTTTTGTGTTAGTTTGATTCTACTGTCTCTAACTTACACATTTTTAAAATTTAGCTCAATGGTCACTGGCTTTCACTGAGCTATTCATATATTCTGGGAACAAGTCTTTTTTATCACATTTGAGATTTGAAAATATTTTCTCCTAATCTGTATTTTGACTTTTCAATCTTTTAGCTTGTCATTTAAAGTGCAAGTGTTTCAAGTTTCTACAAAGCCCAATGTTTTCTCTAGGTCCTTTGGAATTCTAATTCTGATATAAAAGTCATATAGAGGAAATATTTGTATTCAATCCTGTACCAGTCAGCCTTTTCTATAATTTTTCTACAAGTGGCACTTAGCTTTCTAGTTTCATAAAAGTTTTTAATGAAAGAAGTTGCTGAATCATAGCAATTAATTCTTCTGTAAATGTACATGAATATTTAACTTTCATATTTTGCTGGGTAACAGGGTGAATGATACTGCTTGCCTGATATATAGCAATGCATATCTCTTGCTTTTCAACAGAGTCTGAATCAAGGTATCAGAGGAGCTCTATTCCTCTCTGGTAACACTAAGGAGAATCCACTTTCAGGCTCTTTAGTATTGGGAGAACTCATTTACGTCAGATCTGAAACAGACATCTGTCAATTCCTGATGAGATCGGCAGGGAACTTCCCTTTGTCTTTCGGACCTTGGCACTTGGGCAGCTGCATCTGGAAACCAGCAATGGTTTGCTGAGCCCTTCTCCCACAGCACGTCTTTGCTGGCTTTTGTGTCTACTGCACCTACAACCACTTCCCGCAGTCTCTCTGTTCATCTGTGGGCTGCAGAGATTTCTATACAGGACATGACGGTGATACTTCAAGAATGCAGAAGCTGACCTCTTCAGCTAAAAGTTAAGATTCTTAGAAATGGAAAATAATGCTACAAAAATTTTAGGACATACCAATGGATACTATATATACTATATAGAGAAATATATGTGCATCAAGATTTATACATGTTTTGAGTCAGACTCTCATTATGCAGCCCAAACCGACCTGGAAACGACTGAGTAACTGAGGCTGGTCTGAAGCTTCTAAGCTCCCGCCTCAGCTAATTCACTGCTTATTTCCTAAGAGCATGAAATCAGATGAGTAGTGTGTAGACAGTGGAGGGGAGGTGCAGGTAAACAAATCACACTGTATGAAAATCACAAAAATTCAATAAAATTTTAAAAATACATAAATAAAATAAAAGCGAAAATAAGCCATGTGGGGTTGTGCATGCCTATAATCCCAGCACTTACAAGGCAGAGGCAGGAGGATCTCTGTGAGATACAGGCCAGGCTGATCCAGATAGTGAGTTCCAGGCCAACTTGGCTACAAGGAGATTCTGTCTCAAAAAGGAAATACAAAAAGAAAGACAAACTAGAGAATGAACGTGATGTAAATACAAGCTGAGGGTCTGGAAGAACAGAACAGAGCGAGTTGAGTAAAAAGCAGATGGACAGAGTGAGGTGCGGAGAGCTTCCTGCAGGGAGTGAGTCTTCAGCGAGGCCCCGAAAGAAGCAGTTTACAATTTTTGTTTTTGTTAAATGAAAGTAATTTGTTTTACATGCACTATGGTGCACAGTTATAATGTTATGCATTTTACTATTTATTTGACATTATGACTTTGCGTATTTTAAAATATATATGCTCTTAACAATAGTGAGTTTACTATGCTGTTTATGTGATTTAAATAGTCTACAAGTCTTTTTAATTTCTGCTAAAATTTGGATAGGGAATGTTCTTTGGCCATCTGTGTGATGAAGACTTGTTTTTCAGTGTGGCTTTTCTGGCAGTGGGGAATTTTTTAGAATTAAATTTTTCCTTTGAGGACTGTAGTTTGGGGGGGTATGTCCCCAATGGGGACAGTGTCTTCCTGCATTCTTCTCTCTTTCGTTCTTTAATAATGAGGTGAGTGTTGTCACTTGTTTTATAATTCTCTGTCACACAATCCCATAATATGCTATTCTGTGAGAGGCCAAAAACAACAGAGCCAACCAGTCACAGACTGAAACCGCTAAAACTGTGAACCCAAATTTGCCTTAACACTGTAAATTGATTACTTCAGGTCCTTGATGCTGTAATGGACAGGTAATCATAGTAAGTAAATGCTGATAAAACCAAAATCAATTCTCTACTTCCAAGATTTTTCCAGTGTCTTCTTGCTACGTTCAAGATAAATATGTAACAGTGTCCTGATGGGGGGTAGGGTTATGAACTACCCTAATGTGTTTTACACCAGCAACAGTCTTTTGACTAACTCAAAAAACTCTTCATGTGTGCTGCTTACAATTCTCCAGCCCAAAGTAGTCAAGACTCATCCTTTAGGGGACCTGTTAGGTAGTCATCATCCACCTCTACCTCCTCCCCTTCCTCCTCCTCTTCCTCCTCTTCTTCCTTTTTCCCATTCTTTATCTTCTTTTTGTCTTAGTCTTAGTCTTTGTCGTGTGTGTGTGTGTGGCTGTGTGTGTGTGTGTATGGCTGCTCACACACAGTTGTGAGTTCAGTATAGGTACATATTATATACAAGTATGTAAAGGTCTAATCTTGTTATTGAGACTCTTCCTCTATCACTCTCAGAGTACTTTATTTGCTGAGACAAGGTCTCACACTGAACCTGAAGCTGTGGGACTTGGTCTGTCTAGCTGGCCAGCTTCCCCCAGGATTTCTTGTTTCCATTAGGATTACAGGTGGGCTTGCCATGCCTGGCCAATTCTTTTATGTCTTCACACTTGTGCAGCAAGTTCCTTACCCACAGAGCTATTTTCCTAGTGTGAGGCTATTTCCCTAGACGCCATGAGGTACTTCTATCCTGGAAAGCCAAGGTGAGAGCTTGTAAATATTAATCTAAGTATCCATGACAATCATATAACCTACCTCTGCCTCCACCAAGATTCACAATGAGATGATGTCTCCAAAAGGAAAGCACATCAGAGGCTCGGAAACTGAATCTGTGCATAACTGAGGCCACCACATCCTCGCCAGTTCAACTGAATGTTGAATATCCAACAAACTCTACTTTGATGCACCTCCAAACAGAAGGAAGTACTTAAACCATCTGTATAGAAGAGTTTTTAATATAACTCTCATACAGCTATTTTAATAAGCTTAAATTATTCTTTCTTACGCATTTATATTTTTTCCATTTTCAGAATGAAATCAATCTATCTCAATATCTGTGTTAAGCAAAGACTAAATTTTATGATACACATAAATAGCTCTCAATTACCTGGCAGTTGAGAACTCAAGAACAGAATTTTAATGAGGTTTTAAAAATTGAAATGGGATGGGACTCAGGAGTTAAGAGCGTTTGCTACTGTTGCAGAAGGCCTTGGGATCAGTTTCCAACACCCATTTAGTGGTGCAACTCTCTGCAACTCTAGATCCAGTGAATGTCTTCCTTTCATGGAACTCTGTGTGTACCAGACATACATGTGGTGCACTTACAAACATGCAGGGAAAACACTTATACACATTAGGTAGATAGATAGATGACAGATTGATTGATTGATTGATAGATAGATAGATAGATAAAATTATTTTGAAGTCATTTAAAAAATAAAAGGGGAGACTGGGCATGGTGTTAGTTATTAATTAACTAGGGCACAAGAAGCTGAAATAGGAAGATCAGGAGTTTGAGGTCAGTCTGAAATATGCAGAGGGACCTGCTTCAATAAAAGAAAAACAAAGACGGGTTTTCACATTGCAGATCTACTTAAGAGCCACTTCAGATTCATAATGATCTGAATTTCAGTAAGTATAATTTGGTTTAGGGGCTTCAGATGCTACTTACTGAAGAAACCTCTGAGTTTTCCTATGCTTAAGATGTTTTGTAAAGATAAATTAAGTTATTTTTCACAAATACAACTCAGGTTCACTAAAACATTTTTAGCAAAATTAAATTAAAGTTTTATGTCCCTTGTGAAGCCATAAACAATGTATTACCAAACTATGAAGAGTACAATCTGTGAAAAATCGCTAATTATCCCAGTTGTCAATTTTCTCATGTCCTTTTAATTGGATTGCTTTAATCAGCTCTGTATGTGCAAATCAGATAATCCATTGTAATAGAATTATTCTCAAAAACAGACAAATGTAAGAGTGAACTATTCTTCTATGAGTCAAATGTGAACTTTCATACACACACACACACACACACACACACAGACACACACGATACATATTATACAGCATTTACATAGGAACAGGTAAACACATTTTTTCCATAATTCTTTCAGGTTAATTTTGTTCATGTTTGAATTTTTGAGCCCAGGCTGCTCTAGAATTTACTATGGAACCAAGGCTGGCCTCACACTCCTGGTGATACTCTGGACTCCAATGCTGGCATTTAGGTATGAGCCTGCCTTTACATCCTAGATTTTGGTTCTATGGCAGCAAGTAATAGTCAGTGTCTACCTAAGGTCTGACTTAACTATAGAAGATAAATTATTTAATTATGAGAGAACAGAACTGCAAGAGGACCCACAGCTAGAGAGATGGTAATAAGCAAAACTTGTATGAAGAACATAAAATCAATAAATATCTATGTGCCTGTAGTTATTTTGTATTTTTTATTGAATTTCTGTGTATTTTATACAAAACACCTTAATCATCTTGATGCCAGATCATTAGGAGAGACATCACTAGTGGGTAATTTACTGCCATTCAGGCTGACACTTTCCTTCTTTTAGGAACATATGAGGTTACAATTTGTTTCATTATCTCAGAAATCCCTAGTGATCCTATGAAACTTTCTATAGTATACTGATTTCTGTGCCATGACATGTCCCCAATGAATCTCAAGTGTTCCAGGAGAATGTCACAAAAATAAATATTCTAAAACTACAAAAAGCTCTGATTTTTCTCTATTAATATCAAAACTGTTCATTTTCTCCAATCAAACGTAACAGTAGTTACAATCAGATAACATGAATTTTAACTGAGCGGTTCCTAAGAGCCTGGTATGTGCTCTTAGTTTTATAAGCAGTAGTTCTTTTCTCTGTATTTCTTAATGTCTTAAGGAGTACAAGTCAGCTAGTTGTGCTGGTACAAGAAATCCCAACACACTAGAGGGTGAGGCAAAGGCAAGACCAGCTTGATCTACATTGTATGACTTTGTCACAAATTTTAAAAAAAGGAAGGAAAAAGAAGAGGAGGGAAGAGAAGAAAGAAGAGGAAGAAAAAGAGAAAAGGGCAGGAAGAAATGGAGGAGGAAGAAGGAAGAGGAGGAGGAGAAGGAAGAGGAGGAGGAAGAGAAAGAGAAGGAAGAGAAGGAAGAGGAGGAGGAGGAGGAGGAGGAGGAGGAGGAGGAGGAGGAGGAGGAGGAGGAAGGTGCATTGACTGCCTTTTTCTCATACATGAAAAAAAAAATTGTGGCTTAGTGAGTGTAGTTGCATTGTGGCTGTGAAGCCAAAGCCGGAATACCTTATTCTCTGTGCTCCCATTCCTTTCCTTTAATGTATACCAGACTCTGTAAACGTTCTTATCTATAGACATCCATTCATTAATTTCTTTATGTATTCATTCAACAAATATTTACTGAGTGCCTACTAGGAGTTCATTGTAAAAATGCTGAAAATACTCTCTGGGGCAGTGAAAAACTTAAAATATCTGCCACGGGTATTTGATGCAAAATGTTTCAAGAGAAGTTTTATTGTCTAAAGTGCCTGTGAGTTGCAAAATGTAGAACTGCCCAAGAGAGACCACAGGAAAGGCAGACTCTCTTGTCGAATAACTCTACAGACTTTGGAATTCTGTACTCTGAGTGGCATACAGGCTTTTTGATGACTTCTAATTTACACCCCTAAATTACTGCCTTGTTTCCACAGCCAGAACATCGCTTAGATCCATAGTCCTCCGGGTTACAGGAGATATATTTAATTGATTCAAAACTGCTAAGAGTGCATACATGAAATGTGCTGCCACCACTTTGGGTACTATCGTTGTTGCTATGCACAGTTTTACCAAATAGCAGAAGCTCTAAAAATTGACTTCAATGTACCCTGCCACTTATATGGCCCTGTTTCAGGATTATTCTCCAATAGTTCTCTCTAAAATAGCATTATGTTCTTGGTTTTCATAAATCTACTCAGCAACCCACAATTTTGAACCAATTACTCAGAAACATCTTTAGTGACACAATTCAGAGTATATTTGTTAAGATAGAACTGAAGATAGAATATTTTTTAAATATTTTATTTTTTTAACTTAAAGTTCATGAGTGTATTGCCTGCGTGTATGTAAGTACACCCATGTCAGGCAACGCTCATGGAGGTCAAAAAAGGGAGTTGAATTCCCATGGAAATGGAGTAGCGGATGGCTGTTAGCCACCATGTGGGTTCTAGGAATTAAACCTGGATCTTCTGTAAGAGCAGCCAATGCTCTTAACCACTGAGTCATCTCTGTAGGCCTTGAAGATAGAGTCTCATATTTTGTCTTTAGTCTACTTAACTGAGGTATAATTCATCACCAATAAATCTACTAATTTCAAGTGCACAATTCAAACACTTTCAGCAAAAGGTATGCAGTGATGTGACTACCTAAAATGCCTCATACCTCCAAAAGCCCAGATTCCCTGAGGACACCTGCTAATCCGTCCATCAGCCTTCATTCAACCCCTGATAGCCATTAGAGTATTTTTTACCAGCAGAACTCCATCCTTCCTAGGTCATCACACATATGAAATTGCACATTTCTCTGGCATTTTCTGGCTTCTTTCACATGATATACACTTTTAAGAATTTGGTTAGAAACAGTGGTAATTATACATATATACATGTTTTGAACCAAGACAAGAGACTTATTGATAAATGAATTCTTATTATTTTGGCAGTCATGGAAAAAAGTTACTCTGGATATTTGTACATAAACCTCTGTGAAGACAAAATAATTCTTTTGTCTTGAGAAAAATACCCATGATGAGTAATACTGGACCATATAAACAGTAAAAATTAATTTTTTCAAATCTTGACAAAATGTTACACATCCCAGCATGACTGATCTGTTTTGTTTTTCCACCCGCAATACGTGGGAGCTTTGGTTCATTGTACAAGGTCCCCAGCACTGAGGATATTTAGTCTTTCTAATGCAGGATCTCATTTCATTTTAAATGTTCACTTCCCCCATGGAAATTGTGTCAAGCATATTTTCAAGTGTTTACTGATCAAACTCATACTGGAATGTTTTGAGAACTATGTGCCCAGGGGCTGCAGTGTTGGCTCAGAGGTTAAGAGCACTGACTGCTCTTTCAGAGGACACAGGTTTGGTTCCCACACCCACATGGAGGTAATAACTATCCGTAACTCCAGTTCCAGGGGATCTGACGCCTTCTTCTAACATTTGCAGGGATTGCATGACATGGATGCACTTACATACATGCATGCAAGGCACTCATGTCCATAAAAAATATAATTAAAAAAAGAAAAATATGTGCCCAAATATTTCATCTATTGTGTTACTAGGTTCTTTATCTTTACTGAGTTGTCCATTTGCAGAGTCTTGTGAATACAAATCTTACTGTTGCTTTTTAAATATATCCTCTTAATCTGCAGCTTTCCTTTAATTCACTTAATATTGTCAATTAAAAGGAGAAAAAAAGAATGTTCTTTTTTCTCATTTCTTACACAAAAACTCTTTGGCAAAGCAAAATTTAAGATATTCTCCCAAGATTGTTGAAGTTTTCTGATGTTCGCACCTACTTTTAAATCTCTGACTCAATGATTGCATTTAACTATATAGTATGTAAAGTCAAGATTTGCATTTGTGTATAAAAATAATTATTCAACAACTATTCAAAAGATTATCTCTCCATTTAATATCCTTGGTAATTTCTTTATCATAGACGGTTAATCATATTCGTATGAGGTTGATTTCTGGATTCCTTTTCCTATCTCATTGATCAACATTTTTTAATGTTAAGCCAAAAATTATACTCTCCAGATTACTACAGCATTGAATTGTCTTAAATTCTTGTGGGTATACGCCAACTCTGACTTTTTCAAATTGTTTGGGTTCTTCATGACTTATTTTTCATTTTTCACTTCTATACTGATATCATAACTACTTTGTCAATGATCAGAAAAAATTGGAAAGAATTACATTTATTTTGTAGATTATTAGGTGGACTATTTGTAGAGCATTAACATGGCTGAAAAACCACCAAGTTACAGAATGCTATATTTACCTATTTATTTGTGAGTTTTCTAATTTTTCTTAGAAATATTTTGGAGTTTTCAGTATTTCAAACTTATGCATATTCTGTAAAATATTTATACATACTTAATCTTTGCAACTGCAAGGTAAATGGTGGTTTAAAATTCAATCACAAAGAGTTTATTGCCTCACCATGCCCATTCTCAGCCCTAAGGATGTGACTTCTAGAAGAATCATGCATGCTGTAGCATGGCTTTCTAGAGAAACACCTAGTGCAGGTACGGGACTCATTACTTCTCATTAGGCTATTCACCCACCTTGGTGAGAAAGCCACTGCTTTCCTAATGTGTGGTGTGACTTGAGTGTTTCTATTCCTACCTATTCTTCATAAACCTACCCAACACATTCTTTCCCTCATTCTCTTTTATGGCATGCTGAATTCCATCAACATTTGGTTGTTCATAAAAACAAAGAACAAATAAAAAACACAAGAGCTGGAGCTTTAATATGACATTATAGAATTTAAACCTATAATCTGGGTTAAGAGCTATATATACTATCATGTGTAAGGGTGTGTGTGTGTGTGTGTGTGTGTGTGTGTGTGTGTGTGTGTGCGTGGCAATAATGAAGGAGAATATAAAATAGAGAAAAATGTCTGAATATTTTATAAGTGAAAAATCTTGTCATACTATAATATTCCTCTTTAGACAAAGATAATAAGTTTCATTGTACAAAATCAAATCTTTCCTCCTTTTGTGAATAAAACAGGCACTGAGGCTATAGAGATGGTTAAGCAGTTAAGTGTACTGACTGTTCTTGCAGAGGACCCATGTTTGGTTCCCAACACCCACATGGAGGCTAGCAACCTTCCATAACTCCAGTTCCAGGGGATCTGACACCCTCTTCTGACATGAGTACACTTATACACAAACATGAAGAACACTCAAGCACATAAAATTAAAATTAATTAAAACTTGTAAAAAAGGGGGGCCATCATAGAAGGATGCTTTACCATGTAAAAAATACCCTACAATATTTAATAGAATGTTTCATGGCAGTCTTTATAGTTACTGAAAGTTCAAGGCTATATCATTTACAAGATAGGAAAACAAGTACTTAACACACATACAGATTTCATAAGTCTGCTATTGTTTATCATCATCATCATCATCATCAGTATTCTTATTATTAATTACTATTTTGCCACTGCTTTTGATTCTTAGAGTGCTCTCCAATCATTATAAATATCTGGAAATATAATCTATGCACATGGAATTAAATCCCATCTGTAGTTAAAAACCTCACTGTTATACACATAGCTGATACATTTTAGTGTGTCCTCACAAATAAATGTTATTCAGCAGATGTACACACAAGCCCAGAAAAGCTGAATAAGGATTTTATGATGAGTCTGCTAGGTGTCTGACCCCAAGTCAAGCGTGAATTCTTCGCAACTGCTGACAGGGAAAAATGGGATCATGATCACCAGTTTCTAACACTAATTCTTGCCTAACAGCTAAAATAGCAAACACTTCAGGATTCAGACAAACATATTCATATGTATATGCTTATTTTATTTTGAAGGACATAGACACATTTTGTGGACTTCTTCAAATTATACCTGAGAAAGGAAGCTATGAAGTATTCATTTTTTGAGTGTAAAATTAAATTTTGATTACTTTTCTATCTGACAGGAATTTTGATATTTAAAAAAAACTAATTTCCATAAGTAAAGATTTGGCATTTTATCCAAGGTGTGTAAATATGCTCATTTCTTTCATCCTATCTCTTAGTCAGTCCTTTAATGAATATTTTTGAGAAATTAGATAAATAGGGCATTTTATTGAAAATTTCCTTTCCTAATACAGTTTACAATCAAGTGAAGAACAGACAGATGAAAAGAAAAGGTCTCTCTTTTAAAGTTTTCCATAGGGGTGAGATATAACCAAAAATATCAATACATAAGAAGGAAAGGTCTATTTTGGTTTACAGATACAGGAGTTCAAGGCTCTAGTTCTTTGAGCCTGGGAAACTCAGTACACTATGGCAGGACCCCATGGTAGAGCCTCCTCATTTACCTCATGGTGTCTAGGAAATCAAAGAAAGAAGAATGAACGGTCCGTTTCCCAAGATCTCATTCATGGTCTGTATTAGTTACTTTTCTGTGTCTGTGATAAGACACCATGGCCACATCAACTTATAGAAGGAAGAGTTTACTTGAGCTGACAGTTCCAGGGATTAGAGTCCATAGGGGAGGGGAGGCATGGCAGCAGAGGGGGCTGGAGCAGAAAAATGAGCGATCGATCATATCTTCAAGCAGGCACAAGAAGCAGAGAATGCCTGGGGATCTTGCAAGACTTATGAACTCTCAAAGCCTATCCCAGGGGCATGCTTCCTCCAGCATGGACATACCTCCTAAGAGTTCCATGGCCCTCCAAAAATAGCACTACAAACTATTGAACAAGTATTCAAATAGTTGGAGCCTTTGGGGGACATTTTCATTCAAACCACCACATTCTAATACCTGGCGCCATATAAAATGTCAAATGCATTTAGTTTACCTTCAAAACTCCCCATGATCTACCAGTTTCAAAACTATTCAAAAGTTTGGAATCTGTTATAGTTTGAATGAGAATGTCCCCCACAGGCTCCAAGTATTTAGACATTTTGTCTCCAGTTGGTGGCGCTGTTTTGTGAGGTCTTAGAAGGTGTGGCCATGCCGGAGGACCCACGTAGGGGGGTTGCTTAGAGAGTTCTTAGGCCTTGTGGGATCTTCAGTCATGCTTTGCTGGTAGTGCCTGCTTGAAGATGTGAGTGCTTAGCTTCTGCTCTAACCAGTCCTGCTGCCATGCCTCCTCCACGCGGTGATGTATGCTTGCCCCATTTGGAACCATAACCTAAATAAACTCTTCCTTTTATAAGTTCCCTTGGTCAGTGTTCCTAACACAGCAACAGAAAAAAGAACTAATACAGAATTTATAGTCTCTTCTGAGACTCAAGGCAAACCCTTAGTTGTAAAGCCCTGTAAAGTCAAAGAACAAATTACATACTTTTAATGTACAGTGGAACCAAAACCACGTTCGCATTCCAAAATGGAGAAATGGGAGCAAACTGAGGAAATGCTAGACAAAAAAACAACAACAAAAAAAAACTGAAAACGAACAAGGCAAACACCAACACCAAATCCAGGAGCTTCATGTCTAATTTCTGGGACTTTACTTCCAAAGGGCTTATATGGCTCAGTCCCTCCAGCTCTGCTGCAATCAACAGACATTTCTCTCTTGGGCTGTTACCACTCCCAGTATGTTGCTCTTCTCAGTAGCTGTCTCACAGCTCTAACATTTCCAGCGTCTTGGGGTCTCCACTGCCAACAAAGCTTCACTTTTGCAGCCTCATGCAATGGCCTGCCAGGGGCCTTTTTGCCTGTCAGAGCCTTCTTTATGCAGGGATAAACCTGATGCAATGCTTCCTGGCCTTGAAGTTCTCTGAAATCTCGGAGGAAGAACCAATGACTCCATCACTTTTGGATCTTTCATTCCTCTAACACCAGATGAGACTGTCAAGTTGGGCTGCCAGACTGGATTGAATTCTGGCAGGCTTCATTCACATTACCTGTAGTTTTGTGGTTGCCATTTTCTAGAGGAAAACTCCTTGGCTTTTTCATTTCACAAGGAAGTTTTGCCTGGGAGAGTCTTGATCTGAGGCTATCTTTCTATTGTTTAAATTGAAATCTAAAGGCTTTTCTTTAAAAGCTTCAATCTCCTTATTAAATAGAGCCTCTCTTTCAGCACATGCTTGGCTTCAACATGAAGTTCCCAGCACTCTTTTCACCTCCAGCCTGTACTTCTTGAGTTTCTTCCTGCCCTACTTGCTCTTTTATATTGTAGAGCACAGTGTATATTCACCATGAATAACCATACCACCAATTCTGCATTGGGATGTTTTGAAATGTCTTCCACCAAAGAAATTCAACTTAGCCTCAGGGAATGTCTTAGTCTGTGGGCAGAAAACAGCCAGATGCTTTACTGAAACATGCAGTGATTGGATAAGTCCTTATTTCCCTCTGGATCTACTTTTCTCTCACCACTGCTTTCTTCCAGGCTCCTTCTAGAATAGCCTGTTAAGTTCTGCTTACAGCATTCAATCATTTTTCTCATCCAAACTATCAGTCTTCCACATTCTTCCAAAAACGACATAATCAGGTTCTTTACAACAACACCCCACCAATTTCTGTACTAATTCCCCATTTTGGGGGGGAAGATATTACATAGAGAAATATGAATATGTCATCTTAACCAGCTCAGGAGAAAGGCAGGCATATACCTATTCCTCATAGCCCTTGGAGAGTAGCAAACCTGCCAGCAAATGACCTCAGATTACCAGCCTCCAGGAACCCATGAGTAGCAACATCTATTGTTAATGCATCCTCTCTGTGTCACTGTGGCACAGCAACCCTGGCAAAGAAATATGAGTATTCTGCGTAAGGCTGTTTACTGTTTAGGTACTCTTCATCATAAACACACACACAGACACACACAGACACACACACACACACACACACACACACACATATTGTCCAATGCACCTTTATATTACAGATATTGTTCTAGTATTCATTTTCAGGATAGGGAAAAATGAGACACAGAGAACAGATGCTGAAACATATTTTAAAAACCAAGATTCAAATTCAGACAGTTTAAAGTATATGGATTCACATTTAACTTACTGCTCTCTGCCTCACTCAAATGAGAATATTTCCTAGGAGACAAAATTTCATCAAGTTTGGCTAATACATCCTTTTTTTTCCTCAAATTTGTTCACTGTTGCCTTCTCAAACTATCATCCCTTGCATGGCCCCATGCTAATGCCCTGTAGCCTTTCCTGGAGTCAGTTACATATCTCCTATGTGTTACCTTAGAGAAGCATTTCTGCATACTATCAAAATTGCTATTTAATTGTGTGCTTTCCCCAGTAGATACTGAGTTCCTGGAGGAACTGCAGTTGGGTCTCACTTTGTCCTCTTCATACCTACAGTTTCTGGAACTGAAACTAAATCATCAAAGGGACTCAATATATTTGAGTCAAGTGAGAAAATTATTGCTTCAGAAAACTTTATCGCAGACATATATACAAATACAAAGCAAATTATACACACTGTGTAACATGTGTTTAATATTAGACATCTTATCAGAAATAATTAGCAGGACTAACATTAAGACCTTAAATAAAAGACATCTTTAAGTTACTTATAAATTAAGCATACATAAATATAAAGGAATTTTCATTTCTTTACAAGTTTCCATCAAAGAAACAGATTATCTTTCAAATCAATTTGAATATTAATGAATTCAGATATTGAAACTAGGATCCATGTTATGTCTAATTGCAAAGTGAAGTGCAGAGAGACCGAACCACTGGAAGTCAACAATGCAGTTAATTACAGCGAAAAACATATTTTCCTGAGTAAGGCCATAGAGGCTTGTACTTTTCTTTCAACATGGAATATTTGGTCCTATCATTCAGAATACTGACAAACTAATTCCTATAGTAAATTCTCTCACAACTCTAAAATGTCAATATGAAAATAAGAAGCAAAGACAGATGAAGGAGGGAAAGAAGTGATGTGAGGTCAGACATGCTGTCACCTATAAGCACACTGACATTTCGCATTCCATATCTATTATTCACAAGGCACTACTGAGGAGACAATGGACACATAATGTTCAGTACATCTAATCAAACTCCCAACCTATGTTCTTGGCTGTCAAGTTCTTTAAATCAGCCTTGCTTTCACTGTGCTTGTGGTATATGATCTTTACCCTGCTGTAAATACATTTCCCCTAAAATGGTAGTCCATACTAAAAGTAAATACACTCTATTGGAACTTTTCAGATTACATTGCTAAATATTATTAAACACTAACGTAAGTGCCTTCTATATGGTGTCAAAATTCTGAGTTAAACATCCCTTTGCCTTTGCATAGCTTTACCTAATATGTCTAGAATTCACTTGCAAAATTGGTAAAAAGCACACATATCAAAAATTCATAAAAATATGAAATAATGGCCTTTTCTAGTATGAATATTTGAAAGTATCAGGGTTCATGCAAGGATACAATTTAGTAAAGATCATTTAGAAACAAAAACAGTAATTCTCTAACTTCCAGGATTGACAATAGCTGACATGGAAATCATGACTTCTTTAAGCACTTGATGAACAGTTTTGTTAAACAGTGCTTCATATTTTATTTGGGGGTTATTTTCTCTTTTAAGTTTTGTAAAATATTATGAGACAAAAAGGAATGTCTGGTAACCACAGCCCTAGCAATCACAGTTCCAAAGGCTGACAAACTAAGCTTTGCAGCCACATTCCACCTTTAGATACCATTTAACATGAGCAAATTCTTCTGAATGAAGTGTTTAGTTCATCTGCACAATGGGAATAAAACTCATCCCTGACTCTATGACCAGTTTAGAAGCTAAATAAACTCAGGCTATCAAACTACCTAACATACCGTGTGGGTGTGGCACATATAAAAAGTTCTAGGTAGATGTTAGTTTGTATTTTATTTTTTCTTAACTCTAAAAGTGCCCAAAGAATGAAAGTCCATGAACAGCTTTAGGGACCGAAATGATGAAAACAGAGATGAAATATAGAAACTCTCTTTGCTGAAAATAGATTTTGCAGAATAGTTCTTGATTAATCCTAAGAAGAGCTAGAAAAAAATCATCACGATGTTTTCAAGCATGCTTGGCTACTTATTTTGGGTTCTTCATGTCATGGAAAATACACAAATGTGCAATCACCAAATTTAAAAAATCTTGTTAAAATATTTTTGGATGTTATGCATATCCAATTCATTTTAATGAGTATATATGCAGGTGATCTACAAGTTTTTATAAGGAGGCACATATGTGTACTTGTGTCTGAGTGTGAGAATGTATGTTTATGATACCTCATGTTATGTATCATTACGAGTATGCATTCAGATTTTTGCCTGGTCTAGCAAGTATGAATGGTCCCTTTATATGCAGTGTGTATTCATAATCCTGAGTAACTATAAGAAGGTCAAAGGGGTGAGTACGTGGGAAATAGGAAGAAGTGTGAAATCATGTCACCTCCTAAGTTTTTAAGGTCAGCCACTAATGACAGGGCCAATTCATTGAAGGAATGCAATATTCAAAATATGTTTCTGAAAGAGAGTGTGTAGGAAGGCCTAGTGGCCTAGTGACTTGATCATTAAGGGATGTTGTATAAGCTAGGCTTTAAATACCATTTTAACATTTTAGTCATATGCTCTCTCCAAATAACTAAAATTACCCAAATGATTTATAATGGGTTCTGTTTACAGGAAAAAGTATGCATTCACAGGTTAGCTGTTAAAGATCATAAAGTCAACAACCGATAGAATTGATATTTGAATCCACAGCAGTCTGACTTCAACGTCAATGCATATAGGTGCTAACCCATACCATCACTAAGCACCAGGAAACAGGTGATTTGAACAGAATGGGAATGAAGGAATGGATGAATCAATCTTTCAGAACTGCCAAGTGTGATCTGCCCACAGCAGATCAAAGGAGATTCTTATGATTATTAGAGTCATGTTACCTTTACAGACTGAAATCCTGACAGTTTTGCTCGTTTCTGGTATGCTTACTACATAGATTTCTATCATGAATGCATTCAAGGGCATCTACTTTGAAATATATGATTTTTTTAATATCCCTTTCTTCTGTGCATATCCCAATTTAACTAAGACATCTGCAATCTGTGACTCTGGAAGGAGTAGAATTCATACACTATTGGTATAAGGAGAAAAATAATTGATTATGAAACATACTTCACCCTTCATGAAAAGGGAAAGAGGTCACTATATTTTGAGAACCTTCAGATAACAACACAGAGAAATATACTGTTAATCATGCAGAGAATAAGAGACTATGAAATGCTCAGCCCTAAATGGGATACTTCTATCTCATCATCACTTCCAAGGTTCAGAATCATCATAAAGAGAGTGTAGAAAGTCTGTAAGAGCCAGAGGAGATGGATGAGTACAAGGAAACTCTGCTTTCTGGACAGAGCACAGCAGTTGTACATATGAACCCAATGTGTTTGTGATAACATGCACAGGCTCATGCCAAGCAAAAACAAAACAAAAACAGCATGAATGCGGGAGACAGTCAAGAAGCCGAGCAGTAATCATAGATGAGGAACTCCTGGCAATTTAAGGCTGATAAGAGAAGAAGAGTCAGTTTTCCTTAAGGATGCGATCCTGGGTAGGATGACCAGGCTCCCAGAAGGACCCACAGCCAAGAGCATTTGGGGAAACAAATTAGACCTGATAGGCCCTTTAATTAATTAATTAATTAATGATAATGAAGGGCATAAAGTTGGGGGATAGTAAGGTGTGGGTGAACGTGGGGGAGGGGTGTGTGAATATGATCAGAACACTCTGTATGAAATTCTCAAAGAAAAAAAAAATTTTTAAAAAGAATGGGTATGTCCATATCTAAGAGTTACAAGCAAGTTTATCAGTCACATATACTTTACAATAGGTCCCTGTATCCTGACTTACCATTATCATGTGATATGACTGATAGGTCCTGTGATGTTTGTGCTCAAATATAAGAGGTATACGAAAACAAAAACAAAGAATTTATTTTTGAACACAAGTAAAAAGACCCCCAGCTAATGATGTGAATTTTGACACTAGGCTAAGCCCATCCTGCTCTGGCACCAGATATCATGCAGGGAAGAGTTCCTTGACCTCTGATGGATGACCTCAGTCATCTGGAGACACACTGGTACCTACCTTGCTTGGCCCCTTCCTGAGACATCCTTAGTTAGTACCAGCCAAGAATTTTTTGTCGATGTTTATTTTTATTGAATTTTTGTACATTTCATACAAAAGACATCAATTATGTTTTTACTTCTTCTCCTATCTACACCCCTTATAGCTCCCACCAGATTTCAGGTATTCTGTCATATATGTTAAGGCCTACTGAGTCAAGTTAGTGTACCTCAGCATCCCTCAGTGCAATTCATCCACTACTATTTAGAATCTCTCCCTTAAAGAAGACCAATTCTCCCTCACCAAGTGTTAGTTGATGAACAATAGTACATCAGCATATGTAATTTCTTACTGTATGCTAAATGTGGTATCATAATGTTTACAGACAAGTATGCCAGTCACCACTCATGAAAGAAGCTTCTTTTGCAACAGATGGAAACAATACAGAGTTCCACTGGTCACATGCAGAGAGTAGTGTGTATGAGATACCCAGCCCTAAGTGACACATCTACAATGGAATTTCTATAACTAAGGGTAACGGACATAGTGGAACAAGAGATAGAGAGAATACTGATGCTAGATTCTCATGAAAGGAACACAAAAAGCCACAACTGGCCAAAGCATAGAGAATAAGTCTACAGAGTGTGGGTCTCTGAACAGGACTCTCACATTTAACTTACCCACCAAGGACTCGGGGACCATTTTGGACAAAGGGGTAGAAATATTGTAAGAGAGAGAGTAAAGGAGGTATATGACCATAAGAAAAGTCTTACAGGCTCCTGATACCTTGCTCATATGAACTATAGCAATGGTGTCAACATGCATAAGAGCCATGCAAACTCAAACAGAAAAAAAAGGCACCACAGAACTGGGGAGATGGGCAGCAGGCCCCAATCTTGGCCAAAACTTTTCATTTTTAAGCAGCTCTCATATGAAATGCTGTTGCTGGCACTGAGAAAACTCCAAGAAACATTTATGTTTATGTAAGGAAGACTTCCCTCTGGGCTGACAGAAAACATTTCATGGAAAGAAGAAGGGATTTTAATAGAATTAGGATGCATGACAAACAGCCTCTTAAAGAAACCAAATCTTTTGTCTAACAGGCTGAAGCCTTGAAATACAGGATTTCAGATATGATTACTGATGGAGAGATGCTGGGATAGGGCTGGGACTCACCTGCTCTGCACAGGGACCCTGTAAGAATCAGGGAAGTACGAGAAGCAAGGTATGAGGCAGAGGTTCCCGACGCACTACTTGATCTTGTCTGGTCTAAGTTTCCATACAAAAGTCCCAGTTGTCCCTGTGTGCCCTAGAAGCATCCTGTCACGAAGAAGGGCAGAAAAAGCATGAAAAATTCCAGAACCCTTGATATCAGAAGTCGGGAATCTTTCCCTTAATGGGTGAGAATATTTTATGACTCACAGACATTTTGATCATAGTTGCAGTAGAGTGGAAATAAAACAGACTTAGACCATGAGCAAATAAGTCAATATGGATGCATCTTTCCCCACAGCAGATGGTCTGCGTATGGATTTCATCCTCTGGTTGGTCACATATAAACTCTGGTCCTTGTGAGGACTTAGAAACCACAGGCAAAGACACCTCCACCTTCCATAAAAACACGTGAGTGATGTAATCCATAATGGTACGACCTTGATAGGCAAGAACATAAGAAATCAGGAAACCAATGAGGACAGGGCTCACAGACCCAAGCCTTTCCTCTCCCATCAAGAGGACATGGGAATGTTGCTCTGCCCCCAGGGCCAACTTGGAAAGGAAAGAGGAAAGAATGCAGACACACTCAGAGAAGAAGTATTCCTGTCATGAAATATGAACTTCAGATTGACTGAGGGTTTAGAGAACTGCAATTGGATTCCTCTGAAAGAGCCCAATCTAAACCAGAGGTGATGGAAATTCTTGACTTAGCAAAATTCTTTTCTTCAGCTATCATCCAGCATGAGGTATAATTATTGATAAATAAAATATAACTGTTTTTCTCGATGTGATGTATAAATATGAGTCTTGTACTAGAGAAAATAGATCATTTATGTGATCCTATGAGTACACAAGGCCTCTCCTAAAATCTGTGTCAGGATATAAAACAATCCTTTAGAGCATCTCAGGCTCTAAGTTTCCTTAATTCCTCATATTTCCTGTCAAATTTTAACATGAGTATTCTTTACTTAAAACAACAAAACAATTTCACCACTAGAATGGAATTATAATTTGGATTTAATTAAAACCAATTTCTACTTCAGATCCCTGTTAAGACCTAGGAATACAGGAGGTGTCGAAATGTTACGTCAGAGTTGATTTTTACTTGACTGGAATTCCAGCTTTTGCCGTAAAACCCCTTCATTCACTTCTAGTGGCATCTGCTTTAAGCACTACACTATAAAAAGTCTATTGTGGTTCACCACATACATGTATAATTATTTTCAATTACTTTTTTGTTCAGAAACTTCTTTCCAGAAAGGCTACTGAGAAATCTGATCTGAGTCGGGCCTGTGAACGGACTAGTCTTCAGAATTCTTTTGAATCTCTTCTTCCTTTCTCTCTTATCACACTATTTCCAAATGTGGAAAACCCAACAATGTACAGTTGAATGATATAAGTTATTTCACCATGGCTAAAAGTGCTCAGTGAATTCATCAATTTCAAGAACCATGTTGAAGAACGATGCCGAGTACAATATTTGTCTGGTAAAAACTTTCAGTGTGCACAGCTTTCACTGTTTACAGAAGGGGAAGAAGAGAAAAGAGGAACATGAGAGTAGTTTCTCTCCTTTCCTTTGCAAGCCAGCACTCAAAAGCAAAGGAAGGGATTCTCTTTTTCTATGGAAGGCCCATAGAAATCATCCATTGGCCCTATCACCTCTATAAGAATGGGCTGATTGAACTCACCTCAGAGACACTGTCTGCCATCCTGCGCCTGCTTTGTGGAGAGATAACAGCAAAGTGCTATGCTGATGAAGAGGCAAGAAAACTCCAAAACTATCCACATCTCCCCTCAAGCTATCAGAGTCAGTAATATCAATGGGCCAGAATGGTACAGCTCTCAGCAGTCCATCGTACAGTGAATTATTAGAGGCAAATGGAAGACATTTAGGAGAAATAAATGATAAAATGTTTCACCTCAGAACTGATGTGAACCATTCAATAGGATTAGAGACAAATACTATGTACAACTCTAAATTTATTTCATTTTCAGTTATACTTTTAAGCATAGAATGTTTTCTAGGAGACCTAAAAATGTATCAAGCTTTCTTTCTTTCTTTGGTTTAAATAGAACAGGGTAAATATATCCATTGACTTTCTTAAGCTTCTTATTTCTATGCTCTGGAGTTTTGAGCATAATACTACATTATTTCCCAAGAAGCTTTAAGGAGATAAAGGGCTGCTAGAGTGCATTTCACTTGTGAACTCAGTGTTATCTACTAATTTTTCTATTAGTTTGAGAATATATTAAATACAGAAATATCAATTGTTATCTCTAAAGAAGGAAACATCACACAACTCATGCCTCAGCATACAGTAGGCTTGCAGTGGGCATTTTCTAAAGGAATTATCACTAATGATATTTGATTGCATTTTTTATGTTTTAGACCTGAATGGTTTACCTACTTGCAATCAATAGGTATTTGAAACATAACAGAGTGCTAAATAATCTAAACACACCACAAGAGGCACTGATATGCCACCCAGATTCCCCTGCTAACTGGTTAGATCGTTCCTCTCCTAGCATACCTCTCAACTGACTTCTGCAAAACATGTTCACTTCCCATTGTTTCTGGCAGTGAATGGTGTCATAGAGAGAATAATGACAGAAAGAAGACCTCTCCTAGCTCTCATTCTATTGCCTCCTTGGTGTTTAACTCTGACATCACATCTGGTTTTGGTGAATCTACCAGTTACACTCAGCAATCCTTCAGTGACCACAATGGTCACATGAGCTAGGCTTAGAATCATTCTATTCCATTCTCCACAGTGATGGGTCAAAGACCAGAAATGTGGCCAGCACAAACCTTTCACAAAACTAAGGGAAACATTTGATGGATTCATCTGAGAGAAAAAGATTGAAATGCCTATCACTTACGCAATGTGTTGAGAACCTGTCTCAGAATGGATCACAACAGAAGAAAGCAAAAGATTACTGAAGCACAGAAATGAAAAGAAGATAATGGAGGGCTCAGAAAGAGGCAGGAAAGGAAGGAAGGAAGACAGGTGCTGCTTAGGTAGACAATGGGCAAAAATGCTAGCACAAGGTAAACATTTTATCATTTCAGTCCCTGGTTCCAGGCTGCCTTATGCTAGCCAATGCCTTCACTTCAAAATTAAACGGACAATAGAAGTAGTGTGCTCTGTGGGTTGTTATGGTTAATAGGCTTAAAGGCTGGGTTGGATCATTGATTAATTTTCTCCCTTAGAAGTTTGCATGTTATCATCTAGCATTGTGAGAGCTAAACTTCAGGTAGAAGGCTTCCAGGTCAGTTCTTGCTCCATCACCCTAAGTCCTGTATCCCAAGTATGTCCTGTCTTCAGCAGTAGGGTCTTATCTTCTACTTCTGGGATATACCCAAGAGCTTTGACAATAGTGGGGGCTATTTGGGGAATCTCTTGGACAATTCTCACCAATCACTCAAAGGGAGTTTTCGTCTGTCTGCATGATGTTCCTTGCCAAACATCCCCCAAATATATATGTACTAATGTTTAGACACTGTATGTGCATTTTTCAGGGGGATTAGGGGCATTAAATTTCTCTCTGGGTTCCCCAGACCCCCCAAATTACCAGCACAGCACAGAACCTCCACTGGCACAGGAGTAGCACTATTATCTGGGAGTAATCAACAGCTATGTAATTGGACTTAAAGCCCTCTCAGTTGGGATAAACTGGGCCTTATCTCTGTCGTATCTCTAGACAAAGGAAATTTCTTATCATATGCTAAATACAGATCATTATATTTACAGCCAAGAGCACAGTATACCACTCATCAAAGAAGTTTCTTTATGGAACAGATGGAGGCTACTTCGGAATTCCCCAACTGATCAGACACAGAGAATATATGTCTGAGAGATACCCAGTCCTAGGTGACACATCTACAGTTGAACCTCTACACCTGAAGGCTCATGGTACATAGTGGACCTAGAGGTAGAGAGAAAACTAATGCATCCCTCAGCCCTCATCAGTGACTTTTCCTTATACAACAGAATGTGTTACACAAAGAAGGCCACAACTGGCCACATTTTAAAAAGCAAGAGACTGGAGAGTGTGTATCCCTGGATAGGACTCTTAAATTAAATCTCACCTACCCACCACTCAGGGACCATTGAGGAAGAGGGGACAGAAAGACTGTAAGAGCCATGGCTGGTTCATGAGCACAGAGAAGGAGAAACTTTCAGGCCACTGGAAGCTTATACATGTGAACTTTTATGGAGATGGTGGTATCAAGCATAGGACCCATGCCAACTCAATCAGACAAGGGCTCAGAGTGGAGTGAGAGACATGAGTGGTTGACTGACCCTATACTGAGAATTATTGGAGATTGATAACTACTGAGTGAGGGAGAGTAGGCCTTGCTTATGATTTCTAGATAGGCTAATTAGACTCCAGTAGATGAATTTGCACCAAAGGTCATGCTTGACTGGATAGTACTTAACATGTATGGCGGAATACATGAGGTCAGGTGGGAGGGTGGGAGACCATGAATAGGGGATGAGGGGCCTAAATTTGACTCACTGTTATATGAAATTTCGAAAAGATCAATAAAAAATTAAATAGACAAGGCACTGAAGAGATGGCTCAGCAGTTAAGAGCACTGGCTGCTTTTGCAGAGGACCCGGGTTCAGTTTCCAGCACCCACATAGCAGCTAACAACTGTCAGAAACTTCAGTTCCATGGACTCTGATGACCTCTTCTTATCTCCGTGGGTATTGCACGAAACAGGTAAATTTACACACGTGCAGGGAAACATGCATACACATAAAGTAACTTGCACTATGGGATGTCTGGGTACACTAATTTGATTTGATAGGCCTTAACATATATGACATCATGCATGAAATCCAATGGGGGGGCGACAAAAGGGTAGAGATATGGAGGATTTATAAAGATACTTAGACATTTTATATTAAATGCACAAAAATTCAGTTAAATAAATAAATAAAATAGTTTTTAAATTTAATGGACAAATAGATTTATGAGAAAACTATTCATACCAGATACCTTCGGTTGTCAACTTGACACCACTGAGAAAAGGGACTCTTATTTGGGAAAATACCTCTGTGGGCTTGTCTTTTGGCCATATCTGTGATGGCTTTTTTTTTTTTTATTGTTGAGTGATGTGGGAGAACTGAGTCCACTGTGCATAATGCCACCCCTGGATACATGGTCCTATGTTGCATAAGAAAGCAGGTTGAGACCAGGCCAGATGAGCAAGTCAGCACACAGTGTGTTCCATGGTCTCTTCCTGAGCTCCTGCATCTACGTTCTTATCTAGAGGTCCTGCCCTGGCTTCCCTCAACAACGAACTATGACTGGAGCATGCATGTTTCATGTTGGTTTTGGGTCAGGTTGTTTGGTCACAGCAATAAAGAAGTGACCTAAGACACTAATGTGTGTTATTGTTTACCTTTGTCTTGAAGAGCTCTGACTAAGAGCATCTCTTGCTTCATGATTAAGAAACAAGTACCTATAGCTAATAATCGTTATTTTTTAGTGTGAAAGCCAAACTGAATTTCCATAGGAAAATAGCTCACAAACGTTCTTCAGAACAGGAACAAAAACTGGCTTCCTCCACACGACAGGGGTAAAAGGCCTAAGTGAGACAAGAGGAAGGACATTCCACATAGAGGGAAGAAGAGAAAAAGGCGGTGTGCTGAGCACTGTTCTGTCACTGTTCCAACACCCATGCATGCTCCCTTCCCTAAGCACCTTGCAAATGGGGCAGCAAGGACAGTGCTTGCCAGGGAGGAGCAAGCTAAGACGGACTGAGAGAGCTCTATATCAAAGACGGGAAGAAGTGGGGTGAAAGGACAGTAGAAACTGGAACAGCCCTTTCCTACTGACCCACTCCTCGCTTGTCTGTCTCCTGCCTGGAGCATCGGAGACTATGTGGAAGTGCAGCCTTCACATTGTGAACATGAAGTAACCATTATAGTAATAATGGTCCAAAGAAAAGCCTCAAAAAAAAACAAAAAACATGTCCCCGTAGGCATTCCCGAGATGCCTCTTCTAGACTGATTTCTTATAAATGTGAACGAGTTGTTTAAGACTTCATCAACTGAATATTCTGTCACGTGAATCATCCTAATACCAAACGAGGATATCAGAAGGTATATATGAGGAAAAGTCAGAACTGATATTCAGCAATAGAGTGAGATAAAGTGTATCAATGTCTGTCCTAAAGAGCTTACACCTGTACTGAAGCTGCTGCTCTATGTCTACGAATGATCACACAGAGTAAGAGATGGTTGTTAATGAAGGGGCAGAAGGCAGGAAAAGCTGAAACGAGAAGGTGGCCCGGTCTGGACTGTGAAGAGTTTGAAATGTCACTTTAAGGAGTATGATTCTACAGGATGTATTTTATATATAAGAGAGTTCATAAAATTGGGTGGGAGGTCATGGGAGAGGTGCAGACAGCAGAACGAATCTAAATGCATAAACTGTATTGGATGAAAATTGCAAAATTTCAGTTTAAAAGTTTTCTTTTTTTTTTTTTTTAAGTGGGAACTACATGCTGGAGAGATGGCTCAGCAGTTAAGAGCACTGGCTACTCTTTTAGAAGACTTGGGTTTAATTCTCAGCACCCACATGGCAGCTAACAACCATCTGTAAATCCAGTTCCAGAGATCTAACACCCCCTTCTGGCTTTTGTGTACACTTCATGATACCAATGCATTTAAATGTACATGCAGGCAAAAACACTAATACACATAAAATAAATAATAATAAATAAATAAGTAAATAAATTGTAAAAAATGTGAAACAGAAAGCAAACTTACAGGACACATACTGTCTGGATTTTAGATGGCACACCTTCCTCAGACTTAAAACATTTTTCTTGGTAAAACAATTCTTATTTGCCAGAATGCTAAAACAGGCAACTTATCATTCCTTTTCTCTTCAGAGTACACTACTAGTGAGGGAAGTTTCCAAGCACCCACTCTTCATATTTCAATTATTTGAACTCTTACTGAAAATTGCTCCCACTTGCATATGTGCTGACCTGCAGGGTGCAAGGTGCTGGCTTTGTGCATGTATTATTCCCTCTGCCGATACTCCAAGGGGCACCTATGACCCATCCCAGAATTTCTGTAAGTGTATAGTCTGCTTTTCAGAATAAATCATTTGCACACAAGCTGACAGGCATAATACCCTGATGGACGAGAGCAAAGACCAACCCCCTTTCCTTGTTCCTTTCAAGTAGAAAAATCAATTGTAGATGGCCTTTCTGATCTGATATTTTTTGACATATACACAAGAAAATAACTTTCCCCTTTGCTAACTTAAAATAGAAACTGGGAAACGTGACTTCAAAATACTTTTCCAATTTTCCAAGCATAAACGGGTTTTATTTTCTCTACCTTCTACGAATCTCAGCAGTCTCTTTGAAGACGGATATTTCCAGTTCACTAAAAACACTGCTCTATAATGATCTGTCCTTTCTTAATTTGTCACAGCAAAATATATGGGAACTAGAGTTTATATTTCAATGTTTATATTTAAATATTCTCCTTCAGATTTCTTTATTCATGAATTTGATTCACAAGCATAAAAATACACACAATTAGCTTTTCCTCTGTTATCAGAGTTCTCTTTTTCAGCAATAGGAGGAAATTCTTTCTAGGTTTAATTTCATTGAAACGTTTTCTCTCTCTCTGTGTGTGTGTGTGTGTGTGTGTGTGTGTGTGTGTGTGCACGTGCGCGCATGCATTTCTTTTTTAATATTATTGTTACCATGAGTTTATTTCTGATTTCTAGAAAATTCTGATTAGGAGGACATTGTTATGTTGTCAGAATTAACCCAAACTGAAAGAGCAATGAAAAACAGGTGGTCTAACTTCTACATATTACCATGGTAGAGACATGCAACCTAAGGGTAGAAAGAAAACAGAGAAAAGGTGGATGGAAATTCTCTCAAACATATCCTTTAGGTCTGTAGAAATAATTACTTTGGGGCAGAAATTCTACTATGGCCTAAATTATCTATACAGACTAGGGAATACATCTTTGCTTACAAAATAGCATTCTGTCATAAATATGCAGTTTTAAATTTCTATCACATATGATAAAGAGTGTACATGTTCAATCTGGGAAAATGGCAGGAATTACAAAAGTCTTTTTATGTAATAACGACTTACTCTGTCTCCATTTTTCAGGCAACTCACTGTACATTACCCCTTTAAAAGCATCTATTTTACCTTAGACACTTGAGCAGAATGTGGTCCCAGGACATATTTTTGCAAGTTTGCTTTTGTCATCATGGTTTACTGAGCTACAAGTACTGTTATCGTTTTAGTATTGGAAGTGGTACTTAACTTGCAGACAAGGTCCCAAGGCAGTTTATAGACATAAAATCATTCTTTCAAATATCTTCATTCCCCTTGGAAAACCAGTTATTAAAGGAAATATTACTAAGGAAATAGCTTAGTAATATGAAAAACAACAGTTAATACTCAAGCTTTGTGACAAAAATATTTGGTTACAATATATTAATTTGGAAAAAATAAAGGAGAAAACTCTTGGGAATGAATTTCAGAAAAATATGTGCTTTCATGTACTCAAGTACTTACTTTAAATATGTTCTTAATTATAAAAATTTGAATTTAGAGAATCTATACACTGCTTGGGACTTTTTAAAAGTGTACCTTGAAATGTAAAATACAAAAATAAAAATAGAAAATATCTGCAGTTCACAAATCTGCCTGAAAATTATAAAGCATAAAAACAATCTGGTATACATCAAATCTGTAGAATTCCGTACACAACTGAGTCAGAGCCTCATCAGCTCCCCAGTGACTAACACACTTATCAATTTCCTTGGGACTTTGTTTTGTCATCTCATGGAGTTCTGTGACTTTGGTCCTCATCACCCAACACTCTCGGACTGACTCCATATTCTCACCAGGCAAAACGATCCACTTCTTAATAAGATGTTTCAAATCTCCAAGTGAGATCACCAAGACCTTAGTCCGGGACACTTTCGCCTGTCCCACAGGGAAGAGCCAGTGTGCCAGAGCAATGAGAGACAAGGGAGAGACAAGGAATTCCAAGCTTTTTATGATGCCATGGAAAGCAATTTTCATTAGGAGAAACCAGTCATTCTGTGCATTAATCCATTTATATATATATATATATATATATTATATATATATATATATATATTATATATATATATAATATATATATTAGCAAACTAAACAGAGAAAAAGCAAATAGAGAAAACAATAAAATAACCACAGATACCTATTTTCCCAAAGTTGAAAATCACTTTGAACATTGTTTTTTATTTTAACTTTCTGTTGTGTGTATTAAGAAGAAATACACACAGAAGAATAGTTAACATTTCTTACTAAAATGCTTCTCTGATGAAGAGTCTGTAAAATTATAAATTAATTTATAGTTTTAAAATTGCATTTTAATCCTACATGGATTCAATCCCAAAAGCCAACATATGTCATTGCTAACACTGGTCAACTTCTGTGCACAGTTGTAGGCAATGACACGTACTACTTCACGTATATCATTCACCAGTCTGGGCTTTTCTTTAATCCCAAACCTTGGGGTGGGAGAACTAGCTTAGTAGGATGATTGCTGAACATGCATGAAGCCCTAGGTTTGACCTCTAGTATGGCATGAACAGAACATGATATACAGGTGTGTGTGTGTGTGTGTGTGTGTGTGTGTGTGTGTGTGTGTAGAAGGAAGAAAAGTAATGAGGGGAGAAAGAAAGGAAGGGCCTTTAAATTAAATCCAATATCTGTATCTGATAACGTTGTTTAAAAAAATATATGAGATTCTCCAGAAAACTCATGGTGAGTGTTTGAAAGTTTGGGCAATAATTAGAAATTATTAACCAAACGAACCTTAAATAAAAATCTCAAGACTGAAAAAAAAGAAAAAAAAAAAAAACAGCAGATGTTGGAGAGAAGGCCTAGCCATTAAGTGAACTTGTTATACTTTCAGAATGCATGTTGGTTCCCAGCACCTACACAGTGGCTTACAACCGTCTATAGCTTTAGTTTCAGGGGATCTGATGCCCTCTTCTGGCTTCTAGAGTTACCAAGGACACATGATGGTGCACACACATACAAGTAGGCAAATACTCAGATGCATAAAAATTTTAAAGTAACAAATCTTTAAATGAAGACATAAAAAAACTATAAAATTGGTGGTCTCACTTAAGGTAAACAAAATATCAACTATTAGGCACACTTTGTCATTTGTTAGTTGGCACCAATTAGAATATTTTATGCTATCTGGTTGATGCAAAATTGAAATAGAGATTAGTTTTTATTTCTCAGTATCTCCTTTAGTGAAATTCAGAGGATAAGCTCACTGGGTGACTGTCAGGATTAAATAAATTCATTTGTGTAATATGTTAGGAGTACTGAATTGCTCCCAGAATGCACAGTCAGAAGAAGGAAGAATGTTACCCTTCACAATAAAAATTGTGATGCACTCAGCATTCAGAATTCTTCATAAATTATATGGACAGTTTTAATTTAGTTATTGAAGCCATAGATTTAATTTAATTACATCTTTTAAATTTTATACAATTTTTGTGATTGTTTACTCAAGTTCTACTATTTTGAAGTTCCACATTCTCTGTAAATAGCATAATCAAAAGTAAATAATGGTCCTTGTCCTTAAGGATACACAATGCAAAGAAAACTCATCTGCTAAGCACATTACAGTTTGCAATGATTTTCCCAGTGAGGAATTTACACCGAGTAGAAGGCCTGTTTTACAAAATACAGATGAAATAATTAGTTATAGTTCTAAGACAGGACCATGAGACCTTAAGAGTTAACAAACCTACCCATCGTCACAACTTCTAGAATTTTAGAATTTACTTTTACTAAATGTGTAAGTTGAGTGTCTGTATACCATCCAACTTCACAATTTCACTTTCCTTAATTTTGTTTTTCCTTCCATTCCTTCCTTCTCTATCATGTCTTCATTACAAATAATCAGCGTGAAAGAGGAATTATGTCCAAATTCGTCTCCTGAAGCTCCTCCACCTGAGGACTTCCTACATTTGACAGATAAAGTATTCCAAAGAAAAGACTTCACAGAGAGGTCAAGTATCCGACCTCTCACTGTCAGACATGTCTGAATTTCCCAGTGATGTAAAAGTGATCCTGTATTCAGCCTTACACTGATGAAAAACACATCTAAACAGGGACACACAATGGTCATTCAATGAACATTTACCGAAATGTATTGAAATAGGAGGACTGAAAGCAGAGGGGAAGAAAGACAGTGATGAAGAACTCTCTGCTCCCATGTGTCTTTCAGCAGAACGGAGGAAGCAGTCCGGTCCCACAGTCCTAGCTGGAAGAAGATGTGAAGAGTCTTTCAGGCCTCAGTGTCCTGAGTCAGTGCTGTGCTGCTTCTGCATGACACAGCTACTCAGTGAATACTTCATTTTTCCCATAGTAAATCATCCTCGCATCTCTAAAATGAATTCCATTTGGGGGAAGAGTCCTTTGTTTTGCCCTCTCCTGATTAAAAGGATTAACCTACTTACAGCTTACACTCTTCAACTGGAACCGCCAACTCAAAACATACTGAACTTTTAGGAAATTTCAGAGCCAGGTTTTTGTTTATCCTACTGGCTCCCCCAAAGCATTCATCCATTAGAAGAAAATATTAGGGGGAAGGCCGTCAAAAGACAACTGCTTTGTGGGACAGTAACCAATTTTGTAACTTTTTAACTATAGTAAATTACATTCATTAACGATTGTACAATTTCCAGTCTTTTCTCTGCCTAGTTTTAGTACTGAGTTTTGTTTTCCTGGATCTAAACACCCTGTGAGGAAGGTTCTGGAATTGTAACTGAAGTCCCTTTCTCTAGCCTATGTCTCCTTTCACCTTGTGATCTAGATTTCCATCAATTCTGTCTTTTCAGTGTACGAACCCTAGTGTTTTTCTTCCATTTACCAGAACCCCTGTGAATCTCTAAGCTCATCAAGGTGGAATAGCAATGCATTTGCATGTAATGCAAATTTTTCTGGGCTCCAAGACCAAATTAGAAATCTCTCTCCACTCAAAAGAACATATTCTTTGCCTGGCCATGTGGATCTACTCAGTACTTGTACCCTTCTTTGAAGCCTCCTTCCACACCTTACAGACTTTATTGACACTCCACCCAAAAGTGACGTCTTTGGTGCGGTCAGTACTTCCACACGCACGATCTTCTGCCTTTATAATCACTGCAGTGGATTCTGATAGCAGCAATGTCGTTATTTTGATGGGAATCAATTCTAAGGCGGTAGAGACTATGTCTTAATTGAACTGCAGATGCTCCTTAGATCTGTGCTTGTCACAGAATTGTCCTCAAAGATCTAGCTTTCTTCCCTGGTTCCCAGTATCATTCTACCTGTCAAAATTTTTCTCTCGAAGTTAAAAACTCAAAATGTTTGGCCTAAGTTCTCAATAAGTTTTCAGAAGCTTTAACTGGGCTCTTGTGGCTTTTTTACACACTGAATGTTTGATGTGTGCAAAACCCTGGTATTCCAGGCGTGCCAGTCATTAAGGTGATTACTTTAACCACCACAAGCAATACAGTTCTTCTATCATTAGGAAGTTAGACATCTACTGTAAAAGTTTACCTTATGGAATTAAAAAATTACTGGGAGAAATCTGAAAGTACTTAATCTTCATATGTATGCCTTCCTGAACTTGTTCTGTTGAGAACCACATTGCCTGAGTCACAGGGCCGTTCCTGGGACTGAGATGAAAACATGTAAATCACCCTGGAGACAGACTGCCTCACAGAAGTATTGGCTGGAACTTCTCTTTTTCTGATCTTTTCCTTGTTAATTAACAAAATCACAATATAGGTTTATTTTGATATTCCACTTGCCTCACCATTTTAAATTCATGAGAGATCTGAATGAGCCTGATGTCAGTGAGTGCAGTCATCTGCAGCCTCCAACTAATTGTCCGTATGAAAAGTACAAGGTACCCTGAGCCCTGCAGCAGCAGTTGCCGCTTTGAAATATCTCACTATTTCTGTGTCAGACATGAAACGTAACTAAAATATTTATCAATAACTGAAAATATTTATAAGCAATTAATGAGCAAATAATCATGCAATCTAAAGGTTGCATGGGTATAGAAGCAAAGATACTACAAAAAATATTTTTATTTTCTTGAACAATGATTCCAGTTTTCACCTTTAGAAACAACACCACAAATACAAATCAGTAAGCCAATCACAAGACTTACAGCTTTTAAAAGCGAAAACTAGCACTATATATAATCTTAAAGTCCATCTTTGAAGCAAATAAAGCCCAGGTGAGCAACCTCACACAGAAAGTTAGGGAATGACATGAGGATAAATTTGAAAGCAGAGTATTTCACAGCTGTGGTATATTATATAATAAGTAACTGAAGCTTTGTACTATTCCACCTAAGGGTGTACCAAGGTGTGCCCTTGGCAATGTTAATATTATACATTTAAATTTCTGAGAGTCAGAGTTTGGAAAAAAATATCGGGATGAAAATAAACTGTTAGATCAAATTATAAGTAATTTTAAGGTTAAGAAAACCCTACTTGATGAGAGAATGATTTTCAAGCATTAGAGAACACATCATTTTTATATCATATATTAAAAGCCAGTGATTCTAAAGAACTTATAAACAAAGTTTAAACTGCTTGCCACTAACTTTTTTCTAATCTTTGAAACAACATTAATAGCATATAAGTATTGTATAGTGGCATATCAGTAACTTTGACACAATGATAGAATATTCTAATATTACAATTCAGCATTACAATTTTGAGTTAACAGTGAGAAAAGCATACCTCAAATATTTTAGTGTATAATTTGTGGTTAAAATGAGTTATACTTGGAAAGAGAAAGTAACTCCATAGCAAAGCCGTGTATGAGTATTTACGTCAGTATCATTAAATGGCGAAACAAGCTTGTTTTCCTAAAGCCACTCATGGCAATTACATTTCAACATGGAACCAGATGAATAGTGATCGTATTACCTTCACTAATGATAATGCTGATTTTTTTCCCAGTCAACAAAGTCAAATCCTCCCTTTCCCAATTAAAGAAGCAGTGAGAATAAAACACAGATTTAACAGGAACATCACCCAGTGTCCAGGCTGAAAAAAAGTGTTAGTTCAAAATATTTCCACACAATAGTACACATCACGAAATGTGGATTTAACAAAATTTTGTAACAATTTCATTGGAAAGAAAAATGTTTTTCATTATAACACCAAATCAAAGTTTATTTTGAAATTGTTTTCTGTGTTGTTTCATTTTAAGCAAGGCCCATAAAATGGAAAGCTGCTTTTCTATTTTCTACACTTACATGATCATTAGTTTACTAAGGAAATTTCAAAAAGAACCACCAGCTATGGGATTCCCTGCGTGTTTAAGCACTGGCCAGGGAGGTGTGGAGAGTGGCTGGAGGGCTTTGCACTGAAGGAGCGTTTCCAGGCAACCTTGCACAGTGGAGCAGCCACATGCCACTGGAACAATGGCCAGCACTGGCAGACATCCATTAAAGGAGAGACTGCAGAAAGAGTCTGTGGGTGTACTGTTCCTGAAAATAACAGATTAGTCCAAAAATGAATTGCTGTAAATGCAGACAAATCCTTCAGAACCAGGGGCAGCAAAACCTTCATCCTTTCCTCATGCTTTCCATATACGGGACACAACTTCAAAATTGATTTCATATACTTAGCTGCCGATCTAAACTCTGAATAGAAGGTTTAGGTCATGTTTTACAGTACAATCTGATCTTCCATTGGTAACTTCAACATCTGTACCTGTCTCGGGTTGAAAATGGAAACACCAAAATGAATATTGCTGAGGCTTCTCTAATAGCATAATCTGTGGTATTTGTTCTGAGAGAAGCTGTAGTCAAGGGCAATCCCATCTGGTCTTTTGGAAAATCAGCTATTCTGGACTTCAAAGTGACTAGACTCCAGTACATCTCTCAGATTCATTTTTATTCTAATCTTGATTATTTCATTTAATGACTTCAAGGATTGAAATGGGATTCCTCAATACAATGCTCAGTCTGCTCATTCAACAATAGATTGTAAATAATGAGAGGATCCACACAGGTTTGTCATCGTGTGCATTCCTTGCTAGTTAAGAGTAGCTCATTTTGATCATGAGTTATGACGGTAATACTATAGAGCTTTCTCAGCTCTGCCAGTCAAATAAATATATAAGATTTATAAATTAAATGACATAAATTAAATATAAATTAAATTGGATGATCTAATAACAGCAGTAACAGTAGCAAACTCTGGACCAGAAAAAAGGTAGCTCAGCCTACAAGCTATCTTTTGTCTTGCAAGCTTCGTGACCTGTGCTCCATCCTCAGAAGTTACACAAAGCTTGAAGGAGAGAACCAACTCCACAGAGTTGTCCTCTGCACACCACGACGTGTGAATTCCTTCACAAAGCACAACAAAAAAGTTTTAAAAATAGTAGAAAACGGCTAATTCTTTAATTTTACATTTAAAGTAATCTTTGGGTTTGATAAAAATCAGTTAAACGCAATCCAGTACTGAAATGATTGTATCACATACTGCCTACCAGTAGACGGAAATCAGTCTGAAACACTATTTTCCTAAAGTTTACATTTCACTTAACATGTAGACATTGTCTTTTCTCTAACTTAATATTTGACTATAATCATATTTTCATTCAGAACTTCTGTTTCATTATTGTTCCACTCAAAGACCACCACAAAGCAACAATTAAAATGGAAGATCTTGTCAATAACTTTTTAAAGATGTTATGTGTTGTGAACAGAGATCTTATAACCCCATAGTAAACAATATATGCACCTGAAGAAAAATCTGAAAGGCTATGTAGGTGGTAAGTAAACACATTCTTTTCATTAAATGACCTAAAACTAGACTCTATCATGCTCCGACAAGAAAGCACTCAAAGACACAAAGTGCCCCATTCAAAGGCTATGCATTTAAAGGCATCTACAGAATCAGGATTGATTTATAGGCCATAGTCAGCATTATCTCCTAGGAGAGAAGGTGTGAGGCACTATGATTTAATACTATGCCATTTGAAATTTACTTCACAACGAAGCTCTGTACAAGGTGGAAAACTATATATCTGCTCCCTTGGTAATTTCAGAGGTTGCAGTGGACATAATTAAAACTTTAGGATAATAAAATCCTTTACTCAAGTTTGGTAACTTAAGAAAACTCAAAAAATTAAAAGAAACACTTCAATTTATCTTCAATACAACCAACAAAATGAAGAAAACTAAAAGCTGAAGGTGGGGCTGGAGGGACGGCTCCGCACTGACTGCTCTTGCAGAGGACCTAGGTTCAATTCCAAGCATTCATGTGGTAGCTAACAACCGTCTATAACACCAGTTCTCAGGAACAGCACACCCTTTTCTGGCCTCCCCGGGTACTTTACAACACAGGTGCACTTACATTACGCAGGTGATACACTCATACAGATAAAATAAAAATAATAGAAACAATATAAAAAATGAAAGATTACAGATGGCATTCCCTCTTCTTATAATTCCCTCCCCCTTCCTTTCTCTCCTTTCTTCTTTTCCTGTTATTCAAATACACACAGAAAGACTTGCCATAAAGGTTCAGTTTTCTTCAAAATATTCTTTTTAGAAATTCTGAAGGTCATTGTTTCAATTCAGTTATCACATTCCAGCAGATGATGACATGACATTATTAGATCTGGTTGGCTTTACTCACAAAGATCAATTTCTACAGCTTCCTCCACTATTTAACCATTTAGATTGTTTGCAAACCCAACTTAATAAAGAGTAAAGACATTTATGTCATGCTGTGCTCACTCATGCAAAGATATTGCCATGTTTTTAAAAAAGCTATATAAAACACTTCCAGAAGCTCTTCTAAGTTATATCATGAAAAAAATAGTTTCTTTATTTTCCTTTAAAACAAGTCACAAAACTTTGAAACATGTTTAGTGGTCTTAATAATGTTCATGGTGATTGCACAGTTGGATGATACTTTTGTGCCTTTGGTCATCCAATCAGCAGTGGACCCAGATTAGGACTGTCAAGTTGTGTCAGGACTTTGCAGTGAGTGCTCACTAGAGTGCTTTTAATCCTCCCAGGTTTTCTCAAATGTCACAGCCATCTGGAGGAGAAGCAGCTTCCCCACTGGGTTCCACTGACCACAAATTACCTTCTAAGGAGACAGACAACAATAGAAAGCAGTTAATAAATATTTGATATTTTTTCCAGAAAGAAGTTGAAGGAAACCCATACCTTTCTGTCTTGATTTAGCATTAAATATTTTATGCCACGTACAAACATGACAAAATGATGTCTGTCTGCAATTTATTTTGAGGGAAAATTTAAAAATTTATTACAAAGTTTAAACATGACTGAAAGGATGTTTAGATCACTGCTCATGGAGTACTCCTTTTCCTTTGTAGTTCCCTCTGATTTTAAAATTGATCATTTTACTCTGTGTCATAGATGTTCCTATTATTTTTTGTACTCTTTCCAAAGCTCAATGTCCGGGGCGATCAAAGTCTAAAAGTTTAGAATATGCTAAATGTAGTTCAGTGATTCCTCAGAGTATCTTCTGCAGGTTCTGAAAACAGATCTGGTTCTCCATTCCCCATATCAGTATATAGCTGTAAAACTCCTCTACTCTGAGGAAAGCCACTTCTTCTTTGTCTGGCTGGTGCAGGAGCGTGCGTGCATGCGCACACACACACGCACACACACACACACACACACACACACATACACACAAAACTAAAAAGCCACATGTACTGAATCTTTGAAGGATACTATCTGCAGCTAAATGTAGAAGGTGGCTACATCTTTACCTGCAATGCAATAAAAAACAGCAAGCTTGTAAAAAGTTTTGAATAGAATTAATGGCACACATGCCTGGTGTTCTTAAATGCTGTTTTTGAAACTAAATATTGTGTATTATATTTGCATTGGTTCCTGTCTTTGCAGTAATGCAATTCATAAAGCATATTTATGGATATAGTACAAAGGAGGATGGCTGCTTTCTTATGTCACAGCACAATCAAGCTTCAGACTATTGTCACTGCTTTGTGAAGGCCATTTTTTTAAAAGTCTCTTCAAGTTCAGAAGAAAATTGTGTTACGCTCCAATTCTTTAATTTCATATACTTTAAAATAGGGTATTTTCCCTACTAGTTAAAACTTTAACTTTTTGAGATTAAAGCTTACTTTAATATGTATACTTTTGATATATATTAATTCTCTACCAGAAAAAAAAAATCCACCTTAATTTCACGTCTTCTCTGACACACTCAAATCCAAATCAATACAAAACTTTTTCCTCATTATAGCTTCTTTAACTGAAATCCAGCCTCTTATGGGCAGCAAAGCAACATGTAATTTACTCTCAAGGCCCGTCTAATGTTTCCTCCTATATCCAGATTATATAAGAGCACATTAGAAAAGCATTAAAGTTACATGATTTTTCTGTGTTGTTAGAAATTTGTTTTGAGTAAAAAAAATTCTGAAAAGGCAAAACATGAAAAGTCTGAGGATTGAAAATGTTTGAAAACTACCACATTTGAAAGTTCAAGTTAATATTTTCTTTACAACATCTAAATTTTTATGGGCTTCTTGATGAGTTTGGCCTATTTATATATTTTTCAAAATCTTTCACCTTGGTGATTAATATGTATTATGCGTTACATTACAGACTTCTCTACTTTTCAGGTCACATTGAAAACCTATCTTAACTCTTAAGCAGCACCATAGATATGTTGCCAATATTTCAGTTAAAACTGAGTACGAGACACAGAACTAAATCTGTTAAACTAAGAAAAAATAGCAGGTGAGAAGAGACTTTTATTCTGCATAATCAACGGGAGTGACAGCCTCCATGAGGATTGGTGTCATTATGTGATTAGGTGCACCGAGGACTTTAAGTTCAGCAAGTGACACATTAAGTACCTCTGTAACACAGGAGTTCAATCAACCTTTAGAATGCTAAAATAAAGATATCTGTACAAAGAAAATCACATACATAGAGCATGCAGACATGGCATTTTGCTAGCATAAACTGAGAGTCTATTTGACAAGCAGCGAGTACCATGTCATTCTCCTTGTGGAAAAGGAATTCAAATCTCTGCATGATAAAAACAAAACAAAACGAAAACAGAACCAGGAATAATTGGCATATGCCAATCATGAACACTGCCGACAAAAATACAAACCTAAAACAAAATGTATCAACAGCCACCACCCTGAGAACAACCATCAACATCAAAACAAACTACTTTTATCACTTGCAGACCTCTGCTGCCACTGATGATGATAAATAAATCCTATTGCTCAAGCAGGACTGCTCCTCAGTGCTTCATTAAAGCACTTTTGCTTATGGGGCACAATAGGTTCCCCGAGGCCCCCATGACTAACACTGCTTAAAATACTGGAAAGTCAAAATGGCATGTCACAGATGGGCAGTGTGATGCCCTTGAAGAACAAAACTCAAAAGCAAAATGAAGTTCTGTTCCAAGTCCATCATCAGCAAATGGTAATGCTGTGTTAATCCTGTTCAAGTATTTCTTTAGCACTACTAAGTTCAAACCAGACAAAATCCCAGCATAGGTATGGGAAAGGGGTACAAAACCCCTACCTACCTGAGGAACCACTGGCAACTGATGGCTGCAGTGAGTGGGAGAGTCTTTAAGGGTGAAATTCTTGATAGGCTGAGCAGGCTCCAGAGGATGAACCCACACACCAAAGAACAACTGGGGACACAAACCTAACTCAGTAAGAACATACCTAAACATGTGGGTATGTATATACTGATCTATTTATCTCTCTCTATCTACTATCTCTCTATATATTAGTGTACATGAAATTGAGTGGTTTATAAGGGGCTTCAGGTAGGGGAGAGATCTAAATATGATCAAAATATATTGCACACAATTCACAAAAATGCAATTAAAATAGAGTAAAGAATATTGAGTAGTTTTCCAAGTAAAAAGTATTAGATAGGAAAAATATCAGAAAAAGTAGGTGTATCACATTCTATTATATGTAAAAATAAAGATGAAAATTATTGAATATTCGAAGAGAAAAAAAAACTTACAGTGTATTGCTGCAGTAGCTGAATATCAGTGGTTCCTACTTTTAAAATTAGAAACATAACAAATATCCACATGGCCATGATATACCTAATGTTTTCAAACTATTTTATTTTCTTATCATGAGAAAAGACTATAATGAAGATTATTCTGCACCAGCAGCAGGTAAGAAACTCTATCAGATGATGTGGTTCTTGTTGAAGGTGCCACAGGATGACCACTGTGACACAGGGAAGAGTCCTCATATCTCACACATAAACTAGGGAGAGGAAAACATTAATTTTAATAGAAACGTGGCATGGAAATTCCACTTATGTCAGAGGAAATCCACTGGCTCAAAATACATTTAAGAAATTTTAAAAGTATGAAAATACACTAACAGTATCATGAAAACAAGAAGTCATTAAGAAAAGAGCAAAAGCTCTGAGAAAATACCATGTCACCTACTTTAAGAAACAAATTATTTCCAGTCCAAAAAGTATTCTGTTTATCCTATGTATTAAATTTTGCTACACATGTTTAAGTTTAAAGAAAAAAATGAAAGACTTATGAGCTGAATGAAAATACAAGCCAAACTCTTGTTCTTTTCCCACGATAACTGAAAAATCTCACTTAGAAAACAAAATTAAAAAAAAAAAATCAAGTCATTCTTTTTCCAATTTATTTTAAACACAAATACACAAACAAAATGCAAATATTAAAATGAGTAACTGCAGAGACTATCAAGCCTACGATTCAAGACTTGAGGTTTTTTTTTTTTTCTTTTTTCTTTTTTGATACAGGGTCTCCTAGTTGCCACAGGTGGCCTGGAACTTTCTGTGTATACCAGGCTGGTCTTGACTTCACAGAGATCTGCCTGCCTCTGCCTCCCGAGTGCTGCGATTAAAGGCGTGCACCACCATATCAAGCCTGGCTAAGATTTGTGATTTTAAAATGTAAAATACACAGACAGAATATGAAGCTATGCAGTGACCAAACAGGCCTATGATATTGTTGTCAAGAAGAGAAAGGAGGGGACTGGAGAGAAGGCTCAGCAGTTAAGATCTTTGGCTGCTCTTGCAGAGGACACAGGTTCTATTTCCAGGACCCCATGGGAACTAACAACCATCTGTAACTCCAGTTACAGGGAATCCCATGTCGATGCCCTCTTATGACCTCTGTGGGCACTGCATGACATGGAGACACTTAACATGGATGCAGACAATCCACTCATCCACATACAAGGGAAAAAATGTTTTTAAAAAGAAGAGAAAGGTAAGCTGCAGGGCACCGTCCCACAATGTTTCATGCAGAAGGAAGCAGACACCTGTGCTGAGATGCTCCACCAGCCCAAATATCTTCCCTGCACTGACTCATATAGCTGATAGTTCATTCTTCATCTCTTTTGCAAGTCTAATAGAAAATGAAATTGAGAGGGCATGTGGAAAGACATGAGAAAAGCTGGAGAGGGGAGACAGAGAGTTGGGAAAAATGCAAATATGTACTCATATATGAAATTCTCAAAAATAAAAATAATTTAAAATATCATACTACATATTCACTAAGGATATGTGTTATCCCTAGTGAAAAGTATGTAGTATGAAGGAATTTTAAAAGGTCTCTATGAAAAAGGCAGAAAAAAGCTGCAAAAGAAAAAAGATCAACAAAATAAAGGAAAATTTATTAAGTTCTAAAAACAATTTGTCGGACTCTGGTTTCCCAACCTATGCACAAAGACTGGAGATTCAGTAGGGATTTCAAGATATGTTAAAAGTTCTTGAGAAAAATAATGATATTCAACAGCTGTTGGAGAAAACACCAACAACCAAGAACTGAGACTCTCACACTACATTCCTTTTGATGACATCATATGATATATTTGCTATTAGGCAGAAAGAGAACTGCTGCTCATAAATCAATGGAACAGGAAATCAGGATGGTAGTATCAATCTCAATGTGAGGTCAAGACATTGTATAGATCCCAACAGGTGCACATACTCCCACCAGGAAGGGTGGGTGGTTAAGAATAAAACACATTCATTATTGTCTTGAAATTTATAAGCCTCATTTTATCAAGCATCTACTTAATTATAGGAATATAAATCTGTCATTTGGATATAACTATCACATCAATTAACTGTACTTCTTTAAGATGATGGCACCATGAAAACCTTTCTACAAAACTAAAAACATTTGAAAACAGCTGGTCCACAACCAATCATTATATCCCGCAGAATTCCAATCACCTTTCCAGTTCAACATCCTGGTGCAGCCCTGGGAAATCACACATGATCTACAGGAACAGATCAGTACTTTCAATGAAGTTTACTCAATCACTGGTTCTACCAAGGGGAATACTGGGGTGGGCTTAGGTTGCTACTTGCTCACAGTACAAGCAGAAGTAGTTGTTCTGCTCACAGTACTTGTTCAAAAGCTAAGTGACTCAGCTGGGTTTGATGTGTGGGATGTTGGGAAGGTGGAACAGAGGTACAGGACACCACCACACGCAAAATGAAACTGTGCCAAAGGATGAAACTGAAACAGCAGGTAAGAATCCTCCTCATGACTGTTAGAATGCCTACATTCTTGTTCATGGGACAAGCTTCAAAGCTATATTCTCTCAGATCTTCCAATGTCCAGCACCCTAGTAATCATTCAAACCCAGCATTTGCTCCAAAAGAGAAACATTGCTATCACTGGGCATCTGAAATCATGAGCCTCACTCAAACTGCTGTATCAGAATCTGAATTGTTTCAAATTTCAACACAAGCTCAAGTTTGAAAAGTTTAGAGTTGGACAAAAACTAAATAGAGCTGACTAAATAGGAAAAGTTACAACTAACACTGTGGGTATTGTGCAGAACCCCATCTTCTTGACTGAGTCACCCCAATAGCATCTTAATGCTTGTCTTTCCGAGAAGTGTGCTGGCTTAGGCCAATGTTGAAATTAGAACAGATAGCAGTGTTTCCTTTCAAGTTTTTCCAAAACAAAGGTCTTCTCATGAAATATTAAAATATTTCAGTGGCTCCCAAGTACCTTCTAAAAAAAGTCTAAGCATTAGACTTTATTAATTAATGCAGCATAAAAGGCCCAAAGTCACGTCCCTCCAGTTTATTCATTTCTTTTAGCCCATTGCTTGAATTGTCATATTGCTCGTTTTGTAAGTTTGAGAAGACACCATTGTCTGTGTTGTCTCTTTTTCCATGCTTTGCTTTCAGAACTTTCCTGAGCCCCACCTTTCTTCATCAAACCCATTCACATTGTACATCAGTTTTCTTCCATATCTTGAAACAGTTCATCTCTAGAATTTGGCAAATCTGTCATGGACCCAGGGCTAAGCCTAATGTTAGGTGAGCACTGATTCTAGAAAGCTTAGCCACTGAGAATTCTGCACAGATTTACTGTTCATAAATGAAAGATTTGATGGGCATTTCATGCTTTTTCATGCGAACCATTCTACAGTTAGTCCACTATAACTTGTGATACGACAAACAGAAAGAAAATATAGTCTTAATGGCTCTAGTTTGGATTATAACAGAGGTCCATAACCAGAGGTGGTTTCATGTGTATTTTACAATGTCTGGAGGTCTTCTGGGATGTCCTAATTGTCAAATACTTCTGATGTCTACTGAGCAGTCACTAGGAATATTACTAAACATCCTGTAGTATGTGTGCAGGGCAGAATTTGTCTACAGATAGTTTATTTATTCATTGATTTTTCTTTTTGGAAACTGGCTCCAAGAAGCTAAAAGAAAGGACAAGAGTAATCATATAGGGCTTGAGGTCAAGTGCAGCGGTAGGGTATTTGTCTCACATGCATAATATACTGGGTTTAATTCAGGGTTAGGACCTAGATTTCTAAGCTGTTTATATGTACAAAATCTGAGTCCTGATGAGGCACAGAGGCAAACAGTCACACATTTCCAAGAACATACCAGGTTTTAGACCATAATTCACAAACATGAACTAGGAAAAAATTCTTGCTATTAAATTTTGGATACCAATACCTTCAATTCTTATAAATTTCTGAGAGATTCCATAATTATTATGATTTCAAATTTTATGTGTCTTGTATGATGTAAGACATAACATCAAAATTTTAACATTAAAAAATAGACAGTATTATGACATTTATTACAGAAATCAGTGAAATATGATCCTCTTTCTTTATACATTCTATAATCAAAAATAATGAGTATCACAACATAATGTCTCCCAAATTAGTGTGCACATATTTAAACAGCTCTTAATACTTTTGGCAGTGTCTATTTCTTCTAGTAGAAATAAAATTAATCCACAACTTCTTGTCATCCAAAGATATATTAGAGTGGAGGGGTGAAATATCTTTCAAGTTAAAACAAAAGAAAGTAAGAGATACAGAAAAGACATTCTCCTGAGAAAGAAAAGGGTTTTAGAAAGTTAGACTCATCTACACTATCTCATAAGCCATGAGGACTAAGGAGACAATTAGTCTGTTCAGAGGCTCTTAACTTTGGCTAAATGAAGGAGGAGAATGACCATAGGGAAAATACTTCACTACAGAAGATGATCGCAGGGTGTGGAGAAGGGACTCAGGAAAAGGTAAAAGACACATGGAAGGCATTTGGGGAAAAAGGAAGCTTTGAGGACAGAATCACATTCCCTGATCAATCAGCAGCAATCGATGATGGGTTTTTTAATATAAACTATTATATGTCAACTCTGTCAATAGTGACATTTCAGTAGAGACTGAGGAAGAAAGAGAGGGGGAGATGCCATGGAAACCCTGAGTGGGTAATACCTGAGAACACTTTTCTAAGAATCCAACAGGATTTCCCTAATGACAATGAATTTTCTCTCCCCACAGTCTGGTTGGATTCTGTTTTCATTCTTGTTGTATCAGGTTGGCTTCTTCCTTATCTCTATCCAGCAATCCCTCCATGTGTCTCTCTGCCTTGCTAGACAATAAGAAATGCTAGTGAGGAGATAATTTGTGTCTATCGTTTCAGTTTCTATCATAATACAAAGGATATTGTACATAGATTAAGTCCTAAATGAAGGAAAGATTGCCAAATGGACATCAAAAAAAAAAAAAAAAGAAAGAAAGTTTTGTGGTTCTGAAGATCAAAATCCTTACCAGAAATTTAGTTAGCTGTCTGATAAAACCTGAGGCTTCTGAGGAAACCGTCCATTCGCAGCTATACTATTGACTATGCTGAATGATTTGATGAATCTGTTCAAGTGGCCACATACTTCCATGGTAAAGTCTGAAAAAGGAACGATGGGGCTGGAGAGATGGCTCAGAAGTTAAGTGTACTGGCTGCTCTTGTAGAAGATCCGGGTTGGAGTCCCAGCACCCACATGGTGACTCACAACCACCTGTAACTCCAGTTCCAGGGGATCTGATGCCCTCTTCTGACTTCTGTGCGTATTGCATGACATGGGTGCAATACATGTAAAAATAAGTAAATATATAAACAAAATTTAAAAAAAGAAAAATGAAAGAATATGCAAATAAACTATTTGAAATGTACTAATTAAAACAATATATGCATTTTGAAGAGGCATATTCAAATTTAGACCCTGGTACTAATTTTGGTCTTTTTATTTTATTAAGCCTCAATAACCCTTTTTAAAGACATACAGATGAAATGCATATGTAGCATGGGTCAAAGTTATGTGGATTTCCCAAAATACAGTCCTGTAGAAAAATTTCTGTAGGGAAAATCACTCAGTAAAACCCTGTTTATCAGGTATGATGGTCCCATTTACTCCTAATATTGACTGAAATAAATACCATTATACTTTGCCATATGATCATTATTACTGACTAGATAATCATGAAATATTGGAAAATTTACCTTTATTTCTGCAATGTTAGTATGAATCTTCTAGTCAAGGAACATGGCCTATTAAATTTACTGAACAAATCACAGACTTTGTAGTACAACATCAAACAGATGCTCATATAATTTAAAGACACGGTAGGATGAAAACTTAAGGGACTTTACTTTCTTAGAAACATAATTAATCATTAGTGATAATGAACTCTTCATGTTTATAAAAGTCATGTCCAAATCTGTCCCTTTGTGCTGAGAAATGTAAGCAAAGTATTCAACCCTCTGAACTGAACACAAATTGTGTGCTATTGGGTCTTTCTAAACTAATGTAGTAACAACGAAATCAATCTTGGAGTTTTTTTACTTCTGGAAAGGGAACAGACTCTAAGTAAACTACCTGAATAAAAAAAAAAAAAAAGATTTCAAATCAAAATTTAACAGTCTTCTTTCAGAAATATTAGTTAGATAGGATCTAACATTGTTGCATTTAATAAATTATTAAAGAATTAATATTTGTAGTAAAAAGCAAAAGTCAAAAAGTCTATCCTGAAACAACGTGAAACGATTTCAAGTATTTAGTGTGGCACTATAAGTAATTGATAACATTAATCTCTCAAAAAGCATATCTGTCAATAAAATGCTGTATAATCTGTGGTAGGTGGTGTTATTTTTTCCACCTCCTACAATTTTAGAAGGGCAAGATGTTTACCATAAAGCAAAGCCCTAAAGATCTCCCCTTAATACAACCATGTCCCCTTTCAAATGCTTACACTCAGAGGCAATTTAATTTACAGATGGAATCCTCCACTCAATCCTGGTTGCTCTGGTTTCTTTGGAAATAAGGAATGAGAAACGCCTCAAGGAAAAAGCCTTTCAACCTTTTTAAAAACAAGACTATTAAAATGCAGGTGAAAATGTGTTGATGAAACGTCAACAGTTACAGTACACAGAGCAAGAGGTGCAGCTGTGCAGGGCAGGGCTGGTTTACTGACTGTGTGTGGAAAAACAAATACTGGTTGAAACACTGAGTCGGTGTAATGTCTCACCCAGATCTTTCTTACATAACGAAAGACATTTTATCCATGAGCACTGATGGGAAAAGCAATTCCTTTATCGATCTTTAGATAAATTTGTGCTATTCATTGAATTCACTGAACACATCTATAAAGAACAAGGCCCCTACCAGCGAGAGTCCTACGGACCACCTCTCCTTATTACCTTCCAACCCCAGGTGGCCATGAAGTATATGTTCGTATTCCATCTTTTCAGTTAGGTTGCTCTAGCTATTCTGCTTGAAATTGAAACCAGGACCTAATATCTCCCTTTCTCTCTCCCTCCAGAAAACTACCATTTTCTAATATATTATATTATCTACTTATTAACTGTGTTATTATTATCATTTAACTGTAAATGAAAGTCTGTGAGGGTAGGCTTTCTTGATATTTTTTTTCATTAATATATCCTAAGCACCCTGAAGACCATCCACATTGTAAGATTTTCAAAATGATACTTAAAAGAAATAATATAAAGAAGCTTCCTTGGTTAAAAAGAGATCCTGCAAACCATGAAGAACTGTAGTGTACAACAGGATGTGTCCAGAGGTGATTGATTGATTTCTTCTCTCTCTCTCTCTCAATAGAGACATGAAACCTGAAGTAGCAAAGGAAGGACACACTTTTGAACAAGAGGATGAAGAAGCCACCAGAGCTCCCCTCCCCCAAACAGAAGCTATTGTTACTGCCCTTGATTGCTTACCAGATCTAGTTGATAAGACCTTATTGTGAGTGTACCACAACTTTGGATACAGGACACAAAGATACCAAGCTAGAACTTAGAAGTTTCTTTTAGTGTTCTTAGTGCCAGAAGGTGCTATGTAGACTGTTGGAGAAGGACAATATTGATAGTTTTTTCCAACTATAGACGTAATGTGCTCCAAAACCAACCTGCCAGTCAATATTTACCCATTGATGTAATAGTGGTATGACTGAAGAATACCAACTCCTTTCTGATTGCATCTGAGGTCTACTCCACACCTAATCTAAAGCTTTTGAGTTGGGAAGTTACAGGACCTTGGTAGGAAATTGTGACAAAGGATTTCTAAATCTAGTCAAATTCCCTTCTAAATATGAATGTGCATCCCCCCACACTAGTGTAGCACTCAGTCTGGATCAGAGAAACTTCTTTTTGCAGTGAATAGTGGTGAACACAGACACATATTACTGGTCAAAGTGCTAAGAATAAGTAATTGGCAAGTCCTCAGCCCTAAACAAGTCATCTATCACATCCCCTCTGGGTCCCAGAAAACACTGAAGAAGGCCTTGAACGTTCTAAGAGCTGGAAGGTAGGGAAGAGTGCTGTGAAACACTATATTCTGGATATTACATGACCATAAGCATGCCACGGCAGAGATTACTTGTGCAAGATATGGACACACATACAACAAAGGGCATAACCAGGGTTGGAAAGAAGAATGGGGTCAGCAGAAGTGAGAGAAGAAAGGGAGGAGGGTGAATATGATCACAATTCCATGTACTACACACAGGAACAAACCGACTTTTTTTTTTTTTACTTTTAAAAAGTCAAGAAAATAAGAAAGGGAAAAGAAATCAAAGATTTGGAGATGATGACTATTTGGTGACTATATATTCAGAACACAGAATGGATTATCAATGAGCCATGAACAGTCTACTAATAAAGGCAACCTGAATAAGCTTAAATTAATTTGACAACCTGCTACACACTGTACTGGGGACACTGGTCTCTAGAAAGACATAATGATTATCTACAATAATAAGAACCAAAATAGTGTCTGTGAAACTCAATTAGATTTATTTTTCATTGCTTTCAAATTGTTACAACTCAGGGCCTTTATGTTGGGAATCCAATAGGTGCTGGCAGTGCGTACAGGTCATTTCAAATCACAAGGTTCTTTGTCTGTATTAGAAGCTTAGATCCTGTTAGTGCCTTCAAAACAATCTGTGCTCCAACCACAACAAATCCCTACGGTACACAGAAGGGTCCTGACATTCTAAGCATTTTCAGTTTGCACTTGTTGCTCTCCTTACTTAAAATGACCTTTGCCTCAGAGTCCATCTGAAAACCACAAGCAAATTAATTTGCTAAGACTCTTTATCCCTTTCTTGTAAAGATTTTTTTTTTCAAATAAGCTATGAAGAATTAGGAAGGAATCTTTGCTTTTATGCCTGTCTTGTTACTAAATATTGAAATATTGAAACCTTGAAAATTACTGTTTATTTTCCTGGCACTAGAATCTTTCTGTCACACAATGCCTTGTACCAAATATTTGTTGAATATATGAGCATCTAGACTGTCGAGAAATTATAACTTCCTAGTGAAAAAAAAATTAAGTCGGGTTCAGTTGCATTTTCATATTAATGAGTTGGTCATAATTTGAAGATGAGAAGCATTTTCAATATGTATAGAATATACACTGTACATCATTTTGTCAAAATACTCAATTAACAATAATAGATAGTCTATTCATTGATCAAGGGAACCATAAGATGTTAGTATTCACTCTTATAAAAAGGCATTGTGTAAATAATAATGGGATTTCTCCCTGCTGTCTTCAAACAGTGCATTCATTTTTTTTTTCTGGAAAATGTTCAGACAGTAGGCTCATGAGTCCAATTTTCCTGAACATATGTAGCCATTATCCCCAAATAAGCTTTGCTATGTGTATCAGGAAATAAAGTGAATTTGCCCTGAAGTTAGGATCCTTGCCCATTTATATTATTTACCATGAGACTCTATGGGAGTGTGATATGTAAATCACATTAGCACAGACCTTTCATATTTCTGACTAAATGCAATGTTGGGAATATCCTACCCCAAAGCTGACATCAAAGAATCAGACCCTGAATATTTCAAGGACAGACCACAGCAGCCGCTTACTACACTGTGATATTATCATGTAAATAATTTTTGTGATGAAAAAGGGAATCACTGTGACCAATAACACATTCTCTGGAGTAAAACTGACCATTGTAGCTGGATAGCACCTGCCCACTTTCAGCAATAGATATTTAAAAACACTTTCATCCTCTGTAATTCTGACAAAAGGGAAGAAACTCTTATGCACAATGCTGTCAAGATGTGACAATCTGCATGAGTACAATTTAAAAATGTATGAGAATCCAAAACTGAATCAATTAAATATACCCCAAAAATCCTATTTGAGAGAGGTATCCTTTAAAAATTACCCAATAATTTATCCAAAATGAGCACCTCTTTTCCAATGAGTGACACTTGGCAGGTTTTCTTCTTTTCCCTTGGATTTACAACTAATTCATTAAGCGGCTTTCGAGCAATTTTTTCTGAGCCCTGGGGGTTGCTATAATGAAAAATTTGGCATAATTAATGGTATCACTTCTTTTCTTATAAAATATAAATCAGCATGGTACCTCTAAGATTTATTTTTCCTTTTAGTTATTCTTAACATAAAAGCAGCAATAAAAGGTCAAAGTTTGATCAATTGAGGAAAGAATCTGAAAGCCGTAGGTTGCCTGCCAGGATCAATCTTTTTTTTCTTATCCATTCAAGTATATTTAAGCCAAAAAATATTTAAAGGTCCATTTTGTCTTAGTTTATGAGGAGTGACAAGATGTTTTTTTAGTTGTAGAAAGAAAACTGAACTCAATGACAAGTTTCTAAGTTTCGGTCTTGACTTTCCTAAGAATCCAGGCAAGTTAGTGTCTAGAAAAGTGTTTGATATGCAACCTTCTTTTCATTCAAAAATGATGCTAGCATCTGCTTCCTGTTTTAGTGAATTAAAAGAATTCTAGCAAAATATCTTAAGAATTCTTATATGAGAAATAAGATAGTATTAAAGTATAAGAAAAAAAAATCTGCCAAGTTTCTAAGTGATTTCTTAGGAGTCAACTCTAAACAGTAATTTATCAAGCACTATGAATTTTAAGAAACTTATGTAGAGGTTCCATGTGGTGCCAGCTCTTTTTATTTGAAGAGGCCGCAGATGCTAGTGGCTATGGAAATAATGGAGAGACAAAGCTGCAGAAAGGTTCATGGTCTGCAGGCAACTCAAGCTCGGATATGTAAAAATTGTCACCTATATTCATGGCTTATTGATAGGAAAGATTACAGTGTTTTAAAGAGAAAATAATTTCTTATTATTAGAGGGAAAACTGGTATAGCTTTTCCTGGGAAAAGCATAAAGAGAAACAAAATTAAAACTTCATAATTAGACGTTTAGGCGGAGAGAGCACTTGCTGATTTTTGCAGAAGATCCAGATCCTATTCCCAGCATCTGTGGTCTGTAACTGTTTAGAAATCTTTAGAAAACCTGTATTATGGAAGTGGAGAGTTGGCTCAGCAGTTGGAGCACAGACTGTTTTTACACACATAGGACTTGGGTTTGGTTCCCAGCAACCGCAAGGCAGCTAAGAGGCTTCTGTAACTCCAGTTCCAGCCTTCATCTGGCCTCTATGGGCATTGCATGAACTGGTCCACTCACATGCAGGAAAAATATTCATACACAATAAATAAAAACAAATTTAAAAATTTTAAAGAAAACCCTGAATTACCTTACTAAAAGTGTCTGGGCCATGTGCGGACACCACCGTGCCAAAACACTGCCGTGGGACGGGAAGGGATATGTTGTCACTCCATAAACCTGTCACAGATCTTCACTAAGTTTGTTCTTCAAACTTCGTATCCTGAATGTCACAGAAAGCACGTTTCCTCACTAAACTCAGGGCTCCACCACCTTGTGTGTCTCCCAGGTGTTACAGGGCATTCTACATGGCTGAACTGATGACGGAAGAATCACAGGGGGGAAATAAGCCCATTCTACACTCAAAGCCACTGCATCTTGCAGACACCATTCCTGGAACAGTCCTTCCCTGGATGCTTTCTTCTCCCAAATGTTACTTCTTCGCTCCCTTTGCTGCCTATCCAACATGGCATCTGCAGTGATCCTTTCTCCTCTTCCTTCCTGGTGTTTTTTTCTTTTTTTTCTTCAAGGCACTTATCCAGGACATTGTAAAATTCTGGTTTACATTTTACTCTCAGATTCCTCCAGATAACTGGAATAACTTTGTTGACTGTGCCTGTTCTACATATAAAAATGCCCAGGTCCTAAATACATAATAGCAGAGTAATCAACATAGGTATTAATTAATGCCTAAATAATAATCACTGGCAATACAGTATCTCAAAGTTTTAAGTATAAGGTACAATGTAAGTTATAAATTGACATTGCCTTCAATGAATTAGAGATCACAGAGGTATTATGTTCACAGGTAAACTATGACACTAAAAATGAGACATATCAGCAAGGCCATTGAAGGAAGCTCACTGAACTGAAGGAGGTGAAAAGAGATACAGAAAATCTGGGAAAACACAATAACCAATGAGTATTTATTTTGGTAGCTGAATCAGCTCCTCAGTTCAGCCATCACTTAACTAGCATAAGCTTCAGGTGCCTATCCTGTAAAACAAATTAAACCTTATGTTTTAGGGCACAACTGGAACCAGATCTAAAAGTAAAGATTAAAATCATAGCTCTAAAATTATTACACAGTTGCCAGGTGTTGGGGCACATTCCTTTAGTCTGAGTTCTCAAGAGGCAGAGGCACATGGATCTCAGAGAAATTGGGGCCAGCCTGGTCTATATAATGAGCTCCAGGCCAGTTGGGGCTCAGAGAGTCCCTGCCTCAAAAAGACAAAAATATAAAAATAAATAAATTGATAATAAAATTATTACACATTTAAAATAAGATTTAGCATATACTAAGTCCTCCAAAAATATTATTTTGTTATCAATTAAACATTAATCATAGTACAAGGATTACTATCAAGTGGTAATCTTAAAATACTTTTCTCCCATTTTTATGACTACAAGTTAGCTCAGTTTAGACATTTGAATTAACTGTGTTTTTTCAGGTTGGAGTTTGTAGAATCTGACTTTGCCTCCACTGTGTACTCATATAGTCATGAAATACTAAACCATTCTATTTCACTTTTTTCTCTCTGTAGACTCACCTTCTAGTGCTATAATTAAAGAGCAGTGACACTACTTATAGAGACTAAAGGTTCTGTCTGTCATCTTTCCCCTTTTATCCAGTCTCCATTCCATGTTCTTTTTCTCCCTGGTTTGTGGGAAGAACACAAGCTCCCTGTTACAGTTCATTTCAGTCATCAACTTGATTGGACCAAGAGGCAGCTTTGGCATTAATGCAGGATACTTCTGAGTGTCTGTGAGGCTATTTCCAGAGAAAACTGAATGAGAAGGGAAGACCTACCGCAAATGTGGGTGTGACCATTCCGTGGGCTGGAGAAAGCCAGATGAGGATCAGTGTTCATCTATCTGTTTCCTGGCAGCCAACATGATGTAACCAGCTGCCTCCCACTCCCCCCGCGACAGGCAACAGCTGCTCACGCCTTTCCTAGAAAGAAGGAACTGTGCCTCTCAAATCATGGGCCAAAATAAGCCTATCTTTCCTTAAATTGCTTTGTCACCTATTTAGTCACAGAGACCAGAAAGGTAACAAATGCATTCCCCAGCATCAGTCTTCCAGTGTGGTCCATCACAGGCAGCTCCAGGAAGAAGCCTTTGGCTGCTTCTTTCCCTTGGACTCTTTCTGGCACCAGGGCCTCTCCTTCTATAGCACCAGCTCTCACTAGGTTTGGTAGCCACAGAGTTTCCTCTCTTTAGACTTCTGTGCTAGTTTGGGGGAGTGCTGCCATCCCTGGTTGGTTCTTACCACCACTGAAACACTTAGGTGGGCCACTTAAAAAAGACATATAGGTCTTTTTTAATACACTGTCATTCTTTTATCAAACTAAAAAATACTCATTTTTATTTTATGTGCGTAAGTGTATTGCATTCATCTATGTAAGTGCACACCCGTGTCGTGCAATGCCCATGTAGATCAGAAGAGGGCATCCTATCCCCTGGATCTGGAGTTACCGGTGGCTGTTATGGCCTATGAGGGTTCCAGGAATCAAACTCAGGTCCTCTGTAAAAGCAGCACTGATGCTCTGACCCTAAGCCAGCCCTGCACTGCTCCTCTTGGCGCTACACAGATCTATTTAAAATATACTTAAAGATAACTATACATGCAGTCCTTTTTTTTTTACACAGCAGTCAAGAAATATGTATTATATAATCTTTTATAATTTCTTGAAAGCCTAATCTTTTCTAAACGTTCTAAAGGAATCTTGTTACCCTAATCAAATTAAAATCAAATTTTATAAAATCATTTGATCAGAGATGATTGGCTATCTCCCACAAAAACCAATATTTTCCATCCTTTACCCTTCCTAACTGTTTTGGTTACTACCAAGCTGCTGTGAGCACAGTTTCTGAGAGAACTGACTTAAGAATACATGATTTACTTTGGCTAAGAGCTTAAGAGGGCTTCCGTCTTGCTGAATCTGTTTCCTTTCTTGTTCCTGCCTTCCTTCTTTCTTTCTTCCCACTTCCTTCTTCCTTCTTTCCTTTTGTCCATTCTTTCTTCATCCTCCCTTCTTCTGTCCCTCCATCCTCTGTCCCTCTCTGTCCTTTTTCCCTCCCTCCATTCCTCACTCCATCCCTCCTTCCTTTTTCCTCACTCCTTCCCTTTTTTAAGGGATGAGCGGTAGTCTTTTATGCACACGACCCTCGCTCACTTTCCTTATCCATCACCCTGTATATTCTGTATCTTAGCTACTGTGAAAAATGTGACAGTGACCATGATAGCATAACTATTTTGTCAACACACGGATTTCAATTTTTAAATATAATCCCAGAAATAAGATTGTGGATCAAATGATATATCTGAATTCAGTTATTTGATGAGTCTTTATATAATTTTCTCTAATGGGTCTACTATTTTTCATCACAATGAATACTGTGGAATATCCTTTAAATATTTGCTTCCTTTAATTATTTTTGATAATAGGCTTTCTAACAGGTGAGAAGTCATACTATGAGTTTAGTTTGTGCTTTCCCAATTCTTGGTAATGCTGAACATTTCTTCATGAATCTTCATGAATCTAAGAGATATTTAATTCTATTGCCAATCGAGGAAGACCGATTTCTTAGTTTCTTGCTTTTGAGTGTTCTGAAAATTTTCTACATGTTTATATAAGTAAATACACACATATATAAACAGAAGTATATTAAGAGAACAAATAGTACCAAATGCTGGATAGGATGTGGGGAAAGAGGAACCCTCATTCACTGCTTGTGGGACTGTAAACTCACGCAGTCCCTATGGAAAGCAGTGTGGAGAACTCTTAACTTAATCTTAAGATTACTTCAAATAAGTGCTTTATTGAGATATAATTCACATGACATGCAATTCAGCTTGCTAGACAATGGGTTTAATGTAAACCTAGTCAGTGACCTTAACATATGCAGAGAGATAAGCAGGTTGCACTCCAATCTAATTTTAAAATGATTTTATTAACCCCTCAAAGAAGCTCATTAGACATCAACTTCTATTCCTCTACCTTCTATGCTCCCCCAAACTGTTTGACCTCCACATATCTGTCAATCTTTGGCACTTCATTTCTTCAGATTCACACTAGAGGTCTTTTAGGACTGGCTTCTTTTGTAATAGATTTTTCATTTCCTTCCATGGTATAATATGTATAAGAAAGCTATAAATATTTGTGGCAGTGTAATACTCCATTTTATGGATATATCATGTTCTTTTTATCCATTCACCAATGAGGAACATTGTGCAGAAGGGATGGCATCGTGGTAGAGGCTGACACAGGTTGGTCCCTGGTGAGATTCACGTGTTTACATGCCACCAACCGCAGAACAGATGAGTCCTTCAGTAATATGTGGAGGAGTGGTTATAAATGACATCAGAAAAAAAATAATGGTTTAAAATTGGTTTAAAATCACAGTATTCAAGAGGTATTAGCTGTTCCTAGTTGCATTTGCTTCTTGAAAATGTATTTTAAATGAATTTTTAAATCATACTAATAATACACAACATTTAATTTCTTTTTCAGAATGAATGCAATATTGTTCCACATCTGTGTTTCGCTACAATGTTTAATTATGCTTTCTGAAACAAACATCATTGATAGCAAAGATTTCAAGTATAATTCATTAGTCCTCTTTCCAAAACACTCTATTTGCAACTGTTTTATTTGCCTGAAATTGAGACCTATCTTCTCCTCGTGCAATATGGTCTTGTCTCTATAATGCTACTCCTATGGGAACGTGTGAAAATCCACACTGAAAATGCACACTTGGAAAAATGCTGAGTTAGCTAGGTGGCATGATCTTGTCACCTGTCAATTATTCAGGAAGCAAGACTAAGAGGATCATTTGATCACATGAGCCAGGAGTCTAAGACCAGTCCAACAGCACAGGGAGATCCTTTCTAAAAAACGGCAGTGTCCTAACAAGGTCTATATATAAGAAAGGAAACATTGTATTTGCTACCACCACTGATTAATAAACCAAAAATAACAACAGCAAAAACCACACATACAGCTCTTTTATACCACCCAGTCATGGGTCAGTTCTCAACACAAAGATGATCTTCTTTATATGGGAATGTAATGATCTATGGTAAACTGATTTTGATTTCATTTTCTTTTTCTTTGCCTAAAGATTTAAAGACAGCTGCAACTGAAGACAAAATTTTCATACAAGCATGGAATCCATCTTTGTCTCCCATTTGCTACACATACACACACACACACACACACACACACACACACACACATATATATATATATATATATATATATATATATGGACTTCTTTCTTCTTATCAAACACCAGGCTACTTGATCTACTATGCTAACTCAATAAGGGGATTTCATAACTTAACTTGCAAATGATTTATATTTTAGTGAAATTAATCTTCACGATGTTACCTCATCATATTTTTTGACAAAAATGAAATCCCAGCACTTAGGAGGCAGAGGCAGGTGGATCTCTGTGAGTTCAAGGCCAGCCCAGTCTATATAGCAAGTTCCAGGCAGCTGGAGCTACAAGGAGACCCTGTCTCAAAAAGACAAACAAAAAGAAAAAATGAATAAAATACAAAATTCTGAAAGTTTGAGACATTACAGTTAATGATTTTATGCTAATAAAGATAAATAAGTATCTTGTAAGAATGTATAATTATACTATATATAACATTTCATGCTTTCTAAGTTCTTTAAAGCTATTAATTAAATCTCCCTTAAACACATTCTATGATTCAGCAAGCTGCTATTTTATCTTTTCATACAGAATCCAAATAAAATAGATAATTTGTTTTTCAAACTCCAAAACTGATGGTGTGTTATAAAGAATAATCTGTAAATGTGCTAATCTAACACTGACCTGATTATAATTACCAAATGCATTGCTTTTAATTTCATGCTTTCTCACAATTAGATTTAAAAATCATAGCAACATTTGGAGACTCCTATGCAGAAGAATAGCTTAGAGGAACTTTCTGACTTAAGTTATATGTACTCTCCTGGAAGAAGGGTCTATTCAAAACCTTTGAACTATCTACATGAAATTTTTGGAAACAAAATAACAGACTAATTGGATCATTCCACTACATTTTCACAGCCAGTACTGATCAAATTATAATAGCAGAACTATAAAATGAGTTGTATAGAACAGTACCATTCTTGTAAGATTTAAAATTGGAGGGGGGGGCACAAAGCCAAGGAGAAAAAGACAGCAAGAGACTGAAAAAATAATGATAAAGTTGGGCAGAAAACCAAGAAGAATGCAAGAAATCCTGTCAGAAAAGCTGTCCATATTGCCATGACGGTGTAGATTTGGTGAAAACAGGGCCATCAACTAATGCAGTTAGGACTCTACATTAGTCATACACAAATCATTAGTACCTGCCTGGTTATCCTCAGTGCACATGAAAATATCAAGCAAGTCAGCTTAGATTATGAAACCACCCAGAGAGGAACTTGCTTTGAAGGATTCAAGATCTGACCCTGAGAGCTGTGGGAAAATCCAAGTGTTCTTATTTATGTGTGTAAGGGGGAACGTGTGTGTGTGTGTGTGTGTGTGTGTGTATTGGTTAGAGTCAGCATCACTGTTTTCCTCAATTGCTCTTCCCTTTATTTTTGAGACAGGGTCTCTCGATGAACCTGGAGCTCATAGAACCAGTGAGACTGACTGGCCAGCAATCCCCAGGAATTCTACCTTCTTTGTCATTCTAGCACCTTGATGACATGTGCACAGCACCATACCTGGTTTTTTCAACCAGGGGTTGAAATCAAATCCCTGTGTTTGTAAGGCAATCACTTTACAGAATGCCATCTTCCCAGCCCTGCAAATCCTCTTTTCAATTACATACAAGCTTAACTGGCATGTTGACACAGACTTAACTCACAGGTTTACTAACATGCTGAAGGTGACATACAGTATCATCCATCAACCCTCAACCAAAGCACAACATCTATTGTGATGTGTTCTAGACAATAGAAATTAGTGTTTCTTTTGTTCAGTAAACACTTCAAGAATACCCTCATTAAAGAAATTCTCTTTAATAAAAATGAAGTATAATTTTATATTTACAATTAGAGGAAATTATAATTCGTCCTCCACGACTTACATATATGTAATTGAATTCTTACTTCATAAAATTACTTATTAAAATCACTTAATGTTATTATGTTTCTACAAATTTGTCTCTTTGATGGATTATAAATTGAGAAAGAGTCTTCTTTGTTCTCCCATTACTAATAGTGCCCATTATGCTGGAGGTACAGTTAACAGCCAGCAATATTTTCTAAATGAAGGAATGATTGAATATTGCTAGCCTTTACCACTTGCCTGAAGGCTAAGCTCTCTTTGGTCTATCTGCTGAAGATCATCAGGAATTCAACATGACTTACATCTCATCTTCTTCCAGAAGGTTAAATAACATCACCAGGAATCAAACAATCCATCTGCATAGTAGTCTCTCTTCTGTCTTTTTACACACACACATACATACACACACACACACACACACATACACACACATGCACAAACACACACGCACACACACACAGGCACATTCTTCTTCCTGGTGTCCTCTTATTTTCAGTTCAAGACCCTGTTAATTATTTTTCCATCCAAGTGCCACCCCTGGGCCATAACCCATTCCAGTGGCATTGTAACTCTCTAGATTCTGCCTCTTTATTCATCCTCAGTCTCTCAATCCACTTTGTCTAATATTGTCCAATAACAAATTACTAACAATTTCTGAAATTTTTGTTCTTAAAGATATACACATTGAAACTTGATTTTTTTTGAAATGTCTTGAAACCTCCTTTTCATAACAGAAAAAAAAGGCAATTGGGGTTTAAATAAGAATAAAGCATAGATAGGCCAAAATCACAGAAAAAGGTGCACTCATATTTTGACCATTAACATATAACTTCGGGAATCCTGTATTTTTCATTTTTTTTTAATTAAACAGTTTTTAAATAATTTCACTTAGTGTATGGTGTCCTTCTCTAGCTAAATTATTTTAGCATCTTCGTATTGAAAGAAAGTCTTCTACATATTCATGCCCCTAGATTCAAATTCAACAATTAGCAAACTATTTTCAGACAGCATTCATCCCTTTAGCCCACCTGCCTGGGTAATTTCTCAACAAGGAAAATTCTTGATCTCATTTGTATTCAAAATGATCTTACAAGCTGAAGTCATATTTCCATTACAATTAATATAGGAGCTGAAGTGAACATTCCTTCTTAGATCAGTCTCCATCCTCCCTAGAAACTCTTAGAGGTGTTCCAAGGACAGTTGCCTGAAGTCCTCTTAACTGGCCAATACCTTCTGTGGAGTCCTGCTGGATCTCACTCTGCAAAAGTCCTGGATACCTGATCTTGGCTATAGGCCCAAAGCATTGTATTCCATGCAATCATTGTGATCATTCAAAAAATTAATATCGAAACTCAAAGTTCAAGTTTAGAAATATCTTTTGGTTCATCACTTCTTGAGGTTTCAACATATGTAAAAGAGACGTTAAAGGACTCTGAGGAAACTCAAGAGTGACATAATTCAAATGAGATGGGCAATGGTAAGGGGTGAGAGGGACAGGCAATGATGGGAGCTGTATGGTTTCAGATGGTCTTTTTAAGATTTTTATATATGAAGCTGAAGAAATGGAATGTGGTGGGTGAGAATTCTTTCTGCTCTGGCGGAGGAACCAAGTTCAGTTCCTAGCTCCTGTATTTGGTGGTTCAAAAACGTGTATCACTTTATATTCAGGGGATCCCACGCCCTCTTCTGGACTCCTTTGGCATTATATGGGCAAACCCACATATGTATACATAATTTTAAAAATAGTTATTTAAAATTTTTTTAATATATATGTAAATTCTTGAGATGTATTTTATTTAAATTCGTGGTTTAAAATTTCATCTATCTTCCAGTGAAATTACAGAAATTGGTTTTAATATTAAAGCTGTTAGACAGGAACTTGTCTATGAATAATTAACCCAGCAATTACAAGTAATGTTTGCCAATGCATGAAAAGAAGGAAGGAAAACATGTAACCGATGGTAATTCCAGGCTTACAGGTAGCAAACAATAGCAACAAAGCTTCATTTAGGCATTTTGTACAAATAATTTCTTTCAGAATTTTTCTTATTTATTTATAGGATTTCCCCCAGCCTAGCTAAAATATTATATGACCAAACTCATTTATACTGGATTATGAGGTTTCATTTTCTTACCAAAGCAAATTAGCTTCCTAGAAAATAAACAAGCAGTTAGCAGGAGAAAGGCACCATTCTCAATTAGCCAGACCTCTCCTGGTCCATGTTTAATGTCATGATGCAATACAATGATCTGGCACATGTTGCTGCTAGGAATGAACTTCATTAGAAAAGTCAGGACAAAGCTGTAGCTCTGCATGTCCTCAGCCTCTGCTTGATAATTAAAGCCATATGCTTCAATCGATCTGGAATGAATATGAAGAATGGAGAGGAGACAAAGGAACTCCCTGAGAAAGCTGTTGCTTGGGGTGGTGTGATGCACAGCTCTATCAAAAATTGGGTTTCCCTTTTTTTTCAAAGAAGTTTCAATGGTCTGGCAACAATTCTCATGTTACTGCCTAATGAAACGTTAGTTAAGGCAAGCATAATCAATGTTCTATGCTTTAATTCAGTGCCTAGAAGTCAACATTATTTAGTTCGAATTCCTTTACCACACAGAACATCAACTTCTATGGAGCACGGAGAATAAGAAAAGGAAAAGAAGACGCAATCTAAGAAACAATTATCAAATCTTCCAACCAAAATCCCAGAACTCATTCCAATTCTTAAAAGGAAAAAAAAAATCTTTCCTTCAGAATGCTTTCAACATGTCATACAAATAGGGGGAAATTAATAGAGTAGAAAATGAGTAGTTAATTCCAAGGAGACATAGACTAAAAGTCACTTAGAGTTCATTATGTGCATCTTACCAAAGGTTAGACTTCAGCCAGCTTTCAAAAACAAGACAGAAGTAGAGCAATTGAAAAGCAAATAAACCAATCATTCCCATGCAGTTGGAGCCACAAGAATAAAAGCCCAGCACTTCTCAATAAGGAAGACAGCGGCCTTCATGTCCAGAGTACAGGAATCATAAGAGAGCTGGCGCAGTGATCAAATTTTAGGACTTGTGACAGCACTCAGGAGAATTAAATACTCTTCAAGAGATGAACTTGATAAACTGAGCCTAAGTCAGACATAATTGGGCAGAGAAAGAAATTCTGATTAGAAAGAAAACCAGCAAAACGTGAAGTGTCTCTCAGAAGGGTCATGTGACAATCAAAATTATCTCAGCATATTTTAGATGTGTAGCTAATAACTTTACTTGAAAACTGAATCAACCTTAAAATGGAAACTTTCTCACAACTGGAAATATCAGAATACGCAGTTTGTTTTCAACACTATTTATGTACCAACTATTTCGTAAACAGAGTTTTGAAGGGCAGAGATTCAGGGAAAGTATAAAAAGAGAGTTCACTGTTAAATGAGAGTGAACGAGCATTACCAGGAACAGTTAACACAAAGGAGCACAGAATTTTGTAGGCCAAAAGAAAGCTGAATAAGAAAACTTTCATTCATGCCTTTAGTCCATTGTGAAACACATATTTATTTAGAAATATGTAGTTACTATGAGGAGAATCACTCGTTCTAGCTTTGAGGTAAAGAATTTGTCTTGATACAAAAAAAGAAACAAAATGAAGGAATGGGATCTTTCAGGGTAAAATTACAAAATGTAAATACTCTAATCAGGTCTTTTTCCTAAAACAAAACTATGAAGAAACTCAGAGATAAATGTCTGATTGAACTGGAATAAAGATGGCTATAAATCTGCAATGCCAGTCTACTCCATTTTAGTGATCAGATATACAAATTTGGAAGAACGACTGTGAGTCCTGCGTGCTTTGCAGACAGTTGCTAAGACCCAAAGAACACACTTCTCTTTCCTTATGTTCTTCCTTAATTTTTCTCTCCTTCCTTCATCTTCTTCCCTTCCTCTTCCCTCCCTCCCTTTTATTCTCTTCAGTCTTTTCTCTTTTTTTCTTCCTTTTTCCCTTCCCTCCCTTTCTTATTTTCCTTCTTTCCTATCTCCTTCCTTCCTTCCTCTTTTTTTCTTCTGTTCTTTCTGTTGTTTTTAGAGTTCTATCCCATTGTACCCTGTCTTCCCAGCACACCGGAGTAAGGCTGTGTTTCATGCCCCACATCACTGACCTCAGAAGGTAAGACCCATGCTGTCAGCCAGATACCAGCCTTTTACAAGATGCTTTTCTAAAAGTATCATTCTGAAACACTCTTCCTGAGTTTAAGTTGTTCCCTTGAACAAAGGTAATGATTTTTTAAACAGTTTGAAAGTCGTATTTTATCGCCAGTTTTCAAAATCATGAGTGGTAAGATCAAGGTAGAGTGGTGAGAGGAAGGGAGTTCAGGAGTGAGGAAAGCAAGACTGAAAAGCTGCTTAGAAGAGAGAGAAGCAGCAGGGAAAATTGGAGGGCTATCCTTTGGGAACCATGTGTAAAGGCTTAGCCCCCAACCTGTATCACTGGTGCGAGGTGGGTAACGTTAACAGGTAGGCTGTTCCTAAAGGATGCTGGCCTATTGGCTGCATGCCCTTTACAGAGCATGCAGTCGGGGGCTCTTTCTACACCTACCTCTCCTACATACCATGAGGTGAACTGATTTCCTCTGCCATGCTCTTGCATTGTAACTACAGACCCAACAGCAGCCAGGCCAACAAACCATGTACTGAAATCTCTAGATCCTTGACCCTAAATAAAGTTTTCTTCTTCATAGCTGCCCTATCTCTGGTGCTTTAACAAAGTGACAGAAATCCCACTACTACAGGAAGAAAACAGAAAGACTGAAGAGAGAAATAAAAACCACCAGCTGTGAATTCCTATGACTTTTCGACTCCTGATCCCATGTGCAGAAATCGGTAGGACTTAAAGATTTTTGTCCTTTAGTTTCATGGTTCTGTTATTTTAAGAGAACTTTTAGAAAGAATAACCCAATAATCACTCCCCTCCTTTGAAAGCACATGCAAGGCATCGGGGAAGTGGCCTGTCTAAGTTAACAGTGTTATTCCAGTTCATCGGCACTGTAGTAATTCTCAGGGGTCAGAGAAGCAGCAAGGTCAAGAACATCAGCCCAGGATAGTGACCCTGGGAGTCTATGGTGAATGCAAGTGGCTCGTGACTTGGAGCCCCGTCTTGTCTGCTTGAGCTGTGATGGCTGGCCAACCCCCAGTAGCACTGTGCCAGTTCCAGCTCTCCACCCTTATGATCTTAATTTGCTCTTCATTTTGTCCCCACAACTGTTACCAGTTCTATTACTTCTTCACCTCTTTAAGTGTTTAATGCTTTTGCCTTGCAAAATTTTAGCTGCCATTAATCAGAAGTTCTCCAATATGCCTTCAGGGTCATATTATAAACTACCAAGTTACAATATTTTGGGCGTAAATTAAATGACTCAGTAAGTACAAATTGATCACATTGTATAAGCAATACAGGGCACAGCACATGTGGGAAGAATTAAAGAGAAAAAATCAACAGCAGATGATCTTATGGTAATTCTTCAAATGATATAACCTAATTTGGCCCATAGAAATTCAGTCTACTTGTTTTTCTAATGATAAACTAAGACATTGCCCCAGTAGATTATGTCTGCAACTAACTGAGTTACAATAAAATAATTCCTTCTTCCACAGACTGTCAAGGGCAAGTTTCATTGTGGTTGAACTAGTCTTTTTGTTTTTTTTTTTTTTTTCTTTTTCCTTTCTCTTTTACTTTTTTGAGAATTTTATACAAAAGTATTGTGTTTGCACTGTTTCTCCCCCCGTCCCTTCCAATGCCCTGCCCTCTCCGTTGATTATTAATATGCACACATGTATACTGCACTGAGTCCTTGTAGTGGTGTTTGCGCACACCCGTGTCTGTTAGGTAACCTCTCCGGGAGCTAGTCCCCAGAGGACAATGATTCTTCCTCCCTCCATTGCCGGTCTGTAGCTCTTCAAGAGGCGAAATTTCCCCTGTCCACTTTGGCCTGCCGACTGTTTTTGCCAGCATGCAGAGTTGTGGATGTTGTATATTTCGATGGTATAGATTCCATGGCTGAAATCTTAAGTCTGCTCTGGAATGGGTTCCCTCCCTCTTCACTTCCTTACAGAAAATTTAAGGGAGAAAAGAAAATATTTAGACTAATACTGTAGTGTATTTGAATTAATATCTTAAAATTAAACATTCTGTGTTTTGTTTTGTTTTTGCTTTGCTTGTTTTGAGACAGGATCTCTCCCTGTAACCCCAGCTGGTCTGGAACTCGCTACATTTACCAACGTGACCTCAGTCTCACATAGACCCACCTGCCGCTACCTTCTGAGTGCTGGGATTATACACCACCATTTCCAGTCAAAATGAAGCATTTTGCATTCTATTCAATGTATCTACCATCGGAGTCTCTTTCTATTAATTTTAAGTGTGCATATTTGTACTCAGAAGTATTTATTCTCCCTCTTTCCATTCAATCAAATGTAACATCTTCATCCAAAGACAAAACATGTTTCTTTTTCTCTCCATGCCTGTCATTCGCTTCAATGTAATGAAGTGATATAAGTGAAGTAGCTGAGCTGTACTTGCCCAGAAAGATGAATGTTGATATCACTAAACATTTGGAAGCCTAAGTTCACAGTGCATTTCTTAGATCCAATCCCCAACTAAGAGAGGAGACACTTTTGGCATCAGTGCAGTGGTCTGAGAGTCCCATTTTAAGCTCCAGCACCTTTCCTGACTCACTTGGAGGGTATCACTTCTAAAGATAACAATTTTTTGTTCTCTAATCTTCAAAATAGAGACAATAAAAGTACCTACATTAAAGGCATTTTATGAGGCTCTAATGATGTTTCTGTGAAGTGTTTTCCAAACTGAAGCATCTTTAAAATTGTACTTACTTAAGTGAGCTACTGAGGTAGATGACTACTTTTATTAACATACTGTCCCTAAGATTTGGAGGTTAGAAAGCAAAGCTATATTGACATGGAGTAATAAGGAGTCAGGATGTTCAATACCATTAGTCTATGCAAATTCATCATCAAAAAAAAAAAACTATAAAAAAGCCCTGTGCTGGGTAATTGAAACACTGCTCACATATTGACTCCCTTTCATTAGAGCTTATTTTGGCCTATGAAACATAAAATCTAGTAATTAAAGAAAATAATGCAAGATTATGATTAAAGAAATAATATAATTATATTATGATACTATAGGATTCAGAAGAGTTCCAAGGAAATGAGACATAAACTTGAGATGTGAAGAAATGGTTGTGAGACAGCAATGGAAATAAAACAAAAGTTGGATGGCAGGCTAGGACAGTGAACCCTGTATTAACCAGTGTGTGATTAGTTCTATTGGCCAGAGAATGAGAGGCTAGTCACTGACGACCATGGCTGAATTTGGATTTTAGCATTCTTCATTTTTATAACAAGAAAGTTTGTGTTTGAAGAGTTTTCTGCTATTACAAGAGGCAAAAGGCAATCAGGTGCCAATCAAGAGGAGGTGAGGGAAGTGACAGCAATGAAAGAGGATGTCATGGGGGATTGTAGAGTGCTGGCAATTAACTATGGGATGGCTCAGTGCTTGGTGTGCAAAACTTCTTGGGAGAATTTGAAAATTTTAATAGCAACAGTAAAACCAAGAGGAAACATTGGTTTGAATGTAGGTTGGTAAGACTAACATTTATATGGCTGAATGGAATCTGGCCCCAAACAGATAATTGAACAAGTCTGGCTAAGAGTGGGAGATAAAAAGTCTGAAGCCTTGATAAAACTTGGAGAAGGATATGCAGATCGTTATGCCATGCATGTAAGTTTAGTGCTTGACCTTGTGAAAGACAGGAAAGTAAAAGGAATCAATAAGCACTGGAGGAATATCCTCCCATCACATCGCAACAGGTAGATTCTCCCATCATATCACAAATAGGTAGATGATACACGGGACCGTGAAGGTGAGAAATGGCTCTTTGTGGATGAGGCCACGGGATTTGGTGATGGGAAAGTGACCAGTGAACTCATGGAACACCATTTGAGCCAATGTCAGGAAGAGAGAGCATGATGGTAAACAAGAGAAGCCACTCAAGAGAACACGGGGGCAACAGGGAAGAAGAGCAACAGAAAGTGAACGCTCGAGGACAGGCAAAGACTGGAAAAGGAGTAACTAACAAATAGCTGGTGAGATGTAAAAGGTTCTAGAAACAGACTATATTATGAAACAGGAGAGAAAAGGGTCAGATTAATTTATTAAAGAGAGTATGAAATTAGGTCAGATGCTCACCAAGTAGGTAGTGAGACCAAGGTTGAGAAGATGAAGTCGATCAGGCTTCAACTGACACGGATTCATCAGATCAGAAGGTGATTTAAGACAAAAGGGGTCTGGACAAGCAGCAAGAATAAGGGGAGAGAATGAAGTCAGAATGGGGTGAGGAAGTAGGTAAAGGAATGCGCTGGTCAGAAGGGGAGCATCCTATGCAGAGGGAGTAGCTCAGGAGTACTGCACTAATATCACATGTGATATTCTGAGTTTGATTCTCCAGGTAGCACGGCAAACAGAGAAAAAAAGAGGTGGGGGAGCATATCATCTAGTCCCTAAGCTCAACATTATATTATATTGCTGGAAGATCAAAAAGATAATTGTTCATCAAACTGCCTTGAGATATCAATACTTCATGTGATAAATCAAAACAAAACTCTATTCAGGAGAATTTGTAATGTTTGCACTTGACTATGCTATTGTAAAACAATCATTTATAATAACAGCAGGAATATGAATTGCACAGATCTACTGAAAGTATTTTAAATGTTCATACAAATTCAAAGAGTCGAGTCCAATCATCATTCTAATTTTATATATAAGGAATGTGAAAATCAAAGTAAGAAAGTTGACTCATTATACATAGGATAAGTAGCTGTCCAGAGGCGCATGATCAGTTGATGACATTGTGACATCAAGGATCTTTCTTAGTGCATAGGGAGTGAGTAGCTACAGACATGTAAACAGAATGGATTTGCAGAGCATAAGATCAAAGGAGAGCTGAGTGAGCATGCTGGGAGCACCTGAGAATAGGTAGAATAGTCACAGTTTAGTCACAGCACACAGTGCAAAGGCACCAAGACTACAACTTGCATATTCTCCACGTATAACCACATAATTTTTCCCAACAACACTTCATTAACAACAGAGTTGATGGGGGTTGTGTGTGCTCACAAACAGACCAGTAAGCCGACTAGAGTGCCTGGTGACCACATCCCTAGAAACCAGGCCTCCTGTGTGAAAAGGTCCTTTGATCACTGGTGGGGATCCAGACAGCTCTAAGTTCTCTCACAGCTCTCCAGGATCTGCTGTGTTGTAATGTCTGAGTCTTACTGAGAGACAAGAAACATCTTTATCAAGAAAGAAAGAAGATGTTCCAAGCCAGAGCTCTCCAAAGATATTCCCAGCAAAGTTTCCTGACACTGAGTACTTATTGTTGTTGATTTTTTGTTTTTGTTTGCATTTCTATTACTGCTGGTCCAAAGCCAAAAGAGCCCTGCTCCTTTAGAGTCTAAAATTTGAAAAGAGATTCCATAGAAAATGAAGAATACCATTTGCAAATCTCTTTCATTCATGATTTCAGTATGTTTCTTATTGAGTGCCAGCAAGGAACACGGCAGTATACAAGACAATATCACCCTGACATCTTCACGGATTTCTATCAGGACCAGAATTCATTAAAAACCATAAAAGAACTAGAATCCCAAACCTAATTAACATTATTATTGTTAAACTGTACTTTTCCAAAGTAAAAAATTAAAATGATATCTGTATCACTGTCTAAAATGAATTCCTGATATTCTAAGTTAATTCTAGAAAATCATCGAGAAAAAAAAAACATGAACGTGTCTCTGTCATTGGAGTTTTAAATCACATTTGCAAGTGAACCAATACAGCTATACTAGCACAATACATCACGTAACAAACTAGAAAACACAGGAACTATTTAAGAGAAATATTTAGATTTTTCTCTAATTTAGATAGATAGTCCACTGGGCAAGGACTGTGTCTAATTCTATGTTAGGTACAGCACATTGCAAAATGTTGGCACTCAATAAATGTAAAATAATAACAACAGTCTTTTCCCCTTTAAAGTATATAATTACATCTACCCCCTACTGGGAACCAAGCTTGGTGACAGATCTTTTGTTTATTAAATCCACAGCCCTGAAGGCATACAGTACTACAGCTTCAGTGTGAATTGCAGTAAAGATCTCTCTAGTTTAGGTAAAGCTTTCAATGTCTACAAATCCCCAAAGAACATCTTAACTTAGCTGTCGACCATGTACATAACTTAACCAAATGCAGGAAGCCTTTTTGAAGTCCCCAAAGTAGAATCTAAACATGAAGTGGAAATGTGTTCTCAGAGTTAGTTTGGAAATATGTCATGGAATAAAATTACTCTAAACTCATTTACCATTTCTTTCTGTTAAAGAGCATGTCAGGCTGCAGAGAGGCTTTCTGCAGGAAGCATTCAATAGGTTCCCCTGCTTGTGTTCAAAGTAAGCTATTATCCAAGTAGCCTGAGGAGGAAAAAAATGACTCATGTACAGCTTTATTTGAGACATTTGCACTACAATGAACCGAGCAAAGCAACAGGTCAAGTTAAAAAATCCTGCAGAAAACCACCACAGCCAAAGCTCATTCAAAGGGAATTTTGGACTAGAAAGCACTTTCGATTTATTTCGTCATTAGTTTCTTCTAGTTTGCCATGTTTGTGTTTGAATACTTGCACTGGAACATTAGTTTCACAATCACCTATTCTACTTTTGGAATTGACAAAGTTCAACATATGCTCGGTAATTCACCGCTGCGAAAATAAGAAATGCAAATTCAACTAAGTGAGCTCCAAGTCTAATGTGGAGCTAGGCCCTGGTTCCTTTGTAGTTTTTGTGGAGTATTATCATTAGCAGAGAAGGGTTAATGGCAGAGGCCTATGATTGTTTAAAAATTCGCATTACTAAAGTGGATTACATTGCATCTACTGAGGGGATCAACAATGTAAGCTGACTCGAAGCCATTATTGCAGAAACAAAGCTTTCATTTGAAGCCTTTGGAAACAAGCATAAAATAGACAAAAGAAAAAATTCTTCTGATGTAAGAACAAGGCAAGCACCCCATGCTTTTTATCCACACTCAGTTGTAGAGTTCTGATGAATACACGAAACGTGGACCATCTCCCCAAAGAACACATCATTAAATTAAAACATACCAATACTTAGAAAGTGTTTCTCCTTCATCGTTAGAAACCTTCGAGAAATTATCTAAATTTCTTTTTATGTATGTGAGAATCAGTCCTAACGTAGGAATGTAGATTCTATCAAACTGTTTCACTATATGCTCTTTTATCTTCTATTAAGAACAAAGGAATGATTTTGAAAAATACATTCCTGCAGCCAGAATCATAGTGTTACCCTTTGCAGTGGTAATTCATTACAAACAATTTTGGTATGTGATAAACTGAATGCCAAGCCACCAGTTCCTGGCAGCACAGACACTGGGCCTGGGCTAGAGGCAGCTGATAACTGCTTATTTCCCATAACAAACATAGAAGCTCCTTACTGGTATCATCAATTTACAGATATAGAAACTGACACTTATCATGTTTAGATAACGCACTTTAAACAACCTAAGAAGAGAACAGTGATTCAAGTTAAGATCTAACTGAAACTTTAGCTTTTGCATAGCTAATTTCCATAGTGCCTTCTAATATATGCAGGCATTTTTGTTAGCCCTGTGTTCTTTTAAAGAAGGACTTGCATAATGCGTTATGCAAGAGGATCTTACTGTAATTTTAACTGAAGCTTCACTCTTTTGATATTTCCTTTGGCATACCTGAAAGGGAAGCATCTTTTCGTGTTTAATTATCTAGATGAAAATATATTATTATGTCATCATCAATATTTTGTGATAAATATGTAGGAAAAAAAAACCGTTGTGCATCACAGCTTTTCAGTCAATTCAAGGAAACAGTAAACATTCTTCATGAAATATATCCAGAAGGTAAACATCAAGCACCTTCACCCTTTCTAATGGGGCTGAGAACTAGCAAGTGAAACAAATAAGCAATAAAATGATCATAGTTTCTAGGCAAGGTACCTGACCCACAGCTTCCGAAAGTCCATGTGTTTCACATGTAACAGAATACCGTATTCCTTCCTTCTTTGGGATCTATGTTTTGTTTGTTTGTTTGTGACAGGGTGTCCCTATATAGTTCAGGCTGGCTCACCTCAAACTCATGTGGCTTCTGCCTTTCTCTTCTGGGTACCATGCATGTTGGGATTACAGCAGTGCACCCCCACGGAGTGCAATAGATATTTATTTTTAGCATAATTCAGCTACCTTTGGTGTTTGTTTTCCTACTTTCGGTCAACCAAAAGAGTTCATGATTTGAAAGAGATATCCATGAATGCTACCAAAATATGAGAATTAAAGATACACCCTATAATAGAGCAATGAATAATCATGAATATGAGATACCACGACAGTTTTCTGATACTAGTAATTTTCTTATGTAAGAGCATCAAATCAAATATATAGAGACATTTATAAGTAGAATAAAAGTTAGTACTTATATAGTAAGAATCCTGAGGGAAAATTTGTTTGGAAAACTTTTTTATTTTTAGTTTCTTATTTATTTTTATTTTATGTGTATGAAGGTATTGCCTGCAAGTATGTAAGGGTCCCTGTGTCATGCAATGCCAACAGAGGACAAAAGAAGGTGCCAGGTCTCCTGGATCTAGTTATAGACAGTTGTTAGTTGCTATGTGGGTGCTGGGATTCGAATCCAGGTTTTCTGCAAGAATAGCCATTGCTGCCATTGCTCTTAACAGCTAAGTCATATCTCCAGCCCTGCAATACCTTTTTGTTTTAAACTTAGAACTATGGTGTTAAAGATCCGCTTTACTAGATGAGAATGTTTTTAGCAGACCAAGGGAAACAGGTTAAATTAAGAAAGCAGAAAAAGTATTGGGATGCCAGAAGTCCTGGTCACACTGGCTATTTTGTAGTGTACCCCAATTGTCTTACACATTTTGATGAGAGATGAGAGAGAGAGAGAGAGAGAAAGAGAGAGAATCTTTGCACTTTCCTCAATGAGGTCATACCCCGATCTTATCTGCTTTGCTAAGGCTAGGAAAGAAAAGGTTCTGGCTCTTGTGTAAACATTGATAAGTACATAATAAAAATCATCTATGCTGAAGAGAATCCATTAAGTGGCATAGAATTGATGACTCACTGATAACCTGCAGATCTAAAAACTGCTTGTAGGTAAATCTTTGATCCTCCCACAAGGCTTAGCAAGCAATAAACCTCTGGATAAGGACTGAATAAAGGCATAAAGTGTGGTCTACCTTGCCCTGCTCACAGTTCTGGAGATTGGGAGGAAGCCTGAGGAGATAATCGATTATGTCCCATCTGGCTCCCTCCCACCAAACTAACTAAAAAACACACTTCGGTATACTGCACATAATAGTCCTCAAAACATTCTACAATGGTATAACATAGCATCGATACAGACACCATAGGTTGTGCGCATATGGATGTGTTAGGTGTGTTGAAAAGCCCGTGGATCTGGTGCTTTTAGTATATTTCAACTAAAGGATTATTAAAATATCCACTTGACACTTGCTATAATGTAAATCGCTGGCACAGACTGCAGTCCTGTCCTTTAGACCGGTAAGAGACATTACACTAAGGCAGACTGTTTTTAAGTTCTTGAAATTTTGTCATTTGTGATGCTACTCTCTTTATTGCACATGATAATTGGATCAACTCTAAACCCCAAAGCAGTTAAAGGCTGCTGCCTGCCTATCTCCCATTAACAAGGTTTTCACTTACGTGACAGATATTAAAAGCAGTATATTTTTCTGCTTTTCCATGTGTTTATAAAACTTTTGTCAAATTTGAAATAACCTTGGATATAAACTTTTTGAAACAAGTATGAGTATGTGAGGACTGGGGAGGCAGCTCTGTTGGAGTATTTGTCTCACATGCGTGATATCCTGGGTTCAATTCCCAGGGCCACACAAACCAGACATATTGGTGCATGCACATAATTCAAGAACTAGAGAAGTGCAGGCAGGCGAATGAGGAATTCAAGAGCAGCCTTAGCTATAGAGTGAATCTGAAGCCAGACTAGGATATCTGAGACTCTGTCTTATAAAAAATAAAAAGAAAAGAAAAAGCATGTGCTCATAATAACTTGACAGCAAGCCCACTTCCTTTCCTACTTAATAAATTATCACAGATGTTCACCTTGAACTCATTTTTATCCATTACATATTTTTGATTCATGAGAGTCTGTTGAAATTCATTGGGATGAACATTCATAGCTTTTCCTCTTTTTTTTTTTTCCTTTCACAATCATGAATTGAATCATTATGCCCTAGAGACATGATTTTGTGTCTTGGTAATTTTGTCTTGAAATGTCCTTTTGATGAGAAACCTTAAGGTTTTCATTTTCCAACTTTGTTAACTCAAATGGTAATGTCATACAACGTTGAAGACGGTTTTACAGGTGGGTATTTCATTCCAATAAGACAAGTTATGAAAGTAAGAATTGTGGGCCATGCCAGAGCTATGGCCTTCTGCAGCTTAAGCTTTAATAGGAGATGCAGATTCCAAAAAGGTCTCACTCCAGATCCTGCTCTAGAACTGTGCTCATTTCTCCCCACTTTCCGTAATGCTGTGCAGTATCAAAGCATGTTCTTTTTCCGATTTTATGAGGTGGAAATAAATGGATACCCTCACTTTTATTTGCATTTCCTTGATTGCCAGTGGGTCTGGGCAGCTTTCCACGAATTTATTAGCCATCTGCTTTGCTTTGCTTCGTTTTTGAATTACCTGTTAACATCATTTACTCCACTTCCTTTACAACGTCTTTCCTTTTTAAAAAATCAACTCACATGACCTCTTTTTATATAAAAAATAAATAGCTTTTATCCCATACAGCTTGTTTCTTCAGAACACTAGTTCTTGGGGATATAGCACATGAACATGCTATGAGCCAAGTACGTCATCTGAACTGCTGGAATGCTTTACAGTAACAGCAGCGACAATGGGGAAAACTCACGATTTTCACTGACACATTAAATTTTAGAGGACAAGGGTCTATGTTTTGGTAAATGATTTATCTTCTGTTTCCAGGTTTCTAATACAAAACCTGGCCAATGCCAGGATCTTAGGAAATGACTACATCTACACTGATATAAGATATAAATTTGTTGCATAACTTAAAATAATAATAAATACATGGACTCCAAAGGCACCTAGACAATGACGAGGATAAAACTTCCAGGTAAAAAGTGGATAAAGAAAGAAATCGGGACATTAACTTTTACAAGAAGCTAAATGTTGAGTGAAAGGTTCAAGGAGAAAGTGGTTAATCAAATGAATGTGGTTTACTAACAAAATCTTGTAACCAGTCTAGGAAAACTATCCCAATTAGAGAACTGGAAAAAAAAATTCTTAATCATGACAAATGCATTTGACAGGAGATTGTCAGAATGTTTTTAAAGCACAGCCACCCCAATACTATAGGGCATAAAATAAAATGGTAATTAGAAATAATAAACAGATTCTGGAGAGATAGCTCAGTGGTTAAGCGCATTGGCTATTCTTGCAGAGGACCAAGGGTTTGAATCCCAGGACCCACAGGAAACTCTAGTTTCAGAATATTTGACAACCTCTTCTGACCTCCATGGGCACAGCATGGGTACACTTACATACATGCAGGAAATACATTCACACACATGAAGTCATAAAATAATTTTTAAAAAGAAATAATAAGCATATCACATTTTACCATTTGTGCAAGAGTGAGTTAAATCACAGTTCCTTGAAGGCACATCTTTAAAAATTCTAAAATATCAAATGGCATAATTTTGCATATTTCCTAATTAAATCTGATTGTCACTGGTTAGAATATTTTCTACAATTCTAAAACTACTTACTTTGAGGAGGAAATAGTACAAGGTTTCTCCTTTCATTTTTTTTTTAAATTTATTTGTTTTTATGTACATGACTGTTTTGTCTGTTTGTATGTATATATGCACCATGTGCTTGCCTGGTATCCACAGTAACCAGATGTTACCTAGCATTGAAACCCCAGGAACTTGAGGTACAGGCAATTAAGAGCTTCCATCGGATACTGGGAACTAACTCTGGTCCTTTGCCTGAGCAGTCAGTGCTCTTAACCACTGAGCTATACATCTCTCCAGCCCCTAGACTACAAGAATTTAAATGGAACCAATTTTACTGCTGTTAAACTCCAATCTTAAGAGGATACATTAAATTTTCATTCATTTGCCACAATTTCCTTTGTAAGAAGCTGCTGAGGTGCTAACAATTCATAGAAAGTAGTCCAGTCTTGTATCTGACTTGAATATCCCAATATAACCCATTCCTCAGTCATGGTGCCCTAGCATCCGACAGAGAAGACTGGGAGTGGAGAAAAGGGTTAAGAAGGAGAGGGGAGCTAGAGAAAAGCTCCCAAAACATTCCGAGGGTGAGGACATGATAAAATCCTTCATAGTTCAGTAAGAATAAAACTGCAATCACACCATCATGGTGCACAACTGTTCTGGATAATTACAATCATTAAACTTTTCTTTGTTCACAATAAAATGCTGAAATAGGTGAATAGTCCAAATTTTCCATGCTGTAATTTAAAACTAGACATTTAACATAGTTAGTGGAAACCCAATATCAGATCCTATAAGAAATAGTTTCATTTTCTTTAAAATAACACTGTGCAAGACTGTTCTGCAAAATACAAACTTCTCATGTTGCACACCTAAGCTGTCATGGTCATAAAATGAGACTAAATTCCTTAGCTAATCTTATTCATGAAATACTTAATGTGTTTTTAGAAAATACCACATTGTGGCTAAACACTATTTATTATTCCATTATACTCAGAAAATTAAAAAAGTAGTTTACAGCAGTAAATAATCCAATCTGCATTTCTTATATTAGAACACTAAAGTGCTCCCAGAAATAAAGCTAATTCCAAAAGCTTTCAGACACTCAGTATGCTCCCATCTGAATACTATTTCAAAGAACTTATTAGATATACATTTATAGCAACTTTACAAGGTGTATTTTAAAGAAAATTAGATTAATTTCAGCAATGAATCAAGTTTCAATAATAGCATACACAGTTTCACAGGTATTCTATAAATAATAATCGATTCTTAATCGAATAGTTATATACGGACTACTTTCTATACATCTCAGGTGTTCTACCCATAGAAATAAAACCTAGAAACCAAATTAGTACTTCTCAATATCAGTAATGTATTATAAATTTGAGTGAAATTATAAAACATTTTTGTAGCAAAATGTGACACATAGATTTCTATCCTAACTTTTATTAGAAAAAAAAGTCAATGTCTATCTACATTACAGTAAATAGTTTACTAAGAGCTTTACATAGACTACCTAATTTTCATTCGGAGAACAGCAATTTAAATAAATTATTTTTTTAATCAATATTAGTTAGGCTTCAATAAAATTTATTAATAAATATATTTATGTGTATACATACATATCTTAGAGATAACAATATTGTTATAACAATATGGCTTTAAAATGAGATGGTGTAAAATCCTTTGCTATGTCTGGAGGTTTAGCTCAAGGGCAGAATGTGTGCCTAGTTCATGTGACGATCTTTACATGCAGAAGTAAAGAGCTACTATAATTATGTTAAAAATATGAGAAATACAAATTGGTGGGAAAAGGCCTGTAGGAGAAAACAGATGGAATCAAGGAAAAAAAAAAACAGAAAGATTAGTTATAAAGAATTTCCTGTGTCTTACACAGAAACTGAAAATAAGAATGTGTGAGCTGGTATAGGCTTTAGCTAAAATGAATAACTTCTTATATTAACTGGTGTTATTGTTTAAAACATTTTAGGAAAAAGTGGGTCTGCAGAGATGGCTCAATGGCTAGGAGCACTGACTGCTCTTAAAGAGGATTCTGGTTCATTTCCCAGCACCCACCCACATGGCAGCTAACAACCATCCTTAACTCCAGTTCCATTGGATTTGACACCCTCTTCTGACCTCTGCAGGCACTGCATGACATGGGTGCACATACACACATGCAGTCAATACACATAAAATAAAAATAATTTTAAAAGTATTTAAAATTTTTGGGAAATAACCAAGTTATTTTGAAGCATAACAGAATAAATTCATTTTAAAAGCATGTTTACCATGTAAACCTTAAAACATTTATCATAACTGGTTGTGATGGCACACACCTTTAGTCCCAGAAGGCAGAAGAAGGTAGGTTTCTGTGAGATGGAGGCCCATATGGTCTACATAGTGAGTTTCAGGCTACAGAGAAACTCTGTCTCAAAAATACCAAATAATGGGGAAAAAATCTATAATTCACTTTGATAAATATTATTTCAATAACAGTAAAAAATTGTGCAATTCTTAGAAACAAAGAAAATTCATTTACAAATAGAAAAAAAACATCATTTATAATTTAGAACACTAATGATAGCATGAATTCTATGACAAAATCCTACAATTAGGCACTGTATTAGACTCATTCTCAAAACATCAAGATAAGATTAAATGAAGAATGACAATGATTTTCATTTCATATGAGTAAATGGCAGAAAACAAAAAACATTCTTGTGCTCTTAAGCTGATTATTCACCGAATTCCATAAAGGAATTCCATAAAGGAATTAACTGTCTAAGATAGACAACTCCATAGATACGCATTTCTATTCGAGACTCTCCATACATACATGTAAGTAAAACCTTAGTACTGCTTCACATACCAATACATGGAAACATAGTCTTACAAACTTAATCCTGTTTTAGTAACATAGTTATGACTATACAGGCAAAAACTTATGCAAAGACTGATGGCCATGTTTATTAAACGTCTGCACCATTGGGTGCTGAATCTCTTGCCTAATTCTCACCATTTTGGATGCAGTGATATCCTCACTTTCCACAGGCCATGAGTGCAGCTGTAAATTGTCAGACCAAGTGTGCAAAACTCATCTATTTGGCTTCAAAGTTCACGCTTCCTCTACCAATTATGTACCCTTCCAAACTTCCTACTGACTTTACATTGTCAGTATAAAATATCTCTTTGGTGCCCTGTCTGTAGTCTATAAACATCTGCATCGATGTGATTAAACACTTCAGGTCACCTACTGGCACCCTGGGGTGCCCTTGAGACACTATGATGAGGTTACAGCCTTCTCCCTTTCTTCCCCACAGATATACAACCCCTGAGGTCCTCCTCCAACGCAGTGGTAGGCTGATCTTTTAAACTGTGCTGTCTAGTTGCTTTTCCTTGGTCCCCTTCATTGGCCTGAGCAAGCCTTTTTGTATATCCCCGTGGCTCACTGCTAGTCCTCCAAGGTCCCAAGTCTGATGATCTGCTGTTAAGAATGACACGTATCTCTTGGCAGTCATAACTAATGGTTTGTTGCCTCGTACCCATAGGACACGTTTAAAGTCCTTATCACTGTGAATCATAATAATTACTTTAATCTTTCCTCTGCTGGATTGTGAGCCTTTCAAAGACAGGTCAGTATTTTCTTCAATGTGGAATCAATAGTTACTACAGCCATGTGTATTCTGTAGTCAATAATAAATAACTTCTCTGCAGTGAAAGCAGCGCTCACTCTGGAGGTGCTTGCAGGGAGGGGCTGCTCTTGCTCTCATTTCAGCCTTATGTTATCCCTGGGAGCTTGGGCAAGTTGCTGCCTGTGAGCTCCATGCCCTCCACAGCAGGGATGTATCATTGCCTAGTTTAAAGAGTTGGAATGAGGGTTTTATGAGATCCGATTTGAAGAACAAGTCACTGAAACAAGTTTAAGCATCTGAGAAATGTCAGCATCCTGTTCTTTTGCCTCTGCTTTCCTGATCATCTGAATGCAGTGCATGTAAGCCAGTAGAAGAAACTGCATCTACAGGCTGGAAAAACAGCACACATTCACCATCAAAGAAACCACACCCTCAGCTTGGTGTGTCTAGAGATCAGTTTCTACACTCCAATAAGAAAAACATACATTTTATTTAAATGTTTTATTTAAATGTTTTTAACATGGTCTCATATAGCCCAACCCAGGCTGGACTTGAACTTCCAGTCTTCCAGTCTTTGCCTCACAGGTGCACAGATTATAGGCATGAGCCACCATGCCTGGCTTGTTATCGTTCTTTTTATTTATTTAAGTGTAGACTACTGAGTACCAGGTTCAGCATATGCACACTGCTATGGGGGACTTCATGGAAGATGTAATGAGGGCTTGTTACTGGGGAATACAGCAACCTAAATCTGGAATACATTTTGAAGAAATAATTGCAACTTGGAGTCATGGACTTCCAAGGAAGAGGCAGTCAGGTATGAAGGGGAGCTCCATGGGACAGGTTTGATTTGCCACTGAAAGCCAATAAAGCATAAGACCGTGTCCTGTGACGAAGACTTCAAATGCAGCGAAGAGACCTGAACAGAGTCCACTTGTTACTAGGATCCACGTGCATCTTCATGTGAGTCACTCTACCCTGCATATATTAGGACTTTCACACAAACTTGCACGGAAGTCAAAACAGAACTCATATTTTGTGCACAGGAGCAGATTCTACTTTGTGATTTAGTTGAGAAAGGAGCAAAGGTCATTTTTCCACAGGAGTAATTTATATTTAGTATGAAGGTTCACTGGATGTGAATACTTACTCCTCTTTTTCCAGGACTCTGAGAAAAGCAGGTAAGTGATAAGCAGGTACAGTCTTGTAGAGCTGACCAACCAAACAAACACTTCCTGAGAGATGCCCAGGCCTTCAATGAAGTGAAGCCCAGCTCCACTTCCTGGACATTCCAGACTCAAATGTTTTACTGCCCCCTACTGTTTTAAGAATCAGAAGATAAAGATACTTTCATGCACTGATCTACCTAACTGAATCAGTTTATATCCCTCTCTTCCAGGTTAACCAAGGTTCTAAGAATAGTTTCTTGGCATACTGAACTCTGATAGTCAGGCAGATATAATAATTATACAAAAAGGTGTAAGAGGAATTTGCAGCTTTGAAATCCCAGTATACATTTAAGAAATGCTATGTGCAAAACCGTAATTCATTTACAACTGCACAATTACAAGTCTTTGTCAGGAAGTGATCACTAATCCCACACCCATCATTTGTCTTCATTGGATGATAACCTTTCTTACTTAAGTATACAAGCTGTGTATATAATTAGACTTTCCACACATAATATACCATATAGTTTAGGTTCAAGTTAACATAAAGTTATGACAGATACCTGTGTGCATATTAATTTCAGGTGTTTTTTTAAAAACAGAAGATGTAGACCTTGATTTTGTCCCAGTGTGGGCTAGTCTAATAATTTCTAGTTCAATAACCACCTAGTATTTTTTTTCCTTCTTGATGTGTATGTAGGATATGTGTGTACGTGCACATCTCCTGTAGTCACTCAGTCTCTAAGTCACTAAGATCCATGGCAACCAAATTGTTTTCAAAAGCAATATACCTTGAAAGCTTTCAGTCTCCCAGTTAGCACATTTTACAACACCATCCTGGGTGGCTTGTTTCCAGGGATGTACCTAGCAGATGTTTCTGCATACCTGTTTCTTTTTCAGGGGCTCATGGTCAGATGTACTAGGAAGAAGATGCTTCAGTATACCAACCAATTCAGTTCAGTATCAGAACCATTCTCACTTCCGTTTAGAGTTATGCATTACTATATATAACAGACAACCAGAAAATGAGTAACTTAAATAGCAACTATTGACCATTTTAAGACAAACTTCTGTGGTCCTGTGGTCTAAGTGGAGACATTTTTCATGCTTGCCTCTGTACCTGGGGTGCTAAAGGGGCTGCAAGTTATGAAACAGCTGGGAGTTGGTATCCTGAGTTCAGATGAAGTCTGCCTGTACCTCCATTCTCATCTGGTGACCTCTCTATAACACATCTTGAGGTTCCTCACAGTGTGGCAACGGTTCCAAGAGGGTGTCCTCTGAAAACATAGATGCCAAAAACAGTTTCCACTTATAAATCTGTATCAACCTGATGTCTACATCTCACTAGCATCTCATTTGGCAATGCATCCCATGGCCAGGTTAAGGTTCAGGAAAGACAAAAATGGAGTCTTTCACTGGTGCCAACATAACAGTGTACTGCAACGTGCCTTTGTTTTCTGGCCAGGTGCTTTTGAGACTGGAAATGCTCATCCAGGGAATTCTCTGTCGTTATTCCCACAGCCCTGTAGCACAACCTTTGCCCTCTTGCACTTTCTTGTGCGGTTTCTCCTGCCCTTTCCCTTCACTTCTGTTTTAAAATCCTCCACCTGGGACTTCAGCTGAGAGTAGAGGGCGAAAAGTGGCATGTTTTGTGTAGAGTATAAAAACACCCTACACTGGAACTGTGACAGAATGGGTGCTCTGTCACCCAAACCCAACTCTCAGACTTGAATGTGTCTGCATCTTACAGCAGTCAACATGATTTAAAACCTCTTCATTTCCATGCTTCTCCCAGATGCCAAACAAATCCAAACAGCCCCCACAAGAGCATCACAGCACACTTCTTCACACCAGCATTCACGGCTTCCTCTTCCTTCATAAGGTTACCTTCCTTCACCTTGCTTCCTGCTCCCTTTTGTAGGTCTATGTGTAGACCTTTGAGTTTCTGTCCAACTAGAATACTCTTCCTCTTCCCCTATCCTGAGTCCCAACGGCATTCAATTTCTTCCCAGAACTATACTCAGGAACATTTCTATCAGCCTCCACAAAGGCAGTTCATGGCATATATATTTGCCTAAAGACACTAGGACCATGCCTCTTCCTGACACAGCTGCAGGTTTGCTACAGTGATGCTCACCCCAGTAGTGAACTATTAGCTCCTTCGGGGCTATGTTAGGAACTTTGTTCTTCCTAACACAGATGTGATACAAAGGAGAAAACAAGAAAGAGCAAGTGATAAAGAGAGAGAGATAGTTAGAGAAAAAACTTCAAGACATGGTTTCTGTGACATGCTCTTTCACACATACAGTATCTTACACATAAAAACATTTAAGACCTCTATGATTCCCTTAAGAAGAAATATTTTCCAATGATGAATGTGTTCTAATAAATATTCACTGAAAAAATGAACACTTGAAATAAAAACAAAGATACCACACCTTCATCCAGACACAGTTCCAATATCTTATTAAGCTAAATGGATGGCTTCCAAATCCCTCTGAGCCCAACCCCTGGAAATCCTAAACTAAATTCTACATTCATATAAGTAGAATCCAAACAGTGAACATGTAGTAAAACAAATCTTACACAGTTTAAAAATATTGGGACTGAAGAGATGGCTCAGTGGTTATGAGCATTGATTGGTTGTCCTTCAAAGGACCTGGGTTCGATTCCCAGCACACATACGGCGGCTCACAACCATCCATAACTCCAGTTCCAGGGGATCCAATGCCCTCTTCTGTCCTCTATGTGTATTGGGTGACATGGGTGCACCTACTCACATACAGGTTCATACACATAAAAATAAAAACAATAAATAAAAATTAAAAGAAAAAATAAAAGTATTTCATATTCACAACTTTAAGTGGCTGGTAGTTTACTTTACTGATAGAGAGCTCTTGCCTTTCAAGTCAGATCTCTGGCACCACAAACGAACATCAATCATAATTAATTAATTCACTAAAAATTTAGAATACAAAAAGACTGCTTTTATTTTTAACTTCTGAGTCACTGACATTTTCAAATTTTTAATACATGAATAAATGCTAAAACATATCTCAATTTATATCATGAAGGTTCCATATCACATATAAATCAGACACACACAATTGTACAACACACTGTGCTGCTGAATTCATGGTAACAGGCCTTACTAAACAACACATGCTTGCTTTAAAGCTCTACTAGGCCACCTAGCATCGGGCTCATTTTACATTCCACTGTATCCTCAATCTCTTCCTCTCTCCTGGCTCACTGTCTGCACTGGACTGCACATATCATCTCTCTGCACTGCAGTCTTCAGCTTCCTCCGCAAACATATTCCCCTTTTCATGACCTATTTCAGTTGTTACTTCCTCAAGTCCATCCCTCTAAAGGCTAGCCCCTGCTTTGCACAACCTTATCCCCAAGTCCCTCATACAGGACTAAGTTTCATTCAGACTTGAACATCTGACATCAGCTGTCCACACAGTGGATACTGTAAAATCTTCTGCTGCCTGGTATAATAAATGTTGGCACAACATAAAAGTCTGAACCTTATCCTTCAATTTAAGCAGCCATTTATTTAAATCAGGAACACTGAGGTAGATGAGATTCATACAGGTAAATGAATATGTATTACAAATTGCTTTTAAAAATGTGAATCCCAGTACATGAAACAACAGATATAAATCACATGGATAGAAGCGACTGACTAGGAAGAGGGCTACCTCACCCTTTGGCAAAATTCCATTTTTAATCACTGGTTAGTTAAGTACTCTTTCTGCTGAAAAAAGGCCAAGTATTTCTCCTTTTCTCACCTCACAAAATTCTAGTTCTAAATATATATGAAAATTCTTCCCTTTAAGGTGCAAAATCTGGGGATGGAGAGATGGTTCAGTGGCTAAGAGCACTGGCTGTTCTTGTACAACACCCAGGTTTGAATCCCAGCACCCATATGGCGGCTAACAATCATCTGTAACTCCAGTTCCAGGAGATCCGAAGCCTTCTTTTGTCTTCCACTGGGAAGTGAATGACATGAGTGGACTCAGACACTTGCAGGGATTACACACATAGACAAAAAATAAAAATCAGTCAATCAATCAAAAAAAGTGTAAAACATGATTACAATCAAAGCAAAATGTCAATCAATACACAGTATAGTCCTGTTTCAGAAATGATTGAATCTGATGAGCAGTGAGGTTGATCACAGTCTAGCATACTTAGGGATAATTTTCCTTTGAGGAATAAAATATTCATTATTTCTAATTATAAGCAGTACAGTCGTCAAGACAACTTTTCTCCTGAGGGATACAATTATTCTAAAATGGTCTTCGATAACATTTTTCTTGCTTCAGTTCTTATTTACAAGGGAAAAAACCCATCATTCCCTAATAATATCTCATTAATCAAAATACTCTTCAGTTAAAAAGAAGTGTTATTTTGAAGACATTTCAATAGTTTTATTCCTTAATTCTTCTGGGAACTAGAATTTATAACAAGAGAATTTAACTGTGTAATACTGAAATTAAAAGCAGAGGCTGGGCCAGGCTGGAGGCCCAGAAGTTAAGAATACTTGATGTTTTTCCAGTGGACTGAGTTAGCAGAAACCATATGATAGAGGACAATCATCTACAACTCTGTTCCAGGGTATCTGACACCCTTTTCAGGCCTCTATGGGCACTGGATATTTAGTGCAATTATACACATGCAGGAAAATATAAAATAAAAATAAATATTTAAAAAGAAAATCAGAGTCTAGAAGAAATGCTGTATCAGTAGGTGGTAGTGTTGGACGCTGGCCCAACTCTTACCTGGCCATTATGTCAAAATGACATTCTGAGGCATGATGGGCAAAGGGGAAACTGAGCAAAGAATACAGTTTTCTCCACTCACAGCACAGCTCGGGGCCACACTGTCAAAATGAGACATCCTCACAGTGCTACTTCCTAAGAGAAAATATCAAATAATAGTGGTCTCTATTAACTTAATGTTGTCACAACTAGTCAATATTCCAAATTATAAAGTAAAGTGCTGTTCTTACTAACAGGTTCACAATTATAACATGTTTATAACTGTCAATTGCCTCAATAGCTAACTTAATTTAATATGAAGACTGCAAGTAAACCAAGTACACATACAATATGTAGACTCCACGGCAGTTGAGAATTCATCGGTCCGTTCATCCCTTCTTTACTAACCCAACTTTCAAAATGCCTTTACTGTGTAGCAAGAAGTGAACACAGAAACTGGTGAGATGAATCTTTTTGTGTGGCTCTATTGTAAACATGTGTATGCACATGTTGCAGGTGTGTACCCACACGTGCATGTCCATTTTATGTCTTCCTCTATGGCTCACTACCTAATTTCCTTAGGATAAGGATAAGATAGGCCTCTTTGTGAAACTGTTGCTCACTGTTTCTTGGCTAGACTGATGGCCAGAAAGCTCTAGTGATCCTCCTGTCTCTGCATCCCTGTCACAGTGCTGGGGCTATAGATACACACAGCCATAACCAGCTTTCTTTATAAAAGGATCCTACTGATGTCTCCATGCTTATATATCAAGCACTCTTATTCACGGAGACACCTTTCCATCCCAAGATACTTTTAATGAGAAAACTCTATATGGTAGAGCTGATGTATTAAAAATAAAAGTGCAGTTTTGTATTTTAGTTTCTTGGCAAAATTATCATATTCTAATGAAGTGTATGCAGAAGAAAAGTTTTAAAAAGTATTACAAGAAAAGCTCCCTAGGGGAAAATCTTGCTAAAATTAAACAGAAAACTGGAGGTTTATTTCCCATACAGTATAAAATAAGTAACTATCATAAATTAGTGCTCTAACATGATATATGAATACATCACCATTTAAGATTCTAAATGCATGGTAAATCAAGACCATACAGGTTTGTTATATGTAACGTGTATATTTCTAAGTGTGTGTGCCTGCACATACCATGTGTATGAGAGGAACTGAAATCCACTCATTATATGTCACCATGTGGGCTATGCAGATATGCAGCAGGCTAGGGAGCTAAAGTGTGAAAATAGCTGCAAAAGGATCATGGTTTTTATGTGTCTACACTGAAAACATCTGAGTTGTCCCTATGCAGTAGAAGTTCATGATCCTTGTCAAGATGAAGTAAATCTCTGACTGAAAATGTTTATTATCACCAAAAATATACTGTGAAAAAATACACACATAATTCAACAAGAAAAAGCCATTCTATTTCCCTACTGAGACCAGAACACAGAATGAAAGAATTATGGAATTTCAATGCCATAATTGAATGAATCAGTAAAGGGGATTTCTAACTCAATCTATGTCTTATTTTTAATAGGAAGCAAAGCACGTGTTTTTAAAAGGTTATATAATAAGATGATTTTTTTTCCCTTTTACAAATTTGAGTGACCAAAGAGAAGAATGGGGTTTGTTTCATCTCTATTAACCTATTCATAATATACAGCATATGAAGGACTCTGTGACCATTAAAACTGTTTGCTGCACTTATTTTTATTTTGCAATTATTATGCTTATGATTATCTTTAGTTTGAATAAATGTATCACAGGTTTTAGAATAATGACCCTTATTTTAGCATTTTCTTGACATGACACAGAGTAATGAATTTATCATTACTGACTAGAAAATAATCAGGACAAAATTCTGACTCTCGCCCTCTCTTCTTAGAGAGTCAATAAAAAATCAAGTATCAAGCAGTCCAGCTTTTATGAATGGGCAACTGCATGGATGTCAGGTAACCGCACAGGACATGGAATTAGCTCCCCCTGTTGGGCCTGAAACGTTTCCAGTATTGACTATAATTTCATAGCACTTTAAAAAAGGAAACATAGTTTGATACATACCAGAAAAAAAAGTACATACAGCCTTATTGGATAGCTCTGCGTTGCCATATTTTCATGATAAACAGAAGTCATAAAATCCAGATTATAGAGAATATACTCTTTCAACTCAGTGAAACACATAAAGCATTCTAATGAGGTGTATCATATTTCAAGCATTGTCTTTTTTCCTCATTTAAAGAAAGCCATCCTATGAATCCAATGAACAATGATGTAAAAGAGTTCTTTCTCCATAAAGTATTTTGAGATAACACTCTAGCAACAAAGCCTGCTTCTATCCTTATCAAGATATATGTGGAAACATTTAAAAATTTTGAGAGGCAATACAGAGCTTTATAATGGTTAAGAAAGAGCTATGCTAAGATCCTGACACTGAAAAGTGTTCATTGAGGTCCTTGTCTCGCAGGTTTGAGTAGAACTGGTGAGCGCAAGAAGGGAAATCGAAGAGCAAAGTAAAGGATAAAATCCCAGTTACTCAGGCTGAAGAGTGAAGGAAGCATCTGCCTCCACTGAGATGTGTGAAATCACAATTAGGGAGAGCAGCAATTCTGCCATTATTGAGAAACAATGTGATAAATCTTAAATCCAAAATTTCAAACCAAGACTAGCAACCACCCTGATAGTGCCTCATCTCTGCAAATCTCTGCAACAACAAAGATGAGGCCTATTAGGCAAAATGAATCTCTATAGAAATCACACAGTTTAAGGTGGAAAAAAGAAAATTAAAAACCACAATGAAACCTCAAAATTCTATCTAACTTCTAGCAATACAGCACAAGGTTTCCACCGTATCTCTATACTATATTTTCATCCTTTACAAATTTTTTAACACGTCCTGACACTTCTTTAAAATATTGACATTAAAAAGCAATGGGTCATGAAGATGCGGAATCTCTCTTATCAGCCTTGGCTTCATAAGTGCAGAGTGACATAACTTTACTGATTGGACAGGAACCCAATGGAAGAAATTGCTTCTCTGTTATAAAACTGTGAGAGAGAAGGCAGCTTATGGTCCTGCTCTCCCTACAGTCCCATTAAACATTCTGGCACCACTGAAAACAAGAGCCACAAGTACAAATTCCAAAAACATTTTCTCCTCAAAATTCTCACTGGCCTATTATATTTCCGGAAGTCAGTAGAATACTTATATGTAGACTACTTTGCACTTCTACATATAGGCCTTTAGGACCCAGCATGCAAGGCAACATATGGATTAAAGATGCTGTGCACTGGGCTGGCAACTGAACCAGCATTTATGAACCAGCGTTTATGCCTTCTATTTCTAGCGGAAAACATGTTCCATGCTCTAAATCACTTCCAAACATTTTTAACAGACTGACCTAAAAAGTCTTGCTATGAGATATATTATAGAGATGGGATATCAATTACAGGTAACTCTGTGTTAATTCATGTTAATTCCTTTTTTGCAACCCACTTTCCATTTTAAGTTTGATTAGAGAATAAAATTCTCATGACAAATACACAGGTATTTCATTTTTATTTGGGAAAAATCCTATGCATTTATTAAATCAACAAGATGAACAGCACCTTAAACTCATTGCATCAGCATTCACTTACTCAACTTCAAGTGGCCATTTGCCCTTATCAGATAGACAATTTTGCCTAGGGAATCTCAAAAATGCGATTTTCCAGATTTTTCTGATTTTACTGACTAGACTTCTTATTTATAGAGAATGACTCCACATTGGCTGTCAAGGAGCTCATTGAAAACATCCAAGTTCTTAGCATTCAAGTTGAAGTGGGTGAAAGAGCAAAAACGAAGAGCATTTTGCCTTCAGACTCCCCAGCAGTCATTAGACTATCTTAGAGACATAATAAAGTGGTTATAAACAAAATGTTGTCTCCACAATTAAAACTTCAAGAAAAAATGCCACTGTACATCAAGTAATTCATTTAATTTTGAATTTATTATAAAACATATTTTCTTGTTTTTGGAGATGACTCATCTATCTTATTAACTGTTTCAATATGTATTATTAAATCACAGCTCATTTTATCTAAAATTTTTTCATTAAAACCAGCTGCAATAATGATTTTTCCCCCCAAAAAATTAAAAACTAAGGAGCACAGTAAGAAGTGCATATGGAAAAAATAATATGTAAATATGTTGTAAAAAAGTGAGAAAAGAAAGCCCAGACCTAAGAGATTGATAAAAGGAAAGAAAAACCCTCCTATACGCCTCTGGTTGCATGTGACATCACAGGTCCATGCACAGTGAGCAGTTAGCTTCAGCTAGCCTCAAAGAGCGAAAAACGGCAAATTCCTAGTAGCACTGGAAGTTATAATCTGACCATTTTAGATTAGAAATGCTGTGTCCTTCACTCATTGCTGGAGTCTTTCAATCTATTTGTTGCAATGTGCACTTAGCTTTGCTTTCGGGGGCCGGCCTAATTCAGAAAAACACATGAAAGTCTACTCATTTATTGCACTCATACCCCAGCACACCAAGTCAGGATGGCCAGGCAGCTAAAATCCAAGGGGCTCACTGGTCAGTTAAGGCCCAATAATGTTACGTCCACAAAGCTAAGCATCTAATAAATATCTGAAAGTCTACACTTCCTGAGGCCTTCTTGTATCTACACACTAGCATCCCAGAAGGGAATATCTGGGCACAGTGAGGTTGTTTATCTGTCAGTCACTTGTCAGACTTACAGGATCTCGACCAACACTGCTTGTAGTTAGAAATGCTTTGACCAGTCTCTGGAATTAGGATTTTTGAATGAAGCAGTGGACACATTTCACATTTTCAAGACCTACTAAATTAAATCACCAACAGACACAAAAGGAAAGGAAAGGATATGGCAACTTTGTAAAACTGAAAAATTACTTTTTATTTAACTTGCTTCCAAAAGAGATTATTGCTTCTTTTTGCTTTACTCTCATCAATTAAAATAACATTCCTTCTCCCTACCTTTCTTTTTTCAATTTCTGTTGTTATCTGGAGGTGGAACAATGCAATAAGAAAAATCTTAACTAATACATGTATTCATATGAACAGAATATGAGCTACTGAATCGGTTTATTCCTGTGAGCATAACGACATGGGCATCAATGGTAATGTGCCTAGCTTGCTGGTGTTTCTCGAAAACCTACACTATGTAAAAGGTCAGTGAAGAACCATCAGCAGAAAACACGCCTCAAAATACTTCTGCCTCCTCAACACATTCTTGTGTTAAACAGATGTTACCAATGGTACAGACTAAGATTCAAATAAAGTGCAGAAGGCTTACCCTAGAGCAAAAGCAGCAACAAGCAGACAGTCCAAGCACCCAGTTCCAGTAACCACAATAGTCAATTTTCAGTATTTGTATCCATTAACTATACAACTCCTTCTCAACAATTCTTTATGGAAAATTAAAATCTATACATAATGCTTTGAGAAATTATCGAAAAAAAAGAAAATGTGAATTTTCTTTCTCTATTTTTCAGAGTCAAAACCACGAAGCAAAATAAAAAACAGAACATGTAAGGCCAGGAAATTTTATGAGAAAACCCCTCAACCTTTACTGCAGTGACTTCCACATATAAAACTCAACAAATGAACCAAGAGAGACAGTGGAGGACAGGAATTTAGCAGTGTGTTGATTTCATATGGAACACCTTGCTGCAGCCTTAATATGCAGGTGCTTTTCCAGGGACACACATCTCCAGGAAAATGTCTTCAATGACAGCAAATTCAAACGAAGAAGGTGTGTGTCCTTGGAGCAGGTAGAGGGCAGACAGCCGGGAGTCTCAGAATGACCTTCACACAGAGCCCAGGCCCAAATCACAGAGGTAGTGACAGTGCCCCTCCACTGGCTGGGTTACCATGCCCAAGTCACATCGTGTCTCTGACACCTTCCTTCACCTAAGTTTCTACGGTCTTTTGCTGCTTGGACACACAGAACCCTGTGATTCTAGTATAGAAAACTGAGTCGAAATGAATTCATTTGTGCCCCTTGTTGTTCAAAAGCAGAAGAGAAGCACATGGTATCAGGAATAAAAGGACCAAGTAATTCCAAACCTGAAAAGGGAAGAAGTGCTTTTCAAGTCATGATTTTATGTCATGTCAATACAGGTTTAGAATTTCACACAATAATTAATCACTAGTGTCTCTATGACTCAAGATACTGAGGTAAATCTATCTTTGTTACTTCTATGGTCTTTGTTGAATTCACAGTGTCCTCTATCTGAAATCACTGTACTATCTATGAGCTATGTAATCTCACTACAAAATATCTCTCCAAAAATCTTTCCTATCCTTTTTTCTGCACTGGACTTTGGACCATGGCATTATTGTTAGAACTGATCTCTAGGTTTGAAATGTCTTCAGCACTTTCATGATCTTCTTGGAGCATGACCTAGTGAGATAGATACTGCCTACACTTAGAATAGTCTGAAGTCATTTGCCTAATATTCACAGTGCTTTAAATGGCTCCCAATTTATATTTCTTAACTCTCTCTTCTTATTTGACTAGTCTAACACAGGAACTCTTCTAGAGACAAAGATCATACCTTTCAGGCACACCAACAATGCTGTTCCTTCCATATGAATATGTTTTCCTCTCTAATGCTTTTGGAAACTACAAACATCTACTTAAAATGAAATCTATATGTTGTCTTCCAAAGCATGCTAATCAAAGTCATCTTTAGTCTTCTAGAACTCTGTAGGACTCACAAGTCAACACTACACTCTATCAGTTTTGTGACTCATTTTTACAATATGGGTACTTGATATAGAGAATTAAAAAAATTGGACCAAGGGCCTGTCATCCCCAATTCAAGCAATTACATTAGCCAATCAACTAGCCAAATATGTAGTCACATTTAAATAGCTTAGTGAAAAATGGAATAACCTTTTCCTTTAATCAGTATATCAGACTCAAAGAGCTGGGGTTTTGTCATCACTCATAAACAAGAAAAGAGTTGTTATAGTTCAAAATTCAGAAACATTACTACTTGATACTATGCAAGCCAGGCTTTACTCATTTACTACTTATAATTAATGTGTGCATTAATTAATACTATTTTCCAGAGAAAAATTTCACTGAAGCACATTTATTTTGACTAAAGTCACAGAGCATAGTTGTACTGAGACTCCAGTTAAAGCTTTCTGATTACAAATATCTGTGTCTGTTCTGCAATTAGATCCCTACAATCCACTCTTCATATCCCAAAAGAAGAACTGCAACAGTACTCTGTTCTTAAAGATCTAAAGTATGCTAATACATGGGAGACGATGATCCATCAGAAACTGGTCCTCTGAGAGGATAATTGGCTAACGATTCTTGAAATGAGTGGATCTGCTTTCCCGGAAAAGGGCTGCTTAGTGATGGATTTAAACTAAGCTTGAGAACTAAACTCAGCCATAAACCATCCATTCCTTCCTTCAACACATACACTGGAACAAATGATATCCACATGATTCTCACGTGCATACATTTACTGACACTCAGTGTTGAGTGGGACCTCCCACATGTCTTTACCCTAAGTCCAGCCTCCTAAGCAAGGCATCAAAAGAAAGCTGCAGATCACTGGTGGAAACCATTACAGCATTAGAATTATGAATTAAATCAAGATTCTTTATAATATTTTAGCATGTGTTATGGTAACCAAGTACTTTAGCATAAACCCCCAGCCATTTATAATTTTTATAATTTATTTACATATTCATATTAGTATTACTCTACCAATGTGCTAAATATATATATGTATGTATATATAACATATATATAAAAGAAATAGAGGAAAGCAAAATTTTTAAAATTGAGAGAAAATTTGAATAGAAACGTAAGTAGAAAATGCTAATTTTTTCTCCATGTATCAATATGGAATTTTGATGAAGGAAATTAAAAAAAAAACAAGAAGCAGTCTCTTACGGGGTATATTTAACAGGAAGAACATGAGGCAGGCTGCAGTTATGTTCCCGTTCTTCCCCTGGGGCAGTCATTTATATATATTACATATTCTTCTCTCCAGTCACTAAAAAGCAGAACTTACCTGAGCAGTCCGGGAAGGACACTAAAGACACAGAATTAAATTACAAATATTTACCAAATGCTTCTCCAGAAAGAAGTTAGATATTGAGGAATACCGCACATGCGTAAGATGTTAATACACTCATTTCAAAGTTATCTCTGGTGTTCATGATGTCAGCCTCTGTGTTCAGCAACAGACAAACATCTCAGGCTAGATCCTGAATCTACTTTTGATACAAAGACAGGGTGAGTAAGGACTGTACATCACTAGGCGGAGGAGAGGAGCACACAGTTCACCGTGAAGGAAGAGAAGCTTGGGAAAGTGAATTCTACGGTGTCTTGGGTCTTTTTTTAGTGGCATCAAACATATCTGAGACTAGGTAACATAAAGAATAGAATTTTACTCAGATTTCTGGTTCCAGGGGCTGGCAGCACAAAAGTGTGGAGCCAGTACCTCCTCAGCTGTGGGGATGACTTGGTTGTGAAATAGGAAAGACCCTCTGTAAGAAGGCTTGAAGCAATGAAATTTTACATAACTGTAAGTCAAGTTAAGCATATGTTTTGAGAACACTTAGACTTATGTAGTCTTTCTAAGAAGAACAGTGAAATCAGCCCTACAATGATAGGAAATCATCACTCCTAAAGCTAAGCTGAATGTCTAGCTTTAATCTTAAATACGTTTTTATTGATTTGAGAATTTCATCCAATGGATTTTGCTTATATTCAGACTCCCCTACCCCCTTTAACGCCCCCGTAATACCTTTAATACTATGTCCCTTGTGTGTGACTCATTCATGCCTCTGACTCAAACAAAGCATGAGATGTGCCAACGCTGACACTGAAAACGGCATTGCAAACAACCTCTCCTCCCAGATGTTCCAATGAGTTGATGACATCTGTCTGTGGCTTTGTGTGCTGTTCTGAGTCTGTAAGGTCAGAAAAACAAAGTCTTTTGTAAAACTGTTAACAAAGTTTGCTCATGCCTGTCGCACACCATGCTTGATATGCTGCCCAGTGACTCTGAGAGGAGCCCTTTGTTAGACAGCAGAGTAGCAGAGTGCTGAGTGAAATTAGAACATCTCAGAATACGATCGAGCCACTCTTGTTTAAACTACTCCAAGAGTGAAGTTCCCCCTTGATGAGACACCCACCACACTCAGCATCTGGGAAGAATTTTCTGGCTGCATCACAAAAGGATGCCAGGCACCACAATATAGTGCCAGGCACTGCATGGTGAGGCGGTGCAAGTGTGCCTGCTAAAATCTCTTCCTTTGTTACAAAGTCACTTATCCATCACTGGGAGGGAGAACACTTTATCATGTCCACTGGCACACAGCTGTTTTCTTCATATTGGATATGACCACTGTCATCTTGAATCAGAGGATCCGTCGTTACCTGCAGGACACCCTTGAGGTGAGGACTATCCACACATCCTTGTGGAAGAAGTGGGAATGCTCACAAGACTTCACGGGCTCATGGTGTTCATGGAAATTATGAGATTCCATGAGACTCTTACAAGATTCCTCCCTAGAATTATATAAGTGATAAGTGATTAACTATGGTTAGCAGACGCCCTGCTGCTGAAGCTGCCTTGGAGTCACTGTAAGAAATCCCAACAATCTCAAGTTGGAGCCTGTCTTTGGTCTCTTGGTGTCTACTATATCTGGGGTGAATAGATACTAGTTTATATCTCCCCAAAAGACTCAAATATCATCATGCAATAATTATATCCCAAATACAGCATCATTAAATGCTATTACCACACCAACCTCTAACGCATGAGCTCTGAACTCTAATCATGTTCAAGCCCATAACATAAACTGTACTTAAAGAAGAAACGGGGCTAAGAATGAGTCAGGGACAAAATACCTGCCACTATTTCCTACAGCTTTCTGGTACGTGGGATATTATAAGAGACACAAGGAAAAATAAGGAACTAATATGAAATTAACCTTCTGCAAACAATAAGTGTAATTTAGTAAAAAGAACTATGGAAGTAGGCTGATGAGACTATGTTTGCTGGAGTTCATTCAATATATAATCACTGAGCAACTAACATGTGCCAGACACTGGCAAACCATTAGGGGAATGAGTAAATACTTGCCTCTGTTTTCAAGCTTCAGTAAAGAAAGAACACTCATACATAATCACATAAGCAGAGATATATTTAGAGACAGTTGAGGAAACTGTTATGAGACAGAGATTGTATGTGTGTGTGTGCGTGTGTGTGTGTGTGTGTGTGTGTGTGTGTGTGTAAGGAGAATGCCACTTAAACAGGAATGTCAAGGAAGGCTTCTTAACGCAAGTACTGTCTGAAATGCAATATTAAAGATGTACACAGAGTAAACCAGGGCGATTGAAAAAAAAGACCAGGCACTGAAAGACATCAGATGAGTGAGTGCACAGAGAAGGCAGTTATGCAGTTATGAACCAAGACATCTACTTATGCCTATGCCTGTGCAGACCAGGACAGAGACATCTTCAGGAGCTACCGAGACATCTTCTGCTGGAGCCCAGAGAAGGATTGGAGGACAGAGAATAAGGCAGGAGCAAGCTATCTGGAGCAGCTACATAGGCTCAGAGGCCCACTGAGAACACTGTTCACATCTGAATTAAAGGAACTCCTTTAACTCTGTAGGTCACATTTAATCCTTCTCCTCCCAGCCTTCCTCTTCTCTTTCCTTCAGCAAACCCTGACTGGACATCCTGCCACCAACTATGAGAGACAGACTATTTTGGATGCTACAGATGCAGCAGTCTATATCTTCATGAAGTTCCCATTTGACAGAAAAAGAAACCTGCAAAGTTCCATGGGAACTTTCTGCACTGCAGTTTCTATGAGGATTGCCTGAGTACATCATAGACAAAATAAACTACAGAACTGGCCCTAGCTCCTGCTGTAAGGATGGAGGATTTGTTGTGCTTTTGCTTGCAAACAACTGAGAGCTATCAGAACTGGCTCAACAAAAAGGACGATTATAATCTCACAGGATAAGAAGCTCAGAGGTAGTTCATGCCATTGATCATAACTTCTTTCTTTTTCTTCAGTGTCAGCTTGTCCAATCTCTTTGCTCCTGTACCCAACATGATAGCCAGTGTGACCACAGCTTCACACTTGATTCAGAAACACAGGGTGAGAAAGGATATGAAGAAGAAAAGAAAAAAAGTAAAATGAAGACAGCACTCAAGAGGACCTCTAAATATCTTTCTTCAGTAAGAGGGAACTCTCTTTCATGAAGTGCATAATCACTGATGGGGAGTTGCCAAAGAAAGGTCATGTGTTAAGTGATGTCATCTAAACAGGCGGCCACTATGGCCTTTAAAATGATGAGGAACTGAACCCAAGCAGTGATCTACTGGGAAAGAGAAAGGAGATGAAGCTGGATTTGAAGAAATTGCTATGAGGTTCCACAAAAGTTAGGACTTAGGTATTTCAGAAATCAAAGGGAAATATTTACATTTGCAAGCATATGTGTATATAGCCCAGGAATCAGTGTGTGTCAGTGTTTCTAATAGCATTGTAACGAAGGAGCATTGAGAACTTTCTGAGCTTAAGTACTGTACTAACACCACAGCATCATTGAAACTTCACAAGAACCTAGTAAGATAAGTAAACGCAATTTTCCTTTAACAGGTAGGGGAGACAGGGACTGAGGAATAATTTTCATACTGAAACCAGCAATAGAATTCCTCCCGTCAACTCACAATCTTCTACTCAAACCATACAAACTTTTGTTTAAAATAGTTCAAAAATAAATTGCCATAATATGTTCACAGTAAACATGGTTAATCATAATAACAGCATGGACTGTCTACCTAGAAGTTGTGTTGAGTGAACAATTTGCACACAATAGTCCTTCCGTTATTATTAAGTGTGAACTGTTTAAAACTCAAATATGATGTTAATGAAACTTTTTTATTTTCCAGAAGCAGCCTTTCTGTTCCAATCATATAAATTTGCTATGGAGGAAAATAATAATGAAAAACACTTCAACAAGGCTTAAAAAGGGAAAGAAGAAAAGCCTTTGTTAAATCTATTTGCCAGAACCTAGAGAGAATGCTCAGTGTTAAGCAGCACTTGCTGCCAGCACTTGCTACTTTCACAGAAGACTCTAGTTCAATTCTTAGCACACATATCAGGCAATTCACAACTGTCTGTAACTCCAGTTCCAGGGGATCTGACACCCTCTTCTGGTCTCAACAGGCACTGCAGGCACATGGTGTATGCACATAGTTCTCATATAAACAAGCAGGCACACACAAACATATAACTTAAAAGAATAAACACTTTTAACAACATGTCATTAACTTGACAGAAAGCTATCTAGCTCCTTCTGTTTGCTTAGCCCTAAGGCAACTGCTGAAGGAATCATAAAAGCGAAAGTCAGAATCTGCCACCAGGACCTCGAATTCTAGGAAGGAAGGAGATGGGGCCAACCCCACTTGCTAAGAACGTGTCATATAAAATGATTAGAAGCACAAGAGGAAACTTCAGCCATTACTGTAAATTTGTAGGCTCAGATTAAACCTTCTAAATAAGTCTTAAAGAAAGACACTTTTACATTTTTTATGCACAGTATTGAAGTCATTTATCTAACAAGAAGTTCCAACAAATGGCCCAAAACCAATAGTATAATAAATGTAACATAACAACATGACATTCTTCTCAAGATATAAGGAAATACACAGAAGTACCAAAAAAAAAAAAATATATATATATATGCATATCTTCATGAAGAAGTGCTTTGATTTGAGGGAAGCAAATAGTTATCCTGAGTGGTTTTGACAGGTGACAGTTAAATCAAGGTGATGAGCAGCAGAGAGTACTCCCTGGGTGCAAACTCCATCCAACCACTAAACTGGCTTTCTATCAGGCCTGGCTCTGGGAAGGACTATTACCCTTTGTCACAGCTGATGGACTCAACATCTTCCTAGGACAGCCACCTCACCATGGTCTCACTCCAGCTCTCTTGTCCTTCATCATCTAGTCCATGTTCCCCAGCACCGCTGTCATGATTCACCATTTCTGTGTGGCTGGACTTGCTAAGATAATGGCCTTTTATGTGTAGGCACTATGAATCTTCCCCAACCCTCAAACAAGAAAGACAATTTAAGTGGGAAAGAATAAATTGCTGGATTTAATACAGTGACCAAACACAAAAGCCTAATAAAAATGTCACAAGGACATGCTCTAGAGTAGCAAAGACCTGTGGAAGCTCACTGAATGATGTCAGCTATGCCTCAGCAACCCAAGTACACAGAACTTCGAGAGGAAACAGCTGCCTCTATCCCTCCTACCTACCATACTAGCAATTTAGATTTTGTGGTCATTTTGTAGCAAGAGATTTTTGTTTGCAAATTAAACAAAATCAAACCACCATACACATAGACATTGAAGTGTATAAAAATATTAGGAAAGAACTGACAAATGATAGAAATTGTGTACCAAAGACATCTTTTCACACTTTCACTAATAAGATACTTTACATCTCAGGGAAGAAACTGGTACAAAATGCCACCTATGTTGATTATCTCCACTGAGCAAGTTTATTGCTTGTTGTTATCTTTAAACTTAAATACCACGATGGAAGAAAAAATGCAAAGATATTAACAGAATAAAGCTTCTACTGCTTTTTTTTTTCAGTTTATTTATCATGAAGAATGATTCACTGGGTCTCTTGTGGTCCCTCTTCTTTTCCATAGCCAATGAATACTCAAGTGCCCACTCCATATTAAATCTGCTCTATGGTGGTGTGGGAAAAGAATACACCCAAGTCCTCAAACACTCTTCAACCTATGGAAAACATTGTGCTAGTTAACTAACAACCATAATACAAGAATGAAGCAATTTCTATAATATGCTACAATTAGTCAAAGCAGCATAGTTTTAATTCCCCAGGCTAGACATTTGTGGATTAGCTACGTTAAGTAGAAACATATGATGTCTATTGTTTGGTATTGCATGGTAACACAAAGAAAAGCGTTCCAAGGAGAGCAGGGGCAGGCACCCTCTGAGTGGCAGCAGTCCCTGCTAAGGAGATATGGACTAGTGCCTGATGGGTAACAAAACCAGGTGCAATTTCAACATCGAAGAAGCAGATGTGAGTGGGAACCTGAAAATGCCAAGAAAAATTTTAAAAATGCCTAAAGACAGTACCTAGGAAGAAGTTAATAAAAGTAACTAGCAGCTTCTCTCTGCAGAGACAGGCATTCTAGTCTAATACCCGAGGGAGAAGGTGTAGATGGAGCAGGAGAAGTTAGCCAAAAGCAAGGAGAAACAAGAACAAATGTCCGCAAGATGATAGTCCATTGGTGGTATTTTCCCTAAACCAGGAGCCATTTGATCTGAGTAGTCATTAATGTTAGTTGGCTACAGTTGTAATGTCTACAGTAGAGACATAGTGAATCCTCCCAATAATTCAGCGACAATGTGACTCTAATCCCATTTTATGAAAAAGGACAGCTAGCTAACACATTCTAAGTCACGTGGTTACCTAACACTGGAGCCAGGATACAAATTCTGGCTACCTGTGGCAAAGCCCACATTGGCCTATTTAAATAGTTTTTGTTGTTGTTGTTTTGTTTGGTTGTTTTGTTTTGTTTTGTTTTGTTTTTTGCTGCTGCTGTTTTGCGACAGGGGCTCCCTGCAATCCCAGCTGGGCTAGAACTCACTATGTAGAACAGGTTGGCCTGCATCTCAGAGAGATCCACCTGCCTCTGCTTACTGTGGCCTGAGATTAAAGGCGTATGCACCATGTCCAGTCTGATACACACACACACACACACACACACACACACACACAAACACACACACATATATGGTGTGACTATCTTTGAGATGCCTCCATTTCAGCTGAGTGTGCCAAGTAACAAGACACATAAATAAAACATTCAGGGGAGTAGATGCTGTTGGGAACTCAGGAGAAAACCAAACCAGGGAACTTGGAAAGGCGTGGGTGTGGTGTGATTCTATACCTTACTATGCAGAAGAGAAGTTAAACAATACCAAAATGGATTACTTCCTGCATTTAAGATGATAAAAATATTTGTAAATACTGAGTGTAAAGGGGATTATAAAAATTAGCACCAAAGAAGCACATATGACAACTAAGGGAAGAGACATTACTTTTCAGTAATGATCAGTGTAAATGTCCAAGTGCCAAGAACCAAACAAGCATATTTTCAGAGAATTGTGATATTATTATTCCTGTATGTTTCAGTCCTGTGTAAAATCGAAGTTATTTGTGTCATTTAGTGCTAGAAAGGGGGAACTTGGTTAAAATACTGAACACATTAGTTCTGTGGTGATTTCAATCTCTATCAATCACAGACAAACTGTACATAAAACACTTTTGTGCTCAACAAGCTGTCTATGCAGAAAATAGAACTCCTCTCCAAGGATACAGCCAGCTTAAAGGATATACATTCTTTTACCTGTTTTGTGTGTCATATGTGATCTACCTGAGACCTCAGGAATTCCATTGACAAGGGCAAGGAAAAGAAGTTCATCTCGGAAATGTTAGTCATGATAGCAAGCTTAACACACACACACACACACACACACACACACACACACACACACAGGAATAACTAACACAAATAATGCCCTTTGTGGGTCCCTGTTAATGAAATTGCCACATAAGAATCTAGGTTTCTCTATCTTTCATCACAACAGCAGAATGTAAAATTCACCTTCAAAAACGGACTATGACAGATTTATCAGGACAAGACAATGTACAAAGTCACGCATCTAAGCCTATTTGTGCCAGAAAAGTAATTATATGTTGAAACTCCCATGTTCAACACTGTTTCCATTTAAATTTTTTCAGTCAGATTTAGTAAGAGGTAATTATTCTGTGGAAGAGCAAAGGGTTGTCCTAGCTGTTTTAATTAACTGGAATAAATAGGGCCATCAGGTCAGAGAATTTTGTGAAACATATTTCTTAAAAGTTCAACAGATTTCTTTAATTGTATACACTTTGGAGATTGATGTACACTGTAGTCAGCACCAGAGATGTGATTTTTATTATTTTCCAATGCATTTGACCTCAGAATACATTTTTCTTAGCTCTCTCAAGAGCTCACTTTAGTAATGGCTTCTTGGAAACATAAAATATAAAGCTACCGTTCCAAAAAAATAACTTAAGGTATTAAAACACAACATATAGGAGATCTGGGGAGAGGAGCTACACTTCAAAAATCAGAAAACAAGTATTCTTATTAAATCACATCTAAAATACGTATCTCACAGTAGACACCAAGTGATGATTTTGTGTATAATATTTACTTGAAATCAATGACTTCTCTCTTAAAGTATATTTACCCATATTCTAATACTGTTCTTCAACCCAGGTAAGTTTATTTAGAAGAAAAAGTCAGATCATTATTAATGTGGTAAATCAATTTTTTTAATTATGACAAGATTTCTAAACGGGAGGATGGTAGGAGATTGAAGAATGTCCATTTGAATAAAATCTAGTTATAGTTATACCTCATTTTGTTCCTTTATAATATTTAGTGCCAGAACTCCATCCAATTTTGACTAGTGATCCATCCATCACAGTACAACAGAACATTGTGGCTCAGAACAACAACAAAAATAATAATAATTGTGATAAAAGTGTCAAAGCCAGTTGTGTCATTGACAAAAATGAAGGAAAAATTCCTTCCTCATATTCGTAGGTTAAAATTCTTAGCATCACCTATATACTTTGTGACTTTTTAACATAATTACTGTGGCTATGTGTGCTATTCTTCTGCATCCTACTTCAGTATTTCAAGCACATTATTTGCTGCAGTAATTTCCAGCTTCAACTAAATTCCAGGGGATTACATTGTGGGTGGGAAGAAGAAAAAAGGTATTTCCTTTAATCAAATATAACTGTGTAGCTGGCTCATTCCGCCATGTTCTCTGGTAATGAAAGAAGAATCCAGGGTGGTCACTTGGAGTACCTGATTAACAACTTTGCTTGAGACTATTCATTAGGTGAAGAATTCATTCCCCTAAAAGGAGGGAAAGAAAACCACACCAGCTGAGAGAGGGAGCTGCTCTCCTCTCAGAAACAGACTCAGGATTCCATTTGCCTTCGGGGTATTCAGGTTCCATACATTCTGTTCTCTTCAAAAGGTCAGGAAAATTAATTGTCCGGTGCACAATGCATTTCCTAGGGAGAATGACAGAGAATCATGGTCCCCGCTCTCAAGCCTGGTAGTGAAAAGACCACAACACAAATATGAATGTACAAACCTCCATCAACTGTCTCTATTCTTCTCTTCTGATTTCCCTTGTTCGAGTTTTAATACATTTCTTCACACTACCATTAGCAACACTGAAAAGGGAGGTGGTTACTGAAACTGCTTCAGTTGTCCACAACTCACCTCATACTGAAGGGTTATCAAGTACCAGGATAAACACTTCACAGCGCATAACCATAAAATCTCCTCTAATTATCTTTTTTTATTCATCTAACCCGTCAGAAAATTCCATTCATAAGCAAAATCATGCAGAAGTAAACAGGTTATATTTAGATTTTATAAAAATCTACCTTTTAAAAACTGGTGCTAGGAGAAAGAACTGTTTTAAAATCCCTCCCTCACCAATGACCTAATTATCTAATTCCCAGCTTATTATCATGAATAATTCTATCATTACAATTATTGCAAGATCTATGAAGAGTCCTTATAGTTTTTCAAAAAAAGAGATAGCATAAATCCATCTCCAGTTCCTTTCCTCCATCAGTTACTTTTGAACATCCAATAGAGCATCAGGTTTTATTTCAGGACTGTCCAACCTTCCCACACTGCAACATGATGCTGTCTTCCACAAAGCTCACTCTCAAGAACTAAGCAAAAGACTTCCCCCCAAAATCTACAAAAATAACCTCAATGTTTTAAGTAGGTTCGTCATTTTGCATTGGGCCTATTCTACCTTATAAGCAAAAAAAAAACAGGTCTTTGAAAGATCAGGAGGCATTGCTCAACATCTGCAGCTAATGATTCAGTGCTGGGAATGTAACCAGTACAGCCACTTAGTTTCTCCTGCAACATCCTTTTTATTTAACCTATCTTTTTCCACATTAATGTCCTGTTATAGTCTATCCTTCAATTCAATATTTGTTCAAGAGTATTTATCAGTCTACCTGCACTAGACTAACTGTTGTATATGAAACCAAAAAAAAAAAAAGGTAGGGGAAGATTCCTCACAAAGCTAATACATACATGATAAGTAGATAAGTTGAGACAACACTGGGAGACAGAAAGCAGAGCATAAGAATAAACGTATAATATTTGTTATTTTCAAGTGCAATATGAACATATATGTAATCTATATCTTCAGTAACTTCACTCTACATAACATAAAAAGGTACATTCTAATAGTATCCTTGGTTTATACAAGAAGTACTGGGCTTGGGGCAAGTAACTGAGTAACATTCCCAAAGTTAAACATTAAGACATCCAAACATCAGCAATCTGAGTCAACAGTCTGCATGCACAGCTATTATTCTATAATGAATGACGTGGCGGTCAGTAGCTGGGAAAGGCCTGAAGGAGGTGAAGTTCAACTGTGGAGGATAAATGTACTTCTGTAATAGAGGCAAGAAAAGGGTCCAAATGTGCTGTGAATTTCCAAGCCACAATAGGGTATCTGCTTGCACCAAGGTCTAGCTCACAGGCCATGTTAGCAGTCATAACAGATAGAGGAATCTCAGATGCTAAGTCTTCCAAGATGGAAGACAAGAAGGGTACAGTAATGAAGCTAATTTTAACTAATTACCGCCATGCACAACATAAAGCGAGACTAGACAGGTTATCTCCTGACTTCAGTGGACTAAAAATGTATTAAGTACATTCCTCATAATGTAACTCTGTGTATAACAGTTATTTCTATTTTTTAAGAGACAAACCCAAGGTCATCTAAAATTAAAATTGGACTCCTTCTATTTAGTTGCTAAAAAAGAACTTCAGAATAGCAAACATACAGAATTTTAACTATGTCTTTCTAGGTATAAAAGCATAATGTTGACTTTCTTAGTATAAAAGCAATATATAGAAGTATATTTCATCTATACTAAGTTAAATTTCCTATGATTCTGATAAATATTTGTCACACAATTCAAACAGTCATAGAAATCTCTCTTTATCCCCCAGTATGCCTAGCTCTACATTCCTTTCTTCATTTTGAGACAGGGTCTCACTATGTAGGCCCAGCTGGTCTGGAATTCACTAGACCACTGTGGGCTGGCCTCAGTCTCACAGCCTCAGCTTCTAGCCATGCCTGCATGTAAGTTTTAATCTGTCACCCATACACACCCACATCCACCATCTGCTCAGCTTGGAATTATAGATGGGACCACAACTGTATCACCTAGTATATATTGCTTATTCCCACACTGATACCAGGTTTGGACACGTTTCCACTTTCATACTCTGGATCTCAGCATTTTGCTTTGTGACTGCGTCAACCAAAAGGCGGGTAAGGCCTTGTGCAAAGGAAAGAAAACTTAAAACATCTCCTAGTTGAGGAGAATAAAAGTTGAGGAGAGAGATGTCACTGGGAATGAAAAAATCAGTGTGGGTTAAAGAAATGAGAAAGGTTTTGCAGCAATGCTGAAACTTGATTGGAGACATGCATAGAACCCTGTTCCTAATACCCATTATAATCCAACAGAGTTTTTTAAAATGAGAAAAGATTTCTGCTCAAAGTAGGATATTAAGAGATTTTAGTAACATTCAATCCTCATAGTCTTCTATCACGAATAACACAGAAAAGAGGATTTATTTTGTGGCATGTGATTTAAACTTTAAAAATTAAATTGGATAAGCAGCTGGGGAAGGAGCTCAGCTGATAGAATGTTTGCCTTGCATGCCTGATACCCTGGGTTCCTTCCTAGCTCGACATAAACTAGGTATATAAGTAATCTCAGTACTCTGAAAGTGTAAGGAGGGATATCAAGAGCTCAAGGCCAGGTTCTCTTCTGCCACACAGAGTTCCGTGCTAGCCTAGAATACATGAGAACTTGTCCTCGAAGAGTTAATGATTAAAATAAAGAATAAAGAATTGCATAGAAAAGGATGTGTGTTTTGGTTTCTGCAAGAATAAAAGCACTGTCCTTAGAAACACATGTATAAGGCCATCAAGAAGATTCAGTGAGTAGAAGTTCTTACAACACAAGCCCAACAATCAGAGTCAATTACCAGAACACCCCCCCACACACAAAAGCCTGATGTAAAAGCTCACATTTGTAATCCTGCCCAGGAGGCAGAGAATCACCAAGAAGTTCACAGGCCAGCTACTCTGGGGGCCTCAGAGCAACAAAACTTGAGACCATGCCTCACCAAGATGGAAGGAGGAAATTAAGATGTGCTCTGACTTCCACATGCAGGCCATGGTCCATGGACACTGGTAAATGCATAGACACATAATGACATATACATATACACACAGATAATACTAGTAAGTAAAATTCTGACTATGAAGCCGAAAAACTATATTGTGATGTCACGGTAATTCCTAGGAAATTGAAGAAATATTTTACTTTACCACTACAAAATTTGGTGGATATTTTTAAAGTTTCACATATTCAAATATGAAGTTTTCTATACAGATGATAGGAAAGGAAAAGTCAATCCACATGTTAAAGTGTTAGGAGGCATGTGGTGCCTCCTAACAGGACACTCTACTCTGCAGATGTGATCACATGGCACAAGATCACTTCTTTTTAGTTACTTGCTTCATAAAAGAATAAGAGTGAATTGAGAAATTTAATAGTACTCGGTGTTTTAATGACATAATTTAGGACTTTCTGGCTAATGTCATTGTTCGTCTCTAGTGTCTATAAGTAAGTTCCGTCAATGTAGTATCTAGCTATAAATTCAATGCTGAAAATAATATAATGATGTACATTTTCCATAGAATCATCTAGCCTCTGAGAATCTACTTTGAGCTAGATTTGTAAAATAATGTAAGTCACTTAAGAGAAGTACAGTTGTTGAAATTAGTATTGTAAATATATTAAGTTGGTTAAAACAATCCGAGTGGTGATTACAATTGTTTTACAATAAAAAATTTTAAATGCAATTTAAAATGACATATATTTATAATGTTTGTAAACCTATAAATGTTTAAATGAACTGTTTAACATATATTTTTAAATATTACTCTAGAAACCCTTTAAATAAGCACAACAGATTTAAAATGGAATTTCAATTAATATTTTAGAAAAAAAGAGGTCAAGGTTAAACTGTTTGTCTTCCTTAAAAAGTCTATAATTTCTATTGTGTCTCTACTTAGAAAAAGAAATTTCAATGGAACTCGGATATTAAAACCTCCCAGGAAACCAACAATAAAGGCTGCTAAGAATTTCACAAGTTTTCCCCCCCTTAGGTGTTAATTAAATGATCATTTAACACTGAAATGTAAACACAACGTTTTCATCTCCTGACAGCACAGCCTATTATAAATCCCGGGTAATAAAAGTCTGGGTGTTAATGCTCTGAACCTAGTTCCCACAACACTCTAAGATGCCTTGTAGTGTCTAAGGTTAAGCATCTAGACACAAAACAAAGCTTGTGCCTACTCAACTTCCAGTCCAGTTTTCCCATCGCCCAGTGACCTAGGTAACACTCTGAGCAATAAAGAATAAATTTAATTTCTCCAGCATTTTGTGAGGATTAGGAACAATTGTTGGCTGCAATGACTTTTTATCCTTGGATTCTTTTTCCTCCAGAGCATTCCCCGGGGTCATAAAGGAGAATTCTGATGGTTTAAGACACAGAACAAACAGAACTTTAAATTAGGCTTTTTTCAATCAATTGGAACTCTTGGAGGGGAAGCAATCAACCTTTCTCTGGGTTGTTCTCATCTATTCACATACTTCAAGCTTTAATCTTTCACTAATGCAAGAATCTTACTATGTTGGGGCAATACTATCTCCTGCCCTCTCTTTCCAGGCTTATTTTACTTTTCGGATTTTTTAAAAACACTTAAATCAAGATGCTATGTTCAGCCCATAAGCATTCATTTGGATCATTTCAAGAGGCACATAAGTTCTCCCAAAAACATTTACACCACAATGTCGTGGTACCCTGGGGTGAGTGATAATGCAGGCAAGTTTTTTTTTTTTCAATTCTCTTTATATATCTATTTTTACTTTTTATTTTGTTGCTTCCATTTCTAGGATTTGGCTTAAAAAGAACTCTGTCAAAGACTTCTAATATCACAACATGACAAAATATTTTGAGTGCACCTCCATAAAATGCTAGGGATGGCCACCACTTCGTTATAAAGAACAGATAATAAATGAGCAAGTACCATTTGCTGCAACTACCTGACTGCCTCTTGCAAGTTCTGCAAGCCACTGGAGTAAGGACAAAAGAAAACAGAAGTACCTTCTGCCTCAAACCCATTTCATTTGGAAACAGCATTAAATTTAGAGTGCTAAAAGTTTAAAAAAGGTAGTTTAAAACACACTTGAAACTACACATCCAGTTTACATAGAGATGGCCATGTCCCACAATTTCACTTTCTATCCCTATGTAATGAGACTGTGGGTTAAAAACTTCATTGTTTTAGAAATGAAAATTTCCCTAGTAGTAAAAATGAAAGTTCAGACACCTGACATTAATCTTATGAACAGAGTTCAGAACAGTCTCTCTTGATGTTGAAGGAGTTTATTTAGCATCTCCTCTTCTTTTGTTTTATCACTCAGGCGTACACATCATTAAAATGGGAATTTAATGTGCACTAACATATTTCCTTAGTCACAGCTACTGTGTTCCCATTCCTAATTCATCTGTATCCATGTGAGTCATCAACTGGGAGGAGTAGAAGATGGCTCATTAAGAATATCCTGGCTATGCTACACCTTCTGTAGCCAGATAAGAAGAAAGAGAATTATAAAAGTGCACATCTTACATCAGTGTATAATGCTGAAGACAGTGAAGTGGCTGGATGTATTTCCCATTATTTCACTGGGGATGGATTGGAGGGTAGAACAACAGAAGCAGGAACCTGGCTGACTTGGTGTACATCGCGAGGACTGTCAGGAGATGGTAATGACAATGGCAATATACCTTCTACCCTACTTAAAATGTGCTTTGGAATGCAGAATCAGAATGCTGAGGTGTGGCATCCCACAAAGTAGATAATATGATCTTTCTCATTATACAGGTAAGAAAATTTTATTCTAGAGGCAGTTTTCAAAGATAACCCCAGTTATTCAAGTTCATGTGCAAATTCTACTTTAACCCGCCTTCTTCAAAACATGACTAAAGTTAATTTCAATGGCTGAACATACAATGTAAACATGGAAATACATTAAGATGATTTCAGTGTAACTACCCGCAATACCTTGTCGAGGAATAATATTTATGTGAGGTCTAGTATCCCAATTATAATATCGAGATTGCTGTGACAATTTAAAGCTTTACAATCAAGGTTTAAAAGTTAGCCAGTAATGTGCATATAATAATATCTTTTAGACTTGAAAATGACATATTTAAATTAAATGCTTTAGAGAACCTTACAGCTCTCAATGAACTCTCTAAGTTTTAATTTACATGTTAGCAAAAGCTGAGACCCAAATACCACATCACATGCCAAGATGCATATTACATCAGATGCTCCCTTCCCGGCATTATTATAGTCTCCAAAGCCGAGTATGGAGTCCATGGATATTTATAGGGGGAGTTAACATGATGTCAAAAGTGCCTGTATTTAATAGGCAGAGCAGGTTTTGAACAGCCTCCTTGCTCTGGATCTTCCCCTGCCAAGGCCTCAGCTTGTGGATTACACACTCAGAGTCCATTTTGTGGGTGCAACAGAATTTCTGTATCTTGAATCAAACCTTCTACTAGCAACTTCTTTGAAGGACAAACCGTCAGCATCAGGCCTGGAAAATGTTAACTACAACCTTAAACTTTGTTAGCTTTATAACCTCTAGTTCCTAGAATGACAAGTTGACAAAAAAAAAAAATCAAAAGTAGTTCTGTTGACTAATTTGTACAGCTTTTATTTCCTCTGAGAAGCAGCAATGGCTACTCTGAAATATGTTCACTCTTGCATGAATGTTTCTTTTTCCACCTAAAAATAAATCTTTGGTAGCACACACCTATTAATGACTGTGGCATTCAGGAGGCTGAAGCAGGAAAATTGTCACAGTTCTTGGTTAGAACTGTCACAGTGAGTTCCAGACCCAAAGAGGTTGCAATCTGAAACTTTGACTCAAAAATAAAAACAAACAAAAATACATGATTTATTATTTAAATAAAACCTTTGGATGATATAACTGCAATCTTTTAATTTTTATATATGTCTATTTTTAACTGGGTAAAATAGACTCACTTAGACCAAACCAAAATAAGTAATACATTACTTAATAAGTAATAAAGGAGTTTTGAAGACTGGAAGTTAACACTTCTCTAAATATTTTTTGGTCTTGCTGACTCTTTGTTTTCAAACATAAGGAGTCAATGCACCCCTCCTTACCAAAGTGTGAGTACACAATACACACAGTGTTTCCACACACGAAATTATGAGGCAGATAGGCAACCTTCATTAGAGCTTTGAATGGAGGTATAGGAAACTCTGTGACAGCCTCTGTAGGCACTGGTAGCTATCACGCACTGAAGCTCCTTCCAAGAGTAATGATGCCCATCTGGCTGGACAATGGTAACCGTAGCAACTGTAACTTGCAATTCCTGGACAGCTAATGTCGGATTTATTGTGGCAGGGGCCAAACAGGCCAGAGTAGAATGAAGGAGGACACTGTGGCATCTGATACCTCCAGGGGCCCACACTTTAATCAGAGCCTGCAGAAATTAATTCAGGACGAATTTTTATACAGTTCCACTGTCTTATTCTGTTTTTATGCTTGACTACAAGAATTCTAATGAGCCTCTCTTGACATGCAAAAACATGGAGGTTGGTTCTATATAAATGTAGCACTATGTCAAAGGAAAATACATTGCTTAAGTACAAAACGGATCATTATGACTACGCTATGTTTAATGATACCGTCTGATGTTCAGAAAACTAAGGGAACTAAGTATTTAGTTAACCAAGCTATCCTTTAAATTTAATTTGGCGTTCTATAATTCATAATACTCTCTCAGGGTTAATACTTGCTCATTCAAAATGCAAACCCTGAACCCAACAGAGACATAATTCAATACATCAAATACTTACTGAGACCTCACAAAGGTCAAGTCTCACACAAGACCCTGGGGGATATTAAAAGAAAAATATTTTCATAATATATGCATGGAGAATATTGGTAAGCATAATTATATAAACAAAACTCAGATTATAATTCACAACTATAAAAGTGGTTTATTTTTCTGAATTTTAACAAACTTTTCACAAAAATGTGTGCTATTCCTGAAAATATTTAAAAAAGGGAATCACTAAGGCTTTTGCTATGATGGTGAAGAAAAGAGAAATAAGGACAGCTTAAATGTGTATTTATTATATTAGACAAATTAATTTTTCATCTTAATCAAACAAAAATTTGAAGTTGTCCTTTCTAAAAGTTCTAGTCAATATAGTTATTAGACAACATTTTAAGAATCTAAGCTTTTTATGACAGCAAATGAATTACAACCTGATAATCAGTTTAAGAAGTCAAAATATATTTGTCTCAGGTAAGAATTCACTAAGCCATAAAAAAGTTCCTTGTTTTAAATAACAATATTTATATCTTAGGTAATTTAGTGGCCCCAAAACTCACTGAGGATAAATTCCCACTTCTGGAACATAGAAATTATACTCAAAATAGAGTACTAAAGTACGCCACTGGGACACACAGAGTTATTTTTTGTTTATTGTTTGTTTTCTTTGGATTTGTTAAATATTAGTGAAAAACAGTTTCTGTAAAATGTCTTGGAAAGGCAGGCTTAAGTTAGACTTCTGGGTAAATACAGTAATACTCAAAGAAATAAACTGAAAACCACAAGCCAAATAGTTATGACCAGATGCCTAACCACAGTACCATCAATGGAGTTCCCTTCTAATGAGCCTGGATTAGCGGCTACAAACTCAGATCGGACATCATGCATTATACACTTGTAAACTGCCTGGAAGGGTAGGCTTATCAGGAGGCTCTGTCATTGCTATTCAGTGGGTTCAGCCCATCAAGGTCAAGCTCTTCAAGGCCAATGCCACCCTTCTCAGTTAACTACCTCCACATTGCTCCAAAAAGAGCTGTTGCCACTCTTAGGCGGATCATAAAAATGCATAAACTCAGAATCAAAGGAGGAGTCAAGGGAGGGCGGAATGTCCCTTGCAGAAGTTGGGAGGACTGTGCTCTGCTTTAACCTTCCACCTATCACCCTTTACTTTTCCTTTCCTTACACTTTCCATCTGTCAACAAGTGCTTGTAATTTTATTACACTGTCCTGTAGTTTATGCAGAGTTGGTATTAATTTACAGAGTTCTGTTAATGGGACTGGATGAATGTTGATGCTATTTAAACTAGTCTCCTGCTCCAACAAACACAGCTGCAACTGTACTAGTATTTCTGAGCAAACATTTTGACCTGAACACGCAGTGCTCTTTCAGCCCGTCCAAAGAGAAATTGGAGCAGACAGCAAAGGAAAAGCATATTTGGCCGCTAGCAGCAATCAACCATGTCAAATCGTAATTCGTATACAGTGTGCCCTCTTTTCTTTTATGTCCCATTTAGAGTCGGCAGAAGGCATCAGTGCTTCCCCTGGCATCTCATTTTCAGCCAAGAGTCAAATGGTGATTATTCATTACAAAAGCTCAAAGAAAATCTATATAATGTCCAGTTCATAAGATAGCTTTCATCTAAGGAAGCAATGCTAAAAACCAGATGCCAGCTTATGAGCTATATGTTAAACTGGTTAACTTTCCACTGGTGATGTACAGGGGAAATGTAGTTTCAAAAGATAAAATAAAAAACAGAAAAAGAAGATATTAATAACATCAATTAGGGAAAAATAAGCTCTACAAGTGTCCCTTGCCTGTATTGTAGATACATATGGCTTTACTACATTAAACATCTAGGCAACAACGGATCTTTACTATATGAATGCAGCAACCAATCAAGTACTTTATTTGTGCTAATACTTCCCTATTATTTTCTCAGATTTCTACATCCCTGTTTCCAAGACTTATCCTTCTTGTAAAATAATGATTCGTTTCTGAATGAACATTTCAAATAATACTTCTGTCTATAGATTTGAAAACGTTTCCCTCTGCTACAATATTTATTTCAGGTGAGCTACTGGACACCTGTACCACATGAAAACATAAATGAGCCTGCATCCTTGTCCATCTTATTTATCTTAGCCCTGTCATCAGCTTTATAAGCTTTTATCTCTTTGCTTGTTAAGGACTCTTAATGATGGTAGTTTAATTTAATAAGTAATCAGTATCATTATTAGGTAGTCGCATACAGCTTGTAACTTTTTCTCTCAAGAGAAATACCATTATTCACAATTCACCCTATTCTATCCTTGTGAACCAATCAATTCTCAATTCAAAAACAGATTCTAGATTTGAGTATACATGTACAAACTACACTCCGATGACTGTGGACCTAGCACTCAGGAGGCTGAGGCATGAAGATAGCCACAGTATATGGCCAGCCTAGGACATATTGTGTGTTTTAGGTTAATTTGGGCCACAGGGTAAGAACATTCAAAACGTTCCTTCATTCAAAAACAAAGGAAGGGATGGAGGGAGGGAGGAAGAGAGGAAAGGAGAGAGAGAGAGAATTAGGAGAAAGGAAGAAAAGAGAAAGGAAGAAAGAGAATTAGGCCTTCAGATTTCTATTTACTGAACAGTACACATTCAACCATCAAATGATGAGATACTCTGTCGGTATTAAACATGACACCATCAAAATACGACAGGAATACCACAACATTATTATTTCTACTGAAACTTATCCTACCCAACAGGTAAAATATCTGCTTCCATTATTCTCCAGGGAAAATTATTCCAGCCAAACAGGCATATAAAAATCCCAAGTGTATTTTCTAGCAGCCCATTTTACCTTTTTTATTTTATTTAAACAAAGTATGTCAATTCAGCAACAATGATACATTTTAGAATGATATCAAATAGTGAAAAAAATCAAGTTTCTCGGTGTTTTCAAGTTCCTGAGAATGTTATTCTTTGAGATGCCATAACAATAAATCATTTCCTTTTCTTAGGCATGCCTTTAATTAATTAGAAAACATCACTGCAGTCTTTGGACCCTGATTCTTCTCAAAGCTTTCATGTACCTTTTCATATGGAAGCTGCAGAAAATCTTACAAATATGTAGGAGAGAATGCCTTTGTTCTACTATGTGACATTGTCAGAGGTCGAAATGTTAAGCAGTATGCAGTATATGTTGTTGGGGGCTAAAAATGCACTGAGCCATCTGAAACTCCTAAAGAAAGCAATCCAAGTTCTTCTAGAGAAAAGAGCAATACTCTTATTTCTCAGAGGCAGTGTAGGGACATTTTTACATTTTTCCCTTCTACAATGGAATGATTTCAATGTCAGACAGGAGGCACTCCTTATAAGCAGTACATACCCCAAGCAGCATGCTTTGATGCCATGTGCACTGCTAACACAGTATCAAGTCAGCAAGATCAGCACATACAAACCCCAAATCAATTCTTTTAAGTTCCCTCAACTCCAATGATTAAAGCAGAAAGAGGAATATTATTTAAAAACGACTGTGGGGACTGGAGAGATGGCTCAGTGGTTAAGAGCACCCACATAGGGACTAACAACTGTTCAGTTCCAGAAGATTCGACACCTGATTCTGGCTTCCATCAGCATTGTACAACACAGAAGTACTTACATACATGCAGGCAAAACATTCAAACACACAAAATAAAAGGACACAAATTAAAAAAAAAAAAATTGAACAGCAACTACGTAGCCATTCATAGAAACAGTAAGTACATATATTTAAGTTTTAACAGATGTATGTATGTGTATATATATATATATATATACATACACACACACACACACACACACACACACATAATTTTTATAGTAGGCCACATCCTACTTCTTGGAAAACAATAAACCCCTGAGAATATTTTAAAGGAAGTTTCTTTGATTTAAAAAAAAAAATCCTTAAATATGGCCCATTAAGTCAGAAACATCACAAAGGAGAGAAGCAGCCAGAGAGTTTGGCTTTCCTCACAGGAGCAATGTCAGGAAAGGAAGATGTGGAGGGCAGCTGGGAAAGTTCTCTATGCGATGAAATAAAGTATCAGGAGGACTCAGATACCCTGACTTCCGTGTGCGGTGTGGTGGAAGAATGCTCCCCTCCCTCTGGAACTGATAACTGAGTATTGAACTTGTTGGCCACAAAGTCTTGGCTATGAAGTCAAGTTTGGAAAACAGCAATATGCTCCCTTTCTCTACAAATGCTGCCATATGGGACTTCCTCAGCACCCAGGTGGGGCCACTCTAAACAGTTTACTCCGTATATCCCAGCAGTTATTTCACAGCACACTTGAACATCAATAATCACTGCTATTTTTTTCCAACACTTTGAAGTTTATCTTCCATCTGTGCAAAATTATGCATGCAGCTGAAAATTTAATTTTCAAAACGTTTCACAAATGTATTTTCACTATTACACATTAGGTCAGCGAACAAGCATTGCTGAAAGGACAAGCAGATTCCAGGTAATACTCATAATATGCCTCTTTAAAGAACAACATCCCTAACCATCTATGACATATTTGATATAAAAACCTTGCCTTACACCATTGATATTGCAGACATTGTAGTTCTGGCTTCCAAAGAAACACGAAGGAACTTACTGAAATCTTTAAATAGATTGTGATATATTTGCAAACTAATAAACACTACTACTGAGTACAGAAAATACCAAAAAAGCCAACATATTTTTACAAGAAACACTGTCAATTTCCTCTTAGGAGGAATCACTACAATGATTTCACCCTTCCAAATTCAGTTTCCATTAACTAATAGGCAAATCTCACCATCACCACATAACCAAAAACCAAAGAAATAAAGCATTTGCAATAACGCACACCGAAACCATGAAATGCTACATCAGGTAAAGCCATTGGAACCAATGAAAACCTTTTTATTTCCTTCTAACTACAGATCTATAGCAAACAGATTCCAGGATAGCACAAGGAAACAGATCCAACACTGTTTTAATAAAATACAAGGTACAATCCGAAGCAAGGACAGCTTTCTGTGTCTACTTACAGCCTGTAGAGCTTCGCAGTTCCAAGAAACAGCAGCTCAGGAAGCAGCTGAAGGTGATTTCTGTTTAACCGCCTTTGGAAAAAAACAAAATCAAAGTTTATGTTAGCTTGAATATACATGGCAATGAGGCTGGGATTTGGCAGTGACACGCCTCATCTTGTGCTTCCAGAAAGAATGGAATGGCATTCATAAGAATTCAAGCACTGCAAATCAAACATTGGTCATACCTTTTGTTACAGGGCTCTTTAATGCAATATCCCATCATGCTTAGTCAGGTGATGATTATAGGGGCATAAACTCTCAAGTGAAAGCCGGCAACCAGAGGACAGGCAATGAAATAGGATTTCCTGACTCGGACACTACTTCAATAGAAGGCAACAGTATTACAATAAACTCTGTATTAAAATAATTAATTATTCATACAGTCTCAAATGGCCAAAAATTTTGGTCCAAAAACTGTGGGTAGATGCAAATTTCAGTTTTGCTACCTATTGTCTTATGTGGGGGAAAAACACGAGAACGTATCTGTAATCAAAAGAAAAGCAATAAAGCTCAAACTTCACTCCAAACCTCTCCAACCTTCACTGAATGTAATTAGTTAATTGAGTATTTATGTGATGCTTTAAAGGGTGTAGCTGAGATCAGGATGTTTCAGATGCCTTAGGAAAGAATTAGATTATAACTCTAACTAAATGTAAAGCTTGATCTATGTATGCTACTGAGCTCACTGGGGCTGGGCACACCAGGTAAGCAGAGTGGCCAGGTTCCATTTCTGAGGTACAGTGTTCCAACCCTATCTATTGTTAAGTAAATGACATAACAAATATAATTATCTACTGTTCTGTGTTTTATAAATCTAAATATACTGATAACCAGCCAGTGGAGAACATGTACACAAGTGATGTACAAGCTTCTTAACTTCAGAATCAATGTCACACTGAAAAATCAGAAACTTATCTTAAGTCTTCCTTCAAGACAGATGTTATAGGGAATGAATATGCGGGAACATCTGTCCTGATATATTTAAAGGATCGTCAGGTAGCCATAAGAAGGTATTTAGTCTGTAGCTAGTCACAGAGAGGCTGATGATTGCATTTTCTAAGAACATAGATAATAAGCAAGTCCTTCCTTGAAGTTACTTCAAGGCAGGAAGGCCTGCCTGTAGAAACTCTCCACTTTCAGTCGTATACATTCAAGCAGAGGCTATGAATTTTCTATTCTTCTGAGGAGCAAACAGTGAAAAGAAAGTGTGTATTAAAGGAGAGCAGGACAGGTGAACTGCAGAGCCTTACAGTTCTGGGAAGCCAGAATTCAGTGCAGGTGACCAGAACCTGAATTATCTAAGTGCAGTACGGAACTGCTCATCAGCAATGCCTTTCTGGGCACTTAATAAAATACTCACTAATAAAACTTTACTCCAAGGCAAGGAAAGAGGAAGAGCGACGTACTGGTAAAGGGAGGATATCCTGCCCCTTTACAGAATTTTTATTAAAAAAATAATCGAATAATATTAAAATGAAACCAAAAAAATTTCTTTTCTTTCTTGGCTGCAATGATTCTGAGGGAAGTGTGCTTCCATAGTCTATAGTTTTCTAATGTCAATAGAATATAGCTTAATTTTTACTTCTTAGAGAAGTATTTCAAAAAAAATCAATTACTGCCAGGCAGAGTGGCTCACGCCTTTAATCTTAGCACTTGGGAGACAGAAGCAGGTGGATCTCCATGAGATTGAGGTCAGCCTGGTCTACACAGAGAATACCAGGGCAGTTGGGACTACAGGGAGACCAGGTCTCAAAAACAAACAAACAAATACAATAAAAATTTCTAAATCAATTATAATCATCTGTAACAGTGGAAATGGGAATTTTTCTAAGCAACAATTCCTTGATGTATGCTCAAAGAGCAAAACCTGACTTCTAAAATGACAGACATGGGATTTCTTAATCCTATTCCAAGCACTGGATTTAGCAAACCTCAGCTGATTCTTCAGACCAAACAGGCATGCAACTTCAAGCCTCAAAATGAGTCCCTACAAAGAGCCTTCCATACAGAGCTTTCTCCTTAAAGTACCAAATGTACTCTTTTAGATCCTCTGTGAAACTTCCCAGCTCTCCTATGTAAAGTTAGCAATTCCCTTGGCCGAGTCCCCAGAGCATTTGGTAAGAGCTCCTTGCACTGTAAAATATTTACCCATGTTCTGGTCTCTTTCCCACTAGGCTGTGAGCTCCTCAAGTGTGAAGACCCAATCTTTGTGCTCCTTCCTTTTTCTCTGGCACTTACTAGATTTGAACTGTATTAATAGACAAAGAAATAGCCTGTTCTCATTCAGCACTACCCAATCTTGCCTGGCATTTAGAAGGTTCTTATTATGTTGAATGAGAACAGACTGCTCTCTTTGCATTTTGATATAGTTCACTGAGGGCCCAGTATATACGGTTGATATCAGAACCACTTTAGTCCAGCTGACTCCCTGAGCTACCAGTCACTTTCCCGCTCACCAGATCCTTATCACCCAACCCGACTCCTTATACATGACAAAGCAGCTAGGTATACCTGTAAAGTCCCCCTGCTCTTCTCCCACTCACACATTATCAGCAGCAGCTAGAAGACAGAAGGAATTCAATGTATTTAAATAAACTTTGATATGTGACTGACAGCTGCTACCATCTGGTTAATGGATCTGGATCAGTGGGACTTCATATTATGAGACAAACACAGGTAGTATCTTTTTCTTGATTATTACAATCATTTTCAAATTCTCAGTGATTCTTAATTCACTCCCCAAATAGCAGCTAACGCTTATTAAGTGAATCACTTCATTGACTCTTCCCAACATCCTCATGAATGAGTATCACACTTTCAAGTGCTTTGGAGAGAAAGCTACACCTCAAAGGTAGAGTTTGGATTTTGCTTCAGATGATATGACTTCAAACATTGTGAATCAAAGTCTGTGCTCATAAACAATAATTCAAAATAATGTAAAGTTGACATTTTCCTTTTGAGTAACCTTTCATTTTGAACATAGTTTTATGTAGTTCATTTCTAAACATCGTTGTACTAATGAAAGGTCAAGGTTTTGCTGTTATTTTTTTGTTTGTTTATTTTTGGTTTGTTAGTTTTTGAGACAGAATTTCCCTATCGTCCCAGCTGTCCTGGTCCTTAGTATGTAGACCAGGCTGGCCTGGATCTCACAGAGATCCACCTACCTCTGCCTCCCCACTGCTGAGATTGAAGGCATGCACCACACACATGACATGAACTTTTATTTTTAGTAAATACTCGCTGTGGGAGGCTAGGGAAGTGGCTCAGCAGGTAAGGTGCTTGCTGCCCATAGATACAAGCCTGGAAGGCTGAATTTGAGTTGCTAGAACCCAAGTAAAGGCTGAGAGAAAGAATTCCACAAAATTTTTCTTTTACCTACACATGCACAATAAAAATAATAATAAATATTATTACTTAATATTTATAATTAAGTAATATTAATAATTAATTAAGTTACTGTCTTGCTGTTGCTCCAATGGTAGAGTACAGATTATAGTGTCTTGCTTTTTTCAACTTCACCCCAACTCAGTTAACATATAACCTCAAGGTAATCATCCATCCAACTCAAAATGCAAAGCTAAAACAGTTTTCTCAAAGACAGTGAAAAAGTGAACTTCACATTGACACATATTTCAGATGCATGTCTGGTCCCAAATACAGTAAATGTTACTATAAAAGTGTATTAATTTCAATCCTACCTCCATTGCATAAACCATCAATGCTAAACCTAATTGGCTTCCTTTTGGTATCTCAGATGAAATTTCTACATTTATGTAAAATGCTTTTCCTTCTAGCATGGTTAAAGCACACGCGTTATCTGAAATTACAAAATAAAAGTTAATTTTTCCACAGTTCTTTCACTTAGCTTGTTTTGAATAAAATTTTTAAGAATCACTTTCAGTACTGATCTCATTGATGATTTTATCCTTTGTCCTCCATGCCAGGGAGGCCAGCACTTGTTAATAACAAGCACTTCTTCCTTTCCATTAAACTCTTACTAGTATTTCTCTAGATATTAGGAATTTAAGAAATTCTCTGAAATAAATTTGTAGAATTTGTACTTTTTTCACATCTCTTCTACTGATCAGGTAAAGAAATTCAGAATGAAGGTGGCAGAAAGAGAGGTGAATAAATATAGTATACGCCTATTTTAGGAGATGAGATAATTCTTAAACTCAACTATTAAGAAATATGAAAGTGTGTTAAAATTCCTACCTAGAGTTCTTAAGCACTGTCACACATTGTGTGAAACTGTGCAGACTATCCCACTAAATGCCACACTGCCGCATCTCAATAACTGGCCCTATCTTTAATTTATTATCTTTATTTTATGTATATGAGTGTATTGCCTATATGTGTGTAAGTATCCCTGTGTCGAGCAATGCTGTGGAAGTCAGAAGAGGGCATTAGATTCCCCCTGTAACTGGAGTTACAGATGGTTGTTAGCCACCATGTGGGTACTGAGAATTGAACCTGGGTCCTCTGCAAGAGCAGCCAGTGCTCTTAACCACTGAGCCATCTCTCCAGCCCTTAATAACTAGCCATATTTTAAAGGTGAGGAAACTAAAGTTTATAAAGACCAAGCAGTGTGATTAAGGTAACACACTGGAATTGAAATTCAGGGTTTTCTGGAGTCTCTCTTACCTAATATTTCTTGGTTCAGAAAGAAGAAGAATTTATATGTAGCTAGAAAGCACACTCAACAACAGAACTGGTGAGCATCTCCTGGTGTTCTAGCAGAGAATATTAAAAGGCACCTGAAAGCAGGGGAACTAGATGATCACATCCACACTCATCTCCAGCCCAGATATCTGCCCCTAGCTATTGCTCTACAGTTGTCTTCCTGCATCCAGAGTGAACAGAGGCTGAAAAGAAAGGCAAATGCTTTTCATAAAGGCTGTCCTAAAGTGAGAGCCCAGCGCCCATAACAGGAAATCAGGCCCATCGTCCTCAAGATTCCATTCCAGAAGCATTTCCACCAGTAACGCCTATAGTCCACCAGATGTAACTTGTTTTGTTAAAAGGAAAATGTATGTGAAGTCCATGCAGAAAATTTTCTCCTTCTAAGTAAGCTTGTGAAATCAGGCTAAAAGGCATAATTCAAGCAGAAAGGTATCCAAAAGCAATGAAAGACAGAATTAAATGAAACATATTTGACATTCACTGCTTCCACAAATACACTGAAACCGTGCAAACCAAACTCCTCATTTCAGGGGAAGCATAAAGGACACAGCATCCAGCAAACATTGTCACAAAGGATGAGCCCAAAACAGATGTGGGAAAAATAAACAGCCTTGCTGCCGCAGAATTTATAAAATAGTCCACAATGAGCAAGCGGGCCTTACCACCGACTGACTTCAAGGCCCATAAAAACACACTGCATTGAACGCTGGGCTCCACTTGTAACAGCACACTTGTAGGAAAGCTTTCTATGACCACAGTCAGTAAACATCATTTTTAAAAGTCCATACTGCTTAGAAATGCATGGGAATTGTGGCATTTAATGGCTATCAATCATTCAGAGCTTTCTATTTTTTTTTTAACTTTATCAGGTATGCATGCTCAGTCTCTGCTCGTTTAGTGTATTTCTTTGAAGAGAATGTCTATGAAGTCAACTATAGGGATTTTAAAGGCGGTGTAAAGATGACACAGAAGAATTCCTTGATGTGAGCTAGGATTCTCTGCCAAGGAGATTAACATTGTTAGTTTCTCTTTACAATAAGAAAAGGTAAGCATGTATTAGGTAGCATACAAGCTTGCAAGATTACTCAGTGGAAGGATTCTGAATATTGCTGAGGGAACGAGGATAAACAGTACTATCCTTGAGAACAGTCCACAGCATATTCTGCCCTGAATGCATGCATTGCAGCCTACATCACAGTCTTCCAGCTTTTCCCTGTCATTTCTCTATGAGCAGTGTACTCATGGTGAGAGGATGAACACTGTAGCATCTCAGGGAAAAACACCCTTCACGTATCTGTTCATGAAATACAGTGTTTGCTCTGATTGAGTCTCTAACCAAACTGGATCTAGATTTTTCTAGATGAAAATGATAGTTTTCTCTTTATGAACTTGGTAGAAACTGCAAAAATATTGAAGTTAGCAGATTTACTTGCAAGCATTCCCTTACAGAGCTACATTTAAAATTTTTTAGAACTCATCTTTTCAAGCAAACCATCCAATGACAAAGTCAATAGGATCAAAAAGTGCCACTTTAAATACAAAGAATGGAAGGGTTTAAAAGAAGTATCTACTGCAAAAGCAGACAACTGCAGTGCTGGTAAGAAGAGATGTACCTTAGTAATTACTTGTATTTAAAAAGTGAGGAAATTGAAGCTTTTAAAAATAAAGCAGTGTCATCAGGTTTGCACAAAGGATTTGAAATTCAGAGTTTCCTGAAGTCTGTCTTATATTATGTTACTGATTTTTAGAATGCAAAAGAAAGCATAATCAACAAGAGACCAGGTAAGAGTTTATCTAGGATTTCAGCAGAGGATTACAAGGTATCCAAAGCCAGGAGTAGCTAGATAATCCACACACATATACTCTCATCACCAGAGCCTAAAACAGCCTCTCATGGCTAGTAGTCTAGGTCTGCATCCAAACCCTTTGCAATCCCTTTAACAAAGGATTCAGGTGATTGTGATGTCCCATCCAAAGCCTAATAGCCAAGAGTTTCCATGCCAGGCTAGTGGTTCCCAGGAACACAAGCCAGGCATATACAAATGTATTATAGTAGAATCAGTATAAATATCAAAATATCTTTAAAATGATAACCCTTCCTCACATTCTTCTATTAAAATAAAGGAATTTTATAAATTTCAAAAGGAGAGGTTTTCTCTAGTACAGCATTGAGGTAGGTACTCTAAGCTGCCACAGAAAACCAAAGGACAGCAGTCAGAGACTACAGCAAGACCACAGCTGTGCATAATGTCAGTGAGCAGCACAAGTTCACACCAGCCCAAGGAATTTCCAAGCATGGCATGTTGGTGCGCATCTTTCATCCCAGCACTCACTCAGCAGGCAGAGGCAGGCAGATCTTTGTGAGTTCAAGGCCAGCCTGATCTACAAAAAGAGTTCGAGGTCAACTGGGGCTACAGGGAAACCTTGTCTCAAAAAATGTATTATTTGCCAATGGAAACAATGAATTAATAACTTTACGTAGAAAATTGAAGATCTATTCAGTCTTCTGTTAGCTATAAGAAAAAGTGTATTCAAGTATCCTGATTTTTTTGCTCTAACTTACTTGTTTTTGCTTTGTTTGGGCTTAATTGATTTGGATTGAATCAATGAGTAAAATATCTTCAGCACATTTCTCTTAAACTTTCTTACTATACAGCAGGAGCCATGGTATTGCAATGTGCAAGATAAATATTCTCAATGTTTTATTTTTTCCCAGATCAACAGTACTGATGACAGTACAAGAACATCCCAAACACTCTGCCACCAAACATGTTAGATCTGGGAGTACAGTAGCAAGTCTCCCAACATGAAGTGACATGTGTGTGTGAAGGGCAGGCAGGAGTAAAATCTATTCCCTTTAAGAGATCCAAAAGTACATGCTGATGGGGTTTTCATCATCTGATGCTGTATCCCACAGGACAGAAAAAGGGAGAGGTTAGGAAAGAAAGAAGGGAGGGAAAAGAGGAAGAAAAAGTGTTGAGAGGCAAGGTAAGAAGCAATGCAGAGACGGCAACAGAGAAAGAAAAAGGAGGAAGCAAGGTCACCTTGACAATTCGAAATTTTTGCACTGCCCTCCTTTAATGAAGTGGCAACATTATCTTTATTTGTAGCTATAATATTTTGAATTATAGGCAATATATTTCTTATTCCATAATAACATCAAATTCTACATGAAATGACCTTGCTTTCACCAATGTTTTTTTTTAAAAGCATCATTATTATCTACTGCTTTTAGATGGATCTTCTTTCCCTTAATTAAGTTAAAACTTCATTGCAATAAAATATGTAAAAAGCAGGGAGCATAAGTGAAACATTCACAAAATATCTAGATGTCCTTTACAACTGTTGCTAAAGTGATAATGACTTAGAACCATAAACAACACACGAAACATAAAGTTGATGTTTTTTTATATTGTTTTGGGTTTTCAAGCAAGATTTTTAATTGTCATTCTTCATTATTACAACATAAATGGTCTTTAATGCATCTTTTCATAACTTGGAGTTCAATTTAAAATTTCTCACCTAAAGTATTAAAGATCACGTAAATTATGCAATTCATGGTTTAACATCAATTAATTCTTTCCTGTTTTTTACACTACCCACTGCAGTTTTGTGAGAAAGCAAGCAATTTTGGTGCATTTAATGACTCTGAAAATAATAGAGGTAATATGCCATAAGACATAATAATTTGAACATGGCACTCACTGGGTATTTTCTGTATTTTTGTTATTTAAAATAACAAAGTGAACAAAATTTAAAATAGTTTGTTTCACAATAACTTTGAATGCATTTCTTAGTAACACTGCCTTTCACTTAATTTATTTAAAAATAAATATTTGAAAAGTGTATCCACAATGTCCCTAAGAAATGGTTTTGAATTCCAGAGTCCCAAGGAGATGAATTGGCTGTCAGATAACAATGTGGTTCCATCAGATGGACTTGGCAGTTGTAAACAAAAGGAATTTTCTCAGCTTTTCCTCACAAATATGAAATATTTGCTCTTGGCCAACAGCTGGGGTGATTTAAAGAAGTCTTGCATATCTATTAGTTTTCATTCAAAATTACAAGTCCTCCTCCCACTTTGAACCTCTGAGTTTCGCTTCACAGAACAGAAAATTGTTTATGGATGAAGGCACATTCTCAGGGCAAGTAAAAGTCAGAAACTATATCCACTGACAACTCCAATCAAATTTCAGATTATATGGCATCTGATTAATAATTTTTAGGAAAAGCTAATTTATTCAAGGTTGAATTTCATTAAAATTCTGAAGGGGCTCAATAAATGTGAAAAGGTATGTATTGTTCTCATGTTCTTAAAGGTTGAAAAATACAATATAGGTGTGAGTGGCGTGGAAAGTCGTGCAGACTTCTGTTATTTAAAATTTGTTTCAGAATCAAATTATAAGTACGCTCATGATATATTATTGACAACAGTGTTTAGTGATCAAATGTACATTTAAATTATTCATTTATTTAAATTTATCAACACTAAAATATCTTTGTGAGTTGCTCACTAGGAAATAGGTATTGAAAATGTCAATGAAGTAGATGAAAAAATAAATGCTACCAGAGTCCTTTTATATATTCAAGATGTGTTATGAACTGAACAACTCAGCTATGAACACAATTAAATGTTTATCTTGCGTTCATTTCCCCCAGCAGTAGTTCAAGGTAGGTATTTTAAATGAATGTATTTATTAGTCCACAATTATATTCACAGCGCCTAATTTGTAAAATTTATTTGTAACGGGAAAACTTTTATAGAAAAGTAAAATAGGCATTCCCATGTTTTACTTAAGATGCTAAAAATATAGCCTCCATATACACGTATATCCTTAGAAATTACAAGCCATGTTTTCAGTCTCAGGTAATTACACAGAATGAACTTCTGCCCTTGTGCTCAATGAATCTGAATACAAGCTGTGCCAAAATGAACACACGTAGGTAGAAATAAAAATTTTACTTTTACTAAAGAGAGTGTTAAACCTGGCATAGAAACTTATTAAAATAAGTATTACCATTGTTAATAAGGCTTTTACTTGCTCTGAAATTGCAAACCTACTGAGCCTGATAATCAAGACATATGATCTCTATAATTCATATTTCACATTACTTTGTCTATAATTTATGGTTTTAGATGTAAACTTTGTTTATTATAGATAGGTACTGTGAACATAATAAAGGTCGAGGAATAGATATCAAGTTATAAGATGCATGTCAGAAAAATATATCTTAATGTATGAGGTCTACCTTTAAACTTCATGGAAAAATGTCAGCATTGATTGACCACAAAGGTTTCACTTTAATAATCTTTAGGTTATTTTAATCCAGCAGACATATTCTAGAAGCTACTATAAAATAATGAAATAAAATTGTGACTATTACTAGCAATGTTCACTGTGTTAAATATCTAAAAATTAAATCACCAGCACCAAAACGGTTTAAAATTGCTTCAGATTTGATGCAATGACACACAGAGTAACAGTGAGGAAACTTACATAATTCCTAGCAAAAAAAAAAAATCCCTCTATTTTCCATAATTTACCACTAATGAAAGTAAAATTCTGCATAAACAAATAAAATAGTACATCTTTGAGTGCCAAAAGCAAGGGTTACCAAAGAAATAAATATATCAGGAAAGTATATATGAACTTTCTTGCTTTAGCACAAATTCAAATTCTTTAACCAGAACTTCACCTGTCAGTTCAATCTGAAAATTACTTATTTATCTTGTCTTCTCTGTAAACTTTAAAAGCTAAACATGAAATTAAAACAGGATCCTTGAAAATTCAAGTGTTTCAAAAAATACAGTCATATTATCCTGAGTCTGGAATTGAAAATACTCACAATCTCTCCAGCTCTTTGAGGTCCTGGAAGGCCCCTCTCTCAATGGTGCTGATCTTGTTCTCCATTAGCTGACTGAAATGCAAAATATAGCAGGGCTCTTAATGTGGCCAGCTGAAGAGTTTTCCAAGCAGTCACCAAAAACTTGCAATCTCTCTCACTTTTAAAGTTAATTTTGCTCTGATTTGAGATTCATTTGTAAATTTAGTAATGATATACACAAGAGAACTCAGACTGCCAAGGAAGAACGCACACCACAAAGCATGTGCTTAAAAAATACTAAAGAAGTTTCTCATTAATTTACTAGTTCAAAGTAAAGCTTGAACCTTAAACTACAGTATAACTCAAGAACCATCACAGCAGTTTTTCACACACTGTGTTCCTAAGGAATCAACACAGGGATACATAAATTCTGACTTATAATGCACAAATCCAATTGGAAATTTTCACAAGGGCCAAAAGATGTCTTTAAAATTGAAGATTGAATGTACAATGGTCAAATGTATATGGCCGCTATATGTAAGTATTTATAATTCTGTGGGGGTAACACACATTGGCATAATATTGTCTATCAAGTGACGGTTAATTCACAGCTAATTTAACCCATTAATTAGAGAAGTAATCATATTGTAACAATTATATGTTATTTACAAAGTCATAAACTATAAATAATGCAAACTCAAAATGAGATAAATATTATTTGAAATTTAACCACCCTCCAAAAATATACTGCTTAGAAGCTGAATTGTTTGACTTTAAAGCTAAAAATTAAACTTACTTCTTTGTAGAAAAGAAGCCTGAACATTTTTATTTCACTGATAATAGAATGCAAACCACTAAAACTTTCCAAGTTAGCTATAAGTCCCCAAAGTGTCAGATTTCACCCATTATTTATTTATGCTGTGAAAACAATGATTCTACATTTTCATAGGTAAGGCTCTTAGCGTTTAGTAAAGCAAAGATCTGAAATCATCTCAATTATATCTTCTCCACAACAGGCATCCAATCTTAAAGGTGCATATTCTTATTAAAAATCTGTAGTTCAGTGAGAAACTGGAAAAAATACGACCACTTTACATTATTTAGGCTTTTGTCATTAGAATGATTTTACAAACCAAGACCAGTCCTGAGTCTAAATACACCATCTTAAAAAATGAACAAAACTTTCCAAATACAGAGGAAGAGCCCACTTACAGAACTCTTAGATGTCTGAGACCAGCAAAATCTGTCTTCGTAATTCTTGTGATGTTATTCCCATTCAAATCCCTAAAAGACAACCAAAAAATAAGAAAAAAAATCAAAGTTTCATTTTATTTCTATCTTATTTAGTTTAACAAAGTAAAACTTAAACCATGCTGGTAGTTGAAGACTCAAAGCTTAATTCAATGAGTGAAATTACTTTGTAACAATCCTTTATCAATGTCTCAAGTTGACAAAATTCTTGCTGGTAAATGACAAGAAATAAAGTGATGTTACCACTCTTTTTTGTTGTTTGTGACCTGCGCATAGACTCTTTCTGATATGGGTTTTTATAAGAATGCATTTATTTACTAAGGTATTCTGCAATTTTTCTACTATTTTTAGGCACATCCTTCAAGGAGAATCCTTCAGAAAGTTTAATGGATATTTTCTCCTATTCAAGAAGAAAAATTTTGAATTCCCAACACCTAAAGGAAAGTGCCAGCAAAGAGCTGCACTTCAAAGGCCAGCATTCAGGACCCTTTGCTTCCCACAATTCTCCTCGGTTGGAAAGCTGAACTCTTCCTTTGCAGCTCCTGGAGCCCCACTGTGTCTGTAAAGTTTAAACTTCCAGTGGGGGCAATTATGGAAGCAGCATTTGGCCTTGAGGATAGCATTCAGGTTCAGCACTTTTCCTTCCGGAGTCACAGCCTTCAAGTCTGGCTTCCAGCATCAAGTTTTAAACACGCATGGCTTCCAGGCCAAACCAGCTTTTAGGAGGCTTCCCTTCCCTCCCTTCCTTCCTTCCTTCCTTCCTTCCTTCCTTCCTTCCTTCCTTCCTTCCCTCCTTCCTTCCTTCCAGGAAGTTCTCTTACTTCGAACTTTAAAACTTCACGTTTGAAATCTGGGTTAAAATGCTTACTTTGCTAACGATAGAATTTTTAAAAGCCAGCACTAAGTATGCAGGTTCCTGAAAACTCCACAGATCCCTCAGGAAAGAATGTTTTTGTTGTTATTAAGTACCAGGCATCCCGCAAACATTTCTGGAACTTCAGACTTTCCCTATTGCACGATTACCAAGGTAGTGCTTACACCGTTCTGAAGAGCCAAATCCGAATTCTCCATTGCTTTCCTTCCTTCCTTTCGCCCCAACCTACTTTATCATGTTCAGCAAAGTAAAGTTACTAGGGTGCTTTATGGGTAATCCCCAGCCCCACCTCACCTAAATGTGGGAGATCACATTCTGATAAGTCTCCCTTAATGTCCAATTTGCTCAACACTTGCATAGGAATGAGGAGCGAGTCTAGGTTGCCGCAGTAAGGCTGGGGCTACAGAAGCCTTTGCAAAGGAAGAAAGTATCAGATTTGGGCCTTTGCACTGGATACAGTGAAGGGCAAGTGGAGGCCTTGGATACTTCTTACAGAAGTGCAGTCCTGTTGGGGGCGAGGGGGGGGTCTCCTTTCCCCGACTGCCATAAGCAGACCTTGCATACCCGGGTCAAGAGGCCACAGGAGCGCTGTCACGGCGCGGCGCGCCAAACCCACACACAACCGCGAAAACAGGGCGCTGGGAGAGACGCGTGGTGGCGGCCAGGGCTTCACAATAATGGCCTCACGCTCCGCTTCCCTAACTCGGAAAGTGCCCTACCAGGAGCGCGAGAGCCATCAACCCTGGATCTGCATTGACTTCTTCATTAGAGCCTAGCCAAGACAGGGAGGCGGGGATGTCTGCGGGCAGCCGAGCGCGGCCAGGGGCTACCTCGCGAAGGAGAGCGGAGTCGGCCAGAAAGCTGCTCTAGGGCACAGGGCACAGCGGGAAGGGTCGAAGGGGACAGCCGATGGCCGCCGGGGTCACCAAGGCAGTCGGACCCGGCTCAGCAGGTTCCCGCTGGAGAACCTGTGTTAACTTTAGAGAAACCTTGGGACGCAGTCCTTTCCATTGTAGCCCTCCGGTGGAGTCACTTGGGGACCGCTACCACTGCCGTCCCCTCCCTGTAGAAGTGAGGGACACTGGAACGTCGCAAGAAGGAGGCGATGCTTATCCCCGCTGCGCCAGCTGTGGATGTCCTGGGTCACCCATCCTTCCGCAGCCCAAGAAAAGTACCCCCGAGCGCCCCAAGACTCCTCCTCTCCTCCGTCGGTCACTAGGCGTGTGGCACAAAGCTCGGGAGGAGCGGCAGTTTGTCTCTTTGGAGCAATCCCGCCACCCCTTTCACGCCAGTGTGAGGCGGCAAGGTCCTGAGAAGGACCTGTGAGTGTTTGCAATGGCAAGGTGACTGGGTCTGCAGAGTCGGGAAACAAAAGTCACCCCAGGCATCCTTGAATTTCTAGTCCCCCACTACCTCTCTCCACTAGCCAGAAAGAACTTGCACACAAGGGTGGAGAGTGGCGGGAGGAGAGCCTGGAAAGAGACTGTGCGCTGCTGCATGTGGACCCGCCCCTCCTTGGCAGCCGCTCCTCCCCGTTTTGTGCCCTCCAGTCCTTCGCCCTCCAGGTGGACCTAACCCGGGAATACTCGCGCTGGAGAGCCACTGAGGGCTTGCCCAGGCACGGGTCCCTGCGCGACACGGACATTCCAGACTGGGCGCTAGGGATGTCATACGGTGATGTGGAGAGAGGGGGAAGCGGGAAGAGACGTAGCCCCGTACTCACAGTCTCTCGGTGTTGCGGGGGATATTCCTGGGCACGCTGCGCAGTGCCAGCCCGTGGCAGTCCACCGTGCTGCCTGAGCATGAGCACTGTGCGGGGCACGCCTGCGGCGCCACCTTGTTGAGAATTGCCAACATTAACCCCAGCGTCAGGGACAGTGTTTGCCAGCCAACGCCACTCATCTTCCTCCTCAGGATCCTCGCTTTAGGGGGCCTCTCTGTAGTTCTCTGTTCCAAGAGAACCCTGGCAGTGCCCGAGGCCCAGCGCCTGGCTCGGGTCTAGCAGCCCAGAGTACCCGGAGAAGTGTGCACAAAAATAAAACCGAACAGTAATAGAAGGCGGTAGAGTTGCCAGAAGCACAGGGCTTTCTCCTGCCACGCTTTGCTTTCCTGACAGAACAGAAGATCCGTGGGCAACTTTAGGTCCTGAAGATCAATAGGCCTGGCCAAGGCTCGGAAGCTACCACGAGAGCAGTCCGAGGGAGATGGCGCGTCTTCGGCCTCTCAAGAATCAACTTGACAGTTTGAAAGAAAAGAAAAGCCTTGACTCCTGATGATCCAGAAGACGCAGGGGGACTTCAGATCCCACGTTCTCTCTTGTAAATCGGATTCCAGTGGGGAAGTGCAACACAGACGACGGGGGAGCTCAACCGCAACGGTGGCCCTGAGCAAAGTGGGCTCCGTGAAGCTAGAAGGCGCAAGAGCCCCGTGGGTCCTAAGCAGATCGTGCGGAGAGTCTGGGCATGGCGCGCGGGGGCGCACCGGGTGTTCACGCGGCTCTGGGGGCGCGGGGAGGCGCTGCGGGGCGCGGGGCTATGCGCACACGGCCTCTCCTGTCACTCAGAGGCAGCCCAAACTGGTCTTCGCTGTCTCCCGACAGCCAAGGATGTCTCGCACACACACATGCAGTTCAGTGAAGGATGTCTCAGCAATCCCGCCTCCCGCCTGGCGTCCTTGGCGACGCGACGCACCAGGGCCTGCCCCCGAGGTCACACGGAAAGACAAAAGGGCAGTCGAAGCGCCGCAGCCCCGCAGGAATATCCACGAGTCCGCACCCCTGCAGAGGAAATCAAGGAGGCCAAGTTGAGGACCAGTGGGAACTGGCTAGGGCACGACTCGCAGGCGGGCGGGCCGGAAGGAGAAGAAAAGCAAAGGCCAGGTGGAGGTGTCCTGTCCGAGACGGCAGTGCAATTAGGGCGTCCAGATGAACGACTAGGTGGATGGCAGGAGGTTGGGCTCTGCTACCCCTGGCAGACCCCGGGCGAGAGCCGAATGGCAGTCGAGTGTGCGCGTGTGTCAGTCCTTCTGGTCTCCCGGATACGCCGCAGCTCCGCGGCAGACACCTGATGGCAGAGGTGGGAGAAACAACAGGGAGCTCCCGTCGCGCGCAGCCTCTCCGCCTCCCCTCGCAGCCCCCTACAAGTGGATCCTCCTCCTCAAAGTGCAGGAAGTTTTCCCAGGCGTTGGATCCGGTCTCCCACGGCCGCGGGGGAAGTCCACCCACCGACGTTGAGATGCCGCTTGGCTCCGGACGCTGCACCTGACTCGGCGGCCGCAGTCCAGGGGCAGGTCTCTGCGGCCAGCCCAGGACCTTCTCCCGGCTGCTCCCGGCGCCTCCCGCTCCCAGGAGGAGGGTGGAGGGAGAAGGAAAGCGGCGACGAGAGCGGGGACTGCCGCTCCGGAGCCCCTGGCAAGTGTCTGAACAATAGGACGGACGCAGCAGCCTAAGTCTCGCCGGGCTGCTGGAAGGTGGGTTGTTGTTGGAACTGGAGTTGTTCGCTCCGGCGGCCAGGCGCTGAGCGCAGCCGAACAAAAAGCCCAGCCCGCGCGTCTGGAGCCGGCTGCGGGCCCCCGGGATGCTCCCCTTCCTCTTCAGCACCCCCGCAGCCCCGGGAAAGCTCGGCAGCTCCGGCCTGCGCCCGGGAGCCTGGCTGCTCCCATCCCTCACCGCCGCCGCCGCCGCCTCCTCCTCCTTTTTTTAACCACCGTCTGCAGCAGCTACCGCCGCCGCCGCCTCCGACCTCCGCCGTCCAGGCGCTTCTCAAATAAATAACCCCAAGTCCGAAGTTAAAGCGGCAGCCGGGCCTTATATAGCAGCCGGAGCCCCCCCACCCCCGGCTCCGCCCCCGCGAGCCCCGGCCCCGCCCCCTGGCCGCGCGGGGAGCCAGCACCTCGCTGGGGAGAGGTGAGGCCCCGGCTGCCTGCGCCCGCGGTGGCGGCGGCGGGCGGCGCGCGTTCCCGTGCGTCCCGGCTCGCGCCCTCGCTCCCACGCTAGGGCAAAGTTTGCCGCAAGAAGAGGTCTCGCCGGCCCCCACTCCAAAAACTCCTTGGCCCCAGAGGTGACCGGAGCTCCGAGATGGTGGTTCGCTGCGGGAGAATGGGGAGAAAGCAGCTTTGAAAGCAGCTCATAAATAAATAGAGCTGGCAGCGCCTCTGCTACAGCTTTTGGCGGCGCGATCCTAAAGAGGGCCGCTCGGTGCCTGCAACGCAGCGCAGCGAGGGAGAGGGAGATTGCGAGATTATGATTCAAAATTAAAACAACAAAAAAAAATTCTACCGAAATAGATCTGCCTGCGCGCACAAACACACACACACACGTGTATTCTAGGGAGCCTAGAAGTTCAGAGTTTTAGCAAGTTGGAAAATAGTGTTTTTCAGCCTTCCTGCCTGCCTCCCCATCTCCAAGACCCCCCTCTTCTGTTAACCCTTTCTTATAATCATGTACTTGAAAACATGATGGTTGGGGTATGTCTTGAATATGCAGACAACTCCAAGAGTTTGAATGTGTCTGTGAGGCTTTTACTCTTACAACTCCAAGGGTTTGTGTGGTTTTACTCTACTAAAAGGCAAAGGCAAAGGCAAATAAACAACCATTGTGCCAGAAGGTTTCCTTTATTTCAGGCCATTCTGGGTATTTTTTCCCCACTGTTTTGAAAGACAATTTCTTTGTTTTCTCTTCTCTCCAGCGTGATGTCTGGCAAAGATACCACTCTCCTGCTCTCTGGCTCTCTGAGCAGAAACCAATGCCACTGTACGTTTGAAATGACATCTAAATGAGTCAGCTCCTTTGCTTGATTTTAAAACACGTCCACTAGACTCACTCCACCCTGACAGGATTGCAGGAGAACTTCTGTAAGCCCCTGTCCCAAAGTCAGTTTTACAGCAAAGCAATGATTTGTATATGTTGCGCCCCCACACCTTTGAACACATTTTCTGCCCTGTTCATTTTAGCATTTAATAATGTATGACATTTAGTAGGTGCCCTGATAATTTCTCAAGAATACTCACCCAGAAATCTCTCTAGTATCTTAATTTTCTGACGAGTTTCGAGAGGTGACCCTCAGCTGAAGTAATTTCCAGTGTCCCACACTCAATTCCCTTGAAAAGACATTCCAAGAGATGTGTCCCCTGAAAAACTAAACTGGAACTCCGAATTATTTATGCTCCTGCCATTTACTTCCAAAGACAGGGTGTCCCATCAAAAAACTAAACTGGAACTCTTAGGATTATTCATGGTCGTGCCATTTACTTGTGTGGCCTGATTCTTTTAAAGACTTCAAAGACATTTAACATTCATTCACTCGCCTTCTAGATTTTTAGCTTAAAGGTCTATTATGTAACTTCCTTGAGGAGGAGAAAGGTGGAACCATTGCCACTGTTCCTTGTGACTTGAGACAGAACTTGTGTCGGATATAAAATAAATTTCACTGAAAAAGGATTAACCTCCCACCATCACCAGTGGATTTTCTTCATAGAAATAAATGATCTGATTAAGATATGTTTGCTTATACACTAATTCTGTTATTGTCACCACTTGGATGCTTTACTTCACTGGCAACAAGACATATTTGTGTTCAACTTTCCTACTACAGTACAGGCCAGCGTTACTCTGCATGCGTTTTAATTGTAAGTACACTATTGGCATTTAAACTATGAGTATGTTATATCGCTGGTGCTCTTGTGTGAATGTGAGCTCAGGTTGGATACTCTTTCTCTGACTTACATTTCAATCTGGATAAAACAAAAAGAAGCTGAGAATCATATTTGCAGCAATGTGCCTATGGGAACATATTTTTAATTCGGTGCAAATTTATATAAGAAAATACGCCCAATGAATTTCATTTCATTTCAAAGAGAAAGGCTGTAAGTAATTCTTGAGAGGTATGAATGGTGAACTCGTGCATTAACAACTTTAGTTAAGAAACATATACAAGTAACTAGATTTCTCACTTTTGAAAGCATTGTTACATTCTGTCAGTATTGCTTGAAGAGGTTTGCTACAGGCCTTCAATGCTTCCCTAACATTAGCTCTAAGGTTAGCTCTTCCTAGACTATGTTGCTCCCAAATGAGTTCTGCATTTCCTTTTGATTGTAGCAGACAGCCTAAGAAAGCCTTCTGTGGTGTTTCCTGTCACCACACGAGGTCTCCATAAATCCTGACCTGGATTAAGCAGAAGTGGAATCCACTACAGTCAACATTCAAGTCTCCATTATCTTGAGAGGAAATCCCATTGGTGGAATAAAATAGACACTTAAAAATCCATACAGTGAAAAATGCAGTGCTAGATCAAAAGGCTGTACAGTTAAATACACGGGTAAGGGAGTAAGCAAAGAGAATCTGTGTAAGGAGGTAAATATTCATGAAACCTCTAGTTGTTTTTTTAAACAAATGTAAGTAGTATTTTAGTGTTGATCAAATATGTAAAACATCTTAGAACAATTCTTTGGATTTAACAGTTTTCAACTACTATTTTTGAAGTGTTATGAAATATGCTTAATTTTCTAATCTTTCTTACAGTGTTTTCTATTGGAAACCTGGATATGCATCCTAACTACCACGAAGATTAAGACTAAACTAATGTTTTCCTCATGTTTTTCTCAATGCCCCCTATTTGACAGGATGTTATTATGGGCATGTCCTCTTTTCCTTCCTCACTCAAGAAATGCTTTTCTTTGGCGATAGTACAGCACCTTGATGTAGAGCTGCAACTGGAACGTGAGCTCTCTGTCCTCAACTCTCAGTTGGTTCTCTTTCACCCAAAATGTATCTGTAGATCCCTTGAAACTGTTGGAGTTTAAGGAATATCTCTTTCTTCTAGAGAGGTCACCGTCCTTACTAGAGGTATCTGTCTGTTCACCCTCTGGTCCTCTCAGAGTGCAGAGGAAAGCTCCTGTTCAAAACACTACCAGTGTCCTGAAAGCTGAGTTGCTTCTGCCAAGAGCTTTTGTTTTGTGATGCTTCTCGACAGCAGTGGTTCTCAGAGTCGGCTCTGAACCGCAGCCTCAGATTCTCTAGGAACTGATGTTAAACTGCAGATTCTTTAGTCAGTACCTCAGACGGAATTGGAAATTCAGGGAGGGTCAGCCGTCTACATACTGACAAGCCTGACAACTGCTTTTGATTCTCCCTAAAGTTTGAGAATCCCTGATCTGTAGCTATTCTATGGCAGCTTTCGATCAGCCTAAATATTAAATGAATGGCAGCACCTGCTTACTGGTCTGCATCTTCTCCCGTTACTGGGACTTGGCAGGTGCACATCCCTGATCACCTCTAGAGGGCACCAAAATGTTTCCCTCTCCAGTCCCTCAGAGGCCACAAGGCTTGAGTTTCATTTAATTTTCCAGCAACATGGACATGGCCTTCAGAATTAGAAAAAGCTTCTTAGCAATCATAATTAATATGCCTCAACCAATTAAATATGTTATATTTATAGTTTTTCATGTTTATTATCACTACCTATAATGAGAATAGCAATTCCTAATTTTCAAGTTTCCTCTCAAGATTAAGGTAAGCCGTACCCAAAGCAACGGCTTTATATAGTTAGGTACTTATTAAATAAATAGTAATATCATCATTATGTTATCCTTTTAGTATCAATAGGTGAAAAAATTCTAAATTATAAAAAAGAATAGATATTTAATTCCATGAATAATTACTATGATCTTGGAGCTTTTGTACTGAACACTGGAAAGGACAGGACTGGGAGCACCCTCCTTGAAGAAGGAGGAGGACGAGGACAACGAGGATGAGGAGCACAGGGAGGAAGAAGGTTGTCAGCTTAGATTGATAAAGCTCAGCCCAGCCTCAGATTTCTATGATTCAGTAAGTGGAGATGGAAGTAATTAGCTTCACGTGTTTATGTATCGCCATATTTTGAAGGAGGGAAATTGGTTTCCCATTGCCATAATAAGATAAGTTGCTGCCTTTGTAGTTGAATCAAATGAGAAGGCCTAAACCTGAATACTCCATGTGAGGATGTTCAGGGAGCTTTTCTGACTTCAGCTTCCTCATTTATGATGTTGGAATTAGAATACTTGACTTGTAAATCCTTGATAGTTATGATAAGAATATAACTCTCCTAGGAGATGCCTGTGTTCCAAACACTGTGTTGGCCACCTTGGACATTATTTCTTGCAGATCTCACAATAATCATATGAGTCAGAGTTTTTTCTTAACCCTAACATGCAGTGGAGAAAGCTGACACAGGCATTCGTGCAGTCCTTCATATGAAAACAGTTAGAAAGCAGCAAGGAACAAGAATTGTAGTCTACTGCCAAACCCCATCCTACACATAGCGTGTTAATGTTTCCTCCTCTCCAATTCTAAGATGTTAGTGCATGCACAATGACTTGTTTTATATATAAGGTAAAAAAATATATCGGGGGCCTGGAAGATGGCTCGATGGGTAAAAGCATTTGCCATGCAAACCTAGCTACTTTGAGTTCAGTCCCTGGAAGGAGAATACCAACACCAGAAAATTGTCCTCTGTCCTCTACTCACAGTCTATGGCATGTGTCTCCACACACTAAGCACACACAAACACAATAATAATAAATAAAATGTCTTGAGTGTGCTGGGGGAAGACATGGTGAAGTAGTAAAGTGACTCTGGAATATGAAATACGTTAGACAGTTGCTCAAGAAGAACAGAGAACGTGCCAGTGACAGAACAACCGCACTGGGGAAAACAAAGAAGATACTGCGCAGCCTCAAGTGAAAGTGCACATTAACCTCTAAAACCCCAAGGGATAAAACACAGCAAACACTTTAATAGTCTCATGAAATTAAAGTGAATTTTCAAAATGTGTATTACTGAGGAAAAGAGGGTACACCATTTTTCAATGATTCTACTTGCAAGTTTTAAAATGTTTACTCTTTTGACTCTGTTGATTAATCAGCCTCCCTGCCTTTTCACTGCAGAAGCAAACCTTTCCCTTTCCGTGTTAGCAAAGAAGGGAGCCTCAAACCTCCTGCAGTCTTCTTGTGCTAGTCTGAAAAGGCTGACCCTCCTCCTACAGGGTCATAATACCAAGCTTAAATTACAAAGAAATTCATTCTTGTCTAATACAAACTTAAAGCCAATATTTTTAAATCCCAAAGCTAAATATTACATGTTCTAGATACAAATCACACTGATTAATGGAGGCAGTTTATAACCACTATTGGAAAAATAAAGCTCAAATAAATGCCTGCATGGTGGCCAAAATGTCATTTTTCATACAAAAGTCACATTTGTGTCTTAGTGCAAAAGCGAGCAAAATTTTCTTTCAAGAGTCAGCTATGCCAGGTGTGGTGGCCCACATCTTTAATCTCAGCACTCTGGAGCCAGAAGAAGGTAGATCTCAACAAGTAAAAGTAAACCCTGGTCTACATTACCCAGTTCCAGGCCAGCTGAGGAGACAGGGAGACCCTGACTCAAAAACCAAACAAACAAAGAATCAGCTAGTATTTTAGGCTTTCCTGGGTATTCTGAAATCAAGGCTATTCTGTAAGCACACAATATAATAAAGTCTTACTAATGCAACTAAATATAACAACTGATAATCATTTGTTTTGACAGATAACAATTTAAATATTTGGTGCTTAAAATAGGCATTAACTGTCACCAAACACAGTTACAGTTACTAAAGACTCTTTTTAGCCCATTGGCCATGCAAAACATGAGATATGTGATTTGACTTGCTGACCATAATTTGGGAACCCCTTGCCTTTGTCAAAAGAAGTGGTTATCAATGTATAAGGTCATACTTTCCTACGTTATCTAAAAGGATTTGTAAAGATAAGTTTCAAGCTCTGGGTGACAAGAAGAAAAGTCTTCCTCAGTAACCTTCCAGTTCTCCACTTAGCTCTGAAATGTAATTCCACAAGAACGTTTTTTAAACTATTAAATTTACTTCATTTAAATAAAAATACATCAGTATAAGATATGTTGCATATCCATTTCTTGCATATAACCTATGCTTATCTATTGAACCAGATGGTCCTTGTGTAAAAGGCAAGGATAACAATAAGCACCATTTATTAACTATTTATTATGCAGCAAGCATTGTGAAGAGTGTTTATTGTCTCATTTAATTTACCTTCAAACTGTTTTACCTCAGCAACGAGGAAGGTGAAAAAGAGAAATGTTGAAGGCAAATCAAACAGCATAGGAAAGGGTGAGGGAGGGTCTTAATGCAGGAAGTGTGGGCGAGGTAAAGGAAGCCTCTCACAAATCAGCAGAACTTTATGATAACACATATATATGTATATATATATATATATATGTTAAATATGTTAACACACACACATAGAAGGATTATATAAATTATAAAATGAAGGATCTGTGTTCTTTTTATTTACATTTATGGTTATTATTCTTAACTGACTATAGTGAATGCAAGAAAATACTCCATATGTAGTAGAAAATCATTGCAGTGAATATAATCTGACTTGAGCCAATCCTTTTTATCCTTTTCTATCCATATTAATAGGATTATTTTTCCTCTTTCATGACTTGACAAACACTCACCTTAGTTACGTAAAACCAAAGCAATGTTTCCTCACTGAAGCACAGAAATTCTACAGCATCTGACATACAGTGAAACACAATATAAATTGTGGCAAAACAATATAAAGAAGAATCATTTATACTTACAGTATCAAACAGACACTTAAAAAGTGCCTTTTACTTAGGATGAATAACGCATTACATCACTAATGAGTTATTTTTGCAGATAAGTGGTGGTCTCAATTTTATTTTACTATAAAGAGCTGATCTGAGAAACAAACAAACAAAAAGAATCTATGAAAATCAACTGAGAAATTTAACTTTTAGATACAACCATCAAAGAAAGAAATAATCACCTTGGGTCTCACTAACTCATCTTGCTGTTTACGAAGAACCAACCCACAAACCTGTGTTCTTCATTTTGATGATAAAATAATACAACAGTCAAATGTCTCTAAGTAGGAATTTTTTAAACAATGGCATCAAAATTATGAGAAATTAATTCTAATGCCATCCAAAACTTTATCAGACCAAGATAACTTTTTGAATTTGTTCTTTCATTGCAAGTTGTTTTAATATGTGATTTAAGAGGCTGCACAGTTGTAAATCCATTCGGGACTAGGACAAGAGTTATAGGCATATGTGTATCTCTCTCTCTGTCTCTCTGTGATTCATTTATATAAGTATCTTCTTTATTAATTTTAATAATTTTATTCTCCAATCTATTATTGTGTGATATGAGACTATACATTTTCCTTCCTCAAAGCAGTTGTAAATATTAAATAAGTTAGCATATTTAAACACTTCCAAACCCCTGAGTTCTAGATAACATGGGCCAGGATCACGTTTCCAGGCTCTGTCCCTCCATGTACAAATAGGTTTCCCGAAAATCATTAAATAATAATGATTTTTTTCAAAAAAGATGCAAAGAGTTATGAATAAGGGGAGCTGAGTCAAAGTCTGAGATCTTGGGAGGAACTGACAGTCATTACAAATCTCATTAACTCTTTGAGGGGGTGAGACTCAGAGAGACCCGGTGACTGATTCCAACCTGGGTCATGAGTTGGCTGAGTTCTTGTTTAAGTAGCAACTTCAAAGTCCCCAAAGTCTATTCCGTTACCTCAGGGTCATAAGGACACAAAGACCCAGCCATTGTGGCTCTGCCCTGCCCTTTCCAGAGTCTTCCTTCATTCAGCACAAAAGGACAGCACTATTGAAAACTGAGCAGGAGTCTTGGCAACAACAGCATAACAAGAGAGGAGAGTTGTAAATGAAGAACAATTCCAAGGAAGATTCCACTGGACTAAACTCCAGAGAACAGGCCTGAACCTGAACCTATGCTAAACTTAACATGCTAGTAAGTGCTAAAAAAGGGGTAGAGCATAGGAGGTAGAAAATCCTACTTAATCAACAGAGAACCAAAGATACAGTAGAAGAATCACTCATCAAAGGAAGAGCACAAGTAAGCCACAATGTGAAAGAAAAGGGATAGTCCATGATTCCAAGCAGATTTTGGAAGAGGATATCAAGAGATTCTCAGATGAAATAACCTAAAAGCAAAATGAAATCATCTTGTCACCAGAACTATCCTAAATGCCTATAGGAATTTCTTTGAGATGAAGAGAAATGAAAGAAAGAATCTTGGAACTTCATGAAGGAAGAAAAGCAACAGAAAGAATAGAAATATAGGCAAAGACGGCATACTTCTTTTTCTTCTTGTGCTCTCCAAATTAGATTCTGTAGTTGAAGCACTATTAAAAGTCTTATGTGATTATCAATACACGCAGAAAAAAGCCTGAGTAAAAAGGTAAATAGCAACATTAGCAGACTGACAAATTATGTCTCTACAGTGTAATACATAAAACAACCATAAAACGGCGTATAAAAAGATACACTCAAAATCACTAGAGAGAAATCAGAGTAGAATTCTAAAAGACATTGAAATAACTCAAAGAAAGCCAGCAAAACTAAAATAGAAAATGAAAAAACCACAGAGAAAACAGAAAAAATAAAGAAGGGCAAATGGCAGACCTAGACACTAATTATTTATCCACTAATCCACTAAATGCAAGGGATTATTGAACTGATGAAGAGATTGTCATAATAATTTGAAAGCCTTGACACATTTTGTGCCTATAAAAAATTCACATGTAATATAACAGTCCATATAAATAGGAAGCAAATAGATGCAAAGAAATATACATTGTACAGAACTCTATGTGAAGTCTATATTTGGTCTTGTTATCAAAGGAAGGCAGCAGTGGCTCTATGAATATTGGATATAGTGCATTCCATAACAAAGAAAGTCACCAGAGATAGAGACAGTCATTGTGATTAAAAAAGAGCCAATAGATCTAACAAATGATATGTATATGTAAGATTATAGAGATGGAAATAGATTTGTGATCTCCAAAGGGATTCAGGACCAGGCTAGGAGAGGCATTGGTTCGCTATATTATGGCTGTATTAGGAACCTCACAACTGTAATCACAGACCAAAGGAGGTGGAGGCAGAAAGAATTAGGAGTTCAAAGGCAGCCTGGACAACATACAGAATTTGAGGTAAACTTGGGATTTGAACTACATGGGACCCTGTCTCACAAACTCAATAAAACAACACAAGAAATATACAAATGGTAAGCGGGGTCAGCATTAGGGAGTCTTAGGAAGACACAGTTAAATATCTCGATTTGTGTGGTGATTATAAGAAGTTATACATGTTTTAAAAGGACACACACACTTCCCTCTGGCTTCCCACACCACCCAAGCTTATTCATCTCTCCTCACTCCTCGCTCCCCAGTCCAAGCACCCCTCCACCCTCCCTCCACCCCCTTCTCCCTTCTTCTGAGTTCCCTCCCCAAAGACTCATGGTCCCCTGCATGTCCCTCCTCCCTCTCCTCCTAACTGCACACTCAGGCTTTGCCCACCTACCTCTCTGCTGACATCTGCTCCCTGCTATCCCCCTCTTTCAGGTTCTTTTTCTCCCTTTACCTCCACGTTTCCTGGCTCCTGATGTTATATCAAGATATGTACTCACATTATCAATGATCTGCAAATGTGGAAGAACATATGCCACTTGCTTTTCTGAATTTGTGTTACTTCTTGTGTTGGTTTGGGAACCACCTGAGAAATGCACATTCAGTGTCTGAACGTTAGTGCATGTGTATACCTGGGGCTGTATAGCAGGAAGCACAGTGCCAGACAGGAGAGACCTCACTTTCAGTGGTTGGTGAGAGTGGTCCAAAAGACTCCCAAAATAACATAGGTTATTGTGAGATCCCTTGGTAATCTTCCAGAACTGGAAGGTAACTGCTGAAGACAGAACATGCTTTGGACACAGGACTTCGAGCCACAGGGCTGGAACTGACCTGGAAGCCTTCTTCCTGCAGATTAGCCCTCAGAGTTATAGAGGATACTATGCAAGCCACTAAGGGAGAAAATGAACTATGATCCAACCCATCTCTAAAGTCTGATATTACTGGTAAAGAAAATCACTTCTGTTTGGTGCATTAATGGTTCCGTTATTAGGTGGGTAATCAACAGCTGTCTAATTGGACTTAAAGTCTGCTCAATGGGAGTGAATTCATGGGTGGCACAGTAACTATAGTCAATTTCACATGGTTGGAGAGGTCATAGATCTTAGAGAAAATGCTGTTTCTATCATATCTCTAGACAAATTAAATTTACAAAATGTTAAATATGGATCCTTATATTTACAGACAAGTATACTGTGCACCACTCATCAAAGAAGATTCTTTTTTGCAACAGATGAAGGCAATTGCAGAGTTCCACAACTGCTCACAAACAGAGAATATACCAAGTCCTAGGTGACATATCTGCAGTGGAATTTCTACACCTAAGGCTCATGGAACATAGCAGAACAGGGACTGGAGAGAATATTAGTGCATCCCTCAATTCTCACCAGCAAAGCTTTCTTATACAATAGAGTGTGACACGCACAGCTCTGTGAAGGCCACAACTGTCTAAGTTTTAGAGAATAAGAGATGGCAGGGTGTGTATCCCTGGATAGGATTCCTATATTAAACCTCATCCACTCATGGCTCAGGGACCATTGTGGAAAACAGTGCAGAAAGATTGCAAGAGCCAGAGTTGGTTCGTGAATGTAGGGAAACGGAGGCTTCAGGCCACTGGAAGATTACATGTGTAAATCTGAGGTAACTGAGAGGTTGTGCACAAGACCCATAATGACTCAATCAGGTAAAGGCCCAGAGAGGAGAAAGGGAACTGGGCAACAGGCTGGCACTAACCTTGGAACTGTTGGTGACAGATTACTTCTGAATAAGTGAGAGTAGATGTTCCTAAAGATCTCTAGATAGGCTGCCTAGACACCAGTGAGTAAACTTTCACTGGGTACAAATGCTTGACCAGATAGGACTTAATATGTATGACAGGATACATGAGGTCTCGGGGGGAGCATTATGCTAGGCATCAGTGAGGGAGCAGGCCTGTTTTGATTGAGAACTATTGTATGAAGAACACAAAAGCTCAATAAAAATGTTAAGAGAACAAAAGATCATACACACACGGGTGTGTTAGTGGTGGGGTCTGAATAAACTGCACTGCACCTAAGTTAACACTCTGAGCTTGACATTATGGCTACTCAGGATGCTAATGTTGGGAATTCCAAGAAAAAAGGGCGGGCAGCAGATTTCTCTGTATATTTCTTTGCAGCTTGCCATGAATGGATAATTGTTTTAAATTACAAAATTTTGGAAAGCCAAGCACCAAAATGTATATGCTTCATTATTATAACATTATTGAAACCATATAAGGAAAAAATGCTTCATTTCTAAATGATGTGTAGGGATAAGATTGCAAATGAAGACACTGAGGGGTCGGGAGGGAAGTGTGGGTTTCAAGTTAGGACAATTCTGAGAAGATAATTATTCATGGAAAAGAAGAAGACTTGGTATAAAACTAGCTAAAAGCATAAGTGGGAGAATAACCCTGACTAGAAAGAAGGAGAGAGAAGAGGAGAGAAAGAGAGAGAGAGAGAGAGAGAGAGAGAGAGAGAGAGTTGTGGTCGGGAGAAGTAAAAGGAGGGGAGGGATTTGCAAAGGCACAGGAAGAATTTTCACAAAGGAGAAAGGGTATTACACATTATGAATGAAAATATGAGTACCACAATCACACAAGTAGGAACACTGAAGGAGATTTGTGCACAAAGAGCAATGAAGGGGGGGATTAATATACCAGATTTCAAACTATATTACAGAGCTATAGTCATAAAACAGTATGGTACTGGCACAAAAATAGATCCATAGACCAATGAACTATAATTGAAGGCTCAAACATGAGTACATGCAATTTCAGATACCAGATATTTGACAAAGGTGCCAAGAACACTCACTCGAGGAAAGACAGCATCTTCAGCAAATGATGCTGACAAAACTGGATGTCCGCCTGTAGAAGAATAAAACTAGAATCTTATCTTCCACCTTGCACAAACGTCAACTGCAAATGGATCAAAAACCTCAATGTGAAACCTGAAACTGTTAAAAGAAAATGTTGACAGTAACCTACGAGATATAGGTGTAGGAATGAACTTTCTAAATCAGGCAGCAATTGCTCAGGAATTAAGGTCTGTAATCAACAAATTGGACCCCATCAAACTAAAAGGCTTCTCTACAACAAAAGAAACAATGAAGGAAATGAAGGGAAAACACACAGAGTGGGAGAAAATCTTCACCAGTGACACATCTGACAGAAGTTTAACATCCAGAATATATAAAGAACTCAATAAACAAAGAATCAAGAAAATAAATGACCCAATTATAAAAGATAGGTTAAGGATCTGAGCAGAGAGTTCTCAAAAGAAGAAATAAGGATGTCTGAGAAACATCTTTAAAAGTGCTCAAAATCCTTAATAATTAGGGAAATGCAAATTAAGACCATTTAAGATTTCATCTTTCCAAATGCAGGAGAGGATATGGAGAAAGAGGAACTCTCATTCATTGTTGCTGGGATTGTAAATTTGTGTGACTCCTATGGAAAGCAGTGTGGAGAACTCTTAAAATACTAAAAATGATTTAGCAGTTGACTCGCTTTTATTTTTAAGAAAATTGCCATTTAAGAATTTCATGAATGGCTTATATATAAGTGTATCTGATGTGCTTAAATACATATACATATATTTGTATGCATGCCTAAATGGAATACCTATAGAGTGGTCCACATTATCAGTGAAACACCTGCTCCAAGGCCATTCATCAGTGCTGGTCTCCATGAGGTGCACTGCCATCTCCTGCTTTTTCCATCTCAGTTAAGCATCTCTCACTACTCCCTGATGTTTGTAGTTTTGAAGGACTGTGGAAAAACTGGTACAAGCCCTCCCTGACCCTTTTCTCAATGGCACAGATAGAAGATTCATTCTTATCATAGACCTTGGCAAGTTTGGTATATTTTTTAAAAATCTCTTATAAAGCCAAGAATTTTCATCTCTCACTGAAAGAAAATACTTCATGCCTTTTCTGCGGAATATTCTGAGTGTCAGCATCCTGATTCCTGACTTGGGGTCATTATTAGCTCAAATGAAGAGGTCTTCAACACAATTCCGAGATAGTGCCACATTGACCTGGGTACCAGGGTGGTGACTAAGCAGCACAGGGGTGATCTGTGTGATCAGTATGGGTGTGGGACTCTGAAAGGTGATTCAAGTCCTGGGCAGTACAGAGCAGCATCAAGAGATTTCATTGTGCTCCTCAGAATGTGCATAACTTAAAACCTATGAATTATTTCTGTAGTCTTCTATTGAACATTTTCACACTATCGTGGACTGCAGGTAAATGAAGACGAGGAAAAGAAAGACTACTGAATTTTTGTATTTATGTTTTTGGCTTAGTAGCTGTGCATTAATTTATAGAGGTATTCATTCATGTAATTATCTGCTAGGTATTGCTATAAAGTTAATTTAATATAAGTAAATTTTTCAGATATGAGATATAATAATAGAGATTATATTTCTTTAAAACAGTTACAGAAAGTCATTTGTTTATATTTATGGCTGCAAATTATAACCTTTTTACGCCAACAATTCAGGTAAAGAATGTGGAGTAGTAACCACTGTAGTGTTTAAAACTCTTGTCTTAAAACTCATTTAATCACAGATGAGGTGGTTTCATAAATTGAAACCGTTTAATTGGCAATTAAAAGCTGTAGGACAATGCTGTCTTTCTGTATTTTCAGAATTAAGTTCCAGCTGTTTTGAGAAAGCAACCAAAAGATTAAGAGAAACTGCCAGGTATCCCAGGGAGAAATTGGAGTAAAGAGCCACATTAACTTCCATTATCCTGAAACCATCACTCCACCGGCAGTAACTGAATTCTGCAGGTGGAGTGAAAGACCACAGGTTTTAGGCATTACTCTGCTTTCTTCAGGTCGGAACTTCATCACAAAGTCAGCAAAGTCATCTCAAGAAGAAATTTGAACTAAGATTATGAATTGTAACGTTGTTTTGTGGTTTTGCAGTGAAGCACCTCTAATACTCATTACATTTGGAGAAATACTGCATTTTCATTAAAGAAACTGATGAGTTTATTGTCAGTAGTATAGCCAGGGAAGTCTAAATTTTGTTATATTTGTAAACAACTAAACAACTCCTTCGGTTTTAGGACTTTATGACAACATAAGTTATTTCTTATCTATGTCTATTGGATATTGGCTATGAGGTTGAGATCAGAATGCTGTGGGTTCAGGGTAATGGATCAGCCACTATGCCAATCATTCAGTAGTATCCTGAATGTGACATTCCATTTCATGTGTTAACCCCTGGTCAGAGCTGGTCAGAAAGACATTAAACCATACAAATGACACAAGGTGCAGATCTGTCATATTCCCAGGAAGCTCGAACTTAGAAACATCCAGTGAACAGCATCAATTATTAATACTTCCTACTTTGCAGGTCCTCAATATTCAACTCATTCACAGTGAAGTCAATACAAAAGTCTCCTTGACCATGATATCAACCTCAGTGCAGCAGCCCTCCAGAGAGGATGTGACCTAAATGTGACTACCCTTGCTCAAGATAGAGATTAAGTTAAAAGATGAGATGTATTTCTGTGCCTCCAAAACACACTGCAGCAGAGTGGGAACAGAATAATTACATTCATTCAAACTTCCATCTGGAAAGAAGATGAATAAAAAAATATATGGGAGACATGAATCTGACCCACAATAACTGGAATTTCATCTGACAAACATGGAGAGTTTGGCAAAAACTGATTATGGTGATGGTTTCAGGGTCTGTAGGTATACTAAAATCCATTGATCTGACCACTTAAAGGAAAATTTTTAATGTATTTGAAATTATATGTACAAGAATGCAAAAATACAGAAGACCATTTCTGATGAAATTATTGATTATGATCCTTTCCTTCTTTGCAATTCTATAAGCCATTTTGTTTCCTGGTCCTGAGGTCATTTTACTGAGCATTTCATGTGCAGTTTCCATCGATTTCATTTTTGAAAGTGAAGTAGTCAATCAAAGTCACATTTTTACAAACTTCTGATAACTTTATTACTATTTGTGATGGGTTTTTTTAATTGATTAATAGTTATATGTATAAGTGCTTTGCTTGCATGTATGTATGTGTGTGCCCATGTCATGCAATGTCCATGGAGGCCAGAAGAGGGGATCACATTCCCTGGAACTGGTATTATGAACTCTTGTTACCTGCCAATGTGGATGCAGGGAACTGAACCCAGTTCTTTCGGAAGAGCAGCCAGTGCTCTTAAATGCTGAACCATCACTCCAGCACCATTTGTGGTGGTTTGAATGAGAAATATCTCTTATATACTCAAGTGTTTGCACACATGGTCCCCAGTTGGTGGTGATGTTTGGGAAGATTTATGAAGTATGGTTTGGATAGAGGAAGTATGTCACTGGGGCAGGGTTGGAGTGTTTATATCATCTTTCCAATTCCAGATCAATCTTTCTGCTTCATGATTATGATTAAAATGTGAGCTCTCAGCTTCCTGCTCCTGCTGCTGGGATGAACTCTTACCCTTATGAAATCATAAGCCAAAATATACTATTTCTTCTGTACATTGCCTTTGGTCATGAAGTGTTATCACAGCAAGAGAATAGGAACTGGTACATTACTGTTATTATTTTAATGTTTTGAAATGTAAGCTAGGCTGGCCTCAAACTCATTATGTAGTTGAAGATGACTTTGAATATTTGAATTCTCCTGTCTCTATTTCCCAAATGACAGAATTTCAAATGTGTGTCACCACACCAACTGTTCTGCTAACTTTAATAATACTAAGAAATAATCCACATCACATAACATGAAGTTGCATAGTTGATAGTCAGAATTTTACCTAAGGTCACATACATTTTTACTTAAGGGTCTTCTGCTAGCTTTACATACTCTTCTATAGTATTTCCTATCTTGCCTAATACCAAATGTTTTAACAATGTTTAGTTAACTTTATAGTCATATATCTTAGAAGGTCAATATTTTGTTATATCTTATTTTGTCAGGCAGAGTTGTCTGTTCAATCTTCATACAGAGGAAGAAAGTAAAGAGTGGAAAAAGCCTAAGTTGCCAATCTTAAAATCTTAAAATGTCTTCATAAAATATCATAATATTTCTGATGAGTATTACTGATATGAGGGTATTTAGCCATGTCTTCAAGCAACAAATCCCAAGTATGATCTGTACAGGTTTCTGGGGCTTGAGCCCGTATTCTGGCTGTTACATTTCCAATTATCCAGCATGTTAACAGTATGGTTAGAACTGCGGAAAATCTGTTATATTAACACTCAAAACTAAAAATTGTTTTGTTCTTAAATTAGAATGCACATATTTCCTAGCAATTATAAAACCAATAAAATAAACTTTATTATGTTCTTCTGATATTTTATACATATTTATTATAAATATTATAGATTTTCCAACCCAATATAATTTTTGTCCCCTGATAAAATAACATTGAATAAAGTAATATTTGTTTCATGTAATTTTTTTCTTTTCTTGCTTATTAAATTAATAACCTCATCTTATTTTTTCACCTTAAATAGTAAATGCTTATGTTGTCAACATTCATATGAACAAGATGCTTGCAACAAATTCTGAAATAATTTCAAATAAACCGATCTTTTTTTTTTTACCTTTTCGTTATTTACCTATTGTTCTAAAATTGTCATGGAAAACATTGCTATGAAAATGTTGGACATATTTTCTACATTGGTACATTGTTCCCTCCCTGTGTGTGGGGGCAGATATCAATGTCACATGCCAATCATGCTTTACTTTTGAGATGGGGTCTCTCAGTGAGCTTAGAGCTTATTGATTTACCTAGGCTGGCTGGCCATGAAAACCAGGGATCTATCTGTCTCCACCTCCCATGTGCTGGAATTACTGGAGCATACCACCATACTGGCTTTTACATAGGTGCTGGATACCTGAACTCAGGCCCTCATGCTCGCACTGTATATACTGAGCCATTTTCCAGCCTTCTTGTTATATTTTATTGGATTGTGATATGGTTCCTTTAACTAAAGAGTTAAGTGCTTCCAGCCCTGATACCTTCATAAACCAAAAAAATTAGACTTGAAGATCAACTGAGAAATATATATATATATATATATATATATACATCTATTATCAACAATTTGCCTTTGATTTGAAATACAAATGTCAGTTTCTGAAACTTTCCTTGATTTAAAATAACTGCAATTAAAATTAAAGATGAACTTTTCTGCCATGTATATCTAAAGAAATCTCATTATCATTCCATTGAGTTAGACTGTGTTTTGCTAAAACACCTCCCTGCTGTCAGAAAACGGGACAGCCATTTTCCAGGTCCGCAATCCAGAGAACAGAAAGGCCCAGAGACTTTAGTCTTTTTTTTTTTCCAGTTTCCTCCTTTTATAAACCACATTTCCATCACCTTGTAATGTGGATGCAGAGGGAAATTTGTGCTTTCCTAAGGTTTAAATGTGAAGTGAATGGTTCTCATTTATTTTCATTGTTTGGGGCTCTGATTCTTATTTTTGGTGGTTAAAGAACAGGAAGTTGTTGAGATTCCCTTTTACCTGCTAAAATTATTGATTGGATGAGAAAATCTTTCTTGGTCATATTCATTGTTTTGATCCATAAACCTTCATTCAATAAAGAATATGCAGTGCCTGATTGCCAGCTTCCTGTGGATTACACTCAATGATTCAGCACTGCTTCATAACTGGGTTAGTAGTTTTCATTTATTTATTAATAATCTATTATTAACAAGTTAATATAATAAATAATTGTTTATTAATAATTTTAGTTAATGGTTTAAGCAAACTGCTTCTTTGGTGGTTTTTGTCTTATCTCTATATTTATCATATTTCTCCTTGTGTCTTATAAAGAATTAAAATAAAATGTAACTAACTATTCAAAATGCACATAATGTTTTGTATTATAGCCCGATATTGGATAGATCCATAGTTTCCTCTCTGCTGCAAGGGACAGACTTCCAAATGTGATTGACAGCCAACTAACCAATGACCTAAGAGGGGAAGTCTGACAGAAGCACAGGGAAGGCTAAGAAGGAGAGAGGGGGCTCTCTTGGGCACATGTTTCAGAGGTCTGGGGAACTTATGATCAAAATGCAGGCTCTGCCATAAGAAATCTCCATCTCTCTCCCTGGGGATGAATCCTTTGTAAGTAACCCAGAATAAATTAATTTCTCTAAAAGAACATTTTCTGTCCACTCAATTGGTTCAAAGGGGTGGAGGGGGTATTGCTGCACGCCTCGAGAGAATTCATGATATGTCCCCAAATGGAAAAACTTTGACAATTATATTTGTTTCCATATGGTAAAAAATACATTTTCTAAAATAATGCAAAATTATATATTAAATTAGATAGATATAGTAGTTAGTACATATGTACTTTAAAATCAATATTTGTCAAAATTGTATTTAAAAATGAAAAGCTTGGTGCAAGTCTTTAAGTCTTTAATCCCAACACTTGGGAGACAGAGGCAGGCAGATCTCTGTAAGGTCAAGATCGGCCTAGTCTAAGTATGAATTCCCTGGGGCTACAGGAGACCCTGTCTCAAAAAGTGAAATCAACTGAAGCATTTAGGACTCACTCATTCAGTGGCCAACATAAAGAATCAGCACATATTTTGAATGTCACTTAAATGTTTCTACAGATTTGCATATTTATTAACTCCATTTATTCATTAATTTATGTGTATGTGCATATGTGTGTATGTGTGTGAGAGTGTGCACACAAGTGGGCTCGTGAGTTCTATGATGTGATTGTGGAGGTCAGAGGATAACTTGCAGGAGTCCATTCTTTCCTTCCAACATGTGGGTCCTAGGGACTGAAATCATGTCACAAGTTTGGGCAGCAAGCCCCTTTACTAGCTGGGTTATCTCAATGGCTAGTATCTCCTATCTCATTAGGGCTACATATTTTGAAGTAATATGAATTTTTAAATGCTATAGATGCTGATGAGATATAAACACTTTAGTCATATGAACGTTACTCAGTTTGTTTAACATTACTGATGTTTTACCAATATTTTCAATTATGTATTCACATATTTTTATAGTTTTTTATCATATATTTTTGGCTTACATTTCTGAATGATACTCAATTTCCAGTGAACTTCAAGGGATAGATCTATTTCTATGTTTGATTGACATTAGTTAATTATTTCTCTTCATCTATTTACCTTATACTCTTCAAAAAATATTCACCAGTTTTGATGAAAGTCTCTATTAATTCTCATCAACCATCATTTTCCAGCTCCATGGCATCACAGTTTTTCAGAGTGAATTTCCTACTCATTCCCAGAATGATAAGACAAAACTTTTGCATCTTAAAGCGGGTATAAACAGCTTAGATCTACTTACATAGCAACGAACAAAGCTCACACTCATTCCCACAAAAATCAGTGCTATCCTCCTGAAAATGACACCAACACTTTATCTTGGATTGCAGATATGAAAGACAAAGTCAAAATGAGCTGATATTGGTGTTAGTGAGCCCTGATCACCTAACATAAACAGCAGGCACATGTCCCTTGCTAAGACAGGCTTGTGTTCCATGGAAAACTTCAGATTTAGCTAGAATGCCACCAAGACCAAAAATGACTGGTGTTTAATGATGATGAGACAGTTGGTATCTCCTAACCCCCAGACACATGGTTTCCTTTATATGCATGTCTTTTTCAGCATTCTCTTTGATCATTTGAATTATGGCCTAATTTTGTCAGCCTTTAGTGGATGTGGTCATGGTTTAGTCTGTGTTTTTCCTCACCCTCCCACTGTGTGAACTCATTGCACTGATATTCCATTGTATTATGCTGGCTAATGGAAACTCAACAATTGTTAAGTGATACAATATGAGCAGAATGTGTTTGAAATGTGCTTGGATCTTGAGGTTCAACCTCTTAAGCTCTTAAAGGCTTCCAACATTAAACCAAGAACAAACTGGTAACTTTGAACCAAGTCCTTCCAAGCTCCAGTTGTGTGGGCACAGATGTATGATTGGGCTTTTGATCTGTAATTGGAATAGTTTAATAAAATTTATTATCATGTGCATACATGCCAGTTACAATCTATGCTACTTGCAAGTGACTTACATTGCCATTTCTTGTACAAAGCCAATATTGTAGAGAGGTATCTCATTTCAAATGAAGCTCTAGTCCTTGCTATGAGACAGGTTTGGGTTCAAATCTTTCTTACTCTCTGGCAAAGACAACAGCTGAACCCGATTATCCAAAATATTTTATTGAGCAACAACATTTTAGATCACCATTGTGTCTCTCATGAAGTTCTGTTATTGTGCTGTAAAAAGTAATGACAGTTTAAAAGTAATGTCACTCCTGCAGAATTCTGCACTAAAAGTAAACTTAGATTTATCTTCTTAAGCAAAGCATGTTATACTGGTTTACCTTGAACATGTTCAACTTGGAAAAAGTGGCCAGAAGAGCCTTTAAATTATTTAAAAAATGTGTTTATAGAAAGATTTGGCATAGGTAATCAGCTGCTATTTCTATTGCTACATAAGTTGCCTGAAGTGTTTAAAAATTTCTCAACATTTAAGCTATTAACATTTCAAAACAAAGCATTAAGAAATGAAGGTTAATAGTTTATTAACAATATATAAGCATCCACACACATATATACATAATATCTATATCTATGTATCTATGTATAGATAGACATAGATATAGATATAGATGATATAGATACAGCATGGACTAGAACACAACTACAGCCTCTAGAAATGATTTAGACCTAAACTTGATGATATTTATTCCACCAATCTTCCCTTAGTACAAGTGCATCCCTCATCTCTTTTGACAGAGTAGCATTTCACTGCCTCTTATAAGCATAACCTACTTAACAGTATTCCACTTGCCACTTTTGCTCAAGAAGTAAAATGAAAATGAAATATATAGAAGTTATTGATTTCTAAGAGGGACAAAACTCCATGGATAGCACAATTGATTAAATGATTGTGTTTAGCTTTAGAATTCATGAAGTCAGACAAATGTACTGGGAAATAAATATATAGACTCTCCAACATACAGTTTCATTTCAAGTGTCCTAAAGCCACCCTTGGTGGCCTTTAGCAGTCAGAGATGAATCTGTAAATGTTTATTACTTCATACATTTATGTTTCTCTAGCTAACAGTGTGTGAGACAAACAGGACAAAATTAAGTCACATGTCTCTCGGAGGTTTTCACATAAATCCCATCATTACTGAGCCTCAGAGACTTCATTCTGGTCTTCAAACAATGTTCTGTCTTTAGTTGAGTCCCAAGAAATACTTTACTTCTGATTGTTTTTAAATACACCCGTAAAAATGGATGGACTAAATTGTATAATGCTAAGTGAGGTCACCCAATCACAGAGTGTTAATAAAAAAGATGCCTGTTTCCCTGATACACAGAGCCTAGTCTATAATGTGTGCATGTACACTGTAAACAAATTCAGGAGTGGGTATACTATAATATTCAGAAAGGAGTTTTTTAAAATACAATAAAAGCCAGATGTGTCTTTTAATCCCAGCACTCAGGGAGGCAGAGAAAAGTGAATCTCTGTAAGATCCAGGCCAGCCCGAGATGGTCTACATAGTGAGGTCCAGGATAGCAGGGGCTACATAGTGAGACCCTGTCTCAAAAACATTTTAAAAAGAAACAGAAAAAAGTAGGGTGTAATTTGGTGGATATACATGAATTCAACCTACTGGCTATTGTAGTAGCAAGAACCATTTCTGCATTCCGCAAGACTCCCTTGTAGCAGTGATTGTGAAAGCTGGGCTTTCTTTTTAATTCCGTTGACCATTTGTACAATAGAAATTAGACATCACTAGCCACTGAATGTATTTTTCCCATTGACCCATTTAGAAAAAGCAAATTTTGTTAAATATATTTTGTAACCTGAAATTTTTCACCCATTCTTTTGTTTAAAACTATAGCCCATGTGTAAATTGTAGCAAAACAATCCATGTAATAATGCATGGTTTTTAAAGTTAAGAAGTAAACCTGTTATGCTGTTCTTTAAATCAGCAGTTTTCAAAATTTTAATGATGGGAGTTCTCTAAAACATGACTGCATATGCTTCTTGGATATCCATAAATATTATCATAAATGTGATGTCTTAGAAGATCACAATTTCCCTTAGTTTTGGAGGTCAGAAACACTTGAACAAAACTCTTGGTTAGAATTGCATTCCTAAATTATTCACAAATGCCATGTAAATTAAAAAAAAAAACTCAGCTTTTAAAAGTACAGTATATCCTGATAATAAATTATACATTTCTTGACTGATACTCTTGAGTGGTATTGACTGACACTATGTTTGGAGGGGGATATCTCCAGCCGTACTCCAGGTTATTATGTCCTTGAAATAAGGAACTGAGCAGAGACATGGGGCACAGTAAAATCAGAGACAGCTTATTAAGTGCAAGAGGTGGAAGCAATGCAAAGGTAAGAGAAAGGCTGGCAACTCAAGCAGCTGATGGGGACTTTCAGGTCACATAGCGTGGCTTTCTGGCTCAGTTACATAGCGTGGACTGCCTTGTGCTTGCTCTGTCTATTACGTGCAGTTCTACATGTGATGGCAGATGTCCTAGGTCTCATTCTGTCTTCAATCCCCCTGCCAAGGTGTGTGTGGGATTGTGAGGGGGCAGAGGTAAACTTTATGATGAACAGTCGTCTGGGCCCTTCCAACACTTCAAGCTGCTTTGCCAAGGGTTGTCATTCCAATGCTAATTCTGTAAGGCTTTGTGTAAAGCCTCTGGACCAGGCTCTCTGTTCTACTCTCCTGCCTCATCACCATGAAAAAGTCAGTCCTAAGTAGCTTTTGAGAGATTAAGTTTATACCTATGGTGTAGATCAATGATTTGTAATTAGTTCTTCTGCTTTTTCAGACTCCCTCCCCGCAGCTGAGGATCTAGCCAGAGCCAGACATACTAAATGCACATAGGACTTTCAGACTTGGCCACCAGCCAAATCATCAAATTTCATTGCACAATATTTAATTGTGGAGGTTGAACTATTGGAGAAGTATAATCCTAAATATATAACTAAGTACTGTACAGTACTTAGTGAAATCTGTCATGAAATGCTAAAAAGATATTTTACTGTTTTTCAAAGATATGCCATCTATATTTTAAAAATCTATTTGTATTTATGATTCATTTGTGTGTGTGTGTGTGTGTGTGTGTGCCACTGTGTGTAAGAGGCAATCAGAGGACAACCACAGGTTCTGGTTTTCCCTATTGTTTGAGATAGGATGGCTTGTATTGTCAGCTGCATACACCAGGTTACCTGGCCTGAAGATTCTGGACAATTATTCTGTCTCCATCTCATTTCTCATCTTGTCTTAGGACCTACAACTTTATAGATGCAAACATTTCATCCAGCTTTACATGGATTCTGGGGGTCAAACTCAGGTCCTTACACTTGTGTGGTGAGCGATTTTTCATACAGCCATCTCTCCAGTCCAACGCCATCCTGATGGTAATCACCTCTTGGAGATTTCATGTACAAATTGTTAACCAAGCCATCAACCACGAGTCTTTGGGGGCCCACTTCATATCCAAACATGAAAACACTCCACTGAGCTGGCACAGAAACCGTGTATTCCATACGAAGGGATAGCACATGGGAGAAAACGACATGCTCCACTGAAAAATGTCCGTCACAAGTAACTTTTAATTATGGTGACATACAAGTTGTAAGGATTTAGAAGTTGGGGACTGAGGAGATGGCATGGTGCATAAGAGCACTGGGTACTCTTGCAGAGGACCCAGGTTCAGTTCCCAGCATCCACCTGGTGGCTAACAACCGTCCATAACTCCAGTTCCAGATATGTGACATCCTCCTCTGGTGTCTTTGAACTCATAAGCATAAAATAAATGAATACGAGCTAGAGAAATGGCTCAGCAGTTAAGAGTACTGGCTGCCCTCTCAGAAGACCTGGGTTCTGTTCCCAGCATCCATAACTCCAGTTCCAGGGGATCTGACACCCTCTTCTGACCTCTGTGGGCACTGTACAGGTACACTTACATCATGCAGGGAAAACACTCACACATATAAGATAAAAATATTGTATAATTTTTTAAATGAATAAATTAATTTGTAAATGATACAGGATTAGTTTTCCCTAAGACATTTAAGCTACAAATACTTTAGAAAGTTGTATGTATACTTACAGAATGCATATAACCTATCTCCTTAAATTCACTTATATCCAGATTTTAAATTATATGTATACATTCAAATACTTTCCATATCCATACCTCCAGTCAAGGCCGCTTCTTCTACTCCAGATTAACCTATGCATGCTTGTATTCCGTATTTTCTTTTGGAAATAGGAAGGACATCTGAAAATGAATGGACTGAATTCTGAGATTCTGCTGCCAATCGCACTCTAAACTTTAGTTTCCTTTAGTATTCTTTCCAGCAGTAAGTAGAAAATCCATCGTTTGAGTTACTCATGCTACATAGTCCGTGCTGATCCCTGAACATATTGAATACATGAATACCTGAGTCTTGCTGTACTTGTTCCTTTGGTAAAAGCCTTCTTCCCCCAAAGAGCTGCATAACCTGTTTTTCGACTCCTTTCTAGTCTTTCTCAAAAGTTATTCTGTTTTGGATACTTTCTCTAACAACACTGTGCACAGCAAGCCTCCTCTCTGCACTCTGCGCACACACACACACACACACACACACACACGCACACACACTTGCCCTCCTCGACTTTATTTTTCTCCTTAACACATTATCAGTTTTACTTATTAAGTTAATAGTACTTACTGATAGTATGTTCATTTTTGTTTAAGCCAGAATCCTGTGGAGTGCCTGGCACACTGTAGCAATTTAGAAAATAATAAATTAAAGAATGAATCGATGAGTCATGGAGCAGAAATCACAAAATGACTCAATTACTCTGCCACACTCTTTTGGGAAGAGCTTGGAAGGTCAAGCCTAGCAAGCTGCTGATGCAGAGTGAAATGAGGAAAACCTTAGGCTCAGGCTGAGGATGTGGCTTACTTTATAGAAGTCTTGAATAGTATGCAAGATGCTCTGGGTTTACCTCCCAGCACTGTATAAACTTGGCATGGTAGCACATGCCTATAATACCAGTACTCAGGAAGTAGAAGAATATCAGAAAGTCAAGGTCATTGTAGGTTATAAAGTGAATTGTAGGCCAGTCTGGGCCACATGAAGCCCTTTCAAAAGAAGAGAGAGGGAGGGAGGGAAGAAGAGAGAGAGAAATAATAATGATGAGAGAAGGGAGAGGAGAAGGAAGGGAAAATGAAGGGAAGGAGGGAGGGAGGAAGAAAGAAAGGAAAGAAGAAAGGAAGGAAGGAATGAGGGAGGGAAGGAAGGAAGACAGGCAGGCTAGGATATAGCAGAATAGAAAGAAATGGGCTTGAAAATACATCAGGCAGCATTGATTGAAATAAATTAAATAAAATTAAATCCCATGGTATTAGGGATAGGAATGGTGGTTTTGAACAATGCTCTGAAAACGTCCATTAATGGGAGTGGTGGTTTATGACTGGTAGTGGAGGTGGAGGGTGCAAGTTCCCTTTATACATAGCAGTGGTAGCAAGAATTATACAATTGAATCCTTCCGACCGAGAAGTGTCTCCAAGTTACTGATGGCTTACATTATTATACAAAGACTTAAAGTTTCTAATTTTCTATAAATTTTAGAAATGTTTGAGAAATAAAATCAGAAAAAAATTAACTGGTAGCATTATTGCATTTCCGTTTTTGTTTTTGTTTTCAGATCTTATGATGATCAAGTCTAGTTAGCTGAAGGAAAGATGGAACCTACTGTAGTACCAAAGATACACTGTCAATGGTTCCAAAATAACTGGTATCAACATTTACATAGAATGTGGAAAAATGTCCTAATTTCTAAAGGAAACATGCATACAAAGAAACTATTCTATTGCATTGCAAATTTTTACTTCATTCTTTATATCAACCAAGTTGGCATTTGTATATTTGGTCAGTAAAAGAACTTGGAAAGTTTTGGAATCAGATATTTTCTTTTATTTATGTGGTTTCTTACTGCATAGTTTGAAGAGCTGGTATTTTTCTTTTGGATGTTTGGATCCTTGTGACAACCCTTTCATCCAGTTTCAGCAGTGTGTTCCTGGGCTTTGATTTAATGAAGAAGACTGAACTCTCATCCCATCAGGATGCAGTCACACAGTCAATGTATAAATAGTTATTTGTGGTTAAACACTGGGAGATGATTTAATAGTTTTACAAAGAATTCTATGCAAAATAACATGTGTGTTTGTGTGTGTGTGTGTGTGTGTGTGCATATGCAGTCGTGATAAAATATGTCATGGAACATCTGGTTTATTCTCCCTGGCTCAGCAGACTGGCACTGCACATTTGAATGTTCACAGTGCTTCACATCCCTAAAAACACAAGAACTATTTTGCACATGTTAGTCATACTAATGCCTACATGAAAGTAAATGATAAATGATGTCCTAAAACATTGTTCTCCCAATGACTTGTCAGTAGTGTGTCCTCAAAGCACATCTGTACTCTTTCTATAAATATGAGAACTAAAAAATTCTTATATGATTTTTTTTAGAAAATTATCCAAAATTTTGACTAAGGTTACAATTTGAGACCCTATACAAAAAAGTAGATAATTTTAGAGCCCACAACTTATGTGTAGATTAAGTTGACACTGTATTAAGAGAATGGGAATTTTTTTGTAACACCAAAAAAATCTATTGAAGACATTATTGTATACCTCTCTTAGTTTCCTGTTGGAATTAACTTTTACTAAATACATTCTCATCTCTATTTAAAGTTAAGTTCTCTGAGGATTTAACAACAAAAATAATCTACAATTTTCTTGGCCGCATGAAGATCCTTTTTATGAAACAGAATTATAAATAAAGTTTGTTATAAATAATACTTGCTTAAAATTGTGTTTACTAAGCCAAAATGGCTTGTATTTAATTTTAGCTTAGGAAAAGTTACATAACATTCATGAAATGGGATTGAGTCTTTTGTTGAGAAGTACCTGTCTTGATTCCGAAAACACTTAATAAGCAGCTTACCCTATCATGAAGAAGTAAATCACACTGAGCCCTAAGTACCCAGGCAGAAAAATAGGTATTTTGCTGAATGCTTTTGAAATTAGTGGTCTTTATCCCCTTTATTTCTTAATTCTGTTTTTTTCTTTTCACACTGTCCTATTTCTAACTAGCAATTCAACACATTTGATGAAGAACAATTTGGCCTGTGGGTGTGTGTGTGTGTGTGTATGTATGTATGTGTATTTCAAGTGAAAGAGAAAATTTAAACACTTTTTCCAGATGAACATGGCACAGCTTTAATCCCAACATTCAAGAGGCAAACGCAAGCAGATCTCTGTGAGTTCAAGACCTGCCTGGTCTATGTAGCAAGTTCCAGGCCAGCTAGGGTTGTCTCAATACAAAAAAATTAAACAAAACAAATATCTACCTTTACTTTAAGTTTTCCTTTGTTTTTGGTTTTTTGAACTTTTGGATTTAAGCATTTTTCTTTTCTCTCTCTCTCTCTCTTTTTTTTTTTTTTTTTGGTTTGGGACTTTCATATACACATACAATATCTTTTATCACATTTGCAGTCTTCTGCAAACTCCTACAGTTCCTTCCCTATCCCATTACCGTTCCCTCCCAACTAAATGTGCTTTGTTTTCAAATCAGCAGAGACACATAGTGCTACCTGTATGTGCATGAGTGTGGGTCCATCTACTTGAGCATGCTTCCTGGGCCTGTTTGAAAATGTGATGATCTGAATTTTTGCACCTGCCAACTCCCACGAAAATGCCTTTCCTGTCATTATGGACTCTAGGCCTTTATAGAATAAGCCAAATAAATTCTTCTTTCTATAAATTCCCTTGGTCATGGTATCTTATCACAACAACAGAAAATTAACTAACACAAGTGTTTATGCTGCCTATGTGAGAAGTCTTGGGTTCTGTGTCCAGCACTGAATAAGCAAGGCATGGTGCCTCACAGCACTGAGGATGCAGATCAGGGGATCAGCAATTCAAGGTCAGCCTCAACTAGCCTGGATTTCATAAGACCTTGTCAATAAATAAATAAATAAATGAATAAGTACATAAATAAATAAACTATAATTAGCTTTCTTTCTCCTGCCTCTCTCTCTCTCTCTCTCTCTCTCAGATGCCAATGTCCCATCATAAAATCACAAACAACATGAATAACAAAGACACTATATGTCCTCTAAAAGTCAGTGCTCTCATAGTAATGTTCCCCAAGGAAATAAACTTGAATCATGTTTAAGGCAATGGTTTCAATATAGTAATAATAAATACGCTCAAGCAAGGCAAGGAGGATCTAAATAAATACTGGCACAAAGACAAAAATAACACAAGCTGTGATTAAAATAATGAAGACAAATCAAACTAAAAAGATATAATTTAATAAAGACAGAAATTCTGAAGAAGAACCAAACTTGAACAAAATGAAAATTTTAGGAAATAAAAAAAAGCTGAGGAAAGCTCCATTATTAGATGAGATCAAGTGAAAGAGAGACTATCAGGTCTAGAAGACAAGTTAGAGAAATTGGATCACTAAGGCAAAGTAAATAAAAAATCTACAAAACCCCATGAGGGGAACACGCAGGAACTCGAGGACACTATAAATGACCAAACATATAAATCATAGGTATACCAGAAGAAAAGAAAATGCAGATGAATGGCACAGAAAAGACTTCCTACAAAATTAAAGAAGAAAGTTACCAACTCTAAGGAAGGAGACGCCTGTTAAGATGCAAGAAGCATACAGAACACCAAATATAAGGACCAGAAATCAAACTCCCCAAATCATATAGTAGTCAAAACACTAAACATAAAGAACAAAGAACGAATATTAAAAGTCACAAAAGAGAAAGACGATAAAAGGCAAGCCCAGCAGAATAACAGGTGACTTCAGTGGAGACTTTGATATCCAGGAGAGCTTGGACCAGTGTTCTATAAATTATGAAACACCACAGATGCCAGCTCAGACCACTATACCCAGCAGAACTAACAGGTCCTATGCAAAGGTAAAAAAATATTTTATGACAGTTACAAAAATTCAATTAAAAAGAAAAAAATTAATGAATTTTTGATAGGGAGCCAAGAAACATACAACAAACATTTAATCCAAACTTCAGGAAGCAGAGACAAGCAGATCTCTGTGAGATTGAGGCCAGCTTAGTCTACATAGAGAGGTCTATCAAGAAGCTAAAGGGAGACCCTGTCTCAAAAAAATTATGAATATTAAGTCAGCTCTACAGAAGATGCAGGAAGGAATACTTAAGGTTGAAGAAAAGGACAAACTAAGGGGTCGCTGGGAATAAATAAACAGTTCCATAATGGGTAATTAACACCTAATTAAAAGCCCTTAAGGAAACAGAAAACAACACAGTGACAGGATGATATATTATTCAATAAAAGGTCTAAATATTTGCAGTCTCAATTTCCCAATAAAGAAACACAGACTAACAGACTGTGTTAGAAACTAGGATCCATGTTTTTGCTTCTTCCAAGAAATACAGTTCACCGTCAAAGATAGACAACATCTTAAAATAAAAAGATGGAAAAAAGATATTCTAAGAAAGTGAACTCCCAAACACGGTGGCTTAGCTATTTTAATATCTGATAAAAGAGACTGCAAGCCAAAATACTCAGAATAGAGTAAGCAAGGAACTTTCATTCTCAGAAAGAAAAAATCCACTAAGAGGGTACTACCATTCAAAGCTTACATGCATGAATGAGACACCCAATTTAATAAAAGTGATAATATTTTATCTAAAATAATAGAATACCCACAGCATAGTGACATTGGGTAATTCAGGAAAACACTGAACAAACAAATTCTGGAGCTAAAGGACATCATAAATCAAATGGACCTAATAGATACCTACAGAATATTCTACCCAAAAACAAAAGAATGTATGTACCACTCAGAAGCCCATGAAACTATCTCCTAAATCAAACACATATCAGGACACAAAAAAGACTCAATGCATATATGAAAATAAAAATAACATTCTGCATTCCATTGAACCACAATGGCAAAAAGCTGCATATCCAAAAGAAATTAGAGAAAGTACACAAACTCATTGAAATTAAACACCACACGAGTGAATGAAATTGACTTGAGGAAAAAAAATCAAGAAGCAATAAAAAACATTCCTACTCAGACCTTTGTAGACTTCCTGAGAAAGTCTGAATTCAGCCTCAGCCTAGCAATTTTTCCAGATTGTGAAGTACCTGCTGACTAGAGGGATACAGACCCTAAGAGAGAGCCTGGGAGCATCTGATCTTACCTAACCTATGCCCCTGAGGTAACTCTGGAGCAGCTGAACTAGAGACATCTGGTCCTTCCAACATAAAATCAAAGAGAGAACCTGAAGTCTTGATAAACCAGAATTTCATAGCCTATAAGAAAACAGCCAATTCATATGAAGTATACAAACAGAATCAGACTTCAACTTTACAAGTGGAGGCTTGAGTCTCACATCAGAATCACAAAGAAATCCATATGCTAAGATCACAATGAAAAAAATAATAATATGAAAACCTGAAATAATATGTCCCTGCCAAATATCACCAGTCATGTAGAAGAGTTCTACAATGAAAACTACATAGAGATAACCCAGGACACAGAATTTAAGAGAGGAAATCATAAATATGGTCAAAGAATTCAAAGAATTTAAGGAACACACAAACAAATCAAAGAGCTAAAAGAAGATAGGAATAAACTTCTGACTGAATTCACAAAAGAGATAGAAATATTAAAGAAAACTCAGACTGAAATGAAGGATGTGAAAAACGCAGTAAGCCACTTTGAAACAGCAAGAAAAAGCCTCACCAGTAAGATGAATGAAACGGAAAACAGAATATTAAAGACTGGATGATAAAGTTGAGAAACTGGAGCACTAAAGCAAAGATTATGAAAAATTTATTTTAAAAAAACACACGAAGAGAATATGCAGGAAATGTGAGACACCATGAAGAGACCAAATTTATGCATCACAGGTATCATGGAAGAAGACTCTCAGGATAATGATACTGACCAGATCTTCAAGAGGACTGTAGAAGAAAATTTCCCCAAATTAAGGAAAGACATTTCCATATAAATACAAGAAGTACATAGAACACCAGGTAGAAAGAACCAGAAAAGAAATTATGTCATAGCATAGTAAAACTCTAAAGGTACTAAAAAAGGAGAGAATTCTGAAAGCTGCAAAAGAAAAACAATAAGTCACATATAAAGGAAACCCATCAGAATTACAGTTGACTTTTCAATGCAAAACTTTGGTCCAGAAGAGCCTGGACCAAAGTATTCCTAGTCCTGAATGATCCTAGATGCCAACCTAGAATACTTCATCCAAAAAAAAAAATGTCTATTATAGTTGAAGTGGAAAGAAAACTCTTCCACAACATAAATAGGCTGAAAGAATTCATGTCCAGAAAACCTGCCCTTCAGAAAATACTTGAAGCAATACAAAGAGTTGAAGAAGAGAATGACTATACCTGTGGGGAGACAGAAGGAACTAAATGAAGGTATTACTGAGGAACCACAAAGTTAGACCAAAAATGCAAACAGAATTTAAAATGATGAGAATCAATACACATCTGTCAATAATAACTTTAATTATCAGTGGACTGAACTCTCCACTCAAAAGACATGGGCTAGTTGAATGGATCAAGAACCCAAATTCATCCTTTTGTTGTCTGCAAGAAACCCATCTCACTTTCAAGGACAGGCACTACCTTAAGGTGAAAGGATGGAAAAAAAATATTCCAAGCAAATGGCACTAAGAAATAAGCAGAAGTTGTAATTCTAATATCTGACAAAATAGACTTCAAACTAAAACTAATCAGAACAGATAAGGAGTCACTTCATCCTGATTAAAGGAACAATTAACCAAGAAGATAGTACAATCATGAACATATATGCACCCAAGTCTGGTGCACCCAACTTCATAAAAACAGTACAATAGGACTTTAAGATACATTAATTCCAATTCACTAATAGTAGGGGATGTCAATACCCCACTGTCTCCGTTAGACAAGGTCTACCAGACAGAGAATAAACAGAAAAATGTCTAGATATCTGAATTAAACAATACCATATATCAAATGGACCTAACAGATAACTAATAAATATTTCACCCAAACACCAAGGAAAACACATTCTATTCAGCACCCCAATGGAGCATTCTCCAAAACTGACCACATACTGGGCACAAAACAAACCTTAACAAATACAAAAAAAAAAAAAGTTAAATAAGTCCATGAATTCTATTAGACCACATGGCAATAAAATTTAAAATCAACACTGGAAAAAGCCTTAGAACTTCATAAGCTCATACAGAGTAAACAACACACTCCTGAACTATGAATGGGTCAAAGGAGAAATTAAGAAGGAAATAAAAGTATTCCCAGAGATACATGAAAAGGACAATACAATCCAACAACCTTCTTGAACACATTCAAAGCAGTCCGAAGAGGGAAGGTTGTAGCTCTAAGTGCCTAAATTAACATTGCAAATCAAGAATTTTGAAAGCCAAGAAGAAATGAAACCCAAATCAGAGCAGAGAATAATGAAACAGAAACAAAGAAAATAATACAATGAATCAATGATTCCAAGAGCTGATTCTTTGAAAAGATAAACAAGATAGACAGACCCTTGGATCAGTTAAACCAAAAGAAGGAAGGAGTGACTCCAAATTAACAAAATCAGAGATGAAAGGGGAAACAGGGAAACATCACAACAGATAACACAGACCCAGAACATTAAAATGGAATACTGTAAACACCTATATGATATTAAATTTGAAAACCTTAAAGAAAATGGATGCTTATCTAAAATCATGGCTATCACCAAAGCTAATCAAGAAGAGATCAACACCATGAACATATCCATAACATATAAGGAAATTGAAAAAACAATATAAAACCTCCCAACCAAAAAAAGCCCAGGCCCAGATGTATTCACAGCACAATTCTACCAGACATTCAAAGAAGATATATATCCAATACTACTTAAATTATTCAAAAAGATAGAAATAGAGGGAGAACTTCCTAATTTCTTCTGTGAAGCCAGCATCACTCTACTACCAAAACCAGGGAAAGATACAACCAAAAAAGTAAACTATAGACTCATATCCTTAAGAAGCACAGATGCAAAAATTCTCAACTAAATACTTGTACATCCAATACAAACACACATCAAAAAGGTCATCTAACATAATCAAGTCAGCTTTACTCCAGAGATGCACAGGTGTTTCAATAAAATGAGCCCCAAAATGTAATAAGGCACACAAATGGACTCAAAGGCAAAAATCACACGGTCATCTCAATAGCTGCAGAAAAGGCCTTTGACAAAATTGAACATGCATTTATGTTAGAAGTCCTATAAGGAACTGGACTGGAGGGCACATACCTCAACATAATTAAAGTTGTATGCAAAAACCCCACAGTCAACATCATTCTAATAGCAGATTTCAAACTCTACTACAGAGTTATAGTCACAAAACAGCATGATACTTGCATAAAAATGGAGCTATAGATGAATGGAGTGTCATTGAAGACTCAGACATGAGGACATGCAATATTAGTCACCTGATATTTGAGAAAGAAGCCAAAAACACTTACTAAAGGAAAGATAGCATCTTCAACAAATGGTGCTGGCAAAACTGGTTCTCCACATATAGAAGGATGAAACTAGACCCTCATATTTTACCTTGTACAAAAGTCAACTCCAAATGGATCAAAGACATCAATGGGAAACCTGAAATTCTGAAACTGTTAGAGGAAAACATTGCAGTAACCAACAAGACATAAGTGTGCAAAAGGACTTTCTAAATCAGATATTAGTTGCTCAGGAATTTAGGTCAATAATCAACAAGTGGGGCCTCCTTAAACTAAAATGATTCTGTACAGCGAAAGAAACAACGAAGGAAGTGAAGAGAAAACCCACAGAGTGGGAGACAATCATCACCAGGGGCACATCTGACAGACACTGAACATCCAGAATATAAAGGATTCCAAAAATAGAGAACCAAGAAAACAAGTGATCCAATGAAAACACAGGTTAAGGATCTAAGCAGAGTTCTCAAAATAAGAAATAAAAATGGCTGAGAAACATCTTTAAAAGTGCTCAACATTGTTAATAATTAAGGAAATGCAACGTAAAACCATTTTAAGAATTCATCTTACCCCAGTCATAGTGGCCAAGATCAAGAGAACTAATAGTACCAAATGCTGGAGAGGATAGGGGATGCTCATGCTCGAGTTTGTAAACTCATGCAACCCCTATGAAAAGCAGCTTGGAGAACTCAAAAAACTAAAAATGAACTTACTGTTTGACCCAGTTATACAGCTCCTTGGAATTTACCCAAGGTCTCATCCTATTGCAGAGATACTCGAGCATCTAGAGATACTTGCTACTCTTTTCACAATAGCTAAGAGACAGAAGCAACCTAGGTGCCTCTCCCGTAATGAGTGGATGATGGAAATGTGGTACATTTACACAAGGGAGTCCTACTCAGCAGTAAAGAAGAAAAGAATCAGGACATTCGCAGGTGAATGGATGGAACTAGAAATTGTTTTGCTAAGTGAAGTAACACAGAAAAAACATAGGACTCATGATCTATCTTATTTGTGGATCCTAACGCAGGAACCTAAGAGAGAAGAATAATAGGGACAGGTGTTACTAAGGTGGAAATAGAAAAAAGTGGGGCATTTAAATAGAGAGGAGGGGGGAGGAACTAAGGGGATTAAGGGAAAGAAGTTGCTGAAAAGAGGTGGGTCCTTATGTGCTTATGTGACTGGAAATATCAAAGGAGAAATGGGGAAAATGAAGAAGGCCTGGAGGGAAGGTTAGACAAGGAGAAAGAGAGAGAGAATAAATATGCCTATCTAGTATAAAACACCAGAGTGAATCATATTAGCCTAACAACCTAATGGCAAATTCCACATAAAATATCTCTACATGAGCCCATGTGTGTAGCTGAATACTAACAAGACACAGTGCCAGGCAGGAAAAATCTTACTTTGAATTGTTGGCCAGGGTGGTCCAAGAGAATCCTAAAATTACACAGGCTGTTGTCAAAGCCCTTGATTGCCTTCCAGAACTTGAAGGTAAGACCCTATTGATGAAGACAGGACATACTTTGGAGATGAGCTTTGGAACAATGGATTTGGAACTGACCTAGAAGCCACTTCCCCTTGAAGATTAGCACTCATAGCTCTGGAGAGCACAAAGTAAGCAGCCAAGGGAGAACATCAATCAATGGCCCAACACCAGTTTCATGATCAAATAAGCACATCCACCATGACTGGCACAGTATTCAATACTGGTGCAGCAGTGGCAATTTTCTTGGGGCCAAATAAAGTTTCCTAATTGGTCTTAGAGCCCTCTCAATGGCAGAAAGATTATAAGAGCCAGTGAGGAAAGGCATGATCAAATGGAATTAGAATCCTACAAGCTCCTGGGACCTTGCCCATATGAACCTACAGCAATTGGTTCAGCATGTTCAAGACCCATGCAAACTCAAGCAGATAAAAGCCCATCATGGCACTGGGGAAATGGGCAGCAGACCTCAGGCTTTGCTTAAGAAATATTGGCAACTGATTATTGTTGGGTGAGGATGAGCTAGTCTTCTTAAAGTGACCATCTCTGGGTAGGCAGACTAGATCTCCATGAATGAACCTATAGCTACATCACTTAAGGACACAAACTTGACAAAATAGACCTTTACACAGATTAAAGAATGTTTGGATTCCAGTTGTAAAGGAGGGTGCCGGTTTGTAAAGGGATATAAAGATGATTAAGATTGATTGATATGTTCTGTATGAAACATGAAACACACAAAGAATGTACATATATATATATATATACACATATGTATATTCCTGTTGCATAGGATTATGAAAAGTCAATCCTGGAACCTCAACACAAAATCTGTGCCTATTCCTAACTGATCCAAGACCACTTCTACACCCCATTTGTACATCAATATAAAATGAACACCAAGTGTCACTCAGCTATGCCATAAACAGAAAATTTTGGGAAAGAGCAAACAAAGAACAAATAATCATTAAACAAAGCTGAAATACCAAGAACCTCCACAACTGACAGAAGACCAGATGCCCAGATCTCACTGAAAAAACACAAAGAACATGAATAACCAAGAGTTTACACCATAAATTACCACCCACATTGTAATGTTTCCTGAGACTATCCACCTAGCAAAAGCAAAAGACAATGATTTCAAAACTGCAATTATAATTACGGTCAAAGAGGATATGAATAATGAGTGAATGAAAATTGTGGAAACACAATTGAATGAATTACCTAAGGCAGTTTAAAAAGCAGAGTTAGAATTTAATAAAGAGATAGAATCTCTGGAGGAAAGTCAAACTGAAATAAAACTAGAAATTATTCAGGAACTCAAACAAGTTTAGAGGAAATAAACCAAATGGAAGTGACAGAAATGCCACAAAGAACATGAGATCTCAAAGACAAAGTTAGGGAAATGGATTGCTCAACCAACGAAAATGTCAAGCCCAAAATAACCGAGGATTGTGATATGCAAGACATCTGGAACTCTGTGAAAAGATCAATCCTATGAATTACAGAGATAGAAGAAGGAGAAGAAACACAGATCAAAGAAACAGAAAAAAAATTTAATACATAGAAGAAAACTTCTGTAATCCACGGAAAGAAATATATATCAAGATACAAGAGGAATACAGAACACCAAGTGGAAAGACCAGAAAGGAAACTCCCATGTCACATAATAGTCAAAACACTAAACATATAGAACAAATAATAGACATTGAATACTGTGTGAGAGAAAAATCAAGTCACATACAATGGCAGGCCCATCAGAACAACAAGTGACTTTTCAATGGAAACTCTGAAAGTCAGAGGACTTGGACTCATGTCCTACAAGCCGTGAAAGGACACAAATTCCAGTCCATACTACTCTACCCAGCAAAACTATCAGCTGCAAAAGGGAAGGAACAATCAAAAGAAAAGGAAACCTTTCCAGGTAAAAACATATCTCAGTAATTTATGTCCATGCAATCAGCTCTACAAAGAATTCTTCGTGGAACATTTTGGTCTGATGAGAAGATTAAATACTTCCAAGGGAGTGCAAAAAATAAATAAATTATCACAGAGCAATTAAGCAAAGGAGATTCAAGCAAACAGTACTACAACATCAACATAGCAGAAATTAATAAAGATTGATCAATAAAAATAATTCTCAATAGTCATGGTCTAAATTCCCCAGTAAAAAGTACACATGCTGACTGAATTGGAAAATAGAATCCATTGATTTGTTGCCTTCAAAAAACACACCTCGTCATCCATAATTGACACCACTTAGAGCAAAAAAGAAAATGTGATTAAGAAACAATTAGATGTAGCCATTCAAATATCTAAAAAAATAGACTTTAATCTAAAACTAGTCAGAAGCAACAGGGAAGATCATTTCATATTCATTAAAGTGAAGATATATCAAGAAAATATTATAATCCTTAATATACATGCACTATACAAGAGCACCAAGCTCATAAAAGAAACTCTATAAGATAAACAATCACACATTGATTCCAGCAGAATGATAATGGGTAACTTCAATATCCCACTGCCACCATAGACAAAAAGTAAATATAACTCCCTGGATTTAAATGACATCATAAATCAAATGGACCTAACAGACATCTATTGAATATTCCAACAAATCACTGAAGAACACACTTTTTTCTCAGCAGCCCGTTGAACTTACTCCCAAAATAGATAAATATTTGGCCAAGAAAACAAATTTCTAAACATTCAAGAAAATTGAAATATCACCCTGTAATCTATCTGACCACGAAAGAATAAAACTAGATATCAGCAAGCCCACAGCCAGCATTGTAGTAAATGGAAAAAAGATTTACCAAATTTCCATTAAACTCAGGAAAAATAAAGAATGCCTACTCTTTCCAATTCTGTTCAATATAGTACTTCAATTCTTAGCTAGAGAAATAAGAAAAATGAAGATAAAGGTGGTAAACATTAGAAATACCATAAAGACTTCACCAAAAGACATTTAGAGCTGATTAAAACATTCATCAAGGTATCAGGATATAAAATTAACACACATAAAAATCATCAGCCTTCTTATACACCACCAACAAACATACTGAGAAAGACATGCTAGAAATAATCTCATTCATGATTGTCTCAAAACCCATAAAATGTCTTGGAATAAATTTAAACAAGAAAGTTAAGACTTTACATAATAAAAGTTTCAAGACATTGAAGAAGAGATCTGAGAAGATACCAGAAGATGGAAGACCTCCCATGCACACTGGTTGGTAGGATTAATACTGTGAAAACTGCCATCCTATCAGAAGCAATCTACAAATTCAATGTGAAACTCAGCAAAATCTCAACATCATTCTTTACAGATATTAAAAAATAATCTCAAATTTTATATGGAAACACACACACACACACACACACACACACACGCACATGCACACGCAAAACAAAACAGGATAGACAAAATAATCCTGAACAATGAAAGAAACGATGGACCCTCCATGATCTCAACAGTGTTACAGAACCACAGTAATAAAAAACAGCATGGTACTGGTCTAAAATCAAACACACTGATCTCTGGAATAGGACTGAATATCCATCTGTAAATTCACACATGTGCAACCACCTGGAGCCACAAATACACACTGGAGACCAGACAGCATGTTTACCAAATGGTGCTAATCTAACTGGCTAGCATCATGTAGAAGAATGAAATACATCTCTGTCTCTCAATGCACAAAACTCAACTCCAAATGGATCAAAGACTTTAAAATAAGACGTGATATATTGAATATGATAATGGAGAAGTAGGAAATTGACTGGAACGTATAGGTACAGGAAAGGACTTTCTGAGCAAGATTCCTACACTTCAGGCATTAAATCTAACAGTTGACAAATGGGACTTCATGAGATTAAAATCTTCTGTATATCAAAGGACACCATCATTTCAGTGAAGAGGCAACCTACAGAATTGGAAAATATCTTTATTGCCAGACTTCTGACAGAGGATTAATATCTAGAATATACATAGAACTCAAAAAACTAAACAGTAAGCAGACAACAAAATTAGATTTGGGGCAAAAAGCTGAACACAGAGTTCTCAAAAGATGAAATGCAAACGATTGAGAAATACTTAAACATGTTCAATATCTTTAGTTAGGGAAATGAGAATTAAAACAACTCTAAGATTCATCTTACCTTACTCAGAAAGTTTAAGATCTAAAAACAAAGATAAATGTGGGTGAGGACGTGCAGAAAGGGGAATTTTTCCCCAGTGTTTGTGGAAATAGAAACTGGTGTAGCCACTAGGAAGTCAGTGTGGAAATTCATCAAAACCCAGAAACTGATCTCCAGTATGATCTGGTCATATCACTCTTGGACTTATACCCAAAAGACTCTACAGTCTGCTATAGAAATACCTGTTCATCCATGTTCATTGTTCCTCTTTGCACAATATCCAGGAAACCGAAAGAACATAGGTATCCATCAACTAATGACTAGGTGATGAAAGTATGGTACATTTACATAATGAAATATTGCTCAGCTGTTTAAAAATGAAAATAATGCAATTCATAGGCAAAAGGATCAAACTGGATACCCTCCTCTTGAGTGAGATTATTGCATCTTTCATTTCTTACTGGAGAAACTTACTTATGCAGCAGGTGACAGTTAACCCAGATATCCACACTGGCCAACATGTAGAGCATAAGAGGCTTCAGAGTGCTTATTCCTGAGTACAGCACCTGTATCAACCTTCTGCCTTCCAAGATTCAGGGATCATTCAGGAAATTGGACAGAAAGATTGTAAGAGACAGTGGTGGCAGATGACCACAGAAAAGAGTTTTCCAGACAACTGGGCATTTATTCATATCAGGTCAGACAATGGTGACAGTATGTACACGTCTCACATAAACTCAAGCCAGACCGAATTCCTATATGGACATGGAGGTGGGTAAACTTTCAACCTTTCTGAAGAATATTGGTCACTGATGGGTGTTAGAAGCAGGAAGTGGGAGAGAGAATAAAGGATAAAAATAAGGATAAAAAAATGTGTAAGGACATTTTGGGAGAGAAGTTGTGACTCTGTAGTCCTCTATCTATTGATCTATCTATAATCTATCATCTATCTGTCTATCAATCTATCATCTATCTATCTTTCTATCATCTGTCTATCTCTCTCTGTCTTTCCATCTATCTATCATCTTTCACCTGTCATCTCTCTCTCTCTCTATATATATATATATAGAGAGAGAGACATCTCTCTCTATATATATATATACAGCCAGCACTATGTCTGTCTATAGATAACAGAGAACATGGAATTGGGTGGAGGGTGTAATAGGAATGCACAAGAGGAAGGGTATCTAAATTTGATAAAATTATACTGTGTGAAATTCACAAAAATTCAATAAAAGTAGATAAAAAACAATAAAATGTGCATGGACTTTTAAGTTAAATATTTATTTTTAATATTCTGATATCTTGGAAACATTATATTGGACTTTATGGAAGAGTAATAAAAAAGCCATTAATTTCCTGAGGAGACAGAGGAGACAGGGGACACTTGAGGTAATGTTTTAGTTGGAAACAGACAAGAATCAGAGCACCATTCTGTAGATTAAGAAAGGGATTAAAATTACTTCTTAACTCCAAAAGCCTTTTGCTTACTTCACTATTATCTGTATATTAAGCATTGCTCTCTACTGAAATACAAAAAAGACAATTCATAGACTTAAATAAAAATGAAATAATGGCATTCCAAAATCTGTAGGACATAGGAAAATCAGTTTTAAGAGGAAATTTTATAGCTCTAAATGCCTACATCAAAAATTTGAGAAATTTCTAATAAGTTAATGTTCCACACCTGAAGGCCCTGGAGAACAAGATCAAACAATACTCCCAAACATTAGACTGTAGAGAGAATCACGATCAGTGCTGAAATTATTGAAATACAAAAAAATCAACAACCCAAAATATTAATGAAATGAAGTTTGACTCTTTAAAAAGATTAATTTGATTGACAAACCCCCAAATGAAATTAAGCAAATGAAAGGGAGAGAAGTCAGAATTAAACAAATGAGTGAAGAAAAGGGCAACATTTGCAAACAGACACTGAGGAAATTCAGGGACTCATAAGGACAAACTTTAAGAATCTATATTGCATCAAAGTTTAAAAGAAATGGATGAATTTCTAGACATATATGATTTAGCAAAGTTAAAACAAGAAAGGTATAGCCTTTCTAGAGGACTATATCCCTGGGGGTGAAATCTGAGAGTTCGTAGTCATGCCCCACTTCCAGTTTGCTCTTGTTTCCTGTTTGTGGTTGAAGATGTGATGTCTCAGCCTCTGACTTGGGTGACCATGCCTGCTGTCTGATGCCTCCTTGCCCTGATGAACTCTTATCCTTCTGGAATGAGAAACCAAAATAAACTCTTTCTTCCACATGTTACTCTGGGTCATGATATTCTATTACAACTAACTAAAAGTGTGTATTTGCTGCTTTATGTTAGTTTGTGTTGTTTTGACAAATAGCTGACATAACTCAAATGAAGGGTTGTTTTTGGCTCATTATTTTGTACAGCTCAGTCCATAATCTTTGGTTCACCAGGGTCAAGAGCCCTGGGATGGGGCAGTACAGTGTGGTGTCTGAAACCTGGCAGAGGCTGCAGATCTTGGAGCAGAACAGAGGGAGGAGTGCAGCATAATCGAATTCCTAAACCACCAGGTAGTGCCACTCACACTTAGGGTAGGTCTTCCTCACTTAGGAATCCTCTGGAAAGAACGGCACAGGCACCCAGAGCTGTGCTCTACTGATCAACTGGCTCCTCTCAGCCCACTAAGGATGGTAGTCTGATTAACTGTCATGTAATATTTGTGTGCTTCCTAAATAAATTTTTACCAGCCCCCTCCCCTTGATATGAGTTAAACATAGAGCTCTGTATGGTGAATTGACTTGTGGTGAGGCCTGGAGTGCAGTCCCACCCTCTCCACCCCTACACACAAGTACACACATATGCACATACACACAAATTAACAAATAAATGGAGTTAATAAATATGTAAATCTATAGAAACATTTAAGTAATGTATAAAATATGTGCTGATTCTTTATGTTGGCCACTGAATAAGCCATAAATGCTTTTTCTTTTTGAGACTGTGTCTTCTGTAGTCCTATGAAATTCATACTTAGACTAGTGTGGCTTTGATCTTACAAAGTTCTGCCTGCCTCTGTCTCCCAAGTGTTGGGATTAAAGATTTAAAGATGTGCACCAAGCTTTAATTTTTGAATACAATTTTGACAAAATTTTGACTTAAAAAAACATATGTACTAAATACTATATCTAATTTAATGTATGATTTTGCATTTTTTTTAGAAAATGCATTTTTGAACATATTAAAACAAATGTAATTGTCATTTTTTTTTCCATTTGGGGTGTATTATGAATTCTCTAGTGGTAAGTCCCGGCATGCAGCCCCACCCCCTCCACCCCTTTTTATCTCTGGCTCCTGCCACACTTTCCGCCATCCTTTTCTGTGATTGTCCCTGAGCCACAAGAGAAAGGGGTTTGGGGAGAGAATAGGATGATGTTCTTTCCACTGTGGCCTGGGTTATCATCTTGTTTCAGTGTAGAAACTCAACAATTGTAAAACAGCAACAACAACAGCAACAAAAGTAACATCCACACAAATATTGAATGACCTTAACCTATGGGTGTGAAAACAAGTGCTTAGGCAATACCTATGTAGGCACATCATATTTATCTTGCAAACAATTACTGTAGCTTCTTTATGGGGACTTAGAACTCTCCTCCTCACCACTGGGGGTCGACATTCTATTCTTAATATCCGATGTGTGTGTGCCTTCCCTGAAGAGCAGGCCCTGAATACAATTTTAAATATGCTGGAGGTGCACATACCAAATGAACCTCTATTACACCTGTAGAAACATTTGACAGTGAAGCATGCAAGATCTGTCCTTAAGCAGAGCTTTTCAGGACCATTCTCCCTAGTGGCCTACATGGCACCCTCTAGAACTCTGAAAGCCAGCCATCCATTTGTAGGGAGTTTTCAGCTCTGTCCCAGCTAGATCTCTCTTTCCATGCTTGAACCATGCAAATCATCAGCAGTAGGGCCTTGCCGTCCACTTCCAGTGTGCAACCAGCATTATAATGTGGTACTTTTGTTTTGGTAGAAGGGGGCTTCTAAGATTCCCTTGGGCAACAGCTCACAAGGGGAGCAACCGACACCTGGTACTGGAATTGCTAGTTAACAATTATATAAAGTATCCTTTTATTCTTTAGAATCTATAGGTGTAGGCCAATAGAGTTCCCAGAATGTCACAGCTATAATTCACCCTTGTTCCCTGTATGAGTTACATTGCATTCTTGTTTCTTCAGGTGTACTTGACATCTCTCAACCGGGTTTCATATCTGTAAAACACTCAGAAGTTAACATTATATACATATACAAGTTCTAACATAAAAAGGAAAATTCCTTTTCACTTGCATCAGCTGTTTTTTCAACAGATCCATGTTGGGTACAATGGCATGTAAATTAGTCAGTCCTTTATTGTCTTTAGCTGTTGTTGGGAATCCATTTAGTCCCACAGTTCTCTCATGAAGCCTCCATGCATGCCTTTATCCTTGCTAACCTCATTGGTGCTGGCCCAAACTGCTTTGTCCTACATAGAGCCAAGGAGGAATAAGGCTTCTCTTGCCCCTGTTGCACCTGTTGTTTCCTATGGCTGGGGAGACCCTGGGTCTGATTCTTGACTCTAACCATGCCTGTGGTCTCTCCATTGACCATACCTGGCTGTTGGGAGAGGCCCTGGCCAGGCAAATTGTCTCCATCTCTTAAATAGCCAGTCACAGGAGGAGTGATGTACCCTTTTTACTCTGGGAGCATTAGTATATAATGCTGGGAAAATCTTCATTCTCTGTGTACTTTTGCAAACCATTTATCAGGGCTTAAAGCCTCCCACAGGTGCTTTAGCACAGAATTTGGCCTTCTATCAATCCTTTCTTTAGGAACTTAAGCTAAACGCAAGTCTTAACACATTTGCTTACGAGTAACCCAAGCAGACCTCCTCTTCTGTTTTGACTCCTTTACACATCTTTTTGGCTGTTCTATTCATCTACAGACATACTTTACATGCTGGTCTAGGTTGCTTAAATCTGTCAAAGCCTCTCCTGCCTTGTAAAGCTCTCGTCCCACTAGGGCATCTAGCAGGGACACTAAACCTCCATACCAATGTCGAGGTCCTTGTTCAATGAAGTCCTTCATTAGATCTCTAGGGAACACAGTGCTATCTGGTGCTGTGAAGGGGGCACCATATGTGGCTTCCCTCATACCCAGTTCTCTCAGCAGTGTCTGTCCCCCTTTTATTGTTCTCCAGCTCCTGGCATTCATGGGAACCTCCACTGGTGATCACCAGGTTTCTCCCATGGCTTGCACAAGCCAATCCATCTGAGACTGCCTCCCCTTGTACTGCCTTAGGCTATGAAGCCCAAATCCCAAGGAGGGGTAAGCTGTTATGTTGCTCAGCTGTTCTGCTTCGGCATCATTGAAAATAATGTCATCTGCTCCCATGCCCCACAGCCTTACAAGCCAGGTAGCTAAGGGTCCCCTAAAGACATTGCTTGAATGTCTTTCCTAGCTCCAGCAGCTCTAAGGCTGAGAACTATTTATTCACTAAATTTGTATGCTTGTTAAGCCCTTTAACAGCATGCAGACACTTGGATTTTTCCTCTTTTTGTATTACTAAGTCATTTTCTCTTTTATCCAATTTGCTAGCAAGGTCAGAGGCTAGTACTAAAGAAGCAAGCCTCATATCTTTCTCTCAATCTAATTCATATCTAAAACTTTGAATTTATCTCTGGGCTACAACCTCAACCTGAGACTGCCATCCTGGACTGGACCCACACAAAGCAGTTTCCTCCATGCAGTCTCTGCTGGTGTGCGCCATCACCACCGGTATTTGTCCCACCAATCTCATCTGCTTAGGCAAGTTCACCTTAATTACATATTTCACTATAAGCAACCCCAACCCTGTAATGGCCGCCATACACACCAGTCCTGTGATAGGGATAATCCACCATATCAAAATTTCTTCTGCTCATTTCCCTTTGCTGTTTCCTTCATTAGCGGCAGCCACATAACTGCTTTTCCTGGAAGCATTTGCCTTTTGTCAGTCAGTCCTGCTTGGCTACCCCAACTGTACCATGAATTCTCTCGAGGTGAGACCTGGCATGCAGTCCCACCCCTCCTCCCCTCAGTTTGAACTGAATGAGCGGACACAGAACGCTCCTTTAGAGAAATTAATTTATTTCAGGTTACTTACAAAGGATTCATCCCTGGGGACAGAGATGGAGATTTCACATGGCGGAGCCTGCATTTTGGTCATAAATTCCCTGGACCTCTGGAACACGTGCCCAAGATGAAGCCCTGGCAGTGGGCCCACCTCTCTCCTTCCCAGCCTTCCCTGTGCTTCCACCAGACCTCCCTCCTCAGCTAATGACTATTGGTTAGTGGTATGTCAATCACATTTGGAAGCCTGTCCCTGCAGCAGAGAGGAAATTATGGCTCTATCCAACAGGCTCACTTAATGTAACATTTAGAAACAAAGAATGACAGTTTAGGTTAAGGCTTTTCTTCTCTATGCAGTTTCTTCTTGCACTTAATTTGTTTCTATTTCATATCCTGGTAAATGTTTTTACTGGAGAGTTCATAAAAGTAATTTTTAATGGATTTTTAATCATTATTTACTAGTTTGTCAGAATATTTTAAAGACTGCTGACCTTTGGAGATTTTTCTGATTATTTTTAAGCTTTTATTGCCTGAGGTTAAAAGAAGGAAAATAAATCAGTTGCTTCTTATGATGTATAATTTTAATTCCTTTCCTGATTTTATATTTATTTACTAATGTGTACTTGAAGAGGTTCTTTATTTAAATGGTTATATACTTGAACTTATATATTATAAATCAAGTTGGTAAATAATAATATTCAGATATATTTGTTTCTCTCCTTCCACATGAGCTGAGATATCTTACCACTGTGGCCATCTATTTCACTCCTTGGATTTCTGATAATGCTACTTTGTGTACCAAGTTCATTTTTATACTCTGGAAGCCCAAGTTTTTTCTTTTGCAGAAGTTATTAGATCCTATACATTGGCAAAGGGTATGTGTCATGAGTTCTCTTGCAGTGAGGTGCAGCATTCAATTCCACCCCACCCCAGGTTTGAATCAACTGAGCGAACAGAGAATGCTCTTCAATTAGAGAAACGAGTTTTTTCCAGTTTACTTACAAAGGACTCATCCTCGGGAAGAGAGAGATGGAGATTTCGTATGGCAGAGCCTGCATGTTGATCATACGTCCTCTGGACCTCTGGAACAGGCACCCAAGATGGAGCCCTCGAGCCACGCCCTCCTCTCTCCTTCCCATCCTTCTATGTGTTTCTGCTGGACTTCCCTCCTTAAGTCATTGGCTAGTTGGCTGTCAGTCACATTTGGAAGCCTGTCCCTCACAGCAGGGAGAAAACTATGGATCTATTCACAGGATATGATCTCTATTTTATCCAGTTTGGAGTTTTCCTTTTTCTACAATGTTGCAGCTGGACTCAGGACAATACAGAGATAAGCGTCTTATACTATGTGTTAAAATCTTGATCCTTGTGCCTTTTGCTGGAGGGAGGATGAACAACCTCCATAACAACTATATATGTTAGCATCATGGCCCCTGTGCCCATTGTTGGAGGGAGGATGGGCAATCTCCATAGCAACTGTTCTAGTTTCAAACTGTTTCTGTGGTAACAATATTCTGACTGAAAGCAATTCAGAGAGGAAAGGGTTAATTTGGCTTAGACTTCCAGGTCACAGCCCATCACTGAGAAAAGTTAGGATAGAAACACAAGTCAGCAACCTAGAGGTGGGAGCTGGGAAAGAACTCTGCTTGCTGGCTCATGCCTGGTTTATACAGATCCATGCGTAGCTAGTTCCCTCACATAGCCCAGGACTGCCTTCCCAGGACACAGTGGTGCATACATTGTGTCCAGACATCCATACCAGTTAGGATAATCACTCATTGACAAGCCAATGAACAAACCCGATAAAGACAGATGATTACTCAGGTGAGACCCAGCAGGTGATTCTATGCTATGAAAAGCTGAGAGTTAATACTAACTAGGATGGCATCGCTTACCTTTCCATGCAGACATTTATTAAGATTTGACTTGGCTATTGGCTTATGAAGGGCATGCTAGTAAGGCTCTACAGAAAAATAGAATCAGCATAAGGCATACATATATACATACACACACATAAATGTATATATGTATACATGTATAAGAATAAGTTCATTTCTAAAAACAGACTAGAGGCCAGATGTTTATCCCCAAAGAGATCAGCCTTTGTGTGTGTGTGTGTTTGTGTGTTGTGTGTGTGTGTGTGTGTGTGTGTGTGTGTGTGTGTATAGAGGGAACAGGCATGTGTCCACAGAAGTATACTAACTCTATTGTCTTCCTATAAAATTTTTGACACTTTTTGTACTAGGCTCCAACTTTGGCTCCTTGATTTTCAGGTTCTCTTGCATCTGTTACTCACAATCATAAAATTAGTCCTGGCATTTTTGGCCTTCTGGAGTTTTTGCCTTCTGGGTTTCAATAAGACTTTTTTGAGGAAGTCTGTAATTTATTCATAAGTTCCGACTTGTGTTTGGTATGAAAAATACCTGTTTTGATTTTGTGTAACATTATCAATGTTACACAACCTCATGCCTACGGTTTCCCTCTTTGGCCTTGGGATGAGAACCTCTCGGTGACTTATTTGTGTGTTCTATATGTGATGTTGTGGGAAGCATCTTAGACTCCTATTAGGATTCAGGTCCCTTTTCCTTACCTGGTTGCATTGGTTGATGTGGCTTTCTTTACCTATGAGGCCTTTCCTTGAAACTACCTTAGTTCAAAGGTATCTGCCCCCTTTCCAAAATTAGGCACCTTCTCAAGGGCAGATTCCAGTGAAAAATGACACTTGTTGCTTTTTTTTTTTTTTGAGTGTCTCTGCAGCTACAGAAGCCCTGAACTCATTATATACACTAAGATGGCCTCCATTTCACAGAGATCCACCTGCCTTTGCCTTCTGTGAGATGGAATTAAAAGCATGTGTCACCACATCCATGATTTCTTACATGATTCCAGATTCAAATTTTTGCATGGCGCTCTAGATGAAAGCCTTTGTCTCCGCTGCATAAAAATTGAACTTCTTCTGTTTAGACCACCTCTCTAACAGAGTATCACAACTTTGGAATTGTACTATCACATTTGTAGTTAAGATTAAAATGATCTTCAAGACCTAGTGAGAGAGTCTCCTGTTTTGATTTTGTGTAACATTATTTTGTTTCCCCAGGAAGCAGAATTCATTACTATTTTCATATTACAGAAGAAATACAAACAGGATAAATAGCCTGCCCGGATTCACATATGACCTCCACACTGTCTAGAAATGAGTCAAGATCCAAGAAATGAGGCTCCAAGCATTCTTCCCTCAAAGAGCTCATGAAGGCCAAAAAATCACAGATGCTATGTCTGATTATGTTTGATTCACTGCAAAGGAAAGGATACCAGGTAGAGATTCACATCACTCATGCAGAAAAACCTTGACAATAAACCCTGTTTCTCTGGTCCAGGTATGGCTATGATGTGATGCCAGAATTTTTTAATGCTCCCTTCCATTCCTCATCATTTTCTTGGAAAGACTGCCATAAGTCTGTCTTTCAATCTCTGTCCATCTATAGTATGCTAGTCAGAATTCCTTGACATTTGTGTCTAACACTGTTCTTTCATTTCAGTCCTGATTTAAACATCCTCCACCTTCCTTTGTCTATGTCTTTGGCTTAATTGTTTTATATGGAAAAGGGAAAGATTTTGAATTGTTGTTGAAACCCTCATACTTGAGGGTGAGGATGCAGTTCAGTCAGTGGTAGAGCACTTGCTTAGCTCACACATGGCTGAGTTCAATTCCTAAAACTTAAAAAAAATAATTAGACAGGGGTCATGATACATTTAATCCAAGAAGTTGGGAGGCAGAGGCAGGAGGATCTTTATGAGATTGAGGTCATCCTGGTCTGCAGGGTGAGTTCCAGGCAAGCTGTGACAACAAAGAGATTCTATTTAAAAAACAAAAAACAAAAAATGAAAATAAAAATTACAACTGATCTAGACTGCAAGCAGCTAGATTTTCTGTGCCACTATTTACAAAATACAATTCTTGCACTAATTAATTGAATCTTTCCACTGATTTATTCTCTCCCTCTCTATCACTCTACTTTTCTACTTTACTAATGGTAAACATATACTTGAAATACACTCTTAATTTACATTTCTTTGAATATTTTATTCAGGTTATGTTCTTGGAAGGGGAATTACTTTATTAAAAGTTACACTTTCTTTAATTCTTGGATACATAGTGTTAAATTTCTTTTCAAGGAGGTATCTTGTTGTCCTGCCAGTTTACATTGATTCTCTCCACCAGTATATTAAAACAACTTTGACAGCAGGAAATGTCGTGCTTTAATATTTGTATTTTGTGTTTTGCTATTGGTCTTTTAATGCCGCCCTGAGAATGTTTCAAATTCCACGTGTCATATTGGTCTCCAACGTGTTTCTCACTCTGCATTTTGCCTTTAGTATGGCTCTTGGTTAGCAGGTCTAATCTGTTTTCAGTGCCCTCCTCCCATTTCTTATGAAACACTACAGCATTATCTTATAGCAGATCATTATAACTTTAGAAGATTCTTTAATGTCTAAGAGCTAATGATTCCCCAGAGTTACACAACATTCTACCAGCTTATATCTACTATATCAACCACCAGATAAGCTTCAACATCATTTTGACAAATCATAAAATAACCAAATTATATCTCAATATATTGATAAGTGTGTGGATCATATAAAAAAATAGTGGAAAACAAACAGCATCAACCCAGTGCTCATTGCTAGGAGATTGGAAACTAAGCAAGTAGTGCCTGGGTGCTATGTCTGAATAGATGCATTGATAGTGGTGTACACAATATTTAGAGCTCAGCCTTAAGGCACTGGATTTGACGGGAAGGATAGGAATTGATGATGGATTTCCTTGATGTTTTGGATTGTTTTGATGATTCCAAGAAGTCTTGAAAATAATAAAAGTCTTCAAAATGTGACCTATGATGAATGGTGAAGTTATTAGCAATACTTAGGAAGAATAGGAGCTGACCGTGGTTGTGTACTTGCTGAAGGTCAAGATCTCTTCCAAGATTTTTAGAATCCACTCAGCTCATGTGAAATCTCCACATGTCTGCTGCCACGTCTGAGAAGCTCAGCCTCCTGAGAAACAGCAGTACACTGAAATGGAGTCTTTCTTTAAAGACTGTACAGTTGTCAACAGGCTATAATTAAGTTCACAACTCTTACAACTGTCTCATACTTGGAGAAGGGCAGAATCATTCTTTCTTAGTCCAGCACTCTCGACCACCACTGGGCATAATCACAAAAAACTAAATGCATACAACTAGTATAAGCAATATTTTTCTTCTCCCAAGAATTTCTGTGGAATTGAATAGAGACAGATTGTATGCAAACATCTTCAAAGTCATAGGATGTTCACATTATTGTATCTGTTTTTGTAAAGTAAGAGCAAATACATTTACCCAATTCTGAATGATTCCATGGTTGGGCTTTCTGATACTGTATTCAGTCTTCAGCTAAAGCATTTCAAGCATATCACTATGTGGTTATACTTGCTTCACAGAAATCAATCATGTGTGCATAAATGAAACTGTGAGAACAGGGTTTTACAGAATGTTTTAAATGGCTTTTCTATACAGTTTTACTTTGCTAGCTCTAGTTAGTCAGACACACTAATTTTTAATGTTCTTTAAAGTTTGTATTATTATTATTATTATTATTAAAATAAACTGGATCTTTGTTTTAGTGAAATCTCTGGAAAGGCAAATAATGTTTTAAAATTGTGACCCCAAAGAAATTTGCATAAAAATATATAGCTGTATCCATCCATAATTTGAGGAGTAAATCTAACACTGCAGAATCAGCTTCTGAGTTTGTATTCTGTGCATTCTAGTGCTTTTGAATTTAATTCTTTGGGAAAATAAGATATAAACTGAAGCGGTTGAGATCTTAATGATCATTGAATAATAGCAATGTGTTCACAATAGTACAAATAAATATATCCAAGAGAGTCTCATTGTATGCTGTATCAACCCAATAATATGAAAATGACATGTTTTAGATGGATTTTCAGTTTTGGACCGTCATTGCAGTGAAAAGGACAGAAAGTGTTGAAACACTTACTTGGAGAATCTAACATATAAAACTGAGTGTCAAACGAACATTGACAAAGGGCACTCAGCATTGCCTTCCCCAGTTCCAGAGGTTGTACTACTGGGACTCGCCATCACCTTGTCTTTTGGGCCTGACTTTGACATATTTGTCATCACTCAGTGTTTCTTCAATGCCTTGTAAATGTGCTCTTCCAAACTTCCTTACTAATGTTCTCTGTGACCAACACATCAGATTGTCATAGCAACCCTACACCTCTTTACTTCCAGATAGTTGTTTTTACAACCAAATGCTGACATTGTCTCCTTATCTTTCAGTCCATCCATCAGTTTGTCAAATATGCATACACAGGTGTAGCATCATGAACCCAGGCAATTTCTCACCAGAGATCTATCATAGGTTACTCACATGATCTCAAGCAATACATCTACATTCTACTTGTATGGAGTGGAAAAATAATTAAATTAGCATTATTTGTTGTTTTCACACAAAAGAAAACAATACAAGAGTGTTGAGAAGTATGCTCGACACTATGAAAAACTAAAAAGATTTCAGATAGCATATGTTTATTCAAATTATACTCAAGCAGCTGTTATTCACTGGGCACTGTGGCATTTAGGATGTAATAAGGAAAAAAGACCAGATCTTCTTTAGCCTCGGTGTTGTTATAGCCTAGAGAAAGAGACAGAGTTTATTCAAATTACTGCAGAAATAAAGAAGAATAATGTTACATGCTTCAGGGACTTGTTCTTGGTACAGTAAGATCCTAAAACAGGAATTTGATCGGGCCAGAAAGTCAGAGTTTGGTGCCATGGAATAGGAAATCCAAAGAATGAACTCACATCAACAGGGTCTAAAAGCAGAGAAGAACAATAAAAATAAAAGGCCATATGTTGAGAGTAGTGGGATTGGTACACAGAGACAGGGCAGCTCAGTGGGTCTGGTATAAGAGTAATCAAAGTGAGGCGGAGGCATAGGTGAGGATGAAAGAGGATAAACCGCTTGCCGGGACAAAGCTTTAAGCAGCCCTGCCCTATTACCAGACTGACTACAAGGGTATACTGGATTGGAGTGTAGTCACTTTGGTGAATACGTTCAGATCTTTTAATAATCAAATGCAGGAGAAAGACAGTGGAAGACTGCCTTGGAGTTACAGTGCTAGGGATAGGAGAACTGGATGGATTTAAGAAATTCCCAGGACTTGAACTACCTTGAGGAAGAGGAAGAACGGGAGGAGAGCTCCAGTACCACAGGCTTCCGTGCTATCTCGGCCTAGAATGTTCACGAACTCTGCTTCTTTTAAAATGATCTCATCCCTGAACACGGAGCGTGCCTTTCCCCTTCTCCTCTTCGTCCGTGTTCCCTTTCTTTGTGAAATGTGCTTAGAAGTAGCCTTCCTTTCTGCTTGCCTTCCCTTTGGGCTGGCCCAGGAGTTTAGCTCTTACATGCCACCCAGCACTCCCTAATACCAGGCCCTTTCTTCCTTGTTTGCCTCTTATTTGACTTATGCACTGGCTCAGATGAAGGACCAAATCTTGTATTAATTTTCTTTTTGTCCTTTACTTCTTAGAATAATTCGTAGAGTTACTGGAACAAAAGGAAATGCTTCATTGTCTGATCAAAATTTCTAAGCTGGGTGGAAAGTAGGAAAATGGCTGACTAATGCATGATTCACAAATTGTCTCAAAGCCACGGAAATGTCATCATTCTTTATGTCCAGTCCCGTCTCCAATAGCCTTTTCAATATAAGGAATTCATTCAGAAACACCAAGATGTAAAGTCAGTGTGTGGTAATAGAGTGATTATGCATGTTGAGAACGGGCAACAGATTTTATTCATTTCCTTGTGATCTTAGGCCTGTCATGTAAACTCCCTGAGTCTAAATCTCCTCAGTTTCAAAACCAGAAATATTAACCCTAATTTACATGCCCATTTTCTGTCAAGTTGGTCTGTACAGAACCTAGGCTAGTAACATTTCCACACAGAAAATGGCAACCCACACAAGTGGATTCTCACTTTAAATATGTATTGCCAATTGAACTTGAGGCTGTTCCCTTATATAAGTATTTTCAGAAAGCAAAATTCAACAAAGCTAAACCCAAAGATGTTGGGAAATAGCACTAAGACATGATAGCTATTTCAAAATCTTCGACAAAGGTCACACAGATACTTAAACTGCCAGAATCTTCTAAGGTTGGAAATGAACAAAGATAGAGGAACACCCACCGAGAAACCTGTTTTCACTTTGTAGCAAATATTTTTTCTCACAAAAAATCTTGTTACATTGAATGGAAGAAAACTGCCAAAAGTTAGAGGAAGTTAAGCAATATTAGTAATTAAAAACAAATTAGTCATAACAGTGATTAGGGGGATTCCATACTGCACTTGAGAAGTTCAGGAAAATGAACATTTAACTGCTGTTGAGAAGCAAAAGTTACTTATATCTTTTGAAAGAAGACCTCAAAAGTTGAGTGAATGCAATGTTTTAAAATACGTTTAAAAAATATGTTTCTCAATAGAAACTAAAACAGTCCTAAATCTGTACATTCTGTGTTTATGTTAAGAATCATCAACTCTGAAAAGACTAGAGTATTTTGAAGCAAATATATCATCAAGGTTTTAAATGTTTCACTGGCAAGGCAATAAATAGATCAAAACAAGATTTCTCCAGTCCACTAAGTAGCAGTTTTCCTCATAATGACAGTGTCTTGCAAATGTACTTTACAGTCTTAAGTAAAAATTTTAAAGGGTGAGAACCATGTTTTAACTTGGAAAAAAAAATCAGCTGAAACTTATCATCTGTGTGAGGTTTGTTGAAATTCAGGAGTTTAAACGTTTCTCCTGTGGACTTGTCCTGATATCTGAAAGAGCATTTCTGTGCTTTTATCTGGACCAGAAATTAATGGAAAGTTGGCAAGAGTCTCCATCTCATGACAATCGGGAACACTGTCTGTACCTGCCCTTCCCAGCTGAACCCTGGTCTCATCACACAGCCCCTGGGGTGGATCTTTTCACTTCCTTGTTGCCCCAGCCGGGAAGGCAGCAACAGTGGATCTGACTTCCTGGTTCTGTGATTCACTCTTCATCTTTCCCTGTGCCTCAACCTTGTGCATGGATGGCTGAACTCCTTTTTGTCTCTTAAAACATCTGCCCTGGCTACTGCTGGAGACCCTGAGGGAGGCTGTCAAAAAGACAGGGTTGAAATTAGATGGTTTTATTTTGAATTCAGTTATATTAGTCAGAAATCCCTGGGAAGCTGGTGGTGTGCTCTGAAGGAAGGAGAATCCAGGAGATGTTGGTAAATATTCCAGGTCAGGTAGGACAGTCTAAGACTCGGGAGAACCTAGAGCAGAAGGTTGGCAGCCCAGTTGCAGCAGTCAGAAGAGCAAATTCAGTCTTCTCTGCTTTGCCATTCTAGTCTGGATCATAGCAGATTGGATTATCCACACCAATGTTCTGGAGGAGGCCCACTGCTTCAACCATTTTACAAATTTAAATGTGAATTCCAGGTCAGCAAGATGGCTCAGCAGGGAAAGGTGCTTGCCACCAATCTTGAAGACCTGAGCTCCATCCCTGGGATCTCCAAGGTGGCAGGGGAGAACCGAATCCTTAAAGTTATTCTCTGACCTCCAAAGTGCACTGTGAGCTCCTCTCCAATAATAAAAATAAATAAATAAATACATAAATGCAATTTAAAAAATGTGAATTTCTTCTGGGAACACTAAGAAATCATGTCTAACTAGATATCTGGACTCCTGGTTGCTCAATCGAGTCGACATAACACTCACCATCATCCCTGACTCTGACACATCTTGATAGTAGCACAATGGGAAGCTAATCTATCAATTGTGGTCTTGGTTCACTCATCTGTTAAAAATATCAGTGATAAGAGCACTCAACTTTCAGGGACAGCAAGCAGTGGAGAAGATATTTGACACCTGTCATGTGAGCTGAGTCTGTACTGTCTGACTTCTGTCTACTCAGGAGTGTTCTTTGAGTTCTCTGTTCTCTTGGACTTGCTAATTGCCTCTTTCCCCTAAGGCACCCATGTGGATACCATTTTAGCTACAACCCTCAGTGTAATACAATTATTTGATCTAAGATGCCAAAGATGCCTAAGATGATCTTTCCTTTGACATTTTCAGTGAAAAATTTACTCCTTAGTTCAAATGCTCCTATGCTAATTGAGGAGCATTTCTACTCTGATAATTTTCTCATACATTCACCAACTGTCACCTGTGCTAAGTGTTTCCCATCAAATGATAATAAATACTTTTCCTTTTCCTGTCTTATTAAGATCTTAAAGTAGAGAGCATATATTGGGATCCATGCACAGCAATCATGTTTTAACTGACTGTGCTGAAAGACATTAGCTTAATAGCAAATATCTTTGACATACCTTCACATTCTAAATTCTAACAGATAAGAGTTATGACATTGATTCAAGCATCATTTAGAATGATATTTTGGGGCAAGAACCTGGCTCTAAGAATGTGGTAAATCATGCGAAATTCTTTCTGTTTGTCATTTCAGTGTGTAGGTGATTGCTTTCTGAAAATTCTCTTCCAAGACTTGATAATGAGTAAATTTCAGGCATTTGGAATTATTTTTAAATACTTTATTAAAAAATTTATTTCTATTTTATTTTATGACTATTTTGCCTGCATGTATGCAAGTACACCCAAAAGAGGGTGCTGAATCCCTTGAAACTGGAGTTATAGATGGTTGTGAGCCACCATATGGGTGCTGGGAACGAAATCTGGATACTCTGCAGGAGCAACAAGTGATCTTAACCACAGAGCCATCTCTCCAGTCCAGCATTTGGAATTCTTTAAACTAACAAAAATGAGTACTTTTCTCTCTCATCATCAAGAAAATGGTTCAATGGTCAGGGACCTGAAACTTATAGTGTTTATCACAGAATCATCTGTGTTGAGCTAATATTCTTCCTAATACTGAGTTCCAGAAATTTCCATACCTTGGCCCACATGTAGTTCCTACTTGGAGACTGTTTGGTAGTCCTAATTATAATGCATTTGAAATATGAGTATCAAATGTTTGATATTTCAATCAAAGATTTAGTTCTTCTATTAAGGTTTTGGTTTAGATATTAAAATGTCCTAAAACGATCCATGAGATGAAAGAAAACTTAGTTCCAAGATCACGGCACTTTGGGGAGGTTGTGGGACCTAGCTGGAGGAAATAAATTACTGGCTGTGCTCCCTTGAAAGACATTCTGGAACTCTAGCCCTTCCTTGGCTGCTTGGTTTCCCACCATCACAAGGAGAGCAGTTTCTTCCACCTGATGCTCGTTTCACAATGAGCTGCTTTACCAGAAGCCCCAGAGAGCAGAGCCAAAAGACCGGCAACTCAGAATTCCTGAAGTCAAATGATTGACAATTTGTTCCTCATTTTAAGCTGAATTTTCTAATAATTCATCACAGTTTTAAAAATCTAAGAAACCACATATGAAGAGACTCTGCCCTAGTGAGAATGAGCATGTCATTTGAAGAAGATGGGAGAAGAAATGGCAGGTAGAAAAATGATTCTGACAGAAGGCTGCCTTTTCTTTCTTCCCCATCCTCACTAGGTAGCACTGAAGTTGTTTTTAGGATGACAGATAAACCAGTCAGGTGGGATAAAAAGTAAATATATAAGAATTAGGGGAAAACTAAGAGATGAAACTCTGGAGGAGGTAACTAAAAGCTTGCTAGGAACCTGGGAGACTGAAAGGCTGATGTTTGAAAGATGGATGGATATTTCTTTCAATGAAATGAGAGGAAGAAGGAGCTTGGGAGTACGGTCAAGAAGGGCTTAGATAACAACTGGAAAGCCTTCTTTTTGACCGCTTCTGCTTTCACTGTAAATTTGAAGAGGTTTCCAGCTGGGAATTGGATGGAGAAGAGGACTGCTGAGACGAGATGAGGTGCCAGAGTTTAAGGTAAAGGAGAAGAATGAAATTTTGTGAGCCCTGGGAGAAAATGAAAGTCTAGAAAAATAAAAGAGGCTGTGGAGCAGGTTTGAAGACTCCATTATGAGCCGGGAACATAAAACTGAAAACGAGGCTTACCTCTCTGGCCAATAGACAGTTGGGATCAACTCGAAAACCATTTTCATGACTAGATTCAGGTAAGGGAGAGGAAATCTCCTCAGTATGTGGACATTCATTTGCAGTGGCCACCAGTGTTTTGCAATATTTCAAGAAAATTGTGTTGAAAACAGGGACTGCTCATAAAATGCTCATTAACTCCCTTCGTTTGGGATCCTAATCTTCATCTTTAACTCTTTATATAATATTCTTCTGCGGAGTCCAAGAGTAAATGTCTTCATCTAGTCCACTTAAAGCCATCAAGAGGTTTTCTATTGCACTCAAATCAAATGAGGATCTTGGCCACTCTTGTGAGCCTGAGTTTTGGGCTGTAGCTTCTTTTTCAGACTTGAATCATCCTACCTGCCCCTCATTCTACTACAATGGCCTTGTCTCAGAGCCATGGATTTGTTGTGGTCTTTAGTATTGCAGTCTTTTTCTTCTGAATGTATTATACAGGGTTTACTGGAATGTATGACTCATGATTGTGGGAGCTGGCTAGTCTGTACTGCAGAGGCAAGTGAGTGGGCTATACACACACAAGAAAGTTAATGCTACATTTGCTCCCAAGCTCCAGAGATCATTCACAGGCAGTCTTTCCAGGCTTCAGTGGATGAGGTACTCCCACACTGGAGAACTCAAACATTTTTCCACAGAATATGGAGATTTAAACGTTAATTCATCTAAGAAAACACCCTCAGGGAAACCTCCAGAGTGATTCTTGATTAAAAGCTGGGACACACAGGTAAGCCAATTGAACACATAAAATTATATCACAACCCGAATGACCATATCAGCCTACAGTGCCTCATCTCTCCCCTTCCTGTTATTTTTTCTTGATTAAGGCCTCCCCAAACTTGGGCTGATCTTCCTCTTACCTGCTTCAGCAGAACATTGTTTTTCTCCAGCTGATATACTAGATTCGTGTTTGAGACCATCTTTTCATGACAAGGAAGGGCATCTTTAATTACTCATTACTGTGCTTACCAGTCTTGTGATATTGTTTTGCACAATACACTTAATAGACACAAAAGAAAGAATTGCTATCTTCTGAGTGTCATTTATGTGTTCATAGCTCTCACTACCCTTTTCAAACATTCCATCAGTAAGAATGAAAAAAAAAATCAGGAGCTTTTAGTTGAGTTCTTCCAATATGAAAAGCATGTGTCTAACAACTACATGCTAACTTCATCTGAAACTGTATGTGCATGTGTGTGACATTCATAGGAGAAATTGAGGGAGTCAGTCCTTTTCTCATGTGGTGAACTCAGGTTCATAAGTTTGGTGATAAGTAACTTCACCTGCTTAACCATCTTGCTTTCCTGTTTGTCCGAAATTGTTTTGTTCCATTTAGATCTACTCAGTTTCCCATTGTTTAAGGCTAATTTATTTGTTTTCTCAATGAGGAATTTTTCACAATATGATTTTTTAATATTGATATGTAATGTTCATACATTTTTATGGCCTATCTTATAGTAGCTTAATATATATATCACATACAATAATCAACTCAGTGTAATATTCACTTCAACAGTCTCTAGCATTAACTTTTTTATATTTTGAAAATTTCCTAACCATATTATCATTTTGAAACTCACCATAGACCATCCTAACTAACCTCTATTGACTCTGTTGTAATAAAGAACTGTCAGTGATCATTCTTCTACTCTGTTTGGGTACACCCATTTCACAGTCTCTATTATTCATGATTTGGTTCATTCTTCTACAAGACTGACATATTAGTGTCTAAAAATATCTGAGAACTTGATGTATCTGTCTTTCTATGACTGGTTAATATTATTTAGCACAATTCCTGCTCCCGAAAATGACATATTTTTCGCCACTGATTTATCCATCAGAGGGCGTCTGGATTGATTCCATATTTTACCTTTTGGGAATAACATCAACAAATATGGAAGTGCAATAATTCATTTGGTGTAATAACTTTAGCACCTTTAGATACATGACTAATAATGAAATCCAAGGTCAGAGAGTACAACTGAACTACACATTGTGTAATGCATCATCTCTGTTCCTGTAGGACCAGAAATTCTTCTCCTTCTCTGCAGAGATACAATAATTGCAGCACCTTATACATTTCCTTATTTTGAACAAAGTCAAAGGAGAATGACTACCTGAGTTTGAGCCTTCAGCTCTCATATTTCCAAGGCACGTTTCTATGTCAAGAAGCGCCCTTCCCATTTTCAGCCCCTGGCTCTTCATTTATTCCCCCTTCATCCCTTATTTGCTGAAGTTGAACTCTTCCTTAAATTTTATGATATAAGTTGTAGCCAAATTCTGTTTTCTAGATCACCCAAGCTTATGCATTTATTCAGTTGTTATAGAAGAATAAGATCCACCTCACTTTTTAGATTTATTTTAATCATGGATATGTATGTGTGTGAGTTGTGTGAGTTTGTATGAGTTATAAGAATAGGAGTGCAGGTGTGGTTAGAGTGTAGAATAAGTAGAATAAGGCATCTGGTCTCCTGGAGCTAGAATAATAATTGATTGTGGTTGTGAGTCTCCTGATGTGGGTTATGGGATTTGAACTTGGGTCTTCTGTAAGAGCAGTACACACTTTTAACTACTGAGCCATGTCCCCAGTTCCCCCAAATCATCAAATAAAAGGGGAGAAGAGAAGGGGGAACTTCTACTTAGAAACTGATGCATAGGGCTCAGTGAAAGATGATGGTGGTTTGGATAAAGAGCAGATACGGAAATGGGAACAAGTGAATACATTTGAGTTCTTCCTTCTCATCTCAGCCAGTCTTTCCATGTAAACCATGATTGTTCATTGTAGTAGGAAGTAGTCAGTGCCATATGTGAGGCTGGTACCCATGAGACAGAAAAATAATCCCCGTTATTTATAAACACACTGTCAACAGCTGTTCAGAAGGTTGTATGCACCCATCCTGTCAAGGCATACGCATATATGTTTTAATAGTGGGAGGGCATATTTTGAGTTATTCATTGCTATATAAGTTTTGCTATATGAGTTATGCAACAGGAATAAATCAGGATGGCGCCAGCAAACTTAGATATTCATACACAATGTCTCTCTATTAGAGGTGGCTTATGTGAAATTCACAAGGTATAGCAGTCCATAAATCTTTCCTCTTCTGGACTATACTTGTGAGAAACTCTGTGCTTGGCAAGTTTCATTAATATTATAGGATAGTCTAGTGAAATAAATGCAATGAGGAAGTGGTTAATATGATTTTGAAGTCTGTGTTCCAAAATCTACCACTAGAAAACTAGAAGTCCATGAAAACCAGTGATATATTCTAGATTCAGTGTTGTCAATTCCAATCCAAGCTCAGAAGAAGGCATGCCCATCTCAATCAGGCAGCCTGGAAACAAATGAGTCATTGCCTTTTTCTTCAGAGTCCTGAGGATTAGATGTTTGTATTGTAGAGGATAATCTACATTACTGAATCTCTGATTCAAATATAGTATCTGCAATTGCATACAGCAACTGCTTCACAGACACACCTGGAAATAACATTTACTCTGGGCACTTCTTACATTAAAATGCATTATTAATCATGAGAAGCAACTGTTAATTCTTAACCTTTTATACCCAATAATACGAGATGTTTACTAAATAATTTTTTATTAGAAGTAAGAAGAGAATTTAGACACAATCAGAACAGAAATGTTTTTAAATCTTCCTGGATCAGCAATTTACAAGCAATGGAATCTGACTTTTAAGAACTTGGAAGTCAGGTAGATTTCAACTGTTATGCCTTATCTTTCATTTGCTTTTAGTGTAACCATTTAGTACTTTCTAAATCATGAAAACTAACATAACATGAATATACTTGTACAGTAAAAATATTTTGATTGTCACAATAAACTCACTTTTGAGTTAGTCAACATAAGAATGGCAAAAATATTTGCTGATTTACTTGTTGATTTCTAGATTCCTTCATTCAACAAGTTTTTGTTGACTGTCCACCATTTGATAGGTGTGACTCTAGATATTAGGGTTTATCCCTGGAAAAGAAGACATAACTTCTGCTCATCAGAAGCTCATAGCTTGAAGGAAGAGGCAGAGAAGTTGTACGTAACCTGGCATATCACATAGTGGTCGATACTGAATTCATTGAAGCAATTTCAACAAATGACAGGATAAAGCATGACAGGAAACAGACCTTTAAGTGAGTATTGGCAAGGTTTTCCTGGGAAGTTGATTTCTGAGCAGAAATCTTAAGAGAGTAGAGGAGGAAATAATGCAGAAGGCTGGAGAAGGGTTATTCCAGGCAAAGCACAGCAAATCCTGCTGGCTCAAGGAGGATTAGCTTGGCCTCTTCAGGGCAAATCAGAGCTTCAGAGGTATGAGCCAGGGAGAGGGAAACGTGGGACAGGGGACAATGAAAATCAGGAGAAGTTACAACTAAAGACTTGGTCCAGAGTTGCAAGGTTCTCATTAATTTTTCCCCCTCCCTCTAGCTCTAACCATATTATGAATGACTGAGTGGTGAAAAAAATAGTACTGTATTACGTTGTATGAGTCATAATGGCTTCCACAATAATTGCCACTGTACTCTGGACAATGGTGAGAGAAGTACCAAAGTTAAGATCAGCTACCACAGACTTTTGTGCTTATTTTTACTTTTGCAAATCTTTCTTAAAATCTAGTTTTATTAATTTTTTGAGCATTTCACCCATGAATACAAAGTTGTTTAATTCTGTTCACTCCCAGCTCCTCCCACAAACTTCTCTTAGTTCAGTCCCCCTCATCATACAGTGTCTCCTCCAAGTTGATATCTCTTTTTTTTCTGTTTCAAACCACACTGAGTCCAATTTACAATGCTCACATAGGCATGGATGTGGGCCCACACATGGAAATACCAAAGGCCACACAGCTAAAGAAAGCTGATTCTTCCTCTCTTAGTAGACACCAACTCTAAATTACTTCTCAGCTAATAATGAGGGCTCATGAACTCTCCTTCCTCCATGCTGGATTGTTGACTGGCTTGCCCTTATGAAGGTCTTGTGTAAGCAGTCACACCTGATTTGAGTTTATGAGTTTATTTGATCCTGTCTATACAGGAGATACTATTTCATCCTGGTCCTTCTTGATCTCTGGCTCTTGCACTCTGTTCCCTTCTTCAGTGTGATGTTCTCTGAGCCTTATGGGAGGTTGTGTGATACAGATGTTCCAATTATGGCTGAGAACTCCACAAACCTTTATTCTTTGCACTCTGACCAGCTGTAGTTTCTACATTAACTGAAGTTCACTGTACAAAGAAGTTTCTGTGATAAAAATTGAAACTGAAACTTATCTATGGAAGAGATGTGTGTCTTTGGAAGGAAGCACTGAACTATGTCTGTTTAATGAAAAATAGTAGGATTTTTACTGGGGTCTATACACTCCTTAGCCATCGGTTCTTGGCTAGGTTGAGAATAAAAGGCAAACATTCATTACTGTGGAATGGGCTTTAAAGCCAATCAGAAAGTAGTTGGTTACTCGTATAGCTTTTGTGCCATTGTTGCAATCCACAGGCAGAGCTTGCTGGGCTAGTAATTATTGCAGCTCACAGTGTTCACACCTGGCTAAGACTGGTGATGAATTTTCTCTCTGAGTAGCCTGTGTAGCACCTTCTAGTACTATGAAAACTAGCTTCTCAATTCCAACAAACCTCTTCTACGTGCAAATGATTTATACATAGTTCTTTTAGAAATGAGCTTCAAGGATTCTCCTCAATGAATGTTTTAAATAATTTTATGGTCCTGGAATGAGAGTCTGTCCTTTATTGTTAAATACTACTAGATGAGCTGATGCAGTGAAGGCATGAATGATACTGCTGGTTAGATTTGGCAGGGAGACAATCATGATGACTTTCCTCATAAGAGCATCTGACATGTTACAGAAGACTATGGAAATGTCTTAATATGTTTGTCTCTTTATTAAAAGAAGAAAATCTTTGCTGGGAACATGGTTCACTTAGTACATTTCTTACTTTCAAGCATGAAGACCTATGTTTAATCCCCCAAACCCGTGTCCAAGCTTTTAGATGGCAGAAACAGGGAGGAGCCTTCAGGATCACTGGCCGGATGGTCTAGCCAAATAAGCAAGCTTCCGGTTCAGTAAGAGAGCTTGTTTCAAAAAACTTAAGTTGGAGAATGACTAAGGAAAACATCTAATATTGACAATATTGACTACACAAGTGAGCATATGCACACACAGCCACATTTGTGAACACACACACATATACACAGAAGTAAAATCATCTGCAATAGATTTAATAGTAATTAACCAGGCTAAAAGATCTTTTCATTTGTTGGGTATCTCAAATGTTTGATTTATTGGTTGTTAACAATATTTTATTAAAGATGAAAAGTTACTATAGGCCTTTATGTCTGAAAGTCCATTGACATTTTTAGGATTTAATTAGTAATGATGCCTTATAGAGAGCACAGAAAATATTCCAGTTCTGTTATTAAAAGCCTAAACTATTGGAATACTGCTTAACATTTCAATTCCCCTACTCCCAAGTTGTATTAAACCTTGCTTTTAGATAAAGGTAGCATATTTTCTGCTTTATAGTATTTACATATAAGTAAGATTTACCAGTATTATGAAAATGCATTCTTTCTCAAAGACAATTAAAATATTTCCCCCCAAGCAAGCATAAGATCAGAGTAGTTGAACCATTTAAAACCATGTCTGTAGTTTAGAAAATTGGCTTTTGCACAGTGGTTTGGCTCAGCAATCACATTTTCAGATTTGAGATCTGAAACAATTATTTCTGCACATGTTTTTACTTCCTCTCACTCCTCATATATCATTGAGATTACCCCAGGAGTTTAAGAACAAGGATTCATCTCTCTCTCTCATGGCGTCAGAAATGTGAGAGTTTTGTTAAGAATTGAGAAACTTTGGGTTTTATTATAAAGAAAAAGGCAAAGGAGAGAAAAAATTACACGCAGGAAGACAAATTCTCCACCAGAAAACAAGAACATATGCCTGGAATATAATCTAGAATAACCAAAGCAAGGATGATCCCAAAGTGTTGATTTGTGCCTGAAATCCTGCTCTGGAAGGACTGAGGCAAATGGAGTCTGGCCAGCCTGCTTGACATAGTGAATCCACCTGAGTGACAGGGGCAAAGGCAAGCAAGAGGTGAGAGACATCTGGAGATGAGCAGTGTCTTTCAAGGAATCGGGCACAGGAGTTTCCATCAAATTCCTCTTGCAAATAACAACACTGAAAACAGAGCAAAAAGTGACCACTTGCGATAGTAAGATCTTAAAGATTTAGCCTTCTAGAAGCTTCTAACTTTCAATTTGAAAATGCAATTCAGAACTAATTCTTGGTCAATTTATACATAAAAATTGGCTTGAAATCTGCTGCCTGCTGCTACTTTGCTTGTTAAAGTACTTGCAAGCAAAGGAATGCATTTTTTCCATGCCTTGTGCAGATCTGGATTGCCAGTTTAGCACAACCCAACTACAGAAAATGAAGCTTTTTCTTCTGTTTTGAGAGGAGGTGAAAACTTACACATAATCTCTGAAAATAAAACCACAATTCATAGTGCCAGACAGTATAGCTTTCTGTTTAAGAATATACACACATGAACTATAGAGCAAACAAGGAGAAATCAAACTGGTGCTGACTTGAGAGCCCCATTTCTTCTGGCCATCTTTCATAGTGTAGGAAGTTTCCATGCATGCTACCAGAAGGAGAAATAAATCATAAGCTTTACCCAGCTGTGAATTCTGTGAACAGCAGCTGGCTTAGCAAGATATGCCCACTGGTACAATTATGGCAAAAATATTATCGGAGTAACCAACCACTTTCTAACTGGGTTTAAAATCTGCTTCCTATGATGGAGTCCATACCTGAGATTGATATTTGGCTTAGGAACTTGACGCTAGGCAGGTGACAAGACAACAGGGGAGAATCTAGCATTAGTTTCCTACTACATAATTATGACATTAAGTGACGCCTAATGACTTATTGTTGTACCCATAGATTAATGCATCTCTCAACTCTTATCAGAGAAGCTAATGCAACAGATGGCGACTAAATAGAGACCCTCAAACTGGCCACTACAGAGTTCTTATCCCTGAATAGGAGACATATATCAAATTTCTGCCTCCCAAGGCTCAGGGATCATTGTGGAAGAGGAGGCAGAATAATTGCAAGAGCCAGAGGTGGTGGATGACCACAAGGAAACAGGGATTTCTAGACAGCTGATTTGTTATTCATATGAACTCACAGCAATGGTGGCAGCATGCACAAGTACCACATAAGCACAAGGCAGACAAAATCCCAGCACAAATGCTGGCAATCGATGAGTGCTAGGAAAGGATAGAGACACTCTCTTTCAAGGCTGGGACTCTTGGTAGGAGAACCAGGCTTCCAGGCTCTCCAGTGGGTCCATACTGAGAGACATTTGGGGTCACAAATCAGACACTCTCTCTCTCTCTCTATATATATATCAGTACATTCAATTGGGTGGGGCCAGTAAAAGGATGTGAGGAAAGCGAAAAGATCCAAATACCATCAAATTACAGTGTACAAATACTGCAAAAATTCACAATAAAGGGGGGAAGGTGAGAATACGCAGACAACAGAGTCAACAAACACTTGAGGAGATGCAGTAGACTAAAATTTGCTGGAATCTCTTTACCAGTGCGCTTCTGAGAAATGGGCTCAGTTCATGAGCTGTAAAATTTATCTTTAAAGACAATAATGAAATAATCGAAGTAAAAGTGGCATATGTGTGTACATATGTGTGTACATATGTGTGTACATGTGCATATAAGAGTAAAAAGATATACAAGGTATAAAGTAGTAAGCAGATCAAAAATTCATACAACTCTGAGACTATTGTACAGAAATAGCAGTGAGTTTCATTTTGTACTAATAGACATGGCTTAAAAACGGAGTGAAAGAGTTTTGGGAAAGATGTCTTATACAAAGGACATTTGAAAAAGTTGCATATAGGGATTGGAGAGATGGCTCCATGGTTCAGAGTACCGGTTGCTTTTCGAGAGGACCCAGGTTTGGTTTCCAACACCCACATGGCAACTAGCAACCAACTGTAACTCCAGTTCCAGAGGATCTGATCACCTCCTTTGATCTCTGTGAACCCCACATGACACAGGTGCACTTACATACATGAAGGCAATACACTTATACAACATATATACAAAATAAAAAATAATAAATAAAATATTTTTAAGGGTTGTATGTAAGCCTACTACTCTACAAAGTTCTTAATACATCTCATAAGTGGAGTTATACTATCTTTCATAGTACTGAAAAGTGCCATGCATGCTGCCAAATGACAAAAGTAATCATCAATGATATTCATTCTGAACCCTGTGAGGTACTATAATTGCTGGCCTTGCAAGATAATTTTACTGGTGCATGACTGTTATGGGAGTAACCAAACATTTTATGATTACATTTAAGACACTTCAGAAGATGGAACTCATACCTGACACTAGTATTAGGGTCAAGAACCTGTGGGCAACAGGTCACAGACCATATGGGTTAGAGTACTACTAATACTCTGCTAAATAGACATAGTATTAAGTCAATTCCTAATGACTTATTATTTTAGCCGTAGGTTAATGAGTGTTTCAACCTTCATCAGAGAAGCTTCTTGCATCGGGTAGTTGCAGAGATGAACTACTGGTCAATGTGGAGTGCTGAATCCTAAATGGGACACATCCTCTCTTCCATGTCTCACGGATCTTGCAGCAGAGAGAACAGAAAGTTTGTAAGAGTCAGATGTGATGGATGATGACTAGAAAACTTTGCTGTTGGGACACAACAGGACAGCAGCACACATGAACACACAGCGCTGATGACAACATTCAGAAGATCTGCTCAAGTTCAAGGCAAACAAAATTCAAGCACGGAGAGGGGAGGTTGGCGGAAGTCCCAGTCCAGGCTTGAGCAGCCTTGACAAACAATAGCTGCCAGGAGAGGGGGAGTCAGTTTCCTTTCCGATTGTGTCACCAGGTTGGTCAGACTCAAGGGGATAGACTCACACCTAAGAGCATTTGAGGAACACAAATTAGGCTTGATAGGCCTTTTAAAAATCAATACAGTGTGGTGAAACATGTAAGATACATAAACATAAAACATCTCAAAGCTTTTTAAATGCTCATATTCTAGGTTAGCAGTAATTTAATGGGTCAGTTTTATCAAGGTTTCAAAGGCCAGTTAAATGCTTTATTTGAAGATGTTCATTGGAAGAGAGGGCTTCAGTATTCATAGAAAACTAAAAGTCTACTGAATATAGAAGAATTGGAGTTAGATATTAAAAAAAAAAAAAAAAAACAAAAAACTTTGTGACTGATGACCAAATAGAAAGTGGATGGAAGTGACATGTTCAAGTTGTCTGTTTTCCCAGGTTCTTGCTCTACTTGTCCGTGATCCTAGATGCTGTGAAGATGCATCCTAGATGCCAGATTGATTACCTCAGCAGAAGCCCCCAGACACCGCACACCAAGCCTTTCCATGAACACGGAAAACCTCTATTATATTAGGTAACAGAATCTTGCCTATTCATTAACGCAATTAGATTTACCTAATGTCCTATTTCATATGAATTATTTGAGAATTATTAAAAATGTTAATTTACCTCTGTTCTCTTGCCAAAGTGTCCCTATATGTCATTTTGTCCTCAAAGCCTGTCTAGAGGCATTCAGGTTTTTTTCATTTATCTGCATAATGGTAGGCCTTGTTTTATCCTTATAGAAGATCATGTATATAAATAATATCTACCATATTTGCTCATAAACTTTCTCTTTCTTTCTTTATTTCTTTCTTTCTTTCTTTTATTCGTTTTTAAGGTGGGGCTGTATATCCTCAGCTGGCTTTGAACTTATGATTGTTTTCACTCAGGAGACTTCTCTGTATTGGGACAAACATGTACTACTACACATGACTTTTGAGTATAACTTTTTAAAAACTATTTGTATTAATTATTTGATAAATTTATACAGCATATTTGGAACATATTGAACTCCTCTCTTCCATGTACTTCAAGATCCATCCCTATCTCCCTACACACTCAAATTCCTGTCCTCTGCTTTGTTTTGCATGTGAGTGGGTAGACATGAGAAGAGCTGGAAGGATAGAGAATGAGTTGGAAATAATGCACTAGTGTATGAGATTCTCAGATGTATTTGCAAAAGGTCATAGAGCCACTTTGGGTTACCCAAATACTCTTGAGTTTGTGACCATCCTCTCGTGCATGGTCTACCTACTAGGGATCACACACTTAAAGAAACCCACTCTTCCTCTCCTAGAAGCTATCATTTGTCAATTGCTCCACAGCCACTGGTAGGACTTTGTGTCTAACGCCCCCTCCCCACCCCCCAACCCCGCAACACAGACATTTTTTTTCTGGTTGCGTTTGTGAAGGTGTTGTGCATGCTGTCACAACTGCCATTTTGTTTTCTGGAAAATCCTGTTTTGTTATAGTTATTCATCACTTTTGGTTCTAATAATCTTTCTATCCCTTTAGCACAGAACCCACATTTAGAGACTGTGATGTGCTCTGCTCTGAGTAAATCTCTATATCGAACCCTTCACCTTAATGGATTGGGGTGCAAGAGGGAGCCTAAATATTGATTATAAACTTTTTGAATGTAGAATTGAAATCTGACCTACAATCTTCAGTCCCCAAGTATCTCAGTGAAGACTGTATTGTTAGAGTATTAGGGAGTGGGACACGCATCATTTCTCAGTGAAGACTGTATTATTAGATTATCAGGGAGTAGGACAAGCATCATCAGTCTGTGCGGTCCATGTACTTTGGTTCATATTCTTCATAGCTGTTGCATTTGAAAAGAGCCTGTCGTCTACAAAGCATAACTGTCATTGGGACTAAATGATTTGGTGAAATGACTCAAGTGGAAAATGATTTAAAAAAACTGATAAAAGGGGGCTGGAGAAATGGTTCAGTAGTTAAAAGCACTGGATGTTCTTGCAGATGTCCTGGGTTCCATTCCCAACACCCACATGACAGCTAACAGTGGTCCTTAACTCCTGTTTCAGGGATCTGATTCCCTCTTCCGACTTCCCTGGGCATTGCATGACAGGGGTGCACTTACATACTGCAGGCAATACACTCAATTCACATAAAAAATAAAAAATAATAAATAGCGTATTTGAGAAAAAGAATAACTGATAAAAAAGGGCACTTGATTTTACAGAGACCATGCACCTACAGCTGACCATTTTGCTAAGCTTTGTTTTAAGTTCTGAAGTGTATTTAAATCACGACCACATGGAAAACACATATAAGGGGAATTATAACATTCCACATTGTCACTACACCTATTTACGTAATATATTCTTTTAATACTGCTTTTGTATAACAAATAATCAGTAATTGCCTTAAATCCCAAAGTACTTGCTCTAGTACAATTCACTGCAATCAAGTTTATAACTGCTTTGAAATTGCTTCAGTCCTCACAGACATGTAACATATGTTTCGTAAGGAGAGACCCAGACGGTTCTGCACTATTCCTCCTGGGTACGCATTGTCTGTCTACTGCATGGCACAAGCTGTAGACTTTTACTTGCATGTATGGTTCATAGCACTCTTGATGTAGTGATCCACAGGGTATTAGAACAGGAAACACAGTAGCGTCATTCTGCTCCAGTGCACCGATGATACCACACAGGCCTTGGAAATGCTAAGGAAGATTTAAGAGCGAAGCCTCAGGTTATTATAAAGATACAGATGTAAGGCAATTTTCAATGAAAAAAATGGGTCTCTTTTCCCTCACTGTTTTTATGTCTTCCTAGTATTCCTCCACCTACCCCCCACCCCCAGCCCTCTCCTCCCGAGTCTTAGTTGCTCTTTGTCCTTCTCTCTCTCTCTCTCTGGTTTTATAACATTATAATGAGATAGAGAAACATCTCATAATTTGGTTTCTATTAGATATTGAGGGACCATACAGACCACACAGTAAAAATCACAGAATTTACTTTTATTCTCTATGACAGCTAAGTATATACTATTAACAACTACTGGCGTATGAGAAAGAACAATGATCTTTCACTCATGGTCATAAGCAAAGTTTCAGATTATTTTCCAAAAATCTTTGTTATAAATGCACTTATATATTTATGGCTAACAGAAACTATTGAGTGGACATTAATAAGTACTTACACAATTATTTATATTCTGTCCTCTCTGGAGGTAATTCAAGGCTGAAGAGTGAATTAAGAATGAAAATTATAGTTCAGGCATGGTGGCACAGGCTGTTAATTCCAGCACTTGGGAAGCAGAGGCAGGTAGGTGTTTATGAGTTCAAGGTTAGCCTGGTCTACATAGCAAGTTCCAGGCCTGCTGGGGCTACAAAGAGATCCTGTCTCAACTAGACCAAAAAAGAAATGAAAATTGTAATAGTAGTTGGAACTTCAATTTGGCAGAACTTCTGCTCAATTTTATGTGTTCTTTGCAGAGTAAATATTAAAAAAATTAAAATCTTAACTACACCAATCAGCTACTCTACACACTAAGTTTTCAAAAGTCCTCTTTTGCTCTCCTGCAATTTCAGCTGCATCTCCGTGTATCATAGAAGAATCTCAAGTCTGGAAAAGTTAAACTGTTAGAATCTCTGTACCTTTGTCAATTACAAACTCGGAAGGGTCTTCATTCACTTCTGTGTTTCCTCATCAGGACAGGAGTTCATTCTGTAGATTCTGGGCACCAGCAGGAACGAGTGAGCTTTAAAGAGCCCTGCTATTCTTGAAATGTGGTGTTAGGTCATTTTCTATCTACAGTTTGTAGAGCACAAGTTGATTTGGTCACAAGAGAAACAGTTGAAACCCAGTTGTTCTAATTCACACAAGAAGCCTGAATAAGGGGTTAAGAGAGAAAAATGGACTGTGGCAAAACTCAACGTTCAGTAATGATGGGAGATACATCAAAGGAGCCTTGGAAATCATACCCAAATAACAGCCTGCGGGAACCCCAGTAGAGACTTTCTTATCTACTGAAGACTATAGAAGGCAGCAAAATTTGATGTTTATCAATTTTGGTTTCCAGTTAGCTTATTTGGGTGAATATACAGGGTGTCCATTAGTTTCATGTAGGACTACTGGTTTCCTTTACTTAACAGTGTTTCTAAGTTAAAAGAAATTATTCTCAGGCAAATACTGCTTTACCCAATGGTAGTGATTAGCCAGCAAGCTCAAAAAGACATACAATATGTTCTGGACTAGGAAGAAACACTTTTAGGGACTCAAATAGAAGCTAGCATAAAGGATTTGCTTGAGGTGAATCTGCTACTATTCTGGTGGCTGGATTTGGTTAGTCATCTGGGTGGAGAAATGTGCCCAAGGATCTTCTCACGAACTGTTGGAGGTTAGCTAGGACCACTCTTCCTAAAGGTGCAGACTATCTACTAGTCTTCAGCTTCCCAAAATGTGTTCCAGCTCCTATACATGTCTTCACCAGGAAAATCCTCCTTCATGTCCACTGTGAACACAACTTCTGTTCTTACTTAGAAAGGAAGATAGTTGAATCACTTGAGGCAACCACTTCTGGAATGTGGTCTTTTAAACAAATGCCAACAAGTCATCCTTAGAGTGCTTTCTAGATCAGGCCAACTGGCTGGCCCCAGGGTGTGGATGAAAACCAACACACACATGGATTTCACTGCAGTGTTGAAGTGATTTCAGCAGCTTGCAGACAGCATAACAGAGGAGAAATGATGTGCTCAGTTTGGGACAGCTTTAATGGGAGATGGCAAGAAGAGACACCTCAGCAAGCATGCAAACATACAGATTAGATCTTTGGGAAAAAGATGTGGTTACTTGTTCAGTTTGGTAATTACCAGTGCAAGGAGTGTTTCATTATGTTTTTTTCCTAAAATGTGACACAATGATATTATTTACTTTTTGAAATTAGACATTTGTTTATTAAATGTGTGTTAGGTATTTGATTATGTGTTTGATCTGGAAATGGGGAAAGGAGAGATGTAAGCATGAGAATGTCAGTCTATCCTCATGAGCACTAACTACTAGCATTAATAACAGACTCAGTGTTTTTAAAAATTAACTCTTTCAGAATTGTTGATTAACATTTGAAATATTGGAAAGACTGCTACCACACAAATGACATTCAAAATATGTCCTTGGGGCCCTTTGTAGGAAAGTTGCCTCAAGAGTAGATTAAGCTATGCCATAAAAAGGAGGGGGGTTTAGAGTGTCATAGGTACAATCTAAGACATGCCATAGGCTCTAGAAAAGAGCAAGATGGAGTTCCACCATACTTGTGATATTTATTACACAGGAACTTCACTTGCAGAGGAAGTGTGCACATGGAAATCAGCCTCCATTTGCCACAATATAGCAATTGTTAGGGAACTATTTTTTCCCTATTTTAAAACTTCATGAACATGAATTGATGCTTGATAGGAATGATGGGACCAGGTGGTGAACACTGGGAAATTTGACGTGCAAATTTTCCACTTGAAATTATAAAATTAAGAAAATAAATGAACTTGCACACATGTGAATACATGCCTTCCTCCCCATGTGTGCATATTTATTTTGCTTTTTATTGTGAATGGAAGAACCTAGCCTGTTTCAAGTTCTGTAAAACATCTTGAATGCCTTTGCAAATGTTACAAAATTTCCAAAACTGTTTTGCCAATCACTGTTTCTTAATTTTATAACTTAAGTGGATGTCAAGGGAAATTTAATCCTTATGTTTCTGACTCTTTTATATTCGGCCCATCCAAGTGTTTCATAATAACCATTTTATGTTGAAAAAGTCTTACAAGCTTTTTGTTTCAAGTACGTTCAAGACTGTTTATTCAGAGCAAAGGGGCACTGTATCAGGATCATGGGGAGAAAGAAAATTCGAAAGGCACTAATTAACTTAAAAAATTGGAAGATGAGTAAATATCACTGGTGTCTATTTAGCACTTTAAAATGTACTCTGGCCGAAACGTAAACATACCAATGGAATCTTACTCCACTTTACCATATTTGTAAAATGTTATCATTTTTTCGTCCATTCTGAGAATATTACAGAAATTAAGACAAACAATGTTTTGAATAAACATCAAATTGGACTTTCTGTGGCATGAGTTGAGTGGTCCTGTAATTGTCCTGTAAATGTTATGAGTAAAGATGTTTATATTGGCAATTATGGTTATCTATGTTCCTCTTAACAGGGAACTCCTCCCTAAGAGGTCTCTACAGTAAACACACAGAGCTAGCAAATGACCAGACTATTAGAGTATGGCATTTTGTTCCTCAAACCCAACAAAGAACTCTGTGACATAAGATAATTCTATGAACTGTGCATTTTGCTTAGAGACTCAGTTTTGTCTCTCATGTCTTCTGTCTTCATACTTGTTAGAACTGAATTTTCTAACATTTATTAACTATGTAGTCTTAATGAGTTAGGTGTCCTCTAGAAATCTATAATTTTTTTAAGCTGGGATGATCACAGTGTCTATTTGTTATGATGCACATAATTAATCTAAAAGTATTTTAATGTAAGCACCATTAATATTATATTTAGAATTGGTCTGGAGTGACGGCTCAGTGGTAAAGAGTACCAGATACTCTTACAGAAGTCCCAGGTTCAAATCCCAGCACCTACAAGCCAGATAACAACCATTCACAAATTCAGTTCCAGAGGATATGACACCTTCTTTGTCCTCCATGGGCACTACATGGCATGGATACACTTACATGCATACATGCATGGAGGCATAACATTCATACAAATAATATATATATTATATATATTAGGAGTGATGGACATTAGGAAACCATACTGGATATTGGGCAATTGAGTTTCTTTTGTTCTTGGTAGCTTACCATAGTGAATATAAGAAATGATTTATTAATTCTAAATTTGGCATTTGAAAATTTTATACTTATATTTAATTGAAATTATGTTTTATTTTGTGCAGTGTTTGTGTGGGGGATAGCTATGTGCACTGAAATGCAGGTGCTTGAAGCCACCAGAGGTTTCAGATTCCCCTGTATCTAGAGATATAGGCAGCTGTTAGCCACCTGATATAAGTGCTTGGAACCAAACTTGGACCTCTACAAAAGCAGCAAACTCCCTTAACCACTGAGCCATCGCTCCATGCTCACACTTCATTCTTTTAAATAATGAGAAACACTGAATGTAGACTGACTATTAATTGGAACTTGGGAGGAGGTAAGGAGGCTATCTCAGAAAGTAGAGACAAATTGTAACAAAGATGTCTTCCTTCTGTTCAAAACACGAATCAACAAAAGAGCTATGTAGGTGAACTGGGAAAAGTTTGATAATCTCAGGCTTTTTTGACTGTTAAAGTTTAACCCAGAGTCATTTCTACAAAATCAAATGCTAGTTTGAGATCAGATCATGTATGTTTTCATAAACAGAAAAGGTATTGCATATCTGTTCCAACTCAAATTTTAGAAGCAGTTTTTCTTCTTGAAAGTTATTTTTTTTCCTGCGGCATTTCATGGAAAACACTTGCTGCAGCCAACAAGTTATAGATGCATTTTCTCTGACAGAAAACTTTTTATTATGAGCTAGCTAATTGAAGCCATGGGAATAAATGCAATTAAAGACTTTTGGTTTATAATACAGTAAGAAAGCTGGAAAGAATCTTGAAAAGCCGTCTACTTTAATTCTCCTGTTTAGACTAAACAGGAAGCCACCCCCAGTTCCAAGAAACAGGTACCTGTCCTTATTTCAAAGTTATGTAAGAGACAGCAGAGAAGTCCAACAAATTCTGTACTCTAGTCATTCTTGTGATTGTGAATATATTTTGGGGCAAATTAAAACACAATGCATATATAAGTCCTTTTATGATTGCTTTTATTTTTCACTTTTGATTTGATTCTTTTAAAACTTAAAAAATTTATTTATTTATTTAGATAGATTGTGAGTGTGTGTGTGTGTGTGTGTGCGCGCGCGTGCCTGTGGTGGCTTTGAAATTTTTCACTGTGATTATGGTGAGTTGTATTTCTCAGAATGTATTTTGTTTTTGATTTGATGAATTGTTTGGGATGTTTCATTAAGGCGGAATACAAGGGCAGTTATCTCCAGAGCTGTTTGAGAATAAGAACAGGTTACATGTGTCATTGTGGATCTGCTAACTCACCTCCTTGTCATTAAGTAGTCAGTGAGTCCCTAATTACCTCCTTAAACCATCCTCCCTTCAGTTTGTCTAACTTCTGTGTGCAACATCCTGAAGTAGGGCCTGAACTTCTGCAGGATCCTATCTCCACTCAGGGTCACAAGAGTAGTCGTGGTCTTCAGACTGTACCACAGAGTTGCAGAATGGATGCTGGGTTTCCATTCTGCTGCAGACATTTTCACTCGGATCTTAAGCTGGTCACTCTGCCAGGGCTGATTATGATGGTTGTTGCAACATGATGACAGAGCTGAGATGGTTCTGTCTGACAGATTCATGTGTCATGTTGATAAAGGGGGAAAGAGGGTCAACTTTTAAGGTTTTTAGTCCCATTCACAAATTTAAATTCTTAAATCCACAAGAACTTAAGAATTCACTGAAATGGAAACTTCAGGACAATTTCATTCGAACTGAAAGAAATATCCTCAGGGCAGACAAGCTCACAACCTTACCATCTCTTCTTAGGAGAGGAATGGAGGAGAAGGAAAAGAAGCCACAAAACCAAACTGGTTTAGAATCAGCTTGGAAGTCAGGCACATGGTGGCTAGCAGGCCTATGATGAGGAGAAATTGGGAACTTTAGAGAAATTGTAAAGAAACCCTGACTGTGGCGGGGAGCACAGAACTCAGTATTGTGCAAACACAACGTCACTAACACCAGGGAAATTTTTTTCAAAAAAAGCACCACAAGATTGTGTTCTATGAATGAATTAATATAGCAAGAGAGTCAGACAGCTCCGCTTCGGGTGAGGGAAACTAGGATGCGAGGCAGATACACCTGATTTAGTTTGTTCTACTGTTTTTTACCATTTAATTTTACAGGGCAGCAAATCTTCAAGAAAGAAGATAGCCTTCATTCTAATTTCATCAGTTAACAATCTACAGGATTCTGAATCTGTTTATTTATCATTGCAGTATACGTTTTCAGTTTTGGTTTTGATAAGGTGCTTCTGAGAAAGGAATATGTTAGTATTTGACAATACACTAGTGAAAGACATCCCTTATCTTTTATTTTAATGGAGCTCTTGAAGCAAAGAATTTTCTAAAAGTAAAAGAAAAAAGAATCTTTCAGATTTCTTTCTAGAAGCTAGTGTCAGAATTTTTAAAAATTTGATCATTAATATGATTGGCGTTATGAGTAAATTTCTCAATATTTAACTATTCTTATAATTGTGGTATTAACCATGCTTGATTTATGTATTATCCTCCTGGATTTAATTTTCCAGAATTATTTTTGTTTTTCTTTAAACCTGTATATATGAGTATGAATCTTGATGTGTGAAAGAAATATCACCATTTTATTATCTTCAAATCAATTCCAGTTTCAACTGCATATGCCTCTAGGTTAGCAGGCAATTCAATGCCCGTTAATCTTGAGTCTCTTTCCTAAAACTAAGGTAGCATAAAGTTTCTAGAGTCTTAGAAAATACTAAATCATTGGCTGAAACATCTTGTAAGTCATCTCTGTCTGATCCTCATGCAAAGGCAGGTACACATTGTTCAGTCCCAGCTCTCCAAGCCACCATTTTCCCCAGGAATTTTCCTGATTCTTATAACAAGCCAGAGCAAAGAGCTCGGTTAAGGTAGAGAGTTATAATCTCTCCTGTGTCTCCAGTTTGGAGGAAATCTTCCTTTCTTCCTTCCAAGTGAAAGCTGATCTCCACTACAAAACACTTAATTTAATCTCTTCAATGACATTTTTTTTTATGAAAGAGTTGAAAAGAATGGGTTCAAAACTCCTTGAGGCGATGAATTACAAATCCTAACAGCTTAGGTCTGAGTGTGGAGGTGCTTGTAGAGAAAGCAAACTAATTTAATAACACAAAGTGTAACTGCTTCCATTTCTCCATTCATTGTAAGAGTTTAAACAGCACAAAAATAGTTTCTGAGAACATCTCTCTAATGCCACCTGAGCTTCACTGCATTTCAGAAAATAGCTCTTTTATGTGTAATTCCATTTCTTACACAGTAACTGGTTTATTCAGATTTAGACTTTATCAGAAGTCTGCTTTGATAATATCAACTCTTGTAGGGAAAAATGCATTTCATTGGTTTATCAAGTGCAGTAGAAACTCATGCTTGCCACTGTGATTTTTTATATAGTCTTACTTGTTTGAGGAGCTGCATAGTTTTCTTATTTCTAAATTTAATGATTTCAAATTATATTTGATTGAATTACTTGGAAGCTGTACACTTACAATTTTCCAAAAATTCAGATCTTGATTTCATTTACTAGATTTACTTCAATTATTTTTCTGGTTTTTGATTCTGCCTCTTTATTCTTTATGTAATTTTTTAACCCCTCGAGCAGAAGATTCGGTTAAATTTATTTCCAATTTATTCTTTATTCATTATAAATATGTAAGTGTTGTGCATGCAGACTGAATCAAGTACCGGCCTCATCTTACTTTTGATGCACCTTATCATTGTAATTATTTTGTGATCAGGGAATAATTTTATTTTCACTTGCTAAGGTTTTCCTCCTCCTAGTGAGTTGCAGATGGAAATCGCCACAGATTTCACTTTTGATAGCTTTCTCTTACCCAGTATTCCCAGCATTTATGTCACTGTAGATAGTGTGAACTCAGGGTCTGAGAGCCAGGACCAAAGTGCTGAACACGATTCATGATCCAGCTCAAGCAGTCAGGAGAGGTCATCCAACTATTCTCCTTAGTTTTGTTCTAGTTCAGCAATGGTTTGGAAGATGTCCACTGAAACTGGAAAAAAACATCTTATTTTGTCCAGTAGTTAAAATGTTAACTTCTCATCCAGGCATGGAGGCATATATCTTTAACCCCAGCTAACTTGTCATCCAAGCGTGGAGGCATATACCTTTAACCCCAGCATTCCAGATGCAGAGGCAGGCAGATCTCTCTGAGACTGAGGCCAGCCTGCTGTAGATAGTGAGGGCCAGACCAACTGAGGCTACAGGGAGATCCTGTCTCAAAACAATTCTAATTAAACATATCTAAAAAACATATCCTTATTGCCAGCTCAAGAAATAATGTTTAACAGGCTATTTGAGCATCTCATGGCTCAGTCATGTTCACGTAGAATTAGCAGTCATAAGTCCATGCTTCATCAACTGGGCACTCATTTTTATTTTCTAAAACAATATTTATTCTCCAAATAAAGACAGTATCAAGTTCATAATTCTGTCTAAAATGATATAACCAAAACATAAATAAAACCAAAACATAACTAACTACTTCCAAGTAGAAAAGTGAAAGTCCTTAAATCAATACCATGACATGATGTTAATATGTCTCACTATCCATGATACAGGAGTAAGAAGAGACAGAGATGTCTACACATCCATACTCATCATGGCGATGATCACAGTAGACATGAAATAGAGTCCGCCTTGATGTCCATCGAAAGATGAATAGAGAACATGTACGGATACACAAGGACATCCTCTGCAGCCGTAAAGAAGAATCAGATTCTGTTATTTGCAACAATGGGTGGAATATAAACTCATTATATTTATTGGAATAAGGCAGACTTAGAATTCTTACATATTTTTCTCTTAAATTGCAATGCAAAATTTAAAATGCACTATATTCATTTCTACATAGTTTATGTAATGTGTGCATAATTATGTGCCTGGAAACTTTCCTTTCCTAGGAACTGAAAAACTTGACTCAGTAGAGAACAAAGACTTCTTTTGCCACACTGTTTTGAAGCATTCATTCCGTGGTTCTTTGGCCTTGTCTTGGGGGCCTGTGGTAAGGGAGAGAAAGTAGCAAAAATGGCAGCCAGTCTCATTATGGTGTCCAAGAAGCAAAAGTTGAAAGCAGAAGGGGTCAGGGTATAAAGCAAATCTTCTTGCTACTAGCACCCACGTCTTAAAGATCCCATTGCCTTTCAATAACACACAACGCACAGGTGACTGAGTCTTTAACAGGTGGGTCTGTGGGACACTTAAAATTCAAAGTATAACAGTTTACAACAATTAGAAATAAATGTTTCTTGTGATTATAACCTGTATTTCTGTATCTATGTCCTTGTTGGTATTTATAACCATTTGCTTTGACTACAAACTCTATGTTCCTTTTACCTTTTAGGAAGTACCTCGACTCTCATGGACTTTACCTAGTGGGTCACTAACAGTCTTCATTTATGAAAAGTTGAGCTATTAGTAGTCTGGACCAGGTTCTTTCAGCTTTCCATTGATTTTAACACAGATTATACTGATATAAAAGACCTTGTGTTAGATCTGTATTGCAGGCATGTTCTCTCTGACCTCCACTGTGGAGTAGCAGTGCAAGATCCTTGTGATTTCAGGGTCAGTCACCTTAGCAGCACAGTTGCTCTCCTTTTTGGTCTGCTAATTATAAGACATTAGGAACCCAAAGGAGTTGAATGTCAGCCTTAGATTCTGGTTGAGCAGATTGATTTCTCCATCTCCAGGTAGAATTATTCTTCTAAGGGATAAAGATATAAAGTACCAAGAATAAGAAATAAAGTTTTTGTTAGTTGCTCACTCAGATTTTGTAGCACCATTTCCATTTCTATTGCTTTATTCCTAAACTCATGAATCCCAGCTATCAGAAAAACAACACTCAATATTGGATGGACATTTAGAGCATATGCCACCTTCTTCAGGACACTGTTTTATCCCTACAAAGTAATATTATTTAACTGACTCTACAACTTTTTCTTCAGAGGCCATTCCACTATTATATGAAGCCAATTGCTTCAGTGTGGTGAAGCATATTATAAAATCAATGAATTCTACAACCACAGGCCCATCATCCTATTTCTTTTGTTGTCAAGTGACTGCTTTAAGCAGTAATAAGTACAAGGGTGTAAGGGGACACAATGATAGACAAAACACTGCATAAACCTATAGCTGTATGCAAAGAGAATATATTCATCTTCAGAGAGTTTATTCTGGTAAGGACAAAATTCTGCCTTTTCCAAGGTGAAACCAGTCCTTAGAGCTAGCTAAATTTGTTCAGAGGAATTCTCTGAACCTATTTATAACCTCTATCATTTCCTATGCCATTTTGTTCATGAGTTCATTGATAACAGGACTGGTTGGGTAAGGAGGCCGATTGTCTCACACAACATGGCATCTTATCCACTTGCTTATTAAAAATTATTTCTCTGTTGAAGACACTTTTGTTGAACATTCCCATGAGACATCATATATTCTCTTCCCCAAATCTCCTTATCAACAATTTTCCAACTATATTCATTCAAAATCCCTCAGCGTCGAGCCAAATCACTGGCCACAGACCTTAAATCATATAATCACATATATGACTACCTCACCTTCCAAGCAAGGTATAGCCATGGGCATTACTCGTGCTTCTGCCCATCAAGAGGATTTCTCCTTGTTACTATTCTTCAGGGATGTTCTCTAGGGACACTGCAGTTCCAAAGCTTTCCATTTTGAGACGGTACATATACACTGCGCAGAATACATACATGGATTAGTTACATTTATGTTGCTGTGGTAAAATCCTCTTATCAAAAAGCTATTAATGTAACTTGATTCTTAAGGACCTGCATGCACCCTATCACAAACCAATTCGGTTAAGGATAGAGTGTCCCTGTATATATACAACTTTATAAGATGATGAGTCAGGTAAAAGCTATTTTATAATGAATCAGTTCACATGGTAACTTGGTGGTCTATGGTCAAGCATTTAATAGCTAACTACTAAGGCTCACTAGTGGGTTGAGATTTAGCTCTCAAAATGAAGGGATTATTTATGGATGAAAGTGGGGCCTTGTCCCCAGGCTTTAACATGTGCCGTGATTGATCTGGTAAAGCCTTCAGGCATAAAGGCTCCAAAGGGAATCCGAATGTGGTGCTGCCACTTCAAGAATCGTTTGATCAGCAGTAGTATGTGTCCCAGGGAATGGGACACCTCACAGGGTAGCATGTACCCACTGAGCACCGATCTTTTATTCTTGACCCTACTCTATACAATAGGTTTACAGTGACTCAATAAATGAACCTGAATAAGCATTCTGTTGCCTACAAAATCCAAAGACATTCCTCAACACTCTGCCTCCTTTTTTGTGTCGGAGTGTCCAGATGCAAGATCTTATCTTTTGTTTTAGAATGTGCCTCATGTTCTATTGTTCCTGTCAGTTAAGAGTTGCTTCCTTGAACAGATCAAGTAAGAATTTGGTAATCTTCATATTTGCTTGACTTCTAAGACTACCATAATAAACTAGCCAGGGTCTTGGATCTGTTTAGATCAGACTGTTCTGGTGACCATGCCCACCCAACCTTTAGTGGTCAAAGGCTGTCACTTTAGCAGTCGCGTCACTGGATCCACTTACTTCCACTGCAATCATGTTTCCCCATTCTGTGACTTCTATTTCCGCAAGGTAAAACTCATCAAGAATTCTGCAGGCCCCCTCACAAACACATTTCACACAGTATTGATGAAAAATTTGTATTCGAGATCTTGCACAGATAAATAAGCATTAAATAAAAAAGGCACACTGACATCTGAGTTTTCTTCTTGTTGGTTCTTTTCACATTACCAGTTAGAGGGATGACATTTCCAATTTTCTCACAATAAGGACCATTTTGTCTGTATTTGAACCAAGTTACCAAACTATCTTTGTCCTTCTATCCCACTGAGTTGTAGTAGTAATGAGGCCCTCAGAGAGGGCCATTATCATCTCACTAAAGAACTTAAAATGAATCATCTCACATTGTGATAGAGGCTAACACAATGTGGGTGGACGGGAGACTCCATCTGTTAGTGGGGGAGGGGTCTTCCAGGATCAAGGAGCATTCCTCTGGATTTAGTTGCTCAATGCCTTTAGGTTCCTGAGGATCTTTCCTAACACATATAAGACCATTATTTCCCAGTAATGCTTCCATTTTAACAGTAGATACTTCACAGTCTAGGAATTCTATTTCCACTCTAATCCAGGCACGGAAAAATGAAGTTTTTGAATTTATTTCTTTTTAGCAATTTTAGCCCTGTGGCAGAGATGGGCTACCTTTGAGGAATAGGTAGGAAGTCTTGGGGATCCAAACCCCTGGACTCATTTTTCTTTCTACTTTCTCTCCTGGTTATGAGAAGCAATTATTAACATGATGGGAACTGATTGCCTTTCCAAAAGTATTCAAAGGTGCCACAAATGAGTACATGTAAATAATATGTTTCTTACTTCCTTTAAGTGCTTGCTTAAGAAGATATACTACTTTTTTAGCTCTATTAACTAGATCTTTAGATCTCTAGATCATTCCATAGACTATCAGTGATCTCTTTATTGCTGGCATCCTTAAAATTCAATCAGACTAGAAAGCTAGTTATAGAAACTGTGGAACCAATTCAGAAAACTGTTCTTTAACATTGTGTTCCTATAAATGTATTCTTGTTACCCAAATTGTTTTAGGATGATACAGAAAGCAAACAACAACAGACAGTATGTATGTGTGTATACATGTGCCTAAGAAGACAAGAGAATATGAGGAAAGAGAATGAGATGAAGCAAGACTAGATGAAGGAGAAGAGATACATGGGACCAACTAATTCTATGATTTTCCTGAATTTGATTATAAATGGTACAGAGTGAAACTGGAAGGGTAACTGGGAATTAACAAGTTAAACTCAGCAGGAGAAAAGACCATTCATTCCATTCCTGAACACATATTCAGACCTTAACTCAAAACCCATGAACAAATATTTGTGTGTTTGGAGCTGAAGAGATGACTTAATGAGTGAGAACCCTGGCTGCTCTTCCAGAGAACCCAAGTTTGATTCCCAGCACACACACTGAGGCTAACAATTGTCCTCCATTTCTAGGGAATCTGATACCTTCTTCTAGCCTTTGTGGGCACTTATAAACATCCAGGCAAAACATGCATATACATACAAATCAAAATAAAGAGAAAAAATTCTTTAAAACATGGACACTTATATCATATTCGTCCACTGCTTGATATATATATATATATATATATATATATAAAACTTTTCACTTTTCAGTACTATAAATTCTAATTAGATTAAAGAATCCATGAATACGTATTCTTAGGAATTGCTCTACCAGTCCAGAACTTTTCCCACTAGGTGGTATCTTTCATTTTTATCTGGAACCAGCATATATTCAATGTAAACAGCTGATATTTCCCTTCCTCCATATGTGTTTTATAAACAAGTTCTTTATTGTTCAATCAGATAGACATTTGTTCAACTGCTATCTAGCCTTAATGCCAGTGTTTTTAAATCTTATTCTGGGACCTGCCATTTATGACTGCTTGCATCTGTATTGGCTCAGAAAAATTCTTTTCTTTCTGGGAATCCTCAGTCTCGAGAGTTTTGAAGAAGTCGCACAGTTTGTTCTTTGTAAGCAAGAGACCAAGGATGGTGTCATACAAATAAGGCCTGACATCTGGAGTTTATGAGATGAATAGTCTGGGTCTGGTTGCCTAAAAATCAACTCAACAGCAAGCAAGGATCCATGTTCCACTTCACACAACCAGGAAGCATTCATTTTACCCTTTCTGCCTTGTTTAATTCAGACTTCAAAATACTGGATAGTAACCGTTCACGTTGGCAAGGGCCATCTGCCTTACTCAGCCCTTGTTCAAAGGCTAATGTCTTCTAAGACATCCAAATAGATGTTGTTAGAAACATTGTTCAGCCAGCCATCTGGGTATCCTATTGCCCAACAAAGGTGGTACCTTAATTCATTATCAAATTTTTATTACTTGGACATTTTGAGGTGCTTGTTCCCTGGTTTTCAGTTTTCTTTGGGGTGTCGCATTTTATTGGCTAACCTCTTGCATTTGTATGCTGTCATCAGTTTCTATTCTTTTCTGTCACTCCCTCAGTCTCTCTACCATGGCCTAGTGAGCCTAATCATCAGAAAATTATATCCCCATGAAATGAACATATTCCAGATAAAACAATAACAAAAATATTTTTGTCTCAATGGAGTTAAAATACTTTGAAGATTTCGAATATGTGTGCATGCAAAATTTCTGATTTCTACAACATAATTTGTCAGGTTATTTAATTTGTAAACTTTTAAATAGTAATATATTTATTGAATTTTGTGAACTTTGATTAACATATTTTAATTCTGTCTAGATCCCCTCTCCCTTGCTGCCCATCCATGTACTCTAATATATGAAGACCTATAGAGGTAAATTTGTTTCCACAAGTATCCTTGTATGAGTTCATTGACTGGAGCCTACCAAGAGTCTCACCCTTAAATAAGACTGACTCTTCACTTCCCAGAAACCATCAGTTGTCAACAGGTCCTCAGGCAGGGTTGTGGTTTCTCATATAATTCCCCATGCCTGTGCTGGTATTCTGTCTGGCTTGAGCTTGTGTAGAATTTGTGCATGTTATCTCCACTGCTGTGAGTTCATATGAGGAACTGACAAGCTGTCTGGAAAGCTCTGCTTTTTCTGGTCATCCACCATCTCCGACTCTTATAATCCTTCTGCCTCTTCTTCAAAGATCCTTGAGCCTTGGGATCCAGAAGTTTGATATAGGTCTACTACCTAGAGATAAATAGTCTATAGCTTCTTATTCTCTGCACATTGGTTAGTTGTGGTTCTCTGCATTAAGCACCATCAGCTGCATAAAGAAGCTATTCCTGAGACTTGAGAGTTGCATTAGTCTATGGGTTTAAAATTAGGTCATTGGGAGTTAGTTTAATGCTATATCTATTCAACAGAATTATTAGGTTTTCCATTCTGGCCTGTTACCTAGGCCTTATATCAATATCAGATAAGGTACCATACATCTAATTAGAAAGGAGTTGGTTACTCCCATAATGTTTATACCACTATTACACCAGTGGATATGTCTTGCCAGGCCAGTTGTTGTAGCCTGCAGGATTCACAGTGGGGTAAGGTTGATGACTGATCTCTTTTCTTTAGGTAGTATACATGGCAACTTCCAGCACTATGAAAGCTAATCAGTGGAAATGAGGCTCTGACGTCACCAGATTACTTCTTGTTTGTTCAACAGCTCACATATGTAGTGTCTTCAACAATAGGGTCTTATTGTGAAGTTCTGATGGGTAACCAGGACCAGGGCCAATGGCCATCTTTTGAGGGTTTATGGAATTCCTGGCCAACAGCTTCAAAAGAGGGAATTCATTCCTTGTCTTGAACTTTTTACATTGTGATTAGTAGAGAGAGATTCCACAAAAAGCTAGAAATTATCTATCAAATGATTCAGTCATACCACTCCAAGGCATAATACTCAAGAGAACACATACCCTACCACAGAAATAGCTGCTCATCCATGTTCATACCACTCTCACAGTAGCTAGGAACTGGAAACAATGTAGATGCCCATCAACTAATAAATGGCTAATGAAGGTGTGGTATCTGTGTACTGGTACATGGAAAGAACTGGAAACAATAATCCTGAGTGAGAAAACCCAGTCCCAGAAAGACAAATGTCACATGTTCTCTCTCATAGCTGGATGCTTGGTTTGAAATCCTAGATATGCATATTTCAATTTGAAAATCCAGAGAGGTAGGGAAGCTAACAGATGACCATGGGCTGGGAGGCTTCCTGAGTGGGGAGGTAGAATGCAGTGATATAAAGGAGGAAAGAGGAGTAGTAGGCAGGAAGGTTAAATGCAGTGGGTGATGGGAGAATAGGGCAGAGGGAGTGTGGAGTGATAACTAACACCACAGACTTTGGGAAACGTCACCTGGAAACCCGCCTCTATAGAAGCCTTTTGAGGCATAGACATAGACTTCATAAAAGGGATTAAAAGGAGTTACTTTAATTTATAATATTTTAATTAGCTTACAAATTAGCAGCTTTCCTTATGGAATCTTCTTATTTAGTTTTCAGTTCAAGACAGCACAGGTTGATTTTGATTCATGGATTAAGACATATTCCATCATGGCCAGGAAGGGATAGGAAAGGATGGTGTAGTGGTGGATGCATCTTTTCTGGTGGTGGTAGTAATTTGAGATGTCTGGCTGCATTTTTTTTTTATGGTCAGGAAGCAGAGGCTTCCTGCTGAAGTGGGCCTGGCTATAATCCTTAAGGTGCCACACAGTGACCTAATTCCTCTAGGTAGATCCCGCTTTCTAAAGGTTCCATAAACTCCTAAACCAGGAGCAACAGATGGGGACCAAATGTTCAGACACTTGAACCTGTGGGGGACCTTTTACATTCACACTATGATATCTATACCAAAGTAATATTTTTCACATAAAATGAACAATACAAATTCCGACAAATGGACTTAAGTCCACTTAGATGTAAGTATCTTTACAGGTGTTCCACTTCTATGATAATTTTTTTCTGAATTTTTGCCCATTAAGAGCAACATAGTCTTGAAGTATTTTCAACCCCCAGATTTTCTTTTCACATGAATATAAGCAAAACATATTTAACTTCACTAAGTAAATGTAAAATATTAAGTGGAAGATACATTAGATTGGTAGATTATTTAAAGGAAAACAGAGATTATTCCTAGGATAAATTACTTCTGACTCCCAAGTTCGCTTTTCAATACCTCACTTTGGGTCCAGGTAAATTCACAGTTACTTATAGTATTTGACAACCTGGAGAAAACTGCTTTATAGAACAATTCAGCTTGTTCTACTGAAAACTTTGCTGACAGTTTATTACAATATACATATGACCACTGCAGTCATGACACATCCTCTATGTTAACAAGGCATGTCAGAACGCATCACTTTAGTACCTGGCTGCTTTGATGGCCTATCACATGCCTACATTCAACTTGACAGTTCAATCTCAAGTTAAATGGGCATATAGAAATCAACCAATTCCTCCACCCCTCTTGGATCATTGGACATTTTTAAAGATTCTCATTTGCATTACATAGTGTGGATAATGTGGAAGGATGATGGCATCTGGTGTTCATTGATGAGTATTTCCAGGTAAAACTTATTTTAATGTGAAAATCTTCAGATTTAGGTAAGTTTCTTGAAATAGTGATGAAAGCCATTGCAGGTGAATGTAATACGATTCCTAATGAGGTGTGCAAGATCTTATATACACCTCAAACTGCAACTCTTAAGAGGAGAAAACCAGAAAAGCAGAAAAGAGTGACACAACTATAGGAAGGGAAGCATGGACCAGGCTCCTGTGTGCAGCAATGTTTCATGAGTTCTCATAAATGAGTTGAGAATGAACACAGGCCATGCAGGATACTCTGAATTTTAGTGATTCGTGTGTGTGTAATTTCCAAATAAATTTTGAACGGAAGTCTCCATTTTTCACTTGCAACTATGATGCATTTTAATGTGTACCTGTCTCTCACCTCAGTGTTTATTAGCAATAAACAACTCTCACCAAAAGCATATAGTTATGCCTTTAGACTATTATGCAAATTTGAATGAATATAAGATTTATTTATTTTTTATTTTATTGTATGTGTGTTTGCTTGTGTAAGTGTATGTGTACCACGTGTGTTTCTAATTCTCTCTGAAGCCAGAAGTCAGCAGCCAGAAAAAAACATCAGATCCACTGGAGCTGGAGTTAGAGGAAGTTGTGAGACAACATATAAGAACTCAACTGTGTTGCTCTACAAAAACAGCAAGTGCTCTTAACTGCCAAGTCATCTCTTAATTAAAAAAGTATTTTAATATTCTGGGTAAACTAACTTGACTCAATAGGCCTTAACATATATGACCGAGTGCATGAAATCTGATGGGGGGACATGGGGTGTGGGGAGGGGTGTAAGATGATTAAGATGCTTTGTGTGCAATACATAAAATTTCAATTAAAATATACAAAAAATATTTTATTTATTTTTATTTTATGTGTATGAATGCACTGCTTGCATGTATACAAGTGTACCTGTGTTGTGCAATGACGACAGAGGCCAGAAGGCAGTGTTGGATCCCCTGGAATGGAGTGATGGTAGTTGCTAGCCACCATGTGGGTGATGGTAATTAAAGCCAGGTCCTCTGCAAGAGTAGCCAGGGCTCTTAACCACTGGGCCGTGTCTCCAGCTCCAAGCCATTTCTTTTTTGTATATAGCCAATGGCTACATAGAAAATCCATTTAAAAGTGTCAGCTTACTACATGAATTTCTATAGGTTCTGGCAGATGTGTGGAGCGTATTATCAAAGGGTAAAGAATACTAGGTGTCTGCACTTCTCTCTTTGCTCAGTATTTTCTTTCTTTCCATTGCTTTCCTTAGGTAATATGCTCTAAATTAGTTAACTTTAAGAAAACTTTGAATAATAATTGAAGGAAGCACTTTAGTCAAATTGCATTTTTTCCCAGTTGGCTCCATCATAAGTCTGTTATGATGAATAATGGTGAGGCAACTGTTCAGATGATTTATGGTGCTTCCATAAAGTTTTTAAATGTTTAGTAGAAATGGAGCTATTTATAGTGACTGTTTTTTTGTAAAAGACATCATTGCCAAGATACAAAGTAATCCACTACAGTATTCATTTTGGGGAAAATTCAAAGATAGCATGTACTGTGAGATCAAAAGAAAACATGAATCAAAGCGTTTGCTCCTAGCTGCCTGGAACCGTTATATGTCAAAGCACAGCACATTTGTTAATATTCTTGCTTTACTATTATTTTTGACTTAGCATCATTTTCTAAAATGTTAATTTTCTTCATTTCATTCAGTCTTTTGCTTTCAGCCTTGCTCACTGAACAAGTATTTGGCAAATAATTTATTAGTATGTTTTACTGTGTGTTTTCATGTAGGTGTGTGTGCATGCATGTGTGTGTGTTCATGTGCATGGAAGCCAGAGGTCGACCTTGGGTGTCTTCTTCACTCACCTTCCATCTTACTTTTAAAAAAAAAATTATTTTATTTTAAATATTGTGTGTGTTGGGGGAGGGGGATTATTTGCACATGACTACAGATGCCCTCAAAGGCCAAAAAAGCATCAGATCCCTTGGTGTTGGAGTTATAGCAGTTGTGAGCTGGCCAATTAGGAGCTGGGAATTGAACTGGATCCCTCTGCAAAGAAGTAAATGCTGGTAACCACTGACCCATCTCTCCAGCAGATCTCCACCTCACGTTTGAGGGTCTCTTACTGAACCTGGAGTTCCCTGACTAATCTGACTGACTGACCAACAAGCTCCAGGTAACCTCCTATCTCCTTCACCCTCAGCAAGGGAGTTACAGATGCACCCACAAGCCTCACTTTTATGTGCATGCTGGGTCCATGATCGTACGCCCTTCTGCTGCAGTGACAGAGCTTTACGTACTGTGCTCCCTCCCTAGCCACTTCACCTCATCCTGCTCCCCATCCCAGCCACATAAGTGTCTGTTTTCTCTGCTTGTTTCTGTCTTGCTTTCTGCCTTGGAATCCCAGCTTTGATGTCAGGCGGCAGCATTTGGTTACTTAGTTCTGTCATTTTTATATCCAGATGGAGAAACAACAGGAAATGGGGAGGGTGGATGTTTGAAGGGAGGGAGAAAAAGAAGGAGGGGGAGATAGAGATGGAGATAGATATGAGACACACACACACACACACACACATGCAGATTTAGTTTCTATTTTTTTCAATGATTTGTGTACCAATAAACACTCTGGCTTACCACCCTTCCCTGGAGTTGGTTTTCATGGACTGAGTGGGACTTATGTAATATCCTCTCTGTTGGCCCCATAGCTTTGTTACTAATATATGAATACTTCTTGGTCCATATTGGATTTCTTATTTCTGCCCTCATCTGTGTGAATATTCCTTTTACTAAACTTCAGTTCAGCACTTTTTAGTAGACCACCTGTTTTTCCTTGGGAACTGCAATCGATAATTCATTTATATAAAAATGCATTTCTTTTCTGTAGAGAACAAATAAGAAGGTATCACTGCACCACATATTAATGTTTTTCCGAATGCTTTAAAAGCATGTTCTTCAGCTCCCTCAACACTGATGTTGTCTGTGACCTGACTGAGGGAAAATGAAGGAGGAAATGCCTTGACAATGCTCCTTCTGCCTTTTGACCTTTAGCTCTTACTTGCTATAGACTGAATCCCTGCAGCTGGGGATTAAGGGAGTTCATGGATGCAGTCTAAGACACAGATCAGAGAGAAAAAGGCCAGCCTTGCATCTGAAAGCACAAATGAGGTACAGCCTGCACAATCCACTTCTACTATTGTTCATCACTAAGGTGCTGTCTTTGTTGAGATCAGGGGTATACAACTCCCAATCTTCAGGCTGCATTTGTCCCAGGATACCTATGATTACAGATTAATCTAAAATCATAAACTTATTTAACCATTATGAGATTTCTTTCTTAAAATTGATTGCAGAATTCTGGAGCATGATATGAGCTTTGTAGATAACAAGTCTTGTTACATTGTTACACAAAATAAACACACACACACACACACACACATATATATATATATATATATATACAATGTACACACACACATATATATGTATATATATACACTATTTCTATTTGCATGCATTCATGCCTTCAATCTTGCCTTCAGTCTTAGGGTGGTGTGAAACTTCCTTATGTTATCTTCCAAGTACAGACATGTATACTGTCATCATCAGACATTACATATGCTGGTGATAACTTAGAGATTATCAATAACATTTTAGCCTACCCTTTAAAATTGATAGGGATTTAATGTTATTTCAAAGACAGAAAGTTTTCTTATCTGATTGTTGAAGATAACTTGTCCTTGCCTACATGTTACCCATTGTGTTAATTTACAGCTGGCCCTCCATTTCACAATGTGTGCTGAGATTGAAAGGCCCAAAACTTGCTTCCTCTTTTCATGACAGTTAATTTTCACACAAATTTATATATAATCCTCTGTTAGTTACTCTCTGTTGCTGTGAGAAAACATCATGTCCAAGACAAATTATAGAAGGGAGAGTTTATCTGGTTTACAGTTCCAGAGGGCAAGGATCCAACAAGGCAGGAGCCATGGTGCCAGAAGAGGCCAGTGTTCTCACCTTCTTACCTCTTCAAACAGGTAAGGAAGTAATGTGCTTCCATCAGCATGGCCAAATCTCCCAAAGGTTACAAGACCCTCCCCCTACAGTGCCGTGAACTGGAGACCAAGCTCCCAAATATGTGGAGCCTACGGGGGCCTCATTCAAAGCAAAAGTCCTTTATCTATAAATCCCAGTACACCTACAATGTCTCAAAGCAAAATAGCTCAAAAAGGAATTGTGGATGAAGGAAGAATGTTCAAAGAAAAGAGGACAGATGACAACTCTCTGCAGAGGTAGACAGTAAGCCACTGGTGTTGAATTTATAGGGAATTTGTGCAAGTTTCCAAAGACTATACTTTTAAGGCATTATATGCAAAATCATGCTACAAAAATTCATCACATATCAAGGATTGGAGCTTATAGTATTCACTGATGTGATCTTATTAAGCCATATATGGACAGTATGACAGGCATAATATGCCTTGAAAAAAGGGAGGTTATTTCTAAAATCATTTGTGTTATTCGCTAGGTGAATTGAAGAACTGGAAAATCTATCAAAAGAAATGTGAAGCTTAACTGCTAATTTTAAATGTTATGCTTTGCTGATGGATGGAAACATGGATATTACAAACATGGTTCAACTTGACATTTTTATTCTACTGTTGATGATTTTAAAAAGGTCACTGAATAAAGAAAGGACTTCTTATGTACCATTAGAAGACACAACTAAATCAAAATATTTTCACAATACAGTGGAAATATGTTAAGGTGATTTTTCTTTTGTGGTAGGCAAAATTCAGAGTTAATGATGTAGCATTTCATAGGATATCCAAAAATTTATTCACAAAAGCATTAAAAATGGATAATGTCATACAAATCATCACCAGGACTGATTTCAGAAAAGCTTAGCAATTAAATCTTCAAGAATTACAGAAGTTCCTTAGAAGTGTGGTGTTGGCTTTGGCAATATCAGTTACTTTTTGAATGATGGCTGAGTCAAGGCCAAATGTTGAGGTGATTTTGTGATTTGTAACATTTTATCAAGTTTTTTAAGGTTTCAGAAACAAAATTTGTGCTAGATCTTGGGGAGGAAAACTTACAGAATTAGCATATTTAGTGGGTTTATCTAGATATTTATTATTTGAGTTCTCTGAATTAGCATACATGGTCTCAAATTTTACTATGGAATTTTCAAACAATATCCTTTAGTAGATTCTCCATGCACTAGTCTGCTCTCCCCAACTCCCTTTGCAACTTCCCACAAGTCCGCCTCTTTGGTGTCCTTTAGCCAACGCCCTATCCTTCCTCATTGCCCATTATATGCTCTTTTGTTCTTCTTTTTAAGGTTGTTGTCTTTCCCCGCGTTTGTATGCATATGTATTCATTACAGACTAGGATCCACATATGGAGGAGAACATGTGGTTTTTGTCTTTCTGAGTCTGGAGTAATCTTGCTTATAATGTTATACTCTCCAGATTTATCCATTTCCTGAAAATTTCACAATTCATTTTTCTTTACAGCTGAATAGAATGGCATTGTGTATATGCACGTTTCGTCATTCATTCTTTTCTTTGTGTATATGCATATTTCCGTCATTTATTCTTTCCTTGATGGACATCTAGGCAGTTTCCATTCCCTTGCTATTGCGAATAGGGCATCAGTAAAAACAGATCTGCAGATATCTCTGTGGTAGGTATGGAGTATTCCAATGTATGTCCAGTTCAGGAGTGATAGAGCCAGGCCCAATGGTGGTTTCATTTTTAAATTTGTATTCCCAAACGACTTTTGGTGTGGGTCCATCCATGAAGCCTGGTTATCCTACCAAGAGTCTCACTCTTAAATGAAGCTTGTCTCACCCTTCTTGGGGAATTTCTTACCCACTTTTCTATGTCTATGCTAAGATTTGGGGGGGCTTGAGCTTATGTGGAGTTTGTGCATATGATCAGCATTACTATGAGTTCATATGAGTAACTGCTAAGCTGTCTGGAAAACTGTTTCATTGCAGTCACCCACCATCTTTGGCTCTTACATTCTTTCTACCACCTCCTGTGCAATGAGTCTTGGGTGGGAGAAGTCTGAGGTAAATGCTCTATTTAGGGATATCCAATCTGAAACCTCTTATTCTCTTCATGTTTTTCAGTTCTTGATGTTAATCACCATCTCCTACTTACGGAAACGTCTCCTTTGAGAGCTGAGGGATGCATTAATCTATGAATATAAATATGAGACATTAGGAGTCAGTTTAACACTACATCTCTTTAGTAGAATGATAGTATTAGGCTCTGTCTGATGGCCTGTGACCTGTCTAGCTACAGGTTTCCAGACCTGATATCAATGTGAGGAATGGGACCCATTTTATGAAGTAGATATGAATTTTAACTAGAAAGTAGTTGAGAAATCAAACAATGTTCATGCCACTATGTACTGGTAGGCATATCTTGCCAGGCAATTGTTGTAACTCAAAGTGTTCACAACCAGATAAGACTGATGATCAGTGTTGGGTAGCATGTATACTATATTAAGCACTATGAAAGCTAGCCAGTAGAGACGAGGACTGATCAGTATAATAGAGGCTTTTAAACACTGAAGAAAGAAATTGAAGAAGATACCAGAAGATAGAAGCACCTTCCCATGCTCAAAATTGGTAGTGATTAATAGTGTAAAGATGGCCATCCTGCCAAAAGCAATCCATAAATTCAATGTAATACTCAGTAAAATTTCAACACAAGTTTTTACAGAAATTGAAAAATATAATCTCAACTTTCATATAATAACACAAAAAGCAATCCTCAACAATAACAGGAATACTAGAGCCATCATCATCCTTGATCTCAACATGCCACACAGTAATGAAATCAATATGCTGCTGACATAAAAAAGACACATTGATAAGTGGAATATAATTGAAGGCTCAGATCTAAATCCACACATTTACATCTACCTTGTTTTTGACTAAGGAGTCATAAATACACACTAGAGAAAAGACTGTGTGTTCAGCAAATATTGCTAGTTTAAGTGGATACTTATATGTAGAAGAATAAAGTTAGATCTTTATCATCTCTCACCATGTCCCCAACTCAAGGATGGCAGCATAAGACCCAGTATTTTGAATTAGATAAGGGAGGAAGTAAATAAGTTGGAACTTATAGAAAGAGGAATGGATTTTCCAAACAGGAATCTCATAATGTAGTCATTAATCCAACAATTAACAAGTGTGACCTCATGAAACTAAAATCTTCTGTACATCAAAGTACACCAACATTCAAGTGATAATTATTGAACTTTAATAGATCCTATAATCCCAGAAACAGATACCCTTTACTTCATAATCATGTCTTATATGGTCATTCATTTTGACAGTCCTTTATATTTAGGAGCAACTGTTTTCAAGAAGGAAGCATACTTCACATAAAATTAGAGTCAAAATGTCTGAAGAGCATCTTGGAAACTGCTCGGAATTGCAGCTACGTCCATTGGACCAGAAACGGATGTGTGAGTTTCTTATATAAGGTGTCAAATATCCAACTAGCTCCATGTTGCCCTCGTATCTTTTATTTATGACATAAAATATTTTAAATATCAATGAAATTTGATTACTTAAATGTTCTTTTTCTGAATCTGTGATCACAAACTTTGGACATATTTGACAATTTTAAAGGAGCTGTGAACCCATAATTAGTTTAGTTACGTTAGGCCACATAATTAGTCTAGTTATGTGAAAGCTATCTAGCTTGTCTGTGGTGGTAGATAGAATGAAGCTTCTGCACAGAACGATTTTGTTATCTATTTTCTGTTATTGTTCGGGTACTTGTTATGTGGTCCAAGACAATTCTTCATCTAATATGCCACAGAGGATCCATCTAGCACTATTCTAGGTGAAAAAATTTGCATGTTTCCAATGCAGTGGACCCAGAAATCTATTATCGACTTTATTACTGGTGCACGATAATCCGATTATACTCAGCCTCAAATGTAATCTTTTTGTTAGCAAGTCTCTCCATGTAAAGGATTCCCCAATCCTTCAAATGCAAGGAGATAAACTGGTTGATACAGAGCTGAGTTGTAGAGCCTCCTTCAGGAGCAGCTCCCACGTCCACTTCCACTTCTTTCACAAGCTGCTTCATGCTCTCCTTACATTCACCCAGACTAGCCCGTGTTCTTCATATAACATGCGGGCTAGATATTTATTCATTCATTATCTGAATCTTTATTGATCTTATCTTTATTAGATTTCCATCAATCAGAATTCCTGGCAGAGGGGGATTGAGAGATTGTATCACCTTACAGTGAAGGGTTGCCTATATCACTGTTTTTCCCATTGTGTGGCTTCAGTCTGATGTCTCCAACCATAATGACCATAATGCTGTGAATAATCTATTGCATTAGCAGAAGGAGGTATACAAAATGCCTGAGCCAGAGACTCAACTTCTAATATAGCTGCCATGCCTATGTCCACAGTGGTGCTTGGTGGTACTTTCTGCTGGAGCCAAAACTTCAATGAGGAATAATAAAAATACTTTAAGTGGCTTATTTAGAAACCTATATACCCGGAACCTCTATCCTGACCTCTTTCCCAATGTCCTTTCTGCTGTGTTTCAATAGTTCGATCAGATTTGTTGCTTTTGGAAAGTGGATGGTTTGGTAAGAACAGAGAATTCTGAGAGCAGTCCTAGACTCTGTATTCTTCCACAGTTCACATTTTCCCTGGGTGAGAATATGATAAATTTAATATGCAACAGTGGACATAGTGTGGGTTATGTTCAAATTTGTGGCACTGACAGAATGTTATAGGGTCATTACGGGTTGAATGTAAAACACTCGATCGTCAGAAGCGGTGCTGCCTTGCTGTGGAAACTTTGACCTGTGAAACCTAGTTGAAAGAAGTTGATGCTGGAGGGGTGGCTTATGGACCCCAAACTCTCTAAGTCTGGCAGGCCTCATATAACAAACTCCAGGATCGCGATCGCACAGCCACAGAAAAGGAACTGGTCCCACTACTACACTGTGGTAGACGGTGCACTCAAATGGAATAAATATAAATCCTTTTTTCCCTTAAGTTTTCATGTTAGGTGTTTCATCACAATTAATGAAAGCAATTTATACAGTGGTACAAATATAGCCAGATTCTACATTATGGGGGATTGTCTATAATTCCTCTACCAAATGGCTCTCTTGTTCTTCCACTGGACAGCATGGGACTAAAAGAAAGCCCTGGCTGAAATGTGGGCAAACTGGACAGCTGTGTCCAAATGCCCTATACGGTAGTCCAGTGGTGTTCACACTGTACTTGCTGTTCTGAATTATGTCATCCTAGCTAAGAAGAGCCAGAGCACAGTATTCATCAGGTCAGCTCTACCTGATTACCATGCTTAGAAGGATACCTTTTGTTACACCAATATGTGGCATACACACATTTTTATATTGTATGTCTTGTCACCAATATCCCCATCTTATTTTTGGTGACTCTCAGTGAATCTGTTCCTAAGTCCTTTAGAAAGTCTCTCCAATTAAGAGAATTTCCTTAATTACTGTTTTTGAAGACTTCTGAATGTCCCCGTAATACAGCAGCGATTTACTTCCAGCAGCGTGGCTTATTATACTAACCATCCATAAAGACAGCCTGATGTTCACTTCCTTTGTTAATGGGTCATAGAGAAGTCCCAAGAGGCTACTGGTTAGAGGTGGAAAAACACAAGAAAGGACTAAAAGAATGTACCAAGGGTGTGTGAGCACATTGATTCATCAATCACTTACATGGTTTGGGGGACTCCACAAGTCAGAATATGTGACATTTTTTCCTAGTTTCTTCATATTGCACTAAAAGTATTTCAAAAGTGACTTCATAGACCCATATTTTATATAAAATCTATGACACCCAAAACTTAGAACACAGTAAGTGTTGATCTATACAAACACATCCATGAGACTGTTTTGGTAATCAAAATAATGGATCTGTGGAGCACCTGGGTCCCCTTGGTCTGTATGCTGCCTCTCATTTCATCAGTGCTCCACCTCCCACTATACCCTAGCTTTCATTATTTTACAGTTTTGTTTTATAATTCATAGTGCTATTAAGACTCAAATATAAGATTTGGGTGGTATCCTAGACAGACAATCTCCCCAGTGATAGTCAAATAATCATCCATGACACAAATTAACATGTTAGCTTGTATTCCTAAAAGAATATTGCAAATGTAACTAAATTAAGAATCCTGAGATAGGAAGATTGTACTGGATGATACACTGAGCCCAATATAATTACAGGGGTCTTAGTTAAACAGAATGTTAAAGTGCTAAAGTCAGTTAGAAGTTAGAAGTATGACTATGGTAGCATAGAAGAGAGGAGAGGATGCTGAGAGAGAGAGAGAGTGAGAGAGAGAGAGAAACAGTACTTGAAGAGATGGAAATAGAACTGACCTGAAAGCCTCCTCCCTGAGAATGAGCTCTCGTAGTCTGGAAGATACTATGCAAGCTGCTAAGGGAGAAAATCAATCAATGGTCCAATCCAAACTTCAAAGTCCAATAACCATGACAATGACTGGCTCAACAAACTACAGCAGTACAGTAGTGGCTTTTTTATTGTGCAGGTAATCAACGGCTATTTAATTGGACGTAAAACCTTCTGAATAGGAAGGAACTCATGGGTGGCCCTGTAAACATAGCCAAATACACACATACAGAGACTATTTGTCTAAAAGATGCCCAGGCCTAAGTCACACATCCACAATGGAACCTCTATGCCTAAGACTCATGGAGCATAGCAGAACAGGGTGTAGGGAGAATACCAATGCACCCCTCAACTCTCGCCAGCAAATCTTCCGCATGTAACAGAGTGAGATGCACACAGAAGGCCACAATGGCCAAGGTGTAGAGAACAAGAGACTGCTATGTTTCTGTGAATAGGACTCATATTACTATGAGTCAGGGAAGATGGGGTGGAAAGACTATAAGAAACAGAGGCTTTCAGGCCTTTGAGAACTTGCAACAGTGGTGACAGCATGTTGATATCCATGCTGACTCAGTCAGGTAAAAACCCAGAAAAGAACTCAAGAAACAGGCAGCAGGCACTAACCTTAGCCAAAGAACTTTTGGCAATTGATTACTGCTGGGGAGGGAAAGTTGATGTTCTTTAAGGTAATGACTCTAGATAGACTGACTAGACTCCAGTGGATGAACTATCACCAAGGATGTCTAGGTACAAAAGCATGACCTTAACATATATGACATGGCCTTAACATATATGAGAGAATCCATGAAATGCAGTGAGAGGTTATGAGGCATTGGGGAGGGGGGAGGAGGTCTAAATATGATTAAGATGTATTGTATGAAATGCACAAAAAGCTCAGTAACAAAAATATTCATTAAAATTTCTGGAGCTTTTCATTGGAAGATTTGTTTTTGATTCATAGACCTTAATGGTATTATCATACATATGTATTTCGGAGTACTATCCTTTGTTGAAGAATTGGGTTTTGATTATATGAAATGGTCTTTCCATTCCTAGATCCCCAGGTTATACTCTTTATTCTGATTTTTAATTATCATAATTATTAGCACATATTTAATTGCAAAAATTAATACATTTAAACTGTAACATTTCATAAATGTATGTATCATATATGGAACATAGATAATACCCCTCTACCTTCTACTGGTCTTTCTTATCCCTCTATTCCTCTCCCTAATACCTACTCACTTTCTAGACTCCAATAGTCCATCATCTAGTTTCAGGCCAGTTTTCTGTCTATTATATATCTATCTATCATTTATCTATCTGTCTCCCTTCCACATATGAGATGAAGCATGCAATACTTATTCTCTGTGTCTAAGATATTGGAATAACACAATTATTTTCTCACACTGATTTTCTTGAAGTAATCTGCTGATCATATAATACTGATATTGTCACACGGCCTTTAAAAATATTAACACTGTATTTTTACCTTCAAATTCTGTATACTTATATATTTAACAGGAAAAATAAAGTTGGGTGTTCCTTTTAATAAAGTGTGATGGTCTCTGTTTATTTTTTAAATGGAGTGTTTAGACCACTTACATTTAATATGCTCCTTTGTGGGCTTTGGTTTAAGTTGATCCTTTTGCTATTTGCTCTCAAGTTGACCATATGCTCTGTGTTTCCTCCATGGCTGAGCTGCATTCCCCAGCCTTCTGTGTATCATTTTATGCAACTTTTTTTCTATGGTCTTCAAATTCATTAGTCTTTTCTACCTCAATTTTCAATTTATTCTTAAAACCACATTATTTTCATCTGAGAAACTTTTTTTACATCTTTAGATCATCAATTTTAGCTTTTCTTATTTCAATTTCTGCTTAAAATGTCTAATGATCCCTTTAGCTTCTTGGACATGTGGAATATTGTCATGATGGTGTATTTTAAAGAATTGCTCTTTCTTCTGTCTCTGCTGTTCTGTTGGGTTTTCAAATGTGTACTCCCGCATATTGTATTTCATGTTCTAGGGCTTACTTAGATACCTAATGATTGTTTTTGTTGGGGGAGGTTAATGGCCGACATCTTGAATTTTGTCTTTTTGAGTGACAGATATTTTTATAGTTCCATAAATTAAATTGTATTTCTGGAAATAGTCTTAACCTTTGCTTGGGTATGTATTATGCTTTTTTTCAGAAATATGTGCTATTTTGGTCTTATTTTTAAGCTGTTCTTGGGGGAACCATTTAATCTAGGACTAAATTTGTTCAAGTTTGAATCATTGTGGGCACTTTACCTAGCGTCCCTTAAATAATAAGTTCCTCTAAGTTTACTAGTGGCAAAAGACACTATTTCAAACCCTGTGCGATTTCTGCCTGATGCTTGGTATATGTAATTTTCATGTGACTCCTTCTTGAGACTCACACAGGTGTTCGCTTTACTAGTGGGCATGTTCATGTCTCTCAACCCTTTTATTTCAATCACCTCTATGATTTCATGCCATGGAAACTTGTCACCTTCTTGCTGAACATTTTGTAGCATCCTGTCTACTCAGACTGCTTTGGACTTCCTCTGGGTTTCTTCTCCCTTGACCACAGCTGGAACTCTTCTGCAGTGAGGTGGGAAAGACACAGGGCTTTCTTCATGTTTCTTTTTTTCTCAGGAGTGATTCCCTCCCATTTCTTTTGTCCAATATTTCATCCAGTTTTAAATATTTTTTCAGATGTGAAAACAAATCTAGTTAATTTTTAACATCTAAATTTGACTAATTATGAGAATAACCAGTTGTGTTGAGAAATTTTTGGACTTCTGGGTAGGCATTCAACATTTAAAAGTGTTCCGTTTTAAGTACAAAGTTGATTTTCAGGGGAGATGCATTGTTGGCAGGGAACTATGAAGTTGTCTTCTAAAACCTGGAAAGGTCTGATTTGTGCTCCTTTGATGTTTTCCAGAAATTCCTTCCATACAACCTTTGTCTTCTCAAACAACTGCTTCCTTGGGTAGTAAGACTCAAGTTGGATCACATTTTGCTCTGGAGCCTAGACCTCCTGTGGAGCCTGTTTTAACTCATGCCATAAGATACCCTAAATGTTTTATAGGTAAGACAGTATGTGAATCAATCATGTCCAAATATAGTAAAGTTGGCTTCAATACTTTTTAAAGTCCCAAGTTTTGTGCCTCTTAAAAGTAGGGGTGTGATTTGACCCAGGGTGAGGCTCATAGGTGCCTGGAGGGTTCTACAACTCTTCCCAGCAGCAGCATGAACTGCTTATTCATGGTGGAGATCTGACATGACCCAAGACTGTAAGTGCTCAGGCTTAAACAGGGTATCTTTTCCAATGATCCCCCCTAAACTGACAAGCCTGGGAGAACATTGAAGAAGAGGAGGCAGAAAGAATACAAGAGTCAGAGGATATGAAGGAGTGCTGTGAAATATCGCCATTCTGGCATAAATGAGGGAGCACTCTCCAGAACCCAGCAGTTACTGGGCAGCAACAGGCCATTGATTGTTACTGGGAGATGGATAGTCATTGTTGTTTTATGGGTGGTCACTGGTAGGATTCCTGTAATCCAGTGAATGGGCCCACACTCATGCACATATGGGCAGCAGTAACTGGACTTAGTGGGTTATAAAAACATCAAGAAAAGAAGACATGAAGTTGAAATTGAAAGGGAGTGTGTTGGGGCATATCTGGAGAATTTGGAGAGAAGAGATGGAGTATGGGATGAATATATTTTATGTATAAATTTATGAAATTCTCAAAGAATAAGAAATTATTATAAAATATTAAGATGTTGCAATAGTAGAAGTTTTATCTTGAGGATTACTGAGAGTTACCTAATTGGACTGAAGGCCTTCCCAATAGGAGGGAATTCTTGAATGGACTGTAAATGTAGATAAATACCCATGGCTAGAAGGGTCAGAAACACTACAGGAAAACCTACTTCTGTCACATTCTTAAACCAATATATTTTCTAAGTATATGTCACCAATCACCAAAGTAGCTTGTTTCTGCAACAGTTGGGAGACAATTACAAATTCAACAATGGGTCAAAAATGCAAAGAATAAGTGACTGTGGAGTGTGAACCCAAACTGACGCATCTGCAATTCAAGCCCTGCATCCAAGGCTCAGGGAACATCACAGAAGAGAGGGCAGAATGATTGTAAGAGCCAGAGCACCAGGATGCCTGCTATTGGATAGTGCCTTCTAGGTGCAGCAGGGAATCTGCACCCATGAAATCTCTATAACATGGTGTGTGTGTGGGGGGGGGGGAGAGGGAGGGGGCAGTGGGGATGCTGGATATGTTGGAAAAGAGAAAATGATGCAAATATAGACATAGTGTATGAAATTCTCAACAAAATTAGTGGAGGTGTAAATTTCCATAATTTCTTGTTTATCTTTACATAAAATATTCTATTCTAGTCTAGACCACTTATATGTCATTAGTCTATCAGTGTTAAGACTCTTGCTCTTGAACTGTTGAAGGTTTAGCTATCAATTCTTGACACCATTCTTTCCTAATAAACTTCTCCTGCAGGTTTCCTCTTAACCACTCAATTAACGTAAAGATACCAATGTCAAGAACAGACTAATACTTTATAGTACAAGAATATGATCAAATTCTGTTTGTATTTTGAAGAAGAACAGTATAGATAGATGGATTTCTAGTCTCATTATGTCAGTATATATATATATCATGTTGGAATTAGAATGGGAAGATGCAGCATTTAGGAAGTTTTGTGATGATGGAAAATGTATGACTCACATTGAATGCTTGTTGAAATACAGATTTTAAGCATCTTGTATCTTATAATGATGCTCTTTTTTTCTCTGACCTCTACTAGCCTGGCACACCATTATTCTTAATGAAATATGGAGTCCATTCTATTGCACCATCTGACACTATCTGTCATGTTTGGTTTGCAGAAGTAAATACCACTGAGAATTTCAAAGACGCCTGGGTGAGGGAAGTGTCTTACTCACCATTTCAGGGTAATTGGTAGAAGGTAGCTGAGCAAATGACACACAGTAAATCTTCTTAATACTCCCATCTCTTAAACAGCCTGATTCCTTCTTCCTCAACAGTGACTTCCAACCCTGGCTGCACATTAGAGTCACCTAGGAAACTTCAGAACACAATGCCCAGGAGTATATCAGAATGACAGACCCAAGCATTCCCCACAAGCAGGCCTTGCACACAGATAGTTTTCAACCTTCCCTTGGTGCTTCTGATGAGCTGTCCAGGCTGAGAGCCAACGTGCTACATCATGTTAACTACCAGCCATCACTGAGCTCAGCCTCCTGTCATCTTGCCTGTTGCATGTAAATCCCATTTCTCAGGTACTTAAACATAGTCACTCCCTTTTAGTTCTCATGTGAGTATACCTTGAATTTGCAGCTTCAAAATTCTTGTCCCTTCCTCTGTATGATCAAAAGTTTTAAGGTTGTATTCTTTCCCAGGAGTACCCTTATCTTGGTATGGTATATCTGACTGGCTTTTCAGGTAGTATGGTTTAACAGATGTGCAATTATGTTCAGTTCTAGGACTTGATTTTCTCATTCATATCTGCTCCATGGCTACTGGAGATAAAGCACTCTTAATGTTTCCATAGAATCTGTCTGATTTTTCATTCATGTCTGAAGCAGGCCTTCAGGCTTTTTTTCCCCTCTCTCTCTCTTGCTACAGTCTTTATAATAACCATTGTTGCCATAGTGACTAAGTGCCATAGCCACTTGATCTTCCAACGCCTTCACTGCATCTGCACTTTATCTTACACCACCACCAGGGATTATTATACTAATCACGATGTCACAACATGCCAGAGATTATCAGTGTCCCATTTCTCAAAGAAAAAAGCTATTTGTGAGAGCCTCAAATATGGGAGCTACCCAACCCCAGAACCTATTTTAAGGATGTTTTCTGGGAATGCTTTTTGTCAATTACCAAATCACTTAAGATCCTGACAGGAAACAGAAGTACACTCAAATGGCCCAATTAAAGAACATTTAATAAGGAAACTATTTACAGGGGTGTGAATGGGGATAAGGAAATCCTAAAAGAGGTGGTAAATCACCCTGCTGTTAGCAAGGACTGGAAGCTTTATCCTGCCTAAGCATGAACTTTACTTCCTCTTTCTTCTGTATCCTGGGGATATAACCAACCAGGAGTAACCCTACCAGAGGTAAGAGAGGCAATTTGTTCTTGCTATTTTTAAAGAATAGCCTCATTTGGACAAACCGAGAAGAGGAGGGAGATCCAGGGTGAACAGATATGATGAAAGAAACAATACACCCCAATAAATGTTTGCATACAACCTCTTGTTTGATAAGTTCAACCGGAGGACTGAGAGATATCACAGACACAATGTTTTAAAAAATATGCCCACTGTAATCCACCAAAATCCACCCTGCTTTTTGTTAAAAACTTAACTTTAGTAAAAAAGTTTCAAATAGTCTGAACGCCACACATTTTCTCTGACAATTCACTTCCAGTACTTGTGGGGTTATAATCTAAATATTTCATCCATTTCTTTATCTATTTCTACTTTTCAGTACTGTAACAGACATCCACTATAGTCTCTAAACTATTGTTGAGTCTTTGTCAATTTAACATTTATTTAAGGGTTATAGAGATGGCTCTGTGGTTAAGTGCGCTTGCTCCTCTTTCAGAGGACTGAATGTCAGTTCCCAGCACCCGTGTCTCATGAGTCACAGCAACCAGTAACTCCAGCACTTAGGTGGGACACTGCTCTCTTCTGGCCTCTCCAGGTACTTGCACACAAATGCATATATGCATGCACAGACACACTCATATGTACATGAATAACAAATGAAATTAATGAAAATTAATGGAACTTTTTATTTTGAAATAATACAGATACAGAAAAGTGTACTCATTCTAACTGTACAGCTGAATGCTTGATAAGAATAGTGTGAAGACTTTTGATGCTGGTGGGAGCCCTGACATTCACATTAAATCTAACCACCAAAGTTGTTCAGCTTTGGGTGGCAGACTTCTTTTTTTAACATACAACAACTCTTTACTGACATATAGGTAACTTATTCATAATAATTTAATCAACCCTAAACTCTATCCTCTAGCGATCACTCCTTCTTTCTCCTCATACTGCCCACCCTTAAAGCCTACCCAATCAGCAATACACTTTTTGTGTCTGTACAATTGTGTATTTTGGTTATTTTATAAAATTATGCTATTGTAATTTTATACTCTTTCTCAGTCTCCACGTATATACATATGTATTTCTCGTTGGCTCCTTTAAGTTATCACTTTTCTTAGGATTGTCCATGCTTTTAGAGGTATCCATGTTTCAAAACAATGTTATTTTATTATACAGATATACCATATTTTACTGATTTGTTTTTCAGTTCATGTATGTTTGGAATATTTCCTGTCAGAGTCATCATGCAGAATGATAATATAAACATTTGTATAAAAGATTTCTATGTCTATCCCGGTTATAATTCAACTTGTGCTATATTAAAAGAAAGATAATATCAGGGAAAAATAATATCCAGAGCATAGTTCCCATAAACTTTGTTATGTTATCTGTGAAAAGGAAACTTCCAGATGTGATAAGGTTACCAACTTTGAAGTGGGAGTAATATACTTGTGAGCAATCTAGAGACGGAGAAATGTAAACTGGTTTAATCTCCCAACTATCTTCATTTGTTTTCCTTTTTCTATCCTGTATCATGTTTCTCAGTTAAAAAAAAAAAACATTTATTTGTGTGCATGTGTGTTGAATGTGTGTATGCACACTTGTTCTTTCTCCATGCCAAGGGACGTGTGACCCTGTGATTTTCAGCTAGACTTGCTGGCCAGTGACCCCCAATGATTCTCCTGTCTCTGGACAGGTTATAGGCATGTGATACTACCTTGCTTTTGGTTTTAGTTTTTCCATTCACTTCTGTTTGTGTGTATGTGTGTGTGTTTAAATGTTCACATGAATGTGGTAACATTTTGTCTGTGTGGGTACATTTGTATGTGTATCTGCGTGTAAATATGATACTGATTATAAGAATATTCTTCTTTTGTTCTTCACTTTACTCTTTTTGAAAAAGGGTTGCAGTCAAACCCAAAGCTCACAGAATTGACTAGATTTCCTATTTATCCCTGATCTACCTCGCAAGTGTCAAATTACAGAAAAGGCACCCTGAATTTATGTTCCTTCCAGGATCTTGATTCTAGTCCTCTTGTTTGCATGGTAATCCCTGAGATTTGGAACTCAGGTCCTCATGCTTGTGCAACTATCACTTGCCCTCTGAGCCACTGCCCTACTCAGCATACTTCTCATTCTTTCTTTAAATGAAGGCTATTCTTTGGTGAAATGTGTTGCCTATAATCCTTGATCTCTGGTTCGAGGCTCTGCTTAGGTTTACAGGATAAAAATAAAGCTGAATTTTTTATTTCTCTGTTCTCTTCCATTTGGTCTGTGAGTTTGTAGTGATATTTTCTATGACCTTTACATATAGTGACTTTTGCTGAAAAGGATGTTCCCCTGACTGCAGCTCAGGCCAATGTTCCTTAGGTAGCACAGGTTCGATTTGAAGCACCATATGAAACTGGTTGTAGATCCATATGTCAGTAATAATCTTATTACCAGAGGAGGAGGCAGAAAGATTAGGATTTCATGATCATCTTCAATTATTTAGCAAATTAGAGACTCAAAGATCCTGTTGCAAAATAAATGAATAAATAAATATTTTTCCTTCCCTTTTTACAGTATTTATTTCAGTAACCATTTGCAAAATAAATTAGCCACAGACTTGAGGGTTTGTTTCTAGGACTTTAATGAATGAATTTTTATGTCTACATCTGATCTAATGTAAGCCCACAATGTCTGATTACTGAAACTTTAAAAGCAGAATGTGAATCCTCAGAGTTCATGCCTATTTAAATTTGTGATTAGTCTGGGTCCCTTGCATTTCCATATGAAATGCTGAGTCAGTATACTTTCAACAAAGAAAGAAGATGAGATTATGATGATGATTATATTGGATACAAATAAATTTGGGGTATCTTGACATTGGGACATAGTTTTGGTGATGTTTTGAAGAAGAATGTTTTCCATAGACTCCAATTATTTGGACATTTTGTCCCCAGTTAGTGGCACTATTTTGGGAGGTTTTAGGAAGTGTGACAATCCCAGAGGAAGCACATCACGAGGAGCAGAATTTGAGAGTTCTTAAGCCTGGTCAGATTGCTACTCATGATCTTCTTCCTATGCTTGATGGAAGAGGCGAGTTCAACTTTTTCTGCTCTGGCCACTTCTTGTTACCAAGGCTTCTTACCGTGATGGACAGACTCCAATTCCTCAGAAACCATAAGCTAAATAAGCACTACCCTTTATAAGTTGCTTTGGTTACCATTTTTCATAATGTCAACAGAAAAGGAACAAAGATTGAAGTTGGTACCAGGAGTGGGAATTGCTGTGAAGGACCTGACCATCTGGGTTTTGGGGGGAAAGTGGAAGATTCTGAAAGTTTGGACCATAAAAGTGGTTGATTGTTCTAAGCAGAGCTCAGCAAGGCATCAGGCACCCAGAAGAAGTGCTGAGAACAATGCAGTTCTGGAGGGAAACAAGGACTTAAGCAGTAACTGGGATATTTTGGCAAAGAGGATGGCTGGAGTCTATCTTTGCCAGAGGCTAAGTTGAAAAGTGATGGAGATCCTGCAAAGGCTTAAAAACTCCCTAAGCCCACCCCCAGTGACGTGCTTCCTCCAGCATTGCCACACCTCCTAAGACTTCTCAAAACTGTGCCACCAAGAAGAGACAAAACGTCCCAATTCAGAGTCTACGGTGGACATTCTCATTCAAACCACCAGTCATAGCCAGCTCTCCGTCCATTTCCCTCACTGCACCCTGGGATCTCATGTGATTGAGTCGCTATGGGTCTTGTGCATGATACCACAATTGGCACAAGTTCACATGAGTAAGCTTCCAGTAGCCTGAAAGCCTGTTTTCATATGTTCATGAACCAACCCTAGATCTTACAATATTTCTGTCTCCTCTTTTGCAATAGTCTCTGAGCCATGGGTGAGTGAGATTTAATAAAGGTGTTGTATGCAGGGACATACCCTCTGCAGTCTATTATTCTCAAAAAACCTAGGCTTGTTGCCTTATCTTGTATCACATTCTGTTGTATAAAGAAGCATTGCTGTTGAGTGTTGAGGGAAGCAGTAGTATTCTCTATACCCCTGGTTTGCTATGTTCTATGAGCCTTAGTTGTAGAGGTTCCATGATAGGTATGTCATCTAGGGCTGGGAATATCTCAGACATATATTCTCTGTGTGTAACGATACTCTGTAAGAGCCTCCATGTGTTTCAAAAAGAAGCTTCTTTGATTGGTGTATGGCATACTTGTCTATAAATATATGGATTGATATTTAGCATAAGGTAAGACATTTCATTGTAAAGCTATGACAGAGTTAGTTTTTCCTCTAGTATCTATGGAGAGGATCTTTTTGATAAGGAGACTAGAGCCATTGAAGAGAGGCCTAGAATTTTGTACTTAAACAATGGAAATGGTACCTTAGGAGCAAAACCACACCCAGCTAATCCTCTAACTTGTGAAAGAAAAATGTGGTAGGACTTTCTGTTCCTAGAAAACCACAGCATAGAAAAGCTGTTACTAAGGAAGAATGAATAAGATGTGGGTATTTCAGTGGGTGTGTGGAGGGAGAGTTAAACAAGGAATTTGGGGGAGAAAGGGAAAGAAGGAGCTCAAGAGAGGTGGGACCATCGTATAATGGTATTATCAAGGGGGAAATTGGGAAAATGGGGACACTTCACAAGGGGAAGGCACAGAGGGAGGGTGAGATAGGAAAGATAAATAATGCCTAGCTGGTATAAAACACCACCAGACAGAATCATATTAGTTTAATAACTAATGACAAATTACACATACAATATCTCTACATGAGTCCATGTGTATAGTCCATGTGTATGAATACATAACAAGAAACAGTGCTAGATAGGAGAAACCTTGAGTTTTTGGCCAGGGTTATCCAAGAGACTCCTAAAATTACAGAGAGTATTGCCACAGCCCTTGATTGCCTTCCAGAACTTGAATGTATGACCTAATCCTGAAGGCAAGACATGCTTCAGTGACCGGATTTGGAACAGTGGACCTGGAACAGACCTGGAGGGCTAGTTGGCTCTCATAGCGTTGGAGAGTCATATACAAGCTGATAAGGGAGAATATCAATAGATGGTTCAACCCAGGCTTCAAGATCAAATAAACACATCAATGACTGGCACATCATAGGGCATTGGTGCATTAGTGACATTTTTATCTTGAGGGCAATCAACAACTACCTAATTGGTCTTAGAGCCCACTCAATGAAAAGAAGCTCTTGTGTGGTAGTATAATCATAGCCAAATACACATGACTGGAAAGGGCATAGATCTCTAGAGAAAACCCTAAGGCCATTACATCCCTAGACTAATATAATTTATTACTATGTGCAAAATATGTATCCTTATATTTATAGCCTGATATCTCAGTCACCACTGATCAAAGAAGCTTCTTTTGTACCACATGAAGACTGTTACAGAGTACCACAATTTGTCACGCACAGACATTGTCTGTGAATCCCTGAGGTCTAAGTGGCACATCTATAATGAAACCTACATACATAAAACTTGGAGAACATGGAACAAGGGGTGAAGAGGACACTAATGAATCTCTTAATTCTCATTAATGAAATTCCCTCATACAAGAGAGGCCCAGTCAAGAACACAAAAGGTCACAAATGACCAAAGCATAGAGAGTAAGAGTCTACAGACTGTAGGTACTTGGACAAGAGCATCTTTATTAAACTTCACCCACCCAATACTCAGAGAGTATTGCAGAATAGAAGGTGGAAAGATTGTATGAGTCAGTGAGGAAGTAGTTGATCATATGGAAATAGAATCCTACAAGTTTCTGGGACCCTGCTCATATGAAACTACAGCAATGGTGTTGGCATGCTCAAGACTCATGCAAACTCAAGCAGACAAAAACCCAGCATGAAACTGGGGAAATGGACAACAGACTCCAATCTTTGCTGAAGAAATATTGGCAGTATTGAGTGAGGAAGAACTGCTCTTTTTAAAGTGAAGGTCTCTGCATAGACTGACTACACCTCAGTGGAGGAACATGCACTGAGGAATGTCCAGGGACACTAAAGACACAATAGGCCATAACACAAATGACAGAGTATTTGAATTCCAGGGGTGAGAGGTGCCAATGAGGAAGGGGATATGAAAGTGATTAAGATTGATTAAGATGTTCTGTATAAAATATACCAAAATTCAATAAAAAACTAAAATGACTATTTTGCCAAAAACATTGTACAGATTCAATGTTCAATAAACATTCCTATGTCTTTCTTCACAGAAATAGAAAAAGGTCCTTATATTCATGTAGAAATACAAGGGATCTCAGAGAGCCAAAGCAATCCACTGCAGAAAGAACAACATTAGGATTACCAAAACAGATTTCCAGTACAGAGTTGAAGTAATAAAAAACAGCATGGTAGTGACAAAGAAACAGACACATAGATCAGTGGAAGAAAGCAGATGACCAAACATGAATCCACACAACTGCAGTCATCTGGTATTTGATATCAATGCCAAAAATACACAGTGGAGGAAAGAAATGATGCTGGAAAAGCTGGATGTCCACATGTAGAATGAAATTAGACCTATAAACCTGCAAAAAGTTCAATACTAAACGAATCAAAGACCTCAATGTGAAATTTTAAATGCTCAGAAGAAAAGATAGGCAGTACTCTATGATAAAAAGGTGCAAGGGAAGTGCTTTTTTGAACAGAAATGCATTCACTCTGTTGTCCCAACAATTGCATGTGGAACCTCATTAAACTACTGTGTGCCTGTACAACAAATGAGGAAAGAGGAAGCACCATTGGAAGATATTACTTTTCTGCTATGGAGGATTCATATACAGAATATACAAACACCATCCCCCCAAACACCAATGAAGCAAGAAAGAAAATGACACAGTTAAAATGGACTACACATCTGCAGAGTTTCTAAAAGACGAAATAAAATGTTTTGAATTCTTTAAAAGTTTCATACATTTGTACAATGAATGTTGATGTTGATCATATCCATCCACAATTATCTCCCACCAATTCCCCAAGTCTCCCATACCCCATTTCCCTGATAACTGCATGAGCTTTTAAAATGTATATTTTATATTATTAACCATGAATCCAAATATAGTTTATTGCCCACATGCAGAACAAATATGCAGTTATCAGAAAACTACCAGCAGCTGGGACTCCTAAGAGAGTGACTCTCCTTTCCTTCTCAGCAGCCATTGCCAGTAGGTGCTGGCAGGGTTAGAGTCTCAAGGACCCTTACCATTTGAGTTGGAATTTTAATTTGTATGAGCCTGTGGCTGCCTTGTGCATGTAACCATGCCCACTGTGAGATGTCATGTCACATTGCTGCTCCCTGCCTGCCTGCTTTTTTATTCCTCTCACCCTGTTTTCTTTGAAAAGAGCCTTGAATGGTAGAACAGTGATGTAGGTGACCTACCCATCTACAATGGAGCCCTCAAAATTATTTATATTTGGTGTTTTGATCAGTTGTGAATTTCTGCTTTAACCTCTACTCACTGAAAGATGAAGTTTTCTTGACCAAGGCCGAGATCAGCAGAAATCTATAGTTATAAACATAACTATTTAGAAAGTAGCTTGAATGCAGAAACATTTAGCAAAACAACAATAGTATGTTACATGGAGGCCTATGATCTCTTCAGTCATGGGCATTTACCAAGTTTTCAGTACCAGGCCAGAAATCTCCCTGGGGAGGAGTTCTCATAGCTAAGGAATTGTTTTGCTATATATCTATTTACAATGTTTATTTATTTTTGAGGCAGTTTGTTAGTATTTTTCTATGTATTGGTTGTTCATCTAAGCTATCTAATTTATAGATAGATTCTTCACATTTAATTTATTAGTTTTTAAATTTCAGGTGGATTTCTTAGATAATATATAATTATATAGTTTGAACTTGTTTTTGTATTTGATCCAAAATACTCTGCCATCCAATTAGAATGTTTAGGCCATTTATATTTAATGTAGTGACTAAGTTTCTGCAAATATTCACTATCTTTCCACTTGTTTCCTTCTTTTGTTGTGTATATTATGCTCCTTTTAATGTCATCTTTATGTTGAATTTATATTTTTATGATTCTTTATTTATTGCCTTCTTTAGTTATGTAGTGTGCTGCTTTCATTTAGTGCCAGTTTAATCATCAAGTGAGTTTATACTATTTCATATCACGAAAGTAAAAAATCCAAGGACAGTACTCTTCCATTGATCAGCTTCCATCCTTGTGATGTTATTGACTTACATTTTACATGTGCATGTGGCTAGATGCCACAGAGCACTGATGTTCACTTTGTTTTAAACAGCCAATTCGTTTTAAAGACTTCTTAGATTATTAAAATAATTCTATACTACATGAAACCACACATTTCTATTTCTGTATCCGTGGTTCTTTTTTCAAACCTATGTTTCCACATGAAGAACTTTCACATCAAGTAAGGTGTAGGCCCTGTGTTTTTTTTTTTCAGTGTTTGCATGCTTGAAAAAAAATCTTTCCTTTCTTCTCATTGGAAGAAATTTCTGCTATATATGAACTTGGTTAAATTCTTGTTATTTCAGTATTTTAAGAGTTCTATGGGTTTACTCTTTTATACTTTCTAACCAGAAGTCATTTGACAATTGTAACTTTGTCTTAGAAGCAGCACACCTTTCTTCACAGGCTATCTCATCACTGCCCCAAATCCAACAAGCATGGAGGAGGCAGGCAAGAAATCCTGCTTTGAGAGGGAGAGTGAATTTCCTTTACTGAGAAGATGACTGGTAAGTTGATTAGACACCAAGGAATAGAGTCCCACCCAAGAGCATGTGGGGACAAATTAGACTCTATAGGCCTTTCAAAACGACAAATTACAGAGAAAATGCAGTCAGGGGTGGGATAGACAGGTGGGGGTAAAGACAGAATTGACTCTAAAAGTGATCAAACTGCACTGAATTCTTTTTAAAAAATGAAACTTTGTTTGTTTTATACAGAACATCTCAATCAGTCTTAATCATCTTTATACTCCCTTCATGATAGGCCCCTCTCCAATGGTACCCACCCCCCAACTGGAATCCATACATTCTGTCATCTGTGTTGAAGACTATTGTGTCAAGTTTGTGTCCCCAAATGTTCCTCAGTGAAAGTTCCTCCACTGAGGACTAGTCATAATATTTTGAGTCCCCTGCTTTAGGAAGATCAGCTCTTCCTCATCCAGCAGTAATCAGTTGCCAATATTTTTCATCTAAAATTGGGGTCTCCTGTCCATTGTCCCAGTTATATACAGGGTTTTATCTTGAGTTTTCATGGATCCCATGTATACTGTCACCATTGCTGTAGGCTCCTATAAGCAGGGCTCCAAGAGCTTGTAGGACCCACAATTCCATATGGTCAGTGTACTGGCTCCCTGACTCTTACAATCTTTCTACCCTCTCTTTCCCAATGGTCCCTAAGCCCTGTGTGGGTGAAGTTTAATGTAGAGGTCCTGTCCAAGCACTAGCACTCTCCAGATGCTTAATCTCTATTTTTTGGTCATATGTGACCTTTGTGTTCCTGGCCCTCTGTTGCATGAGGGAGCTTCATCAATGAGAACTGAGATTCATAGTGATCTCTTTACTCTTTGGTCTATGTTCCCTGGTTCTTAGATGCATTGTAAATGTGCCACTTAGACCTGAGAAATTCATAGATGCTGTCTGTGTGTGACTAATTGTGGTACTTTGTAATAGTCTCTCTCTGGTGCAAAAGAAGCTTCTTTGATGAGTGATGACTGAGGTATTCTCTATAATTATATGGATACATATTATGCACACAGCAAGAAATTATATTAGTCTAAGGATGTGACAGTTTTGGAGTTTTCTCTAAGACCTCTCCAGCCATGTGCATTTGGCTATGTTTACAGTATCACACATGAGTTTCCTCCCATTGAGTGGACCTTTAGTCCAATTAGGTAGCTGTTGATTGCCCCCAAGATAAAAATGCCACTAATGCACTGATGTGATATGATGTGCTGGTCATCGATGTGGTCATCTGGTCTTGAAGCTGGTGTTGGACTATCAATTGATATTCTCCCTTAGCAGTTTGTGTAGGGCTCTCTAAAGCTATGAGAGCTAGCCTTTAGGATAAGGTCAGTTCCAGTTCCATTGATCCACATCCTATGTCTGCAATATGTCCTGTATTCAGCAATAGGTTCTTACCTTCAAGTTATGGGAGACAATCAAGGACTATGGCAGTAGCCTGTATAATTTGAGAGTCTCTTGGACTACCCTGACCAATAACTCAAGGGAAGGTTTCTCATGTCTGGTGATATTTCGTTATGCAACCTTCAGCTATACACATGGACACATGTAGAGATACTGTGTGTGTAATTTGTCATTAGGCTGTTGAACTAGTGATTTCCCCATAGTATTTTTTTTACACTAGTTAGGTATTATTTGTTTCTCCTCTCTTTATCTTAGTCTAACCCTTCCTCCACGCCTTCCCCATTTGAAGTTTCCCCATTTTCCCCATTTTTCCCTTGATGATATCTATCTCCCACTGTCCCACCTCTCTTGAGCTTCTTCACCTCCTTTGAAATTCTTGAATTAAAAAGTATTATGGTGTAACTTGCAAATTATTTCATGTTTCTTTTGCTTGAGTTCAACTGAGTTTTATAAAGTGAGACTCATTTTCTTTAAATTTAGAACTTTTTGTTTTCAATAATAACTTTAAATTATTTTTTACTATACAAATAGTTGGTTTAATTATGACACTTTCATACATAAGTCATTCTTCCTTGCTCATAATTGCCAATTACCATCTCCTGTTTCCCCGCCCCCTCCCACTAGTTATTTTCTCTTCTCAAGGAGTTCCCATTCTGTTTTTGTATGGCACACATCACACACACATTTAGACATATTTGCACACACATCTGGATACTTTTTTTAAGTGTGGAATACACACAAATTTTTGTGTCTTTCTTTCACAAGGGCCATGCTAATTTTGTGATCTTTCTGTGTAATGCATTACATTTTCAGACTATGTTATTCTGAAGAAAGCACTGTAATCTTTCTTTTTATGTTTCCTTTCTTTAACCTAAAATGTCTTTCTTTGTAGATTACAATCGTATATTAATCTACATTTTCAAATAACAATATGCCAATACACACATATAAATTATGCCTATATAGAAATTTCAATGCCAAAACACTGAAATTAATCTTGACTTGGATGCTAGTTTAGGAAAATGATTTATTAATGTTTTTCTTAAAATGTCCGTTTATTGTGGGAGACAGTTAGCATATTGTAAAGGTGTTAACTAGTGCATAGAGATAAACTATATCTAATTATGCATAACTCAATTTTCTTTTTTAATTTAATGTCTGGGAATTTCATTCATCCTATATCTTTTGATCAAATTTAGATTTCCTCCACCATCAGGCTCCACCTGATTATCCCCCCACTCAATTTCATGTAATCTATCTATAATCTATCTATCTATCTATCTATCTATCATCTATCTATCACCTAGCATTTATCTATGCCTATAGAGTCTAACTTGTGTTCCCAAATGCCTTTCAGTGTGGGTCCATTTACTGGAGTTTACTCAACTTACTGAGTCTCATCCTTAAAAGATACTGACTTTCCTCAGAGGCCAAAAGCCAGGAAAAGCAAAGGAAAATAAGAATAAGGAAACGGATACCTACACATTTCCAAAAAGCCCTTGGGAAAAAATATAAGAGATTCTAAAAGCAGCCAATGATAGCAAATAAAAACCTCTGGAGCAAAGAGTAAAGACACTCAGTGATGACACTTACGGGGACAATTGCAAATATTATATTTTATAATAAAAATCTTAAAAAGAAAATTGATGATCAAAGTTCAAAATAGTATTTTTGTGGCCTGTAACACATAGCAATAAAATACAGAGTTCAAGAGGACATAAGATTGGTGGAATTATAGGATTATGCTGTCAAAATATTCTCTATCATAACATGACTCTGTTTCTACCTTCCAGTCTTTATTGCTTGTAAAGAAATCATTTCACGCAGGCCACACTTAAGGAATAAGAAATTATGTTTCTTTGAATGCTCTGTGTAAATTAGTTGGTAGGCTTTTGTGCACATTTTTATTCCTTCCCCTCATTTGTTAGTTTACTCAGCCATTAATTTATATCATTTTGCTTTATAATCTGAGAAATAATTTAACACTGCTTGATAGATTACATTGGTCATGTAAGGGAGCTACCCTCGACACCTCTATACTCACAACACACACTTGTTGTGAGAGATTGAAGCATCAGCACTTTTGTCTCTCTAAGGAGATGTCATTACTCTTTGAAGTTAAGTTATGAAGGCTTCTGTGGACTAACCATTCCACCACAGATTGTAGGGAGGCATGGTATACATAGTTTACCATTTGCTGCTCCTGTTTACAAAGAAGATCTTAACACATCTTAATCAGAAGAGAAACATCACCATTTCATATTGCCTGAATTTCTCCAATACTTTTCTAACTTGTTTTTATCTTATCTGTTCTTTCTCTTCCTGCTAAAAAAATCATTTATTACAATGAAAACAAAGTTATATTTAGAAAATAGCATTAAATCTGTTTATGTTTCCATTGTGAGTAAAATGCTTTATTTTGGGCTCAAAACATAAAATAATCTTTCTCTATATTTGCTTCAACAAATGCCACTTTTTAACGAATTGCTCCTTAATCATCGGTTTATCTCTTAAAATAGCTGAAGTGCATTGGCAGACAGGCATTGTATTTGAAGCTTGTTAATGAACTGGCTTATTCTTCAGTTGTAAACTGGGGCTTTTATAGAAAAATATTACAGAGTTCATTATTTAAACAACAGAGATTTATTTATTTATTTGCAGCTCTAAAGATTGAAATTCCATGGCCAAGATACAAATTTGACTTTTGGCAAGGGATTTCTTCCCCATTTGTAAGTGGTCGTCTATTCTGAATGTTCTCATATAGGGTTTCCTTCTCATATACAGGGGCAGGAGAGGAGAGGTGATGAGTCATGAAAGGGAACAGAGGAAGAGGGACAGTCAGGGTCTCTTCTTTAAGTATGGCCCCCATGTCTGCATGTTGGAGCACTGACCTATAATTTCATCTTAGCTTTAACTATTTCCATGAAATCATTGTAACCAAATACATTCACATTGGAGCCTGGACTGTCAATATATATGTTTGGGGAAGATAAAACTAAATTTAGAACATTTGGAACCAATGTTATGTCCAAAACACAATTACATATTTCATTGTTACCCATGTAACTTAAAAATTTTTTTTTACATTTTAGTTTGTGTCTTATCAGTATATGGCTTGCATTTCATTTGTTTCCCATTACTTATATATTAAATTTTCTTGCAGAAGTTATTGAGAAGATGGAATCCCTAAGGCTTAGACTAAGTAATATATTCTTAGAATCTAAGATTCTTGCGTATAGGAGGAGTTCATTTAGTGATTATTTATTAACACATGAACACATGGATGGACTTTTCCTTATATAATTAAGCTTGCTTATATATATAAGCTTCCTTATATAATATAGCCTGGCATGGTGTCTGGTGCCTGAAATCCCAACACTTAGGAGACAGAAGAAGGATTATGGATTCAAGAGTAGCCTGGGCTATACCTCAAGACCCTGTCAAACAACAGCAATAAAAACAAGAAAATCCTAGTATACCACTTGTTCAGTTTAGAATTCAAAATTGCATATGGTCTCTTCCTCTTAGAGTGGTAGACAGAGAGATGGAGTGTTTTATAGACTGAAATGAGGACAGTGGCATTTAGTCTGGGATAAGAGGATGGAGAAGGATTTGGGGACTTTGATTTGTGCTTTAAGAAACTTGTGATTTTGCAAGTCTTTGATGACAGATGAATAAGTTAGTTTGTGGATCAATTTAGAGACTACTGATATATATATATATAGATATAGATATAGATATATAGATATATATATATATAGATAGATAGATAGATAAATAGATAGATATAGATATAGCTCATCAGGACAAATAACACTTTTCCCTAGAGAATTGATGTCATTGGGGTAGAAATGAGGTCTGATACAGGACGTATTTGGAAAGCAAAGCTCATGAGTACCTGCTGACAGATACAAGGCTTACACAGAGAGAGAAGTTAAGGATGGTTTCTGGATGTTTTCTCTACTTAATAAACTGGAAAATGGTAGCGATAATTATGGAGATGGAAAGCACAGTAGTAAAAGTAAGTTTTGAACAGTAGATAAGAAGCCAGAAATGGTCACTTTTAAATTTTAACATTTCAAATGTTGATGTCACTTAAGGTTTTTAAAAAATATTTTATTTATTTATTTTTATTTTATGTGTAAATCACTGTATAGCTTGCATGTATGTAAATGTACCCATGTCGTGCAATGCTTGTAGAGGCCAGAAGATGGTGTCACATTCTCCTGGAACTGGAACTATGGACGGTTGTTAGCTACCATATGGGTTGCTGGGAATTGAACCTGGGTCCTCGGCAAGAGCAGTTAGTACTCTTAACTGCTGAGTCATGTCTCCAGCCCCATTAAAGTTTCAAATATATTACTCTGGGCTACAAGGCAGAGAACTATGTGTTCTTCAGACAAGCCATGAGACAGAAAAAATACCCAGTAGGTAGTGGATATATATGGAACACAAAGAGAGAACAAGGATTGCAGATAGGAAATTCTAATAGTAAGAGAACTGTCTGATGAAAAGGAACGGAAAGGGCCGAGCAGCTGGCAATGACTGGTGGCTCATAAGGGTGAAAAATCAAGTGTGATGTCTCAGACGCTAAGGAGAGGAAAAACATTTCTGAGAGCGATAAGGAGGGAAAATTCACTATTGGATGGGCAGTGCGTAGATCTTTGGGGATGAATATATTGTCTCACTGGAAGATTGTGACTAAGCACATCTGCAGAGATCTCAAGCCCCAAAGGATGGAGAATCCGTTAATAAATATCACAGTTTCAAGACAAATCAATGCTTCTTTTAGTTGTTTCAAAAAGCAACTCAAAGGTAAACACCAGTAGCCAGATGCAGGAGGAGAACTGGGAGTTTAAACTTAAATTTTTTTTAGATAACAAGTCCCAGGGGAGCCAGAGATACATAGTGCAACACTCTTTCAGAAACAAAACAATGTAACAAAGCAGAACAAAAGCTGGTCCGAATAACATGTCTTATACTATGAAGTAATGCAGTCAGTGAAGAAGGATCATGTGATTCCTATGACTGTTAAGGGAGGATATAATTAATAGATCATTGAGAAAGAGACAGAGACAAAGACAAGGACCAGACTGGCTGGGTGGGCCCAGGTGTCCGGAGCTGAGTGCAGGTGCAGCAGGAGGCTGGAAACTTTATTCTGGCCCATTCTGTTGTTAATAAAATTTCCTTGGGAGAGGCAGACTAAGCTTAGTCCTCCCTCCCAGGTCCTGCAACCAACACACAAAGTTCTCATCTCACAGGCAAATTTTAGCTAGTTTACTTGGGCTTACTAACAGAGCAGTGTGCAGGAGGTTACTTACAGAACATGGGCGCCACCCTCTTCTCCGCAAGTTACATTAGTAAATCCACAAGGCTTGGATCTTGCGACTTCCCGGAGGAGGTCTGATCCAAATGGTCAATGGGGGAGGAAAAAAGGGTCGGCTTCCTGGAGCCCCCCCCCCCATTTAAATACTTTTAGCCCTTCCTCTTCTCACATCCATGGCCAATGGACAGGTGGGGAGGGGCATAAGACTTTGCCAGCAACTCGTCTTTCCATGCAAGGAGTTCCTGGTTAATACCACATGGTCTGGGAGGGGTGTTTGTCCATAGCTCATCAGGCTTTTCCCTCAGAGATCAATTTACTCTACATCTGTATTTGGACTTCTGTAGAAAACAAAAAGTAACAATGAGGTTGAGACTATGGGTTGCAGTTTGGAAGAAAGGGAAAGCAGCAGGAGTTTGCCAAGACGGAGAGAAGGTCTGTCCACAGTTAGTAACGGCAGCCTTGCTGGTTGACTGTGAGGGGCAGTGTTCAAAAGTACATCAAAGAGCAAAGTTGTGTTTTCCTCCAGATACTTTCAGCTATGGGAATGTAGGTGCCCAGTGGAAGATGATTCATTTAGCCCTGTGTTTCTTCAGGTACTAAGAATACAGGAATAAGGGAAGCAATTCATTCACACAAATAGCTATAAAAGCGGTTCGTGGAATTCAAACTCCGTAAGAGGAAAGTGAGAACCCAAAGTTGATGGAATGAAGATATAAGCTATAGATATTAGTGCAATATTTTTCAGACTTTATATCCAGTAATAGTAAAATTCCCCTGTTCATGTACACAAACACATTACCTAATCTGAATATCTTCAAGTTATATACAAAATGTAATTCATAACGTGATAAAACCATCAAGAACAAAGTTTGAAGATGTATCTGTTCATTTATGTACACATTCAAAGTCATAGAATAAAGGCTATGACTGCCAAAATTCACCTGTGCATGTGGATAGAGTGATTCTTGTGAATAGGCACTTTTGTGAAATAATCGTATTGAACTTTAGAAATCTACAAAAATCAGGACTGCAAAGATTTATGATAGTTTTTCAGGAATGATAGGAAAGAAACTGATACTTAGAGAAGATGGTAGGAAATATTCCCAGTTACTGGGGGAGTCTAGGTGAAATGTCTTGATAACTTAGAGAAAAAAGAAACTGTGTCAATAGAAGGATAATTAATTTAAGAAGATAAAATGATTCATCATGTGAAATGTAACACTTTTATGAATAATCTTATTTTAAAACAATTAAATTTTCACCCATGTTCTGAATCTGAATAAAGCTCTTCTAAGCTAAAATAGGTGGACAATATTTGAAAGGAGAGCTGAGCTGACATGGCAAGAAGTAGAGCCGGGGGCACTCAGCCTGCTCATGTGCAGGAGAGTGTCCCTGTATAGCAGCCTTATTGTCTCACAGCCTCTGATGTAGAAGGAACAAAAGTTTTCCATCTAGGTCTATATTGTTGGGGTGTCCTTGAGAATTGTTCCTAGATGTTCAGCCTCTCATCTGTTTAACTTGATTCCAATAATTTTTGAAGTCATTCAAATAATGTATTTTTTTCTAATAAATATTTTTTTTTCTGTTCAAACTATTCAGAATGACATTTGTTCTCTGAGAGAATCCACAAAAGCAACATGGAATGTCTTATAAAGTCAGGAATTTAATCTGACCAATGAGCGCTCCACACATCACAATCACTTTGAATTGGTGCCAGAAATAAGCATTCCTGGGGTCCAAGCTCTGACTGATGCAATCTGGAGCATTTAACAAATGCTGCTCTGTGATTGTGATGTAGATGAGCTATAGAGCAGAGCCACAGGTTAGGTTAGTCTTTGATTCAGGGAAACTATTCAGAGAGCATAAGAAAGTCACCATTTAAAATATGACCACTGTTACCCCGGAGGAGTCACATAAGAAAGCTGGTAAGTGAAAAAGTGGCACATTCACGTGTTGCTATGTAAGGGTGGCTGATTTCCTTCTTGTTGCTGACTGAAGTGTACACAGACAAGTGTACACACTCTGTGCACCTTCTGATATAGACTTTCAATATACAGCTAGTTTTCTCACTCCAAAACGTAACAGTGGAAGGTAATTTCTCTACATATTTGGTTTTCATTTCAAAGATACTTTGGAAAAGAGCATACTCACTGGCATACACTGAGCACAAGTTACCAGAAATGGAGATTTAGTTTTTGACTTTTCACAGAGGAAATTCATTCTTTTAGTAGAGCAATATGCTAAAAAGTCCAATTAGGCCATTGGTTTTCCAATTAATCTCTTTTAACATTTTATTTATTTATTTTTAATTTTATCCATATGAGTGTATTACCTGCATGTACACAACTGCTCCCAAGCTGTGTAATGCCATTGGAAATCATATCCCCTGGAATTGCATTTATGAATGGTTTTTACCCACCAGCCCCCCAATTCATCTTTTTTAAACAGTTACCATTCTGTTCCTTAAATATTTTCCATCAAAATTGTTTTCTGAGAATTATTAAATTTATAATATGCTTAATCATAATTATAAATGTCACTTGGAATCTAAGGAAAAATACCCAAATATTTAACATAAGATTATTACCAAATATATCAAACTTTCATTTTCCTATTTGCATAGGTATATTTTTTCCTGTAATTCTTAAGATTACAGAATTGATCACATTATATTTAACCCTACATAATAGAACCTTCCTGTAATATCTAGCATTTGCTGAACATTCATAATATTTCAAGAAGTGACCTTATACCTTAAACATCTAAATAACTGTTATTCATACTCATCCTATAGGACTGAGTACATTGGTACTGCATCTCCATCTTACAGAGAGTAAAACTACATTTCAGAGGCTACAGAATTTTCCATGAAAGAACACAGAGTGATTTAGAAGCCTCAGAGTATATCTTATGTGCATTGCTATAGATTTATAATTGTATTTAAAATATTTATGCATTTTGTTATGAACACTGTTAAATATGTATTCTGTGTTGAGTTTTAACCATTTTCATACTAAAGATAGTTTATCTGAACAACCCACAGTTTCCTTGATTCACCTTGCTTCAGAGAAAAGGCATCTGTTGAACTGCCTTGATAGTTTACATATTTTATTAAAATCGACTCATAAGAATATTGAGCAATTGAACTAAAACCAAGCATTTGGAGAATCTTGGCTCTTATGTCCTAAACATGTTATATGTGCATAGCCAGATTTCAAATGTGATTTTATTTTATTTATGTATTTAACTTTGCAAAGACTAATTAATAATTTAACTAACAATTCATATATATATACTGGCAGCGCCTCTCAAAGATTTCTCTTCACATTATAATTAGTAACGCAGTTCATTTTACTCTCCCTTGGCAATTGATTAATATTTGATGATTGTTCACTAATAACAATTTCTCATATTGGGAGATAACATCACATAGAAGGAAATGGTCTTCAAGCAGTTGTTGCTGAATACAGTTCCTATTATCCACGACCTATGAACTCCACCAAACTTATTTACAACTTTTTAGCAATGGCTATGTAAAAACTATATTTAGTTAACAATATTCCTGAGCTGTGAGAGAATATATATATACATCTAATAAATCTGTTGCATAAAAGATTCTCTTAAGTGGTAGTTATTCTTATTACCATTGTTATTTTACGTGCATTTCTCTGTTATTTAGGTTCAATGTGGTTTCACAACTTACATATTCTTCTGTCAGTAAGGACACTCTGTGAGAATCAGACACAGCTTTACATTTGTTTTGAATTGGTGATAGGAAAAAGATATTAATTAGAATGTATTAAATTACTTCTGATTAGAGAGTTAATTATAAGCAAATATAACAATTTATTTTTCTGCTAATAGTTAAACTTAAATGGATCACATGGAAGTTATAGTTTTAATTGTTTGAGGAATTATATACAAATTTATGTTCCTAAGTACAGCGTGCAAGGCTTCCCTGGTCATATGCTCATTGGCTCATGCTATAGTCAGTCTTTTGGTAATTGGAATTCTGACTGGAATCAATCAATTAATCATTGTAACTTTGACTTGTATTTTGTTGGTTATTACTTTTTAACAGTATTCATGTAAATGTTGGTATTCTTTTAACAAATAACTATTGTCCATTTTCAATGGCATTATTATTTACTATTGTTTTCAGAGTTCCTTATCTATTTTTATAATAATTCCTTATCAGTGATTTAAGTATTTACTTTTTACTATGTTTTTAATGAGTATGAGTATATTGCCTGAATGTATATAAGTGCACCCATGTTACGCAATGCCCACAGAGGTCAGAATAGGGCATGAGATCCCCTGGAACTGGAGTTTCAGGTGGTTGTTCCCTGGCATATGGGTGCTGGGAATTGAACCTGGGTCCTCTGCCAAAGCAGTCTGTACTCTTAATCACTGAGCTATCTCTCCAGTCCACTCCCTTGTCAGTTGCTTAATGTGCAAATGTATTCTTCATATGACTCAACATTCCCAATACTGAATATTCACCAAAGGAAATGAAATAACTTTGTTATAGATGTATCTGCACACCTGTCCTCATTGGAGTACAGGTCACACTGGCAAATTAAGTGCTCATCAAGTGATAAATGGTTAAATAGAATGTGGTATATACACAGTGGAATAGTACTCAGTCATAAAAGTAAATGGTAACCTTGTTATTTGTAATCACTTAATCAGGTTACTTGAAATAAGACAGATACAGAGATAAGTACTGCATATTTTTACTCTTACATAGCATCTAAAAACGTTGATGCATTTCATTGGAATTGAGAATACAACAGTGACTATTAGAGTCTGGGAGAGGAAGCTGATCAAAGAATACTAAATTATAGTTAGATGGGAGTGAAGATGTTATTATGTATTGCAGAAGAGGGAAGTTATGGATGACAAGGTGCCACATAATTTAAAAAGTCAAAGAAGAGCATTTTGAATGCGTCACCATAAAGAAACAAGAAATGTTTGGTTAAGGTAGTTTATCCTCATTAAAACATTACACAATGTGTATCACACTTTGAATGGTACACATGTTTGTAAAATTTTAATCTTTTCAATATATCTATTGAAACATTTAATGTAAAATTAGGCTTAATGAGTTTATAACAAACTAAGCATTTTTCTGATAACATGTTTGTAATGTCAAAATCAGTTAAAATAAGAAAATGTTTATATAATGAAACAGAACAAAATTATACCAGCTAACTTTTTTGAAATTGAAGGAACAAAATATGTTTTTTCTATAAGTTTTGAATAAATGAGGTTTCAGAATTAAAAGACTGTGTTAGAAATTTGGCAAGGGAATTTGCAGAGTGAAACTGAAAGCATACAAACACTGAAACTTGACAATTTGTTCATTTCATACTAATAATTTTGTCTGTCAAGGGAAGAATAAACTCCAGTGATTTAAAAATTACAATTATTTTCATTATCATAATAGAATTTCAATGGACAGATTTTCTTTCACTTTATCCATCCAAATGTATGAAAACTGTATGCATATAAATATGCTGTGTCTATCCTTAGAAAACTTAGAATATTCATGATTCTAAAATCACTCCTCTTCATGTTGAGCCCAACGATGCTTCCCCTTCTCTCAAAGACAGCACCATGTTCCCCAGATGTAAACACTGCTTTAAGAGCCAGCCATATGTTGACAGATGGTGTCCCATCTGTGACTCAGTTATTAAAAATAAATTTCTTGGCTATGTACAACAAATGTAAGATATTCTTATCCATTTTTTTTCCAGAAATGTTTAGGTTTCAACCCTGAGTTTAGCAAACTGAGCCATGGAACTCAATTCTATATCATGCTTTGAGTAAGAAAATAAGCTTCATGCCAGGTTAAAAGTATATGTTTATGCTAAGAGGCTCAGGAGAGAAAAAAAAATAGAAAATGAAAAATATGAATTAATTTCCCTAAGTTAATATACTGTAGATTTGGCTCAGCTCTAAATAATAGAGAGGAAAAGAAATGACAAGAGTTTTTTAGGTTTAGTATTAAGAGTTAAGCAATACTGGATGGAAACATGAAATCCAAAACACATGATATTTTACACACTGCTCAAAATGCAGAATGCTTCTCAGTAGTTCTTTTAATGCTGTGTTTTTAAACCTTCAAACTGATATGTTTTTGTAGCTTTAGCATCAACTACACTTTGAGGAGAATATGAGAAACAGCAGAACTAAATCTCTAGTCACCACAGACTGACGGTTTTGTTGAAAAGAAAGAAGAAGAGCAATGGCTACCATGGGCAGCATTTAAGGAGATTTTACACATTTAAGGAGGTTTTACACATTTAGCTCGTTATTGTTATTCAGTCATCCCTGAAGAAGATGGTTTCTAGAAATAGGAGCTAAGAAAAGAACATCCTATTCTGAAGGATCTGTCAAAATGACCACACACACACACACACACACACACACACACACACACACACGTGTGAACACTTGATTATGAAATTTAGTAACCACACATGTTTTTCTTTTCTATATTGTTGGTTATTGGTCCTAGTGTCTGAAAGTGAAGGTGATTTTTTCCTTCTCTTCCTTCCCTTCTATAAGTGGTTATAGGGGGTCAGTGATGGATCTATATGGTGACATTTTGAAAGAAGAGATAAAAGATGCTAAAGGTCTAGGCATGGTAGTGCTTATCCATAATTTGAGCACTTGAAAATCTGAGGTTGGAGGGGGAGAACTGTGAATGTGAATGCAAGGCTAGCCTGAGCTGTGTAGTGAGCAGCTCAATTCAACAGATCAAGAAGATGAAAAAAAAATATTTGAAGAAATTCATACATTCAATCTCATTTAACTTTATATAATGTATGTGCACATTGAAAATTACATAGATGCACCTTCAACTATGTAAAATTCTTGGGCTTTTCAATCAAATAGAAGGAGAGAATCATAGCCCCTGTCTCTATGAATTTTACAATCTGTTGGTGAACATAGACTAGAGAACAGACAGGTACATAGATCACATATAACCACTGCAGAAATAGCTTCGACTTGGGGAGAAATGCCAACTGAGAAATTCAAGGGGAGCAGTATCTAATATTTTTCTGTTCCTGTATCCCTAATATCTTTTTTGTGTCATCAGTAATAGACAAAATATGAACTTAATTTCATTTAGGCAAAGTAGAGTAACCTGGGAAGAAGGAACCAAAACTGAGGAATTTCCTACATCAGAGAGGCCTAAATGTAGGCATTGTTTTGAACTGAGGAATTTCCTACATCAGACAGGCCTAAATGTAGGCATTGTTTTGATTGTTGACTGATAAAAGAGGGCTCAGCCTATATCACAGTGTCATTCCTGGGATGATGGGCTGACGTTCTAGAAGAAAGGTAGCTGGGCAAGCCAGGGGAAAACAAGCCAGCAAGCATTGTTAACTGTGGTTTCTGCTTCAGTCTCTGACCTTGAGTTTCTGCCAGGATTTCCCTTGATAGTAGACTGTGAACTGTAAGCCTAATAAACCTTTCTTTTCCACGTTTGTTTAGGTCAATGTTTTGTCACAACAACAGACAGAAAACTAAAACAGTTTTTAAAAACTAATTTTTAATTTTCTTGGTTGAAGTTTGGAGGGAATTTCTTCCTTGTAAGCTTTCCACTGACATTTTTACTTTTGTAACTGAACTATAAACTCAACAGATGTAGATGACTCAGTTCGATCTTGGTCTCTCTGTCCTATATACACATAATATATGAGTGGACACACATTGATTTGGAAGGAAAAAAAAAGAGCGTGGAAATGAGCATATGTGAGTCCCTGACTCCTGTCACCACAAGCATTATCTAGCTACTAGACATAAAATCTCTCTCTCTCTCTCTCTCTCTCTCTCTTTCTCTGTTTTTCTCCCTATTTTTCCTCTCCTCTCCTTTTCTCCCCCTCTTCCTCTTTATCCCCTCCTCCCCCTTTTCTCTCTTTGTGCCGTGTCACATGTGTCTGTAGGTCCTGGTGTCCATCCCTAGGAATGGAGATCATAGAAAGACACCAGGTCCTGTTTTATCATTCTCTTCCTTATTTCCTTGAGAGAGACACCCTCCTGGAGCCTGGAGTTAGGCTGTCGGTTAGCAAGCTCCAGTGAAACACCTATTTCTGCACTATACAATACCGGGGTTGGCATGATGGCAACTCAAACCTGATTTTTTACCTTGGCGCTGATGATGTGCAGTTCGGGTCCTCATGTTTTGGCAGTAAGCAGAGTCCTTTTCCCAGCCCTTGTCATCACTTTTGTACTTTACAGCTGCATGTCCATACTTACTGTGTAAAAATCCTTTTGTATTCATAAATAAAATCTCATCTCTGTCCCTGGGAATGCTCTGCATGATAACTGGACTCTAAATAGCTTTTATCCCTAAAAGTTTGAGAATCCTTAACTTTATGTGTTTATTCATATCCTGATTGGAATTACAAGATCCTTATCATATCTCATATCTGATATGCAAATAATAAAAGCTGGAAACTCATCTGCATTTAAACTGGCTTGCACCACATGAGGAAAATCCCCCAAATAGGAAACTTAAAACATGTATTGAGAAGCTAGTATCTCACCACACCTTCGGTTTCATAAACCTTTACCGGAATATAAAAGTCCTGTCTGGGTGGAGGGGAGTGGAAGAAAAATCTTCTACACTGGGCAGTAAGCAATGGGGTCTTTGTAGATTAAAGCACTGTCTTTCGGGAGCAGCACACTATCTCTGGAGTCATACTTATTATTAATTTATTCTTTTAAAACTATTATCAGACCATTTTACCTAGAAAGCCTATAGCATGCAGAAATATGAAATTATCCAGTGAGAATGATCTCCCAACAGGAATTAGAAAGTGATTGAATTACCAAGAAGATAATGGTGCCAAAAAAAGCAAATCTGAAATCAAATTTGTCCCTCAAGTATAGATTTTATAATCTTTGGGCTGCATAATTCCTATTTCATAATACATATTTCCTTATAGGAGACAAAAAGTCAGGTTGGTGGGGCTCAGTTTTGTAACCATATTTATTTCATCTGTACAGTTTGGGTATGATGGTCATAGTGCTTGAAGTAACATTTATGTCATTTCTAGGGAGTGCTTGAAGCTGAATCAATGGAAAAATTGTAAATGGCTAATTGCAGGTAGAACAATCCTTTGAAAACGCTAAGCGTTGGATGCTTATATTCAAGTCCAAGCCCGGAAAATCATCACCAAGCACTAGGGTTTTGCAACTTGAAGTGGCTAGGTCTGTGTTTATTCTCTAAACAAACAAGGTCAATGTAAAGGGAAAACTGACACATCAGTCTCACTTATGAGACACTTAGGGAACTGGGATGGGCACAGTTTTAAGATGGCTCTCAGGGTCCCTGTCTAGTTTCCTTTCCTCCCAATGTGTCTAAGTGCATACTGTGAGTATAATGGGATATTATTTCTAGGTTTAGGTAGCACCATGTGACAGAGAAGCAGAGCTTTTCAAATATATTGAAGTTCCTAATCTACTGATGTTGAATAATGACAAGAATGTTGTCTGAGGTATTCATTGGCTCTTTAGTCAATAAACTGTGGAGAACTAAAAATATGGCCCAATCAAAAGGCGAGGAAGGTAAGAAACCAGTATTACAAACATTTTCAGTAGTTTCTTCCAGTAGCCAGAGGTGATCAACTGTCCAACCTCAATGCAATCATTTTCCAACCACCACACTGAACAGAGGTATATCTGAACTAGAACTGATTAGTCAAGCTGTGAGAAAATAAGTCAGGGGCACATCGTTGAAGGACATGTGATGTCCTCAGAACATTCCTCTCAATCTCTCTAAGATAATCCATTTTCTTGGCCCACATACTCCCTGCTATGATATTGTCTCAACTCCTAGAAGCCCAAAGCAAAGAAACCAATTGTCCACAACTGAAATCTTTGAAATTGTGAACAAATAAATCCTATTTTCAGGATGAGAATCACAATGAAAACTTACAAACATAGCTATGAAATGGTAGAAAATTAAAACTAACTAAATGAAAAGATATGTACAACAAATACTAATATGCAGGATAATAGTTAAATAGTATTTATTGGTATAATTTATCATATGAAACAGTTAATGAAAAAATATAATATAATCTCTATAAAAGCAGAAAAACTGACAAAGACCCTTATATATTATGGTATAAATTATAATCCTAGAAAAGAAGAAAAGATGCATCTGACCATTGATTGTATTCCAGGTATAATAAAGTTGTCAGTATATAACAAAAGACAAAGACATCAACCATGAGAGTCTAGAGTAAGGAAAGGTAAATATTCATTATTTGTGTAATATGCTTGCTACTACCAAAATGTCACAGATTTATATAGAGAAGTATTTATAATAATATAATTTATCATATATCAAGAAGACAAGAGCAGTATTCAAAGAGAGAGATTGGGAAAGAGGCGTTAAGGGGGTGGTGCAGGTAGGGGAAGAGACTATCAACATATATCATAATGAAAACCTCACAGTTCAATGAAAAGGAAAAAATATCCTAAGTAATATGTTTCTATTTTTACGAGTATTCAAAAAAAGCAAAAACCAAATAAGTCTGTGAAGATTCCAATGTTTGGTTATTTAGTTTATGAATTTAAATAGTATTAGGAAAGATAACTCATAAATAATTCAAAGCTAAATGACTAATAGAAAATTCCACCAGACTCCCATGTCTTTCCAGACACAAGCACATTTCACATCATATTAAGGGTGATGAGAAAAGTGAAGTCATAAAACTTTGGGAGACAATGTTGTGGCTATATTTATAAAACTAAAACAGAACCATTTTAACAAAAATTAAGTAGTAATTTATTGATTGATAGAGTGATGATAATAAAGAGAAACAGCTATGTACCTACACTCTAATGAAGTTTAAAACAAGTCACAAACTAGAAACAAGTCTTGTGATGTGCATACATAAGATTAGTACTTGCAATGCAGGGAGGATTCTTTGTTCAGTGATAGAGAAACCCCTACCATAAATTAGTGCAGCAAGATGTATGTAAAGACAGGGATAAAAATGGTCACTAAATCATTTGAACCCAGAAGCTCAGTCTCACAAATAATTGAGAAAAATCAATTTCTTACTCAGGAGATGATAAAAAATGCAAAGGCCTGATAGCTTCCAGTGCTTTCAAGGATGTGGCCAACACCAAAGCTTTTATTCTTTGTGGAGCAAGTAACAGTACAAATACATTTGAAGCCACGCTGAAGTTGTCCACTACATATAAAGAAGACCAATGCCACTTATAGGACTCTAAGTGAGTGAAATTCTTGCTGCACATGTGTAGAGGAGACTACTGATAGGGACATTAATAGTAAAAGAGCATGTGAAAATAGTGTAACAATGTTACGTAGGGTGGAATATCTTGTATCAAAAACAGATAGAGAAAAGGCCATCCAACAACTCAAAATATAAAATATCTCATTGAACTGTAGACAGACAAATAGGCAATAAAATTACTTTATTACACATGAAGACTTGTAATTTTAGAACAGTAGTTACGTCTGGAGACAAGGGGCAGCTACTGCAAGGCAATTGGAACCACAGCTGCAGCTGCATCATTCTGCCCCTTGAGAGGAGGTGTGTATGCCAGGAGGGATGTGAGAAGGAAGGACTGTGGGACCACGGAGAGGGATCCTGCAGCAGCAGGAGAATATAACTGCACAGGTCATCTTCATGATTATTTGCCAGTTTTGTAAATGTAGAACATTTTATGATCACCAACAGCATTAGTGACTTCTTTACCCTTTGTTCTATATTGCATGGGCCTTGGGTATAGAACTTGCATTGCAGGTATGCCCCTTAGACATGAGCAATTCACAGACAGTGTCTATGTGTGACCAGTTGTGGTACTATGCTACTATGTATTAGTCTCTGGTGCAAAAGAAGCTTCTTTAATGAGTGGCGACTTGACTATAAATACAAGGATACATGTTTCCCATTTAGTAAGAAGTTACATTAGCCTAGGGATGTGACAGGCTTGGGGATTTCTCTAAGATCCATAACCTCCTCAGCCATGTGTATTTGGCTGTAATTAGAGTACCATACATGAGTTTATTCACACTGAGGGGGCTCTAAGTCCAATTAAGTCCAATTAAGTTGATTAGTCCCAAGATAAAAGTGCTACTACTGCACCAGTGTCAAATGCTGTGCCAGTCATTGATGTGGTTATTTGGTCATGAAGCTGGTGTTGGGACATAGATTAATGTTCTCCCTTGGCTACTTGCATAATGCTTCCAGAGTTATGTGTACTAGCCTTCAGAGAAAGTGGCTTCCAGGTAAGTTCCAACTCTATTTCTCCAAATCAAGTCTCCAAAGTACATCAGCAATAGGGTCTTACCCTCAAGTTCTGGGAGGCAATCAAGGGCTGTGGCAATAGCCTGTGTAATTTGGGGACTCTCTTGGACCACCCTGGCTAAAAACTCAAAAGAAGGTTTCTCCTATCTGGCACTATTTCTTGTTATGTGACCTTTAGCTATGCACATGGGATCATGCAGAGATATTGATATGGAATTTGTCATTAGGTTGTTAAATTAATAGGATTCCCTCTGGTGTTTTACACTAGCTAGGCATTATTTATCTATTCCCCCCCCCCACATTGTAAAGAATCAGGAAACCAAACCATAGACTGCAACTTGTTATAATTATATCAAAGAATGTTTTATAAGACCTGTATGTCTCCAATGTAGTTCTCTAGAGAATGTGAAAGATACAAACATTGGAAATAAAATGCTTAACTGAAAATCTAACCATGCTATATGTCAAACACGATTTATACTGTTTGTTCTCTGGTGGGCAAAACTGTGGCCATACTTTTAAAAATCAAGTTAAATCTTGCAATTTTTTGAGAATTTCATACATGAGTATTGCATTAGCATAATTTCCACTTATCCTACTGCTCCCTTACTCCTCCCATTTTCCCATTCCTTCTCGATTTCTTGTTATTTTCCTTGATGTTTTATATATATACATATAAATATAAATATATATTAATTTTTATATATGCATATATATTGCACTGAGTCCATTTAGTGGTTCTCATGTGTGAATGTGTTTAGGGATGGTCATATATAGTATACCTTGGAGCTAGACCCTAGAGAAAGCTGATTCTCCCTCTCTCAAACATCCACTGATAACACTTCATCTGTAGCTATACTTTGTAAATTTCCCCATCCATATTGGCATTAAAGTGTTTTTGTCACTATTCTCATCTTGTTGGCTGCTATGCTGTGGAGACCTCATGGGTTCAACTTCCCTTCTAGGAGAAGGTGTCTTGTTCCTTTGGCTCTTACAGTCTTTCTGTTCCTCTTCTGCAACATTCCTTGAGCCTTAGATATAGATGCTGCATTGTAGATGTATTAGTTACAGTTGGGCATGCCACAGTTACTTATTCTCTCTGCTTTTTGTCCAGTTGCAAAACTATAATATTCTCCATCTGTTGCAAAAACAAGTTTCTTTGATGAGTGACAAGAGCTACATTTATCTGTGAATATCAGGGTGTGTATTTAGAATATAGTACAGAACTACATTGGTTTAGGAAAGTGGAAAGAGTAGGTTTTCTTTAGGGTCTATGACCTTCCAACTGTGTGTAGTTGGTATATTTATATTATCATGCATGGATTCTCCCTTACTGAGTGTCCAATTAGACAGCTGGTAATAAGTGACACTCTTATGCCTGTAGAAATAATTTTGAGTGCCAGTCATCAAATTAAATCCTACTCCTAGTTTTCACTTGCCATAATGGGGTGTAATTATTTAAGGGACTTCTCCACCTCTCTATATTCCCTCTTCAAGTGTTGATAGAGAGTTTCTTGTTGCTTTTAGGAAACAGTGAAGGGCTTCAGTCATTCTGTTTGCTACAAAGGATTCTCGTCTTTCTTCCATATGCTGAAGCAGGGAAGGAGATTCTCAACAACTTCCAGTCCACTGGCTCTTGGATGGCACTAACTTTGGTGCCTAGATTAGTGTTGTATGGATCTTTACCATGTAACCAATTCTCAGCCCTCACATTCACAACAATGAATAGAGAAGCGGGTATCATCTGTTCACCTCCAGGCTTTCTTCATGCTCCTCTGGAATTCTCAAGACATCATCTAGCTTTTCTCTTCATAGCTCTTGTTTTATCACTAAAGTTATTTATTTGATTTTTCTCCTAACTTCATTTTATTTTCAGGTGCATGATACCTGCTATTTAATCCATTTACTTTTTTATTTTCAATATTCATGTTCTTCACATCTTAATCTTTTTTCTGGCTCTTTCTATATATTGATCTAGTTTTAAATTTCTTGGCTTGCTCCTTTATCATGTTTCTATATTATATACTGGCTTCTTTTTTTTACAAATTTGGAGAATAATTTCACTTCTGGGCATTCTCAGAGTTCTAATTCAGTCATATTTTCTGTGGACTCTTCGTGTAGTCTATTTATTCATTAACCCATCATCTTTCTCAGGCTCCCATCTCATAAATCTTGGGATATTTTAATTACAGACACTATTGGAGATTTTTGGAAATTCTGATCATATAGAGCACCTGGCCTAGGAATTTCTAGGGAAGTCTTTCATCTAACTGTACCCTGGCCTAGACTGAGACAAATGCAAATCCTCATGCTCCTGTCCTGTGGGCCAAGCCCTTTAGCAGACTTTGCTTATGTGGAGGTATAGGAATCTCAGGTTTAAAGTTAACCTTGACTAACTCTAAAAATCTATGTTTAAAACCCATGTATCTGCAGGGATTTGATACCAAGGAACGACACTGAAAAGTGCTTACCACAAACTTGTAGCCATCTCTCTCTCTTTTTTCAACTTTCTTTCTAAATGTGAGCCTTTTAAATTTTGTTTTATACGTAAATGTAGTATTTAACCAAGGGGAAGAGTCGGGAGTCGGGGACGTAGCTCAGTGGATAGACAGTCCCCAGAACTACATAAAGAACACGTAGTATTTCTTGCCTGTAATATTAGCATTTAGGAGGCAGAAGCAGAAGGCTCAGCATTTCAAGGTTATTCTCATCTACCCAGTGAGTTTGAGACTAGCCTGGGAAACACTGGAATTTGTCTCTAAAAAGAAGCAAAACAAACAGGCCAGCCAGTCAAGAAATAAAATCAAGAAGAAATGATATGATCCTTTAAAGACAAAAGACTGAATTGGTAAAAGGGACAATGAGGAGAAAGGTGACAAGAGCCTAGCAAGGAAAAGTTAACAGTGTGACACTGGAGCAGCTACATGGAGTCTCTGGGAGTCATAGCATTGAGTAAATTCGTCAATAAATATACAAATAAGCAAGTAACATAAACATCAAATTACCAGTGTTTCCAATGCTGCGTAAAGTAGTATTCAGAAGAATCGTACTGTTGTGTTAAAGGAATTACGTAAAATACAAACAAACGTAATCTCAACAAAAACTTTACAGGAAAGGCAAACAGCTTATCAGTAGGTTTGGATATAAACAATACTAATCTTGCAAATAATGTAGATGTGAATATCTATTCAACATGAAGATATAATATATTTTTATTGGAGGAAGAGAGGGAGATTGTGTGTTTATATGTATTCGTGTGTAGAAAGGGGAAGGAAATGATTCACAAGTGCTAAAACCATCACCTTCTTTGTAAGAGCTGAGTAGACATTTTATAAAATTGGTGCAATGAAAATATTAATATCTGCATGTAATTTAGAAACAGACAGGCTAAATTCAGATGTAGAACTTATAGGTGAAGATGACTGATTTCTCAGAAATTGCTAAAAAAAAAACCCACAATCTCTCCTAAGAACTTTGAAAATATAAGCTACTGAGAAATGTATTAATTTTAAGAATTTATAATAGTTGTGAAGGGGGCAGAGAATGAGAGTAGGAAGAATGGAAGATCAACTTATTGATGCACAAAGTAGGAGGAATAACCATGCCCTGGGAAGTCAGTGCCATGGGCTCTACTACTGGGGTTCTTATTCTGGAGAAAGCAGTCTACTTCATGATGTGCCAAACAGGTGCTCAGATGTGGGAGAGAATAGCAACCTGACAGCCTCAATTCTTCTGCACACTGTCCTGAGAATACATGTAAGTTATTGGACATTTCTGAGTTTCTGTTTCCTCATCTGCGGAATGGCATGAATAAATAATAAAGAAATGTACCTGAGATGGTGTATGCAGAAAATTGTTTTTGATCTCTGAAAATGTGTCTAAAATGTTAGGCCTCCTGAGATATCACATGATGGCTAATGGTATTTTATTACATTAACTTCTTACTTGCAATGAAGTTGAATATGTTGAAACTTAATTTGTAACAAAAGATAACAATTGGAGTCTTTGGTAAAAAGTTATGTCAATAGGGAGAAAACATGGGAAAACAGAAAGTAAGTGTTGACAGAGGAAAGTGCTACTTCTGTATGCATTTCAGAAAATGCTATTTCTGGTAGAAAAAAAAAAACACAATGGCTTGATCAGTGAAGAGAGCTTTTGAATCCTAGGGGCGAAGGTAATTATTCTATTTGGTTTGTTTACAGAGAAATGAATTGGAGTATTGACTGACCTTTACAGTCTGAAAATATTTGAGTGTTTGCTAACCAATTTATGAATTCTTCCCAAATCTGCTCCTGACAAGTTACATGTAGATTGATTTTATAGTTTTACCAAAGAGACATGAGATGTTTCTTTCTTTCTTGGTCTGTAAACTAACATTGGGGTTCTATTTGCTAATCCCATGGAAGGCTTGATCTAATAAGTGGCCAAGTGTGAATATTTCTACAAAGTTGCCTCCCCAGGCATATTTTCTGACCTTCGTGTTGCTCTAGCTTGGAATCTAAAGTCTCTTCTAGAGTGAAGGTTTTTCCCCAGGAGAAGAGATGCCATAGTTAGAAACTAGAGCCTAAAATATAATTTTAAACTTCCTACTTAATAAATACTTTGTAACTCTCTATGTCTACGATGCTGGCAAGTCACCGGAAACTGTTTAAGAGCTAATGCAGTTTTTGTGCATGGAAATTGAGTTGTTGCTTAGGAAGAATTTCTTAAATCCTTTCTAACTTCTAGTTACATATTCAGATTTTAAAAGATCTAGGGCTTTCTACTGAGATTTAAAAATCTGACCTTTTGTGAGAAATTCTCAAGGGCTTGGAAGATGATAAAAATATTGTAATATTGAATAACTGCTCCTTCTGAGAACAATGGGTCATAATTTTATCTTCTATGATTCCTGGGCTATTTGATCACTGAATTACCCATCTTGGGATTGTAGCCCAGGTGGTAGTTCTAATTATCCCAATTTTGTACTTTCTGGCAAGGAAAAATCTTTCTAAGCATTTAATAATTCTAATTCCATTTGAAATAAATTTGAGCAGATTACATTTGCCATTGGTGAAAGCTCTGTGTTGATTTCATTGCTTTAGTTAAAACCACGAATCTCACTGTGACTGAAAATTTAAAGACTAAGGTTGAGAATCAGGTGATTAAATCCTTAAAGGACATATCAGTTTTTGAGTTTCATTATATCCTTACTTAGAGATGTCTTATGTAGTATAAATCTGTGAAGTCTATAGCATTTGAGGTTTGTTCATAATTCTACCTTTACTGCTTAAAGGTAGGTAATACATGATCATTAAATAATTATAAAATCATTATTAAATGAATCAATAAATGTATGTGGATTTGTATACGTACTTAAATCATCACAATAGATGGATCTCTTCAATCTTATGGTGGTGATAAGTATATTCCCTACATATTTTATGATGTACCAGAATAAAACAACATAAGCAAAATGTTCTTACTTTAACTTATCTCTTTCAAACACTGTATTGTTAAAAATAATGATGTAAAATGAGATGTGATATAATGAACAAAACTGTGCCAACCCAGACTCTCTGAAGTGACATTTCCCTACAGTATGTAGGTGGTTAATGTGATCTGATAGACAAAAGCATTTTTAAAAACACATGGTCTGATAACATGCATTCCCAGTGAAATTATTTGAAGGAGTTTCAGTCTAAAAAGTTCACTCTCTAGCTAGTTAAGAGCTCTTTTGACAGAACTGATTTCTTATATAAGTATTTATATAAATCTGTTTCCCTAGTATCCAGGCTCTCTGAAGCCTAGTCTTAGAAGAAGACAATTGAAATATTCAGGAAATTCCAGGTGATTTCCATCAGGATCTATTCACTGAACATCCCTGGCTAGTATCATGCTAATTTTGGAGAACAAGCAAGATAAAGACACAGAAGAGGATGGAGTTATCCCACAGAAGAGTCTACTGGACAATGTGGAGTGGGAGAGAAATGCCAAGGTAGTAATTTTGTCATGGCCCTGGAACATGGTCTTGCCTGCTGTTTCTGCCAGAGCAGTCCATCTAGCAGGACGGAACAGAACAAAATGCATCCCCCAAAGTTCTATGGAAATCCGTTACAAGCCGCACTATCTGTTGAGGGATTTTTGAAGTAGTGGGGAGAGATGTGAGAGATTTGAGAACATGGATTTTAGACAACACTAAAAAGCTCAGAGAAGAGTAGATATAAATGTATAGACATGGCAAAGAATATGAACTTAATAGATGAACTTAATCCCTTTTGAAATATAAAGAGGTTATGAGAACAAGTCAAATGCTTAAGGCTTGCTAACAGCGACTGGGCATCATATTCCTCCATTTGCACAGTGTGAACATTATTACATCGGTCCTTTGACAGAGTTGACTGGAGTGCCACTATCTTGTCACCGATTCCAGTTGCAGAAATAATTGCATATGCTACTGAAAGTTAGTGGTACAGTGAACATGAAATTTCCACAAATACCATTTTCTTTCCTTAATTATTTTCAGTATCCCTTGAAAAATGTATGTATGTTCAAAATGTATTCTGATCATATTTGCCTCCTAACCCGTTCAGCTACCCCCAGGCCCCCTCCCAGCATGTCCATATTCCAAATTCATGGCATTTTCATTATCCCCTAAACTGCTGAGGCCAGTTAGTGTTTCCTGTATGTGCATGGGGGTGGAGCCATCCACTGGAGCATGGGTAACCTCCCAATGGCCAACCACAGAAAAATGATTCTCCTCTCAGAATCCATTAACTGCCAATAAATTCTCAACTAAGGGATTAGTGTAACGAGTACCTCCCCATCCATACTGGAATTCTGATGGCCTTGATCTTGTGAAGGTCTAATGCTAGTAACCACATTGCTGTGAATTCATGAGTACCACAGCCATGTCATGTTTAGAAGGCGCACTTCACAGTGCACTCCCCAGCCCCCAGCTCTTACTTTCTTTCTATCACTCCTTTCCTAATGTTCCCTGAATCTTGGGTGAGGGTTTATGTGGGTGTCAGATTTATGGCTGAACACTCACAGTCTCTTGTTTTTAGCATTTTGACCAATTATTAGTTTTTGCATTAAGCACAGCCCACTGCAAACACAAGCTTCCCTGACCAAAGCTGGAATCAGCACAGAGTAAGTGGTTTAAACAAATACAAGAAGGAGTTTGATAACATGACCACTAAAAAGAAAAACAACAGTAGGTTCTCCTTAGACCCTGAGACCTCAGTCATGGCATTTTGACAAGAATTACAGTAACGGGCATAAATTCCCTCCAGAAGAAGAGCCTTGTATCCAATCAGAAAGCAATTGGTTCCCCCCGTAGCAGTCATGGCACGATTCAGCACTGGGCACATCTTTCCTGGCAGGTCAGCATTAAACTATGCAGTGTCTAGGGCTTGTTAAGAACGCTGATACATTCTCACCCAGCATCTGCATAGATCTTTCAGCTCTGTGAAAGCTAGCCAGCCGAGACAGAACTCCTAATCAGTCAAGACTGATGTAGAACAACTAAAGTGTGTGGTGTTTTCACCACCTAGCTATGGTGGGCAACCAAGAACAATGACAATTGTCTATGTTGTTGGGGCCAAATGAGATCACAGCACCAAATAACTTATAGGGAGGGATTTCCTTCCTGTCCCTGAGATTTTCTTTTAATAATCTTTTTTTTCTTAGAGCAGAGTTATCTCCCAGACTTTAAAAAAATTTCCTTTCCTTCCCATCATCCCTCCCTCCTTCCCTCCCTCCCTCTCTCCCTTCCTTCCTCCCTCTCTCCCTCCCTCCCTCTCTCCCTCCCTCCCTCCCTCCCTCCCTCCCTCCCTCCCTCCCTCCCTCCCTCCCTCCCTTCCTTCCTTCCTTCCTTCCTTCCTTCCTTCCTTCCTTCCTTCCTTCCTTCCTTCCTTCCTTCCTTCCTTCCATCGGATCTTACTCCTTTGTAGATGTGCTGAATATCTTTAATGTTAACTATACAGACCTGGGCTGAGGGAGCCTCAGTTGGGGAATGGCCTCCATTGGACCATACCTGTGGTCATGTCTGTGGGGTATTTTCTTGATTGCTGAGTGCTGTGGGAGGGTTCAGCCCACTCTGATGGTGCCATGCATGACCAGGTTGTGCTCTATTGTATAAGAAAACAGGGTGAGCCTGGGCCAGGGAAGTAAGCTAGAGAGCAGCACTCCTTTGTGGCCTGTGCTCTAGCTCCTGCCTCCAGGTTCCTGCCCTGACTTTCCTACCTTGGGCTCTCTAAGTGATGAACTGTGACCTGGGAGATGTAAGCCAAATAGACCCTTTCCACCCTGAATTGGTATTGGCCGGGGTGTTTTGTCACAGCAATGGAAGAAAACTAGGACAGATGACCTGCCTCTGAATCCTGAGTGCGGGATTAAAGGTGTGCAGCACCACACGTGGCCCAGACTCTTTTTTTAAAAACTACATTTTTATTTACCTTCCCAATGTGTTGGCTTCCATAAGAGTTTTTCTTGCACACCCAGTTGGTTAATTGGTCCTTTGCTTTCTCATCTTCTCCATCCCCCGTGAGACCATTATCACTCAGTATTCTGCCACATCCTCTCTTTTCGGTATCACAATATGAGTTCTACTGTCCAGTCCAGTTATAGTTTTAGTTAGGCTGCATACTGGTAGCACTTCTTCATGTGCCCATCATTTTGTTGCCTCTCCTCTCACCCCCCCTCCCCGTTTTCTTTATCCCGGTATTTCCCTTCCTGCTCCAGCAATCCCTCTCTCTACTTTCATTGTTCTCATATTCTATATAGCCCCTTTGTTAGTCCATCTCGAAGGCCTCTTTCTAGTTACCTGATTTACATATGAACTCAGCATTAAACACCAAACAGAAGATTTAAAGGTAGTGTTCTCGTTACCCTCTACTGATGTGATAAAAAAACACTGACCAAAACCAATTTAGGAAGGAAAGGGTTCATGTGAATAACAGCTCACAGTCCATCAGCAGTGGAAGCCAAGACAGGATCTCGGGAGGAAGCTGCATCAAAGAGCTGAAACACAGATGGTGGAGGAACTGTGCTTATTGCCTTGCTCTTTGGCCCCTGTCCAGCCTGCTTTCTTATGAAACAAAAGACTGCCTGCCTAGGTGTGGCAGTGCCTACAGTGGGCTGGTCCCTCCCACATCACTCAGTAATCAAGAAAATGCCCCAGAGTTAGACCACAGGGCAGTCAATGGAGGAAATTCCTCAAATGAGGGTCCTTCTACATAGGCATGTCAAGTTGACACCTAAATCTATCAGGCTCAGCTAGGAACTATTAAAGAGAATGTACATTTGTCTTTTCTGAGACTAGATTGTCTCAGTGTAATTTTTCTTGCTCTACCCAACTGGATCAATTCCACTGTGTATGTCTACTGTATGTCTCCTACCTATTTCTCAGCTGATAAACATCAAGTTTGATTATATTTTCGAGCTGTTGTGGGTGGAGCAGCAATGAACATGGATCTCTGAAGGAGGATATAAAATCCTTTGGGTAGATGTCCAGAAGTATAGGTGAGTCATCTGGAAGTTCTATTTCTAGTTTTCTGAGAAGCCTCATACTGATTTCCACAGTGGCTTCATTTATTAATTCTCCCACCAGCACTCATTGACATCTGTATTCTTGAGGAGGCCTATTCCAACCAGGGTCAGATGGAAATGAAATCTGAAGGTACCATTGGTACTAACAGCTAAATACGTCTTCCAGCTGGACTCAGGCACCTTCCCATTTTGCAGCTACTCTTTTCTGTGAGTCCACACTTGCAACCTGGATCTTGCTACTTGAGATTTCTGGGCCTTATCTGAGTATCTTCCTTAGCATTCCTGTGCGTGTTCATTTCTGCCTGGTGTGCCCTCCGTCCTGGCTTTTCTTATCTTTCCAGATATGGCTGTTACCTGATGGCAGGGATGCCAGTCAGGGAAGAGTCCAGTCTTAATTTAACAGTTTGTCCAACCAGGATATGAACATACGAGGAAAGAGGAAGGGGTAGCCACTTGATATTTTACTGAATTCATATGATTCTACATGCTGTATGAGGTATTTTCTGTCCCTACAAACCATTCTACCCCAGAGAGATCATGTTTTTTCATAAGTGTCATGTATGTTCACAGTGAAATTAGAATTGAACCAAAGTTCCATTCCGGTGAAGCTTTGTGAGTTCTATATTATTTTTTCTCACAGCACTGTGGGTATATTAATGTTTGTATGTTCTTTGAAGTGTCATTTGCCATCTGTAACTTACGCCCTGCTGTATCACAGTCTGTATGACACCTTTGCTCAAAATGAGTCACTGAATTTTTGATTACTACATGTCAGCTTGGCCCACAGCCGCTCTCTTTCATATTTTTAAAGTATGCCAAGCTGCTTTCTCTGGGCTTTCAAAATCTTAGAGAGAATCTTCTACCACAGTATTTTAACTTTGAGTAGTAAAGTACCCGCAGAGTTCAAGACTTGCTGGGAACAGCTTTTGTGGACTTCAGTTTTCAGAGAAGTTTTGGTCAACATTTTCTAGCTCCTCTCTCAAGTGCATAACTCATCTGCAGACATTTAAGGCTTTCTTTGCTATGATCACAAGCTGATCCTTATACCTGTGCTTTAAATTTTTATTTTTAATTGATTTTTTGTGATTTTCATATAATATAGTTATAATATATTATGTTCTATACCACCAGTGCTTCTACCCAATTTAATGTAATATATATATATATATATATATATATATATTTATATATATATATCCTATAGAGTCTAGTTTGTATTCCCAAATGTCTCTCAGTGTAGGACACTTGAGCCCACCAAGAGTCCCATCCTTGTAAGACACTGTCTTTTCCACCGCCAGCAGCCATCAATTGCCAAAGGTTCTAAGAAGCAATAGTTTTTCAATGTTTGTACTGGTATAATTCTGAGTCATTAGACTCTTATCTTCCACCTTAATTTCAATTGTCAGACAAATTGTTCTCTAACTTCTAACCTATCTATTCTCTTAGCTTTGTATTAGTTATTTTTCTGTTGCTGTGGTAAAATGAGTCTATCACGGTGGGGAGGCATGGTGGCAGAGGTGGCTGGAGCAGGAGCAAAAGGCTAGGTGCTGACATCTCCAAGCAGGCACAAGAAACAGACAGCAACTGGAAATCTGGAAAGTTTTAACAACACTCAAAGCCCACCCCCCAGTGATGTGCTTCTTCCAGCAAGGCCACACCTTCTAAGACCTCCCCAAACAGCTCCACCAACTGGGTACAAAATGTCCAAATACTTGGGTGTATGGGAGACATTCTCATCTTTCCATGAACACATATGCAAATTTCAGCATTCTTCAACCCCTGTAGTTCACAACATGAAAGATGACACTACAAGAATATTTAGAATATTTAGAATATTTTCTTGATATATCTGTCAAATGTCATCTTCCAAAATATTTTATTTTTTAATCTTTGTGTATATATACTATGTGTTCAGGTATATATTCACGCTTTCTAGAGTTCACATGTATGTCAGAAGAGAACCTTAGTCCTGATCTTCCACCTTATTTTTCACCACAGTGCATTCTAGGTTAGTTGGCCCTGGATCTGTAATTCTTATGACTCTACCTCCAAAAAGATTGTAGATACATACTACAATGCCTGGCCTTTTATAATAGTCCTGGGTACCTCACATTAGGTTCTCATGTTATCTGGTCACTTCCCAAATCCCACAAGCATTTCCTTTCAGTCAAACTATTCCACTATACTGACACTCATTCTGTTCTTCAAATAGTCAATGCATTATTCAGTTTGAGTTCTGTGACACAATACTGGAGGCTAAGTAGTATATAAAGAACAGAGCTTTATTTCATACAGTTCTGAAGGCTGGGGGCACCAAAGTCAAAGAGTCTCAACATAACGGTTAGTAGTTATTGTCAGCTCTATAGGAATTAGAATCAATTGGGAGACAAACCTCAGGGCATATCTGTCCTGAATCTTCTAGGCTAAACCTGTATTGAATACTGACAACACTGTTCCATTGGTGGAGTTCCTGGTTTGAATGAAAAGGCAAATGTGAGGTGAGCTACAGTGTTCACTGCACTGCACTTTTTGGTTATGGGTGCGATGAGACCGCTTGGCTCCACACCTGCTGCCATGTCTTCCTTGTCATCATGGGCTGTACCCTTAAATTATGAGGCCTAACAAACCCTGCTTTAAGTTGCCTTTGACAGTATTCTTTCTTACTATTTTATTTATTATTTTTCATTTTATGTGTATGAGTGTTATGCCTGCATGTATGTAAGTGTGCCTGTGTAGTACAGGCTCTACAGAGGCCAGAAGAGAATGTTAGATCCCCTGGAACTGGAGTTACATATGATTATTAGCCATATTGTGGGTGCTGGGAATTGAACCCAGGTCTTCTGTAAGAACAGCAAATGGTCTTAATGCTGGGCCTTCTTTCCAGCCCTATGAACAGAAAGATTTTTAACTCCAGTTCATCTGAATTTGAACATCATCCTTTGCCAGAAAGATTCAGTTAAAATCAAGAAGAGATGAAGTTATTTCTCTGGTCATATTAGTTTAGTGTATTCTCACATCTCTCCCCAGACTTTTCCCTTGGAGGTTCCCAGGTCAAACAAAGCTGAAGGCTTCCTCAGTTTGATTCTCAGTCCCATTCCATGCCTTTCCCTGGCTCACTTCGCTCTAGCCTGATTCATTTGCTTCTTTGACAGTAAAGGACCTACTCATTACTCGAAACTCTTTCCTCAGATGGAAAAGTACTTTCCTAGATATTTTTCTTCTTTGCTAAAACAAAATTATCTTATAACATGATTGATTTATATCTGTGGTGTTGTCTTACTTCCATGGACAGCATATTTAAGCTGCTACATGCTTATTTTCTTGTTTGTAGTTGTTGAAATATAGTTTACATGGAGACAGAGATGTAGATGGGTTGCATTCATCAAGGCAATGATTATTCAATGTCTGCTAGGAGGCCATACTGTTGTGGAGATTGGCAATACCACAATAAAAAGAAACAAACAAACTACAGGCTTCTTATCTCAAGGAGTTTTCATTCAAAGTGTGTTCTTATTCTGTTTGCTGTTATTTTTTCCCACACCTGAAAGACTGTCAGGAACATAGCAGGGGTTCGATGAATACTTACTGAGTTAATACATAATTCAGAGCTGATGCCTTGGAATAGGTAGAGTAGGAGGCTCTAGAAGGGAGACTGTGAAGATCTCACTAGAAACAAAGTCCATAAGAGATAATGAATAAGTATTTGAGAGGCATGAAGAAGAGGGAGTAACCCAGGACGTATGCCATTTTCTAGTCCATGCTTGTGTGCTTGGTCACAGCAGATATGGAATTGTACTTTCTTACTGTTATTTCTTAAAGTTGTCTTATTGGATTGCCAAAACTTCTCTTGAATATCTACATTTAATAGTTAATTCTTGACTTGATGAATATGGGAATGGGAATTAAGAGTATCAAATTCATACAGAAAAAAAGAGAAATCAGCCAAATGGCCATTGGCAGTCCAAAACTGTTGCCAGTCTAGAGATTAATCCATAAACATTATTTCAACAAAAAGTCATGCTTCACTTGATAGTGTGTTCTTTTCTTGTATTTAATTTTCAGGCTTATGTTTCAAAAATTCTAGAAATTTAATTCCAAACTCTGAAGAATCTTGCTCATTCAAAAGGAAGCAAAGATTTTCCTTCTCTAGCCAAATTCTCCCACCCATCACAATGGTTTTCATTTCTTTCACTTTTGTAAGAAAGTTTGGAAAAACGTTACCAGAGTCATCTCGTCTCCTTGCATAAAAGGAGATGCTTCAGAACCCATGATTCTAAATATGATTTATTTAGAATCTAAATAAATATGTAATTGAACTAGTCTCAGTGATAGAAGTATTACCACCCACTTCTTCCTCTGTGTTCTCATACAACAAGATTTGCTGTACTGTGTAGTGTAAATTGTCTTCTTTTGGTAGTAAAAGGTTCTGAACATGGAGATGGATCCATAGGTCAGTGAGAAGAATATGTGTTCTTTAGAGTTTGGCTGGTGGAATGTTCTGTAGATATTAGAGCCATTTGGTTTGTTGTGCCGTTTAACTCCTGTGTTTCTCTAGGTTTGTTCAGGATGACCTGTCTCCTAGTGAGAATTAGGTATTGAAATCGGGCATCAGTTTGTTGGGGTTAAGATCTATGGTTTTAGATCTAATAATATGTCTCTTGTGAAACTGGGTGTAAGTGTGTTTGTTATATTTAACTTTAGAATTGTAATTTTTATCTTTAGCAATTTAAGCAGGGATACTGCAGGACTGAAAGGTCAAGTTACTGATAAAGGCAAGTGTATAGTGAATAGAAACTTGTCTCTCTGAAGTTTTTGTTTCCTATTGTTTCATTCCACGGCAAGTCCTGCCCTCTGACCAATAAGGGAAGAGGGAGGTGGGGAGTAAGGGGAAGAAAGCAAGATGGCGATTCCCGGGGGACAGAGGGCGATTGTACCCACATGGGAAGGAAAAATGCCCCGGCCCCCAGGCCCACGCAGAAGGCCAGAACCCAGCGTGCCAAGTCCCCACTGTCTTCAGGACCACGTGAGTGAAAGGATGAGAGACGGGTGGGTGGCTGTCGCAAACTTTGGGGCTGGGCCGCCAGCAGTTGCAGACTTTGTAACTTTGTAGATAAATAAACCCTTCTAAATAGAATACCAGTTTCTGTTTTATCCAGCTGGATGAATCGGATCCCACCCGCTAAGGGGTGGGGAATAAATTTATGCAACAGCACAACAGCATGCCCATTAGACTGTCACTTAATGATCTGACAAAAATTTATAAAGCCATAAGGGCCTAGGAGGGGGGAAATATATATATATATATATATATATATATATATATATATATATATTCCAAATTCTGAAAGACCACAACTCCTTTTTTTTTTTCCTTTAATGAGCATGGAGTAACCTTCTTTGACTCTTCTGACTTTTGATGTCTCTAGTTGGATATTGGAGTTTCTATGGCTGATTGTTTCTTTGTTTCATTTTCTTGGAATATCATTTTCCATCTTTTTACCCTAAGGTGGTAACATTAACAGTGATATTGTTTCTTGGATACAGTACAAAGAAAGATCCTGTTTTCTAATGCAATCTGCTAGTCAGTGTCTTTTTATTGGGCAACCATTAACAATAAGAGTTATTCTTAAAAAATGCTTATGAATTTTCATTCAATGTCGATTTTGTGACATTTTCTTATACCTCTTCTGATTTGTTTTCTGGAATTATTTATTCCCTGTGAGTTTTGGGATGTTTTCTCCATCTTCAGCTAAAAGTATTCCTTCTTATATCCTCTGCAGAGCTGACTTTATGTTAAAACATTCCTTTAATCTGCTTTCCCATGGAAATTTTTTTTAATTTCTCCTTCAATTTTAATAGTTAGTTCTGTTAGGTATAATAGCTTGAGTTGGCAGCTGCCATCTTGAGGAATTTATGATACATTTAAAAGTTTCTGCTGAATGATCTGATGGGCCTGCCTTTGGAAGGGACTTGACCTTTCTATCTTGCATTATTAATGTTTGACAGACTGTGAGTGCTCACTTACGGAAGGGAGAGCTGTATCCACCTCCCTCTTGGAAAGGCTCAGGGAAGATGGTTGAAAATGGAACAGAATGAGTGTAAAGGCCACAGAACTGGGAGGAGGGCTGTGAAATGCTGTCCTCTGAACTTGACAAGGCTGTGGCACACATAAACTCACAGTAGCTGTGGTTACCGATACAAGGTCTGAGCAAGATCAAGCCACTTAATATTCCAGTATTGACTGTGGAAGGGCTACTGACCCCCAACCCCAGCTGAGGAGCTATTAGCAGTTGATGGCTTCTGGGGGGTGGAGAGTCACCTTTTTTTCTTCAGGAGTGTGACCTTATAGCAGGCTCTACCTTCCCTCAGTGAATGATCTCTCTATCTATGTAGGCAACACTAGTTGGATTCAGTGTATTAAAAACAAAGAGAGAGAGAGACAAAGAGGAAGGAAGAAGAAAGAAAAGAGGGAGAACATGAAGGGAGGGAGATGTGGTAGGTATTTTGAAGGGGAAGAGAAGATGGGATGAATATGATCAAGATATGTGAATCTGGGGCTAGAAATGGTGAAATGACAATGAAAGTAACTGTGGATAATGGACAAGTTTCATTTGATAACATGAGCATAATGGTGATTTATTATATGCCCATTCCACTGATATTTCTTCTGAAATAAATACATCAAAACGAATTAAATAATTATACTAGACAGACAGACAAATGGACACACACGCAAGATATGAAACCTGATGGAGAGTTTGTCTATAAAGCTTTCCTTTTCTTCATGGCTTGATTAATCTAGTAAAAATGACCAATAGGCCAGGAAGGGACTGACATCTGAGTGCTGTCTAGGGACCATAACAGACAAGTGAAATTAGTTAGCATGAAAAAAGTTCCAAAAGAGAATAAAAAGGAAATGGGATTTCAACAAAGTTGGCAGAAGAAGTTGAGTTTTTAAAAATCAATGTAATGCTAATTAAGGAGGTGATTTCCCCTGGTTTTAAATAGATTGCTCTGTGTTTTTTCTTAAATTTCTTCTTATCTTAATTCTCATCTCTCAACCTATACAGAAATGGAACCAATGCTGAAGAATCTGGAAAACACAGCATTTTAATAAAGATATTTTAAAGGATGAAAGGAGGTAGATACATCCTGGAGGTGACAGCGGTGAGCAGGGGGTAATCTAACTTTATAGAACTGCACTCAACGTAAGCTGTATTCATATACTTATAAATATAAGTTGTGTGCATTATTCCTCTGCCAGGAAACTACATTAGACACATCCGTATAAAATATATTTCCAATTTAACCAGTCTGGAATGACCACATTCATTTTCTAGTTCACTGCAAGGGTAAGTAACATAATAAGCACAATGTATTCCCCAAATTTAATAATTTAGCATGCTCACATAGTTAAGTTATTATTACCAATGAAACATCTTTGTCTCTGTTTCTTTCTGCTTAAAATGTGGAGCTCAAAGAGGATGCTTGGAAAATTACAATCAAATTTTTATCTTCTTTGAATAGAATTTGTGAAATCATAGTTATTCTGTTGCTTATTTTATTGTTTTTCTCTTTCCTCATCAAATTCATTGATTGTAGATAGAGTCCCATATTTGATACTTAATGATAAACATGCAAACCTCTTAAAAAATCAAAACTCTCCTTTAAATATAGTAAATCAAGATAAGCAAGTTCTAGAAATATATTTAAGGTGTTTATGTACACTGTAAATTAACTTTAAAAGACATTCATATATGATATTTGGAAAGCAGGCTATATGCCGTGGAGCACAGACACTATGGGGTTACTGTTTTACTGTGGGTTTTAGATGCAGGAAATATATCCCATAGAGATGGAGCATGTCATTTCCAGAGGGCTCTTCTGGACTCCAGCTGAAAAACCAACATTTAAACACATGGAATATGCAAAACAACATGAAAACCCAAATTAGTTGGAAGCAGGTATAATTTCCCTTCAAATTCGGATTCTAGGGTTTCTATTGCATGTCTCAAAGTGAGTATAGAAGAAACCCAAACATTCCGAAATCTATATGTAAAGACAAAAGCAGGTGTTATAAAGTGTCTCCACTGAATCTCTGTAGGCCATCTTCATCTCTCGACTTGCCCTTTTTGAGACAGATTCGGAATACTCGCGATTTCAGTTTGCACCGTCCACACATCTTTGCCCAACTCTTCCTTTATCCTGAGACTGGCGGGAACCCCTCTGGGTATAAGAGCCTCCTGCCTAAGGCTCCACTGACCTTGTTCAGACTTTCTTCTCCATTGCACTGCTATTTAGTTTTGCCAATTTGCTTATTGTTATAATTTTGAAATTTTCTTTCATGTTTTATTAATCAAAACATTTGCTTCTTGAACCTACTTCTCTTCTCCTCAAGTCATTCACACTCTCTTTTTCTGTAATGTCTTTCTTCTAAATTTTCCAGAACTAACGCTGGATGTCTGTTTCTTCGTTTGCATGTAACCTAAAGGTACTATTGTTACTAAGCATAGGTCTTGACTTTCTAAAGTAGAAATGATTTGCATAAGCCCAGAAGACCATGTGCCCTGTAGCACAAGGGGAGTCCACTTGCAGAATATCATCTGTGTTTAAACCCTTGTCCACTTTACTATCAAAAAATTTAAAATTATAACATCACTTAGAAGGTTTTTCCACTACTTCACAATTTAAAAAGAGATTCCTTTATAATAATCAATTTTATTTTAACTTCAAATGACTTTTGACTTGGAAACACAGGAGAAGATTATTAGTTTTGAGGACTCCACAAGACTTTCATAGAATTTTGTTAATCAAAAAAGATCAAGACATCATTTTCCCAAGTGAAAGAGTCTTGGAAAGATAAATATACAAGGGAGGGATGCTGAAACCCATTGCAAATCTCATGCATATTTGTAAAGTACACTTGTGGCAACTAGATAAAGCTGATTCAGTGGTTTTTGCTAAATTATGTAAATACTTTTAGATGTATAAGATCTATTAAAATGGATAGAAAGACCCATAGTCACCCACAGATCATCTATAGTAACAGACCACAGATTATTTGAATATCAGAATCCTTCTAAATAGCCTTGATAGGAGTTCATCTATTAAGGCTGAAAAAAGTACAGTTGTGATGAATAGGTACAATGGATTTGCAGGTGGCCAGACAAAAATCTCTTCACCCTCTGACCAGATATTGGTGCCTTTATTTAACTTTGAAGAAATTTACCTGTCAGGATAGTGGAGGTTTTTTGGACAGTGGAGTTTTTTTCTTTTCTTCTTCTTATTTTTTTTTTGGTGTGTGTGTGTGTGTGTGTGTGTGTGTTTATTGTTTTTGTCATTGAAACTAAAGGGTTTTTAAAATCTTTTGAACAAATGAGTTCCAGATGCCTAGTCTGAATTAGAAGGGAAAAGTATCCATTAAATATCAAATTGAAATGCCTGCTTAGAGAGAAGCATGAGAAAGTATCTATCATCTATGTAACTGTCTGTGGGTGTCTTTTCTTTCTCTTCTCTCTCTTTCTATCATTATCATGATCATTATCTATCTTCTATTTGTAATCTATGTTTCTAGCATCTGCCTTCAACATGAACATTATCTATCTCCTATTTGTCATCTGTCTATGTATCTATCATCTATCTGTCATCATCTATCATCTATCTTCTATTTGTTATCTATCATTGTCATCATCTATATCTATAATCTATCATCTGTTTATTAGTCTATCTATCTATCCACCAACCCACCTACAAAACATCCTATAAATCATGCAACAGTCTAACAGTGCTGTGAAAACTAATTGAGTTCTAAACTGAAGTTTGACAATAGTGCCTAGAAAATAAAAATTGTTTATTATTAGTTACTGTTCCAGGTTTAGAGAAACATGGAACATGGTGGATCCCACTTTTAAACTTATCTAGATGGAAGACAGAGATAAGAGATCACAAGTTTGAGGTAAACCCAAGCTATATAATAAATTGCTTCTTAAAAATGAAGATTAAACATACTAACAGCTGTAGATTTAAGCAAAAGTAGAAACTTTTATCTCTCATGTAAGAAGACTGTAAAAGCTGCTTGCATTCTGAGAATCTAAAACCTTCCTCCTGGTTGTACACCATAATAAGTTCTGGGGACGAATGAGTGGGAAAATAGGCTCTGGCCTTAGAAGTGCTTCTTTTTTGTAGGAGATAGGTGCTTACCACCCAGATACACGTTGAATTGGAGCAATTAAGTGATCAGTGCACTGAAGGAGAAGTTTGGGGTTTACTAAGGTATATTCCTGATGACCTGGTGGAGATGGGAAGACTATTGGAGACCTCTTGGATGTGGGGGCGTTTGATAACTACAACACCAGTGGGGACTCAGCAGTCATGGATCAGGGAGAAGAGCAAAACCACACATGGCCCAGGGATCGTTTACAAGCACTGACTCTGGAGCTTCTGACGGATCTAAGACTCGTACTCCTAAACCGTCAAGGACAAAAATGATCTAAACGGAGGCGGGAGAGGATGGCAGTACTGAACATGCAAGGGGAAGCCATGGATTTCAGGTTTCATCCTAAGGACCATGGGAAGGAATTGAGCAAGTTTAGTAAGTAGACATATATGCTGTAATCATGATAGTTTGTGTTACCAAGGAAGAGAAACGTGAAGAAGAACTACTACGAACTACTATCACTGAAGATGGACGTATGTAAACAATGTGGGAGACTATTATGTGGATAATATCTGAAGGCCTCAATCATGCAACAGTGTGTACTAGTTAGCTTCAGTGTCAACTTGACACACTTGGGTTGCGGGAGCTCAGTTGGAGAACTGTCTCTATTGGGCTGGCCTGTGGCCATGTCTGTGAGGTATTTTCTTGATTATTGAGTGATGCTGGAGGGCCCAGTCCGATGTGGGTGGTGCCATCCCTGGGAAGGTTGATGTCTGTTGTATAAGAAAGCAGGTTGAGACTGGGCCAGGGGAGCAAGCCAGAAAACAGCATTCCTCAATGGCCTGTGCTCCATGTTTCTGTCCTCCAGGTTTCTGCTGAGTTCTTACCTTGGACTCTCTAATGAACTGTGACCTGGGAAATGTAAGCCAAATGGACCCTTTCCTCCCCATTGGTCAGAGTATTTTGCCACAGCAATTGACGGCAAACCAGGACACACAGGTTTTACTCAAATGCAGTGATTTAAAAATAATTGCCCATGAATTTGTTCTTTGGCAGTTTCAGGCAAGTGTATAATGCACTCTGGTCACTGTTGCCCCCAACCTCTTCTGTCCTACCTCTGTCCATTGCCCCCTTTTCCTGGTAAGTTCATTTCCCACATTCATATCCTTTCATTTTATCTTGTGACCAATGGAGCTTAACTAGGGCTTTTTGTGTGACCAGGGATTTGGAACTATCTACTGAATGGAGCTGAGTGGGCTCACCAGTGGATATATACCCGAAGAAATTGATTGCCCCACCCCAGAATGCACTCGTAACCAATAGTTCAGCAGTAAGGAGGCTTCGTTGGCCTCTCTCCACTCATGTTTCATGGATGACAAGTCTTGTGTAGGTCCAGTGCATGTAACTATGAGATCCTAGTTACGATGGCTAGGTCATGCCTAGAAGACATTTCCCAGCCCTTCTCCATACCTTCTGTTTTTTGTACTCTTTCTGTCCCCTCTTCTTCAGCGATTCCTGATCCTTACAGGTCATGGCATAAACAAATGTTCTGTTAAGGCTGGGCACTCAGCCTTCACTTTTTCTTAGCACCTGGAGCAGTTGTGAGTCTCTGCATTCATCAGCACTCTTTGCAAAGAAAGGCCTCTGAGCAAAGCTGAGATTAGCTTTCATGATGACAGTCATTTACAAAGCATATGTTCAATGAAATCTAAAGATTTGATAAAGAGTTTTATATAATGTTTTCCAAGTAGACACATGGAAATTGTTAAAGATGGGTACAGACTTCTGAATTTCAAATGTCATTACAACCATTTATTCAGAGAGTGAATTCTGTGAAATATATTCTGTATGTACATGAGTATTCTCCTCTGTATAATGATAATTCCATACACTGTATGTAATTTGAAGAAGTCCTGATATAGGGTGCATGCTTCCAAATTAAAAACAGTGAGGGTCACACAAATGTGTAAACCCAGCAACTGGTAGGCTGAGGCACAGTGATGATGAATTGTAGGCTAGCCTCAGCTACATAGTGAGTTCTAGAGTGAAGTCTTGACCAGGTGTAACTTCACAGTAAAACCATGTCTCCAAGCAAGCAAGCAAGCAAAAAGTTAAAGGAGATGCAATTATATGTTGTTTTTTAGTTTTTATTTTTGAGAATTTCACACACATGTGTCATATTTGCATTATTTTCATCCCTCCAGGCCGCTCTCCAACTTCTCTCATGTTCCTGAACACCCTCTCAGTTTCTTGTCCCCGTCTTTGATTATCATTGCTTCGTATGTGTGTGTCTGTGTCTGTGTATGTGTCTTCACCTTGTTATGTCAGTTGGTTTTGTCATTATGCGTATCTCGTTAGACGACTATACTGTGGAGCTTTCGTTAGTGCAGTTTCACCATCATGTCTCCAATGCATTAACTAGGAGCAGGTGTCTTGTTCCTCTGTCTCTTACTTTCTTTCCATCCCTTTTCCATGTTGTTCCCTGATCCGTAGGTGCAGAGGTCGCATTGTAGATGTGTCACTTAGGGCTGGGAACCTCACAGTCACTTATTCTTTGTGTTTGGCCAGTTATGGAAGTTTGCTATAGTCTCCATCTGTTGCAAAAAGAAGTTTCTTTGATGAGTATCAAGGGATACTCTTTTCTGCTAATATAAGGTTCCATATGTAGAATACAGTAAGAAATTACATTGGTTTAGGGAAGTGACAGAAATAGGTTCTTCTCTTGGCTGTGTGTACTTAGCTGTGTTTTCAGTTCCACGCATGAATTCTCTCCCATTATGGGGGACTTAAGTCCAATTAGAAAGCTGTTGATTACCCCCAAGATAAAAGAGCCACTACTGCCCCAATAGAGGTATTTTGCTGGACTTGTGATTGATGTGGTTTGTAGACTTCACAGCTGGGTAGAACCACTGAATGCTTTCTTCTGTTGGAAGCTTGCATAGCGTAGTATAAAAAGTAGCAGAAAAATAAAATGGGTCCTGGATTTCCAGAAGGTGAGTAATGTAAGGCAGAGTTCTGTGACTCTCTGGCTCATTGCAGAGACTTAGGGTTTCTATGAGATCTTCAGTTTTTAATTTTGATATTTTAATAAAATGTTATGGGTTATGAAAGAGACAGAACACATTCTTAAAATGCCAGAAAAGCCAGGACATTAAAATGAATAGAACGAATATTTTTTTAAAAACCCTTGTGGATTAAGCAAAGGATTGTAGGAATAAGAACTTTATAAGCTTCATACTTAACTTTTATATACAAACACACACACTTATACATTCCACTTTGATGATCTTTTTGTGGCAGATCTCCCTGTAGTCCTCTTAGAACTCATCATATAGATCAGCTTGGCCTCGATCTCATAGAGATCCTCCTGCTTCTGCCTCCTGAGGCCTGGGATTAAATGTGGGCTCCACTATGCCCAGCTAGGTGACCTTTTTGAATTATCCACTAAAACTTTATAATCTAAAGAGTCTCAAATGATCCTACTCTGACTTTTCAAGGGCAGTGCAAGTAGACAGAGCCATGGCTTTTGAAGAAGACATTTGAGAGGCTCAGAGTTGTGTTTGTGTAATGATAATAATTCCTTGGTATAAGAACTCTGTGAGTTGGCTCTCCGAGGGCATATTCATTTATTCATCAATGTGTTAAATATTCATTCAACATCTACAGTATCAGTTACATCCCAGTAAGAAAGCAAAATCACATTGGGAGAGGGTCTTGCAGAGGAACTGAATGAAGATTGCAGTAAGGGAGCCATGATGTAATGATGTGCAGGTGCCACCATGAAGCTGGGAGAGAGAAGGAAGAGGCTCCAGTTGCTAAACAACAGGAGACCTTGGGTGTAATCAATATGGGCAGAACTGGTACTTTAAAATATTTTTAGCATGTGGGAATTATACATAGTAATGTCTTCCATTATGGCCTGTCCATACCTGTATATAATTTACTTTGGTCATATTCATCTCTCATTTCCCTCTGTTGCTCACGTATCATTCTTGCTGATGACTTTCTTCTTCCAATGTAATTCTCTATATGCCATCATAAAAACCAATGCTTCTAAAGGAGAAGATAATGTCCCACTTTGTAGAGGTGAGAAGTTTCTGAGGGATAGGATTTAGAGAAGAGGAATCCTTGCCTTTATTTGCATAACATTACTTGGCTCCTGTTGATATCATTAATGGGATTCTGTGCAGAAACTTTTGTATTGAGGAAAAATATTTGGAAGCAAGAATCAGTTGCTGATATCAGACCAGAAGGGAAAGATGAAAAGACAAGTCTTTCCTTTCATTCCTTTCCTTTCATTCATTGGTTTGTTGTTTTTCCGTATCCATGACTCTAGTTTTTAAAAGCTAACAGGTATCCAGGCCCATGGAGAAAATGGGCTTACAGCTGAGAGAACACAAGCTTGATACTCAGCTGAACCATTGTGCACCGCCAAATGCTAAACAGAGCTGTGTGCAAAGCAAAAAAGTGTCTGCCTTCATATCTTTTATTCTAGAAACAATAAAATAAAGGAGCAAATAAATGTACTACCAATAGTTACGAGTCCTCAAAGAAAATTAAACCAAAAAGAGACAGGTTGGGAAGTACAGAGGCTGCAGATGAAGTCTCTAATAGAAATGTTTTCTGAGGAAAGAATGATTTCATAGAGCTCACGAAACTAGAATTTCTATGAATACCTGATGTAGTCCTCTGCAAAAGAAGTTAGTTAGAAAATATCCTGTAATAAAGAGAGAAATATGGAAATCTAGACATGAAAGAGAGTACACAAGTCATGAAAATTATGTCTGGTTCCATTCCAGGTGAAATTTGGAGACACTGAAGAGTTTTTCAGTCTGATTTGCTTATCAAGAAAGTCATTTTGTTGTGTTGAGAGTGGATTGTAATGGATAAGTCAGAACATAAATGTTCACATATGTGTTTCCTTTGACATGAATTGAGTTAAAAAGTGAAGCAACCATTAAATGCCTGTAAATCTCTAGTAAAAATCGTATTTATGGTTTCTGTGGTATCATTAGAGTATGTAGCGCAGCTATTCTTACAACATAGTGACCGTTTGCGGATGCTAAATGTCCATCATTTTCTAGAGGGACCGCTTATGGTTCGATGCACCACTCAGCTCTCAGTTATCACTACAAACTATGTCCCTTTCACTAATGCGATTCCCTTAGATCTTATAGGTATCAAGATGTGACCCTTAATATTTTTCTTTTCACAGATATTTTTAATCATCCCTTCTTCACAGTCGTTAATTTTCTTTCAGCCTTTCTATATTTAGAATGGGATAAAACATAGCTTTTGAGTCCTGACATGTTCCCACTGTTGTTTCATCTGGAGGTGACATTTAGACACTGGAATGTAAACTTTCATGTTTGTGGGGTGTGTATGTATGTTTTCTAGTAATCTTCCAGGTCATGATTAGAGGAAGGACTAAGTCAGGATCTAGAGACAGCAACTTATGATAACATATCGCGCTTAAGTAGGACAACATCCACCCTCCTCCAGTTATCTTAAAGAACTAGCAATGATAATGAATTGTCACAAGAAAAATAAGCAAACTTAGAGGACACATATTAAAAATATCACGGGAGTTTCTATGGAAATTTGACTAATACAGTTAAAGAGTTCCAGAAGTTCTAGGAATTAAGCCAACAACAATGGCACACACCTGTAATTTCAGCCCTGGGGAGGCTGATGCAGAGGGATTGTGGGTTAAAGACTAGCCTGTATTATCTGTGAGGCCAAGACCAGCCAGAGCTTAAATAATGAGACTCCATCTTGAAAAATCAAATACAGAGTACATAGCATGAACATAGAACATAGCATGTGCAAGGTCTTCATCTGTCCCCAGCATGGCAAAAAGTCACATCATGTGACATTTACAAGCTGGAGAGATAGGAAAATCAGTCAAGTATTTACGTTTGTACTCTGCTGTACATACCTTTAACGAGCTTGCTTAGTTTGCAATTCTGGAAATGTCTATTCTCTGTTCATTACCTCCATTAATCTCTAGAACTTTTAAAGATTAATTGTACTTAACTAAAACACTTGTATGCACACATACAGACCCCCACACAGACACAGACACACACATAGACACACGCCATGTTTAGTTCTTAGTTTCTTAGTAATTGGACTCTCTTTTTGTCCCTCTATTACTCATTTGTTGTTTTTTTCACCTAAAGTTATGAATTAAGTACAGGTGATGACTTCTAGTGTAATTTAATTTTCAGGGATGGGAACTTGGGTTCTAAGGTAATATTTTATGGGAGAAATGTCCAAAGATCTAAGTATCTGTTGAAGATGCTAGGGATCGGAACTGTACTTCAAGAATATTCTACTGATCACAAAGTTCATAAAGCACCTAATGCAAAGAGGGATATTCAGTGCTCCAAACATGATGCATGGAGTAAAGGCAGAACTTTCAAACCCACTTCCAGGTGATTCTTTCAGTAGTATTATGTGTCCATAGGCAAGTTGCCTAATCTAAGACTCAGTATCTATTTCTAGATTCAAACTTACCACCTGTAGCTAGAATTCTAACAAGAATATGCCTCTAATCCTATCAGAGTAAACAAAGTGCATACACTTAAATATAAACATTTAAATATAAGTTGTAGAGAGATAATTCCATGGTAAAACATCATTAAATTTCTTGGACAAACAAGATATAACCTGGTTCATGGTTGATAGTTAATGTAAAGAAAAATCTTGTTAACACTATTCCTTAGGAAAGTGGTATCTCAGGGGATACAATTTTAAGAAACAAGGCTGGTATTCATGATCTCTACACATAAAAAAATCTAATATTAAGAAAGGGTTGTATAATTTGATCCTTCTCTGGTACAGCTTTTAAGTTACAACAGCATAGCCATGCAAAATGCTGAAATTAATTTGCAGCTTACTTAATAAAACAAAACAATCTTTCAAGACTTCTTTCGACAGTTAGGTGAAATCATATAGCCATTGAGATATCTATCACTCAAGTCTCTACAAAGCTAATTTTAAGAAATAAATCTGTCAGAAGATACATACTTACACACAGGCATACACACATACCCAATTTGAAAGCAAATACTGCATTTTCTTGTCTCTGTTTCATTTTGGTTGGAAATAAAACATGAGATATCCCAGTCACTATGAAGATGTAAGTAGCTCATACAATATAAATTTAAATTTCATAACCTTTGTCTAAACATTTAATTTCATATTATTTCTGATTATTCTTCTGTTTCCTTATAAATCTCAATGGACAAAATATTCAAGAATGACATATCTGTACGAGACCATTTCCCTGATGCTTTATTTTGTTTTTATTCAAAGAGAAATTCTTTAGGATTTAAGATATTAAGATAGCACATGACCATTTATTCCAAACATTTAAATTGCTCAAAGGGGCCTGAGAAGTCTTAAGAGACTGCCTCTGTAGCATTATATGGGCAACACTTTGAAGACCATAAGCACGCCTTGGTGCTTCCCACACAACTCAAAGGCATGTATTTGCCAACAGTTAACAAGAAAAGACTCCAAACCACATATTATATTTTATAACTTTTCAATTTAACCCTATAAATGAGAAGCAGAGTCCTATTTCATGCAAGATTGGTATGTACCCAAGCCCAAGCCTTGCCAGCATTACAGGCAAGATTGGCTGTCGCACAGATTTGCCTTCTGCTTTCTTTTCAATAAAATGAAAATTTAAATGAATAGATGCAGTTGTAGATGCTGTCAACAATATTTTCACTGTATTTTTATGATACAGTAGCTCTTATTTTGAATGATTTATCTCCTAATTATCTGTGAAATCAGTGTGATTAAACACCGTGCTTCAATCATGGGTTTCATGTAAATAATCTAATTAGCCACACTCTTGCTCCAAAGGGCACCTCTGCAGAATTTCTGGACTTTAAAGACAGAAACCTCTCCTTTTTGTTCTCTCAGAGAAGGCTATGTCTTTTTTTATATCATCTGCATGAGAATTATGAATTTTAGTCTCCGTCCCATATGGCTTGAGACCAGCCCAGGTTCTTTCATTTACTCATGAAGTTACTGTGCCTTATTCTCTGTTTTAACTACCCTGACCTTCTGGGTGATATAGGTGGAGGCACATAACTTTGTATTAACATTTGGAAATGACTTTTATCTTTTGGAACATTTATGGTTTCATTTCAATTACTTACCCATTTGGAAGATTATGAAGCTGAAGGCTAAACTATCCTGTAGCAATGGTTTAATGAGCGCACTAAAGGTCCATAAAGGTTCTGCTCAATAGTTGTTTTCTTAATATTTTATTTATTATTTTAAGTATATGAGTATATTGCCTGCATGCGTGTGACGGCACCCATATATCTTGCAGTGCCCATGTAGGTCACAAAAGGGCATTAGATTCCCTGGAACTGAAGTTACAGATGGCTATTAGCTGCTGTGTAGGTGCTGGGATTCAAACTCCTGTCCTCTGCCAGAGCGGCCAGTACTCTTAATGGCCGAGCCATTGCCCAGTCCCAATAGGTTTTTTTTTTTTTTTTTTTTTTTAGGTGTGTGTGTGTGGTTTTGTTTTTCTAGTAGTAGGTGTAGGAACAGAGTAATGACAATATAAGATAAATGACTAAAGTTTAATGTAAAAGTTCTATGTAATCTTTGATCCTGAATATTTCAAGGAATTATCTTGAAAGGCAACACGTAGATATTTAGAAAGGAACAAGAATTTGTAAAGAATTCCTTTATTGGAACTTTATTGCTGGCATAGTATGTGTTTTAAACCTGGCCCATCTAAATTTTTCTTTTAGCTTCTGCACTTATTTAAATTCAATTTTCAGTTCCACAGATATTCATATTCTAGAGCATACTGATGTTTCTCTTAAACCTTTTAAAGAAACCTAAAGAATTCATACTTAAGAAACTTGAAAGGGAATGCTGGCCATCAGCCGCTTGTAGTAGCAGAAGTCATTCAAATTGTTGATTCAAAGCAAAGTCAGAGCTTCCTTTAAGATGTAGTTTAAGTTTTATTTTTGAGTGGGACGAGTTTCTCAGGCGTGCTTAAGTTGTAGATTGAAAAACAGAGTTAACGTTACCATTTGTTTGAATAATTTAGGTATTTTTGTTCTGACTTTGCATTCCTCTAAATTGCTTCCAGCTAAAATGTGGCTTATTTCTGTGCACAGGGCCAAATTATCACAGTCTAAATCCCAAGAATCTTTTAAACTCTTTTTTTCAAAGCAGCCAGAAGAGGGTATACTCAGCAAAAAAGCTCTTTTAGTAACATAAATGCTAAGTACCTCAGACTTGGGAGGAGCAGAGTAAACAAAGCAGTGAAAAGGGAAAATATATCAGTAAAATCTGAGAGTTCCATGAACTTTCCTTGGAGAATGTTGAAAGGCAGCAGAGCTGATTCCAGTTCAGCAAGATTGTTTTATTTATTCTGCTTATCTCTGGTCAGAACTAATAGTCTTAATGGTTTTGAGAAGTCCTAACTTGTGCTGGGTTGATGAGGCTATTTGCAGATTAATATACCTATTTACAAATGATCATATTTCCTCTGATCATTTATAATGTATACACTGTGAGTTGTTGGAAGATTTGCTGTCTAGTGAAATAAATACCATCTTCTTTCCATTCCTCATAGCATATTGTCCTCATGTCAAGCAAGCATATGTGAATGCCTTTCCAAGTTTGGCTGCTCACTCACAGATATCTTTGGGTCCCCTGGCCAGGACATATGATAACCACACGCACACACAAATGAACTACACAATTCCAGATTTTGATGGCATGTCTTTAATTTTAGATTTCATAAGGTTTAAACAAATAATTGTAAAGAAATGGAAAATAAAGTGGAATGTAGTTATAAGGAAACAGATTGGGTAGACAAGAACACTTTGTTTACATATAATTAAGCATGCATAAGGGCTGGCTGAAGCAAAGAATCCAAGAATTATATAGTCTTCAAATCTTACTGTTTTAAATCAGCTAGCAATTCTACCCTCTGATGAAAAGACTCAGTAAACAAGAGTGTAGCCAAGTAGCTCGGAATCCCGAGCTCTCATTTGCTTCATCCAGAGTTTAAACTTCTCCCTTTTGCATCTATGGAACTGAGAATGGTACCAGAATTTGGTTTGAAAGTTTCCTGGGTGATTTTAATATTTACTCAATGTTGAGAACTAAAATTTAGAAACCAGTAGTTATAATCCTTCAGCCCATTTTCATAGGCTGTGGTAGAACACAGGCTTCGCCCCAAAGGTTTAGTTTCATTAGGTTTTTGATAGGAACTAATAACTTACATCTGAACGGGGTCCTAGGCTAGGCAACACTGGTGCTGCAGATTCAGAGACAAAGCTTTGAGAGTCACTCTTGTGAATAATCTGCTTTGCTTCGAAAAAGCACAGTAGCTGTGTATCCATGCACAGTTTGGGTGGAGGGGTGCTTTTTTTTTTTAAGTATAACACAATGGCACTTGTCAAAGTGAAAAGTGAGATTGACCATATGTTTGAACTTGAAAAAGATGATTATGAAATAATTATACAACTCAAATCTGTTTCCAAAGGATGAATCAATTAAAACAACAACAACAACAACAACAACAACAAAAACCCCACATTTATTTGGAGAAAGAAGTTCTGTAACATCTAACTCCTACCTCTAAAGGGATATAATGACTGTCTGTTGGTTTGGCAGATGGAAAGGCTTCCCCAAACAGGGAACTCCTCAGTATTAAAGATGATTCAGGCTTGAACAACCCAGTACACGTGACAGCACCCAGCTGTGCGTCATGATCAGCTTAGTAGGGCCCATGTGAGGAATGAGACGCCTTCTGTGAGTGGAACTGCAGAGGACATGCTATGCTGATTTTAGAATGCTATGAGGCTAAAAAAAGTTCTGGATTGTAGCTAATGGATAAACTAAGGGAAACGTGACTGGTTTAGGATGACTCTGTACTCTGGGGCATGAAGAACACAGCAGAGCTTCCCATGGACAAGATATGAATCTGAGTAAAAGGGCCATGGGGTTCTATCAGGGCCTCACATAAAATGTCTTAGATGGGTGAATGAACTGTGGCAGAGAGACAGAAAATGGATTTCTGGATCCACTGAACATGGATGCAGTTGGTCATGAGTCTTTGGAAAGTAAGACACTGGCATTGAGGACCTGGAGGCATGACTCCAAGTAACAGAGAAGAGGACAGGACTGGAAAACATTCATATAAACTGAAATAAGATGAAGATCATCAAATGCTTGAGAAAGGTTATATGATTAGCAGAATCATTTTCAAATGTCTTTTCTTACTTTATTTGCAATGAATGACACCTAGACTCCTTCATTACAGAAAAAAATCATGGAGAGGCTTACAATATTAAGCAGTGCTCATAATCCCTTGTATCACAATAACATTTTAACAATATGCCAGATTAGATAATAGAGACTTCTCCCAGGTGTCTTAAGAATCTACTGAAAAATCTTAATTCTTAAAATTTTCCCATTATACATTCAATTGAATTCCTTTCAAAGAAATAAGAATAGAAATGCAGAGTTGCAGTATGTCGAGAAGGAGGGGGTAGGTGAGACGGGGTAGTTTGTATAACGCTGTGGAGTTGCTGATCTACTTCTAATGCATATATCATAGCATTTTTTATCATTTCATTATTTTATGTGTATGTGGAGGCCATTTGACTGTGGAGGCAGCATTTGTCAATAATTTACAAGACTGCGAAAATACCGAACTTCTACTTTGCTTAATTACTCCACTATTTCAAGAAAAAAAGTAATTCCAATTGCATAACTTGGATGTACCCCAAACTATGAAATTACCAACACTTACTTGTTTCTTTCTGACTTGTACCATCATGTTGGTCTAGTACATTTAGCAATAACAGCAAAGAAAATAAATATGGAAAGTCAGGTCCCTGGGTGTATTCAGTTCACATATGTACTGCTATAATAGTCATAACACATTTAGGGTCTTGTTTAATTTGATATGATCCTGTGTACAGTTACTAAATGAAAAGTGCTATCTTGAAAAAGAAGAAATGCAAATTGACTGACTATTATATAGTGTAGAGAACATCCAAGGTTAGGAAGAATTTTCTCTTCCTGTGTTTTCTGAATAAAGATCCCTAAAACTCGGTAAACCTGAAATAGTTGGATTCAAAACCAGATGAATCATATGAATCAAAATGATTTTTAGTAGATCTTTTTCGTGTTAAGATATGAGGAAATAACAGAACTGTGGTATTTTTTATTATTCGTTCTTAAAATTTCCCCCTTTCAAAATATAGCACATAAATGAAGCTAAATAGTTTATTGCTTTAATTATGTAAACAGAAGAAGGTAGGAAGATTATGAAAAATAAGAGATAAAATCTGAAGTGGGTAAAAATAATAGGTAGTAGATGTTAAATCCTACAGATGGATGTTTGGTAAAGACACAGCAGCTGTTAAGAAAGAGGCCCAAGAGGAATGTTATTCCTTTCTGCAATCAGAGAAAGCATGTAGTAATCATGTACACATGTGTGTACTTTGTAACATTCTGATACTAATCACTATGTATTTCTATATATGTAAATAGCAGATAAATGAATAAAACCTCCATGTGTGTGTACTTAGCTTCATGAGTCTCCTCAGTCAGATATACAGATAAATAAACACAGAGAAGCTAATTGAATATGAATGAGAACCTATGTTAAAGTACCATGGATCAAAAATTGGCTGCCGCAGGTATGGAAATCAAGCACTCATGCAATAGGTTGTAGTGTTTTTCTCACTCTATTATTGAAATTAGGAGTTGGTCCAAAGCATAAACATTAAAGGGCTGAGTTACTGCAACATGATCTTCTCTGAGATGCTCAGAGGGCCACCGTGAAGCTCTGAAAGAAGAGGCCTCGTAGCAGCTCAGCCAGCCCCAAGTGACTCTGATAGGAAGGGAGAGGGGCAGGCATGGCAGTCTTCTTGTCTCTCCCATCTGATATTTGTTTTGCTTTGTTTTGTTTTTCAGTTCTAGGGAGTAAATCCGGGGCCTTGCACATGCAAGGCAAGCATTCCACCACTGAACTACATCCCTGACAGCAGCATCTGAGGTTTGGATTCTAGTACTAATGACTACACTCACTATAAGGTAATATGCTGAGACAGAGCCCTGGCTATGGGAAGCCTTGGCATATTCACATAGATGACTGAGTGCATGAGCCGGGACACATGAGCTTTCCACTCCTTGGACTGTCCTGTTTCCTTGAGAAAATAATTTTTTGATCCGACATCTAATTCTCACAGATGGTATTCTTTTATCTTCATCTCTCAGATGTACCTTTCTGCAATGATCAAATTCACAAATGAGAACATCCCGAGGAAGAAATCTTTCTCACCAATCTTTCATTCCTATATTAGAACCACATGATATAAAATTAGCTCCTGGAAGATGAAGACCATTCAGTGGAATGTCCAGGATTTCAATGGCTGATCTCATTTACTCCCCGGTGGAGGTGATTTCCTGATATGACTACACATTGAACATAGGTTATTTGTGGTTATTTCACAAGGCTGAGGTCATTAGTTTTGTCAGTCTTTGCAAAGTGTGTGAGTAAAACCTGTTTTATATTGTGGGAAGGCAGGCCCCAGGAAATAGTGTCCTTCACGATGCTTATTTGAAACATAATTTTGAAAATTTAATAAAAAATCTGTGCCATACTGATTTAATGTGATCATGATTGGACTGAAAATGTACATGGCTTTTGCAAGTGCATTCTTCTCTGTAGTTTAATGGAACTGTTAAAGCAGTTGAAGTTTCTTCATTTCCTTTACCACCTTCCCCAAATACCTCATATGTCATTCTGTTTTAGGCATTGATTTAGAGAAACTGCAAATACTGTTGGTTTATAAAATGGGCTTTCATCTTAGAATGAAGTGAACCAGAACACAAAATTTTAAAAAACCCAAGCATTTATTTTTTCCACAGCTAGCCACATAATATTTTAATGATTTGATCCATTTGCTTGCAAGATATATTCTGTAAAATAGACACAAGCTAAACACACCCTTCAGTAATGGAGCTGTTCATGAGTCACATTTAACTGATGGCATGGCTTCATTTGTTCAAGAATTTTGTCTTCTCTCAGTTTTAGTTGAGAAACAACGGCATGGTGTGGGAGAGGCGGGACTTTGAAACTCCAGGGGACACCAGTCCTGAGGGAGTGATTAGGTGTATGGACCTTTAGTTTCCTAACTGGGAAAAATGAAGGTACTCTGAGCTGTTTTAATTTAGAAACAGCGTGTATAAAATATCTCTCTCGGAGTCGCCTCTGGGGTATTCGAACCTGATTACCAATTAATCGTAGTGATGTTCGATTTTTGTTTTCTATCAGAATTTCCACATAATTCCAATACGAGCTCATAAAAGACTGGTGTGAGCCCATGAGATATTGGCCAAGTGTGCGTGTGACTTTCCACTTCCGGTTACCTGCCATCTATCCTGCGATTGATTGACAGGGAGAGAGGCCACTGGCTGGTAAGTGCGGCACAGCATGAGGGTCTGTCTTCCATCCATGGGCCTGGGGTCTCACCCTGGAACCAGTAAAGGGACATGCAGTTAGAAGACAGACAACTGCGGGGTAGAGGCAGCTTTGCTATGCCAAGGTGAACTGTTTTCTTTCTTCTAAAAGGTCAAGTTAATTCTAAAAGAAACAAAGAGAAAAACAAAGGTTCACAACATGTCAGAAATAATATTTAAACATTGATAAGGTTGATTGATTATTATTTTCTTCTCTTTTCTTGTGGCACATTTCGTGAACACTTCTAGAGAACATGCTGGCTCACATTCCCTGCTCATTACTAGAATTTATTGAACCTAGAAATTAATATTGACTGGGGCAAAGCAGCCCCTGACTTCTCCTGCAGGTCAATAAATCTGGTGGTGGAAGAACACCAAACAGGAATTGGTACCTTTTCCCTTAGCAGTTAGAGTCTTTTTTCCTTTGCCCTAGAAAGAATGTCAGCGCAGCTGCCTGCTTCCAGTGGGCCTATCATGTTTTTAAAAAATTTAGTAGCTGGCCATTTAGAGTCTGTTTCCAATTTACATTGTGCACTAATAAGGACCTGAATATAAAATTTCTCTCAGAAGCATAAATACATGTAGGTAGAATGACGCCAAAGCCTATTTATCACAGTTAAATTTCATAAATAATGCCAGAAGAGAAAGGAGAACAAATTTAATACACATGACACCAACCTAGAAAATGTATATATTTAAATATGCATTTGGAAAGATATAACTGAGATGCAGTTAAGCCCTCCAATCTTTATGAATATTACTTCTTTTTTCTGAAAATTAAATGTATGAATTGACCTTTCAGTCATCTGGCACTTCTGTGAGTCAAGAAAAAGTGAAAGCCTTTCAAATTTAGAAATAGTAGGTCTGAACTCTGTGGAAAAACTACTTAAGACTCAAAACAAGAAGTAACAAGGAAGCAATACATATCATTCCTTTAAAAAAAGTTTTTTTCCAGAGCTATTTGCTTATATATCAGTGAATAGTGAACACAGATTTGTGTTTGAAGCTTGATCTATGGAGATAGGGGGAGAGAGACGGAAAAGAAAAGGAGGGGAGAGAGGAAGTAAAGAGAGACAAAGGTAGAAAAAGAAAAACAGACTGAGAGAGGGGCAGAGAGAGAGAGAGAGATAGTGGTGATGCCTTCTGTTTGTCCTCATAAGAACAGCTGTCTGTATAAAAGAGCCTTCACCTCTATCTCGTCATATTATCTCTGGAAAATGTTTATCTCAATCATTTTGAGATATTTTCTATAAGTATATTTCTGTATAGTCTATAACTGAATTCTCAGGAGATTCCCCGCTGAGAACTATGCTGATACAATGGATTGGGCCTGATAATCCTTCTTTACAAGAGTCAGACTGTTTGGTGAGGCCTTTTATGCAGAAGGAAGGACACTGGGAGATGGAAAATGGACAGCTGTATGGGAAGTCTAGTGCTGGCCATCGCTCTCCAATTCAGCCTCTAGGACTATGAGAGAAGGAATTAACTCAGGAAGTCCTTGATTTGAAACTATATCTATAAACTGTGGAATGAAAATTATTTTGTGAGGCATCTTGAGAAAGGCAGAGCACTCTCTGATCTTGCACTTAGAAGGCTTATAATTCTTCCTTTTATCCTCTTCCTATTTCATTTTAATTATCTGGATTTTTTTCTTCCTTCCCTTTATTTGATCATTCCCTGTTGGATTACAGAATATCAGCTCCCCTTGCTATCAATCTTAAAAGACCTCAAATAGAAGGTTCTGTGCTAGGAGCCACAAATGAGAGAGAACATCCGTCCTTAGTTTTCCTGATTCTTCACTTGACAGAAAAATTTCTAGATCTACCCATTTACCTGCAGATGTCATGAATTTGTCTTTCTTTACTGCTGAGTAGAACTCCATTGTGTAAATGTACCACATTTTCATATTTTTTTAATGAGTACTTGTCATAGGGTAATATTACAGTTTGATGATTTGCCTGGGTTCTAAACACCACCAGTTTCAGTGGGACATTTCTATCACAAGTGCTGGCTGGTGTATTCCAGTCACCAGCATAGCACCTAACACTCACAAGCAGATTCTCAATTTGTTCTGGGACTGACACTGGAGATAAATAGTGAACAAAATCTGGTAATCAGTGTGCATGGTTTCTTGCTCATTCATTTTTCATTGATTCGTGGGACAATCATTTAAGGAGCATCTACTACCATGGTTGGAACAATAAGTTGCAAACTTGGCTCTCAGACTTAAATTCCAGTGAGCAGAGACTGACTCTGAGCATTCAAATGCACATGCTCCGTGATCTAGACACTTGTACAAGGTGAGTGTAGCAGAAACCTGTGAAGTGTGCAGGTGAAAGGAGTGTGGATAAAGAGGAAAGCCAGTCCGAGAAGTAAGCCCAGCTGTTTACCTTTGGGAACTGGATGAGCACGGAGAAGTTCCAGGGTTCCATATTCCATCATTTTACAGGAACAACAATTCCTGTTGGAGGATGTTCATTGCTAAAGAATCTGGAAAGTGAAGCAAACACATTTTTGCGTGCTTGTGCATGTGTATGTGTGAGTATGCATGTGTGTGTACACATGTGCACACATATATTTTTTCCTTCCCAGAATGGAGAATGTGCCCACTGCAACACCTTGCTCTGACATTTCCTCCTCAGTAATGTCACATTTTTAACTGATGTTGTCATTAGGGGGCACCAGGGAAAACAGAGAGTACTCTCTGTGAAATTGTCTCACGAATGCAAAGCAAGACAGCTAAGTGATAAGATAAGGTAAAAGGCTACAGGAAGGAAAGACACTTGTGGTGGCTGGCGTATCAATGACAGAAAGAACAGAAACGCAGAAAGGAGGGGACTCAAAACTGTGGAAGGGACAACAGCTCAGGAGACCGTGGGAAAGGGCCTGGAGTTTGGCAGAGTTGGGGATTTCTCTTTCTATCTGAACAGGAACTTCCCAATGATGGAAACAGAGGAGACAACCATAGAAAATTAATCTTTGTGATAAAAGGGAATAGAAAATGACTTCTCAAAGGAAAGGGAAAAGGACAAAACATTGACCCGTTGGCTGTTGCTGGAGCTGACACATGCTAGGTGCTTTTAAGTACATAGGTTCAGTCTGCTCAGTGAAGCAAGAGTCGTTATCATATGCCAATTTTTGTCATCTGCATTGTGAAGGTTTCTGTCTCCAGAGCTGCTGTGGAGTGTTCAGCAGAGCCATACTGGAAATCCCCAGATTTTCTCCCAGCTATATTTGCTTTTTCTATATGAATCTTGCTGTTACCCTCCTAGACCCTCATCAGAGGCCCAAGTCAATGCAGCCTTCTGATTGTGGATTGAAACCTCTCAACCATGTGCTGTTAAAACTTTTGTCTTTATAAGTTAATCGTCTCAGGCATTCCTTCCCAGTGACATGCTAACAAAGGAAGAATCAATGCTCAAAAATGTAAGAAATCATTCAAACATCACCTCGCTGGATCACGGGATAGTTTTGTCCGAGTCATATTTCTCCTTCTCCACATCCCAGTCTCTACTGTGGCTGTCACAGTTCTTACTTAAATGCAGGCATTTAGGGTGCTCACTTGAGGGATGTGGATCACAAAAAGTGACAGTTGCCTATTTTAGTAGAGAACTCAAGGCAATGTTCCTGGACTGTGTTAGCCAGAGCACTGTCTGATTAATTGACTGATGGGGGTCTCAGCTAGCTAGCTAGCATATATGTGTCCTCTGGTACACATGTAGTCTACCTTTGCTCTTGGCTGAATCAAAGGTAACAGTTCTGGTTTTGATCCCTCAGGCTGGGAGGTTAAGGCATTCATATCGGCTGGTTTTAGTTTGTGTTTGGCCATTAGGAAATTCTTTTAAATTTGGAACAATAGGGAAAGAAAAGTCAGGATACATTAACAATCACTTTGTGTCCTTTGTCTCAGGAGATAAGGGAATTCTTACTGCTATTTCTAAAGCTACAGAAGCTCCAAAGTTCCCTGCCTGACCTTGGGCCATCTACTCTACCGTGCAATATCCTTAGGTGGCTCCAATGTACTCACACCCACACCTGAGAACAACGGGATTCTTTTGCCACAGTGAGGGAAGGTTGATGTGTATGACTCAAATGCGTTAACTCATTTCACCCTTGGTTGGTTATCTTTATCTTTACCAGTTATTTCTTGGGCCCTTCACTTCATTACTCAATTTTTGTTCCCTGAAAGTCTGCACCTTAGTCAAGTAGAGGTTAACAAAAAAACTGAAATTTTATCTTAGAGCACTTTCTCTAAAGAGAACCTGCTTATCTTGTAGATTATCAGGTTAAATGTAAAGTAACAGGTCACAAAGGGAAAGCATCCTTCTACCAGTCAGTCATGCAAAGAATGTCAAACCTAAATTGTGTTATTTTTTTCCTTGACCATAAGAATGGTGCTGGCCAGGGAGCAATTTATGTAGATGTAATTCTATATTTGACCCAAATTTAAGCACACAAAGAAAACAATGAATATGTCAGGAAGGCAATGTAGAGAAATCATACAAGCTACAGCGATAAGCCTGTATGGTCCCTGCTAGATATGAAACACTGTGATAAAGTTAGATGGTGTTTCATAATCATTATAGAAATCTGGTGCAATAGGCCTGATTCATAAGTTCAGATGAGGAAACAGGTTCAGAGAGTTTACACAATTAGTTCAAGTCATAGTAAATAAGCTCAGAATGTGGAATCTGAGCCCCATTTCTTTTCTGCATCATGCGTCTTCAGTTTTGCCAAGTTCAAAATAAACTGTGAACTTTAAAAAACATTGGTGTAGAAACTGCATTTGAACCCTTATCATTTGGAATTACTCTGAGATACTATTTAGCAATTGATCAATTTCACTTAGAAGGAAAGATTTCTGACTTCTCTTGAAAAGTGGGGAATGCAAACGAAGCAGATCTGCATCCTGCAAATGACGCAGTCTCCTGCTTACCAAGAGGCATGTGTTCTCCACCTTACAACAGCCCTGCGTTCCCTCTGTGTCTTCCTAAATTACTTTAATGTGTCTGCATCATGATTTATGTTGTCTGTCTGGTCTTGTATGCACATGAGACACTTTCTATGTGTTAAAACCTGGCATGAATTCTTAGAAGACTGAGATTCTATGTCTATAAGTAGACAATACCTAGAAGAAAATTACTGAAGATGGAGGATCATGGTTCAAACCCCAGTTCTGTAATGGTCTAGATTTGTGATATTGAGAAGTGACTTAGGTATTTTTGTCTGCTGCCCCCTTATAAAATGGATGTATCTCTGGCACTTTCCCACTGTCCTCCATGCTCCTTTTTGAACACAGAATATTTATTTATGAACAGGGAAAAGATAGTTCCTATCATCAGTGTATGTATGATGATAAATATACACATTTTGAGTGACATAGTTATGTTATATATTATATAATTATTTTAATATCAGTACATATTAATTAAAATTCATTCAAGAAATAGATAAACTAGGAAAGTACTGTTTGATACTTGGGAATTTCTCAAACACACTGATATTTTTTTCTAGGAAGTTGAACATAGTATGTAGTATCTAAACATACAATGGAGTGGTGAGTATACTTATGCACAATTATATATATATACATATATTTATATATATTCATTTTACTAATCCTTTTCTTTTAAAGAATTCTGACAAAACATGGTGATAAAACTCCAAGTTAATTAATTCAGTAGCCAATTAATTCTTTCATTTAGAATCTATCCAAGATGGCCACACTAGCTTCAACATGCTCACAATCTAGTCAAGAGAATGAAGGCGTGGGAACAGCATAGACAAAGTCCATTCTACCAGTGGCACACCTGGAAATCATACACTTCTCTTTTTCATGTCTCATTGGCTGAGCAACAGTTTTTTTATTCTAAAACAAGCAGAGAAAGTGGCAGAACCCTGAGAAATGACCTTGCAGAGAGCATGTCTGTTTAGATGTCTTCTTTGTGCTGCACAGGACTTATTTGACATTTACAGTTGGACCAAAAACAGTGCTCCCTACTTAGAATAAACATCCTCTGATAAGTAAGAGAGTCCGACTCAATTGCTGATTTCATAATGGTTTCTTGAAAAGTTGGATTTTTAAAAATCTTAGTGTGATTCCTTTGGTAAAATACTTGCAATAATTTACTTACATTGTTATCACAATGAAGCAGTTTTCATTGATGATGATAACTTGGGTTACCTTTCAAACTCTTTGGATCTCATCTTCTGGCACTTAGTCTCACACTGGCCTTTGTCTTTGTGACAATTATACTTGTACCAAATACAACAGTGGTCTCCTATGTCCAGAAAGCTGCTACATTTCAATGAGCTCTCAACCCAAGAACCACATAAAGAATGGCAGGCCTGCTCTCCCATCTCTCTTTGATTCCCCTCAACCTAAAGTATGTGCCTCTCCTTTAGCTGTAGTTTCATTATCCTTGGTTCTAATTACCCCCTAACCAACTGTGATTAAAGTGGAAAATTCCTGAATACAAAAGGATAAATTTTAATATACGACCTGTCCTGAGCAGTCTGAGGAAACTTGGGGACATACATTGGAACCATCTCCTTGTCTGGAGTACTCATGCTGAATCGCCTATCTGCTTACCACTTAGCCATCTCTGTTATCAAACCCACTGTTTCAGGATTGCTTTGCATGTTTCCTAATAATCCTTATAGTGTACCCAAATGCCATCACAAAGGCATTGTTTGAACTCATATCATGCCAATAAGAAGGTTCAGTAGGGGTTGGGGAGATGGCTTAGTGGACACGGTGCTTGCTTCACAAGTATAAGGAACAGAGTTCAGCTCCCAGGCAGTCACGACAAAGCTGGGTGGGCATGGTAGCTTGCCTGTAATCCAAGTGCCCAGGTGGTTGACAGAGGGGATACTTACAGCAAGCTGGCTTGCTAGACTAGTTGAATCTGTGAGCTCTGGGTTCATCTATAGTCCCTGCTTCAGTAAATAAATTAGAGTGCAAGTGAAGAAGATACCTGAAGCCAACCTCTTGCCTCCACGCACATACATGTGTATGCACACCTACACTCACGTGGGTCTACATAGAATGAAAATGCTTATTCACACACATGCACATCACAGATGCACACCACACATGCACACACATACACCCATAAGCAGCAGCAGCAGCAACAAGATACTCAGTAGAGTAGTTGAAACTATTTTAGGACAAGAAGAAAGGGACCGAGGTGGGGGTGGAATACATATTACCTCAACTTTTGAACAGTGCATTATTATAATTGTTCTGTCTTTCTATTAACTCTTTTTAATCTCTCAGTATGACTAGTAGACTTCGTAAATGATATAGGAAAATAAAACAATATGTACAGAGCTCCATACTACTATATTTTCAGGGTCTAATACCTACTCTAGGTCTTAGAATTGGGGTTGGGCATGGGATATTTTCAAATTTAGAAGTTTAAAAGTAATATTCTAGGGGTGGGTGTGGTGATGATCACCTTTCACCCCAACACTGAGGAGGTAGAGGCAGGGAGATCCTGTGAGATCAAGGTCAGCCTGGTCTACACGGTTCAATTCAGGCCAGCTGTGGCTACAGGGAAAGCACAAAACATTTGCATACTGCCATACAGTTCTACTTCTTATGCCCAAGAGAAGCACTGTGAGCATACAGATGTGGACTATTAATAAAAATTAGATTTCGGTGCAAAAGCTGGAGTTTGGCAATAAGTATCCGTGTATGTTTCACAAATGAATCTGTTGAATGAATGTGGGGAGGCAAAAATCCAGTTATTTGGCCAGATGGTAAATCATTTGCTTCTCTTTGTTACAGAAATTATTGCTTCAAGCTAGAGTTCACAGATGAATCCATCTCAAAGCCCTCTAAAACATTTAAACAGCAAAGGGTAGCTCATCCCTCTGATCCACTCTGCCTAATTGTAATACACTTTTCTGTATGTATTCATAGTTGTGTTGACATAAGTATGAAACTTACTATGGGCTTGCATCTTCTCCTCAGAGGAGTAGATAATCCCTCTTCTCTCAAGGGCATGCTACTTGGCATGGGCTGTGGCTAGGAGCTTACTAAATGTTACCTATTTGCACATAAGCTGCAGGTCCTTGGAGAATTGACAACATGAATACAGACATGGCGAAAGAGCAGACCATTTTCCTGTAGTTGTAGTTGAGGTTGGCTTACAGATGAATTTCTGACTATACTCATGAAAATGGATTACAAATGTTTTTGGTATACTTAAGTTCACGATGCTTCCAGTAACTTCAGCAGTGTGGGAATGGCCTACGTATATAGTAACAAAAGACTTTATTTCCGTCTTGAAAACATCCTGCGCCTAGGTGGAGGTTATGTATGATTTGGATTGCTCTGTCCCAACAAGGAGACAGTCTGTTACATTTTAAGCTTAAAACAAGATATTCTACTGTAACTTTATCGGAGTTCCAATTTTAGGCCTGCCAGGGTAGAAACTCAATCTTAACTGTAATCATTAGCAAGCATTAATTTGAAGCCTTCTCAAGGATCTGAGCCTGCTCTGGAAGCAATAATGTACAGTATATCTCTTGAGTCAGTTTTTTTTTTTAAAGTATGTTTAGCAAGGGTTGGTGAATCAGGTCTTTAATCCCAGTATACTGGAAGCAGAGGCAAGCAGATCTCTTATGAGATCCAGGTCAGCCTGGTCTACATGGAGAGTTCAAGGTCAGCTGGGGCACCAAGGAGACACTGTCTCAAAAACAAAACAAAAACATTAACAATAAAGGTGAGTGAGAAAAAGGAGAGGAGGCCATTGACAGAGAGGACAGAAATACAAAACCAGAGTGGACAAGAGAGGACTTCTTGAAGTTTGAAACACATTCACAAAACCCAGAAGTGCTTTCTGCTTCCCGTTTGACATGGACTTGGTGCTTGGCATTGACTTCCTATAAGACTGCACTGGCTCAAGCTTCTGTAGACTTGTCATTATGTGCTCTCTCACAGTTAGTATTCATAAGCTAGGCTCTACAGACACAGAGTAACTTAAATCCAGGTAAGTCACCTAACAACCGGTCTTTCACTCTCAACCAAAAAGCAGTACTCACAAAAACTCACCAGTGACACTTGCACCCACTATTGATCGTGTAATTGTTAATATTGACTGTCAATTTGGCAGGACCTATAATCACCTAGGAGACAAACCTCCTTGTGTAAAGGATTTTCTAGACTGGCTAATTGAGATGGTAAGCCTCACACTAAATGTGAGTAGCACCAGTCCCTAGGCTGGGGTGCTGGGTTCAATAAAGAGGAGAAAGCACAGAGCTTGAGCATTAATCTCACTCAGCTCTCTGACTGTGGATATGATATGACCACGTTTCTCATGTTCCTGCTGCCATTCTTTCCCTTCCTGGATGGACTGTTCCTCAAATTGTGAGTCAAAATAAACTTTTATTTCCTAAAGTCTTTGTCAGATTTAAAAAACTATGACTTGAGAATTTTATATAAAGTATTTTAATTATATTCATTTACTTCCCTTTCTAGATCCCACCTTACTGCCCTCCACTTCTGACTTCCTGTCTTAAATCATTATTTCTCTCTCTCTCTCTCTTCTTAAATCCTATTGAGTCAATTCTGTGATGCTTAAATGCTCTTGAGTGTGGGTCTATGCATTGGGGTTTGGTCAACCTACCAAGCATCACAAAAGTAAGGGAAATTGACTCTTCTTCTCTCTATCTATCTATTGCCAATCCATACTCAGTTGGGCCTTGGGCTTCCTGCCCATCTTCCACAACCATGCTGGGCTTCTCTCTGAATTAGGTCTGCACAGGTCTTGTGCATGCTGTCATAAATGCTGTGGGTTTATATGTGCACTCGTGGTCTCTAGACAGCTCAGTTTCCTGGTTTCCAACTACTATCTCTGGCTCTTATCCTGTTGCAGTTTTAAAAGCAGCAATAAAGGCTTTTAACCAAAAATTCCTTCTAGTCAAGAGAACAGAATTTGTCTGGCCAAGGGAACACCCGTAGGAAGGAGGGTTCACCATAAGACATGCTAAATAGGAAAAAGAAAGAAGAAGAATTATTCTTTTAATGAAATACTATATTTTCCTTCCCGGAATTCTTACTCCCAGCACAGTCACTACAAGCTTAGCAACCATGAAGTTAAGGCTGGGTCTGCCCACTTTTATGATTCCTGACCCAGAAAGATATAACTTCCTTTTCTTTTACTGCTTCTTTCTTTTGGATGCTGGCCAGAACCTCCAGCTTATTTATGACACTTTGGACTTCCTTCCTCTTTTACTAACCACTCCTCCCACCATTTGGCTGGCTTCTGCCAGGTCTGACCTCCACGCCAACCTAAATGGTATGACTTTCTTTCTTCTGTCCTTTAGTCTCCTCTAGGCAGCTGCAGCAATCTACATCTTGCCTGCCCTGAAGGCTTTTCTTCTAAACTCTAATAAAATTGTCCTCAAACTTCAATTTTAGTTATTCTGAATTCTTTTATAAATGACACCAAGAACCTCAAGGAAGGACCCTGATTTTCTCTGTGTCAGCAGCAACAACGAATGTGACTACTAATAATGTTCCCCAAGCAGCATGTTTTCAGAGTCTGAGTTTATGGATCAGGTGATTATACCCTCTTGTCCATGATGTAGCTGACAGACCTTGCCCAGACTTTATATTACTAGGCACTGGAGAGGGGAAATGTTTGCTGGGTTCCAGAGTTACAAACAGGGAAAGTGAGCTGATCCACAGTGCTCACTTGTACAGGGTGCCCTTCCTTGAGAATCAGGAATCAAGTTACCCAGACAGACTCTGTTCTCTTCTGTTTGCCATAAGAAAACAAACCAAACCAAAAAAACAAAACAACACAAAACAAAAACAAAAACAAAAAAACTTGGTTCTTTTTGGTGCATATAAATGTGTCTCAGAGAATAAGCACCAACTTTTTACAACTTTTTATAAGTGAATAAAAAGTTAACTTAAAATTTCTGTATTAAACACTAGGCCCACTTCATCATTTTCTCTAGATTAGATAATAAAAAGACAACAGGTTAAAAACTAAACTAAACTAAAATCACTATAAAGCAATGATCTGGAGAAAGACATAAGATAATCAAATAAACGTCCTTCCTGGTGTCTCGAAAGTAATATCTACACAAAAAATATTGAATAAAGAAAGCACATTGAAAGACCTAAGGTTTTGCCTTCATTCATTTTAGCAAGACGTTACTAAAACATTTAATTTGAGGCAGGCACTGTGCAGATGCCAGCCAGAAACTGTCTGCTTACAGTTGAAGAACAGATGTGTTCATTCACTGAGTAACCCAAAACAAAACAGAAGGTAACAAGGTCCCAAGGTCCGCATTGGCATAATAAACAGCCCCTTGGGGCAAGTGGACAAAAGAAAGGAATTTCGATGGCATCCTGCCCCTATCTTCTGGTTTGAAACATCACATTAGTAATTACTGAACAGAGTATTAGTTTCTCTTCTAAACTGGGAATTCAAGCACAGAAGTCTGTGCTTACTTTTCAAGACTGCATACTCACATTCAGTTCTAGGGACAGACCTTAGGAAGGCCTGCAGCCTGGGCCTGCGAAAGAAGTACTCCAAAACTGTCCACAAAAACCTTTGATTTAGCTGTCCCCAGGAAGCGCTCAGAACTGTGGAGTTGTTGACAGTTACTTTCACCTGGTGATGAGAAGGCAAATAGAATCCACAGAGCCAAAGGAAAGCCAGGGGGCCAGGAAAAGATCCCACAGGAAAGGAAAATGGAGATTTGTAAAGCACCTGATGAAATTCTCACCCTGTTCAGGCAGAGGAGACGAAGTGAGGTGCCTTCCTGGAAAATGGGGGTTGGGATAGGAGTATTGGCCTTCCTGACTGCTCATTCCAATTTGCCTCCAGGTTTGCACAGCTGTCCTCAGAGCCAAGGCCATATATTCTTTACTGACAAGAAAGGAACTTGCATTCTTTTCTTTACATTTTGATAGTTTCCCTCAGGGTCAGTCATTATAAACTCCAACCCAGACTTAGTTAAATGTTCAGTATGCAAGTTTTGAATGAGTGAATATTAGATGGAAAAATTTTCTTATTACAAAAGTTCTTTATGGATATAGGTAATATTTGAGAATTTGAAAATGCAATGAAGACCATGAAAAACTACTCAAACCCCAACCTACACTCAAATTTAACTTATATCGAATTTAATTGATGACATTTTGAATGTTTTTATTGCATGCACATAAATACATAAAAATAAAAGGAAACAATACATTTCAGATGGATATAGATATTCTTTTAAAAATAGCCTAACATTAAATAAGTAAATAGTAAAGTAGCTATATTCTAATATTAAGCAACTTAAAATATTCTAAGGAAAAGTTGTGAAAGACTGATACTTGGTTAGTGAAATTTGTGTTATGGTCATCAAAATGTCTCCAATATTTACTTCTTGACTACTTGAATGTCAGGGGTTGAGAAAAGCATACCTACTACAACTTCTTACAAGGCTGGGCATCGTGGTATATACCTTTAATCCAGACACTCTGGAGGCAGAGGCAGGTAGATCTTTGTGAGATCAAAGTCTATGAGACTTGTCTACATAGAGAGGACAAAGGCCAGCAGGGGCTACAGAGAGACCCTATCTCAATAAAATAATATAATAAAACAAAATTAATAAAGTAAAATTAAGAATAAAAATAAGATGAAAAACAAACAACAAGCAACAAATTCTTTAGAGCGATAAAAACTTCTACTAATTGATATGCAGAATAAAAAGGCTGTTCGCTTTAAATCTTGACTATGCCTCGAGTCAAAGTTGTATAATGCTCCTCGTGGTATACTTGAAACTGTTTGAAATCAATACCGTTAGTATCGATTAGTTAGTACATGCCTGTAACCTCAGCACTTGGGAAACTGAGGCGGGAGGACTGCCAGTCAAAGCAAGACTGGCCAGCATAGGAAAATGTGGATTTTATAGTGAGATGCTATCTCCCCTAAAAAGTCACAAACAAACAAGGATAGAAGAAGTAGAAGAAAGTAAACCAACAAACAAAGAAATTCACGTTTTCCTCCCCAGTACACTTCTTTTTAACTTTGGTGAACATCGTCCTTCTTAAGGTTAGATGCTTTCTGAAGTTTAGGAGCATCTTAAACTGTTTCTTTAGTGTTTTAGGCCTATTTTCCTCTGTTAAAGGAGGACACAAGTAGTTTTGCCGTACAGCTTTTCCGTAAAGACTGAATTAATCAATCCCTCTAAATGTTTGTGGCAGGCATGGCAGTGACTGAGTGCAACCTGCATCCTACAAAGTGTGATTTGTTCATTCTCTGTATTTTACCTCACTCTGAGAACACTTGACCTTTAACAGAGAATTTCAGTTTCTTATTTTCTTTATTGTTAATTTTCATTTGCTTAGTGTCCAATCTTTAATGCTTTAAGAATGAATCAAAATGTCTTTTATTTTCATTCTTTAGCTCATGTCTTTGTAATATGTGTGTGTGTGTGTGTGTGTGTGTGTGTGTGTGTGTGTATGGAATTTGAGAATTATTTTTGAGCTAATGGTTACTCAATGTATTTTTAAAAACTTTATTCCTTTGTTTACTGTTATGTGTATGAGTATTTTACCTGCATGTATGTAAGTGCACTTGCATCATGCAATGCCCACTGCAGGCAGAAGAGGGCATCAAATCCCCTGAAACTGGAGTTAAGGTTGATTTGTTGCCACCATGTGGGTGTTGGGAACTGAACTTGGGACCTCTGCAAAAGCAACCAAAGCTCTTAACAACTGAATCATCTCTCCATCCCCACTCTCTTTTTGTTTTGTTTTTTTTTGAGACAGGGTTTCTCTGTCACCCCAGCTTGCCTCAAACTTGTTATGTAGACCAGCCTATCCTCAGTCTCACAGGGATCAATCTGCTTCTGACTCTGGAGTGCTGAGATCAAAGGAATGCACCAACATGCTTGGTTCCAGCCCCATCCTTCATGAATTTTAAAGTAGCTTTTAAAATGGTTTTTCTCTTGTTATGGAAATCAAAAGCCTATATATGTATGTACATATTATTTTTCTTTGCCTTCTTCTATATGAAGCAGAATTTAGCTTATTTTTCCAATTTGTTGTTGCTTGTTACTGAACTATATTAGCATATTATAAATTTGGATGGTTACTGATGCTAAGATAAATTTTATGTTGTCCCTCCTTTTTCAATAATTGTTTTTAATGCTGAATTGACAGTACTTAAAATGATAGAAATCAACTATATTTACTTGCTAATTTCTGTGAAAAGTGTCCAGATTTTATAAAATCTCTTGTCTGTTATTGAGCAACTGATTTTTGAGTCACTCCGATGTTACCAGAAGTTTTCCAGCAAATTCTTCACTGTGTTGCCATGTGGGTGGTTCTTCTTCTGAGAATTTGCATTATTTTAAAATTCCTTTCTTTTGGCTTTTGTGCAACAATAAACTCGTCTAGGGTAGAAGATGCTATGGATCACTCACTTTCATCTCCTGACAATTTGGTGGATGCTTCTCTAATACATTCTGTTATGGAAATGCCCAAGAGTAGACCAGTTTGGTCTCTTAAACAATTGTCTCTTTTCTTCATTTTTGCATGTTGATGTGTAGGACTTTTTGGTTTGATTTCATCCTTGTGGCAAATGCTCTAGTTTGCTTCTGCCTAATACCTTGAACATATTTTATGTTCTAATCTTTTTTCAAATGTGTAATTTATCCTTGAGCCGTGCTGGTCCCTCAAGGTGCTGGGATATTGTCTGTTTTTCTGACCACCTCAGTGATCATGTTGTCCATGATTTTATTCTTACTTTCCTGCTGATTGCCTGCACTGATTTAATTTTCTAGTGTCCATTTCCTACACTAACTGTTTTATGGCGACTTCCTTGTAATGCTGCATTCTTTGAACTTTTCTCTGATGATCTCAGCTTTTCTTGCCTGCCTCGCTCAATTATCCCCTGCTTCCATTTTACTACCTGATATCTCGAAGCTTAGAGTTTGCTTTCTTCTCAAAGTCATCACGGATTCCTGACTTTCCCTAAGGACACTGAACTAGGCTTTTATCATTGGCATAAACACAAGTCTGGCCTGTTTGGGGCGTGCCACAGAGCTGTTCTTAGAGGAGGGTAGTTCTTTATCTTCCAGACTCCTCTTCTGACTCACTGTGGTCTAAGTGGAAGCCAATAGCTTCACATCCGAACTCCTCTTCTCTCTGGCATTCAGCCATCTCTTAGACTCTGTGCTTTCTGTCAGCTCCGCTGACTTCCCAGTGTCTGTATTTCTGATGAATTTTCATCCTGTGTAAGCGTCTTTGAGAGGAAAATCATAACTGGCATACATTTTACATTTTCTCAAAGAGCTAAAATTCTCCCTTCCAAAATTCTACTCAATTTTCTGTTTCATTTTACAACAAATCCTCCCTGAGTAGATAAATAGGTGAATAACCAATGAATGAATGTAAGGTGAATTAAAACTCTGGTTTATGAAGATCTGACGTAAGCTATCCTATGACATGTTTTCCTTCTCTGGGACCCTCTGTCTTAAAATTTTGTGATAATACTCCTCAGATGCTATTAAATGAATTTGGGACAACTTTCTCAGTGCTTTCAATTCTGTTAATTATCTGAAGACTCTTCAGTTGAAACCTGGGTAGTCTTCAATGAATTCTATCAGCCGAAGTCCATATTTCAAGACACTTCAGTTCAGTTGGGGCTTGGCAGTAATGGAGGTAATCAGAGAGGGGCAGCTTCATGACCTAGTGGTATTTTAATTTAAGGGAGTTGAGAGATTGAGGAAAATAACAAAGGCATGTCAGACCATATGTGGTTATCTAAATCCTGAATAAGTACATGAAGACACAGGAAAGAAGAAAAAATTCCAAGAGATAAATGGCGATACTGAGGTTTTATAAGTCTATATAATCATAATCATATTTTAAGTTAGAATAGAATTGGATGTCAAATATTTTAAAATGCAATTGTTTCCTATTTTCATGTGTGTATTAAGTCTAAATAAAGCAGATTCCATCTTATTTATATTCAGAGTACACTATAGAGCAATTTGTGGTCTGAGTACCCTCTAAAATAAGGACAAATGCTTTGTTAATGTGGTTTGCTCCATGTAATCATTGTAATTAGATGTGTAAGCTCGGCCCATATCAGCAATTTGCAGAAGCTCTGATGATTTTATTTGAAATTTTGAGTTTTAAAAACACAGTGGTCCTTCAGTTCCACAGAGCCTCCATTTCTACTGCATAGTTTTAGAGATGGTCACTGGCTTCTTGTCACTTTTAAATGATTACTTTATTTAAAATTGAACCTAATGCTTTCTAGTAGTACCAAAATGTTCACTCATTGAAACTAGTGACGTTAAGTCATATTGCTTCTGCTGCATTGGTTGCTAAGAAAGCCATCAGCTTAAGCAATACCAACTGCATTTCAATGGACAAATTAATCTTTTCTTGAAAGCCTCATCTAATCTCCCTTGTTCAACAGAAAGTTTTCTGCCTTGTAGGCATTTGTGATCTTTTGGCAGTAAAGAAGAAACATAATCTTTATAAGTAGAACTTTAAATGATTTTTTTAAAAATAGGAATGCATAAACATTCTAAAAATAAGATTGACTCTACGTGAACACAAGTTTCATAGGGAATGGATTTATAAAGCATTTATTTCTGCTAGGAGTACCATTTGACAGAAAAAAACACTTTCTTAAATCAAGCAGAGAATAAGACAGAAGCAATGAAGGTAAAACCTTGATTCATGAAAAAATAACATATATATCTTTTTGAATCTTTGACCTTGAACAAAAACCTCTTTAAACAGATTATGTTTGCTTTTAAACTGTATTCATCCTATATGATTTGCAAGGTCATTATGGAGATTAATGAAGGCTGTTCAGTGATAACTTCTGTGTAACTTCTTTTAACAGAAGAATATGAGTGTTTTTTAACTTTTCAATGAAATTAGTAAAAACTGAAGGAACCCAGCAAGCCATGCTGCCCACTGATGCCTCACATTGGAGAGGGAGTTCAGAGGAAATTCCTTTGGGTGTGTATTCCCAGTTTGCAACAATTTCTTGAAGAAGATTTCAAAACAAGTCTCTCTGTTCTTAATTATTCCAGGCAATGTTGTCTGTCAGCTCTTAGGTTTTCCCAGGAATCTGCAGCCAACGAAACATGTTTGAAGTTATGCTTCAGTGTGCAGGGTTGCTTCCAGCTGTACCACACAAATTTAAGTGGCAGATGCTTGGATAGCCTACAACAGCCTCACACCAACTCCAGATTCCCAACAAGCAAGGATCCCAACAGACCAACTGTATTCAAGAAGTTCATATTTAGTCTTGACATGCCATGGGAAGCAAAGCTGGAAGGAACCACCAGCACAGATTATGACATAATAAAATGTCTCATAGGCATCCTAAAGGAAGACAATGTGATCCTTTAGGATTCTCCAGTTTGGGCAGAGTGTCAACACTGAATTAAGGAAAAATAGTGCAGCAGGAAGGCTGTGATTCTGTGATAGACTTACACAACTAGGAAGACAGAGAATGAAGGTTGGGTCTGGGTTTCTGTATGCACATTGTGTATATGCAATCTTGTGTCCCCTTTTAAAGTAAGGTTATATTTTTAATGTACATTTTATTGAGTTTTTTTGTATTTCATATAATAGATATTAATCAAATTTAGACCCCCACTAGATTTCATGCATTCTGTCATATATGTCAAGGCCTATCCTGTCATGCCTTAGGTTATACAAGTAAGTACAAATATGATATACTTATTATTATGCTTATCTTGAAAGAAACGAGCAACTAATTAGATACATTTAAAATATGTAAATGTGGACTGGAGAGATGGTTCAGCAGTTAAGAAGACTCTAAGGATGCTCTTAGAGAGGACCCAGGTTCTGTTCCTAGCTCCCATGTGGTGGCTAGCAACCATCTGTAGCTCCAGTTCCAAGGCATCTAATGTTCTCTTCTGACCTCTGTGGGCACAGGTGCATCTACATACATGTAGGCAATACATTCATACATATAAAACAAATATAACTAATAAAACATTAAAATAAGTAAATGCTCCAAATCTGAAGCAATGCAGAAAAAAATATTCTGAACAAAATTGTACACACTTCTGTATTTTCCGCTCTTAAAATTTGTCTTGCACCGTCTCTTGCTTTTGCTTTATGTGACAATAATTATGGGAAATTTTGACAAAAAAATTAACAAGTATTTGAGGTTTTCTTTACAAAGGTTATCAACACAAAGCATTTGTTCAGAGTATTGAAATGTGGAAGACATGCAAATTCTCAGTCAGAACATCAAGTTATCTCTGTTACGGGGCTTGGGAGACAGCTCACTTGTTCTGCAAACATGAGAACTTGACGACCTGAGTTCCAATGTCTAAGCCCCATGGGAAAAAGAAATCCTAGTGATGGCTTTGGGTGCCTCTAACCCCAGCATATGGAGACAGAGACATGGATTCCAAAAGCTCACTGGCCAGGCAGGCTAGTCAAAGAGCAAGCTTCCTGTTAAGTGAGAAACCCCATCTCCAGCCAACAAGGTAAAGAGTGAAACAGGAAGAGGCCCCAAGTCTTGGTTAGAGTCCCCATGCGTGAACATGCACAGCACATTCACATGCATACACCACATTCTACAGGCATACACCAAACACACACATAAACATACACATGCATACACACACAAATTATTTCTATTACTAATATTTCTGTGGGTTCGTGCTCTTCCTCCTGAATTCTGATAAAGTGTCTTATAGTGTCAAATGATGTTACATTTGAAACCTGCTTCTAATGAAGAGTCACAAATTAGTAAGTCCAGTTTGACACATGTATGAATATGCATGTATCTATGTTTTCATCAAAGGGAGTGTCTTCATTTGTTTTGTGCTGCTAAACTAGAAATTTGTGAGACTAGATAAAATAAGTTCTGCAGGTCAATAGCAAGGAACTGGCATCAGCTTCTGCAGAGGGCCTTCTGGAGGATGGAGCCTCCTGGAGCATGGAGCCTCCTGGAGCATTGCTTCATGTGTAGTGCTCATCTCATATGTGACAGGGAGAGGGAAACAGAAAGAAGACTGGGAAAACAACTCACTTTCTCAGACTCCTCTGAGATCAACCAATCCAGACCCAGAAGACTTCATTCACTCCTGAGAGATAAACTTTGTTTCCTTCCTGGATTGGTGACCCACCATAGTCTAAACTCTTTCCCCAAAGCTTCCACCTTTTAAAGTTTCCATCCTCTTGACAGCTTCACATTGTTGATCAAGCTTCTAGTGCATGAAACGTTGGGGAACAAATCATGTCTAACCATGACAGAGATAAATGGAATGAGGAAGGACTAACTCTAATTGTGGGAATTTGAAGGAAGAAGAAATAGAACTCAAGAAGAATCAGGTATAAAACAACAGCAAAATGTAACATGAAAAGGTGAGTGGAGACAGAGGAAGGATAGAGAAGGAAAGAGTCAAAGTCTTCAGGCTTAACATTAATGTACATGTCACGAATTTACAGGGTCTTGCAGTTCATCTTATGGTTTCACAGATTCCATTCTGAAGCTCAGACCTTTTCACCAGCTTGCTCAGTCTCATGCAAATTATCAAGTTAGAAATGAGATTCAAGTTCATGTCTATCTGATTTGGTCATTCATTCCATAAATATTTAATATAAAGATGATAGGTGTGCTATTCTCTAAGGAACTGGAGAATAAGAATTGAACATTCACTCCAGTCAATGACTGTCATCCAGGGACAGTCCTGGGAGAATGAACAGTTCTTTACATTTTTATGTTTTTAGCAACTAGCAAAGGGGAAAAATAGCAATTCTAGACAGGAGGTGTGGAGGAGCAATATCAAACACACTGGCATGAAGCAGCATTGGGAATGATTTCTGCAAGCCTCCAGGGTGGCTGGAACCTGTTGGTGCAGCCTGCACCAATTACATGCAGAGATTGGCATAGCACGGCATTTTAGTTCCCTTGTTTTTATTTAGGTATTTTTATATCCCTGTGCTCCAGTGAAGAAAATATAAACAAATAGCAGAACTTCATTCCAGGGCATCAGAATATATATATATATATATATATATATATATATATATATATATATATAATTTCTCAAATCAAATCAGATAGGTATTGATGGAGCAATTGCAAATTCAGATTAATTGTTGCCACTTTTGCGGTGTACAGACATGGGTAAGGTGTCCTAAAATGCAGGAAGCACTTAGTAGAATACCATGCCCCTGGCTCATGCTTTCAACTAATTTAATGATGGTGATGAAGATAAAAGTGAGCCCTGTAATAATGCACATTTAACAATATTTGCTCCATTACTGTAAGCCTTGATTATCTGAAATGTGAGCACGGTAATAGATGTCACTTTGATTTGCACTCTAGGAGAGATAAAATAGTTGTGTGTCAGCCAGGATGAGATATATAGAACCAATCTTGTCATTTAATATCCGGTAGATTACAAGTGATCACCCTTCTTGAAATTTGTCAGTCTCTTCTGGTAGAACATCAAGTAGTGTTTTAGCCATTACAAATGTCTGTCTAAATGTATGCTCAGTTTAACAACGCTCTGTTAAAGTGATCAACACAATCCAACACTCATTACACAAAAGAACTGCTTGATGCATTGAGGCAGAAGTGATTATTAAAATGATTCAGGAAAGGGGATATCATGTGGCTCACATTATAAAACCAGTATATGAAATAATTTAGAAATCAGGCATTTTTATAGCATCAGGATATATGGTAAAATTTTGGTCTGGCAGTAAAATCTTTAAAAAGAAAGTAAATAAAAAAAATCTATATTGACTACAGACTAAATCCTGTTCCCTCACACCATAAAAAAAATAAAATACCCAGCAGGTGTTTCTAAAGTAAACTAAATTAATTGGCCATATTATTAATTTTAAAAATACCAAAAAGTGGAATATAAAAGGTGTGTGTTGACATAATTCACAAAGAATTTTTAAAAGCAAATATAAAACAAAATTTAGAGCAATTGGTTGATTTTGTTCACAAACAGCTATAACTAGCATATTGAATGACTGGGATATTGGAATAGTAAGTTATTAGAAATTTAAGAAGTTTAAGAATGGTGTGGACATGGAGCAACTGAGGAAGGGTATCAGCTATATCATTATTCTAGGAAGGAAATATGTTAGCATGTTAGAATAACCATAAACTAATGTTCTCAATATGCTATGTTTATAGGTACTTTATTGGCCCCAACCTGCCTTGGATTTCTGTGAGCAGCTTTCTTTACTGTGGCTCAAGCCTATGTAGTCTGCCTGAGAAAGCCTGAATTCAGACTCTGCCTAAAAATTTTCCCAAATTGTGATGTGCCTGATGGCTAGAGAGACACAGACCTCAAGAAAGAGCGGGAGAGCTTCTGATCTCACCTAACCTGTGCCTCTGAGAGAACTCTGGAGCAGATTGACTGGAGTCATTTGATAGCTCCAATGTAAAATCAAAGGAGAGAACCTGAAGCTTTTATCATGAAGCTTTTCATATCTATTAAGAAAACAACTAAGTCACATCAAGTATACAAACAGAATCAGATTTCATCCCAACAAAGAAAGGCTCCAGTCTTACATAAAAATCACCAATAACAAAAGAAATCCATATGCCAAGAGCACAACAAAAATATTAATATGAAAAACTCCAAATAATATGTCCCCACCAAACATCACCAGTCCTGTAGAAGAATTATACAATGAGAATCGCATAGAGATAACCCAGGACATGGTGTTTAATAGGTACCGTATTGCAAAATGCAAAGCAAATAAAAATAGAGAATATAATATGTTTCAATACATTTAGCTCTTCTGAACTAATTTAGACACAAGTTATAAATACTCATCAAGTGACTATATGTACCTGCCACTATGTAGAGCTCTGGGAGACATATATAACAACGCCTAGCCTTTCTTTATAAGATGAACATATAATTATTGTACTTCCCTTCTATAATCTAATTTTATGAGGATTTGTAAGAAGCCATATAAGAGCTATACAGTCCTGGCTTTGAGTCTGTGCCTGAAACTTGTTTACTTTTGCTGTATACTATTTGAAATTTGATGATTCTGTGCATGTGTGACCTCTTCTATAAAATAAGGACAAACTCGTGGCTACATAGCGCAAGGAAGTGTGGATAGAATTCAGCACAGAACCCAGTAATTAGAGAAGTCTCTATGGAAAAGGTAACTCGTCTGTTTTTCTGTTTGCCTTACAAAATGGTGGACTACTTGAGAATTACCCATGCAAGAGAATAAGTTCCTGTTTATCTAAAAATGTTCTGCTTGTAGTATGGTACTTGGTGCTTAATGTGTCTCTTCCAGTTTTTGAGTTGTAGAACCAGTAACTAAGTGCAGATTGAAGAATAAATTTCCTTATCTGCATTGCATAAATTTGCATCAAAGATTCACATCAAAATATTTAAATTAATTATGTACATATGTATGCATATGTATACATGCTATTTGGGTTCAAGGAAGAAGTTTTTTTTTATTTTTCTGAAATAAAACTTTTTCTTATTCTAGAATTTTGGAAATGCAATATTGCCTTTGTATCCTATACCACTTAAAATACTGAAGAACAAAAGAGAAAAATATTGAAATGCTAATAAATCAGATTGTTGATTATTTTACTTTCAAATTCTCAACAGAATCTCTGTGCTATCACAATCTACTGAATTTTTATGGTGAATGTGTGCAATAAATGGTACCATTTATAGCTGAAATTGGAGGCAATAGATGAAATTATACTAATTTTGGAGAACACTGAATGACAAAATACTAGAATCCCATTTTTGTACCAGAAGTCTGTGACTAAGCAACTCTTCAGCCAAACCTCTGACGCATTTTGTTTAATTCAGAAGACTCTGTGTTTACGGACTTTATGTTCAATTCATCTCTAACCTACAATTTGTAATTGCTGCCTTGAAACAGTCTTAAATAAAGTACTTAGAATCAAGACAATGCCTTATTCTAGATAATGCCAGCAGGGTCAATATATTTATGTTACAAGTTTTGAAGTCTACTTTTAAGCGCTACGTAGAAAATCTTCAGTGAAGGATAGAGCAAATCTATTGGATTTTTCAAACCCATTAGAAGCCAAACGATGGGTCATCAATCACCTCACACTGTAGGCCATCAGCAGAGTTCTACTGTAGTACAACTGAATCGATTCCTTTCTTTTCTCTTTTGCAGGAATTTGATGAAAGTGGGAAAAGCAACCAACATATTTTTCTCTGCCACTTCCCATAAAAGCGCTGTCTTGTCTGCCTGTGGTTTGCCTCACAAGGAACACTAGAAATAAACTTGACCTGCTATTTCTCATGGTTTAGGAAGTAACACCGGTTGCCCAGCATCAACATTGGAGTTCTCTCCACTCAGTGCCATCGCAGCCAAGCTGTGCGATATTTTTAGTGAGTCACACACATTACCCAATCTCCACTTGCTAAATTCGGTATAGTTTAAAATTAAATCACTAAAGAGTACAAACAAACAAACAAAAATTAAGCAAACAACCCACCAGCAAGAGAAATAGAATCTAAAGTTGAGGGTGTAAGTTGCATTTGGTGGTTTCAAAATCACAGGAGAGCAGTATTTTTACTCACCCACCTTCAACACATAACTCCTATCTTCTTGTCAAAACTGTTGAAGCTCCAAAATATTTTTGTTTTGCTTTATCAAAAGAAGAAAGAAATGAAAAAGGAGTATTTTTTATATTAATCAGAGTGCGAGCAAATGATTTTTTCATAGCTTTGAGGGAGGCTGTATGTTGTGATCTTAATTCCTGAAAACTATCAGCCAAGTAAAAACTGGTGGAATCTACTACCAAACAGAAAGACAAACACTGAAGTCAGGGATTCACAGTCTCTGCCACAAGAAAATAATAAATTAAATATGTTTCCAACAAACATGTTCATAAATTCTCTTAGATATTCACCAAAAGTGCCACTACATAATGGCTACTCAATAAAAAAACTATTGATATTTTCAAGTTAAACATATAAAGTATCAGGAGGATGAAGAGACAGTCTAGCCATAAACAACACTTAATGCTCTTATAGAGGACAGAGCTTCAGTTTCCAGTACCGCATCAGGTGAATCACAGCTCCAGGAATTTTTCCGCACTCCTCTGGCCTCAAGCACATGTACATACATTTACACAGAAATACGTGAACACACATAAATGAAAATAAATGTAAACTTAAAAGATATATTATACATAATTGGAGAAGCAGATAATACATCCAATTGGTAATCATCAAAATGCATTTTATGTATGCATAATAGCAATAACTTTGAGTCAAAATTCAAAGAGAATGAGTGTACTGATGGGAAGTATAAGAAAGACTGGAAGAAATTAATTAACAGTGCTTTGGAGAGTCGTGACTCAGTGATGCTTTGCCTACATTCTCTTGAACTCTTGAGCATTGGATTAAGTGCTGTTCATCAGTACAGTAGATGACACAGGGAATGGAGAAACCCAATGTGCACAAGTCTGTCAATGCTAACTACATTACTAATAAGTGATGAAATAATTGTTGAATTTCAAAATGAACTAATTAGCTAAATAAAAGACAAGAATATGAGAGAAGTGCGATGTATTTGCAGTTAGTGTCCAAATTCTTCTCACAGTTATTGGGAGAACACCTTTCTCATGATGGGGGTGGGATTTAGGCACACGAATCTTGTATGTAGAATTTTATCAAGAAGTCTGTGGTTTTAGAAGAGCAAGGAATCATTCAGAATCTTTGCTGACATATGGGAAGGAACATTTCAAGGGTACAAATGGATAAATAGAGTGTAACAGATGGAGAAATAGTAGTTCCAAGCACTGTAAACTTCTGTAGCACATAGTACTTTGAGTAAGTCCATATAAATTCTCCAGGCAATTCTGAGTGTTTTCTTTTCCTCCTAGACCCAATACGTGTTTGCATTGTGTTTGGGATGTGCCAGAGAACTTCAGCACTAAAAGTAAACCGGGCCATTTCTCTTGACTCAGTGCATCACAGTATCAGCGGCATGTTTAAGACCTCTGTTCTAAGCCCTAGCTCCAGAAAGATCTTTCCCTTTATTTTGTGTTAAATTATATATTGAATTGTAAAGTTAATTTTATAATGTGTATGAATCTGAGGTTTTTTCTTCTGCCTCTAAGTATTCAGTTCATCAAAAACCATTTCTTGAAAATTGTCCTGTTTTCATTGAATTACATTTACAAGTTCATTAAAAATTCATTAAGAACCAGTAGGCAATACTAGTGTAAGTCTGTTTTTGGATTTTATCCCATTGATCTAAGGGATCTAGATCCCTCTAACTACCCCAATAAATTTTGATATTTGATAGAATTACTCCATTATAGCCTCATTTTTATGATGTTTCATCAGTCTTTATAACCTCCTATATAAAGCCCCAATTATTTTTCTTCAATTACAGACATTTTGATTTTTCATAAGATTTTTGTTAAGCGTCTATGAAGAGTTGGGGAGAATTGACCCCTTTACTATGTTGCTTTTGCCTATCCACAACTCTATCTCCCCATTTATATACTTTTTATGATTTTTTTCTAAGTATTTTATGGTTTTTAGCAAAGAAGAACTTCAAATATTTTGTTATATTTACACATTTTTTTCATTTTATAGTGATAAATTGTGTATTGTTATAAACTGGGTTATTCATTATGCATCACTAACGAACTGAAATCTAAGACATTTTTGTATGTTCATCAACACCCTTTCATTTGCGCTTAGTTCAAAAAGATAGTTTGCAAATGTGGAAACTTTTATTCTTGATTTGTCCCCACATGATATATCCCCACTTTTGTTTGATTTTCTTGCTTTATGGTATGGTTAGAATTCTTAGACTCCAATGAAGCAGAGGTGGGAAGGGACAGTTTATTCTCAGACCCAGGATGAGGAGTAAAACATTTTATTTTGTTATTGCAAATGGTGTTGGTTGTAAGGTTTATTTTTGATAAATGTGTTTTTTCAAGTTAATATAATTACTTTCTAATTCTAGTTTTCTGGCAATTTTTATCATGATCAAGAAAGTTTTGTGTGATTTTTTTTTCTGGTTATAGTTGATAAGATGACATCATTTTATTTTCACTAGCTTATCAATTAACACGTTGGACAATATTCATTTCCCATATCTGTCTGTCATTGAGTCTTTTGAACTCCTTGAAGTTCTTATGGTATATAGTTAATGATAATGTTGAGTTTATTGCCAAAATTTTGTTGAGGATATTTTTTATTTGTAGTCACAAATTAGGTTGGATTGTCATCTTATTTTTTCTTCTTATAGCTTTGTCTAGTTTGGGTATCAGAGTAATTGATACTGGTTCCACTGAATTGGAAATAAGTAATGATGATCTTCACATATTGTTTGTCTTTTTAAAATAAACTGGATAGAGTTAGCATTAATCTTTCTTTAAATATTTACTGGAATTCTCTCAAAAATCATCTGTCTGGAATTTTTTTAGAAGTTTTTAAAATAAGGAATTAAATCTTAGCTATAAATGTATGGCATTTATGTTAGCTGCTCCATAGTGGCCAAGTTATCTCAGAACAGTTCATGGGACTTGTCTAAGTTCATGTGTATTTTCAAGGATTTTTATGTACAATTATTTACAAACAAGGTGTTCCCTCATTACTTTAGATATAAGTAGAGTTTTCCTAAGTGGACTCCAGGGGTTTGTGGGCCCTTTAAGCTGTTGTGTTTGTGTGGGAGTCTAAGGTCTGCAGTGGGTCTACTTAAACACTATATGGTAGAAGAAAAGGCTGTGTTGTTCCTGCTCTGTAGATAGCTTCTGCTAACTATGTGATGACACACTGAACACTAGGTGATGAAGAAATGGTACCGTCTCATCTGATCCTACCCAGAAGGGATTTGAGGGTTACCATGCTATTGACGAGTGTGTGTGGAAGTCCTCGCTACCCTTTTGGACTCCACAGACGTAGAACTGATGTAAGAAGGTAGATAGGTAAAGGCTGGAGAAGAAAGTACTGGCTCCATATGAGCTTTCTTTGACTTTACATTTGGAAGAACGTCCAGTGCCTTATTGCAGCCTGGCATATTTTAAGTTAATAAGAGTTGTGTACTTAACCCACATTAACAATTGAAGTTCGGGCTGTGCCCTCCTTCTGTTTTGTTTGACAGGGTAGAGTATTTGTTTAAAAATGTCTTCAGTCTACATAGGCCTTCCCTTTCCTGCTCCTTTGGCTAGGAAAAGATGTTTTTATTGGGGCTTCTTTATCGATATTCCTTCTGGTAGCTGGTTTCTCTCACACTCAGAATGACATATAGGAGAAAAAAAAAAAACAAAAAATCCCAACAGGTTATTGTCCATGGTGTTCCCTGAGGCCCAAGTTCTTTACATAGTCTGTTTATCTTTCCTCATTGCATTTCAGTGATATCTTATATTTGTTTTATATTAATATTGAAAATTTTCTCTGTACTTACTGAAAAACATTATTAAAGTTTAGCTATGCCTCTCTTGAGGTACAATTATCTTGTATAATTAAATGCTAGTAAGCATTATTTAACAACAGCATGAGTGCCTTGCTATAGACCTTGCTAATTTTTTTCTCTCTTTCATAATTGTTAATTGACCTTTGGGAAGATATACAGTTCATGTACTATTTTTTTTTTCCATGAGAACATTCTGACAGCAATATCTTCTAGAGAATGAAACACAAAGAAGGCATATGTAATAGTATAATACTTTAAAAGCAAAATACACACAGGGATTTTTTTGCAAAAACTAATCAAAAACAAAAGCCCCAGAAAAATAATCAATGGGCATACAAGAATTAGATTTACCTCAGTAACAGAGTCCATCGCAAGACCACTAGGAGGCCTGATAGAAGGTTCTAGAACATCTGAATCAAGCATCTTGGCCTATAGGAGCAGAGATGTTTCAATTGCGTTTAAGTTTGCACTCTAAGTTTGTCAGAATGTATCTCTTCCATATGGATGATGGAATACTCTGTTGATTAAACACATTCAGATTTATTGACCTACCTTAACACAGGATCTGGACTCTAGGATCAAGTTGGTGCAGGAGGAACTTTCCAGGTGGGAACTGGGGTAAAGTTCTCGAAATAACTCAAGCAGTGATGAGGAAGTTTTGGATTAGTTGTGTAGGAAGCTAGCACTTTGCCCCAGTGAGTATTTTATTATATTGACAGAACAACTACTGCATGGAAGAAAATTCTTTGTATAATTTGTTTTGTGAGAATTTCCTGAAATAAATGGTGAAGTCATTCATTGGATTACAGTCTTATATTCATAAGAGTTTCTAGGGAAAAAAAAAATCAAAGGATTTTCAAGTTGTCAAAGGTAGTGTCAGTGCTCTGTTGTAGCATCTAAGTTATGTGGGTGCAGATGAATTCAAGATCAAAGTGGTTAAAAGATGAAGCTATCCTAGAAGCAATAAAGAAAAAAACACCCTAAAATCAAATCACCCATCTCATAAAAGATTGCATTTGTCTATGGATGCTTAAAGGTCTAATATTAACACTGTTGTGTGTCTTCCCCTACCCTTGAAACTGAAATAGAGCTTCCTGCCAGTTATGCCTTCAGTAAATCTTACTTTCAGTTATAATAAATGTAGATTTTTAGGAAGTTTCAAGGTTCTTAAATTTATTTGTTTATTTTTTTATTTTATGTTTATGAATGATATACCTATGTGTAGGTAAGTGCACCTGTGCTGTACAATTTCCATGGAGGTCAGAAAAGGGCATGGGATTCTTCTGGAGCTGGAGTTATGATGGTCGTTAGTGGGTGTTGGAAATCAAACCTGCGTCCTCTTCAAAAGCAGCCAGGGCTCTTAACTGCTGAGCCCATCAAGTTTTTTTTTTCTTTTAACAAGATGGGTTGACTTATTTAAACCTCAGTTGTCACTATTGCAGACATCACTGTTTTCAATAAAATTTGCTTTATATAAAATGACTTTATTTTATCTTATTATTTTACTTTTTTAAAGAGCAATTCTGGCTCTAAACCCAGATATCCTAGTACTAACTATAGAGCTCCGACTCACCTTGAACTCACAGTGCTCCTCCTGCTTCAGTCTCCTAAGTTTTGAGAACAAAGACATGAAACCTCATGCCTGGTAATATCAGATTACATTTAAAGAAGAAGTTCCGGGACTGGAGAGGTGGCTAAGTACTTAAATGCACTAAAATCTTTTGCAGATTACCAGGTTCAATTCCAAGCACACACACTGCAGCTAGCAACCATCATAACTCCAGTTCCAGGAGAATCTGATGCCCATTTCTGCCCTCCTTGAGCACTGCACGATACATGTAGGTGCACTTATGTACATATAGGCAATACACTCATATACACAAAAAGTTTTTAAAAAGTAAGAAAATTTTCAGAATAAACATAGATACTTTACCTTTATTTAGTTCATGTATTAATCATTTTTGTTTCTTTTTCAATTTTCTACTTGATTTATACTTTTTATAAACTAATTTTGTTAACCATTTCATGCTCGCACTGAATGTGCTTTGATTATTCTCTGCCTCCTCTTGATTTCCCTCCCATTCCTATCTGTCATTTTGTTTTTGCAAGTTCATGACTTTTTTTTTTTTAATCATCCCTTTGTTTCATTGGGGTTGTATGAGAAATGAACTGCACCTGTCATGACAGCTTTATGTCCAGAGCACAGCACAGGACCTCTCAGTGACTATGTAGATATTAAGTTCATGTTTCTTTGAAAGAATGTTCCCAGAAACATTGGTGCATTTATGGGAAAATAGTCATTCGAGCAATTGTGTGTATCAGTCTTTCTATGTAAAGAATAAATTTATGGGGCTGGAGAGATGACTCAGTGGTTAAGAGCACTTACTGCTCTTTCGAAGGACCTAGGTTTAATTCTTAAAACCCACGGGGAAGCTAACAGCTGTCCTAACTCCAGTTTCAGCAGATTCGATGCCTTCTTCTGACCTCTGACCTGTGACTGCATGGCACAGGTACACTTACACACATGCAGGTAATACACTCATACACATAAAATTTTTTAAGAGGTCTAAAAACAAAGAGAAATGAACCCATTAGTTTCATGCCCTCTCTCCCACCCTATGCATAAATACAGAAGAAAAAAATTGAGTAAAAGGTAACAAGACTAATTGTGATTTTGTTAACACCTTTTAAATTATCATATTATGTTCAATTTAAACACTAAGAAAAATAAGCATTTCTGATGCCCTGAGTTCAATCTTTAGGACCCACATGGTAGAAGGAGAAAACAGTCTCTTGCAAACTGACCTCTGACCTCCATACTCATGACATGATATTCAAACATACACACACATACACACATACACACACACACACACACACACACACACACACACTCACTAACAACAACCCCAGTCCCCGCACAAATGTAACAAAAAATTTTTAACAAAAACAGGCATTTCATGGATTTATTTAATTGAATTATTGCTCTAAAAGCTATATTCTGTATTTTAGCATGCTTCAAGATGATTTCACTTTAGATATTAAGTTATTGAAGTGTGGTTTCTATAGAAACTGTATGTGTAATGACCCTTAAAGACAGACCTGACAACATTTACTGGGCTGCAAAAATGTTCACTGTCCTTTCTCACTATGTCATGCAATGAATTTAAGGATCCTAAATTAAATGTAATACAGTTCTAAGTCTGTGAAGGAAAACTGTTTTAAGGACAAAAATCCCTCATTTGTCCAAAGAATAGCTGTCACCTCTTCCAACAGAGGTGAGCTCTGTAAGGATATCTTTGAATTCATTTACAACTGCATATTACATCTTTATTTTAAACTAAAAATTTGAAGGCAATGTTAATGCTGGGCTTAGAATTCTGGCCTCACAGTTTTATGTTCCTGATTTTTACTTGGCAAATTGGTTCCTCTTATATATGTCTCATACTATGTACATTTTTATTATTCATTTGTGTGAATTTAGTACCAGACATTAATTGTGAAAAAGATTTTGAAAAAGTCAGCTTAGGTATAGAATCAGTACATTGTCTTACAAAATAGATTTAAAAAAAAACATATCAATATTTAGAGCATTTCCTGCTGAATGATAGACTTCATAATTATTGGTAGATTTACATTTGAAAACAAAAATATAAATAAATAAATAACTTAGAATTCCTTTAAATAAGAAATGGAAGCTTCTGGTGTGGATTTGGTCATATTATTTGCCATAAGAAATGAAATACTGCAAGCATGGATGCCATTTTCATAAATTTTTATAATTTTTAGAGAGGAAAAACTTTCATAGAATTTATCTTAAAATAGTAGTAACGGTCAAAAAGTAGCACCCTGGTTAAAAGATAATTCAGGAGTTCCAACTTTCTAGAAATAGAGTGTAGGCTAAACAAGTGCCTATGTGCTTCCTTCTTAAAGGAAGGATAATTTAAAGGGCAGAGACAAAACCAAACAGAAAAATATACCTTGGAATTAGTAGTAGGGAACATAATATGTCACAATTCTGTGGGAAAAAAAACAAGTTAAAGCATAATATGAATCAATATTATATGCTTGTCTGGTTTCAGAACTGCTGTGAACCTTTTTCAGAATGAGAGTTGCTAATATTCTATTTGTGTGCAAAACTGATTATCTTTCTAATTTCTATTGCCATAGATCAACAGGAGACAGAGGTCAAGAGTTATGTAAATTTTAGATCAAAAATATATAGGAGTTAAAGGCTGAAGATAAAATTAAACTATTTTTAGTGCAAGGAGATGATTAAGATGAGGTATGATTTTAAAAATGTGATGAATAGAAGTAATTGTAGCAGTAAAAAGAACTGTAGTAAACTGAAAAACAAAAGACCATTCAATTTCTATTTCCTCTAATGAAGAAGACAGACTGTCTCTCCCTTGCCCAGAAGCCATCGATTGACAAAAGTTACTTAGGTTGGGTTGGAATTTCGTATTTCCCCATATCTGTGCTAGAATTTTGTCTGTTTTGAAATTAGACAGGACTTGTGCCTGATGTCACCATTGCTGTGAGTTCACAAGAATAACTGACCATCTGTTGGGAAGACTGTTTCATTGTGGTCATCCATGTCCTCTGGCTCTTTTAATCTTTCCACCTCCTCTTCCACAGTGATTCCTGAACCCTGAGAGGAGAGGTTGAAAATAGGTGCCTTATTTAAGGATAAGCACTCTGCAGGCTCTTGTTATCTGCACATTGTCCAATTGTGAGTTTCTATGTTACTCACCATCTGAAACATAAGGAAACTTCTCTGATGAGAGTTGAAAGACAGAATTGTCCTACATGGAGAGGTTGCATTAAAGATGTGTCACTTAGGGTTAAGCATCTCACAGACATTTGTTCTCTGCATTTGGCCAGTTAGAGAACTCTATGTTAAGCTCATCTGTTGTAAACAAGAAGCTTCTTTGAGGTGGGTGAAATGTGTACTTCCCTGGCTAAACAGTCCCTCTCTGGCCGCCTCATTGGGATGACGCCAAGACCCAAGGTGATCAGATGACAACAGAATGGCAAATAGATATCATTTTAAGCTACAATGGTTTTGAAGTCATTTTTTTAAATCTTAGGATATATGACTGGCTGCTCTTCTAGTCTTGGGTACTGTCCCATTCCTGTTCTTAGCACCCCAGATCCCAAGACTAATCTCTTAGTCCAGACCCACCCACTGCATCAGGATCCCATACTCAAACCAGCTCAAGTTTTCAGTCTAGTTTGTTAGAGCCTTCACAGGCTGTCCCAACCCCCAACTTGCACACTGTGTTCCTGTGATTTCCCGTCTACCTTGGCTGTCCTCTCCCTCAACCTGCCTTGGATTTCTCTGAGCAGTCTTCTTCACTGGGGTCCAGACCTTTAAAAACTGCCCAAAGAAAGCCTGATTTCAGTCTCTACCTAGCAATTTTTCTAAATTGTGATGTGCCTGTTGGCTAAAGGGATGCAGACCTTAAGAGAGAGCCTGAGAACTTCTGATCTTGCCTAATCTATAACTCTGAGTGAACTCTGGAGCAGCTGAACTAGATCCATCTAGTACTTCCAATATAAAATCAAAGAAGACAACCTGAAACCTTGACCAACCAGCTTCTCAAATCCAATAAGAACAACCTAATCACATCAAGTATACAAACAGAGTCAGACTTCACCTGAACAAAGGAAGGTTTGAGTCTTACATATGAATCACAAACAACAAAAGAAGATGCCAAGAGGACAATGAAAAAATATTAATATAAAAAGCACAAAATAATATGTCACCACCAAACATCACCAGGCCTCTAGAAGAGTTCTACACAGAGAACCACATAAAGATGACCCAGAGTTTAAAAGAACAATCATAAGCATGATCAAATAGTTGAATGAATTTAAGGAAAATACAAACAAATCAAAGAACTTAAAGAAGATAGGGATAAACTTCTGACTGAATTCACAAAAGAAATAGAAATATTAAATAAAACTCAGGCTGAAATGTATAGGGAAGTAAAAAATGCAATAAGCTGATTGAAGTAACAGGAGAGGCCTGACCAATCGAAAGAATGAAACGGAAAATGGAACACCAAGACTGGGTGATGAAGTTGAAAAACTGGAGCACTCAAGCAAAGATTATGAAAAATTTATAAAACCACAGGAATGGAATATGCAGGAAATGTGGGATACCATGAAAAGACCAAATTAATGCATCATAGGCACAGAGGAAGGAGAAGAATCTCAGGATAATGGTTTTGACCAAATCTTCAACCAGATTGTAGAAGAAAATTTTCCAAAATGAGGGGAAGACATGCCCATACAAATACAAGAAGCACATAGAACACCAAATAGACAGGAATAGGAAAGAAACACCCCATGGCATCTCATAGTAAAAACACTAAACGTATAAAACAAAAAGAGAAATCTGAAAGCTACGAAAGAAAAACAAGTCACAGATAAAGAAAAACCCATCAGAATTACAGCTGAGTTTCTAATGAAAACTATGAAAGGCAGAAGAGTCTGGACTAAGTATTTCCAGTTCTACATGACCATAGATGCCAATTCAGAATACTTTACCCAGCAAAAATGTCTATTAAAGTTGAAGGGGAATGAAAAATCTTCCATGACATGAATAGACTGAAAGAATTCATGTCCAGAAAACCAGTTCTTCAGAGAATACTTGAAGCAATACAAAGAGCTGGAGAAAGGAACGGCTATACCCAAGGGAGGCACAGAAAGAAACTAAATGAAGCTGTAACTGGGGAAACACAAAGTGAGACCAAAGGACTGAACTCCCCAGTCAAAAGATCCAGGCTAGCTGAATGGATCAAGAAACGATATCCATCCTTTTATTTATAAGATAACTTGTCACACCTTCAAGGACAGGTTCTACCTTAAAGTGAAAGAATGGAAAAAAATATTCCAAGCAAATGGCAGTAAGAAAGAATCAGGAGTTGCCATTCTATTATCTGATAAAATAGACTTCCAACTAAAACTAATCAAAAGAGGTAAAGAGGGTTATTTCATTCTGATCAAAGAACAGTTAACCAAGAAGACATCACAATCATGAACAACTATTCCCCTTCATGAACATCTGAGAGAGTAGATCTGCTTGCTGTAAACTTGCTAACCACCTAGGATGTATCTATTTAGTATAGACTCAAGAAAGAATAATTAAATTCAAATGGAAAGAATGAGCCTTAATCCTGATGACAATATTTGAGATCATAGACCCAGGTTGCTTGATGGCTATTGTATCCCTAATTTTTTTCATTATATGAATCAATAAATTCTTTGAAATCAATTTGAGTCCATTTTCTAAATGTGAACCAGAATAGTTTAACTAATAAAACAGCCTGGTGTGTTTCACATTATATTGTCATTAGAACTCAATATTTATAAAGGAGCACTGTTATCTTTGATACACTATTTCACTCTCAATCCTCATGGTTTGGTTTAATGTGCTTGTGGACAATTGACTGTGGTCTGTATCCTCTGTCATACACACAGTGGTCAGCCTTTCTACACATACTCCATGGGCAGAGTCCACCTATTCTCTTCAACATGTTTTCATGACACTTCAACAGGAACAACTGTCTTCCTAATGTCTGAGATTTGAAAAAATCTATTTCCTTTTTAAATCAAGGGCTTATTTTGACAATATAGATCGAGTAGTTAACAATGATTATATCTCTGTATAACCATGACTCAATTTTACCTTTTAAATTTACCAAGTCATTAAATACAACTCATTATTCTGTCATTCAGGTTTGATGTAGGAATAGTAAACCTCTTAAGGCACACAAAGCCGAAAGGGGTTAAGCGTTTAGAAAGTTGTTGAAAGACTAGAGGAACAGACATTGGAAAACTCTGCTGGATTTCTCATTCCTTAGCATTGTGACTGTAAAGCACAGAGGAGAAAAGCAGGTTCTGTGACTTCTGGAATTTCTGCTACCATTACCAGTGCTCCACTAGATAAAAGTGTATAATTCCTCAGTTTACAAACATCTCTGGGATCTTATTTGAAGAGATAATTTCTCTCATTTTTAATTTTCAAGAGTCTTGAAGGAAGAATCCAATTGTGTCTAAGACGTAACCTGCACTGAAACAAGCTCTAGTCAAAAGTGGGTAATTGGTTTATTCAATGTTTACTTCTTTAAATGTTAATTTCCTCAAAAGCAAGTGTGCCCTATCCAGTTACTATGTGGAATTCAAGTATAGGGTCTCCGGTTGGCAATAATCATCTCCACATCAGGTTTGAATGGAGGTCTTCTCAAGGTTGAAAGTTCTAACCCATAGCACAGGACAGTATTTATTAGCATAGCTAGCTGTGTACTTTCTATATAGGCAATAGCTCTATATATTACTGGATAATTTAAAAATGGCCAATGTGAATTATAATATGGGTTTTAAATTTTTATAATAAATAAGAAATGTACCATAAAGTTCCCATTGATTCAATGGTAACTACATTATATGAAAGTTATTAGAATTAGTTTCAAATGACTCTTCTATTATTTTTAAATTAGGCTACTATTACAATCCACTTTATATTTCTATAGGACAATTCTGAATACAACTCTATAATTCAAACTAAATATAAAGGAAGTAGCAGTAATACAAGAATATGAGTTTTCGTGACTTGATGCAGTTATCTTTTGTTCTAACATTGTGTAAAAAATATAATCAGCCTTAACATCTTTCTAATGATTCTTACAGTAAGTTCCTTCTAGGTGGTGATTACTTCAATTCTAGTTTCACCAAAGAATTTTTTTTCTGTGAGCTGAACACGTCATATGACCTGTTTTAACTCTCCTAGGTCTAGAAACTGCCATGAAACTAATAAAATATTTATTTATGGGGTGGAGAACTAGCTTAATGGTTAAGAGCACTGGCTGCTCTTGCAGAGGACCCGGGTTTGATTCCTAGAGCTCTCTTGGTGGCTAACAACAAAACATAACTGCAGTTCCAAGGAATCTGAGGCCCTCTTCTGACCTCTGTGCACATTAAACGATATGACTTCAATTACATACATGCAGCCAACACACTCAGACCCAGTAAACAAAAAAGAAATAATAAAATGATAAAATGAAATCTTTGATCATTTACTATTTCTGTCAAAGACTTCTCATCTGCACGCATTGTGCGTCCTTCTCTAACCTGCCATAGAGAACACAGTTAAACCCTTTCCAAAGGACAATACTTAAATATCTTATGCAGTTACTTTATCCAACTGAAGTCCTAGAATTCTGACTACTGGACAATCTCTGAATCATTTTTTAATGTAATTCCTTTCAGGTTATAAGTTTATAATGTGAAAATGCACCTTATGCTACTCAGCATTCAACAAGTATCCAGTAGTAAAGCAGGGCAGTGTATTGGCAGTAAGTACATTCGATAAAGAAACGATGGGAGATGCTCATGTCATAAATCCAAGCAGTTCTACCCCGGTAGGAAGTTGTTCTATAACACTCCTTCCTGCCAGTGACCAGTGGGCTTTGGCTAGTTTCTTATTGGGCACCATGGGAGAAAGTTCCAAACCATTTTGTTCCCTGGTTGACTCTTCTAAGAACTCTATGCTTTTTCTTATCTGCCTTGGATCATCAAAAGTGGATTTCCAGGACAAAATTGTCTTTATGGGTTGCTGCTTTGTCTCCTGCTGATCAAAGCTTTTTTTGTCCATATATATTTATAAGCTTGGAATAAACTTGGGAGATTTCAATATATGCATATAGTTTCTTTGACAAAGTAACTTTCTAAAAGTCTTGGTGTGCTATTTTATTTTATTGATTTCAGCAATGCGAGTTGGAAACCATGACCAGGGTCCATCAGACACAATGTTCACATCAGCTTTATTTTTTTCATTTGATAAATTATAGACCTCTCTTTGTATTTCCTAGGAGATATTTTCAGATTGTAAAAATTTCATGTCAAGACTTTTCTAACATCTCAAACTTTCATTGAACTACATCCCAAACTTTCAATGAACTACATCCCCATCTATTAGTTACTTTTCTTGTTGTGATAAACAGACAAGAAGCAAGTTAAAAGGAAAGGTTTCTTTCTGGTCCACAGTTCAGGGACTGCAGACAATCTTGAAGGGGATGTTATGGAGTTAAAGATTGCTTCTGAAATGTAATATGTAATGTCAGTTGGTTCATTGGCTTTTGGATCTATGCAGAACTTTTAATCCTTTTCTCTTTCCTGTTAATTTCATTTCGGAGTAGAAATGCCTATCCTCTGCTTGATATTTTGGAAATATACCATGTGCTTGATTTCAGAGATTTGAAGCTTAAGAAGCATTTACATTGCAATGAACTTTAAGTATAAGATGGACAGACATCTGATTAAGAGGAGACTCTTGACTTTAGACTTTGAGTTGCTGCTGTAATAACTTAAGTCTTTTGAGAAGTGCTGGATAAAAAGACTGCATTATATCTATGAGTGCTTAAAATTTGATGCCTAGGGCTGAGACACAATGGTCTGACTGTGTCCCCCAAATTTATACATTGAAGTAAGTCTGGTCTCCAGTTTGATGGTGTTAACAAACATCTCCGTGGGGCACAGCACTGCAGACAGTGAGGCCCTTAAGAAAAGACTGGGTGACTGAACTTGCTGCAGAGACACACTTTTCATTCCCTTGTGCCTTTCTTTACCTTTCACTATGTGAAGACAGGGCGCTCAGAACAGCATCACTCATGCAGAAACCAGAACTGTCATCCGACAACAAATCCAGTAGCTTTTACTGTTAGGCAGCCCAAGCTAAAGACTGGTGAGGAGATATATTTCTGCTCCTTTTGAATAACTCGTGTGTTTTCTTATAGCATGAATAATGAGCTAGAAGAAGCGTCTCTTACTAATCGTCACTGAGCATAATGGATCAATCCAAGATTGAATTCTCATCTCAGTTTCTTTGTCTCTGGCCATCCAAATACTATAGCATCACTCTGTATCTTTGTAAAAAAAACTAATTTGTTCTCAGAGCTGAAATCAGGATTCTGTGATTACCACTCAGATAGTAGACTTCAGGTCCACATGACACTGGTCTACTGTCCTTCATATAAGAATTTCTCACAATAGTAAGGAAGCTGGGAACTGTGACAAAGGCTGTAAAATATCTGAGTAATCCATTTTTAATTCTGAGAATGGATGTGAAGAAAATATGAGAGTTGTGCATAAAGAGACACAAGAGAGGTGTTTATTTTATGGTTGTTTATAAAAGTAAAAAGAAAAACCAAGAAAGACAATAATGTGACTATTGAATAGCCAAGATAACACTACTAAACTATATGATTGAGTTCTCTTTTTCTGGACTACTCTTCATGGAATAAAATGATATTTAAAGAGCTAAGGAGAAAGTACTTCCTTTATAAGCATGAAGAACACAATTTGAAACCCAGGGCTCATGTTTTTTTTTTTTTTTAAAAAAGCCAGGAATGTTGGTGTACAATTTTATTCTTAATACTGGAGAGACAGAAGCAGGTAGATCTCAAGGATCATCAGCAGCCAGCCTAGCCTACTTGTCAAGTTCTAGGCCACCAGAAACAGACCCCCCCCCAAAAAAAACCACACGGTACCTGAGGAATAACACCCAAAATTTTTCCAGTGGCCTCCATGTACACATATATGTACTTACACACATATATGCACAACCAAATAAATAAACACATAAATAAAATGTACATTTATAAAGAATAAGGTAAAATACTAACTACATTTGCACATGCTGATTATCGGGGTAGTAATTCACAACACAGTACACAGCACCAATAGTCCCTATGTCCGCAACCCTGATCGATGAAGTATGCATGCACTGGTTCATGTAAGCATGAAAAAACTGCTCTTTTATGGAAGAGGAGACTGAGGTAGAGAGATCTCACACACTGTGAAACTCTAACAAGAAAAGATGCAAATCATAGTCAAGTGTGGAAGAGGAGCTGACCACATCAACTTGGGGAAAGAGAAAGAGATAATCAGAAGATAGGAAAGACATTTATTTTTAATTTTTGGAGTTATGTAATTTTACATAACTGTGGTTATCTTCAAGTTTTTCTTTCTCTTTCCCTTTTTCAACAAAAATTTAAAAATCTTCCAATGCTACATGAAAAGATTCATTTTTCCATTGAAATAAAGATCATTAATCTTTTAATACTTATTGACATTAAATGGCTGAGATATGAGGAAGGAAGATAATCTCTATTTTATAAATGTATCACCTGTGAATTATTGCCTAACTTAATTGTATTATCTATCATTATTATCAAAATATTTCTTCAAATGTTCATATCAAAGAATACAATGATTAAAACTTAGTCATTAGCATTATTCTTGTTCAAAGTACAGAGAGACAAATTGAAGGTATTTTCACAGTGGCAAAATAGATGACTCAGTGGTTAAGAGCCTAATAACCATCCATAACTCTGACTTTAGGGGATCCAATGTCCTCTTCTGGCCTCTGTGTGCGTTGCATACACAGGTACACTTACCTGTGGGCAAAACACTCATACATACACATATACAGATTTACTTACATACAAGTTGGCAAAACACTCATACACATAAAAATAAATAAATACATACATAATTTAAAAGATTTTTGACATAAGCTTATTTGGCTGACAGATCTAATATTTCAATTGATACATCACACTGTAAATCATCTGGATAGTGGGCCTATGAGGATATTTTCATAAGTACCCAGTTACCCTTATTTCACAGAGTGTAACAGAGAAGGACTGCTTTGCTTGCAAAGTTTTAAGAGACTGGATAGTTTTTAAAAGGATATTTGAAGATTTTATTAGATTAGGAGAAATTGGGAAGGAAAGAGATTACATCAAATTTGGCTCAGCAGCTTAACGAAGTTCTCAAGAACCTATTTTCCTCTTTTAATACTTTAAGATGTCAGGGGCTGCATGACTGGTGTCTCTTTATTATTCCAGGAAGAACATAGCTCACCCATACTACTTACTTGATCATACTCTTTTCTTAGAAAAAGGGTCATTCCTAAGACCACAGGAAAGGTCTTTCATAAAATTAGTACAGCTTCGTCCCATGTAGCCCAGGGGAATGTCTTGTCCCATCCTATGCCCTGAATCAGGTCTTTATCCTTCTGAATACATCTCTATGCCAACTGACACATCCCTGAAACAACCCCCATGGTGGGGGTATAGTATTATCATGATGGGAATAGATTCTGTTCCTGGACTGTGGTTAATTCTCCAAGCTGTGTAACAGACACCACAAGTGGAATCGCTGTATTGGAACACATCACTGCATCAGCCAGCATCATAGCCTTGATTCCAGAAGGTTTTCTCTCAGCTCACCTTTCTCTACTACCTGAATTCCATATAGCATTCATAGTCAGTTAAAATTTCATCCTTTCTTGACCAGAAGGCAGCTGTATTCACTAAAGGAAGCTGTTGAACTAGGCAAATGTCTATTCCACTCCAGACTTTCCTGAAAACTAGAATCTGTTTCCTGGGGAAAGATTCCAATCCCTCTCTCTGTAACACCACAATTAGTCCCATTATGATGATGGCAGATACAGGACAGTGTTTCCTGACTGGTGGTGAGTTTTGGTGGTCTATGTTGCAAATAAAATGGCTGATCCTAATAGATGCTTTTGTGTTCCAAGGAACACAATGAACTCAGAACATGTGCTGATAGAATAAAGAAACAGAGAGATGATAGCAAATAACACAACTTGACATGTTTACATTTTTCCCTAACAGGGCTCAGGTCCAAAATGAACAGTAATTGATGATAACTGCTGTTCCCTCTCCTGACATAGTCTCTGAGTAAGGATATCTCTCTTGAGTGTTTAATCATTTAGTGGTCATATTAATGCACAGTATTGTATATGGCCTTATTTTTTACAGTATTTCAAGACAAATTTAATTTCTACATAATGTTGAAATAATAAAATAGACAAAGAGGTAGTAGTTAAGGCAGAAGCGATTCCTAAAGTATTCTTCTGTAAGGAGACTGTATTAAACAACATTCATTTAGTGCATCCATTTTTTAGTCAAAATGCATAGAAAAAAGCTTGGTGTGGTGGTGTAGGACTTTAATCTCAGCTCTCTAGAGGCAGAGGCAGAGGCAGGTTGATCTCGGTGAGTTCAAGGTCAGCCTGGTGTACATACATAGTTTCAGGCCAGCTGATTTGAGACCCTGTCTCAAAAAGAAAAAGAATTGCATAAAAGTCCACAAATTTGAGTGAGCAGTATTGGATTCTTTGTCCCACTCTCAAGTGACGATATTCAGATGCCAGATGCACTCTGGACTCTTCCTCTGTGTTCTGCTTTAGTAGCACCTGTTTTAAGAAACTTAGAGGAGAAAGGATTCTCAAGGAAGCTAACCACACATATAATTGAGCACCAAGATGGCTGAAAGACATGTAGGAACCTCAACTGATTTTCTGTTAATAGAAACAGAAGAAAATATGAGTTCTATGTACAAAAATGAAAAAAATTTCATTAACAGGGAGACCCCATGGTGAAGCCATCCATCTAATAGATTCCCAGAATCAATATCACTGCAAGAGCCCTGATACTAACAGGCTGAGCACCTCTTTCAGAACCGAGTCTCTTTTGCACTCTCAGAGTTCTGGCTGGAATAATCATCTTAATCCTCCAAGAGGTAAATAAAACTAAGTAGAATATATTAATCACTCAAGTGTATACAAATTAGTGAAAAAAGGGAGGTAAGACTACTTCAGATTAGGTGTGCCCATCATTAGGTGAAGCTCTTTTAAAGCAACAAATAACTGCCTAGTTCTAAGGTTTCAACACAACACCAGCTTTTCATCTACTTCGTGATCAATGCTGGGCAACTCTGCGACACACCATATTCATTCAGAGATGCAGCCGGCAGGAGCAGCTGGCTGTCCTCACCCTGCCAATTCCAAAACAGAAGAAAGTAAACTTACGAAAAAAAAAAAATCTTTTACTTTACATAGAGTTTTAAACTGTTTGAAACAGTTCAGTTACTTGATTTCCTAACTCATAATGAATTGGAAAATATTTTAAGAGGTGAGAATGTTCTGTGCTATTCTTTAGTTTGCTAGGACCGCATAAAAATGTATCATAAGATCGGATGGCTTCTACAGTAGAAATTTCCTTACAGTTTTGACTTAAGGTCAGTGGGTTGGAAGAGTCCATTCACTCTGAGGCCTTTCTTTAGCGTGTCCTTGGCTGTTCTCTCCTTGTCTTTGCTGGATCTCCTCTCCATCTACTCCTGTGCTCTGATCAGCTCTGTTTATATAGACAACAGCTCCATTGGATTAGGGCCACAAGGATGACCTCACTTCAATTTAATCTTCTCTTTCTAAATCATTGTCTCCAGATACAGTCACATTCTGAAGCCTTGAGGATTAAGGTTTCAAACCCCCTTCAGTATAAATTAACATCTGAAATGGAAATAAAATAAAATTTTTAAAAAGACAAAAAGAATGCAAGACTTAGAATCAAAGATTTAAGAAAGCCAGAGAAGTGGGGAACCGTTTTACATGTGGCAAAGGAATGCTGCCCTGTAGACTAATGTGATATGTCCTGCTTCATTGGGGGCACAAAGGACAGCTAGTGAGCGTAGTGTGGTCCTAGCATCTAACTGCACTAGCCACTAGTGTGCATGTGTACGTAGGGGAAGCAGAAACCAGAGAAAGCTTTGCTTTTTCCTAGATCTATATGCTTTCCAAATATTCCAAAGGTAATTTGTAATTAATTGGCAAACCAAGTAAATGTGGGAAGTATCTAAGAAACGTGTCCTGGGCTTAGAAAACAGCAGACATAAAGACCTCGGAGAGAAAGACTGCTTGATGCTTTAAGGAGCAGAGTGAGCGACGAGAAGCAGAAGAAGCAGAGCCAATGTTAATGAGGCTGGAAAGAGAAGCCAGCTGCAAGGAGTCTGTCTTTTGACTGTTTGGAGATCGGCTGCAGAGGAGCATTACAGGGAACGCCTTGGCAACTGTGTTGAGAAAGATCGCTGTGAAGGCAGATGAGAAAGCTCCTGAGGGGCTCAACAGAGCCAAGTGGTGACTTGACCCCCAGTTGGCAGAGAGTGGGTTGGATTCAGGATGCTTTGAGAAGGCAGTGAGGAGTGCCTGCATATGGAGTGTGGGGCATGAAAGGAAGAAAGAGATGAGATTGACTTCAAGTGTTCCTCCTGGACTGTAAGAATGAACTGGCTCAGACTGAGTGGACGGCGAGGATGAAGCCAGAGGAGGCTGAAGATGGAGCATGAGCAGAGGCGACCGGAATGTGATCCAAGCAAATGTCATGTCTGCCATGTTGAGAAACTTGAAAGTTGGAAATATCTCCTAACTTCCCCAAATGGAGCATTTCCAAATTTCTGGAAGACTCTAATCGTCTATGAATTTAGAATTCCTGATAAACTTTAGGGATTAACAAAGTCATGTTATTTGGTATTATGATAGCACTATATAGATCTATTTTGTGAATAATGATTGGCTGTAAACTAATGCATTTTTTTCATACAGTAGATATTTCATTAAATGAACACTATAACTAGAGCAGCTTCTTAGTATTATTACCAGCAATGTGTTGTGATGTGGTCTATTTAAAAGGCTTGCACAGATAAAATCAATGTGTGTGTGTGTATTACAAGGTAACAATGTAGGGAAGAGAGCAACAGCAACACTAAATGCCAAATCAAGTCATTATGCTGAAAACATTGTAAAATATCTAATCGTCATAAATTATAATTCTTAAAAGCTAAAATATCTGAAGAATTAATTTTGCTATTCAACAGAAATAGTTTTTGCTTTGTAATATATACACTCTGAATGTAGATTATATTTTTAATTGAAATTGGCCATATTTATTTTATAAATTAAATGCTCAGCTAAATTTCATTAGCATGTATGAGTTCCATAAAATGATGTTTCTTTATGACATTTCATTCATGTGTGTGCTGCACTTTAGTGACATTCACCCCATCACGCTCTCTTCCTCTTCTCCTCCCTCTCCCTGATCCATTCTCTCTCAAATAGTTCCCCTTCTACTATCTTGGCTTCTTAACGGTGGTGATAAGTTTTTAAAGGAATTGAAATGTGTCTTCACCTTGCTTGTAAGGATATAGTGTTTATGTAGACTTATTTAGTTGTTCAATAATAGAAACCTTTGGTTACTTGCCCTTCACATCTTTCCTGTATTAATTCTGTTAGCTAACACTCAGATAATGAAAAAATACTAGAGAGTAATAACCAACACAACGTGAATAGTGCCCCATTAAATTTCCTACCAAAATGAAAGACACTCCTCATAACCATGTGGTGAGTGCTCAGAGAGTGTGGAAATTATATTCTATGTGAGATTATTGTTTATGTTTTAAGGATGGCTCATCTTTAAAAATGGTCAGGAGCATAAACATAAAATTATTATACTGTAACCTTGTAAAATGCATATCAATTTCCTAGATGTTCTTGTCTGTGTTCTGGAAATATTGACCTCAACTTTCACCCAACCTGCCCTATTCTTTGCCCTTGATTTGAACCCAGAATCCTCGAGGGCCATAATATTTCTACTTTGTTCATTATTTTAATCCTTGAAGAAGAATTCTAATACTCTTTAACTTGTTTCCATTATTGTTTCATAGGTAATTTATTGTGGGCGGGTCTCCATCTCCAGCACAGCCATTCTACTCCAGGTGTGCCAAGGAACCGAGGGTGGTCAAACACATCATCAGGTGGCCCAGAGCGTGATGGGAAGAATTTCCCAGGAGACTGCATCAGTCGACAGCAAACTTATTGAAATCAAGGCAGGGGTTTATATAGAGGAGTCTTTCTGGTCATTAGAGAAGGCGGGAAAGTTAAAGGTGGAGTCTAGGTTAAGGTGGGACGGTTATAGGGCTGACATGGAAATTAGGAATGAGGAAACAAAACCCAAAAACCTGGTTTTGGTCTGGGGTGATCTTTGTTGGGGGAAAAGATTTAAGCAACTCCTGAGGAATGAAGATGTCATATCTACAGTGCCTTCCTAGGACCTAGGTTATAGCTTTGGGTAGTGCAAGCCAGGACATCTGCCATCCCTTCAGGGTCTCTGGGGTCACACTGCCCACTCAGTGCCTTTATGCAATAGGCCCAGGTCCCACAATTTATGAAATTTAGAATTTTAATAATTATTAAAATTCCAGTAAATATGGGAAAGAAAAAGTGTCCCAGAAAAATATGACCTAAAGTGAGGTAAGAGAGACTGTAACTGGATATCAATGCTCATTTTCCCATCTAATAATCTTACCCAAATGAAAGAAATCTTAATATAAAACTTAAGTCACAGCTCTGGCTATCAAATTTAGTTCTCTCTAAGAGCAGAATCAGTATCACCTTAGAACTTGCTAGAAATATAAATTCGTGGGCTCTGATACAGACTTAGTGGTGCCAAGCAATCTGACTTTGTGAGATCACAGAGATATTTTGATACAAAAAAAATAGTTATAGGACAATTTTTATTCCATTATTTTTCATTTTGAACACTGTCTTCAGAGTTAAATCATGAATTAGTTTACTTATTTATTTAAAAGAATTAGTTCCCCTATCAAGCACAGACTGATAAAACTGAGGATTATACCTATGATCATGTCTACATATCATGAGATAACCTTAAATCTTTTGAGATTTTCCTATTACTTTGTAGTCTGAAATCTTTTCTATAGTAGATATAAATACAAATGATTACAAGTTATCTTTTGTGATATAATTTTAAAAATCTTTCATGAAGAAATCCTCTAAAATAGGATTTATACTTCATATTTTCTCCTGAAATGTCACCTTCTAAGCCATTATGTTTGTGATGTTAAATTTTCAAGTACTTAAATCAAAATTCTGTGGACATTTTTTATTAAATGTTTAAATATTCTGATAAATCTAGTTTCAATGATAAGAATAAACCATAATGGCTTTCTCACACTTTGTTGAGATAGCACAGAAAATGAGAAATTCTTAAAGGCAAATATATAAGCCAGAAAAAAACTGTAACAGCCAAATAGTATATAGAAAAAAAGAATATGTGTATATGGACATATCTGTGACAACTATATAGGTATGCGTATATATGTATGTGTGTAGAATGTAAGAGTTACATTTTATTTGCTTGGAAAATTATAGCAATCAGGATTGATCATTCCCTGGATTATAAGAGAGCATTTTACCTTCTGGAGTAATAATATAAGGGTGCTGAGGTAATAGTGATGAGGTCAGATAAAGAACTCTGAGACTGGATATTTACAAGGATATGGTTGAGCCACAAGACAGTTTAAATACTAATTTATTCCATTTAGGTGGTTTCCACAAATTCCTACAAGTGACATTGACATTTTTCTTAAAAACAACTTAGAACTGATTAAGTTGGCATTAGTTAATTTGAATAATTTTGTCTCAAGTTAAGATTAAAGTTACATGGGTACTAGAGTTATGATAAAGAAATTCGAACGGAGCTACACATTATCATAACCAGTATTCTGCAGAGGGCAGGAAGGTGAAAAGTGGAGTCAACTCAAGGAATAAAAGAAAATTCCTCATTTCTCACAAACTAAATATTATCACCATAACCACAGGTATAGCATGCTTCTAAAAGCCTTCATCAGTCTTTCTGCATTCAGAACAAAGAAGTTGCTCATCTGAATCCATAGCAACCACTCACCATTATTAACTGTTTTCAACTCATACTGATCAATAAGGTTGTCTGTCAACTTGATGAATTTAACGTTTTTATTTTATTGTTAGTTACATGTAGATGTGTATGTTTCAAGAAGTTGGCCTGCACACATGAGTTTAGAGGCTGTGGAGGCCAGAGAGAGCATCAGATATCCTCAGAGTTGGTGTTCTGGGTAGTGTAAGCTGCTGGATGTGGGTACTGAAAACTAAAGATGGGTTTCCTGTGACAGCAGCATGTGCCTCTAGCTGCTGAGCCATCTCTCAAGCTCCAAATAACTGAATTTATAATTGATTTTGCTCTAATACCACAGAAGGAGATAATTAATATCATCAGAAAAATTTGTGACTATATTTGCAACCCCCAGAGTCAGGAGAGACCACATATATTATATGACTAGCAATCAACAAAACCAATGTCCCCAATGCTGTGACCATCATCCTTTTCATAACTTCTTCACTGCCAAAAAGCACTTAACATTCTTTTTGAAGATCTTTTAAAGTCAAGGACTTTTATTATTGTTATTATAGTTCCTTGATCAGAATTGGCAAATCATAGCTATTATCTGTATTTATTCAGTGAGATAAGACTTTAAAAGAAAATAAAAAAATAAAAGATTAAGTACAAATCAATATAATAAAAAAGAGTTCCTGGACAAGAAGATTAGGTAAAATTGAAATTTTGTTGTGCATCAATATATTTTATCAGAACACAGCTGTGTTTCTTTGTCTATGGACTGTGTCTGCTCTCAGTGTTGAAACAGGAGCCCTATGACCTGTAAATGAGAAATAACAACTCTGAAACTGGAATAAATTTGGTATTAGGCTCTAAGAGACAAAATCTGGGGACATTTTAGTTTTCATAGTTGGACACAGGGTGAATACTACTGGAGGTTTATGGGAAGATAATGTAATGTGCTACCTATTCCTGAATGAATGACATACCTCCTTACAACAAGAAGTTATCTCACACAAAATGTCAGTAGTGAAGAGGCCAATGACCCTTGTCCTTACATATTTAACAGCTTTCTTTTGATAGAAAATGTTTGCTATGCCCTGTTCTACATTCTGAAAACCAACATCAACCAGAAAAAGTATGAGTCAAAATAAAATAATGGGACATGATTTGCTTTATTAGAAGCTACACAAAATATACAGAAGTTTAGATATATAAAACTAAAACACTAGCAATTGCAAATTAGCTCAATTTTACCAAATTTAATTAATGAAATAAGTTCATAGCAAAACAAAAACCAGTGCAGAACTTTTCCCAGATTAGCTTTTGATCTGAACAAAGTTAACAATTTGTTATTAACAATTAAAAATAAAACATTTGAATGGAGACATAAGCAAATTGTAAAGAAGACACAAGAAGGCATTTGATCAATTACTATAGGACAGGCAGGACAAATTGTACAGTGATTACATTTTTATATTCCCAAAATTGTTATTGTCACTCAAGTTAGAGAGAAAATGAGTAGCCTTCAATATCCAGGGAATTTATCCTCTATAGTTCAACAGACATTCTAGAATTTTCCTTCTTTATATTGGTCATGCCCTTTTTAAGTGTGAAGACCTATTCCTTGTTCTTGTTTTTGTTCTTTAAGCCAAACCTTGACACTATATAAACATAATCCAAGAGATATTCAATGGTAATAAGTCTTCCATACAGCAATATGAACCATGAATACAAATTTCCTCTGTGATTTATAAGGCTCACATATCAAGTCACCTCTTAAAAATCTATACCTATAATGTATGGCTAAATTTATTGTCAACTGCATTATATTTTCACTTGGCCTTTTAACCCTGCATTTTGCTTGCTATTTTTGCAGAAGTGAAGCAGATATTTCCTTCTGTGGAAGAAGCGGGACTAGGAAAATGTGTTCTTTCCCCTTTGTCCATTAGATCATATGAACTTTACATTTTTTGTATTTAGAAACCTGGATTTGAGTTCACATACACCACACTAACTTGTCAAAGACATAAATTCTTAATTCAAAACACCTGTATTAATAAAAAAGGGTAAGGTCATGTGAGCTTTATTGTGATAACTGAACAGTCCTTTACCAGATGCCTATTCAAAAGAAGCCGTGATATTGCAGCTTTGTCTCATTTGAGGCAATGCAAACACAAGGCAGCCCCAGAGCAGTTCATTATCAGATTCTAGGTTGTATGCAGTGTTCCAGAAATAACCAGGTTTTGATGTATGCAGCGTCAACAGGAATGAAGGAGCCCATGCTGAATGCAACTACTTCTAACCCACTGTAAAGTGATAATTTCTATGCTATTTCAGAAATCAGTCTTGGTTTGAGTATTATCTTTGACCTCTTCAAGCTGTGTGATCAGGTGGGGTAAGTTGGCTGCTGTAAGACTGTTTTCTTCTTTCTAGAATCGGATAGGAATAGTTGGTACCTTGTATGTACAGTTGTTGGCATGACTAAATGGCATGACACAACAGGAATATTTAATGCATGGTAGTTTTGACTCCTATATCCAGGTTCTTCATGAGGATACTGCTACATTTTAGAGAGCTCATTGGATTAGATATGTTTGTAGAATCTAAACATGACTTCTGCTTTCCAAAATCTCCAGTTTCATCCAAGACTTCACTCTTGCTTTTTCAAGCCTTCCTATCCCTAAATTCCTACATTCTAATGACATCTGTCCATTTTCCTGTCCTGTTGTAAACTCTTGTAAATCCAAATGTAAGAGTCCTCAGAGGATTCAGTTAATTTGAAATAAATATTGTGAAGACTTAGGAACTAACATGGGGGTTGCATATGGGAGTCTTTTGCTCCTGTGGATAATTTCTGATCACCTGCCCTTTCTGTTCATTTGTCTTTCTTCCGTTTTTGTGGGGATTCTGGGAATTTCCACCTCTCCTCCAAGCCTCTTTCTCCTTCCCTTCCTCTTCCTCCTGTGCTTCCTTAGCTTCTCCTCACTTCCCTTCTTCATCTTTTCTCTGCAATCCATACCCACTTAGCCTCAGATTCAACTACATCTGCCTCTGCAGTGTACAATTGCCTCCCTTCTCTCAGCCTTTGTGCCCCCAAACAGTGGACTGTGTTCCTGTGGTTCTTCTAATATGCTTAACCAACCAAGTTCCCTTTGCCTTTGGTTAATCTTGGTTCTCAACTTGACATGCCCTCAATGAAGAAACCTCAGTTAAAGAATTTCCTCTATCAGACTGGCCTTCTTGATTGCTACTTGATGTAGTAGTGCCCTGTTTACTGTGAATGGCATATTCCTAGGCAAGTGGGCTTGGGTGCAAGCCAGTAAACAAAATTCCTCCATAGTTTGGTTTCTGTTTCAGTTCCTGGCTTCCCTTGATGATGTAAGCCTAATAAACCCTCTCCTCCCATGTTTCCCCACTTCTGTGACTTCCTATGGAACAGAAATGCAGGATGAGCTTTTAAAGCACTGAGGTGCCATGATCTTGTCACATCATTACTTCATTATCTGTGGTTTTACCTCCCAGGATTTCTACTTTGTGATTTCTGAGGGAGTGTCCATCCCTGAAGGAACCATGTATTATACCTGCTCTCCAACCTTTTTATGCTCTGTGTAATCTATGCATGCTTTGCCAGTGATGTTTAGCTCTTCATGCTGTGTCTTGTGGTCACTTGTAAAGATCTTTACAGTCATTTGCTGATCTGAACTAAGCCCAGTTCTGTAGAGAGCCACGGATTGCTGCGTCTTAAAGATGGCGCCTGCTCCCGCCCCCCACCATCCCGAGGTGGGCGCTCACTGGAGCAAACAGATCCATGATTGGCTGTGGCTGAGGTCTGGCCCTGCTTCCGCCTGTGTGCACCTGTCTGCTTTCACCACGTGGTAGTTTGGGGTTGGCTGGCAGGAGGGAATTTGACTTTGTGGCGGGCTTTCCCCGGGAGGAGAAGGAGAAGCAGTAAGGAGGGGAAAGAAGGAGTTATAAAATTAAAAAGCCAAAAGGTTGTTCAAGGTTCCTGAATAAACTGCTTTTGGAAGAGTCCGGAGTTGCGTCTTCCTTGCTGGACGAGGTGGGCGCGACACAGTTCCTTTTCGCTTAATCTACAGAGTTATATAATGTAGATGTCCTATTGTTGTTGTTTAAAATAAATAGAGATACCTCTAAAGGTAAAGATGTCAGAAAATAACAACTCACAGAAAATGAATGTTCTAGTTTGCTTTCGATTTCTGTGACAAAACACTCCAGCCAATACCTAGTTGGAAGAAAAACAGTTTATTTATATTACATCTCCCAGGTCACAGTTACAGTTCATCACTAGGCAGCCCATGATAGGAACTCAGGCCAGGAACCTGGAGGCAGGAGCTGAAGCACAGGCAATAGAGGAACACTGTTGCTCTGGTCCATGCTCAGCCTGTTTTCTTATACAATAGACAGCAACCTCTCCAGGGATGGTACCACTCACAGTGGGCTGGGCCTTCTTGCACCACTCAACAATTAAGGAAATACCTCACAGACATGGTCACAAGCCAGGCCTATGGAGACAGTTTCCTAACTGAGGCTCCCTCAACCCGTGTATGCCAAGTTGACACTAAAACTGTCCAGCACAGTGGGCATTGGTTAGGACTGTCCTAGGTTCACTGCATTTTTTGTGGTAATGGGTACATGCACAAGTTAGGGTTCACACTAGAAAACAAAGCTTTGTTAGCATTATGACAGTGAGGTGATTATGTTAGGATTTGAATTCAGCTCAATATGAGATGTATTGAGCACTTAAAGCAGAGAGCAAAGGATCAGAGAAAGAAATATTAATTAGGGCTGGAGGGATGGTTCAGTCTTGTAAGTTTTTGCTACATAAGCATGAAGACATGAGTTCGATTCTCTTCTGACCTATTATAAAGTTGTATGTAGGGGTGGCAGAGATAGCTCAGTGATTACGAGTACTGGCTGTTCTTCCTAAGTACCCAAGCTTTGTTCCCAGCACCCATATGGTGGCTAACAACAATCCACAATTCTAGTTTCAGGGGATCCTATGCCCTTGTCTGGTCTTTTTTGGATGTTGTACACATGTGATCATGTGATATGTATGTGTGTATGTTTTATATATATAAATATATATATATAGGCAGAAAAAGGTTAGGACTGACCTTGGTTCACTCCATTGTTTTCTGGTACTGAATACATGCATAAGTTAGAATTCACACTAAAGAACAAAGTAAAATAAAAATAAATAAAATAAAAAACAATGCTGTGTGTGTGGCATGTTCTTCTAATCACTAGTGCTAGAAGTTAGAGACAGATGGATCCCTTAATCTCATTGGCCACCAGTCTAGTCGAATCCATGAGGTCAAAAACAATCAAGGAAAAATTCTAGACATCATCTGATGGCTTCCTTATGCATATTGTCATATACTCACAATAAGTATACAAGTACATACTTGCCTTATACAACCCTCCAAACAGACACATACACATACATGAAGCCCTGAGCATCTTTCCTGACATACTGATGCAGTTCATAGAGAAGCAGATTTGCAAGGGCTAAGATAAGTTATTGCATTTCTGAAGCTTCTACAGCTGTAGCATGAAGTGTAATTAACTGCTAGAGATGGATTTGACTTGCTATTGGTCAGCAATATAGAATATGAGTGAGGTGGTTTGAGGGCGAATGTCCCCCATAGTCTCTAAGTACCTGAATACTTGGTCCCTAGTTTGCGGTGCTGTTTGGGGAAGACTATGGAACATTTAGGAGGTATGGACATGTTGGAGGAAGCATGTCACTGGCGGCCGGCTTTGAAAGTTCTTAAACCTTGCCAGATTTCCATTCTCTGTCCTTTACTTGTGCCTGCTTGAATATGTGATTGCTAGGCTTTTGATCCCACTGCCATGCCTCCTTGACCATTATGGACTATTACCTTCTGAATCATAAGCTTAAATAAATTATTCCTTCTATAATTTACCTTGGCCCTCGTGTTTCATCAGAACAACAGCAAAATAACTAATACAAAAGTTGGTACTAGAGTGGGCTGTTGTTTTGAAGAACCTGACCATGTGCAGTTTTGGAAGAATGGGGAAGACTTTGGATGTTTGAACAAGAAAAGCAACTGAATGTTGTAAGAAGAGTTTAACAGGCTATTCTAAAGGAGCCTGGAAGAAAGTAGTGTTGAGAGCAAAGTAGTTCTACAGAAAAATAAGAGCTTAACCAGAAACTGGGATCCTTTGCTAAAGTCTTTGGCTGCCATCTGCCAATAGTCTAAGAACTTGTCTGAGGTTAAGGTGAAAACAAAATGTACTGATTTCTTTGGTGAGGAGAATTTCAAGACACCCTAACATAGAAATGTTGACTTGGCTATTAAAGGTGAATATTATGCAGATAGACAGTGAAAAAGGATCAAACTGGGCAGAAAGAAATGCAGAATGTACAGTTTGGATTGAAAAAGTACACCGTAGAGTTTAATGATGTTGAAGCTGAGACATGTGCTAAAGGAGAGGCTCTTTTTAATTAGGAGATTAGAGTCAATAAGAAGAGGCCTAGATATTTGCACTGGAACAATGGAAGGAGTACCCTCAGGGCAAGATCAAACCCAGCTAAGCCATTGTTAACTTTTAAAAGGTGTTTTCTCTTCTAAAAAATCACAGTATAGAAAAACTACTGATAAGATGAGGCAGGTCATGGTCCATCCCAGGCTGGAAGCCAAACTTGGCAGTGTCCTTCACATGGTGCTAGCTTTAGAGGCCTGAAAGATGCAAAAGTGAAGGGATCACTAGTTCTTCCTTCATGGTTTCAGAGGGGTGCCAGGGCTAGGCAGCATGCAACAGGAGTCTGACAGCAGTTGTGTGAAGGTTTGAAGATGAAGTCTGGTTGGCAGTGGAGACCATAAGGCATTGAAGGTACTGGAGCCATGAAACATCTGCCAAGGGGAGCTGCATTCAGAGAGGGGTATCAGCCCAAGACAGACATGTATGATGCACGCAGCAAAGTTGGAGGGGTTGAGCCATCTAAGCCCTTTGGATGTGACGTTCCAGAAGAGGGACATGGGACTACTGGATTTGATGTTTTCCCTAACGATTTTCAGTCTTGTTTGAATCCAGTATATCTTCAGCATGCCTCCACTGCGTCCTTTCAGAATGGGATATGTATTCGGTTCCATTGTATGTTGGACATTTGTAATTTGTCTTTTGATTTTCACAAGGACTTACATTTAAGAGGGTACACTGAGTCTCAGAAAGTTCTTTGAATTATAGGTTTTTAAATAGTATTGAGACTGGTAAATACTATGGGGACTTTTGATGGTGGATTAAATTCATTTTGCAATGTATATTTAATCAGCCTATGGGGGCCAGGGAGTGAAATATGGTGATTTGAAACAAAAATTTCCTCCATAGGCTCCAAGTATTTGGACATTTTGCTCCTTTGGGAGGTTTTAGGAGGTGTGCCCTAGCTGGAGGAAGCACTTCATTGGGGGCAAGCTTTGAGAGATCTTAAGCCTTGCCAGATTCTGGTCTCTCTCTGCTTGAATATGTTCTGCTCCTGGTACTTCCTGCTGCCGCGCCTCCCTCTACCATTATGGGATCCCTCTGAAACCATACACCCAAATAAACTCTTCTGTCTATAAGTGGCCTTGGCCATAGTGTTTTATAGCACCAGAAAATAAGTAATACAACGACCAAGAACTAGAGTTCCAGAGGGCAAGAGGAACCTTGGTTAGATAACCTTTGGTATCTAATTGCAACCATTTTCTAAGAGAAATAACTATTGGTTTACTTCAGCATATCAAATTTCATGGAAATGCTACTTTTGCCTAACCTTAGCCTATAGCCATGCAAGGATGGAGATTTTAGGATGTGTAGCGTTTTTTGATGTTGTTGTTGCTTTGATTTTTATTAAAAGATTTATTTAACATTTCATTTATTATCTTATTTTGTGTATCTGAGTGTATTGTCTGCATGTATGTAAATGCACCATATAATGAAATGCTCATGGATGTCAGAAGAAGGCATTGGATACCCTAAAACTGGAGTTATGGACTGTTTTTCGATGCCATGTGGGTGTTAGGAATCAAACTCAGGACCTCAGTAAGTGCAGTCAGTGCTCTTGACTAATGAGCCATCTCTCCAGCCACATTTAAAGACTTATTTTATTTTTAAAAACATCTATTTATTTTTATTTTATGTGTATGAATGTTTTACCTCCATGTATATATGTGCAGCACATGTGTGTTAGTGCTTGACAAGGATGGAAGAGGGCAGCAGATCGCCCAGAACTGGAGTTACAGATAGATATGAGCTGTGATGTGACTTCTGGAAATTGAACCTGGGTCCTCTGCAAAAGCAGCAAGTACTTTTAACTGAAGGATCAGCTCTCTTACTCTTTATTTTATTTTTACTTGTATTCATCTATATGTCTGCAGGGTGCAGGTACACATTTATGCAAGTGACTGCAGAGGCCAGAAGATGTTATATCTCCTGGATTTAAAGGTGACTGTGAGTCACTCAATGTCTGTACTGGGAACCAAAGTTAATTCCTCAGCTGGAACCCTGCATTCTTTTTTAACAGCTGAGCCATCTTTGCAGCCCCAAGAGTGTGCTGTTTCTAGCTTCCAGTTTTACATAAACTGATACAACATAATCCAATGTGACTATATTCTCTTAATTCTCTAAAATTTAGTAACAGCTGAGCCATCTTTGCAGCCCCAAGAGGTGTTGTTTCTAGTTTCCAGTTTTACATAAACTGATACAACACAATCCAATGTGGCTATATTCTCTTAATTCTCTAAAATTTAGTACTGTCATAAGAAGAATAGAGGCTTAGGTTGGTTAATATTGATTGACAACTTTATAGAATCTAGAATTACCCAGCATGCAAGACTCTGGGAAGGTCTGTGAGAGTATTTCTAGATTAAGCTAACTGAGATGGGAAGGCCCACCCCATCTACACGTAGTATCATTCCATGGGCTGTTGTCCTAGAGAGAATAAAAAGGACAAAGTAAGCTGATCATCAGTACTCAGCTCTCTTGCTTATTAACTGCAGACACAAGGTGAGCAGCTGACATAAACTTCTCATGCAGGAACTTTATTGCGTGATGGATTAGAACCTGAAATTGTTAACCAAGAAAAACTTTCTATCTTTAAGTTGCGTTATTAGAAACTCTGTCACAGCAGAAAGAGAAGTAATTTGTCAAGTTGTTCAAAGACTGAAGTCCTATATGCACATAGTAGGTCCTCAAGCAATATTAATGATTCCATGTATTACTGACATGCAGCTTTGTGAATCATTGTTCCTAACAGTCTGATTTTAGCTATATTCTGAGACAGAAATGTGGAGGGAGGATAATTAAATAGAGGGAAAAAAGAACAAGGTCAAAAAAGACATTAAGTGCTGAGGGGTACTTGCCAACTTTAGTGCTGACACCCAAATTATAGGCTATTAGAAACAGACCATTTCCATATATGCCACTTAGAACTTCACACATCATAATGGCTTCAATTATGTTCGCTATTATATACACTCCCATTTTCTTAAGAACATGAGAGGGATGCACTGTAGAATTTGGAACTCATTTTGTCACTCCAGAGTTCAGAAAATCTCTTTATTCACGATGTAATTTTCACGTTTAGAAAGCTCAATAACTTTCAGGCCATTTGTGAAAAAAATTTTTCACTCTTGGTCCAGTGTCTTTATATTTTACCAAATTATTACCCATTCTCACCGCTGTTAGATCCAAAGCCTACGTTATTTGGGCACACATTCTGTGTGGAGAAGGGCTTCGGTGAACTGTATCTGTGATAAGATGCCAGGACCTCAGCAACTTATAGATACAATAGATTATTTTGTTTACAGTTCAGGAGAGAGTTCCTAGTGTTGAGAGAGGCATAGCAGCAGGCTGCCTGAGCAGGAAGAGAGTACTTACATCCTTTCCTGCAATCAGGAAGTAAAGAAAGAGCAAAATGTAGTAGATTTAGGCTATGAACCCTGAAAGCGCACCCAAAGCAACATGTGTCTTCTAGCAAGACCACAACTCCTAAATGTCCCATGACCTTCTCCAAACTAGCAAATAGCAACTGACCAAGTGTCCTAATACTTGAACCTAGGAGGAACATTTCTCATTCAAATTCCCACAAGGAATCACTTGACAACAGAATAATCGTCCAAAGGGAACAGAATTGAACTCATAGTTTACACGGGACATAACACATTCATTTTTCTTTGCACTGTTTTTCAGAAGACCCAGTAAAAACAGCTCTTACATTTTTATTCGTGTCTAGGAGTTGATAGTGAAGACGGGAAGTTTCTTTTACTTTCATTTTTTGTTTACTTTACTAAGAATATATTTTATTCAGTATTTCAAATAATTGATATTCAATCAAATTTCCTCATAACATCTTTAGGACTTTAATGGAGTGTCCAAAATAAGGCTTTCCCTCTAGGACAAGTCATTTAGTGAGATGTATAAACAGTAAAATTTTCTCCTTTTGAACATCTATGGTGACTCTTTTTCATACTTGATCATGGTTTCCATTGTGTGGTGATCTGTCTATTCCAGCAACATTACAGGGACTATTTTCATTGTCAACTGTATTATCCATTTCATCCCTATTCTACACTCAAATTTCCTGTTACCATTAGGACACTAGTCTTGCAAACTTGTGTGAAATAGTAAATATTTTCCTTAGTAACAAAAGAAGACAAAATCTTGCTCCTTGATTTGTTTTTTCTCTAAACTGTGATTCTAAAATTTGTGTTAGATAGGTCTCGATTTGCTCAAACTCTCACTCTATTTTTTTCTGGGTATTTTCAGGAAAAATCCCAGTTGTCTTTTAAAATGAATCAATTGTTAGGCATATATATTAATTTTAGGACAGTTATTTCAAAGGCAGCCAAATTAAAGTACAAGCAATGATTCTTTATGATATAATTATATTTAATTTTGAGATAAATTCCCAAGGTTATTTAATAGGATATAAGTAATATAAAATAAAACATAACATTTCCTTTATTCCAAATATGGTAATAATAACATACCTTGCTGGATGAATTTAGATGCTACTGATGACATATTTTATTGTCCATTAGCCCCAACATCATTCTCTGTGGTACTCATTCATTTAGTGAATATTTACTGAATATCAATCATATGCCACAGATGTTATTAAACACTATCAAATAAAAAATAGAGCCTCTGCTCTCAAGAAGTGGTATTCTAAGATAAGGAAAACATGAGAGGAAGCTTGGCAGATACTATGGGATGTGGTAAAGCGCAGAGCAATAATGGGTCCAATAGGAGACCAATGGCAATAACAGGAACCTGGGCACAGTGAAATTAGAGGGGGCTTCTCCAAGACCTTGCTGTGCAAGCCAAATTCTAAAGCTTAAGAATCTGATAGGATCCAGAAACAAAGGAGTGTAATTTAAGATGAAAGAGCAAAGTCAGCATAGTAATGCATGCCTTTAAACTCAGGGGACAGAAGAAGGTATATCTCCCTGATTTTGACGTCAACCTGGTCAATATAGGGATTTCCAGGCCAGCCAGGACTACATAGTAGGAGCCTGTCAAATGGGAAAAAAGAGGAAAGAACGATATATAACAGAATGTACAAGCAGAGAAGCCTTAGAGACCTCAGTGTGGATAGGCGCGGGGCAGTATTAATCAAGCTGGGTTGCAGAGAACGAAGTCTGTAGTGTCTAAACCATGCCTGGCACAAAACTGACTCTTGTACAAACGTGTTGACAGATGGAGTGCCAGGAGATGAGTCTTGAGAGTAGGCAGGACCAAGATTATCTGTGCAGGCTAAGAAGGTTGGATTTTATCCAAAAGGCATGGCAGGATATTATAAATGGTCTGACTTGATGATATTTGGTTCTGAGAAAATTCACTGTGACAGCAGTTCGGAAATGAACCAGAGTAAAGAAAACTTTGAGCCAGAGAAAACAGTTGAGAAACTGTTGCATTCCATTGGAAGGAAATGTTAAGTAGTTGCCTGGAGGAGGAGGGCACAGTGGGGATGGACAGAGTGATACCGTCAGAGGGTCTTCTAGATCATGTCTATCTGTGTGTTGTTGAGCAAATATAAAACCAATGCACTCCCTAATATTTATGTAGTTTGAAAGATATTTCCCTGGGGAGATTTAATACATCAGTTTATATACCAGTCTTGGAGGGAAGAACCTGAGACTTATGAAGAAAGAGAAAACAATGCTGCAGGCCCCTGCCACAGGAACACTAAGGCACATAACACAAAAGCCAGGTTTTGTTCAAGATAACTCTAATTCCTACTGATCACCTAATTAGTCCCGGAGAGATCTAAGTCTTGAAAATGCAAATACTTCACTTTTGTCGCAGGGTTAATTTGTATTTACCATCCGCAATTTGGTGAATGATTTTCTGTTTGCACCATGAATATGGATGACTTGCTTTCAGCAAGCGCCAACACTTTGTTTTTCTGTGTCCTCTGCTTGGAGCAGCGTTGACTTGAGGAAACAGCTTGCTAATTCCAACCCTGTGAATTGTGAATAGAAAATCTAGAGACAACTGGTTGACAGGGAGAATATATACTGTATACAGTACCTATTTCACCAGACAGTTCCAAGCATTTGTTTCATTTTTAATACACAGAAGTCACAGGGCATTGTTGTACACCTGCATGAGACTGCCTTACCTGAAAGGAAGTTTACATTGAGGAATATTTCACACTCAGAAATCAGTTCTGCCTTCATTTTCCTTCTTTTTATGATGTCCTATAAAATTTCCTTAAAAATAAATCAAGATAAATATGTTATAGTTGTAAGCCTCTGATAAGTATTTAATATAATGCTCCAAATTTATTGGTAAAACTTCGAAGTTGAGAGAGATAGGATGTGCCAAAGAATGCTTAATAATTGAGGAGAGAGAAAAAAAGGCTTTCAGCTAAAAGTCCAAAGTTTTGTCCTCTGTTTATACTATTACTAATTCCTGAAAGTCCACTGTTATATTTTAATTTGGTTTGAAATTCAGTTTACTCATAAAATTCAAATGTTCAGGGGACAGTTAGTTAAATCTGTAAAGATGATCCATTTCAGAGTCTTTAAGTTAAATGCGCATAAACTTCTAGTGTTTAGAGTCCCTGAGAGTGAGTTTCAATAAGAGAGTTGTTAGAAGGCATAGTTGGTGAAGGATAATGTGTTTACTAAGCAGAGAGACAAGCTAATATAACACAACTGGCTTTCACCATTATGAGTTCAAGTAGCCTTCCCCCCTTTGGAAATCCACACTAGAAGACATGTGTGATGTTTAAATTTCAGTTACAAATAGTTGGAATTTGCAAATGGTTATAAAAGTTTGAAATTGATGACTAATTATGTCAGTAAAAACCTGGTTTTCTGCATTCATTTGTTCTCTCTGGACCATTCTTCTCTAGACATTGCCGTGGCTTCTTTTCTAAACATTCCCCATAGTCTTTTCCTTAAAGAACCCTTATCCTTGATACTTTTACAGACAGATCCACAAAAGCTGGCATTCCCTGCTTTCTGTGGTTCTTCAACACTGACCAGAAGCTTGCTCACATTACGTTTATTCTGCATGCTGTAATGGTAGCCAGAGAAGGAGGACACGTGTTTGGTCCATTCTGTATAATGTTCTTATCTTTAGTAGCTGGTGTGACTGAGCGCATAGTAAGTGTTCAATCAACTTTAACCCAATAAATAATTTGATTGGCAATGTATTATGCAATAGCAAGAAAGTAGAAGAGGTCTTAACTTTATTTTATGATGGGAAACTTACAGGGAGCAATGCAATCTTCTTTTACTTCCAACTCAGAATAAGCTATCAAAGTTCTATCAAGGTTTTCATTTATGATGTGGAATAAAAGCTAATTTTGATTTAATTCCTTTATGTGATCATTAGGAATAAGAAAAACTGTCATATTTTAAGTTCATACAATTGAAGATTATTATAAAATTCATGTTTTGGAGGACAGGCTCTTATGTATCCCAAGAGGACCTTGAGCTCACTAGTGGCTGGGCACAACTTTGAATTTCTGGTTTTCTTTCTTCCGCCTCCTGGGCACTGGGATTACAGGTATGTTCCCTGTATCTGGTTCATGAGGAGCTGAAACTGAACCTATACATAGTGTATACTAGGCAAGCATGCTATCAACTTACCTACACCTCCAGCATTTAAATGTGATTTATAACTATGATATTACCTGATACTTTTCAAATTGTGTGTGAGTGTGTGTGTGTGTTGTGTGTGTGTGTGTATGTGGTGTCTAAGTGCATTTGCATAGGAACATATGTGTGTGAGTGTACTTCATTTGTGTGAATGTATGTGTAGAAGCCAGATGTTGACATTCGATGTGTTGCTTGGTCTCTCTCTACTTTATTTTTGAGACAAAATTTCTCATTGAAATTGAACCTGAGGAAGTCAGCTAAACTGGCTTGCCAGCAAGCCCAAGAAATTCCCTGGTCTCTGCTTCCTCATCAGTGAATTCCCTCTGGTCACTGCCATCCCGGCTTTTTACATGGGTGCTGGGATCACACTCATGTCTAGATGCTTACAATGCAAGTACTTTATGGACTAAGACATTTCCCTAATCACTTTACATTTTCACTTAATGGAATTGGGAATTAACTTTTGCCCCATGATTCTAGCTTGTTCAGTCAAATTCCACCACCTGTAAAGAGAAAGATAAGGTATTTTCTTGCACTGAAACCTTGAGATTTCAGCATTTTATGGAGAAAGCTATAAAAAACACTCAAATAATTAGAAACAACAAATTTAACTTCTTTCCAGAGTAATGATAATAATGTCTTCATCATGCAATTTGCTAATATGGGACTGAAGTGTGGTAAGTTATGGTTGGATCAAATCTGTGGCAGTTACAAAGGCCTGTTGATATATTAATGCATGTGTTAGCACAGGATTCTTTAGAAATGGGTCCACAAACAATTGACAGGTAAAATCAGATACAAGCGTTTAAGCAAATTTCAAGGAACATCTGTCATCCATATACTACATTGTCAACTTATCTCTCCCACAGTGATTGCTCTTAGCACATAGAAATAAAAGCAGAGGACTCCTGCTCCTCTGACAAACTTGAGAAATAGAGAAATGTCTTTTGAGGAATGAGGAATGAATTTTACTCACACTATCTCTGTTTTTTCAACTCTTTCAGAGATACAAACACATATTTAAATATATATGCATAGATATGCATATATGTACTGTGAACTTGTGTGTATATGTGTATATATACCATACTTATTTTTAAACGATATTTTACTTTCCAAATTATTTTTCTTTTTCTAGAGAAAATGAGCAATACAGAGTAAAACAAAATGACATTTCATAGATTTGGAACTAATCAGACATATAAACTTAAACAAAAATCAAGGATATCTATGGTTTTTTTTTATATGAAACTCAAATAAAAAATTTATAATAAAAGTTTTTTAGTTTGTCTGTGCAAGTGACAGCATTTAAGAGAACACTACCATGGTTGGATTTCTTACATGGTGACTATTGTAGTTTAATGTTTTTGGAGAAAAAAATATAAGTACAGATAGACTTTTGGTTAAAATATGTGCAAAATGTCAATCCCCATTGAAATGTACACTTTTTGTCATTTAACAATTTTAAAGTAGCCTAGGGATTAGAAATCAGTCTCAAGTCTGAAAATATAAATGCTTTTGAATCAGTTGAAGTTTTAAATGATGAAACCTAATCATCTTGAATTGTCATAAAATTTATGCAGTGAATATCAGCATAGTAATATGACTGTACAGAGATTAGAACAAATTCAAGTACATAATGGAGCACAATAATTACCTTATATTTTAAAAGCCAAATAGCTGAACATGGTGACACATCCCTTTAATGCTGGTATTCCAGCAGCAGAGGCAGGTGAATCTCTGCTAGTTTGAGGAGTACCTCGTTTATATAGCTAGTTCTAAGCCAGCTAATTTACAGGAGGACCATGTCTGAAATCTGAACCCCAATGTCAAATAATGTACTTAATCAATTTAAATAATACAGTAATTGTCTCCATTACTGATAATGTTTCTTTACATTACCACATTTTATAAAATGTAATATATTTGATCAACATTTTAAAAGCTGAAAAGTTTATAGGACTTAATGTTTATGAGTCTGAAACTGTAAGTCAGGAATCAATGTTTGAAGAAAATAAACTTTTGGAGACAAAACTTGCTTTTCACATTCTATTCTACTAGTAGATTAAAGATGATATAAATTAGACAGTATAGAAATCGGATATTTGAAATTTTGTCTTCAAATTTTCCAAGCAACTCTAAGATGGCAAATGATCACACTGCAATGGCATGTGTCAGTAAGTTGACTGAGCTTTTATCCCAAGATCCACTATATCAACATGCACATATCAACACCAATAATCAAGTGAACAATGACAAAGCTTCTGTCTTTGTGGATCTTGGTGCTTTTTCCCCCACAACGAGAGGGACAAAAGGCTGTATAGTTACATGTGGAACCTTATGAAGTTGCTACTTTGTAGGTCAAAAATGGTCAAATATTGATGATATCATATGGTTTGATCTAATTTATAGAAGTCAGGGGAATATTAAACGAAGAAAAACTGACATGCCATCTACATTCCCAGATTATAAAACCATAAATATGTGTCTAGTGTCTCATTAGCAATGTACTGAGAAATAAAGCAGATTAAAAAGCCTATGAATTTGCACAGCTTATAATAATGCTGAAATCAATATCCTACTTACTTGTAGAACAATAGACACATACATGTCATATATTATACAATTTTTCCTTCTCTTCTGTGTATCTTTTTTGTTAACAAATGTTCTACACTAAAGACACTGTTCTCAACAATCATTTTTTTCCTTGAAACTTTTATATGATGTGTATGAATGTTTTGTCTGCATGTATTTAAGCACACCCATGTTGAGTAATGTTAGCAAGAGGTCATTATATTCCCTGGGACCCGAGTTAAGGATGGTTATTAGCCACCATGTGTGGACCAAACCCAGGTCCTTTGTAAGGGCACCCAGCGGCCTTAACCACTGAGCCATCTCTTCATCACTTTTTAAATTAAAGTTTCTAGGAGATTATTTCTTACTCAGATGTATGTAAGCCTTCTAATAGTTGTTTTATTCCTAAATATAGATACAACATATTTATTACCATGAATTTTGTATGCTCATTTATTTCTATGAAGAGCTTTTTTCAAAAAGGGATTGTTGGATTAGAATTTTATTAGTTTGTTCTCCAGAACCAATTGTAGCTGATTTCCACTATTAGCAATGTATGAAAAGCCAATTTATCCATACAATTTTGAATACTGGATAGTAGTTTTTAATTTTCTACATCCTTTATGAATTCAAAGTAATGTAATTTAGATCTAATAAAAAAACGAATATTGTTCTCAATATGTTACTTGGTATTATGCCTTTTTGTTATGGTCAATATTCTCTTCTAAACTGATCAGATTTGGAATTATCTGGGAGGCTGACTTCCAGGCAGGTCTACGGGAATGCTTTCAGAGAAATATAACTAATCAGAGAAGCATCCTACTGAATGTGGGTGTGTGATACAATGGACTAGAGTCTCAGGCTGAAAGAAGAGGGAAAGGAAAGCTAGCTGAGCACTGCCCTTCCTTTCTCTCTGCTTCCTGATGGCAGACGCACTTCAACTAGTTGTCTCAGACCCTGTCCTCCCGTCATAATATGTATCTTTTCAAAGTGTGAGCTAAAATAAACACTGCTTTCCTTTTGGTTCTTTTGTCAGTATTTTATTATAGCGATAAAGGAAGTTACTAATGTACTTTCTGTAAATTTGTATTTTTTTCTATTTTTGTTTTTACGTGTTTAAATTTCAGTCTGTACCAATATGCTCATAGTTTGAATAAGTTATTACTGCAAATACTCACTGCTGTTTTTCATTTTACACTGCCAGGAATAAATTACTGGTAACTGTTTGTTTTAATCATTTTCTTTTTAGCATGTATTGTATGATATTTCCTGGAAAGATATGAGCAATGATCTATGTATCCCTGATATAGTGCAATGAAGCACTGAAGGAATGATTCCCTACATGTCTAGCATAGTGAACCAGCATTATAGGACTACAGGTGAGGTGTTACTTACAGTAGAATGGGTGAGAAGATATTTACAGGAGCAAAGACGAACTAGCTAGCATCTATATTTCTGGGAAAGCCAACCATTTACTATCAAATACATCTATGTTTTAATTAATTTTAATTAGCATATAAAAAAGGTTTCAGCATATTTCCATACATATGTACATTTACCGTATGCATTGTCTCATTGACTATTTTTGTTCTCATTTTGCCCTATTTCACATTTGATGATGTCCTTAAAAATACGTAAATATACTTGATGCAAAACAAAGAAATGCTGTCGGAAGGACACTGGGGAGGGTGTTTCTAAAGTCTTCATTGTACTCTCTTCTAGCTGAAAATTTGTTGGTCATGCCCAATTTGTATTATCTTAATTCTCTCATCATCCTCTCTGTCCACACCTCTTTAAAAATTCCAAAGAAATATGGAAGAAGAGGTCTGTGCATCTTTCTATTTAATATGTACACTTAATTGGAAAACACTTTCTCATTTATATGTTCATTCCCCAGCCATCATTATCTTAAACTTCCCTGGTGAATAACCACACATTCTTTTGCCAGAATTCAAGATCTGCCCTCTAGTACTAAAACTGACACTGTAAGCTGTGAGAGGAAGGAGTAACAGATTCTCACCTGAAATTCCTCTCAGTATTCCAGATTTCAGGCTTTCCCCGCCCCCACTAGAGAGCCATTAGCAATGACCCTTCAAGCGTGTTCTGTTTCTGTTTCTGTAGGATGAGTTATTAGCTCTCTCACATGCTGAGTCAGCAGCCAGCGTTCTCCAAAGACTAAGGCACAGGCTTTTCGGCATGGAAGAATCCGATGCTGTTGAATTCACCTTTTCCTTTCCACATAAAGACATATATTTTTAAAAAAAATCACTTTGTGTCTTGCTGGGGGTCCCAGTACTCAGGACCAGCCCCAGGGGGACAGAAGGAACTCCACCACAGGGGAGGAAGTGAGTAGGGGTGGAATCAAGACACCAACTCCTGGAGTTGAGCAAAAAGCCAGCAGTGGTGGTCTGCTGCAAACTCATTTATTCAAGAAAGAGCAGAGTGTCTTATAGGTCTTGTTAGCCAATAGCCTTATAGAGTGGGGTCCTGACCACAGCCAAATGCAGTTTGTTCCCAGGTGGATCAGGTTCTCTCCAGGTGCTGGGCAGAAAGTGGCTTCACAACCAACCAGTGTGGAGCACCACACCCACGAGAGCCATTCCTCCAGGCAGGTGGCCTAGCTAGGCCCACCCTGCATTATGCCCAACAGTTTCTGTCTCAGTCAAGTCTGAAAAAGGGAGTAATGAAAACGAGAGACTTTAAATCTGCCCTGTTGAATACAAGACTTCAATTACATTCTTCTTCCGAGAATGGGACTTCCTCCACCTATGGATGATGAATACGTTAATTAAGGCTATGAAGACATTTGGATGCAATTTATTCCGTTTCCAGAATGTTTCTTTGTTCATCTCAAGCAATGAAGTTAATGTAAGTATTTCAAAAACACACAGCAGGGAGGCCTTAGATGCTGTGGTGTGAACACAATTCCTGGGGCAATGTGAATAGTGTCTGCTCATCCTGGATAGGAACCTGACAAGAGACCAAATGGAGAGCAACAAAGTCCACCTTGGTCAAACAATGAATATTACTGTAACTACTTATAGGGGTGTGGGTATGGATTATTTACAGAAGAAAGGACTCAAACAAACCTGAATCACCAGAAGCCAACCCTTGCAGGGTGGTGGCTCCTGAGATGTGGAGATCTGGTACTCACTGCACACCTTGCAGGCTGAAAACAGGTTTAAACAGGTTTTCGAGTGTCTCTTCCTCATAGCTTACTTGGTCTAGGCCTCTTCCAGGCTGCTCTGCTTATCTCTACCTCTTCTGCTTTATTAATTAAAAAAAGCTTATTTATTATTTTTTATTTTATATATATGTAAGTATTACCTGCATGTATGTAAGTGCAGTTTCCACGGAGGTCAGATGACAGTGTCAGATCCCCTGGAACTGGAGTTTCAGATGGTTGTAACCAGTCATGTGGTTTCTGGGAACTGAACCTGGATTCTCTGCAAGAGCAGCCAGTGCTCTTAACCACTGAGCCCCCTCTCCAGCCCTGTCTGTGTCTCTTCTATTTAGCTTGTTTTGTCTGAGAAAGTCTCAACAATTCGTATTGCTTATATATGCTTGGGAAGGGAAGGGCCTGGTGAATCTGAGAGGTTTCAAGGACTTTTCAAAGCTTTTGAGTTGTTTACTTCCTAAACTTAATGAGCTTGCCCCGAGGGTGGGATGTTTCACCTCCCTTTAGAACATTCTGTGCCTTAAAGAACGTCTTTCTGAAATAGAATATTTTATCTGGGGAAAAAAAAAAATTGTTCTACACCAGATGCCAGTCTGCATAATACATTTACTTTATATATGAGACCTTATAAGCCCAGACAATATTTGTTCTGATAGGCACATTATATAATTATTCATGATGCAAGTACTGCTGGTCTTTGTGTAACCCAGAGTTAGGGGAACAGTTATTCTACACTACAGACACAGTGAACAAGTAGCAGTGTTATTCCTTGCTCTCAGATCTTGACTGGATGTAAGGATGAGGTACTTCAAGTTCTGGCTGCCTTGACATCCCTGTAGTGACAGAATATGAGCTGGAATGGTTGTTAAATAAATCCTCTATCCTTAAAACAAAGTTATCAGGTAATTTTGTCTTCCCTTCAAATTAACTAATAACCTACAGTAAGGCAGAAGTTTTCCAGGTGTGACAAAGACGACATAAGCCCTTATTCTATATTATACATATTAGATCAGATGAAAATACACAGGATTTGTGAGCTCAGTTTTCATATTGGTCTGTAATGTATGGTAGAGAGAAACTTCTCTCAGGAAACGATACTTTTCCCGTGTCATTCACTGGTAAGACTTTGACTTACTACAATAGCAACAGCACAGATGGGACCACAGTCAGCAATCTGACAAGATGTACTAAGGTATTTACATAACTCTGCTTTTGCTATGCTCATTTGAGTCAAGGTCTTGTCATGTAGTCCTGGCTGGCCTGGATCTTTCTTTAATTTTCCTGCCTCAGCCTCCTGAGTTCTAGGATTGCAGGCATGGGTCACCAAACCCGGCTTAAGTTGCCATCATCTATTATTTATTTATTTATTTTTGTTGTTTGGTCATTCGATTCACTTACATATTTTTTTTTTTCTGAGAAATGCATGTACCACAGCTTGGGTTTGAAGGTCAGTGGAAAATTTGTGAGAATCAGTTCTTTCCTTCTACTATATGGATCCTGAAGGTGGAACTCAGGCCGTCAGGCTTGGTGGGGTGTCTTTACCCACTGAGCCATCTCATGTGCCCTGAAGATGCCATTATTTAACACTGCACCGTTTTATTAATTTGTACTTATTTGACTAAGAATCATGGCATTATCTGGAAATGTTCTGAAATTTTTTAACTTTTCCATAATATATTTTTGTGTGTTGTATGTTGGTAAATAACAAAAGCAAGCTATTCTCTTCATATACCTTACACAGTTATTGTATATGTTTCCGTATTTTTTTCTAGACTCCTAGGTTATGTAGTTTATCTGTGAATTACCAAATTGCTAGGAGTTTGTAAACATAAACAATAAAAATAGCCTCACATTGAACTCACACTTCAAACTAATAGTGTTCCATGGTCAACAATCCAATTTCTTGTGTATTCCCCCCCCCTTTTTTTTTTTATACCACAAGGGGATTAGGGCTTATACCATTTAGGGCTCCAGCCTATCATTACTTTTGATCATATTTCACTGAGGATTTCATCTGTCTGTGTATTTATTTGTTTATTACTCATACTTTTCATAAAAATTTTACAGTGTTGAGGACCACCAGTTTGCTTGGCTCCTTTCACTAGTTCTAGCACCAAGTAAGTAGTATGACATGTACGAAATCAGTACACATTTTAAATACAAGAATCTGCAGAGCAATATAACTACTTCCGTGTTTTCAAAGTCTCTGATTCTCAACTCTACTACTGAACACAACTAAGCATGGTCCTGCTTTTACTACAGATGTTAGAAATGCATGGTATTCATTGGTCCTTAAGAAATAAAAATATTTTACTATTCTCTTAAAATTGTGCATTCATAAACATAATGTATAATATAACCTATAATTTTCTTCTGTACTCAGAGTTATCATCGTAAATTTAAAATAGATGTTGGTGTTGTTACCTATGACTTTCTCCACATTCACTTAAAAAATAGAGGGAACATATAGGAGAACTTATCTTTTCAAAAAAGGAAATGTTTTTATCAGATGGAAATGTATTTTGTATCATACTCCAAATCGATTTAGCAGAACTTCAACTGAAGAATAAAGAACCTCAAAAATTAAATATCTATAGTGTACCATTTAAATACACACTATAATTAGCTTTCATGAACTATCTTTGTATTTCTGTGTCTGCTAGAAACGCTGCTTTAATCACTACCCAGATTGCATGTATTTGCAAATAGAATTTGTATAAAAGAACAAAGAAGATCCATTCTACAGTTATTAAAATTAAAATGAATTTTAATTTATGCATCAAGGAGCTTCCAGTTACTATTTCAGCTGACAGATGAAAGAACATATGAGGAAAGTTAAATTATTTACTAAAGGAGAAAATGACAAAAGCAATTTTGTCTCTTTCTGCGTACTCTTTGTTTCTTGGATTTTTTTATTTATATACATATTTTTATATTTATTATATTTTCTGATTCAAGAATTTCATGCAACTATTTTCATCATTTTCTGAATGACTCTTTATTTTTCCCTGACTTCATTCCTCTATTATTATTTGTCTTTTAAAACATGCCTATCAAGTCTAATCTGTTTCCTACAAACTCTTGGGTATAGATCTAACCCTTGGAGTCTGGTCGACCTACCAGGCATCACACACCGGTAAGGAAGACTGACTCTCTCCCAGCATCTACCAGTTGACAATAGGTCCTCAGCTAGGGCTGGAGCATCCTGACACCTCCCCTCCCATGCTGGGCCCCTGTCTAGCTGCAGTTTGCCTGTGTTTTACACATAGTGTCATAACTGCTGTGGGTTCATCTGTGCAACTACCACGTGGTGTTCAGACAATGCAGTTTCCTTAGTCATACACTAGCTCTGGCTCGTACACTCTTTCTGCTGCTTCTTCCACAATGATTGCTGAATCCTTGGAAGTGAAGGTGTGATACAGGTGTCCCATATAATAGGGCTGAGCACTCTGCAAATTCTTAGTCTCTGAGTGTTGACCAGTTGTGGGTTTCATTGTTATTTGTCATCTATTGAAATTAAAAGAAGACAGAAGAACAATGAGAGTTGAAAGATGCACTGATCTATAGAATAAAGAAGTCATTAGGTGTCAGTTTAGTCTTGCTCCCTTTGCCACTGAACGTGGAGAACACAGCAAAGGAAATCCTCACATCATTACTCCTAGTTTCCCAGAATAGTCTATAGTTCATATTCATCAGATTATTGAAGGCCATCAAGTCTTTACATTGAATACCTGGGGCTTAAATTGCTAAAATATTTAGATATTGCCAATACACATGAGCATCAGAACTCTTGTAGGACTGGGAAGGAAAGGCAGAACTGGGATGAGTTAGGGGGAAAGCTGCAGGAGGGAGAGAGATAAAGAAAGAAGGAAACGATGGGTCACACCTAATTACAGTGTGCTTGGCCAAAGTGCAAAGAATTTCTACTAGCATGTTCTCATTCTCTATCCTCCCGTGAAAAGTGATTCTGTGAGATAGTTTATCCACCTGTTGGGGAATCTCTGTCTGTTTCTAAGCATTACCTTCCACTGAGTGCTATGTATATTACTTTTATTTTTATCATGCTTTAAGATTTGTTTTTTTAATTGTGTATGTGTCTGTGTGTGTTGCACTTGTAATGTATGGAGGCCAGACAAAGGTGTCAGATCCCTTGGAACTGGAGTTACAGGCCACTGTGAAATATCTGATGTGAATGCTGGGAACTAAAGTAGGTCCTCTGCGAAAGCAGTGTGCTCTTAAATATGTGACCCCTGAATATTACTTTTAGAACATCAAGTCTGCACCACTGATGCTCTTGGGGGGTTGGAACCCCTCATTATAGGGTGAGTTGTATGCTAGCAGTAAAACATGGGCTCTGGATTCAAACCCTGGGATTTATCCAATCATGTGATACTGGAAAAGGTTACTAAAAAATTCTGAGGCCAGCAAAAATGAAAAACTGAAAAAAAGAATCTAATGTTGTCTAGCTCACGTTGTGTGTCTTGGTGAAGAACAGCCAGAATAATACCAGGCCAGTCAGGAAGGTAGTGTCTGATTACCGGCCATTATTGCTCATTAATGCATCGGCTATCTAGACTATTTCTTCATAGTAATCTACATTCATCATTTTAATACAAACAATTTTCAGCAAATTAAAGGTTTCTGAACTTCATTGAGAAACCTGAGATTTATTTGTCTCCATTTATTTTCTCCTGCAATTTTCTTCCTCTACCTGAATTATCTTTTCAGTTTCCACCTCACTAAAATGGCCCTAGCATAAATGTCACTTCTTTTAAAAGCCTGTTTTTTTCCCACAAATTAAATGTCAGTCTTTTGGTTGAATTCACCATAGTATTTCCACATGTCATTAACACAATTTGACTTTCAAACTTTATGTGATACAGGAACATTTCTGAAACTGTGCTTTGTATGGTGGTGAGGTGTCCAAAGACACAGTCTTAATGTTTATGATAATTATTGAATGTTGTATTTTCCTCATGATTTATAGCTTTTTTATTTTTTAATATTTTGTTATTTTTACTTTATGTGTCTGTATTGCTTGTGTTTGTGTAAGTGCACACGTGTTGTCACAGGAAGGATCCTGGCTGCTATGATTCGTACTGGGTCCTCTGCAAGAACAGTCAGTGCTCTTAACCACTAAGCCATCTTTCCAGCCCTGATTTATATCTTTTAAAGTAGGAGTGTTCTGGATCACCTGAATGGGAACTTTGTGGCCCAGTGTCAGCATGTGGTTTTTCATTAATGTCTACATTCCTCCTCACAAGCAGGAGGTATAGAAAATACCAGTTCTCAAGCTAGATAGTATGTTGAGTACTCACATTATGTCAAACAGGGAGCCACCATCAATGAAAACACTATGAAAGCATGCTATCAAAATGTAGACATATATACATATCACCATACAACCCCATGCTCTTTCTGTCACATTTGCAGTGCGTTAATGTTGGGCAATGCTTTCTATCTTTTATATGCCAATTATCCATGCTTCACTGGCAATAAGTTTGGTAGTAAACAGCCAAGGAATGTAAACGTTGCCCTTTCCATATTATGGCTTAAGGTGTATCATTATACTAATTTTCCCATCAAAATAAGGAAGTTTAATTGTTAATAAGAAATTAAGAGACACAGGTGGTGACACAAGTGATGGCTGAGCATAAGACATTCAAAAGAATTTGTTCAAAACAACCCCAAAAGTGCAAACATAATATTTCTCATATTGAATGCTACATAAGCAAATTAGTCTCATTGAATTAACACAGTACTTGTCACACTAACCCACATTGTGAAAATAATGCTTTCATATTTAATTTTACTTGTTTTGCCATGGTTTTCATTAATTTTAGGTGTTCAGTGTTTATCTAGCTATTTTCAGCCAGCATCTCTGTGTAGCCCAGAATGGTCACAAACTTGCTGTGAAAATCTAGCTGTCTTTTAAATCAGTCCTTCTGCCTCAGATGCCTGACTGACTGCTGGGATGACAGGTATCTACTAATTATACCAGGCTTATTAATTTTAAATTCATTCTTCCATTGAATAATTATTTTTTGCCATGTTATAAAACAATCATGTGTGTACTTATTAGAAGTGTGTTAATATAAAGATCACATAATTAGATAAAAGTAAATAGAATATCACTATAAACATCTGTATAAGAATTAGACTAAAAACTTTGCAATCATGCAGATTTTAATTATAATGAAAGAGGCAGATACTAACAAATATCAATATGCAAATTATACAATGTATGAAATATCGATTAATGATAGGAAGGAATATGACATCACGAAGAGGTGTGAGGGGAGCTGAAGATGGTTCTAATTTCATGGTCAATAGCTGAAATTCTATGGAGTGTCTGAAGGAAACATGGGACTTTTTGTGTAGACAGCCAGAGAAGGCATTCCTAGCAGAGGGCAACAACAGGGACACTTGATCAATGCAATTGCGTATTTCATGGGTGATCAAGTTCATTTTCCTGGGGAGAACTATACAAGGAACAGAACAAAGTAAGATGAGATTAGAGATAAAACAGGAACCATGGGAGAATATAGTCTTGTAAATCATAGGAAAGGTTTCAGTTTTTTTTCTGAGTCTACTTGGAACCAACTGATAGACTGCAGCATAGGAATGTGAGGGGTTTTGGAAATGAAGTTGGATATCAGGAGATGAGTGATATATACATATAGTCATGTCCATTACCATCATGTCTCACCACTTGGGGCCAGCCCAAGTGGACTTTGGGGGGCCAGCCCGAGGGGTTGGGGGTGAGTAGACACAGAGTCAAGCTGCAGACTCTGGGAGTTGGACGGGAAGCAGGCCAAGTTCGTGGCGCTGCACACTCACGTGACACTGCAAGCTAGTTTATTGAATAGATGTACAAGCTCTTGTAGATCTGGATAGACAATGAGCTTACAGGATGGGCCCCAAATACAGCCAATAGTAAGTTTGTCCCTAGGTAGGCAGGTCCTTTCCAGATGCTGGTCTCACAACTAGCCAAAGCAGAATGCCACGCCCACAGGAGCCATTCCTGTATTCCTCCTAGCAGGTGGCCTGGCTAGTCCCACATTGCATTATGCCCAATATATATGGAGTGTTTAAAAGTTTCGTCAATACCCAGTAGAAAGCAAATATACCAGTAAAAATACCTTTCAGTTCGAGTCTTGGCAACATATTTGTAAGTACAAAGGTTAAGTTTTGTGCACATAACAAATAACTATATGGGCACTATATTTTAAACCTCCATGTATTTAGACCATAGTTTTCTTCTTGTGAAATACATTAACTGATTATATTGAATACATGTTTGATTGCAGTAAACACACTGATAGTAAGAGCTCAAAATAATTTCAGGTAAAGTAAACATGACTAAGTTCTAATATATATATATATATATATATATATATATATTTCATATATATGTTATATGTATAGTGCATGAGATTAGTGTCTTTGTGATTTTATTATACATTTCAAAATGTGAGTATAGTAAAATCTAAATGTGAAGATTATGAGAATTAAGAGATAATACCTACAAAATATAAAATTAATATATGCCTCATGTTAAAAGTTGCCTTTTTTGGGGTGTTTCTGAGACAGGGTCTCCCTATAGTCCCAACTAATCTGGAACTCATTCTGTAGAACAGGCTGACCTTGAACTCACAGAAATCAACCTGCTCTGCCTCTCAAGTGCTGGGATTAAAAGTGTGTGCTACCAAACTTGCTTTTAGCTTTTATAATTAAAAAGAAATCAAGACCCCACAGGATTGATTCAATCAAAAATACCATCCAAAGGAGCGGAGGTAAGGTCCAACCATGCTGAAAAAAAAACCCTTTAAAATAAATAGTTGGTATGAAGAACCAGAAAAATCATGCTCCAAGTGGAATAAACCAAAGCCAAATATTTGCACGTGTCATGATAGTCTTTACAGAGCAGAATAGCAGATTGAGTGCATTAGAGAATGGATTGGGCTTGGTAAAAGTGAGGGATGTCATGACACCAGAAAGGAGGATCTCTTTAAGTAGCATAGCAACAGCCAGGGTTTATGAAGTTGTTGCAATAATAGGTCAGTGGTCAAGGTTACATTACTGGAAATGAAACCTGTATCTTACAAATTTTCTAACTCCTTCAAAGCCTGTGATTTCATGATCTCTTTCCGGGCTATTAAAACAATTTTAACAAGAAAACACACTTGTGTTATGCATGCACACGTACACATACATGTTATTTTAAAGGTATTTAAACTCAAGTACAAAGTATGAAACTAAAGCTATATATTTTATCAAACATCTGAACTCAGGTTCTCAGCGTCTTCTCAGGGAAAACTGAAGACTGCTTTAAAATCTGTGAAGAAGAAAATTATGCTGAACTATGGGCTCTTCATTATGGAGAAGGGCAGAGCCTCTAGTTGCCTTTTAACAGAGAAGTAGTAGGCAGGACCATGGGGGAGCAGAGAACAAGTCCCTTAACTTACTGTTCCACTCAGAGCTGGCCTACAGGGTAAGCACTGAAGTCATAGGAACTGCAATCAGGTTGGCCTCGCCACAGTCACCTAATTAGCTCTTTACATCAATGAATTCTTCAATTCACTATTGATGTGTTGGGCTATCTCCTGCTGGGGTTTCTCAGCAGCCCATCAAATTAAAAATGTCAGCATGTTCTTTGGAAGATAGTGGATATCGAAGCCAGCCCAGTCCACAGCAACTAGAGCAGTGAAATGTTCCGTACTGAAGCCGTACTGAGGGGCTGAAGAGTTTCATGAGCACTGTGTGCCCGAGAATCCTCCTATGGGTGTATCACCAAGGTTTATCCAAGCTAGAGTTCTGTGTTAACTGTGGCAGGAAGACAGATCAGGGAGAATGAGAATAGTGTTAACATTAGTTAAAATAATGTGAAAAATAAATGAATCCACTACTAAGAAATTTCCTCACATTCTGGGTTTGTAATTCAGAATTGTCCATCGTTTTCAGCTATCAGTACATCATCATAAAATTATTAGGCATTAAATAAAATATCTTTTATTATAATTTGTGTTTGTTTATCTCAGATGACATGTTAATAGGTTATATTACAACTGGATTTATTTCTTCATGTTATAGCATTATTTACAACTAACAGATGTAATACAGTGATATAAAACTCGAAGTAAGATTCTCTATATTTGTTTATATGCTACTAGTTACCTCAATGGTACGTAAGTAATAATTTATATCTCTTTATTCTCTGTCCTCCTCATTGAACTCTATTGTAAGGATTCCCCATTCCTCAAAGTAAAGCAAGATTTTAGCAGACAAGGATCACAGTGATGGAGTACTAGTGTGGAGGTGAGTCTGTGGACTTTTGTGTCATAGCTTTTATAGCTCTACACCCTGAGCTGTGAAAGCCAGTGCTATAAACAGACCAACAAATACAGACGAATACCAAAAGGGAGGGAGGGAACGGTTCTCTTTCTCTCTAATCAAGGAAACTGGAATGCAACAGCCTAGCAATGTAAAAATTTTTTGCCAGTAACTACTCTAGCCTCCCTCTCTAAATACGACACGCCCCCCCCCCCCCCCCCGCCAAAAAAAGCAACAGTGGCCTCACCTGCCTCCCTGTAATAGCTGAATAAGGAAACTTGATTTCTATCCCAGTCTGGCTCAAATGAGCACGGCAAATCCCCTGCTGAGTTGGTGTCAGAGGAATCCAAGAGGGCAGCTGAGATGCTCACCCCCACTGGGCAGTAATGAGGATGCTCCTGATGATGTTTATGGAGACCATGCGGGAAGCCTGGATGTTCAAACCCCAACTCAGCAGCAGTGTGGTGCCCCTCTGTCTCCTAGTGATGGGAATCAGAAAGACTAGGGGGAGCGGTTGCCCTCCACGCCCCCATCTTTGTTAGGATAGGCTAGCTTGCGAACAGTCATAAGGTTTCCTGTACCTCTCATATAAGGTACTGTCAGTAGAGGTCTTGTGGAAAGGCCAAAGTCTTCGTGCCCTCCACTCCCCCACCCCAGGCACACAGAAATGAATAGCATTCCCCTCTGGGTTTCAGAGGAGGCAGGCGGAAGGCCAACTTGGAATTCCATCCCCACCTGTCAGTGACTATGGACTACCTCCCTTTCCCACAGGCTCTGGGGCAGAAAAGATCTGTTAATCTTGATGTTTAAATAAGAACCAGAGTCTCATAATGCAATTGCAAAATGTCCAGATTAAAAAAAAAATCTCCTGTAAAAGAGAAACCAAAGCAGGTAATTCTCAAAATGAATAAAATGAGACAATCAACACAATCCAACAGTGAGAGGACACAGATGCTGAAATTGCTTGGCAAGAAGTTTTAAATCAACCATCAAAAGAAAGGTTCAGTGAGTAATTACAGGAATGAGTAATTATAGACATGCATGAAACAAATGAGAAAAAAAAAATAGAAAGAACCAGCAAAGAAATAGCAGATACAAGAGAATTGTAAATAAAGGTTTAAAACTTGAGGACAATGCAGCCAAAAGAAGAGATTCAATGGATGGACAACAAAATGGAGAGAACAGATGGATAAAATATTGAACTTTAAGAAAGAATAATAGATGCTACTCTCTGAAGAGCAGAAAGTAAAACTGAAAGCAAAGCTGAAGAAAACAAGTAGAATCAGCCCCACATCCTGGTAGGAGATAAGCAAACACGTGACAGTTTTGTCATTAGAGAACTGAGAGTGAGTAGGAAGGCATGCTTAAGAGAGATTTTAAAACATAGATATTTCTCAGATGTGGCAAAACATACAAAACAAAACAACAACAAAATATAGCATCTAGTCTCAAATAACTAGGTTTGGTGACAGAATGAAGCAGGGACTCCCCAAACGCTTAGACTTCAGATCAATAATCTACGGATCAATTAGAAATGTGATGGAAACCCAAATAAAGATGATTCCAGACTTACAACCTTTGAACCAGTAATTTTATCAAGTTATTTGTGTATGTATGTATGTGCATGCATATGTGTATGTGCAGGTGTGGAGTTAGGAGACAAAGCTGAATGTGATTCTTTGCCTTGTGTCATGTGTGTGTGTTCTTCATCTGTGTACCGAGTTTTGGGGGATTCTCCTTTTTCTACCCATCTTGCCAAAGGAGCTCCTGAATTACAGATATATGCTACTGTGCCTGGTTTTTGGGTAGGTTCTGGATATTTGAGATCAGGTCCTCATGCTTACATGAATTAGGTGGGGAATAAAAAGACACAGTTGCTGATAGAGAAGGGGATCGAAACCCGATCAAAATACATTGCGTGAAATTCCCCAAAATTCAATAAGATAGAAAAAAATATCTGAAGATTAGGTATACTAAATTCATTTTCACACAACACATTGTATGTTTTTGTTTTAACTCAAGGAGAATACTTCTTACTAAAGATTAAGATATCAAAGTTCTAATTAATTTATTTTATTCATTTAGTATTAAATAATTATCATTTATGATTTTTAGCAACAGATTGCCTTTTTTTTTTCAAGAAAAATACAAGCTCTGTTTTTCACCATAAAATTTTCTTTTCCACTTATAACATTTCAATTTACAATGGTGTTGTAATTTCCATCTAGTATGCCCACAAGTGTTTGCGAGCTTGGTTCTCAGCTGGTATCACTTGTGGAAAGAGATGGGACTCTTTAGGAACTGAGTCTACTTGATGGTGGTAAGTAACTGGATAAATAACTTTGGAAGATATAATCAACCCTGACCTCTTCACCTCTCTCTCTCTCTTTCTGTCTCTCTCCCCCTCCTTTTCTCCTCCTCCCTCTCCATGCCTCTTTCTCTCATCAACACCCTTCATTTTGGGCTATCACTCTCTGAGTACATCCACCAGATGCATGCTGCCATGACTTTTTGTCTTTTCAAAATCCGAAGTGAGTCCAAGTGTTCATGTAGGAAAACATTCGACAATGAGCCCAAATAATTGTTTCCATTTTTAATCATTTTACTAAGGTGTTTTGTTACAGTTGCTGAAATCTGATGAATAGAAAATTAACGCAGAAAACTGGACTTTATTGTGACTCTCTTTTAGTAAGGACTTTACAAGAACAATTTGGAATGACTTTGAAATGCATTCCTAGAATATTTTAAGAAA